>OY829913.1:133214206-138214206 GCA_963691935.1 Nephrotoma guestfalica | reverse complement strand
ATCTTGATCGGAAGTTGAAAAGCTTACTTCGCGTATAGTTCCTAGTTTACTAGCTGTGCTCAATTCCGTTGGCACATTTCTAAATAGAGGCCGCCGAAATTTTGTTATCTGTGTATATAAAAATAGATATATTGTTTTAATTAGTTAAAAATAATATTCAATTGTATAAATAAGCAACATAATTTAAATAATATTCATAAAAATTTCAAAATGTTACCTGTTTTTTGTAAACAAAAATTGAAGGGACGGAATCGCTTTTTAATATTTTTCGCGCACAGTCTGGTTTGAAATCTACACTTTGGAAATGGGCTTTCTAGTCTCGTTTGTGTTTTATATTGAAATTTGTATTGATGCTCCATCTATAGTATAATCTAAGGGTCAACCTTACGTAAGGATTTATTGCGAAAATTGGATTTATGACCAAACGAATACAACAGGAGACCAATCCTCAATGATAGTTGATCAAACGATTTCGATCGTTGGATTTATAAAAGTAGTAGTATTGATAAACCTTCCAGATCCGAATCTGATGAAAATGTGAGCTTTTAACGAATTTTCGAAAAAAATTGTTACGTAGGGTTGTGTCAATGACAATATTTACGATTTTTTACTTTTATTTTCTAACATGGCGAGCAACTTTTTTCCGTTTTTGGTGTTAAATCCGAATGTTTCACTTATTTTTTTCAATGAAAATTAAAATAAATCACCTTTATCACAGAACATATTTAATTATGCATATATATACTATAAATTTGTACAATATTATTAAAATCAATTAAAAGGTTAATCAGATAAAGCAATTATACAGTTTGTAAACACTATCAAAAAACTTACTTGTGAAAAGAAATTTTCTTTTTTCTTGATAACTGCGTGTTTTCACACTGGAAGACACTACACTTGGTCATTATAATAAGACACAACACTTAATTATTCACTTATTTTTTTAATAATCTAAGGTTTTCATACACGTCGGTTTGATACAAAATAAGACTTTAAAATGACGAAAATTTTCCATTTTTGATCTCATCTGTGTTTCTCTATTTTATGCATATGTACCTCTCGTTTACCCATACATTTTAAGTACTTCTAGTCTCGTTTGTGTTTTGTATTGATGCTCCATCTATAGTATAATCTAAGGGTCAACCTTACGTAAGGATTTATTGCGAAAATTGGATTTATGACCAAACGAATACAACAGGAGACCAATTCTCAATGATAGTTGATCAAACGATTTCGATCGTTGGATTTATAAAAGTAGTAGTATTGATAAACCATCCAGATACGAATCTGATGAAAATGTGAGCTTTTAACGAATTTTCGAAAAAAATTGTTACGTAGGGTTGACCAAACGAAAACAACTAGTGGCCAATCCTCAATGACAGTTAACAAAACGATTCCGATCGTTGGATTTATAAAATTATTAGAATTGATCAACATACTTTCCAGAACCGAACACTTCAATTTGCGCGGAAGGATGAATTTTAAGTAATTTGCGCAATAAATCGTTTCGTAGGAGTAACTACATCGATCGTTGTATTTGGGATAATAGTATGCTTATTTAGAATAAATTATTTCCCATAGTGCGTTCCCGCATATTGATCTAAACAACGTTTTGCATTTAGATATTGCCAAGTTATGAACAACCAAAAAATTGAATTGATTTTAATATTATGTCTTGAAGTTTAAATACAATTCTTTGATACAATTTGATTTGTTGTTAATTTTGTAAAATGAAATTCTCAAGTAAGCGACGAAACTGATTTTTTTGAAATAATACAATTTTGATTTCGTTTTTTCGCAATAAAAACTGACCCATTGGTAACCAAACTACAAAATGTGCTGACCAATCCTGACCTAACGATTGATTGCCTAACGAAATTTGATAAAAACAGTATAATTTTCTTGCAATGGGGTGCTCGGGATTTTTTTTTCAAATTTCCATTATTTATTTACCAATGGTATGGTAAGTGACCAAACCATGAACACTAGTTACCATTATTGACCAAATCATTATAAACATCATTTTTATTGGATGTAGTGCTTTACGATAATATGCGTGATTATTTTGTATCAATATTGATAATGGAAAGAAGAAATTAAAAATAATAATAATAACGTCCCTACTAATCTCATTTTTTAAGAGATACACTAAAAAATATTGAGAGATTTACTACTAAACCCGAAATAAAATGCGTTTAGCTAATCTCAAACATGACATAATGACAACATGACATAATAAATAGTTAAACGCGTTTTTCTAATCGCTAGTCTGTCAAGAGTATTGGTCACTTAAATTTTCCAAATTTTAATTACATGAAAAATGTAACATTTTACTTGCTAAATTGGTAAATAATGCCAAATAGATGGACAGTATATCATTAACATAAGTAGTCGTATGAATGAAATAATCTCAATTCAAATCAAAATCAATTTCGTTGCTTTTTATTGAATCTACAAAGTAATTACAATAATTTGGAATTAAGTGATATTAGAAGACGATTTATGTTAAATACAAATTACAAATAATGCCAAAATCTAAAACAAAACTGTACTCGTACATGCATAGACAAAAACATTTAGGAAACGCACATTCTTCGACATGACACTAAAAAATAGAAAAATAAAAAATAGTTTTGTAATTTTCTAAACCGATTTTTTATTATAGAGCGAACGAGGCCGAGATACAAAAACTAGAAAAAACTGGGAAATTAAAAACGTATAACCTTCCGCTTCGATGTAATAATAATGACTAAATATTTTTTGAAACTGGTGAACTGCCGACTTAGTGGATCGTCATCATATTAGCTGGCAGACCCTAGTAAAGATGGCTCTGATTATACAGGGTGTTTGGCGCGTGGACCGACAAAATTTGTTGGTAGATTGGGGGGGGGGGGGGGGGAGGTCATTTGGAAGCTAATAACCATAAGCCATTTTTAATGGTCAATGATTTATTTAAAATAAAATCGCATTGTAGCATACAATAAAAGATAATTCGTGACTTTACGAACAAACAAACAAGTTATGACCATTTAAGACGAGGTTTTGGGTAATTTAAAAAAAACTTCAAAATATCATATCTGAGTTACCACGGCTTAGAGGACATCAGTTCAGTGGGGTGACAGCTTTCAAATGACTCCCCCAATCTGCCAAAAAATTGTCGGTTCATGCGCCAAACACTGTATACAAGCTCAAAATTGATAGAAGTGGACTTATCCATAGACTTTGATTATATGCTAGAAGTGCGTGTAACTAGAAGTGCGTGCATTTAAAAGATAAATAAAAGAATGTTTCACTCGGCCAAGTGTATCACAAAAATGTATCTATATATAAATTTAGAACATTCTATATTTTTCTAAGATTTATCTGGCTCGTAGACAATAAAAATATCGATATGTTGCACGCCGACCATTTAAGGACAAGTTATATAGCCGAAAACGAAACGAAAACGAAACGGACCGAAACGAAAGGCAAATTTGTGATGGTTATATAGTCGAATCGGTTTTTGACGTTTTACATTTTCTGTTCTGTGTATTGTGATAAATACAAGGAAATAAAATGAATTTTGAATTTGCTATTTTTGACCATAGACCACCCTTAGGTATATTATTTTTATAGAATTTATGTTTTTTGTCATATAATTCTTCGTATTTTCTAACATTTTCTATTAAGATCTCCGAATCAATTTCATTACTAGGTACCTCTGAATTTTAATTTATTTGTGTTTGACGTTTGATAAAAAAAACAAGCCCCAGTAAACAAAATCGCAAAAAATATTCACAATTTATGAAAATTACAACAAATACTATCAATCATTGTGAACTTCGACCGAAAACGAAACGAAACGAAAAGAAATTGAATTGAATCAATCTATCAGTTCGGTTTCGTTTCGGTTCGTCTATATAATTGTTCTGATACATTTCCATGCATTCAATTCATAAGTTTTGTTTCGGTCCGTTTCGTTTTGTTTTCGGCTATATAACTAGGCCTTAGAACTCCGGGTCTAGAAGAAAACTAAATGTTATGAATAGTAGGTGGTTCTCAATTTTCAGACAAGCGTCGAAAGTGAGTTTTTAGATTATGGCACTTTGAAAAATATTAAAAATTTTGGTACTGATTTGTTTAATCTTTAATTTGAAACTTTTTTGTTTTTTCATTATTGAAAAATTATTTTTAAGACTACATATAGTAGACGTTTTTCTTTGTATCGCGATATTTATTATTTTTTAACGCATGTTGTATAATAATATATACATAAGTTTAATAACGAAAATAAAATTTGAAAATAAATGTGGATGTAATTAGCGTTGTGAATTAATAGGAGGAACCCCTAACCTTCCGGCTGTGTACTAAATATCACTTTTTAGCCACAAAAAAAATAATTAACCGAATTCTTCCTTTAGGAAGAAATTAAATTAACTTGATTATCGAAATAAAATGATTAGTTTGCCTATGGTAAGCTTTCAAAGTTAATCGTCTTTTAGAAACGTATAAATCAAGAAAATGAAAAATTTAGTTAAAAATATTTAAAACTTCGATTTTGATCGATCGAATAACTATTATATATGATAAGTTTCTTGTTTTTACACCGCAATGACGGATTTATTTGTTTTTTTTTCACTGTCCTTAGGTGGCAAATCAATTAATAATTAATGTGTCCAATATTAGTGGTCTATAAATTTATTATAATATATCTGTATAAGCCTAACAAGAACAATGAACTGTAAAATAACTATGACGATATGTTTATAAGATACGTATATATGGGTTAAATATGGAAAAAATTAAATGTGTGTATATAAATATATCAAAACTATAAAATAAGCTTAACCTCGGAAGAGACATTGGCCTATAAAATTTGCACTACATGATTCCTCTTATATATATATATATATATATATATATATATATATATATATATATATATATATATATATATATATATATATATATATATATATATATATATATTCCTCCATGGTACCATACAGTCTTAAATAAATAAATAAAAAAGACTGGTGGGCCAAAATCTACTTAAATATAAGTCCTGCTCTAAGTCTCATTGACAGATCTATATAAAACTAACTACCGAAGATTGTGTTGGTTACACTAACAATACAATGTAAATTATACTTTTTTGCTTCATTTTTTGTTTGTTTCTACACCAACACATTTATACTTAGTTATTTGAAAGAAATTTACCATAGGAAAAAAATTACCAATACATCTTTAGTTAGTTATTGTTTATTTCATATGTGTGGAGTTAGCAGGACTTATATTTAAGTAGATTCTGGGTGGGCCATACTTGCTCTCCGAAAAATTTCGCTAGGTATATTATCGGGGATCGTATATTCAGGTTACTTGGGCAGCATATATCTTTATAAAGGGCGGTGCGGAGACGAGTAGCGAGAACAATTTTTTTTTTATTTTGAATAAAACAAACATAACAAAATTTTGCAAATAGTAAATTTTAACTGAACGATTATTTATAAATATTTTATTTATTTTACACAAAATCATTTTAATAGTTTTCTTGCATTACTCTAGCATTACGAGTACGGCTTATGACTTTCGACTCAAACTAATTTTGACAGGTATTCAATGAAAAACAAAAAACAAAACTATTACGACTTGTGTCTCGAATTTATAAACGTGTACGACTAAAGCAACAACAAAAAGTGTAATTGCGACAACCCAAATTGTTTAATTAAAAAAGCCTATTGACGTCATTTGTCGTAAGTCGTATAGTTATAATGCTTACACAATTCACCCCCAAGCCACATGTCCGACGACAAGCGCAAGACCGTTACAACACCGCTGTATCTGTTTTAGAACTCCTCGTCTTGCAAGGCTTCTCTTGCGTTCGTCGTCGTTAACATATCTTGTTGTTGTTGTCGGTAACAGCTCTTGTAGTAGTCGCCGTTTGTTTTATCGTTCCCATGATTTGCACAGAAAGGAAATTCGTTGTCAAAATGAAAATTTATTTGTTTCAGCATAATTTTAACAAAAAGTAGTGTTTTCTTATATTAGAAATATTTTATTTAATTTCTGAATATGTATGTAAATAAAATATTTTTACTTTAATTAAAATGAATTAGTGAAAATTTTATTTTCACTAAAAAAAATCACAAATCTTTCCTTCCAAATCATGAAGTCAAAATTATACCGTGTTGGATCGATAAATTAAATAAAGAGTTTTATAAATACATATAAAACTTTTCCTTTATAAGCCAGTTGGAAATTTCTCAACATGCGTGAATATAATTTTTGAGAAAGACGTACGTCTCCATTTCTTACCGTTTTCTAAATGTGTATGAAAAAGTAAAAAAAAAGAAATATGTTGACTAAATGGCTAATTTATAACAAGTCAAATTAGTTTCTGATAAGTGTGAGACATGTCATATAATATTCTTGTTTCATGACAATGTCTTAAGCGAAACATGTGTGATATGTCTTCCACGATTCTATTTCTATCAAATACTTTTTAAAATGGCTTAGATAAACAACTGAGAAATAAAAAATTACATTTCATTTCATGATCGTCGCAACGCCATCGTAATTATGTTAATAAATAAATTTAATTATTTTTTCTACACGGTTGTTACATTATGTTTGTCAATAGGTAAGTAAACAATTTGTAATTGTTTTATTAGGAAAATTTTTAAATAACATTTTCTTATTATTTATTTTTATTATATATTCAGCATAAATGTAAAGTTCAGCCATCAGGAACACCAACACATGTACCGGAAAAATAATTATAATATTGTTTAAGGCAACAGCCTAATAGTATAAATGAAAATATTTTCATTGGATATGTTATATGGGCATATACAATATATAATACAAGGTGTCTTTACTAGTATTGCTTACGTGTACTATAATACTGGTATTCTATAGTACTTGATGTCAGCTGTCCCACGCATTATGCGACTTTTGGTTGAAGTGTAACAAATAACTAATATTTTAAACTACTTGAAAATGTCGTATTTTATTCCACATAAACATCATTTGTGGGAAGTTTTATTACATTATTTTATAGCAAGGAAAAGTGCAGCGAAAACTTATCGTTTGCTTGTGGCAATTTACGATGAGCATGCTCCATCGAATACAACGTGCAAAGAATGATTTTAGCATGGAAAACCACCCAAAAAAATGTGAAGATGCTGAATTGGAAACGTTATTGGATGGAGATTCTTCTCAAATACAATCAGAATATCAGAATTGGTTGTAGGTCGATCGAATCAACTTGCAACAGTTTACAAACAATCGGAATGGTTCAAAAAGCTAGTAACTGGGTTCCACATGAATTAAAAGAAATAGACTTCGAACAACAAAAAAAACAACAACAAAAAAAGTTGTTTGCGTCGAATTGTTACTGGAGATAAAAAATGGATTTATTATGAGACTCCAAAACACAAAAAATCTTGGATGAAGCCTAATGAAGCTGGTCCATCGCAACCAAAGCGAGATATTTATTGCAGTAAGGTCATGCATGCCCTGTATCTGGTGGGATCAGAAGGGCGTGGTATATTATGAACTGCTGGGATCAAGTGAAACTATCAATGGCCATGTCTACCGATGACAACTATTACGTTTGAAACGAGCTATAGAGGAAAAATAACCAGAATGGGTGAATAGATACAACAAATTAATTTTTCAGTAAGACAATGCAAAATCACATGTTGTAAACATTGTGAAAAAATAATTAAAAGGACCAAACTGGGAAGTTCCTCACCCGCCGTATTCGCCAGATATAGCTCCTTCAGATTACTACATATTTCGGTCGCTGCAGTCGTCTCTTTCTGAACAGCGGTTAAGATCTCGCGCAGAGATCAAAAATGGGCTTATTGACTGGATCGCCTCCAAACACCAGGATTCCTTCAGAGAGGGAATCCGTAAATTGCGTGAAAAATGGGGAAAAGTTGTGTCCGCACCGTGCCTTGCTAATTCGTCTGCCCTGCAATTTCCCTCAACGTCAGAGTGGCCCGGAATCCAGACCAAATGGATATTGAAGTGTTCACTCATCTCGTTAACAGATGTGTGACAATTCAACGCCACCCTCGACGCAAGGGAAACTGAATCCAGCGAAAGAATGTCCGCCCGACTATTCACGCAGATAGTGATATCAGTCGCGATAAGAAATGTAAAATTATGTTGTTACAAGAAACCACAAGTTATGTCATAAAAGGAAAACCCGTATGTTTTGCTTTCTCCAAGGCCACGGCAAGACATGTCAACGAACTAAACTAGATTTAAACGTTGTTTAAATGTTAAATATCCGTTAAATGAAAATGTATTAAAGAAACAAACCAGTTTCGAAATATTATTTTGGCATTCAAATATCGAACAAAAAATTTGTTTTCTGAGTACCAGACAGCCTTAAATAAATAAATCACAATGATTGGTGGGGCACACTTGCTGTCCCAAAGATTTCGCTAGCTATGTTATCTCGGGAGTCGCATTCGTATATTCAGGTTACTCGGGCACCAAATCTTTATAAATATATTAGACATGTAAACCTAATGAAATTTTAAAAAATATACAGAATCCATCTAACTAAAGTGGATTTAAACGTCAACTTTTTTTAGGTTATTGTTTTGATGTTAAAAATCTGATAAATAAAAATTGTAAATTTAGGTTTATTTTATTAAATTATTAATTATGTACAAACAGAAATTGGTTTAAGCTAGAAAATCTTTTGAATAATCGTAAAAATTTATAAATCAACGATGATTGTAAAATTAAAGAATCTCATATGACGGAGAAAACAAACAAAATTTACAAAATTCCTGCCCTTAATTAACTATTAACTTGTATATAAAAGCTATGAGTATAATACATTATGCTAGTTTAGGAGGTGCACATACAAATTCTACAAATATTTTAAGGAATATGTGCCAGCTACGAAACATGCTTACAATATTAATTGGTATATCATTGTGTGCTCTCTATTTTATATGGATGACAAAAGGTAGCATGAAAAATATTACATTTTTTACATGATCATTTTTAAATTTATTTCCGTGTTTATCATTGAATTTTAGGTCAAACCGCATCTGAATCATCATATCAAGGTTTGTAAAACTACCAAAATGTTATTTGCTTTGATGTGCAAATCAAATTTTACTATCAATTCTAGGTGAAATTATAAAAACATTTCAATCGGTTTCAATAAATGAAACGTCGAAAATTTGTAATGTTGTTAATATAGAAGCTATTAAAAAAAAGTCAGAATCTTTTCAAGATTTACCTATAATTTACTTTATTACACCCACTTATCCAAGAAGGGAACAGGTAGCCGAAATTACAAGGCTTGGGCAAACACTTATGCATATAGAGAATTTATTTTGGATTGTCGCCGACGATAATGAATTATGTAATCCTATATTATCCCAATTATTGAAAAGATTTGGTTGGTATACCATAAAAGTTAATAAATTGGTATCTAGTTTCGTTAAAAACTCATCAATTCACTTTTAGATATTCCATTTGCACACATATCAAGTCCTATGCCCGACGTCTATCGTATAAATTCGATTGCTCCACGAGGCGTATCAAATCGTAGAGCTGCTCTATCGTGGATCAGAAATAATAATATCAAATCTGGAGTTTTATATTTCGGAGACGATGATAATACGTTTGACCTAACACTATTCTCTGAAATCAGGTCAACAAAGCGGGTGTCTATGTTTCCAGTTGGCCTTATTGGTTTATACGCGGTAAGCTCACCTGTTGTTAAATATGGCAAAGTAATTGGCTTTTTTGATTCATGGCCTGCAATGCGAAAATTTCCTGTTGATATGGCCGGATTTGCTGTAAATTTGGAGTATTTATCATTAAGTCCGAATGCTACTATGCCTTATCATGCCGGATATGAAGAAGATGGATTTTTAAAGAGTTTAGGTCTTAAATTGGGCGATATAGAACCAAAAGCCAAAAATTGCACAGAGATTTTAGTTTGGCATACACAAACGAAAAAAGCCAAACCGCCCACATTGAAAGTAAATTCTAAAAAGATCGATTCTGACCACACAAGTTTACGCACACTTCTTTTATCTTTAGAATCGATGGGAGTAACTGAATTAAATTCGAATAAAGGTAAATATAAACCATTAATAAACATAAAATTAATTACTGATTTTTTTTTTTAATTTTACCAGGCGAAACTCCTAAAATAACTAGAGATGGTAAAAGTAAGAAATTAAATTTCTAAGTTTTATATGTAACAATGATTTTAACAGAAAACGGAATAATTCATACAAGAAACATTCCGGATTTGATATTAAATTGTAAATATACCCTGTAATCTCAACAAAAATGTAGATATTTTTAAAGGAGAATTTTAGAATCTATCATCTACTTGAAGATGTTGTTAAATATGTATTAAATAAGTATGCATGTATATCGCACCCTCCGTACAAAAATGAATATTGAAGTATTATTTGGCGATTTACGAAAACTACTGAAACTTTTGAAAACTGGAGCTGGAGAATACTCTTTCGTGGGATCCGAAAAACACCAAATATACAAACTATTAATTTTAGAGACCATAGGTTATGGTGGCTGTACTGAAGATCTGGCATAGATATATAGCGAGGTCCTTAGCCACATAAAATTAGTAAATCATAATTATAAATCAACAAGTGGCCAGGCCCACAAAGTATCGAATATCATTGGTCTGTAACAGAATTAAACTCAGTTTTTATGCTTATGGACTTTGTTTCAAAGTCATATGAAATGTTTTTAAAAGCTTTATTAACAAATAGAAATTAATTTTATCGCTTTTTGCCAGGCAAAGTTTGCTAGGAATTTATATCCTGGATGAAATTAAATTAGTTGTAAAAAACTTCTACCTGACATTCAAGAGTCACATTTACATTTCTCCTATTTGAGCTTTAGAAACTCAACAACGAAGTTGTGAGATAAAATAGTTAACAAAACAACAGAGTACAGTAGAAATATTAGTTCAAGTGTAAAAAAGTGTTTCTTTAAAAAAACACGATTATTGAAATTACCATGCCTAATAACTCCCCCGCCCCCCCCCTTCTCTATATTCGTTCAAAATATCTGTCAAATAACAATATTACCTGTATTTCATGACACCCTTTGCCATTGATCCGGATCAGATAAAATTTTAGATCAAAAACTTGATCCAAATTTTGTTTTCGATCACAAATTTTTATTTGAAATCTAGTAACCGTATTAGCCATGATACAAAAGATGTTCACTACAGATAGGCTCAATAGCATGTATTCAAAATAAATAACTGAGGCTGCGTGCCAAACTTAAGGTAAATCATTTACTACGCTAAAAACCGGCTTTAGGACAGATTTTTCGATCAGTTTGCCATAGTTTTTGAAAATAATTGAATTTACCGAAAAATATACTTAAAGTTGACTTTTACCTTAAGTTTGGCACACAGCTGAAACCAGTTTATTATTGTCTTATCTACTCAAACGCATTAAAAAACTTAAAAAACAATAAAAAAAAACTTTAAAATAAAAAGTCAAATTTATCGGATATACCTGAATTATAATTAATTAACCTATAATTATAAACCGCACGCGTGATTACAAATGAGCTTACACGCTCAAAATGGGGATTCGGGAATTATTGTAAATTTTTTATGGTTGTACTTAGTACATGAATAAATAAATAAATAACCTAGTAGCAGCTAGAGAACTTTTAAATGTGTATTGAAAAAGGTGGTTTTACCAAAACACATACAGTAGCGACAACCGGTTGATATTGAGCCAATCTGATATTGAAATTTTTTGTATCATGGTCTTGGCGTTGTTTCTTGAAGTTTGAACTGAATCTGATCAGATCCAGCGCCAAGAGATACGGCTATTGTTAATAATATATCCCTTCACGTAATCAAGATAAATTAGAGCGGTCCAATCGAACTATAAGAATATATAGATTAAATTCTCATAAATATAGATTACAAATCCACAATCTGATCCATAATAAGAATTTTCGAAATTTAAATTTTGAATCGTTTTTATTCGATTATTCTCAATTTTTATGAACTCAAAATGCGCTTTTCAGAAAATAAAGTGTGATTTTTTGATGATTCACCACGTAAATTTACAAAATATTTAAACTATTCCTTCCAATAGTGGCGCTTAATCTACTTCTACGACAATAGGCTTTTATGAAATGTTTCTTTTAAACAATTTTATTCGAACGACACACACGAAACAACCTTATTTACTTATGGGTTTTTGTATGGAACGTGCGATTTATAAATGAAACATTTGTAATTTTATTTATATTAAATTAATTAAAGCTCATTAATATTAAAAAGTAGATTTAAAAAGTTGTAATAAGTATGTTCTTTCAACAAGCAATAAGCTTCAAGTCATAAACTAAACTATTTTGACTGTGCAACGGGAGTCGTTTGGTTAAAAAAATATATTTTGTTAAACCTGAGAAAACATTGACTGGCATTATTTTTTATTTATATCGGTTGTTTTTTAAATTATTTATTATTATTGTGTATATGCTCTAGTTAAGAAATTTTATTAAGTCAGTTAAATAATTTACAAAACTATTGCAGCTGAATCCGGCTAAAATATTTTAAATTATTATACATAAAAAATAAAATACAAACCATAAATGTACCAATTAATACTCTGTTCTTACATATATTAAATAAAATTTGACATTTATTTCATACTATATAATAAAAATTGTTAAAAAGTAAAAGTATAGCACATATTTAATTAGTTTTACAATTAAAGTAAAACTAAAAATAAAAACTGTTTTCTTATTTCAAACATAAATCGATAGCTAGTGGCATCTAACATAAAGTAGTTTTAACTAATTGCATAATTGTCGATAACTTCATTCTTTATAGTATGTTTTGTAATTTTTTTGCAATCAGCAATGTCATTATTAGTTTGTGTTGCAAAGCAACTGTCAAAAAACGTAATTGGTTATCAAAATTTACTAAAAAATTGCTGTAAACTTGCAAGTTTAAATTCAAATCAAATATATTGTGCTGGTAAATATATAATTCTATATAAGTTTATAGCATTCAATGACCGATTTTGTTTTATTTTACAAGCTAATATAAAAGCGACCAGCAAAATGACGAAGTTTAAATATCCCAGTGCTAGACGCGATGAAAGTATTTTTGATGAATTTCACGGAGTAAAGGTAAAATAATAAACATACGGTTAATTAAAAAAGCCCAATGAGTTGAATTCACATATAATATTCTTAGGTAACCGATCCCTATCGTTGGCTAGAAGATCCAGACTCTGAGGAAACCCAACAATTTGTTGAAGCGCACAATAAAATAACTCAACCGTATCTAGAGTCATGTCCCGAATGGAAAAATATAAATAAAAAATTAACAAATTTATGGAACTATCCTAAATATAATTGCCCTTATCGTTATGGTGATTTATATTTCTTTTACATGAACACTGGACTCCAGAATCAAAAGTATGTATCTGTCTGTCTATATTGTAGTCGCGGGAATTACATAATAGCATACATACAATGTAGTTTCCAACAACAACGATCCTATTATCTAATAAATGTATTTGCTTTAATAGATTTTAATTTAATTGAAAGTAAATCTTGAGACCACTATAATAAATTTTAACTATACGTAATTCAAGGTCACAGTAATAATTTAAAATTCTACTCGTTTCAGTGTTCTCTACATGCAAAAATCAATGAGTGATCCACCAGAAGTATTCTTTGACCCAAATACATTATCAGAAGATGGTACAATTGCACTATCTGGGACATCATTTTCTGATGACGGTGAACTATTTGCTTATGGCTTAAGCGAAAGTGGTTCTGATTGGATTAAGATTAAAATTCGCAATGTGAAAACGGGTAAAGACTATCCAGAAACGCTTGAAAAAGTAAAATTTTCATCAATGGAATGGACAAAAGATAATAAAGGTTTGTTCTATGGCCGTTACCCTACTCAAAGTGGTAAAACGGATGGCTCCGAAACGGTTATGAACGAAAATCAAAAATTGTACTATCATCGCGTGGGCCAACCTCAAGAGAAGGATGTCCTTGTTGCTGAATTTCCTGAAGAGCCAACTTGGAGAATGTAAAAGTTATACCACCACGCAAAAGATTCGATTTAAATTTTTTCTATCATTTCCAGAAATGCGGATGTAACAGACTGTGGAAAATATCTTATATTAAGAGTAGTTAAAGATTGTCGGGACAATTTAGTGTTTTTTGCAGATTTGGAGAAAACTGGTGAAATTACATCAAAATTAGATTTGACTCAAGTTGTATTTAAATTTGAATCAGATTATGACGTGAGTTCAGTTATTTGAATGAATACCTACTTAATTTGTAAATACTTATTTACTTTCAGTATATTACAAATTCGGGATCCAGTGTAATTTTCAGAACCAATAAAAATGCTCCAAACTATCGTCTCATTAGCATAGATTTTAATAACCCACAAGAAGAAAAATGGACTACGTTAATAGCGGAACATGAAAAGGATGTTCTAGATTGGGCGGCTTGTGTAGATAACGATAAACTTGTATTACTATATATTCACGACGTTAAAAGCATTTTGCAAGTGCACTCGTTAAATGATGGCAAACTTATGAAAATTTTCCCGTTGGACATTGGCTCTATAACTGCATTTAGCGGCAAAAAAAAATTTTCCGAAATATTTTACCAGTTTGTGTCATTTTTAACTCCCGGAGTTATATATCATTATGATTTTGCTAAACCGGATGAAGCACCGAAAGTTTACCGAGAGGTTAAATTAAATTTGGACGGATTCAAGCCTGAGTCATATGCAGTCGAGCAAGTATTTTACGATAGCAAAGATGGCACTAAAATTCCAATGTTTATTATATCTAAGAAGATGGAAAAAAGAGCACCAAGACCGTGTCTCTTGTATGGTTATGGTGGTTTCAACATCAGTATTCAACCAACATTTAGTATTACCGGGCTACTATTTATAGATTCTTTTAACGGTGTTATGGCATTCCCGAATATTAGGGGTGGCGGGTGAGAATTTATAAAAAGATACGTTTTAATTTTAAATTTACGGATAAAATATTTCTAGAGAGTATGGTGAGAAATGGCATAATTCTGGTCGCTTGCTGAATAAGCAAAATGTGTTTGATGATTTCCAAGCAGCGGCAGAATATTTAATTGCAAACGGATATACCAAAAAGAAAAATTTAGTAATTCAAGGTGGTTCCAACGGTGGACTTTTAGTAGCAGCTTGTATAAATCAAAGACCAGATATTTTTGGTGCTGCGGTTGCACAAGTAGGGTAAGTATTGCTCTAATCAAAGAGTATCCATAACAGTATACAGAGTAATGCAATTACAAAACAGAGAAAATAATATCATTATACAGCACGCTTGCACAACTTTGTATATTTTAATTTGGATCGTTTTATGTCAGTCACGAGAATGTTTAACGATGCAAATTATAATAAATTATGCGTGTGAACTTCTCTCGTATTTTTAAAAGCATATAATTTTGGGTTGCCGTTGTTGTAAGAGAGAAACAGGAAGACATTTTATTTTTGTCTTAATTGAGCCGTTTATTTTGAAAGTGACATGTCAATTTTTCAAAAAATCAAGTTATGATAGTAACTTAATTATAATTTATTTGGTATATCTTCATATTTTTAACACTATTTGCCGTAGGCACTCGGCGAAATCTACTGACACTTATAAACACATTTTTTTAAGCACTTGTTTTTTTTTTTGTTTCGCAAAAATAATTTAATGAATATTTTTAAAAAAAATTGCAAAATGTTTAAAAAATTACTCGATCGATTTCGGCGTGTTAATCCATCATTAGGAGTATCTACTGATTTGTAAAATTAAAAATTTAGTTATTAGTAGGAAAAAGCAATAGAAGAAATAAAAGAACGAGAGTCAAACAATAGACAATCTATGCGTCCACACGCATGGTATCACGATACCGGTATCAAACTTAATGAGGTTTTATTGAGGCGTAAAAAACCGGTTTTATAGATAAAGGAGAAAGAAACGAAGTTTGATACCGGTATAATGATATCTCGTGTGGACACATAGAATAAATTTTAATCTATCGTACCAACCTTCTGTCGTTTATAATAAAAAAGGGGAGGAAATACTTAGTAAGCTATTAGTCATCGGCTGAGTAACAAAATTCAAGGTATATTGAAGTACATTTAATTTCCCGACGTATTAGTCATATTATTAAGACTATGAGAATAGAACAGGGCGAGAACCGTAATTGGTGAGAAACGGATTTCTCTCTGTTCGTTAAGAATATTCTAAAGTTAGCATCCGTTTCTCACGCTCTTTATAATATGACCTTGAATTTTGTTACTCAGTCGATGACTAATAGCGTACCTGTTATTCCCTCCCCTTTTTTATTATTAAGTTTTTCCGTATAAATAACAGACGGTTGGGACGACCAATAGACTAATATTTATTCTATTGGTCCACACGGGATATCATACCTGTATCAAACTTTGTTGCTTTCCCGCGTTTGCCTATAAAAACGTTTTTTTACGCCTCAATAAATAAAACCTCATTTACTGGTAAAGGGGAAAGTAATGAAGTTTGATATCGGTATCATGATACCATGCGTGTGGACGCATAGACTGCCTATTTTTTGTCTCTCCTTCTTTTATTTCTTTTATTGCTTTTTCCTACTATATATAACTAAATTTTTAATTTTACAAATCAGTAAATACTCCTGATGATGGACTAACAAGCCGAAATCGATTGAGTAATTTTTTAAACTTTTTGAAATTTCTCAAAACATCCAAAAAATTATTTTTGCGAAACAAAAATCAAGTGACTAAAAAAATGTGTTTATTAGTATCTTCTCATTTTAAAAAAATGTCCAATCAATAATATAAGTATCCTGAGATAACAAATACAAGTAAATCTTCCCGAAAGTTGGCATCAATTTTTTAAAACGAAAACTCTTAAATATCGACTCGATTTAAAAATAATTTGACTTTATGTCACTTTCAAAATAAAAGCGGCTCTCGCGCACATTGTTTATATTTTCATATTGAAACATAATTTTGTTGGTGTTCGTTGAAATGGAGGAACGTCACAGTTTAATATTTAATGAACATCATAATTTTTGTTGTCTTTTACTCGAAAGAATGTAAAAAATTGACGTACATTAATATTATTTATCTACATCAATTTTTTAAGTTGTAAAGAATTTCTTATAATCCAGAAACTCCTTTAAATTGCGTGATCGACGAATTACTTTCTCCTGTTTCATTACTCCATCTAACAATATCCAATCTTTGATTTAATCGAATAATTGAACATTTATATTTATTATAAATTTTAGGGTAATGGATTTGCTTCGGTTCCATAAATTTACAATTGGGCATGCTTGGATATCAGATTACGGAAATCCAAATGAAAAAGAGCATTTTGATAATTTATATAAACTTTCGCCCGTGCACAATGTTCGAACACCCGAAAATTCCGAGCAACAATATCCATCTACATTGATATTAACAGCAGATCATGATGATCGGGTTAGTCCATTACACTCGTTAAAATTTGCAGCGTCTTTGCACCAATGTGTGAAAAATTCCGATTATCAACACAACCCTTTATTGTTACGTGTTTACAGTAAGGCGGGTCATGGAGCTGGTAAACCTACAGCTAAGAAAATCGAAGAAGCAACCGATATTTTAACTTTCATGTATAAGACCGTCATTTCTGAAAATAACGGCGATCAATCCTAATTTCAATTATATCTTTATTATCATTTTTGTTTGTTTTTCTTATTTTTTTATTGTACAAAACATGAATTTTTAAAAGGAAGAAAACAAAAAGAAAATATTTTGTGTCATTTTTACAAATAAATATATGAATTTTGGAAAATTAATAATATGATAAGTTATAATTTACCCTTCCACATTCCAGTGAAATTGCAAATCGGCAACCATCGTAATTCACATTAGTTTATAATAACTGTACGAAGAAGAACGGCTTCATTGGGATTATTTTTTGGTCTTTTATCATGAGTAGTGGATCATCGCAAATTTGATTTGGCAATTTCTTAGTGCTAAACATTTTCATAAAGTTGGCCGTAATTTTGCTCAACTTGTTTTCAACTGTTGGGTGTTCTGAAAGTACCCAGTGTTACACATTTTAATTTTATAAACTCAGTAAACCGGCTCGTAGAAGACAAAGAAAAATTGTACGGTTCTCGGCCCTCTCTCAAAGGCTCAATCAGTCAAGTGCTTAAATTCTTCTCCATTTGAACCACTTCTGATATGATTTCTTACCAAACACACACTTGAAATCTTCTTCTTAACTCTCAATTACCAAACGTTTCTAAAGTCTCGCTGATTTCTAGCTGTAATACAAATGGTCAAAATTGACTGCAGTTTAAGCCCTTACACACTGATTGGTTCAGCCTTAAACCTACTCGTAGAAGACAAAGAAACATTTCTAAACCCTCTATACTATAAACTATATCTACTCTGTACACTGTGTATATCGAACACGACCTTTATCTGTAAGAATAGTCCCATTTGATTACAGGTAAGGAGAATTGTATGCTATGTGTTTTCTTACAACAATTAAACAACAAACAATGTTAAATTTCTGAGATAATAATAACATTATATTTATTCTACGCTACAAATGATCGATCCAAATTTTCGTTCATCTTAATTGAATGTTGTCTATACATCAACGACCAACATTCACGACAAAACATCAAGAACAAAGATGGCTAGCTGGTATTACTTTTAGTAAATCAGTTCTAAACTAATTTCATGACATATTAAAACCGAGTCGTAAACCAAATTAATACTCGCGAAATTTGAAAGACTGGGATGAAAACAGAATTAAATGTAGGAAACCATTACGGCGGTTTAAACTGGAGCATAACTAATAAATCGAGCAAGTAGTTCTTCACAATCTCCACAAGAAAACAAAAATGTCACGTAGATAATACTTAGCGTTGGTGATCTAATATAATCTAATAAATTTAAACGGCCGCTCTAAGCGTATTCTAAACGGATTGAACAAAGGACGCATAGAAAATTTTCACCTCAACGAATCACAAAAGCACTTCCAGTTCCGTTTAATGAAATCAACATTAATATAATGTAAACTTATGTAATAAAATCTATATGTTTTGTAAACGATTAACGCTTAAAACTTTATATCTTAGTCAGACATTAATTCAATCCTGCCGACCGTAGTGATAAAAAACATGTTGATGAAGTATCGGATTCTTAAAACCCAATGAAAGGCTTATACTTACCGTAATTCAATAACATTTTGATGTACATCGATCAACAAAATGTTAGCCCCTTTTCTATTTTAAGCAATCTGACATATCATAAATTTTGGCAAATGTTTTTTATATCATCAGCGTAAAGGAAACAAACAAACAAATTCGAAAACTTTAACATGTTAAACAAACAAGTGGAACAATTTGGCATTTGTGAGAGGTCACACGAATGATCAAGACATGATTGCAAAAAAGGAAAAATAAACCTTTCCTATTCTTCCCTCTTGTTGTGTGTAAAAGGACTATAAGAATAGACTCGGCCTTAACCGGGACTCTCGCCCAGTGATTGGTGTTTTAGTACAGTCAATCAATAATCATATACGTTTATATACAGTGTATTATTATGACATGTGTATAGTATACAAATAAAAGCGGCAGGAATCAATATCGTGTGCCAATAACTTATTTATTTTATGCTGCTTTTTTATCTCGCTCGGCAAACGTTTTGGTTTTACCTGAGTATCGCTATATCTATTTTGAGAAGTCCATCAAGATTGAAAAAAAAATAAGAACAAAGTAAATCGTCTAAAATTTATAAGACGTGAGGTGAAGTGAATTCCCTGAAACAGAAATTATTTAAATGAGATTATTTAATATCCCATAAACCATAATACTTTGATGAAACCACTGCAAACTAGTCCTGGCAAATAAAAAGAATTTTAAGAAATTAGTACTGCATCCTAGAAATAACATTGTAATTTACTTTCTCGAATAATATTGAAAATCAAAGTAAAAATTAATTTAAATCTTACAAACTAATAACAATCTAAGGTGATGATAATAATTAATAATTCTTATTAGCCGTTTACTTATAATCGTTTTAAATTTAAAGAGATCACAATGCACCGTAACTGAGGTGCCACAACCGAAATTGGAATTAAGGAACACGCGTTTCAATAAAACTATTGGTAAGTCTGTGATTGGCCAACAAATGAAATTCCTTCCAATTAGATTTTGATAACTTTTGAAGTTAGACTGCGCGTATTTCGGTATTACTTGAAATAAAAAACACCTTTATTCAAATTCAACTTTATTTCACAATTATTGAAATTTAGGTTCTGAATACTAAGAAAATGGTTTATAAAATTGGAATGAATACAAAAAATGAAAAACAAGTAAATGTTAGATAAATGTACTATTTTCTACTACCAATAATGGTTGATGCTTTTTTGGTAGAGCAAAACTTAACCTAAATTACCGAACGCTTTCGGATTATGGCTACTAAAAGTTTAATAATCAATGGATTTTACTACTAGGCTAAATGTCCCCAGTTGGAAATTTGTCAACATGCATGCGAATCAATATTTGCGAAAGACATATGTTTCTATTTCACGTGTTTTTCTGAATGTATGAAAGAGAAAAAAATATTTTCTTGTCATAAATAATCTCATTTAGTCAACATACCAACAAAAATCTTGTTGGTATGTTGACTAAATGAGTAATTTATGACTTGTCACATTGATTTCTCAAATGACTTGTCCAAAAACTGATAACGAAAAATTATAATATAATTTTTCCGTCTATTATATAATTTTATTAAATTTGCTTATTAATTTTTTAAAAAATAAGTATAGACTATATAATTTTTTAATAATAAGACCCGGGATTATAGTTATGGATTTCTTGTCATTTTTAAAATAAAAATATTTGTTCATGAAAAAATTTGTTTAATCTCAACATTATTTATTTAATTAGCAAAAAAAAAACACAAACAGCGACAAACTGAAGTGTCAGTGCGAACTGTCAAGTTGTTTGTAAACATAATAAATTGAATAAAACGTGCACATGCTTCTGCTCTACTGAAATAAATATTAAAGGTTGTAAATTATATCGAATTATTTTTTCGCTAAAATTTGCGCATGGTTTCTATACTCTGACCAAGTGATAAATGTCACTATTTATTAGTGTAGTACTATTTATTAAGTACCTAGTACTAAAAATCGAACTACTGTAAAATGACAATTATATGGTTTACATTAATTGCGAGTCAAGTCAAGTTATAGATATCTCGATTTTGGGGGTCGATTTTGTTCAAAATCCGAGACACGAGACATGACGTTTTCGTACACGTATAAGAAGTATAGTATACAATTTTGTATCAGTGGGAGCGTTCAGGACCGCCAATTGTAGGCACCATGATTAGTGAAATTATCGCCAATTTGATTTAAAATTTCATTTACAGGGTGAGCCAAATACATTTTTTTTTGAACTAGCGGTTTTTTTGAGTATGGTAAGAATTATGTCACTTCTGATTTGACGGAAAGTTAGTTTTATCCTTCCGCTGAACGAAAATGGTTGTGTATTCGCTTGAACAATGCTGGGAAATATTGAAACATTAATTCGAAAATTATGGCAAAAAAATCATCTTTTCGGATGAGGCGAATTTCCATCTTGGCGGCTATGTAAACAAGCAGAATTGTAGCATTTGGGGCACGGAGAATCCGCACGTGATCGTGCAGAAGCCGATGCATCCTCAACGAGTGACTGTTTGGTGCGGATTTTGGTCCGGTGGCATCATTGGGCCATTTTTCTTTGAAAATGTGCAAGAAGCCGCCGTTGTTAATGGTGAGCGCTACCGCGCCATGATAAACGATTTTTTATTCCCGGCACTTGAAGAGGAGGACATAGGCAACATTTGGTTTCAACAAAACGGCGCTCCGTGCCATACAGCACACGTTTCAATTGATCTTTTGCGCACTGTCTTCGAAGGTCGAATTATCAGCCGAAACGCTGGTGTGATTTGGCCGCCTCGGAGCTGTGATTTGACGCCGTTGGACTATTATCTTTGGAGTGCCGTCAAAGGTAAGTTTTGCGCCGATAAACCAGCAAGGATTAACGCTCTCAAGAACAATATTCGCATTGCCATTGAAGACATAATGCCGCATACCATCGTAAATGTGCTCAAAAATTGGACCGACCGTATGGGGTACGTCAAGGCCAGCCGAGGCAGTCATATGAATGAAATAGTATTTCATAATTAATCGGAAGGATTGTTCTTTACAATGAAAAAATAAATTTGAAAAAATATTGAGAACTTTTTGTTTTATTGCACTTTAAAAAAAATATATTTAGCCCACCCTATATAGTACTAAACATTTTCATAACGTTGGCTATGATTTTATTCAACATGTTCCCAACTGTTGGGTGCCCTGAAAGCGCCCAGTCTGTGTAATTTTTCTGTGGTTATATTTGTTTGTTTTCTGCGAATCAGTTCTAGCAAACAACTTTCATTTTTTAAGGAATAACTCGACATATTTTTCAATTCTCAACAATACATTTCTTTCCCGCGACGAAATAGCATTGCAATTACAAAAGTTATCAAATGTGAGTTCGTGAGTAGTACAGACATTTAGGAAATGTACGTCGTTGTGTTAAAAAAACAATTTGTAACTACACATATTACGATTTTAATTTTTATTTTCAATGCGATTCGCCATAAATGTTTGTTTTCGCAGAAACACAAAATTTGCAAAACTAAAATTAAAGAATTCAATAAGTTTAATTTTATTTAAAGCCTATTTGTATTTACAAATTTTAAATTATAAATGGAAGTGCTATCTAGAAATGTCATATCCAAAAAATTTAAATGACGCGGATTCGCAGTAACAGAAACACACATACCCCTATGTACTTGCTGTTATTTTTTCGTCAAGTCTCGGATTTTGAACAAAATCGACCGCCAGCTCTTGAAGCAGATAAAAAATTTGACATTTTTATTCATCAATTTTTAATTTTTTATGTGGTATTTAAACCAATTGAAACCTCGTATATTCACAAACGAAAAAAAAAATTTAGTCAGATTTTTTTGGTTGTACGTAATTAGTATAAAATTGAATTTTGACAAAAAATTAACGCCTTATACCCCATTTACATGCGATTAACATTTTTCTTCTGGAAAATCAAAGAGAAATAACATTGAATTTTTGTACATGAGAGACAACAGAAGAAACAAAATTTTGCAGAAAACTTTTTGATCCATTACACCGCCAAAACCACTATAAAAATGAAAATGTTGTCATAAAATATTAACGATCCGAATATTTTTATGGTAACAAAATCAAAATTAACAAATAAAAATTATTTTATATTATAAATGTTAAGGATTCATAATAAAAACAGACGCCATAGATAAAAATGTAAATTTCGCATTTGAATGAATTAAAAATAAATTAGTAATAATCCTATAAAAAAATTATGGCATTACTATATATGTTTATTTCTTTCTCACATATTGAATATTTTTATACAGCGGATGCTTCTTATTTATCTTCAAAAATTTGCAGAAAAAAATAATTTTCTACGTGTAACATGACATTAGCAAATGTAGGGAGTTTTACATTGTCCTTCAATACCTACTAGAATTCTAAAATTTGTTTTTTGTTTTTCCTATCGGTTTCGCTCGAGCATCCAATATAAAATGAAAATAATTTTGCACATGCCTAGATAAATGCCGTACTTAAAAAATGAAAAATGCAATGTGTGGACTGGCTAAATAACAGGTACTAAGATCTTTTGTTTAAAACAACAAACGTACTTTTCTAAAACAAAATTATTTTGTTGTTGGAAGTTCGGTTCATAACTAGGGATAAAAATCCCACAGCCTATATTTTGTTTAACTATTTTGGATGAAACTATTTTGGTCTTTTATATAATTTACGTGGTTTAATTGGATAAAACGATGGGATGAAAAATCTGGGATTATTATCCTTAGTTATGAATCGGCTGTGAACAACAAAAAATGAAAGTCCTAGATTATCAAAAATAATTTGTTCTTTTTTTAAGTGATCCGAGCTATGTTTTCGTTTCACGACTTCTCGTTTTGTATTCTAAAATAAGAGAAATATTGTTGATAAATCTCCGTACCAATCCCAATATACTTAAATGTATCATTTTAGACTTGTAGATAAACGACAACAAGCTGACATCGCTCAGAGTATGAGCGATACGAGTTATATTTCTATTTCTGTCACTCAGCTCAGGTTTAAATAAAGCTTTTAAATAATTCAGTGCATAGAATGGGTTGAGCTAAACTTCTCGAGATTGGTTTCAATTATTTCGATTTTGCAAATTAACATGAGAAGCTGTTACCTGTAAACATAGCACTTTGGTAAAAAAAAAAACATAGCTCAAGTGTGCTACAGCCACCAAGAATTTTTTAATTTCGATTTTTATAAGGAAATTTGGAAGAGAAGTATGAATTGATGCTTCAAAGTTAATTATTTATGTTAATTCCAATTTCAATCTACCCATGCAATTTATTATAATTAATTGGTCAAAACCTAAAAATTTCTGGAAATACCGATATATTTGTATGTATGTATACCTATATCTCTTGGTATCTCCAGATTTTGGAGAAGAAGGCCCCCGTCTGGATGAGCATTATTAATAATATCTTAACACTGCCTCTAAAAAAAATGTTTAAAACATATATTTGAAATCACTAAAATGGTTTTTCTCTATTGAAAAACCACATGACCATGTTACAAATAAAAAATTTAGCGGGGAGGGGAGTCAAAATTTTCTTTCCTAAAATAGTAGCAAAAACCGGTTTGTCAAATACAGACAATCGGATAACCTGCGGGTTGCTAACTTTTCTTATTAAGTACATGGAAAATTGATATTACAGTACTGTAGAAAGAAAGGTGATCCTATAAGGGTTCCGTTTGTTTCTTTTTCAAGTATCCCAAAAATCATATAGATTTTATAATCATATATAATACTGTGGGCAAAAAATAGTAAGACATTATTCATAATTTTAAAATTCTTTATTTATTTCTCCAAATCTATTTCGTCCCCCTCAAAGTAATCCCCCCGGCCTCAATATACTTGTGCCAACGTTTTTTCCAATCCTCGAAACAGTTATTAAAGTCAATTTCCGGAATAGCCTCCAATGCGCGTAGCCATTCACGTTTAATGTCTTCAATTGACTCAAAACGGTTTCCCCGGAGCGGTCGTTTGAGTTTGCTGAACAGCCAGAAGTCACACGGAGCTAACTCAGACGAATACGGTGGTTGCGGAACGATATGGGTGGAATTTTTGGCGAAAAAATCACGTAAAACCAGTGCAGTATGAGAAGGTGCATTGCCGTGGTGCAAAAACCAAGAGTTGTCGACCCATAATTCCGGCCTCTTTTTTACGAATAGATTGGCGCAAACGACGCATAACACTCAAATGGTATTCCTTGTTGACAGTTTGGCTGGTCGGAAGGAATTCGAAGTGCACCACACCTCGATAATCGAAGAAAACTGTCAACATCACCTTCATTTTTGACTTACTTTGACGTGGTTTTTTCGGTTTCGGCTCATCTTTGGCACGACATTCGGCCAATTGATTGTGTTTCCGGGTCGTAAGCATAGATCCAAAACTCATCGCCAATTATAATACGTTTCATGACATCCTGGTAGTCGGAAAACATTGTTTCGTAGACCTTAACGCGACGCTGTTTTTCCAAAAAATTGAGTGATTTTGGAACCAATCGTTTTCACTGATCCTTTCGGTATTTCAACGATGCCAGTAAGGTCTCTGACTGTTAATCGTCGAATCTCGAGCACCAATTCCTTGATTTTATTAACGTGTTGACCATCAGTTGATGTTGATGGCCGTCCTAGACGTGGTTCGTCGTCAACACGTTCTCGACCCTCTTTGAACAATTTGTACCAATCAAAAGCACTTGCCCGCGACATACAATTATCACCGAAGGCCATTTGCAACATTCTGAACGTTTCGGCACCACAAAATTGATTCCACACACAAAATTTAATGAAACTTTTTTGTTGAATAATTTCGCTCATTGTAAAAATCGCCGAATACACTTTTCGTACTTCAGAAAGACAAGCGTATACTAAACACTAATGATTATTTTGATGTGACATTTGGCACAGATGTCACTGACAGTCATACCAACATAGAAAAAAAAATATTTCGACGAATGATTTTCCGTGCGAAATTTAAATTAAAAAGTCTTACTACTTTTTGCCCACAGTAGTATATAAAATCACTTACACGATCGATGAATATCTGAGAGATTCGATCTTTTAGTTCACCCTTTGAGGCGTCAAAATAATTTTAACGTTACAAGCCTAATTTGAGCAGCTTCAAATAAAAATTGTAATCAAAGGGCCCTCAAGCCATTGCGTTGAGTCCTGATTTCGAAGGTGGTTCTTTTTAATTTTTTTTTCTTAGTTCGAACAATTTTAATAAAAATTGGTGAAGGGCCTTTTTCGAGTACCCAAGTAATTGAGTAGATATTTATTTAGAATTGTTATTTATCTCGAAAGATTTTGTAAAAATTGATAAGAAGAGTTTTGCGATGGGGTCGTCATGTTGTATCATTACATGTCGCACCATATCACACCGTCTAACATCATGTTGCACCAAAACAGTTCATGATGTAGTTTTGGAAAATTTCCAATTTGAATGGAACTGAGGAAGCATTTCGCAAAGTTTAGGATAAAACTATGTACCATGATATAAAAAATTTCTCTATCAGATAGACTCAATAGAAACCGGTTCTCGCTACTATATGTGTTTTGGTGAAACCACTTTTCTCAATAGACATTTAAAAGTTCCCTAGCTGCTACCAGGTTAACACAATTATAGTTCGGGTAAATCCGATAAATATAACATTTTATTTTATTCCCCTCATTGTCCGTTTCAAGTTTTTTACTGTGTTTGAGTAGATCACACAATAAAAAATTGGTTTCAAAACTAACACCAGTTTATAGGTGAAGGGGGAGACGAGGAAAGACTGACGGCGAAAGAATCAAAGTGTGGAAAGGTGGATTGAGCCTAACTGTACAGAGAAATTTTTGTATCATGCTATGTAGATTTGTATAATAAAAATGAGATTCCAATATGAATACGAACGTGATTTTGAAAGTGTTTCTGTTCGTATGTTCCGTACCTGATAAAACCTAACGCCACGTCTCTATAGCCTTTCAATTTCCATTCCATAGTCGTGTCACGTCACGTAAGCATTGATATTCTTGAAAACGATTCTTCTAGCTACAGAAGTAACTTAAAAGCACAAAATACACTTGAAAAAATTGGGTGACAGAACGTCACAAGAAGTGACTATTGTCGTAAGATACGACTACATGAGAATGGGAAAATTTTAACTGTAGTCACCGTTCCAGTCAGAACAGCAAAAGTTCCAATAAACTTCAGCTATACGATTTCAGAACGTTAAACCATACAGGTATTATAAAGTACCTATATATATATATATATATATATATATTTAATAAATTATAAAGCTTATTAGCTTATTATTAGCTAACCTTTAGCATAGCTCACCCACCTTTGTGTATAGATCCCAGCTCCTTTGCACCCGAAATTTTAATAGAAAGCCCTCTTGGAAAGATTATCGGGAGGAGCGCAGCGAACTAGACCCTTTAGCGCCATACAATTCCGTTACTTTGTAAAATGTCCGCAAATGTGATTTCCTATACAAAATTCATTTGGGTGAGCAAGGATTTTTGATATTACAATTATTTCGCTTACCGTTGTTCATTAACGCGAATACAAGCATCGAAGTTCTTTTAGTTGTAAATGCAATTACTTCAGCCCTAATTCGTAACTAAGAAATTATGAAGAAGAAAATATGATGTACTTACTACTACCGAGGGCAAAAACATCAATCTCAGTAGAACTCGCTTCTTTGTACATCTGTTAAAACCTTTAATTTTCAACGACATAAATTGCCCGATAAATTAAAGTGTTATCAAATGTCGATGCCTGAAAGCCCATCGGATGCTGGTTTTCTCGTTGAAAGAGGAAATACATAAATATATATTAGAACGCTCTATATTTAAGGTTGTGTAGATAATGTATCCAAATTCCGACCATTTAAATTTTTTTAACTATTCTTATAATTTAATACACCATAAGTAGATTGTAAGTTTTTATTTTACTTGCTTGGAAAACAATAAATTACTGACCTTATTAAAAAAAAAGCGGTTGGAATTTTTCCAAAACATAGTAGGTGATTCCTAGTCTTAAGCCGATAGCAACGTAGGCTGCTAAGCAACTAGTGACTAATCAAATGTAACGATTCATTTAGTTTAAGTTGTAATTGTCAATTAAAATACATTTTAAACTCTTGATACTTCGATTTGTAACACTTTAGTGAAATATTTCATCACCAGATAAACTATAAGAGCCGCATTATTTGCTTGTCCATGTAATGAATTACCAAATGATTTTTATCTTTCAACGATTGTATCACAAAGTTATATTATTATTATTTAATTAGGTATCAACAATTGATTTTAATAAGCATATATAATATTTGTATGACCATTTATTAACTTCATATTCATTTATATCATAACTCTATTTTGGGGAAATACAAAAGGAACACTAATCACTAAAGCAGTTATAGTTATTGCGAATTGCTAGCTATAATTATTATAGCTGCTTATTATTGCTATATATGTACACTGTAAATTATTTTTATCGTACATTCCCGGGTAACCAAAATATTTGACAACAACCCTCTAAACAAAAAACGAATTCGTAAAAAGGCCTTTACACGACGATAGATTTTCAATTGACGGTTGGAGCATCACGTATTCCATCTAGTGGATTTTTATAAAACTTCGACAACTAAAAATGTTGACATTTATGACCTATTTACATACGACCAAAATTGTTCTTCTGCAAAACGAAAGGGATATAATTTATTA
This sequence comes from Nephrotoma guestfalica, assembly GCA_963691935.1. NCBI lineage: Eukaryota > Metazoa > Arthropoda > Insecta > Diptera > Tipulidae > Nephrotoma > Nephrotoma guestfalica. The sequence continues at coordinate 138,185,221 of OY829913.1, read as the reverse complement.
AAACCACTACAAAATGAAAATGTTATTGTACCATAAAATATCCGAGTAATGTTAAGGATTCATAATAAAAACAGACGCCATAGATAAAAATGTAAATGTCGCTTTTGAATTAATTACAAATAAATTAATAATAACCATATAAACCAAATTATGGCCTTACTATATATGTTTATTTCTTTCTCGCATATTGAATATTTTTATATAGCGGATGATTCTTATTTACCTAATAAAATTTCCAGACGAAAGACTTCTACACGTAAATGGGGCATTATGTCTCATGCAGAAAGAAAGTAACAAATAACATCTGGCGTATTTTCTTAACAACGTTACAATAACAATTCCATTGGGTTATTCATCGATTGGTAATAATAAATTAAGACATAATTTGCTTTATATAAATCGTAACTCAAGTATAACAGAACGCCCAAGAATTTTTACTTTCCTCTTGTCTTACGACATTCAAACTTAAGTACAAAACTTAGTATTTTCCTATGTTTGACTTCCAAGTTATTAAAAGAATAATTATGAGTCGTGTCGCGAAAATTCGAAACTGGACAAAACTAAATCAAATAAAGTTATGCGTATGTATGTGAGAAAATAAAAATTGACGGGGACAATTTCGTGTAAGCATGTGTATGAAACGTCACAACCGAAACTTACGGGTCGAGATGCTGGCGTAATTGAAAAGTTACCATTTTGATTGTAAAATTTTATATACGACTAACATAAAATTGACTATACGAGTAACATAAATCCGTTGATAGATAATAACACAGTATATACACTTTATGCGCTTCATGTTTTTCAAAAATTTCATTACTTTCACAATTTAGATTGAATATTTAATTTAGATTGAATAAAAATTAAATTAAGTTATGTACTAAAATTTTAAAGAAAATAATTTAAACCAATAATATTCAGACAATTAATTACAAATTATCCATCTTTACACTTTGATTCTTTCATCGTGATTTCATAATTTCAAAAAATCATTCGACGTACACATTTGATTTCTTTGCGCGTTTCTTTGTTTATGTATGTGTTTAAAATTATTTGTTTTTTGACGTATTCATATAACAAAACAATTATTTTTGTTTGTGTAAACTGCTACCTTAGATTAATACTAGGTTTCTATCGTCGATAGCATCAAAGAATAATAGCACAGAATATATAATAGTATAATACTATTTTACTATCAAGCCCTGCTGGTTTTCCATCGTACGGTTAGAAATAAGCTTTTTGGACATAAGCGTTTGATAAAAAAAGATATTATTAATTTATTTGATACAACTTATATGCTGCACGATAATCAGCCAACAATTTGTTTCTCATTGCGATGAGCAATTATCAAAAATGGTAATGAATAAGTTAAAGAAGAGAATTTAAAACAAGAAGATTTTAAGAAAAATTAAATTAAAAATAATATTTTCTACGTATTATATTTTGATAGCTAGTATACTGAAATATTTTAATAAACCATTATACTATCAACTTTGGTTTTCGATCGAAATACTTTAATATTATAATACTATTATACTTGTATACTATGACGATGGAAACCCGAATAAATTGTAACGTTTACGACGACTTTAGTATAAACAAGTCTTCGTAAACTGTACGTGACAGTTATACAATGTTTAGAGGGATAGGATATTAAAAGTGCGTCTTTCCCATTTAAGGAGTCGTATTTGAGTATGTGTATGCATACATATATATTAAGCAGATACGACATAAAGTTCAGCCCTAGTATGCGGCACATATACAAATCCAAAGCTAACCGCCAATTTATAATATTGACAATTTGACATAAAAGATTAGTCGAAAGTAGAGAAAAATATATATTTTTTGCTAGATTTTTTAGAAAATATACAAAATAAATTAAATAGAATTAAAATTGTTAGTTTTATGCATTAATGTTGGAAAAAATTGATATTTCTTGATAGTGAACAAAGTTAATTGTTAAAGTGAAGAAATTATGGCAAATTTTCAACAACAAATGGACATGTTAAAGTATGCCGATAACATGTTAGATCGACACCATATGGTTGATGCAGATATTCCAAGCTTATTAGAGGTTTATTTTAATTTTCTATATATAAATTTATCAATAATTAAACGTAGACTATAATAGTTTTATGTAAATAGAAAATACCAAAATAGATCATACATAACCTCAATTTTAGGTTACTGGAATATCACAACATGGAATGCCCACTTCGAGTGGTTTAAAAGATTATGATTATCAAAGTTTATCAAATTTGTGTATGGGTCAAGCGGAATTAATGCAATTAGTAACGGTTAATAAAATTCCCATCCCGCCAGAAGTAATGGAACATTTCAAACACATAAAATGTCACTGTATGATGGGACTATTTGCTGAAATAGGACGAGCTTGGTTAACAATTGATTCTGACATATACGTAATTATTTTAATGCATTACTTTAGTTAGATTGGTATGAACTTGTTTCTTTCAGATTTGGACCTACGAAAATACGCGCGACGTTGCTTATTTCGACGGCTTAAATCATGTAATAGTTAGTGTTGGACTAGTAACACCAAAACCTAAAGTATTTGTTGCGGATGTGAAATATTTACTAATCTTAACAACTCCAGTTGAAATTGTAGTATTAGGTGTAACTTTTGGGGATTCGACAAAAGTATCTTCATCACCCATCCATACAATCAATATAAATTATGATGAAATGCAGCTGATAAATAAGCCAATATTTCTATTAAATACAGATAATATTGCAATTACAACCATAGAAGGGACAAGCGATGGTAGAATATTTTTGGGAGCTCGTGATGGTTGTTTGTATGAAATTTGTTATCAAGCTGAATCAAACTGGTTTGGGAAACGTTGTAGTAAAATAAACCATTCGCAAGGCATGATATCTTATATAGTTCCGGGATTTCTAAAAGCCTTTAGTGAGGTAGATCCCATTATAAAAATAACCATTGATAATTCACGGAACTTGTTATATGTACTCACCGAAAAAGGTTCCATAGAAGCTTGGAATTTAGGAACTGATGACAAACTTCAACGAATTGCTCGACTGTCTCAAAATGATATTTGTCACATGGCCGGCAATATTTTAAAAAGTATCGATGATACAATATTTAAACCGGTGACGGCGATTTGTACTTTAGAAAAATCTGACAGTCAATTTCTTAATTTAATTGCAATTACTCAGGGAGGTGTGCGCTTTTATTTCTCCACAGTTCAACTACAAGTAGCATCAAATCAAATATCGTTCGATTTACATAAACCGAACAGTTTATATCTGATGCATGTGCGAATGCCACCTGGTTACACACCGAATGCCACAGTTGGAAAACCTAAAAATATTCACAGCGCTTTTCACAGTCACGGATCAATACTTATGATATCGACCGCACCTCAGCAAGATAAAGATTTATTATGGTCTCTAAGTTCGGAACCGTTTCCCTTGCGGCCTTATTTGGCGGAATCAACGACCATATTATCATTAGACGGCCAAGTATGGGCTCTGGCTCAAGCAAAACGCAAACGAAGTGGAAATTTAAATGAAACATTTTTACAAAATGCTCAAACTCCAACGCAAGTTGTTCTATTGACGAATCAAGGTGTTCACATTGTAGCTTTATTGAAGCCAGTGGATATTTTACAGCAAATTTTATCAGCATGTCATGGACCACATCACGATGCGGTAAAAGCTTATTTTCAAATTCAAAATGAATCACAGGCTTGTGCAACAAGCGTTTTAATGGCGTGTATGGAATCATTAAGTGGTAAAAATTTAAGTTTATGGGCTACACAGGCATTCTTTTTGTATGGAGGAGAGCCACATGTGGAAATAAATTCGAGTATGATTCGAGGTGGTCTAGAAAATCAACCAGGTATTTTTATGTCTACGCCGTATTCAGTGCGGCCGGCTTCTTCCGTACAACAAAGTCTACTTTTCCAGACTAGAAATCAGGATAATTCTAGTGAGTAGCGGGAAACAATATTTTCTATTTTGTTATTACTATTTCATTATCTATTATTTTAGTGATGAATATGAGCGGAGGCAACTTTCAACCAGACCTGAGGAATATGACCTATTCTGCTAAACATAACGGTCTCTATTTACATCTGTCACGATTAATCAGGCCAATTTGGAAAATGAAATGCATTGACGACAAATTCCTAAGCACAATTACTCGTGATGATTGCATTTTGATTTTAAATGATCTACACGCTCTCAAAAGGTTCCTGGAAAATAATCCTATAGTGAATACATCATCGAGTTTGACGCAAGGTCAAATAAATCAAAATATGTCGTCTGGTTTGAGAGCCACCGATTCCAGCGTTTTCCATCAGGAAACGATTATGGGACACAGCATGGGATTACAACGACGAAATATTCAAGAAGATGTTTATGCAGAGGAAAAGCTTTCAATCGATTCATTGATTCGCTATATAAAATATGCTTGCGAAGTAATGGGACTGTGGAAAATTTTATGCGAGCATCAGTTTCATTTACTAATAATGGCAATACCAAAGGAAGATCAATTAAAATTAGCGGATAGTACATTTCGTGATTTAATTTTGCTTCGGGGTAAGACTTGTGCGTTATTAATTGTGGCTCTAATCAACTCTTACTTGAGCGATAACGCAAGCTTATCATCCATCTCGACGAAACTGCGTGAGGTGTGTCCTACACTGTATCGTCACGAAGATGCTATATCACACAAAGCTACGGAAATTCTGTTACTTTCGAAACATTCCCGTGATCCAGATGAGAAAGAGGAAAAATTACGAACCGCCTTACAGTTATGCAAAAATGTTGCTCCAAATTTGCCATTATCCAGTATATGCCAACAGTTCATTGATTCAGAATTTTATAAAGGTGTCATTGAATTATGTGCCATATGTGCTTCAAAGTTAGATCCAAACGATGCAGCTATTCATTACAATCGTCAGAGTGAGCAAATTGAAGATCAAGAGGGTTATATTGCTTACACATCACGGGTAAATTGCTATAAAGAAATCATTCAGATGCTCGAGAAAATTTATATAAATGCAACTTGCGCCAACGCAGGAAATAACCAAGTCGATACGACCTTGAATGAGTTTCTTGGTGTTGAAGAGGATACTATTTCTCAGCATATACTACCGATTGTTGGAATCGCTTTGCAAACTTCCGATCAGTTATTGCATTATTCAGTGTACGACTGGTTGCTATCGCATCAATTACTTGGAAGGCTTTTGGGTATTTCTGAACCGTCATTGGGAGCTTATTTAAAACAAACGGTAAATAAAAATCCGGATAATCTGGTTTTGACCGATTTGCTATGGAAATACCACGAACGGAATTTACAACATTCTGCGGCGGCCAAAGTACTTGACAATCTAGCGTCAATGCAAAGGTGAGTGTGTTTTCTATAACTGAAACATAAATATAACAATTTTATGGTTTTTTTTATTAGCAATCTCATTAAATTGGATCAACGCTTTGAATACTTGGCTCGTGCTGTAATGTGTATGCGAAATGACACCGTTGGTTCCTCTGTTCAAAATGGTGTACTTCTAAAGGACTTGGAAGATAAATTGGAAACAGCACGAGTGCAAAAATTAATTTTAGATACATTATTAAACTATCGCGCCACTCCGGCAATCACAGAAGCCATAAACAGTTTGAATTACACGCTGTACGATAAATCGCAATTGTATTGTGATTTTTCAGAACCCTTCGAGCTCTGGGAATGTGCATTAACCATATTGAATTGTTTCCGGTGCAATGATCAGCAGGAGATTGAAAATGTTTGGAAGTGTATCTTAGATAAGGAATACAATCATTCAGGCAATGCAAATGAAAAAGCGTACCGCATATTATCAAAAGTACAGAATTTGGCACGAGAGCACGGCACATCAGGGCAATGTTTTCCAATATGTAAGTTATTTACATATTAGATATTTTTGTTCGCTAATCAAATTCGTTTTATATATTTTCAGCATTTTTAATCAAAGAATTAGAAATTCGATGCTGCAAACTGAAATTGGACCATTATCCTGTACCTACGGCGTTCATTGACATGAATATTGATGTAGGAATCCTCCTAGATATTTACTCTCGGCTAGTGTCATTAAACGATCGTATGTGGTCAACAAATGGTGACGAATACTATTTAATAAAATCAATTGATTCCTTTACATCATATTTAACAAAACAATCAAATTTATTAATTAAAAATCGACGGAAATTGGGTGCTAAAGTACAAGAGTTGATATCGGCATCGTTAAATATTTTGTATACACGGAACTGTACTACAGGTTTGATAAATTCACTGCGTGAAACCCAAACGAAAATCGATCGAATAATTAAATAAATTTGTTTTTCGGCGTAACAACACAAAAATTGCTTATATAATTTTTATTTCGCAAATTTTTTGCGTGTGTGTAAAATGTAAATTATAAACCATAAAATAAAACAATTTTTATTAAATTAATGCCATATTACCTCGTTCGTTAAATTAAGTTGGACACGGCCCGTCGTTAATAATCGCAATGCTCTGGGATACGCAGTGTGTTCGATTTGATGAATACGATCGGTGACGGTTTGTTCAGTATCGTCTTTATAGATTGGTACGTATTCCTGTATAATAATTGCCCCTGTGTCGACATTTTCATCAACAAAATGAATGCTGCAACCTGTTATAATATCACCTGCTGCCAACGCTTGTTTCTGCGCATTAAGGCCTCGATGCTTTGGTAATAGTGACGGATGAATATTGATTAAATTTCCTTTCCATTTCTGTATAAACTCCTTGGATAAAATTCTCATAAATCCGGCTAGACATACGATATCAATGCTATGATCTTCTAAAATTTTTGACAATTCTGAATCAAACGCTTCTCGTGTTGGATAGTCCGTGTGTGATACTACAAACGATGGAATGTTATGATTTTTAGACCGAGTTAACCCATATGCATCTGATTTATTCGATATAACCACGGATACATTACAAAACATACCCATCGATGAATCTTGAGTCGCATTAATTAGAGCTTGTAAATTACTACCATTCCCTGAAATCAATACACCGACACGCGTTTTTGGTACTTTTAGCAAACGCTGGATGTTTGCAATGGAGGAATCAAAATTTTGAACAATGACCCGTGGTTGAGTGACATTGTGTTTAACAATTTTTCCTATAACGGAAGCATTAAACCCATGGCAATATTTTAAAATGTCGTATTCAGCTGCCCTCGATAAAATCAATATTAGGCCTATTCCACAGTTAAAAGTACGAAGCATTTCGTACGCCGGTAGTTTTGAGTGTTGTGCTATCCATGCGAATATCGGTGGTATGTTAAAACTTTTGGCATCAATTAAAGCTCCAAAACATTTAGGTAAAACTCTTGGTATATTTTCAATTAAGCCTCCTCCGGTTATGTGAGCAATACCTTTTACCAAACCTGTTCCTAGTAATATTTTTACTTCATTCGTGTATATTTTAGTAGGTGTTAAAAGTTCTTCGCCGATAGTTTTAGCGGTAGAACTGAAGGGAGCCACATCTTTAACATTTAAATTTAATTTTTCGATTAGTTTATGGATCAGAGTAAAGCCGTTACTGTGCACCCCGCTCGATGGTAGACCAATGATTAAGTCGCCTTCCTTTATGTCGTCTATTAGAGGTAAAATTTTTGAATGTTCTACTAATCCCAAGGAGAATCCAGCTAAATCGTAATCTCCAAGTTCATAAATTCCAGGCATTTCAGCCGTTTCGCCACCAAGTAGAGCACTTCCACTCTGAATACACCCCTGCGCTATTCCATAAATCGTATCAGCTGCTACATTTACATCCAGTTTTCCACAAGCAAAATAATCCAAAAATGAGACTGGTTCTGCCCCAACACATAACAAATCATTTACACACATCGCGACCAAATCAATGCCAACGGTTTTGTTTAATCCGAGCTGCTTGGCGATTTTTAATTTTGTGCCTACTCCATCTGCTCCCATAACGAGTATTGGATCTCGAAATATTTGACGATTCGTTTTTAACCGAAACAATCCGCCAAAACCACCAAGACCACCGACTACCCCACTAATCATAGTTGATTTGGCATAAGGCTTTATTTTATGAACCAACTCGGTTCCATGATCGATATTTACTCCACTATTGCGATATGAAAGTTCCACAGATTTGTTATTTACATAATTTTTTGATACATTTGCTAATTCTGTACCAAAGTTTTTCACGAATACTTGCTTGTCACTCTTTTCCGGACGTTCGATAACGCTTCCTGAAATTTTATTACATATAATTGCAGAATTTTCGGTTTGTTTTAATTTTAACTTGTTTACCAATTTCGATACCACCAACTTTCTGTAACATGCTTATATCATCATTACATGTTTTTGAGATAAGTATTATCATTCCTATGCCACAATTATAAGTGCGGAGCATTTCTTCTTCGGAAATATTACCTTGGGCAGCCAACCAACCAAACACTTTAGGAATCTGCCATGTGCTGGAATCAAGGTGAACCGATAAATTATCGGGCAGCACGCGTGGAATATTGTCCAGTAAACCTCCTCCGGTTATGTGTGCAATTGCTTTAATGTTACCTAAACGGATTACGGGTAATATATCGGCAACATATATCTTGGTCGGAGTAAGAAATTCTCGACCTGAAAATTAACAACAGCTGAATAATCTCGATTAAAATAATGATTTTCTAAAATTTTACCTAAAGTAAAGCCATCGTCACTAAATGGTGCCAAATTAGAAAATTTTTCATTCGTGAGATCCATAATTTTGTTCACAAGACTAAATCCATTACTATGAATTCCACTAGACGGCAATCCAATTACAATATCACCTTTCTGAATATCTTTTACTTTTGGGAGCACATCATTATATTCAACAATTCCAACACAATACCCAGCCAAATCATATGTCCCAAGTTTATATAGAGCCGGCATTTCAGCTGTTTCACCACCCAATAAAGCACAATTTGCGTCTCGGCAGGCTTCAGATATACCTTTAACAATTTGTGCTGCAACTGGTACTTCCAATTTCCCACAAGCTATATAGTCAAGAAATGCTAAAGGTTCAGCTCCGACGCACAATATATCATTAACGCACATAGCCACTAGATCAATTCCAATCGTATCATAAAGGCCCATGCTTAATGCTATTTTCAGCTTTGTTCCAACGCCATCGGTACCCTGTACCAGAACTGGATCCTCATACTGTTTTATTTGATTAAATTTATCCTTGTACTTTACATCGTTCAATCGAAATAAACCGCTAAATCCACCGAGTCCACCAATTACCCCCGGGCGATGTGTCCCTTTTGCTAACGGTTTTATACGTTGGACGAGTGCCTCACCCGCATCGATGTCAACGCCACTCGATTTGTACGAGATCATACTATGAAATTAAAAAGAAATTTTCCACTTTTATAAATATTGTTAATCAACGAAAAGTTTATTGTAAAACAATCAACGGACAGCCAGCAATCGGTTATCTTATACTGTTTATTGAAATATTTTCAATATTTTTGCTACAAAAAATATGTTTTTCTCTGTACATCGAAAATATTATTGATAATGGGTGAATGAATTTGACCCTTACCATTTGTGCTGTGCTAAATAAGATAATGAAGGCAACTACACAGAATATAAGGGTCGTGGATTGAAAATAAAAGTAAAAAATATTAATTTACGATCTATATCCTTTGGCGGCAATATCGGTACGGTATTGTGCACCCTCAAATTTAATTTGGTGACATGCTTCGGTTGCCAAATCAGCTGCGGTTTTTAAATCAAGCGCAAGAACAACACATATTAGAACTCGTCCACCGTTGGTAATTAATTTATTATGCAAGTTATTAGATATTCCACTATGGAACACGATGTGGCTGTTCAATGTGGAGATTTTGTCGATACCTGTATGATTAAAAATGTTAGACTATTTCCCAGTGTATATTAAAATTATTATTTACCTTCTATAACACATCCTTTCGTAGATGTTTCAGGATATCCTTTACTTGCCATTACTACACCAACCGCAGTAATGGTTGACCACGCTATCTCGATCGTTTTTAAATTATTGTAACAGCAAGCGTTCATAATTTCATATAAATCAGATTGCAGTAAAGGAAGAATAACTTGAGTTTCTGGATCTCCGAATCGGCAATTGAATTCTAAAACTTTTGGACCATTGGGTGTTAGCATAATACCGGCATATAAGACGCCACAATATTCGATTTGTTCCTTGCGTAAACCATCAACAGCGCGGATTAATACATCATGATAAACAATATCAAGTTCCTCGGACGTTATGATTGGGCATGGGCAATAAGCACCCATTCCACCTGTGTTTGTGCCTATATCATTATTTTTTAATCGTTTATGATCCTGTGATGGTAACATCATTCGAACAGTAACTGAATCAACAAAAGCGAGAACAGAAATTTCTTCTCCGTTTAATTTTTCTTCTACGACTACAACATCACCGGCTGAACCAAATTTTTTATTAGCCAGTATTTCATCGATCGCCAAACACGCCTCATCTATATTCTCAGCCACAATTACACCTTTGCCAGCTGCCAAACCACTTGCTTTTACAACAAGGGCATCATAATCAGCACGTTTAATAAAATTTTTCGCTTTTTTTGGATCGGAGAATGATTCATAACGTGCAGTTGGAATATTATGACGAACCATAAAAGCTTTAGCCCAATCCTTATCGGCTTCAATTTGAGCCCCGGCTTTCTTCGGCCCAAAACATAGAATTCCGTTTTTGTTGAGTTCGTCTCCTAATCCATTTGCAAGAGGATCTTCTGGACCGACCACCACTAAATCAATTGTATTTTCCTTACACCATTCCGCTATAGCAGGGAAATTGTTAAGTTCTAAGCCAGGTACATTTTGCGCTTTCGCTATTAATTCGATGCCGACACTTCCAGGTAATGCATAGATTTGCTTTACATGATCACTTTGTGAAAGTTTCCATACAATGGCATGTTCCCGTCCCCCGCTGCCAATCACCAAAATAGATTTGTCTTGTTTCATGTTTAGCACAGCTGCAAACTGCCAATTCAACAAGTAGTTTTATAAAGAATTAGGTTATGTTGTAATAAATTTGAAATTGAATTAAATTGTTATTTCATAAAAAATAAACGTGTATCTAACTTTTTGCAAATATTTGTCGGTTTAATTTATAATAAGACAAATATGTAATTTAGTTCTGACATTAATTTCACTGTGGCACGTGGTAGTAGAATTATACGCAAAATTCTTGTGGGGAGCACTAAACTGGGCAAGCACAAAACACTGAATAAATTGATAATTCAATAAAATTTTAATTAGATTAAATTTTTTAAGACGAGTGTTCAAGAAATATCTCAACAAATCATATTTTATTCTCAATTATATATTTCTTCTTTACAAGTTTGTTTATAAACACAATTACAAACATGCATAAAGAGTAGGTCAGTCCAAAATTATTCGAAAAACGAGAGGTAGTATTTGGGAAGGGGATGTACGATATGTGAACATTTATCGATTTCGACTTGGATCTGTAGGAGTATCTACAGATGATGACCTAACAAGTCGAAATCGATGGACTAATTTCTGTGGAATTAAACAAAAACAAAATATCTGCAAAATCTCAAATGTTGGGAAATTGCATTTAAAGTTATGGTTATTTTTTTTTAAATATTTTACATACAGAGTTGAATATTTTTGTTTTTTTTTGTTAAACCGATTAATAATAATCGTTCATAAGTATTACTGATTATTTATATGTATATAAATATGTATATTAAAGCTTAATTTGGATTAATTAGAACATATCCTGTTTTGTTATTGAATTACTGATTTTCCATAAACCATAATTGCTATGTGCAGTTGTCCAGTTTTAATCAAGCACAATGGCAACAATTAGATTTTGTTAACTACACATAACCCATTTTTACCAAACAAATTTCTTTTTTTAAATTCGGAATTTCAATCCTAAATTTTGGAAAACAAAACAAATTTGTTAAAAAAATAATTCCAGTCTTTTTTAATTCAACAATAATCGACCATTTTTAAGATTAAAATAATTTGAACCATAATCCAAAATAATACTAAAAAAGTTGACAGTACGTTCCATTGAAACCGCCTAACTGCAGATAGGCTTTTATTCGATATTTTATTTATCACACTCTTAGGTGTGTAAAATTATATATGTTGAGTTAACTAATTTTTTACAAATTTTTACCATTCTGAATTTTAAAGTTACACTGGCTATCTGAATACAACCTGTTTTTATGGAACGATTTATTGTGTAACCCTAACATAACCAATTTTGATCAAATTTTTCTCAGAAAATAATGAAAATTTCGGAAAATGGGTTGGGTTATCGAATGAAGCTTTAAATTTTAGAGCAAATGGAGGAATAAATTGAAGAACTGATTAACTGCAGATATCCTGTTTTTTAAACTTTTTAAACAAATTTTTTTAATTAAAATATTCAAAAACAAATTTTTTGCGAGATATTAAACAAGTGATATAATGTGTTTATTAAGTGTTAGTGTGTTTCGCCAAGTACCTATACGCATAGAGTTAAAAGGAAAAATGGTAAGATTTTGAATGAAAACTATCTTAAAAATGAAAAACAAATTATCAACATGAAAGACAAATAAACAAAGTTTACGCTCCGGTTCATACTCTTGAGCGTAAACTTTGTTTGTTTATCTTTAATTTTGATAAATTTATTTTTTTACCACATATACGAGTTATAAATAAATAAAGTCAAAAACAAACTTAACAAAAAATAATTTCTATAGCATTTGTACAAAGTTTTTTTCGTGTTTAAGTTTTATGGGGCTTCATACATACAAACCCAATTTTTTTAATTAGCCTTCTACTAGGCTGGTACATATACGCAGAGTGAATATGAATTCACCACTGCTATGGAAATTATTTTTTGTAAAGTTTCTTTTTGACTTTATTTATTTATATCTCGCAAATGTGGCAGAAAAATTAATTTTCATTCTACTGAGCGTAAATTTTGTTTACTTATCTTTAATTTTGATACATTAGGCGTTTTCGGAAATAGCCCATGGTAACTTTCGAGTAACTTGCTGACAAAAAATTACCCGATCTATTTCCGAACATGTAGAATAACTTTAAGATAATTTAGTTTTTCTTGTTTTTGTCTTTGTATTAAATTAGCAGTATCATAAAAATTAAATTACAAACATTTAAAGTATAAATTGTACAAAAAGAAGCAACAAAAATGTCGTATCTGCCAAAATAAGCCATTGAATTTTGCTCAATAAAAATATTCTTGCGCGAAATGTAACTTATGGTATAAACAGAACCAGAAATACAGCGACAAAATATAGGGTTTTCCAATAAGAGTGATATGATCCAAACTTTTCTCGCAATAATTCAATTGTTGCACTTGCTGTGTGGCACGTAGCCCCGTCTTGTTGGAACCAAATGTTGTCAAGATCAACTTCTTCCAATTTCGGCCATAAAAAGTTGGTTATCATCGATCTATACCGATCTCCATTGACAGTAACGGTGTTACCAGCTTCATTTCGAAAAAAATACGGACCGATGATTCCACCAGACCAAAAACTACACCAAACTGTCAATTTAGAGCCTAAGCCTCATCGGAGAAGATGATTTTCTTAAAACAATCGTTATCGTTGGAAATTTGTAAACGTTGTTCTTGCGTATATCTCACCATGATGAAATTGTAAACATTACTGAATATAATGAAACAAAAAATGACAGATCATGACATATTACAAATGGTCGAAACGTCACTTAAAAATCATATCGTTCCCATTGGAAAACCCTATATAACGCGTTTGCTAACGCAACCAATGTGCGCTGGCGACGACGACATTGCCGCTGAATTGTTTTTAATCTATTCTAATTTTGCCGTCGGCGCTGTAGTATTACCAATATAAGTTTCAGATTATTTTTTAGAACTGTTTAAATGAATTTCAACCTAATCTGAATGTTGTACACAATGTTTTAAATAAAACAATGTAAATAGAGTCGATAAAAAGATAAATAAACTGTTTTAGGGTTAATTTGTTATTATTTTTCTTGTTTCGTCGCTTCAACGCTGACGTGCTTGTTGTTTTTACTAAAGCGACATCGCCAGGAGACAAATGTATTTTGTCGATGTATCTTGTCGCTGTATCTCTGGCTCTGTTTATACCTTTGCTTTTTGTATAGCAAGGGTAACTTGAGTAACTTTTGCTACCAACATTAAAAAAATTAAAATTACTCAAAAGTTGCCATTGGTATTTCTAAAAACGGTTATTGATTTTCATTTTTAAGTTAGTATTTATTCGGGATTGTGTCATTTCCCGCTGAGATGTCTTTAATTTGACGATCGTCATAATGAATGAAGACTAGACAACAGAGAAAAAACCGAAAAAATTATTGCGCCATTTTACTTAATTTCACGTCAATTGTTATTTATTTTTATAATATTCGGTGGCCCATCAAACTTTTGCCATTTAATTTGGCTTTAATTCAAAGGTGAATGAATATTTTTCAAAGCGGTTTGTTTTATTAAAAAGAGTATATATTGACATTAAGTATGGAACACAATTTCATTCAAATGACTTCCACGGCTGGCTTTACAGTACCCCTGTCTGTCAACCCAATTTTGCAGAACATTTTCGATTGTATTGATCGTTACTTGATCTTTAAAGTCTTGGGTAGTATCTGGTTAGTTAGCGCCACACTTATCCTTAAAGACTCATCACAAAAAAAAGTCCAACGGAGTCAAATCGCAGCTTCGTGGTGGCCAATTGACATCTCCGTTACAGCTGATTATTCGATCCCCGAAGACAGTGTGCAAAAGAACGATTGTTGCGTTTGCTGTGTGGCAAGTTGCACCGTCCTGTTGAAACTAAATGCCGTGTTGACAGAAACTCGTTTATCATGGCTCGATGACGCTCCCAATTGACTGTAAAGGCGGCTACTTGCTCATTTTCGAAAAAATGAACTAACGGCAATGATGCCGCCGGTCTAAAATCTACACCAAACTGTCACTCGTTTGTAGATGCATCGGTTTCTTCCTGGTTTCCTGTGCATTTTCTGAGCTCCAAATGCGACAATTTTGCTTGTTGACGTAGCTTGAGTGAAAATGAGCTTCATCTGAAAAGATGATTTTTCGCTAAAAATGCTCATTTTTCTCCAAGCGTCTGGTCATTTGCTCCAGCTCCTGTACTAATTGAACTTTGTACGCCTTCATACCGAGGTCTTTATGCAAAATTCTCTCACACACGCGTGGAATGTTCAATTCTTGAGCACGATGGCGATGTTGATGGATGCTGAGACACATTCTGAGCAACAGCTGCAATGTTCTCGGCTGTACGCACTGTAAATGCACTTGCACTTGTTGGTTTATCCAATCACGCACTCGCTTCACAAATTTATCCACAAATTGCCTTGTAATTACGTTAAATAGCAACCATACAATTGTCGAACAATTTTAAACAATTGAAATAGATAAAACGTTAAAAAGTTAAAAAAAATGCAACGAATAAATTTTTAACTTTTTAACTTTTTATGTGGCACACACTCTAATTTTATTATTTTATTATTTACAGAACTCTCACCATAGAAAATAATTTCCTATTACCTTACAAGATTGATTGAAAATAAATCTTGAGAATAAAAGAATTTTCGTTTTTTACTTTAAGGAAAAAGTAGGCAAACTCTTTTTGTCTTAAGAAGAGACTAATGAAGTTTAGCTACATTTCAAAATCGACGTTTTTCAGACAAAAAATGCTAAAAAGTAAATAACAACTAATTTATCGGCTTAATATATTGTTACGAATTCTACTCAACAAGTATATCACTCGGTGGCCTAGAGTTAAAGTTATACAGCACCAACTGTTATTAACCTAAAGACCACGAATTCGAACCTAGTTGGAGACTAATTTTAATAAGCGATTATTATTCTTAACATCATCGATGTTGTCGGATGAAGTATTCCTCCAATACTGATTGGCGATTATCCTCTGATTGGGAATTGTATTTTGGTATGGTATTCCAATCCAAATTAAGGGGAATATGGAGAAACGAAAGCAAATATAAACGGCTGCGCGATAATCATCATCATCGGAATTACTGGAATTGTAACGCCCGTTGTTAATCATCTAGACATGGGAAATGATGACGTTGGATATTTGCGAGCACAACTACAAGCCAGTGATTTAACAATTGCAAAACACATACATCGCCAGGTGCAATAAAAAGAATAATCTTGAACAGCGATAGAAAAGCGCTAGCCATTTGGGACGCATACGCAGTTGTAATTTAACCAGGAACAATGCAATTCAAAAAGTGAAAAGTAAACAGTTCAAATAGACAAGGAGCAGAGTAAAAGTGAACAATAAAAGTGTATTAGTGAGCAGCGAACGAGTGAAATTTATGAATTGCTGCAGGATTGTTGGAAAATAAAGTTAATCGCTGAGTGTTTTATTTGAAAAATCGTGTACTACGGCCGAAATTCGTAACAATATCTTAAAATTATAATTAGTAATATAAACTACAATCATTGAGGAGTATCCTCCTCAATGCTACAATTTTAAAAATATCACTAGTATGAAAAAATTAAAACGAAATTGGTTTCAATTGCAATTTCTGGTATTAATTTTTGATTCATTGTTCGAGCTACTCAAAAGGTAAAAGTTTAAAGCAAAAGGTAAAAGTAAAAAATTTTTCTATTGTGAGGGCTCTATTATTTAATTTGTACATGCCCGCTTTTCTGGTTTTCTTTTCTGTCCTTTTTTCTACCTATCTGAAGTAGGTTTTATTTGTTGTTACCTTTCAAACATATTGTTGAGCACTCTGGGGTTGGATGTTGTAACATCACTTTTTTCGATACTATCGAAATTTACATCTCTTTAATTACGTATAAAATATAACGGTTTTTTGTTTTTCAATTACGTTGTTTCTATTGCGATTTCTACCAATTCGAATAAAAAATTATGACTTTCCACTCTTACACCAAATTCGTTCTAACTGTCAGATCAAAAAGATTTGATCGGATTGAGCTGTCAGATCAACATTTTTGACATTACAAATTTTTTTCACACAAAAATCTTGATCTAACAAATTGACTGGATCAATTTTAAAAAATCTCGATATTTTGTCAGATTTTTACGCATACATATATACAAAAGTAAACGTCAAAACATAAACATCAAAACAAAGACCCCGCGCCATTTGTACAATTCAATTTTAAATTTATTTTTGCTTTTAATAAATTTATTAAAATTGTAAGGATAATTTGTAATTTTGTGCGACATATTTTCAAAATATCTTGTGTGTTTTTGCTTTCAATAGATTTATTAAAGTTGTAAGGATACTAAAATGTTGTGTTTATGTGCGAAATTATATAAGTCCTTATGTTTTTAATTGAAAATTATTGATATTGAGTGGTAAATAAATTAATAAAATTGAGAAATGGGAGACACTATATTGAACATTTTAATTCTTTGCTTTATAATTTTTTATTATACCGATGCTAACAAGCTGAAATGATAAACCCGTCATTTATAATAAACAATTTTTTGTCTTTCTTTTCACAAATACTACTACAAAAGTCGATCAAATTTTTTTCATATTCGTTTACATAAAATCCGATCAAATTGTTGTTGTAAAAGTAAACGAATATGGTATTAATTCTACCATGTACTTAAACGCGGTTGTTTTCGTTTAACGCGGTTGTTTTCGTTTTTGATTACGAAAGATCTTGGTGTATAATATTTTTGCATGACAAGTCCTAGTTCCCATGTTCTACCCATAGAATTATAAACTATAGAATGTATGTAAAGATTTTCCCGTATAATATTTGCTGTTTCATGTGTCACAAGCCAGAGCAGGATGGTTATATAAAAAATGCATATAGAGGTCTCATATCTCAAAAAAAAACCGTCAAACCAGTTTTTGTTTTTGTTTAAAGTGACGCGTTTAATTTTGTGCTCTTAAAAAATCTTGAAAATATTAATTAAAATAATCAAAAAATAATTAAAATATTAATAAAATAGTTAGTGGATTGTGTGTAGTGCATCATTTGATAATAAAAATTAGAAACTTTAATAAAATGAAGTGTTTTGTGAAAAACTAAAAAAATACGCCTAACAAATTACAGGAAGGAATTTCGTACCATCAGTAAGTGTTTATATAAAATAAAAAGTAAATTATGTTAAAAAGAAAGTGATTTGTGGTAAAATTATCCTTAATTTATGTTATAAAGATAAGATAAGATAAGATAAGATGTATACAACGTAGGGCAGCTGTTAGGCTGGTTACCTATAACATACTACATGCTAAGTATGCCTATGTCAAGATGATCACAGATTTATTCGAGCAACGCAGCAACTGAATTACTTGAGCACATGCACTACTGCTGCTTCATTCGATTATCACCCAATTATTCGACGAAATCTGTTACATAAGACACGATTCGGTGTCCGAACCGACTTGGAATCCTGAACCTGCGGGGGTCTCTAATACTACTGGATAAGGATTTATTAAATGCTCTAACTTATAAAAGAACCTGCTTGAGCAAACTGTTGTTTTTCCACATTACAGATCGGTGTTTTGTTCTCACAAGTGCACCATAACCCTTTCGAATGACACTAACAAGGGTTAGTGACAACAAGAATTATATTATTAAGGTTAGTCGGTTAGTTGGGACAGTTCAATTGACTATCTTCCTTCTAGTCATCCTAAAGATGAGGGGGGTACTTCGCCCAAATAAATGTTTATGATTTGTTGTATCCTTCTTCCGGTTTTCGCTTTTGGAATTAAATAATTTCACGAACAACATTTTTAAGACCTCGAACAATTACCTCTTGATCATCTTCCTCAAACAATGTTTTACATACATGTCACTTTCTTTGCGTCTGTAGCCTTCGTTCTACTTTCTCAGATTTCTCTAGCCCATTGATTTTTAGTTTGTTATAAAATTGGCTAAAAAATCAAAACGCGAGATATTTACGTGACTTATCAGTGGATTAGGACCAAGGAAAACTATAGAAAAGCTTGATCAAGAAAGTATTATAATATTAAGTACTATACATAATTAAGGATTATAAACTAATTTAGATTAAAAATAAGTAACAAATCCTTAATTTAAGTTATAAATCATAAAAAAATAAGCAAACAATTTTGTTTGTTGGCGTGGGTTTTTATCGTTTTGTAAACATATGTTATTACCAGTGCCACATTTTTCTTATTTTAGTTTAATAAAACGTCGTTTATTTCATGTGCTAAGTGCTTTGCTTTTCATAGTTTATTTTTATTTTGGAATATGTAAATACAATTTTTTACACAAATTATAATGTAAACATTTGTTTTTAGTTTACCAAAATATGAAGAAGTGAAAAAGCAATGGTTGAAGCTTCATCAGATGATATTTCAATTGGCCAAGAAATTTCTAAAGTAGACGAATCTAATATGTATGACGAAGATTTTGTTGGATACCCAATTATACTAAGTGAATTTTCAATTAACGTTATTGAATACATAGGGGGATTTATTGTCCGATATTTATTTAGAAAATTGAATTGTGAGCACTGTTGCAAATTAATACAACAATGTAACTCTTATATATCGCTAATCAATTTAAAAAATAAGTTTGGTCTGTTAACTCCTTCGCCGTCAGTATTAAAAATTTGCAAATATTCCGAAGCAGTATTAAAACGGGAATTGGCTATTGCGGACTACGAAAACATAACGCAACTACAATCTAGTTCAAAATCGTTTAAAAAAGTAAGTTCTTCAGAACCTAATTAGTGTAAATATTTTCAATGCTGAAGATCAATATAGTCATTCCCAAGAACACATTAATTTGTTAGTTCATTCTATCATCGAAAAATACTACGACATCCGGTTTGTAATTATTTTTGTAACCAAAGGTTATCTAAATTAACAAAAAAAAATAGGTTTGTTTCTTTATTACATTTCAAAGGAATGTAAAATAAATACAGCGTAGTTGTTTTAGTTTGTAAAAATATACAATTTAAAGCACATCTTTCGTGCCAGATAAGTTATTCTGTTCACCACCATCCTTCATATGCTGTGGATTATGCCTACAGGGGATACCACATTAAAAAAAACGCGCCGAATACTCTTCCTCTTGGGAGGTGCGGAAATGAGTATAACCATAAACAGCAAATTAAATACTAAACATGACGGTCGTAAAACATGTTTACATAATTTAGTTTTATTTGTAACTTACAATTATTTGAATACAAACAACTTCAGAATCTACATAATATTTTATTTAAATAAAAACAATTAATGTACTTATTTGTAGGAATAAAAATAATTTTGAATTTGTGTAGTTTTTAATTTCAACTTCCTAACTTCATTGCATTTGATCGAAAAAAAATCTAAAGCCCTGTTGATTTATGTAAGCTTTCCTTTCTTCTCTGAATGTGTGACGCTTGATAGTTGCTTATATTCATTCTATATAATCTATTTCTATGGTTCTACCGTTTTTGCATACTATATTGTCTCCCTATTATAATTCTGGCCGTTTTCGAGCAGATCTATCATACTATTTTTTCATAACTAGCTTTTGATCTACCATTTTCACGAACGGAAAGATTTCTGGCACTAGTAATTACATGATACCGGTATCAAACTTCGTTTCTTTCCCGTTTTATAGTTAAAGGGGAAACAACCCAGCAGGAAAGTCATACGAGACAGACTAATGACTCATGCATGACTGTCTCGCATGACACGTATATAGAATTTTATCACAAGTCGGGAATAATATTCATGCGTGACATGTCTGAGATGATCAGTATAAGACAGTTCATAGAAGAATCGTATGTGATAAGTCAAGCCTGATTACCATGTGACTAGCCATTAGTGACGATGGCGAGACAGGTCATAAGTGATTCATGTGTCATTTGTCTTAGATGATTATTAGGTGACATGTCTGAGATAGTTAGTATATGACAGTTCATTAATGAATCGTATGTAACAGTTATCATAACTCAAAAAAATGTCATATAAAAACCATATATTATAAATAATAATCATATTTTATTATAATAATAATTCAATAACATAAAAATATAATAAAAATACTTAAATATTAATATATAATATTAATAATACTATCACAATATTTCATTTGATAAGTAAATGTAATTCAGGTAAATTCGAATTAACTTAATAAAATAAAATTCAGACTTTAATTATATTTCCATTGTAACAAAAAATAGAACTTAAAAACAAATTAAATGTCATAATTTCATAAACTACGAGTATACAGAACAATCAAACGAAACAGTCGAAAAAATCAGTAGTTATAACTACTGATTTTCTCGACTGTTTCGTTTAATAGTTCTCTGATGCGTACGCTTTATTATAATTCTAATTTTATTCTCGTACACAGCCAAAGACTCTTCCCCAATTGCATCTAAAAGAAAAAATAAAGAAAGATATGTTACATTCGTTATAGATAAATAATATGTATATATATATATATATATATATATATATATATATATATATATATATATATATATATATATATATATGTATATATATATATATATATATATATATATTAAATCTTTCGAATTTTTTAATTTTCTATAAAAATTACTTTTCGAAAATCTTTTTATATTATTCATAGCTCCAAATTACACACTAACTCACTCTAATGTAATTAAACAGTTTAATTTATAATTTCACTTATTATTTTAAAAAAAAACTATATACATAAATATATACAAATAAATATTTTTAGTTTTATAAAACATGAAAAACAAAATGGAGGACTAGATGTATATTTTAATAGGATACGAACAGAAATTTATTTCTGTAAAACTGTTTCTAAACGTTATAATTTTGTTTCTCAGTAATTACAAAACTAATTAAATTTTAATATATTTAATTTTGGTTAAATTACCGTAAATAATTATATCACCGCAGCAAAAAAAAAAAAAACAAATACTCTAGGAACGCAAGAACACAAACCAAATGAAAAATAATACACCATTTTTGGTTTTTAAGTTGTTGATAAATGCGGTGTAATAGAATGAATGGGATAGAAACATGGGAAAAGTCCTATATATGTCTCTGATGTTGTAAAAGTAGATGAATGTCATATGAGATTCCTATAAGACAAGTCATCAGTTTGTCTATTAGTCAACATGCTATCAATCTACAAAATATAAATATTAGCTTTCTCTTTCTTATCTATTGGAGAAATAAATATAAGAAACGAAAACGCATTTCTTTCCTAAAAATTTAATTCATTTGCATGTTGACAGATTTCCTACTGGGAAACGAAGTTTGATACCGGTATCATGATATCCCGTGTGGACGCATAGATTGTGAACGCAAACGGCGAAAGAAACGAAGATGAAACCACTTCATTTGAAGTCTCGTGTGAATACCCATTTACATGTAGAAAATTTTCTTGATACGATTACAACAAGAATTCCACGTGGCTAAAGCAAAACTATGTAGGTAAAACTAAAGCAATGAAAAATTTTGCTTAAGCTGAATATAAAGGAGGAATGCTTTGGCCGAATATCCACTAGATGTCAAAATATATTTTCTTCATCCATACTGATGACTAATATATAAATTTCTATAATCATAAAGTGTGTAATATAATTATTTTTACAATATACAAAAATATAATTTTATAAAATTATTCAAGAGATTTCGAAATGAGTTTGCACCGCTAAATTTATCCAGCGCTAAATCATTGGCGTATTTTCTTGAAATTCAGCTAAAGCAAATAAGATTTATTTCTCAACAAAATACGCCAAATTGTTTTCTTCTGCAAATTTTTGCAGTTAAATAAGAAGCATCCTCTAATAAAAATATTCCATATGCGAGAAAGAAATAAACATATATAGCAGTGCCATAATTTCTTTATAGGAAAATTATTAATTTATTTTTAATTAATTCAAATGCGAAATTTACATTTTTATCTATGGCGTGCTTTTTATTATGCCTTAACATTTATAAATATAAAATAATTTGTTTTTGTTAGTTTTAAAAATGCCATAAAATACTCGGATCAAATATATTTTATGGCAACATTTCATTTTTATAGTAGTGTTGGCGGTGTAGTGGCTTAAAAAGTCTTCTGAAAAATTTTGTTTGGATATATTTATTTTCTTGTCTCTCATGTTCAAAAGGTCAAAGTTATATCTCTAATCTCTTTTATTTTGCAGAAGAAGAATGTTGGTCGCATGTAAATGAGGTATAGTACATTTGTTGTTATCTTGATGAAAAAATTGAAAGGAAGAAGTCGCTCTAATCGCTTATTGGGTTTTAAAGAAAAATAATTTCAAAATGTTTGGTGCTTTTCTCATGGTATAAATGTATTTTAGTGGTTTAACATAAAATATACGGTTTTCGTGTAAAAAATTAATTTTTTTAAACTAATATATGGGTTAAATAACAAAATTTCATTCAATTTACTAGTGCTTCACTCTTAAGATTTACTCCACGTTGGTGAGTATTATAGAAATTTATGCTGTTTACATTTATCTGGTTTACATAAGGCCGATTTATATTATCCGTTCCGTTTAGTTCCTACACGTACCGTGACAGACATTATCAATTAATACAATCCGTTCAGACATTTTCTTCTTATGATTATCGTATATATTCGTATCTTTTGGTTGCGTAAAAGTAAAAGATAACTTAGAAAAATTCAAAAATGTTTTAGTAGCAATTTAATTTTTGTGTATGCAAGTTTCGGAAATAAAGTTTATCACGAAATATACATATAATTAAACAATAAAATATATTATACCAAGAGAAAATGTTTTCACATTTGAAATTGAACGATTTGTGTATACGAGGATGTACTTTATTTTATTTTAACAATTTTTTTTATATTTTATAGTTTATTAGACTAAAAAAACTATAAAATATATGGGATAATTTAAATGAGCATATAAGAAAAATTTTGTGGTGACAAACATTAGCATAAAAAATAAATTGGCATGAAGAGAATATATAAAAATAATATTAATTAATTTCACACATGTTGCATATATTCATATCTTTTGGTATAGAATAACAGATAACTTAAAAAAATCCAAAAATGTTTTAGTAGCAATTTAATTTTTTTTGTTGTTATGCTTTCGGATTTTTTCGCCTTCAGACATCGGACAAAATATTATTTTCAACAATATTTGTCTGACACGATACGTGTAGGAACTGAACGGAACAAAACGAAATTATTATTTTACTTTTTTTATACGAGCAGTGGTATCTAAATTCGAAAGCATATTTTTTGTGATTTTTTACGATTTAATTTACTAATTTTTCGTTAAAATAAATTGCATTCATCTAGACATTTTTAACCTTGTTTGGACAAAAAATTAACTCAAGACACAAGTTAACCTGAAAATAACTACAACTTGACTCGACTCGCAACGTAAACCGTATAATAATAGTATAGCATTTA
The DNA here is from genome assembly GCA_963691935.1 of Nephrotoma guestfalica. NCBI lineage: Eukaryota > Metazoa > Arthropoda > Insecta > Diptera > Tipulidae > Nephrotoma > Nephrotoma guestfalica. The sequence goes on along the minus strand of OY829913.1, from coordinate 138,160,746 downwards.
TAACGCACCTAGCAGACTATTTTAGGTGCCCTTAATAGTACATATCCAAATATCCGTAATTAATAAAACAAATAACAATGTTTCTGTTCAAGTTGAGTTTTGTCTTATAATAATTTGCAGAGAAATTTTATTATACAATTCCAATTATTAGATCTTAACTATTGTGGCTCTGTACACCATCTCAATTATAAACATAAATTATGAAATTAATTCTAAAATATATATTTATAAATTTAACTATTTAATGTACTTTAAATAAATAAAAACAATCTGTCGAGCTCGCTCAAAAAGCTCAAAAGCAATTTTGTATAACAGTTGAGATATTTTTGTTTCATCGTAGGTTTGTTTCTTGGGTTTATGATAAAAATCCAAATTTGCAGTAAATTAAAAAAATGTATAGGGATATTATAAATTAATATTAAAAATTATTGTAAAAAAAATATTTTAAAACAAAATGTATATATAAATATTTATCCATAAAGGCTACCGTCTTATTTTAAACCCCGATGTTCCATCTGGACCCTTGGGCATTCTTATCACATTCTCATTTTGCCCTAAATTTGTTGAAGCAGGCGGAGATATTGGAAGACCGTTTGTTAAAATATCTGGGGTGGTATGAATGGTTGGCGATGGTAAACCGTTTTGTTCACTATATAAACAGTAACACATTTTATTGGAACAATCTAAATTAAAAATATTTTCATTAAATCTTACGTCAAATCCTCATCAGGACTTCGGGCCGATCCTAAAATTCGTAATCTAGCCTCAGCATATTCCTGTTCTCTTTGTTTCAATGTCTTCTTCGGGGCTTTGGGTTTATTACTATCTAAACTTATTTTATCGTCATTTTGTGTCGGTCTTCGTAATATTTTAACCGAGGGTTCCGGTTGTCCAAACGGGGAACGATCATCATCGGGCCGCAGCAAACAAATTTTCATATTTGTATTCATTTTATTACAACTATTGTCCTTTTTTAATTGTTCCAGTTTAGTGTCCAACTAAAGAAACCAAAACATAAAAGCAAATTAAATACAAAAATATATAAAATTATAAATTACCATTACATTTTTCTTAGGTTATGATTTTTACGATGTCGCGCAGAATATTCACACAATAAATTTTATTCAATATTATAATTTTTTTATTGTATGTAATAGGAATTAAACTCTAAATTTTATCTAAACTAGGAAATCACAAATAAAACAAAAACATAAAATGAAAAAAGGACGATTAAAAATACGATAAAATATTCATCGATTTGATAATTTTTAAAAAATTAGCAACATTTTTGTTTTGACACAAAAAAACCAAAACCCAACTTTACATACCATCGTTTCATCAATTTCTTCCCAATTATCTAATACATTTTCATTCTTTATCGACATTTGTTTTTATAAAACAGGTTTGTATATTTAGATTAATAAATGTTGAATTTAGCTTTAATTAAATAGTGTTTTAAATATATAAAAATACAAAAATGGAAATTAAATGCTGTTTCCCTTTTTTGTGGTTTAATATTTTCTTTGAATAAAAAAAGATGACAGTTCAATTAAATTAAATACCATATAATAGATGGTGGTGCAACAAATTTCTTTGCAAAAAAGCCTCATAAATAAAGTGAACTTAAAATTTACTTTAATGAAAAATCTAAAGAAGTGGCACAAAACAGAATCAGATTTTAACGGAAAATATTTTGTTTTTAATTTTCTTTGGGATAAGAATGAGTATGTACCAATTTCTGCGATCCCTTTCTATCCAATCATCACTTTTTTGCTTCGATCTCGATGCAATGTCGATGCTACATACCAGTGAGTGCACCTACTATTCTAGGTGCACTGATGCTACCATTGCCTATATGTATATGGCCAAGTAGAAGGCGAATAAAAAAATACGATTTGTATGTATGCAGGTCCAAATAACGTAACCACGAGAAAACACTTTCATACAAATGCTATGGATTTTTTTTGTTTTTATTTATTTATATCTCGAAAATGCGACAGATAATAGATTTTCATTCTTCTGAGCATGAACTTTGTTTATTTATCTTTAATGTTGGTATTTTTTTTAAATTTAAGGCAGTTTTCATTTAGAATTTTGCCATTTTCCGCAATGAGGTCTTTAATTCATATAGAGCAAAATTTGTGTATATGCATGAAGAAGAGTGGATGACATCAGTGCACCTAGAATACTACAGGCAATGCACCTAGAAGAATTCCAGGCAGTTGCTACTAAGTCATCAAATTTATGTCTACAGTTTTCTTTTTGAACTGAAGAGGCCAGCCATGTTGATAAAAAGAGTGTGTTTTTTCACGAAAACATAGTTGTTTAATGAAAGTTAAATTAATATTTTTGCAATAATATAATAAATTTTTTGTTAACAAAGTTTTTAATTATAATTTTTAAAAGTTATTTATTTAAAATTTATTGTTTTCTTTGCTAGGAATGACGTTTCACGTAAACAAAAAAAAGTAAAAACACAAATATTTCCCTTAATTAACAAAAAAAACTCGATAATTTATTGAAAGTGCTAGAAAATCGAACGTACAATTTTTAATCTTTAATTTATTAAAACAGGCGTGTGTGCAATTTTTAATCATTTTGTTTATGTTTACAAATAATTTGACATTTCGCATACGTGGTTAAAGCTGAGTACTCAGTCAAAATCTACTTAAATATAAGTTCTGCTCTAACTCTCATTGACAGATACAAGTCCTGCTCCGACTCTCATTGACAGATACCTATATAAAAATAACTACCGAAGATTGTGTTGGTTTTTGATTTGAAATTTGATTATTTTTTCATTTTTGTTTCTTTCTGCACCAACACATTTATACTTAGTTATTTAAATAAATTTACTATAGAAAAAAATATCAACACATCTTTAGTTAGTTATTGTTTATTTCATATGTGTAGAGAATTAGCAGGATTTATATTTAAGGATATTTATGACTCAGAAGTGAAATGAAATTTTAACACGATCTCCAAAAATCTATTTATTTCCGGGTGAAATAGAAATTAAATTTTATTTGGAGTATTTTTATTTTTAACGTATAAAATACATAGATGAATTTGTTTATTTTACGTAAATAAATTTATTTAATTGATTTTATTAAAAAAATTTAAGATTTATGGTATTTAAAATATTTTTTTATTGTCAATACAGTAATTATCCAAATTTCACGTGGAAATAATTTGGAGAGTTTATGCGCTCTATCTTTGATGTATTGAACACACTTAAGGCTGGACTATAGATAGAATAAAAAGAATAACGTAAGACAGCGAAAGAGAGGATTTACATGCAATCGACTATACTGAGAATAATAAATATAAAAAGAATAACAGAAATTGCGTTTAATTTTTTTTCATTTTTGCTGTCACTTAAAAAGAATAACCGAGCGATAATTTTCGCCCAAGAATAAAAAACTTAATAACTACAACAACAAAACTCAAATAAATTTTAGTGCGTTGAATATAATATGCATATTTACTTTTTTATATAAGGGAATTTTAAATTATTCGTGTGTTTTATCTTTTCTATTTATAAAATATTCATGTATGCATATGCTAATATGAATATAATATCAGAAATAATTTGTAATACACTGTAGAATTGTATTTTTCTAAACCTAACCTAAAAAAAATACTTTATCGAATTGTGGTGATTTAAATCGCATATAAACAATTTTTATAATTTTAAAAACATATATTTGTTGATATAAATACGTTTATACTCAAAAATATTGTAGTTTCATTCATAATTGTAGGAAATATATCACAAAAATATATGAATGAACTTAATATTTCAAGTCATCTATGGCCGTAATGTCAAATTGGAATAATAATTTTTTGTCTTTGTTTCTTACGTTATTCTTTTTATTCTATCTATAGTTCCCACTTTAGCTTTTTCGCTGGTGAACTAAGTACTACAAAATGAAAACAGTTGGCGTATTTGGTTGAGAAATACATTTTTTTTGCTTTAGCTTCATACCTCATTTACATGCGACCAACATTTTTCTTCTTCAAAATGAAAGCGATATAACATCGACTTTTTTCACATGAGAGACAAGAAAAGAAATATATCCAAACAAAATTTTGCAGACAACTTTTGAGTTACCACCCCGCCAAAACCACTATGAAAATGTTGCCATAAATTATATTCGATCCGAGTACTTTTATGGAGAAAAAGAATTGAAGAAAAATTATTTTATATTTACAAATGTTAAGGATTTATAATAAAAACACGCCATAGATAAAAATGTAATTTTCGCATAAAAATTAATCAAAAATAAATTAATAATTTTCGCATAAAAAAATTATGGTATTACTATATATATTAATTTATTTCTCGCATATTGAATATTTTTATATAGCGGATGCTTCTTATTTACCTGCAAAAATTTGTAGAAGAAAACGATATTCTACTTGTAAATGGAGCTTAAAAACTTTTCCTTATGATTTTTGGCTTATACAAACCGTTCAAAAATAAAAACTTAAAAGAAAAATAAGAAATTTGACAATACCAATTGTCTTTCTGTTTTTTAACATTCCAACCATGCTTATAATTCTTTATAAGATTTTTATGTATTTTGATTAATTTATTATAACACACATTTAATACTAAATAAGCCACGACTAATATTTAATTTTAAGTTTATTAAACAACGTGCACAATTCAATCTATTTTTAGGTTAGGTTTCATATATTCAATAATTTTATCATATATAAGTGAAAGATACGTATAAAATTATTTAAATAACTTTATATATATTAATTTATTAACTAATGATACAATTAAAATAATTTCCGCCACTTTATTTAATAAAAAATCAGATTTTCGGTACTATTTTTTAAGTTTTTCTTATTTTTGGGCGAGAAAACGATGATTTGACGAAGTTTCGTTGAATTTCTCACACTGACATGCCATATCGCATTCTTATTTTTTATTATGTTAAGTTTTAATTCTTGACTGGTTCCCGCTAATAATATTGTATTCTGTGGTAATATCATAATTTTCTAATGCGAAAATTATTAATTTATTTTTAATTGATGTTTATGCGAAATTTACATTTTTATTTATGGCGTCTGTTTTTATTATAAATCCTTAACATTTATAAATATAAAATAATTTTTTCTTGTTAATTTTAAAAATGTTGCCTCAAAAGTACTCGGATCGAATATAATTTATGGTAACATTTTCATAGTGGTTTTGGCGGTGTAGTGGCTCAAAGTTTTCTACAAAATTTTGTTTGGATATATTTTTTTCTTGTCTCTCATGTGCGAAAAGTCGATGTTAAATCTCTTTCATTTTGCAGAAGAAAAATGTTGGTCGCATAGAAAATGGTTTTCTTCTGCAAATTCTTGCAGGTAAATATACAAATATTCAATATGCTATATACAAATATTCAATATGCGAGAAAGAAATAAACATATATAGTAATGCCACATAATTTTTTATAGCATTATTAATTAATTCAAATGCGAAATTTACATTTTAATCTGGCGTTTCTTTTTATTATGAATCTTTACCATTTATAAATATAAAATAATTTTTTTTTGTAAATTTTAAATATGTTGCCATAAAAATAATCTGAACGAAATATTTTATAGCAACATTTTCATTTTTATGGTTTTGCCGGTGTAGTGGCTCAAAGTATGGTGCAAAATTTTATTTGGTTAGTACGGCACGGCACACAATTATTTATTTTTGTGTTGATGCTTTTTGATCTTTGCATCCCAATCTATCGAATAAAACAATTTTGAATTTTTTGGGTCCCAGCATACGTCACGAACAAAATTTTGTGATTTTGTACATTTGTAAATTAGATCATTCTTAGCACTATCGAATAACTTTAGTTCGTTTGTATTTCCACACACAGCAAAATTGGTACCATTGTAACGGATTTTATGAATTCGGCGATCGTACGCTTTCATTTTGCTTACATATTCAGTTGGTTTTCGTGTATCGAATTTATATACTTCACCAATGTCATCACCAACGACAACCAAATTTTTATCTTCTTCCTCTGTTGTCCAGTAGATAGTAGAAAAGCCACATTTATGATTTTCAAACAACCCTAAAATTGCAATATTGAACTTGTAAGAATTACAAATAGTTTTATTATACACACGTTTTACCTGTGGCTGGTTTGTGTTGTCGATAATCCCATAAAATAACACTTCGATCCTGCGAACAGGTAACAAACATTGCTTCGTTTTGGTAACTGGTTGATACTCCTGTAATGGCATCTAAATGGGCATGTGCCATTGTTTTATAAGAAAAAAGTTCTCGGTCGCTGATTTCCCACAATTTAATTGAACAGTCATTCGACACCGAAACGATCTTTGTTCGGTCCTTGCGAAAAACATCGATTCCATTCACAATACCCGTATGTTCAAATCGATTTCCTAACAATGATAATGAATGCTCCTCTACTCTATTGTTTTCCGTAAACGTGGACCAATATTGCACTGCCCCGTTTGCTGCCGAGAATATTATCTAGAATATAGAATTTTTGTTTTAATGTTTAAGCACAAAAATGTTTCAACTTCAGAAATGTAACTACGGTATGCGTATCGACGAAACAAATATCGGTCAAAGCCGACGTAGACTGTAATTTAAAAAGGTTTTTGTTTTCTTCACCAACATCATCAAATTCGCGGAATCCCCATAGACTACCATTCCATACCCGACCTGTATAATTATTGCAAGTCAATATAATATCGCCTTCCGAATTAATTATAAGCTTTTCATAAAATTTCTGAATTGTTATAGTTGTGTCCGGAAATTTTTTCATAAACTCTCTAGAGTTTAGGTTTGGATGCTGTGTGTTATTTTTCAGCTCGATGTCCTGTGGTTCTATATAACCTTGAGGCAGAGAAAATAACTCTGCCATATTAATAGTATTCATTTTGCTTGTAATATATATTATTCTGTTTCACTAATTCACTATTAATAATTTTTGGTTAGAGCGTTTAGAGTCTGTATGTAAAAAATTTCTTGTGTACTCTCTGTCAAAACAAGAAATGTCGTTTCCCGCGAAATTTAGTTTCCATACCAAACACTGTAACAAAATCTTCGTTAAATCAACTACGTTCGTTAAATAATCTTTTTTATTTTTTTCTATCTCGTTCTGGGCTACGTAAAATCATAATTGCTTCATCTCTTCATAAAAATATCACATTAGTTTGAACAAATTTAAAGTATGGCGACAGTTTTTTCTTTGTCTCTGATATAAACATTAAATTTTGTCTTAAATCATTTACATTAATGAGTTGAAAACTATATAAAATAGTACTTTATGTTATTTAAATTTAAGTTTATATTCGTAAATAATATATATTAGTAGTTATATATCACAAAAATGGCACAAAATGATGGTGCAACACAACCGCAAACCCAAAGTCAACAGTGTTCGAATTGGACAACTTTGGAAAGCCAGCCAATTGAAAATATTGTATGGGGCCGGTTGTATACCAAAAATATTAAACTAAAATCACTGGGTATTGAAAAAAGGCCTATTGCATGCATTCAGAATTCGTCAAAATCTTATGGTAAAAAACATAACTCATGAGGTTAATGAGGATTCTGAAGATACATTTTTACTAATTTTCTTATACATAATAATTTTGATTAATTTTATTATTATATTTTAAGATTTGTGCAAAGAAACGTTTAAATCTGGACGAAGTGATACGTGTGATTTAATATTCTCCGCAAAAGAATTACCAGAGAAAGTATTGTGCAGAATCTCTAAAGTTCATTTTAGGATTGAACGGGATATTACGAATTTCAACACCCCAGTTTACATTCATGTAAGTGCCACTAATCTAAGCATTAATATCCTAAAATTAGCCCAGTCCAATTGATCCAAAAAAGACGTGTGTTAAGCAGTTTCTCTTAAAATTGTCTATAAAATAATATATTTTTCATGTCATGAAGTTTTAACTTCGCTTTTCTATAATAAATCTAAAGCAGGTAGAAAAATATTACGACTGCTTATTACGCATTATATGTTGCTAGTTTTTTGTTTTGTATGTTTTTGGTGTCGCGAAACCTTTCTTTTATATACATACACAAGATTTTTTAAATCAAGGACAACCCAAATCAATTCTTTTTATCTAGAACTGAAGCATAAGTTCATATTTAGTTTTAAGCAACTATTTCTACTCCTGCATCATTTTTGGCCAATGTGATTCGTATCGCCGGTTTTATAAAGGTAACAACTTTTCCGAAAATATCTGTCTAAAGCTAAATCAAATGAAATGTATAAATGATGTCCATAAATTCTGGTTAACCAGATTCATTTGCTGTGCTTTCCCAAGTTTTCTTAAATTTTCGGGAAATGAGTAAACTCGTTCCTAAAGTGCAAAATTGTAGTACGGTGTCCGATGAAGGTTCGATCCAAATTTAAAATTGTTTCCCCTTCGTGGCGCAGTATAACGAACTTGATAAACCGTGTAAACTCAATATTATCACAGAATACAAAATATTTTTGCAGTTGCTTTGGAAAAAATCTACACGCATTCTCCTAATTCAAATAACCGTTTTTGGTGGAGAATTCGGATTCGAAAGCTGTAATGCTTAATTAAGATTCTTCGTTTATTAGCATACCGTGCATAAGCTTTGTTAACGCGATATTAACAGGTTCATACTAACCATTTCGGTAAAACACCATGGTTTCAATCAAACGGCGCTTCTGCAAAACTTTGGTTTTGTTGTGTTTCTTTCGATAGTTTATTTAACAGAACTAATTTAGTTTCAAGGGTTACATATTTCTTATTTACTTCAGTTATAATCACACAAAGCGGATACCACTAATGAATTTTGTCCATTACGCAATTCAATAACAGTAGAGGCCGATTCTACCTACCTAGTCATCCACATTAACTTTATCGATAGATGGAGAAAATAATCAATCACTCAATCTAGTTGATTTACCCTATTTAGTACGCCATCGCAATATTAGCTGTGTTTCTTGATGCTTGATCTGATCCGGTTCAATTCAGATTTCATGAAACAACGCAAAGCAGCCGTTTGTTAAATTTCAAATTAAAATTTCTGATCTAAAACAAAATTTGGATCAGGTTTTCCATGTGAAATTCGAACTGATCCGGATCAATGAGTGTCATGAAACACGGCAATTATAAGATTTCTTAAAACCGAAATAATCGCATCAGTTTTTTCCAATCGCACTTTTCAAGTTGCGAGCACTTCTGTCTACTTCTAGTTATCCTTGAGCTTTTTAAAATTTTGAAATTAAAAGTAAACGATTTTTGCTGTTCCAATCGACATTTGCTCGTAAATACTTACCTAATTGACTACTGTCACATTTTACTGGTAAACTACAAATCTGCTTTGGTAATCGAGATTCACATTAGGCGGCTTGTAAAAGGTTAAATGAGATTACTCGTTTCGGAGTCGAACAAAAATGTATCCGTAAAATACATACTCTTTTTAACATGAAAGTTGGGTTAGTAAGCAAAGTGGGTTACTACAACATTCTCTTAAAAGTCGTTAGGCTATCCTTTGGTATTGTTTCATTGCTTTTGTTTATTTGTTCAAAATTTGTATTGTTCTCCTTGTTAGCAAGTTCGATTGAATAATTTTATAACATTAATATTTATTTTAATTTTTCAGGACGTCGCTAGAAACGGAACGTTTGTAAATCAAGAAAAAATTGGCTTTAATCAGAAACGTATTCTACTTAACGATGACGTCATCTCTCTAGTCCATCCAGATTACAAAGGTATCGTTACAATAATCTTAATAAATATTGTATATGACCGATTTAGTTTATTTATACATATTTTCAGTGTTTGTTTTTAAAGACCTAGGCCCGAATGAAACAACGGATATCGACAAAGATATTGTTACACAATATTATATAAGCAAACGGTTAGGTTCGGGTGCATGTGGAATTGTCCGACTAATTTATGATAAATATTCATGTAAGGAATATGCAATGAAACAAGTACAAAAAAATCGACTGACGGAAACAACACGGCAGCGAAATGCAACTGATGCCGAACGTATTATGAACGAAGTACGCATCATGAAATCTTTAGAACATCCATGCGTTATTAAAATGCATGATATTATCGATAAAACGGATTCGGTATACATGGTATTAGAATTAATGAAAGGTGGTGATCTTTTAACACGGATTATTTCAAATAAACGACTTTCGGAAAAAATTTCGAAGTTATTTTTCTACCAAATGTGCCACGCAGTCAGGTATTTACATGATAAAGGTATTACGCATCGTGATATTAAGCCAGATAATGTATTATTAGAAAGTCAAAATGATGAAACGTTAATAAAAGTTTCGGATTTTGGCTTAAGTAAATTTGTTTCAAAAAATTCTGTTATGCGAACGCTATGTGGCACCCCGTTATATGTAGCACCAGAAATTTTATTAACCGGTGGAAAAGGATGTTACACAAGGAAAGTAGATATTTGGAGTCTAGGAGTCGTGTTGTTCACCTGTTTAAGTGGAACATTGCCATTTTCGGACGATTACGGATCAGCTGCTTCGGAGCAAATAAAACGAGGAATGTTTCAATTTCGCCATCCGTCATGGAAAACTGTATCGTCAGTTGCAAAGGCATTAATAACTGAAATGCTTACAGTGGATCCAAACCTAAGGCCAAGTATAAGCCAAATACTTAGTCATCCGTGGCTTAAAGATCGAGAGACTATTCGAAAGGCACATTTACTTATGAAAATCGATCGAAACGATAATGGAATACCCGATTCCGCTGATAATACTGAAAATATACGACGGGTTAAAACACGCAGTATTTGTCGAACTCAGGCACAAGAGAAATTTTTGGAACCACCAAACAAACGTATTCGAATTAAATAGTTTATGTTGTTAAGAATTAGTTTTAACTTATTAACTATATTTACCTGAAGTACAAAATTTAAACTATATGTATGCATATATGTATCGAATTAGACAATGCAGTTAAACTTGCTGCATATTGAATTTGATGATGCCATATTATACCAGAAAATACCAATTTATTTATTAAGCTTAAAATGAAGTAAGTTAAGAGTATGTTTATATTTTTTTTTATATAAATTTGAACAATGTTATGTTAAAAATTACAATATATATGTGAAATGTTGAATATCAGAGCCAAAATAATATACAAATTTTTATTTTGTTGCCGTAAAATTGGTACATAGTTTGATTTATTATAGATTTAATTATAATTTACATTTAAATAACTATAAATAGGTGTATGTATATAACTAACTGTCTTTGTTTCGTTAAACAATTTCGTCGTAACACACGTTTAGTATAAAAATATCAAATTTATTAAAAAAAATTTGTCATGGTATGTTTTGAGTCCATTATTTAGGTCAGTACTCTATTCCAATTTCTCCTGTGAATCAATGTAAATAGAGTCGAAGAGTATTTGGCATGAAGTACAAATCCATCTGCCTATTTGTCCAAATATTGAGGTATTATCTTTAAAACGAGTTTTTATAAAATACACTGGTAGGCCACTTAGTGTAATTAAAATTCCCATTATTAAATTGAAAGGCTCTTCGAATGATGGTGCTAGTACCAAAGTAAGACAGCATGTTATAAATATTATCGGTAATGATAAGTGTACTTTAATTGGACGTGGCATATTAGGCTTTGATTTTCGCAGCCATAAAAGAGCTGCTATGCATGCGGCCACCGACAGCCACAACACTTGACTAAAATAGTTTATGAGCAAAATAATATTTGACGTGCACAACATAACCAGTGAAGTACCGCATGTAAAAATTAGTGATGGGATGGGAGTTTGTTTTTTGACATGAAATAGCGAGAAAAATGTAGGTAAATGGCCGTCCTGTGCACCAGTTGCAAAAAGTCGAGCTGATGTAAATAGTATCCCATTTACGCCACCGAATGTGCTCAATGCTACGAAGACTGGTACTATAACTGCTAGTGGTCCAAACATTTTGTTGCCGAATGTCTAAAATAAATTGCAAAGTTATTTATCGATTATTAGGGTTTGGGTAATTCTACTTACGATTGCAACAGCCACAGAAGACATCATTTCATCTCGGGATATAACTGCAAAATACGCCAAATTTGCCAGGACATAAATGGCGGTCACCATTGGCATTGCAATCCAAATTGCTCGCGGTAAATTCTTGAACGGGTCTTGTAATTCTTCTGTGACAAAATTGAGGTAGTTCCATCCTCCAAATGCGAATAATCCTGAATAAAATGCGTATCCCAAATTTTTAACGGAATAGTTTCCCTTCCACGGATCTCCGAGATGGTCGAGATTATCTGTGAAACAAATTTTAATTATAGTTTATAGTAGTACAGGTTAGATCAATTTGTTGATGTTAAATACAATTTTTTGTGTAGTGCATTTAGTTTTCTTTGTTTTTAGAACACCGTATAGACAGAGATCTACTAGGTAACTGAAAAATTGAACCAATTCTTCATCGTATCAAACCAATATCATTTTATTGGATTTAATGCAATTGCATTTTTCACGTTCTAAAAATGAGAGTATGATACCTTTGTCATTAGTGCACCAACCCTACTACGCATCCCAAACTGTTTCCATAATGTCTGTATGTGACTAAAAGCTCATCAATTATTTACTGAGGCCCGTTAAATGAACATTGTTTAAATATCTTTAAATAGTAATCTGTTCACCGGTTATTTTTTGTTTGCTTATTTTGCCTGTGCCGCTTGAAATATTACAACTAGAGATATTTTACATTATTTCTCATTAATTTAAATCAAAACTGTGCAGTACTTTTCCAAAAATTTAATGGCCTAAACAATTTTGAAAAAAATTAAAAAGGAAACTAAATCACGGAGGCTGCATTGCAAATTTACATAATTCGCTGTTGGGAAATTACGAGGAAGCCGCACGATTAAATAAGAAGCGAGTAACGTAAATTACTTAGACCACCATGTAGCGAATAACTAATTGTGTATGTAGTCACACTGCAAATTTGACTATTGGAGAGGGGGGAGTAGCACAGAAAGAAAAGTTATAAACAACATCACCACGTCAAGCAACCATTGCTACAGTTAATAATGCTATTACTACTAAAATATCATAAAAACGATTAAGAAGAAAATATACATAATCATCTACAGGGAAATCTTTAGCGCAAACAGAATCACAAGAAGCGTTTATCTCAAACAGCAAGAATATAAAATTTTCATTCCCAAATGTTTTAAACACACATGCTACATGTGTCAGGACGAACAACGAACTATGTAATTCGAAAAACTGCCCTAGCAAACCAAGAGTTGACATACAAGCAATCAGAACAAAATCGATGATATCCTACAATAAAGCTAGGCTACAATATGACAATGAACATCCGGCCTATAAACACAACGACCGTGTATTTCCGATAATGGATTGATTTAAAAACAGGAATAGGCATCAAATACCATTCACCAAGCTATTACAAATTGAATGTGTAGTTGCCATGGCCAAAATCCATGAATTACGCTTCGAATTGTTTCCACATCAGCCATATTCTCCAGACTTAGCCCCCCTGCAACTATTTCCTGTTTCTGAACTCCATCTGGACGACCTACTGAGCGTGAAATTGGCAAAATTATTGATCGTTTAGAAGAAACTGGTTCAGTGAAAGGTCGTAGACCGTATCAACATGTTGATCCAGGTCGTACTCTTGATGCAGTGGCAGCTGTTAGTGAGAGTGTTCGTAATGAACTAAGCACGTCAACCAGGCATCGTTCACAAGAACTAAACATTTCATGAACCACATTACGACACATTTTGCTTGTTGATCTTCATTTGCATCCATACAAAATTTAACTAAATCAAAAATTGAAGCCACCAGACTATTTAAATCGTCGTGCTTTTGTTAATTAGATGCTTGAACGAAATGAAGGTTTTTCATCAAAAATTATCTTCAGCGATGAAGCTCATTTTCATCTTAATGGGTACGTCATTAAGCAAAATAGTCGAATTTGGAGTGGAGAATCATCATGTTATTCACGAAGCAGAAGCTCATCGTCCCAGAGTCACTGTTTGGTGTGGTTTATGGGCTGGTGGCATCATTGGGCCGTTTTTCTTTGAAAACGAAGTGAATAGGAACGTTATCGCAACATGTTAACTGGTTCTTTGTGGCCCAAATTAAATCAATTGCGTACATGCCACGTGCATGAAAATCATGCAATAATCCATTTATTGTCAACAAAATTGTCAGCAAGAACCCGACCCGTTGGTCACCAAGAAGCCCGAATTTAACACCACTTGAATGTTTTTTATTACGGGGAATGTTTTTAGGGGTTATTTGAAAGGTAAGGTGTACGCAATCATCCACAAACAATTCAACAACATAAAAACAACATTCGAGCTGAAATTGAGGTAATTGATCAGCTTTTATTGGAAAGTCATCGAAAGTTTTGATGTTCGGATGCAAGCCTGTAGAGGAAGCCGTAGTGGGCATATGAACGATATTGTTTTTCATACATAAATGGAATAGAACCACCTTTCCTTATCAATAAATAATTTTGACTTTTCATCCCAAAATGTGTGTTTTAGTTACAAATGAAAAAAAGACTAACAGATGGCCCACTCTGTACGTAAGTTTTCTTAATTTTATCATTTTATTATTAGAGGAGTTTGAAGTAGAAGCAAACAGACCGATCCAATTAAAATCGATGGCAGTGCAGACAAATCTCAGTGATGAATACATCTTTATTAAAAAAAAAACATTTCGAGAAGCCCATGAAGTGTGTGGAGAATTTATAGATCTTAGAGACGACGGGCTGACCCTGCATTATTTAGTTGATTGTGAGAATACTAAGTTTGTAGTAACTTTTAACGATACGGACACATTTTTCAACTTTGATATTAATTTAACTGAAGATAGGTTGTAAAATAATTAAAAATGAACCTTTATCGAGATAATTTAATATATTTTGTTTTCCTATTTATATCTAGAAATAATTATTTATGAAGCAAGTTGGCCACGGACCAAAAAAAGGTTCATTAGAGCAAATCTTACAGGCGCCATTTATCGAAGAGCTGAGCTGCAAATTTACATTTAACGGTCGCCAGGGAATTTTGACGCAAACAACTTCACTTCACTAAAGATAATGAGAGGTATGCTTTACGATGCTCCGTGTTATATTTACTTATTATAATATTATTTAAAAATTTTTTAGATTGCAATAGGGAAACATTTCCACGTTCTATCGAAAGCCAATTAGCCAATAAGCATAGCTATAACTACTTTTACTACATAAAAGAAGAGCAAGGCAAATCAGTTAAAAAAGTCTAGTCTAAATATTAGAAATTGAAAAACAGAAACATTAAGCTTTATAAACTGAATTCAATTAATTTTTCATCTCCATTGTTTGTGATTGTCATATCAATATCACCGCAACATTTTTGAATTTCTGTTTGCGGGGCCTGTTTTTTTAGAAAGTGAAATTCAAAATTTATCTTCTTCGTGTAACAAATTATTTATTGCAACATTTTAAAATTGAGTACTCATAATTTTAATTATATTTATATATATATCTGAAATATTAACAATTCAGAGATTTTTATTTGAATTGCTTTAATTACCTATTTAAAGTTCAGGAACATGAACTTTTGCAAATTGATGTTCAATTTGAAACCAACAGTCTTTGCTTATGATTATAATATTTAAACTGGTTTAAAATGATGGAATACATTTGAAAAAATGATTAGAGATACACATTTTGTCGGTTTATACAACCAGATATTTCAATTAATAATTCATTTTCAGTTGAAATATAAAGAATGAATGCAACGGTAGTATTTATAGAATATAGCTACATATCTAACCAAACAGACACTAGTAGTACTTTGATCTACATGTAACAATTAGAACCATCTAAATGTATACCAAACTTAACTGATCATAAGACCTAACGAGTAATCAGCATCCGAAAATATATCTCTGTCCATAGTTTTAAGGACTTCTTCTCTCTTTCGGTTTATTGAAGGCGAATGGAATTATTTCCAGAATCCATTCCAAATTAATTTATTGTAGTATTCAATACTGCATAGTCATTATTGCGCGAAAGAATCTTCTGAGATGTGAACAATCTCATTTGTATTAATTTATTTTGTATAATATTTAATATTTTATTAGGCTATTTATATTTAAATTTATGAAATGAAATCATGGGATTTTATTTGAAGTCTATTTATAGAATTTATTTAACTTAAATAAATCAAATGTAATAGGTAAAATCAATTGAGTTTGCTGTGTTCTACAAAACAATCATTCCAAAAAAACTATTAAAATAATTAAATAACAAAGTAAAGGGTTTATCATGTTTAACCCTTTACTGCACGATATCTCATGTTACTGAACAATAATTATTTTGATATGCATTTTAAATCACTGACAACGAGAATCATCTTAAAAAATGGGGGAAAAATAATTCCTTTTTTTCAACACAATTCTTGAACATTTATCGTTTAATTCCTTTAATTCGATCAAAGCAGTTACTGTATGCTAATTTAAGGCACACGTTCGGCAAAAACGATTTCCATATTTGCAATATTAAAAGCCTCATTTACATCATTAGACACAATTTCATGTTCAACTTCCAATTCCATATCTTCATGTAAGCCCTCTGCGAGTGTTTCTACCGCCACTTCTTCGTATATATCGTCTTCTTCTTTATCATCTTCACAATCTGAACAGCGATTAAAAATTACTTCGGCGGCCTCTTCTACAGTATAATAACGACGTCTTCAAACCATTATGTTTCTATAAAAATGATATAAAATATTTCCTAAAAATTATTTTGTTAATGTACAATATATCATATTCGATATGATAATATACATATATAATATTCGGTAAAAACAGGTTCCTGCATAAAATATCATACTATAAAATTAATTTGATTTCATTTTCCAAACTAATAAATTAGGATCGCAAAACATAAGTAATGTTTAATTTACTACTTACATTGTATAATTTTTGCCTAATTCTTAAATAAATCGAACTAAATCTGGAGCAACTTATCACTACATCACTAAGCACAGTACATTGGTAAAACTAAACGTTCCCGCTAATTTTTTTAACAACTGTTTTTCTCTAAAAACAGTTTTCATAAAGTAATACAATGAACAAATGGATTTGTGACAGAGTAATGATGAGAAAGAAAATTGTCTACAAAATATAATTAATTGAAATTAACATATCATATATGAAATACTGTGCAATAAAGGGTTAAGTAAATTTGAATATATTTCTGATATTTCCGATATCAATTAAAGTTGTTACAAATGAATAATATTTCTTAAATATTATTCATTTGTAATAACTTTAATTGATTCAATAATCGAAATAATGTTTATTTAAATTTAATTTTTATTATATTGATAACAAAACAATTATTTTTACATTTGTATTGTGATCTTATAACTAATGGCAAATTCCTTGGAAATGTCAGACAACAAAAAGTTACCCGGATTCAGCCGTCAGGGTCAAAAAACTTACACTAGATGAGCTGTTTTTTCGAAAAATAACTTATGCGGAAAAGTTACCCAGACCAACTTTATAAATCGCGATATTTTATCAGGACAGGGATTTTGTACGAAATTCTCATGAGAATTTGTATACGTATACAGTGTATAATATAGTTGGCCAGTTAAGGGTTCTCATACATTTTTTTTCCACCAAAGACGCCCAAACTTTCATAAAAAAAAATTTTTACCACATTTCATGCTGAAAATTGAAATAGATTTTTTTTTTTCAAAAAAAGTGCAACAGCTACTCATACTATTTACTGCATATCTATTAGTATAGTCCATTAAGAATATTATAACACCAAAAAACCGATGGATTTTATTTATTTGTAGTCGTGGTGATCGGAAACGTAAAGTAATGTGAAAAAAATGGACTTTTTTAAGAAAATGATATATCTTAGGTACTACTGGGCATATATATTTTTTGTATTTTATTTTGAGCGCCCAATAGCTCTACTATAAGATGTTTCAGGCTTATCCATTCATTCTGGGACACCCTGTATGTACAAAGTAACCGAATTAAAATAATAAATTTAATAAACCGTTTTATATTGCAAAAACAAAAATATTTTTTTAAAAACATTTAATTTTGCTGCCAAAACTTGAATTTATCGTTTCTACAAACACAAGCACAATTTTTCCGCCAAATATTTCTGATATGCAATAAACTCATTATAATGAGTTTCGTCGTTTCCAGTTTACGCGATACGCTTGATACGTTTTCTTTTACTAAGTTCCAAGTCAAACTTAGCAAAATACTAGACTAAGCGTTCAGGCTGTTTTCCGAACACCGACTTATTGAAATAAGTCACCTCGCGAAGAGACTTATTTGAGTAAGTACGTCTACACAGAAATATCTCCAAAATTGTGTCTTGACTGAATGTAATCATCGAGGAATAAATATATAAGAGAAATCAAGTAGTGCAAATTTTATAAGCCAATTTCTCCGAGGTTAATCTTATTTTATAGTTTTGCTATATTTACATATACACACAAATTTAATTTTTTGCTATATTTAATCAATATAAACGTATCTTATAAACATATCGGCATAGTTATTTTATAGTTCTTTATTCTTGTTAGGCTTATACAGATTGCCAATAGTAAAATAGATTAACCTCGGAATGTCTACATGAGTCCTCTTACGAGTATGTATATTTTGCTTTATGATGTAATACATACAGTTTTTATTTTCAAATCAAGTGACAACGACCATCATGTCTATACATTTTTTCTTCCATAAAATAGAAATTGCGTTTTGTTTTTCTTATGACGTCACAAATAAGTCGGTTCAATGAATTGGAATTACTTGACCGACTTATTCAAGATGGCGTCAAATAAGTCAATAAGTCTGTAATAAGTCGGCGTTTGACTGTTTGGAAAACATCCTTATTAGTACTAAAGTACGAATAGCATTAAAAAAAATAAAAAAAATATACTTGGAGTAATTCTCAAAATGTTGGTGGTTTTGTATAGTTGGACTATGTCCGTAAATAAAATAAATTACTAGCTTTAATAACAATATTAAGCGAATTAGAACTTAACTAACTTAACCTCAAACGGTATGTTAGAATATGATTAAATCCTTCCAAAAACGATGTGATCAAGTTAGGAAGGCGATCGTTTGTTTATACGCACCTTAATTGTTGTGATTAAGTGGTGCCCGATACTTGTATGGAAAGGTAAAGTGAGTAATAGTGCTGCATGTATGTTTTAAATCTTCATGGATTGTTTATTTGTTTTTGCAAATATTTTTCTGTATAAACAAAACAATTGATCTTTAACACTTAAGCAAATTCGCTTTTATTTCCGCGACACTGTGGAATTTACATAAATGCAACCTTGGTGTCCATTAAAAGAAGTAAGAAACGCGATATAACAGCAAAATATTAACCACAATAAAAATATTAAAATTATATCATTTGCGGTTGGCGCTTACGTTGAAAATTTAAATATATATTAGGTATTAGTAATTAAGTATTTCATAAAGTTGTTAGATGGGGAATACTTAAAAATACGTAATAAGTAAAATATGTATTCATTTAGTTTCCGAGGTGGAAATTCCCTTGATTTTTTAGAATGAAAAGTTTCGCCTTAAACGAGCAATTATGTATTAACGAGCTCTATAAATTTTATACCTGTGCACAAGTATTCTCAGTACCGCATTGATTTATATTTTGCGTTATATTGGTGTGATTGGACTAGAGAAAATATTATAAAAAACTATACTTTATGAAATTGAAATTAGATACAAATTTCTTTTGCAATTTGTTTTTGTACGATTATAAACCAAGTACAATTTTCGTTACGGTTTAAATTACACTTTTACGAAATGCCTTTAAAAATAGTTCAACCTAAATTTGGTGTTGATTTTAAACTTACTTGTAAACATATAATAAACTCCGGCCAAGATGATTAAAACCAATGCCAATAGTTTAGCCGCAGTGAATATATCTTGAATTTTCATTGCCCATTTAACCGATAGACAATTGACTGCGGTCAAAAGTAATAAGCATGCCGCTGCTAATAATTTTACAGAAGTCTCAGGTGGATCACATTCAGGAAAAAATGGTTTCACTGCATACTGGGCAAATGTTAATGCAACGATAGCTTGTGTAGTCGGTCTTATAATAAATAAAGCAATCCATAATCGTAAAAATCCTACACATGGACCAAATGCTTCTAACAAATATGCATAATCGCCGCCCGATCGTGTTATACATGTTCCTAACTCGGCGTAACATAATGCGCCCAATGTCGAAAGTAGTCCACATATCGTCCAAATTAGCAGCGAGGTACCGACGGATCTGTGAAATTATACAAAATAAAAAATTAATTATTGCGTCATACGCAAAGTTGAAATTGAAAGTAATATAGAAAAACCGCGTTTATATTTTGTAAACGATATTTGAATTTCTTTGAATGCTAAATATAATTTTCAAATCAACAGGTTATTCGGCGTATTTCATGATGCAATAAGCAATGAGACGGAATAATAAGATCTGATTAACTATACGTGCTAACTATCAAAATATTATAAATAAGTTCAATATTAGTTTAATATACATACTCAGTTGCAATAAATACGCCGGTTGGTGATATAAAAATTCCTGAACCTATTATCGAACCAACAATAATAGTAACACCATTCATTAAGGTTAATCTACGTTTAAGAACCACTTTATCGTCACCAGTAAAACTATTACTTCCATTCCCGTCATCACCTTTAAAAATTTCGGTGGTGGTTGTTGAACTCATTTTAAAACAAAATTTTTATTTTATATTTATGATTTATTCTTCCCTAACACAATATTTTCACTTTTTGAGCTCGCAACTTAAACACAAGATGCTATATACTTTTTCTTTTAAATTCACAATTGCATGAGAACACTAGTACCATGCCGGATTGGTGCTTTATATAAATAATATAAATAAATAAACACAAAATTAAAATTGTATTTAAATTAAAAGCATTACACACAAATCTTTTGTTTGACTATAAACTTCAAACCATTATAGTAAATTTCGCTCAATCTCATTATCACAAAATGCGAACGTCTTTCCATTCACCCTAGCAAAACACAACTAACAAAATCGGAAACTAAAAATAATGTGATTTTTGATGATACGAACGAAAATTATTATATGGAATAAAAATTACGTTGTCGTGTACAAATTTTTGTTATTTTTTATTTATGCTTGTTTCCCCAAGAAATCAGCCGGAACCATGCCGACTGCAAACGATTTTTATGTTGAAGCAACCCGATTCGCCGTTTTTAATCGATATCAAAAGCAATTCTGTAAATAAAACGAAACACTGACACATGGAATTGGAAAACACATCTGTATGGCTGCGTACGTATACGATATACGTAAATACAACGATGTTATATCGAGTAGGAATTGTCTGTTTGTTATGCCGAACCGTGTTTTGCATGTTAGTATTTTGATTCTAAATTTGGTTTGATGATAAAAGCAAAATTCGACACATGAAACATCAACAATAAATTTGCTAATTAGAACAAAAAATAGGAACACCACTTACACAAACATAATAATTTTCTTAATAATTACCAATGACTAGCCAACCCGATATATGTAATTACAATAATAATATGTACTCGTACGCGTCGTAGAATTAATCAAAATTAAAATTTATTATTACAATTAAGTGTTAAGTTAAAATATTAGCATGCACATTATTGATATGTGTATGTGTTACATTTTAAATTGCTGTAATTATTTAAATGTGATAATTGTTTACAATTTAACCAGTTTCTATTATGCTAGCAGCTTTAAGTTTAGTTTACCCGTAATAAAGTATGCAACAACATGAAATATCTGCCTTGAGATATATCTAGGCGAATACTTTAAGAATTAAATGTCTCAAGAACTGCTGCTCTAATATGAAATGGTTAAATTTTTGAAGTAGACATAAATAAAAGCTAGTAATTAATCTGTATGTTGTAGAAATGAACATAGATATTCTTAATTTTCCAACTAGCAGCATATAAAGAGTATATAAAGATTATGTCATCCTTTCGACTTGAATTATTGATTAATATTTCCACGTGTGCAATTTCATTTTCTTCGACTTGCATTGATCATGTTTTTGCTCGGCTTAGGACTACTGTCTTACATATATAACAGCGTCGGATATTGTTTAATGCTCCTCAGATAGTGTTAGCAGGCTCTTATTTAAACCATAATTCCACCAAGCAGCTCAATCTGTTATTGTTTTACGAAACTCCGGCTCAACGGACTGGAGGCTTATTTGTAACATCGACAATTCATCGATATTTCGATTATTTTAGAAGGCTGCTACACTTATTGCTTGTCTAAAATCAAACGTTTACAACCTTTGGGATTTCAGTTAACCTAGCGCGACGTATTAGTAAAAGAAATAAACTACGAATCAAGTTAAATAAGCGTCCTGGTTATTCAGTACTTCGCGAGAGCTATACTAGAATGTGCGCCATAATAAGCCTAATACCTCATTAGTCAAATCTATTTTAGCTGAGAATGGTGAACTTCTTACGATTTAGAAATTGCAAATGAGTTTAGTTATTTTTTTTACTAGTATTGCTAAACACCTAGGTGCTAAATTTGACTCTAGTAACACGTCATCGAGTTTCGATTTGCAATTTGATTTCGGTTCGACAACTTTTCATTTGAGCACAGTGTCCAGTTATGAAGTTTTTTCAATTATTTGTGCGTGTTTCGGCAAGATTGATCACTTCAAATCGGTTTGAGGTCTAATTTATCCATTGATTTCTGAAAATATATAAGAGGATGTTAGTATTTAATTTAATTTATTTATTTAAATAAATCTATTCTGTGATTTACATGTGTGATTTCAGATAATTTAATTTAAAACAAAAATTATATTAAAAAATAAAAGTTCAAATAAAAACTTTAAAACAAAACCAAATTTTGATTTAACAATTAAATATGTATTTTAAAAGTAATTCTTCAGGATATTTTTGAAGTTGTCTTTTGATAAATTAAAGTCAAATAGGTCGTCGACGATGTTTAATGATTTAAACGACTTATTAATGGGGTTGTTTTCTCCATAGTTTGTGGAATGGTGTTCTAGTGCTAGAAACTCATGGTTTCAAAATGTTCTGCAAGGCACATGAATTGATGTTTCCCAAAATGTAAACTGAATAAATGTGACCAAGCAAACCGTTATCAATAAAAGCCACGCCTAAGAGAAGTCGTTTATTTTCAAGCGTGCATATTTTGTAATCCGCGCATCTTGTTGAGTACTGAGGTAACCGAGCCACTTTTTTTTGGAATGGTAAATTGTGGTCGTAATCCCAGTAACTTTTCTTTAACAAGCAAGACAATAAGACAATTAGAAACTTCTTTTGAATGCTTTCAATTCTTGATGGTAGATGTAATCAAAAGCTTTATTGAAATTCGTGTACGCTACATCAACTTGATGATGTTTTTCTATCTCATTAATTATTTTACTGGAGAATTCAACCAGATTAGTTGATGTTGATCGGCCAGACATAAACCCGCAATTGTGGATTTAAAGTTGTTGCATAATACTAATTCAAACTCAATTTTGTAATTGATGTTGTAGTTGTTATTCCTCTGTAGCAAGTAACGTCATCTCGTTCATCCGATTTAAAAATTGGTGTAATTTTTGAAATTTTCCATTTTTCGGGAAACGCGCCGGTGCTTAAGGAATGGTTGAATAGGTAACATAATGGAATTGATAAAATGTCAGCGTACTTCTTCAGAATAGAAGAGGGTATATTGTCAAGACCACAAACGTCTCCAAATCCCTTTAATGCCGATAAAATATTATCCTTAAACACAACAGGAGGAGTTATTGATACGTTGTTATTGCTGGGTTGTTCGTACATACTAGTAACGCTTGGTCTATAGACTGATTGAAAAAACGTCGCGAACATGTAAGCTACATATATCTTTGGAGTTTGGGAAGCTGGTATTGCTATAGGTCATTTTAGCAGGGCATATTTCAATTTCGTGTATATTCCTAAAGTATTTCCAAAATTGTTTTGGATTTACTTTGATTTTTCGTTGAATTTTATTTGAAATACGACCTGTATTTTGATTTGAAATAAATCTCAAATTCGTTACTACCTATGTTGTAGAAACATAGTTTTGTCCGCTTTTAACCCGCTTTTCAACATTTTGGTGCTTTCGACTTCCGATTTTTTAAGTTAACTAGTCTATCATCGAACCAGAATCGAACTAGTCTATCATCGTTAACTAGTCTATCATTATATTTGATTGGTTGTGAGCGTTCCGAACTCGCCATTAAATTAGTTGAGTCAAATACAATATCTAAAGATTTGTGATTGATATCATTTATGAGAAGAGGTAACACGGATTCAGAAATTTCGAAAGTGTTAATGTTGTTGCTGAAGAAGACAAGATCCAATAATCTATCACGATTATTAGCAATTATGTTTATTTGGTTCAAATTATAACCAAGCATGGCGTCCACAAATATAGATTCCGTGTCTGTTGTTATATATTGTATGGTAAAATACATTATATTTGAAAGTTTAAAATCACCGAACATAAGAACTATATCTAACGAGTTTTTTGTATTAATAACTTCATCAATCGCATCGATGCAAGATCGCATCGAGACAGACGAATGGAATGGTTTGGTTAAATTTGATTTTTACACCAATTTGTTCGATTCTCGATGGGGCTAAAGTTACTGGGGCACTCTAGAGTTTAGAATGTACTGCTATCAGTACGCCACCATCCGATTTCTTCGAGTTAGATTCGAGGGACCGATTGCATCTGTAAACAACAACTTTTGAAGCCATTTTGTTGACGTTTTGATAGTAAATTGCACATTTCTCATAAACCAAACTTTTCTTGGATTTTGTGGGTTGATTTACCTTTTGAGTAGTAGTGTAGGTTCGAGCTCTCATTAAAAAATAGTGTAGTCTATCATCATGCACTGGTAAAAAATATCTAAATGATTGTGTGTGTCTTGAAATTGCAACTATGGCATACGGTGCACTATCGAACAGCTCAAGTGGTCATGACTTTACTAGATTCTGGTATATTAAGCTGGGAGATTAATTGTTTATCAGCTTTGGTAAAAGTTAGATAGAATGTGTTATCCCACAGAGATATCAACGACAATGTTGACGGCAGGTTTATAAATTTGGTTGAAATTTGCACGGTATTCATTCTACTGATGTTAGGGTAGTATTGCGTTAGAGCAGATGCAGCGTCAGCTGAGCATCTATACGTCACATTCAAGTATTCCGCCTTTGTTACGAATGAGCTTGCACCGGAAAATTGCATGTTGACATGATGTAAACTGTCAATATATGGTATTTGGTTTTTATCACCCAGATGGTATATTTTAGAACGTTTACTAAGGATAACCACGAGTCCTATATATCCTGCATGCATCATCATGTACTCATTTAGTAGATACGAGGCAATCGTTTTGTAGTTTAATTTGATTTTATTAAAATCAATGTTTTCGTGTTCGCAACGAGACGTCACCTTTAATTTAATATCAGCAAGTCCTTCTTTTGCAGAACATAAAACAAGATCACTGCCAAGTTCATACTTCTTTATAATCCAGGTTGATTTACCGCATCCAGGTACATCAGAGAATATTTGTAATGTCTGGCATCTTTATGTTTTCCTTAAGATAGATATTGTTTAACGAGTTGTATGCCTGGTGATCAACAAAAAATATATGTTTGGGGTAATAAATGTGTTAGTGTCTTCACAAAGTTGCACCAGATTATTCCCATCAAAGCCAAACTGATGTTTTGTGGTCGGTTTTTCAAGATATTGTTTGGTAACATTATCAAATATATGTATGTTCAATTGTCGTAACGAAGAAGCAGAGATAGATAGTAGATGAATGTTCTTGATGTAGTGGTCCTTTAAGTGGCTATTAATTAGGCTGTTTGAGTGTTTAATGTAAAACATTATTTTCATGATCGAATTTTTATAGCTGTACTCAGCAGACAACACTTTGTAAAAGTAGTAGAATAGTAGTAGCAGATGTAGTTGAAAAATCCGTACAGTTACGATGTGAAAATTTTGAGAGATCACCAGTAATCCAACTGGAAGATAGCGCTCTTTCATACTGAGTTGACATATTGAATGGAATATTTAAAACCCATTTGATGTTGTTAGATGGATATACGAGTAGTTTGTAATATAATCCAATACCGACATAAGTTTATTGACATGGTGGTTAACATGCAAAGTAATTGTGAAAGGCTCATCTTATCGTTGTTGCAAGTAACCTGTTGAAGTCTCTAGAGCGTAGACTAGTATTTAAGTATTTTGTAGTTTATAACTAAATTTTACTTTTTGTAAGCTGAGACTCGTTTCAATCTCGATAAATCTGGAATGAAATTAAAAGAATAATGTTTATGACATTATTATCTAATATTTCCAATCAACAATCATCACACATCTAAATTATCTTCTTCTATAATATTTTATTTATGTCCATTGTAACCCCGTAGACATTAACTATATTGGTATTAAAAAATAATAATTAATTTATGTAATTAAAATTTACATGGTGTGTCAAATATAAACAAAAACCAACTTCACTTACCTATAGATAATTCTAAATTATTTTGCAGACGCAGCTTGGTTTGGTGCGTCTTTTATAAAATCAAAAATCTAAATTTGTAAATATTTACAAATACCAAAATTCGGATATTTCTCCACAAAAAATTAAACAGGAATTTTCATGATTGGGAAACAAGACCCTATGCTTTTGACCCTATGTTTTTATGACAAAAATATACTTTTTTAGGAACAGGTATCCTTTTGCATGTGTCAAAATATTTATCCGTTGATGAGGAGTGAATTTTGTTTAAGAGTAACCCGATCGAATGAAAAATAAAAAGAAAATACTTTTGCGGATATAAATCGGATTGACACCGCTTATTTTTTTGTATGTACTAAAAAATCGTTTCTGGTCATATTAGTCCCGTGCTAGCACACATTTTGAACCTGTCTTTTGAACAGGGAGTTACACCTGATCGAATGGAAACAGCAACTATAATTCTCCTTTTCAAGAATAGTAATCACCTCGATAAAGATAACTATAGACCTATTGCCATGCAGCAAGTCATTCTAAAAGTTCTTGAAAACGCAGTTAAAAATAGGTTTATAGCTTTTTAGACCAAACGGGTGTACTTTAGTATTCATCAACATGGCTTTCGGCGAGGTATCGAATCTTCCTTTTTGGTGTTCTTCAATATAATCAATATTATATTTAGTGGAGTTTCTAATAAATGGTTCGAGTCGTATTTAGAGAGACCCGTATGAGAGTTAAGATAAATGATAAGCCAAGAATCCGAAATGCGTTAACGTTAGCGTTCCCCAGAGTTCAGTATTAGGCCCATTGTTATTCCTTGTATACTAGCTCTGTGTTTAAATTGAATTTTCAGGGTCATTCTACCGGGTTTGCCGATGACATCGATGTGGCTTATTGTGGGAGTTTACCCAGTACACACGACAAACATCGACTGATTTTAAGCCGGAAAACTACTTTGTCTGGTAACATAAATTTGATCAGTTTGGCGATCATGATTAATCATAACAGGTCTGAATGTGCGTCTATTAGTTGCCACTCTGAGCGTGTTGACATTGAGCCAGTTGACTCATTTAAATATCTTGGTGTTTACTTGAACACTTGCCTTAATTGGAAAATGCACGTTAATTCAGTTAACCAGTACCTATCTATCATCAACTGCAAGAATTGTCTACCTCCTTCGTGACTTTTGCCCTACTCCGGTGTTAAAAATTGTTTACCATGCACTAGTTATGGCTAAATTATAATATGGATTGTCGTGCTGGGGTGGTTGTTATACACCTACTTTGTACCCTTTATGTGTTCAGCAAAAAAAGATTCTAGGAATATTTCTAAAGAAATCAAGAATTGAATCATCTTGGAAATTATTCATTACAAAAAATATTTTACCGTTAAAACACTTGTATGTCTATAAGGTATTGAGAGTATTTTTTAATCGATAAGTGGCTGACAAGTAAAGAGAAGCGATTTATTGCATCAATTTATTTGTACTATTCGAAGATTCGAAGAACAACGATCACTTCCGTCGCTCTAGTCTCGTTCAAGCATCAACCTTTTTCAATGCGCTACCACTTTATATTAGGCAGGACATTTATTTGAAATCCGTTTTACCTAAAGTTGCACAATGGTTATTTGAAATTGTTAATTAGATAAAAAGTGACTTTAGTCATGTGTTTTGAAGTTCAAATCTAATTATTATCGTTATTGTTTTTATTATTGTTACGTTTTTATCCTACTTATTATTATTCTTATATTACACACTAATTTTTTGTAACTATTATAATTAGTATTTTGAAAAACACATGTGTACTTGAATCTTGTACGTATATTCTTGTGCATTTGCCTCTGTCCATTTTCGACACAGAATTCGCCATTTTTAATAAATACTTAAATAAATAATTAAGAAAAATACACGATATGATAAAATCGCAGACCATTTTAAATGAAAAACGATCGTCCCATACTCTAATACAGGATCTCACAATTTATTTTGGGGTTGTACCTTTCTAATAACTGATCTATTTTATTTACAGATTCCCTCCGAAATTGACATTTATATTCAGGAGGATTTTGGTTGTTAACGGGCTAGGTGTAATACGGGCTAGGTTTCATGGAACAATCAAGTTAAGCTATGAAGCATACATTTCTGGTTAATTGGCTTCGTAAATAAGCACAATTGTTGCATTTGGAGTGGAAAAACTCATATGCTGTTCGTGAAACACGTTTACTTCCACAAAAATTAACAGTTTAGTGTGGTTTACGGCCTGGAGGTGTATTTGGATCATATTTTTTTGAAAATGAAAATGGCATTGTACTTACCGTCGATTGAGAATACTCCATACACATGATTATTAATTTTTTGCGGCATCTATTAGATGATTTCGACTGGAACGATATGTGGTTTCAACAAGATGTGCAAAGAGAGAAAAGTTTAATGTCCGTGTAAATTTCAAAAATTCCGATATGCACTTAGTGGCCACTGATCATGCAATATAACTCCATGGGAATTTTTTCTTTGGGGTACTTAGTTTAAATCATCATCATCATCACCTTAAAACCAACATTATTCGTGTTATTGGTGAAATAAGTGCACATTCATGCAAAAAAGTGGCCAACAATTGGTGTTCCAGAATCGAATTTTGAAAAAATTCCAGAGGCGGTCATTGAGATGAAATCATTATTAAATAAAAATGCCATGAACTAACGTCTAAAATAAATAAAAATTATATTGATATGATCTTTTATCTTTATTTCAAATTAAAAATATATAGTTCTTATTTGATCACCCTATATAAAACAAAATTTGGGGAACCCCCACATTTCATAAGAATCTGACGCTATGTTACCGCCCACTTTTTTAAAGAGGCTACATTATATTTCTTGATACGATTACTGTAAAGCGATAGAAGAACAAGGGACACTTGTATGTCTTCAAAGTAAAGAGCTAAAAATGCATTTTGATCATTGAGATCGGTGGTGAAATGGTGGTTGAATCCAAATATGGAAATTGCCCTCAATAGAACAATGATTAACATGTTACTGAAGAAAGTGACCTCAATGTTTATAAGTTGAGTATTATTGTATTGATATTTTAACTAAAAATTGACATTGTTTTAGTTGGCTGACATAACACTAAAAGCGTCTCCATCAAGTCTCCCAACCTCCAGGATGTGAATAATTTAGATAGAACATGTGATCATCAATAACCCATATTATGGACCCGGAGTTTAATTGCTTAAGATTCACAATAGCAATATCAGCCATTTGTGAGTGCCAGATGTGAGTGTTTTTGTGAAAATGGAAAAAATCGAATATCGAGCTGTCATTAAATATTTAGTTGTGAGAGGCAATGCGCCTACGCAAATCAAAGACGAGTTGGACGCTGTTTACCGGGACTCTGGATCATCATTTACCACCGTGAAATTTTGAGCAGCTGAATATAAACGTGGCCGTACCAGCTAGGGTGACGATGAAGGTTCGGGACGTCCAAAAACTGTAACCGCTGACGATAACATCGCTCAAGTTCACCAAAGGTGCCAGACAACCGCCGAATTAAAGTTAGAGAGATATAGAAGAGGCTATGAATATGTCCAAAAAACGTATTTATCACAAATTGAATCAAGATTTAGGCATGAGAAAGCTGTCGGTACTTTGGGTGCCGCGTTTGCTCACTTTGGACCAGAAACGTTGCTAGTTACTGTTTATGAAATGTGGGTACACGATTACACACCAGAATTAAAAATACAAAGAGGAATCGGCTCCAAAAAGGCAAAGACGAGATAGCCATGGAGTTTTCTTAATCGTTTATCTTCAAAAAGGAAAAACCATTATAAGAGGATACTAAGCATCATTATTTTACAAGCTGAAGACAGAAAATGCGGAAAACGGCCACATTTGGGGCCATCAGACTAACCTTACAAGTAGACTCTGTAGAGAAAAAAAAATTGTAGAAAACATGTCGTTGTTTCTTTGTTAGGTCAGAAACTTTTCAGACAGACAACCGTCGTATATCAATTTGGGTTTATTACAAAATTTGAAGATTTTCCACAAATGGAAAATTTGTGAGAAATTTCCTAAGGTACACTTTATGTCATTCCTAGTGTTCAGTTTTGCCATAAAACCACTCATTTATCACAAAAAAACCAAGAAATTATTTGATTATAACCGTCAAAGTTTTTGTATATATACATATTTTGTTTAAACAATTTTATTGTGATGAAAGGTAATAATTTTGCTAACATTTATGTGATCTTTACACTTTAAATTATTATCAGTTCAACGTAAATTAATATTTAAATGAACAGCAAGAAACACTAGAAAACTATGTCCATATTTACGAGTATCAGGAAAGATTTTGACAAGTGCATTTTGACGTACAAAACTAATTTACAATTTTATTTAAAATTGGTTGTTTACTCGGTTTTGACATACAATGATACGGAGTGAAGTTAGGGTCACAAAAAATATCATGATAATTTTTATCATTTTGGTCAGGACTGAACACGCCGATTATATCTTTATAATTACGCTCTTTTGTGAAAATATCGGCCAACTGTTCCTGCGAATTTACATATCCCAATTTGATGAATTCACCCCATATCAACTCTCGAAGAAGGTGCAAGTTAATGTCGGTATGTTTACTGATTCTTGGAAATCATAATCGTTCCCAATTTGTCTTCGAATATTTTAATTGGGAGATACATTTCTAATTTTATATCACAAATTATCTTTTTGAGAGTGTTACTAGACCTTGTTTTTTGGTTCCCCAATTGACTTACTTTGAGTACATATTCAATAGTTGACTTTCGAACGGCACTATCATTCGCCCAGTCAGCATCGCAAGCAGCATTTTCAGATCTTGATAATGTTCATTGATTGCACAATCTTGAAAACGATTTATGTAGCTAAGTGCAAATCAAATATCGAGTCTGCTTACCAACATTAAGCACATCAAATGATTTTTAATCATTGGTATAGGCAATGAATTACAACAGGATATTCCAAAACTTTCGAGTATGGCATTAATGTAATGTGATTGACCAACTGAAACATTTCCATTAGCATCAACTGCAACATTCAGTCCCATGATCTCTGCTTACAACACCCAGATCCTTCATATCGGATTCGTCGAACTTCGTTTTCGAAATTCGTTCGTCGAAATTTGTTTTAATATCAGCGATCTGCTCTTCATCGTCCCCAATAATTATCATGTCAATAACGTAGATAATTAGATAAATCGTAACTCGTTTGAGTGAACAGTAGTCAGTGTTTGGTCGTTTAAATTTCAGTTTAGTGATGAATACCGTGGGCACCGAGAAAGCGAGACTTTGCTCTGTATCCCTTATTGTATTTACAAGAAAGACAATCACGGAGTGTGACAAATGGTTATATTTATGACAGTATATTAGGATTTAATTCAGTAACTTAGTTTTATTTATAAGTTTGGAAGATCTTTATTATTTTTATAATCGCTAAGGCTGTATGGTATTCAGAAAGCAAATTTTGTTTTGTTGTCGATATGTAAATGCTCATTAAATAATGTGTCTAAACTGGTTTGTATCTTTAATAAATTTGAATACCCAACTTTCTATAAATTAATTTAATTTGCTTTACTTATATTGTTCTTATGCGTAAAATTAATGCACTAATTTTTTAATTTTTATTATTTTGTACTTCTAAACAGAGCATATTATAATAAATTAATATCACTTATATTATCACTTATATTACACATTCATTATTTATTAATTTGCCACCAATAACAATGAATATTTGTTATTTAATCGCCATTGCGGCGTTAAAACAAAATGACGAAATTTTTCGATCGATCAGAATTAAAATTATAAAAATTTTAAAACTAAATTGTCTATTTTCTAAGTCAATTCAATACCAAACATGAACATCGAGTATTAATACCTCGATTTTATGTTCCTTAACACCCTGGGGCAAACACTTTTCGCGGTTTGGGGTAAAATATAAAGAAAATTCATTTTTACGTTTCTCAAAAAAAACGATCAACTGTGAAACCTAACCATCGACAAACTAAACATTTTATTTCGATAATCATGTATTAATATACCTCGATTATACATTTAACTTTATCCTAAAGAACGAATTAGATAGGTCAATTGGTAATTTTTTAGCAAGTCTTTCTACCGCCGAATAAGTTTCCTCATAACCTTTTTTTTTGTTTTTATCCATGCCATCTTTTCTGGGGCCGAAGCACTCACTCCCTGCTCTTTCGCGGTTCATTTTTCCCGTCTTACTTTACGCAATTACTGCCAATCGAGGACGTACGGCTGTATCGCCGATTTAAGTTACCATCTGCGCATTGCATAGTTCCATGCCAGCCTATAGTACTGGACATAGAAGATGGGTCGGCCCATGAGTTTTGCAGTTCATAATCTGTTGATGAAAACTACCTTTCGCTTCCTGCCCGTTTCGGGATTCGAACTCGGTACCTCCCGATCCAAACGCCAAAGCTTTAACCACTGTGCCATTTGGTCGGTATCTTGCTTTGTATCGGGTTGAATTTCTAGTAACATCTGGCTTAGTTTTGAATATCCTTCTTGAACTTATTATCTTTGCACCATGTTCAGGCTTAATAACATCCCAAGCCTAATGTTTCTCCAATGAACCGATCTTTTATTTGGTTGCTCCGCGCCACTCTGTCTCATCGTCTCGTCCAGATACACCTTGAGAGTCGTTTGGACTCTGTGACATTCCAGTGAAAACTGCGGCTGCACGACTTTCATTCTAATTGTCGAACTCATCATTTTACACGATAGTTTTACTTATTTCTTCATAATACACACGACTGGTTTTCTAGGGTGATCGGATCTTTTTAATTCGTGTTCACATTAACATATTCAACATCTCTCGACTCATTGTTGCTAGCCTCTTCATAGTGAAATGTTGTGTTTTGCGATCGATTCATCGATGACTACGTGACGTTTTGTAAAGATACGATCATTTTCCGTATCCAATAATCGATAGCAAATATTAGTATATCGAACCAAGAAATATTTTGAACTTCTATCTGATAGCTTACTAACTAAACTCTAAATGTGATAAGACTGGTGGTCAGTCGTACTACATTTCGACTTCAAACGGGCCACATCAATCGTAACTCTAACACGTTCCAACGAGCGCTGCATTGGTGGCTCCCAAACGGTTGTCTTGTTTGTTTCGATCTTATACAGCATTCACAAACCACAGGAATTTCGGAAATATCACTTGGCATTCCCTTAACCAATTCTTTCAACATTTTGCAAACATTTGACATACCAAAGTGGGATAAAGGACGATGAATATGGAATTATACCATTTGCATAGTGTTCGACCACTAAATGTCACAGGGTACATATGAGTATATCAGTTTTCTTTTCCGATTTGAAAATAACGATTTCATTCTTGATAGCACGCAGAGCGTACCATTTTTAATGACAGTAGATTGTGTGTTAACTCTGGTGCATGACATACGTTATTAATATCTGACTAATTCGTGCACTTTCCGCTCTTCGCCGAACGATAACACGGGTAAAATACCAGCTATGTGGAATCCTTTAATATTTCACCCTGTACGGCGAATTGAATTTCAAATAGAACTATGTTCTTCTTGTCCGACTATAATTTTTCCTCATTAATTAAATTATCACTACAGGCACAACTAGAAATATTATTTGACGTGCATCGGAGGTTTGACAGCTACTTATTCGTTAACTGACATATGCTTGTTTTTGTGATGGTACATCGGTAGAGTCCTTATTTTTTGGTGGTTTTGGGCACTTAGTCCAGTCTGATTACAATTGTAACATTGAATTTAATGACTTCAACTTCGCAGTAATTAGAACGTGTAATAATCTACTAGAGAAGTAGAGGAACACCTCAATGCAGATTATTAAAACGACGGGACAACCAATCAAAAATCAGAGAATGTACGAGCGCTAGTTAGCTGTTTTCTATTCTTATATTATACACTAAACAAGTATTAGCCGTTATATCATACGTCCTAAATAACAGATCAAGCCTTCTATTAACGTGGATGACTGAAATCAGAACTGATCTCGATTAGTGTGCGACTGGAATTATGAAATATTTCTTAATGCTGAGGAGACTGGACGATGTTTTCCGTCCACAAAATTTTCTATATACGCAAAATAAACAATTTAAAAAGGAATGAAATACTCAAAACAAACAAAAATAAATCTAAATTGATTATGTTTTACGAGTCAGATTTGTAAGAGATGATAGCCCTTGAACTCGCATGTCATTTTTTGTTGTTCAGTTATGCGTCTTACTGAGCTATGACGAATTTGAAAAGATCAGTACATTTCCGAATTGAGATAAAGGTACAAACCAAAAAATTCAAATTTTATACATACAAATGATTCAGTTCACCAACTTTTAACTAATTTTGATAAGTAAATGTATTTAAATGTGGATCGTGATCAATCAACATATTGCTGCTAGCTTTTTAAAATGTTTAATTGGCTACATAGGAAACACATTCATTACATAATTTTTTATCTATGCACACACCTTTATTGTATGTGGCCACGGTTTACAAATTCCATAGGTCTTTGTTTAATTATCCTTTTAAAGATTTCTTGATTGAATGTAAACAGCGTGCCGCAAAGACGACAATTTTAAATAGTATTAACTTGAAAATTATATTTTTATGTCTAAACGCAGCAGAGATAAATCTTTTGTAAATTCACAACAGACAAAAATGTATTCTTCAATTTTACTCGCACTAGACTAAACTCCAACATCCTTATATATGAGAAAATGTAAAGATTAGACCAGTTGTTACCTGCGATGTTGCAAAATTTTCATAAATAGAAGTCTAGTGTGACTGCCCATACCATACATATCCTATATAAACTTATCTGTTGGTAGGTACAAAAAAACAAAAATCTTATTTGCGCTGTTGTTTGTAGTAACCAATACGATAGTTGCTTGAGATTTTGCATACAGGCATCTGTTACTCAAAATTTTTCCGCGACTTCTACTTCAACACAACAACAAATAATTTTAAAGAACCAACTTCACGCTCGCGTGATCAAGAACGCACCCTAACCCTTTCAACCAGTTCAAATCTTCTATACCAACATTGGACCCGGAGTGCAATAACATTGGAGAAGAAAATACATCCAGATCAACAAGCTGTAAACAACGAAAATATGACGAAGCTTATTTGAATTTTAGAATTACATGTCTTGGTGATAAAAGTGAGTCAAAAGGGCTTTTTGCAGTGTGTAGAAAACAGTGCATAACAGCAATTTAATCCTGCAAAGTTAAGGTGCCACTTGGAAACCAAACATCCGGGTTTAAAAGGTAAGTGCGGATATTTCAAAGGAAAGTGTATTGTAATAAAGCAGAAAAAGAATACCTTTGAAAGGTATGTGCGAGATAATAATAAAAATGCGTTGAAAGCATCTTATCTCGTTAGTTTGCGCGTCGCTTAACAAGGTAAAGCTTATATGATTGCTGAAAAATTAATTAAACCTAGTACAAATAATTAAACCTAGTACAAATCAATTTCCCGAGGAATTAAAGATATGTCAGATTACTGCGATGCGGAACTAAGCACGCGGATTCGCTTTTCAACTAGATGAATCAACCGATATTGGTGGATTAGCAGTTTTGTTAGTTTTCGAGATACATACACGAATTCAATTTTACAGAAGATATGCTTTTTACAAAGCTCTACCAACTCAAATAACAGGTCAAGAAATGTTTAATATATTTCTTGTTGCTTATTTTGAAACCCTTTGAATCCCTTGGAATTTATGCTATCTTGTGTACACGATGGGTACAAGTCCATGGTTGGTGTTAAAAAGAGCGTAATAGCACGCATAAAGCAAAATATTGCTGATGTCTGATCAAAAACAGCCATTACTCGTCTTTATCGTCATGCTCTTGCTGTTAATAGAATACCATAAACACTCCAAGAAATTCTCAATGCAGCCGTTAAGATTGTTAATTTCATCAAATCCAGACCCATAAATGTCAGAGTATTTGCCGGAGAAAGGTTCTTACCAGATTCTGCGAATTGCAGAATAAAATTTGTAATTTCTCATCAGAACATGAATGTCAAGGGCGAAATACTACAATTTTTAAGGTCAGTACAAGTTAACTCAATAAAATCGTAGCTCCGAAAAATTACCAAAACTACAGAATATTTTGTTTTATTAAACAATTTCCTGACAATCAATCATATCGCATCCGACCAAAATATTAAAAATAAGACTTTGAAACATTTAACTGGATTACAATAGGTATTTTTGGAATATTTTCCTCCTGCTTGCAATAATTTAAGTTGGGTCGAAAATCCTTTTAGAAAGCGCAACAACTTAAATATATATATATATATATATATATATATATATATATATATATATATATATATATATATATATATATATATATATATATATGTATATATATATATATATATATATATATATAACGGGAGTTATTTAGAGGTTCACATCTTTAAGTTGGCATTACTGTTCGTTTGACAACCGATTTGATAGCTGACATTTGCTTTGCCATTAGTTTGATTGGCCATTTCATGATGAATAGACTCCCGGCAGAACAACGCTTTCAAGTTGTTGAAATTTTTTATCAAAATAATGGTTCTGTTCGGCAAACTCATGAAATATTATGTCCATTTTATGGTCGTCCATCAGAGCGGATAATTCGGTTAACTATGGATCGTTTTCGCACCACGTATACTCTAAATGATAATACGCAACCAGTAAGACTTCAAACAACGTGTACCGAGCAAGAGATAGACGCTGTTCAGCGTAGCATTGTGAAAGGCCCAAATCAATCAATTCGACGGCGTTCTCGCAGCAACTGGAAATGTGTCCATCCACTTTATGGAAGATTTTATATAAGGATCTTGGTTTACGTGCTTACAAAATTCAACTTTTGCAGGAATTAAAGCCATCCGACCATCGCACACGCCGCCATATCGGCCAATGGGCTGAAGCACAAATTGATATTGATGTTGATGGAGTGAAGATAATTCAGAAGCCTTTACCGAAACATCATTAAATCCAGAAAAAATCACTGTTTGAATCATTGGTCTATATGTCTTCAAAAACGATGATGAGTGGAATGTTACAGTCAACGGTGAACAGTATAGAGACATGATTTCTAACTGTTTTATACTCCAATTGGCTGGAATAAATCTTGCTGATATGTGGTTCCAACAGGACGGTGCTACATGGCACACAGCGCGAGATACAATTAATTTTCTCAAAGAAACATTTGATGAAAGACTAATTTCACGTAATGGTCCTGTTAATTGCCACCGAGATCGTGTGATCTAACTCCATTAGATTTTCTTTTCTTAACATATAAATCACTTGTCGACGCCGATAAACCAGAGACGATTGAACACTTGGAACACAACATTCGGCGAGTTATTGGCGAGATACGCCATCCAGCAATTGATGGGAAGCATATTGCCATTACAAAACCACGCAATTCAGGTGCCCTGTATTACAACTATAAAGGATTTTATGGTATCGTTTTGTTGGCGATCGTCAATGCACGGAAGGAGTTTATTATGGTTGACGCTGGAATGAATGGCCGAATTTCAGATGGAGGAGTATTTAATTATTCTGAATTTGGGAAGCGTTTGCAACAAAATTCACTCAACTTGGCGAATCCTACTTCATTGCCCAACATAAATGCAAAATGTCCATTTGCTTTCGTAGCGGACGAGGCGTTTGCGTTACACGTCAATGTAATGAAACCAATCGCTCAAAAATCATTAAATGAAGCTCGGCATGTCTATAATAATAGATTGTCAAGAGCTCGTGTGGTTATTGAAAATGCATTTGGGATTTTAGCATCAAGATTCGGCGTTTTTCAAAAAGCCATCTGCTTAGAACCCAAAAAAGCTGAAACAATAACCATGGCAGCTTGTTATATTCATAATTTCCTAGTGAAGGAAAATAACAAAGCATATTTGGCACCAAATAATACCGGGACTACAGATGACTACCAACTTGTGAATTTACAAACAACTCTAAATAGAAATAGTCCATCAGATGCTAGGGAAGTACGTGAAAACTTTTGCCATTATTATAATAATGAGGGAAGATATAATGCATAGCTAGCTAGTTGTATGAAATAAACTTTTTTTTATTTAAAATAAATAAATAATAAACACCTAATTTTGTTTATACATTAATAAATACTATATACTATACCTCGTTCACTTCCTGCACATTGCTATTCACTGGCTGCTCAAATTTGTCAAGGAATTGTAAGGCATAAAAAACATAGCTGGTTGGTGTATATATTCCATCCGTTCCGCAACCCGAGCTCTTGGATGCCAATATTTTTTTAATTCCTTTCTATAATTAGTACGTAGCGTATTAATTTTTGCCTAACATCTGCGCGGTTTGCTGTTGGCTTGTTTTTTCTATATATTATCCAAAGCTGCATTTCGCTTATTTTTATTTATGTAATTTTGATTTGTAGGATTCCATAGTTCTGGCAAAGCTTCGTACGTTTCATACTACAGAGTGTGTAATGGAGAGTGTAACGATGCAAACCCACCGGATACTCGTCAATACCGCACATCATTACTTGTTTCATCACATTACACGATCAATATTAATGTCATTATTAGAAGGTATTGACGTTAATATTGACCGTGTAATGGATGCAAATGACATTACTGGCATTGACGTTAATATTGACCGTCTGATGAATGGTTGCTTTTCGGTACATCGTGTGAAACGTATTTTAGTTTTGAATGATATTTGTCTTGTGCAGTGAGTGTGAATATGATATTTCAGTGTTTATTGGTAAACATAAAAAAGTTAATTTTCAATATTTTGTGAATAATGAATTATCATCTATGTTAGACAGTATTTACGAGTTCGAGTTTTTGTAGAGCTATGGTTACTGTGAAAATATTTCTGTGTGATTACTTTTTTCGAGGTAAGACCGTAATATATCTATTTTCCGCGTTGGTTAGTTCTGTTTTATATAATTGATGTTTTAGGATAGATTGTTGTATGTATTTGGTAAATCGCGGTGATAGAAGGAATTCTACAGATCAAACTAAATTTCAAGATCTTTGGGACGAGTATATGGACAGAGGAAACTAAAATATAGCTTTGGCTACCCAAAATGAGGAGAGCAGAAGCGAGGAGGACGACTCAGATAATAGTATAGATAACAATCGAGATCGATCTATCCAACCTAGTTGGTCCATTCGTAAACGAACCTGCCCTCCAGAATTACGTTTGCAAGCATTTGATTCAGATGAAATTGATGTTGAAATTGAAGAAACGGGCCAGGCTGTCTCTGCAAATCGTGGGAATAAATACAAAAGGCAAGGTAGACGAGACAACACTATCTGATAGCCATTACCCAGTTCGACAGAAATTATCAGAGCGCACAATTTAGCACAGTGTCAGTGTCACGAATAGGAAAGCACATCCAAAAAAACTTCGGCCATGATACGATACAAACGCAAATGAAATATACGCATAAATTGCTATAAATATTTTTGCTGGAGCCCAAAAATTAAAATTAGTATAGCAGCGAAAGCACTTTTCGATAAGTTACATATGGCATTTTATAGAGCTTTTATGTTAAACCAGATTTCCAGATTTCTACGTTTTGACGATACCAGAACCTGACCAGCCAGGTTACGTGAAGACAAATATGCTCCATTCCACCATGTTTGAACGGTATTTCAAAATAATTTAAATGGGCCTTTTTCTCCATCACAAGAGCTAACACTGGATGAACAATTGCTGTGTCTCCAAGAGTAAAATGTTCTTTCCGACAATATATACCGTCCAAGCTTAGATAGTATGGTATACAAATATTCTGGCTTGTAGATACTAGAACAAACTATCCGCTAAATAGTGAGATTTACTTGGGCACCCAACCAAATGAAGAGAGATCCACAGGTATAGCCCATCAGCTAGTGCTACGTCTTTCGAAACAGTTTTCGAATAAGTGGTGTAATAAAACGATGGACAATTTTTCCACAATTTACCCACTAGCCAAAGAGTTATATAGCCGAAATACCACTTTAGTTGGAACAATACGCCCAAATAAAGCAGAAATACTGGTTGTTTTTGCCAAAAAATAAACTGCAGCTGCTAGAGGCGTTTTTAGTTCCGCTTTTTGTTTTTCGAACTAAATCTCCTCAGTTACTTATACTACCAACAACAAGAAAAACGTTTTACTTTTATTAACTGCACACGCTGCGGATACCATAAATGAATTAACTAAAAAACCTGAAATAATTCATAGTTATAATGAGAACAAACGTGGCGTAGATATTTTCGATAAAATGTGTCGTTCGTATACGTGTAGAAGAAAAACTGATCGCTTGCCGATGACTCTATTCTTCAATTTGGTGGACGTAGCCGCTATCGCTAGCTATCGCCTATATGAATTAAGTCATCCATGGTATGAGTTTGGCTCGAAATTAGAAGCCACACAACAAAAAGCAATTCAGTAAAATATACTATGACCTGTATTGGATATAAAGTTAGTGTGTACTTACTGTGTACTAGCCGTCTTCTTTTCCTGAAGCGAGAAGTAACACCAAGTCTGAACGATGCGTGTTATGTAACACGAACAAAATCAAAAGATACAAACAAAAACAATGGCTGTGTGCGATTTGTGCTCTAAAGCCACATGGTCGAAACATTATATTCGGGTCTGTGAACCCTGTTACATAACAAAATGTACAATTCCCAATTTAGAAGAAAATGAAGATGAGGTTGCATTTTCATTAATTGATGAGTCGAGAGAATCCACGCCCAGCTCCGGCATACCTGGGACATCTACAGCAGAACGTAGATCACGGACTTCTTCAACTTTCGCTGGACCACTTCCTAAACAACTCCGTATTATGTCTCGTTCAATTTCACCCTTACATTATGGAGAACAATGATTTTTTTAAATGTCTGACTAATACATTGTATGATAAATAAATCTACAACGTACAGTGAATCAAATTTGTCGTTTTCTAGAGAAAGTATTTATTCACTAATGAATTTGACGTTCTTTTAATAGAATAATATTGGGGAATTCCATTCCCCATACCACGGAATTAAGTTGCTAAGTATACATACGGGTCAAAGGATAATATTCCATATAATGCATTATAATGTGTATTTAACACAAAATATGTAATTAGAAATGTTCCAAGTGTTCTATCTGTTGGTTTGTTTTAAGCTCAAAAAAATTATTTGTTATATGGTGGCAACCCGAAATTTTTTGACAAATAAAAAGTCAAAACTATGCCATTTTTAGTCATGTGTTCATTTACAACAGAGCAACGCGTCTTGGTTATAAAACATTTCGTAAATTTCGTGATGATTTTCCAACACATCTTTAAGTTGGCAACACTGTTTTGTTTGAGAACCGATTTGACAGCTGACATTTGCTTTGTCATTAGTTTAATTTGCCACTTCATAATGAATAGACTCATGTCTGAGCAACGATTGCAAAATGTTCAATTTTTTTATCAAAGTAATGGCAGAACCATAACTCATCTCACGCATAACTCATCGTGCATTACGTTCTTTTTACGGTCGTTATAATCGTCCATCAGACGATTTTGCACCACGTATACTCTAGATGATAATACGCCTCCAGTAAGACGTCAAACAATGCGTACTGAACAAGCGATAGACGTTGTACAGCGTAGCATTGAGGAAGACCCAAATCAATTCGATGTCGATCTCAACAACTGGAGATGTGTCCATCCACTTTATGGAAGATTTTATCTAAGGACCTTGAATTAAAGCTATGAATATAGCGTATGAATTAAAGCCATCCGACCATCGCACAAGCTGCCAAATCGGCCAATGGGCTGAACCACAAATTGAAATTGATGTTGAGTTTCCAAATAAAATTTTGTTCATCGAAGAGGCTCTTAATAAACAGAATTGTCGGATTTGGAGTGAAGATAATCTACAAGCCTTTGCCGAAAAACCATTACATCCAGAGAAAATCACTGTTTTGTGCGCTTTATGGGCCGATAAAGAGACATGATTTCTAACATTTTTGTACCCCAATTGGCTGGCATAAATCTTGCTGATATGTGGTCCCAACAGGACGGTGCCACATGCCACAAAGCGCGGAATACAATTTATTTACCCAAAGAAACATTTTATGAAAGATTAAGTTCACGTAATGGTACATTTAATTGGCCACCGAGATCGTGTGATCTAACTCCATTAGACTATTTTCTTTGGGGATATGTAAAATCACTTGTCTCGCAATTGCTGCGAAGAGTGGTCGAAAATTGGACCTCCAGGTTACGTCATGTACGCGCCAGCCACGACGGCCACATGGCCGAAATCATATTCAAGCATTAATGGCATAAAATTATCTGCCCAATAAAACAAGTTTCACTGATATTCAAAATGTTTTTCTTTGTTCTATTTTAATTTAAAATTGTGAACCTCTAAAAAAACACCCTTTATATGAATATAAATATAAAAAAAACTAACATATGGAACACCCTTTATTTTAATTACTAATAAAATTGCTGCTTCAGCTTAAAACACTTTAAGTATGGATGGGTATACGCTAAATTTAATTATGTGAAAGTGAAATTACTACTGAAAATTACATTTCACGAAATGTATTGCTCTTTATGAAACTAATGGCTTGTCTAATTTTAAAATCTTATTTCTATTCATGTAGGGGGCCAGTCATGGAAAGGGAAAAAGATCGACTGATCGTCGTAGAGGAAAGACGTGTTTTTGTCTATCCTTTAAATAAATTATTATTAATATTTTAATTCAAATCAGTTTAGGAATGTGTAGTGTGAGAGTGATGTGCTATTTTTGAGTGAGTTTTGTTCTTTAGAAGTTCACCTGTTAATACAGGTGAATTGCGAGTTATTATGAAAATTACGTTCAACACATATACAATCAGAGAAGTATCTTTTTATTCTAATTTTCATTCTAATTATATAAAAGTTAATTATTTATTATTGTTATTATAACTATTTACATATATGTGAACGGTAATTTATAATCGTATACATAGAAACTGACATTTCAAGGGAATTCCCTTTGTAAGTACTTAAGTACATAAAATATTGGTACCCGAGAAACCAAAATTTGAAATTACAACAGATCGAATTGTAACTTACCCAATAAGCGAAAATTTGTATACTCAAATGGGTTGCCACCGTATTGTGACAAAAATGACTTTTTGTGGAATAATATAAATTGATAAATATAGAAAATGTTAATGAAAGGAGGAAACAGTTTTCTGCCACGGAAAATTTATCATTTGAGCTGAAATATGTTGGATTGTGTTATCCATTTGGGTTTTTATTTAAATTTAATTACATTTTCATAACTTATTTTAATAATTTTCACTTACTTTAAACAATTCTATAAATTGAAATTTTGTCGAAAGTTCTGATTTAAAACAATAAAGTTGTCGGCAAATATAATTCAATTTATTTTTATTATTATTTAAAATTTATTATTTATTTTTTTTTTTTTTACATACCGGAAGGTCAGGGAATATTGTGATTGCAACATTCTTAATCAGGGGGTCTATTTAATTACTTACGCTTTGAGCATAAACTCAATACAATCAAATATGTTAACGATCCAAAGACTTTCTGCTATGGAATGTTGTTTTTCGACGATCTTTCTGGTTGAATTCAGGTTATGTTTTAGTGAAGTTGCGTGAATGTTAGATATAAATTAACCCTGCTTTTAGTTGGATGAATTTAAATATAGGTAGCTGAATGACAATACCGAATCTAAATTTTTTTTTTTTGTTTTTATTTTGCATTATTTTGACATTATTGACGGAATATTTAGGTCATCATATGTATGATAATACTGCCGTGTCAGTACGAACGTAAAATCCCTCGGTTAGATGGTGTTGGATAGGAAGATAGGGCAAAATAAGGTTACAAGCAGTATGTGATGAGATGACCCATAGATGTGAATTAAATAACCTAACCAGTCTAGTAGGACTGATGCCGAATACATATGACGATTATTAGTATCCTTTACCTCAAACACAACTAACTTACATTAATTAACTAACAAACTCTAATCTAGAGTGTGAATTTAATTTAGACTAACATTCTAATATATTTAAGTAGTTAGAAAATGACTTTGCTGCGGTTCGCTCTAGTCATTTCAGTGACTACTTTCCTAACTAACCTTATCTGTTAAGGATGCAGTCAGGGCCTGGG
This sequence comes from Nephrotoma guestfalica, assembly GCA_963691935.1. Classification (NCBI taxonomy): domain Eukaryota; kingdom Metazoa; phylum Arthropoda; class Insecta; order Diptera; family Tipulidae; genus Nephrotoma; species Nephrotoma guestfalica. Next base: position 138,115,885 of record OY829913.1, on the reverse strand, counting down.
CCCGCATGATGCTGAAATATTATTCGCATTCAGATATAATTTGTTATTTGATTGTTGATATTTCAGGATTATGGTAACGTACCTAGGATCGCCGTTATGGCTGGCCTGTACGCCTCTATCATATCATATCATATCATATCATGTAGGGGGCCAGTCGTGGAAAGAGATAGATTTTTAATCGCTGATTAAGTAGGTTAGAATTGTGTTGTCTTTGTGTTATTAACCGATTCTATCTTCGCTTTTGTTATGCGTAAAAAATGTGATCCTACCGATCGGCGACATCCGAGAGATCCTATGTGTAAAAGCTTGGTCGTACATTCAAAAACAATCAATCAAAACGAGCCACCACACCAGCAGACGACGTTATATTTTGTCATTTATGAACATTTTACTTGTGATTATAATAAAAAGAGACATCGAAAAATTAATTTTCAATTGACACAATAGCTAATTACCTTTTGAGACGCGGCAACCGACATGCATCTCAATCATATCTATACGAATCTACTCGTTATTTTCTTAATTAAAATTTTTTGTGTAATAAATAATAAACAATTTTATTAACTTGATATGACTAAATAATTTATTGTTATGTACTCGTACAATTTTTTTTATTTTTATGTACATATTTTCAATAATTGATTAATATTAATTTTATGTGTGTGTGTGTGTGTGTGTTTGTTTCTCTTATCTGCATAAATTTTCGTATAGTAGACGTTTGTGATGCCTAGAAATAAATAGTTGTGTAGTGTAACACTTATTACAAAAACTTTGAATTCCATGAATGAATTGCGCCAATTGGTAGTAAATGTGTAAACAACATGTTTTCATGGCTCCATGTAGACCATACACAAAAAACATCAAACAGGTAGATATTAAATATCGAATTTTTATGTTTACTCAGATATAAATTAAATCGCAATTTTGATAAGCGCCGATAATATTTTGGTGTATATCTCTACTTACATAAAATAATGTCAGGGCTGCATAAATATTGTGTATATTGATGGTAATTTATTATAGGTCACTACGTAGCACGTCCTGAAAACTAATATATTTCTCTTCTCCCGGAGTTGCTATGCAACACAAATTCTATGTAAGCAAAATAATCAATAAAAAAAAGATTCTATACTTGGGTGGTGTGGGCGGCGGAGGCGACGGCGGCGGCATATTCAATCTATATCAAATCTCTTTCTTTTCGTCTTTCTTTTGCATTTCTAGCATGTCTATGATATTCAATTGATAAAATAGAGGAATTGTTATGGGTTTAATTTTATCTCATTCACAATTAAATTTAATTGATGCAACTTTACATATTTTTACAATATTTTATTGAATTTGTTTACGGCTATAAATATCTTATCAGTTTTCTTATTTAATGCTTTGTGTCAAATATTTGTTGGCCATCTCATTCCAAAGTTTTAATACGTGGTCCTCTTTTTTCGAATGCAAACGTTCTAGTAAATCCCAGCCGGCTGTTTGGGTAGTCAAGACGTAATCATTTTGCGGATCGAGCGTATGTGTATATGTACCCATCACTAAACTTTGGCATAGGCGAGCCTCGATACAGATCTGTAATGTTGAAGTGTTTTTTGTAAAATTAGCTAACAGATTGATTTGAATTGGTCTATAGTATATATAGATACGAACCGGTAAAATTTCCAATTCGTGCTTCGGTATAACTCTTGTCTGATTATACCCGGCAATGAATAAACCGCCTGTTTCAATTTTACCCGTGCACAGCATTAAGTATGTCATTGCAATAGCCATTTCAAATACTATATGGGTGTAGGAATTATCACCAAAATCAAGAATACCCGCAACTCGATATTCATTTGGGTGTCCGGTTTCCGTGAGCAATAAATTATGTTCATTTATATCGCCATGGATAACGCCCATTTCGAATTCATCACGCTTGTCGAGCACACGTTTTGTAAACGTTTCAATTACCTCTTCGACAACCTCTAGCCTTTTATGATCTTTAATCACATACAAAAATTCTTTCAATTGCGGCACATTTGTTAACATCCAAATTGATTGATGATTACGATATGCATCGTGATGAAAATGTTTCATTAAGCTGTACATTTTGGAGGTAAACTCACCCACCTGATACACTAAATGATCGCATGTTGGCACTTGGTGGAATATTTTACCTGGAATGTATTCAAATAGTCGAACGATATGGTTATCGTGCGTTTTTCCAAGCACTTCGACGGCATAATAATTTCCATGAATATTTTGAATTGGTTTGGGACATACGATCCCTTTAGAACTTAACAACAGCATTAGTTTATTTTGCGCATCAACAAATCCCGTTTTAATCGAATCCAATGAGTTTAAAATTTTAAAAATGTATCCGTTTTGGCTGGTGTAGGGTAGTACTGGATTTTTGATGTTACTGTAATGGGAAAATTTGAATTTTAGTTGAAGTAATTTGTGCATTGGTAGATTTAAATTGGGTGGAGATTGAAAGACGGATGGAAATTTTCATTTTCTGAAAATGGTATATCAAATAAATATAAATTAATCCTTATTTTTGATTTACAGATAATATTTAATTATATAATTTAAATAATCATATTCGAATTCCTCGTTTGCTCTGAGAGTTATACGTACTCTCATAATTCAGTAAGTGTTAATATACGGTATTGGTTCGGAAGGCATAGTCACTACGAATCAATTCTGTGTTTTATTTTCGTTATTTTGTCGGTCGTCCAACTCTTAGTAGATTTCGTTTTTCTCACCTTGGATTTATGAATTGAATTTTGAATTTTCATTTAGAAATTCATTTCAGAAAATATACGCGATTTTAAATCTAATTGTAATGCGGTAATTTGGGGGAGAAGTTTCCTGCTTGGGTGTCCCAATAACTTTAGTTGCTGCGGGTAATCGCGCATTGTCTGTCTGGTTCCACATCGTGGACTCATTGTATTTATCAGAGATGATATCCACTATAATATTCCTAAATTTATCCTTACTAATTTTAACCTCGGTTCCCCAGTTTCAATATTTTGTGAATATGAAAAAAAATTCCTGACAATTACTCCGGTGGGCTGTTAATCCAATCCTGGAATTATTTGGAATCTACTCGATCAAAACTTGTCTGGAATTTTCAAAATGCCAATTCTACCAGTCATTTGACTGGTCGACTGAATTTATCAACAATGAGGTAAAGGATAAGCTTCTTAACTTATTACATCAACAATCTTATTATGGATGAATAATTTTATTCCATCCTTATAAGAAGACTAAAACTCGCAGAAATAAATAGTTTAATGGAAAATGCGAGTAAGCAGATTCCAACATAAAGGCCAAATTAACACTACGTCAATAGTGAATAGAATAGCCAGACACAGATCAAACTATAACTATGGCCACACTAGAATATGGCCGTGAGGTTCGTGACAATATGAGAAGAATTTTGGACCCTGATTCAACTACTCGATCCTTTCTGTCGTTTCCTGATTCGGTTAAAAGGAATTTTGCTGGAAGGAAAGTTGACTCAACTATACCTAAAATATTTTTCCATTCCAGGATAGTTTCAATAATTCTAAGGGAACTTCACAACTCCTTACTAGGCCATCAAATTATTTCACCTATCAATTAAGATATGTGTCTTTACTTCGACATCTTACTTGCGAGAACGAAAATATAAACCTTTCACATTTACTTTGGATGTTAACCACCATGTCAACAAATTTATATCGGCGTTGGATTATATTACGAACTATCCATGTAATAGCATCAAAATGGTTTAAAATATTCCATTCAATATGTCACCTTAGTATGAAATAGTTGTATCTTTCCGTTGGATTACTAGGGAAGTTTTCATATGAGTACATTATGAATATCCATCTACTGTCTTTCTCTGATTCTTCTTTACGACAATTAAACATATTAGTATTTGATAATACCACAAAGTAACGTGGAGTGGAGTTAATGGTGTGCTTCGATTCTTTGAGAACTTTGCCTGGAATATTGATTTTATACGCTACGTAATCACATATTCAATCCAAAGCTTGGTTTCGGCATCATGCGTTGGTCAAATAGATCATCAATTATTCACGATCTTTATCAGTAATTTGAGGAATTGTTCATCACTTACCGAAATGCGCCGCTCGAAAGAAGAACTCGACCGTTAATTCAATTTTACTAGCGGTTGCATTAAGTTTAAAGGACGCTAAAGTTGGTTGTATCAATTTCGTCGATTTTTCAAAATAAAATTAAAAGACCAACTGTATTATGTTATGATTTAGGATATAGGCTCCTCATTTGCATAAAGCTCTTCCTTTAAAAAAAAAATAAAAAAACTAATATTTCTTTTGATTTTATAGAGTGCCTAAAGATTTGACATATGATTTTGATTTGTCATGATATCCACCAAATTTTGATTTTAAAGTACGAATGGGGAGCCATATGCATATAAACCTGTATCTCAAAACATAACAGTTACGGTTGGTTGTCAAATTTTACTATCAAACATCAACGTTAGTCGTTTCCGTTTGGCTTGTGTTTCTGGTGATTTTAAAATCGTGGGCTGGGATAGGATTAGTTGCAAATGATGAACATTTTTATTTCTTCTGGGATAAATTCACACACCTTATTTCACTGCGTCATTTAGCAAAAAGGTATTCAAGAGATTTTCATAAATGGTGTCGCTCTAATTTTGCAATAAATCGAGTGTGAATGTGCGTTGGGCCATGATCCAATATGCATAGTGTGAATCTGAGATGACGCTAATCCGAGGACGTCATAAGTTGACCACGTATTCGTGAAGACACATTGGAATTCAATGAGGTTTTCCTGATTGAGATTCGAATCCAAAATTAAACGGTTAGAAGTTGTGAATTACATTAATTGGCTTTTTTAAATACCGCTATTAATGTGGGTTTGAGTCGCCTGCGGAACCTTCGGATAGAGTAGTCGTGCAGAACAATGTTGTATAATCATGTTTGTATAATCATTGGATCTACATGCCACGGCAAGTTATAGGCGCTGCGAAACCAATAACTCATCAGCGTCTTTTCTCTGAATGCAACTCACTAATTTTTAAGATTAATAGGTATTCTGGCAAAAACTGTGATCGAAGCTTAAGAATTTTGAATTAAAATTCAATTCTTAACAGGTTATTGTAATATTCGTGTTATATGATTTGATTAGTATTCTTACTAGTTTTGAAAGATAATTTTAAAATTAATTTTCAAAAAATCTAAACCAGAATTTTTTAAAACTCTAGATTTTGTAAAACATATCACAGTTTTGATTAATCAAGAATATAATTCGAACTAAAGATATTTTGAATTCTTTAAATAAAAATACTGTCATCTCTGGCGAGATATCAAAATTTTATTTAAAGAATTAGAAATTTTTCACATTCTTTACATCTTCTCCAACAATTTCTTTACGTGGCTTTGTGCGGTGCTGGTAACCACATACTTACTCCTCACCTAAGTTATAATTTTACAACCGTAAATTCCGCGTACCAGCTCTGTCTTCAAATCATATCTTTTCAAATGTCGTGTTAGCATTAAGCACAAAGATATAATACTTCAACATTCGACTCAGCCTACTGCTCGCCTTTAGCAGACGTAAGCCTCTAGTCCGGCCATCGAATAGTTCCTTAGTTCGAGGGACTATAGAACACAGATTTACTTTAAATTTTCCAATATCACCAGACAAACAACGCTGGTCCGGTTATAAACTCCATCCCATAAAAATTCTGAATAATAAAAATTTAGAGATACCAGAAAAGAATTAATATTATTTTTTCTCACAACCCCGGAAGCTGTTTCTGTCGTGCAGTCGTGGTAGTATTCAAGAATCATCGAAACGCCATATTCTTAATCTCAGCCCCGAAAAATTACTATATAATGATAGTTTTATCTGTCATGACAGTGAATATTTTCGGAGCTGAGATTACCGGGATTTTGATATTCGGGATTTCTGGTCATACGTTCTCGATTTAACTGGCAACTGGGAAAAGTGAAAAGCGAACGGGGAAAATGTTGGGAGTGCTTCGGCCCCAGAACAGATTGCAAAAATTAAATCATAAAAAAACCTTCTCATACACCAACTTGAATTGAAAGATTTTTGAAACAATTATGGGATAGAAGAAAATCAATATTAGCTGCAGCTGGCTTAACTCTAATGGAACTTTGACAAACCAGCCTGATATTAAATAACGCCGTTGAAAGAGATAAATGATAAACAATTCCACTCATTGACGAAGTTTCAGCAACATAAATATTGGTATGCGTATTTAAATTCGTGAGAGTAAATTTTGCAAAGACATTGCAATTCCTAGGTGGATCTAGCTTTAATTTTATTAAATTTTGTTTTTGACCACGTAGAGATTTTTAAATCTGGCAACTTTTTACTGTTCTTACCATTTCTTCTATTATACTCGTTAATACTTTCTCAAATTTTAAATTCTTGTAAACAGAACAATCTCTTAAATTTGTTTTCATCCATTTATCATTATTTTATTTATTAGTATCCGTGTGTATTTATTAAACTAGAAAGGTAATAAATTGTATTGTCTGAGCCACAAATGTAGGAAATGGAAGATGGTTTATTTGCCCATGTCAAAATTATTATTATAAATTTAAATTTAAAATATTTTTATCAAAACATTATTTATTGTAGACTAGAGTTATAGCCATTACTCGAGCCACTCATAATAATAAGGAGCCCCAAGCAGTGCATGGTCTGCTTACCGTGTTGAGCCGGGCCTGACTCTAAGGAAGTAAGACTACTCGAAAGTAAAAATAAAATGTTTCTTATTATAAATAAATTTGAAAAACAAATTCAATAAAGCCTATTGGAATATCTGCAGCAATTTCTTTTAACTTTATATATTGAACAAAACTATTTTTAACTCATAATTAAACTTTATCTTTAGATTGCAATTATTATCAAAATCACTTTTCAAATATTCAAACCCCTTCTTTGCTTATCACTTTTAAAATCACATGAAATTTTTTATTTACCTATCTGCATGTATTACAAAAACCCGATCATCATACGAGATCAGCTCTTTGATTTCTTTAACAGTAATCCCATATAAACGAGCGATCAAACGTGTTACATCAGCCTCGGTCACATCGGGCTTAATTTTGCAACCAGGCTTTAAAATTTCACTTTCGGCGATACTCATATTTACTCGCACGACTTTCTTTTAACTCTTTGAACTCACTACTAATCTTGTGTAAATTTATTTTATCAAATGAAACGGCTTTTTTATATTTTGATTCTAGATAAAAAAATGTATGACTTAAAGAATAACAACTTATTATTATATTTATATTCTTATCAATTTATGTAAATTTTTCAAAATCATTATCTAATTTATAATAGATAATTGAATTAGTATACTCTTAGTAGTGTTTTGTACTCGAGTTCGTTCTGGTGAACTGATGACAAATGATGCTCTGGGTACGGATGATAATAAGACGTTCCCGGCAGTGGAAACACTTTTTATCTTGTTGACTCATTTTTTTAAATAAACAATCTAAATAGATAAGGGCTGTTATGGAATATCAAATATGTATTATGGTTTTTGTTTATTTGTTTGTCACAAGAAAACTCGAAGATCAATCGTCTGTGTAGGTACCTATAATTGAATAATCGAACAATTTATTCAACTCTCTACTAATTTATGATGATGTCGGTCTTAATCTATCATGGGAGAGAATAATAATTTAAGATCTTAATTTGGAATTTTGTTTAAAAAGTTATTTATAGTATAAATGTGTTCGTATTGTGTTTAGATTACGGTTTTGTTTCTATATATATATGATAAGAGGTAAATATAATATATTTTCCTAATCCATGAGATAAGATTTTTTCGGCTTTATATCAACACTCTAATAATATCATGTGAGTCGGATATAGGTTTATCGGTGTTGCTGTTCGAGTAAAATGAATAACGACTTTAACAAAAAAGTGTGATAGTGATTCGTTAGTTTTTGCTCATTCGAATTCTTATCATAACATACTATTAACTAAACCTATTTATCCAATTAAAAAACTGATAAATTTTGCGCTTGACAGCGATCTTGGGGACTCTTCTCACTCTCAAAATATTTAAATAAACGTAACATAATCACAATGCCACTCACAATAAAAACCATTACAATAGAAAACAAAATTAAAAAAATAAATATAAATTCGTAAACACGAAAAGTTAGTTGTGAGAATAAAATAAAGATGAAAAAATTGAAAGAATCGATTTCGTAGGATACATGATATTGCCCTATATATAGAAAATATTCCAATGTAAGTAATACAAGATCAGTCGTCGCGACCTGATGAGAAGACTGTGTTTTTCAAATCAATAATCTCATCCGTTCGAAACTGATTGTTGGGATTCTTACAAATTTTCCAATTATATGAGTCAAAAATTGAAATTTATCCGCGGTCCAGCGATAATGGACGAAAAAGTATGGGGTGGTGTATAAGTATTTAAGTAACATGTATAATAAGTGTCCTTATCTAGGTGTATAAGAAGGAGTGTCCTTATCATAGCCGTTGTCACTCAGGTTTGACGCTAAATGGATGAATTTCCTATGATTGTGTATTTAATAATCCGGTCTGTCTTAAACCAATGTACGGAGCAATCACAATAAAAACCATTCCAATAGAAAAACAAAAGTAGAAAATGGCTTCAAATTAATCTAATACACAATTTTAATATATTGAAATTAGAAAGGCTTAAGTAAAATATTATTTTTCTTTTCACGTTATAATCATCCATGTAAAATTATACCTATGACTTACCGCCTGAAGACTTGCTATTTACAACTTCAAAACCACTATATAGTCCGAGTTTGGGTGATACATATTCTTAAGTACTAAGAAAGCACAATTATAACAGTCCGTAGGTATAATAATTTTTTCAGATAAGTGATAATTAAATCGTACTTATTTAGCGACTGGATATGATTAGGAGCTGTATAATGTAAAAGAATTTAGGATATACATAATATTCAACGATATTATTGTATTTTGATTTATAAAAATGCAATACAAAGTTAAAATTAAATAAATATATTGGTATTTATGATTTCAAGTGCTTTATTAACTTATAATGTGATGTTAATCTTATAATGTTCAAAATCAATATTTTAAAATCTAAATTTTCTGAGTGACGGAAAAATTGTATCCTAAAAATTATCACACAATTCGGGCAGCAAATCGAAAAAATGTCACAAATGGGGAAAATTGTTCATGTTAATGTCAAAAATTTGTGGTAAAAATATATTTTGTGACATTTTCCTTTAGCGAGTAGTATGGATTTCTACCACTTTTACTATCTTTTTTGCATAGAAAGTGCATAGTTGTCACTCGTAAAAACCACGGAATTCCGTTGGCATTACATATTGCGCACCCAATATGCAATGCCGACGGAATTCCGTTTACATTCGCGCTCAAAACCCACACTCTTTCTATGGTAAGAAACATGTATAATACCCGGAACTCCATACTACTCGCCAAAGAAAAGTGTCACAAAAATTCCAGTGTGGGTGTGAATCCCGACTAAACAGAGAAAAAATCAAATTGGAAAGAAGATAGAATTTCGTCGGAACTTTCCATACTAATTCCACACACTTTTCTGCATGCTACTTGAGCTGATTTCTTTAGTACTTTTACGTAAATTAAAGAAATTCTGTATGCATTTTCCCAATATGCAATGCCGACGGAATTCCGCTTACATTCGCGATCAAAAACCACACTCTTTCTATGGAAAGAAACATGTAAAATACATGGAAATCCCAACTACTCGCCAAAGAAAAGTGTCACAAAATTTCCGGTGTCGGTGTGACTCTCCACTAAAAAGAGAAAAAACCAAAGCGGAAGTAAGGTGGAATTTCGTCGGAACCTCGAGTATATTCCATATATATTTCCATACTAATTTAACACACTTTACTGCATGCAAATAGAGCAAATTACCATAGCACTTTTACATGGGATTAATTATAATTTTCTATTGAAATTAAAAAGAACTATTTGTTATAATTTTTATATTTTTATTCAGATATTCAATACAAATTTGTTTTTTATTTAAATTTTAAAAATATATAGGGTATTGAGTGTGTTAAATTAGTATGTTGTGTGTGTTAAATTAGTATGGAAATATATTTGGAATATACCCGAGGTTCCGACGAAATTCCACCTTATTTCCACTTTGGTTTTTTCTCTTTTTAGTCGAGATTCACACCGACACCGTAATTTTTGTGACACTTTTCTTTGGCGAGTAGTATGGATTTCAGTGTATTTTACATGTTTCTTCCCATAGAAAGAGTGTGGTTTGTGAGCGGGAATGTAAACGGAATTCCGTCGTCATTGCATATTGGGATAATGGGTTATTTCCACTTTGGTTGTTTCACTTTTTAGTCATAGAAATAGATTATATAGAATAAATGTAATGAGCTGTCAAGTGAGTCAAATTCGGAGGGTAAAAGAGAAAGCATATAAATTAACAGGGCCATATTTAGAATTTTTTCGACCGAATGCAATGAAGTTAGGAAGTTAAAATTAAAAAATTATTTAAATTTAATTTCTTTAATAAAAGTAAATTAATTATTTTTATTTAAATATAATATTATGTATATAAAAATTAGTAATTATAAAACCACTACGCTTATTTATTTCACATTCCTTTAAAATGTAATAAAGAAACAAGCTTGTTTCTTTTTGTTAACTTATATGACCTTTGGTTACAAAAATAATTCAACCGGATGTCATAATATTTTTCTTATGATAGAATGCTCTAACAAATTAACGTGTTCTTGACAATGACTATATTGATCTTCATCATTGAAAATATTTAACACTTATTAGGTTGTAAAGAACGTTATAACAAATTTATTTAAACAATTTAGAACTAGATTGTAGTTGCGTTGTTTTTCTACTCCGCAATAGCCAATTTCCGTTTTAATACTGCTTCGGAATATTTACAAATTTTTATACTGACGGCGAAGGAGTTTAAAGACCACCCCTATTTTATAAATTGATTAGCGATTTATAAGAATTACATTGTTGTATTAATTTGCAACAGTCCTCACAATTCAATTTTCTAAATAAATATCGGACTATAAATCCCCCCATTAATTTAAAATTCACTTAGTATAATGGGGTATCCAAAAAAGTTTTCGTCATACATATTAGATTCATCTACTTTAGAAATTTCTTGGCCAATTGAAATATCATCTGATGAGGCTCCAACCATTGCTTTTTCAATTCTCCAGATGTTGGTAAACTAAAAACAAATGTTTACATTATAATTTCTGTAAAAAATTGTATTTACAATACATATTACAAAATAAAAATAAATTATGAAAAGAAAATGACGTAGCACATGAAACAATGAACACCATCTTTTTGAACCATAGTAATACGAAAAATGCGACACTGGTAAAAACATTTGCTTACAAAATGACAAAAACCAACGCCAACGAACAAAATTGTTTTCTTCTTTTTTCTGATTTATAACTTAAATTAAGAATAATTTTACCACAAATCACTTTTTTCTTAACATAATTTACATTTTATTTTATATAAACACTTACTGATGGCACGAAATTCCTTCCTGAAATTTGTTAGGCGTATTTTTGTAGTTTTTCACAAAACACTTCATTTTATTAAGAGATTCTAATTTTTATTATCAAATGATGCACTACACACTATCCACTAACTATTTTATAATATTTTAATTATTTTTTTGATTATTGTAATTAATATTTTTAAGATTTTTGAAGAGCACAAAATTAAAGACGTAATTTTAAACAAAAACCAAAACTTGTTTGACTGGTTTTCATTTTGAGATATGAGACTGGCATATGCATTTTTTATATAACCATCCTGCTCTGGCTTGTGACACATGAAATAGCAAATTTTATATTTGAAAAATCTTTACATTCATTCTATAGTATATAATTCTATGCTCCAAAATCGATATTTCTGTATCTTTGATATTTTGTAGTGCGGAATTTAGTGTGAAATTGGAGCTGTTTTTTGCACGCTGTGGAAAAAACAGCTCTAATTCCACACTAAATTCCCTACTACAAATTATCAAAGACACAAAAAACTCGATTTTGAGTAAAAATAATTTTCTTTCCCTTTCTGATTTGCAATTTTGTTTTGATGTTTTATTATATTTGTTTTGTATCTTCAGTTTCGTGAGACAGTTCGACGAATGAACATGTAGGCAGTTACGGTTTTTTTATTCTGTTTTGTTTTATTTTTTTAAATGTGTTTTAAGTATTAAAGTACAATTTTATTAATTTTAAGTGTAATTATGATCGTATTTAATAAAATTCAATTTCAATCTACGATTCAAATTGAATCAATTCTCGATGACGATTTATTTTTTTTAAGATGGATGCTGAGAGAGATGTAAATACATAGGCGGGATTTATTAAATTTAAATTAAAAATTATAATGTGTAATTTGATATTAAAAATTAAATATAAATAAATTTTACAATACAAAAAAGTGCATAAACAATTTCTTTAATCTACGTAAAAGTACTATGGAAATCTGTTATAGTAGAATGCAGAAAAGTGTCTGTAATTAGTATGGAAAAATCCCGAGTTTCCGACGAAATTCCATCTTTTTCCAATCTGATTTTTTCTCTTTTTAGTCGGGATTCACACCCACACCGTAATTTTTGTGACACTTTCTTTGGCGAGTAGTATGGATTTCCGTGTATTATACATGTTTCTTTCCCTAGAAAGAGTGCGGTTTTTGAGCACGAATGTAAACGGAATTTCGTCGGCATTGCATATTGGGATCCCAGTATGCAATTTTTCCACATTGTGGAAAAAGCAGCTTCAATTCCACACTAAATTCTGTACTACAAAATATCAAAGACACAAAAATATCGATTATGGAGAAAAATAAATTTCTTTCTCTTTCTGTTTCGCGGTAATATTTATTTTTTTATAATTTTTAGTTGTATCTTTTATGTTCAGTTTCATGTGTTAAGTCGACGGGTGAATACGCACACGATTGTTGATGAACTTTTTGTTTATTTTATTTTCTCTTGTTGTGTTTTATTTTAATGAGTTTTAATTATTATAGTAACATTAATTTTATTTAGTTTACATAAAAAATAATGATGTTAAAATGTTCTTGTTTTATTTTATTAAGATTCTGTGTGAAAATCTAACAAGTAGACGGCGCGTGAAAATATTAATCTATACCCTATATAGGCGGATTTTTAAAATTTAAATAAAATATAAATATGTATTCAATATCTGAATAAAAATATAAAAATTACAACAAATAGTTCCTTTTAATTTCATTAGAAAATTATAATTAATCCCATGTAAAAGTGCTATGGAAATCTGCTTTATTTGCGGCGATAAAGTGTGTTAAATTAGTATGGAAATATATATGAAATATACCCGAAGTTCCGACGAAATTCCACCTTATTTCCACTTTGATTTTTTCTCTTTTTAGTCGAGATTCCCACCGACACCGGAATTTTTGTGACACTTTTCTTTGACGAGTAGTATGGAGTAGGATTTCCATGTATTTTACATATTTCTTTCCATAAAAAGAGTATGGTTTTTGAGCGCGAATGTAAACGGAATTCCGTCGGCATTGCATATTGGGATATCCCAGTATGCAATTTTTCCACAGTGTGGAAAAAACAGCTCCAATTCCACACTGAATTCCGTACTACAAAATATCAAAGACACAAAAATATCGATTTTAGAGAAAAATAAATTTCTTTCTCTTTCATTCGCGAAATTTTAATTTTTTTTTTGTTAGTTTTGTATTCTTCCTTCAGTATAATATAGCACTTGACAGGATAGCACGCACATTTTTGTGTTTTCCGCGATTTTATGTTAACTTGTGTTTTTTGTGTATTTAAACTATTTAATAATCTTTAAATAACTTATATTTACTTCATACTATGTATATATGTACAATAATTATATTTCGAGTTTGTGATCAATAAATTTGGATGTAAAAATGGTAATAATTTTAAAATGGCGTCGTCGTGAGATGATGGAAATTTCCGATCTTATCGATTTTTATTTTACAAGGTTGTGTGTATTGGAATGTAAAATTGGATCGCGCTTACGGATGAATATGGATGGGTTTTATAAAATGTAATATTAAGTGTAAGTTTATGTCAATAAAAAATTAATATTTCTTTTATAATAAATGCAAAATTTTGTTTTATTTCGAATAAAAATTATTATTCCAATTGAAAATATATACAAGCACGTTCCCTTTTTTCGTGCATAAACGTGCCTGAAATCAGTATGGAAAAGACTGTGGAAAAAATGTCAAATTCCGTCTAAATTCCACCTATTTTCTCATTTTGTTTTTTTCTCTTTTAGTCGGGATTCACACCCACAATGGAATTTTTGTGACACTTTTCTTTGGCGAGTAGTATGGATTTCCGAGTATTATACGTGTTTCTTTCCATAGAAAGAGTGTGGTTTTGGAGCGCGAATATAAACGGAATTCCGTCGGCATTGCATATTGGGATGCAGCAAACATTCTTATTGGAATATTTTTATAAGAGTCGAGAAACAAACCCATCTAGTAAATTTTGCTTAGTTTCCTATTACATATTTGTTAGAAATGACACTCCCGGCTATCATGACACTGTCGTACCAATAAAATTAAACAGCAATTTTTTATTTTATATAAATTATATTTAACCCGATTTAATATAAAATTAATTCAACCATTCATACTATTGCAGTTTTACTATTTAGAATCACCATCGTCAGCAAATGAATCACCCTCGTTGTTTTGATTTTGTTCTTGGAATGATGTTAATTCACCCTTGTTGAATCGATCCAAAAACGCATTTAACAGCATTTTATTTATTTTATCGTTTTGTGTTAAATTATTTTCGGGATTATTCGTTATTTGATTTTCAATTTTTAAACTACTTTCATCGCAAATCTCATTAATTCCGGGCATTTTACTTATTTTTTTACGTATCGATGCTAAACTAAACTTTTCTTTTAAACGTCAAAAATTTTAGTGTTGCCATACGTAGACGTATTTTTTATAAATAATAGGTAGGGAAAAAAGTTCGTGGCCTTTTCCCGGTAGATGGTTTTACATTCATATATCTCAGTAACCATTGATAATATCGGGAAATTCTTATGTGTGGTTGAAAGGTGACATTTTAACTGGTACTTTCACATACAAAACATTAAAATCGGCGAAGTGAATAAAAATTTACAACATTTTAAACATGGAGATAAATAACGAAAAAATTCGATAATTTTATTACGATGAAGGTAAAAATGCGGCTCAAACTTGCGCAAAAATGTGTGCTGTTTATGAAGAAGGTGCTTTATCAAAATCAGCAGCAAAGAAATGGTTCAAGCGCTTTCGTTCTGGCAATATGGATGTAAAAGATGCACGACATGGGCGACCAACCACATGAAACTATTATAAAAGATTGCAATTATGTATGAATGTGTACTTACATATGTATGAATGTGTAAGTACATATGTATGAATACAATAAAAATTTAAATAAATTTCCGTTAAAATAATTTTTCAGAAAGTAAAACTCCTAGTGATAAACTTTAAATAAATTATTTTTATTGAATTTCCTTTTTTAAATATATCTGAGAAAATTATAAAACAGAATATGCATTTATTACAATTATTTCAGTTAGGAATGACAATTTTTGTTCAAATTTTACAGCAAAACAAATTGTGTAAGTGGTGTGTGTTCATATTATTTGAGGTGTTGTATTTTATTTATGTATTTAAATTTTATAATTAAAAGCTAAAAACAATATTTTTAGGATTATGTTATAAACAAAATAGCAAACAATTCATAGAATTGCATTAGTTCAGTTTAAGATAATTTAATTTTTGGCTGATACGAATTTCGAAGTATTGCAATTTTAAAAGTTTAGATAAACGAGTGTTGGTTTTGGCGCAATAGGCAGAATTTTTAAAATTAATGTTGATTTCTAATTTTATTAATTTACAAATAACTAAAATCTTAAGGCCATTTAAGTTGCAAGTAAACTATTTTTTATATCACACTAATGTTAAACTGTTAAATACATAACTAAAAATTATGGAACATTAGATGATGGCAATTTACAATTTCTTGGCAGCTAAATCCATTCAGTGGACAATTATTATTATAGGCAACCATTTTAATGAAGTATTTCAAAGGTTTCATACCAAACATCTAAATATCCCTAATAAGTAGTAAAATTGCATCATTAGGTAGTTTCTTTTAATCATCAAAGATAAATTAATATTTTACAGAAAAAAATACTAATAATAAAATAAAATTACAAATTTACAAGTATTTATAATAATAATACTACAAGTGTAAACTATAAACGTATAACAGGTAAAATGATTTGCTGCAACAAGCAATGAAATTAAAAAATATAAGTATACTAACAATATGCACTTAAATTTCATTAAATGTACTTAAAAAAATTTAAATCATGCTTATTTCTTCTTAACTATGTTGTTTAAAGCAAAAAAAATTAAAAATTATTACAAAACATAAGAATAAGTTGTTTCTTGTTTTTTTATCAGTGAACACATAAGACAGCCTCATGTGGGATTTTAGTTCTGATTTTGACTCAGTTAATATTCAATCGGCGCCATATCCCGAGGCTTCCGCGAATATTTCAAGCCTAGAGAATCACTCATTTCATCAATTACTTTTAGCGCATAATCTAGTTGTTCTTTTGTATGGGCAGCTGACAGGCAAAATCGAATTCGCCCCTTCATTATCGGTGTAGCTGGAAAACCAACACCAACTACAGCAATATGTTTCTTCGTTAATTCTTTTACGACAGCACTAAAATCAAAATTAAAACAACAAATTAGACATCCTAAATAATATCGATACCAATTTGGGTATATGTACTTACTAAATTTTAGAGAACAAATAGACCAGCATCGGTACAACTGGTGAATCTTCATGGCCATAAGTGATTACTCCAATTTGTGCCAATCTCTTTCTAAAATACCGGGTATTCCGGGCTAACTGATCGACTCGTCGTTGCCCTTCATCCGTATTATCTAGTCCCATAATTATTTTCATTGATGTCAAAATTTGTTGAATAACCGGTGGTGACATGCTGCTTGCGTAACAATGAGCATGACTTTGAGCTCGCAATAAATTGATTAAAGCTTTTGAACCCGCAATATAACCTCCAGCAGATCCAAAACTTTTTGTAAATGTTCCCATTAGTATATCAATATCCTTTGGATTTATACCATAGTAATCAACGACACCACGTCCGCGTGGTCCCATGGCACCGACACTATGTGCCTCATCTAAATATATATAAGCTTTGTACTTTTTTTTCAATTCTACGATTTCAGGTAATTTAACAACAGATCCTTCCATACTGAATACACCTTCCACAACAATAAATATTTTCTTCCAAGGATTACCCGTTTTTGGTTGACCATAAATAACAGCCCTTTCTAATATTCGTTCTAATGATTTAATATTGTTGTGTCTGAACACTTTTACAGTAACACCAGATAATCTTAAACCCAAGATGATTGAGGCGTGATTCTTTTCATCACTTACAACTAAACAATCTTTGGACAGTAGAGAGGGTAAATTTAAAGCGTTTGTTGCAAATCCCATACCAAACGTAATTGCATCATCGACGCCTAAAAATTTTGCGGTTAAGTCTTCCAACTCCTTATGATATGGGTTTGTTCCTGAATTTCATTAAAAATATGCGGTGAAAATTAAAACAAAAAAAAAAACATGAAAAACATTATTTCGCTTACCTAATTCCCGCCGTGAACTACATAAAGCGAGCCCACATTCTTTGATCATCTTCTCGGAATTATTAGCGCAGGCTCCATCCGACTGAGCGAACCCTAAATAATTGTATGATCCTAAATTTAGACACTTTGTGTAGGTTCCCGTAAACCTTAAAATAATTTAAATTAAAATATTTTAACAGACTAACAAATAAATAGTTTTTCTCACTGAAAAGTCCATCCATAATCATTGGTTACTCGATCTTTAAGAACTAGTTCATCACCTGGGACACTAGAAATAGGACGATTCCAACAATCACGAACTCTTCTGTAGACATATCGGGAATAGAAACTTTCAAAGCTATCGTACAATGGAGCATAACCCTGTTATATTAGAAATTAAAAATTTCATTATTAATTGCTTTTGGAAATATAGCACGAATATAAATTAGTTATTAATATGACGTTGTAATAAAATATTTACCTCACGATCTTTTTCTGTTGCCACTTTAGGAGTGAAAAATATTTTATTTATAAATCCCAATATCATAAGTAAGTAAAATCCCAAATACGTTAGGCATGCCGTTATTAATGGTACATCTTCGAACGATTCTTTGGGGCCCTCCATCGAGTGTAAATTTGACGAGCCATTGCTTGGTTGCTGTGGTGGTCGTGGACGAAAAAGTAAAAAAAAAAAATTAACTAAGTTTTAGGTGTGGACCATAACCACACAAAATATATAAAACATTATTACCTTGACATGCCGCGACATTCCATTTCTATAACCATTTTTTATATATCTATTTTGATTATAATTTATATTCTGATGTTTTAAGTAACCATTTTCTGTTGGAATTTCGTCTAAAAATTGATTATTTTCACCGGCCACCACAAAATTTTTTCTAATCGTAGCCATTTTTTACACTCGACTCGATATTCTCCTGAAAAGAAACAGTAAAACACAAATATATATTTTTGCGCATACATATACAGATAAAATATAAACAAACACAAATGTAAACAAAACATTTTGACAATTTATATTTTTTTCTGTTCGTATGATAACTAATGCCAACCTTGAAAAAATTAGAACATATCGCGGTTTAATTTTATGGTTAAAAAATTAACTTTTTACAGAAATTTATGGAAAATCAATTTAAGTATAAAATTTTTTGATTTTCTTACAAGCCCAATGAACTTTGGAAAGTAAAACGTACATTTACCTTTCTATCAGATATAAAGTTTGTTTTTATAATTGCATTACTATAAATAAATGCGCGCGCTATAATTTCCCCTCCTCCGTATGTTTGGATCAAATTTAAAAACGTTGCCACCGTTACTACGGTTTGCGATTTTCCATTGTAACTATCAACGGAAGCTTAATTAACTTTAAAATCAAAATCAATGGGACAGAAGACTTAACGCTTCAGCCCCACATCTTTTTTCTGGCATGAGTTCGAATGTCGTGACTTCACCTACATTTAATAGTTGCATCAACTTCGCGGGTTGAGAAAACGTTTCATAGCAAAAAGAGTAAAAAATATGTAACACAGCTATTATTCTTTAGTCAGCTATTATAAAGTAAATATATACGCTATACTAATGGTATAAACAGAACCAGAGATATAGCGACAAAATATAACGCCTGTCAAATTAAAATAGCTGCATTTCATGACACCACCGTGATCCAGATCAGATCAAATTTTACATGTGAAGCAACAACAACACATGATCCAATTTTGATTTTGGATCACATATTTTGATCTAACAATGTGTGTTGTTTGTGTGTTGTTTCATGAGACATGATCTGATCTGGATCAGATCAGACGTCAAGAAATGCAGCTAATATACATAAATCATAGGATGCTAACACAACCAATGCCGCTGGCGACGACGACATTGTCGCTGAATTGTTTTTAGAATCTATTCTAATTTTGTTGTCGGCGCTGCAGTACTACCAATATAAGTTTCAGAGTATTATGTTGGTATCAAATTTTTTAGAACTGTTTTTAAATGAATTTCAACCAAATATGAATGTTGTATACAATGTTTTAATTAAAAAAATTTAAATAGAGTCGATAAAAAGATAAATGAACTATTTTAGGGTTAATTTGCTATAATTTTTCTTGTTTCGTATTACATCAACAGAAGTATCTACTGGCGAGTAGATACTCCTGATGATGACCTAACAAGTCGAAATCGATCGAGTAATTTTTTATACATTTTGAACAAATTTTTTAAAAAAGTTTTTTTTCGAAATAATAAACAAGTGTTATAATGTGTTTATTAAGTGTTAATGTGTTTCGCCATGTACCTACGGCGCATAGTGCTTCCCTTCCTTTAGCTGTTGCTAATACTTTTCATGTATGTGATGTATATCTAGCAGAGTACATTGGGAAATTCTGACGCCCCATCCGGTCACTCAAATTTAAACCCGTCCAAGCAATGATTTGTAGTTAAAATTATTCTCTGGTCTCTCTCTCTCTCTTTCCATCTAACTACGATAAGGCAATATTTAACCCACAAATAACAAAAATATTACTATTAAACTTTTTTGTTAATTTTTGGTTTAACCACAGAATACTATATGGTTTAACCAAGTACATATTTTCAACAATGGATAACTGAAACATTCGAATGTATTATGAATTATCCCGCTGACATTTAATAAGTGTTGGTCGCTTGGCTTCGCGTCTCTTAGTCAGAAAAATTAGTTTCCAGCTATTGATGATTTATCCTACTGCTGCTATAATTCTAGAATTCAATTTTTAGAAAACTAAACAGTCATATTCGCTTTTAAAGCTTTTAAGTGTTCCAAACCAGTGTTCAAAAGAATACAACTCATACAAAATGAGTACCCGCCTGTTATTGTAAAGGGATGGGATGTATATTATCACTTATTTATTTTTAATTATTATTTATTATTATATTATATATATTATACATTATATTTATTTATTATTAACATAGTTGCTTCTTCCTCGAGCAACCAAATCTATATCTTTTTATATTAACTTAATATTAATTATTACAATATTTTGTAATGCCTAATAAACATATTTTATCGTTATTGAATTATCGTAAAAGAAATAAATTTCGAAATATAAAATGTGTTTATTTTACAAAATACAATTTCATGGAATTTCTTCGCATCATTAAATATTTTCGCGCGTGCAATGTTTCGAAATGTTAAGTATATTGTACCGCGTATGATGTCGAAATTTCCATGACAAGTGTGTGGCATTACATCCTTCCCCTTTAGAAAAATTTACCAATTGAAGATTAGTAAATTTTTTTATTATCATTATTATTTTTGTTTATTTATATATATATATTTTTTATTTAGCTTCTAAAATATTATCTTGTTATTCTAATTAAGTAATCTTAATTCTACTCAAATGAATTCATCTTAAATTTATATGCTTATAAAAATTACATTCTTGTTTTTATTTTTTTAGACGGTTATTGTGTATTTCTTTAATTTCATTCTCTATTTTAATCTTCGAGTTCACATCATTTCTTTCCACTATTTCGAAAGGTCCAGTATAATTACTTTCAAGCTTTCTTCTGTTACCCCTTTTCAGATAAACAAGATCACCTACGCTGAAATTTCCTGGATTTATTTTTTTATCTAATTCCTTTTTTCTATTTTCTTTGGTTCTTTTCAATAATTCATTAGCTTTTTTGTGAGCCTCTTGTAATCTAAACCTAACTTCTTCTGCATAATTATCATAATTATAAATCGGATTCGTTTTTTCAGTATCTATGAATGATGGTATGGTAGCTAACTTTCCAAACACTAACTCATATGGAGTGTATTGTGTATCGGTATGTGGAGTTGTATTATACGAGAATACAAAGTATGGTAACCATTCATCCCAGTTGCCGTTGGTAGTGAAATTATTTAAGTATTCATTTAAAACTCTATGGTTTCGTTCTATTGAACCCAAGGTTTCATGATGATATGGTGTAGAGTTGACTTGATTGATTTTTAGTAATTTACAAATGTTTTTCATTAATTCATTTAAAAATTCAGTTCCCATATCTGTTTTTAAAACCTGGAAAATACCATATTTTAACACAAACTTTTCTACTATTGATTTCGCAATGGTTATGGCTTCTTTATTTATTAATGGAATTGCTTCTATGTATTTGGTTAATTCGCATTGTAAAGTTAATATGTATCTAAATCCATTCGAAATCTTCAGTGGTCCTACCGTATCTACTGCTACTACTTCAAAACTATTCCCTGGTGTTTCTGTAATTTTCATTTTCTCTTTCGTATGCCTGATTATCTTATTCTTTTTGCAAGATTCACATTTATTTACAAAATCTTTGACCATTCTACTCATATTTTTCCACACATATCTCTGTTTTATTCTACAGATTGTTCTTTTAACACCTGAGTGACCTCCAATTGGATTCGTGTGATTTTCTAAAATTATTCCTAACATTTCTTCGGTATCTATTATTCTTTTCGGCGGTTTATAAATTATTTTCTTCTTTTTTACCTTTTTTTGAGTTCTGCAGAACATTAAATTTATTTTTGAATTCATTAATATCTATGTGACTAAAAATTAAATCGTTGCTTTTCAATGCTAGTTTATCTATTTTCAGGTTTTGCATGCAATTAATTAACTTCTCCAATTTTGAATTCATTTCCATAATTGGATTATTGCTAATCAAAATAGTCACAGTTTTTAACCATTTGTTGTCATTGCCGAATTTATTTATAACCTGCAAACCTGTTGGTACGTTTATAAATTTATTGTTTTTAGTTTCTCGCGAGTTTTCTGTTTGTTCATACACAAACCTTAATTCTCTTAATTTCTGTACTTCAGTTATAGATGTACATTCCCAAGCGTAGAGTTGATCGGGCTCTTTTCTTGGTACATCTACACTAAAATCTTTAGAATTTTCATCCAGTTTATTTTTCATACTTCTAGTGATTACATTAACTTTTTCTTTTGGTATTAATGCTTTTAATGCTTCAGTGTCCCAAACTATTCTAGATAAAGCATCTGCATTGGTATTTAGTTTACCTTGTTTAAAAATTATGTTGAAATTGTAGTCAATTAGATCTAATCGTATTCTGGTCATTTTAGACGATGGATTCTTATTTGTAAACAGACTTACCAGTGGTCTGTGGTCAGTTACCACAGTAAATTGTCTACCGTAAAGGTAAGGTTTAAAATAATTTATGGCCCAATGTATAGCTAATAGTTCTTTTTCAATAACTGGTTTATTTAGTTCGTGTTTATCCATAGATCTACTTGCGAAGGCAATTGGTAGATCTTTCCCAACTTCACCTTGTGATAAGATAGCACCTAACGTGAAATTTGATGCATCCGTTGTTAGAACAAATTCTTTATCAAAATTTGGATACTGTAGGATTGGTGGATTAATTAATTTTGTTTTAAGTAAATTAAATGCTTTTTCACAATCGTCAGACCAAACAAACACTGTTCCCTTTTTTAATAGGTTATTGAGAGGTTTCGCTATCAAAGCAAAGTTATTGATGAACCTTCTGTAATAGTTACAGAATGCAACGAATCGGCGTGTACTATCCGAATCGGTTGGGCGAGGATAATTTTTAATCACTTCATATTTCGCAGGGTCAGGCTTAACCCCTTCACTTGTGATGTAGTGACCTAAATACGTGACTTCCTTTTTCAAGAAATTACATTTAGATGGATTGATTTTTAAATTATAGGCTCTTAATCTTTTAAATATTTTAATTAAATTATTATTGTGGTGTTTCATTCCACAACCAAAAACAATTATATCATCCACGTATAGAAACGCAAGTTCCTCTAGACCAGCTAATGCTATTGATAGCATTCTTTGGAAGCTGTTCGTGGATATTTTGAGTCCAAATGGTAACTTTTTAAATTGAAAGTGTCCTTTATTCGTCGAAAAGGCTGTCATAGGACGAGATTCCTTCTCTAGTTCTATTTGATGAAAAGAACTAGTTAGGTCTAACGTCGAAAAATATTTCGCTCGGCCTAAATTATCTAATATGTCCTCTAGACGAGTTAATGGAAATTTATCGTCTATAATTTTTTTATTTAATTGCCTATAATCTACAACTAATCTCCATTTTCTATCACCTTCAGAAGATTTTTTTGGGACAATTAACAATGGAGAATTATACGGGCTGATTGAAGGTTCTATGATATCATTATTTAAAAGTTTTTCGATTTCTTTATCTATTTCATTATATTGAGCTTTTGGCAACCTATAATTTTTTATATAAACAGGCGTATTATCCTCTTTTATTATTTCTTGCTTGTAAAAATTGTTAGTTGTTAATGTATCACCAGAAACGTAGAAAACATCTGTAAATTCCCTACAAATTTTAAAAATTTCCTCCTTTTCGTAATCATTATTATTTTCCATGTTCAATTCTTTAATTATTTTCGTGTACCGTTCTTTATTTGAAATGTTAGTGTCTTTAGTGTTCCGTATTATATGATAATTACTTAAATTCTTTAATTTTGGTTCATATTTATCTATTTGCACTGCCTCTTCATTAGTGTTTATTATTCTTATATGTGCAATACCATTCTTAGGAATTATTCCATTGCAAATAAATACTCCTTTACTTATTTCTTCATTTAAAATTATACTATCTTCACTTCTTTTAATATTTAGAGCTTTCAAAATTTCTGTTCTCGCTGGTATTGTAAAAGTATTTTGTGTTGGAAGATTCGTCTCCAAGGGTAGGATAATTTCTTCATCTACAGAGTTAATAGTGATTGTGTAAGTTTCATAATCAATCTTACATCCATTTTTGCTCAAAAAATCCCTACCTATTATTCCATCTGTGTTTATGGGGAAATTTGTTTCAACTATGTGTATATTTTGTTTAATAATATGATTATGGAATTTAAAGTTTGTATATACAGTGCCTAATGAATATGTTTCGGAGTCTGTCACTCCCGTTATTCTACATCTATTATTACTATCTATAGCTATATTTTCTCTTAATTTATCCACTTTGCAAACAGTGATATCCGATCCTGTATCTACCAGAAATGTCAAGACGTCTCCGGACAAATCTGATTGTAACATTACCAGACTTCCTGAATTTGCATTTATATGGAAAATTAGTGAATTGCTAACTCGTTCAATTGTTTTGTTATATCCTCCTGTGATGTTATCGGAGGAATAGCCCCGTTTCCCGACCTTTGTAATACATGTATATTTCGGTTTCTTCGATTTTCATTATTATAATTTTGATTTCTATGACTTTGATTATTATAATTCTGATTTCTATAATCAAAATATCCTTGGTTATAATTATTATTTTGGTTTGAGAAACGATTCGAATTTCGTTGTCCATAATTTGCATTACCACGATATAAATTATTTTTGTGTTGATAACTATTGCTATTTCTATAGTTATTATAATGTTCACTATTATAACTGTTATTGCTCCGACCGGCAATTCTGCTGTTCCTATTAAATTTCTTTCTGGTAAATTGAGATATTTGGTGTTTAAGTTGTGACACATTTTGTGTGTCTGTTTGAAAAACTTTTGAGGCCTCTCTTGCTACTTCGATAGCCTCAGCTAAAGTTTTTGGTCTAGCTGCCATTACAGTGGGTTTCAATATATCTATTAATCCCTCTTTGAATGCATTTAAACCCAATTGATCCGATATCAAATGTACGGTTTTTATATCTGCATCAGCTAGGATTTTTACTTGTACACTATTTAGTTCGTTAACTAACTTTTCAATTTTTTCTATATAGTGTTCTATTTTACCCGTTTGCCTGGCTCTATGTATTTCTGATTGTATCTCTAGTGGAGAACGCCTTAAGCCAAACACTTTGTAAAATAATTCTTTTAGCTTCTTAAAAGTTTCTGGTTTTTCCTCTAACGTGATTTTTGATTTTACACTATCACTAATTCTAGCCGCTAACACAATCGCGATCAATTTTGGTTGATCAGCTATTTTTAATTCGTCATGTAACAACTTGACCAAACTTAAAAATTTTTCTAGATCTTTGTGTTCACCTGTGAAGATCGGTAACACTTTAATAACTTCACTAATTTTTAGATCCATTTTCTTCTTAAATGGCATTTAAATATTACACATAATCTAAATTAATTCTATATCTAATTTATATTGGAAATTTGATCACACCAGAAATGAAATTAAAGGGAAATTATATGTGTGTCATAAAATTATTTTTCAAAGCATATTTTGTTAATTGTAACTTAATAGGTGGTGACTACACACTCATTAAAAAATAAAAAAAAATATTTATAAAATATGTTGTGCAATTGGATCTTCTTGACATCAATTTTTTTTTGTTCTATATTCATATATATACTATACTATCATACTTATTCATGTTTATTGTTTAAGAGTTTATTACTCTTGTTAAATTTGTAACAATTTTTTTTTTTGCATTTTCGTATGCTTTCTTAATTATATAGATTATAGCTAATATTATTATTACAACTATTGTTACCTTAAAATACCCTGACATGTCCGTATTGTTTGATGATTGATGGTCATTGCTGACGGTCTTCTGGTTGCTCTGGACAGCCTCAAGGTTCCTCGCGCCATTGAAGAAATCCATTTCTTTTTGTGTATACCCAAATTTTAAGTGGGGGTTTCCACTCTCGTCTATCAATTTTTTTTTTATATTATATATACTATATATAGTGTGGTGCGACGGACACCCAACACTTTAGATTCATTTTTTTTTTATTATATTCCGTATCTATTATTTATTATCAACATTTTTTTTTTTTTAATGTTTCACTGCACAGTTTAAAAATAAATATATACGTAATGTTGTTTAATGCACCATTATTCACTTATTTGTATTAAATTTACTTTTCACGCGTTGTATATTACTAAAACTTATCACCGCAAATTCACTATACATTCAGATTCATATTCGGCAAGATCGCCATGTAAAGGGATGGGATGTATATTATCACTTATTTATTTTTAATTATTATTTATTATTATATTATATATATTATACATTATATTTATTTATTATTAACATAGTTGCTTCTTCCTCGAGCAACCAAATCTATATCTTTTTATATTAACTTAATATTAATTATTACAATATTTTGTAATGCCTAATAAACATATTTTATCGTTATTGAATTATCGTAAAAGAAATAAATTTCGAAATATAAAATGTGTTTATTTTACAAAATACAATTTCATGGAATTTCTTCGCATCATTAAATATTTCAAGCTGTGCAATGTTTCGAAATGTTAAGTATATTGTACCGCGTATGATGTCGAAATTTCCATGACAAGTGTGTGGCATTACATTATGTTAAAAAATTATAATTTTGACTTTAGTATTTATGAACAGTCCAGAGACACAAGTATAATGTAATAACAATTCTGTAATGCCCTTAGATGTCCTGGGCTGCACGCTTGCTACAATGAACGTATCAACGTGTCCTCTTAGCCCTTCCGTACACACACAGGTCGTCGCTACTACCGATTGAATATGTTATGGAGGTCCTCAGAGCTGATCACCGTGATGCTTCTTGGGTTGTGGTTCTTTTACCAAAGTTGACCGAGCTTGTATGTTTAGAGGAAGTAAAAGTCATAATAAGGTTTCCGTAGCTAAACCTGCGGAAGGATCATTAAAGAATTTTTGGTCATAATTAAATTATAAAAAGTACCATTGAGAAGTTCTACATTCGTAATTTATTTTTTATAGTATTACGGTATGGATTAAAGTATTTCACTTTACAATTGGAATATTATATTAGTACTAAACATAAAAAAGATATTCCTCTTAGCGGAGGATTACTAGGCTCGTGGGCCAATGAAGAACGCAGCAAACTGCGTAAAGTTATGTGAACTGCAGGATACCAACAATCTGAACGCATATTGCGGTTCATGCAAAAGTACATGTTTCTCTGCTTGAACCACTTATAGTTTAGTCACTAATATAAGCAAAATAAATGATTATATTAATAAATAATGAATAATTGATATGTAAATATTATTTATATATATATTTACAATATCGCATAACTTGTAGTTTTTGTAATAATTAAATGGCAAAATCTGACTGACTATATCTTATGATATAGTTTGTAATTCACCGCATATTCACTAACACAATTTTGGATGTGACCAACTCACATGTGATTACCTTCTGAATTTAAGCATATTAATTAGGAGACGAAAATAAATTAAGTAAGAGTCCCTTAGTAGCGACGAGCGAAATGGGACGAGTTCAGCATTAAGTTCTTCTACTGATTACTGGTAGAATCGAAATTCAATGTATGGTAAAGGAGTATCTATTATCTTATGTAATTTGATTATATGTTCAAGTCCATCTTGAATGGGGCCATTTACGCACAGAGGGCGTGAGGTCCGTAGTGACTATAATCTTATTTAAGAAGATATCTTTATAGAGTCGTATTGCATGATATAGTGCAGCGCTAAGTTGGTGGTAAGCTCGGGAAAGCTCTTTCGTTGGTGCAAAGTTGAAAAGAACTTCGAATGGAGAGTTAAACAGTATACGTAAAGCCACTAAGAGGTTAATCCCAATGAACCTGAACTTGTAAAAGAAGAAATTCATTGATATAAAAATTGATGTTATCATGAAATTATGCACTTTTTTCTATTATCGCATTGCGATGAGTTATCAACATACTACTCTATTGTAGATATTTGTCTTTGATTTTATATGAAGCTCCTTTCGCATTCACTTGTAAATGTTTCAAAAACGAACGATATATTATTAAATATAAACACCAACGCCTTATTTTGAATCTAATTTTTAATCTTTTCATTCTCAAATTAATTAAAGAAACTTTCAAAATGAGTTGAAATTAACATTCTCATTCACAAAAATTCCAGGATTATGAAAATACATACACATTTCTTCGATATAATTAGCACGAAATAAATTTAGTGGCTTGTGATACCTCATAAAATGTTTTTAAACACATTTTTTTAAAACTGCATCTAAAATATCTAAATATTTACAAAATTTACTTGATAAAAACTCAAATATTTTGTCAACAACAAACGGTTTAAATAACAAACATTAAAAATACAAGAATCCATACACGGTTCAAGAACACGGCTCACCAAAAATGGGAGAAACATATGTAATATCAAATTAGAACTAGGGTTTGTGACTTTGATGTCACAAAGAAAGTATTTCGCAATCTATGAAACGATGGTCCTATATTCCAGAAATGGTACTATTATGGCCTAATTTGTTGGAATTAGTACGCAGTCATTTGAAATAGTAGAGGCTAACGGCTTTGATTACTCTTAAGGTCTTGCGGACGGTAACTGCGCTCCTCTTGAAATTAAGCTCCCAGATTGAGAATAAATAAAACTATGTAGAAGGGGAGATCAGTAAATATTTCGTGGACATGGGATTTCTTTACAGCCGAAATTTTGCACATTTAGCGATTTCGCACTCTAACCGTAACATATGCGAACTATTTTTGATTTATTTAAAATTGTTTGACTGCATATTCGTTTGTGTGGTCTATTTTTGTACCAAATATTCCCCCTTGTTACAAATTGTCACAAATACCTCAAATTCCTTCCTCTCGTAATGTATGACATCATGAAAGAACTTACCCAAAAACTGTTTTGAAATCTTTTAATGCCAAACTAGACGTTACATTCGTCTATTAAATAAATATAACTGTTTGTTCGTTTTCATGACTGCATTTTTTGGTAAGAACTCGTTTGCTCTCGCCAAAGACGTCACTAGGTATATTCTACAATAGTAAAATAAAATAATGGCATTTGCAAATTGTCACTATACAAAGATTTACCGTCGCAAAATTACTAAAGATATATTGTGCGTTAATTTTATAATTAAAATCTTTCATATATTGGTTGTATAGCGTTGGTGATCTAAATGTGCCTGACTAGTTCATTTTTAACTGTTGATCAGCGAATCAGTTAACCGATTTTGCATAAAATAGTTGATTCCTTGAACCACGATATAAGGTGCTAAGAATTCAGTAGATAGATCAAAGATCTAAAATACACATTATCCTTAAGAGGATTCAAAATATTATCGACATGTTAATCTGCGATCGAAAGACTTGTATTCTTATCGAGCTGCCTAGCTTTATACTCAGATTAAACAAGATCTAATTAAGCAGCAAATATGACTGTAAAATGACTTAAAAGATGTACCTCAAAGCTACTATTTACATAGATATTAATTTAATTTAATATTCAAAAATACATAAAAAGCATTTGAACAAGTGAAGATTTATTTGTAACCACTGCGGTTTTTTTTTTAAATTACCTATTAAGAAAATTCCAATTTCCATGAAAACCCCCATTACGTGATTCAATTGTTTAAGACTGTATGGTACTCAAATTGCCAAAAATGATGTTTAGAAAAAATCAGTTTTTCACCATAAAATATTGCCAATTGACCTAATACTTTCTTTAGGATGAAGTTAAATGTGTAATTGAGGGATTAGTACATGATTATCCAAATAAAATGTTTAATTTGTCTATGTTAGGCTTCAACGTTTATCGTTTTTTTGATACGCACAAATCAATTTTTTCATATTTTAAAATTTTTTGCATCAAGGTGCTAAGAAACATAAACCCGAGGTATTAAAACATGATTATCAAGATTAGTTTTGAAATGACTTAGAAAATGTAAAATTTAGTTTAAAAATATTAAAAATTTCGATTTTTATCGATCGAAAAATCGATGCATCATCCATGCTTATTTGTTTTTACGCCGCAATGACGTCTATTTATGGTATTTTTTACTGCCACTAGATGGCAAATTACGTAATAAAAGTGTGTCCAAAATAAGAGGTTATTAATTTATTATAATATGCAATGTTTAAAATCAGAAATAATGAAAAATAAAAAATGTCTTAATAATTTTACACATATAAACAATATAAGTAAAGTTTAGTAAGCAAATTATATGAAATTATGGTAGTGAAACTTATTAAAGAAACTAAATAGTACATACATTTAGGGGCATTTAATTATCGATACTAAAAAGATTTGTTTTTCTCAGTACCATACAGACTTAAGAGAAATCAAATTGTTACAAAATTGCTTTATTTCTAAAAAGTGGCTATATACTTTTCATTTTTCTCGCTATAGCTTATAAATGATCAAATTTTTTAGTTTTAATTAGTTTGTTGAATAGCAACTTATTTGGCCTGAGAAAACTTAGAATTGAAACCCTTTTCAAAGACTTTCGTTTGAGATAGTAGCATAAGGATTCCGCGTCGAAAAAATTCCTCATGTTTTGAGGTGATCCAAAAATCGACCCAATTTATGGGTCCTTCGTAAGCAGTGAAGTGTTGCTCGGCCAGGCCATGAGTCATCGACCGGAACAAGTTAATGGAAAGGAGCAATGTCTGGTGAATACAGCGGGTGGGGTAGGACATCCCATTGAAGCGCCTCTAAAGTTTCATTGACTACTCTTACAACATGTGGCCGAGCGTTGTAGTGCGGAAAAATCACTTTGTCATGTCTGTTGGCATATTGTGGGCGTCTGAGCTTTAATGCTTGGCTTAATTGCATCAACTGTTGTTGATAACGTTCTCCAGTAATGGTTTCGTTCGGCTGGAGTACCTCATAGTAGATCACTCCGAACTGATCCCACTAGTTGCTCAGCATTAGCTTGTTGCCACGAATATTTAGGCTTGACGGTTGAAGTTGATATATGACCGGGCTTACTCTACGATTTTCTGCGCTTTGAGTTGTCGTAGTGGATCCACTTTTCGTCCCTCGTCACAATTCGATGCAAAAAACCCTTCTAATTTTGTCTTTGGAGCAGTTATTCGCACATGAAAAAATTACATTCGACGTCTCTTGACTTGAGATCATACGGAAACCAATTTCAATTCCAATTTTTTGCACCATACCCACGGTCTTGAGATGATTTTGAAGCGATTGTAGAGTAACTCCCAAAGTTTCAGCGAGCTTCTCTTGAGTTTGGCATAAATCTTGGTCCAATAACGCCTCCAACTCAGTGTCTTCAAACTTTACTGGTCTCCCTTCGCGTTCTTCGACATTGGTGTCAAAATCGCCAATTTTAAAAAGGCGGAAACAGTACTCGCATGTTTTTATTGATGGAGCGTGTTCCCCATATGCTTCACACGCAGCGATCGATGTCCATCAGCTGCAATTTTTTCTAAATTAAAACAAAAAAGGTGCGCTTCCCGCAAATTCTGTTTTGTTGGGACAAAGATTGACATGGTTAGAGCACAAACAAATATGTTGTTTACACTTCAGGGAAGTGACACATAATCATTTTTTAGGGAAATGATGACGCTTTATCGTGAATATAGTTACAAGATGGTCCGATGCAATTTAATACTAGATACGCCATCTTTTGTAAATCCCTCAAAACTTATTTGTACCACCAATATAAATATAAATATAAACATTTTCATAGTAAAATATGGGGTTATGATACGGTTTTAAATATAAATATAAGTTTATTATTTAAGTCGTAAAACGAGTATGAATTTTGGAGTCTGGTTCTCAGTTCCGTGGAAATAATTTTGGTACTTGGCTTCATTTTTGTATATTACAGGGGTAATATTGGTTAAAAAAAACATTGGTTTTTAAGGAATCGCTAAACTTAATTTTATCTAATTATTAGTATTTTAGTTTTATCTAACTGCATCATTTCATGATGCATTGTTTTTAATACGGTTTGCGACAACACGATTAATTAACCGGGGCCTAATTTAAACATCTTAGTAGGTATAAATAGTCCCGCATCACAACCGAAAACAAAAATTTCTTTATTAAATCGTAACTATCAAAGCCTTACTAACATAAATGTTAATCTAGATTAAAAATTAATTTTCTTTTGATTAAACCAAAACAAAACCACATATTGCACAAAATACTGAACTATATTACAAGTTGGTTATATAACTTGGTTGTACGAACTATAGAGGGTAGAATGAATTTTGTAGTTTATTCTTTAATTAGGTATAACTGAAATCTCTATTTTATGAAAGCAGTTCCGTCACTTCGCTTGTTAGTTTACCAGAATCCTCCAGTCGTCTTTTGTATTTAGAAAATAAACCCGCGTAGTTAAAATGAAACTTTCACTGAAGGAAATGACCTGGGCAGTGTTTAGGAATTTAAAACTCACTTGTACTCGGAGATAGAAGTACGGACCGTTCGCACAGGGTCGCTAGGTTTTTGACTTTTCACATCATAATAACCCCGTTACTTGAGCATATTGTAAAATAATGCTCGGTATTTAAGAATACACAGTCCTCATTTGAATTGGTCATCTGCAATTTAAGTAAAACGCATAATTTCTACCGGTTGTGGAAATGTAGTATTTATCAACGCTACTCCAAAATGTATTACTCGTATAGATAAAGAATATTCCGGCTTGAAGCCTTACTCGACGTCTTTGTTAAAAATTATATTGTGATCGTTCAGTGTAATCCTGCCTTAATGATTATTTTCCTCGTGTTTTAGTTCCGATATGGTTTTATACGTACTGAATGGTCCATAATACTACATTTATTATTACATTTGCATATGTTTTCAACTCAATAAGCATCTTTATTTTGGTCATGAACTTGAAATATTTCACTATTCAGATTTTTAAACCGGAATTTGCAATGCTGCAGGGGATACAAAATTCAAAATATTTTTTTTAATGTGTAACCACTACATTCCGAAATACAATACTATAATATTTGTAATCTAATCTGAGTTTCGTATTATGTAAACTACTTGTCGTATGTATACGAAAAAAATTCAATTTGTCGATTTGATGAATGATAAGATTTTAAAATAAAATAAAATTCTTGATTATCATTCCTAACAAACAAAAATTGCACTCAATGTTAATGTGTAAATTAAAACAAATCAAAACGATTTTCGAACGAAACGAATTAATTAAATTAATTTAATTTTTGTACAAGGTTATAAAAAGATTTACTGATGTGTTCTTCATAAAATTCTTTAAAATAAATTAGCAGTATAAGCGTGGCAAGATGTACTTTTGCAGATTATGTCGTTTATGCAAACGATAATATTTTTTATTGTAGACATGCGAACAACACTTAGCACTAGGTCACCACAATAAAAAAATCACATACAACCAACTCCAACATACTCCAACATATTGTATCCAATTGAGTACGAAATTATTAAATATTAAATTCAGCGCAGAGTTGTGTGGGTTTTTATCGCACTAATTCACTCATTAATTTCTCACTTTATCTTAATTATATCACTTGATCAATATAAATCATTTAGCTCGATTAATTAGGATAACACGTATCATCAGATTTAATTTCTAATGAATCATCACCACCAAACACATGCATGTATTTGCTCGTAGATAATAAATAGCACTACAAACTTCGCTTACAATCTAATCAACATCAACACACATGATTAACATAACATAACCGAAGACCAAACAAAAATTCTCACCTAATTTATTGAATCAATAAAAAAATAAAAAGTTAAAAAGAAACTGATTAGAAATATTTGAAAGACATAAAAACAATTTTGTGTACGAAACGTTGGAAAGGCCGCGTTAGAATGTGCGATCGTTTTTTTTAACCATATATAGCTTAATTATTTACATTTTTCGTTTGCACTTCGTGTGTTAAAAGTTAAAACATGTACTCGTATCATACATACTTAATTTTTTTATTGAACTGGACACAGAATTGTATTAGAGATTGAAAATAGAAAAATACCCCGCGGGATATGCTTGCAGTTTGAATTTATGATGTAAAGGTGACTATTTGTGCAAAGAAAATTATCTTTTTAATATGCACTGCAGTTGGGAATGTACCAATGAAACCGAAAAATTAGTTGATTCAGAGAATTACTGATAAGAAACGATGTAGTAAGCAATAAATACAGTGGTGGACTTTTAAAATAAAAGTAAATGTGTAGTATGCGGGATTGGTGTATTTAATTATGTATCTGCAACACATTTTATTTTTGTAGTGCATTTGCAGTTTTGAATTATTTATCAGCAAATAATTATCAAATGTAAAACCTTCCCAAATATGAGAACACAAAATGAAAAATTAACCTAACCAAACAGTAGGTACTGTGCTTACCGCGAACTATAATTAATTTGGGTCTCGGTCGAAAACGGCATTTCTCAAAACTGCATATTTCAAAACGGCATAAGGTACTCGTACAAAACGACATAGGTACAGAACCGCATTTTTCAAAATTGCATATTTTAAAACGACATACGTGCAAAACGACATTTTCTTAACGACATTTATCGTTTAGGGTATATTTCCAGCAATTGCTTTCAAAAAGCCATATGTTTTTTTACTTAATAATATATCCTTTGTTAATTTTTTTGTAGGCGTACCATATTTTTATGATGACGTACCATATTTTGTTAAACAGAACAACCAAATAATATTCGAGTACAAAAACTATAATACACGACTGCAAACGAACAATAGCGAAAGATGGGAATTTAACTTTGAAGTTCGGTTAAGGGAAAATGGTAAAAACTGAATAATTTTGGGATGCGGCATCAATAACAATTAAATAATTATCATAAGTTTGAAACACAGTAAATATTAATGTTCGTTGCTGCTGAAATATTCGATACATTTTTAGTAGGTAGCTGCACTTCGCCCACTGTTTCTAAGTAACATCAAATTAATAAAACTATTACAAACCAGGTTTTACATAATATATATATCAGGTGTCATATTATAAATATGTACCTGAGCTTCGATGTAGTATACACGATATTCTGATGTAAAGGTATGCTATACCATATTATATAGGTGCGATAAACATAAAATTATTGTAATTTCTTAAAAATGTGCTATCTTGGGCAGGACCATAAATAGGAAAAACCCTCAACCAAAAATCGTAATGGCGACGTACGTTAATAACGATACATATCTTGAAACTATTATCTTTGAATCGAATTTTTCGATAAACCCCATAAATTAAGAAAATACTTGCATGAGATGTATTGCAATATGGAGTAATCCGCTACGACCATGCAATTGTAGTAACTAACTAGAACTTCGAAGCTCTATATAAAAATTTAGGTGAAGGAGAATATTATATGCATACTAAATCTCCAAATAATTTGTTGTAATTCCAATGAAGGTAAATACCTTTCTTATAACATACCTACTAAAGTTATTATATAAAACATGTAGAAGACACTTCTCATAATCAATTTCATCTCATAAATTTTATTCAAAATCATGTGTAAATTCAACTCTACAGAAAAAATTTCATTCATGCCAAATTTCATTGTGTTCCATTAAAAAATAACCGTACCTGTTGAACATATTCCAGAAATAGAATGAAAAGATAATTCTAGATTCATAATCCATTAAAATATTTCATTCTATCTTGTGCAGTTTTAAAAATGTCGTTTTGTACCCATGCATGTTTCAAATGCAGTTTTGTAAAATGCAATTTTGAAAAATGCCGTCTTGAAAAATGCAATTTTGTACCATATGCTGTTTCGTACCTTATGCCGTTTTGAAATATGCTGTTTTGTACCTTATGCAGTTTTAAATTATGCAGTTCTGAACGGATCCCAATTAATTTGAATATTCTACTGTCATTCTTGTAAGTCCTAGTAAGTAAAAAATGTTATTAGTAACGATTTCAAAAGTTATTTCTATACTTTCTCAACTACCAAAATGTTGCTTGCAAAATCAATTGCTTCCGCATTTCTAAAAATTAAATTAAAATCCTTAATCGATTTTTTCCCCATCCTTTTCTATTATTCGACCAAAAAATATGCATTTTAATGATCTGGCTTTCTAAATTTGTTAGAAGTAGTATTACGGAATGTAGTGTTACAAATTGTAGTAATGGGTGATAATTCGATTTTATAGAGCCTAATAATGAGAACTTGATGATCTAGATATTAAGAAAACATTTAACGTATTGAAGAAAAAGACTGAAAATGCAAGTTGCATGATGTGCTCTTCGATGGCCTTTGGCTATAGTTTTCCGATAATGAATTTGTCAAGTATCAATTCCGTACAATTTTGTTATTGAGCAAAATATTGGATAAATCGAGCCGTGTATTGGATAAATCGAGGAACTACGAGTATGTACATACTTGCTTTAAATGTTACAATTGATTATTTTATATATCGAAAAATTAAACTATCCGACTTTTGGTAACACTTAGCGTGTTTTTTTATCAGCGCCCGATAAATGTATCCGGTGCACCCAATATCCTATGTCAAAACTTATATTAAGCGCGTTATTTTTGCATATAATTAATTAATTTAACTCCAAACCAATATTTTTCATTCAACTTTTTAGTTAAAAATCGATATAAAAATATTTTATAATTTTTTACTTTTGTTTTCTATTGTAATGGGTTTTATTGTGGTTGTTCCGTACACATTGGTCTATCTTCAGTAATCTCGAATTAAATACACAATCATAGGAAATTATTCCATTTAGCGTCAAATCTGTGTGACAAACGACTATGTTAATCGACACCCCATACTACTGTCCGTTATCGCTGGTCCACGGATAAATTTGAATTTTTTTGACTCATAGATGGAAAATTTACGTAAGAATCCTAACAATCAGTTTCGAACGGATTAGATTATTGATTTAAAAAAAATCGGTGTTCTCATCAGGTCGCGACGACTGATGTTGTATTACTTACATTGGAATATTGTCTATATATGTATATAGGATAATACCATGTATTTGTAGTTTTACTAGCGATTGTGTATTTAATTCGAGAGTACTGAAGATAGACCAATGTGTACGGAACAATCACAATAAGACCCATTACAATAGAAAACAAAAGTAAAAAATTATAAAATAAATTCGTAAAAAACACGAAAAGTTAATTGTGAAAATGAAACGTAGATGAAAAATATGAATGAATCAATTTCGTTAGGCTAGCAGTAATTCGCTAGTACTACAAATACATGGTATTGTTCTATATATATATGGACAATATTCCAATGTAAGTAATACATCAGTCGTCGCGGCCTGATGAGAAGACTGATTTTTTCAAATCAATAATCTCATCCGTTCGAAACTGATTTTGTTGGGATTCTTCTTACAAATTTTCCATATATGAGTCAAAAAAATTCAAAAATAATTTGCTCTACCTATTTATCGGGAGCCGCTATCCATTTCAGTGGGAAATTTGAAAGGTTTCTTTGTTTTAAGAAACTTACTGTAGGTGGCCGCTTTGCAATTATTCGTAGTCTATTTTAAATATTTTCACATGTACAGCATACTATCGTATTCACATATATTTGTGCAGTAAATATTTTTAATGCAACGCCACACAACTTCTTTAAAATTGATATAAACAAAAATCTTTTAATAGTTTAACAAAAATAAAAATTAGTAGTTTCAATTAATTTTTATTTAGGATGCTTAATTATTTTGCTTTATAATTCAATAAAAAAAAATGTTTAATTTTAATTTTATACAAAATTATTTGTGCACATACATTTTATTCATAATTATTTATACTAAAAAAAATTTATTTATAATAATTCAATCAGTTATATTTTAATTCAGAATAGACAAAAACACATTAAACAACAAATCAATTGCACGTATTTCCTCCTTTTGATTTCAAAACTTCTGCGTGGCGTCTGGGCATAGATTCGACTAAATTTTAAAAAAAATCTATTGGCATGGTGCTCCACGCATTTATTATGGCGTTCCAAGTGGCTTCTTCAGTCCTTCCAACAACACAAGGAATTTGTATTTTTATGTACCCCATATATTCTCAATCACATTAAGATCCGGGCTCTGAGGCGGCCATTCTAATAAAGGTTGGTCCAAATCTTTTAAAAACTTTAGTACCATTTTGTCTTTATGGATAGAAGCATTATCCTGTTGCAGCATAAAGTGTTCTCTAATTAATTTGCATTCAGCCATTAACGCCACATCATTTAGAAGCAGCAAATAACGGCTTTGAACAAGTTTCCCTCTTAACAAAGTAATCGGACCAACACCGTTATACGATATGCATCCCCATATTATAAAGTGGCATCCACCAGAATGACGCGTTGGTGCGACGACTGTACGTTTCAACTTCTCTGAAGGTTTCGAATAATAGAAATGCCTTCCCCAGGTCCCATCAAGAGAGAAAATTGATTCGTCCGTCCATAAAATATTCCTCCAAAACTCCAACGGTTTGTTAATATGCTCCCTTGCAAAATTTAATCTTTTTTGAGTGGCGTATTTTTTTAGATTCTCCTCCCACAATCTCCTGTGTATTGTTGGTTGGCTAATGGGTCTATTTCTCGAAAAGTTTATAAACTTTTGTATGCTGTTTTGCGTCGTTCATGGATTGATTTTCACAGATCTTACAATTTATCGGTCTTCTGTGGCAAATGTTGCTCGATTTCGGCCTCTTTTAATGGCATTTTTTACCATTTCATGAATGTTTTTTGGTACAAAATGGTATTTGGCCACCATACTTTTTCGATAATTGCGTGGTCGAAATTCCAATTTCATAATCAGCTACCATTGCTGCTCTGACTTCAACACTAAATTCAAATTTTTTAGGCATTTTTACTGAAGAATTAACTTAAATTTTTTTCATAACTAACTAATTACACACTAAGTCAATTTCAGAAAAAACAAAAATTCAAATAACTGATTTAAAAATCATAGTGAGCCAGGTTTTTTAATATGCACAAATAATTATGAATAAAAATGTTTGTGCACAAATAGTTTTGTATAAAATTAAATTAACTATATTTTTTCCTAAATTTCAAATTAAACATTTTTTTTTTATTGAATTATAAAGCAAAATAATTAAGCATCCTAAATAAAAATTAATAGTTTCAAAAAGATTTTTGTTTATATCAATTTTAAAGAAGTTTGTGTGGCGTTGCATTAAAAATGTATACTGCACAAATATATATGAATACGATAGTACAACGAAAAATTTTACATGTCAGTATACAAATTTATTTGCGTGCACTTAAAAAATGTACAACTCGGTTTGCAAACAAAAGTACTCGCGAATTTTACAAATGGAATGAAACCAAAAATTTCCCGAAATTGTATAGAGTTATTTTCAACCCTGCAATAAACACAGCAACGGTTGTTAGTATGGTTTGTTAAAACTTTGGTATTAAATGGCTGTAGGATGATTTGCAACAGCAACCATCCTTATTTTATATAGGAAGTCATATTTAATCCTTCATAGATTAAATGTTGCTCCCAGAATTTTCTAAATATTTTTAATAGTGGACCGTATCGCGTACGTAGTTGGTTTTTCTTTCTAATTCTTAATTATTTGAAAATTTTATTTTGTCCGTAGTCTAAAAATCTCTTGTCAATTAGTTTTATTTATGTATGTCAATCAGCGGTTGTTTTCGGAAAATGTCAAAATGATTTATATACAAATGAAAATAAAACACTTTGCGAATAATTGCAATCTTACAATAAAAATTGAAAACGCAGCAAGATGAATTCTTGTTTATAACGTCATGTCCAAATAAATGACAATTTCAATTGGTATATTTCAGGTCGTTGAAAGTTTGATTATTAATTTGAATGGTACAGCGGCAATACAGATAGTAGAGGAAATTCGGATAGATAATTTCCCTTTCAGCGCCCAATAACCCGCGTCGGATAGCGAATAAAAAAATACACCAACTGTCCTATATAATCAAGGTGTATGTTACTCAACTTGCCAAAACCGATGTTTAGTAAAAATCATTTTTTGACCATAAAATATTAACAATTGACCTAATTCTTGCTTTAGGATAAAGTTAAATGTATAATTGAGGTTTTAATACATGATTATCGAAATAAAATGTTTAGTTTGTCTATGGTTAGGTTTCAAAGTTGATTGTTATTTTTTTTTGAAAAATACAAAATAATTTTTTCAATATTTTACCTCTAAACGGCGAAAAATATTTGCATCAAGATATTGAGAAACATAAAATCGAGGTATTAAAACATGATTATCAAGATAAGTCTTGAAATGACGTACAAAATGTAAAATTTAGTTCAACAATTTTATAAATTTCGATTTTTATCAATAGAAAAGTCGATGCATCAAACGATGTTTATTTGTTTTTACGCCGCAATGACAATTATTTTTGGTATTTTTTACTATATTTAGATGGTAAATCACGAAATAAAAAGTGTGTCCAAGATAAGTGGTCATTAATTTATTATAATATGCAATGGCCGAATGTCGAAGGGCCAAATGTGTCGAAGGGCCGAATGTGTCAAAGGGCCGAATGTCGAAAGGCCGAATGGGTCGAAGGGCCGTTTTTTTATTTATTGTTTACTGTTTTATATATTGTTTAAAGTTTGGTACCTCTGCTATTAATTTTCCCATTTTAATGATTATATAGGGATGGAAGACCAATGTCGAAATTCCACGTATCCAGTCAGCGATACATTTTGGTGAAGGAAAATTTTGCCATGCGCCACCTGAGACATTCGGCCCCATGTCAGCATTCTGATAATAGGTATATGGTACAAAAAATAAAAAAAATAATTAAATTAAACTAAAAAAAAGTTCTTATTCAAATTCAGTGTTTTTAATTACTTGATAATTAATTTAAAATACATAAATTCCTAAGAAATTCATTTATATTTTCTAAAAAAATTAACAAAATATTCCTTAAACCAACAAATTAAAAAAAATATATTTCTAAAACAAAAAAATTAAAAAAAAAATCGGACTTTCGCTCCATTCGGCACTTTGACCGAATCGGCCCTTCAACGCATTCAGCCCTGCGACACATTCGGCCCTGCAACACATTCGGCCGACATTCGGCCCTTCGACATTTGGTCCTTTGAAATTCGGCTCTTCAACCTTCGGCCCTCTGATACCACACCGTATAAACAATATAAGTAAAGTTTAGTAATCAACTAATACA
Source organism: Nephrotoma guestfalica (assembly GCA_963691935.1). Taxonomy (NCBI): domain Eukaryota; kingdom Metazoa; phylum Arthropoda; class Insecta; order Diptera; family Tipulidae; genus Nephrotoma; species Nephrotoma guestfalica. Next base: position 138,074,250 of record OY829913.1, on the reverse strand, counting down.
AAATTTTGGTACTCTTCTTTAATAAACTAAGAAACAAAACAGTTGCATACGTTTTAGGGGCATTTAAATATCGATACTAAAAAATAAACTTGTTCTCTCAGTATATTACAGCCTTAAGGCGTTATTTCTTCTTCATATCTCCCAATTTATGGAAAAAGCTCAAGTATGAAGTTCCATCCCGATCAGTCTGAGCGTACGGAGTCGATTTTTGTTGAAAATCAGTTTTTTAATCAAAAATCGTCGTTTCCGCTTAAATTTGGAAAAACCAAGGTCGACTGGTACTGTTGCAAAGTTATACTTTTAACACTATGCGCCGTTGGTACTTGGCGAAACACATCATCAGAAGTATCTACTCCTGATGATGACCTAACAAGTCGAAATCGATCGAGTAATTTTTAAACATTCTGAACAAATTAAAAAAAATAAATACAAAAAAAAAAAGTTTTTTGCGAAATAATAAACAAGTGTTATAATGTGTTTATTAAGTGTTGCAAAGTTAATTTACAATCTTTCACTTCATAGTCATTTTTCTAAAAAATGATATACTTTTCAAAATATTTGCAAAAAACGAAAAAGCTCCCATGGAAGCTGTCACTTCAGGTGGACCGATAAAGGCCAAACATAACTGGGACCCCAATTAATTGTAAAAGCTTAATTATGAAATTTCATCCGGATCAATCAATACGACCAGGCTATGTAAATAGACCCAATTTTTGTTAAAAACGATTTTTGACAAAAATCGTAATTTCCGCTTAAATTTTGAAAAACTGGACTGATATTGCTGCAAAATTAATTTGGAATCTTCTCAATGATATAACTTTCAAAATATTTGCAAAAACCAAAAAAGCTCCTTTAGAGGCTGGCACTTCTGGAGCACCGATTTCAGCCAAAAATCATTGGGATCTCCTAATTTATGAGAAAGGCTTAAGTATGAAGTTTCATCTCGATCAGCCAATTCGTCTGTGCTTTAGAGGAGTTACAGACATTTAGTTTGCACGACACTACACACGCCCACAGGAGAGTTTTAAAATATCCTATTTTTGACTGCGGCGATATAGCGAATGGTAAATCTACGAAAATCCTAAAGTCAAAATTTGCTGACAACAATTATTTGTTGTAAACAAATAATTGTTGTCAGCAAATATCTTTTATAGTGCTTTATTAAAATTATAAATAATTTAATAACAAAGATTCTAACGCTGAATTTTTAGTTATCACGATTGAAAAAAATTCCACTGCGTGGAATCCGTGATGCTCCAATCGTGAATTGACGATTGTACATCTGCGATAAGCGCCTCTGTCGGAAAATGTAGAAATGCACCAAAACACTAAATGACATGGTATGGTAACGAACCGAACAATTAATCAAGAAATACTGCTATATATTGGTTTGCTGTCTTAAATTATACGTTCTGCACTATTATGTGAATAATTACCGTGCTTATTTTGGTTGATTATTTAATATCGAAAAATTTTAACGTCAAATAGGACGGACACTAGTTTCATATCCACTAGTGATGCTCTAATCATCAATAGGCTTTTTAATAATTAGTTACTTTCCCCTACACAATACTCGTCTTTCAAATTAATCGAACTAACAAAAATCAACAGCGAAACACTAGCTTCATTTGGTTGAAACATTGGATAATTTCTGGAGCCATCACATAAAATATTATCGATAAAATGTGTGCTTGGTCCTTTTAATTAAAAAAATTTAAATGTATGGGTCTATTCCAACGTGAATTGTGGTAAAAGCCCTTATGACGGATTAAAATTAAGGCCTAGAGTTATAATTTCACTTTTTACTGTGGATAAGGTCTTATCTACAGAAAGGAATATACTAAATATTTTTCAAATCAGACACGTTAACCATTATTAGAATTACATTATAATCATGATCCTCTAAAAAACAAGTAAAGCGTAAATCCAAAACCAAAAAAGAAATACCGAATTGTGTTGTAAATCGTGTAAACCTGGCTATGGATTTTACGTTTACACATACAGTAACTTTCGTTTTAGAGAATAAGTGTGTTGGTATTGGTATATAAATAGTAAGTTAGGATCAATTGTTTCCATGCTGTCAATATTTCGCCATATTTCGGTTTACGCAGAGGATATGAACACGCTTAGAGAAATTTAATTGTAAATGATCCACAATTTCTACAAGATGATTAATTTTGTTGTTTGGTGTGAAATGAACCATTCGGAATATAATACTAACAAACGTCTGTCTATGATATTCTTTCCCCCTTAGGGTGTTTTGCAAACACCAACTATTAACTTATTTGATACCGTCTTGAATAAATCGATCAAGTTATTCCAATCGATGCATTTGCGATTTAATTAAACTGACTTATATTCATTTTATGTCGCTGTTGTTAGATTTGAATATATAAACTGTATTGTTATTACATTTAGTGAATAAATGTTTTGAAGATTTTTGCTAGAACACTGACTTATTCAAATAAGTCTCTTCGCGATTGAGTTATTTGAATAAGTCAGTATCCACAAAAAAGTGAGTATTTGGGAAAGGTCTATTCGAGTTTTGGGTGTTATTAAATATAATAAATAGAGCAAAGTCAACTGGTAGTATACAGTTTATGAGTTTACTGAGTTCTTTTGTGATATTATCTTTTCTAGTCATTCGACAAAATCAAAACCTTCAATCTTATGTCACAAATTTTTAGAACAGCGGCAGTTTTCTGTATACATTTTCATAGAACTGAGTATGGCCATACAACAAACCCATCTCAAGACTGTACCGTGAGTTTAATTTCAACTACAACAGTTTTGATTTCATTGTTACGAAAGCCGTATTAAAGAATTTATTTTATGGTAGGTATCAATATTTTTATTACATAAAATAATATTTTTATTTAAAAATCTAGTTTTCTAAGTATCAAGGTTTCTGATTATGATAGATTTGAGATTTTATTGTGGATTTATATTTTTTAGCTCTGCTTTAACTCTGATTAATAATAAATCGGATTTGTGTAAATTCGGTTTGCATGATGGATTTGAGTATCCAAATTGAATTTTGCAGTTAGTTCTGTTATGTAGCCTCATTCGATCACAGTATTCTTTTATATACGTTGATTTCTTTTCACAGATAAATTTGCGCTTAGGTCAAAACGGTAACTGCTACGAGTATTTTCTTAAATTTTGATGAAATTACATACAAATTGGCAGTCAATTTTTTGATCTTAGAACAAAGTTTTTTGTAAAAAAAAATCGGCTTTAGAATTCCACAAGCTGAACAGTTCCTTAACAAAATGTTGAACACATTATTTAGTAATAACATAATAAATTATTACTTATCAATAGTTTCTATTATACTTTTAATTATATTTCTGAATTTATTGTCTATCTCCACCATTGACGTTTCACGAAAATAAAATAAAATCGAACCCCAATAAATTTTGTTGTTGTTTTGTCTTTGCATTTGTGAATTGCAACTCGTTGCTTACCTAAAATTTATGTTGAAAAAGTGCAACAATAATATTTCACCTCCAATTAATTTATAAGCAAAACGAGGAAATGTTGTGTTGCAGTTGCAACTCATGTAAACAGCACCATTAATTGCTTCCTTTTTTAAATCAAGTATGCTGTACTGCGTTCTACCATAGTTTGTTGAAACTGGTTCAGTTGTTATTAAAAAAACACCGATTCGTTGTCGTCCAGTGGCATTATTCTGGTAATTTCCCGGGGATAGGGAATTAGGGAAAGAATTTATGTAATTTCTGTTTAAACACTGGCTTTCCAGCCTATTAAATTGTCAGGGAAAAATATTCCCAATTTAATTTTGTTTTCAAAAAAAATTAACACCTGCTTTTTACCTCAGTAAGCCAGAAAAAAATGTTTAAACAGAAATTACATATAAATTCTTTTCCCAATTCCTTATTCCCGGGGAATTACCAGAATAGTGCCATTGAGGACGACTATGGAAAATAGTGCTGAAGTGCTAGAGCTTGGAATTTAAAAAACTATTTTAATTCGAATTTTAAGCAAATATCTTTAACCTCATCCTTACAAATTTCAATATTTTGGCAGCCATTTGATGGATGCTTTGTTTTATACTTAAACGGAGGAATTTGTAATGCATGTGTCTTTGAGAAATCATGCTTCCGTAATTGGTTACGATTCTAGTAGGAGAGCAGCGAAATAAATATGGTGAGCGAGGAAAACTAAATGAACAGGGCCCGATACGATCTGTCATCAGAAATTATATTGATTAACGAAGCGAGAATAAGTTCGAGCGTCGATCTTTGGATTTTTAGCTTATTTACGGGTATAAAAAATTCCATTGAGTATGGTAACGAGTAGATTCGCGTATTTTAATAAATTTTGTTATTGTGTTAAATGCAGCAAGTAATTCTTGTATTTTAACGCATTTTGATTTTATTTTAAATTTTAAATCATTTCTATTGCAATTTAAATTAACAACTGTGAAAAAGCAACATACAAAGCATATCACATTAACAGAATTCTACTTCGTCTATCTTTATTTCGGTTAGTGGTACGATCTACAGAAGACTCCAAAATTTTGATGGTCATAACAAACAGATATGGTCTAAACAGTGCCTTCCTTACACAAGTCCAATTGTATGAATATGCCCACTTTACAGTTTTTGTCAATCTGTGTAATTAATTTTTATTCATTAGGGGATAAGCAAGTATTAGATGTGCAAGTAGAAACTCGGCTCTGAAGTTGGTTGCATGAAAATATACTTGAACGCATTCAAATCGCCCACCATTTTGGATATATGTAGATTACTCATTGCTGTTTTTATGACATAAGTTTCATGGATATCGATATGCAACATTTACGTCATTGCATTCTATTCTGTTTTCAAATGAAAAAAAAAACGCTGCTCAAGCTATGGAATTGATTAATTCGACTTTGAGTGAACATTCTGTGAGTCATTCAACAGTAAAAAAGTGGTTTGCAAGATTTCGTGATGGCAATTTTAGTCTTGAGGATGATCCACGTCCAGGTGCAGTAAAACAATTTGAAGACGAAGAAGTTAAAGATTTACTGGATGAAAATCCGTGTCAAACTCAAAAAGAGATTGCAGAATAGTTAGGATTTACTCACCAAGCAATATCACTTCGATTGCATGCAATGGCAAAAATATAGAAGGAAAGAAAATGGGTTCTTAATAAACTGGGCGAAGAAAATAAAAACCGGAGAATTTGTTTTCTCGGTTCTAAAGAAAGAATTTTTTGCACAAAATCATTACGGGTAATGAAAAATGAATTTTGTACGCCACTCTGGAGGAAAAAAGACCATTTTCGGGCCAAGGAATGCGGAAGGTGATATTGCTGCACGACAACGCTCGCCCACATATAGCAAAATCAACTCAGGAACTCATCTTCTCCTTAGGCTGGGCAAAAATAAATTTTACAACATGCGGCGTATTCTCCAGACTTGGCTCCCTCTGATTACCTCTTATTCAGGTCGATGTCATCATATTTGAAAGACCAGCGGTTCACGATAGTTGAAGGTGTGCAAAAATGGCTCGATGACTATTTTGCCTCGAAACCAGCAAGTTTGTGATAAATGAGAAAATACCATAGATAGTAATGGCGAATATTTCGATAATTATTCTTTGTACCAATTATATTTTTAACAAAGTTGATTTTGACCAGAAAAGCCGAGTTTCTACTTGCACATCTAATAAATCACAAATCGTATCTATAAATTATTAACAAGGTAATTAGATAATAACGTTGCTGCGTGGCGCCGTAATCGGTTCTGTGATTAACTATAGAATCCTTTCCTTATATTACCTTTAATGTGGACGCTTACTCCAGGAATGTGTTTAACAACCCGTGGATCGCCATTATAGTGTACGTCTCTTATCATATCATCTGTGTAATTCATTTCTATTCATGCAAACCACACTTTAATTGCCATTTTAAAAAATACTACAATTATTTCTACATATGTAGTAAACAATATATAATTATTTCTGCACGTATGACAGGCATTCATGCAAGTTAAAATCTCATGTAATAAACAATGTTCTCGATGATCTGTTCTACTAATTTTCTGCAATAATAAAAATATGATTCAAAATTGCACTTAAAATGCCATAATCGGAAACTCTTATCAAATTCATGAATCACACCTTTCACATATCATTCGTAATACTTATTATTTGTTACTTTGAGCTCCTCGCGCTTAGACAATAATATCGCATCACGCACACAAATGTGAAGTAACACATAATCATACCTTATCATGCGCTATACACATTTTGTAGTGCGAATTTTAATTGGGTTTTGAACAATCGTATTTTTCATATCATTTTCTTTTTGTGTACGTTTATCTATTGTTCTTGTAGTAGTTAGTAGACAATTTTTTTCCATTTGCCGAGCTCGAGTCACCTCAAAATATCGCTAACTTCCTTTCTGTACATTTGTGTATGATTCAAAATTATTTAGTCTTGTTATCAGTGCACTTCCGCAATGTCTATGATAATCTAATTTTTGGCGTATCGATCACGCCACTGCGCACAAATCGAAACTTCAATGAGTGGTTCATTCTTATCTGCGTTACAAAGTATGATTATTCAATTCTTAATCGATTCTCATTGTCACTTATTTTTTGTATATTCGTTTTGGTATAATTAACCTTGTGACCACTTACTTCAGTATATACGAAATTTATCAATTCTAGTGCACTCGAGTGCTCTCCAAGCGTTTAATTGATCATTAACATCATTGTATCAATTTCGATAAATTTGGAACACATATTTTGTTAAATATCATGTATGTATGTATTATACTCGTATGTTATATATAATGTAATCCAATATTGCCGTTTGATCAATCAAATTTGAAGCAATAATTACAAATCTACAATACATGTACATTAATCAATTAATTGTTATGTTTTATCGATTATCGTGATAAATAAAATCCCATATATAGTTGCCAGTGCCGACCCCACAATTTTATCTACATGTATGTTGAAATTAAAAACTAATTATTTACTAATAAAACTGTGTTCGCTTATACATTTAAAACCAACTTACTAGTATTTAACTACTGCCTGGCGTATCTCGAGGCTTTCGCGAATACCGTAAATCAATTTTATCAGCTATTTCATCAATTGTTTTGAATTGAACACGTAATCTAATGGTGTTTGGTTTGTTTGGTCGATAAGCACAAACGGACACATGTTTCATCAAATTCAGTGGCCGGATATCCAACGCATACGAACGCAACTGCTTTGGAAAAGCCATTATCTAGCAACGTTCTGTTATATAAATAAATACGGTGGTACATAGCATAATTCGTTCCAGAACTCGTTAAGCGAAACAACGTTTCCCATTCCCATATAAATTAATGTAAAATACGATAACGTTATGCGAGGTGCTATAATTAGCATTATAATTACTCGTTATGCGAGGTGCTCATTAAGCGAAGTACCACTGTAGTTCTTAAGAAAAAATTTGAAATCATTAAATATGAATTTAATTACAGCACTTTAGAAGGATTGATACCAAAAATAGTAACGGTTGACCCATCTAGCATTTGCAGTTTCAACTACTGGTTATTTCTAGTGTGGCAACACTTACGTCATTCGTGTTATAACATAAAATTAGTTTAATGTTTGACATTTACGAAATGGGTCGCTTTAAATATTGAAAACTTACTTTCAAAGTGGTGAGTGCTCTACCCAAACTGTACTGAGCATACATCAACATCAGCTCGCCATTGTGCTCAAGAATTGACCATTTCACGCAGTTCTGTGATGAGAATTTTATATAAAGGCCTCGGTATGAAGATGTACAAAGTTGTACTGAATTGGCAGGAGCTGAAGCAAAATGACCATCCGCAACGTTTTCGGTTCGCTAATTGGGCTGTGGAATGCTTGGATCCGACGAAGCTCGTTTTCACCTCGGATGCTACGTCAACAAGCAAAATTGTCACATTTGGAGCTCAGAAAATCCACACGTAACCATGGAGAAGCCAATGTATCCACGAGTGACTGTTTGGTGTGGAATATGGACCGACGGCATCATTGGTCCATTTTTTTCGAAAATAAGTATGGAGCCACTCTTACAGTCAATGAGGAGCGTTACCGAGCCATAATAAACAAGTTTTTGTTACCAAGAATTCAAGAGGTCGAATAATCAGCCGTAACTGAGATGTTCTCGCAGCTGTGATTTGACTCTGTTGGTTTATTTTTTGTGGGGAGCCGTTAAGGGTAAGTGTTACGCTAACCATCTAGAGACAATCCAAGGCTTAACAGATCAAATCGAAGTTGCCATTGATGAGATACTAGCCCATACAATCGAAAATGTTCTGAAAAATTGGGTTGACAGTATGGGGTACTGTAAAGTCAGCCGTGGACGTAATTTGAATGAAATCGTGTTCCATACTTCTAATCACTTCCAAAGCAACAAATTACTTTGAAAAATATTCATTCATCTTTAAACTAAATCCAAATTAAATCGCTAACGTTAGATGGGCCACCCTTTACAACTGGTAATTCGGCATTACCCAAACTAATTAAACCATGTTGTTTTAATCGTAATCGGAAATATATTTTTGCTATGACTATGCTGTTTCGTGCTAATTGATTTACACGGGAACGGTTAGCACTGGAAATCCACTAAAGCATCGGACACACATATTTATAGTAATTATTATAGAGAAGTTCTGATTTGAAATCAATCTTAGAACTTTAATTGTAAATTTTTCTGAAAACAGATTTCGTCTTAACAGTAACCAACGCAAATGCGTTTTTTTATTAGATCTCCCTTGATTTTCTTAAAAAAGGTTTTTTCAAAGGAGCACTACACAACTCAAAGTATTTCTTTCTTCTCACCTGTCTTATTGCAAAAATTCGTTCTCCAATTTTTCCCACAGATGCACCTAATATACAAATTACACCTTTTGCATCCATAGCATTATATTAATTATCAAGCAAACCTCCCTTCATCGCAGGCATATCGGCTCTTCTATTCCATTCAGTTTGTAAGTGCGAAGATATCCATTGCAGAATCACTTCACTCCCACAAGATTGAATGTCACACGACAGTTCCACGTATAAATTTTTCTGAGTTCCCTACTGATTAATTCTAATCTCAGAATACAACTACCCTCCTTCTTTTTTATTCATTGCCAACTTGGTTCCTGCCATAATCCCAATCAATTCTGCATTCATTTTACAGATGCTATATCATTAACTCTGAAAACTTTTTCTTTTCTCATTGAAGGAATGAATATTTCCACACCCATAAGATATTCACACTTCCACGTCTGCAAAATAACTCATTTGCATTTTTCGAATTTGCTTAATCGATAACTCATTCATCATTGTTTTGGTTATGCTTCCAAAATTCAAACAAACAACAAGATTGCTAGGGGGATTTTTTGGAGCCACTTGCCTATTTTGGAGAATATGTTGGTATTCCCCAAAGTGAGCCGGGATCTTGCAGTTTTTTGATAAACTGTTCTCTTTTGCAATCTTGTCATAATTTCATTCACTAAATCATTATTTTTTATTAACATTCGCGCAGTCTCTCGTACGATGATCCTTTCTCGCTTATAAATAAGAAGTCAATCACCCATTTTAGACCAAAGAGAATGTATTAGGTTATAATTGGTCGCTCTCAATATTATTGTTACGCAAGCATATATATTCATCTCATAGGCAATTTTTGAGGACACCAGCACCTTTTGCATCATGTCAATCACATTTGGATGAGTCCCCCTATTCGGTTACTCACCCTTTTGATTGCATTCAATCTACTTTTACAACTAAATATCGGCTATTTTGTCCATGTGCTCCTTAAAATTCATTATTTTTTCAATCCAGATTTTCAAATACCTATAGTCACGTTAACACAATCAATACTTTCGTAATATATTTGCATATCAATTCCTTTCTTCGATCTAAAATCCATACATCATTTTCTCGTATTCAGACGCAAATTCAAATCATTCAGACGCTCCCTTACTGATTCACAGGTTCCTGAACCCGATTCCGTGCTTGATCGATATTATTGTCTTTTCCTAGTAAGACAAAGTGATAGGAAAATTGCAGAAGGACCGTGTCTTCAGAATTATATCGATGAATCGAGCTCGTGTACAGATTGAAGAGAATCGGTGGAAGTCCAACGTTCATCGTCTCCCCTAATCCGTAATCATTTCCACATAACGCTAACTTTCGGTTAGACATAAAACCACATTCCCATACGCAATGCACTTCCCAAGCAAACTTTTCTATACATTCGACTTTTCTACATTTCTACATTCGTTACCAGAGTGGTTACGATGAAAACTAAAAGTTGGTTTTGGCAATAAATCATGTTCATTCATAAATTTTTCAATCCTACCTTTCAGCGTACCATTCACAATTTTGATAGACATATTCAATAAACATAGACCTCTATAATTTGTTGTTCTAGTTAGGTCACGATCCCATTTTGGTATCGGAACCACACTGCTTTCCTTCCACTTTTACAGTATTTGAATACTCATTCACACATTATTTACAATTCGAAGCAAGGTTACCTTTCTTTCCAAATTCAATATTAGAACCATTCTGTAATTTACTCTATTTATTCCCGGGGTTATGGATTTTGGCAGTTCCAAAACACTAAAGACAAGTCGATTCCAATCGAATCAACACACATTTAATTCAAACTCGTATTAACATTTTCAGGTAACATACTCGTACATGTATTATAATTACCTAAAATATTTCGTACATCCATTGTAAGAATTGATTTCCATTCGCTAGATCATCTAGCACTGCATTTCGCATTTCTTGCATAACTCTACTCGTCCTATTAAATTTACCAATACATCCTTAGTTGTGGTTCTATGTGTAATTGACCATTCGTTCTTTCATAATTTAGTCTACATTCACTACAAATACGTCTATTAAACTCACTTAAAGCTTCCCGTTTGCTATCATACCAGTACTGCTGTGAAACGAAAATTTGAAAGAAATTTAATTCTTGCTTTCGTACAACAGACATCATTCGCTCGCTCTATTTCACACTCAACCTAAAAATGTTTCGATCAGTAAATAATCACTTACAGATTCTCATCTGTAACATTAAAAGTGACCTGGTTCGCCGGTCCGCTAGACACTAAAGTGATGTCTATGGCACTAGAATTGGCCCTAACATTTGCTATTTTTGTTGGCCTTTCATCGTTGAGGATTGCGAGATCCGAATTCAGAACGAGGTCAGCCAACAAATTTTGACATTGATTGTTGTTTTTACAAGCCCACATACGCAAATATTTATTCAAAGCACCTCCCACAGTCATGTCATTTTTACCACGTGCTCAATCAAAAAATTTTCTAAAATCCCTCAAGGTTTTTTACCTCTAACATACACATATTTAATAGAAGTTACTTACATACCAGATTTCTGTCCAGATTCCGAATTTTGGTGGCTATGACTTTAATAACTATATGCAAAATTGGGGATTTTATATTTATCTGACCAATTTTCATGCATTCATTAGATCTTACCATACGGTCTGCCATTCAAGGATTTATCTTCATCCTCATTGATCCCTATTATATCTTCTAAAAGGGTTAATTCCGACGGATTAAAAAGGGATATTGCCTGCTCTGCTTGTTGATTCTTCGATTTTGCTTTTATTTATGGAATTTTTATTTTTTCGGTCTCATTTTATTTAGTTGTTGCGGTTGATAATACTGTGTTTCTGTTCTGTGTTTCTACATGCTTGATCTGATCTGGTTCAGTTCATATTTCACGAAACAACGCAAAGGCGCTTACTAGATTTCAAATCAAAATTTGTGATCTAAAACGAAATTTGGATCAGGTTTTCCATATAAAATTTGAACCGATTCGGTACAATGTGTGTCAAACACGGCAATTGTTGATATTATTAGAGTTGCTGTTATTATTGTTGTAGTTACTTTCAATTTTATCGTTATTATTGTTGTCAATTTTATTGTTGTTACACTAAATATTATTGTAAGTTTCTTGTTAGAATTGTTTTTTTTTTTTTGGGCATTACTGATTGGGATTGTTTGCCGAATTTTGCTTGATAATTTCACTGTAAGATAATCTAGGAGGGCGATTGATCGTCGAAGATGAAAGACGTGTTTTTGTCTTTCTCTGTGTAGTTAAAATTAAAATTTAATTTAACACGATAAAATATGTGTTTTAATAAATAATATAATAATAACGTGTTAATAATTTAATTTAATTAAAAGTGAATTAAAATTAAAATTTATTTATTTTAATATTTTTAAATGAATATAATTGTAAATAAAATTAATTAAAAATAAATTGTGTGTATTGCACAGCAATGGATGGAAATTGTGTGTAGTGCGAGCAAATGCATTACACTCATTTTATGTACGAAAATATGTTACTGTAACGACTCCAAAGGATTCATAAGATAAGTGTTTGCATTACTTCAATTCATATTTTTAAAAATTCCATAAAAATTTTAGTTTTATTTATATAAATATGTTCTAGTAGCTGTTGTGCTTGTAGAAAAGACGCATTTTTAATATGTCGCCATAGTAGTGGAATGGTACGGTTTACGTGTGTGTGTGTGTGTGTGTGTGTGTGTGTGTGTGTGTGTGTGTGTATATGTGGAAGCTATATACATTGCCAATGCTACTGCATAATAGGCCTTTATACTATATAGAAAAATTACATGAGTTAGTATAGGTTGTTGTCCTTGTTTGGACCACAAGGACGCGAGCGCCATGCACATAACAAAAGTTGCGTGAGACAACAAAAAATTCTTTATTCGTTCCAATGAATCTGCTTTATTATCTACAATCATATTTTATCTGAAGGATCTTGATAATTATCGATATCTTGAGAAGCATTTCCAATAAAAATATTTCCATATTGAGAAATTTTTCATTTACCAACTTACTGATAGAAGCAACTACACATTTTTTTTTTTTTTTCTCAATGACACGTGTGCGTATGATTTTTAATTTCTCTCGGCTCTCGCACTTCTGTAATTTGTTTTGGTTTTGTTTCACTATATACAATACCGAATGAATTATATATGGTAAACAACATGAGTATCGATTATCGTGCGAACGTGTTAAGAGAGGAGCGTAAAGTAAAGTGCCCTTTCGTTTATATGTTTTGGTTTGGTATATTAAATACATGTTTCTGTTTTTTGTTTTGCGCTTGTTTGTTGGGTGAGAACTGAGAATAGTAAAATAAAGTATGTAAATAATATTTTGATGGGATAAATATACACTCGGATATGGCGAAATTTAATAGGGGATAAACAGGCATGATCGTGGTTTGTTCTGTTTTATTTGTTTTCTCCTTGATGGATGAATTCATTACCGCGCGTGATCATTTTTGTTTTTTTTAATTTTAATTTGTTATTTTTGAATGTGTACATACCCATTCTCCGATTTACACGGTAGATTGGTTCCGCAGAAAACCATGTAAAGCCGAAAATATGATTTTTGTATGAAAACCTGTATAAATCGTAAAAGTACAATACAATTCTTAAATTATCGTTTGGTTTTTAATAATTCATTTATTTTAAAATAAAATTTATAGATAGCTAGTATAAATTAGAAATAAATAAATTCGTTGCTTGTTTTAATGGTTCTATAAATTGAAATTTTGTCGGAAGTCCTGACTTAAAACATAAGTTGTCGACAAATATAATTCAATTTATTTTTATTATTTGATTTTTAAATACATTTTTTGAATGTACCGGAAGGTCAAGGAAAACTGATTGCAACATTCTTGATTAGGGGGTCTATTTAATTATCTAAGCTTTGAGAATAACCTCAATACAATCAAATATATTAACGATCTAAAGACTTCTTGCTAAGGAATGTTGTTTTTCGGCGATCTTTCTGGTTGAATTCAGGATATGTTTTAGTGAAGTGATGTGAATGTTAGATATAAATAAATCCTGCTTTTAGTTGAATGAATTTAAATATAGGTAGCTGATGACATTACTGAATTTAAATTTAATAATTTTAGTATCAACGAAATATATAGGTCATCATATGTATGATAATGCTGTCGTGTCATTACAAATGTGAAGTCCCTCGGTTAGATGGTGTTGGATGGGAAGATAGGGTAAAATAAGGTTACAAACAGCACATGATGAGATGACCCGTAGATGTGAATTAAATAACCTAACCAGTCTTTTTGACTGATGCCGAATACATATGATGAATATTAGTATCCTTTACCTCAACCACAACTAACCCAAATTAATAAACTAACAAAATCTAATCCAGAGTGTGAATTTAATTGAGACTAACATTTTAATATATTGAAGTAGTTAGAAAACGACTTTGCTGCGGTTCGCCCTAGTTCTTTCTGTGACTAACATCCTTTCCTAACTAGCCTTATCTGTTAAGGATGCAGGTGGGGCCTGGGCCCGCATGATGCTGAAATATTATTCGCATTCAGATATAATTTGTTATTTGATTGTTGATATTTCAGGATTATGGTAACATACCTAGGATCGCCATTATGGTTGGCCTGTACGCCTCAATCATATCATATCAATCATCATATCATAATTTCACTGTAAGATAATCTAATTTGAGCCGCCGTTGTTGCTTCCGTTGTGTTTGCATTTTCTCTGAAATATTTTTCATTTGCTCTGTAATATCTTATACGATCCATGGTTTTAATTTTTGATATTTCCTTCTCCATTGTAAAGGAGGGATAGTTTCTACCAAAGTCCGTATGTTTTTGATGACAATTAGCTCATTGAATAGGTTGAATAGGTTCATTGTAGCTATTCTTCGTCAGGAACTGGTTTTGCACATTTGGGGCAAATATGCACTCTAAAACAATTGATTTTGGTATGTCCATATTTATGGCAATTGTGGCACCTCATAGGATTAGGTATGTATAACCTGATGTCTAATTTTAAGAAACCTGCATTTATTGCGTTCGGTAAGTCAGCCGTATCATATGTTAGAATATGTAATGGAGTATCCTTAAGTTCCCCATTTATGTTTCTTTTGCCGCACTCCACCTTTGTTACTTTTTGACTTTGTAAACTGAATTCTTTGTTTGTAATGCCACTTTTACACGAAATAAAATTGATAAATTTTCTAGCTTTTATTCACTATATGTACATAAATGTTTTTCTGTTTTCAATTTGGAAGTTTAAAAATTACACATTTTACAATATTAGTGTGTGTAACTATTTACAATAATGAAATGTTATTTTAAGTACAGTTATTATTTACAAAAACAATGGTAAATTTTAATAAATTTTGCTTGTGTCGTGATGGAATTCACTTTGATAGCTGTTATTGTGCATTAATAACGTTAAACAGTTTTTATCACCAAAGATTACAAGAGAATATAAAGCAACTATATCATAACGTGTACAACAAGTCAGGTTGGCCGAGCGGTCTAAGGCGCCAGATTTAAGCTCTGGTTCCCAATTGGGAGCGTGGGTTCGAACCCCACATCTGACATATTTTTTTTGTGTTTAAATATGCTTGAAAATAAAATTAGCTCAATAATTAAAACAGTTTTATCGTAATAGCAAATAACCGTATTTCAAATATATTTTTAAATAAATATAATTAGCATAATTTCGTAAGGGTTTTATAAGTACACCAACAAGCACTTTATAAAATTTAAAATTGAAATCTTAAGTATTCTTGATACCTTTCAAATAATAAAAAACTAAATCCATACATAGTTCCAAAGTTATTTAAAATAAATTAAAAATTTATAATTTTAATTGTACTAGCACACAATAATTTTTGTTTGTGATTTGTAAGGTTATAAAGTTTTATTCTACATTTTAAACCACATCATACGTGGTGAATAAAATACGCCTAGTTGTTATACTACAGCTAATACACAAAAATTGTACTTACATTTTTTGTTTTATTAGTTGGATAATCGAGGTTTCAACATTTACACATTGATGTAGTTTCTTGCTGGACTACTCTTCGATACGTCAATTTAATCTAAAACAAACATAAAATTAATATTAATTTTGTTTTATGTCGTGTGCTCATACCTAGATGTCCCTTTAACAAAATCATTAAACCATAACAAAATGGTGCAAGTGATTTTAATTGTAAATTAGTGTATTACACAAAATAATCCAAAAACGCATTCCACATCGTATATCATTCACGAAAAATTGTCGACTATGTACTAACACATAATGTGGTGAATAGTGTTAGTGGTACTTTTGTTGATTGTTCCATTCTTCAAATAAATTTTATCCGGTACAAACCATAAAATAATTTGTTATGTTTGATTTTCATTTAATATTTTAATTAAAATATTAGATTGTAAAAGAGTCTATAAAATTTGTAATTTTAGTGATATATCTAATTGTGATTGATCAAAATACATTTTGTATAATATAAAAACAAAGTGGTTCGAAAAAATTGATCGTTTATGACATAAACATTATTAGTTTACCTAATATTTTTCTCACAAAGAAAATTTCTAATTTTCTTTTTAGAAAACAACAAAGGTACTAATAAGTATTTGGTGTAAAAATTAAGAAAAGTGAAATATAAATTGAACGTCATTGAAAAAGGTGAGTCATTTTCTTATTATTTTTTTATTTCAATGATTTTTAATTCGTCTGCTCTTACCAATGCACAATTACGATGGAATGAGCAGATGGAATTAAATAAACTTGTGTGTAGAGAGGAGATTGCTATGAATTTGACGTTTCTCGAGTGTCATGATAGAATCATGTTTGGTAAAGTTTTTAAAAATAGTTTCATGATATATGTATTACTTTGGCAGTCCATACAGTAATTGCCACGGAGAGCGAACGATTCTAACGAGTAATTAGCTGGTATTGTTTTCGTTGCATACTATCGTACTTACACTTAAAAAACGTATTTTTATCTTAAAAAAATAAAAAATTTCCACATCCGATTAACAATGTTAAAAAAATCTCCATGAAATAGTACAATTTTATATCTTAAAAAAATAAATAAAGCTATTTTTAGACAAAATTTATAAACATTTTATTCAAACTTGACTGTTTCAATAAATCAACCGCATACCAAAGTTATTAATGACATGGATAAATTACTTGGGGCGTTTATTTGATGTAAAACAAGATGGGCCATTACATTTACTTGGTCTGCCTCGATTCGGTCTCAACATTTAGCTACTACTAGGAAAATCGTTTTAAATTTACCATGGTGTGATGACTGAAATGATTGTTAAACGTATATTTTAATTATCACGTCGTTTTCTTTATTTCTACAGCTAAGAAAATTTAATTTACCAAGTAATCTTACATTAAAAATAGAAAATATGTTGTCACATAATAATTACTCTTCAAAAACATCTACGAAAATATCTTAAATGGTCTTACTATTTATAAATTTTGAAAGTCACATGCACACACACATACGCTTTTGTGTGCATCATCACGCGTAAGATTTGGTTTATTAACCCAAACAATGCTATAGTTAAATCACAGTGTAGCATAAAATCACTTTCTAACAGTATTAATACATCGCACTAATTAAAACTAATGAGGTGGCCTAAATGTACACCACAAATTCAGTATTGCCTTATTGTTTTGTCGATATATTTTCCTTATAGTCTCACAACGAAATATAGTTTTAGAACAAATGAGTTCTTTATCTTGGCCAGTCACCAACAAAACTGCTGATTAGTCGAAGAGGGTCGAAGCCACATACCTTTTGGGCCGACCAATACATAGAGTATTTTGCTAGGAATTATTCTCATTTCATTATACGTGTTCGTATATACATGTATGTGCATTATGTAGATTTAACATTTTTTATATTTTTGAATACAATTTCGCGCATGGCTTATAGGAAATTTATAATAAAATCCAGTGTCTTACTCAGACATGAGCTTTCATCATCGCCGTTCTCGTCGTTTTTTCAATTTCAGAAAAAATGGTTTATGTCACTTTGCAATTCTCTCAAACAACGCATACGAAAAAAATACAGAAAAATTATCAATTCAGTCGTTATTTTAATTTTAACGCGAAATAGTAGTAAGAATTTTATTTATATTTATTTCCTATTTTAATCAATAAGTAATTAATTTTTGTGTGTTTTTTTGTTTATTTTTATTCTCGCTTTAGTTTTTCAAGTGGAACATTTTGTTGTAGTGCTGACAAACATTTTATTGTGGTTTTCAGAAGTATAATAACGTAAAAATGAACAATCAGGAAATTAATGATCTCATAAGTGGTACCTTAAATAATACTACAGGAGCTAGTTTTACCGGTGGTGATAGTGATTCTTTTAAGAAAATGGAAAGTAAAAATATTAATGACCACACCCAAAACTTGCTATCAGATGATTTTGAACATGTTGATCATGATTTTCTAACATCGTCTATCCAATTACCTGGCCAACAGCAACCACTCCCATTCGAAAGCTCAGTAAAAACAATCAACAACAAAAATCTCATGGATAACGAGGACGAGTTTTTGAAAACTGATCTACCATCGTTGACACAATCAAATCAACCACCGTTAAACTTAAAAAATTTCGAGCCAGATTTTCATGGCAAGCTCAAAGAAACGGAAAGTCTTTTTGGCAAGGATATGCCAAGTATCCCAATTAGTAATATACATTTTGAAGATAAATTTGATTCTAAAGTAGTAGATAAAAAATTTAGTGATGTTACAAATTTACTTGATTTTGAACGAAACGATGGCAATTGGATAACTGATAACGTTAAAAAGCCAGAACCTGTTAAAATGGCCCCAGGACCGCCATCACCGAAGTTACCATCAGCCCCGATGCAGCCAATTGTGTCACTTCATGAGGAAAAACCGATTAGTGATTTCACCAAAAAAGGCATTGAAGATGATTATTTGAATCCGTATATTTCGTCGATTAAACAAAATTTAGATGATTCAAAGGAAAAATTTATTTCATCAGAAAATTTAATCGATTCAGGGAGTCCCAAAATCAATTCAAGCAAAATTTTAACGCGCGCCACAGATGATATACTAAAACAATTTGATCAAGGCCCATCATCGATTAATTTCATGGAAACTGAAGCTGACGTACATCATAATGATAAACCAGCACCAGTGGTAGAGAAGAAACCGGTTGAACCAATAAAAAAACCAGTGGTAGCGGAGAAAAAAGAATCAACACCACCACCGGTGGTACAACCACCGACACCACCGAAAGAGGAGCAACCTCCAATTGTTCCACCACGAAAAGAAATCCCAAAGCCAGTGGAAGTTCCAAAACCAGTTCAACCCACGGCACAAAAACCAGCGAAATTAACTGAAATTCCTGCTGGAAAATCACATGGTGATGAATTAATTTCAGCCGAAGAAATGTTTTGCCGAATAGGATTAGGTAAGCACATACATTTTTCAATTCATTACTAATTCCTTATTTTTATGCTTAATTTTATTTTTTCGTTTTGGCTGTATACCAAAAAAATTAAACAAAAAATGTTATGACAGAGTTGCATGAATCATCATAACGACAAATATTGATTATTTTGATCAGAAAGAATTGTTAACCCTTTTATATCCATTGCATTTTTTAACCACAAGTGAATGTGCACATTAATAACAATTTTGGGTGGAGGGTTAGTTTTGTAACAACACCTGTTGGTTAATTCTTGTTATAACCGCATTTACATTATAACTGTATTATAGTATTCTTTCGTGTAAGTCCACTTGCTTAAACACCCCACATATAAATCAATAACAAACTATATTAGTCATGCAAATAGTTCTTTTATTCTTTCTCTATCAAATAGAAATACATTTTAATTTACATAACACTACGAGTACGTAATTATTAAAATATAATGAAAATTTGCATGTTATTGCAAATAGAATCGAGATTATAAACTTAACTCCCACAAGGTCAATGGATACGAACGATTTTACTTATTATTTCGTATGTAGAAAATGAAATTCGTCGTAGTCGGTTGATTAACACAATTTGATTTAGATATGATTGTTGCATTTTTCCGGCAAAATTTTAAATGACAAGAATTTAAATTCTATTTGTGTGTTAATTATATGATTTTACCAAGAGATATGTGTTTATTTAAAAATGTTCTAGTACCTTGCTAGGTTATCAAAGCTCTTCTAAAATAATTAGATAACTAAAGATAAAAGCGTTTTAAGATTACCATGTACCGAATATATAGTGGACGGATAAGGACTTACTTTTTTTGGAAACTAATGTTGGCAGGTGTAGTCCATTAAATTTTACCACATAATAAAATTCACCCGTTCACCTGCCTACTAACATTTACCATGACCGACGATAATTTCTAGAAGATGCGCAGTTCTCGCACTAGGCACAGGTCGTACTCATTGTATTTTAGCAGGGAATCAATGTTACGAGAAAACGTAAATGATTTGGCATTCATTTTTTACTTTTATTGTATAGAAAACATTTGTTTTTAAAGGTCATACACAAATATTAAAAACAAAAAATGAATCGCATTAATTTGTTCGCTATAAAACGTATTTTATTACGCACTTTACGAACTGAAAATCAATCGATTTTCCAGAATTCAGATGGAAATTCATAATACAATAAAATACTACTGTTGTATTTGGTTTTCAAATTCTTAAATATATTGAAAAATAGTTAAATTTGTAAATTTATTGCTATAATGAAACAGCGTGTAATGTAGTAAACTGGGACTCTGGGGCCGAAATATAGGATAGGTTTTAATTAAACCCAGCTAAAATCAGAATTACCAAGCAAATGAAAATGACATAAAAATGTAATAAGAGTTGAAGATTTTGAAATTGGATAATGAACTGTACACTTCATTATAAATGAGCTGATATGCTCAAAATGGACTGTGTGGTTCCCAAAAGTTCAATGTAAAGTAAATAAATAAATAAATCAATAAATAAATGAATCAATAAATAAATCAAAACTACAACAACATAATACAACATTTGGTTGTTCAAATGTAGAAAAGATTGAATGAGTTTCGACGAATGAAATTTATTATGAGATCCCGTTTCCTACCGACATAAAAATTTCACCAAATTTAAATTTCACCAGAAGTCATCCAATTTTTTTATCGAAAATTATTACCTACTTGCTTGCCATTATAGTATACGCTGATCGAAAATAAAGAAAAAATTTCATCAAAAATTGAAGATTAGAGCAACACTAATTCTACGTAGCGGATATTTCTTGAACTGCGGTAGATACACAAAATTTAAATTTTGAATTGTACGAATTTTTTACGAAATCTGATTTTAATTTTAAGATTTTAAATTTATCAATTTAAAAAGCCAATTTGTTGTATTTAAATATTTCAATTTTTCGATATTTTCGTGTAACTACTTCATGTTAAATTTGCGATGTAATGATGCTTTCTTCGATAATATGCTAACACTAACGTGAGGTAGTAGAACATATTTTGTTTGGTTCTTGCTCCTAATACCACAGACTGACTTAAAAGCAGCTAAATGAATTTAGTGATTTTGGCTACAATTTCAAAAATTCTCTAATCTCATTCAGCTAATCCCTATTTGATCAAGTTCTCTGCACTCGATGGATTGCTAAATTTCCTTTAATGCGCGTTAGGCATTAGTTATTTACAACAGTAACTATTTTCAGTAACAAAGATAAAACCTTCGTAATAAGTAAATTGGATTTTACTTTGATTAATTTGATTGCAATTCTGAAAGGTTTACAATACATTTATTCTACTTTAATTAATTTCGGTTCGGTTTTCATACGCTTTTTGAAATTTTTCATACATTCTTGCATTGGTCTTAATAAGTAAGAATTATCTGTCGGTGGACATACCTGGTGGTTCGTCTTGACAAATTGCGTCTAGTAGTATGAGATTGAGCAATAACAGGTCTGTGATGCCCTTATTTTGTTTCTTTAATGGTATTCATGAGTTACCATGAACAAGCTCCATCAGCTCTTTCCGTATGGTGTGCTTAGTCAGATTTGGGGACAATTTGTTGTCCGAAAAACGAGGAAATTAAGTAAAACTCGTGTACCAAAAAAATATTGGAACATCCTAAAATTGATATTCTTAACGTGGTTTCGCTAAGCACGATTTAACTAATTCGTTTTAACTGATTACAAATTAATGCGTCTATGAGTTTAATGGATGTTTCATACTTGGGTTCCTCGATAGCTACATTGGACAGAAAAAATGTTCCCAAGTGTTCATCCGTGTATTCTTGTCTGAGGCTTGGAAATGTGTCAAGTTATCTATAATGCTTTTAGGCATTTGTTTTTATATAACAAAAGCAAATGCAAATGTTTTTATCGTTTAAACGGTGCTAATAGAAGATCTTTTTAACACGAAGAAAATTAGGGTTTCATCACGATATCTAGTAAGTGACGAGATGATCGAAACACTCGAGAAATTAGGAAAATTTTATTGAAGAATCCGTCGAGCAAGTAGTAAAGTAGTTAGTAAATTCAACACTATCAGGTTCTTCGTTTTCTAATTGATTTTAATAGGCTCGAAAAAAATTTAAATGTGCTAAGATGTGCCGATGTTTTAAAACTCAATTAAATTCATAAAATAATTACTACTATAAAAAAAATTAAAGAGAAAAATCTTGTTACCAAATTTTTTACCTCAGGACCTATGTAAGTGAAAAGTAATCAGGGAAGCCTCATTTCGAGAGCTGACACGATATTAGGACATTATAAAAAACCTTCCGAACGGCAGGAAGTCTTATGAATAACGATCACATTTGCGAAATATACATTGATGTAGAATTTCAAACATAAATTTGTGTAAATTGGAAATTTGTAAATGTTTATGTCTGGTTCTGTCAGTAAGTAATAACATATTTGTTATTATTATTTTTGGATTTCTTATGAAAAATTATAAAAAAATTACGTTTTCATAAAATTGATGTTTTCTTGCTTGAAATAAAAATTTTAATCTTGCCGTAAGGTACTTATCTCATGGATCATTGACGTGAGATTTAAACTTCAAATACATAATTGTCCGAGGTTGTGCCACGAAAATGCCTCCACATAATTTTGAAAAAATAAAAATAAAGAAACAAAGAAAGACAAATGACTACGGTTTATTGAACAAAAGTGTCTTTAACTACTGAGTGAAAAACATGTCTTTAGATGAGAAATAGTTTTATTAAAAGAGGCTTGATGGTTTTAATTATTATTTTCCCGATTTCGATTTAAGAAAATGCACGTGTTTTGGTAAGAAGATGGGGGAAGTGCGTAAAATAATGATTTGGGCAAGTATTTCCTATTACGGAACGATCGAACGTTCCGTTTGCATTTTTTTCTTTAACATAGAGATAATCTTAAACACGTTTTCTCATTTAATCTCTCAGTTTATTACTTTCTTTCATGTTGTAAGATACCAGCACGTTACCACGGAAATTTAACGAAAATCTGTCTTAACAAAAGATCCCATAGCAGTTTTTAATTTTTGTCTAATTTCAAGCGAAAATAAAGAATTTTAGTACAACATAAATTAGACAGAAAAGTATTTCCTATCAATTTTCCTATCAAGAAATGGCGGTTTTTGATAAAAAAAAATTTTTACATACGGCCTTTTTTATTTTTTTATAAATATTTTGTAGTAGTAGGATTTACTGAAAAGTTATTAAATTTTAAAAGATTCTAAAATAAATTTGCAACAAAATTGGTCTAGATGATTCCATCCAATATTTAAACAGAAATGACGATTTTTGATAGAAAATTATGTTTTTCACCATGATTTGACATCTCTAGACAGACCAAAAGATGTTGACTGATCTTATTGAAATTGAATTTTCATGTCTTGAAATTTATGTACATATATAAATTCGTGGTAAAAGCAAATCGAGCGTTGGCCACATCTGCAGCATATTCGAATCCCATATAAAAGGATTGCAAATTGATTTTATTTAAGGTACATTTCGATTCCAGCCTTGAAAATTTTACCTATTTAGATTTATTATAACATAATAACGTTTGTTCGATTGATTGTACTTTAAATTTATTCAGATCTGACTAGATCTAAAGTTGTAGTCGCATTAACTACCTCTGAACCAGCTTACGTATGTTAATTTTGAATCTAAACATTGAAAAAATATCTGGTTTGGCCCATATTGTGTTTTCTAACCAAAAATTCAAAAAGTCTTTTGTTTGAAATCTTACCTATTTGAAATCAAATTTCAGTAATTATTGCATACACTCACTCAACACTTTATTATTAATAATTTTTGCCTTACTTAATACCGTGACGCACTAATTCGTTTATTTATTTTAATTGTATTGTTAACCAAAACATAACAAAATTTAAAATTTTCAACTTTTGGTTAAACTTTCCAAATAAAACTATTAATCGCAAGGTTCTGATAAATTTATAAGAAATTATATTACAGCAACAAACTATAAATTTAATAATTTACAAACGATCGATTTGGTGCATGTGTCGCATTTATTATAAAATTAAATAATTTGCTTTTATTAGTTTTAACAAATCTTTAACAGCATTATATTAAAAACGCGAAAACAGGGTTGAAACAAGGTGTGATAAGCATTATAGTATTTATATATATGTATGTCATTCATCATAATTCGTCCCTATAAGGTTTATAAACTACAGATAACGAATTAACGGATAAATTATAGATATGGTATAAAGCGCTTTGAAGCCGCTTACTGGCTTAAATCGGTGCAGTAATGTCTTCGTTATTTCAATCGATTAATCTTATTTTAATAAATTTAGTAACCAATCTAAAAAAAGAATTCATGTTATGATGAATCGATTTAATGACAAACGCTGACGATCGATTTAATGACAATGACAATTCGCTAAATCTCTTGTACATTTGATATAACCTTTAAAAAAATATTGTACTATAATCAGAAAAGTGAAATATTATATATCATTATTTTGGAATATAGAGCACAACATCTATGTAAAATGTTATTTCGGTGATGATTATTTATATGAGGTTTTACGTTCTAAATTTATAAAAAAAACATTTGTTTATCCAAATCGACGAGAGGGTATTATGATGATGATGTAATGCATTCGAAATTTTTAGTCAGTGATTTCATTTAGTTGTTATTGTATACGTTCGTGTAATCGTCATAATATGGTAGCTAACTAAAAACGTTCGTATTTAGTATGAACATTTTAACACGTTTACTGCCACCATAGGAAACAAAATGTATTAGAAAAATGCGGCTCAATAAATAACGGTTAAATGTAATTGTTTCTCCAAAATAAAACTTACAATGAGGCAACCGCGACGGTAATCCAGCACTATGTTTAGAGTATTTCAATCAAGTGCCGGTCACACGATAGTAAACGTGTTAATAGTATGCATTTAGTCTTGAGTGCGACTAAACGCTTGACCAATTTATTTCTTCGGATTAAAGCATTTCGTTATTAAAATTTCAAGCTGCATATACTTAATTTGCTTATAGTGTCGTGATACTATCGTTAATCACAAATTGTTGATTACTTTTTCATTCATGATTTTTGTAACATTATTGGAAATAAAAACTGCCGGATCAGAAAGTGTAATAAATAAGTTTCCTACATCCTACATTATAAGAGAAATGTTCACATGCTTTTGAAAAATGAAGGTGTAATGGTTGAGTTCCTATAACTAATTACTTACACAAATTTCATTAAATTAAGCATCGTTTTGGCGAGTACGGATTTCGCCAGTAACATGTTTTTTGTTAAATAACAAATGCACAATTTGTTTTTAACCACGTGAGTTAGAAAGTAGTTTATGCCGTGCTTTATTTTGACACCTAAAACGATTCGAGATATCTTCACAAGTTGGTATCCATTAATCAGATTCTGTTTGTGTAACTACTTAATGATGGTTACAGAAAATTGTTTTTTTTCTTTAGCCAAAGTCGACGGAAATCATTTATCGTGTACTGCTTTCGTCATATATTAGCCCAAGTTCAACAAAATCAGTCACAATGCAAAAATGTTGAAATAAATTGGGGTACGCATTGTGATTGTTGTTGAAATGTTCTTGCATACTTTTGTTAGAAATAGAGAGTACATACTGTTTTTGTTAAGTACAATTAATATTTCACTAGACCTAATGACTACAATTGTCTCATTACTTAGAATACGATTACATTTCTTTGGAATATTTAAAGATTATCGGAAAGATTAACAGGTCAGGTTGTAACTATGTTCGAGCCTATGTTCATCTCATTGAACAGCCGTTCTATTATCCGCACCTTGGGCAGTGAATTTGCAATATTGTAGGCAGTATTTGTCCTACCGGTTTGAATAGTTCATCCGATAACTCTCTGTGTGGGAGTAGGAAATCCGCAAATTAGTTTGTTTGGTTCAAAAAATTGTTCCCTTAATAACACAGATATTTTGTTATAAAAGCACATCACTTCCTCTCATCAACTCAATAATCTACCAAAATTTGCGTTATGGTAGAAATTCCAATCGCTAATTACTTATCTTTCCGCTTTGAGAACATCCTTAAGATATTATCCTGACTCCCTGAATATTTTTGTAAGACGCATGCTTAGGCTATTGAACAATGATCCAATTTCTTTGTTTCCTGATTTCCTCAATTTTTCATAAAACCCTTGTGAGGTTCCTTGGATAAGCCAACAATTGTTCTTTATTTAATATGATAAAAATAATAATCAAAACATTAAATCCCTTGAGAAGTACGCCTTCTGCATTCATCAAGACGATAGAAACAACGTGAAGTGTGTTATACTTAAATCGAACCCTCTCTTTCGTAAACCATTGTCGGATTTCACTTAAAGCTGTAAACCTTTTGATATAGTACAAAGCTGACGTGACCTAACTAACCAGATAAATTATTTCATGATATAAACTAGTTTGTCGTTTTTCGTAAAACTTGGAGCAGATACGCCTCATGATGAATTATTATTTTTTTATGATGAAATGTCAAAAATTTAGCTTACTTTTATCGTAACTGCAGATAAAAATGCAGTGAAAAATGTGTAGAGATAAACAGAGACGTCTATATTCTAATATGAAAAATACCAATTTTACCAGCTGAACCTGAACTGCGTATCGCAAAATAAAGTTCGGCGGTGAAATTTTAATTTTCGTTTTCGCTTGTGTCATTTTTATATGTAAAATTTAATTTCACTTCAGATGCTTACTAGGCATTAGTGTTTTTTAGTTAATGAACATTTAGCTTTAGTAGGTTTAAACATTTACAACATAATATAAATTATTTAAATCACAATTTTATCGCACGATTGTTTAATATTAAACAAATAGTTTTTAAACTTTTTGAACGTAATTACTTAACCTTAACAATTAACCAAAAATAAAATGTTTAAATTTTGACCAATTTTTTCCATTTCTTAATATCTAAATATTTTTAAAAACCCGTTCAATAAATTAAACCAAATGACCAACAAATCAACCTCTGTTCCGACAAGCTGATCTCTCTTCTAAGAGAATATAATTCTACCCTACCTCTCCCGCAGTTCTATTTAAAACACTCATTAAAAGTTTTATGTAAGCCAATTTATAAAATATACAATTGCATAATATTATGCAATACCCAGTA
Organism: Nephrotoma guestfalica; assembly: GCA_963691935.1. Lineage (NCBI taxonomy): Eukaryota > Metazoa > Arthropoda > Insecta > Diptera > Tipulidae > Nephrotoma > Nephrotoma guestfalica. The sequence continues at coordinate 138,046,740 of OY829913.1, read as the reverse complement.
TTCCATACCATTAAAAGTTTTAATCTTGTTTAGGCAAAAATAATTATGTAGTAAACAAAAATCTGTGGCTAGGTCAGGCTATTTTACTGGCTTATGTAACATACAGGTAATCGAAATGTTATTTTAACGCAATGTGGTGTTATAACTTTTACTTATATTCTACTTAATAAAAAATCTATATTATATCCTTCTATTTTCACCTCTACCTAGTCTTTAATGAAAGGCACCACATGTAGACTCGATGACGTCTGGATTTAGTTTGAAACAAACACGCAAGTTTAACGGTTCTCACGTGTCTATTTTTTTGTTAGTTTCTCCGTTATCAAAAACCCAGAGCTTTTACAAAGAAAAACGAAAACATTTTATACATTTTTAGATTAATGGGTTAATAATCCCATTCAAATTTTGCGTATAATTGGATGTCTATTTATAATTTAACCCTATTAGCACTAGCGTACAGCTCAGATGTCACAAAAAATATTGGAGAAATATTTTCTTATATTTTTTTTAGTTCAGTTACTGCGCCATTTTATCCAATTCGGGATATGAGTAACAAAAATTTACCGAACGCGATTTTTCTTAATTGGTTCCCCTATTTCGTAACAAGGATATTGCAAAATATATTTCTCTTTGGGGTAAAATGAGTATAATTTCGGCAAGTAGAAAATTTCGTTTTTTGTTTATTTTTGGTTGCCAAATAAAATGTAAAGACGACGAAAAACAATTATTTTAATTTTGATTTAGACATTTTTAATGTACAAACGATAAGTGTATTGCAAGGGGACCGGTGCGCATGTCATATAAATAGGGATCAATAATTTAATAGGATACAGAACAAATTTTCTATTTTTTTTCCTATAAAGTGAATTAACTTACTCGTATAACCATCTCGTTTTACTTCGTTGTCTAACTGTTAATTCGGTCATTCAATTTTTCCTCGACGTATAAAACATTTTCTCGAAACTCGAACGCGAGGTTATTAGTGTGCACTTTTACATTGTGTGTTATTATTTTATATTAGTTTTTTCGGAAGAATATTTCGTTTTTTTGTGTGTGGAAGAGAACTGAAATTTCGAATTTCATGTGATTTTTTTTAAATTTTATAAATTTTTTTGTTATCTTGCAAATTATATTAAATTGCATTTCTAAATAGGGAACAGTGAATTTATTATTATTTTTATTTGCAAAACGATAGTTTTTGTGTTTTAATTTTCGGTTGCTCGCTGAACAACAAAAATACAAAATGGAAACCAAGGAAATTGGATCGAATGGGGTTTCCAATATCCAAAGGCCAATTTTGTGTTGCCTCTTAAATCCAAGTAAATAATTTTTCGTTAATTTTTTGGTTTTCGTTTTCAAAATTTATAATGAAAGCTTATTGAAAAATGTTTTCCCTATTTTCTTGTTATATTTATAGATGCATGGTTTAAACCAGAACGATTACATCCAAAAGGTATGTATTTATTTTGGCTGGCTACCTATTATACATTTCCCAATTGCGTGATAATCATATTTTACTTTTAATTTTCATTTTAATTTTCCTTTTTATTTTATTTTGGTATATACGAGACATAAATAGCAAACGAGTGTTGTGTCCTCAATTAATAGAAAATAATCGATAGTAAACAATTGGTGTAGAAAAGTGCTAAAGTGATATATGTCCTCTAGATTTTTCCTTCACAACTTTTCAATTTGGAATTGTAAGACGTAATGGCACAGAAAAATTGTTCGAAGTTGGTTAGTGGAAAAATCGTTTAGTCATCAATCTCATATAAATATAACGAACGGTGGAAAAAAAGGTGTACGCCCTTAGACATATTGCAGTTGAGCGTAATATGGTTCTTGATGCGTCTTTAAAGAAAAAAGAAACAAAAACCATTTTATATCTAGATACAAGTTGCCTTAAAGTTGTCTTGGCTTAGTTTACCTAAAGGAGTGCCCTTATTCGTCCTGTATGACATGAAAAGCTACTTCAGATAATTCAGTTTTGATAAGAGTAGATCAGTTTCATGATATGTTTTAACGTTAATACACTCCCTTTATTTTTCCAGTGTAATATTTTTATTGATTATGATAATTATTGATTGTGTCTAGACGCAGGGGCGTCGTTAAGTAATTAATTTAGTAGTTACTAAATATTTACTACAATTGTTTTGTAATGGCAACGTTACACGTGACCATATTAATTTAAATTAAATGTACAATTTGCTTCTATTTGTCATAATGAAGAAGGAGAATTTTACATGTTTTTGTGCCAAGATATTTAAACAGAGCTGAACTTTCTATTAGTAACGCAACTTTTGTTGTGTGGGTGCAGTTACTTTTTCATTATCGTTATCTATAGCTGCTAAAATTTATTTTATCTATTTAATTTTAAATTAATTAATATGTTTCGTTTGAATAGCTAAAATAAATTGTGTTATAAAGTTGAAGTTGGGTTCGGGTAATTTTCTTATTTTTATTTTATGCTGAATATTTGTTAGAAGTTCGTGTATGTATGGTTTTTGAAATTTGAAAACTTAAAAAATTAACTTTGCATCAGTTATCAAACCAACTATAACTCTCAAGCCGAGTACATGAAGAATTTTTATGGTCTAAAGTTTATTACAATTAAGTTGGGGACAAAAGTAATTTTTGGTTAATTTGAGAATATTTCATTACGTAAGGTGTAAGGTATTGGCAAAAGATCTATCTAGTTTATACTATTTAAACATTCAGCTGTAAAATATAACATTTTTATGAAATAAATTTTTAGTGATTAATAATAATGACTTTTCAAACACTAGATTGATCATATACTCGGCTTTAGTTTTTTAACCGTAAAATGTTTTGTAACATCATTTTTTAAAAAGTGTTCATTTTTCTCGGATGCAATTGAAAACGGTTTCATTTATCAAGTGGTTAAATCAGTTTTATTAAGACTGCACGAGTAACATATTTGAATCCAAAACAAATTTTTAATTTTGGTGACTTAACTAATCAAGTATTGAAGTCACGCAATACAAAGTCATCTTTACTAATGGTCACTTAGTAAAAATGATGACGAAACGCTATGTCAACGGTTCATCATATAATAACCAAGTGGGAGGTGAGATTTTAAAAATGATACCGAATTAAAAAATATTTAGTCGCAATTATTTCATCGAAGCGGAAGGTTTTTATTTTCTCTCCCAGTTTTTGTTTCTTTGCCTCTTTCTCTCATCATTTTGTCATAGATAACTACAAAACACTAAAAATATTCTTTTTTTTTCAATTTTTTAGTGTCACCCATACTGTTGAAGCCGAAGGATGTTTATTTTCTATTTTGTTGCACATTTTTGTTTCAGATTTTGGTGTTTGTTTTTCATTTTTATTTAACATTATTCCATTTCTAACATCATTTAATTCCAAATTATTTGTTGATTTAATAAAAAATAGTAAAAAACCACGCGTGTCATGTTAAAAGCACATATACAAATGTAGAAAAATTAAGTCCTTCGGCTTCTATAAATTGTGTGACAATATGGTTTGATTTTTTATTTGCTTGTCCACCTGACGATGACGTGTTTAATAATAACAAAAACAGATACATGTTGTTCTTGTTTTGCGTGATACGATTTGGACCAAGCATTTCTGAAATGTGCTGTTCGCGATGGCATACAACTGTGAATTAAATTTTCTCTGAAATTGAAATTTTATTTGATTATTTTCCAGAAAATAAAAAGAAATATGAAAGCTGTGAAATAAACTTTGAACTTTGATAAAATAATAATAAAATAAATAATTCTGAAACTTTTCAGTACCTAATTTTCTAATTTTCACGAATTATTTTTAAAATTTTCTTTGTTGCCTAATTTTAAAACCTGGGTCCGCCACAAAGCGGGGGTAAAGTGTAAATATCTAAACATTATTATGCTGCCATTTAGGTATAAACATAAATTGACGTCATATGCAAAAGATGAGAATAGTGTGAGGCCATTATACAGAGAGGTTTGTTCAATAAGTCCGAGACTAACCACTAATAAAACCTTGTATTGAATGCTTGAGCGAAATAGATAAAAAAACAAAAGATTTAGAAAATGTAGTCAGTATTGAAGCACAATGTAAAATGCCCCGCATTTGCTAATTCTTTTAGTTTTTGACAAAATTCAATTTCATACTAATCACGTAAAACAAAAAAAGAAGTCTGACCCTAAAATTTGTATTTGTTTTTTGTTTGTATCAGTGAGTATACAACACGAGCCGTACATAAAATTATTGCTGCAAACGTGCAGCAAAAAACCCCCATTTTAAAAAAATATAGTTTATAGACGAAGAGGTAAGAGGCGAAGGAAAACTGTGTGGAGTGACACATTGAGCAAAACCGTTACCTACCATAACAAAATATGGATTTACAAAAATTTTGATAGCTAGATTCAAAAACAGGTTTGTTTTTCCTTCTGATAAATCAGTGCGTTTATGCCTTAACGTGATAATAAATATCATGATATTTTTTAGCAGTTTTGCCCGAACACTAGGAGTGTAAATCGGCGATTGTAAAAGTGGAATAATCGCAAGTTGCCGAACCCGTAGAAAAATAAAATTGCATCACAAATGAAAAATTATAAAACTGGGCACAAAATAGTAAGACTTTGTTCATAATTTTAAAATTCTTTATTTATTTCTCCAAATCTATTTTGCCCCCCTCAAAGTAATCCCCCCGGCCTCAATACACTTGTCCCAACGTTTTTTCCAATCCTCGAAACAGTTGTTAAAGTCAATTTCCGGAATAGCCTACAATGCGCGTAGCGATTCACGTTTAATGTCTTCAATTGACTCAAAACGGTTTCCCCGGAGCGGTCGTTTGAGTTTGCTGAACAGCCAGAAGTCACACGGAGCTAAATCAGGCGAATATGGTGGTTACGGAACGATATGGGTGGAATTTTTGGCGAAAAAATCACGTAAAACCAACGCAGTATGAGAAGGTGCATTATCGTGGTGCAAAAACCAAGAGTTGTCGACTCATAATTCCGGCCTCTTTTTACGAATAGCTTCGCGCAAACGACGCGTAACATTCAAATAGAATTCCTTGTTGACAGTTTGGCCGGTCGGAAGGAATTCGGAGTGCACCACACCTCGATAATCGAAGAAAACTGTCAACATCACCTTGATTTTTGACTTATGCTTTGACGTGGTTTTTTCGGCTTCGGCTCACCTTTGGCACGATATTCGGCTGATTGATCATCTGTTTCCAGGTCGTAAGCATAGATCCAAGACTCATCGCCAGTTATAATACGTTTCATGACATCCAGGTAGTCGGAAAGCATTGTTTCACAGACGTCAACGCGACGCTGTTTTTCCAAAAAATTGAGTGATTTTGGAACCAATCGTGCTTTCACTTTTCCTTCTGATATTTCAACGATGCCAGTAAGGTCTCTGACCGTTAATCGTCGATTCTCGAGCACCAATTCCTTGATTTTATTAACGTGTTGATCATCAGTTGATGTTGATGGCCGTCCTAGACGTGGTTCGTCATCAACACGTTCTCGACCCTCTTTGAACAATTTGTACCAATCAAAAACATTTGCTCGCGGCATACAATTATCACCGAAGGCTTTTTGCAACATTCTGAACGTTTCGACACCACAAAATTGATTCCGCACACAAAATTTAATGGAACTTCTTTGTTGAATAATTTCACTCATAGTAAAAATCGCTGAATGCACTTTTTGTACTTCAGAAAGACAAGCGTATACTAAACACTAATGATTATTTTGATGTGACATTTGGCATTAGATGTCACTGACAGTCATACCAGCATAGAAAAAAAATATTTCGACGAATGGTTTTCCGCGTGAAATTTAAATTAAAAAGTTTTACTACTTTTTGCCCTTAGTAGTATAATTAAAATTTTTAATAACAATTCATAATTTGTCGGTCTTTGAGATGTCAGTTCCAACAAGGTTAATCGAGCTGGGCCAAAAGGTTTGACATACTCTTCTGAGGCCTAGATTGATGAACATTTGAAATTTTTCTGAAGATGTTTGTTGTAATACTCCAAGTTTCTCAACCATATAGAAACAACGCCAAAGCGCTTACTAGATTTCAAATCAAAATTTGTGATCCAATACAAAATTTGGATCAAGTTATCCATATAAAATTTGATCTGATTCAGATCAATGGGTGTGATGAAATACGGTTATTATTCACAAGCGCCATATTTTATTTAGCTTGAAAACGCATACTGGCTTTATTGATTCGTGATATTATATCAGCTTCAGTGCTGCCACCTTTGATTGTCAGTTATTACATTTCCTATGTATCCTCTACATCTTCACTGACAGTAACATTAATTATTTCCAATTGTTATTGTAAGTCAGACCTTGGTTTCCTATCTGCAGCAGTTTGGTTTAACTCATACTCTGGAATGGGCGAGATTGTATTCAGATCGGGTTTTCTATATGGTTTGCTTCATCTCACTGTCTAAGACTGTCATAAAGAGCATTGGTGATAAGGCGCACTCTTGTCGTACTCCTCTGTTGGTAGTACATTTCGTACTTTCTTTGCCTTTGTACCTGACGATGCATGTGTATCTTTTGCCTTTGTACCTGACGATGCATGTGTATCTTTTGCCGTGTTTTTTTATTAGTGCCCGATAGATTGTTTCCGGAGCACCCAATTTTCTATGTCAAAATATATATTTAGCGCGATATTAGCGCTTTGCATATAATTAATTTATTAATTTAAAACCAGTATTATTCATTCAACTTTTCAGTTAAAAATCGATATAAAAATATTTTGCTCTATCTATTTATATAAACCATAACAAACTTATTCTTACAATAAAAATTAAAATCGCTGCAAGATGAATTCTCGTTTATACGGTCATGTCAAAATAAATGTCAATTGGTATATTTCAGGTCGTTAAAAGTTTGTTTTATGGATGAATTTATTTTTAATTTGTATGGTACAGCGACAATACGGATAGTAGCGTAATTTCGGATAGATAGTTTCCCATTATTTTTATTAAACCCCAGGTTTTATCACATATCCCTTGTTTTTTACGATTTTGCACAAACTCCTATACTTTTTATGCCTTTTCTGTTGAAATTTTGCAGGCGGACTTTTTTTTCCCATGAAGCTTTTTGCATAGGTTCCGCCAATTGGACACTATCCATTCTAAATTCATTTTGTATGGCTGCATCTTGCAGTTTGATAATGTCAAACTATTGTATGTGTTTCTGCTGCTTATGAGCACCCAATAAATGATATTCGCTATAGATATCCGCTCTACAACTGGGTCTGGCGTCTAGTAAAAAAATGATCGATATGGTTACGTCTGATGCCCTAATGCCATACGGCGATTGCCAAGTGTGTTCGTGCACATCAGAATGTGGGAATTTTGTGTTTCTTATATATAACGAAAGCAATAAAGCAATTGTCGTAGCTTACTTCATATGAATTCTGGATGCACAACGCCACGTCGTAAATTGATGCGAATGAAAAAGACCTCAATATCTTTCATCGTGTTTCCACACACAAACAATTAGTTTGGCGTTTAATTTTATCGTTTATTGTTTACACAGAATTCATATAAGTTTTTTTGAAATACTATAAATTTCCGAGTTTACCACTACCTAAAAAGTATGAAAAAACATTCATATAACATATAAAAAATAAAATCATATAAATAAATAAATTCATATAAAAAACATTCATATAACTAAAACGAAAACGTAAAATTATCACTTAATTCATTATTTTCCCTCAAAATTCATTTGACAGGGTTGTGTTTATACACTTGTTTGTTTTGAATTATATCACAAAAAAAGTCTCCAATAGTGATATAAATTCGTGATATAACCACCATAAAATGACCATCCTGATGACCAGAACAATAATAAACAGGCCTTTCTCCCGCTTTGTACTTGAAGTCGCCGATAATGAGCTTGCTATCGTTATATGTGTGCCAATCAGGATGGCTTCAAGTTGGTTTTAAAATCGATCCTTGTTTCATCATCATTTAGTTCTGTTTGGCCAGAGCATTGAATTACCATGATATTGCTAAATCGAGTTTTGGATCGTGTTGAAACTGGTTTGGTTCTGGCTGTTCTCGTTTTCGGGGTTACTAAAATTCCGACTCCATATGGGCGATATTGTTTCCGCTATAGATGAGATAATGCGGTTTGTTTCTGGAAATAGACTTGTTCTTTCCATCTTATTTGGCTAAGGCCTTTACAGTCAGTCCTTTACTGTTATACTACTTACTCCAATGTAACCTTATTTTTTCGTGTGGTGATCACGTTCTGGCGATAGATGGAATTACTAAGATAGGGACCCGCTCCAAGTCGACCCTAACATGGGAAACAAACGCTTGAGTTTTAATTGATTTTAAGGAGCGACTCGTTCAACATATGAAATCATGGAGTTCAAGCAGGGTTTCGACTGCTCCTCTTAACCACACAGCCTGCCTCAATAAACGTTATACAGGTGTACCGCAAGGAGCTTTGAGGCTAGGAGTTGCTACCCAATGTGGGAGATATGGTGTAACTAAATAGGGTGGTGGGGGACACACTTGCGCGGAGCCACGCATATTTATCTTTAATGTTATTAGTCTCATTCACAGAACGGCTTACAGAACGCTTTTGTAATTTTCTACCATCAGCCGTAGCTACTGGTTAACAATTTTAATTAAATTTATTTAGAGATGCTTTTCGGGGTACCTCGGTATGCTCGAAGGTTTTTAAAATTATGAAATTTTCGACCGCGTTTTTTTCGACATTGTCGAAAATCTACGACACCTCTTAAGGTGTCGAATATCGTTGCGAATGCACAAAATATTTAATAAATTATACATAAAATATTTAATATTGGATTAAATAATTTTAATTATTAAAATTTAATTAGTTTAATTGAAAAAAAAACTCGGACGAAATAATAAAAAAAGAATTTAAAAAAATAAATAAATAATAAAATTTCATAATAGACCCCCGGGGTTTAGGGTTCGTTTGCTTTATAGGTAAATTAAGGTGAGTTTAATTCGCCTAACAGTTAATTTGTGAATTTGATTTGATCAGTATTTTTCATAGATGGTGTTTTTTTAAGGATTTCAATCATCCGATGCAGTGAGATTTTACGATATTCCCAATTTTGTTTTCGAACCCGTGTTCACAAATATATTTTTCGCGCATTGGTTATCGTTTCGAAAATTATGAAAATGTTCTTAGCTTTAAATTATTACAGTAAAAGAAACGTATTTTAAAGGCATATTAACTAATATGTTTATTATTGATGTGACATAGAAAATAAATTAACACATTTTTTAAATTTTGAGATGCACTAACTGTGCAATTAGCGTTTATAAAACATAATCACAGTTTCGAGATCTTTTCATAGAGTAGTTTACAATATAATTATCTCCTCTATGACTGGTCAATGACAAGGCTAAGTAGCCCTTTATGTGTAATCGTTGTTTAATGATATCACACTGAGCATGCATTACACAAAAATTACTTCGGCAATAGATCTCACAAACATTTCTAATCTAATCTAGTTTTATCTCATATGATTCATAAATTTCTATTTCAACACTGTCGCCAACATGAAAATATAATGTGTGTGTTTATATAACAATTGGAAGAGTCAACTGAGAGTATGCCCTTTGATTACAATAGAAAAATTCCATAATATTAATCGCACTTCAAAACACATGTGACGTTCGCTTGGTACATTTCCGAGTAGAGTTGTGAACAGAAATAAACGCGGCCACATATAATTTTATATAATAATTACGCTATTCATTTATATGATTTTTAATTTAATTTAAAAAAAATTCGAGTTGTATTAAGTACCTATTTGTCTCTGTGTTGTTGTATTCTTTTTTTAAATATATAATTAGTATATAATTTAAAGTTAGTCTATCGAGATATTCAGCGTCGATGACACTGATCGCGACTTAAATTCAAATTATTATTTTTTTTAATTTTATTTCTTTCGGGGTTTTATTCATTAGTTGTTTGTGTACTTTATGTGGAAAGTCGATTTTTTTGTGATCCTAGTGTGATTTTTGTGCAGATATAGTTTAAGTCCGAGGCGCTCATTATCAAAATATACAATAAAAATGGCTGCTAATTTTAACATAAATTTGGATTTTTTAAATATAAAATTTACACGAGAAGAATGTAAGTCAAAATCCGGACAATCGAGCCCAAAAAATATTTAATTTTATCTAGTTTTGGTGGTAATTTAATTACTGTGAGCGTGTGTGTGTAAATTTTTTTTTTGTTGACTGTTGGATGGCATCCAAAATAATGTTCAGTCTAAAATTAATATTATTGTATTGGCTGTGTTGTGTTCCCAGTCTTTTTTTGATTATTGGACTTGGAATATATCTACAAACCATGGTTTGTTGTGGTTTTGCTATGTTGACTGTGATAATAATGATGTGGGTCACTAGCGCACACGTTATAATATTGTAGAAATTAAACACTTATGGATTATATTTTAATTTTTTAACGTGGTAACAATTGCATTAATTTTGTGTTTATTATTTGGTCACGATGTTCTATAAATAAGCATACAGCTAAAATCGTACAGTGGATATAGCATGCATTGCAATACTGTATTTATAGCAGTGTGTGCCAAAAAAATTTGAAATACCTGTCATATTTATTGATATGTCAGCGTACGTTACCTTTTCGAATTCTATAGTACGCATAAGCAAACCCCTTTTATCATTTCGGTGATCGTAATGGCCTCACCATAGAGTACACTACTAATCGACCCAGATTTATTTTAGGTAATTAAGTTATATTTGGATTTAATTTAAAAGACTACCATAAGTTAAATGCCAAAAATACGGGGTTGCAAGTGTAGATATGTATTTAAAGGTTACAGTACCTTTAATAAAATTAATTAGTATTTCGGATTAATCTAGAGCTAGACGGTGACGACTACACTCATAAACAGTGCCAAAATACTAATTAGAAATATTTTTATTTACATGGTGATAGCATGATATACTTATTCATAAAATAACACACTATTGTCACCCTGTCTATTATTTATTGAAACGCTTCGGAGCATATCTCCGCACCTCCCGCCGCTATAGCATTATTTGCCCTTTGACCCTTACTTCGCACTTATTGCGTCACCTGTTACCAAGAAAATTAATCATTTGTATACTTTGTATAAAAATCAACTGAAGTAAATTGCAAAGTTCGCACAATATTATAAATGCAGTAAAGTTAGTCGAGTGTGATAATGGGATATGAGATAATAAAATCTACTGAATTTTCATTTCGATGTGGACTTATTATGTAGATATGTACATATATTGTTGTATTGTTCGTTTGCATATTCGAATACTTTTCGATTTAATAACAATACTCGTATACTCATTTGCCTTGTGAACTCTGCCTTATTTATGCTGTTGCCACTGTTTATTATTACAGGTAATGATAATTATTTTAATTTATATTTAATTTTATTGTTTTTGTGTTGGTAGTGTGTGATGAAGGTCACGATGGAACAAATAACCAATAATATTAAATTGCATTGGTTATATTTATTTATTAAATGTTTACCGAAATGGTTGAACCAGCGAACACGTCAAACAACAGCTAAAGTTGTACGATGTTTGGGTCTTTTAGGTTAGTGCTACAATGTACCACATTGTATAGGTGTTCGTCAAAACGAAAGAACTGACTGTTAAAGTTTGATGGTCGTAGCGCTGACCTAAATGGTAGATAAAGAAGAATTTCAGCTCTTTCGTGTTCGCTGTTGCGTCTTAAGGCAACCACAAACGAATGATACAATATTTGAACAAGCGTTTGTTTTGTATCGTAACCGTAAGCAAGGGCACTTCTATTAATTTCTAAGAATGTGCCAAGTCTCATTCGAATTTATCGGCGTTGTATTTTTTCGTTTTCATGGCATACTTCGAATTCGTTCATACATATAAATTTTCTCTGGTGTATTGAAAAATAATCAATTTATCAACAGTGGCCGGACATTGCCAGACTACTAATAAAACTAAAAATAAACTCGGAGAAACATTAAACATTATTATCTTATATGTGTGTTTTGTTCCAGACCAAATTTAATTTTTAATCTGTGTTTAATTTTTTGAAAGTAATTCATAGTGATTGGATTTAAATCACAGTTCAATTAGGGCAAAATAATCAAACTTATAGATTGCTCACGTTTAATTTAGTTTTAACCTCGTGAGGTTACTGCTCGACTCGTAGATTTCAAAATGTGCCAATCGCACCAGAGCCCTAAAAACTGGCTAAATTCGAAATTTTTTATGTACAAGATTTTATGTAACGAAATTATGGGTGTGTATTAAATTTTGGCATGAGATTTTCTAAGTGAGACAAATGCTGCGATCATCAAATTCTAAAACGAAAAAAGTAGGTCGAGTGTTGTAAGCATAAACGTTTAAATTGCTTTAAGCTGGAAACCGGTTATACTAATTCTTGTTCATTTTTAATCAAATATGTGTAGTTATTCCTTTCTAAAACCAAAGGTTGTCAATTTGTCGAAGAATCATTATTTATAATTATTCACGGGTGCGCCATCTTTTATGTCGGGTTTTAAACATTGAATAACTTTATAAAAAACAACCGATCTCTATATATTAGATATTTTTGTTCAATGTGCCCTTTTGCAATTTATTTGGACTAGTTTTTGAATACAACATCAATTAAGTGGCCGTCTTTATTGGCCAACGCAAAATGTGTCCTTTTTGCTACGTTTTCCATTACCTTTTCGAGCATCTCGGGTGTTATAGTGATGATTTCGGTACAAATGTTTGCCTTGAGCTCGTCAATGGTCTGAGACTTGATGGCGTACACTTTGCTTTAAAATAACCCCACAAAAAGAAGTCCGGGCAGATCAAATCTGGAGATCTGGGTGGCCAGTCAATATCACATCAGACGTCCAGGGAATTTTCGTTTGAAAAAACTGAATTATTTGATTAGCAGTGCGGCATGTCGCGCCGTCTTGTTGAAACCAGTAACCGTCAAGACCTTTTTCACGCATTTGCGGGGAGACATAATGAGCCAACATCCACCGATATTGATTTCCATTGACTGTTTCGTTTTCTCTGAAAAATATATTCCAATGATGGTTTTGGCGGAAACGCCGGCCCAAACAGTCACTTTTTGGTCATGCAATGGCGTTTCATGGATCTCGTGTCGATTCTCCGTTCTCCAAATGCACCAATTTTGCTTTTTAACGCCGCCAGAGAGTGTGAATTGGGCCTCGACGGTTATCGAAATTAGCTTCAAAAACCAGGTTCAGAATCAACTATTCGAGCGACTGTTTTGGACTTATTCCAAGTGACGTGGACGGTCTGTCGGCAATATTCTTTGTGTTAATTGCAAATTATACGGAAACAAATGCATATTGTCCTTCAAAACGCGCCACAATACGACACTTTTCTGTTCTGGACAACGCTCTCTCTGATCGCTTCAACCAGTTCATTGGAACGTCTCGATCGTTGATGAACGGCATGTTGACGATCTCTCACTGTCCCGCGCTGAACAAAATTCGACATCAAACGACGAATAGTATTGTCAGATGGTGCCTGTTGGCCACGATATTTTCGACGATATGCACATTGAGTTAAGACAACTGAACGACTATTTTTAATGTACAGCGTCACTATTTCGGCGCGTTGTTTCGGTGTACTGAATTGACGTTTCAAATACATGTCAAGATGACGCACTCTGTATCTCAAGTGTTTATTTGCGTTCTCATGAACTTTTAAGATAAAATCCGATAGCGCCATACAGAATAATGCGCATTGAAATTGAACGATATGTAGTTTGGTCTAGTAAACTTATTACTCGTTTTTTGCAAAATGATGAATCTGCGAAAGTGGATTAAAAACAAACCAAGAAAAAGAATTCGATGTTCCAAACAGACTATTTCGACACAATAAACACGTATATAAATTTAATCGAACAAAAAAGGCAGAGTTTTCAATTTGACTATTTGTATATGGTGGTGCTTAGTATAAAGGTCACTCTTTCTCAATCCCAAAATGAGATACCATTTTTTTGAGTTTTTGTGTTCAGAACTTCAATAACTTGGTCCTACATCCTTTTTATTCTACCTATCAAAATATTATTTCTGAAAGATTACAAATATTCAGAATGAATAAAATAATACAATAAAAAGAATACAACGAACAGAATGAAAGATTGTTAGTTTTGGGAGAATGTTCCGAATGAATTACCGAAAATACTCCAAATCACAAAATGTGCACTACAGACGCATTCCCAATTTTTTGTTTCATGACATACATTCATGTATAACATCACACAGTGTCATCTTGCCATTTCGGTTTTGATTTAGAAATTATTATTAAAAAATTTGCGGGAATTTAATTAAACATTTTAATAATCCGGTTGACAAATTTTCGGTTTTCGTTATCATTATGTAGATTGTAGTTGTCTAAATCCGTGCAAAATATATATATTTTTTAAAAAGCTTCCATCCTTGTGAAAATTAATTTTCACAAATAAAAAAGGTTTAGTTATGAATAAATAAGATGTTTATTTGTTTTTTTAAATTTTCTTAAAATTCATTCAATTACTTACATATGTACTCGTACAACTGACAATATTGCTGCTGCAAAATGTCGGATTGTACGCTTACAAGGTCCAATTGACTCAGGAATTGAAGGCTAACGACCACCCACTTCAATATCGCTACTCCGCTAGAAAAATCATTTTTCAAACAAGACGCATTGCTATCTCGGCGGCTATGTAAACAAGCAAAATTGCCGAGTTGGGGTTCAGAAAACCCATACTTAATTATAGCGAAGCCAATGCATCCTAAGTGAGTAACAGTTTTGTGTGGTTTATGGATTGGGGGCATCATTTCGTTGTCGTTTTTCTTCGAAAATTATGCTAACAACACTGTTCCAGTCAACGGAGAGCGCTACAGAATATTTTTGGTTATTACGGTTTTTGGATGGCGCGACATGCCACACCAGCTTTCAAACATTTAATTTCTTGCGCACTAAATTCGATAATCGTGTAATCAGCCGTCTTGGTATCGCCAATTGGCCTCCGCTCAGCTGCGATTTGACACCGTTAGACTTCTTCTTGTGGAGTGCCCTGAACCTCAAACGATTCAGGCCCTTAAGCACAACATTTTCGGAGTTAGTCGCGAAATAACCCGAAACCATCAAAAATGTACTATTGGCTATTGTCAAGCCATCAATAATCGGAAGGTTTGCTCTTGCCAATAAAACAATAACACTTGGATAAATATTAATTTTTTTTTCTTTTATTGCATTTTTAAAAGAAAGAAAAATTATTTTCTGCAATAAAGACGCTAGCAAAATTATATAAAAAACACATAATAATTCGCTAAGACCATTGTTTATTTTGTAATAATGAAAGTTCAAATTATATTCATTATTTTTGAAGTTTGGTCACCAGTCTGATGAGAGGACCGAATTTTTTAATTTAAAGAATTCGAAGTTTCATTAGTTCGAAACCAAACTTCTAACGTCTTAGTAACCTCACCTCGATGTAAAACTAATACCTGGCGTCACTCGGAATAACCCAAAATTTCATGTAAGTTTATATATTATTAAATCAAATTAATTCGTCGATATATCGTTACATTCCAATCTTGTTAATATAAAGGAGGGTTTTCCAATAATTGATGATTGTTGTTTATAACATTAGTGAATGAAGCCAATTTTATATAATCTGATAAACAAACTTACCTTTCATACTTTTTATTTCGCTTCGATTTAAAAGATGTTTATTACAAGTCAAATTTTGACCCAGAAATTCCAATTTACCGAAAATAATTTCAATTACAGACTATGTGATTGCTACAGTTGCTAATTTCATCTCAAAGTAAGTTACATTGTCCGAGAAACTTTAACGCACATAAAATGGGCTTGAAACGAGGTAGACAAATGAACCTGTTTAAACCAGCTTTCTTTCAACACGCTTCTCACAGCTAATTGAAATATATATATATATATGTTATGATGTGATACGATATGATAGAGGTGTACAGGCCAACCATAACGGCGATCCTAGGTACCATAATCCTGAAATATCAACAATCAAATAACAAATTATATCTGAATGCGAATCATATTTCGGCACCATGTGGGCCCAGGCTCTGCCTGCATACTTAACAGATAAGGATAGTTAGGAAAGGGTGTTAGTCACAGAAACAACTAGGGCGAAACGCAGCAAAGTTATTTTCTAATTACTAGATTAGATTTTGCTAGTTTATTAATTTGGGTTAGTTGTGGTTGAGGTAAAGAATACTAATATTCATCATATGTATTCGGCATCAGTCATAATAGACTTGTTTGGTTATTTAATTCGCATCTACGGGTCATCTCACCATATACTGCTTGTAGCCTTATTGTGCCCCATCTTCCTATCCTACACCATCTAACCGAGGAACTTCACGTTCGTAATGACTCGGCAGCATTATCATACATATGATGACCTAAATATTCCGTTGATATTGTAAAAAAAAATCGGTATTGTCATTCAGTTACCTATATTTAAATTCATCCAACTAAAATCAGGGTTGATTTGTATCTAACATTCACACAACTTCACAACATAACCTAACTTCAACCAGAAAGATCGTCGAAAAACAACATTCCATAGCAAAAGTCTTTGGATCGTTAACATATTTGATTGTATTGAGTTTATGCTCAAAGAGTAAGTAATTAAATAGATCCCCTGATCAAGGAGTTTGCCATCACAATATTCCCCGACCTTCCGGTATGTTCTAAGCAATAAATTGAATTATATTTGCCGACAACTTTATTGTTTTAAGTAAGGACTTTCGACAACATTTCAAAATATAGAATTGTTTAAGGTAAGGGCGTAATATTCATATAAGTATATATAATAAAAATATTTAAAAAAAAAATTCAAGGCATATAACTCTGAAAATTATTTTTATTACCTAATTTCCTGGGTATAGCCCACGGGTTATATAAAAAAGGTGATTTTTTCGAAAATTTAAAGGTGCGGGTAGAGTAATACATACATATATTTTTGCGATTCGAAAAGTAGAGAAACACTATATCTATCATAAATAAATAAGTTTAAATTTGCGGGTTATACAACGAGTGTGGGTTATATACGTGAACATATTTTTTTTTGTAATAAAAAGTTGATCTTTTTATACTGCGGGTTATTCGCCAGGTGCAAGTTAACGCAGGATCAGGAATCAGGATATTTTGAAAATACATATTTGAATTTAACATTTTTAATGTAAGTTTCTTTCACATTAATGGGGCATTTACATGCGACCAACATTTTTCTTCTGCAAAATGAAAGAGATATAACATTGACATTTTGCACATGAGAGACAAGAAAAGAAATATATCCCAACAAAATTTTGCAGAAGTTTTTTTGAGCCACTACACGGCAAAAACCACTATAAAAATGAAAATGTTGCCATAAAATATATTCGATCCGAGTATTTTTATGGCAACATTTTTAAAATTAACAAAAAAAAAATATTTTATAATTACAACACGTTAAGGAATCATAATAAAAACAGACGCCATAGATAAAAATGTAAATTTCTCATTTCAACTAATAGAAACTAATAAACTATTAAAACAAATTAATAATTTTCCTATAAAAAAATTATGGCATTACTATATATGTTTATTTCTTTCTCGTATATTGAATATTTTTATATAGCGGATTCTTCTTATTTACCTGCAAAAATCTGCAGAAGAAAACAATTTTGTAGATGTAAATGCCCCATAAAAGTGCAAATTTTAAGGTCAAGCCACTTTCAACTGTGCCTGGAAATAATATAATGATCGAGTAAAATTTTCTTGATCGATGTCTAAACGTACACATAACTGTCCAATTCATTTACTTTGCTTTATATATGTTCTTCGTTTATGCAATTATATAATAAGTTATTTAATTTTTCTTCATTTTGCTCCTACCATATTTTAATAAATTTACGATCCCTAATTTTGGACACATTTTTCATTAATTATGATTTGCCATCTAGGGGCAGTAAAAATAACAAAAACTTATTATTTCAACTTAATTTTTGAATCGGTCAGAATCGATATTTAAATTATTTTTTAACCAAAATTTCCATTTCTTTGCCATTTCCAGGCTTATCTTGATAATCGTGTGTTAATCTCCAAATTTTATATTCCTTAAAACCTCGATGAATTTTTTTGCGGTTTAAAGGGTAAAATATGTCTTTGTGAAAAGAAAGAATTAAGTCATTTCATTGGTCGTAAACTGATTTATACAACACATAGTTTTTGATAAGTTAATTAAGGCTTAAGTCATTTTTAAATCGCTGTTATCTTTAACAGAAGGCTAAAAGCAGTACATTTTCCAACAACCGACACGAAGACCGATTATAATGTGTAAAAATGAACGTGTCTCTTTTAAGTGGTCACACAGATGTCCCACAGAAGGTAATATTTTTTGTAACTAAAGTGACGCTACTGACAAAATTACTATAAACAACAAAATGTCGAGTTCGAATCGAAATAATTTATGATTAACAATGCTGACAATACATGTTATCTAATAAATTTATAGGTTAATCCAACGTAGTATTCTCCGTTTGGGTCAAGCTCCATATTTGAGTGAATATTAACTATTTGTTTCGAACTTCGATCATTCGGAGCGGTATCGATTCCTTGCTTTGTTTGAAAAATCAAATTACGGAAAGAATGAAGTCGTAATTTTATTTCTTGAATTGAGTAGACCCAAATTTTCAATTTTCTTGCGAAGACGTCATTCTATCTATAGTCTACTACTAATCAGTTGTATCTCCTTTTTATTATTGTCGTATCGTCGACTTCAGTAAATTCATTCCAACAGGTTTTAGTAGAGATGCCTTTTTAAAAAAGTATTAATAGTAAGATAAAAACTTAGCGAACATATTGTCGTAAACATTTAGTCGTAGACGACATCATCGTAAATATTTAACCGTATGACCACGCCATCGTATAATCACTTAATACTAAGGCCAGTTAATCGTAAGACCATTCAATCACAAAAACAATTAATCGACGATTACATCAACGTATTAACACTTAATCGTAAGACTTGTAAAAGCTAAGACCGTAATAATATTCAGACTTATAGCGCACCCCGATAGAAAACTTATGACTTTTGCCGTACAGAAAAGTATGAAAAATATTTTGAGAAAAAACAATTTTTGATCGTTAGGTTAGTGGTTTCCTTATGCGAAAAGTTATTTAACTTTTGCCTTATGAGAAATATAATGAAGTTAACCGTGTTTTGAATTTAATAAAAATAGGGATATAAATAATAGAAAGCTTGAAAACAAATTTGAAAAAATGATTAAAGTAGCCGGCGCAAAATTCGACTAATATAAAGAATTTTAAAGTAATTTATATCCGAATGCGGAAATTTTCACCGCTTTCAAGAATAGGGCTTCAGAGCGTGCATACACTTTGTGAATTACGCCAATAAAATGTTTAAAATATCGTAAAATTTTAATCGTAAAGAACTTCGGAAAAATAGTCGAAAAGTAAAACATCGATTGTTTCGTCGAATAATAATTTATAATTTATAATCGAATTTCGAGTGAGTTACAGTGTCCGATTTTAAAATATCACATCTTAGTCGAAATTCGATCATAAATTGTTATTTTAACCCTTTGTTCCTGTGAAATTTTTAGATATTGGTCTGGGTTAAATGTTCGATTCCGAAACATCGAAACGAAAATCAAAAAACAGAAAAAATAATCCAAAATAATTCTGTTTTTTTCGTCGAATTTTTTATGATCGAATTTCAAATAAATCGCTATATTTTTAATTGTATTTTAATTCACTGTTTAGCTTACAGGTATGGTGACTGCTGCCAAAACTCCCGCTTCTTCGATTTTCATTATTTAAATGTAAATAAATGTTCTATTATCCTTATCTAGCCTTCATATCTAATCTTCATACTAAAATAATGAATTCCCCAAAGCCAATAACTGAAAAATCAGTTTAAAAATTCGTAAATTGCTTTCAATTCGATTAAATAGATGGTCAATGTTTTATTTTGCGATAATTTTGTTTCGATTCGCTTATTCTATTTCCGGTTTTTAATTTTTAGACAAATTTTTTTCGGTTGAATGGGGCGGGGCGATTCCTCTCAAACATCGGTTTTTTAATTTTTTAAGTAAAATAAATGAAATTGTTTTAATATTTGAATTAAAACTGTCTTCTAATATATTAAATGTTTAATTATTCTTATAAAACTTTTATTTCTAATACTTATACCACAATAATAAGCATTCTTGTACTTTCGGTTTGGCAAATACGGTCGAAAAGAATATGATCGAAAAAAGATCGAAATCAGAAATACCGATAATAAAAATCTTTCGCTCATCAGATTAATTGGTCTTACTGGTGCTTATACGATGATATGACTATAAGATTAAATACTTACGATGATGTGGTCTACGATTAAATGTTTATGATGATATGGACGTAAATAAGATAAAATGATGATGTTGGCTTTGACCACAATACTTTCAATAATTTTCCACCTGAAAATTATGGTGGTAAAATATTATCAATTTCACGTTTAAAAATAAGAACATGGCCAATCCCAAAGCCCAGCTTGATAATATGTATTCGATTTGTTGTGACCGTGTGAGATACGATGGAGTCCACCTTTATTTTTTGTTTTATTCATGTCAAAATCTCAAATTCTGTAAATTAATATGATGTTTTTCTATATATAATTTGATCGGTATTAATTACATAAAAGTTTAAAATAGTGTGACCATAAATTCTATTGTGTATGTGTGTGTGTCACTTGATATTATGGTATCAATGATAAATCATGAACCATTTCAATTTAGTACTATAGTTTACTTAGACTTGATTGTACGTTTTTTTAAATTTATATGTATTTTGTACAAATTTTCATGCCCCCACTTTCTTCCCTCATCAAATTCATCTGTGAATTTTCAAAATCATTATCAAGGTTATAAAACTACGACGTTTTTTGCTTTTTTCATTTAGCAATCCAATTTAGTTATTTTTAAATTCGCGATAATTTTATCAAAGTGTTACTAAATGCAATTTTATATTGTTTGTTGTTGTATTGTATTGGGTTTGGCTGTACTTTATAGACAATTTAGTTTATGCCAAATGAAATTAAATTGATTTTTTTATTAATAGAAAACAGTCGTGGAAAAAAGTATGGAATGGTTATTTGTTTATATTGATTGAACAGCTGTTCCATAGTTTTAAAAATATATGTATAGTATACATAATCTGATGATTCATACATTATTCGTACCAAGATGTTTATAATCAATCATGCGTGCGTGTTTATTTATTATTGTTCATCAAATTTGTCTGTCTGCCTCTTGTTTTTATATTCGATTTCACCATTATGTTAAATTAAATTAAATTTAACTTAATTAAAATTCAATTAAAATCATTTCCAAAACCTTATTAAGGCGAGCAAGTGTGTATACACTTTATTCTGTCAATTCTGATTAAAAATGATAACGTAATTATTCTATAAATAAATTTTTAGAATTAATTTGATGGCGCACCCTTCGCTCCTCTCAATAATAGATATTAGATTGCTTAGTGGCTTTAAGCGTATTTTATGTGTTTGTCACTATTGATGTTCTAATCGGGCACGATATAATCATGTTGCAGATAATTTGACGATAATCTCTTATAAAATAAACTACTAAGCAACCCAAATTATTTTTATTGTTTTTATTTACTATTTTGATTTATCATATTTCATCTATCTGTATTGTTTGAAGAGGATGAGTAATATTTATTTAATCTTTGAAATATTTTGTCTTCCCTCGCAGCCTTGAAATTACTTTTTAATCGTTTGTTGACATATGTAAATTGCTAGATAAATAATTAGGAGAAAACAAGAGATAAACGCTTCATTATGTACCCTAGACTTTTATTATATTGGGTGTCTGCCGATCGACTGCTCATTCTAGTCTCTTCGAATGTCTTTTATTTTTGAAGTTTTATGAACCACACTATCATTTGATGGTATTCGCGAGAATGAAATTTAATTTGTATATATGAAGGCGTCGGATTGGCTCGAGTAAACTAGGTTAAGAGTTGGATGCAAGAGGGGATTTATTTATTTGTTTGAACTTAAAATTTTGTTTGTTAATGAATCATATACCAAGATAGCACGTTCGCTAAACGCTACAATTTTTCACAATAAAGTTTATCAAGCCGGATCGTCATCAACACTTCGGTTTGTGAAAACAAATAACCTAATATTTCAATCGCGAATAGGTTTAATTGTTTTAACTTGGCGTTCAACAACAGCTTTGAACTCCGCGCTTTTTTGTAAAATCAGGTTGGGAAAGATTTTCAAAATCCGCAGGCCATTCTTAAGTTATACAGATATTGAGCTATAGACAGATGCCAGGCAACACCATTTTTGTATTTTGCATCTTCAAAATATCAAGCTAAAACAATTCCTGGTAGTTTTTGAAGAATTATATCATAATATCGGCCTTGATCTTTTTCTCGGATACCTATAATCACGGGGATTGTTATTATATACCTAATATTCCGGCCATTACAATCCGGTTATAATTTAGATCTCTATTATATATTGATGTTCGATCTGATTCGGTCAGGTCAAGTTTCAAAAATTCAAAGTTGTCAAAATTTCCCAATTTCGTCTAAAATAAGATTTGGACCAAGTTTTCCATGTTTAATTTGAACTAATCCCGATCGGGTATCATGAAATGCAGCATCTGTCCGCAGTCTTTTTTCAAATTTATTTAAAAAAAAAAAATTAAAAAAAAAAAATTGCTATATTTATAACAGTAAACATATGCACTTAGGATGCATGCTACCTGATTAAATTAAAATTGTTAAGAAGATCCCAAACAATTCGAAAACATTATTATCAGTTAACCCGCCAATAGTTTTAAATGTTGTATAATTTATTTGTAGATTTTTAAAATTATATATATTGCTTTCTAAATTACCAAAATAAAGTTTATTTGTTTATGATAAAGTGCATATAAGACAATGCTGATTTCTTTAAGCGACTAAATTAATTTAACTAAAGAAAAACACTCCTTCAATCAGTTAATAAGACATATATATCTATAGTTAAGGAAACTGCATAGGCTAAGTTAAGAAGATCACCCTTTGGTATGAACATCTTCCACTAATTATTATTAAGCCTCTATTTCCCTCAACTACCTATAGTTTATTGGTGATTAGGTTAGACAGTGTTATTACCAATTATGTCAGATGTCACTTTGAAAATGCGCGTTAATGTATCTCTGATT
This sequence comes from Nephrotoma guestfalica, assembly GCA_963691935.1. Lineage (NCBI taxonomy): Eukaryota > Metazoa > Arthropoda > Insecta > Diptera > Tipulidae > Nephrotoma > Nephrotoma guestfalica. The sequence goes on along the minus strand of OY829913.1, from coordinate 138,023,454 downwards.
AAAAAAGGGTTTTTACATAATTATGAGTTACAATATCTACAAACTTCAAAAATAGTAAACCACCAGAAAATTAAGTATTTGAATTGAAGAGGATATTTGAATTGAAGCGGGAGAGATGGGGAGTGGGACCTTCACACAATTCACGATTCTTCTTTCTTTTTTCTACTCAAGCTTTCGTATTCACTCCCCCATTTATTCCACACAATCACCTGCATCTTTCGAAGGGCTTCATCTGTTCATACACTTGCGCATCATCATTTGCTACTACCTTTGTTGAGTCCATAGAATGGTTACATCCGCAGAGAAACAGCGAACACGTTCTTCTCTTTCCTGGCGCCATTATTCAACATTAAAATACCACTCTGGGAAACAGAAAATTCAATTATTTTCTCTGCCTCTAATTCATGGCTAATTTAATTCCTTCAAACATCGCAATTAACTCAGCATTCTTTACACAGATGTCTTAAATGATTTTGAACATTTATTCTAGGTAGATAGGTCCCAACTCCCACTCTGTGATCACACATACAACCATCTGTATAAATTGGCATTTTCATTTTCTCAAGTATTCCTTTGGTCGTAATCTCATACATTCCCTTGAAGTTAAATTATCCACCAATATAATTTCCACACGAATGAGAGCTCTATTCCTTCCGTATGCCAACAGAAACTTAAACATTCAACAATCCACATACCCATATAGTTATACACGTGCACCTGCCCCAAACGACTTCCACGAATTTGAATATCAATTTCTTTGTTATTTACTGTAAACAATCATTAATGCAATTTAGTAGTATTCGCCTTACGATTTAAACTAGCCAAATGCTCGATTATTTCATTTAGACCCTTGCCAATTACAACAAAATCGTTCGCAAATTGTAAGACAATTTTATCTGCCAATGATAAGGTAGCTGAGGTAGACCGATTGAAATGAAAAGTGTAGGAGATAATTTCTCCATCATGGACGCCCAAATTTGCCACTCCGGCAAATAACCTTCATGTGACACATAAAATCAGACTTTGAAATTAACAAGAATTTGGTGCAACTTCCATACGGCATCACATAGTCGTATATCCTTTCAACATTCAAAAATACGGCAACTACTTTTTTTGCTTTTTACTCGCTTCCCTTACAAACATTTCTAAACACATTCAATTGCCGAATGGTCCTTACCGAATCCGTAGGCAGTTATGGACAACAAATCATTCTCATTATTAAGGATACGGTATTTCAACAATCCAGCAACATAATAAAAACATTTAACATATATACACGACATCTATTGCCACCCACAGTTGGATCTCTATTATTTTTCAGGATAGGGAGCAACCGGCATTCTTTCATTCATTCGGTATTTTGGCATCCATCCATACTTTGTTCAGCACACTCCGCAAACTATGTTTTACTTTCGTACTGAACAACTGAAGCATTCCACAACTCACACGATTCGTTTGGAGTGGTCACTCTGGAACCGTCTAATACTTTCAAACCAATAATTTCCTTAAAGCATCCACTAGAACGTCAAAATTTTGATGAGCATAATGTGGTATGTCTGGTTAAATATTCAAAGGCAGTAATTGCTCGATCAGTCGATATTAAAACCATAGGCCCCGATAAGTTTGAGTTGACTAAACATTTATATACGACATAATGTGAGTGAACCAATTTAAAACTTTTATTGCTACAGATGCGCTTGCACATCATCCTTGTTTACGCCTTTCCAAGCCAGTGGCATACGTACATCATATATGTATATTGTCTTCTCTTCCCATGACGTCATAAGTGGGTTTTACATTGTTTGTACAGCAAAATAATATATTCTAGTAAAAAAAGTTGCTATAGTTAGTTTTAATTTAGTCGTTTCATCCTTATATCATTTACGTGTATCTGTGGGAGGTAAGCATAATTTTTCAAAATAAACTGTCGATTCCGATTAGTTTTAATCTTTAATGAGAAGTAGATATTGTCGAATGTTTTCCACGACTCTATGCCTCCAACTGTTAAATTTTGACATAACCGGGAGTTTAAACACAAAAGAATTTACTTTAAAAATAAGAATTTGCTTAAATCATTAATCCCGATTGATACGAGTATGATTGAGGTTTTACTTGCGAGCGTTTAAATTGATTACTATCATTTCTAACGATAACTTTGATAGTTTCTAACAGCATCACTTTGGTCCTGTGCCCTTTGGTCACTACTAAAACATGATTATTTTCACTTTTATCTAACAAACCAAATTCCATCATTTTCATTCATTTTGATCTTCGTTTATCAAGTGAGTCTATACGAAAAAGGTTAAACATTAAATCCTACGGCTACTACGTTAAGTAGATTAGTTTTTACTCGGGAAACATTTTGTATTGGAATTCGTTTAAAAATATTGTGTGTGCCAAGCGATCCACACTTTCGGCTGTGTATGGGCGTGCACACCGAGCAGCGCAGCAGTTTGTTTTGTTATAATACTTAACAATATCAATTGTATCGAGGTTATGAATAGCAGCAAAGAGCAGTAGATTGATGCTGCTGGGTGAGGAATGCCGTGGCAGATGCATATTTATATTTCCTATATTTGAGATATGAGCGATTTTGAAGTATCAAGTTTTACAATTTCATCTATGCCCTGTCCAATGAGACCAATACAATTGCCTTAATTTCTGATAACCTTGAAGGTTATTGCGAATTGAAATCGGTTACCAAACGTATTGCGAACAAAGCTATTTTGTAGCTATTACAGACGAAGTTTTAAGCCAAATCTAATTAGAAAATGTAAAGCTACGAGTATATGGTATTCACAATATGTAATTGCTTTTGAAATCGATAATAAAATGTTGAAATAATGTATCTCTAAAATGGGTCTGTTTTTTGATATGCGTGACTGTCAAAATTCGTCCAAATCACATACTTACTTCACTTTAGTAACATGTAGCGAATTATATTTTGTATTAAACCAAAGGTGGTATGAGAGTTTGTTTCAATTGGTTTAAATACCGCATAAAAAGTTAAAAATTGAGGAGAGTAAAAATGTCAAACTTTTTATCTGCTTCAATAGCTGATGAAATGTTTATATGGAAAAATTTGGCTGACAATAATATTGGTTTGTGAACAAAAATTTATCATGTACAAATTTTGTGAAAAATCGCAATGATATAGATGTAAACTGACCATAATTGAGTAATATATATAAATAGTATTTATTTTATGTATTTTCATATTAAAATTTTCCATATACGGTCCATATTACACATAGAATAAGCAACCATGTTATTGTCAAAATTTTACCCAATTGAAACAGATAAAAAATGAAAAAGTTAAAATATATTTACCACGAATAAATTTTTAACTTTTTAACTTTTTATGCGGTATTTAAACCAGTGCGTATTTAACTAACTTAAAATAAAAAAATATTTTAGTAGGCGATTTCAATTAGAAACAAGGTTTGATCACATTTGGCTGTACGTGCACCGCTCCTAGCGGCACTTAAAAGGCGAAAAGCAAAATGATTACCGCTACCCATATACGCATTACCTACTTATTGATTGATTTATCATCAATTTTCCATTTTGTGTCGATGCAAAAATTGTTCACGGTGTAGAGCAAAAATGTTAATACAATCAAGTTGAACGGTTCTAACCAATTTTGAAACATCACCATGGACAAGTGGTCTTGTTCTTTAATTATACATACATTTAACTCCTCCCTAAACACAGAATTAGGCCGAGCATTTTGGGATCTCTGCGCTACCTGTTGTTTTTGTAATTCTAGTACGATTATAGTACCATACTGTAACAGCCTTAGCCCTTAGCGCCGAAAAAATGTAAAATTTTTGACACAATGTTTATATTTTCCTTTCCTTCCTTCCGTTTTTGATTTTTATAATCAACGTAAAATGTTGTTGTTTATATCATCTGCATCACGAGCGAAGTGGCTCATTTATCCCTGTACGGTTTATTTTTTGTTACGATCCATGGGGCTACCTATTAATTTGGTGATTTATAAATGCATGCATTTCTACTGATATTTTTAGGCAATGAGATATGCAAAATGAAATTGATTCTTGTTGTCATTCAGCAGGTAAACCACCACCGTGAAAGGCTAGAATAAAATTAGACATACAATTTTTGTACTAAAATTTCTGTTAAGGATTTGTTTTTATTATTTAATGCTACATATTTCCAAGTCACATCAACGACGCTGCTACAGGAAACGGTGGATGTTTTAAGTATAAGTATACCCCATCATCAATAATAGTTTTAGTTACCGTGTTTAACACATATCCAATCGTACTTGTTGAAAAACGTTATGATTATGAAATATGTGTATATAAGATGTTCTTAAATTAATAATGTATCATTGAAACAAATCTTAATTATTTTATACAAGATCCCACGGCGGACATTGCCACTATCAATGCGAATTTAGTTTAAAATCGCCAATAAATTTTAATATGTTTGTATCTACTCAAATGTTTTGCAAAATGTTTTGTTTCAATCAAACCCTTAAAGCCATTAATTTAAATTAATTTGATTTGATTTTATTGCGTTCTATTTTGAAAATTCATACCTACCATCTCCTCTGTTATTGTTACAAATTACAATATGATTCAGTGAGCATGTCATAATCATGATATCATTTTTCAAACAAACATAACTTTAGTCCCAACCCAATGTTACCGATTATATTTTCTTATATAAATACGTGTATGTATTCTATTTCGTTGTATCACGCTACATATACCTACTTATATTTTATTAAAATCCAGTTCAACATTTTTAAAAGTTGTTATGGAATAAACGATTTTTTGTTATTTCTTTTTAAATTGCTTACAACCTTTCATTCTCTCTCCATCAGCAGTGTGGAGTACAACAGAGTCTTTAAGTAGTTTTAATTCAAAAAAAAAAATATTGTGTTGTATGTATTATTAGTGCATAGTAGTTTTTGTGTATTTGTATCATGTTTTTGATGAAGAAGATAAGATAGTTTTGCAAGAATATAACACTGTACAAAGTTAATAAGAAATTACAAAAAGTTACCATTGTCGAGTGAATTTTGTTTATATTGGATTGGTGTATTAAATTTTGATAGTTTTTAAATATAAAATAGTAAAATGGTACGAAAACCGTATAATGGAAAATATTCAAATGGATCTGCCCAATTACCAGAGCGAGGACCAGGTTGGTTATATAGCACATTATTATGAGTACGGGTGACACGTATGGAAACCCATGGGTACATGGGTGGACGTGGTATTTTATAGATGACAACTCACCACATAAAAATCAAACACATGTTAAATTATATTAATTTTCTTTAAGATTTCTTAAACACTTTATTCTCTTTCTTTATATAGAAAAAACGTTACGTTTATGTGTTTTTTATAATACATACACACATTCTGCTTACCTTTCATTTCCAGACGTAGACGTTTTTGTTTAATTTCATGTTCGTCTTATTAAATTAACGAAAGAGAGAAACTCCATACATACATAATACAATTAGTGAAGTAAGACACCAAACTTCGCGAGAATTTTCACGATTTTTTTCGTGATTGATTGATACACTTTCTTTTTTATTTTTATAAATTTGAATTTGGTTATAGCTTTAAATAAATAATGTAATTTTCGATTTCCTAGTCCCCTATTCAAATGCCAAATTCAATTTCATTAAATTGGCAATTAATCAATTGCATGCGTGAGTTAATTGATCGATAAGCGGCTCGTGTATGTCTCTCTTATCAGTTTTGTAATTATCTGACTGTATGGCGTTAAATTATGTCTGTCTCATCAATTTGTTTGCCACGTACTTATTGAAGTGTGTCCGGTGTTAGTGTTATCGTACGCATAAATCAATGGAATTTTTATAAATAGTTTTTACGATGAGGAACAATAAACAATTTTTAGTTCTCAACATAAATTTATTGTTTATTTGATTTGTCATCCAAACGTAAGAATTCACCCACACACGCATTCGTTACTATTGTTCTAGAGTACGCCACTGGCAATTCATCTCTTATTTATTTAGTTTGTAACGTTTCTATTCTTAACGACGAGTCCAGTGATGGCGGCGTGCGCGCTCAATTTTACTAATTTTCCTGCATTTTCTTATACATGAAAATTGCAAATGTGTGTTTTTCCTTCGCTAAATTTATTTTTATTTTCTTGTGACGTTGTGTGACCGAAGAATGAAAATAGTTAGTTGTACGAAACGGAAAAATATTATATATTTCAAAGATTCTTTTTCAAAGATTTTTCTTTCTACTACTCTCAATTTGGGTCGGAAGAAAAATATTTTCATTAAATTATAAAAAAAAGTAAGATTGAAAAATTTTTGTTGAATAAATTATTAAATTTTGTATTTTTTTATTTATTTATAGTGGAGTCGCTCATCTATTGGCGGGATCCAAAGAAATCCGGTCCAGTATTCGGCATTGGTTTGGTGTTATTGATTGCTATGTCATGTTTCTCATTGATTAGCGTATTCGCATATGTATCATTAATTGCACTATTGGGAACAATTTGCTTCAGAATTTATAAAAATATACTTCAAGCGGTACAAAAAACATCAGAAGGTCATCCATTCCAGTAAGTAGTTGCGTGATGCAATGGGTAGTGAATCGTTCAGTTTTTAATTAAATTAAATATGTTCATCATTTGCAGGGAATTTTTGGATGTTGATTTGTCATTGTCACAGGAGAAAGTACAACAGATTGTTACAGTTGGTGTTGCACACTTGAATGCGCTTGTTGCCGAACTACGTCGTCTATTTTTGGTTGAGGATTTAATCGATTCAATTAAATTTGGTTTACTATTGTGGTGTCTTACCTACTTGGGAGCATGGTTCAACGGAATGACACTAGTTATTATTGGTAAGTGTGTTCTATGTGAATGTGTAAAATGCTATAAATAATTTTTAATATAATCAACGAACATTAATTTTAATTTGTTATTTCATCGCTTTCAGCATTTGTCGCCCTATTCACCTTACCCAAAGTGTATGAGAACAATAAACAAACAATTGATACAAACTTGGATTTAGTTAGAAGTAAAATTACAGAAATTACCGATAAGTACGTGTGTAAATTTTATAAAAATAACTAAAATAATTTTAATCATTTCTATTTTGGTACGTATTTACAGAGTTAAAGCTGCAATTCCAATTGGCAAAAAAGAAACCGAAAAAGATAAATAAATACATTTATTTTAAAGTAAAATAAATAATAAAAAATTTAAATTGATCAACTTATTTAATTATTAATAAAAAAACAACTAAATAAAAAAGTAAAAATTACTTTTCTTTTTTCATTTCTGATTCCTTTTATATTTTACTACTGTTATGTTAAAAACCGAGGATTCCCAAAATATGGTAGAAAAACACTGGTAAACTATATCCTCGATGTTTTTGTAATTTATTGAGAAAATATATTTAAAAATAACAAAAAAAAATAATTTAATTTATATTTTTTATATATTTTTTAGACCAGAGAATTTAAAAAGAGAAAAAATTACTAAACATTAAATTTAAATAAAAGTAAATTATAGAATTTAATTGTTTTTTATAAAACTTTTATTTTTAAATTCGTTATTGTTATTATTATATAGAGGTTGTGATGAGGATTATTTCAATATTGCGAATATGCAGTATCTTTTTAAAAATAATTAAGTTGGCAAGCAAGATTATATCTAGTCAACGAATTCTTAACCGCTAGCCATCGCCGTCACAACCTATGCAGTAGCACATCAAATTAATTTAGTTATTTTTTTGATCTGAGAAGGTAAGAGAACACACGTTGTGTTAATGCTTTGTTCATGCATCCCACATTAATTTCCAAATCCCCCAAATTGTGATCATACTTTTTTAAAACCATTTTCGAGCGACCATCTCTCTCAAAACCATTATGATTTATATAACGATAATTTAATTTTTTTAACTAAATACAGATTATATATATAAATAAATAAATAAAAAGTAATATATTTAAGAAACAAAAAAATATATAAATTTATATTTATAAGTGTTTTTATTTAAAAAAAAATACATTATTTTTAGAAAATAAGTTATAAAACAAATTTAATTTCATTTTGTTAAATAAAATTGTTTTATTCGCTTTGTTATTTAATTTAAAATTGTAAAACATAAAATAAATTGCCTTTTCTTATTAAAAATAAAATATATTTCTATTATGCGGTGATTTTAACGATAAAGTGGAATTTTAATGTTGCAACGCATTAAACTCCTTTTTGACGTTGATCGAACCTGTTTTCGTTTATGTTTTATTATCGAATATCATTTTATCATTATGATTAAAAACAGCACATATAAATATTTTTTTTAAACAAAACTCTAAAAAACATCATTTCCAATTTACTAATAAATAAAAAATCGCTATTTTAAACTAAAATAAGATCCTCAATTCAGATTCATGTAAAACAAATAATGAGGAATATAAAATAAAAATATTTTGCTTGTAGTAATTTAATTTATTAAAATTAATTAATTAAAAAAATCAAGAGAGAAAAATTATAAAATCAGAAATTTAAATTAAAAACAAAAACCTATTTTCTAAATAAATAAAAATTTAAAAATAATGAAAATTTGTAAGATTATCATAAAATAAAACTACAAGATCGTGTGTGTGCTTCAATGCAATTTGTAATAATGAAAATTTAAAAAACCAAAAAAATATTTAAAAAACAGCAGATTTAAGGAAAAAATAATACAATTTGGAGAAAAATAAATTAACTTTGTTTTTCATTTGTTTGATTTGATCCCGAATTTTAACTTTTGAACGCATGACATCTACCAGAACTAACACAACGTATTCGATTTTTATAAATAACCAAACTCATTTCCGCGCAGTGCTTTTGAAATCTGTTAACAGTCGGATCTAGACTATTGAAAATAATCGATTGATTAAGATCGATTGATGTGGGTATTTTAAAATGTGTTCGCTATTTATTTAATTTATTATTATTAATTATTTTTATTTATTAACTTGTTCAATATTTTTAATATCATGCACTTGGATGTAACTATAAAAATAATTTCTAGTACCTATTTGTTTATCTTAAAAAATTTTCATTTTTATTTTGGAGAATAATTTTATTCATTTTATGTATTTAGAATTTAGTCTTAATACTAATAGCTAATTCAGCCCAATTCCCGTAGTCGTGTCACTTCATGTGCAGTGACAATAGTCGAGTTACGTCACATGAACATTGATATCCTTTACGATTTAAGTCGAAATTAGAAATGTTATTTACTTTCGAATAGATTCACCAAAAAATGTTCTTGTGACTTGAAAAAATTGGGTGACAAAACGTCACAAGAAGTGACTACAGTCGTAAGATACGACTGTGAGAATAAGATAATGTAGACGACGTGACTGTAGTCACATGAAAAGACGTGTTACGAGCTAAGAGCATTGCGGTGTTTATTTTTATTAAATTACTATATTCTTCTAATAAGAGTTCATCCATTGCGATGTTCCTCTTAATTTTTTACTATTGTTTGGTTACGCAAACCGTATTGCTTTTGTTGTACAAACGGCATCATTAATTTGAATTATTGCCACACTAACTCAATGGGTTTTACTCTTTTAAGTCTCATAATCAAGTTCGTGTTAATGAACACAAATAAGACCTCCTGTTAGAGTGCAGAACTCATGGGCCGATCCATCTGCCGGGTCAGTATTATAGGCTAGCATGGAGCTATGCAATATGTGCAGATGGTTCTATGTAAATCGGGCCTATAGTCGTATGTCTTCGGTTTGACTATTGCCTAAGGTAGGACGTGAAAAGCGAACCACGAAAGATTAAAAAAAAGGAAAAACAGGAAAGTTCGTGTTGTCTGAAGCTGGATGGTTTCGGCTTTCACATGCTGCAGTCCTCGAAGCACAATTTGCGAATTTTGTTGAAGTGTTATTCTCGAATTTTGTAATTTAATTTTTAACAAGTTCTCTAACATCGCTTTGGAAATCACTGCCGAGAATATACTAAAACTAGTACAACGTAAGCACAGGAGCTCGAAAGTTCAAAGAATATGGCCTGGGACACCACAAATTTGTTAAAAGTAGCCTATTAATGTTCAAAACGGTTACCGTGTTTATTCTAAACAGCTATATACTCATTATTCAATAATTCAATATCCAAAATAGTTAAAATCGGGTTTTGTATGCCAACGATTTCTCCTGCTCGAAAATTAAAAATATCCCCACTTTAGAACACGAAATTGATATCACGCTCAGATTTAATCACCCTTGGCACTATTTTCCCTGTGACACTATTCTGGTGTTACATCGGGAAAAGGGAATTGGGGAAAGAATTTATATGTAATTTCTGTTCAGATATTTTTTTGCCGGCCTACTGAGAAGAATGTTTGATGTAAATATTTATAAATTGGGAATAATTTTTCCATATCTAAATTGGCTGCGAAAATTATTCCCAATTTAATTTTGGTTTCAAACAAATTAACACTAGCTTTTTACCTCAGTATGCCAGAAAACAAAAATTTAAATAGAAATTACATATAAATTCTTTCCCCAATTCCCTATTCTCGGGGAATTACCAGAATAGTGCCACAAGGAATATATTATTTCTCAATTAACTTTGTTTTGTAAATATTTACACCAAACTTATTCCATCAGTAGGCCAGAAAAATGCAATTCAAACAAAAATGCAATGAAAATATTTTTCTCAAGTCTCTATTCCAGGGGAAAGCCAGACCAGTGCCACAAGGGATGGATTTTGATCGAAAATTGAGTGTAAAATTTGAGAATTTTACTATGGTTCTACCAAAGAATTTCTAATAATTATTAGAAATTCTTTGGTTCTACGTACTAACTGTACAGCATTGCATCGAAATATTGGGCCTTTTCACACGTGTTTTGCACACAACACATCATGACAACAAAAAACGTATTAAACGAGTGGAAAGGCTTCTTGTTAGATACAAACCGGGGAAAAATTTAATATTTATATCTTCAGCTTTTCTAAGGAAAACGGAATTATGACACATTTGTTTTATAGTATTTTTGTCGCAACAAATTTTTACTGGCATACTATGGTAAACATTTGGTGTACATTTTTTCAAAAACAAACATAAATTTGAAATATTTTTCCTATCCAATTTGGACAAGGAAAAAATATTTCCTAATTTATAAACATTTAGATCAACCAAGATTTCTCAGTAGGCCAGAAAATGATATTTTTCGCTAAAATGCTATGTAAATATTTGTCCTAGTTCCTTTTTCTTATAAGAAAACCAGAATCGACCTGCAGAAGAAGAGTACACTACAAACTGTCACACAGAGATTTTGATTATGAACATGGTAGAACACAAGGAGGTAAGGGGTACGGCCGTAATAATAAAAAAATATAATTAAGCTACATAATTAAAAAAAATATCAATAACTAATGACACATAAGGATTGATCTAATTCGTCATAAAATGAATGAATAACTTTCATAGAATATTATTAAACAAAAACACAAATTAACACAGTAATGGCGAATGCTAAATTGGAAGCTAAATGAGTTCTTGCTGAACGAAAAAACAGAATACTTTCTCTGGAATGAAATGTATGCAGATCATTTTCATAGTGTTCCAGTCTTATTCATCATCAAATACAGCTAATTAAGCCAGTAAAACTTCGAAGTTATCCATAATCGCTATTGAATAAATGAAACAAACAATAATGATCTCTATTAGCATTAAAGAAACAAGACCAATCGGTAATAGTACGGTTTATACGACGGATGCACGGTTTATCAAAGCAGCAATGTTAACATGGAACATCCAACATTGGAATTGCTTTTCTGGCTAGCAACCGATATGGTCAAGTTCACGAGCGTCATTTTAACATTTTGGTGATAAACGTTCATGCCCAAGCTAGAAGAAACAAAAGCTGCTTCTTAGCCGCTCTCATCTGGAAAGTACTCAGAGAGAAATACCTCAGCATGTTGAAAAATCGTTTCTGTTGACTTCTTGTACCAATTTGTAGTGCTAGCAAAGTACATCAAGACCCCATTGGCCTAGACCTACCGAATTAGCTTTACAGCATAATTTGGTTGTCACCAGTACACAGTTAGCGAATGCTATACCGGGTGTTTCTTTTAAACTGAGACGGGGGAAATGCAAAAAAATTGTCCCCCACCCCCCGCTTTGTAGGTGGGGCGAGGGTAACTTTTAAACTAAGATAGGAAGACATATTTTTTATTGCAGATACGGATTCTACAACTAAAAGTACGTATGATTTGAATGAAATATTTTGTTCGGTTCATGATAGATGGCGTTGTAATCGACGAAATTCAATTTCTTCTTCTTAGAACACACGCATTCGATTCTGCAATACGTTTGAAATAAAAAACATCACGTTTTCATTGGAAATACTCGAAATTCGTCATCAAAACAATTTATTAATGTAAATGGCAGGTGAATAAAATAATTTTAAGTGTTCAAAATGATGCACTTATTAATACGCATTTCAAATGATTGTATACAACTGAGAAGTGTGTCTGGTTGAATTTCAGCACACGCATTTTTGATTCGCTCAATCATGTTCTCACGTGTTGTTGGTTCTTGTTTGTAAACTTTGTCTTTGAGATAGCCCCACAAAAAGAAATCTGGCGAAGTAAGATCTGGTGATCTGGCAGGCCAATTTACCGGACCAGCTCTACCAATCCAGCGACCATTGAAATCACGATCAAGTATTTCACGTGCCACCACCGAATAGTGTGCAGGACAACCATCATGTTGAAACCACATGTTCCGTCTCACTTCTAAGCTCAAATTTTCAAGTAATATTGGCAGTTCATTTTCCAAAATGTTTCGGTGCATTTGACCATTCAAGTTGCCTTCAATAATGTGGGGGCCTATGAGTTTGTTGCCAATTATTCCACACCACACGTTGACAGTCCAAGGACGCTGATGTTCAACTTGACGAAGCCAGTGCGGATTTGTAACACTCCAATAATGCATGTTGTGTCGATTAACCGTTCCATGGTTTGTAAAAGACGATTCGTTAGAACATTGACAAAAAGTTACCCGATTTTGGAAATCAGCGCCATGAAGATCTTGGTGTAAAGACACATGATATGGATGATACTTGTGCCGTTTTAAAATTCTCCAAACACTGGTGAGGGACAATCCGGAATCGCGAACTATTTCTCATGTACTAACATGAGGATTATGAGCCACTGCTGCCAATACAGCAATTTCATTATTTTCTCCAGTTACTGTTGCTATACGGGTCCTCTTTTTCGGTTGAACATTTCCATCAGTAATAAATTGATTGATAGTACGGCCAAAACGTGATGTTTTTTATTTCAAACGAATTGCAGAATCGAATGCGTGTTTTCTAAGAAGAAGAAATTGAAAAAATTGAATTTCGTCGATTACAACGCCATCTATCATGAACCAAACAAAATATTTCATTCAAATCATACGTACTTTTAGTCGTAGGATCCGTATCTGCAATAAAAAATATGTCTTCCTATCTTAGTTTAAAAGTTACCCCCGCACCACCTACAAAGCGGGGGGTGGGGGACTATTTTTTTGCACTAATGTATTTCCCCCGCGGTATGATTAAATTTTGATTATGGACATTTTTTCCGTAGAGTGGCTATTTTTCGAGATATTTGATCGTCTCAGTTTAAAAGAAACACCCGGTATATTGAAAATTGGAGATAGATATCGCAACATAAAAGAAATTTCTATTGATTTTCATCCGCGTAACAACATTATTCGCATATGGAGAGTGGGAAATTGGCACAAACGATCTTCAAGTGTGACTGAATTATTTGTCGTTCGTCGTTGGGAAATAATTTATAAATTAAATTGGCTTGGAAAACTTGGAAAAAGCTCCAAATAAAAGTTTTCGAAAGTCAAACCTTTTTCAGTCTAGAAAGCAGCTTAGTCACAGTAAACTAATTGCGCAACATGACTAACCATATAATATCGTAGATTTGCCAAATAGATGTAAATAAATAGTTGCAGAAGTAAACACAGTAATGTACAGAATCAACCAAATAGTTTTTTAAGCCATTTGAAATAGTTTTAACAAAAATGTTGAAATGAGGTTTTATCACTGCAATAAAACTTTCAGTCAGGCAACGGATTAACAAATAAAATAATCTAAAAGGGCCTTTCGGTGAAATCGGATAATTTTTGAGGAACTAAACTAATCAAACTTAGAATTTGAACAACTCACATTTGTATAACAGCTTGTATTGTACAATGCAATTACCATAGTATCTTGAAATAGTTGAAATAGTAAAACCTGATATTACTTAGTTATTTGTATTGAAGTATGTACCTTTAATATAAGCTTTTTGCTCTAGGACTTTGTTCATTGGATTCTTTCAATAACTGACACGCGTTTTATTTTATAAACTCTTAAATATTACATTTCATCAGGTTATGGGCTCAGATATTAAAAAATAATAATACGAATTTACCCTGTCAACTCAGGATTCGTATCACTCGATTGTGAATACAACTATAGATTTGACGATTTGCAACACCGATTTTTTCTTCTTTATATTTACACCGCTTCCGGAGTATTCCCGATATATCGGAAATTATCTCTGAATAATTTCATAATATTTACTGGGCACTTACCACTACTTTAATATTCCCGAAAATACTAGAAATATTCCCACAATAATGTTCCCGCTATTATCCACTAACACTAAAACACAACAACAAATCATTTCCACAATTATTTATTAAATCACTATTTACACACGATTTACACTTATTTTTAATCACACCACTAATTTCACTTTTTCTTTTTTTCTTATTTAATCTTTGCAATCTGTTCTGGGGTCGAAGCACTTCCAACTCTTTCGCAGTTCGCTTTTCACGTCCTTATCTTACACAGTCCCCTGCCAAATCGAGGACGTACGACTATTGGTTCGATTTTATCACCATCTGCACATTGCATAGCTCCATGCTAACCTATACAGCTGGTCCATGGCATGGAAGATGAGTTGGTCCATGAGCTTAGCATTTCGACAAGGGATGACCCCTCTGTGTTTTTGACTAATAAAATTCTCGCTTGCATCCTGCCCTATCGGGATTCGAACCCGGTATCCCCGGTATATTCCCGATCCAAACGCCAAAGCTTTAACTACTGTGCCGTTTGGTCGGTTAATATCACTTTAACACCACTTTTAATTTTCCACCAACTAGACTAAGTCCCAAGTGTCATCAAGTTTTATATATATATATATATATATATATATATATATATATATATATATATATATATATATATATATATATATCTATATATATATATATATATATATATATAACACTTGATAACTTACGCACCATATTTAAATACCCCAATTCCAACCTTATTAGCTTTACCGATTGCCTAATCCTGCTGATTCGAGACAAATTTGAGAATACAAGACCGGAGCGTGTGCAATATGCTTCAAAACTAGTAAATGACTGATGCGAGGAAGTTAATCCAAGAAGATATATGTGTGCTATGTTTGATTAAAACCTGACATGGTAGGTGTTCCATCTCGAATGTTTGGCAAAACAAGGCGTAGTTCACAAATGACATTGTACTATGACTATATCAAAGCATAAAAAGGTCCATGTTCTCGTAAGCGGCTTTAGATTGGTGCAACAAGAACTTGTACAACACTAATTAAAATTCAGTGGCTAATATTATGCCTAAGTACACCGGAACTAAGAAATTCTAGCACACGCTTGCTCTCTAGAAGCTTTTAAGGCTTACACCCTTGCACTTACATATATATCAAAGTATGTCTTTTTTGTCTTGTTTTAGTAGGGTAATCCAACTAAAAATGTTAAATCTAACTAAAAAACGCAACAGAAAACCTGGGTTATAGCAATATCTCGGCCAATCTAAATTTGGCAAATGAAATTGTCAATTATCAGACTTTTCAGATTTGCTGAAAATTGAACAAGTTGAGAACAATTTATCCTCTCTTCCTCGTCATGCAACTATATGGTATACTGACGGTTCCTAAAGAACTACAGAGACAGGGCTGCGGTAATCGGACCCAAACTCCTCAGTCAAACGAAGCAGTCGATCTCTCTTCGAGGTAGAGTGCAGATAGCACCTTATTAACTGACCGTGAACCCAGCGTTGCCTATTAAAACGAGCCACTTAAAGTAGAAGTATTATGAACTGGGTGAAAACAGAATTGAAGTATGTTGGGAAACACAAGAGTAGGCAAATTACATTGCAATTTGTATTATAATTTGTATTTTCATCATTATCAATGTAATGTCAAGTATGGTATGATAAAACATTAACGGTCATCTGCAAAAATAATGAAATCCCAAAGGGACCATAACAAATGCTGCTACACAGCCAAGGAAACATCCCTTCATAATGTTCACACACTGTGTCGCTCTTGCTCTTAAAATAATCAGATTTCTCAAAGGCTATACAAGAATTGTTGGCTTGTATTGAAACCCTAATACAACTAATTATTTATGCAGAATTTTGCTTGTTTTTGTGACTCAATCTCACAATATTTAACACAATGTTATAATAATAGAGTAGAATAATAAAATGCATATGAATATTTTATTAATTAATCTTTTTAAAATAATGTATGAGTAATCATCAATCAGTTTCTTGATGAGTGAGGATACAAGTGCCTTTCAATAGAGAAGCACGATATTTGTTAGGTTATAGCCATGTTGTTAAAGCCACATCTGTCAAATTTGTTGTGAATTGCTCAATACTGTATGTCAACTCATCACAGAAGGTTATAACGTTGAACAACGTCGGCAAATCATCAAATTTTATTTTCAAAATCAATGCTCTGTTCGAGAAACGTTCCATACATTACGTGATTTTTATCCTCGCCACAACCGGACCTTTCTGGTCCTGTCAAGTCGACTATCCGACGCCCGTACAACACCGAAACGCAAGCTCTGCTGAAAACATCGCTACTATTCGTGTGAAACTGCCACTGCCATAACCGTCAACGTCTAAACTGGATGATATGGATACCAACGGCATGTGGTTCCAACAGGATGGCGCTACGTGCAACACAGCACATGTCACGATGGACATTCTGCGCGAGCGATTGGAGAGCGTGATTGTCTCGCGCAGCGGTTACGTTAACTGGCCATCAGATCGTGCGATTTAACGCGTTTACACTTCTTCCTTTGATACTATCATAAATCGCAGGTCTATGCGAATAAACGGCAAACAATTGATGCCCTTAAAGTCAACATAACGAACGTCATCCAGTAAATTCAGTCAGATTTATGCGACAAAGCCATCGAAAATTAGACCTCCCGAATACGTGCCACCAAGCAAAGCCGTGGCGGACACTTTAACAACGTTATATTTCATACTTAATGCCATAAAATACTCTTTCAAATAAAACAAAATTGAGTGTATATCTCACACACAAGCGTCCTTATTGAAAAGCTCTATATTTTATTTATTAAGTTGAGATTAAATGGTTTATTTACATACTCTCTACTTATTTACATACTCATATAATATCAACAATAACCTTTGCAAAAATACTCTGTTATCAGTTTCCTGGTGTGTGCGAATAATATTATTAATTAAATAGGTAACATTGAGCTTTCACATTGGAAGATTAAAGTTTTAATGACGCCAGCACTTGCTTAGCATTTAAGTCCAATTATTTAATCACGTGAACAGTGATAATTTGAATAACATATGTTTAATTATTCTTGAAGTACATATTAATTCAACACCGTACAAAATTTGTAGCTTTTAAGATATAGACATTATTTGAGTAAAACTTTCCTAACGGTCAAAATTAATTCATTTAAAATTTATTACCAACTGATAAAACTACTTTAATGACGTTTTATACTTCTCTCTACGCCAAACAGATGACACTTTATCATCAAAACAATAACAAAAGTTCGCTCGCGCATGCTCGACCTTCCAACAAGGTGACCCGATAGAAAAATTTTTCTCCACATTTATTTGCGATCGAAATTTCGTGTTGGTCGCATGAAATCGCAGAGAAATTTTTTGTTTAAAATATAAAATACATTTTTAATTTATTAGTTTTAAGAATTATTGTGTTATTATTAAGTGGCATTTAATTTTTAAGTTATATAATTCTGTATATTACAGTGTTGTTATTTTATCAAAGAAAACGATTTTGTGAATTCATCACCAAAAATAATAAAATAAAAAAGTCCAATCATGGCTACACCAATTTCTGATAGCGATAAACGTAAACAAATTTCGGTGCGCGGCATTGCCCAAGTTGAAAATGTGTCCGAAGTTAAGAAGGGATTTAATCGTCATTTGCATTACACGCTAGTTAAGGACCGTAATGTATCAACACAACGTGATTACTATTTTGCATTGGCTCACTGTGTCAAGGATCATTTAGTTTCACGATGGATTCGTACCCAACAATACTACTACGAAAAGGATCCAAAGGTAAGTGTTTATGAACATCGGTTTAATTTTGCTTCTTTAATTTCGCTTGTGATCAAAAAATTTCCATCCGCCCGCCCACCCATGTGATTTCGGCAAAATTTCGATAAGGGTGAAATTTTAGTGCCCAAGGTCGTTTAAGGTTAAACTTTGGCAATTTTCATTACTCATATTTTTTGTGTATTATTCATCTTGACTTTCAGTTTTATTTATTTTTATAAATAAAATACAAAAAAAAATTAATTTCATTTTCAATATCATTCCGTGATAAGACACCACCGATTTATCAATTACGTATGTTATGTACATATGTATTTCAACGAGCAAGTACGTAAGTTCATGCATCATGCATGTTCATTCGCACAATCGCATTACTTGTGTTATCGTTGTAAAAGATTTTCTCTTGCCGGCATTTGCTTTTGTGATGTATAATTAGAAATTCTAATGAATTTGGAAAAATGCCCAGCACTTTTTGTAGTATGAGTGGCCACGTACCGTACTGTGCAGAATAAAAATGTTGATGGCAAATGCACGATACGCTTAATGGTTTTACTTCATTATACTTCCCTGTTGGGATTGAATCATGTACGATAGTTATCTGACGTGAAGCAATACGAGTGTTATTTTACATGAAGAATGGAAATTGGCCTCGGCCAGAAATTTATTGTCACATTTGTTGATGGTTGTTACAAATTCAGAGTACCTAAATAATTAGAAAAAATTGGAAGTTCATTAAGGAGTAAAACCCATCAAATCCAATTTCTCTAACGTTGAAGAAAATGGATTTAATTTTTGATAATTGTTACAAATTTGAAGTTAAAGTGATGGTTTCAATATTGTTAAGTTTTCTCTGAAGCATAACCACTTCTGACATAAATGTGAAATTTTAATAGACTGAACTTCTACATCATTTTTCCAAATTGCTGTTCCAATTCTCTAAATTTTACAACTTTAATTGCACCATCATAATATGACCCATTTGACCTTGTTATCATTCTTTTAATAGATCACATGAGCATACATTGTAATTGCTTGTACACACAAAACAATTTCTATTTCATTTAGCGTTCTGTATAATATGATCTCGTTTTCAATTTCTTGAAGGTAACACGATTTAATTCAATGTCTTAATTTTTTTTAAATTCCTTGATCCCGGGCTTTAGAGAAAGAATTTCGATGCATTTTATGTTACTGATTAAACTCACTCAGCTTAAGTTTCGTTTCAATCACGATGCGGCAAGAATGGGTGGTCTCTTGGTTTAGCTTGAATTTGAAATGAGTTGCAACTATATCCTGCAATGTATTGTTGATCAGACTATACTACACACATAATAAAGGGTTTTTAGTCATACACATTTTCTCATAATTGATGGAAATTTTTGAATTATTTAACAAGTAACACTTGTTTTTGAAATTAACACTGATGATAATGATAATCCACAGATAAAAATATTGAAGGGATTAGTTTTGGGTTAATGTTTAAACACTAACATCCGTTAATAATAAAGGGCACGGAATCCTTCAATTCTAAGAATGAGTATTGTCAATCTTTGGCTAATCTACATTTATTTTCGGAGTTGTCTAACTATTGTTTATGAAATTCTGCACGAATGATGAACGACGATCGACTGCTGTACACACTTAAATGGTGTGCACGTACCACAGGGCTAGCGCTTGTTTCATTTAAACTTGATTTATATCGTTTTTTTGTAGATAACCATAAAATTTAAATTTCAAATAATAAAGAAAAATTGAAGAACTTTGCCACCCAATATCGCGAAGGCTATCACTAAAAAGTCAGATTTTAATCAACAACTCTCAAAGCAGGAATGAAAAAGCACATTGGAAGTTTCGCGATAACATGCCTTATTTTCCATACAACACTCACTTATATGTTTGGGATAGTTCTCAATACTTTCCAAATTTTGAACACATTGCATTCGCGTAGCATTGATATCGAAAATCAATCGACCCACGAGTTCTGCATATCGAAGGGGGATGTTAACTTCGTTGTGTTTATTTACAGCACCAAACGTGTTAAGGTCATGCCGTAGCTTTAGGCCCGTTGCACACTTGAGCTACATTTTTCGACATATGCTACTACATATGTTTTCATTTCACATCTTCCCTTTTCGGTTTCCAATTCGGCTTTCTAAATGTTTCCGTTTCCTCCTTGAATGACTTCAAAACGGGAGCGGTAGGATCATATCCCATTTCAAGAACACCGGAACTGCCAGTGTACGCAATTTGATTTGTGATATATAAAATGATAGCTAAATTTCCCAAAAAAACAAATTAATTATTGAAAAATTATTTGGTGGTGTATTGATATTAAGCTGTATTTGGCAACGCGTAATATCCCAGTGTACCAGAGTCAGATATTTATGGCATATTTCTCTGAATTTGCACAAAGTTTACGCTCCTTTTATTACATAACAAAACGAATTTTATTTTGAATGATATCTGCAAGAAACATTAAATTTTTTAAGAAATTTGAAAGTGTACCAATGAAAAGTTTAACTTTCCATTTCGTTAGCAATATTAATACCTTAAGTGTTCTTTACTAAAGTAATGGTAAGTTGTGCAAGTTCGATAAGCATCTGTGGCGACATTTTCTTCTAGATTTAGCTATTATAGAAAACTCGTGTGTAGTTTTTTTCCTTTTCTCGAAATTTTCTTTTCATATTTTGTTATTAGCTCCCAAACTTGGAGAAGTTGTGCAAGCTCGTTCGGATTATACAACACAACGTGCACATTTTTCGCAATAATACAGTTAAATTCTTAATCTCGTGCTTAGTTTTGTTTGTGTTTAAATATTCTTATTTTATATTATAGAAAAAATTTAAGTATAAAGACTAACTCGGCAAATTGTCGATAGTGGGCCAGGGATTGTATAGTAGTTAGAAGATAGTAGATAGTTTTTCTATTAGGTAGGTTTGAATGGTACAGAAAAATCTATAAAAAGATACATTTAAATTTAATTTTTAGGTTAAGTTCAACAACAAATTCAATTTAGTAAAGAACACTTAAGAAACATTTTATTAAAAGTTACGAACCAAATCCCACTTTGCACGAGTTTTAAATTTTTAAAACTTGATTTTGATTGAAACTAGTTGTAACTGATTGAAAATTGTGGTATACTGGAAATACATATATTGAAGTTGGATCTTCAATCCAATATAGCCGTTTTCCAATATCACACTAAAATACGGCCTAGCACTCCACTATTCTAGAATATCTCCTTCCACTATTCTGGCTTTTTGTAAAATTACTTTGCATACGTAGTAGTTAGTTATAAGCACTTAAAAGATTGGAAATCTACTAATGTTCTCGATTTATGCACATCATACATTTGTGAATAATTTGCTGGCCCACAGCGAAAATGTCTCAGCCCTTTGGAGTTTGAAGTATCAATGGGCATGCTAGCTGTTCTAAAGGCTAACATTAATCCTTGTGGTGACCCGCAATTTTGTGGTTGCCTTCTTCAAATTCAACATTGTTATATTTTACCAATTTCTATTTATTGGCAAAACAAATTATGTTCTAATGGCTCTTTAGCAGATGGGTTACGGTCGATTTATAACTCATAATGGACAAGTAAAATCCTCATGATCGAATCATTGCTGCAGGTCCCTGCTTTTTATTTACTAGGCTCACATAAACTTTGTTTTTATGAAGCGTACGTAATCAGGAATGGTTGTAACTAGGTTCGGATGATCTGAAGTACCTTTTCATTTTTTCCGGTGTGATTGTAATATTGCCCTTACTCTTAAGTTATAAAGGGGTTTCCAATAGGAGGTTTCATTTTGATATTAAAAAAACGAATATATTTTAAGAGAAATCAATGAATGTTTATTTCATTGTAAAGAGGAAGGTATGCCATTAACATTTGAAAACGATATCAGCCAAATGGCTACGCTTGCAGCACCATATCCTTTTCATGAAATTTTCCATGACCAATTCGCACATTTGCGGCTGTATGTCCTCGACAACTTCACGAATTCCATCTTTAAGGTCTTGAATCGATTGTGGAACATTGGCATAGACCTTATCTTTCATGTGACTCCAAAGAAAAAAGCCTAACGGTTTAAATCACAACATCTTGGTGGCCAATTGTGATTACCTCTTCGAGAAATAACACGGTCAGGAAACTTTTCTTGCAAAATTGCGATTGTTTCGTTGCTTATGTGGCTCGTAGCGCCGTCTTGCTGAAAATAAATTTCGTCCACATCAATATCTCCAATTCCGGTCATAAAAATCATTAATCATAGCTCGGTAGCGCGATCCATTCATCGTAACAGTTGCACCAGCATCATTTTCGAATAAGTAAGGTCAAATCACACCGCCAACCCAAAAACCCCACCAAACAGTGACAGCTTGAGGATGGAGAGGCTTTTCAACAATCATCCTTGGATTTTCTGAGCCCCAAATGCGACAATTCTGCTTATTAACATAGTCTCCGAGGTGAAAATGGGCCTCATCATTGAAGATGATTTTTCGATGAAAATCCGGATCATTTTGATCCATTTGAAGGACGTTATGTCGTTTGTAGAATGTTTAATTCTAAAGATCGACGAGGAATCGACAAACTTGGGTTTTCGTCAACACTGCGGGCTACAGCAGCAATATTCTCAGTTGTTCTTGAGCGACGCACACGGTTTCGATTCTTCACATCACTAACTTGCCCCAACAGCTAAAATTTTTCCACCAGTTTCACTATTGCCGGCCGAGAAGGTGCTTCACGACAACTTAAAAGTGCTTTAGTTTTGCGAACTGTGACTGCAAAATTTCCACCATTTTTGTAGTGAATTTTAACAATTTCATTGTGTTGTTGAAGCGTGAATCGTACCATTTTTAGTAATGGCGTAGTTTTTACTTGTCAAATGTCAAAAGATGACAGCTTCAAAATTTCAAAACAACCGACCAAATGGCACAGTGGTTAAAGCTTTGGCGTTTGGATCGGGAGGTACCGAGTTCGAATCCCGATAGGGGCAGGATGCAAAAAGAAATTTTCATCAACAGATTACGATCTGTGATTAAAAGGAACACAACTACGACCCCGTATCGGCGTGCAAAACCCATGGGCCGACCCATCTTCCATGTCCAGTACTATAGGCTGGTATGGAGCTATGCAATGCGCAGATGGCAACTTAAATCGGTCCTATAGCCGTACGTCTTCGATTTGGCAGAGATGCGTAAAGTAAGACGGGAAAATCAACCGCGAAAGAGCAGGGAGTGCTTCGGCCCCAGAAAAGATTGCATGGATTAAAAAAAAAAAAAAGCTTCAAAATTGACAGCCACCCAAATAGCAAGCTATTCAAAATGAAACCTCTTATTGGAAAACCCTGTATAAATAACATGTAATAAATGTTGTTTAGACAGTGTTTTTCATGATTATGACTATAATCACGAAAAACACTTCATGACCCTATTTTAACTCAAAACATAAAATTATCTTCTTAATATTTTCATGTCTTTAAAGAGAATATTATCATATTTTGACGTGACTCTCATTGCTTTTAATTAAAATCACATTGAATCAATATTTGTTTCAAGTGTAGGTCAAACTTCTTATCACAACAAACAACAACAATAAACACGATGTTTTTCAGTGCTCAAACCACTATAACTTGACTTTGATTATTGTTACTCTCTCCTATTCTTTAGAGTCTTTAAGAGACAGGCGACCAATCTTATAAATCAGTTGTAATTGCTCTAAAAATATCTAATTTAATAATAAGAAAAAATTATATTGTGTTTGACTTTAAAATGACTTTAGAATTCCACAGAGCACATTAGCAGGCACAATTTGTGCACGAGTCTCACGGCGAATTTTAATAGTTGCATAATCCGAACATTTGTTTTAGTTTCGAGAACTTTATTTATAGATTAGTTTGGAGCATAGTGCATTAAACGCCTAAGTTAAAAATTATGTCTCTGTTTATACTTAAATATTAAAAAATCATTTTATTAATAAACAGTCAGGCAATTGAAATTATTCGTTTACGCTAATTTGATGTCAAGGTGAACGTCATGGAAAGCGATTGGTCTTATGTTGAGGCACTTTCAATTTATAATTTAAGTATTTTTGATC
Organism: Nephrotoma guestfalica; assembly: GCA_963691935.1. Taxonomy (NCBI): domain Eukaryota; kingdom Metazoa; phylum Arthropoda; class Insecta; order Diptera; family Tipulidae; genus Nephrotoma; species Nephrotoma guestfalica. Next base: position 137,998,923 of record OY829913.1, on the reverse strand, counting down.
GTGCGAAGTATTTGTAAGTTTATATAAGTATAACTTTTGATAACGGATGTTATCATTTCTTACTAATGTCAGATCCTAAAATGTGTGGTGTGAATGCCCTAAAAATATACTTGCGCAGATTTGTCAAATCGTCAAATCTCAAACCTATGCCTTTAATATGTCAACAATTTTTAGAGACAATGAATTAAAGTGCAACAATCTTTTTCGACTATTCAGGTTCTAATTTTATCAAAAGTCAATTTGTTGTCTTGTTTAATTCAATTTTATTATTTGAACTTATAAAAAACTTATTTTTAGCGTCCTCAAATACATACATGAATATACTTATGTACACAAATACTAATTAACATTTTACTATTTATTTTTAGCGTGTCTACTATCTTTCATTGGAATACTACATGGGTCGTACGTTACAAAATACAATGATAAATTTGGGCATCGAAGGAGCGTGCGATGAAGCTATGTATCAACTTGGTTTAGACATTGAAGAATTAGAATCAATGGAGGAAGATGCCGGTCTTGGTAACGGTGGTCTCGGCAGGTTGGCCGCTTGTTTCCTTGATTCAATGGCCACATTAGGTTTGGCTGCCTACGGTTATGGTATTCGTTATGAGTACGGTATTTTTGCACAAAAGATTCGCAATGGTGAACAACTTGAAGAACCCGACGATTGGTTACGGTATGGCAATCCATGGGAAAAAGCTCGCCCTGAATTTATGTTGCCTATTAACTTCTATGGTCGTGTAATTGATGCACCTGAAGGTCGTAAATGGGTTGATACACAAACTGTATTTGCAATGCCTTACGATAACCCAATTCCCGGATATCAAAACAATGTTGTTAACACCCTTCGTTTGTGGTCAGCAAAATCGCCAGTAGATTTCAATTTGAAATTCTGTTAGTTTTTACTATAATGGATTAGCAAATTTTAATATATTCTAACGATTTGATCTTATTCTAGTCAACAGCGGTGATTACATTCAAGCAGTTCTCGATCGTAACGTGGCGGAAAATATTTCACGTGTGTTGTACCCCAACGATAACTTCTTTGAAGGCAAAGAATTGCGTTTAAAACAAGAATACTTTATGGTTGCGGCGACACTTCAAGATATTGTTCGTCGTTACAAGTCAGCACACTTCGGTAAACGTGAAGCTGTCCGTCACACATTCGATGAATTCCCCAACAAAGTTGCTATCCAATTGAACGACACACATCCTTCATTGGCGATTCCAGAATTGATGAGAATATTGGTTGATTTGGAGAAATTGCCATGGGACAAAGCATGGGATATTTGTGTTAGAACATGTGCCTACACAAATCACACCGTATTGCCAGAAGCTCTAGAACGTTGGCCGGTTTCTATGTTGGAATCAATTTTACCACGTCACTTGGAAATTATATATCATATTAATTTCCTCCACATGCAACAAGTCGAGAAGAAATTCCCAGGTGATTTTGATCGTATGCGTCATTTATCCTGTATTGAAGAAGATGGCGAGAAACGTGTTAACATGGCTCATTTGTCTATCGTTGGATCACACGCTGTCAATGGCGTAGCTCGTATTCACTCTGAAATTATCAAAGACGATATCTTCAAAGCCTTCTACGAATTGACGCCCGAGAAGTTCCAAAATAAGACAAACGGTATTACTCCACGCCGTTGGTTATTATTGTGCAACCCCGGATTGGCTGATATTATTTGTGAAAAAATTGGTGATGATTGGCCAACACATTTAGAAAAATTAGCTCAATTGAAGAAATTCGCTAAAGATCCAACCTTCCAACGTGCCGTTGCTCAAGTTAAACAAGAAAATAAATTGAAATTCGCCGAACAATTGGAGAAGGACTATGGCGTAAAAGTCAATCCTGCTTCCATTTTTGACATCCAAGTCAAGCGTATTCATGAATATAAACGGCAATTGTTGAATTGTCTTCACATCATTACATTGTACAATCGCATCAAACGTGACCCAACCGCCAAATTTGTTCCACGCACAATTATGATTGGTGGCAAGGCAGCTCCAGGTTATTATATTGCAAAGAAAATCATTCAACTTATTTGTTCCGTTGCGAATGTTGTTAATAATGATCCAATTGTTGGTGATAAACTTAAAATCATCTATTTGGAAAATTATCGAGTCACGTTAGCCGAAAAGATCATGCCTGCAGCTGATTTATCTGAACAAATTTCGACCGCCGGTACTGAAGCTTCTGGTACTGGTAACATGAAGTTCCAATTGAACGGCGCTTTAACCATCGGCACATTGGATGGTGCTAATGTTGAGATGGCTGAGGAAATGGGTAACGAAAATATCTTTATCTTCGGTATGACTGTAGATGAAGTGGAGGCACTTAAGCGACGTGGTTACAACGCTTATGACTACTACAACAAGAACACAGAAATCAAGCAGTGCGTTGATCAAATTCAAGGGGGATTCTTTAGCCCAGGTAGTCCAAATGAATTCCAACATTTGGCTGATGTTATTATGAAGAACGATCGCTACTTCTTATTGGCCGATTATGAAGCATACATCAAGACTCAAGAACGCGTTTCAGCAACCTATTTGGTAAGCTTTATTTTAATCCAATTTTTTTATTTTCTAATATTTTTCTATTTATAGAACCAAGGTAAATGGTTAGAAATGGCTATTCACAATATTGCATCAAGCGGTAAATTCTCAAGCGACCGTACAATTTGTGAATATGCTCGTGAAATTTGGGGTGTTGAACCATCCTGGGAAAAATTACCAGCGCCAACTGAGCCACGTGACAGTGAAGCATAAACAATTATAGCAATAATTATTTTTCGAGGAATACCAACGTACTCGAACAGCATCGTCTGCGATGTTATTTCGTTACAAACGAATTTAACCAAAAAATATATTTATTTATTTTTTGTTATGTTTTTTATATACAGAAAAACTTTTTATCGATTGAGGGAGCATGAATGAAAATCACTGCCCAACTCATTGTGTCATCTAATGGTAACGCGATCCATATGTAAACGAGGCCCAAAACTTTATACTATAGTTACCCACAACACTTTTAAATTAAAGCAAATTGTACCTCGTTTAATCATCATTTATTGTTGATCAAAAGTAAAAATAAATAAAAACACCCTCAATCAAAGTTTATATTTTATTGATTTGGTCAAAATAAAATTTTTCTGTTTGATTATTATTTTTGTTAAAGTTCCCAATGCCTGCTTTTGAAAGGTCTTCAATTATGGTTTTAAAATCGACTATCTAGATGTGCCGTTAAAATTTAAATTATTTAGATTGTAAAGAAAATGTTGAAAATTAAAAAAAAATAATTAAAATTGCAAATTTGTTTTAGTTTGTTTTTTTTTAGTTTTTGAGGGCCTCATAATTTACTGATACTGTGGTACATACATTGTCATTATTATGTTACATGAGGTATTTACATTACAAATGTTTATAATTATGGTTGGATAGTTCAATAGCCTTTAGCATAGAGTAAGTAATCTTATAAAGAGTAACGAAACAGGCAAAATTTTCATCACAAAATGCGTGGGTTATGCAGTTCAAAACAGAACATCTTTCTATTTTATTTGTATCGAATATTATACTCGTCACTATTGATAGAAAACGATAACAATTACGGTAAATAAAGATGTATAATTCTTGTTTAACCCATTTAAACTGCATAACCCATGCATTTTTAATAGAAATGTTTCCTTCGCTTTGTTACTCTAGTAACATTAGATACTCTGCTTTAGCACTACATATTTGTATCTTTGCTATTCAAAGGTAAGCGACATCTACAGAAAATGTAGGAACTAACAAAGGTCAAATACTGTACGTATCTTATCAACATTCAGGCACTTGTAAAATAGTGAGGTTGAAATATTAACATTTAGGGTAATAATAGATATGTACCATATGTGCTGTAACGACATAACTACAATTATAAAAGATTAATAAACTTATTAATTATTACTTCAAGCGGCTAGATTTGCTATTTTACATCTCAAAGTGGAGAGTATATTTTAAGGAATTTGTACATGAGACGTAACAAGTGCTTTCAAGTTACCAACAACTATAGTACTCGCTAGTGAAATGGGGTATTTGTTTTAACGTAAACGAATGTTGTGATCATAGAAAATGACAAAACAAAGCCAGAATATATGTTTTGTCTTATAAACACTACGTTTCTTTCAATGATAATCTAAATTTTCTATACGGCACTAAGATGATGAATCTTGATATCGGATCGGACTACGATGGAATTCCGTCTGGACATTTATTACAACAAACGTTTCAATGCCGATTATAGGCTCAGATGTTTTGAAGCACACAAGTCTTTGATATCCAAAAACAAAAAATAATAGATCCATCAATGTCGTTTTATGTTATAGGATCATTATCCAAAATTTAAAATTCATTATTGTCTATCATCGAAAAATCTTACCTTTCAAAACTTTCGGAGTTAATTGAGTGATTCTAGCTCCGGGCAATTTAGTGACAGCCAAATCAGAATTCGAAAGTACGAAGCAAGGAATTTCCAGATCCGAGTAAAAGTTGTTGGGTCAGTCTATTCCATTTGACCGTGACTACGGTAGCTTAAATAACGTCACCTTTCCTGATCGTTACTCATTTCAATTCAGAGGATGCAACGTTTTTACGGAAGGCCATATACCAAAAACAGCATTAATTTATAACCTGGTTTGGATTGCATACGTTCACTAGAATGACATTTAGTTAGAGAAATGCGGCACAATCATTCCTAAGATTTCAGCAAGTGGTATTTTTCGAGTTGAAATTTTTTCTATTTTAGGTGACAGAGTGATTGCATCCATTTCTCTCGAAGAACATTTTGATGATTAGCAGACAATGGTTTAATAATTAACGTCAATTAGTTTTTATTTGCCTTTCCTGAAATAAAATTTCTAGGTCATACCATTATGCCAAGGCATAGTGCCATTACTGGAGCGAATCGAAACAATAGCAAGTTTCGAACTAGACAGTAAACTAACACGTTTTTTTAGGTATGGCCAAATTTTATAGAAGGTTTATTCCCAAAGCAGCTTATGATTAAATTGTATTAAACGATTTTTCGCAAATATGTATAACAAATCCTAAGATTGGAATCAATTGATCTTATAAAGATATTTCTGCATTTCAAAATTGTAAGCCGAAGTTATGTGTGAACTAACTATTTCGGCTCACCCGATTACAACAGCAACAATTTCCCTAGCTGTTTATGCTTCAGACAATGAAACCGGAGCAGTTTTGCAACAATTGGTAATTAACACCTGGCAACCACAAGGTTTTTCTCAATTAGGCTAAACGGCACACAGAAACTTTATAGCGCTTACGACCTTGAACTTTTGGCAGCTATTCAGGGATGATTAATTTTAAGCATTACAAAAATGGTCGAAATTTTACCTTATTCAAGGTTTACGGCTGACATACTGTCTTTCTCAAATAGATTCGATTTCTATTCCAGAAAACAAAGATTACGGACCCATTGCTCAAAGAATGAGAATGATTCGGAAATTCTTGGTCTTTTAATTCAGCATTAAAATTTCTACAGATTCCGATCACAGACATTTCGGCTGCTACAGTCGCTTTTGCAGTATATATTCAAATGGAATTCCAATTATTAGTTACAGTCAAAAGTATACAGCTGCATAATCGAACGTTGGCACAGGACTCTTAAAGCCGGTATTATGTGTCCCAGTATAGGCCATAATGGTCACAAGAAATCATCCGTATTAGTAGGATTATGATCAATGTTTAGAGAAGATTTACTTTCTACATCGGCTGAGCTATTCTATTTAAGTAATACACTAATTAATACTGGCACAATTTATAGAACTAATATTGAGTTCATCCCACAAACAGAATTTGTAACTATTATTAAGGGAAATATCAAGGAACTTCGCCAACAGCAGCGTCAGACCATAGCTCGCCAAAATATAAGGAAGAAAATTCAAGGTTATACAAGATTCTAGAAAATTTCGATAAAAGCTGGAATGTTAAAAATTAAAAATCTTAAAATTAGAATTACATTAGACAGGATTAAACCATATTATTACGAAAATTCTATAATTGGACTAACAAATCGACCACCAAACCAACAGCCGCTAACAAAAAAGTAACTTTTAGTATTGCTCCGAAACACGTGCCACTAGAAATTATTCTCTAAGATAAACATAGGTCGAGAAATTAAAGCACCTTCGCGCCTTGTTGAACTGGAGGGATAGCTTCATGCCATCTTATAGTAGTGACTATAGTGATGGGTCGACCCATGAGTTCTACATTCCGACAGAGGTTGTAGTTGTGTTCACTTTCATCACTGATCGTAATCAGATGATGAAAAATCACTTTTGCGTCCTAACACTATCGGGACTCGAAACCCGGTACCTCGCGATCCAAACGCCTAAGCTTTAACCACTGTGCCTTTTGGTCAGTAAACCAATAAAATTACCCTTTATGTGTTTATGTTTACGTGGTATAGTAGAATATGGTCGTGTAGCAATGTTTTGCCAAGTCAAGTAGCGTACAGGCTTCGGTTGAATTTTCCCAAAACTCTGAATAAGTTCTTCGTAGAATGCATGCACACATTTACGGCATGTGTTCCAGCTGGGATTGAATGTAAGAACAATACAGGATCTTAATTGTCTATTAACTCAAAATAGGAATGGGTTGCCCATTCACCGTTTGATAAAACCGAGCATGGAGTTAGCTCTAGCGATACACAGCGCGATGTGTTTAACAAAGCTTCTGTTTTCAACAAAAGTAACCCCTAGGTCTTTAATTTCCAGTACTGCAAGAAGTACATCAATTATCTTATACTCTTGTGTAACAAGGTTAGCTTTTCGATAAAATGATAGAGATTTACACTGTAAAATGTTGGTCAGATAATTAAACTCGCACCACTTCGCTAGGTTGTAGATATATCCTTGCAATTTATTGGAGTCATCAGCTGGTTTTGTAGATTTTGAGGTCATCTGCGAACATTAGGATTTTGAAATTCTTTATTACTTCAGTAATACTGTTAATGAAGATTGAGAAAAACCGTAGGCCAACATGAGAGCCTTGTCGTACACTGGAGGTCTCTTATATTGCTTTCGACCTTTTATCTCCAATTTTAATATATTGAATACGATACAAATATGATTTGAAAAGGGTTATGGACTTCTTCCAAAATTTTCAGTGACTGTTGTAGTCGAAGGTTTTTGGAAATTTAGCGTGTATTACATCAAACCGTTTGTGGTTCTCAGTTTATTTAATAGAATAGCTGGTAAATTCGAAGAGGTTGGTCGATGTTGACCTTTTGAGCATAAAACTATGCTGGCTTTGCGATGCCTGTAGCAGATATAGGTGTAATGCCTATATGTACCTCGAACCATTATTTCTAGGTCCGGCTTTGAAAATAGGAATCCTATCAATGCTTGCTGGATGCCCCTGGCTCAATATGTGGAGTAAATATGAATGGACCATATTCAATAACAGTGGGATCTTTGTAATTATCTTATATCCTTGACAGAGTGAAGATTAACTAATAGAGTTTAGCTAAGTCCTAATCTACAATGCTTGACACACTAGAAATTAATTCTGTAACATAAGATAATAGGATGGTAAAACCTTAGTTACTTAATCCCCTTGGCTTAGCTACTAAATCCGAAATAAAACGTGTTTAGCTAATCCTGAACTTGACACATTAAGAGATAAACTCGAAAAATAATTTAGTTAATCACTATTCTGTCAATGGTGCGAGCCATCTGCTTTCTTCTTCTTTCGTCTTCTGAGATGCTTTAAGTCACGAATATAGCTTTTGTATTTCAGTTCAAAGTAAGATTCAAAATTTTGGTACATACAGTAAATTTCTGTTTACCTTGTCCGGATAATAGAATTGGATATTTTTTTATAAGCCTCGTTTTTTTGTTTTTAAAATTGATAAGTTGGTCATCATGCATATGTCATGATATTAGCTCGGTTAGCTCATAGACACGACAATGAATAAAACAATACCTTTAAGTAATTGTGTGTAAACGTTTTCTATGTTTACATCTATGTCATTGCTGTGCGACATTCCAATTTGTTTGTTTAAAATATTAATGTAAGTTATTTGAATTGGCTTTTGCGGCTTTGTTTATTGACTTAATTCTCTATTGCAGGAGATTCTTCTATTTTGGAAACCATAATTCATAAGAGGCTTATTTTGAAATGACTAAAACCATTTCGCTAGACCCTTCTGATTCCAAGATTCAAAGCCATATAAGGAAGTGTAATCCATCGTGTTGTTCCTCTGCTAGCATACAATTCTATAACAACTCTCTTACTATCATTAAGCTAAGGCTTATTTTAAAAACTGTCCAAACATTCCGCATTTATTTTTGAAAATACTGCGACACTTGCTGAAAAGCAAGATAATAATGTGCTCCTTCAAAAGACTCTATGGTTACAGGTCCCTTGACATCTACATGTACAGTAACTGTCGGCCTATTTATTCGTTGCCTGAATGGTAGCCTATATATATTTCATACCGCTCATCCATCGCAGAATTCTTCATTGACCCTCCACTTCTATCTTCATTTGTTTGTCACATATTTTAAGTTGTTTCAGATGATTTCACTAACTTAACTTCACTTAAATATTTCGGGCTTCTCAAGAATTACAACATTTTTGTCATCGATCATAAATTGTTTCGTCGAACTTGAATCTTTTGTGTTGTGACTTGTGAGTGAGATAACTTCAGGGATGATAAATTCACTGTATATGACATAATATGTCGCTGGTTTATGGAGAGTGATGTGCTTCGTAGTGCTACTGTCACAATATCACCAGTGTTGTCCGGACTAATTACGTTACATTAAGTACGCTATTATTTACACGTATTAATTACGCGAAATTTTTACGTTACATGGCGTAATAAATATAAAAAATGTAATTTTTTGTCCCTAAATCTGCATGAAAATGCTTAAATTAGTAAAATAATATAAAATACGTCATCTAGTCGACAATACAACCATTACATACAACTACATCTATTGAAATTTTGACATTTGGATTTTATTTGCGGAAAAAATAATTATTTACATTTTTTACGTAAATAATGTAAAGAATGATTAATTACGCTAAAAAATTGTAATAAATGTAAAAAATGTAACTAATTAGCGACATCTGCATGAAACTACTTTAATTAGTAACATAATTTAAATTACATTATTTTCTAGTAGATAATACAACCATTGCAAGCAGCTACATCTATTGAAATTTTTAAAATAATATATTATAGATAATTTTGTGGGCCTGACATCTGCTAATTAATGGTGCTAGTATCAATATTTTTAATAAATATCAAAGTACTTTTCTATAACGTTGCATACCATATTATTTAAAAGCGGAATTCACTTGACATTTAGATAAGGAAAGACATACTAATAGCACATCCATCTATGATTCAAAGGAAGAAATAAATTGTTAATAGCTCAATCCTACATCTCAGGGGCTTATACAAATTTAATTGAATTTCTGGAAGCGCCAAATAATTATTACGTAGACGGTGGAATAGTTATTTAGAATTTCGATGTACTGTTACTTTAAAAAAATATTTTAGTATCGACAATTTTTATCTCGTTATGAATCGCTGGATGTGGTACATTTGGCTGAATTAATCAGGTAAAATGAAGAGTGTGGTTGATGATGTTGGAATAACGTTGGGTGATTTATTTACGACTGCTTATCGAATTAAAGAAAAAAGTAATTTGATAAAAAGTTCGAAAAACCCGGATTTACGAGTATTGATATGCAATGGAAATTAGAAACACAAAAATTATTTTAGCCAACAATAATCGATTTAGCCTCCACCTTATCCGCCCTGGGCATGTGAAATAAACGTATATGGTGTTAAATTAATTATGGTTTCATCTGCCTTCTTCTAAACATTCTGCTTCTAATTGCTGACAGATTTTTGTTTTATATACATATTCGGCATACATTTTAGTTTCTTTTACAGATTAAAAATTTTAACCTCGAGATTTTTGCAGATTTACCATTTGCTATATCGCCGAAGTCAAAAAAGGGAAATTTTAGAAAATATTTGTGTGCGTGCGTGTATGCATGGTTCCGTGCAGACTAAATGTCTGTTGGCAAGTAACATTGATTAGACTATTGAAGCTGAACTAACTTCCACTCACCTGCAGTTATAAATATGAAAGAAAATGTTTGTTTATTTTCTAGTCTACCATGCACCTTTGTTTTTACAAATTTGGACTTACCAAATTAGGTACGCTTCGGTTTGGTGCTTGTACCATATTCCGCCGTTGCATGTCGTGTGCTTATTGTTATAAGGATTTAATAACCACATTAAAACACTTGTTTATTATTTCGCACAAAACTTTGTGCGAAACGCAAAAACAAGTTTTGTGCGAAATAATAAACAAGTGTTTTAATGTGTTTATTAAGTGTTAATGTGTTTCGCCAAGTACCAACGGCGCATTGTGTTAAAAGTATGTTATAAGGATTATTGTTAAATACCATCTGTTTATTACTATGAGACCGTCGCATTCCGTGGTGTATTACAACTGACATACATGAGTCCAATAGACCGCCTACTCCTTTCTACCCCAGTTGTCATCTACTGACTTACATACTAGTGTTACATCACAACACTCCTCCCCCATTAAAAACCAAAGTCAACAATTACAATAATACAATATAACGAAAAAAATAGTCTAATTTCGTTTTGCGCTTATCGCGTTGATTGGCGAATCAGTCTTCCGGCATTATTTCGAGCTGTGCGACGTGGTTGTGGTATTTGCTCTGGCCCCCAAAAATGCTCTTTCTGAGGTTTAGTTTCAAATTCTGGCAGAACCTCCCTTCGGATCGTTGGCAATGGCAAATTAAAATCGTCTAGCAAAATCTTTAAGTTGTCATCGATGAAGGTGAATCGCTTTTTCATTTGGTTCGCATTGATTTTAATTTCTGTCTTGCTCAATTGTGTTTCGCACAAGATAGTTTACCAATCCGCTTCTCTTCATAATTACTCCGGGTGACCATTTCCACTTATTATTGCTGAATATTTTGACCAGCACGTCCTCACCAGCCCCGAACTCTTTCACTGTGCGCCAAAGTGTTCATTGAATTATTGCTCTATTTTCTTATTGCGTTAGATGGGATGTTTGGCTCTTGGTTTACATGTGTAAGTCCAATTTCGTTTTCATCGGTCGCCCACCATCATTTGAAAAGGTGACTTCATACCAAGACCAAATGAAGGTGTAGATTTGTAGAACGATAGCGCATCAAAAATTTGCGTAAAATTTAGTAGGCATTTCCTTCTTTTTCTTGCTTCTTTATTCCAATATCTGTCTATCTAATATTCCTTCTATTTTCTTTATTCCCATTTGCCAAATGGTTAAATGCACCAATGATTGCCAGGTACCAAAAACCATTTACAAGTCTTGCAAAATCGATGTCCACTCTTGACTACGGACCCTTGCCTGCCGCGACTTGCTATGACTGCAACGTGTACTTGTTTGGAATTTTCGCAATTGTAGCGCAATTTTCATAGAGTCTTTCCAGTTTTTCAACGTCGTCGTCGATCGATGGCTAATATAGTTTGCTTCGAGCCAACAGTTTCATGTGGGTGACTTCTGGTTGGTCTTGCGGTGCAGCTCGGAAAGAATCTGGTTGCGGTAGTGACTCGGAGCGATGATGCGATTCTGATAAAAAACACAACTTTGGATGGTCAATTGTTCTCCTCATCGGGCGAAAAATGTTGCAACCCTTGGCTTCCTTAAATGTTACTGGCAGATACCGCGAAGCTCTCCATATCCACGTATTTGATGGTGAAAACGTAAGTGATCAAAATGAGTGCGTTTGTAGCAATCGGCTAGCCGTGTACACCGGAATGCCTTTCTTTGATTAAAAAATCGCCAACAGCGGTTTATAATCGATCTGAAGCTGGAGCTTGTGACCGTATATGTATCTGGTTCGTGCCGCAATACTCGCTCCATGCCTTATTTCGATGCGTCCGCCGCTACGATAGTTTTCTTCTTCGGGTCATAGTAGGTTAACGTCAAGTTCGACGTAAGCACCATTTTAAATTTCTTAAGGTCTTTTGGGTGTTTTATGAATTTGACATACCATATAAATGCTCCTAGGAATGATTGTTTGACGTCTCCCGGTGCGTGAATTACTGTCATAGCAGCTCGATTTTGGTAAGAAATCTGTATAGACGATGTGGCCCAGAAACTCCAACTCTTTCTGGCCAAATTAACACTTTTTGTACTTAAGCAGAAAACTGTACTCTTGGATGCGCTTTAGTGCCTCGATAAGATTGTCATGATGGTCTTTCTCAAATTGGCTATGATTTCACTAATCATGATAGAGGTCGTGAAAGTGCTCATTGTGTCGATTAATTGTTGAAATTGGTAGGTGTTGTCTTCACACCCAGTTGCAGGCGATTTACACAAACGGGGCCACAATGGGTGTGGATAGTCTTAAGTTGTTTTGATTCGTCATTTATCTCCACCTGCAAGAAGGCGTCGGACAGGTCGGTTCATCTTTTATTTCATCTTTCTTAATTGGGTTCGCCAAAGTGCTCATTGCTTGCTCTTCGCGCGCGGTCAATGCTACGACGATACTAGCACCTTCCAGTTACTCTTGGAGATAATCGTCCAGTTAGATCCGAAATCGAGTTGCAATTTCAATTTCGAACTGTCGATTGTTTTCTTAACAAACTTTCGGGTCGAGACGAATAAAGCGCCCATAGCAAGGCTTCGACGTGGATTGAAATTTCATCATCGTCCACGGAGGCGTCCTGTTGATGCAGCTGACTCACAATAACCTGTCTTGTGATCAACCTGATTGCGATTAAAACATTCTTACAAACACTGTGGACATTAATTGTCCCACACTTTCGACCCGGAAACTTCGCTTTGAGTACCTCTTCTTTTGGGGTATTAGCGTTTTATTCAGCGTTTTATTTGTTGTTGTTCCACTGTAGTTTCCGGTGTTTCGCCTGGACACAAAACCATCGACTTATCGACTTTAAGGCTGCTTCATCGTATCGCAATGTTTATGACGTCTCGGAATGCCATTTTTACAGGATCCGCTTCAAGTTGTTAACAAGTTTCTCCAACATTTGAACATCTTTCGGTTTGTTGACTCCTTACACAAACATCAATACTTTGAATTCGTAAGATGTGCAATTTGCAATGTCGAACTTGAATTTCAGATTTACTCTAGAAAAATCTTCACCAGCGTTTTGTTCATCTTCAATCACTTACAGCGAAGGAAATGGTATCATTGGGTACTTTTGGCAGTCAGCTATAGAAAGTTTCTCGATCTTTCAAACATCATCTTAACGAGTTATTTAATGGAGGCATCCATTTTAGATTTTTATTTTTTTATTGTAAAAAACACTTAATTAGTTTTACGCGTGTAATCTACTGATCTTTGTCGCCACTGTTGTAATCCTGCGTAAGGATGCTTATTGTTATAAAGATTATTATTAAAAAATGCACATTTAGTTTAGTTTAAACTGTTTATTATTATTGAAACGACCGTCGCATTCCGTGCTGTATTATATCTGACACGGTAGCTAAACCCAGTCATACTTTGAACACTTGTTGCATTGCAAGATAGATGTAGGCTCTAGCCGCCAATAACCTGGAGAACAGACGCTGATGTGGTATAGGTTTTGCGGCACCATTTACTCACCGTGTCATGTTGTGTCTTTGACTATAAGCAAAATTTCCTTTGCATCGCCTCCACTACATCGCTGATTCATTTTGAGTTTCCTAGGAAGCATCGCGAGGAAATATTCATCTACTGTCAATTGCTACGGTTATCTGGAGGAATATGGAAACAGTGGACTGCGGTATTCTTTGTATAGTGTGTTATAGGAAACCAATCTAACAGCGGCCCTGTGTTAAATTATCAGAGAAAATATGAACTTAATTTTATTTTCGAGGGAAATAATTCACACAAAACTAATTTAGAAATCCGTAGTTAGGTACTAGAGAACAAGTACAGCTTGACAATTTTCCGAAGCTATATTCAGTCGCGATTCGGCCTAACTAACAAGTATATTCGATTTAATGTACCTTTGTATTGTGTAATTTAGAGACAGCGTTTATATTATTAACTCAGCAGATGAATTCAGATTGCGTGGAATTAAAACTGGGAAAGAAATATAAAACCTAATTTTGTTCCATTCTGTCTTACCACACCGGAATCCACGTGCAACGGCATTATTATTAATTCCGAAACGAAATTTGTTTTACTAGATTTCGGAAATTAGACAGGGATTTCAAATTTAAATGTACGACTACTGAGGTGATGCTTAGTTGCGTTTTTCTCAATAAAAAGTAAACTATAAGACAAATTTTATAGCAACTGGGTAATTACGGTTAAAATTCGTACTCGGTAGTAAGAAATTTACGAATTCTGAAAAAAACAACTTTGGTTTCGGAATAGATAGTGAGTGACCTCCAAAAGCTGCTTAGTCAAAAATATTTTATATCGAGCCTTCTAGAAAAGGAAGGTAATTTGGTTAAGCAAGTTCAGCAAACATCTCAAATTTTTTATCGAACTTCCTGAAGGCACTTTGTATGCATATGACACACTTTGTGAGCTCACATTATATCTCATGATCACATCAAATAAACTACCAGTTAACAAGCAAACCGAAAACAGAATATATTTAAAATGAAATTTTGTAAAAATTTCAATTTGTTTTACTCGTCTAAATGACATATTTGACATTTACATTTATCGACCTTCTACCGTGCCACAATCTACGCAAACAAAACCACATACACCTGAAAGAATTTAAATCAAAATATATACTTCAGAAAAAATTTATTTTTTAAAAATGTTTAACAATTCCAAGAATATCACCCGTCATTCATTCACAAAAATCAGCCACATACAAACCTTATAAAACTTCTAAAACTAAAACTACCCCACTATGATTTTTTAAAATATGCAAATAACATGTCGTACCTGAAATCTTCTTCATCTTTGAATTTATTATAAGAAATTTTTATTTAATTTCATCTTCAGTTTAGTTTTGATATCGCAAGTGAGAAGTTTAAATAAAAATAATCAACATGGGTCGACTAACGTTAATTGCATTTGGGATTCTAATAATTTGTGCCGCTCAAGGTAAGCGTGAATAGTTTACAGATAGAATTTAAATAATTAGGATTGTTTACACGTATGCCTACAACATTACCGCAATTAAAAACGGTAGCGCGTTGTGTCTTGTATTCTGAGATTTTTTGCAAGGTGTGTCGAATTACATAATTTCTTATAGTGCTAGAAATTAGTGTATTAGTGCGATATGTAAATTTTGCGATCTCCATTAACACTTACACTTTTCGTATGCAAATTGATGTATAAAAGTGGCAGAACATTTTTTCAACCTAATTAGCGAAACTAACAATAATTTAACTTAGCATTTCGCATTAAAAGTAAAAGTTATTACAAAATAAAAATTTGTTCGTTAAATAATATTTAAAAAATGACATTTTTTTGTGATGATGAATATGTGATCTTTAGCGCAATAAGCACGGTCATAATATGTGTACACAAGTGAAAGTGAATTTGCTCTTTTTCTGCATATCATGAATCATTAAGTGATCGTCAAGCGGAGATTTGCAGTCCGAAACTAGCGTGTATCGACCTCTCGTTGAAAAATCCTTGAAAATTAATTCCGAATCAAATTTATAATTGTCAAAGAAAGGCGACCAGCTTGAATTAACAAATTATCTATGTTGACCATGACCGATCAACATACAAAAATGTCAAATAAAATAAACGAGGTAACAGCATTCAGCATCTTAGTAATATAATCAAATAACACGTTACGTAAATTTATTTGTTGTCTGTTAATAATCCAAATGTTAACGTGTAATTGATTAAGATGTGAATTTTTGTGTTAGATAAATAAGAGGTACCTAAGTAGTTAATGCATGATTTATTGCAACATTAATGGAAACCAAATAGCGTTAGGGTTACCTAACAAAATGTTCCGCTGGTTTCTGGTGTATTCTGGAATATGGTGGGTGGAATTTTACCCTAAACTGCTAATGACGCAACCAATCTTGAGATAAAATTTTAACGAACGACATCAGTTCGTATACTATAACTGCTTTGTTCAGTCTTTAACTGCATGAAATTTCGATTAAATTTGGTTAGATAGAGAATAAAAATGTGACCTAAGAGTGGATCACGTTGAAAATTAAGTTCAATATCGTTTCAGCAATTAAATTATGAACTAAGAATTGAACGACATTGAAAATATGAAATTAAGAAATCATAAATGACGATGATAATATGAACAGCAATCATTATCAATTTGAGGATGTTTTGATTGATTGAAACATGTTTTATTCACCTCTACTAAGGTGCTTTGACATTCGCGTGTGCTAAATCAAGTCACATTTAAAAATAGCAATATTTGCGTTAAAGCCTCTTCGCTGTTACTACAGGAACTCCGAATATGTCATCACACTTTCACTTGTTGTATACCATATCGCACCTTTTAAATTTTTATACCATCGAACAACAATCGCTAAGAAAAATAACATTTATAACATTTATGACATAAGACATAAAAATTAATCGGATAGGTTAATATGCTAATTTAAAAATATCAAGGTTAATCAGTCATTAATAAATTTATTTTATCATAGAGTATGGGGCGGTTGCGCAATTTTTAATTCTTGTTTTCATTTTTATTTGTAACAGGTTTTGGACAACAATACAATCCCCAATTAAATCCTATTCAACCACGTGCACCTCTACCACCAAGCGATTCACGATGCCCGGAACTTAATGCCCGGTATCCAGTATCCGGCCAATGTGATGCTTACATCGAATGCAAAGATGGCCAAGCAAAAGAGGAATTATGTCCCGATGGTTTACTATTCAATGATAAAGTGAGCGTATATACTTTCCCGTGCCAATATCCAATCGATGTGGATTGTATTAATCGTGCCAAAACTCAACCACCACAAGCAACTGAAGATTGTCCACATCAGTTCGGTTATTTCCGAGTAGGTGATGAAACGCATTGTGGTCAATTCATGAATTGTGTTGATGGACGCGGTTATACATTCGATTGTCCTGAAGGTTTGGCCTTCAACAAGGAGTCATACCGTTGCGATTGGGCCGATGAGGTACCTGATTGTGATGCAGAACGTTTCTTAGGATTTGCATGCCCACCGGTGGCAGAAGGTTTTAGTATAAATGAGCATCGTCCATACCGCGCTCCAGACGATTGTCAACGTTATTTCATTTGTGTTAATGGTAAACCTCGTCTTTATAACTGCGGTGAAGGTAATGCGTTCAATGAACTTACAAACACATGTGATGGCATTGAAAATGTTACATCATGCTTGAATGGACCATTCCGCGATGTGAACACATTCCGCGGTGCACCAACAAAACTTAATGTTAATCAACCTTCTGTACCATTAAGACCAGGTGGACGTTTTTAGATGCGGATGAATGATTTTATGACGTAATTTTCGGTTGAACATCTAGAAGATTATAGAATTTTTTATTTTTAAAAAACAGGAGATCTAGTCTATTTAAAATTGTTAAGAATTTGAAACATCTTGTACATAAATATAAAATAAATGTTTTTTGTACAAATTGGAGTTAGTTATTTTCTGCGTTATAATAGAGATAAAGATAGGTAAGTAAACTAGAACTCTCTTATATTACCACGGGGGATCAATTCTAATAGAGCAAACTTTAAAAAGTGATTTAAATATTCTTTTCATAATATCATTACCACGTTGGCTAATAGCATTCAGCATACGCTTTATAAGCACATATATACAGCACATGCATCTTCATCAAGGTCTTCTTGACTGTTCGAAAATATATTAATAAACATGTTGAAATCGTAACTTGCTGTCAATAAATAAATTATATAATTTATTTTGTCACAGCCATCGTTTTCTTCTTTAATCGTGAAGACTTAGGCATATTTTTTAGATTACTCGCCAGCAACTTCGGATGAGATGGTTGTTTCCCTGCATAGCTGATCCGCATTTTTGTAATCCCTCTTTGACAGTTAGGATGGTAGGGTCCCCTTGTGTATACTTTTGTTGTTTACGAACCAGGCTGCTCCTGTAATCCTTCTGAGAATTCTTGACTGTGTTCGTTGGACAATGTCAATATTCGAATTTGCGAGGTTGATTGTAATAATCCATACGACCAAATTGGTTTAATCATTGTGGTATACAGCAGAAGTTTGCATTCTAGGTCAATGGGTGAATATTTCCCCATCAACCAGTGCATTTTATCCACTTTTAATACGATATGGTCTCGTTTAATTTCAATATGTTTTCGCCAAGTTAACCTTTGTTCTAGATGGACATGTAGGTATTTTACTCCGTTTACTTGAAGGATTTGTATTCCGTTCAATGTGACAGGCTTTATCTCAAATTTCATTAGCCAGATTTTGATGTCATAGATATGCTGTTCGGATGCCATTTGTGATTTTTTTATGGATACATACGATTGCCGTACCACCTGCGCAAGTAGACGTCATAGTTTGCGAAGACTTTGGTAGGTCTAAAGTGAAAATTAAAAATAACGTTAGGCCAAGTGCACTGCCTTATGATACTCCTGCCAGATTGTTTTTCTTGCCCGATTTAGAGTAATTCTATTTCACATAATATCTGCGATTTGACCAATACGACTTCATAAGTTGCCAAACTTTATCGAATGCTTGGGCAACATCCAAGAAGATGGCGGAGCGGCATAAAGATTAGCGACCTAAACTTCAAATTCCACTAATTAAAAATGACGATGGAACATGGGCTATAAATGCAAAGCAAAAAGCTTCTTTTGTAAACCACCTCGAGAACACGTTCCAGCCTTTGCCTAGATAAGCAGCAGATAAAAACATACCACCAGTAACTAAAGTAGATAACTACCTTATATCTCCTGTCACATTACAAGAATTAAAAGAAGAAATCAAATTTAACCTTAGTGCAAAGAAATCTCCAGGAAAGGACTATGTAAACTCCTCTAAATATATAAGACAGGGACCGAAACAGTGTTCAGGCTTAAATATGTTAGAACTAGGAAAGTCGCAGAAGTAATCATGATAGCTAAACGAAACCAACCACTAAATGACAAAAAAATCGTATAGGCCGATTTCCTTACTTCCAATAATCTTAAAAATATTTGAGAAACTACTGCTTCACTATTGAGCCAAACCCATAATAGAAGAAATAAATCTTATTCCTTCACACCAATTTGGCTTTGGAGAAAACCATTCAACAATAGAACAAGTACATGGAATTATGAACATAATTGGAAATGTACTTGAAAACAAGAAAGTATGTTCAAGTATCTTCTTGGATGTGGCACAGGTCTTTCACAGAGTTTGGCAACACGCTTGAATATAAATTACAAGGATACTTATCGAAGCAGTTTTATGAAATACTAAAATCTTACATAGCTAACCGATATTTTCGTGTTAAGTTAGATGGCGAATACTAGGAAATAAAGGAAATTGCAGAGAGCCACTATAATATTGCCACTTTACTTTGATGAGGAGATGGCAAATAAAACTTAATAAAACAATATCTGTGCACGAAAACTTCACCAACGAAAAGGTGAACTGCACTCTGAACGAATTCCCTATTCAAACACGGAAAAATATTTAGGCATGACTGAATGGACCATATGGAAAAATCCATTGGGTTTAAATCGGGGGAATATGGTGGCCATTGTTGTGAAGAAACGAAGCTGGGAACTTTTTCTTGTAAAAAATGTTGGGTTTCACAGGCTATATGGTAGGACGGTGCCGAGTCTTAATGGTTTCTATCAAATTTTTTACGTGCCCAAGGTAACAAAGCATCGTTTAAAATCTTTTCACGGTAAATTTTTCGATTTGCTTTACGCCCTGTTCGCTGGTCTAAATTGTCTTTTAATTTACACTCTAACCCAACTCAATCGTTTTGTTTGTTTACGTATTGCTGAACCGTACAAATTTTTTCATCAGAAAATACCAAATTCTTAAGCTCGCCACCAACGTGCAAGCGTTTTAACACCTTTGCTCTTGCTAGGCGAACTTCCTTTTGTGCAGGCTTCAATCGTAGTTCAATTCCTTTCCTTCCATCTTTCTTTGTGGTAGAGGCACTCCATACAAGAAGAAACATACTTTTTAACTACTTGGTGCATTCGTGGAAACCAGTAGTATTTCTGATTTTAGCCCTCTGTCGCAATTTTACCAGACTTCTCACTACGCTCTTGTATATAAATATTATATGTTTATATTAATTTACAAAATCTTTCATAAACAATGGCGCCTTCCTGATTCTCGATGTCCTTCTTAGCTGCATATTATAATCACCATTGTTCGATGCCGGGCGTTTATCATGTGACTCTTCCATCGTCCGACTGATCGCTCGATATCGTTTAACTCTCCAACAATAAACATTTCATAGGATGCCCAGTTCCGACTTTTGGTGGGACGATGTTGATCTGATGGCCAACAAGTAGCGGTAATAGTTTGAATGAAAACAGAGAACTAATTTAAATGAAATGATGTCGCGCCCGGATATATTCAGCGTAAGCTAATAATAGATGAATCGATTTATAATACAGGGTGAGTTTTTTAATATATGTCAGGTTTTTATCTCGGAAATGGTGCAAGATAGGAGAAAGTTACTTATAATGAAAATTGTTCAGCGTCGAGGTGACTAGTTTGAGTGCACTTTTTGATTAAGCAGTTAAGCCGATTTGAGGCGATATACTGTTCAAGAGAATATGACAAGTTCACTTCAGGATATGATAAGGTCTACCCATCGGAAATGTGATAAAGTACATCATACAAGTACGTACACAAATTCAATATAAGCTTCTAAAACGAATCAAGCAAAACTAATATTTTATAATTCAGTGTATGTCGCGACTAGTACCTAGGTTAACAGATACAGCGGCGCTGGGGCTAGATTGTGGCGAAATGACAAGTTTTTGTGGCTTTTTTATTAGTGAAAAATTTTGGTAATTCAAATACGGATGGCTTTTATGATTGTATTGGTTTGATCAATCATTCGATACGAATTTTTTCTAGACCAATATATGTAACACATCGTCTGAAAAATTCCCGGTCTGACAAAGAAAACACAATTTTTTGGGGAAAAATACATTTTATTCATCAACATAATTTCCTTCTAGAGCGATACAATCACTCCAACGTCTCCAACATTTCGATGTCTTTTTTGTAAAAAGATTTATCTTTGTCTTCAAAATAAGCTTCAGTTTCGGCAATCACTTCTTCGTTGGAGCCAAATCTCTTTGCCTGGAGTTTTTTGTGAGGTTTGCAAACAAGTAATAATCGCTGGGGACTAAATCTGGCGAATACGGTGGATGCGGAAGCAATTCGAGCAATTTTGCCATTCTTACGATCGACTTGTGACATGGTGTATTGTCTCGGTGAAAGAGCATTTTTCATGGACAAATGTTGACCAACACGTTCAATATCTTCACAATGTCAGCTAACTCACACAACTTCATGTTACTTTCTTTAAAAAATTTCGTGGATTTTTTTATGTTTTCTGGAGTCACAGTCTCATTTAGGCGTTCAGATCATCTTTGGTCAATGATGGTTGATTTTCCTGGTGAAGAGTCCGGATAATACTTATCAAGCCACTGCTTTGCTTTATCAATACACGAAATTCTTTTTTCCATTGTTTTGAAATTAACAAAAGTTAATTCCTATTGTTGTGGCAGGATTGTACTGTCCACCAAGTCATTCTATTAAAAACAAACAATAGTCAGAGTTCTTCAAGCGTCTGCGAAAAAGTTTCATAATGGGTGGTGTCTTCAATGCGAAAAATACTCACTGGGGTTCTAGACTACCTACAACTAAAGGGAAAGAATTACTGATTGCCATTAAAGAAAACGGATGTGAATCCATCCAACAGGAAAACCAACACATTGGCCAACTAACCCAGGAAAAATACCTGACCTGATCGATTTTTTTATAACCAAAAATATTAGTCGAAGAAAAGTCGAAGAATGCCATGATATGAGCTCAGATCATTCTCCGATAGTCCTAACCCTAAGCGGGAATATCATCCAAAAAAGGAATAATCCATTACTAACCAACAAATATACGGGCTGGGAAAATTTCAAAGTACACCTTGAACAAAGAATACTTTTGAAAGTTCCTTTAAAAACTATGGATCAACTGGACAAAGAAGTAGAAAAGTTCATTACGAATATTCAACAATCAGCATGGGAAAGTACTCCAAGAAATCAAATCAAGGCTAAAAGTATATATCTATCCATAGAAATTAGAAATCTTGTTAGGGATAAACAAAAATCCAGAAAAAAGTGGCACCAAACTAGAGAGGGCACTAACTTTTGTTTGAGAGATTAATTTCTTCACTATTTTCTGGCATTTTTAGAGCAATTTTCGAGAAACCGTATCGATTACTGTATGGTTTGGTGGACGTCTATCAAATCTCCGGTTGCGTTTTGAAACGTCTCAGTAGCGAAATAACGAAGAGCAGCCATTAGTTGTTGTTCCGGGGGAAACGGATAACCCCTAAAATCTTTATGAATAATTCCCTCTTTTATTAGGTACAAATATATTACAAAAACATTCTTTGGTAAATCTGAATTTTCTCACAAATTCATCAAAAAATCAGTATGCATTTGCTCCTTAATGTTTCATTTACATGAATGTTTTCGAGGTTGTTTTTCGATTTTAGTTTATGTTGTTGTTTTTCCCATATAAAAACTTATCGTTATATCGTAAAAAATACTTATATAGCACATTGACAGTGTACCCAAAACAATGCTCGAAAACAACAAAAATATGTAGCCCATAGATCTTTTTGGTTGTTTTCGAAAAAAACTTATCGAATATATTTTTAATTTTTTCTTTTTATTACTATTTTGAATTGAAATTGATATATTTAATAATTAAAATTTCTTTTAATATATATATTTAATTGTTTTTGGTAGTTTTATTAAATAAAAAAAATAAACTTATCGACCCATTGATATTTTTGAAAATGTCAAAATGTCAAAATAAATCACAAATAAAGCGGAAACTAGCGGCAAATAGAGCGAGCATTTTTTAATTGAATTTTTAATCGAAATATATTTGTAAATTTGTAATTTCTATTTATAATTTGTGATTGAGAAGTGATTCGTGGTTGTTGTTATTATAAAATTCTTGTGATAATAAATATAAGTGAAAAAAGATTGAAAATGCACTCAAACTATGAAGCTGAATACTTAAACGATACGTTTCAAGGTGATATTGACGATAAATTGAAAACAGCACACAAATATGGCTGAAATCGAAAACGATCAGTTTAGTTTTTGTTGTTGCTCCACCATAAGCTGAAAACAACTTCGAACAATATTCGAAAACAATCGTATAAATGAAACATTAATGTTCTGATTTTTCTCCTTTTTTCGTTAAGCAGATAATCTGAATCGTTGGGTGATGAAGATGATAATGATGATGAAGAAGACAAAGAAGCCATTTTTTCTAATATCGTTATTTTGTCATCTAATTAAATAGTTAATGTAATGTTGTTATTATTTAATTTTAAAAAATTACACCGCCAATTTGACACTGACAGTTCGAAAATTCGAAATAAAATTCGGACGAAAAAATCATAGGAAAATAAAAATAATCCATCGAAATCGGTGGATTTTTAAAATAACCATGGATCAAATAATCTTAGTTTTTTTGTATTGTCCCTGCAATCTGTTCTGAGGCTAAGGCCCTCCCAACTCTTTCGCGGTTTGCTTTTTCCGTCCTTAACTTTTACCAGTGTCGGCCAATTCGAGGACGTACGGTTATAGGTCCGATTTTATCACCATCTGATCTTTGCATAGCTCCATGCCAGCATACTGGCACGGAAGAAGGGTCGACCCATGAGTTTTGTACTCCCACAGGGGGTCATAAATATGTTCCATTTCATCGCAGATCGTAATCTGTTGTTGAAAATTTCCTTTGCATCCTGCCCCTATTGGGACTCGAACCCGGTACCTCCCGACCCAAATGCCAAAGCTCCAAAGATCCACGTTTAAACTTACCAAACCGAGGGTAAATACTCGGTTGTGGATTAGAACAGAAAAATTTTACAAAAATTTTGCCGAAAATATGACAAAGACAAGAGCTAAAATTTACACTAGCGCGACTGAGATTTTGGGGAAATTTTGATATCAACAAAAACTAACCTATAAATTATTTACAAAATGTGAAAAGTCTTTATTTAAAATGTTTGACAATAATTTTATATCCCAAAAATTAATAAAAAAAATTATTATTGTTTTTGCGATGAAAAAATATGCCTTTTAATTATTTTGGATAGTTTACGAAATTATCTAAAAATTGTTTTGCTATAAATTATGTGAGGGGAATTTTTTGGCAAGTTCATATTAACCTAAAATAATCATTCAGCAGCCAAAAAAAAAATCGAGTCAGATTTTTTAACCTAAAAAAATTCTAATAAAAACCAGCCCAGTCAAATATTTGTATCAAAATATTTGTGTAAAACTGTGTGTCGATCATTGAAACCGAAAAAGTTCGATAAATCAGAAAATGATTTAAAAGCGTTGCAAAGTGTTGGGCAAATTGTCGGGGAGGTATTCAAACACCATTGACTGAATATAATTGTAAGTACCTCCAATATGTCAGTGATTCAGTGAAACGATAATTTATGTTATCTATATTTTTACAGTTATTGTGAAGGCAACAAAGAGGCCATGATATGTTGTTGGATGTCGACGTCAGTTAGACAAGACAGAATTGAAGGCTGGAACTAGGGTAGCTCTTGATATGAAGTGCTCGTTTAATAAGTGTAGTGTTTAACTACACTCGTGATCATCAACCGCGCATCAATCATTGATCAAATTGATGCAATTGGAGATCGTTTCTCCTTCGGAAAAAAGGTACATCAGCCCATCGTGAAATTCAACGTACTCTAAAGGCATTGTTTAATCAAATGGATGATTTCGATTCGTTGGGTTAGGTTAAAATGATTATTTAAAATGAAGTGTGAATTCCTCCAATATTTTTTTCAATTTTTTCCAAAAAAACAATTTTTTATCGTGTCGACACACCAAGCACAAAAAATTTATGTTTCTACCATAAAAAAATCAAAAAATAAAAGTTTGCTGAGAGTGGGGGAATTTTTTTCATTTTGGTTGCCATAAAAATACTATGTTTGATATTTTTTATTTATAATTATGGCAACCAATTCAACAACAACAAAACTTTTCAGGAGAAAAAATACTGATGTACACAGAGAGAATCTATATTTTTATCTCGTTCTAGTTTTCTGCAAAATAAAACGCTGTGTAGTGGAATAGACCCATAAGGCTCATTAATTTTCGTTCAAACTACGGACCTTAGTTCAACAGTATTGCCTTGTATCGGTTGCGTTCAGTATTCAACATGTTGATTTTACGTAGCATGTTGCCAACAGTTGGCGGACGTGAAAGCGCCCAATGTATATTATTTGTTTATGGAACGTAGGTAAGTATGACAAAGAAGAAAAAATATAACTTACGAAAATTGTATAGGTAAAAGTAGAAGTAAATTGATATGGGAATATATCAATAGTAAACTAACAGCGGAGTTAAATAAATTTAGTAAGATCGTTACAAGCTACTCTCTGTTCGCTTCAAATCTTGCGGGTAAATTAAAACCATTAACCAACCATATTAAAACCACATAGCTTCCACCTATTTATAACAAATACCTTATTAATTGACGTTCCTGTATTTTGTTGAGAAATAAAATATTAGAGACCAGTTTTGAAATTAGCACTCGTTGTTTCGGTATTTGCCATATCAAACGAAAATTCTTAATCATAGTTGGCTATTTATCAGTAGTAATGATATTCGAGTTTGCTTTATATAAATCAATTCCTTGATCAATATAAATCGATATAAATCGAATTTGAATCATAATTACTACTGATAACGAAGCCAACTATGATGAACATTTTTCTTATGCTATGATAAATTCAGAAACCAACACTGCTAATTCAAAAACTGGCCTCTAATATATTGTTTCTCAACAAAATACAGCTATAAACGAGTTTCTTTTTAAATTTTTTTGATCAAATTCAAAACCGACTTATGTCGAAAGGCTCCTAATATTTATAACTACTATTGATGCTCGATTACAGAATTTTCCTGAATAACCCCTGATTACTGCGTTATACTCGAATATCTTATTAAGATCATAGATCTTATTACATACATATATCCTTTAAATTAATACTAATCCTAGTAAATTCATCGATAATCGTGTTTTGGTTAATTCGTTTAACCTATCCTAGACCTTCGGTACCAACAAATACTGGAGGTCATACCGTATAATAAAATAAATATCGTGACTACATAGTATTAAAGCCAAAACCTTTTATTTGTTAGAACGCACCTGGTGTTACTTCTTCTCTCGATTTCAAAGTTACTGCTCTCCAAACTTTACACAACCTGCAAAATGATTCTTTCTTGTCAGTCTGATTGATGAATATTCTACACTTAAAACATTTCTCCAAATTTTTAAACGTATCGTACGAAATTGCAATGCGAGGTGTTTGTAACAACATACTACTATTAAATTGATTTTAGCCGACAAATATTTTCGGGGCACATATTTTCGTATTCAAGAACGGTTTGTAATTTAAAAATATTCGTTCCCAAATCAATGCATCTCCTGTGGTCATTTAGGCCATAATACCTAAAGATTACTTATCTACTTTGCATCAATAAAGTTCGCAAAATTTGGATTACTATTGATAATTAAAGGCTGGAGTGACTTCTGTTAGCCAATATTGATACTCCATTCAATAACATTTAAATCATACCAATTAAACTGGCTACCAATTTAATAGAAATCGCAACACAATGTATCTGATTAAATCACCGAAAATTGAATTATTTGCGGCTGTCACAAATTTAACATCTTCCGTAGAATTGCAAAATATTTGACTAAACTAAAAAAACGATATAATAACTTCTTTGATTGGTGCCGTTGTCAGAGAAAGAGATTACAAATGAATAAATATTTCTTAGGAATTTCGTTTATTTATGGACAGAAGTTTATTTTATTTTTATAAGAAAGACATTGATTAAGAACTAGTATTGTTGAACATACTAATGGCCCTATTCCATGAGAAAAAAATATTGTCTCAGCAAAACGAGAACGAGACAAAAATATAGATCGACTATATGGGAGAAGGGCATATCCGATTATAGCTTGCTGAGCAAATTGTTGTTGTGTTGCCATAAATTTTTCATAAAAAATATCAACTCGAGTATTTTTTATAGCAAGCAAACGAAAAAAAAATCCCTACTCCTTTTTAATTTTATTTTATACAAATTTTTATAGTGTCAAGTGCGTGAGAAGAGATTAAAAACTTTTGTATTTGTATTTATTTTGTGGTTAGTTTTTGTAAAGAAAAACTTTTATTCTCCTGCGGTAAATAATAAACATATTAAAATTTAATAAAAATGGAAAAATTCGGTAAGTTTAGTTAAAATAAATTTAATTAATTATTAGTTATTTGATATTCTAGTTTGTGAAAAGTGAAATTTGAAAATCCATAGTTCCTACTGTAATTTTAACGGCACTGAATTTTAAAAATTTAAATCTTGAAAATCTTAAATCTTAATTATTTGATAGTTGTAAAACAATCGAAGCTACTTATCCGGTTATTGCGAAATAATTGCAAACATTGTATTATTGTTTATTGTAAAAATTTTGTACCGAGTAAAAATTGTTCGGTTTTCATGTCGTCCAGAAGAAATTATTTCTCAATAAAATGTATTTACTTCGAAACACAATATTAATAATACTGTATTTTATTATATTTTAGGTAACAAAACAGTTGTGGTTCTGGAGAACGTCATCGTCAAAACGACAAGCGACTTACAACACGCTTCACAAATTTTTTTTCGAATTTGAATTGCCAGACATCGAATATGAAGGTAAAAGGTTATTAAGTGTCGGTTTTTATTTCTGTTTCTTCGAAACGTTTTTTTTAAATAAAATAATAATAAAAACTAAGATTGTTGTATTATTTCACAATTAATTTTTGCTAAGCAGCTGATCTAAGAAAACAAAATTTTGATTGAGTGGTTTTATTGCGTAAGTAAGTATACTTTACCGAATTATAGATTAATTGATGGTTTTGTGCAGCCACCGAGTTATATTTTAGGAAGTTTTAATATGGGCACTTTTATATTTCTTATATATATATGTATATATACACGTTTCTGTTGCTGGTCATATTGCTATGATATACAATCTTCATTGTATTTTAACTGGGTAGACAAATGGTTCCTACGACTTCAAACAAACATTCCACTTAGATGCATATCACGTTACACCGTATACAAAATGCATATTAAAAACTCAGGATTTACATATGAGAAATATTTTATTCAAAATCATTAAAATTAATCTTTAACTTTACGTATTAATAATAGCTATTTGTCTTCAGGTGCAATATGGCCGAGAATGCAATAGGCACGGATGAATTTTCTTTTAGCACATCGCTCGTTGATACCCCTTATCGTATAACTCGTTATTATTCTTTAAATGACGTGTACTTCCTTGAGATATGTTTTAACGAAATCCGACAGCTGGTGGACCAATTGTTCTTATGATAGTTCATTTACGACTTTAAAACACGACAGTTTTAACTGTTTCAAATTTATGATTTTGGCTTTGGTACCATACAGTATGACAATTCTTTCGATCTAAAAATAAACAAAATTATAAATATCAAATACATGAGAGTAGAGTATTTTAAACAAACTTTTTGCGGCCCTAAATTATTTTGTGACATTAAATTGCTCAAGCTAATTTAGAACTGAGTTTTCATCATCGTATATGATAATTTTAGAAATCGGTATTGCTGTCGCACACATCATCGTTATTCTCCATTCCGTTTGGAATGTCTTCACCTAATTCCTCTTTATTATCGAGTTCTTTTTCTTTACCAATCACATTTGCTATTTCCACACTGGTTTTTAGATTCATTCCATAATCTATCGTCGTCTGTGTGATGATTTACGGGTAGATGATTTTTTGTGATGATTTTTTACGGGTAGTTTTAGAATCAATAACGATTTGGGTGCGTTTAGCACCCGCCACTGTATTTGTATCGAGTTCTTCAATGGAAAATTCATTGTGATCCAATTCAATTGGACAATTTGTTCGGAACTCTCGCATTTGTTCAATTTCGGCATTTGCATCGTATGCGAATGTCATACGCGATAGTTCCGTCTCTTATGGCTCTATATCAGCTTGATTATGAAAATCATCATCCATAAATCCATTATTATTGTGACAGCGACAATTATTATTGTCGCTGTCATCCAAATTTATGTTACTATCATCTGATTGGAGCATTCTGAAAATAAAAAGATCGATCGTTATAGAGCAATTCCTTACTTAGATGTTTCCAGCCAAATACGTACTTATTTATGTCGCACAGCTTATCACTAATACTAAATTCATCTGGTGTATTATCCCAGTACGGATTATCGTAATCAAATAAAATTTCCGAGTTATTCGATTCCAGCGTATTTAGAAAAGCTCCACTCGAACTATTCATATCGCTAAACTTGGATTTTATATCGGCAAATACGGGATCCAAGAAAGATACCGTATCTAGTTTACCATTTATCGTTCCTTTACATTTTGTTACGGTTGAAATTTTGTTGACGTCGCTTTTTTGCTTTTGCCTTGGTCTTTGCTCTTGGATCCTGCACATCATTAGTACTCTCGCTAATTCTCATTCTCATTTCCATCATCGCCTTTTTTTATCGCCGACATTCATACGAGATATACCTCCAGGAGATTCAAATCACTTCGTTTGCAGAATAGCAACCCGGTAACCATAAATTTTACACGATACTTCCATTGAGGCACAAACTGCTTTGAAATGTTTGACATATTTACGATGGCCTGTAACCAAATAGGCCAATGTATCGATTAAATTTGTATGATATGCATTCTCTTTGTTTATTTTAACGAATATATAAACACAGATTAATTTGAAGCCAAGCGATCTTCAATCATCACCATTTACATTGTCCATGAACTGTTGCAAACAAACTTTCAACTCCTCATTATTGTCCAGTACCGAAACATTTACACTAGGCACTCGCACTACTGGTCACCGCATCTACTTCGTCGTCTTTCCTCTTCATCGTCATTCTACAAAAGAAACACAAAACAAATTAGGTCATTTAATGAAATTCACGATCAAATCTAGCTCGTTTACTGTGGGCAACGGTGTTTTGAATATGAAATGACGTTTGAGAGGACGCTTTCGTTAGAGTAACCATTATAAGTATCACACAGCAGCACTCAAATTTTTAACTTAAAAACTTATTTATTAGATTTATTATTATGTACTACATATTTTTGTTAAATTTATCTAATTTATTACGTAATTTGTTTGCGTTTTAAAATGTTTAAGACATTTTTTGATGCTTTGAGCAGTAACAAATAAATTAATTTGAGGTTAATTTACGAACTTGTCAAACATTTCTCCTCCTTATTTTATAGCAGAATACTTTTTAGATATTTTCGTAAATTAACCAAAATAATTAAACAATAATATTTTGTGTTCATCGCCAAAATGATATTAAATTGTTTACTAATTTTTAGGATATAAAATAATTGTCAATTATTAAAAATAAAGATTTTTAGTTATTTATTTAAATAATTTAAGGTTAGTTTTTGTTGATTTCAAAATTTCCCCAATTTTTTCTACCATAAAATAAAAATGTTGTGTCTCAGTCGCTCTAATGTAAATTTTAGTTCTTGTCTTTGTCCGATGTTCAGCAAAATTTTTCTGTTTTCTCCATGGAATAGCGCCATAAAACTCTCAAAAAATTTTCATTTACGTGAGACCTTGCGAAGTAGCATTAATTAGATTCTTTTTTTACACTTCGCATGAATCATACGTGATTCATGAGTTGTTTACATTTATTAACAGGATTTTAGTTAAATCTTTTTAATTCTTAGTAGCATCATCTTGCATTTTATTAACAACCTCGTAATTTGTAATATTTTGTCGTATCTCTTCTACTGAATTTTAAACGCGTTTCAATTTACAGCTTTTGTAGTAAATCAATTTACTAAGTAGTAAGAAATAGCGCAATACAATTTATTATTACGATTTGATTTCATCTTCATAATTAAATTTTGAATTTAAATCTGTATTGAATATAAAAGCAATTTTTTACTGACGTCTGAAATTTATGCCATCGTGTATTTCAATAGACATCATTTAGGCGCAAAACTATTATTTGTACAGTACCAAATTGTTAGTAGTTCGGACACAGAATGCAAATCTCACCAAAACTGATTGCGTAATCCAAGAATATTTTCCGCTATACCTTAAATTTTTATAGGAAACGTAACTTTTAAATATGAATGTGATTTTATCTTAATTTGCTTTTTTTATTTGAAATATTCTGTCCAAATTTGTTCACGAGTTTGTAATTGTTTATATGAAATAAAAATATTTAAAAATAACGAATTTTTCCTACCTTAAGTAAGCCAAGGTCAAAAAAATGAGTCGGTATTTTTCCATACAAAAACAGCGTTATGACGTTTCTCTAGTTATTCTACGGTTTCGGCCTGATTAAGCAATTGTTTCTTAAATAAAATATTAAATACATTTTAGTTGTCA
This sequence comes from Nephrotoma guestfalica, assembly GCA_963691935.1. Lineage (NCBI taxonomy): Eukaryota > Metazoa > Arthropoda > Insecta > Diptera > Tipulidae > Nephrotoma > Nephrotoma guestfalica. The sequence continues at coordinate 137,967,214 of OY829913.1, read as the reverse complement.
TACGAAATACGTTTAACGATCTATTTTTGTACGTTGTTATTCTTCAACCAATGGATCATGCGTTATAATTTATAATTTACTTCAGTCGAGTTCCATCTGTTTGATTTTAATATTTGCAATCGTGGCTCCCGTTTGACATTCTATCTGACGCTGTGTATCCAGGTTATGTAGAACATCTGCTTATGGCAAAGCTCAATTTTTGTTTTAGTAGTTTTCATTGCGCTTACGGAATTTATTATTCCATTATTTAAGACTGAATCTCAAAGAATTTAAAGACGAGCTAACAAAAACATTCATTTTCTGATAAGAGCTATTTAATTTTAATGAGAACTGCTTAATCAATTATATATTGTTCATAATTCTGGCCGCATCTCTCTCTCTCTCTCTAGCTTTCACATCCCATGAAGAGATTTAGCCGCTTGCACTATGGTCCTCCATCCGTCTCAATCCATCGCTCTTGCCCTCCAGTTTCGACATCCTATTAGATGTATGTCTTGTTCGACGTCGTCACACCAGCCTCCAAGGCCTTCCTCTACGACATATACTGGCTGGTTGTTGTTGGAACACGTTATTAATTAAACGTTGTTGTGGCGACCTTGCAACGTTGCCCTCGTGGTTACATACAACAACATACAATCCTAAAAGGTCAGGCTTCAGCTCTCGCTTTCGAACGCCTGTGTCTTATGAGTGGTTATAAAGAGCAAGCTTGCACGATTGCGATAGATATTTAGATAACCTTGGTTGGGCGTAAAAAACTCGTTGTCAGGCAGTGGCAACGCTATCAAAATTACGGTCGCCAATCCTGAGATTTGCTATGGAGATTGCTCCTGGGTGTTGCTAAAAATTTGGATTTGCTACTGTTCATCTCCAAACTAGGTTATCTTGCGTAGCGATCGAGCGGTAAGAAACTGTTCTTCATGGCGCTAAGTCCTCGCAATATAATCTGGATACCCAAGAATTTGACCTGATTTATTAAATATATGGCACGAAGTTTCAATGTTACTTTTCCTTGCTACGTACTCAAGAGCCAAATTGAACAACACAGGCGCGAATTCATCTCCCTGTCAAACGCCAGGTGCTATTTCAAAGGTTGTTAATTTATACAGAGAAACGAGTTTGTCTGGATTCGCGGCCTATAGGTTATCATGGTTTATACTGTCATATGCCTTTCGGAAGGTTATGTATAGTTGATATATGGTATTGTTGTGCTCCCCAAATTTTTCCATAATCATCCTCATGGTAAAGCACTGATTGATAGTCATCAATGATGTTTTCGGAGAGAGGGATGTATCTAGCAAATACAACGTTAGCCAATACTTTGTAGGCAGTGTTCAATAAAGCTATGCCACGATAGTTTTCACATTTAGGAAGGTCTTCTTTTTGTGCAGCGGACATATATGTGCACAGTCTTTCAGTTCTCCGGCAGCTCTTCTTGGTTCCATATAGAGACGGTGAGATCGTATAGATTTGATGTAAGAGTAGCGCCTCCGAGCAAATCAATTCTACTTAATCCACTGTGGGATATTCGACAAAGACCTCTTCACCTGAAGGAATTATTGCTCTGATAGGGGTCACTTCGTCATTCCGATTTAGCAGATTTTGGAAGTAGGTTTGCTATACTGAAAGAACATCAGCCTAGTTTGTTCTCAGCTCTCCATTCCCGTCTTTGATAGCTTTATTTCTTGGGTGGAAGTCGGTGAGGAGATTCCAGGCGTTAGCAAACCAGTCCCTTGAATTTCCTTGTTCCGCTTGGAAGATGATGTTTTGGATGTATGATCTCATATGTTCGGTCTTCTTTTGTAGGAGATATTCTGCTAGAGTGCTTTTAGTGTTGCGAGCCAACCATTTTTCACCAAGCTTTTGTTTATTTTCAAGGACGTCGCGATACTGATCATCGAAACAATCATTGGAGGATCTCGGATGTCTTCTTCCGATGGTATTGTGTCGCGGTAGTTATTCCTGACTGTATAGCGTGTCACTGCACCTGGATGTGAGGAGTAGTTTTATTGTTATTACTGTCCCGGTATAAATAGTCAGTGACATCTAATTGATAACTCCGTAGTGACGCTTGATCTTTTAAAACATCGACATCCCATCGAGCGTCCATTTGTGCTTGTCTACTACTTGACAGTTTGCACTTATATTTGAATATTACAAGCACATGATTGCTGTCCATGTCTGCACCTCTGTAAGATCTAAGGTCGGATATGCTGATGGAGTGTCTTTTAGACATCATGACGTGGTCGATTTGGTTTTCCGTCTGACCGTGCATATCCCCCCCCCCCATGAATCCCACTCACAGACCATCTAAGCTCTTGTATTGCAAGCACGTCTAATGTGTAACTCTTTGCCAGATTCGAGAGGTTTTGCCGATCTTCAGGTCTTAAGAGGCTAAGCACGTTAAATGTTCCCATTTTTAAGGCGTTGTCCGTGTACAATTTCCGAGGTCGTGTTTATGATGATAGTTGTTAGCCGTGTGGGTTACGTACTGATGGAGAATATTAAGGCATCCAGTCCTACCTTGAACACATTTATACAGCGAGTCGCTTGATACAAGACAGACGCCCGCTTCAGCCGCCCCCTAACCTGGAGAACACGCTGATTTGGTATTGATTTTAGGGCGCCAATGACTAGCCGTGACATCGTGTCGCATCGATCGTGACAAGAAATTGACAAAAATAATTATTGATAGCCCACTTGTAATTAATATCAAATGCTTCTGTGACCCCTTTTACATCTTGTGTAAATTATGTTTTCCAAAAATTGGTAGTACTTGCGACCACAGAAATATTGACAGTGGGTCTCCTGATCAACTCCTAATGTTGCTTAACCTTTGAGTCTAATTTTGTTCGCTCACATACATCCCCGTGGATGCATATATGGGACCTACCCAAGTTTATTCTCGCAATTTCGATGTACATATTTTGAACTTAATAAAACTTTATTTTAAAGACCGTCTGTCCTCATTTAACCAACAAAGACTAAATATTTTTTATAATCTGTAGATATGCTTACCTCACGAACAATTGTTCTGGTGGTTTTCCAATCGTTTAACGCGCAATTTCGAGCAATTAGGGTTTTTAATTTCTAAGGTATAATATTCTTCTCTACCCAGATTTATCATTATGCCGATACGTCTTAAATATTCTAAAGAGACCTGTAGATAATAATAATGCATTTGCTAAATCTAAGCATCGAGAACGTACCAATTTGCACTAATACAATACGGACGAATCGACCCCGCAAATTTCGATAAAGCTCGATCGATAAAGCAATACAAATTCTTCGATTTTTTGATAATCGTAGCTAAAATATTCTTCAAAATTAGTTTGAAATAATCTTCAGAATTTTGTGTTTAATCTTTTGCAATCGGTTTTAGAGACGGAGCACATCCAACTCTAGTAGTTTACTTTTCACATTTAAGCTTAGACGATACCCAAATCGATACGACAATTTAACAAATGTTTTAAACAAATCTATAATTTTTCATATTATTTATTATAATTAAAATTTATATTCGTAATTTAAACAACTAAACTTAAAATTTAAACTTAAAAACAAAACTTTGAATATTATCACATTTACTGCACTAATTCTAAAGGTTTCAATAATCGGGTGAGATGATTTTATCCAATTTAACATCATGTCCTTCCCATGGGAAATCAAAATCTTCCGAAACAATTTGTTCATTAAACGCTAGTGCAACTAATTTTGTGTGACACCGATCAAATTGTGCAAAATAATTATTTAGGTATGTGTCATAGTAACCCCGGCCAAAGCCCAATCGATGGCCAGACCTTGTGAAACAAATGCCTGGCATTATAAACATATCGATTGGTTCATCGATTTCCATTGCATTCTCACGCTTATTGTCGTAGTAATTTGGTTGCCGAATATTCCACGATGTTGTCTGGAGTTCAACATAGTCGAGCATACTACGTAATTCTACCATTTTCATTGGTTCACTTTTGTGATAGGTTGGCACGAATACCTGCTTGCTTGTATTAAATGCATTTTCTAGTATTGGAATTGTGTTAACCTCATGGTCCGTACTCAAGTATATACAAATCCGCTGGGCATTTAGAAACTCACGAGAATTAACCAATTTATCGTAAATTGTGGCTGATTGTTTTTCTCGCTGTTTATAATTGAGCTCATTTCGTAATTTGTTCTTCATGAATTCGCGAAGGGTTGCTTTTATCGTTTTGATGGTGTTGACATTGGTGGTAGTACCATTGGTCATGTTGCTTTGGAAGCTGGAAAGGCAAATAGAAAAATTTTGTTATTTACTTATCTTTGTGCGTTATTTGCGCGGGTCAATAAACATTTAATTTAAACACTGTATGCTAATTTAAAAAATGTGTGATAATTGAAATATGACGTTTTTCACAGTTTTTACATGATTAGAATATAAAAAAAACTTTGAGTGAGATAGTTAAGAAATTTCAGCGGCTATCTTTTTGAGTTCTGAATAGGAGAAAAATTTAGCTTATTTGCAACCTTTTAATTGCATTTGATTTCTTGTATTCATATTTATCAATGTGAATCATATACAATCATTAACATTCGTTTTGCCGGCATACAATATGTGTAGGCCATACGTATCATCAGCAATTAAAAATTTATTTACAGAAAACAAAATTAATTATATTCACACGCTCAAGTCTTATCACAAAACAAATAAACTTTCACTTTAAGATTATTTGCACTACACATTTATGATTTATCTCACTATCAGTCTAATTTATTTTTTTCCATCATTTACCTTTCAATTGAAAACGAACACCACAAATCCATTTTCGTGTAATAGGTAATTTTCAATATTTATTAATTTTCACTCTTCAACTACCTAATTTCTTTCAATGTTAGACTAGAACTGAATAAAGTTTCCGAAGTGCTATCAGTTTTAAATGTATTTTTTTAAAGCAGCACACACGACACACTATGTATTTTGTGATCGTTGATCAGTCGTGTAATAAATGATATCGCTAGATTTGCTAATCGTACATATAAAACACATACGCATGAAACAAACAAACCCAAGCAATAACAAAAACAATAAACATATTTTGTTTCCTTCAAATTGAAACGATTCACGCGAAGCATGACACAACTTACATGATATTTTTGAAATATTTGTGAAAGATTATTTTATAAATCATCGTTTTTTTTCTTATAATATTTGATTGATTTTTGTTTATCAAATCTGCGAAAATTAAAAAAACACAGTTTGTTAGCTATACAAGCAGCCGACTAAGCAAGCAGTATGAAATAAATTTGTAAAATAATCATTATCGTTTTAATATTATTCGAAACGATGTCAGATTACTTTGGATTGAATTAGAATCTATTTTTAAAACACAGTGAATAATCTTAAGAGGTGTAACCTCGTCACGATAGTGATTTGACGTCATTGGAAGTATTTTCTTATTGATAAGCGGTATATTTCAAATAGCGGCGAGGTCAATCTGACGTTTCACAATAAACATCGAATGAGTCGAGTCAAGTCAAGCTCAAGATGCCATGCACTGAAAACGTGATTGTTTATTTACTGTTACAAAAAACTATGTACTCGTACATATGTGTTTGTTTTTTATTTTACCGATCGTCTATTCTTTTAGGTATACATATGATTACTCATTCTCTTATTATTATTTACTAGTAAATATTTTTAATAAAACAAACTGAGAATTTACCATGCAATCACGAGACAAACACGTGATCGTCTGTGATGCATAGCGAAAGTTCATTGCTGTTCGTTGTGGCCACATTCAGAAAAAAGAAACACACGATTTCTACTTAATTAAACTCGTATTATATTGTTCGATGCTATTTTTAAATTCTACCTGATTGATTTTTGGATTTCCTAACGACTTGTAATTTTAAAGTGGAATTATTGTACATGCACTGAACACGTGATTGTATGACAATCAGCTGCATTTTCTGTAAAAACAATCGGGTTGAATTCGCGATAGCTTTTGCCAAATTTTTCCAATTTGGAAAAAATTAAATAACTAAGATTTAGTAGTTATCAAGTTATTTAGTAGTTATAAAAAATCCATCATAAATGTTGTTTAGTTTTCTTGTAATATCGATGTTCTGTATGGTCCTGAACAGTTCCGTTATTATAAAGATAAATCATAAGATTAGATAGTCAGAATATGAGGTAAAACACGCTCAATTCGAATGATTGCATTAATTTTAAATGCATAATCCGCAAAACTTATATATTCTAAATCTACGTGACTAAGTCTATGTATCCTATATAAAAGAATATTAATCTGTTAGATTAGTTATGTTAACCTATGTACAGGGTGCTTTTATTGTTCCATGTCGCTGTTTTTTTAATAACTTTTAAATCAAATGTAAGTTTATAATTTATATTTTATTGATTGATTATGTGGTATTTAACATTATGCATGAAATATAATATCGGTCAAGTGGCCGCCACTAGCCTTGGCGTAAAGGCGAGCTCTTTTAAACACATTTTTCATAACATTTTCGCAGATGCTCTGGTGTTATTTCAGCAAATCGCTATCGGGACCTATTGGAAAACTTTATTGTGCCCGAATTGGTTCAATTTTGCCTACAGAACATGCGGTTTCAACAAGACGATTCTCCAACACACACAGCTGTCTACGTTTTAAATTGTGCGATAAATTTTTCCCGGCCGAATAATGTCAAAAAGTGGTCATATCGATTGGCCTCCACGATCCCCTAATTTGATCCCTCCCGATTTCTTCCTATAGTGGTACTTACGAGTACAACCTCGATGCTTAAGGACAACATTTAGTGAAAGAACACCAGAGCGTCTGCGAAAATGTTATGAAAAATGTGCTTAAAAGAGCTCGCCTCTGCGCCAAGGCCAGAGGCAGTCACTTGACCAACATTATATTCCATACATAATGTTAAAGATCAAATAATCAATCAATAAAATATAAATTATAAAATTGTTATTAGTTATTAAAAAAACATCGACGTGGAACATAAAAAGTACTCTGTATCCATCCACTGCATAATATTTCACAATTCATTACAATTTAATATTTGGACCTTCTTTAGAGAATGTGGCCAAACCTTGAATTCCTTACTGTCACAGCAACTGATCTTTCTCCAGGAAACACTTCGTGAGTAAAAATATAGCGAAGTCAAATGAAAAGTCAGTTCAAGTTAAGTAAATTCAAAAGTTGTTCTCTTTTTAACAAAAAATAAAGTTTAAAAGAATCCACAAAATATATATAACTAAAAATAGAACTTCGGTTTCAGTCGCTGAACAACATCGTCTTCCCCATTTACGTCAAACTGGTTGTGACATACCCAATGACACTAACAACTGCATGATATTTTTATATTTTGACCGTACACATTTCATATCAGAAAATCATTGGTGGCAGGCACATATACTTTCAAACATAGAAATTATCATCTAGAGTCCAAAAGAAATCTCCCATTTTAGATACATTCTACAACCAACAGTTTGACCGGTTCCATTTCAGTTGATTCGAAATCCAGAAACGTACTTATAAAGCACACATAATTTGACCACTTTGTTTAGCTAAAATAACCTATTTGATAGTTCCAACATCACTTTTAGTCTGTGACTGTGCACAAAGAACATAGCTTAAAGAGGTAATATCAATCAATATAAAGAGAATGCTATTCGAATGCTTGAGGCCAATCCACTTACTCTTTCTGAAGTTATTGACTCCCACCTTCAATCCCTTTCCTTCAATTAGTTACACCTTACATACTTAAAGAATACTTTTTTCGAAAACAAAATTTAAAAAGGTTTTGAAATTGTAATTAGTTGGTTAATTGGTTCCAAAAACACTCAATTTTTTGGAAAAACAGCGTCGCGTTGACGTCTGGATGTCATGAAACGTATTATAACTTGCGATGAGTCTTGGATCTATGCTTACGACCCGGAAACAGACGATCAATCGGCCGAATATCGTGCCAAAGGTGAGCTGAAGCCGAAAAAACCACGTCAAAGCAAGTCAAAAATCAAGGTGATATTGACAGTTTTCTTCGATTATCGAGGTGTGGTGCACTCCGAATTCCTTCCGACCGGCCAAACTGTCAAAAAGGAATACTATTTGAGTGTTATGCGCTGTTTGAGCGAAGCTATTCGTAAAAAGAGGCCGGAATTATGGGTCGACAACTCTTGGTTTTTGCACCACGATAATGCACCTTCTCATACTACATTGGTTTTACGTGATTTTTTCGCCAAAAATTCCACCCATATCGTTCCGCAACCACCGTATTCGCATGATTTAGCTCCGTGTGACTTCTGGCTGTTCAGCAAACTTAAACGACCGCTCCGGGGAAACCGTTTTGAGTCAATTGAAGATAATATTTAAATTCGCCACTCGCCGACGTCTGGTGTGTCTAGTCCATAACACAAAGCTAATTAATTTGTCAACATAACCTATAAGTCATCGTTTTCCCCGTATAAATTTCCTATGTTTAGCAATTATTTCTTTTTTTAATAAAAGGCATATTTAATCATTTTTTGGTTAGTTAATCACAAATTCAAAGTACAAGTGTTTTCACATCATAAATGAAGGTGTCAAAGATTCATACTGGTAGAACTTAAAAATTTAGAGGTGAAGCGTCTGGTATGAAATATAACGGGTGATTTTTTAAGAGCTTGAGAACTTTTTTTTAAAAAAAAACGCATAAAATTTGCAAAATCTCATCGGTTCTTTATTTGAAACGTTAGATTGGTCCATGACATTTACTTTTTGAAGATAATTTCATTTAAATGTTGACCGCGGCTGCGTCTTAGGTGGTCCATTCGGAAAGTCCAATTTTGGGCAACTTTTTCGAGCATTTCGGCCGGAATAGCCCGAATTTCTTCGGAAATGTTGTCTTCCAAAACTGGAATAGTTGCTGGCTTATTTCTGTAGACTTTAGACTTGACGTAACCCCACAAAAAATAGTCTAAAGGCGTCAAATCGCATGATCTTGGTGCCCAACTTACCGGGCCATTTCTTGAGATGAATTGTTCTCCGAAGTTTTCCCTCAAAATGGCCATAGAATCGCGAGCTGTGTGGCATGTAGCGCCATCTTGTTGAAACCACATGTCAACTAAGTTCAGTTCTTCCATTTTTGGCAACAAAAAGTTTGTTAGCATCGAACGATAGCGATCGCCATTCACCGTAACGTTGCGTCCAACAGCATCTTTGAAAAAATACGGTCCAATGATTCCACCAGCGTACAAACCACACCAAACAGTGCATTTTTCGGGATGCATGGGCAGTTCTTGAACGGCTTCTGGTTGCTCTTCACTCCAAATGCGGCAATTTTGCTTATTTACGTAGCCATTCAACCAGAAATGAGCCTCATCGCTGAACAAAATTTGTCGATAAAAAAGCGGATTTTCTGCCAACTTTTCTAGGGCCCATTCACTGAAAATTCGACGTTGTGGCAGATCGTTCGGCTTCAGTTCTTGCAGGAGCTGTATTTTATACGGTTTTACACCAAGATCTTTGCGTAAAATCTTCCATGTCGTCGAATAACACAAACCCAATTGCTGCGAACGGCGACGAATCGACATTTCACGGTCTTCAGCAACACTCTCAGAAACAGACGCAATATTCTCTTCTGTACGCACTGTACGCATTCGTGTGGTTGGTTTAATGTCCAATAAAGTAAACTGAGTGCGAAACTTGGTCACAATCGCATTAATTGTTTGCTCACTTGGTCGATTATGTAGACCATAAATCGGACGTAAATCGCGAAACACTTTTCGAACCGAACACTGATTTTTGTAATATAATTCAATTATTTGCAAGCGTTGCTCGTTAGTAAGTCTATTCATTATGAAATGTCAAAGCATACTGAGCATCTTTCTCTTTGACACCTTGTCTGAAATCCCGCGTGATCTGTCAAATACTAATGCATGAAAATCCTAACCACAAAAAAATCACCCTTTAGTATGGTTCATTTCGAAACGAATATTGTTTTGTGGAACATAACTTATTCAAATAATTAAGCTGGAGAAGTGACTTATTTTCTTTCTTGCAGACAAACCTAAATTGGTTGTCAATTTTTAGTTGATATTAAAGTGACAGTGTTGTTGTTTTAGGATTTGGTTAATATTCCTTGTTGGAAAACGACCTGGTTCCATTCATTATAGCCGAATCTCAAAATTTCGTCAAATTCAGCTTTGTACACCGAATTTAATCATTATTTGGTGGGAGATGGCCTAGTTTCAATTGAGCATTTTGTTACGCGTGCCAATCCAATTCTGCATACCATATTTGACAGTAATTGGTTGAGGAATAGTAAAGTTCCTTTGAGCATGACATAAATATGTCCTGTGCAGTATAATTATACTTGGTAATTAAACGAATATTCTTTGGTGAAACTAATAAAATATTTAAAATTTTTGTGAAATAAGCTAAATTTATTTGAAATGTTCAAATCAGTTAATCTGACATTGAATAAGATTGATAGTGTTCCAGGAACCAGGCTACAAATGTCTCACATATTTTTATTTTTTATTGCAACTTTTGAACGATAATTTTTTGCTATTTCGTGGTGCCCAATTCAAGCGTTAAACACTAACGGATTTTAGAGTAACATTTCAAATAACCATGGTGTCAGGAAATTCTATTGTATGTTATGGAGTTGCAGAAGAATTAAATTAATAAATGTTTATATTATTTAGGAATTCGGAAAATATTAATTTAGAATTAAATTTCAGGAAATCTACAGATGCTTGTGAAATAATATTTCTTTGAAATATTAATTGCTGATTGTGTAGACTAGAACTGTGTTGTCATTTTGTTACTAACTATCGACTTTATCTAGGTGTCTGTAACCGCCAACCGGGCCAATTCTATCAATTAATTTTATTTAGGAAGCCGAAAAGTATTAATTTAGAATTTAATTTCAGGAAATTTCTGCATGCACGTGAAATAATAATATTTTTTCTTAGGTAAACAAGCTATTGTTGAAGACCAATACCATCGTTATCCATTAAACCTATTAAGCCTTCTTAGTCCTACAGTCCAATCAAGCAAACAATCAATTTAGGATTTGGTAAATATTTCTAGGTATAGCAAATGGATATTTCTTTAAATTATTAGAGTACATAACATTTTCTTTTACAAATCACACGCGTACACAACCATATGAAAAATGAATACAGTTTAGGAACAACGCGCACATAGTGGAAAAAAACTTGATATAATTTCTTGTAATTGCGAGAAAACCGCACGTTCAATTTTTGAATATCTTTTAATCATAGCTGACGTATGTGCAACGTGTTTTCATTTATTCATTCTGTATATTCCGAACGTTCCAAAACAAACATAAAACGTACTTTTATTCATTCTATGTATTCTGTTTTTTTTCGTTTGTTCTTTTATTTATTTAGAATTTTCGGAACGCATTCTTTTTATACTACATCGAAACGTAGAATGAAAAGAATATTCTGTTTTGAAATGTCTAGATGTGATAGTGCGTGTGCAAATACTTTAATTGTTTTCTTTTTTTTAATAAAATAACATTATATATATATATATATATATATATATATATATATATATATATATATATATATATATATATATATATATATATATATATATATATATTATAAAGGGTGTTTTTTTAGGAGGTTTGTTTTTCCGATAGATGTCGTTTTATTTTATGACAGTTGTTTTGACAGCTCAAAGTGGCATTTCTACTCAGTATTGTTTGGCAAATCATTATGAATAGGTTAACTCCAGAACAACGTTTTCAAATCGTGGAAATTTATTTTCAAAATCAGTGTTCAATTAAAAATGTTTATAGAGCACTTCGTGAATTTTATGGTGCACATAATCGTCCGTCAGAGACCACCATAAAGAACGTAATTACCAAATTTCGGTCTACATTCACTCTTTTGGATGCCAAGCCACCGACAAGAATGAGAAGAGTTCGTACAGAAGAAAATATTGCTGTCGTTGAGGCCAGTGTCGAAGAAAACGACAATTTATCGATTCGTCGTCGTGCTCAGCAAATTGGACTTTGTCCATCGACTTTATGGAAAATTTTACGTAAAGATTTGGGTTTGGTGCCATACAAAATTCAATTGGTGCAAGAATTAAAGCCACACGACCATCGTTTGCGCCGTGAATTCAGTGATTGGTCGTTAAATCAATTGAACGAAGATCCATTTTTTTACCGTAAAATTCTCTTCAGTGATGAGGCGCATTTTTGGTTAAATGGATACGTCAACAAACAAAATTGTCGCATTTGGAGCAAAGATAATCCACACGCCGTTCTAGAATTACCAATGCATCCTGATAAATGTACTGTTTGGTGCGGTCTATGGGCTGGTGGGATCATCGGTCCATATTTCTTTAAAAATGAGGAAGGACGACGCGTTACCGTGAATGGAAATCGATACAGAACCATGTTAAATGAGTTTTTGTTGTCAAATCTTGAAGATATGGATATGAATGAAATGTGGTTTCAACAAGATGGTGCCACTTGCCATACAGCACGTGAAACAATCGACTTATTGAAAGAAACTTTCAACGACAACATTATTTCGAGAAATGGTCCGGTGAATTGGCCTCCGCGTTCGTGCGATTTGACGCCACTCGATTACTTTTTGTGGGGATACGTGAAGTCATTGGTTTATGTAGATAAACCTCAATCGATTGACGCTTTGGAAACCAATATTCAACGTGTCATTGCTGACATACGCCCTCAAATGCTTGAAAAAGTGCTGGAAAATTGGACCTCCAGAATGACATTTGTGAAAAATAGTCGTGGTAGCCATATGCCAGAAATTGTGTTTAAATGTTAAATGCCAAAAAATTATCTACCAAATAAAAAAAAATTTTGGTCATTTCATAATTTTATATGTGTTTTATTCAAAAAAAAAATCGGCAACCTCTTAAAAAAACACCCTTTATAAGCTCAACAAAATTAAATGCTGCCAAAATAAAAACAAATCGATACTGTAAAAATGTATTCTGTTTATTCTATTTATGTTCTTTTATTACATTTCGTTCGGAATCTTCTTAGGTCACGTGATCAATATTCTATTCCTTCTATTCTTTCTGAAGAATGAATTAACGAAAACGCCCAGTCTGATTCACTTTATTGTTTACAAACAACTTGAAATTGCGCATTGACTTTCCGATTTATGTTAATTTGTCACCGTTTGTTTTAAATTTCAGTAATAAAATAATTTTGAGTTCAATAATCAAAAACTATATGAAATCTATATATCCGGGTCGTATTGATTAATTTATTATCTAGTTTATTTTCGAAATATTAAAATACCCAAATAAATAAGTCCTTACATAAATGTATTAAAAAATTAATAAATAAATATATAGAAAAATCGCAGATAACAATTGTTATCTGTGGTAAAATTATATAAATCAAGGCGAATTCGTGTTTCCCAAAAAACATTTTAACTATATATAAAGGAATTTGTTTTTGCTAAATAAAAAAAAAATTGGATTCAAAATAATGAATATCTTTCTCCTCCTATGTACTGTACTGCATTTTGTCTAAATTTATTTAGTTTTTATGTTGATTGCGGGCAGATAATTTGCATAGTAGTTTTGGCTGCAATCATACATTTTATTTCAACAAAAACAATTATATCGAGTTGTTTCCGCTAAAATTTACGCTTGGTTACTATCATCTACCAGGCCTTACGCTGTATTTGTTTATAAAGATCTATCTGTTAAGGTAAATACGATTATTACAACTGTATACACTTAAATATTCATTTGTTATTAATTTGGTATCCAAGTATACAAGCTTCTTTGATTGCTAAATAAAAATTTCAAAATATAAAAAAACTAGATTGAAAATAACCGATGTTTCCCTGTTGCTGCCAAAATAAGTATGCAAACTGAATTCGAACGAGTTTGCTTACTTATTTAAGATGAGTACTTACAACCCCTGAGAGCTGGCGGCAGTAAATAATTCTGAAATAAGTTATCGTTTCAAAAAGGTCCTAAGTATATAATAAACATTTCGATACAATTGGGTTGTCTTATCTCTGAACTTTCAACCATTTGGACCAACAAAATAAAATTCTGAATCAAAGACAGCCAGACTGTTTGTGTTGTCTAAATATATCAGGCCTCAAACGTGTGTTAGACCTTTTCACTTGAATAGATATAAGTATCGAGGTTAATCGACGGACGAGATTAATTTTTGACATTGGAACACAATTCAAAAACGACGTTAAAATAGGGTTCTACTATAATCTAATTATATAAGGTGTTTCACTCGATAAAATATCATTAATGCGATTATGCACTTAAGGCAACAGAGTCTGAATAAGGAGGGGTCATCCTACACTTAGCGATGATATGTATTCTTTCTTTTAGCGCTTTAATGATCAAAAGGAATTTTATCACTAAAAATGACAGTAGATATATAAATAAACCACAACGTTGCCATTTGTAAGGTTTAAGGATGTTATTAGTTTGCAAGCATTATAAGTGATCATGAAGTTTAAGTACAGCAATTAGAAAAATCATTATAAATTAGTTTTATAAAATTTAATAACGTAGTTAGAAATAAAAACTATTTGGATGCTGGTTACAGTTGCGAAATATTTTTGATGTCTTGTCTATATATATTATCATATTCCTGGACATCTAAACATTCAATTATATAAAAATTAAAACGTCCATTATTATCACAGTGCAGTGACTATACCTAAATTGATAAATTACCTGAAAAATAAATAAATTTGGCCATATTACTCGGGAAACAAACTCATTAATTCGATCAATTTTCATGACATGTGGCATTCAACGTAAAATTTAAAATTTATCAATCGAAAGTATATCGCATATTGTCCGCAGAGATCTTCACATCAAACAGTTCAAGCTACACTTTGATAAAATAAAAATAGAAAACACAAGAACTTTCTTATCTATTGTTACTAACGCGATATACAAGACAGCAATTTATAGATTTGGCCCTCACTTATCTAGAATGGATGAAATGAACTCGTTCACATTGAATTTATAAAATAAATAAAAACAACAAATTCCTATAATTTTTAATGTGGCACGCTTGTTTTGAGTGAATATCAGAGAAAAAAATAAGTCATGATTTGGAACATGGCCAAGTTATGTTTTATTAATGTATATACATAAATATTTTTTATTCAGGTCAGTGTTCCAGAAACAACTGAAATAATTTATTAAACCGACAAAAACGAGTAGAATGCACGCACTAGTACACTTATGTAAGCAAAACCCAAAATTTTATGCTGGATCGCACTTAATAATCTTAAACAACATCTACCGGAAATTACTATCATGACACGTTATTAAGTGAAAATGTTATTGTGTAACCTTCATGCTCCAATTATTTAGATTGAAAAATATACATATTTGGGAAAAGATCGAATCATTTTCTAAAAATACGTGTGTTTTGAGTACTTTCCGAGTGGGTTCACTTAAGACAATACATAATTTGTGTTACTAAATAAAGTTTATCAATGTGTTATCATTTGTAAACAAAGATTAATCAAGTGGATTCCTAATCAATATAACACTATTTTCAATTAGCACATTCACATGTAATCACAACACAAGCAGATAAGCAAACTTATAAACAAAACTAAAAATTTTAACTTACGTTTGGCTTATTAATTTCATTTTTTTAATTTTTATCGTAAATTTAGTCACTAAGCAATGTTAATATTTATACGTTTTACCACAATGGAAGTTACTTTAAAATTAAATAAGTTTACTCGATGCATGAGCATTTATTGTTGTTGTTATCTTATTTAAAGTCTTTGTGTAAAAAAAAATCATTACCGAGCGATGATTATGTGATGTATTTTCCTTTTGCCTAAAGTATTCTAGAGATACGATCACGATAAACAAAGAATCCGAATTTTGTGATTTGAGAACGTTTTGTACGATCATTTAAGAGCGTCTCTGTGACCTATATACTTTTATATGCCAGATGATACGTGCAAAGCGACATCGTTAACCGCGATTAATTAAACAAAAATAACGAATAATTGCGTAATCCGCAGGTATTTTTGCAAATTGGTTTATCAATCAACATTATCGATCATAACAATGTGGGAAATTAGATAGTGGGATTAAAATAATTTCGTTTGGTTTTGGAAATAGATTTTTATCGCCCTCTGTAGCAGGGTAAAGTGCTTTCTTTCTTACTTGTGGGTCCTGGGTTCGATAGCCCAGAACTTAGGTAATGCCACGTGTCGATGACCATCTGTTCCTATCTAGGATGTTTATTTATTAAAAAATACGCAAATAACAAACAATACTAGATAGCACTGACTTTGTGAGTTTTTTGATAACAAATTTATATGGAATTCATGTTCATATTTGGATAATCTGAAAGTGTTTTGTGTGTTTTTAGATCAGGGACTCTCCTGTATATTATTTATGGTTTACGCTTGTCGAACTCTGATCTCATAAAATACATATACCAAGAACAGCAACGTAAAAAAAGTATAATATTTTGTGGCCTTAATTAATGATTCCAATAATTTTATAAATTTAATATATTGTAGATCCAGCATTCAATCGCTATATTTAAAAACTTCGCTCATACTTCCAAAGTCGCAGTTTACACAAAAATATGCCAAATACCCGGATTATGTTTTTAAATTTTGTTTATATTTTATGCTAAAATTGGGTTACCGATAATAAATAAAAAGTGATGACGATAATAAATAAAAAATATTAAAATATTAATATAAGTCAATGAACATTGTAAACATGTCTAAAAAATAATGGACGAAATATTATAAATTCACTCGTGATCAAAGCGATTAATTTTTATCCGTAAACTAGTACAACGAACGGCAATTTTTAAAAATCGCCGTTAATCTCCTGAATAAAATAATTACTAATTATTACTTAATCACTAAATCTTGTATACGAAACAAAATAAGTGTACTGGTTGTAATTATTGTGATTTTAGGGCTATAAATACTAATGAATGTTACAAGGATGCACTTCTGCGACAGAAAACATATTCGTTATTTTATTGAAGTTTAATTTTCGATTAAGTTTTTTTAACATAACTTTGTAATAACATGACATTAAGAAAATGAATTAAGAAAAACCCGAATGCTGTTATTCCACAATACTGCTGTGACTATAATAAAACACATTCGATTTGACAACAGCTATATGATAGTTTACACCCAATAACTAACAGCCCATGTAGGTCTCACTAAAAATAGTAGATCTCACACATCTTATGGGTTGGATGCAAAATATCTCACTAACAAAATATAGATACCTCAATGTTTAAGGAGACAATTTTCTTGTCTATTTGGAGTAGACTTTTTGATTTGAGTACTTTAATTGACATCAACCCAAAATAACATGAAGATATTGCATCCAGCCCAAATTTAATTCTACAACTGAGGCAAATCGATAATTAAGACATCTCAAATGTAAAGCAATTACACTTAATTTGGCAATTTTACAACAACAGTGCGATACATTTCATTCCAACCAGTTAGTTAATTATTGTAAAACGGAGAGTGCTTACCGGGTGACTAACAAGAAGTGTTAACAGCTTCAGACTATCATTGCTGTCAAACCAGAGATGACAGAGCGCTCAAATTTACAATAATGACAGTTCATTCCATTGTTTACACGCGTACAAAAGCATTTTAGTGGAAAATATTCAGAAAAAAAGTTATCCGCAATTGAATTCAAGCGTAATAGTGTGATTGCTCTATATTTGGCTGGAAAACCACAGCCGCAGATTGTTAACCAGTTAAAACATCTGCATGTGAATAAAATATTTATGTATCGCACCATAAATCGTTATAACGATACTGGCAGCATTTCAAAATGCCATGGTGATGGACCGAAACGCACTGCAACATCGCCGGATATCATACGGAAGGTGAAGGCCAAATTGGCTCGGAATCAGCGCCGTAGCGGTAGAAAAATGGCTCGTGAGGCGAACATTTCGCTCGAACGGATGCAACACATATTGAAAGGTCATCTTGGACTAAATGCCTTGAAATTCCATAAAACGCATGGTCTCACCGATGCTCAAAAAAAGTTAGAGTGGAAAGAGCAAAGGAGTTGTTACGCTTGCACGAAAGTGGCGATTTACCGAATTTGGTTCTCCCCGATGAGTCACCGTTCGTTATTGAGCAAGATGTGAACAAGCAAAACGACCGGATTTACTTGCTCGGCCGTTCTACTGAAAATTTGGACCAACGGATTGCCACTCGAAACCAAGCGCAGCCGATGGTGGTGGTTTGGGCTGCCATAACGGCCGAAAGCCGTTCACCGCTCGTTTTTTTGGACGATATCAAGATAAATGCTCAAATTTATCGGGATCATGTGTTGGAGGGAGCGTTGAAGCCTTGGGCACAAAAATATTTCGGCCACAGAGCCTGGACATTTCAACAGGACTCGGCGCCGAGAGCCGAAAGCCGTTCACCGCTCGGTTTTTTGGACCGTGGCATCAAGATAAATGCTCAAATTTATCGGGATCATGTGTTAGAGGGAGCGTTGAAGCCTTGGGCACAAAAATATTTCGGCCACAGAGCCTGGACATTTCAACAGGACTCGGCGCCGAGTCATAAAGCGCACGTCAATCAAGATTGGCTGAGAAACAACGTTCCGCGGCTCATTTCCACTGCCCAATGGCCACCAAATTCACCGGATGCAAATCCGCTAGATATCTCGGTTTGGGCTATTTTGAAGAGCAAGGTTGGGACAAAAAAATACCAAAGTGTCGATCATCTCAAGCAAGCGCTTCGCCGGGAATGTGCCAAAATACCGCAGAGCTACTTTTGTGCTGCATGCAATAGCTTTGTCGGCCGTTTGAAGGTCATAATCGCGGCTAAGGGTGGCCAACTTCTGTTTTTAAAAACTTCTAACACTATTTGCCGTAGGCACTTGGCGAAACACACTTACACTTAATAAACACATTTTTATTAGTACTCTTTTTTATTTCGAAAAATTAAATTTTGAGTATTTTAATTAAATTTTTTTTTTCAAAAGTTTAAAAAATCACTCGATTGATGTTTAGTTATATAAAGTAGGAAAAAGAAAAAAGAAACAAAAGAAGGGGGACACAAATAGGCAATAAAAATTAATATATGGGTAATAAGGGGGATAGCAAGGAAGCGATTAGTCATCGGCTGAGTAACAAAATTCAAGGTATATAGAAGTACATTTAATTACCCGACGTATTAGTCATATTATTAAGAGCGTGAGAATAGAACCGGGCGGGATCCATAATTGATGAGAAACGGATTTCTCTCTGTTCGTTAAGAATATTTTCTTACGATATTCAAAAATCTATATTTCTTAGATTTTCGAATATCGTAAGATTCTAAGGTATCTAAACGTCTGCTTTTGGGTTGTATATGTAATATGTCTAAATTGTGGAAGCTAGCTGAATGATTTTCTAAAGTTAAATGATTATGGAATGTTGATTGATTGCAACCAGATAAATGTTCTTTAGCTCTAACTCCAAAATTGCGCCCAGTCTGTCAATATCGGAGAAACTACAATCATTGCAATTAATCCTATAAACACCAGACTTGGAAAGGCGATCAAATCTAGGTTTGTTGTTAAAAACCATTTTCTTTATTGTGTTATTATTATAAAAAGCAAAAATAATATTGGTATAATGGGACACGATGTTGCTAATCTGTTGGCTAGTTTTTCCTATAAATACTCTAAGCGACGCCAATTTTCCCGTATTGGACTATCCGGTGGATAAATGCCCGTTAAGAGTTTTACACTTTAGTTTTTTATTCAATAACTTTAATATAGTCAGCTTAGCCTTGTGGGCTAGTTATATAGACGAAAACGAAACGGAAAGACGAAAGAGACATGGTTATATAGACGAATTGTTGAAAATGTTTTTGACATTTTCACATTCGTTTTTAATTTTATATTATTTGAAGTTTACTTCTTGTGTGTATGAAAACTAATTAAAATAAATACTTAAATATGAATATGGAGTTTTACTTATTAGTGTTATTGCTAATTATGTTTGAATCTAATTAAAATACAAAATATTTTGACAATTTGACATAAGTGCTTGTAAGAATAACAAAAAAAACATAACCGATAGTGTATAACCGCAAAGACGAAACAAAAGCAAATTGAATTGAATCAATTTCTCCGTCCGTTTCGTCTATATAACTGGTCTAGTAGGTTTTCTTGTATTCAATTCGTTCGTTTCATTTCAGTCCGTTTCGTTTTCGTCTATATAACTAGCCCATTAGTTGCATATCCGTTAATCGTTGCAATTGTAGAATTATATTAAGCTCTGTGTTATAATTTGAATTTGTCAAAGGTGTGTTTATTGGTATATACATATATCTTTTTTAATTTCTTTTTCCTACTATATATAACTAAATGTTAATTTTTACAAATCAGTAAATACTCCTAACAAGCCGAAATCGATCGAGTGATTTTTTAAACTTTTTGAAATTTTTTTAAATTAAAATAGTCAAAATTTAATTTTTCCGAAATAAAAAAACAAGTGCTAATAAAAATACGTTTAAAAACTTCGTTATTTTTAAAAACTTTCCTTGGTGGTCTTGGAGTGCAGCTGTCTGGGGGAATCATGCGTTAGCAATTGTGTCAGCTCCGTATCTTGCAGCTTCATAAGTGTTCGTGCTACCTCCTCTCGGATCATCGGCCAACTAGCTCAATACGATATTGCGGATGTGTTAGGCTAAAACACAGTGCGAACTAGTCCAGGTTAAGGTGTTAATCATACCGGCAAGGCTGGGGGCCATGTATAAAAAAAACTCAGTTTCTATCAGTGTATTTGGATATCTGGCACCTTCCGGATCAAACTGCCTTATCTGTGTACTGCGAATCTCTACACAGATGAACATTTTTTTCTCCGCTAAACTAACAATACAAAAAAAACAAGAGTCCGGCTTCTTTAAAACCCCGGAAACTACTGCTGGTGGGATTTTGGCGTTTAGGCCTGGTCCACAAGACTTACGAAGAAAACGGGAACATGGGTCTTGGACCATTAGGCCTGGCCCTTGACCGAAAAAACGGGACACAGGTGCAAGACTGATTTCTCGATTGCAATTTCTAGGGACATGAGAACAAGCAAGGATGGTCCCTTCGCATCAACTAACAAAACCAGGAAGAGCTTGGAAAACTCAAGCAAATCTCAAGAGGAGTCCGTTGGCGGAGAGAACGGACAGGGATCTGGAAATGCTCTCATAGGCTAAAATGATTACTGAAATGAAGGTTCGTCTGAACGCTCTCTACTCAAAACGCAAAGATCGGAGAAGGAATCACGGAAGGCACATAGTGGTGGCTGTCTTTGACAGAGCCGACTAAGACGGATATATATCGTCCAGCAGTTGGAGAAAGGTGGGGAAGGCCTTAGCCGCCACGTTCCTAAAATTTATGAGGGAAAACCGTGAACCCGACTGAGTGGCACTGGAAGCTTCTCAAGTTGACATCTTGTGCTAGACTTGAAGTAGTCCCTAGAGATTAAATAAATCGCTGGTTGGGCTGGCGAGAACTTATGGTTTAATTAGCTATGGTCTTAGCGCAGCTACACTCAAGATTTATACGAAAGATGAGGTAGAAGCCCCGACTGACAACCTGGACATCATGGAAATGGGTGAGGAGGTAAAAATGTTCTCTACAGACACGGAGATGACCACTTCGATGGGATTACTTTGTGGAGCAATGGAGGAATTCCTATCGGACGAAGACACTGATGCAACTATGGTGGAGGTTGAAGTAAAGGAACAAACCTAATGTTGAGGTTCCTGCAGATTAACCTCCATCACTTCAAGGCAGCTTTGGCTGCGCTCATGCTCAAACTAAGAACAAAAGAGATAGACATTGTTCTAGTCCAAGAACCTTGGGTCAATGGTGACCGAGTACTTGGACTTA
Source organism: Nephrotoma guestfalica (assembly GCA_963691935.1). Lineage (NCBI taxonomy): Eukaryota > Metazoa > Arthropoda > Insecta > Diptera > Tipulidae > Nephrotoma > Nephrotoma guestfalica. The sequence continues at coordinate 137,945,318 of OY829913.1, read as the reverse complement.
GGGTTCCTAAATATAAACTGCTATACGCGAAGAAGGTATGTAAAATACCTCTTTTATCAAATAACAGTAGTTCAGATGTGGTCACAAAAAGCATAGAGCTGGATGGTCGGTCAAAATCTCTGGCTAATATCAGCTTACCTTCTACTTGGTAGGGAAGATATACCACCAGTCATTTTAGGAGGTTCAGAAACCAAAAATTGGAGTTGTTCTGGGAAGTGATGCAAATTCACATCTCACAATTTTTGGAAGCACTGAATGAACGAGGTGAGTTACTCCCTGATTTTATTTTTAGTACAAACTGCTATGTATATATATGCAACATTGGCTGTAAACCAACATTAATAACTAGAAATAGACAAAAAATATTAGACATTACTCTTGTCTCAGATACCATTATGGATAGTTTGGAGACAAAACCCATCAAACAACCTATAGCTGTAGAAACAGGAGGAAACCTGATTGGGATATTTTTAGAACTATTATATTTAAGTAATCCACTACCGGTAACGGTCACTAACCCCTCTGATTCAGCACAAGAGCTTAATGTCCTAGTGAATCAGCTATCCGACGCCTTTAATAAGGTGATATTAAGTGCGTGTCCTCCTAATAGACCTCTGGGTAAACCTCTACCATCGTGATGGTCCGAGATTTCTCCAGATACCGGATGGTTCTCGGACCGTAACTAGTTCAGAATCCTTGGAGCTACTGCTGGAAACTCACTTTTTAAGTAGCTTTGAATCTGCGCCACAAAGGCATAGGAACAACAAAGTCGCAGACATTGTAAGCCAGGTTATAAGCAGCAGTAAAATTCTGTGGGCTATAAATAGCTTTAAGTCTTATAAGTTGTCAGAACTCGATAGCAGTATACCGACGGATGTCCGACAAACGACTGACTTAATGTTACTCTGGCTGGGTTATCTACAACGGCAGCCTAGTCTATCACAAATCTGCCACAAGAAGCCCACATTAGGTGTTCGATTGGGCCAAATAGTCTATCGAAAACCCAACATGCTTATTACAAGGGGAATTTGCTCCCTCTTCCTTATTGCTCCTATCGAGAAATCCCTTGAACATAAGGAATACTTCATGATAATTTTTTTGGATATAGAGAGGCCGTTAACAACGTCAGCCCAGAGGCGATCCTTGAAGCTGGGTAGACCAAATACTAAAAAGCAGGTTCTTGACGGCCAGCCTAGGTGGGTTTTTCAATAGCAGATTTGTGAGCAGTCACACCACAAGATGGGGTTTTATCCCTTCTTCTTTGGAACTTGGTCAAAAATGACCTGTTATTAAACCTGGAAATGTGCGGCTTTAAGTTGGTTGCTTATGTGGATGATCTTGTCGGTGTCTTCGGTAAATATCCTTGCACCTTAAGATAATGTATGCAAAGTGCACTTAGTATCCTCTCCAATTGGACTAACAGTTCCGACTTGAATGTGAATCTACACAAAACTGAGTTGGTCCTTTTCTGTAGCAAATACACACTTCCTCAGATCGACCGCTAGCTAGGAAACCTAACATATTAGGAAGAGTAAAGAAAGCTACAAAAGCCCTTTAATCCTGTAAAAATGCTATTGGAAAAAGATGGGGTTTGGAGCCACACAATGTACATTGGCTCTACATTTCTACTATTAGTCCCACTTTATTATATGTAGTTACAGTTCGATGGCCAGTTTTAAATATTTTGACCAACCTAAAATCCTAGATGAAATTATAGCGAACAGCTGCCTTGTGTATTAGTGGGGCTCTTAGGAGCACATCCATTCAATACCTAGATATTCTCTTTCATCTAACATCCCTATAAATCCTAGGCAAAAAAATGGTAGCGAGCTCAGCTAAAGACGAGAGGACTGGTTGAGAGAAGCATTGTTGAATACTGAAGGTGTTAATTTTTTCACTGTTGGTTCAAATATGGATATGAAATCGGTGTCCGCTAGAGATTATAGAGTAGTGGAACTTATCAAAAGTATCAATAAGGACAAAATGGGAGAAGATTGAAAATTACCAAGGAACCAAGATCGTTAAAAGGAAGATCGTGTATTCAAACTTAAATTCAACAAAAGTGAATAAATTAAAAATCTTTTTAATATCCAAGCAATTCTTAATATAAGGGTTAAAAGACCTCAATGCAAGAAATGAGAGAGATTACTACTGACTACTCAGTAAGCCGAAAAGATCATGTACCTGTAAACGGCAGCACAAGTGATAATTTCAAAGCAAAGAACACCTATTGACTAGATCTAGGCTTACAACCTATAAAGGAAAAGAACTATTTAATTTAGTTCTTGGAAATAACTCTGGGTTATCCCCAGACATAAACAACATGCATAAACAAATTGACATACATAAGAAACCATATATTCTTAATTTCTTCTAGTGAAGAGCTATCATCTGTTATCATGACTCTCAGTATAATGATAGTCAAAAAAAGAAAACTAGCGCAAATTTAACAAATAATAAAACCGATTGGAGTCTATTCCAAAAGTTAGTGGAAGAGCAAATAAATCTCCAGATAGAACAGAGGTGCAGCTGGGAAGGTGGACTACAATTATTCATTAATACTATCCAACAAGCAGCACGGGAAAGTTCATCTATTTCTCAACCTTTTTGTTCAGAGAACTAGTTAGAGAGAAACGGAAAATTTCAAAAAATGTGGCAGCGAACACGTGCATGGTAAAATAAAATCATCCTCAATTTCCTGAGTCATAAATTAAAACTGCTAAAAACGAAACCATAAACAAGCGATTCAGAAACATCTCTGAAGTAAAGAATGACGATTATTAATTTTGCAAAGCAACGAAGAAGTTATAACCTTTTTATAAAAAGAACTAAAATGTATGTGCCAACAAAAAAAAAATGACGGATCCTGGGCGGAAAATGACAAGCCTGTCTATTTAGTGTTCATTTGAAACAGCTCATTTTTAAACCTAGGTAAAGGTTACAAAAGATAAATGAAGACAGCCGTAAACAAAAGAGATAATCTTAGTATATGACTTTATTGGAACTTACAAATGAGATGAATAATAAAGTGGATGGTAAGATCCAAGTTGACTTAATCATTGGGCTAATTGTAGAAGCCATCTCTGAGAAAGGCTTGCGTAAATTACTTCAAATAATCAATGCAGCCTTAAGACTGAAATTTGTATCACGGCAATGGAAGGTGGCTCAAGCAATTATGATTTCTAAACCAACACACGGCAAAAAACTTATAGACCAATATCATTTTAATTCGGGTTTTATAAAAAAATGTTTCAAAAACTCTTCAAGAGACTCAAACCTATAACCGGAGAACCATCTTTAATTCAACCGCCCCCCCCCCCCCCCCCAATTTGTGTTTAGAGAAAATCACTCTAATGTTGAACAAGTACACAGAATAACGGATATCATTGAAGATGCACTTGAAAAGTGTGGCGTCGCGGGCTTACATTTAAACTGTCTCGATACCTACTTAAGCAATTTTGCCAAATTTTTACATCATAAAGATGTTAGGCTTTTTCAATCATTTTTTTCAAGACTGATTACAGTCCAATAATAAAGGGTTATCCAATTCAAGCTTGATAAAGTAAACTTAAAAAAAACACACAAAATATTCGGAATGTATTGTAATTTTTATTTCATTTTACAGATTGATCCTTGCCATTTTTAGTTAAACAAGATATCATTCAAATGTCCTCCACGGGACTTCTTACAGGCCTTGATTCTTTTGCGGTAATTTTCAATGACTTTTCGGCACATTTCGGGCGGTATCTCGGCCATTACCTTACGAATATTAGTTTTCAATTCGTCAAGAGTTTGAGGATTGTTTGCGTAAACACGATCTTTCGCGTAGCCCCACAAAAAGAAATCCAAAGGCGTTAAATCACAGGATCTTGGAGGCCAATTGACATCAGCCAATCGCGAAATCAAACGTCCAGGAAATTTCTCTTGCAAAAGATCTCGATTTGCTCGTGTTGTGACTGGTTGCTCCATCCTGCTGGAACCACATATCGTCAAGATCATAATCTTCGATTTTCGTAAAAAAAATAATCGGTTAACATGCGGCCATAGCGCTCAGAATTGACGGTAACGGTTCGTCCATGGTTGTTCTCAAAAAAATACGGCCCAATCACACCACCAGCCCACAATGCGCACCAAACAGTGACTTTTTCCGGGTGTAATGGCTTCTCTACAATCAATTGTGGATTTTCTGAGCCCCAAATTCTACAGTTTTGCTTATTAACGTATCCACCAAGCGAAAAATGAGCTTCATCACTGAAGAAAATTTTGTTCGAAAAATCAGCATCGACGGCCTGTTTTTCCAACACCCAATTTGCGTATGTTAAATGCTCCATATTCTTAAATGGCAGAATGTCAACTAAATAAATGACAGCGTACTTGACGTTTATCTTTGACAGATGTCGGTATACAGATTTCTACTTTATCAACCTCGAATTGGATAACCCTTTATTTTTTGTTTTGTTTGTTTACATATAGTTTTAAAATAAAAATTGTACATAAATATTAATAAAACTAGGTAGTTTAATAGGCGTGAACCAGGAAGTTTAAAATTCTTAAATCCTACACTATAGACCGGCACTTTCCAAACAAATTTGAAGACGAGTACTCTGAATTAACGATAATATCAGCAGGTACACCACAACACAAGTTAGCGTACTTGGACATATACTGTTCATCCTATATACAAGATATTTACCGAATATTCTAGGTACTATAGATACATTTTCGAACGATGCCGCTATCCTACCAGTTGGAAAAAATATATCGGAACAACGCTACGGTTATTTGCTGCAAGAGTGACACAATCCAACATTTTTTTATTTTTCAGTAGTGCGATTTGAAATTATCACTCAAAATTGCTTGCAAAACGACGTTTTTCAAAAGTAAAGAAATTAAATTCTAATTAGTAGAATCATAATTCTACTATTCCTACAGTCTCAATCGGATTTTAATTTTGATAATCCTATAATATTCTGAAAAACTTCTTAGAGCAGTTTCCAATATCTTAAAATGTTCATCTCTATATTGCAGAGTTGAGTAATTTTTATGTGGAATTTTACCTAATTTGCTAGAAGTAACGACCTACAATACTCTCTTGTATGTTTTGATACAAAATAATAAAAATATGACTTGAATGAATATGACAAGAAAATCGGTTGGTTTGAATATCTTAGAATAAGATAATAATAATAATATCTTTCTTAGAAATAAGTGAATTTTGAACTGTGTTACTCTTGCAGTAAATGAGCGTATAAAAGGTAGTTAATACAGTGACCGACTGGACTAAAAGTTGGTGCATTTTACTAAATTAGTATAGGTCAACCTAACAAACCAAAATGTGAACTGGTGAACTGTGAAAATACCACTAAATACCTTGAAATGATACGACCGTCGATGCTAAGCTAAGATAGAAAGAGCACATCAAAATGAAGTTAAACATCAAATATAGGAAAATGAACTGACTCATGGGTACAATTGAGCTTACATCAAATAACAAGTTGCTATTACACTGACAAATACTAAAATCAGTATGTACCTATGGTATCCAACTTTGTGGATGTGCCAAATAGACCAATGTTCAAATGATACAATTCTTAGTGCTACTGTGTGGCATTGTCATAGTTTATTAAACCTTCATAGGTTCGCAAAGATGGCATCAAAATGCGGCCTTAAGTCGTATGTGGGACACCACCAATCAAATAAGAGGACTTTAAAGCAGAAACCAATGAAGCTGGACAGTTCAAATTAGAACAAATAATTTTTGTGTGCCTCTGTTACAATGCGTCAATGCGTTATTCTTCCTCATCAAAAAAAATTATTTCAGATAGATAAATCGATGATCTCTAAATAGAATAATAAATAATTAAAAACATTTTAGATGAAAGTGTACGATTGACTGAGTTTAGTTATTACAATCATCCAAACGGACAGGAAGATATAAATAAAAAATTTAGTTCTTTACAACAAAATGTTTAGAATTGGATTTATGAATATTTGAATTGAAACCGTCCTAGTTCGAATGACACCATCGTTAAAACTCGTCTGGGTGCTAGAGGAGCCTCTCAAAAAGAACAAGTCGATTTAAATTAAATTTTTTCGCCAGGTTAACTTAAAACATTTTCGATTATTAGCATCTTCGGCTTCAATTTTCAGAAACAAGAATTTATGAAATCAAGAGTTTAGTTGTTTTAGAAGAGCACAAGTGTTCTGACCAAAGAAAAATAACAGATGTTATAAACTTTGCATTAAAAGGCAAATAAAATTAATCAACCGTAGGCGATTAAAACGACTGTCTTACTGAAACTAATCACACAAAATACACTTCAGGTTTTCGTTTCTGCTGGTTTCTACTGCAAATCACGGAAATTTTTATTATGAGGATAACAGAAACAACAGTGTAATTCCGGGTTAAGAACTAACTTTTTTAAAAACAACGTTTATTATATAGAACCAAAAGTATGTGTCCGTTGAATTTGTATTACAAAATGTAATGTGGCGCAAGCTCGCTCACAAAAAATATCCGAGTATTATTAACTTTAGTGATGGTCCCTTGAGTGTTCGTTATAGTGGAATTTTACTTTATAGACTGGTGCCTATGCTTTTATTTTTCACCCATAAAAAAGAAATTTCATAATAATTCAACCAGGTGAAAATATTTCAAAATCTGAAAGTAATTTTTTTATTATTCTTTATATCAATAAATAATTTTTAAATATACTCAAAGTATGATTCGGTACCAAATATTTCACAACTGCTTCAGATATGGCATGTCTGTATATGGCAAACCATATTTAAATCGTACATGACAACATCTTCACGGTTCAGAACGTGATCTTCACCATCAATATCATATAGTCCAAGTTTTTATAAATGAGAGAGTTCAGCTATATAGTTGAGCCCTAGGCCATTTGTTTACCGGGACATTCAAGGATAATCTTTCATTAAAAACTTAAGATTGAACTAAATCCCGGCCAAAAAGGACAGTCTTGTAATAGAAGTGTTATAGGCATTCTTTACATTCTAATTGTATTAAGTTTGCAGTTTTAAATCGAGCTGAGGAAATTTGAACTACTTAAAGAAAACTTAAACTTACTTAAAGAAAGAGTCTTGTCCTTCAAAGCACATCTGTTGACTCAATTGGAGAATATCTCAGTGCATTTTGCATGTGCTTTCTTAGGGTGCTAGGATATTTACAGAAAGCGCCGCTGAATACACCTAATGTAACTTATTTTGATTTTATATTTTAAATCACTACATTCTAGCCCTATTTCAAATGTATAATGGGGCATTTACACGTAGAAAATTGTTTTCTTTTGCAAATTTTTGCAGGTAAATAAGAAGCATCTGCTATATAAAAATATTCAATATGCGAGAAAGAAATAAACATTTATAGGGTGTTTTTGTTAATTTATTCTTCAGAAAGAATAAAAGGAAAAGAATATTGATCAAGTGACCTGTTCTGAAACTTTTCATTCTGCGTTTCGATGTAGTTTAAAAAGAATACGTTCCAAAGATTCTAAATAAATAAAAGAACAAACGAAAAAACAAACAGAATACATAGAATGATTAAAAGTACATTTTAACATTTATAAATATACAATAAAATATTTTGTTTTTGTTAATTTTAAAATTGTTACCATAAAAATACTCGGATCGAATATATTTTATAACATTTTCATTTTTATCGTGGTTTTAGCTGTCTTCTGCAAAATTTTGCATCGATATATTTCTTTTCTTCTCTCTCATGTGCAAAAAGTCAATGTTATCTCTTTCATTTCGCAGAAAAAAATGTTGTTTCCATGTAATGCCTCAATCAGCGAACACTTAAGAGCTTAAGTTGCACAGTGTTTGTGCCATTTCGGTTAGTGCTACAATCGCCAACATTTTATAGGCTTCTCGTCACAAATAAACAACTGATCTCTAAAATTTTGGTGGTCGTACCGCTCTTCTAAGTGGTCCAAACGGGGCACAATTTAAGCTCTAAGTATTCGCTGGTGAGACTTAAATGGGGTATAATAAACACGAGACGACATTTTATTAATTCAAAAATTCAGTTGTATCGCACAAGGTATTATTTGTAGAAATAGAAACAGAATAAACAATAAAAAAGGTTCGATTATGTAGCCATTTCGATACATTACAGGATGGGGGCCACCCTAAAACCCCCGCTTCGCCAGACAAAATCAAAATTCAAATGCTTTTAAATTAAAAGTGCAAATTCTATAATTGCAAATAAAAATTCAAAGATGTATGTTTTTATGTAGGTATATGATATACTAAATTGGAATCTCCTCAAACCCACTTAGCATTCGTCACCTCCGCGCAAGGATAACAACTAAGCGCCAAATTTGTTTTGTAATTCACATACTAAAATTAGAAATTGTCTAAGACTGCGTACCCGACATCGAGAGTTAGTTAGGAAAAAACACCATGGTCTGGCACAGAATGTATTAAAACAACAACAAAGTTAAAAATATTTCAACTCGATTACGGAACTAGTAGGCGTGGCATAAAGAATTTCACGAAATGCTTTTTTCTGATCTCATATACGCACAGTAAAACCGCTTAGCATTCATCTCCTCCAACAAGGAAAACAGTAGAATGACAGATTTGATATAACTCTACAAGGAGGGACATATTTAGGAACAGGGAAAATCTATAATTATTAGGTACTATAGAAAAATTAATTCACAAAATGACCACTGTATAACAAACCGAGTCAAAAGTCGAATACCAAGTTAAACATTTTAAAATATTTCGAAACACAATGGAAAATTTCAAAATTTTCGTGGAAAATATGACGATTTTACCATAAATCCACAATTTCAACATCAAAATCTATTAAAAAATTGTGATTTTATAGCTATTTAAAAATAAATTGAAAATTTTTCCGAAAAATGTGATTTTTGGCTTGCGCATCGTCTAAGGCAAGGCAAGCCCAAGGTACACAATCATACTATGAAAAAAATCTTCATCTTAACCGATTTCGGCGATGTATACGTCATTTTCACTTGAGCCCGTTTGTATTCAACAATTAGCCCTGAAATCTGAAAATTTTGAATTGTCAGTTCCTGCAAATGGGTGCTATATATAAGGATATACAGCTTCATGATACTGCTTAGTTAGTTTTGGAACGAACGGTAATCTTCAAATATATAACTATGAATTTCTAGTCACTTTTTCGATTGCTTTGCCACACAACTAGATGAGCTTGAGGGCGTTCACATTTTCCAATTAAAGTGAATCGACCAAAGCCACTATATTAAAGTTCAGTAAACATTTACAGTTTAGATCAGTAATGCGTATGGCTAGAACTTGATACAGCGCAAAATTTAAATTTAGCGGAATCCAATGGATTTTTTAAATTTCTTTTCTTTAAAAATCGAAAATTTTCCATTTTCAAAATATTATCCCTTCCACGTTAATCTTTATCAAATGTTTTACGAATATTCCAATTTCGAAAATCTTTTGTTTAAATAGAAATGTACCAAACATGATCCTACACTGTCTATTTTCATTCAACTAACCCCCAACTCGCTCTAAGCAACCAACAATATTTATCAGAAACGCGGAAACACATGAAACTCTCGAACACCTATCAGTTTCAATTAAAAATTGTGTTATATACAACTAAGTGATAATCTAATCCACACTTACAATTACGCATAACGTCCAAATATTTTTTTCCACGAAAATTCATTCAACAAAAAGGTAAATAATATTTTCACTTTACTTAAAATTCTCAAAATTCACATCCAGTCGAGGAAATAATTTTTTATGCATACAAAAAAGTTCGAAAATGGCCGACTGAAATAAGAAATAAAAAATAAAAAAAATAAAAAATCGACCAGATTACGAATGCCCCAATGAGATCGACTCTACTAATTTTTATCATACGTGCTATTTACGAAGCAGTCACACCAAGGCCCCCATTTTGTTTGCTTGTGTACTATAATATAGTTTCCGTCTTTTTTTTTCGTTCCAACATAATCTAAAAATAATGTACTTATAAAATTATTAATCATTTGATGTGGCATAAATATTTCTAAATCTTGTTCTAGTTTCAGGTTATATTCGATGCATTGCTGAGATTCGAAGTGCTGTAAGTAGAAAATAAGAAGTTAAATCTACAAGAAACAAAGATGTTGTTTAACACACAAGATTGCGAAAAAGATAGAATTTCATTGGAGAATTTACCTAAAATATGCCGTTTTTGTTTGCGTGGTGATTTTTATTTGCAAACCATTTTTACACCAAATATAGAAGGAAAATTTTCTAGTGATTCACTATCAGCTAAAATTAAGAGATCATTACATTTAGAGGTGAGGTAATTTTTATTATTTTTTTTGTAATGTAAAAAAAATTCATTTATGATTTTAATTTTTACTATTGGTGGCACTGCTGCACTGCATTCGCTGTCAAATTTTTTTTCGAAATTCGAGCATTTATTTTAGTATTCCATGATGTGAATAAAATATTTTTCGATGTCGATAATACAGATTAGGGTTTACATTTTAAATTTTTTAAATCAACCCGTTGCTTATCTCTGGTTTTATATTAATAGGTTTGCGAGAATGATGGCCTGCCCTCCAATATCTGCCCACGCTGTATTCAACGTATAGAATCGTATGCTGAATTTTACGACAAATGCATTGAAAATGATCGAATTCTTCGACAAGCAACATCTCTTTATGAATTGAAGAAACATGTATTGGATGAAAATCAGAAAAGCTATGTGCAAGCAGTACAAGGAATTACTGAGTTTTATCCAGATGAAACTAGTATGGTTTTGGTTATTGATCCAACTAAGGAGTACGACAGTGATGGCGAAAAGAGTGAGAAAAGCGAGCCCGCAGAAGAAACGGACCAATTAAATTTTGAACATTTTCAATCCCAGGAAATTATTCTGCGAAATTGCTTCTTGTGTAAATACTGTGATTGTGCTTTTGCCACTACGGAAGACTGTGAAAGCCACGAGTACAACGATCACGATCAGCTGCAACCGTATAAATGCAACTTTTGTGAAGTTGCTAGTAATGATAGAAATACAATTATTGTGCATATTAAATCAGCCCATGAAATGGATCGGCCGTACATTTGTATTATATGCGAGAAAGGGTTTAATAGGCGATCGTATTTAAAAAAACATACAATTATTCATACAGGAGTCCGACCTTTCACTTGCCCCGTGTGTAATAAAAACTTTTCACGAAAAACCAATTTAACTAAACATTTACGAATTCATTCGGGATTACGACCACATGTTTGCCCGAAATGCCCTCGCTCTTTTATAACGAAATCACAGCTATTTCGGCATTTTAGTATTCACACGGATAAGCCAATGGCGCGCAGAACTAAACCTGAGCCAAATATTGGCACGAGTATTCTAGCCAATGTACCTGTACTTAATGTAAATCCCAATAACGGTCTAGAAACGACACAGAATCATTCGATTATTAGTAGTCATGATGATACTGAAAGTATGGTGATAGCATTGGATCCTTATACCGAATTAAATGAGGTGCAGCCCCCACAAATAACCGAGAATGGAGGCATTGCGCACCATTCAGCTTCAAAAGAAAATGGCTTTGCCATACCTGAACATATACAAAATGTAGATGAAATGTTTACCAATAATTTAAGCAGTGAAATCGTTGCATATCAAAATTTAGATAAAAAATTAGCACAAGCAGCGGTGCCATGCCAACTATTATTACCCGGAAATGACACTTTGCCCCGCCAACTCAAATGTGATCAATGTCCCAATATGTATACTACTAAAAAAGCATTAAAATGTCATCAAGATACACATGTCGGTGTAAGAGCACACGTTTGCCACGTATGTCAAAAAGGTTTCTATCACAAACGTGAATTAAATCGCCATTTGTTTATACACACTGGTGTTAAACCATTTTCGTGTACGATATGTCCAAAACGTTTCGGGCGCAAAGATAAACTGATAAGACACGAACGAATCCATTCGAATAAAAATGAATTTCATAAATGTATCGAATGTATGGTGACTTTCGACCGGAAGGATGATTTAATAGAGCATTTGAATATGCATAAAAAGCAGCAGGAGCAATTGCTGAATGATATGCGGGAGGAGGATGAGAATATGGTCGTATCGATCAAAATGGAACAAAATAATAGGTACTAATTATTATTTAACATTGGATTGATCATTCTAACTATTTTTTTCTGTTTGTAAATTAATTTTTTTTGTTACATTAAAACTATGATGAATTAAATTTTGAATTTTCTTTGTCTTATTAAAACGGAATATACAATTGGGAAATGCATTTTTTTCTCTAAGACACGTTGCTTATCCAAGAAGCCCCAGGTACAAACAATTCATTTTGTTCCGGTCTTTTAAATTTTTAGTATGAGTGGCTTATGCAATACAAAATTCGTATAAAAAACGAATCGGAGCGAAACGAAATTTATGCGCCAGGTCCTAATTAATTTGTAATTTGTGAATGAAGTCATAATTCTTATTTGACCGGAAATGATTTTGCCTTTTTGACAATGGTGCGAAGTTTAATTTTGGTTTAAGTACCTATATGTAATAGAAAACTATCTTTACGCGTACTAAATCTGCACCGAAACGTAAGTGGTTTAAATCGTTTAAAAATTCAAAATTGGTGTTGGAAATTTGAAATATTTGAAACTGCAACAAATGTTGTAGTTGCGTCTATCGATTTGAGACTAAATTTTAGAAATGTTGAGATAGGAGATAGATAGAAATGTGTCATTAACTATAAAAGGTTTCATTTCGGCATTTATCACTGTTAAAATATTGAAGAGACCAATATAAATGTAGTACATAGTTGAGATTGTAAAAAGAATGAGTTAGGACATATACTACAAATATAACTAGAACGGACATTGCGTAGACCAAGAAAATTTGTACCTACCTTAAATTTTTTATAGGAAACATAACTTTTAAATATGCGCGATATACTTCCAATTATCACTTTACCAGTTTCGATAATTAGGTACTTCGTATTTATTATGTTGCATAAAAAACACCAAAATTACAATAAAATAAAAAACAAATAATTACTAAAAACATTATCAGAACATACATTCATAAACTCTACACATCATAATTAATTATCACCGCAGCGAACGTTTCAACCATCAGTTTCCTCTTTAAACTTTTCCAAATATCGTTGCAAAACGAAATTATTCGCTGTACATTGGCATATGTTTCTGGCAAACATAATGCCATATCCACTACAATTCTAATATTTTAATGAAGAATATCCAGTCTTTTTAAAAAATTGAAAATAATGATTCATGCTTTGTCAATTCCACATACCTTTCGGTCCTTGCTTTTAAAATTTATTGTTAATTCTGGTCACCTCATCAAATAGTAAATCGTCATTTATTGAAATGTCGAATTTTTCTTTTACAATAAGACTTAATCAAAAGAAGATAAATGTTTATTATGCTTCGAAAGATTCCAACGAATTTTTATCAATATGTATTGCTTCAATGTTAAATCCCATTCAAATTCCTGGGTTGCTCTATTCCAGTTTATCTAAACACAGATAACGGAAGGAAGTGGGTTTCAATATATCATAGAAGTTCAGACTTTGAGAGTGATACTTCTGCAGCATTTATATCGAATTTTTCAGGTTTTTTATAATTTAGCGGAACATCGTTATGAATAAAATGGGGAGTGAGTTCTGTCAATTCATTAAAAAAAACTTTTTTAGTATCAAGGGGCCCTTGTGGTTTTTATTTAGAGTATCCTAATAATTTTCTATTTTCCTATTCACCTGAAGCTTCTTTGCAAAACGATTTTAACGATATTTGATAAATAATAAACTCTACATAGTTTATTTTCATTAAATTAGAGGTCATGCTTATTGCTTTCCAAAGAATATAGGCATTACAACCAATTCCTAAAGGAGACTTGTTGACTCCATACTCTTTTTATGGGCACTTCTGACGTTTTTACGATTCACACCGCCAAAATTAGTATTGATTGAAGAAACAGTTATGTTCCAAATAAGCTACAGAAGGACCTGCATGTTTTTCAAAGGAGGAAATAATGCTTGAGGAGGAATTTTGTGTATATTGTTGGCAGATACAATTTTGAAAAAATACGCTTATTTCAGGAAAAAACTAATAAACTGGTACTTGAACTAATCTTCCTTAGGTCGTAAACCAGAGACACAAACTATACATTTTGATACTGGCCTTTATAATAATTTCCATATCGAACTTAAACATCCTCTAAAAATTCAATTTACCCTTATTCATTTGCCTATCAACCATACGTTATTTCGGAATGACTAAGTATTTAGATAATCCTCATGATAAAGAACTGTGTTTGCCATATCATTTTTACTGAGTGGATATCCTCAGTGTTTCGTGTTACGATAGAACACGCGTAGAAAAATGTTCAGTTTGTGCTGGACGAATAAAACTCAAATATTCACGAACGATTTATTGACGTCTAAGCACAGAACACAAGGTTTATATGTTCACGAACATTTATATATTTCAAATTAAAGTTTGCATGCGTGCATATTAAAAACTTATAACAATTAATTAGATAAAATAATATAAAATAATACATATGTTTTGTTATGGCGTATGGAAAGAGTACATTTCTTTTCGTTGCGTCGATTCGCTTTAACTGATTATTTCGAACTGGATGGGGGGGGGGGGGGTTGCGAATAAATAACCCAAGTTGCAGACTTGTTAGCAGCGCCCGACCGTTTTAACCGCCAACTAGGTTTATTTTTTAAAGAGTTACTGGATTTAATGCTTTAACGATTTTATTGCGCAGAAATGAAAAAGATGATGTCGCCACAAGCGGCTAAATTAAGAAGCTAGTTGATTAGGTAGGTATTTAGAGATTGCAAAACGAATAAAAGTACTGGACAATTAATTTAAATTCGGATTTTCGGATTGTCGTAATCAAGCTGTTTTTTCAAAACCACTATTACGATAAATGTAACAATTACAAAGAATCCAACAATTATAATACCTGAAAATACGTATTCGTTAATTCTAGATTGTGAAATATGTACCTTCGTCTGGTAAGCCTATTTATATAACTACATACATCATTTTTATTTGCCTTCGATGTGACACTTATCGTTCATTTACAACCATTAATGCCATTTTTATTCGTTTTTAAGCGCTGGTGATCATTTCTGTTAAGCTTTATTTTATTTCGATAGGTTTTGCTTTCTATAAATTTAAAATCGTCAAATTCTCGCCAGAGCTTACAAAATTATTAAAAATTGTATACAGCCGAAACATTTTAAAGTTAAGTAAACAGCAGGAAATCTTCTAAAATTACGACTCAAATCGTCAATTCTCTCCAAAGTATTTAAAGTTTTGTACTTTATCGAAGTTTGGCAACCAGACTCAAACCAAAATTTATTTCATATCCGTGCATTTTTCGATATACTTTGTTTAATTTGTGTTAAATCAGAATCAACAGAGATGTTCTTCTGCCATTGCTCTATTAACAATTTGCTTTCAGCTGTAATTTCAAACTATCTAGCCAAATCCTGTTAATCTTACTAGTGTTATACAGACAAATTAGATATTGTTACTTCACATAGAGAGATACGAATTTTTCAATTCCTAGACAAATGAGCGTGAAATATGACTTTTCCTGTTAGTCTCGGCGTACTTTATATGTAAAAGTTTCTCTAAAATCACCGTTAAGAGTGTTCTTTACAAAAGTAAGAGTAAGTTGTGCAGGTTCGATAAGCATCTGTGGGAACATTTTCTTCAAGAGTTTTTCGTATTCAATAGCTATTATGGAAAACTCGTGCTTAGTTTTTTCCTTTTCTCGAAGTTTTCTTTTAATATTTTGTTACTAGCTCTCAAACTTGGAGAACTTGTGCAAGCTCGATCGGAATATACAACAGCAATAGACTTTAGTTCGGTTTGTTTTTAAATATATTATTTTAATTTTATATTAAAGACAGAATTTAAATAAAAACAGATTACCCATGTTTTTCAAAAAAATTATGAAAACGAACTCAGGAAATTTTCGATAGAGGGCCAAGGGTTGTTTGGTAAGTAAATTCCGAGTTTTATTGTTAGGTAGTTTCGAATGGTAAAGAAAAATGTATAAATAGACAAATTACAATTTAATTTATAGGTTAGGTTCAACAACAAATTTGATTTAGTAAAGAACACTCTTAAGCCCTGGACAGTAGTTAATCGGTTGCGACGAAAGTCTTGCTGATATATAGTTATCTATGACATATTCAGTATGCCCTATGCCAAGGGCAAACGAGTCACAAATAAGCGTTACACAATAAGACCGTACTTCATCACAATGAGACCGTAAAAACTAGATGCAAGAGATGTGCCTCTCTATTTTAATAATCCAGCTGGAATTCCAACGCACTTACTTTCCAGTAGATTGATATACTAATATTTATTTATTTACAAAAGTCTAGAAATTTGACTTAAGAACATACAAAAAATAAAATACTGTCAAAATATATTTTTTAATAATTTAATAAGTAGTTGGCTAGTTTCAATTTTCGTTTAAAACTGAGATGGTCAATTTTGTTTAAACTAGTGCACATAATGTTTACCGGTTCATTCTAACCATAATTTGTCCTGTGTTTTTTTATCTGAAGAAATTCAGAATTTCTTAATTTCTTGCTCGGTGCTTTTTCCAATAGACTTAAGTATGTTTGGTGAATCGATTTCATCCAATAAGATGTTCTCAGTAACCGAACACTTGAAAAGCTCCCGTCTGTTTTCGAGGGTTCTCAGATTTTAGGTTTTGCAGGTCTTGCAGGTTCACGAAATATGGTAACCCTTATTTCCAGCCATTGTTTTAAAACATATACTCGCACAGTTGCAGTTAGATTACCTGATTCAATTTTATAAGTATATTATATGATTGTCAATACCAGCTACGTTTATTTTCAGTTGTCCATTCCCGTTTTGAATTAATATTAAATTAATTTAATTTCGCCATAAATGGCATCGGTACCGGTAATAGACACGAATAGACGCGAATTTTGGTGTAAAAAATCACAAGATAAATCCAATGGCGTTAAATCTCATGACCTTGGCGGTCATAATATTACCAAACCGTGAAATAATGTGGCTTGACAACTTTTCACAATAACATCCCACCTGAGCAAGTTACCTATCGAAAATTAATAATAGTGTCAAACCTTATCAAATGTATTGTAGATTTTGAAACGATTTCAATGTCAAAATTGCTTAAAACCCAAATTTCATGTACAATTGGTGAGATGGCTGATGATAAGGAGGGAACCGTAGTACTATTTATACTTTTTACCTTTCGTACTAAAAGCCGCAGACATGCACAATAGATCAAACTAGTTGAAGTGCGCATGACGTCCCACAGCCCATTTTCGTGAACAAGAAACAGACAATGGCTCTACAGATTTGACGAAAATGCACAAGCACTTACTTTAAAGAATTTCTATTTTGAGGCTTTTTACTATTGCATAGTAATAATGATGATATTGCAAGGTGAGGAAACGTTCACTAAAAAAACTTTACTTTTAGCCAAATCGGTTGGCTGGTCGTTTCTCCAATACGGGGCAAAAAAAACATGACTCGCTGCCCACCATTCCATAAAGGTTAACTTCCTTAAATGCATTCTGCACAACAGAGTCATTACCACTAAGTACCACAGGCTTTGGTTTAAGTTGCCCTAGTTGCTTGTAGAATATAAACGTATATCTACCAAAATTGAATATGCTTATCAACACCGATGACCTAATGATGATCTTATGTTATAAAGAAAATCAAAAGTTAGAATTCATATAAGATAAAGGAGCTAGTATTTAAATAAACAGTTGAACATACTACTGGCTAATTTTGAAGTGGTTTGTGCGTTTCGTCAATTCGAGCGATACTCCAAAGTTCAAAAAATTTATATAGCGTTTTATCAATTAATTTTCTAATAATCTAATCATTTTAAAGGTATGCTAAGATAAAAAAGCATGCCTCAAAAATTGTGTCAATCGACTAAAATTTATATTTAGTTAGGCAAATTCTTTATATCGAACCGGGTTCAATATTCATTCCAATAAATAACAAAGTGTGGAGCGATCAAAATGGGGTGTTTATGTGGAATAACATCTTTCTTAAGTAAGCGCGAGCTTTGATTAATGGTTTGAGAGTAATTTATAGTTATTTTCCTTTGTTGCAGTTCTATTAGTGAAAGGATATTTGTGGGTATGTGCCGCAGCAATTGCAGTTTTTATCACTCTTGCCATTTTACAAGCTGTGGCAAAGAAAAATAGCCGGTTTGAATACAATATGAAATTCTCAATGTTGTATTTTGGTGTCATTTTTGTTACGGGGCTATCATTTCCCGTTTACATGTTCCAGCCGAAGAATTGTATCAATATAAGGTAAGAACTTAATCATTTGTGCATTAGTTTATAAATAAGTACGTTAAAAATGTGGTCTGATAAGATAATTAAGTTATAATCTCCTCGGTTATCAATGATAAGTAAATATTTATTAGTGGCACTTTGGATTTTAATTAAACCATTTATAGATTAGAAATCGTTGATAATAAGTGAGAAATTAGATAATGATGAAAATTTGATAGTGTACGAGTATATTACTAACAACTAGTTTATCGTTTGTAATTATTTGGTGAATACACTACTCGTAGCTGTACAAAGGAAGTTTAAAAAGTTTAAATAAAACTATTAAATATAGAGTTAAATTCTTTTCTAGTTATGATTTTAGATCACTATGCATTGGCAGTGGCATTGGAATAATGCAATTTTTCATATAAAATTTTACACATACGCTAATGTGAACGCTAATAGAACGTTTCTTGTTCAAATGTGCAATTGCACAGTTTGTGGATTAGAGTTATTTTGTGAAAAAAATTGATTATATCGGCATTCGTTGATAATCGTCTATTTCACAAGACGACAAAATTTTGATCACTGCTATAGCAGTATTGATGGCCAGTGACTGCTAGTTTTGTGTTCGCTTAAGACCTCACGAAGTAAATTATCACGAGAGACAGACTACCTTAGTTATCTAGTGAATCTTGAACCATTTTCGACGACGATAATGAAAAATTGAGTATACTATTACCAACGTCTTCGGCCACATTAATGGAAATGTCGAATAATATTGGTAATTTATCCAAATTTAAAGTGAAATAAATATTTTGTACTTATTTAAAAATTATAACGTTTTCAATCACTTGATGATCATCATCAGTAAATGTCTGCATCCAAATTGAGAAATTTCTTCCCATTTTGATTGTGAATGGAATTCATCAATCTTACGTACATCGGTTTCATGATATAAAGTTACAATCTAGTTGAAAAATATTGTACAATTGCTATCGACGATTGTAAAAGTACAACAAGTGCCACTCGCGGAGGCTATATAAAATCAGGTAGTTTTCTTTTATTAGGTGAGCGTTGACTTTGAGGTGGGCGCTGTGCACTGCGATCTTTAGTACTATTGTAAATCCCAGTTAGCCTATTGCGTACAGCAGTGTTACTGAATCTGAACGACCCATTTGAGATTTCCCATTTAAGTATGAGGACTCCGTCTAGGTGTCTCTAAGACGCTTTATAGATTGTCTTATCTCAAGTGATGTTCCCAACCTGTCGATAGCATTTATTACCCATTATTACTCCCTTATTGGAATAGGTGGCGCTGGGTTCGCGGCCAGTGAAGGAGCTATCTGCACTCTCCCTCGCACGGAGATCGGCTATCTCGTTACCTAAAATGCCAGACTGACCAGTGAACCACATCAAGGTAATTTGGTTTCCTTACTTAGTAAATTTTAACAGCAATTTCATCTCAATTTTAGCTTAGAACAGAAGATTGGATCCGTTAGCGCTAACAAGACTGCTAATCTGTCCGAAATTGAAGATCTGCAGTTTTCTTGTATTTTATTCTGATACATTCATGTGTGCAGATCTCTATTGCGAGAATTTCTGCTTGAAATACAGTTGGGGATTTTCCTAATGTTGTATGGAGTATGAGCTTAGGCCCGACAACTCAAGCTTCAGTTCCCAAAGTTGCTGTCGATTCGTCATTGTACTATATACTTGCAGGACGGGAAAGAAAGGATATAATGTTTTCAGCTTGTTCCCGCTCGGGAATCTTGATCGAGCAATTTCTTCCTTTGTTTTCGCTACTTGTTCTTTTTAGCATCAAGTCTGATAATTGAACAATTTCATTAATTAGCAGATTTAGTTTGGTCAAGATTCTGCTATGATCTGGTCTGTTAGGTTTTAATTCATTTAATTTTTTTAGTTTGATGGTACTAGTACCGGCCTATATTTGATATGCAAGTGCAAGGGTATAAACCCTTAAAGATCCTTGTCTGAGTAGCCGTGAAGGAGGTTTTCATAGCTCCTATTACACTTAGACAGATTAGCCTCTCAAACATTCGTTGACAGCTAAAGAAAGCTTTATTAGCTTTGTTGCAGACGATTTTCTCTGGGTTGGCAGAGATCCACTTACCTCTCACAGTCAATTACTAGCCTAAAATCATGTTGCGTACACGCTTTGCTATTGTTATACTCTGAAAGTAGCCTGGAATCTACAGGACTATCATCGTAGCTAATGTTCGTAATGAGAGCATTTTTTAATCTGATGAGTGGTATTGGTTCATCACTGGCAGTCGCAAAAGAGGTGAGATCACCCCTTCTTTGGGAACAGGCTCTAGTCGCTACGAAAGCAATAGTTTCGTCGCCCAAAATAATCCTCCTGCTCTCCAGTATGTTAATAGTCCATCATATTATGGAAGAGTCAAGACCCCTTGTGCTAGCTTGTGCAGGTTATAATTCAAGTATATAGTTCTTCCTAACTATAAGTACCTTGTTTATCAATACAGACACAGCAACATTTCTTTAATCCGAAGTATATTTTCGATTACTGTTATCAGCTCTGTAGAGCTACCTCTAATAATATACCAGTATAATACACATTATGATCGGAATACAATATAGGTATCGTTATAGTGTATTGGATCTGGTGTAATGACCCAGTATCTTGTTCATGGATTTAAGAATAAATGACATAAGGCTAATGACCTTATGTCCTCGGGAAATTATTTCCTCCCACTTTGGCAATGGAAATTACTCGTACGTCTCTCCAGCATATTGGAAAGTGTTCCAAGCTATAGCTGGCCCTATGCAGACTAACAAGTGTGTATAGGTTCTATTATTGATTCTATACCACATTGAGTGAACATGTTAATTGAGCGCCTGCAGGCTTCTGATTGAATAAAAAATGGGTATTAAAGTCCTCGTTGACCCCTGGTTACTTAGAATTGTGCAGTGATAGGAGTGACCTTTCACTAATGAGCTAAGAGACTGCACCTTTGATGTAGTCAATTCATCACTTGGCTGCTTGACTGATTTCAGTGGCCTATTCTAAGCGCGCGGCAGCTTGTGAATATTTTAACAAAATTTTCTTCAGCGGTTGAATTACGGAGAATTTAGGGTGGAAAGCGAAGAGTCCTAAGCTTAAACAAAATAACTTCAGGAGAAATCCTGTCAAATGCCTGACTAAAATCGGTGAAGATAAAATCAACCCCATTTCCTGCCTCTATCATATTTAGTGTTTGTGAAGTGAATTCAATAAAGTTTGTGGTTGTGGACAGTGCTTTGAGAAAACCATGCTGATTTTCAGAAAACAACGGTTTACAATAAAAGTACAGTGAATAATACACAATATTCTCAAACAGCTTAGGAATACAAGACAATTTTACAATTGGTCTGTAATTACAGATGTCTGATTTGCAGCCGTTCTTATGGGCCGGAACTATAAAGGAACTGTTCCAAATAAATGGAAAAATTTCAAGTGATAGCAACTTTTGGAAAAGCGCCGTCAGCGGCTGAACAAGAATGTCCCTGGAGTATTTTAAGACGATTGATGGTAGACCGTCAGGACCGGATGAAAAATCATCTTTAAGTTTGGAATTCTTTTGTACCGCGGATTCGTAATCGATTCGAATGGAAGTCAAGGTTGTTTGAACTCAGTCATTGATGTATATATGAAGTAATATTCATCGGGTTCAAAATCGCTGATTGTAAAAGCCAGACTGAAAAAGTTAGTAAAATGATTTGTTATGACCATTAGAGCAATGATCTTCAGAGTGGAAGGGTATCCGGTGGATTTTTACTTCAAATTAATAAAACGCCAGAAACTCTTAGCCAGATTGAATTGCATGAGTCTGATATAATTCCCATAAAGTTCGTCAGGCAAACTACTGAAATCATTTTAACTATTTAAATAGTTAGATAATCAGGGGCCGATTTAGTTTTTAGGAATCTTTGCCAACGCAATCTTTGTTTTTACGGTTAAGTAAGCTTCGTAATTCACTATTATACCAAGGAGGTGATAGCGATACAGTTTTTTGTACTATACGGGATGGACTGTTCAAAACATTCAAAAACTGCAGAGTAAAAGTTAACAGTTTGGGTTTCTATGTCATTATTTTCATTTAAAATGGTATTACTAAGTTTCACAAAGTCGGTCTTCCGAAAATTGAATCGTGGTGGAGTTTAAGAATCGACATTAGGACTACCGTGTTCCAGACAAAAGGTGATTAAAATGGGAGGGTGGTATACATCTATTGCACAGAGGATAAGATTGGTTTCGGATGCGACGCTATTGTTCATAACAGAGGAGAAAATCAGCAAAACTGCGAACATATCTTCGTAATTTGTGGCCTGTATTTTTTTAGTTAGCCCCTTTCAAAATTCTGTGCTTATCAGTTACTGCTATCGTAGGCTAAGTTTCTTATATACTTTCTGTTTTTTCCTAATTCTTTGTTTTACCAGAAGGTTGTCTTATTTTCTGTCGACCTATTCTCAAATTCTTTTGAGTGATTTCAATAAAACAAATAAAGGACATTTTGAAATAATTACGTTCTCGAAAAGTTCTTAAAGACCGTATCTTGTTAAAGAGTTGGAGTGATAGTTTTAGCCATGTGTGAGAAATGGTTATTCTGCAACGTATTGTTCATTCGTTTTTAAATAACTTTTCTTCAAAAAACGGGGTTTGTATTGAAAATCAGCGAATCGCTAAGGGCTTAAGTAATCGACTTCACGACAACTCACAAAGTAAATTGTTAAATGAAAAGATTGAAAAATACTTAGAATAATTTTTATTTGTGTTTGTCACAAAGGTGGTCTCTCTAATTAGAGCTCTAGAGTTAGTTCCTTTTTGGGAAGGGATTAATGATTTTCATTGGAAGGAGGGAATCGATGTATTGGGTATTACTTGCGAAGAAGATAGTCATTGAAACTCACGTCATAAAAAACATGTATTTGGTAGATTTTAAAGTTGCAACCGAAAGCTAAACCCAATTGAAATCGGAGTGGTTGTTTTCATCTTTAACCTAGCGAATCCCTTACAA
This sequence comes from Nephrotoma guestfalica, assembly GCA_963691935.1. NCBI lineage: Eukaryota > Metazoa > Arthropoda > Insecta > Diptera > Tipulidae > Nephrotoma > Nephrotoma guestfalica. The sequence continues at coordinate 137,921,923 of OY829913.1, read as the reverse complement.
TTAAGCGGTATGTCAAGCAAAATTGCTAAAAACCTTTTATGTCTCTCAAATTCATTCTAAAAAGTATCCCAACAATTACCAGAGCGAGTCTTGAATGTCGTATCGCAAAGAATTGTTCCAGAGCCCTTCCTTCTGAGTTATGAATTGTAAACACGAACGTTCACGATCATCTTCTACCGAATGATTGGCAATAAATATATACATAAGGCACGCCCTTTATTTTAATGATTGAGAATGAGAGAGAGTACTAGCAATTATCTAAAAGGGCGCTGCCCTTTTAAGAGGATGTAAACTGATCGTTTTAAAATCCGCCTTGAATAGTAGTAAATAACAATGTGGTTCTACTCTCGAAAAGATTTTAGTTTGTTAAAAGTGTGATAAGCTTGCTTTACCCAAAGCCACAACACAATCTTATCGTTGTGGACTAAAAGTACTGGATAAGGTTCACGAGATGGGTTTTACATATATTAGGCTGTAGTTTTCTTTGGACATCTGTTACTTAGTTTAGTTTCGCCGATAAGTTATGGCGAGGAACTTGAGCGAGCAACTTCTTTCTTCAGATATTTACCCAAATATTTTATTTTATAAGAATCAAATTGAACTTGTAAATTAGAATGTTTCGATTAAGTTAATTTAAATGTAGGTGTTGTCCATGCAAATTAGTATTCAAAACACATTTTTACGTACTTACTAATTATGAAACTCATTAGCGGGTTGCATATCGCATTAGACTTCGTATTCAAACTTATTTATTCTAAATTCATAAACATTTGAACATTTCATTATCAAATATCAAGATGAGTATATTATACGTTCTAAGCTGATTATATTTTAGAATTACAGGTTGGATCGTACGAAAATTCAGTTACATTACTGGATGCACGTATGAAGTTCGCGGAGCTGAATATGCCGGACAAGAAGATGGCGCTTTTGTTGTGCTTAATCATCAATCAGCGTTGGACATGTTAAGTAAGAACATTTTTATTTGATTAAACAATTTATTTCCATTTTATTCTATTTACTACTCATGATACAAAAATATAGAAATATTGGTTATAATTATAATGGTTTACTCTTTTACCAACCAAATATCTGACGTAACATCACCACCTGGATAACGCATTTCATGCGGCAAAGTTGGTCCATAAGGTTCTTTACCAAAGTCAATTAGAAAATCGGGATTGATTTTCATTCCACCTTTTTTAAGATCGATATCGATCTGAACAATAAAACCTCCAGTTTGGACCATATTTGGATAGAATTGTTTATCCCACGGTGAAAAGAGGCTCGATGATACGTAAAGCCGTCGCCCATCCAAAGATAGCTGAAGCATTTGTGGACCACCTTCAAGTGTTTTGTCTTTAATGATTACGGGCGGAGGTCGTTCTGTAAGTTCTAGGTCTTCGATTACTTTGATGTCCGGGTTATTTGCAAGAATTCCGCCCAAAAATACTTGACCCGTTAGTTTTGGATGACCCCGATCAGTAATATCATATTGACGAACATCCCCATGCAACCAATTGCTAAAGTACAAAAATCGGTCATCTAGCGAAATTAAAATATCACTTGTCAATCCATTGAGTTGGGGCAGCATCCATCCTTCAACGGTTTTAGCCGGTACATCGATAACTTTTTCCGCTACGTATTCGTTTGTCTTTGGATTTCGATGGTACCAAAATATTTTGGAAAATAGGGCACATCCAACATAACCTTGATCTTGTTTTGGGTCATGTAAATAACGTATTTCTAATGGGGCAATTCCTTCAGCGCCCAAATCTATGGTTTGGACCAACTTTTGTTCCTTCCATTGATAGAAATTAATTCTTCGACCATACTCCTTGGGATCATCTAAATCGGTCAGCTTAAAACCACGGTTAAACAAATTGGGTGCACCCCATTCCGAAGCGGCCATTGCGTTAAAATATGGTTGATACCAAAAGTCGTACCCACAATATGCAGTTTTTCCCTTCACCCAAGTGCCAATCACATCAAAATTAGAATTTAGCAGTATAAAATCACCTTTGGCGTTACCTTTACGGTCACCCATTGTTGAAATCATAATATTGCCATTCGCCAGACAATGTGACGTATGTGGCGCGGTCACATTATGCTTTTCTAATTCCGAGCCATCGATCCGCTTGTGAATAACAGGTTTCTTCGGATCTTTGCACACATCGAACACATAAATTGCACTTGAATTTAGACACGGCAGAACGAGCTTATCTCGTTTTGGTATATGTTTTTGACCTTCTTCTACCTCAAAACAACTCGAGCAAGCATTCCAACCGCTATGGTGTAACTCATCTTCGGGATGATTGGTATAGGTTCGATGGATAATTTGCGAATAAGTTGCACTTTCCGGATCCACATCAATTGTTGACAAATAATTTCCGTGCGGCTCGTCTAAATTAGGTTGCACCGTAATTACATAGAGCATTTTTTCACGCGGACCATTTTTCATTGCGTCCAGTGGACTTGACCATCCCGGACCATGTTGACAACCACCTAAAAATATAAAACAAACCGTACTTAACACGTAAACAAATATAATAAAGAATTTTTTTTATACTTTGACTCATAATATGCGACTTTACGTACGTGCGCTCAACACAAAACTAAAAATTCTGAATGCAAATCGAACATGAATCGTACGACCTTAAATATCATTTCTCACAACCATTTTTAGAATATTTATAAACAAACTTATCAAAACACTGTTTATTGTTACTAATCAAGAGCGAAATTTTGTATTCGGTGTAGATAAGAAATTCTTGAATTTTGACTACATGTATAAGAAGCCGTTTGTAAATGTGTTTGTGTGTATACCATAAAGTTGTTAATCGAATAAATCATCGGTGTTTATATTTTGTTATATAAGCACATAGCCAAATTCGTGTTGATTGCATCCACAGTCAACTAGGAGGTCAACTCGAATTTATTTAGAATTATACGTAATACAAAATGATTTTCTTTATTTTATTACAGCGACTCTAAATGTGATCAAAATCTTCAGACGTTTAACAGCCGTCTCGAAAAAGGAATTATTCTATGTACTACCATGGGGACCGTCGGCCTGGTTAGCCGGCATCATATTTCTCGATCGTAAATCAAAATCATCGTTTGATGTGTTGGCCAAATGTGCCGAATTTATTAAGCGCACTAAATCAAAAGTTTTGTTGTTTGCTGAGGGTACACGTAATCAAGGGATCGGATTGTTGCCGTTCAAGAAAGGTGTTTTTATAACGGCCATTAAGAATCAAGTACCGATTATTCCATGCGTATTTTCACGATACTACTACATTGATTGGAAAGCGAAAACATTTGGTAAGGGGCATAATATCGTTTCTGTAATGAAGCCAATCCCGACCGTCGGTTTAACTTTAAGTGACGTCGACGATCTCCTAAAGAGTACACATGAAATTATTTTAACGGAATATATGAAAATTGAAAAAGAAATTGCGGAAAATAAGGAGAAGTGGGCAAATGAGAAGCGGCCGAGATTGACGTATTCAAACAGAGAGAAGGATAATTAGATATAATTTAAAGGCTGGTTTTAATGTAGAAATATAAAAGATTAGATAATTATTTAATTTGTTTTTTATTTGCGACTTAGCTACTCATTAATTTTAGGTTTCGGTATCGGTCATTACTACGGTAAGTATAATACGGCTAAACAAATTATTATTGAAGTTTGTTTACACAGCTCTTGACTTTTACCTGACTTTGGTTTTGCTAATTGCAGTGTGCAGTTTAATGAACTAGCTAAAAGATAATCTATAATTGACTGAATTGTCCAAAATTAAATTAACTGCAATAATTGTAAAACAAGCTTCGGTCTTTACCCTTTGATGTTACTTATCAAAAATGTTTAAAAGGCGTCAAGAAATAATCAGTTATATCAACGACCTATTATAAGGCTTCTCTTCATTGCCCTGCAGCAAATGTAACATTTTGGACGGAACTGTTTCTTAATTAAAGAAACCCTACAAAGAAGTTGGTTAATTGAAACGTACTTCAATATATAACAGTGAAGAATCCCGAATCGCCCGTCAATTTATGAAGTTTTATTTTTAGAAACGAAAACAGATCTCGTCCAATATTTGAAAAATATGGTTTGATCACTCTGCGCAACCCGGAGATGTCCATGTGTAGCACAACCGACATTAGAGGTGAACTGACAAGGTTTAAACTGGAGCGTATAAGAAGAAAATAAAACATTTTTAAAACAATAAACCCGTTCTTACGACGACGCCTTGGTGCAATGCCAAATTAAAATGAACGACAGAATTGTCCAAATAAATGGCACGCGAAACCTGTCTGAATGAGATAAAATTCATATCATAAACTAATGTGCGCAAGTGATGAGGCAGTTGGTACCAACTACGATCTCGTTATAGAGGTATATTGAAAACTATCCGGTTGGCAGTTACCAAATATACTTGTTTCGAGGTCGCTCTAAACGATTTAAATGCTATAGCAATTTAGGACCATGTCATGCATGCGAGGACGGAGCTCCCCTCGGACAGTGTAATCCAAAATTTTCTGGGCCGTAAAATGAGAAAAGGTTGGTTGATCCAGCCACATTGACATTTTCTTTGTCTTAGTGCCACACAGCAGAAACGAGACGAATATATTCTTTGCCCGCTGGTCCAATACAAGGAGCTATAGAACGCAAATTGGAAGATGCTGCCAAGGAAAGATAGGGAAAAAGGGTATTTGCAATTAACCATCTCTATACCCAAAATAGCAGAGAAACTTACCAAGCTCCAACTGTAAATTAAAAAGACGGACTGGTATACTTCTGGTTGAAGAAAGAAGAGAGCTGGGTCACAATAAATCTTCAAGCCCAGGTTCTTTACTGATTCAATTTTCAGTGGCTCATAAAGTATATTGGGCCCCCTGCAAAACTTGTTGTGGGGCTCTACCCTCTCGCATACCCTGCACTTCAGAATAATTAATAAAATATTTTCCAAGAAACAATAAATATTGAAAATAATGTTAAATATCTATTAGTACAGGGTACGTTGAAAGTCCCGGATTTTTTTCCGAAACCTTTTTACAAGTACTTGTATTACGAGATCATCATTAAACCATTAAAAACTTCTATTAAAACAATACTATTTAAATGAATAAAATAAATCACAACAATTGTGCTAAATTACTTTAAACGGTCTATACATTTTTCGCTGGAACATCAACATCACTTTCAGTGGAATTACTAAGCTGTAGCGCTTTTCTGAGATATTCTGCTCAAATATTGATTACGACTCCACAAGTTAGTTCATTATTTTGAGATTAGGCCAGTCCGACGGTCAAATATCTTTACACCAAAAATCGTGAAACAACTCTTCATACACGACGATGTTGATTTGAACGTGCTGGTGGTACCCATATGAAGTGCTGCGGTTTTCACGGTTTCATTACTTTCTGACTGATTTCATAACTGTCAATAATCGGATCTATTTACTCAGGTTTCACGGGCGTCATTTTAACATTTGGTTCCTAAACGTTTACGCTCCCACTGAGGATATTTCCGAGCAAACAAATGCTTTCTTAGTCCGCCTTTGAAAGTATTCTGAGCAAAACGTCTCAGCATGGTATCAAAATCATTTTGTATGACTTTTATGCTCAAATTGGTAGTACTAGCAAAATACATCGTGGAACCTTCGGCCCAGAGTCGTTACGTCATATTTCAAACAACAACGGAACGCTCCCCACGGAAACTGAATTATAAATATACATGTAAATCAAACGACGGAAACGCGGTTATTCAAATTGATCACTTTCTCATATACAAAAAAGACTTTTCAAGTATAGATAAGATTTCAAAATAAGACAAGGAGGTAATATCCTTGCAGTTGCAAAATTCGACTAACGAACTAACGAACTTTTAACAAACAACGCTTTGGAACACTAATGCATCTAACAATCATGTTACCGGAACCAATTATTAGAATATAAACTGTGCTAATGAAAGCATCATCATCAACAATTGGTTAAGTGCTTGAACGCAATTTGAGAAAAAGACCATGCACGGCAGCGAAATCTATCACAAAATACAGGACAATCACATAGTGATTAGCGACATGACCGAATCAACTAATGCTTAACATTGAAATATCGAATCTTACAGATACATATCGCAAGCGCAACATAAAACAGATATAGTTTCAGATTTTCAACCTCATAGTAGCACTATTCGCACCGAATTTAGTAATGGACACCAACAACGTCCTTCAAGTGTGGCGGAATTATTTGGTCTCGTTTTTGAATCGACCACCACGTACCACCATCTACTGGTGAAAAATATCTTTTTTGTACCAGTCCAACATCAACACCGAAATGACTCTACCATCGTATGAAGAAGCAGCATGATGTCAAAAATGAAAAGAAACAAGGCTCTGATTTGTCTACGACATCAAAGGGAAACCAATTAATTTGCAATAACGCTGGCCAACGTAGTAGTATCAGAATTATCGATATATATCAAGCGTATCTTGGGTGGCTACCAGTGTAGAATTCGCCCAAACACATCAACAACCGATCAAACCTTCACTCTGAGGATTGTATTGGAGAAATGTTATGAAAATAACATTCCTGTTCAAAGTCTCTTTGAAAACTTTCATCAGGCTTACGACAGCATACAGGGAAACACTTGTGAGACGTTCTGTCCTATCTAAGTATACCGTTAAAACTAGATATCTATACAAATGAATGATGAGCGATTCAAATTGTAAGGTGAACATCGAAGGCAAACTTTCAGAAGCCTGTGAAATAACATCAGGAGAACGGCAACGTGATCCTATGTTCAAATACTTTTTATCTTATCTCTAGAATACGTCGTCCGTCAGCTCAACATTGTCTTATATTTTAAATCAAGTCAGCTGTTAGAATACGCTGATAACATATGCATCTTGGGCCAAAACATCGTTTGAATAAAAAAAGTTTGGTGGCTCATTGAATTGGCATGCAAAACAACGAAACGAAAATCAAATATGGTTATAAGAAGACAAATACGTGGAAAATTTATTTTGGGAGACACGCAAAATCAGCAAGTGAAAGAGTTTAAACATTTATGATCAGTATAGTGACCGTAAGGGGCGTCGGTCTAGAACGTCTATAAACCAGCCAAAATGTCAACCTCACCTGCATGTAGTGCTTTCCGCTAATCAACCAACGAGGCTCTGGGGACCAAGAAACGGCAGGACAATTAAACACGGAAAACCTAGCAAATAATGTTCTTTCAACTGACCAATTACTCAGTTGACTAACACAAGTTAGCAACGAAATCGGAAAGTTAAAGAAAAACACATGCGTGGAGCTGAATATAACATACTCGTACTGATGTAAGTTCTGGTAACTCTTCTTACTTTATTTATTTTTATTCATTATTTTCATTATCAGATACATCAGTAATTACTTTGGTTGATTGTAAGACCGAGACAATAGGCTTATGGTATGAGAAATAAGATACATATGTTTTCGAAAGAAAATTAGAAAGATATCTGGAGAAAACTGCATCGATTGTTGTTCCGTGTCTTGTGGTAAGCTCATTTCGGTTATTATTCATTTGTAGTTCTAATTGATCTTGTAGAAAGTTTACCAAGAGTTGTCCATCTTCGGACGCGAAATTAACATTGAAATCTCCTGCTAAAATTAGTGGCAATGTATGATAGAAAAGAAACATAAACAACTTCATTGAATGTTCCACCTTGGGATTTATGAATTGTCATGGCACATCCTGATACTAAAGGAAAATGATTTCGTTTTGCGTTTATTGTTATGATATTATTCATGGCAATGGTAGATCGTTCGCCTCGCTCGATTACATTTTTCGTAACGCATTCACCAGCTTACTCCCCAAGTCTAGCGTGTCTAAAGAAGTTTTACTTCAAAATAAGGAGTTAAAAAGTTAAAAAAACTACCAAATCAGAACATGGGCCTCAACAACACCGACCAATAACAAGAACAACGCAAGGTTGCAATGAGGACAAAGGCGCCGCCGCTAATTAATGTAATTGGCAATACAGAGTTTGCGAATATTCAAGCTCTAATGAAATCTGTGCCCACAAACGACTTTATAGAGTAGTGGCACTAAACAATAATGTTTGGAATATCAATATAAAAGGTCCCGATGCATATAGAGCTTTAGCCACAAAGCTCACAGAAGAAGGTAAAGAACACGAGATCACACCTCAATGCAAGAAATCCTTATTGCGGGCGAGATATTATGTGCGTGAAATGTGGTGGTACGCTGTAATGAACGTCTCAGTTATGATAACTCGAGCTGTTGCTCTACCTATCTTAAAACTCCAGCCAAGAAATGTATGGTTCACTCCTGGAGATAAGTAACTGTAATCAAATGCATAAATATTAAAATGGATCGAACAAATCATAATTAAACAATTATACTCACGATAGAGTAACAAATAACCGCTCTTCAGTAGTTATTGCCATACGGATACGTGTTCTTCGTTTGGTCAACCCGTCTTTCAAAATTGAGAGCAACAATTTAAATGTTTCGAGTATGTTTGAAGAGCTCATCATCATTTTTTTAAAATAATTTTTAAAAGCCACTTCAAAAAACCATGGAATGATGTACGGTCTGCATTATCCGGCCTTCTAAACTACCGTCGATTTCGTGTTTTCACGCTTTTATTATTATTATTTTTATTAGTTGCGCTAAAAGTCAAACTAATAACTCGCTGCTGTATGGTATTCAAATTGTCAAAAACGATGTTTAGTAAAAATCAGTTTTTGACCATAAAATGTTACCAATTGACCTAATTTTTGCTTTAGCAAAATGTTTAGTTTGTCTATGGTTAGGTTTCAAAGTTTATCGTTTCTTTGAAACACACAAATCAATTTTTTCAATATTTTCCCTAGCGAAAATTTTTTGCAAGGTGTTAAGAAATATAAAATAAAGGGATTAATACATGGTTATCAAGATTAGTCTTGAGATGATGTGGAAATGGAAAATTTCGATTTTTATTGATCGAAAAATTACGTCAAACGATAAGTTTATTTATTTTACGCCACAATGATGATTATTTTAAGAAACTTATATCCTAGATGGCCCATAACGAAATAAAAAGTGTGTCCAAGATAAGTGTTTATTAATTTATTATAACGTGCAATGTTTAGATCAGCAATAATGAAAAGTAATAAATGTATTAAATAATTTTACACATATAAACAATATAAGTAAACTTTAGTAAGCAAATTATACGAAATTTAGTTACTCAAACTTATTAAAGAAACAAACCAGTACATACATTTAGGGGCATTCACATATCAATACTAAACAAGAAATTTGTTTTTCTGAGTACCATACCGCCGTAATAAGATTTAATTTTCTTATTCTTTGTGTCTGATTTATTCTAATTATAGGAATATAAAATAATTATAGAAATATATAATAATTGGGTACACCACTCACCTTTAATATTTTAAATTTATATTATTTCTCAAAAAATGAAATAAATAAAAACAAAGTCAAATGTCAAAGAAATGTCAAAAACGAGAATTAATGTAGTTTGACATTTTGAAGCTGCTGGGTGACGTCGAGTAGATCTTCAGTATAGAAGGGAACGTTTTGCGCTATGTGTAAATTCTCTATAACTAATTCTAACTAATTCTCTATAATTTCGTTTGTTTGAGGTTTTTAGGATTTAATCAGGTTTAGTTTGATTTGCAGTTGATTATATGATTCATGTTGCAAAATTCTCATTTCCATAAGCCATAAAGGTGTGTGTTGTGTTTACATTGAATTAAAATCATCATCAGATCATGTTTCTGAGAGAGGCGGTACAAGTTCAGTATAGTATTTCTAAATATTTGCCACTAGTTGTCACCACCACATGATAAAACTAATTTATATTTTACGAAAGTGAAAATATGTTTGCTTATAATTTTTTACTGTAGACTGTTAGCTGTTGTTCAACCTAGTATACAGTTTTTCCACTGTGTGGAAAAGATGCTCTAATTCCCGTTTTTGCTTGTATTTTTATAAGTTTTTATTTTGTATCGCACACAGATGTGCGTGGACATTTTTTGTTATTTTAATTTTTTAGTTTTTTTATCGTAAAGCTTTAATTATTAAAGTAAATTTTTATAAATTCTCAGGGCCTATTATGAAATTTTTTCGATTTCGTAAAATTCGATCCGCCACGAAAACTCTTATTATGAATTTTTTTCCTTTAGTAAAATTTGAAAATTATATAATTCGTCCTATTATGAACCAAAAAAAAAATGAAATCGAATTTTACGAAGATCAAATGTCAAAGTTCGACTGCTCTATCGTATTTACGATAATAGAGTATACGTATTATTTTTTATTAAAATAAAATACTTCAATTACTTTTTAAAATGTAAGCTACTCAAATATTTTATAAAAATTGACTAGTTTAATTTATTACAATTCATGAGAAACTTATTTTATTGTGTTTTTGTAGATTATTTATTAATGCTGGCCAATTTGTTGGCATAGCCAAATATTTTTTAAGTGCACCTCAAAGAGACTACCCAACATTTGTAGAGTAACATTACAAACCAATTAAATTCAGTTGTTCCACCTAAAAACCTGTTGATGGTTGGAAAAAATTGAGGTTATGTCTTGCCGGTAAGACTAATGTTATTTCTTTTATAGGTTTGAAAAGATTTTAAATATGCGCTTAAAAATAAAATGCAGTTTAATAAAAAATGTTTAACTGGAACATTACGGGGTTTGTACAAAATAAAAAATGAGCCAACTAGAGGAGAGGGTTGATCGGTTGCTCGATATAACTGGAGAGGTGTAAGACCTAAAAGTAAAAACTTGTCGGTGTAAAATCCCTACAACCTCCATAAACATCATTGACAACGATTCGATAACACTAAACAAAAGTTTCATATAGGAATATTCGCGACGGAGCGAATTTTACGATTTCGTATTTTACGAAATCGAAAAAATTTCATTTGTCCCCCGGTGCAAAATAAGTGAACGCGATCGTCAAGTTGGACCTTTCTAATTTTGTAAAAATTTATTTTACAAAATTCCTTTATCCTGCAAAATTCGTTTTTCTTTCCAATTTGATTTTTTCTGTTTTAGTCGAGATTTACACCGACAGGGGAATTTACACAATTTTTTCCATAGAAAACTGCGGTTTTTACACGCGACTGTAAACGCCCCCAATATATTGGGCCGAGGATAACATCTAGATTTGAGAAAAAATTAAACAGATGGGTGTGTAACGTGACAAATATCTATTTCTGTTGTCCCTTTGAGTTGTAAAATTTTATGTTGTTCTGTGTGATTGCTAGATTTTTATTTTACACTGAGATGAGGGTTAACAAGAGGTTTAAAAATTTGGTTACGTACTAATGAAAGTTTAATTTCTTTAAATGAAAAATTTGGTCTGTTACGAGATTGCATAACCTGATTGCATAATTTATCTTCTAAGAATAAACACAATGCTTTAGCGAATTATTATAATATCGCCACTGACACTGCCATATCTACTTGAATCTTTGATTTCGCGTTCAATTTACTACGTACGACTGATAGATTGTGATAGTATCTCCGCTCAATCTCTGAAAAGTAATCTAACATTTCTTTGAATCCAACTTCATCTTTGATTTCTGCTTGGGTGGGATTTGGAAGTTATTTCACTGGTGTGTTCTGAATCCACCACAATCTGAAACGATACTGAGAGGTAATCACAACTAATTATATACACTTCTGTGAAAGAACGAGCATCTATTTATCCCTTACTAGGCTAGGAGTAAATAAAAAGATTATATGTTTTAAAATATTTTATTAAATTCGAGATGATTAACCTGCACAGTTTATTTAATACAAATATAGATTATGTGATGTTCATAAATGCGATTTATTTTATTTATTTTAAAATTCTACTCTTTTGCAAGCCATATATCAGAAGTACAATCACCTCCCGGATACCTAATTTCATGTGGTAAAGTTGGCCCATTTGGCTCCAATCCAAAATCAACAATAAAATCGGGATTGATCTGTAGTCCTCCATTTTCAAGGTCAACGTCGATTTGAACTATAAAACCACCAGCTTTGACCATATTTGGATAGAATTGTTTATCCCACGGAGAATAAACACTTGACGAAACATAAAGTCGTCTTCCATCTAAAGACAATTGCATCATACCAGGCCCTCCTTCAAGTTTCTTTCCTTTTATAACGGGAGCTGGAGGTTGCTCAGATAACTCTAGGTCTTTTGTCACTATTACGTCAGGATTTCCGGCAACCATGCCACCAAGAAACACTTGTCCTGTCATTTTGGGATGAAGGCGGTCACTAATGTCGTACTGCCGAACATCGCCGTGGAGCCAGTTGGTGAGATATAAATAACGATCATCCATCGAAATTAAAATAGCACCCGTTAATCCTGGTAGTTCAGGTAACATGAATCCCTCAACTGATTTTGCAGGTAAATCAATTACCTTGTCAGCCACGAACTTGTTTGTTGTGAAGTTTTTATAAAATCGATAAACGTTTGAAGTTAAACCACAACATACGTAACCCTCAGCCGCTTCGGGATCATGCAGGAATCGTACTTCCAACGGAGTTAAACCATCCTCATCGAAATCAATTGTTTGAATTAATTCTTGTTTCTTCCAATCATAGAAATGTAATTGATGTGCATAATGTGGTATATCTTCTAGGAAAATACCTTTATTAAACAGTTTCGGTGGTCCAAAACCAGACGACACCATTATATTGTGAAATGGTTGATACCAAAAATCATAACCACTTGTTGCCAATTTGTTACCTTTGGTCCAAGTCCCAGCCAACTCAAAATTTGGATTTAGCAAGATGAATTCACCTTTTGAATTGCCCTCGGAATCGCCCATTGTAGAAATCATTACGTTACCGTCAGCCAAACAATGGCCGGAATGAGTTGCCGACACATTATATTGATTTAGTTGTTCCCCATCGATTCGTTTATAAAGCTCAGGCTTTCTGGGATTCTTCGCCATATCGAATACATAAATTGTACCTGTATTGAGACAAGGCATGATCAGTTTATCACGCTTTGGAATTTTAACTTGATCTTCGCTGATATCATAACAACTTGAGCACGCATTCCATGAACTATGATGAACTTCGTCCTTCGGATGATATGTAAAAGTACGATGGATTACTGATGAATACGATGGACTGTCGGGATCTACATCGACCGTCGCTAAGTAATTTCCATGCGGCTCATCATAATTTGGTTGCACGGCACAAACATAGAGTAACTTTTCTCTAGGCCCGTTATAAAAAGCTTCCAATGGACTTTTATACCCAGGACCATGTTTACAACAATCTGAAGATAATCAGGTAATAACAAATTTGATGTTAGTTAAAGCAAAATTAATTTCTTACCTCCAGGCATGATTATTATGGCACGTATAAAGCTGCACACCAAATTTTAAACTAACGAAAATATTAGATAATTTAGCGTCGTGTGAAATTGCAAGTCGCGATAAGAATTTTATATTTAAATTTTTTAATGTTTTTCGCGTATTCAATGTCAATATGAGAATTACAGTACCCGATCAAGAACATTGCTCTTAGGTCCAAACCACATTTTTACAATATGTGTGATAATAAATTTATATTTAGTTAAAACAGATCACGTCATTTTTTGATTGATCTTATCTAAATAATTAAAATTTTGCATACAATTACTAAATTGAGATTATCCACTGTATTGTATTAAAATATTTTTTATGGTTCTACAGTTATATAAACAATTTTAAGTCGTTAAATTATTTCAGACGATGACTGCATTCTAATGTGAATTATATTTAGCCAAAATCTGTCAGTGATTAAAATTTTAATGGGTAGAAGAAGTGGATGGAAATAATATTTAACGTTTCACTTGGCACAATTTTTGTTTGAACAAGTGTAAACAGGCGTTTTATAGAAAAGCATACATTTAGGCGAACTTGTACACTTTGAATAATGAAGTATAGATGTCATAATGTCACTCAACTCAACAAAGTTTTGGTTTTGATTTACTCCATCTATGAATGAAGTGAATTGCTACTTTTAATTAGTTCAAGCAATAATTTTATTTAAACTTAAACATTTTAATAAAAATTGGAATTCCTTATTTGAATTTTGTGTCGTAAATGTTGTTAGGTTTGATACTCGACTAAATGTCAGATGGTTGTTATTATTTTGTTTTAGATAGATGGCATGTTAAAACATGAAATATGTTAATAATGAAATAAAAAAAAATGAAAAAATGGTGCTGTTAGTCGTGAGACGAAGCGGTTGATTTTGGGTGTTTTTACAATAAAAAAAAGCTCTTTAATAGAAAAAATGGGGTTGTTTGATTTAATTGACAAAGGGTGTGGACAATTTTTCAGAAGTGGGATTGTTACTCAAAGTGCGTGATTATTTTGGTGAATAGATCTTTGAACCGAAAAGTTTCCGAAATGCCAGCAAATAACGGAGATATTTCTAAACAAAGGTGGACAGTAAAAAGTGTAAATGATTTGAACGAGAATAACTGTTTAAATGATGAAGGCGAGAAAATAAATGAGGAAAACGACAAGGGAAACATAAAGCGAGGTTAGCACACAGTGCACAATAAAGATGAGTGAGTGGATCTGTTTGAAGAGTTTGTTTATTTGTATGTATGATTGGGATAATGGGAAACTATTTGTCACTATGGGTTGCTCAATATGCTGAACTTAGCTGAAGTGCCGTGACAGTATTAAAAATGTGAAGAGTAGTTGGAAACAGTGGAAGGTGCTGTTATAAAATAAATAAATTCCAAATTCCATGAGTATCCAGTGATGTTGTTAACAGATTTAGGTGAAGCTGATCGAGTAGTGGCGGCACATGGGACACATTTTAACAAGTTACTGGTTTACTTCTATTTATTTTTTAATTGCTAATGTTATTGTGTTCCAGGTAGCCATATTCCAGAACATCTTAACCAATTATTTTAGAATCCCATTTTCATCGAACTCACCCAATCCCATCATAATTGGTTTAAAAATGGGCTAGTTCCGTCCCGGGTGTCCATATTACGAACTTCTCTCAAAAACAATTTTTGAATCCTATTTTCAACCAACGTACTGTTACAAATTTCAAGATCAAGTTACATACTTTATTTTCCAACATCTTTTATTTCTGCTGCAATTCATAAGTTTCACTTGTTCACTGCTCACTAATTCACTTTAACTGTTCACTACTTTTCGCACTGTTTACTTATTTACTTATCACTTTTTAACTTGCACTGTTCACTGGTTAAATGACGTCGCGGTCCCAAATTGCTCGTAATTATATACTTGTCTATCACTGTTCGAGATTATTCCTTTTATTGCATCTGGCGATATTCCCGTATTTTTCATGGTGATTATTGCCGCCGTTTACAATTGTTTTTGTTATGTGCATATTCCCCTCCACTTGGAATACCATTCTAAAATCCAATTTTCAATCAGTATTGGAGGAATACTTGATACGCCAACATCGTTTATGTGAAGAATATTAATCGCTTAATGAATTATAGACTACAACTGGGCTCAAACTCGTAACAGTTTGTGCTGTATACATTTACCACTCGACCGCCGGATGATATGCTTGTATAGAGTAGAATTCGTAACACTACCCCCACCCATTTTTCTCATGTTGTATCGTCGTAATCTATCAATATAGATCAATTTCATTTTAGTTCTGGAGTCTAGTTAAATCCGGTGTACAACATCGTTAAACCGTTTGATGACTTTATAATGACCTTTCCAACTTTGTTGTAGTTTCGGTGATATTCCTTCTCTTCTCTTAGCATTGTAAAGCCAAACCAAAGCCCGTTTTCCAAACCCTTCGCTAATTGCTTTTAGGTCATTTCTTGTATTCATTCTATCGCCGTCTTAGATCCGCTACGTTCTCATGCCGCGCGACTGGTTCGGTTGCTGGTAACCCAAAATAACACATGGTAGGCGAGGCTCTTTGCCAATCAGCACCGTGGCGGGTGAATTTCTTGTTGTATCATGCACTGCGCTGCGATACCCTGCGAATAGAGGTATTCATCGATCCCAAACCTCTCTACCATTCCGTCTGATGGTGGATGTAACGGTGTGGTACGAGTTTTATTTATGTTAGTCAATACACACTAGTATGTAACGATTACCATCTTTTGTTTCTGGAAACGGGGCGGCGATGTCCATTGCTATTTGTTCGAATGGTGCTCCACTATTTTATTGCTGCATTATTTCTTTCGCCCGAGTTTGCGGGCCCAATAATACTGGTGTCTTATCTTATCCAATGTTTTATAGATTCTTAGATGTGCTCCAGATCATCCATCGTGTGTTTCTTGTAGCATTTCTTGTGTCCGATTCATTATTGTCACCGTTAACCGATTCCCAGATGCTTAACAGTATTCCGTCATCTATTCTGAGCGAGTGCCACTGCGCCCAATAACTTTTAATAGTGGCCTAACTGACTCATCAGCATCCTGGTCTTCTTTCAAATGATGTTTATTCCAACCACGTTCAGATTCAAACTAGATTTGTCCAATAACTGTGTAACCGTTATTTTCTTCCTGTCTTACACATTGCTTACACTGAACTGCACGGGGCCTTCTTGATAATCACCCCTCGGGTTCCATAAACTGCATCAACCATTTGAATGCCGCATGATGGTTCGTTCGAAGAACAAACACTGTCCACCACAGTCCACAGTTCTCTGCGTGTTACACAATGATGTTTCTTTGTTTTACAGGGGGATCAGCTATATTATGCGACAACTCGCTCTTTGTTCTCTTGATGCTCTGTTTTCCACTCAAATGGTTGACATTCTCCGGTAAGACGATGAAGACTTCGTACAACATCTGTACAGTTTGGCACACATCGTTGGTAGTATGAGCATAATCCTAGGAAACTTTTTAGTTGGCTAATATCGTTTGATGCTGGCCAATCTAACTTCTTTGGATCCGTTCGCTTGATACAATATGACCCAAATAGTTAACTTCTTCTCTGAACAGTCAGCATTTCGTTGCACTTAATTGCAATCCTGCCGTTTGGATCGTTTCAAGTACTTGTTTACCATTGTTGATGTGTTCATCCAATGTGTGGATATGTTTTCCAATTTAGGCCTCTTAGAACTTGCTCCATTATTTTTTCAAATGTAGCAAGCGCATTGCATAATTCAAACGACATTACCACAAATTGGTAAGTCCGTTTGCTGCTGAAAATTTCGTTTTCATATCCGCTTTTCAGATCCAATGTACTGAAAAACTTGACCGAGCGTGTCCAAGGAATTGTAAAATCGCAATCAACGCAAAATCGTGTTGGTGGTAATCAACGCAAAATCGTGTTGTCAATTACTCCGTCACTTTCCATTTTTTAGTTACTTCGGTTGTTTACTGCTGTTTCGCGAATGGGTCTTGGTGCTGGCCGGATTGGAGTAGCGTTTCCAGTGTCGATTCTATATATTGCACAATATTATGTTTTCTTAATTCATCAAGCTGACATTGTCTCGAGTGGCAGTTGGCAATATAGTTGATTCCCTCAGTTGTACCGTTGATCAGCCCTTTCTTGATTACATTAGTTGATGAACTCACGTTCAAAACCCGTATTGGTACTTTCTGTTGGAATTTCACTAAGGTTCTCGCAGACAACGACCCGTTAGTTTTGACATTCGCAGGTTCCACAATTCCCATCTTGGTATGCACAAAGTCATCGTCAATTTTCACGTAGATAACTTTTTCGTAAATCAGTGGAATATCGACCCTATCTTCGACTATAAATCAAATTTACAAGAACGATGATATATTTATCAGTTATTCCAGCTCAATAGACAAACATCAGGATTTTTACCTCCACAACTTTTGAATATTAAGCCCAGTGTTCCCCTAATTTTTCCGGAAAACTCTTGTTTTATAGTAGGACTGGGCCTAGTACAAAGTGAAAACACCTATCGCAATAGTTGTAACCTCTTAGAAGTATCTTAGAAAGACAAAGGGTTATTACTTTGATTTTACCTCTAAAACTTTTGAATATTAAACCCAGTGCTCTCCTAATTTTTTTCGTAAAACTCATGTTTGCTAGTTGGATTGGGTCTAATGCAAAGTGAAAACACCCATATCAGGAGTTGTAACCTCATAGAAGTATCTTAGGACAGAAGGTTTTTACTTTGATTTTTACCTCTAAAACTTTTGCATATTAAACCCAGTGTTCTCCAATTTTTTCGGAAAACTCATGTTTTCTAGTTGGATTGGTTCTAATACAAAGTGAAAACACCCATATCAGGAGTTGTAACCTCATAGAAGTATCTTAGGAGAGAAGGTTTTTACTTCGATTTTTACCTCTACAACTTTTGAATATTCAGCCCAGTGTTCCCCTATTTTTTTTCCAGAAAACTCATGTTTTCTAGTTGGATTGGGTCTAGTACAAAGTGAAAACACATGTTTTACGAGTTGTAACCACTTAGAAGTAGTTTAGGACAGAGGGTTATTACTTCGATTTTTACCTCTAAAATTTTTCAATATTCAGCTCAGTGTTCCCCTAATTTTTTTCCAGAAATCTCATGTTTTCTAGTTAGATTGGGTCTATTACAAAGTGAAAACACCTATCTCAAGAGTTGTAACTGCTTAGAATTATCTTAGGACAGAGAGCTATTACTTCGATTTTTACCTCTAGAACTTTCGAATATTAAACACAGTGTTCTCCTAACTTTTTAAGAAAAGTCATGTTTCCTAATTGGATTGGGCCTAGTACAAAGTGAAAACACCTATCCAAAGAGTTGTAACCTCTTAGAAGTATCGTAGAAGAGAGGGCTATTACGTTGATTTTTACCTCTACATTTTTTGAATATTAAACCCAGTGTTCCCCTAATTTTCCTAAGTGAAAACACCTACCTCAAGAGTTGTACCTCTTAGGAAAAAGAGTTTTACTCGATTTATCGAATACTATTATATATAGTTTCAATTTATTTCCGTATGACTTGTTTTGTAATACATTTTGTGTTTTTTAATTACGGCTGATATTTAAAATTTTATCATTGATCTTATTTTACACTGTTAAATTTTATTATTAATTGGAAACGTTGTTGTTGGGTTTAGGACAAGTTCGGATAAACGTCAAGTTCGTAAAAATAAGTTAAACTGTAATGATAAGCTTCTTCTATCATCTGATCAATCAAACATAAAAGCATAGTGAGATCGATGACCACCTCCCAAAATCTTCGCTTGTTTTCGTTTGAATTCCAAGCAACTTTTAGTAATATGAATCTGTCAGTAAAACCTATTATTCAAAATCGCATATTTACTAGTTTCGCCTAAATGTTTGTTTTTGGTGTATATTTACTAATACACAAACGCGATTCTTACTTAGGATTTATTTAGGAATTTTTTCATTCCGGTATACAGGGGTGTGAAATATTTCCTAAATCTTTCCTAAATTTTTTTAACTTAGGATAAAGGTAGAAAATATTTCATTCGCAAATAACTCTCCCAAAAAAATTGTTGAGATGAAATTGTTGATAATACAGATCATGTACGAATATTTTGCCACTTTACAGCTCCAAAAAATTAGTTAAAAAAAATTAAGGTTCACCCTGTGTGGCACACGGTAATTTTAATCAGACATCACAATCAAATTGCTAAAGTTGCAAAACGATTGTCGCATGCACAAAATATTCACAATGTAATATTTGATAAACTTGTTGATGCTCCAAATGGACCTGTTGCTTAATTTGGACGGTTACTGAATTTTGAGGGTCAGTTTTAAGCTTTTACTTTTATATTTATGATGTGGACATGAAATTTAGACATTTAGTAGATAAATTAGAAATATTTTAAATATATTTATGCTTTCGTGAAAATAATTTTTAATATTATTTTCATAAAACTTAACGAAAGCTTTTTTATCTACATTAAAACATATTGTGAATGATTCATCTTTATATTTGTTATTATTTCGATATTATTCACCATATTATTCTACTCGTGCTCTTTCTCGTGTTAGTACATGTGTTTTGTGCTTGAATGTAATTCAACAGTCCTGCTTATGAAGGTTTACATTCATGCTTTTGTCACTACTCTACGCTCTCTTTTGTATACTCGTATAAAACAACTTTGTTTATTTTTGCCAAAATAAAATGAAAGCTTTTTAGTTTTTACTCTATATCCACAGCAAAAAAAAAAAAGATGATAAATTTTCTGGGAGAACATATTACCACTCATCTCATTTGTTGTTAGTGGTTTAGATGAAATCTCGGTACAGAGCGCGCACTCGCAACAATAATGGAAAGTATAACAAGAAAAAAACGAAAAATCCAGGATGATGATGATGATTTTTTTCCAAATATTTTTCATTCTATCTGGATTGTTTGGTACCAAAATAAAACAAAAGCTAAAGAATATTGAGAAAATATCTCTTTTTAACGCACACACTTATGCAAAGAGCTTTTTGTAACATTTCGGTTTTTTTCTTAGTTCTACGGTTGAATACTGGTGGAAGCTCAATAAGTTGTTAAGAAAACAAGGAGAAACTTCTATATTTGTGCGCTTTTTGTGTTATTTTTTTAGTTTTAATTACCAAAAATACCAGAAAATAAAAGGATAAATTATGAAGCAATACACATAAAATAATATTGAAATATTTATAGTTATGAGTGCTAAAACGAAATTGTAATTTATCATAAATAACAAATTAAGTTTGTGTGTCCAAGTAATTAGTAAAATAAATTCTCCATACAGTTGTAGTAAATACCTATAGGTGAAAAGTTTGATTTAATACTAAAATATATAAAATAAAGTTTTTTAAATTATTTATGTTTATGATTCATTCGATTTTAGTTTACCGTCATTTTTATTTTTGCCCCGCTAACCATGAAAAGTATAATATAAATCGTCTTATACAAAAGCCAACACCAAAATAACAACGATTTTAACGACACGTCGAGAGCTTTTTAAATAAAAAATAAAATTTTTAGAAGATAAATCCAATTTTTTGTATTCGTTTTACGTTTTTGATTTGGTTTCGGTGTCCGATTCGACGGGAAAAGATTTTCGAAAAATTAAAAATTAATTTCCTAAACTTTTCAATGGTTTTCAGTTTCTTATCATAAATTTTTTTTATTTTGTTTTTAATAAATAAATAACGAAGAAAGTGATAAATTTTTAAATTTCATGTTTTTTTGTTGTTTCAAATTGGACTTCGTGACCAAAATGTGTAATCATATAAAACGCTTAACCAGGTTAATTTAATTTAGTGGTTAAAAAAATTACATCAATTAAAACAAGAATTGAAATTAATAATAATTAATAACGCATAAGTGATTAATGTATAATTAAAAATATTCATAAAATGTTCATAAAAATTGTCCTAATAATTATAAACAATATTTTAGTGTTAACTGGGAAATGTTTTTTAAAACGAATGGTAAATAATTTTTTATTTTACTTAATTTTTATTTAGAAGTCTTATTTATAAATATTTTTTCGCCATTTTGAAATGTATTATGTACATAGAAATTTATGTTCTGTGTGTTTTGCTTTATTTTGCTTTCGAAAATAATCACGATAAAAAGCTCTGAATTTTCTTTGGGGCACTTCCCGCATCCGAAATATAAATAATAAAAGGATACCTGTTGTGTTTGCAAACTTGGCTGTGTACGAATTCAGCCTACAACGATAATTTTATCATTTAATTAAGAAACTTTATAGTTAAACTATCTATCTACCTACATTTATGCCGTTTGCGTACACACGTTACAGAGAGACACGAGATAAAAATTCTCCATAAAATATTTTATTATTCAAATATGCGATTGTGAAGTTGTTTTGTGTATTGTTGTTGCACTGTTTGAGTTAAGAAAATCAAATGAAGTAGGTGTTAAACCAACTTGGTGCAGGTAGTTCCGGCTGTAGGGCTTTGTGCTTTAGATATGCTAAGGCATCTTAAAAATTTTAAAATAAAATTGAACGATTTTGGTTTTATTTTTAAATGGTTAGGTTAGGTTAGGATGGTTGTTCTGAAGAACTCACATAGACACAATCAGTTCTGTAGCCGTGCCACATTATTTCCTCGCCTCTCCTACGCCTCAAACCGTCTTGAGTTCTCAACGAAGCGTATAATATCCTTCCTTGGCGTTCATTTTACTGAGGATCAATTAGAAGAGGAGTCAAGTCATTTAGGTGGAGAGTGCTAGACGGGGACAGGTTCAAAGCAAACAAATACCAATTTCTTCTCCTCATCATTTACATATTTTTATTTAGTTATTCAGCATAAAGGAGTTGGAACAGGAATATAAAGGAATTAGTAATAAAAAGTATACTAAAAGTATAACTAAAACTTAAATTAAAATGTATTTCTAACTAAAATCAAACAATAATTTTTTAAATTTAGTAAAAGGCTTCACATGTCTAATCTTACTCGGAGCCTCATTCCAAATTGTAAAAGAGGTAAACAGAGGCGATTTATTGTAAATATTTGAACGGTTAGCAGGCAGTATTATTTTACCATTTCGATTAGACCCAAATTTTATTTTCTCATATATATATGAAGGAACACGATTATTAATGACTGCAGCATGTCACTTGAGGTAGAATTACATCTTAAAAAAGGAGATTCGCAATGTAGTATAGTAGATACAGCCCCTTCTTCCTTTCAGACAGAATGCATGGAATCCAATTTTGAATGCACAACTTTATTTGTTCTTTTAAACGGGCAATGAAGAACTGCCGCGAGTTCTTCTGTCTTCTTAACTGAAAAGTGCCCGTGCTCGTGACATGACTTAATAATTTCATTTTGCATCCTCCTCGGTACCACCATACACATTGCGCCTTGAACTATTTTATACAAAATACCAGTTTCAACAGTTCGAATATCGGTTGTAAGTCCCGATAATTATTCTGTGCGGCTTGAACTCTAGTCATGACACCTTCCTGAATCACCATCACGATTGGATTGCGACTTAAAGCATCGACGTGTCGCTTCCGATGGCCCGGACGATGCTCCAACTCGTAATTGAACTCCTGCAGCCTTAATGGCCACCCTACTATTCGTGAATTGATTTCTTTTTTTCCATAGTCGCCTTGAATGCTGCACAATCGGTTACTATGCGGAAATTAAGTCCTAGCAAATAAACCCGAAATTTGCTCAGAGCCCTCACGATTGTCAATACCTCCAACCCTCTTCAGCTGTTCGATTGCCTTCCTCTGCACCAACTCTATTGCAAACCTCGCAGGTTTCCTCAACAGGTCTGACAGCGGTTTTGCGAGTATCGCGTAATCTTCTAGACATTTTTGGAAGTAGCTCGTTGAATCTAGAAAACGTTGATAGCTTTTAATTTCTCATTTCCTGGTCTTCTTATATAGGAATAGGCATTTTCTCCAATTAAGCTCCAACTCATTCCTGGCTGCTACTTCCAACACTGTTTCTAAACGGCTAACACCTTCTTCTATGGTTTTCGATGGCACAATTAAATCGTTCATGTAAATGCACATAATTTTTTGGCGACATAGATCGTTTAATATTGAGTTGATGAATTGCTGGAATACTGCAGGCGATTTACACAAGCCAAAAGGGAGCTTCAGAAATTTTTAATGACCGTCTGGCACCACGAACGCCGTGTATTTCATCGACTCATTCGTAATCGGCACATGGAAAAACCCATTCTTAAGATCAAGTGATGAAAAGTATTTGGACCCTTGGAGCTGATCAATCTTCAATCAGTCTTCGTTCAACGGCAGTGAATATCTGTCCCTGACCACCAATCGATTTAATTTCCGGAAATCGACACACAACCGCATTTATCTATCTTTTTTAATTGCCAACACTACAGGACTTGCTTGCATACTCCGATGGGCTTTCTCTTATGATTTTATTCTCCAGCCACTCATTAATTTGTTTTCGAACGACCTGTAGTTCCTTCGGTGATAAACGGCGTGCTTTCTGATGAACTGGTTGATCGATGTTTAATACTTTGGTCATTTCCACTTCACTTCTCTCTTCGATTTTCTTCGGACTATAATTTACTATCATAGATTGGACGGTAACTTTCACCTTCTCGTCCTTGATGTGATTTAGGTTTATTGATTCCACATTGTATAGTGAAAACTCTGCCTTTTGGTAAAAATTTCTTCATCGTGATTGAACTCGGGGTGATTAGGGTGATAGTTTTATTGATGGGAAACAATTAAGATCCTGTATTGTGTTTATTTTCGATCCCAGCTAGAATATGCTGTAAATGTATGGTGTCCAAAGTATTGAGAAAATTCAAAAGAAGTTTGTACGCTACTTGACCTGGAAAGACGAATGGGTTTACGATCATGATCTACCATACCACGTAAATATACATTCTCGATATTGAAAGATTTAAATTTGGTTTCAGAAGTCAAATTTACGTCACTACCACTGTATCAAACTACGACCGTTAAGTGAAAATTTCTTCAAACCATGAACGACCGGCTTATTGATTGCTGCAACGGACTTCCTCATATCATTCTTCTTCCATTTTTATAGAAATGTGGCCAAATTCCCCACATTTTTAGCACTTCACTCCCTTTTCTTTGTTCAAACACTGTTTGCTGTATGGCCATTGTCACTACACGCGTATCATCGGATAGTAAACCTCACAAATCTTTTGCGTTGATGTCTAGCATCGTTAATTGATGTTGGCGTAATCGTTTTTCTACACTGAACGGGCGCTATAATTTTCTGCTTCATTGCAATTTCTTCAAATAATTTTAATTTATTTTTAAAATCCTCTATATTGTGGGCACCATATAATATTTGTTTGTTGAATTCCGCGTCCAACCATCAATGCAATATTGAAAAATAGAGAGTTCATCCACTTTGCTATGTCTTGCTTTACTCGTCTGGGTGTTTTCTTCTTTGAGATAATTGGCGATGTATAGTCACACCACTCGTCATTAGAAAATCATATTGCTTGCTTGAGATACTCCTTTTTGTTTAAGTAGTCCACCAGTATCAATGAAGTTCATGCTAAATGCTTTGAAAATACTTAGAATGACTTTGGAATGTACCTAAGGCCAGTAAAAAATCACATCTCCTCTAAATTACTTAATATAAATTCGCCTGAATGTTTACTTTCACCAATACTATTACAATAAATGTGTTGTTGTTGTATTTTTTGGATTAGTTTGGATAAACTTCACTAGCATTTATCAAGCTAGTTGCCCTATTGCATTCTTTACGAAATATTCTAGATTCCTCATATCGCCTGTTCGTTTGTACTTTGCATACACGTGATCCCTCGCAAGCATACTTTTAGCAATATTATAATTGGGGTTGCTGATTGGCACATGGGGTAGCCGATTGGCAATTAACTATTTTTTAGTTGGCACATAATTGTATGAATATAATACAGGCACTCATAAAAGGATTTGAAGAGAGAATTGAGATAGTCAGACGCATATGCAGAAAGCTCGAGTTAATGCCCGAAAGCTAACTGACTATAGTCACGGATAAGCTTGTAGTCCAGTTTAACACGCTTTGATCTGACTTTATAAGAAATGGTTAGAAACTCATGGTCGGAGATGTCAGGCGAAGTGTGCTGACTAGACGCCAATACCCTAAAGTAAACTGACTCTGGAACAATGTATTGATCAAGCCAAGTATGGGTATGAGTAGGTGAGAACAGGACTGAAACTAAATGGTTGGCCTATAAAAGATTATGCAATTTATGGGACATATCAAGCATTTTACAGTTTATATCGCAAGCAACTATAAAATGATTATAAGTTAAAATATGTGAGGATAGGAATTCCTGAAAATCATCAAAATCGGATCGCACGGGGGTTGATGGATTGTAGCAAACTACAATCATAGATGGTAATATCATTTCTGCCATCAAAACTTTAATTTTACCATAAATGGACGAATGAATAGCCTTAAGTTTAAGGCATTTTTTATAGTAAATGCAAACTCTTCTACCCCTTTTACGTGTTCTGTCAAATCTCAAGAAGCTGTACCCATTCGGCGAGACAGCTTCGTTATTAATCTTATTTGTAAGTCATGTTTCGATAAATATTCTCAATCTATCGATATGGCAAAACAGACTACGGGCATTAATAAATCCAAAATTAACACATGTGCTATCTCGATTCACTATCGTAACATTCTTATTTAAACATAAACATTCCGCGATGAGTCCAGATTGAGAATAGAATTGGTGTATGACCTAAAATATAAAAAAATATTAGAAAGCAAGGTATACAAATTATGAAATTTACAATTTAATACATAACTGATATTACAAAGGCTCGAAGTGGTGAATGAATAATAATGTAATGTGGTGGCAGTATTTGTATAGCTGTTGATCTTCTCGGCAAAAAGAAAAATTACAGTGGAAGTAAATTATTTCTGGAAAGGATTGTCGATCCCCATTTGTGGTATAGGGAAATTCCTCGGCCGTTTTTTGAGCCTCCGGCTTTACGCACAAAACATCGAACTAAGACACCAATTGGCCAAAAATAAGGTGACAAAACTTGTACTGCGAATCTTCTTTCCAAAGTATAAGCTTAAACGAAACAAAGGTGAGTTTAGTTTTATCCCGGCCTTTAGGGAGCAGTAGATGACAGTCACCCACATCTTGATTTTTCAGATTGGATTTTAAATAATCAACTAATGCAGCCTTTTCAGTGTGTGGATTCAGCCTGCCATGATAAGCTATGGTTATATGGGACTTCAACGGATTGTAATGAAGTACACGCGGCACCAATTCCAATGATATCAGATGTAGCAATAATATGGTCAGATTGGTTATGCAGCAAGTTGATCCAGGTGTTAGCAGGAGTCTGCATTTGCAACGACTGGGATGACAATCGCTGCGCGTCAATTGATGTATTCATAAAATCATTCATCACAGTGAATGATTCAAACATTTTAAACAGAAAATATGGTATTTCACTACACGATGTACAGAACCAACACAGTTGCTTTGATTTCATTAACTGGTTGTACGTAGAAGTATTTATCCCCGCATATTTGAGGTGAGTATCACGTACCGAGCGGTATAGCACTGCTTGGTGAAATGCGGCAGGTTATACCTTGTCGAGCGAGTTCATTCTCCTTTTCATTCCCCAGGATTCCCCCATCAGGTGGTTGTTGAACTGATCTGCCATCTCGTTGAAAGGTGAGAAACAATTCTAGACTACTTTCGACGTGAGGAAATATGAATTGTGGGAAGCCTAACTGTCCTTAAAAATGCGAATATTCCTCGCAGATATTATACCTCAACCAATCGGCGGCTTCCTTTATCGCGATTAGTTAACCTTGAAAAACGCTGCAGTAATCCGACAGACGAAAAGAGAGGTTTACATTTAATTCTTTACTGAAAACCCCACCCCAATCTTCGAGAAATTAATACCTTCAGTATTCAAAAATGCTTCTCCCAACCAGTTCATTCTGGTGGGGATATTAGTCCTTTGATCAAAAGATGCTGATGGGATGGTACAGTCGGTAGTATTTGGGATGTTCCTGAAGGATGGATAATTCTACCTAGGGTTGTGAAATGAAAGAAAATCTCCAATACTTGAGTGCCTGCTCTCCCAAGGGCCCCACTAACACACTAGTCAGCTGTTCGCGATACTTTTACCAAGGATTTTAAGTTGGTCAGAATATTTAAAACTGGCCATCGAACTGTAACTCCATATAATAAAGTTCGCCTAATAGTAGAAATGTAGGGCCAATTTACAATGTGAGGCGTCGAAACCCTATCGTTTTTTAAAAGCATATTTACAGGAATAAAGCGCCATTTTAGCTTTCTTTACTCTTAATATGTTAGGTTTCCAACTTACTTTGCTGCCCAGAATGAGACCCGGATACTTCGATTTATCAGTGAAGGTCAATCTAATACCATTTAAGCTAGGGGTCGATCTGAGGAAGTTTGTATTTCCTAGTGAAAAGGATTAACTCAGTTTTGTGTGGATTCACATTCAAATGGCAACTCTTAGCCCAATTGGAGAGAATGCCAAGCGTACTTTGCATGCACTCTCTTAAGGTGCAAGGATATTTACCGAAGGTACCAATCGCAACATTATCCGCATAAGCAAGCACCTTCAAGCTTCACTCTTCAAGGTTTAATAACGCGTTATTTATGACCAGGTTCCAAAGAAGAATGGATAATCTTACGGTGTGCCTCTTCTCACAAATCTGCTATTTGAGGACCCACCCAGAGTGGCCGTCACAACCCTGCATTTAGCATTTGTTCTACCCAGCTCCTGAGTGACTCGTCCACGCATAAAGAGGAGAGTGTTTGCATGATCGCTTTTGATCTATATACGTATATGAAGCTGATCCGAAAACCATCCCGAAAAAAACTTTTTAATACAAATGTTTGCGTTCTCGCTTATACAAAATAACAGAAAATTAGAATCCATCCGGAGAAAATACATATAAGTTTTGCTCCGGATCTCAAAAGTTTGATATTCTAATTTTCAAACTTGTGGTAGAAACCAGACCTTCTGTAGAGTTTGGGCCAAATGTTGCTCTAGGAGTCTTTTAGAGGGCAGGTCAATCATAATATCTTATCCGGGTGTGTTATAAATTTCTTTTTTGTCACGGTAATGGATTCAAATGGTACGGTAAACGGTAATGGCTTCAAATATGTAATTTAAAGGTCGATCTTACCACTTTTAAAGGTTTATTACAACAGACCGTGACCAGATATTGGGTCAAATGTTACTCCATGGGCTTATTGCTGGACAGACAACCTTACTCAGGTGTGTAATATATTATTTTTCTGTCAGGTTAGACGAAATTGGCCTCAGACGACGTAGGCTTCGAGTATGTGTCTTAAATGTCGATTTTACCACCTGTAATAATATATTATACTAGAACGCTACTGTAAACTGGGGTAAACATTACTCTGTGGGTCTCAACCCACCCAGGGGAGTAATAAATTACTTTTGTGTCAGGTTAGACGGAATTGGCTACAAACGGTAAAGGCTTCATATAGGTAATTTAAAGTTCGAGTTTACCACATTTAATAATTTATTACACCAGATTGACACCAGATATTGGGTCAAATGATACTTCCTGAACCGTGCGGAGGGAAGGTCAACTTTATCCAAGAGTAAGTTTTTTTCGATTACTCGTTGCCATTTAGAAGGAAATTTCATTATGCCGCTTTTCCAAAACGACTTGTCCCTATTAACAAAACGCTGAGAGAGCCAATTTTCACAAGTTTCTTTTAAGGCCATTTTTACACCTCCAAGAGCATTTGTCATGGACAGAGAAGATAATCGCTTGGTGCCAGGTCCGGACTATAAGATGGATGCTTAATAACCTCCCAATCAAACTCACGGAGCTTCTGGTGGGTCATAATGGACGTGTGAGGTCTAGCGTTGCCCTGATGGAACACGACACTTCGCCTATTGGATAATTCTGGTAGCGCCTGGTCGATTGATGCGTTCAGTCGGTCTAATTGCTGGCAGTAGAGGTCCGACTTGAGCGTTTGGCCATGGGGCAGTAGCTCATAGTAGATGATTCCTTTCCAATCCCACCTAACACAAAGAAAAACCTTCCCGGCCGTCAATTCCGGTTTGGTCATCGTTTGGACCGCTTCGCCAGCCTTCAACCATGATCGTTTTCGCTTGAAATTGTCGTATGTACCTATTTCTCGTTACCAGTTATCATCCGCTTAAGAAATTGCTCGATTTCGTTCCATTTGGTCAAGGATTCACAGGTACGGAAGATACAGCAGTGCTCCAAAAGATACAAAGAAGCATGGAAGTCCTTAACATTCGCCTAACTAAACAAGGCAAATGTCTTCAAGCTCTAAGCAACAGGTTAGATAAGCAAGGCTCTCTAAATGAAATGAAATCCATGCTCTATTAAAATGATGCAAACAAGAACAAATAAAACATTGAGAATAGTAACCTGGAATGCAAATGGGCTAATACAATATATTCCAGAATTAGAAATTTTCCTAAATACCGAAGAAATAGATATGTGCCTAGTATCGGAAACCTATTTTACTCCAACTTCATATCTTAAAATATATGGATACAGTTGTTACCACGCCATTCATCCAGCAGGAAGGGCAAGCAGAGGATCGTCGGTGGTTATAAAAGAAAATATCAAACACTTTTTAGATCTTAAAATTGAAGAGGAATATAATTATAAGATATAATTTAATTAAATAAGACTATTATACATTATTTAAACCTCTTGGATCAAGTTTCTAATCGGAGGTAGTTTTAATGCAAAAAATACCTACTGCATACCTGAGCACAGCATTCCGGGCACAATATTGTGAAACATTATTTTTTAATTTTAGGCCGTTAAGTTGGTCAAATTTGAGCTAAATGTTAAAAGCAAGCAAATTGTTGGAGTTTAACTGTAAAAATGGAACAGTTAGCAGGACTTATTTAAAAAAAGTATTCCATAACTTTATGCGAGATTGAATTTGTCGTCGTTTGAGTTAATTTGCAGACTTGTGCGATATACCGTTTAATAACTTAATTTTATTAAGAAACCAACCTTCAATTCAATATTTTATTACTTCAAACTATTGTTTACTCTTACTATAATACATCAGTTTTTTTATTTCCATTTAAATATTAATTGTAAGGGCATTTAAAAGTTAAAATTGTAGCTGAGTATTTAGTTCAATATCATTGAGATCTTCTTCGCTTGTAGTGTTGTTGTATGATATACCCTGGCAGGTTCCTAACATTGCTGAGCACAGCATTCCGGACCAGTTACATTCGCATCTTGTTGTGCATTGCGTACGATAGTTGCAAGATATCAACTTGAGCAGATGTTCTGGAGCCGGTGGCAGGTCAGTTGGACTGGGCAGCAAACTTCTTTTGACAGATTTCCATCTGTTGGTAGCAAAGCATTTCCCAGCCATGCTTGAACTTGATGGTATACCCGAAATGTATGCTGATCTGCAGCTGATTATGTTGGTGGGAGACAAGCTAAATCGAATTTAGAATGTATCTGATGATTACCAATTATTCTGTTGTATGCAAGATATCTTGCTTCTTCTAGTGGAGTCTCTTTGGTGATATTATATAGTTGGTGGCTGCAATATTTTCCTTCGTGACACTCGTTTGCAAGAACACTTGCACGTCGGTCCTCAGTTCTGCATTGGTCTGCAAAAGCTTGAATGTTTGTAGTTTTCCTTTCCTGTACAATGCTTAGGTTGTTTCGCATCCGGTAAAAGCATGAATAACTGGAAGCAGATCGCTTAATGAAGACGGCCGTGTCTTCTCTGCTGCTATATCATACAAAGTCTTCGATTTGGGGCAAAGAAGCCAAATTGTTTGACGTGCTAGTGAACATAAAAATACAAGCAGCATGAGGTTGTCCGAGACTTCTGCAGTAACCACCACCTGATCCCCACGATTTGAAAAGCTCACAGCTATATTTGCGATAGAGGTACCTGTGACATCTTCCGCCTGATGTGTATGTATGTTCAAACAATGTAGATGTTGCTTCAGTTTGTCGATGAATTTCGACTTATTATGGGTGTTTGCGAGAAATTCGCTTTGAGGAGTTGTGCTCTCTCATATTCGCTCGTCTACTTCGATGGTTGCTGAAATTTTGGCAATGGCTCTTCCTTTTGTTCTTCTCCTTTCGTGGTGGCGTAGTCCGGATAACCATCAAACACTACCGTTGTGTTTCTGCCATATTTTTGCCATAATCACCATAAATTTGTAGAATCGTGTCATATGTCGCTGGCTTTGGCCATACTACCGAGTGAAGCAGATGACCTCCATCTAGAACATATTTGAAATATGTTGGAAAATTGTTCCTACCAATGTCAGCCCTTTTAAATATGGTTTTGATGCTCGATTTTGTTCCCTTTCGTAGGAGAAATGTGTCTATGCCGTCTAAAGTACATACATTAACATCAGCATTGTCAAATACAAATGGCATAAATTCATTTTTTGCCACGTGTACGTCTGCAAACTCTGTTGCGCATTTAATGTAATTGGCAGCCTCATTGTATGATGCAGTTATCAATATTGAACTCAATAGGTCGGTTATATGCCTCGAATCAACTTTACGATGAAGGTAAACTGGTAATCCAAGCAGCGCTGGTGATATAAACGATTTTGGTTTGCATCCGTATATCATACATTGATTGAGAAACTGCACCTGCATCATATTTGTTTTCGTTGAAGAGCATGTGTTTCGTTTTTTATAAAGAGTTTCCTTATAAATATCTTTAAAGTCGCTGGTACAAACTCTTCACCATCATTTTTTATATCATCGAATGTTGGATATTCCGTTGTATCATAAATTTGGGACTGGATGGGACTTCTTTAATAATTGCTGCTGCTGCTTTAACAATTCTAGCGTTCTCTTTTTCAATAGAACTGCATTTGTATGAGTCCCAATTCTGCACTAACAATTTTTCGAGTGGCATGTCCTTTAAAGTTAAAATGATGGTTTTACCAAATAAGTTGGTTGCTACCAAATTTAGTTTAAAATGATTTATAACCAGGTTCGTCAAATAGTAGTCACCGTACAAATATACATCATTGCCACTGAATTCCCTTAGTTTTTACTTCAGATCGCGTAATGCAAATTGGCATTCATTACTTTGTTTTATCAAGGCACACAAAGCTTCAAAACCTGCACGACAGTGGTCATATGGGTTTTCCTCTGGACGGATTAGTGGTCACTTCTCTAGTGGTCAACTCTTCTATTTTGTGTCCACAAATTAATTGACTCACCAATCCATGCATTGACGATACTTCCCCATGCGTTATTGTGTTTACAACAAAGATCCAGGATAGTTTGTTGCATTCGGTTGATTTTACAACACTAACTTGCTTAGCCGGCTTACATTCTTGGAGACAATCTCTTGAATCACTTCGCCACAAAATAAACAATTAATTTTAAAATCAAATGATGGCACACTTGTTCTTAAAATTTTTGGCTGGCTGCAAGCTGATGGTGATGGTCCTGTTTTAGTCTTACCTTGCTCACGCCATCATTTCTTGATTTTGAAGCTTCGATTAACCTACAAATTCCTTTTTTCACCACTGTAGAGTCCTTTTCTGCTTACACTTATTACAAATAATACAAATATTTTTATTTTCCTGCATTACAAAATTTACACTTTTCTGACAACTTTACTCTTTGAGATTCAAAATTACACTGAATAATATTGCCCTGAATCCATACCTATATATAGACTTCAACAATATTGTTCGGTTTATAATCCGCGCGGTATCATACGTAATTCGCATGAATCACCCCTTAAAATGATGCATAGCGTAGATTTAAACATCTGCTAAGACACAGGTAACAACAAATTTTCGTATAATTCTGAAACCGGCTTTCTTTAATAAAAGTAACCCTTAAAAGATTAGAAATGTCTTTTTTCCAAACACACAAAGGAGAAACCCGAAATGAGGGTACATGCACATAGACTTTTTCTGAAATATCTCACTTCGAGCGGGGTTTTAAGGAATTTTTTGTAATAACATATAATATTTTATTATTAAATAACCTCCAATTCTCAGATAATTACGCATACAAAGCAAGTTTCTAAATTTTTTGTATCCAAAGTTATAGCCATTTCAAGAATGCCAGAAATTCAAAAAATAATTTTTTTTTTTATTAATTACAACTGAGTCTGTGCTCATCTAGCAATTTATCTTTCAAATTTACAAATTTTACATTTCTTAAATAATTCTGATTTGTTGGGGTGAAACCCACTGGTTAGTCCCAAAATTGATTAAACCTATTTAAAATATAATTTTAATTTGGTATGTTCACTAGGTCAAGTAGCCTCGAATTGTTCTTTGAAGTCTTCTTTCAACGACAGGGTTATCTATCATATCGCGAATATAGAGGTTTCTATGTTCCTGGAGCCTTATTTCGTATTTCGCGGCGTGCTTTTTTATTTCATCTTTGATGTATTCCATC
This sequence comes from Nephrotoma guestfalica, assembly GCA_963691935.1. Lineage (NCBI taxonomy): Eukaryota > Metazoa > Arthropoda > Insecta > Diptera > Tipulidae > Nephrotoma > Nephrotoma guestfalica. The sequence goes on along the minus strand of OY829913.1, from coordinate 137,888,050 downwards.
TGTAAGTCCCTGTGAAGGTCTTCATTTCTTGTGTGCCATTTCTTGTGTGTCTGTATCATTTTGGCGTTTGTTTGTTTAGTACATCCCCAGAGTTGAATACCGTAGGTCCATATCGACTTCAGTATATGCCGATATAGCAGCAGCTTCTTGTATGTTGTAAGCTCAGAACCTCTACCTATGAGCCAATACATTTTTCTGAACTTAATATTAAGTTCTTCTTTTTTCTTTTTGACGTGCTCTCTCCACTTGAGCTTGGCATCGAGAGTCATGTCCAGATATTTAGCTTTCTTTGCATATGCTACCGGTCGTGAGTTAATTACTATCAGTAGATGGGAAGCCTTTTGATATGTAAAGTTAATATGCGTGGATTTCGTCTCATTAAGGATTCTCCAGCGCTTAGTCCAGTTACAAACCGCCTTGGCAATCTTCTGGAGTTTGTTCGTTGCATCAGCGATATTACTTCCAATGGCCACGATTGCTGTGTCATCTGTAAAGGTGGCTATGGTTCCTTCATCTGTGTTGGATTATCCCTTGTATATAATAAATACAGGATTGGTCCTAAGACACTTCCCTGCGGGACACTGGCAGAGATTTTCTTTAGTTCGTAGTATTCATCTTCATATTTCACACGAAAATGTCTATTGAATAAATAAAATTTTAGTATGGCATAGAATTTCCTCGGCAGATCTCTATGCAGCTTGAATTGCAGTCCACTGTGCCAAACTTTACCGAATGCTTGGGCGACATGAAGAAATATGCTGGAGCATACTTTTTTGCGTTATAACGTTCTTTCAATAACGTTGCTGATTCTATGCACCTGTTCAATTGTGCTTTTCCCTGAGTCCTAATTGATTGGGAGGAATTAGTTGTCGGTCCTCAATTATTGGTTTAAGTCTTTTTAGTAATAATTTTTCAAAGAGTTTTCACATAATTGGCAGCAATGAAATTGGCCTGTATAATTTTTTATCGTTAGGTGGTTTATCAGGTTTGGCTATCATGATTACTTCTGCTACTTTCGATTGCCACGGAACATATTTTAACCGAAAGCTTGCTTTGATTATGTGTAATAGCTTACGAAATCCTTTCTCTGGTAGAGCCTTGATTATTTGGCAAGTAATCAAGTCATATCCTGAAGCTTTTTTAACATTCATGTTGCTTGTCACTTCTTCTTTTAATTCTTTGAGAGTTACTGGGCGTATATCAAAATCATCTAGCTTTTGGATTGGCATTATATTTTCATTGGCTGTTTGAATTGGTAGTGGTTGGAAGGTATCCTCGGGATACTCCGCAAACAGATCAGCCTTCTCTTTAGGACCTCTTGCCCAGGTTCCATCCTCCTTTTTAAGTGGAGGCACTTGCATTTTGGGTTTTTTGAGTCCCTTCGTCGCCTTCCACATAGAATAATCAGAATTTTTTTCATCGGTTAGGCTAACTAGATATCTGTTGATTGATGCGTTTTTAAATTCTTTAAGAAGTGATTTGAGACTGTTACCTAAATTGTTAAGAATTGTTTTGTTCTACGGTGTTCTAGTTATTTGCCAGGTTTTACGTGCCCGTCGTTTTTGTCTTACCAACTCTCTAACTTCCATTGGGTAGGATATGCTAAGCTTCTTCTTATTTTGTATAATGGTGGTATTTGCTAAAGCAGCATAGTGAATTGCTTCATTGAGTAGTTATAATTCATCTTCCAACTGGTGGGGATTTCTTATCGTCACCTGAAGATTGATTTTTTCCTCCAATACTTCACGAAAGAGATCCCAGTTTGTTTTTGAATTTGTTAATCTGGGTGCACTCTCCCTTTGAATTACCATTTGACTGACAGTCATGATAACCGGCTAATGATCCGACACTAGAAAATTACTGTCTTCAATGTGAATGTAGTTCTGTGATATACCTCTGGCTACATTAAAGTCTATTAGGTCACGTATCTTTGTACCGTCAGTGGCCCAATATGTTGGGGAACCACCAGAGTAAAATTCACATTTTGATGTCCGCCCTGTTTGAAGCAATTCTTTAACTATTGACGTCGTAAGTCTAGATCCCAATAGGTGTTTTTTGCATTAAAGTTACCTCCAATATTAAAATCCCAGCGATTTAAATACTTTAAGGTAGTCCTCCCTTTTCAAGTTATGCCGGGGAGGGCAATATATTGCAGAGACAGTAAGCTGTCTGTGTTTAATTTGGATCCTTACAGTAGTGACTTGCATTGTTTCTTCTTCGATATTTGATTCTAAATGGTGTTTTGTATTTTATTTTATTAGTAATGCCGAACCACCTCTTGCTCTTTCCGCTGGATGAATGGTTTGATATAAGTTATAGCACCGTATTTTAACAAACGAAGATTTAACTAGATGGCTTTCAGATATTAAGAAAATGTCGATTTTTTCTGAATTTAAAAATATTTCTATTTCTGGAATATGTTGCATAATGCAATTCGCATTCCAGATTGCTATTTTGAAAGTTGTGTTCTTACTTAACATTTTTTGTTGGATTGCGTTGAGGGAGTTGCATTTTCTTCAGTTGATCAAGTATCATGTTGTTCAGATTACTTTGGTCATCTAGCCGCTTTGTAATAGCTGCAATGCTGTTCATAATGTTTTCCATAATTTGGTTACTTTCAGAGCCCATATGTTTGGTTGAACCCAAACTTTTCACTACCTGCGCAAATGAACTTCTTTACACTGTATTGCTTGGTTGTGGGTTTTGATACATCTGATTTGATATTTGAGCCCTTCGATTTTCGTGATTTTGCGGTTGATTTCTTGTTTTATCTCTTACTACAAAAAATAGTTGTTTAGCAACCTCACAGCCTCGCTAATTAGCCGGATGTTGGGCCTTACAATTTGTACACTTGGCTGGCACATCTCTCCCTATTGTACATGCCTGGGTAAAATGATTACCTGAGCATTTTAAACATGTTGGATCCCGGCCGCAATATCTTTGGGTGTGATTAAATGCCTCACATTTCTTCCATTGGGGTTTGCGTGTTGTGGTTCTCCTAATTGGTTCGATATTCATCTTCATGTGAAGGATTCCTTTTATTCCATAAATGTTTTGAACAGTCTCTTTGTTGTCAAATACCAGCATAAAAAGAGGGAGTCCCCTTTTAGTGATGATTTAGTTTCCTTCCTGAATTTCTGTTCTCTCTTTTTTAACAATATTCACAGCATCTAGTATTTTAAAACCTTTATTTTGTAAGTCTTCCATTATTTCTTTGCTTGAGCAAGTGTGATGCAAACCTCTTGCCATGACTTTTATAGGTCGGGCCTGTTTGTTTCCGTAAGTGAACCACTGATACTTTTCAGCATTCAATTTCATAGATAAGGTTCTATAAGTATCTGAGTCCAGAGTATTAATTTTCCAAACGTCATTATTTAACGCTGTTACTTTATAGTCTTTGTCAGTAACTTGATTTCATCAGTGACTGAATTTCTAGGTAACTGGATACACCCACAATATTTATTGGTGGGGGTGACTTTTCTTTCGGTTGCACCAAATTTGGTGTAATGCTCTTGGTAGATTTACTACCTTTTGGTTCATTGGCTTTGGGTTGAGCAACGTTTGAATCTGGACTAGATTGTCCCATACCATTTAATTGTTCAGCCTCAGGTGACGATTCAGCTTTTCTTTTCTTACTCTTCCTGGACTGCTTTTTCTTCTTTAGGATCCAGTACGTCTCTCTTTGTAATTCATCTTCATCAGTGGAATAGATGAGTTTGTCTGGTCCAATGCTTCCTACATCGCAATCTTCTTGTGGGTCCCGATTCATTTTTAGGTTTTCATTTTCTTGCTTTAGATACTCAATTTCCTCGCTTAGCTTGGTAAATAATTGCTCCATATGCTCTAGCCTCGCCAAGAGATTCATATTCTCCTTTTCTAGGTCAAAAGTTGTTTTACTAGATTCGACTATTTGCAAAGTAAAATTTCCGGTGGCATCACTGATTTCGTGTAATGTTTGTCTAGGTATAGCGCTATAAAAAGTATCGGTTTGGTCAGCTACCGATTTGCTTCTATTTTTCTTTATCAGTGATCTTTGTAAATTTGGTCTTCTCTGGAACGGATTTGATGTTCCCTGATAATGCAATAGATGGCGCTTTCCAGAATCCATAGGGCCAGTCTCCACAGGGAGTGGATTTACCAATGTTGATATTGTTGTACCACCTGTAGCACTATTCTGGTAATTCCCCGGGGATAGGGAACCGGGGAAAGAATTTATATGTAATTTCTGTTCTAATATTATTTTTCCGGCCTACTGAGAAGAAAAGTTTGATGTAAATATTTATAAATTGGGAGTAATTTTTCCATATCTAAATTGGCAGAGCACATTATTTCCCATTTAATTTTGTTTTCAAAAAAATTAACACTAACTTTTTACCTCAGCATGCCAGAAAAAAAATATTTAAATAAAAATTACATATAAAATCTTTCCCCAGTTCCTTATTGCCGGGGAACTACCAGAATAGTGCCACTGGAGTATTATTTCCTTTTATTTGTACCATTGCATAGTTTTGATTGACTAATTAGCTATTCTGCTTCACTACTACGAAGGGATTGAGTACCGCAACCGTTCGTTCTACAAAACATTGCCAAGAGTACGCCCGTATCCATTTATGAATACTTCGTGGAGGCTGTCAATCCCGTACTCCCAAAAAATAATGAAATAGTAAAAACTAAAGTACCGTTATTTTTTTTTACTCAACACATAGAGGTGGTGAATTTTCTGAAAAGTTGTGCCGAAGTATAGGGAACAATATTATATTAGTTAAAAGTTTATTGGAATTACTTACAAGTTTATATGGAACCCTGTTTTTGTTTCCTGGACTATAAAGTAAATATCAGCAGGAGTACCACAAGGTAGCGTTCTGGGACCAACTTTATATATTCTATCCAGCTAACTTTATATATTCTATACGATGGAAGAGAATAACATAGGGACGTTTGCGGATGATACGACCATCTTAGCAATTGCTAATAGCATAGAAAATACACAAGCAAATTGCAAAAAGCTACTAATATTGTCAGTACCTGGACGAAGAGAGGGCGAATGGCGAATAAAACTTAATGAAACAAAATTTGTTCACATAAACTTTACCAACGAAAAGGTCAACTGAATACCAAAAGAACTGAACTCTCAGCAAATTCCCGATGCAACACGGTAAAATATCTAGGCATGACTCTAATTTACGTTGTATATTGGATGATTCAAACCCAATAAGATGGCTGCGAAGGAAGAAACCACATGATCTACTAGATGCAATCAGGACCGCCTAAAAGTATAATAAAATTGTAAAGAGGACTAACCAAAGGGCTACAACCCTTCAAAAAAGAATATAAATTATGAAAGATAAATTACTACATGATCTGTAAATCAGCTGTAATAAATAAATATATAGAAAAGAAAATAGAACAAACAGGAAGATCATTTCTAACACGATTTAAAGAACATGTCAACGACATAAACAGATCCAAAATCGAACTACGCACAACATATCAAAACAGAAAGACATCAATTCACAGACTTTGACCACAACTTAACAATACTGCATAAAGCCAAAAAAGGACTCGTACTCAACAGGCTAGAAGAATTCGAAATTTACAAATACAAAGACAGCAACATGTTATTAAATGACAAATTGAATACCAAAACCAACAGGATTTAGAAACTTATTATAGACAACACTAACCACAGTAGGAGGATCATAACAAATTAGACCTATAATTAGTATAGAAGCAGCATAATTTTAAGAAAAATGTATTACTTCTAAAAGGCACTGAAGAAGAAATTTATTTTCGAGATCGATATTCCAATAATAAATAAATAACATTTACAAGAGTTTTGTATTAAACCAATTTAATTGCTTTAAACCTTTTGATTTGATTTGAGTTTAAACCCGCTATGCTCACTAGTAGCCAACTTTTGATGCACTCCATTTTAAAAGCTTAGCTGTGCTTCTTTCTCAACTATCTCAAAAGCAGGTCAATTTTTATTTACAATAAGAAAAGTTGGTCTTAACCTAAATTATTTATATACAAGCTTTTTACCATAAAATTATCATTTATTTCTAAAGCTTATTCAAACTACAAACATACACTATACTCGTGCAAATAATTTATATCCACCACAATGAATTCGATCAAATAAATATTTAATATTTTGATTCCAAATTTTTATATATTTCTATTCCAAAATTGATATATACACTCGTATGTCATTTTTCATGAATAACAACAACACCATCTATCAGAACCGTAAAAACTTGAAGCTTTTTTTTACTGTCTTCTTGTATTCGAACTATTTTACTGTATATTTTCCTAGTGATAGATTTTTTTTGTGTGCTGCTATTTAATTTTTCCAAGTAAAATAAATTGCAAGCAAGATATCAATATATTCTGGAAAATAAAACGAGCGTTTTACAACAACATACGAAGACGAACAAAAAATTTACAGATAAAAATTATAAATAAATAAAAAATGTTTTTATCATCTACTTTGAATTTCATGATTTCTGTTGTTATTTGCACACAAGACTAAGAGCTTTTATAATAATTTTTTTTTGTCCCGCTGTTCTTCAGTGTTATGTCGTATTTATTATTATTATTTTTTTTGTTTGGTTGGTTTCTCTTATCTTATTAATGTTTGTATGTGAGGGAAAATAGCAAAAACCAAATCAAATTGAACACAACACAATAAAAATACAAATGTATAAAATTAAGAGGAAGAAGATCTGAAATGAAAATTGGTTGTCCACCGACCGCACCAAGCAAGCATAAGCAAATAACGAATAAATACAAAAAAAATAATTCAGGTCATGTTATTGATTTTTTGTATTCATTTTTCTATTTGATATTGTAAATATCTATACAAAACACAAATACGAGTATACGTTATAAAATGACAGTGATAAGAAATAAATTAGGTCATAATTGAAATATTATTATTTTAATAAATTAATTTAAAAAATATTTTTTTTTTAAAATGGATGATGGTTTTTAATGTAATGATGACTGTACTTAAACAAAATTAATGTCCCGTGGTAACAATGTAGTGTCAACGAGATTTTTAGGTATGGGAATAATTAGCCGACGTAATTGTTTTCGGAAATATATTCGTAATTAATTATCAAAAAAATATTTGTCACGCACATATATTTGTGTGAACAATTACTCGACAGGAACACGAAATTGTATTTGAAATATATGAATTAGTCCGCCGAAAACGAGTTTTAATTTATTGAAATTTGATAATTTGCCATTTATTATTGTTATTATCTAAAGTGAATGCTGTTAACGTCGGTATATCATGCAATTGTCACATTAAGTAAATTTGTTAAAGTGAGATATTTTAATTGATTTGGATGATACTTTATGTCAATTCGAGTGGCCCAAAGGGCACCGCACTAAACAGAACACATTTTTTAAAATTCCCTAGAAAATTCAACAAATTACAATTATATGAGTGAATTTAAATCACTTTGAGAAGTTTCGTGTTCTATAAAATTCTTTTAAATTTTTATCGAGGTATATAAATGCCATAAGCAAAGGAAAAATATAATAATCAAAGATAAATATAATCTTAGACGTGAAAATTAAATCGTTTCAATTTTGTAGTTATATTACTAGTCCGAAGCTCAGTTAGTAACCCACATGTAAGATGGACTAACTTAACATCCATATATTGATATATCTGTGGTATTAAACAAAAACAGGATATCTGCAGTTAATCACTTCTTCAATTTATTCCACCATTTGCTCTAAAATTTAAAGCTTCATTCGATAACCTAACTCATTTTCCGAAACTTTCATTATTTTCCGAGAAAAATTTGATCAAAATTGGTTATGTTACGGTTACACAATAAATCGTTCCATAAAAACAGTTTATATTCAGATAGCCAGTGTAACTTTAAAATTCAGAACGGTAAAAATTTGTAAAAAATTAGTTAACTCAACATAGATAATTTTACACACCTAAGAATGTGATAAATAAAATATCGAATAAAAGCCTATCTGCAGTTAGGCGGTTTCAATGGAACGTACTGTCAACTTTTTTAGCATATATACAGTTTTTTGTTAAACTATCTCAAGATAACATCTTTTTCCCAAATAAATTTACCATTTCGAAACAGATAAAAAAAAGTTAAACAGGGGATTCCCCATAAAGTTATTTCGAGAAAATACTTGTATCGATTTACTTTAAGTTTTCATTCCATTGTTAAGCTTTATGATGAAAGGTTGTAATTTATGTAAAATTATTGTGGAAATATATTGTAAATTATTTTAAAGCTACATAATTATTATAATCAAAAAATCTTTGAATTTAACATGAATAGTAGCGGATCACTTGATTCATTTGATTTATTATTTCATCGGAAGTCATCTATATTTCATGTGACAGTGATGATGCTGAAATAGTTAATTCGAAACAACATATTGTAAAAGTGAAATTAGAAAATGTTGAATGCTCTCAAGGTATGAATATTTTAAATTGTTGAATTGTGTTTATGAAAATCAACCTAATATTTTTAACATACATGATGTAATCGCTGATGGTAAAGAAATGGTTTCGAAAAAATTAACAAAAATGAAAGATCCCTTAGGGGAGGATTACAGAACTGAAATGGAGCTATTGTCACCCGATCTGTTTAGTTCAGAGTCTGACGTTGATGAATCTGCAAATGAAGAAAATGTTGAATGCTCTCAAGGTATGGCCACGAATGACGACGATAGCGACCCAGAATATCAACCTCAAGGAAATTATGATTCTTACGAGTCATCTGACGAAAGTGAAATAAATTTTATGGCTCACGATTCTGATACAATCTGTGATGAAATAACTTATCTCGAAGATGAATGCGCAACGTCAATCATTCAAATTGAGAATCAAAACGAGGCTATTCAAAAAGACAAAAATCGGAAAATAACAAAACGTGAAGAAATACAAAGACGCAAAAGAAAAAGAAACCCCGGGGAAGAATACACGACAACTAAAGGCTTGTTACAATGAGTAAATCACCAAGAAAACTAAAGACATGTAAGTTAACATGTTCCGAAAAGGTGTCGGAGGAAATGCAAATGCAATGCTTTTCTGAATATTGGTCGGTTAAAACGTACATTAGTCGATTAGCGTTTCTTTCAAAATGTTTGAAAATTGAAAAAAAAATCGAATAACTAATTTAAAAAATCCTAAACGGGATCGGCGCATCACCGTCAAATACTTTTTAACGAACAGAACAACCTTGGAAGGAATAAAAGTGTGTCAAACTTGTTTTCTTGCTGTTCTTGGCAAAAAAAGGGGAATATTACGAACTGCTATAAAAAAATTACAAGAAGGCAGGGGTGTTTCTGATGACAGAGGATCATCGGTAAATAAACCGAAAATAACATCCAGCCAGGAGCAGGAAATGATAAATCACATTAATAGTTTTCCTAAGTATGAATCGCATTACTCGAGATCTCATACACAAAAAAATTATCTTCCAATAGGATTAGAACTTATCAAAAATGTACGAGATGTACTCAGAAGTAAATCCACAAACAAAAGTTACGTTATCAAAATATCGTGAAATTTTTAAAAGATTGAATTTAAAATTCAAACATCCGCAACTGGATACCTGCCAAAAATACGACAAATTTGCTTTGCAAATTAAAATAGCCAACGAAGAAGAAAAATTAATTTTTGAAAGAGAACGAGATCTTCATCAGGAGCGTGCTGAACTAGCTTATGAAGTACAAAGAGCAGATAAAAACGACCCATCTAAAACTGTACTAGCTATTGATCTTCAACAATGTTTGCCAAATCCTTATTTGAGATCAAACATAGCTTTTTATAAACGAAGTCTTTGGACCTTCAATCTGAAATATCCGAAATTGCGACGATAATTCGACATATTGCTTCGTTTGGCATGAGGCAATGAGTGGTCGAGGAGCCAATCAAATAAGCTCTTGTAAAGGGTGGTTACATTTTAAGAGCCGATGTTGATTTTGAATAAAACACAAATTATTTAGGAAATTATAGTCAATTCTTTTTATTATGATAATATGGTATGGTTCAATTTTGTATGGAACAAAATATCGGCCAAATGGCCGCCGCGACCTCGGCGGCACACCTCCACCCGATGGTCCAAATTTTCGATGACGCTTAGGCATAATTGAGGTTCTATTCCGTTAATGTGCCGAATTATCTCATCCTTTATCAAATAACCCCAAAGAAAGAAGTCCAACGGTGTCAAATCACATGATCTTGACGGCCAATTGACATCGCCACCACGTGAGATAACACGGCCATTGAATTTGTCGCGCAAAAGAGCCATTGTTTCGTTAGCTGTGTGGCAAATGGCATCTCACGATAGCGAACACCATTCACGGATGATGCCGCCAGCCCATAAACCGCACCAAACAGTCACTCTTTGTGGGTGCATTGGTTTTTCGACAATCACTCTTGGATTATGATTCGCCCAAATGCCAAATGGCAATTCAGCTTATTGACGAATCCACTGAGATGAAAATGTGCCTCATCACTGAAGATGATTTTCTTCGAAAATTGATCATCCACTGTTGCCATTTCTTGCCACCATTCTGACCATTGACGACGTTTGGAATGGTCAAGAGGCTTTAGTTCTTGAGTCAATTGCACCTTATAGGCGTGTAAATGCAAGTCTTTATGCATAATGTTCATCAACGACGAGCGTGAGAGGTGCAATTGTTGAGCACGACGACGAGTTGAGGTGGACGGCTCTTCAGCCACACTATCGCGAACAGCAGCAATATTTTCTGCTGTACGAGCTGTACGAGCATGCACAGGTATTTTAAAATCTCCTACAGACCCGGTTTGCTCAAATTTTTGCACGATTTTTCCGATTGTACGCACATTTGGACGATTAAATTGACCGAAAAAATCACGAAGTGCACGACATTTTGATTTGAACGCCCATTTTCATAATATGCCTGAATAACTTTAAGGCGTTGCTCGATGGTGTATCTTTCCATAGTTCAAATTGAGTTAGTCTGAAATTGAGAAATGTCAAATTAAATGCAGAAAAAAACTTGACGTTTAGGTGTGGTTCACATTCAATGTCGGCTCTTAAAATTTAACCACCCTTTATATATAAATATCTCATGTCTGCGGAAAACTTAAAGCAGCATGTAGTGCAGCATGTTTCAGTGATACATGTTCAGGACAAAATAATAACAACATCGTATGCAGTATGATGCAGTATTTCCTTGAACATACAAATAAAGTAAAAATCTAGGAACATAAATTTCTCGAACAAGGTCACACTCATTTAGAGTGTGACTCCGATCACAAATTAATCGAAAATAAAAAGAAACGCACTAACATGGAAATAGTTCATCCGCACGGCTGGGCCCAAATGATGCGAATGTGCGGCAGAAAAAAAAAATGTATGTGATTGAAATGAAAAATTCAGATTTCTACGATTTTGCACAGCTTTAAAAAACATATATAAAAAACCTTACAAAACTGAATGTGGAATGAAAATAATATGGAACCATATACGACTGTTAAGGTACTTGTAATAAACTTTATTAGCTTTTAATAATAATCGAATTTATTTATTTTTGTCATTTTAGATACGTCAAGAATGTAAGTGGTTCTGTAAAGTACCAAACGAGCCACAAAAGTGACGCAGAGATTTTTAGAATGGTTACAAATCGCAAGTCCAATATAAATTTTAGAGTGTTTCAATTAAATTCGTCACACAATGGATTAAGTAATCCAATATCCAAAGAAAAATATAAAAATATAAGGATTTATTAGATTTGTTACAGTTTATCCCCCAAGACCTTCACAATTTTTACAAGGAGCTACCTGTCAAGGAAAATATTGCAGATACAATTTATTTAAATCATTCAGATAATGATGGATAGTACTTATTATTGTATTGGTATTAGGCTTATTAAATTATTTGTCATTAAAAAGATAATATAAAGGCTATAAACTAGATATCTTTTAATTACAAGTAACTTATAAGTTATAAGTTTATTTCATTATTTTGGATTATGGTTCAAATTATTTTAATCTTAAAAATGGTCGATTATTGTTCAATTAAAAAAGACTGGTTTTATTTTTTAACAAATTTGTTTTATTTTCCAAAATTTAGGATTCAAATTCCTCAAATGGTATCATTTAATAAAATAAAAAACCTCGAATTCCAAAATAAATTTCTTTGGTAAAAATGGGTTATGTGCAGTTAACAAAATCTAATTGTTGCCATTGTGTTTGATTAAAACTGGACAACTGCACATATCAAGTTTATGGAAAATCATAATTTCAATAACAAAACAGGATATCTTCTAATTAATTCAAATTAAGCTTTAATATACATATTTATATACATATAAATAATCAGTAATACTTATCGGCTTAACAAAAAAAAAAAATATAAATATTCAACTCTGTATGTAAAATATTTAAAAAAATCTTAACCATAACTTTAAATACAATTTCCCAACATTTGAGATTTCGCAGATATCCTGTTTTTGTTTAATTCCACAGATATATCAGTAATATGTCAATAATTGGATGTTAAATCAGGCCAACGAAGTATGTCTTAACTTTGTCCTATGTGACGTCATTATATTTAGGACAATTTTAGGACAAACTTCATTCGTCTAAATAAAATTTTACTATCTTTAGAATTACTGTCACTTTTTTACTACATTTAGAATTACTGTCAACACATTGGTAAACAATATGGCATGACTAAGCAAACATTTAGGCGAAATTATTATATATGAAAGTAATAAAAATAATACAATATTCTGTTAATAACAATTATTGTTTAATAACAAAATGCGATAATGCATAATTTTAATTTCTAAGAGAACGAAAAAAAGCCAGCGAAATATTTAGTATATATAAAATAAATTAATTAAAAAAATAGGAAAAATAATGATAATAAAATTTCTAATTACAAAAAATAACAAAACCAAAATAAAAAAAGCTAATTAAATATAAATAACATACATACGCTTTTGCCATAAAGTAAATTTTCTTTGTTCGCGAAAATTGTGTAATTAGTACTTGTGATTGTGATGACTATAGGACGACTTATAGGACATCGGAATAATCCCGGGATTTCCTGTGAATGTGTGGTTGATCTTCTTGATCATATTCGTAATAAGACAGCAGCCTGGATTTGCTACTTGTGTAAAGCGTAGATCCATTATAGATGAGTCGGAAAGTACCAGTGAGACAGTATTGAATAATTCATCTGATCTTCCAGAGGTTTTGAAAATATTAAATGACCCGCGTGCTAGAATAATTAATGTGGAAACCTCTCAACAATATTTTTTCTAACTGGTTTGATAATTTTTTTGCAACAAATTAATGCAATATCTGAGAACAAGATGCTAAAGGAGAAAATCAACCAATTGGAATCTAAACAGTCCTCTTATGATTATAAATTTCACAAAATTGGAGCAAGTTTGGATAAAGAATTTCAACACACAATTCAAAATGTTGTAGTAATTAGCGGTCTACCATCAAGTATGCATCTTAAAAATGAAATGGTCACCAGTTTGCTTAATCCAATCAGCATTCTTTGCTATTGTGGCTTGTAGGTCATATATAGAACTCATCCCTGATTGTTTCATCTACGTCTTTTGTTGGATCGAATTAATATTAAAAGTTGTGTTTGCATTTTTCAATGGAATCCTGTTACGATGCTATGATTATTCTGCAGGTTTCTATTCCATTAATGCGCATTCTTTGCTTTAGCTGTTGTCGCGTCCGGGGAATATATTAAGTAATTTCCCTTGTCTTTATTTCACCACTGTTTTTTTATTTTATTTTTTATTTTATCTTTGCAATCTGTTCTGCTATATTTCCGATTTCCGTAGAGCCATCTGCACATTGCATAGCTCCATGCCAGCTCATAATAGTAGTAGTAAGGGGTCATAGTTGTGTTCCTTTTTGCGATCGTAATCTGATGATGGAAATTTCTTTGTGCATTCTAACCCCTATATCGTGATTCAAATCTGTTACCTCCCGATCCAAACACCACGTCCGTGTAAGATAGCCAAGTGTCGGATATTTGCCGCCGCCAGGTTGCATTATTTATTCTAGTAATTGGTTTTTGTCACAATTTTGAATACGGATCAATGAATGATTGATCCATTGAATTCTAGCCAGCTTCCAGGGCTTCTGAGTAAGGTATACCGGCCAGAGCCGGTAGCCGGAGTTTGAGCAAACCTGAGCAAAATGGATATCGTTCCCATTAAAAAACCCCCACCTGTATTCTTGTTCAAGACAAGATTATCATCACAGCTATCAGATAATTTTAGTCTGGAAAACAACATTATCTGTTTAAGAAATACCTTTCTGTTTTGTATTTAGTTTTGATCAAAATCCAACCACGTTGTAGTAACCCCAACTACGTTCCTCATGCGAAAATGTTCATGACAGACAACACATTTGGCACAGTGAAACCATAGCCGAATTTAGCCTTAAAAAATCGCTTATGGTTGTATCAATATTGAGTACATCGATTAACCAAGATTTTAAATCTCACCTATTTGTTTATGAAAAAATGAATTTTAATTGCCAAAATATAGGTATAAAAGATGACCACTTCATACAGAAAAACAATGGAAAAAACAACAAAAAAATAATAATCTACATTGTCTACTCAAAAATCAATTGTCTACACTATTTTCGACACCAACATGTAGGCAAATCAGAAATACGCATAGACGCACAACACTACTCGTTTCTTAACCGATGCTTCCGGTATTGCTATAACCATAATCGATTCAGCTCAACAACATAAATTATATTTTCTTTAGTTAGTATTGTTTTACCAATATTTGAGCTACGACTAGCTTAAGTTTTTGCACACTGGAAAATTATTACTCGCATATCACTCGGTAAATTATCGTAAGCCGGTAGCTAACGTAGCTTTCAACCCAGTTTAATACAAGCCTTGTAAGGCCATTCGACGGAAAATCCATAAAATACGGATACTGCTTTATAGAAATTAATAATTTCAATTCTTACCTAAATCAAATTAGATCTTTAAAAAGAATAAAGTAAATGTTGGTATGCAATGTGCTTTCATGGGTTTTATCGATAATCGAAACACAGTACGAGGCTAAAACCAGCTTCAAAAGAAATACCCTTCCAAACTGATACTGTATATACCTGTTCATTATACATATTCAGATATGGCTAACACACAACTAGGTTATGTACAATCGGTGCGATGTTACCTTGGAGGTAGGCATTTTTTATAATCCATTCTCTTCCGATCAACTGAGATTTACGTTTGGCCGGCAAACTCATTAATTTATAATCCATGGACGATTGTTTTTCCTGCTTCTTTTTCACTCTGTATTTATATTGCCGGAAATACCCATCGAGCTTTTTATAAAACTTTCGCATTAGTATGATTATTAAGTATTTAGTTGTCTGAGAAACTTTTTGTGCTTTAACAGTTTATTGCGTGGTGAGGAGATCATTGTGGTACATGGATGTGTTAATGGTTCTGCCTTTAGTTTAAAAATTAAACTTTATGTAAAACTCCTTTTTAACACAGATGTCAATAATTTAATTTTGTCTGTACTAAAACATCTAAAACATATTGAACACATGTATATCAGTACAGTACTATGAAGAATCTTGGGTTAATTTTTTTTAAATGTGTGGTAAGAACGAAGCTCTAAATCTTTAAAACGTTCCATTTATCAAAAAGATGCTGAACAAGT
The DNA here is from genome assembly GCA_963691935.1 of Nephrotoma guestfalica. Lineage (NCBI taxonomy): Eukaryota > Metazoa > Arthropoda > Insecta > Diptera > Tipulidae > Nephrotoma > Nephrotoma guestfalica. The sequence goes on along the minus strand of OY829913.1, from coordinate 137,872,330 downwards.
TGCTAATTGCTAACAGAAATAACAAGTTTTGGCATTGTCGACATATTGTCTACATTTCGATTTTCAATTATTAAATTATTTACCTACACAACACTGGTCGCTGATTAAGCTTTGAGTTGAGTCTGAAATTTTTATCCGGATGTGAAACAAACAGTTAGACATAGGAACTGGGAACGCGGCAGAAATAAGTGTTGGGTCTTATCAATCTCTTAATTAGATTGAACATTTCATTCCTACTGCTTTGCGAATGTATTTTATAAAAAAAAACTAAAAACTGACGGTCTCATAACATGATAAATATAAGTAAATGAGCTTACCCACCCACCCTTACACACACATAATATATTAGTAGTTATTTGTCTATGGAATACTAGAGTTTGTAAAAAGATAAATAGAAAATGGGTACACATTTATTTCGTTGTTCATTTCTATTGTAGAGAATATTTCAATATTTGTTTGGTAAATTTCAAAGATAAATAACCAGAAGGAGCTTATACAGTTTAAATAATAAATAGTACATAAAATTTAATTTAAATTATTATTATTATTAAGCGAAATATACGAAAGCATTGTTGTAAAGAGTTTAGTATTCAGTTGCTATCCTATAAATTTTTCAATTTTTCCAACGCAAAACAGAAAATTGGTGTCAAATCATTCTATCATGCGTCTTTTGCCGTTCCCGACTGTATTTTAATGAAAGGACTAAAGCAATTTTTTTAAAAGCTCAATACAATAATTTTTGTGCTTTTATTCGGGCGTATATGCATATTATAACGACTCAGTTATTATTTGGTTCGAATTGCTATAACAATAACTATAAATTAACACATTTTGTCGTAAATGCAGTAAAATTTTATTCATATATCGATGTTGAATGCTCTGCAACTCTGTAATATTGGATATGACGTTGTTCAACCGTAAAATTGAGGGAACAAAAATAAAATATAATATTAGGTGTGCAAGTAGTAACTCTACATTTTTGGTCAAATTCAACTTTATTGAAAATATAATTGTTACAAAGATTAATTATCGAAATATTCGAAATTACTATTTGTAGTCTTTTGTCATTTATCATAAACTTGGTTGTTTCGAATCAAAATAGTCGTCGAGCCATTTTTGCACACACATTTTTGCATTCAACTATCGTGAACCGCTGACGTGATTCTAAGAAGATCAGTTCCTGAGTTGTGTTTGCTATATGTGGACGCGTTGTCGTACAGTAATATCACCTTCCGCATTCGTTGGCCCGTAAATGCACATTTTTCCTCCAGAGCATCTCTTAGTTTGATCAAATGGGCCTGATAGCGTTCAGCTGTAACAGTTTGACCAGGTTCCAGAAGCTCGTAGTAAATTACCCCTTTGGCATGAATTTTCACTTTTTTAACTGATGTTGATGGCTGATGTTAACAGCCGTGGTTGATGGTAATGATTTTGTGCAAAAAATTCTTTCTATGTTACCGTGAAAGCAAATTCATGCAGATGTCAACTCTTCGGTTTTCGTTTTCTTCGGTCAGTTTATGAGGAACCCATTTTACTTCCTTCTGTATTTTGCCCATTGCATGCAATCGAAGTGATATTTCTTGGTGAGTAACTCCTAACTGTTCCGCAAGCTCTTTCTGAGTTTGACACGGATTTACATCCAGTAAAACTTTAAGTTCTTCGTCATCAAATTGTATTAATGTACCTGGACGTGGATCGTCCTCAAGTTTAAAACTGTCATCCATCGCTTAAAATTGATGCACACGAAACGACAGAATGACTAAAACGTATGTCCTAAAAACAGCAATGACTAAGCTACATATAGTTGTAGGTTTCGACTTAATTGAAACATTAAAAAAATATTATATTTAATTTTTTGATTACATCTCACTATGACAGAGTTTTAGCTTAAACTAAAACCAAAAATTATCTTTTAACTATTCTAAAACAACAAAATGCCTACTTTGCTAAAAGTTGGAATGAACTTGTTTCCCACGTTTTGTTATCAACATTCTTCATTGATCTTAATTCAGTTTTTGGGATTTGTTATTCAACAATACTACTTGACACCTTACATGAGCGGTAATTTTTTTATTTCTTTATTTTTATTATGCTACTGAAGTTAGCCGAAAATTTCAGACGAAAAAATCCTACATTATCGACACATTTCGTATCAGGTGGTAGTACAAAATTCTGTTGATATTAGCCGAAAATTACATGTTATTGAAGTTAAAAGTAAATTTCTGCCGAAAAAAATTTGAATAATCAATATCATATAGTTCGAATGTTTAAAGGTCGTATGAACTGGGTGAAGTTAAACAGACTCGTAATTAGCTGGATCCCATATTTATAATTTGTCGTGTTAAAGGCCAATGAATTTGAGTTGTGGCACTAACAGTAAACATCTGTGCCAAAAACCAGGCCATATTTTATGTGGCATCATAGTGAAATAAATTAAAAACTGGACGCATGTTTAGTGGTAATTTGTACTGGGGGAAGTTAGACCAATTCGTAAATAGCTGGATCCCATATTTATAATTTGTCGTGTTAGGGGCCAATGAGTTTGAGTTGTGGCACTAACATTGAACACCTGTGCCAAAAATCAGGCCATATTTTATGTGGCATCATAGTGAAATAAATTAAAAACTGGACGCATGTTTAGTGGTAATTTGTACTGGGGGAAGTTAGACCAATTCGTAAATAGCTGGATCCCATATTTATAATTTGTCGTGTTAAAGGCCAATGAATTTGAGTTGTGGCACTAACAGTAAACATCTGTGCCAAAAATCAGGCCATATTTTATGTGGCATCATAGTGAAATAAATTAAAAACTGGACGCATGTTTTTATCATCAAGTTTCCTGACAATATCCGATCGTTGGGTCCGCAATCAGTGTATCGATTTTGTCCCGAAATGTGTGAATCGAAATGAGTGTAACCGGAAAGATATAGTAGTAGTATTTATGTTTATGTTAGTTAGTGACGCGCGTATAATTGGTTTGCTTTACTATACACATGCAAACCACGTGTCATTGTTTTTTTGTTTATTCTATTAACTCTTGATGAGATTTTTGATTCCTATATTGAGGAGCGCGATTGCGCTCCTTGGCACTCAAAGGGTTAACCATTGTAAACGCCATATTTTTGTGTTGTTTGAAAAAATGAAGAAAAATTCGTCATTTTGGAACAATATGATTGGTCGAAAAAATTCTTTAAACGAATGAAAAGACAAACTAACGCAACATTGAATTCGCCTCTACAAGATAGTATTACTTTTTAAATATTTATGTATTTTCGATTTTATTTTTATAATTAAAATTTTATTTTAAAATTTAAGAAGTTTAAATTAAATTTATTTATAAAATTTAAACATATAAAATTAATTTATTATAAAAAAAATATTAAATATAAAATACATTAGCATGTTAAATAATGACACTCCTAAGCTCGTGAGCAGACGTAATGTATTGAGAAAAGGAAATAAGCACCATAACAATTAAACCGATTCACCCGGATCGCGTTATTTTGGTGCTGTCCATCATAAAAATGACACAAATACGAATAAAAGAAAAATACAAATACAAAGACATAATTGTGTATTATACAGTGTATACGTATTCGATATTTTTTACGTCACTCATTTTAAATGAGTAACTCACGGGACAAAATCGATATACAGATGACAACGTCTCGTTTTTTGCGTCTTTTATTAATATTTTACCCTCGGAGATGAATTGTATCGTTGTTTCTTTTTTCGAAGTCACATTGTAATGTGAGTAGCTTTCGGTCCCCTTAACTATTGGTTTAATACAACCATCATTGAATTCGTGGATATCCAAATGTCTGCACAAATTTGTTGTGGTTCGAATTTGTGAACATTTTTTGGTTGCATTATTGATGAGGTGTTTAGGGTGGTTTTTTTATGATGGTTTCGTTTATGATTAATGGTAATATCATCATTACTGTCGAATCTTCTTCGTCTAATTTTGGCACTTCAAGCATGTACAGGAGAGTCCCATCATTTGCTATGCTTTTGGGATGACAAATTCCAGTCCAATTTGTCTGGCATCGTGATATTGACACCCTTATGTACGAGTAGGTCCTTCACTATGATGATTTCTTTTTGAGAAATTATTTTGCTACTTAGTAGTTCTACTTTCGTTCGGATTATTGCATCCTGGATGCCCTCTAATATTGTGTTAACGGTGTCTATGTTCATTATGGTTGTTAGCATTTCTGTTTCGGTTAAGACAACTTCGTTGGCTATTGTATTGTTACTTATCGTCCTGCTTACCGTGTCTGTGATGGTTTGGATTATTTTGTTGATTTGTTCGTTTATCCGAAATTGTTGGTTATTCGAATCTGCCAGTTGGTTCAAATATAATTTACCGAATATAATTTTGTTAACAGATTCTACAGCTATTTCTATGTTAGTTAGATTCATAGGATATATAATTTTGATACTCCCTATCTGGAGTTTACATCGATTTGTTTTTATAAGCAGTATGGGGTCTTTATTTAAGTTCTTTATTTCTAATCTTTGAGCGTTACAACTGTAGAACAGGATTGTTATGACAAAAAATTTTCATGGATTAGAGAAAGAGTTACAACATTATTTTTACTCGAATCTTTTAATTTTGCTCGTATTTCTTTTTATATTTCTAGTTGTTTTGAAAGTTTTATAATTTACGGTTTTTATTTTTCTTGCGACCTCTCTAGGTTGTGATTTTGTTCTAATATTTGGGTTGATATAAACTATTTGACATCCCTTAAGTTTGGGGGTTCTTTTTAACTGCTATTTTGTTTTATCATTCTGTCTCTTGTTTTTTCTAGATTAATGTTTACCTGTTTGAAGATCATATAGGCTTGGTCTTGTATTTCGCGGCGGTTTATTAGGTTGGTTTGATTAAAGATGTTTTCGTTCGGCGTAAAACCAGTGGACGAGTGTACAGAATTGTTGTACAATGCTACCGATAATTCTATTATTCTATTCTTTCTATTATAGTCGAATGTGCTTTTCCGACTTGGCCGTTTGGCTCTAACGGTGATATGTATCCTAGTTTAATATTTAATTTGCTCAAGTACTCAAGTCGTCTCGTGGTCCGAGAAAATGGTATTAGCGTGAAATATTTTGTTACAGCACTTGTTGTGTCTGGAAGATTTTTTGTTTCAAGTGGGATCATCTGTAAGTGTTTGGAAAAGGAGTCTATTATCAACAAAAAATTGGTTTTATTAATTTGAAAAATGTCAATATGCACTCTTTCTAGTGGCCTTTCGGTTCTTGGTCTGGGGAATGTCTTAATGTTATATGGCTTCCGATGTATTTGTGCATGTTACAAATCCTACATGCATTTATATGTGCCTTAATTTTGTGAGCCATTCTTGGGAAAAAGTAGGAACGTTTTATCTAGCACTTCTCTTGTCTCTCTATGGACTCAGTCGAGTTCTTTGATGACAATAGTATCTTGACGTAACAAGAACGAAATGGGCGTTCTGAGAGAAGTTCTCCCGAAATGCTTCCTGAGCCAGATTTGTGCTGTCATCTTTGCTGAATGTTCCAAAAATGTCATATCTAGATTAGAAAATTTGAAAATTAGTTAATTCCTATAATAGTTCATAGGGCGGTCTGTGAAATGGATAAAATAGTCGTCGGATATGTCCTCCGAATGTCGATAGGATGATTTTCTGATATTTCTCCAGATTCACGTGAAGTGCTATCTGCTAAGTGCGTCTGCCACTACGTTTGCTCTACCCTCTTTGTAGACTACGTCATAATCGTAGTTATCTAGTTTGAGCCCCAGCATAGCATTTTGGAGTTTTTCTCTGATAATTTAATGAAGGTTAGAGGCTTATGGTCGGTTACCAACTTGAATTTGTTACCGTATAACTACGGTTGGTACATTTTTATGGCCCATATTATGGTCAACGCCTCTTTTTCGTTCATCGCGTAGTTTACCTCCGTAGAATTAAGTATTCGTGATGCGAACGCAATTGGTCTTTCGATATTATTCTGAATTTGAGAGAGGACTGCGCCCAGTGCAAAATCTGATGCATCCGTTGTTAGAATAAATTATTTTGCGAAGTGAGAGTATGCTAGGATTTGGTCCATAGTCGTTATCTTTGATTTTGAGATCTCTGTCCTTTTTTAGATATTTTGACATGGGTTTCGTATTCTTAAACCGTCTATAATAACCCAAAACTTCCAGAAATTGTTTAATTTCTTTCGGTGTTTTAGGTATAGTGGCCAGTCCAGTATTTTCTGCATTTTTTCTGTGTTAGGTTTAACGCCGTCTTGCGTAATTATATGGCCAAGGAATTCAGTTTCTTTTTTCAGAAACTCACATTTGTCTAATTGAATTTTAAGATTAAAATGAGATAATCTTTTGCGTACCATACTTAGATTTTGAATATGTTTTTCCAAATTGTGTCCAACAACAACGATGTCGTTCAAATAGACATGACAAATACTTCCGATAAAACCTTGCAATACGTTGGTCATTGCGCGCTGGAATGTGATGGGATCATTTTTTAAGCCAAAAGGCATTCTGAGGAATTCAAATGACCCTTGCCTGTTGAAAATGCAGTTTCTTCTTTAGATTTGTCGTCCATTGGAATTCGGTGAAAACCGGACTTTAAATCCACCGTTGAAAAATATACTGACTTTCCTAAACTATCGTCTACCGTTTTCTCATTTAGTTTATGTTTACCGTTTTGTCGAGGTATCCACTTTCTTTGGGACAACCCATGTTGGAGAATAGGGACTTTTGAGTTACGGGTTATTCCGCTATCCAACATTTCCTGTATCTGTTCCTCAAAATCTTTCTTAAAATGATGTGGGTATCTGTACGTTTTAGTAAATACAGGGGTTTCGTCTTTCGTGATAATTTTATGCTTAATAATTGTGGTTGATGACAGTTTCTCATCCTGTCTCAATAATACGGTTTGATTTTTGAAAATGGTTTTGATTAAAATGTTTTCCTCTTTAACAGTTAGGTGTTCCATTCGGACTAGATTCTCAATAGTTTTCCTATCGATTATTTTGTTTTCACAAGTTGGGATTTGCTTTAATGTTTCAAAATTGTTTACGAACCCTAAGACTAACCAGTCGCAGTTTTGTTTTGAAAAATTCTCTTCCAGATAGTATGTTTCAAACTTATAATTGTGATTATTTGACAAAATTGAATTCGATTTATAATCAATTTAAGAGTTCATTTATGCATTGATTCCGAGCCCAGTATTCCACCAACAAATTTGTGGAAAGGTAGCAATTGATCTTGAAATTTTTATCGATTTTGTGAGTGCCTAAAATGTTTTTTACAAATGCTTTTCTACTATTGTTTATGTTGGGTTGGTTTCTATTAAACTTTGAGGTATGATTTTTTTCTTAATGATGTTTTTGTTAGCGCCAGTATCGATTAAAAGTGTTGTTTAATTGTTCGCTATAACACTTTAAATAGGGGAGGAAATTTAATCCTCTGTGTCGGAGTTCAGGTTTGTCTGAAAAATTTCGTCCTGATCCTCCTGTGAGTACTCGTTATCCACGCGTGATGGCGGAGGTTCCTCAGCCTCTTGCGTGAGTTTATTATTATTTATAATTTTCTTAATCGAGGTATTTTACATCTCATTGAAGTGTCCACATCCATAGGGATCGGTTTTTCCTTCACTAATGGGAATTAATTTGATTGTATTGTTTTTTTGAGTTATTAGAAATTAACTCGTTGCAATTAAACTTGCACAGGAAAGCACACGCCTCCTCTATTCCTCTGGGTTTCGTGGCTTGAGCATAGCCCCAAAGTACGGCTTTCTCAAGCCCGGAACAAAGACGGCTAATGTATCCTCATCTATGAATGCATTAATTGCAGGCCACAAATCGTTATAAAATTGGTTTTCTTTCTTTCTTTTGATTTTATGTTTTGCACGATTTCTTTTATACAATTAAAGTAACTATGGATATTCGTCGTTTCGGTTTGCTTAGTCGCCCAAAGCGGCGTCTTATAATAAGACAATTCTTGCCAATTCATGCAATTCATGCCCCAAGGATTCTTGGGGATTATTAAATTTCTTTAATTTCTCGAAATGTTTTAGATTGTAATTGTTGTTCTGATACTAACTACGGTTCAAATACACTGAGTGTATCATCCACTGTTTTTAGCCATGCGGTTAGTTATTTTCAATTTCCATCGAATGATAGAATCGACTTAATCGGATCGGAAATTATGAACAGATCCAGGATATTCTATTGACAATCTTAGGGATTGTTGTTAAACTTTTTGGTTCACATATGCCAAAAGTTGGTCGTGTTCGACCTGTTTTTGATTAACTTTCTGGAGTTGTTCATTGATCGAATTCAATGACTGTGACACTTGCTCCATTTCTTGCATTGAGTCAGTTTTATCTAAATGCTCTCCAATTTTTCTATTTTGGTAGAAGATGTTTTTTAGCTTCTTGCTCATATGCTATAACTAGTTTTTTGAGATTTTGTGCCTATCTTTTGTGTCTATTGAAAAAATTATCTACTGTCTCTATCTTGTAGAGTGGACAGTTGACCGGTCTGCGTCTACCTTGTAGTGCGCAAGTTTGTCTGACAGGTCTGCATCTATCTTGTAGTGCGGAAGTTTGTCTGGGTGACACTGATTTCTATTATTTAGGAATTTTTTTTGGAATTTCGTGTAAATGCAGTTGTGTGTCTATCTTGTAGTGTATACTTTTGCAAAAATCGTAAAAAAAGATGCATCACAAAACACGATGAAAATAAATTTAATAATAAAAATTGGTTACCCGGTTATACGAATTCACAATAGTTCATAAACCGTATAGTGCTGTCGTGTTTGCTGGGCCCAAATGTAGCTTGATGTTGTGTTGCGGTGGAATCTGGAATCGTCTTAGCGGTTTGAACAACCTTCAGCCAGAGATGTCGTAACTAGAAAATGAAATCACAAATGTTTTTAAATTCCTGACAGATTCAGTTTTTAACTATCTTCTATTCACTAATTATTACACTGTTAAACTAACACTTCACCTACACTTGTCGCACGGCTGCGCCAGTTATAGGTTGCGACTTAATTGAAACATTAAACAAAAATATATTTTATTTAATTTTTTTATTACATCTCACTATAACAGAGTTTTAACTTAAACTAAAAACAAAAATTAACTCTTAACTATTCTAAAATAACAAAATGCCTACTTTGCAAAAGTTGAAACGCACTTCTTTTATGATAGTGAAGTATTTCCTAAACTTTCCTAAAAATTAAAATCCGCCATTTTTGTTTCAATGTATGCGTAAAACTACGTATAAACGAGTAAATTATAAATTATGAAAAAATGCAAATAAGTACGGTGACTATAATAAAACTTGTTAAGATTGTTTTTCCGAACAATTTTCCCAATTCCAGAAACACCGCTACCAAATACTAAGCACACTTTTGAGTTGTTCTGAATCAAAACTAACAGATAAACACCATTCCATTGAAAAATCTAGGGGCCCCGGGTGTTTTAGGAAATAAAACTTGTTAAGAAGTCAATTAGCATATCGTATGGTTTTTCCGAACAATTTTCCCAATTCTAGAAACACCGCTACCAAATACTAAGCACACTTTTGAGTAGTTCTGGATCAAAACTAAGAGATAAACACCATTCCTTGGAAAAATCTAGGAGCCCCGAGTGGTTTAGGAAATTAAATTTGTAAAGAGGTCAATTTGCATATCATATGGTTTTTCCGAGCAATTTTCCCAATTCCAGAAACACCGCTACCAAATACTAAGCACACTTTTGAGTTGTTCTGAATCAAAACTAACAGATAAACACCATTCCATCGAGAAATCTAGGGGCCCGGGGTGTTTTAGGAAATTAAATTTGTTAAGAAGTCAATTAGCATATCGTATGGTTTTCCCGAACAATTTTCCGAAATTCCAGAAATACCGCTACCAAATACTAAGCACACTTTTGAGTTGTTCTGAATCAAAACTAACAGATAAACACCATTCCATTGAAAAATCTAGGGGCCCCGGGTGGTTTAGGAAATTAAATTTGTAAAGAGGTCAATTTGCATATCGTATGGTTTTTCCGAGCAATTTTCCCAATTCCAGAAACACCGCTACCAAATACTAAGCACACTTTTGAGTTGTTCTGAATCAAAACTAACAGATAAACACCATTCCATGGAAAAATCTAGGGGCCCCGGGTGTTTTAGGAAATAAAACTTGTTAAGAAGTCAATTAGCATATCGTATGGTTTTTCCGAACAATTTTCCCAATTCTAGAAACACCGCTACCAAATACTAAGCACCCTTTGAGTAGTTCTGGATCAAAACTAAGAGATAAACACCATTCCTTGGAAAAATCTAGGGGCCCCGAGTGGTTTAGGAAATTAAATTTGTAAAGAGGTCAATTTGCATATCATATGGTTTTTCCGAGCAATTTTCCCAATTCCAGAAACATCGCTACCAAATACTAAGCACACTTTTGAGTTGTTCTGAATCAAAACTAACAGATAAACACCATTCCATTGAAAAATCTAGGGGCCCCGGGTGTTTTAGGAAATAAAACTTGTTAAGAAGTCAATTAGCATATCGTATGGTTTTTCCGAGCAATTTTCCCAATTCTAGAAACACCGCTACCAAATACTAAGCACACTTTTGAGTAGTTCTGGATCAAAACTAAGAGATAAACACCATGCCATAGAAAAATCTAGGGGCCCCGGGTGGTTTAGGAAATTAAATTTGTAAAGAGGTCAATTTGCATATCGTATGGTTTTTCCGAGCAATTTTCCCAATTCCATAAACACCGCTACCAAATACTAAGCACACTTTTGAGTAGTTCTGGATCAAAACTAAGAGATAAACACCATTCCATAGAAAAATCTAGGGGCCCCGGGTGGTTTAGGAAATTAAATTTGTTAAGAAGTCAATTAGCATATCGTATGGTTTTTCCGAACAATTTTCCGAAATTCCAGAAATACCGCTACCAAATACTAAGCACACTTTTGAGTTGTTCTGAATCAAAACTAACAGATAAACACCATTCCATTGAAAAATCTAGGGGCCCCGGGTGTTTTAGGAAATAAAACTTGTTAAGAAGTCAATTAGCATATCGTATGGTTTTTCCGAGCAATTTTCCCAATTCTAGAAACACCGCTACCAAATACTAAGCACACTTTTGAGTAGTTCTGGATCAAAACTAAGAGATAAACACCATGCCATAGAAAAATCTAGGGGCCCCGGGTGGTTTAGGAAATTAAATTTGTAAAGAGGTCAATTTGCATATCGTATGGTTTTTCCGAGCAATTTTCCCAATTCCATAAACACCGCTACCAAATACTAAGCACACTTTTGAGTAGTTCTGGATCAAAACTAAGAGATAAACACCATTCCATAGAAAAATCTAGGGGCCCCGGGTGGTTTAGGAAATTAAATTTGTAAAGAGGTCAATTTGCATATCGTATGGTTTTTCCGAGCAATTTTCCCAATTCCAGAAACACCGCTACCAAATACTAAGCACACTTTTGAGTTGTTCTGAATCAAAACTAACAGATAAACACCATTCCATCGAGAAATCTAGGGGCCCCGGGTGTTTTAGGAAATTAAATTTGTTAAGAAGTCAATTTGCATACCACATGGTTTTTCCGAGCAATTTTCCCAATTCCAGAAACACCGCTACCAAATACTAAGCACACTTTTGAGTAGTTCTGGATCAAAACTAACAGATAAAAACCATTCCATGGAAAAATCTAGGGGCCCCGAGTGGTTTAGGAAATTAAGTTTGTAAAGAGGTCAATTTGCATATCGTATGGTTTTTCCGAGCAATTTTCCCAATTCCAGAAACACCGCTACCAAATACTAAGCACATTTTTGAGTTGTTCTGAATCAAAACTAACAGATAAACACCATTCCATTGAAAAATCTAGGGGCCCCGGGTATTTTAGGAAATAAAACTTGTTAAGAAGTCAATTAGCATATCGTATGGTTTTTCCGAACAATTTTCCCAATTCTAGAAATACCGCTACCAAATACTAAGCACATTTTTGAGTTGTTCTGAATCAAAACTAACAGATAAACACCATTCCATTGAAAAATCTAGGGGCCCCGGGTGTTTTAGGAAATTAAGTTTGTAAAGAGGTCAATTTGCATATCGTATGGTTTTTCCGAGCAATTTTCCCAATTCCAGAAACACCGCTACCAAATACTAAGCACATTTTTGAGTTGTTCTGAATCAAAACTAACAGATAAACACCATTCCATTGAAAAATCTAGGGGCCCCGGGTATTTTAGGAAATAAAACTTGTTAAGAAGTCAATTAGCATATCGTATGGTTTTTCCGAACAATTTTCCCAATTCTAGAAACACCGCTACCAAATACTAAGCACACTTTTGAGTAGTTCTGGATCAAAACTAACAGATAAACACCATTCCATCGAGAAATCTAGGGGCCCCGGGTGTTTTAGGAAATAAAACTTGTTAAGAAGTCAATTAGCATATCGTATGGTTTTTCCGAACAATTTTCCCAATTCTAGAAACACCGCTACCAAATACTAAGCACACTTTTGAGTAGTTCTGGATCAAAACTAACAGATAAACACCATTCCATTGAGAAATCTAGGGGCCCCGGGTGTTTTAGGAAATAAAACTTGTTAAGAAGTCAATTAGCATATCGTATGGTTTTTCCGAACAATTTTCCCAATTCTAGAAACACCGCTACCAAATACTAAGCACACTTTTGAGTTATTCTGAATCAAAACTAACAGATAAACACCATTCCATTGAAAAATCTAGGGGCCCCGGGTGTTTTAGGAAATAAAACTTGTTAAGAAGTCAATTAGCATATCGTATGGTTTTTCCGAACAATTTTCCCAATTCTAGAAACACCGCTACCAAATACTAAGCACACTTTTGAGTAGTTCTGGATCAAAACTAAGAGATAAACACCATTCCATAGAAAAATCTAGGGGCCCCGGGTGGTTTAGGAAATTAAATTTGTAAAGAGGTCAATTTGCATATCGTATGGTTTTTCCGAGCAATTTTCCCAATTCCAGAAACACCGCTACCAAATACTAAGCACATTTTTGAGTTGTTCTGAATCAAAAGTAACAGATAAACACCATTCCATTGAAAAATCTAGGGGCCCCGGGTGTTTTAGGAAATAAAACTTGTTAAGAAGTCAATTAGCATATCGTATGGTTTTTCCGAACAATTTTCCCAATTCTAGAAATACCGCTACCAAATACTAAGCACATTTTTGAGTTGTTCTGAATCAAAACTAACAGATAAACACCATTCCATTGAAAAATCTAGGGGCCCCGGGTGTTTTAGGAAATAAAACTTGTTAAGAAGTCAATTAGCATATCGTATGGTTTTTCCGAACAATTTTCCCAATTCTAGAAACACCGCTACCAAATACTAAGCACACTTTTGAGTAGTTCTGGATCAAAACTAACAGATAAACACCATTCCATCGAGAAATCTAGGGGCCCCGGGTGTTTTAGGAAATAAAACTTGTTAAGAAGTCAATTAGCATATCGTATGGTTTTTCCGAACAATTTTCCCAATTCTAGAAACACCGCTACCAAATACTAAGCACACTTTTGAGTAGTTCTGGATCAAAACTAACAGATAAACACCATTCCATTGAGAAATCTAGGGGCCCCGGGTGTTTTAGGAAATAAAACTTGTTAAGAAGTCAATTAGCATATCGTATGGTTTTTCCGAACAATTTTCCCAATTCTAGAAACACCGCTACCAAATACTAAGCACACTTTTGAGTTATTCTGAATCAAAACTAACAGATAAACACCATTCCATTGAAAAATCTAGGGGCCCCGGGTGTTTTAGGAAATAAAACTTGTTAAGAAGTCAATTAGCATATCGTATGGTTTTTCCGAACAATTTTCCCAATTCTAGAAACACCGCTACCAAATACTAAGCACACTTTTGAGTAGTTCTGGATCAAAACTAAGAGATAAACACCATTCCATAGAAAAATCTAGGGGCCCCGGGTGGTTTAGGAAATTAAATTTGTAAAGAGGTCAATTTGCATATCGTATGGTTTTTCCGAGCAATTTTCCCAATTCCAGAAACACCGCTACCAAATACTAAGCACATTTTTGAGTTGTTCTGAATCAAAAGTAACAGATAAACACCATTCCATTGAAAAATCTAGGGGCCCCGGGTGTTTTAGGAAATAAAACTTGTTAAGAAGTCAATTAGCATATCGTATGGTTTTTCCGAACAATTTTCCCAATTCTAGAAACACCGCTACCAAATACTAAGCACACTTTTGAGTAGTTCTGGATCAAAACTAACAGATAAACACCATTCCATCGAGAAATCTAGGGGCCCCGGGTGTTTTAGGAAATAAAACTTGTTAAGAAGTCAATTAGCATATCGTATGGTTTTTCCGAACAATTTTCCCAATTCTAGAAACACCGCTACCAAATACTAAGCACACTTTTGAGTAGTTCTGGATCAAAACTAACAGATAAACACCATTCCATTGAGAAATCTAGGGGCCCCGGGTGTTTTAGGAAATAAAACTTGTTAAGAAGTCAATTAGCATATCGTATGGTTTTTCCGAACAATTTTCCCAATTCTAGAAACACCGCTACCAAATACTAAGCACACTTTTGAGTTATTCTGAATCAAAACTAACAGATAAACACCATTCCATTGAAAAATCTAGGGGCCCCGGGTGTTTTAGGAAATAAAACTTGTTAAGAAGTCAATTAGCATATCGTATGGTTTTTCCGAACAATTTTCCCAATTCTAGAAACACCGCTACCAAATACTAAGCACACTTTTGAGTAGTTCTGGATCAAAACTAAGAGATAAACACCATTCCATAGAAAAATCTAGGGGCCCCGGGTGGTTTAGGAAATTAAATTTGTAAAGAGGTCAATTTGCATATCGTATGGTTTTTCCGAGCAATTTTCCCAATTCCAGAAACACCGCTACCAAATACTAAGCACATTTTTGAGTTGTTCTGAATCAAAAGTAACAGATAAACACCATTCCATTGAAAAATCTAGGGGCCCCGGGTGTTTTAGGAAATAAAACTTGTTAAGAAGTCAATTAGCATATCGTATGGTTTTTCCGAACAATTTTCCCAATTCTAGAAACACCGCTACCAAATACTTAGCACACTTTTGAGTTGTTCTGAATCAAAACTAACAGATAAACAGCATTCCATTGAAAAATCTAGGGGCCCCAAAAGTGTGCTTAGTATTTGGTAGCGGTGTTTCTAGAATTGGGAAAATTGTTCGGAAAAACCATACGATATGCTAATTGACTTCTTAACAAGTTTTATTTCCTAAAACACCCGTGGCCCCTAGATTTCTCAATGGAATGGTGTTTATCTGTTAGTTTTGATCCAGAACTACTCAAAAGTGTGCTTAGTATTTGGTAGCGGTGTTTCTAGAATTGGGAAAATTGTTCGGAAAAACCATACGATATGCTAATTGACTTCTTAACAAGTTTTATTTCCTAAAACACCCGGGGCCCCTAGATTTCTCGATGGAATGGTGTTTATCTGTTAGTTTTGATCCAGAACTACTCAAAAGTGTGCTTAGTATTTGGTAGCGGTGTTTCTAGAATTGGGAAAATTGTTCGGAAAAACCATACGATATGCTAATTGACTTCTTAACAAGTTTTATTTCCTAAAACACCCGGGGCCCCTAGATTTCTCGATGGAATGGTGTTTATCTGTTAGTTTTGATTCAGAACAACTCAATAGTGCGCTTAGTATTTGGTAGCGGTGTTTCTGGAATTGGGAAAATTTCTCAGAAAAACCGTACGATATGCAAATTTAGGATACTTCACTATCATGACCAAACACGTGAAGTTTTTCCTAAATAATCCTAATTATGTTTTTAGGATAGTTTAGGAAATAGTTCCCACGAATCTTCTTTTCCACATTTTGTTGGTTGTTATCAACATTCTCGATTGATCTTATTTCAGTTCTTGGGATTTGCTATTCAACAACATTACTTGACACCTTACATGTGCGGTATATATATATATATCCAAAATGGCGTGCGATTTGGATGCGTTCAAGTATATTTTCATGCAACCAACTTCAGAGCCGAGTTTCTACTTGCTCATCTAATATGATATTTTCCGATATACATAGTAACATGATTTTTAGGTTATGTATATATTGTGGTAAGAATATTTTAACATCAAGTTATTAAAATAATTACAGTTTGGTTAATATATCAGGAAAGTTGTACCTATACATCTTATTCAAGATGTTGGGAAAACAGTGGAAATCAATATTAATTATTTATGCTAGACAACTGATGCATGCAACTACGCCATAACTCTATGTTCTTTTAAAATTAAAATTTCATGTTTATAAACATTACATGGGTTATGCATAACTATTTTTAAACCTACATAGAAATTTAATTTAACCCATAAACCGTTGGGTCGATTTTTATCGTTTTCATTGTGCTGGTTTAAAACAAAGAGACCATTAAATGTTTTCGTTTGATTGTTATTTTGATTGAAAATTTATCGTTAAAGAATTTTCTCTAGCTCCTTGTTAAGTTGATCCATTGTTACTGTATTTTAGATTAGGACGATTATACATTTGATGTTTTAGTGGGTACTGCACGAGTATATATTATGTAGTACTCGTATATCACTTAAATTTATGGATTGTGTTTGGGCGTAAAAATAACATACTCGTATACGTATATGCCAGCCATATCGGGAAATAGAAAAAAAAAAAACAAAATTCGGTTCGATTATCAGAAAATGATTACAACAACGAAACAAACGAATAAAAGTTATGTTGATAATGGAATTTCCATTTTTTTTACTATTTAAGCTTATTATTGTTATCTTAGGAATGTTATATTGGGGAATTGGAAATGTTCAAAAAAAAAAAAAAAAATTAAATTTTTGTTTGACACTCAGTGTATCAGCGGCCAATTGAAATAATGAAAATTTATAATGCTTGGGTTTTATTTATGATGAAATGTGTTTTTTGTTTTATTATTGATTGTTTATCGGTTTGGGGCTCATAAAGGTCGCTTTTATTGTGCTACTAAAAAATGTTTGATTTCAAATCATGATTGGATTGGCGATGGTGCTATATTATAAACAAAATATTCTTTTGTTTTTCAAATGCTAAAGTTCATATTTTATAGATAAACAGTTCCCCCTAAAACATAAGTTATAAATAAGATTTCGAATTTGAAGTTCCAATATAAATCTCTACAAGTACCACTTTAAAAAAATGAAAAACGTGGGGTTTAGTATTTTTTAAAATATTGATTTGATAATGTTTTGCTTTGAATATACAAAAAGGACTTGATCTAGTTTTTTGTGTACACCTGAATAATTAAAAATACGAGCGAGCCTGAAAGTACTTGAAAGAGTTGGGGCACATTTTTTAATCCATATTATTACAGAATGCCACAGGATTTCAAATTTGTTAAAATCTGAAATCGTTTAAGCCTGTAAAGTTATCGCAGTGTTTCATCCCGGGCAAAATAAAAATGTTCATCGTGCAATACTAAGTCTATCCCCTAAGTCTAGCACCCTTTGCCAAAATACTTGCAACAGGTTGCGACAATTTCAGTAAAAATCACTAGACAGGCACCAAAAGTTGATATATATAATAATAGTAAATTATTCAACGAGCATATAATGATAGATGTTATTTTATTGATGAACAAGAGCCAATATTAAGGTGAACATATATGTTTTTCGAGTTGGAAGCATATTCAAATGAAAAATTACATTAGAAATTCACATACATTCAGAAATATAAATACAAAAATTTTAGTCAGCTAAAGAGCTTATGTGACTCAGGATACATTTTGCCCACCTCCATAAAGATATGTACGGAATATAAAAAATTCTACTTGAACTTTTGATTTAAATTGGATATTTGTAGATCACTATACTAAGTGTCCTTAAAATAGCTAACGCAAATGGTACCGTTAGCTTCCTAGACCAAAACGAAGGTGTGGTTACTTCTATCACTTCGCACGTAGAGGGCTTTACTCTACCAAATTATAAACGTTTAAAGAGGAGCCTTCCAACACAGCACCTTGTATTAAAGACACTTCTGCATTAAAGAAGAAGATTAAACTAATCTTAAGAAATAACCATCTTTATTTTCAAGTACTAATTTCATTAAAAATACCTTTCATTAAGGTATAATATTTCTGAATATTTAGCTAAAAAGTATTACAAATTAAACGAAATGTTTAGAATTCTATTTTTTTAAGAAAAATGTTTGTTTCTGTACCATTTAACTCTTAACAATTACTCTACGTCATTAAATATTTTTTGATGGAAACATAGCTCAGACTTTTAGCTTTCAGATAAGCTGACTATTTGTCATATTTGCTATAATATGAAATCTAAAAAATTGAAAGCTCCCAATATAAATTTTGTCTTTCCTTTATTAGACACAAGTACAGGATATGCCATCTGTTGGTCCTTTTTTCAATCGATGAATTCTAGTATTTAATATTATCTGTTCTAAAACTTCTTTGACATATGAAAAGTCAAAAATATGCCATTTATCATAATGAGGTAAAATAATCGTTCAAAAATAACAACATTTCGTAAATTACGTGAGAGTTTTGGTCGACATGGACGTCCTACTGAGCGTGCAATTGGCAAAATTATTGATCGTTTTGAAGAATCTGGTTTAGTGGAAGGTCTTAGACCGTATCAACATGTTCATCCAGTTTGTGCCCCTGATGCAGTAGTAGCTGTTAGTGAAAGAGTTCGTAATGAACCAAGATCATCAACCATGCATCGTTCACAAAAACTAACCACATTACGACGCAATGTTGGATGGATGTTGATCTTCATTTGCATTCATACAAAATTCAATTAACTCAAAAATTGAAGCCACCAGATCAATTAAATCGTTTTCGTTTGTTTTCTTATTTGGATGCGAACGAAATTAAGGTTTTTCATCAAAAATCATCTTTAGCGATGAACCTCATTTTCATCTTAATGGCTAAATTTTCTTCATCTACAATACTACGGGTATGTACGTGAACAATTTCGCACTTTAACGGTAACTTATACAATAATGTTTTTATAAAAACTTGAGCCACATTTTTTAATGTGAAGAAAGAATGAATTCCATCTTCAAATGGTTTCATTAATAAAGAAATCATACAATTTTGATGATTGCTAATGGAAATAATAATTTTCGACATTCCCTGGGACATTGCCGATGCCATTATTTTAATTTTCTACATACATTGTCTACACGTGTAGAATATTAATTATCTACGCGACGTAGACACTATGGCACATCACTAAACCAGCAGACTTAACTTTAGTAACGTTTAATTTCTCATGTCCTGATGGGACGCCACAGATTTACAAATTGTCGCCGGTTTGATAGAAATGACTTAAACCAATTTATTAGAGTGAAAAGAATCATAGAATCATATAGAATCAAATGATTTACTAAAATTAGTGTAGGCTACTTCAAGTCGATGTGGATCGGCCAGGTATAAATCCATGATATTGTGGATTTAAAGTTGTTGCATATAACTAATGCAAACAATTTAGGAATTGATGATGAAGTTGTTATTCCCCTGTAGCATGTGATATCATCTCGTTTACCCGATTTAATAATTGGTGTAATTTTTGAAATTTTCCATTATCCGGAAACTCGCCGGTGCTTAGAAGTATTAAAGCCAGAAAGATATCTTTTCAAGAATAAAACTGCATCAATTAGAGACATCCAAGAATTGGAGAATCTAGTAGTGAGTTAAAGGCGAGATATAAATCATAATCAGTCAGAATCCAGATATATTTCTTGTACTTGAAGTCACCTGTTAAAGTTAGCCGAAAGTTGCCAGCCGAAAGTGAAAAAAAAACGATAACGCAGACAGTGTCTCGACAATTTCAGCCCCTAAGTTAGTTAGCAGAAAATCACCAACATACAAAATCAGCCGAAAACATATGCATCATAACAAACAACAAATACAATTTTCAATTCAACCGATATCAACTAATTGTTTCATGTGTACCTACCTATATACCTATATTTCAAAAATTTGTTAGAACTAAACTTGTGCTATAATGGTTGAAATCCATTTTTAGCCTCACTGTTAACTTTTGTCACTTATAAAATTGAATTTGAATTGTTTTAGTAAAACACTACAATCGTTGATTAGTTGTAAAAAAGGAACTGAAGAAGACATTTATTTTCGAAATCGATCTTCTTAATAATAAATTAATTAATATTGTCACTCTAAGGAAATTTTTTTACAAGTGTTTTACTAAAACAATTCAAATTCAATAAAACTAAACTAAGTGTTTTATGTTTGGAAATCGTTTCATTTAAAGATGTGTGTAAACGGAATATTGTACCTTAAGAAAGGATAGTAATAAAAAAATGCCATATCTGTTTCAGACAGCCGACAATTGTCGATAAAGCAGTTTAATAATTATCAAGCATCCAACGGTTTGTCGTTAAAATGGTTTGCAATTCAAGATTATGCCGCAGACACACACCGATCTGGGTAGGAACCAATCGTACATTTTATCGATTAAAAAAATCTATTAAATATTTATAAAATTCCAAATAAGATTGTAGCAGGCTTTTGATTTTACTGGGTGGCCAAAAATCAAAACTAGGTAAAACATATTTCTTGATGGATATGGTTCACTTTAAAACTAAAAATAAGTCTAGCAGCCTTTGCTTTCTCCAGTTTCTCGTCAACAATTATTTTTATTTGTTGTTATTTTTTTATCGATAAATTTTGTGCTTGGTTCCTGTCCTAGATACGAGAATTCGATAGCCCGTAACCATAGGTAAATTTTGATTATAGATTTTGGGTGGGTCTGATGAGTTTATAGGGGTGCAATTTTGATTCTTCCATTGTTTTGTCGATAAAATCGTTCGTCTTTCGAGATTTTGCTAGATGGACACCAACCTGACTAAGAAAATTCGATGCCCAATGGTCATAGGTAGAGTTTGATTATAGGTTTGGGGTGGGTCTGATGAGGTTATGGGAGTGAAATGCCATATCTGTTTCATACATCTGAAAATTGTCGATAAAGCAGTTATATAATTCAAGCAAAGTCGTCCAACATTTGAGATTTTGCCAGATAAACACCAATCCCGCCAATGTCGATTTGATACTCCATGCATGACCTCAGGTAGATTTTGATTGTAGGTTTGGGGTGGGTCTGATGAGGTTATACCGGTGAAATTTCTATTTTCCTTATGTTCTGTCAATAAAATCGTCCATTATTCGAGTATGTGCTAGATAGACACTAATCTGACTATACCGATTCGATAGCCTATGACCAAAGGCAGATTTTGATTATAAGTTTGGGGTGGGTGTGACGAGGCTATTTCAAAATTTCAAACTAATTTTATTCATGTCATGTTTTTTCGATAAAATCGTTTGTCATTCAAGATTTTACCAGATAGATACTAATCTGACTAAGTTAATTCGATGGCACATGACTATACATTGAGAAAATCAAATCTTCACTCCTCTAACCTCATCAGACCCACATAAACCTATAATCAAAATTTACAATTATTCATATTCATAAACTTTCGAACTACGAACCAGTGCATCTAAAAAAATGTGGAAAATTGGAAATTTCACCCTTACTATACCCACCCATAACCTAAAACTAAAATTTTCCTAGGGTCGTAGGCTATCGAATAGGCATCGCCAGACCGGTCTTTGTCTGAAAACTCCTCGAACGGCGAATGATTTTATCGACAACACATAATTTTTACTCCTAACCTTCCAGCCTAAACCTTAAATTTAATTCTTGGATCATATTTTATAGAGTTTTCATAGTGAGACAGACACAGGTTATTTGGCATAATCATGAAAGATGAATAATCTTATCGTAGAAACAACGAAAATCTGACGTTTCACCAATATAACCTCATCAAACCCACCCCAAATATATATATATGGTAATCAAATTCTATTTAGGGTCTTGGTTCATCAAATTGGCATAGTCAGATCGGATTAAAATCTTGATATACAAACCTTTCGTCAGCTAACCGTGACTATTGCGTGGCTATTGTATAGATGTCTGTTATTGACATTTTTCTTTTAGAATATTGATGATCCATTTGTTACTTTTAAATTTGTATTGGCGGCACTTGTCGGGTGAATATTAAAGCTAATCTTCTTTATCGACGCAAATATTCATTATCGACGCTTTTAAAATGTTTTGCTGTGATAGGGGAAACAATTTCTGCATTATCATATTTAACCTGGGATAGCAAAGACACTACCTGCATTACCATCCTACGGCAGGAAACTTTCGGCTAACTTTAACAGTATGGAGTATATTATTGTTATAGTACTTATACTGTGGTATAAATGTCATTGTTGTAAGGTGAGAGCTGCAGATCGTTTGAAATTATGTGCAAATTTGTATGTTCAAAATTGGAACAATCTAGTGATGCTACGCAGCAGTTATAGTTTAGCTCGTTGAACACCATAAGCATAAACATACAATTCTATAATTTACCTAATAAATAAAATAAATTCAGTTTTACTAATTTTTTATTTTTTGTATCTTTCACAGAGCCGCTGTTGTATAAGAAACTAAGAAAGGATTTGAACATTTTTCCAGAGTGTTGTATATAATCTCTTTTTATCCTTAAAAATTACGTATAATTAATAAATAACTAATCATGCTAATTAAATTGTGACTAAACCTTTAAAATTATTCCATAACAAGAATATTGTATTGCATAATAATCAAAATGCTAAAATGCTACGATAATTAGAGATTTGAAAATTAACTGGAAAAAAAATATTTAATTTTATCTTAATTACACAAGAATTAAAATATCAAAAATGATTTAACAAATGTGTGTGTGTGCGCGCGTAAATTAAACAATAAAACACACAATCTTACAAGGAATTTATAATAATAAAAAAAATATAATTGTGTTTTTAAATAATAATAATATTGATGTGTTTAATTTAAAAATAATTTATAAATTTAGTATTTAGTGAAATTATTATTGTTAAAATAATTAAAAAAAAAAATCAATAAACCCGTTTAAAGTGAAATTCCATCGCTGAACTGAAAAAACGTTTCAAAACTGGATTGGGCGAAATTACATTTCTCACCAATTCGATTAAAAAAAACACGGAAGAAAAAAATTTACGCGAAAATTTTTTTTTCCGGTTTTTTTTGCGGTTTAATTTGAGATGGATACACATTGGCTAATTCTATTTGTCTTCCTTATGAAAAATATCCAAGGTAAGATTTTGTTTTAAATATTTAATTAACAGGAAGGTGTTGTATATTGTGTTGCAGCAAAACATTTTTTGTAAAGGAAATTAAACGGACGAGCATGGAAAAAGCGAACTTAACGCTTTTTTGCTGGAATGGTGAAATATATTTCTCATGCTAAACACACAGACACTTAACATTTATAATGTGAAGGTTGTTCTTGTTTTTTATCCATATATATTTTCACGTATTTTTTCTATAAATTATACTTAATCTTTCATAAATATGTGATATAATGAAAATGATGGTTTTATCATTAATCTACAATACTACTTTTTATGACTCGTACATAAGAAGGAAGAAATGTTTGTGTGTTTGTTGTTAAATTTATAGTGATAATATGTGATGCTATATCGTGCCGTATCGATGAAAAATCGAACAGCGCGTTTTCTTGTTGTGTAGGTTGGCATAATTACATTTTTGAGTGTAGGATATTTTTCAGGAATTTGCAGCATCTGTGTTTAATCTCCTTCAATATTATTGTGTATTTATATAGCATAGCGTGGAATGGGATTAGCCACAAATTATTCTATTCTTTCTCGAAAAATTGTTCTACATTAATTTTATTATGTATACGTAAGGAGATGTAAATGTCATACCGATACCATGGTGGAGTAATTTGTTCCAACTGCAGGTTTTTTCTGCCATGGATTGTCATAATAATATGAATTATTTGTATCATTTGGGGTTGCTTTTAATTTTGTGGCTTGTTTCTTAATATATTAGGTGTCTCGTTATTTTATGAAATTTTTCTTTTACAATTTTATTTATTTATTGAATTTTCCAACATCATTAAGATAATTGTGTAAATCTGCAGGAGTAGAATTTACTTGTTATCAATAAATTTTTTTAATTTATGTGGTGACCAGTGTTGTGTGTCTACGCGAAATTCGGAATTGTCGACTTGTTGGTGTCAGAAATAGTGTAGATAATTCATTTAACGCGCAGACAATATCTACAATTCGTAGAGTATGTAGAATATTCGTAGACAATGTAGATTATTGGTTTTTTGTTGTTTTCCCCATTTTTTCAGTACGAGGTTGTCAACTCACAGTTTTCCAGTTCTAATTGCGAATTATGAATATTATAAAAGCTATAATTCAATTTTTACAAATCAAATAAGTGAGATTAGATCGCCATCGATCTGACAACCATTGCCTATTTCAGGAGAAATCCTGTGATATTACAGATTTTAAATCCTGGAGATGGTTCTATTTGTTTCAATCATTAAAATTTAATTGAACCCGTATGTGGTCATCAGGATGATACAGAATTGCTTTTATGTCTGCCACATGAATATCTCTGCTTGGTCGTATTATGGTATAGTGTTGAGATTCTGAGCCAGTGAGATCTTTGAAAAACTCACGATTAAGTTGAATTATTTCACATATCTGAGACTTGTATACAGCTGCCTTGTAAAGTTCCTTTCAATGCAACTATGTGCGGAACCGCATTCCATTTGGGTTTGCATTTTTGTAAAACATATTTGTGTTATTGGAGTGGACTGCAGGTTAGCGAAGTTTAGTAGACCAATTGCCAAAGTATCTATTGCGATTTTGAAATATACAGCCGTCTGAAATATTGGAGGATTTTTTGTAAGGCAATGCCTTCCTAGTTATTGTATAACACAGGAAACAAATGTGGAGGCTGATAGTTCACAATTTCAGTCGGCCAGTAGTCGCTTGATGACTAGCACAGTTGTAGATTGTGAGGTTATGGCATCAACATTGGTTTTAAAATAAATTTGTGTAGCATTTAACGCATTCGTGTAGCATAATACGTTGATTCTGCAATGCTTTGGCCTTATCATTTGAATACTTCTTACGCGCGCTATTCCAACTTTAAATGTGTTTCTTCCACTGAATCTCATCGATATTTTATTTTTATACTCAATACATATGTTGCACCGAACCTTCTTACGAGTTTAAAGGCACGAAATGTTGATCCAATTTCAATTTGTTTGTGTCATTTCTGATATACTGGGAAAGTGTTTTTGGCATATTGTACAAAAATTTGATCACAAACTCTTTTTCTCCCCGGAAATATTTGACACGAGAGTTCCTGAGTTTGCGTTTTTGGTTTTGACGTAAGGACATTCCTTAAACCATGATCTCACTGTAAATAGACCTAGGCCAATAGTTTTGAGAAACATATCCCAACGACCTTGTACCAAATCCTGACCAATATGCAATCCAACAGTTGAGAACACGTTGAATAAAATCGCGAAAATGTTTAGCACTATGAAATTTTTATATCAAATTGGGGATGATTTCACCAATCATGATAAAGGTCCCTTTCACAAAACGCCACAGAATTTTTATTTTTTGATGAATTTTATTGAATCAAAGTAAAAAATGTTCACAAATATTTTGAATTGCATTAGCAGTTTTCGATTTGGCCACCCTTAGCCGCGATTATGGCCTTCAAACGGCCGACAAAGCTATTCCATGCAGCACGAAAGTGGCTCTGCGGTATTTTGGCCCATTCCCGGCGAAGCGCTTGCTTGAGATGATCGACACTTTGGTATTTTTTTGTCCCAATCTTGCTCTTCAAACTACCCCAAACCGAGAAATCTAGCGGATTTGCATCCGGTGAATTGGGTTGCCATTGGGCAGTGAAAATGAACCGCGGAACGTTGCTTCTCAGCCAATCTTGATTGACGCGCGCATTATGACTCGGCGCCGAGTCCTGTTGAAATGTCCAGGCTATGCGGGCCGAAATGTTTTTGTGCCTAAGGCTTCAACGCTCCCTCCAACACATGATCCCGATAAATTTGAGCATTTATTTTGATGCCACGGTTTAAAAAAAACGAGCGGTGAACGGCCGTTATGGAGACCCAAACCATCACCATCGGCGGCGCTTGGTTTCGAGTGGCAATCCGTTGCTCTAAATTTTCAGTAGGACGGCCGGGCAAGTAAATCCGGTCGTTTTGCTTGTTCACATATTGCTCAATAACGAACGGTGCCTCATCGGAGAAAACCAAATTCCGTTCGAGCGAAATATTCGCCTCACGAGCCATTTTTCTGCCGCTACGGCGCGGACTCCGAGCCAATTTGGCCTTCATCTTCCGAATGATATCCGGCGATTTTGCAGTGCATTTCGGTCCACCACGATGGCGTTTTGCAATACTGCCAGTATCGTTATAACGATTTATGGTGCGATACACGAACATTTTATTCACATGCAGATGTTTTAACTGGTTAACAATCTGCGGCTGTGGTTTTCCAGCCAAATATAGAGCAATCACACTATTATGCTTGAATTCCATTGCGAATAACTTTTTTCTGAATATTTCCCATTAAAATGCTTTTGTACGCTTGTAAACAATGGAATGAACTGTCATTAGTGTAAATCGACCATACCAAGGTCATACCAAGGTCTTTATGCAGAATTCGTCGCAATGTTATGCGTCAAATGTTCAATTCTTGAGCACGATGGCGAGTTGACGTTCCCGGCGACTCACGCACATTCTCGGCTACAGCATCAACATTTTCGGGTGTATGCTCGGTTGGCTACTTGATTCGTGTTGGTTTATTAATTAGCAAGCCTGTTTTATTCACAAAATAACGCACATATGGAGCTCCCAGCGCTTCGTTTCTTCCGAAAAACGCACGCAATTTTCGCACACATTCTGCAACATTACCATGATTTTCGAAGTAATGTTTCAATATTTCCCAGCGTTGTTCAAGCGAGTACACAACCATTTTCGTTCAGCGGAAGGATAAAACTAACTTTGTGTCAAATCAGAAGTGACATAACCGTTACCATACTCAAAATAACCGCTAGTTTAAAAAAAAAAAGTAAGCTAGATGGCCCACCCTGTATTACATGGGTTACAAAGCAATTTTTTGCATCTCTGACGTCGACGTATAAACTAAATTATCGCATTATTTTTCCTTTATTTTACGTTAGCTGGTTTGATAAAGTTGCTGTTTAGCTATTAGATAATTGTCTTATTATCCTGCGAGGGCCAAATAAAATAAGCTTTTGATTTTTAGAACAGCCACTGTTTAACGTGTCATTATAGCGAGTATAAATGGTCAATCTGGACAACATCCTCAGCGTGCATGGTTAGTATACACACTTAACATTCCACCACAAATAAAAACCAACCACACCCTTGAGCAGCAATGAATTCATATACTTTCCATTTGCCTCATATGCCCGATTTTATCATCCATTCCACTGGTTGACATTTAATTGGCTCACTATATTTAAGGAAGAAATACACCGTGTGTCTCCCGATTCTTGTATGTACACCACAATTTCCAACTAACTAAATTAATGGTTAGTTACCAGCCGTTTATAGGTGACACAAAGCAAACCGCCCCTGAATTTTTAATTTAAATTTGGTAAATTATTCATAAATGTCCAAAGTATAATTATAAATGTAGTATGCAAGTTAGGACTAAATATTAGACTCACTACGGTAACGACTATAAATCACTAGTACAACGGACTAACGTCAATTTAGTTTAGTCACTAGTTTAGATTGTGTGCATCTCGTTCACAGATATATCGAATCAAACAGTGTCTGTTATTTAATTTAAATTGGCTAACTAATTTATAATTTATCAATTCCGATTAAGCTTGCAGTTTAGATGTAAATATGCATATTTTAGTTTAACGGCAATAGAGTCATCTGTATGTAATTGATATGAACTACTCCTCAATTTTTTAATATTTAATATTATTAATAATTTGCATTAGCTAAAATCTCCGCAAACATAAGTAACAAATATGAAGATCATTTAATCCTGCTGGTAACAACACCCGTTCAAGCCGTGGTAACTTCTTAGAACTATCTTAGGACAATGCACTTTTAATGCGATTTTGAGCTACACAACATTTGAGTATTACACGCACTGTTCACCTAGATTTTCCGAAAAATTATTATTTTGACTTGGTTTGGGTCTGACACAAAGTCACTCGTGTCACTTTTAATTAGCCACACTACGTTTTCAATAAAATTCAAGCTCAACTCAGGTGCGACTCGTGTCTATGTATGCGTACAATTATTTTCATTTTGTATTGAATGCTTGAGCGAAACGGATAGAAAAAACAAAAAATAAATTTATAAAATCTAGTAGGTATTCAAACAAAATGTAAAATTCTTCACACTTGCTCAGGCGTTTATTTTCTGCCAAAATTCATTCTCATACCAACGCGTAAAAACAAAACAAAACAAAAATCTGCCCTTAAAACTTTTTTGTTTGTGATAGTATATAACACGAGTCGCACATAAAAATATGCTGTAAACGTGCTACAAAATACCCCCGCTAGGCGAAGAGGTAATAGACGAAGTACAACCCATCGTGTTGCCGCACTGTGTGGAAAGGCTATTTTAGACTCGTCAATTATAATTATTTTTAAATTTTAGTAATCTACAGTCACAAGAAAAAATTAATTTGTGAATCTACACTGTCATCTGTTTACGTCTTGAACAAGCTCTAAATAAACGTTTACTGACATCTATCTACATTTGAGATAGAAAATAATTTAAAAGTGTCAATTATTTTTTGTAATGGAATTTACGTGCCATCTATTATCAAATTTGTAGTATTTTACACGGTTTCTTCGTAAATGTGAATTACTTAGGAAGAACACACATCTTAGATAGGTTGGAATCTGCAGGAAGTGCTTATTGATTAAAGAAGATAAACTCAATGTAGTCTTAAAAGAGCGAGATATTAGTATATACTGGAGCACTACCACCACGGGGAAGCCATAGCTTATTTTGTGACGATTAGTAATGTTGCCGATTTTCTCAAAAGAGCATGTGAGGTTAGGTCAGACAATGAACGATTGCATGTGAAACCTGCTTCCACTACATTTTTTATAATTTAAAGATGCTATCACTCAAATTGAGCAAGAAGGGCCGACTATCAACTCTAAGTAATATACACTGGATGTACATATAAGCTAACATCATTGATAACACAGCACGATGTCAAAAAGGCTGGCGCTGAAGTTGTGAAGCAAATAGATGACGAATATCAAAAGACACAATTTTGTGGTGTTAATTAGCGTGAAATATTTTCGTCTTCTGCTAAATACCTGCCAATGTTAGGATACGAAGGAAGGATTAATTTCATAATATCCCGTAGTAGCGGGCTTAATGTTCGCGAAAATATCTTCGTCTGAAGAAGATTCCAAAATTCAATCAATTTCCATGTATTTAGTCGATAGCTCAGCCAATGTGAAGACAAAAATGAAACGCGTTTTCTATGAATCCGGCTATATCATGATACTGGAATACTCTTATTTACAAGATATGTATTATTTCTACTATTTAAGCAATAGAGGCGAAGGTTTCGAATTGATACAAAAAGTGGAGTCCGGTGGCAATGTTACTTATCTTAATTACGAAGATTTAGAATAAGCTTTAGCCAAAGACGAACTATAAAACCAACTATTAAAAATAAAATGTCCAAAGTAGTTTTTTCAAGAATCTTTATTTAATTTCTTTATTCTCTTGGTTTTGTATCTGGTGGTAATTTCCCAGCTTATACTAATAGCTCACTCTTAGAGCACTGCATAGGTGGTAGGTAGGTTTCAGTGGTTGCTTACGGCACACTTAGGCCGATTTTGAGGCCCATTGTGATACCACTCATTCACTCCACATCATTAACCCACCTACTTCACCTACTCACATAACTACAGTATACCACCTGCACATTGCAAGCTCCATGTCAACCTGTACATTGACATGGAAGGTGCGTCGGCGCGTGACACGGAATTCTGCACTCCATCAGAGGGTCTTAGTTGTATTTATTAGCATCACCGATCGTAATCGATGATGAAAATTCGATTTGCATCTAGCCTCTGATGGGTTTCGAACCCAGCACCTCCCGGTCCAAGTGCCGAAGCTTTAACCACTGCACCACTTGTCCGGTTGAGCACTGCATAAGGAAGTACGAATTTTATACCACTGTGTTTCACCGATGACTCTTGTAAAACTTGATTATATTTTATTTCAAGCTCGACAATTTCCTTAGTCTCATAATTTCTAGTTGTAATAGTTTTCTTCCTGTTGAAATTAATCAAATTTAAAATATAGATTAGGTATTACCAATGATAAATAATCATAATACTTACGAGTTTAATCAAAACGATGTTATGAAACACAAGAAAGCTCGCAACCCCAAAATATTTGACATATTAAATTTTATTTTTTATTATCAACGGTACACAGCTAATTTTAATAATAATTGAGTAATTATTAAATATTGTAAGAGATGGCGCGCTTGTCATGAAAAACTCAAGTTGATTCATGTTTTACTTTACTTTTTTTAACCCTTGATGTTTTTTGATTGACTGAGATGTACGAAATTGTCTCAGTAATCTGTTTTTAGACAGTATACTGAGGATGCATAAATTAATTTTTGGGTATGAATTGGGCTGAATTGGAATTCTTGCAAATATTAGTTTTGGGGAATCTGAATTTAACTGGGTCATTTCTTAGTGGGTTAAGGTAAGACCAAGTTTGGTTCGGCTATGGTGAATTGAGGAACTGGATAATTTTTTGGCTGAATATTTTCAAATTTATTTTGTAGAAAAATCCAGAACTTCATCTGGGATTTATGTTGTAATCTCGATTCAGCTGAACATACCAGATTCGAACATAATGAGCTAAGAAATTGCCTAACACGGCCGAACTCCAGAACTTCTCTAAAATACATTTTTAAGTCCCTACCCAACTCTGAATACTTGATTTGACAATTTTTTTTGGGATATGGCCAAGTTCCATTCAGAATAGTCGAAGTTTTACACTTCATCAAAAAGACAAGTTAAAATCCCAATACAAGTTGACCTTTTTTATTAGAATCCTAGCTCAGATCTGCAAAGTAAATTGGAAAGTTATCGATTGGGAAACGGCCTGGTTCCATTCAATATAGCCGAATCCCAAAATTTTGTCAAATTCGGCTTTGCACACCGAATTTGATCATCATTTGTTAAGAGATGGCCTACCAATTATAAAAGGTGTCTCAGTGGCGCGTAATCACGTGGTCTGTACGTGACAACTGTCAAAAAAATCATCGTACAACTCGTATTAACAAAATGGCGGCAAATTTAAATTCGGCGCTCTCGCTGAGACACCTTATACTTGGTAATAAAACGAATATTCTTTGGTGACCAACATTAATAAATAAATACATTATAAAACATTTGAAATCTTGGCGAAATAAGCTAAATTTATTTGAAATAACTAATCTGGTAGTTAATCTGACATTGAATAACATTGGTAGTTTTCCGCGAACCATTGCTTTTGGGACGCCTCACACATTTTTTGCAATTGTTTGGCAGATATTTTGGGGTTGCCAATTCAAGGGTTAACTACTAATGAGTTTAAGAGTAACTTTTAATATAATTTAAATAACTAAGGTTTCAGGAAATTCTATTGTAAGTTGTGGGATTGTAGGAGGATTAAATTAATAAATGTTTACATTATTTAGGAAGCCGGAAAATATTAATTTAGATTTAAATTTCAGGAGATCTACAGATGCATGTGAAATAATATTTCTTTGAAATATTAATTGTGGATTGTGTAGATTGGAGTTGTGTCGTCATTGTGTTACTAACTATCGACTATAACTTAGTGTCTGTAACCGGATCGATTCAATCAATCAATTTTGTTTAGGAAGCCGGAAAATGTTAATTTAGAATTAAATTTCAGGAAATTTCCCGATGTGCGTGAAATAATAATATTTTTTTCTTGGGTTGCTGATTTAGAAAAGCAATTGTTGAAGACCGATACCATCGTTATCCATTAAACCTATTAAGCCTTTATCCTTCCTCTAGTAGATGAGGAGTAGATTAAAATTGTATTGTGCCGTACGATCGCTAGGTGTCCGAAACCGGGTCATTCCGTCCCAAAAAAACCTATTCTTCCTATTGTTATGTATAAATAGGCCCGGCGTTATCCGGCACACTTGTCCAATACTTGGTCCTACAGTCAAACCAATCAATCAATTTTTTACTTTACTTTTTTAAGCTCTTTATTTTTTACCATGTAATCTTTATTATACTTTGACGATGATAAAATTTGGTTATATAACAAAAGAAAACCGCATCAATATTGAATAAAAATAAAATGTAAAAATCGCTTCTTAGGTTTGAGTTGATCTTGCCATGGAACTGATATAGAAAATATTTTACTGTCGTTTTACTGACTTACTTTGTGAAAAAAATTGATAAAAAACATTCTGTTGTAACTAGCCCGGTGCTAATCTGTATTAGTGTTCCGTATTTTTCTGATAGTGGGTCAACTTTCTGTAGTACATCATTTTCCCGCTGGCGTCACCGCTGGCGTTTTTGAGAAACAAAGAGACTTTACAAAGCCATTGTTTTTATTTGACAGAAGGTAATACAGCTTACAAAAATGATGTTATTGGATAACAATAGATCATATTAAATAAAGTGAAACAAAGGAACTCTTGTTTTTTTTAATTAATTTTTTATTGGGTGTGTGAACAATTTGCACCATTATCCACAATACGAAAAAATTTACTTGGCTGTTTTTGTTGGAAATGAGCTCCCCTATCACCCTACTTCGTTAGATCGTTCAATTCTGGGACACCCTGCATATAATATAATAAATATTATTTATTTACACCCACATCATAGCGTACTGTGGTGAACCCCGATATCGGTGTTTATCGGTGGCGCCATCATATATTAAAAACCGCTTGGATTTTTTTTAGTATCCAAGAATTTTTTTTCGGTTTGTTTTAAAAGTAATTAAAAAAAGGACAAAGGGGCCGCCCCCATGTTCCACCGTGGAATAATACGGGAATAATTAGGAGTTCACAAATCGAACAACTTGTGTGAGCGCAGTTGCCGCCACACCAATGAGGGTGAATAATTGTGTGGGCTTTGGCGCCGCCGCACCGACGTGGGAGAATAATTGTGTGGGCGCCGATTTTTAATTTTATCAGGAATAATTTTAGGACCACGAAAAAACGTTCGTTCTTTTGGAAAACCGAACTCCTTACTTTTCCAAAGGAGTTTTGATTGTATACGTATCTGTTGATATTCTGTTATAGGTAATTCATCAACTAAGTTTACTAGCAAATTTTCATTGTCAATGTTGGCATGGATAGTTCAATATCATTCTATCTTCCATCGTCATTTATTTTTTGTCACTCTCTTGTCACTCTTTTGTCACTATTTTTTGTCATCCTCACTGTTAAAAATCGCTTAAAATTTTCTCAGATAATTGTCCTCGTTTTATATCCGAAAATATAATGAACTTTTGTTCGGCAGAACAATCGTGTTTTATACATTTCAGGACGATCGGTCTAGCGACTAATATTAGTTGAGTTACCATATATGCATATTATTTGCACAGTTGGACTCAACTACATTATAGGTAATGTAAACCGTACAACATATTTGCATGTATCGTGTTATAGTCGGACATTCTTACAATTCTGCTTATAAAGTCCATACCCGAAATAAATAATTCTCTAGATTACATCAAATATTTCTAAATGGAATTAATTGCAAAAGCCCTCAGATATGCGATGTTATACTTGTGGTTGTTTCTTTAGTTTTAAGCTTCCAACATACCAAATAGAAATGAATAATTCTATATAACACAACAAAAATACGAAACCTTCTCGGAAATTGATATACTACCATGTTACATATGTGCGGCTACATACATAACAAACATAAAGTATAAAAAGCACATTTCATCGTAATCCTTATCTAGCCCAATAGGGAAAGAATGCAGTAAATCTTTTTATAATTTTTACATGGAATATTATTGTGTACAAGAAGTAGTCTTGAATATGTATATACTTACCAACAATTATAACAACATCACAAAAGCTTTAATTCTCTGAAGAATTAAAAAATATGGTTTTGACAAAAAGCACAACACATTGTATATACAAATGCTATATATATATATATATATATATATATATATATATATATATATATATATATATATATATATATATATATATATAAATTGAAACCCGCTTTCCAATGCTTAAACACATTACATATTGTATCGAAAATTATTAATTTTTTAAAAATATTTTAACAAAGCTTTTTTACTCCTGAGGTCAGGAATGCATATAGATTCATTAAAACTAAAATAACGTCGTACTATAGGAATCTCATGACGATTTTCTTTAACAATTATTTATTATTTCTTAATTGCATAAATTTTAAATTTTTGTGGTCGATAAGAGCTTTGCAGTTTTTTTATTATAAATTGATGCAGTCATTTCATATTGCGGTTTAATTAGGAGTTGTATACAAATTTCCTTAATTGAATGAATGAATTTCGACAAAATTTGAAAGCAGTGAACTTTTAGTGTTTTTTGTTTTTACCAAGGTGTTAATTTAAGCTTTATATAATTTTAAAAAGCTTTATTAATTATAATACAGATTTTCCATCCAACAAATTTACTTCGTAAATAGGCAAACAACACAAAGTGATACAAAAATATGTGTACTTAAATGAAATTAAATTATTTGACGTTATATTACATGTTGTATACACAGCTATAGGAGGCAAAGTAAGTTTTTTGTTCATTCGTTTTGTGAGCTTTTAAAAAAAATTCAACGAAAACACAACAACAGAATATTTTAAAGACTACAGAATACACCAACAACATAATAAATAATAGAACAACTACAGACAAGAGTAAAAATTATGTTAAAAAAATATATTTTTGCGTAGCTTATCAAAAATTTAAATTTCGCTTTTCTTTTGTTAATTTAAGTTTTTTGCTATTTATTTTTTGTTATGCGAGCTTTTAAACGACGAAAACAAAACGTTGTGTTGTGATATTATTGATAATATAAAGCTTGAAAAGTATGAGTTGTTAGAATACATTTTATACAGTAAAAGATTGTTAAACTATCTGATGTCAAGGTAAAAGTGGTTAAAAGTACAACAAACGCTATTGTGCATATTTTTGAAAGCTTTTTTTCACCTTTCGAAATTGATAAATAGCTCTCCTTTGGAAGGCAGTATATTCGTCATAAACGTATCAAAATTTTTGGGTGACGCAAAATGTGTTTTTATTATTAATTCCTTAAAGAATTGGTGGAAACAAAGGTTTGAGATAAAATATTTATAATTTAAGATACTGCCTGGAATAGTTAAAATTTAATTCATACACAATTAATGACTGCAAAACATATTTTTAACGAGTAAAGAAACTTAATGATCAAGTTAAAATTGTACGATCCATTAAACAACGTTTTGCTTAGAAAACTATGGTAAATTTCATAATAAAAATAAACCTTCACATGAAAATCTCTTATGAGAAGTTAATTACTCTTTTCTCAGATGCGAGATAATGTAACGCCATCTAGTACAATTCCCGTGTTTCTATAGACGACAAGTAACTAATAAAGAGATTCGATGTTGTTTCGATGGAGAAAATGATTCTTTATATTTTGAAGATGATAAGTCCAACAAAGAATTTTACCGGTGTAAAATATATCCCAAACAATTCACACAAATTTTTTGCTGAACAAATGACAAAAACAAGAACTAAAATTTACGTTAAACCGACTGAGACATAACATTTGTATTTTATGGTAGAAAAAATTATGGTAGCAGAAATTTTGACATCAACAAAATGAAACCTATAAATTATTTAAAAAATATGAAAAATCTTCATTTTGAATGTTTAACAAAGAATTTTGTATCCCAAAAACTACTAAAAAATATAATATTATTTTTGGGACGGGCAGAATCATGAAAATATATAAAAAAATGATCTACCATAAATATGTAAGGGGAAAATTTTATCATCAACAAAATTTAACTTATAAAATATTTAAAAAAAATGAAAAATCTTTATTTTTAATGTTTGACAATGAATAATAATAAGGATATTACTAATAAATAAAATAATATTTTGGCAGAATCATATTATTTCATTTCTATATTCAATTTTCGAAAATAAATAAAGAGTGCTCTGCTATAAAATATATAACCTAGAAATTTCTTTATCTAAAATAATTTTTTTGACTTGAATAAATTTTTACACGTATCGATAATTTACGTGCTTGCAATGTTTTCTCCATAAAAATATTTTTGAAATAAAATTAAAAAGGAGTGGGGATGGTTTTTTCGTGTTGGTTGCCATAAAAAATTCTAAACTTTATATTTTTTATGAAAATTGTATGGCAACACAATAAAAATTTGCTCAGCAAACTATAATCGGATGCGCCTTTCTCCCAAATAGTCGATCTATATTTTTGTCTCGTTTTAGTTTTACTGAGATAAAATTTTTTTTCCATGGAATAGGTCCATTAAGAAAGTAACGACATTTAGGCGAATTAATTTAAAAACGCGGACTCATAATTATTTAAGTTTTTGGCATAGTTCTTATTTCATTGCTGCAAGCCCCGAAATGTGTGAATCGTGATTTACAATGGACATGTAATTAAAATCATTACTAATCCAAATCCAATTCTACAATAT
Source organism: Nephrotoma guestfalica (assembly GCA_963691935.1). NCBI lineage: Eukaryota > Metazoa > Arthropoda > Insecta > Diptera > Tipulidae > Nephrotoma > Nephrotoma guestfalica. The sequence goes on along the minus strand of OY829913.1, from coordinate 137,835,621 downwards.
TTTTCAGTGAGGTCTATCGATCTCTACTGCCCATGATTTGTATAGTTCGTTACCGATCAAAATATTGCGTTTATGATCAACACAATTCACTAGTTTTTAATAACTGGTCACTCTGTAAATCATATGCCCTTTCCATAGTAAACAACTAACGAACTTTAATGCAACAATAAGACGACTAATGATAAGCTAAGAAAAATAAATTTTGATCTTAAACTTTTTTCACCTTAAATTACACAGTAATGTCACGTAATATGAACAGTCAAACTCACAGAGATGATGCACACCACATCAACATCACCATCACCACGATGCCATCATTACTCCATTGCAACACAGAGAGAAAAGATATGGAGATATAGATAGATGTGAAAAGCTCTTTCTTATGTAACTCTGCGACATAACAAAGCAACTCTTTTATTGGTTTAAATGATAGGTTCAAAATAGGACAATACACTTTACAATTCTCGGCAAATTTGCTTCTTAAGTAATTGATTAATTAAGTACTTGCACTGCATATATAAAATCAAGTTAGGATTAAAGAAGGTTAAGTAAAGAAGTTCGTAAGTGGTCTCGATTAATATACTCCCAATTCGCTAACAGTTCGGGCGATATTTGCAGAAACAGCACAATAAAAATGTCTATTTAATAAAAAAGTAAATGATTAACTTTGGAAATAGGGCAGCACGTACAGTCTTAATACAACCTGGCGGAAACCTCAATATTAGTAGTCCTCCATTATTTTTTCATTTAAATAATAGTATTTTAGATACACTAATGCATTAAGCGATGCGCATGAGAGACGAGATCTGATCTTTGTGCAGAAGTTTCCAGAAACCGAAAAAGTTTGCTCCGAATCTGTTGAGGTCGGCTTCGCTGTTTTCAATGCCATAAAAAGCAATTCAAAATTTTGTGTTCTCATGAAGTTTTCTTGAAGTTGTTGAATTATTGCTTTAAAGAGTTATCATTTGATATTTCTACGTTTTTAACGTTGGACGTTCAGCCAATTGTATTTCTGATTTAACTATGACTTCGGATTCCTCACACAGAATTTCTGCTTCAGCATCAGAATACCGCATAGTATCAACAGGGAAAAGAGCTGTAGCAAAACTAAGAATAGGTTTTGTTGGACCATTTGTGGAAGTTTGACCAAGCAGACATTTTATTAAAGCAGTAATGTTATTTTTCTAGATTCAATGCGATTTTCAATTTACTTCAACAAATCGCGACTTTTTTCTGAATTGATTGCTTCCATTTTGTTTGTCATAAAAGATAAAACGCCCTCAGCACCAAAAATATTTCCGCCTTACGACTTAATGCTTCAACTGCTAGTTTTATAGGCTGTAGAGAATGATTGAGATTTTTTAATAGCTCAAAGTCAACCTTTTCCATCAAATAATGAGCATTCAAATCTGTTAAAGTTTGTAAAATTTGCGTTTTCAACTTCAAAAATCTTTCTATCATGGGCGCAATCGAGTTCCATCGAATCTTTATATCTAGGAGTAGTTCATACCCACGTTCGAATTCATTTCTAACTTGATTTTGCAGGATGCTGTCGGGTACTGGATAATATTTGAAAAAGCACGCAATTTTCCTCACCAGCTTCAACTGTTCAAAAATAGTTACATTTTCGTCATCCTCATTGTCGATACCGGGATCATCCTCAGAAGCCCGAAAATCATCTTCAGGGACACCATATTCACTTAATGGTTCAGGTTCAGTTACACAATCATCAGCAAGTCCATGTTTTTTTATACAAATAATCATAAACGCCTAAGTGTATACTATGATTTAAACATGTAACATGCTGGACAAGTTCTTCCATAGTTTAACATCAGTGGGGTCCCATCATGAGTAGTGCATACAATATCAGTTTTAAAATTTATTTTAAATTTAAGCAAGTGATTTGTCACTTTATCCACCATATCATCTGCATTATAAGATTCTGGAATTGGAACAAGCCCAAGATTTACGCATACGTCGTTTTCTCTCCATGGATATTTATGTTCAGGTATCTATGTCTTCTTAAGCTTGTCCATTAATCACTGGTGATACTGAATTTATTACCAAGTATTTTACGTTATTCAAGAATTTTAAGCACCTCGTCTTTCTGTAATTCCATATTACGATGCATCAATTTCATAACACCGGTTTCGCAACTTGGTAAGGAATACCGCCGTACATAGCACGTATGGAAATTATTTATTATCAACTGTAGCCAGCTTCATTACTATATCTTCCAAACTGTCGCGCTTAATAAAGTTTAATATCAAAGGTCAAGCTCTTTGGTTTCATTTAGAATAATTTTATAAACAAGTTTTAGGTGGTTTATCATTGGTCCTGTCAATCCATTTGCATTTGTTATTTTAGATTGACATTTCAGACATTGCGCTTTTTTTCGTAATTGTTTTTCGTAATGTCAGAATTATTACAAAAAATTAAATTATTACAGAATTTGGATACCTCCCAAATTTAAAAGGTTAACCGTTATTTTTTCGCGGATATCGGATACGGCTAAGAGTTTATATAACCGAGGATACCAGATACGGATATATCCATTTTAAAAACCCTAATAATAACCATCTGTTTTGTGGAAATATTGAGATTTAAATTTGGGTCTTTTGATTTGGTGAGTCTGAACGATCACTACATTTATTAACTTTCCATTAAAACTGTTGTTGTCGGGACACGTTGGTTTCTCATTCCAACTTCTTCTCAATTTGTTTGACTGATTTACAATTTGTCATTAAAATAAGCTGTAGCGAAATTATTTTTAAAAAACAATCAAATTTAATTAAAAGTAAATTTAATTAAATTAAACTTTTATTTATTTAAATTAAATAATTTTTTTTTGGCTGGTTGGTAGATGCCTCAGCGAAGATTCGACGTACAGAATGATTCGCTGCATTTTGTGTAGCTAACGAGTGGCCCATCTAGCGCTTGCAATTTTAACTACCGGTACAGAAAATTAGTTTAATGTTTGACTTTTACGGAATGGGTCGCTTTGGAGCTCAGAAACTCCATACGTATCCATGGAGAAGCTGATGCATCCACGACGACTGACTGTTTGGTGTGGATTTTGGACTGGAGGCATCATTGACCCATTTTTTCGAAAATGAGCAAGACAATGGGGAGCGTTATCACAGGGAGAACACATACGACATTTGGTTTCAATAGGACAGTGCAATTTTCCACACAGCAAACGCAATAACCGTTCTTTTGCACACTGTCTACGGGAATCAAATAATCAGCCGTAACGGAGATGCCAATTGGCCACCACGCAGCTGCGATTTGGCTCCGTTGGATTTTTTTATGTGGGGACCCGTTAAGGATAAGTGTAAGGATACCAAGCCCATTGAACAAAATGGGGTACTGTAAAGCCAGCCGTGGAAGTCATTTGAATGAAATTGTGTTCCATACTTAATAGCAATGTATACTCTTTCTAATAAAAGAAACAGCCGCTTTGAATAATATTCATGCATCTTTGAATTAGAGTCAAATTAAATTGCACACGTTAGATGGGCCACCTATTAATAACTCTTTCTATTCTTTTGGCGATCGTGACCAAAGAACCTTCAATACGAGAAGTTTTGTTGAGCGACATTGGAGGCAATTTTGGAGAAAGCAAACGGGTGGCATATTTTTTTTAAACTGATTATTAATTAATAAGTAAATGAACTGAAATTTTGTTGTGATTTGATATTTTCGTGACGATCCTTATATTTAGTTATTCCTCCGTTGGAGTAATCACACTTTGTATTTTCACATCAAAATTGTGAAAATACAAAGGTGTGAACGAATTTAATACTTGACTTGTGCGATTAGAACATTTATTTATAAATTTTTCACTTAGTACAAATTCCGTTCCAAATTTCAGATGTGTCCGTAGCAAATTAAAATTGTTGTTGATACACATTTGATAAAAAAATTTTGGAACGTCGCCGAATAAATTCATTTAGAAATGGTACAATAGAATTTCTGTATTAAATTATAAACCTGTAATCTACAATGCTACTAAGGTGTATGTATTCTGCTGGGCCAAAAAACCAACCAACTAGCAAAAATATAAAAAACCATAAATAATTTAAGAAAATCTGCGTTAGGAAAAAACAAAGTTTGTTGCCAAAATTCAGCGTAAACATTAAGAGACGTGCTTCGGCACCGCCAAACAAAACAAAATCAAATCAGTGCCCTAGATTTGCGATTTTCTTTATGGCAACAATAACTCACCAACAATAACAATCCATACACACTCACACACATAAGTCCAACATTGTTTTTTTAGGTTATTATTGCGATTGCGGATGAATAATTTTACCACACAAAAACAAAGTGAAAATGGTTGCGAGAGATTTTTTTTTCCTTGTTTGATGAAATTGATTGCGTTGCATGGGAAAATGTATCAACTCCATATATACACTCTGTGCCTTTCAGCTCGAACAATTTGTTTAATGACATCATATAGCACGCAGGTATTCAAGTACAGTTTACCATACTGCAATAGAAGTAGGTTTGGCGCTGAGCTCCGCATACCAGTCACTACACATATTTGTAGATATTGCCGGCCGTCATCGAGATTTTTTTTATTTTGCCAGTCAAATTACAATCAAATTTCATTAAATCAATTTTAATGAAATTAAATTCATCAATTCATTATTTTAATCAAAAAGGCATTCACGTAAATATAATTTTTTTTTCCAAAAAATATTGTTTGCTATCTGTGACATAATGTTTGTGGTGACGAAGTTGAATAGACGATCGGATATTGATTCCTCAACATAAAATTAATTTTCCATTTGAAACACTAAAATTACCGCCGAGTTTGTAAAGGCACATGTTAAAAAAACTCGAAATTCTATTCAGAAATGGCACGATTATGATCGTAATACGTTTGGTGATTAGGTTTACAAGGTCAAATATGTTAAAAATACGCAAACATCACGAAATTGTAATTTAGCTCGTGGGGCTCTCCTTTGTAATTATGATTTATCCGTAGATCATGTCAATAATAAAAAAATTACATTTATACAAACAGATTGATGAATCAGGGGCAAATCTTGAACATATAGCATAGACATTTCAGACAGCAACATATTTTATATGGAGAAGCAAAAGCTTTTTTACCGGATTATTTCCGAAAATTGAGGATCAATTCATTGAGCTTGGACAACGAAATATCAAACTTTTCATGTTTAGAAATTCTAAAAGAAATAGTCCAAACAGAGGGCAATTGAAGCTCTGAAGTTAGTTCTGGGGTACCCGTACAACTTACCAATTAATTTGTATTTGTTGCTATTTGTATTTTGTCGTAAAACAATGGAACACAACCAGAAATGCCAATCAAATTTCACTACCGTTTACAATTTTCTTGCTATATTCATGCTCCGGCCTCTAACCTATATCAAAGGGATTTCTTGTCCAGTAGTCTATAGTCCTGAGTCCTCTGCATTCACTTGGCTCTGGTACTAATATTCGTTTGATTACAATCTTATAACCCTGCGTTAAAACTGTTTTCTGTCATTTAGATAGAAGATCAAAGAACATGCTTTAATTATAAATGGGGTGTCCTGAAAGCGCCCGTTGATTGCATTTGACGATTTGTGTAGCTTCTGGAATAAAACTGGTTAATAATTGTATTATATTTTTGTATTACATATTACTATTTTCAATCATCAGGAATATAGTATATGCATATAAAAGGATGTCATTGTAGCTTAAGGAATTTAAATCACCTAATGCCATTTCGAAATTAGCCGTAGGGTTCTCGCATACAATTTTTAACCATTCATGTCGTAGCTTATGGTACATTTTTTTATAATCATTATCAACTTTATTTTAACCAGTTTACAAAAAATATGTATGTGAATGAAGTAAACGTATGTTAAAATAATTGTACCCTTGGCTCTTAGAGCTCGTGTCGGGCTCAATGATTCCTTATTAACTATAAATACAATCATACAATAAAATTAGTTTGAAAGAACACAGCAAAATTTCGAAAATACTTAAATTATCTTATGTAAATAAAAAATTAAATTGATTTATACTTGGATTGAGTTAAATACTGTTTAAGGGCTAAATTAAATTATTGAAGATGATGGGTGAAACCACATTGAAGAAATGTCTACGAAAATCTAACCTCCAGTTAGGGATATGTTTTCTGTATTGCGAGTTCAATCGAAGATCGTAGCCAGAACAAGTGACAGTTATTTCCACTCTTAATATAGAAAATCTTTAAGATCTTGAAAACAAACATGTGTCGCAGTGGCAGGATGTTTAGAGCCCGAAAGATGGGCCAACGAGGAGATAGCGCACCATAAAAAGTTATTAAGCGGATAATATGTTTCTGTCGAACCAAAAGTGAACGCATTAATGTTTTACAGGCCCTCCCCCAACTAGGCCCAACTAGGTATAACGGACAAAAGAGGCATAAGACATACATCTTCTTCGATACTAATAATAGTTTATATTTCAATCCTTCAATGTGGGCCTTAATACTTAGATTTGCATTAATCAAAATACCTAAATATCTAATTTCATTTACTACACTAACCTTAAAACAACCAGTCGAAGTATAAGTCTGAGCTTTGACACAGCTAAAACTATGAAAAGAATCTAAATCGTGTTCGATCCCTGATATGTTGACCTGTTTGCTTGAACCAGAGTACACAAACGAAAAGTCATCTGCAAAAGCGGTGAGTGAGCCTGAAAAAGGGCGTTGGAAAATTCCATTCACGTAAACAAGGAATAGTCCCAACACCGATGCTTGAGGAACTCCTGCCGTAATTTGCAGTTCTCCGTTCAGTTGGTGATTGACACGCAGTACTTGTGATCGATCATATAGGTAACTACAAAGCCAGCTATAGATAATTCCACGAGAGCCGGATGGTCTACTCTATCAAAAGCTTTAGTCATATCAACAAACAGACCAGATGACTTCAGCTCTAAATCAATGCTCCCGCTGATTTGTTCCAGAACTGTTAAAATAGCTTGTTCCATGTTCTTATTTTTCCTAAACCCGAAATGCAGCGGAGAGAGAATTTTTTTTTTTTTTCAGAAAATGTACCATCCTACTTTTCATGGTCTTTCCAAAGATTTTGCGAAAAATGGAAAGAAGCGATTTTGGTCGGTAGTTCGCGATTTATCATTTTTTTAAATTAGGATAACTACAGCTCGCTTAGCTCGCGGCTAACGAAAAAATCCCTGTATTGACACTTAAATTCATGACGAAACTTAAGACATTCACAAACCGGTGTGAAGTTTTTAACGAAAAGTGTAACTATACAAATTAACGAAAAGTGTAACTTCCAAAAAGTGTAGCAATTAAAAGTGTAAATAGCACATCTACTAAAAAAAAGACAGTCAAAAATGTATACTTCATGCAAATACCGGGATAAAATTTTATCATAATAATTCTAGTCTAAAAGTTGGGGGGTTATAACGAGGAAAAAATTAATTCTTTAAATGTTGGAAATGATATACTACATATCCACTATGGTTGATTAAAAAAAAACTCAGAGATGATACCAATTGTTGACATATGCCGTCTAATAGTAAATAACTTATGCTGTCCAAAAAAGTTAACTCAATTAAAATAAATAGTTTTGGAATGGTTCCACACAAGAATTAGGATATAAATTTCACAATGGCCAATTCAGGAAAACTCACAGATGTTACCAAGTGTGGACATATATTTTCTGAAAGTGAATGAATAGTCCTGTTCAAAATAGTTAGTCCTGAATAGTCCTGTTTAAAATAAAAAGATTTGGGCTTCAAGGCAATTTATATATCGGTAAATTTAATACACTACACTATGGCCGATTCCAGAAAACTCAGAGATGTTACCAAGTGTGGGCATATATTTTCTGAAAGTGGATGAATCGTCCTGTTTAAGCTTTCCATGAAACCGAGTTAAGTTGACAGCTATGTTAATATTTATTTCGATAGTTTACTCTATTTCAAGGTTAATTTTAAAATATTTTTACTCAAGACCTGTATTTTAATAGTTTACAATGAACGTCATTTTAAAATACACTCAAAAACGTTGACAGGTAGTACTTAACCCAACCGTACTAGTTTCGTTGAGTTAAAACAGTTTTAATGAAACTCAATTTTAATCTGTGTTTCTATGTACGTAAACCTGAGTTAACCTAGGTTAAACACCAACGGTTCTCGCTACCATCCTTGATCCTCGTTTTAAGAAGAGAGTAAGGAATCCAAAAAAAAGAAAGCGGATAATTTATTAGGCTTCTTAGATGTGACGGAAAAATCGACGCCATTGAGCGATTCAAATAGAGACATTAGACAATATAACAACGTACTCTGTATTGCACATAAATTTATTTTAATAAGAACGTTAACTAGAAACTAATGATTCATTGCAGCAGCGCTGATATTTTTACATGCGTGCAATGTTTTAGCATAACATATTTGTATAGTTTTATCCAGACTGTTTTAGACCTTCTCTACTGAATTAAATCTGCTATTTTGTAATACTTTAAACTATGCAATAAAAGTATGCAAATTTATTCCTAAAGTTCATCTACTCTAGAGTAGATAAAGAAAGCATTTATTATAAAATTAACCGGAAAGTATCAGAACAGCTTTCCAGTTTCCCCAGGTTCACAGATATTCCTAAATATTAAAGGCAAATGGATATATAATGATATTTTCTTACTAAATTATATATTATGACAATTTAGTCAAAACATAATTATTATTTTTTGAAATTATGATGTTTAGAGTAGATACATGCATAAATAAAAGTTGGTGTTAAATATGTACGAAGGTATTAGGCTCGCATACAGAAATCGATATACATTTTATTGCATAACCCCATTCTACTAACCCGTTCTCATTCTACAACATTTTATATTTCATATTGTGGAATAACAAAAAAAAACTAATTCAATTGAATACTACAAGCCAGACCAGAGAACAACGTGAAGCAACAATTGGTAATTTTTTTTCCTCGCTACATAAAACAACAATATTACAGCAGGAACAACAACAAATTCAAAATATAATAAGATATAATAATCCTTTTAAGAATATAATTCAAAAAAGCAGGAAAAAACTTCGTTTTTAATAAATTTATATTTTATTTTATATTTAAAAAAATATTAGGCATGTTTTGAATTCAATTAGTGAACCGGGACGATTCAGATTATTTTATGTACACACTAGTACAGGGTGACTTTTTTGCTTGTTGGTTTTTCGTGTATATGTTTTTGACACATCACGCGTGATTAGCGACATCTATCAAAGTCAATTGTTCTCAGTTAGCAATGCCATTTCATCATGGAAAGACTTTCACCCGAACAACGTATCGAAATTCGTGTTCAGTGAAAAATGTGTTTGCGCACTTCGTCCATTTTATGGTCGTCATAATCAACCTACTGAGCAGGCTGTTGTATAACTAAACCACCGGTTGTTGCGTTGCGAAGTCCATTTTGGATTTTTAAAGCAATCTCATTAAAACACTTAGAAGTTTTTTTGTAATAAATAGTTTTAGTATTAAGTAGTAGTTTAATTTACACAGGATTTTTAATTTACATCAGAATATATTTTTATTGTATTACAGCGTATATAGGTATATTTATTACAATACTCTATTGATACTCTATTGATAATTCCGTACAAGTGTTGACTACTAGCTACGTCTTTCTGATTTAAGTTAAGCTTATACCGAGATATAAAACGACTACAGCTCCTCATTGATTAATTAAGAGAGTTAATGTTAGTACTAATCTAAATATTAATCTAGTACAAAATATATTACATTATTTTAGAGCATACAATTTTGCATACATACGAGTAACACCTTCCTCCTCAAGAAAGATGTTGTGCATCTTTAAAATAACAAGCAAAAAAATTATTTCTAAGAAGAAACTAGAAGAAACTGTCATACGACATACTAGCTCATACGACATAAAATTCGTAGTTGAATGAGGGGTTGTGTTATAGACAAACATTGAGTATCTAATACAAGAATCCCAGTCCATTCCATTTTCATCTATAAAATGTCGTATATATTCAATAAGTGTACGATGTGAGCGTTCAAAAGCTCCGTTGCTTTGGGGATGGAATTAGTACCCTGGTCTGTTAAAATTGAATGTGGGCAACCATAGATGCTTACAAACTCTGAACAGCAACAGCATATTTAGTTAAATCGTCCATAATAGTCAATATGTTCTTATTTTGATGATAACTCGATAATAAGGGGCCAACAATATCCAAGAAAATCTTTTCGAATGGTTTTCTGGATGTGGAAGTAATTATCATTGACATTTTTCTAACTGGACTAGCTTTATTCTTCTGACAAGAGTCACACGATTTAATAAATTTTGCAATCATACCTAGCATTTTCAGAAAGTAATAGTATTTTCGCATTCGTTGGTATGTCTTTTGTATACCCTGGTGACCACCGAGAGGTGTATCATGAAATTCTCGTATAAGTTTTAATTAATTTGCTGCTATTTAATTTAGTTAATTTGCTGCTATTAATATTGGGATTTATAATGGAAGCTTTATTTTCTGAAATACTCGGGTTACCTGATAAGTTTAGGAGATTCATCGTAAAGCAGCGTGCGCAATGGCTCTTGTGTTGGAAGCAACTCTGGCAATTTCACCTTGTCGCTCGCGCAACACAATCCAGGCGGTTCTTTCTCAAATTTAACTGCACTGCAATGCTGACAAACGACAGACATCTGACCGAATTGATGCGTGCGCACTGTATGAATGTTTGGCTTATATCGAAAGACTGACCGTGCAATGTTCACCGGGATTTGTTGTTGTCAACGTCTCAATCGTTGTTGCTCATTTTAAGCTTCGTTCATCTTTTCTGACTGTCGCGCACGATTTTAAACCATTCTGATTCGAGCTGATTCCCTAGCAATAGCACGTTCCTCTTCCCTTCGACGTGCTGCGAGATTTCGGTGTCCCGTTCAATTCTGAGAATGCCGACCAATGTTACCATGGCCTTTTCTTCGCATCGTAACACATATCGAACTGTAAATGATCATCGATTACCGATCTATACCAATGGAAATGGGGTTAGGTTTTCGCCGACAAACAAAAACAATGAACTCACTTTTTTGTGATCGAAACATCATTAATATCACTCAGAAATAGATAATCCACATATTCGTAATTATATATTTTGTAAATGTAAACTATTTCACCGAAAAATCAATGGAAAATGATAAAAATATCGGAAAGTGATTTAACCGTGATCGCACAGCTCAAATTATCAAATCAGAAAGAACAATAAATATGCTGAGCTGTCAAACGGAATGATCGCCTACAGCGTTGAACCACCTGTTGAACTTAATTGAATTGAACAGAAAACGAAATGTGCGCCTACAGCGCCACCTGTTTAGAAGTTTTCGACTTATCTTTTTTCCTAAACCTTCGCGTAGCAATTACGAACAAACCCGCAGAAGGAAGTATCCATCGTGGATAAGCAAGTATAATATTTTTATTATTTTGTAATTTTCGATGACGAAAATTGTTTTGATTTTTAGAGAACGAGGTGGAGAAGCAAGAACTAGAAGAAACTGGGAAAATAAAATAAAAAACAAATAACTTTCCGCTTCGATGTAATAATTTCAACTAAATATGTTTTGTACTGTGATTTTCTTTTTTTAAATTTATCTGCCGCCTGGATAATATATGGTGAACCACTTAACGTGTCGTCGTCGATTTAACTCAGACGCCTGTAGTAAAGTTGGCAATGGGTAAGTCTAGGAGAATGATATCCCGCCACAAAAAGAAGGAATGATCCCTGTCTGTTGGTCTCTGTAGTGCAAACAGATTTAAACTAGGATAAAATTAAAATATTAAAACAGAAAGAAAAATTTAAAATAATTAGAAAATATAAAGTAATAAACAACTAATTAAATATAATATTGAAAAATTTCATTTTCTATCAATTTGAATATGGTAGCCTCTTTCTAGTAGTGGCCTCGTTGGGACCATAACGAGTCCTATGGGGTGAAGTTCTAAATACAAGAATCCTTTTTAACAGGACTACGTCGTTGACACTGCACACATTATTCGCGAATGGCCATAGTTTAGCATGTTCCCAAACAATTACATTCACCTTCGCAAAGTCCGGACTTAAATCCTATAGAACATCTCTAGGATTATAATAAGGTAATGAGGTAAGGTTGCAAAACCATATTATCACATTTGAAAAAACATTAAAGGATGCAATCATATCCGAATGGAATAAAGGTTCGGCCCAACTCACCCTAAAATTAGTTTTATCTATGACAAAGAGATTATAGCCAGTTCTGCAATCAAATAGCGGAGTTGTTAATCTGAAATAATTTTAGTTTATCCAAAGCATACGATGAATTATGGTAGGCCCAATAAAGAGTGAAATATATCTTATATTTTTTTAAATACACAATCTTTTTAATTAATAAAAATGATTTGTATTTTAATTTTTTATTTACCACAAACACCTTAAAAGGTTTGGTTGTCTATACTTTTCAAATTTTGCTAGTTTCGTCAACCGTACGATAAGTTATGTCGCAGAGTTCATATTACAGTCAGATATTTACGATTGTGAAATATGGTAGTGCCGTTTCTAACAATTAACAAAAATAAATATGTATTAGTAAGTACACTGTTAAATTATTTCGTATAAGAGTTTTGAGTGAAATCAAAATAAAACTCATGAGAACAAAAATTGGTTTCCTTTTGATAATTTTTTTTGAAAATTTTCATTCATGACCTTTGTTATAAATTTAAATATTTCAAAAGAAGTTGTTACATGATAATAGTAATAATAATAACAACTGGTAGAAAATTTCAGGCAAAATGTGATGAATAAAATTAGGAACACATAAACTAAAAGTTTAGTGTTAAAAGTACCAACATTAAAAATAATTGTATTGTACTTATACTAAATGTGGGGAGGGGGGGGGGGGGTGGTATTATATTTATAGTATTTATAGTTATGCAATTTATGAAGAACAGAAAATTGAAAGAAAAAACACAATTTAAATAACATTGAATATAATTATGAAATAATTTTAAATAATGTATCTATATTTCTGACAGTAACTAACCATGCTTTTAATAATTTTGAAAAATGTGAAATGGAAGTACAATCTGACATGCTCGCAGGTAATTTGTTAAAAAGAATTGGGGCTGTACAGAGAAAATATTTACCAAAAATTTGATGTTTTTGATCTAGGAATAATAATTCTATTTTTATTTCTTAAATTAAAGCGACCACAAATTCTAATATTTAAATGACCAATCATCCTGAAAAATAGTTTCAAAACTTTAAATACGTACAAATATTTAAAGGGGAATGCATTAAGTTTTACGAACAAGGACCATGAAGGCGATCGTTTTTTACTTCTGGTTACTATTCTAACAAAATGTTTTTGAGAGACTACAATAGGTTTGATCGTATTATAATAAGTACCGCCATAACGTAAAAAGCCATAACTTTAAATGGACATGCTTTGCTTAAAAAATAAAAAGCTCTCAAAGACATTCGTAATTTATTTTTAAGATTATCCACATGGTCTTTCCAGCTCAATTTATAGTCCAATAGTAAACCTAAATATTTAAAATTGGCAACCTCCTCCATAATAAAACAAGTAGAATCACAGTCTAATAATAAGTAATGTAATTTCATTACATTCTCTGTTCCAGTTAAACTAAAATTAATTAATTTAGTTTTATCGCTGATAATCATATGATGAGTATCAAACCATAGCCTGAGCAGTTTCATATCAGCATTTATTTGGTTTAATAGATGTTGCTTTGATCCTGCGCAGTAGCTTACACTCATGTCATCAGCAAATGCTACTATCTTGCCACTTAATTCAATAGACAAGATTGAATTTAAGCAAATCACAAATAATTGGGCCTAAGACAGATCCTCGAAGAACTCTAATTTTGATATTACGAGGTGTACTGAACACTTCACTAATCTTAACCATTTGTGTTCTGTTGGCCAAATACGAGGCAAACCATTTAGTATTATATCCCCTTATACCCGCATCATATAACTTTTTCAATAATAAATTGTGGTCAACCATATCGAATGCTTTGGTAATGTCTATAAAATTTCCAGATACCAGTTGGCCATCATTCATTCCTTGGTAGACATTATTTAAGAAGGCTAGCAAGGAAGATTCAGTAGACATACCTTCCCTAAAACCAAATTATGAATTATTAAAAAAATTGTTCAATGTTAGAAAACTTAAAATTCGTGTTTTGACAGCTTTTCAAAAATCTTCGAGAAGCCTGACAAAAGAGAAATAGGCCGATAGTTCGAACATAGAAGTTTATCCCCTTTTTTAAAAATTGGTATGACAACAGCCAATTTTAATTGGTCTGGAAAAATTCCCGTATCAACACTCAGATTAAAAATGTAAGTTAGAACATCAACTATACAATACGCAATATTTTTAATTAATATGTTACTTAACTTATCAAAGCCACAACTATATTTGTTTTTTAATCCAAAGATAATTTTTAGGGTTTCTAAAGTATTAATAGGTGTAAAATAAAAGCTACTTAGTACAACTTCTCTATTTGAGGGATCAAGATTAGCACTGGTAAACCGTTCATTTAGTTTAGATGCAAAGGAAGTAAAATAATCATTTAGACTATTTGCCATCTCAAGTGGATTATTTATTATATTTCCATCTGGGGTTAGAATTTCCGATATAGTGTGGTTTGATTTTTTATTGTTAATTAATTCATTCGCTAGTGCCCATTGTTGTTTTAAATTTTCGTTATTAGTTTCATATTTCTTGAAATAATAAGCATATTTAGTATAAATATAAGCAATATTAGTATAAATAATAAGCATATTTATATAATTTAGAGTACTTCTTCACATATATTTTGAAACGCTCATTATTGGGATGCTTTTTTATTGATTTCATTAGCTTATTTTTCTTATTATTTATCTTCAAAACAAAATTGTTCATCCATGGTTTCAGTTTTTTCAGCTTATTCTCTTTAAGCAATATTACAGTATTTCTTTGAATATATAGTGACTTTATTGAAAAATTATTTGAAAAATTATTGAAAGCAGTATTAGGACTGGTTTGATTATAGACGGTAGCCCAAGTTTTATTTAATAGCTGCGATTTTAAATTATCATAGTCAATTCTGTTAATCGTTTGACTACTAGTTAATTGGCTGTTGACTGAATTTAATTTATTACAATGAATATCCAGTTTGATAAAAGCATGATCGGAAATTTGGGCATCTAAAACTGCTACAGTACAGTCAAGATAAATTTTCAAGCTGCTTCGATAATAAATATGATCAATGCATGAACCAGATATTCCTATAGGCACATTTACTAAATAAATTAAACCATTAGCAGCCATCAATAACTGATAATCATCACAAACATTACTAAATTTTAAGATATTTATATTCATGTCACCCATAATAAATAAATTATTGGCACGTGAAGAGTTAAGTAAATTTTTTAGATCACTGAAGAATGCACTAGTATGTACAGGTTGTAGCCTGTAAACACAAATCAGATTAAACTTTCACTTCCCACCACAAACTTACAAGATAGCACATCAGCACTTAAAAACGAGTGATTTACAAATTCACATTTTAGGTTACATTTTTTACTTTTAACGATTATGACACCAACAGCTGCATAATTATCATTGCCGTTTGAGTAGATGTCGTAATTAATCATTATTAAATATAAATTTGTCTCACAAGAATTAATCCACACTTCCGTTAGTGTTAGTAGAATGAAATCCGGATTTTCATTCGATGATTCTAAATAGATTAAGAAATTATCCAAATTCTTTCTCACAAGAAGTGTGATTTTGCATAACTACACTAAGCTGAAAATTGTTCGAGACGATTGGGATATCATTACTACTATTTTCAAATGACGACGACACACACGAATTATTTTGGCCTTGTAAATTTCTACTAGCAATTACCATTTTACATTTAAAAAAATGTACAGGATATTAATTTTAAATTTACAAGGTCTTCAATCTCTCTTATAATTATTCTTCGGTCACCGTCATTTTTGCGCACCATGATACAGCATTACGTATCCAACAGTATTTGTAATTTTTTTCATATTGCACTTCTCTCGTTCTACGTAATAAATCTCTGCTCTTCTTTGTCAAACTCTCATTTATATACATAGCGAAGTTTGTGTTATTGTCAAAATCTGCTTAAATATAACTCCTGCTCGAACTCTCATTGCCAGATACCTATATAAAAATAACTACCAAAGAATGTGTTGGTTACACTACCAATGCAAGGTAAATTTGATTTTTTTAAAATTTTTTGCTTTGTTTCTGCACCAACACATGTATTCTTAGTTATTTAAAAAAAATTACTATATAAAAAACCAATACATCTTTAGTTAGTTATTATTTATTTCATATGTGTGGAGTTAGCAGGACTTATATTTAAGTAGATTTTATTTATTGTCCACAGATTTACTCGAGAAGTTGTTTTTTAATTTTGTTTTTTGTTGTAGTATATGTATGTATTCTTTGGTATAGCGGGATACAAACTTTACAAATATTGATGACGTGTTAACCAGATTTTTATTTGTTTGACTCTTGACAGGTTTCCGACGAAAGCAATAATCAATATTCTATTTTTTTACAGGCAACTGGAGACCGACAATAACAATTTTTAGCACAGTTTCATAAATGTTTTCATTACTTGTAACAGGAACGTTCACAATTTCGATGCAATTTTGAAGTTTTTATTGTTCGTCAAATTGTTGCTCATTATGTAATGCATTTAATTCATGTACATTTTCTAATTCCAATTTTTTACAATTGTAAATATATTTTCGAGGATATCGACGAACGTCTCGTTAATTTTTGTCATTTGGTTTTCTGTAGTTTGAACTATGTGATCGAGCTTCCCATGTATTATTTCCAGTGTTGCAGCTGGTTGGGAATTCTGAGAAACAGCTAATGGTGTTAAGGCGTTTGGCATATTTTGTACACGATCTTTGAACAACTGGTCTATATCACTTCTAGTCAAACTTGCATGATAAACTCCGTTATATTTTTTACAGCTAATTGACAGATCACGAACACGATCTAGCTTCTGCTCAAATTTTTTACACTTTGCCATTTATATGATTTACCTTTCAATTTTAAAATAACAGTAATTACAAATTATATTTAAAATTTAAAGTTGTTGTTTTTTCTTTAAAATAATTAAAATTTAATGTTTTTACTTGTAAATTTATGTTTGGGCTTTGTATTCTCAAACAAGTCTATCCCCCACAACAGACAGAACGAGAATCAAATTAAATGAAGCGCACCGTTATTTTCTTGCTATCTACTTTTCCAACAACTATCTAAAATAAGATTAAATTAATCAATTTAAAAGAAACTAAAAAATAAAAAAAACTTATTATCTGTACAAGAAATATAAAATGAAAGAATACATACTCGTAATTCGACGAAATAAACAGAATATTTCGATAATAAATTGAGGACTTATGATCAACAAATCATAAAGTAAAACTACCAGTAGTTTACATTTAATAGTTAATAACAAGACATCGCCGGGCTTGTACCAAAATGCCACTACTATCGGATAATTTCTAAAGGTTTAACCTTTCAGATGAGATAGGCTTTATTTCCAAACGGATTGGAGCGAATCATTTTTTTGAGTAAAACTCGGACTTTGAATTCGTTGGGTGGCACACGTTGAATGACCAATAACAGGACATCGTAGAGTTTGAAAAATTTCATTATATACTGATGACACCTATGGACTTAACCTTTTAAATGGTATCAGTGACATTAGAAAACGGATGGATGTCGGAAGATTTTTGAGTAGAATTTATTCAGTGCACTCATGGAGTCTGAGTGGAATACTTTTAATTGCCACTAACAAGACATCGCAGGGTTTGTTCCAAAATTTTATTATATACGTGGTTTTTGATTTCGACCTATTTTCAAATTGTTCTGTTATCACTCCTAGAGATGTTCATAGTTTTTTAAATTTTTAGGATAGCGTAGACAAAGTTCTAACATTGAAATGAACATGGACATTTTGTGATGATACTTACTGTGTCATACAGGTAGCTTAGCAGTTTGATAAATTTCAATAAATTTACAAATTTTTTTTTTTCACCAATCCTAACGATGTTCACGGGATTTGACCTATATGGTCAGATAGATCGATCAGAACCCTATGAGTGTGATGAACGGGACCTAATTATGATAATTTGAACTTGTCCAGAGACATTTTAACGTTTACGGTTATATCCCATATTCCAGAAATGTTCAGGTTAGAAAATTGTCTATCAATATGGTGATATGGACACGAATGATGATTTTTTACCATGTTTTCCAAAATTTAAAACTTTTTCATTTTCAACTTTATTCTCAATTCCAAATTTTGGTATGTATTTTCGTTAATTGGAATTTTACCCAATTGACATTCCCAAATAAGCTATGAACCCGGTTTATTGTAAAAATAATCAAATTACAGAAATTCTAGGGATGTTCACGGAGTCACGTTTATACTTTTGGATAGTTCAAAGATTCTCTTTTGATAGTTCCAGACAGACGGTTATGATGATTATGATGATATTTACTGTGCCTTCAAGGCACGGTATTCAACCTTTATGCCAATTATCGTATTTGGCCACATTTAGATATTATGGAAACTAGATAAAAAAATGATGCTAAGTAGACAAATAAGTGGACTTTTGTGTGAAACTCATTAACTAAAAATAAAACCCACAAAATAAGAATTCTGCGAATTTCTTAATTCATCTCGAAACCTAAATACTGAGGTCAATAGAGTCTATCAAAAAATTAATTTGATCGCGCACAAATTGTTAGCTTTTCAAATGGCTGGAATATAGATAGTCCTAATCTAGATCTATCAAAAAACATAATAACGTTCTTGATAAATATGTTAGGTCTCGAGACGTGGGTAACTGCAGCAGGGAAACTTTCGAATTTCAAAATGAAACTTACCGATTAAGCCCAATTTGTGCTAATTAGTGCTCACAGGAAAAATTAGTGCTAGTCCAGGAGCCGAAAAAACGGGAAAAGAAAATTTCAAATTTCGCCTAAAAGACGGAATAAATAAAACCCGATTTCTAGAAAAAACCAGAAATAATTTAAGCTTAATTTTAAAACTTTCTAAAGGCCACTAAACTGATGAAATTTGTGCTTATCATAGAAATATAATTTTCATAAATTTTCATCCATAAATCGAGGAAAAGCAAACCAGCCCCTGAAAGATACTACATTTAAAAGAAACGGAGCTATACCGTTCAATAATATTTGTGTTGAACAACAAATAAAACAATAGAAATAAGATGATCTAAAATCCAAGGCAATTCAGATAGTATATTCCTGTCAGGTGTGTTCATTGCCATCCGAAAAATATAGTAGCTGAATTTGTGCTAATCCAGAATTGGCCCAATTACATTGAACAACAACGACCGTTGAATGAACAATTTACTGATAAAAAGTGTTCTAGAAACCAATGAAGTTGGCACTT
This sequence comes from Nephrotoma guestfalica, assembly GCA_963691935.1. Taxonomy (NCBI): domain Eukaryota; kingdom Metazoa; phylum Arthropoda; class Insecta; order Diptera; family Tipulidae; genus Nephrotoma; species Nephrotoma guestfalica. The sequence goes on along the minus strand of OY829913.1, from coordinate 137,816,100 downwards.
CTGATTTCATATTCCGATCAGATAAGTTCATTGCCATCCGAAAAATATAGTGGCTGAATTTGTGCTAATCCAGAATTGACCCAATTCCATTGAACAAAAACGACCGTTGAATGGACAATTTTCTGACAAAAAGTGTTCTAACGGGTGTTTTTTTAGGAGGTTTGTTTTTCCGATAGATGTCGTTTTATTTTATGACAGTTGTTTTGACAGCTCAAAGTGGCATTTCTACTCAGTATTGTTTAGCAAATCATTATGAATAGGTTAACTCCAGAACAACGTTTTCAAATCGTGGAAATTTATTTTCAAAATCAGTGTTCAATTAAAAATGTTTATAGAGCACTTCGTGAATTTTATGGTGCACATAATCGTCCGTCAGAGACCACCATAAAGAACGTAATTACCAAATTTCGGTCTACATTCACTCTTTTGGATGCCAAGCCACCGACAAGAATGAGAAGAGTTCGTACAGAAGAAAATATTGCTGTCGTTGAGGCCAGTGTCGAAGAAAACGACAATTTATCGATTCGTCGTCGTGCTCAGCAAATTGGACTTTGTCCATCGACTTTATGGAAAATTTTACGTAAAGATTTGGGTTTGGTGCCATACAAAATTCAATTGGTGCAAGAATTAAAGCCACACGACCATCGTTTGCGCCGTGAATTCAGTGATTGGTCGTTAAATCAATTGAACGAAGATCCATTTTTTTACCGTAAAATTCTCTTCAGTGATGAGGCGCATTTTTGGTTAAATGGATACGTCAACAAACAAAATTGTCGCATTTGGAGCAAAGATAATCCACACGCCGTTCTAGAATTACCAATGCATCCTGATAAATGTACTGTTTGGTGCGGTCTATGGGCTGGTGGGATCATCGGTCCATATTTCTTTAAAAATGAGGAAGGACGACGCGTTACCGTGAATGGAAATCGATACAGAACCATGTTAAATGAGTTTTTGTTGTCAAATCTTGAAGATATGGATATGAATGAAATGTGGTTTCAACAAGATGGTGCCACTTGCCATACAGCACGTGAAACAATCGACTTATTGAAAGAAACTTTCAACGACAACATTATTTCGAGAAATGGTCCGGTGAATTGGCCTCCGCGTTCGTGCGATTTGACGCCACTCGATTACTTTTTGTGGGGATACGTGAAGTCATTGGTTTATGTGGATAAACCTCAATCGATTGACGCTTTGGAAACCAATATTCAACGTGTCATTGCTGACATACGCCCTCAAATGCTTGAAAAAGTGCTGGAAAATTGGACCTCCAGAATGACATTTGTGAAAAATAGTCGTGGTAGCCATATGCCAGAAATTGTGTTTAAATGTTAAATGCCAAAAAATTATCTACCAAATAAAAAAAAATTTTGGTCATTTCATAATTTTATATGTGTTTTATTCAAAAAAAAAATCGGCAACCTCTTAAAAAAACACCCTTTAGAAACCAATGAAGTTGGCAATTCTGATTGCATATTCCGATCAGATATGTCCATTGCCATCCGAAAAACTTGCTGGCTGAATTTGTGCTAATCCAGATTTGTTTTTGTTTGTATCCAAATCTAGATTAGCACAAATTCAGAATTGCTTATTTTAGAACATTTTAGTTCTATTGTTTTATTTGGTGTTCAACACAAATATTATTGAACGATATATCTTCGTTTTTTTTAATATAGTATCTTTCAGGGGCTGGTTTGGTTTTCCTCGATTTATGAATGAAAATTTATGAAAATTATATTTCTATGATAAGCACAAATTTCATCAGTTTAGTGGCCTTTAGAAAGTTTTAAAATTAGGCTTAAATTATTTCTGGTTTTTTCTAGAAATCGGGTTTTATTTATTTCATCTTTTAGGCGAAATTTGAAATTTTCTTTTCCCGTTTTTTCGGCTCCTGGACTAGCACTAATTTTTTCCCGTGAGCACTAATTAGCACAAGTTGGGCTTAATCGGTATGCTTTATTTACCAATAAATTTCCACTTTTCTTTATTTTTGTTGGTTTAGGATTGATTTAGTTCCAACTTCAAATGCATGTTCAAGCGTGTGAAGTTTGTGCTAAACTAGTCCTAAAGTTAGTTCTGCACTGGCTAGGACTAACTTCACAAGCATCTGATCAAAAGTTAAAAACACTTACTAAATAAATAGATATTAGAGGACACGGAGTCTTCCTACACTGTTGTCACCCGAAGGGTTTTCCGTGACATGCCCAAGTTATTGATCCTCCTTTTAAAATATTTAGCAGCTATGGTATATCCGCGCCCTTTGTTCATATAGTTGTTAGTCTTTAGTTTTCTGTATTTTAAAAGTTGTTGGGTGGGAGACAAGAGTAACGTTTATTTAATTTAAAGAAGGTTCAAAACTACGATATGACGATATTATATGTACCGCCTTTTTCGTATACATATTTTAATTATGTATGTATGTTTAATGTATATGCTGAAGCTTCAAGATATTTATTTTGCGACATTTTATTTTCGAAATGAAAATATTACATTTTAATAAATTTTATAAAATATTTAATATTTTAAGAATACGTATAAATATGTCATGTATAAGTTTCATTTTAAAGTAAAATTCACTAATGTTAAGGTGATAAACTAGCTTAGTAGGGTATAAAACATCTAATATTATAACATAAATTATCTTTGTTTAAAATTTACGATTTTTATTTATAAAGTTGAACGAGTTTTTTTTATGTACCTACCCTTGTATCAATATTTTGTATTTATTTATACATGTGATTTAAAATCTTATATGTGTATATAAAGATATAATACTATGGCCTCGCCAATATCTCATAAAACTTAATATTGTGCGAGGGTATATAACCGTAACGTATAACTTTACTCGTTTTTACTTGATCGATTTTCTGTTGAAGAATAAGTATTTAGTTTTGAATAAAAGACGAAAAACAAATAAAATTTTCGTTTTGCTTTTTTAAATCAATAAGAACGAATTCTAAGAAATATTTTTCAATTCGTCTCAAATATATAAATTACATAATCCAAAAAACATTTTCCATAATAATATGTTCAACTTAAAAAAAAATGTTTTCCACTGTAACATTAGTACATAACAAACAAACTAAAAACTTTTCGTGTTATCTAGCAAAGTAAATATAAGATGAATGAAAAATCTCTTGGACTACTTGTGCAACATATTTTCTAATGTTTGGCAACAATTATACGCTTAGTAATTATTTACAGTTTCAACACTTTATGTAACCGTGCCGCTTACCTACCTATCTCGAAGAAGTAAATTTAGTGACGTACCCGAAATAAAATTGGTACACAAAAGCATCAAAACAACAAAAAAAAATTAGCTACCCCCATTTCTCTCTTTTTTACAACGTCGTCATTATATACCGTTTTTTGATGATGACGACGTTTTAATCCGTAATTTTTATGAGTAGCAAAATAATTGAAAAACTAGAAAATGTACGAGAAGCGGATTTTTTTCCATTTTGTGCGGTTGAAATAACAATCAAAAATACAGAAAATTAATATAAATTTAATCCGAATCTACTTCAATTTACTAGTAGTTTTAAATGAATGCAGAAACAAATTAAATTGTAATACGCCTCTTCGATAGTAAAACTGTCATTTTGAATTTAAATTTACTTAAATTTAAGAATCCGTGAAATTAATTAGTTAAATTTATATCGCTCTGATAATTGGTGGAAAAGGAGGATTGTGAAGTTAATTCGTTCTGATATCAAATATGTAAATAATATTTTACAAGCAAGAGCATATAAATATGACGAGTCCTGCGTCCGAACGTCGAAGAAGAAAAGCCTCAAGAAATTAATTTTGTTCGGTAGTTAGTATACAACTATGTATTCTGGATTTCAACCCGATTGTATAACTTGTGTCCGAATTCATTTCGTTCAGCTTTCAAAGTTTCCGTTAGCTTAAAACAGAACAAGAGCGAAGGCGGCGACCGAAATCGCCTGTCATATTACAAAGCACCGAAAACTTGCAACACAAACACAACCATCGGCGCAGGCGACGACGATTTTTTCATTGAAATAAATTTAGAGTCTATTTCTATTTTTATCGCCGGTGATACAATGTTGCCAACTGTTTTTTATATTTTTAAGTTGGTATGGAATACATATAGTATTAACCATTTTTTCAATCAATTTTTTTTTTACTTCTGACACATTATGATACATAGACTGTTGAAGTGAAAAGTGGATCAATGGTGGAGCGGAATGCGACGCACTTTGAATAAATTAATAAAATAATAATAATAAATAAGTAATAACAAAAGAATTTAGTTTAATTTTAAAAATTAATAAAAAAAACTTTATTAAAAAAATAAATGATAATTTCGGTGCTGGTTGTTGAGCTGCTGCACCTTCGAAAATCCAAAACTGAATAGCAAAAAATTAAAATTTTGTATAATTTATATACAAAATTTTCTAATCTGGATCGTAAAAGTTGGATTGATCCAGTATTGTTGCATTTGGTAAAGAAGCTAATAAAACTCTGAATTGAATCCAGCAAATCTGGTTTCAGCTGGTTACCAATTTGTTTGTATTATAGACGTACGTACGCCTATGAACACTATTGCAATGATAAATTTAATTTGTTCTGATTGCCATGCCATCATGTTAACTAGGTATTAAATGATTGTGTCATTGATTATCACTAGGGTCCGGATTTCGCGTACATATTTACCTTGTTTTTAAAAGTAACAAATATTTGTTAAAAATATGTGGCTAAACAAAAAAACAATATGTAAAAAAATAAAACTGCGATGTAAATTTATGTACTGTTGTTGAATAAATCATTAATTCATTAATTTATTAAAATAAAAATAATATCACAAAATAAATGTTAAAATTTCTTATATATATATTGTTGAACAGTATTAATTTTTCTCAATATTTAGAGCATTATTGCAATAAATATTTAAATGATGTTTTAAATTTATAAATTTAAAATTTTGTCGGGTAGGTCGTAAGAAGTTTTTATACATTGAGAAGCTTCTTTCTATTTCTACAGAGGTAATAGTAGCGTACTTAAAAGCCGCCAGTTCAGCAGATCTAAACTTTTGTATTTCGGTCGTCGACTCTCCACGTCCTTCCAGTACATTTTTTATTGCACGAATAAGTTTTAGTCAGTGTATTTTTTCTAGAACAGTGTTTAATTTAAAGATAATTTTTTCTCCACCTGGACCGTCAACGTTTTTAATTAAAGAAGGTGATACATCAAGCATATTTAATTGTTCTGCTTACGATTCCAAGCTTTCGATCGTGTCTACCAAATGACAGTTATAAAAGCTAAATCGATTTTTTTGGTTGTATTTTGTCATATACTCCTTTGCAGTTTTAATACTAATTGAATCCTCTTCATTATTTTTATTAATTTTTCTAAACTCTTGTTAGAGTATGTTACGGCGCTCCATCGAGTTATTATTGGTTGAGGTGGTAATTGCAAATTCGGCTCTTCAGTCTTAAAAACTAAAACGCGCGATGGTGCTTTTAAAATACATTTTTAACTCCCGATATTAAGTTGTTGAGGTCGTTAAATTCTAACCGTATGGTTTCTACTACTCTATGCAAGCCATGAACAACACATGTAACATGAATTAGTTTGGGATAGAAAACATTTATAGCGTGTGCAGCTTTCACCATATAAGGCGCCGCGTCGGAAATAAATAATTAAATTCTGTCCCTATCGAAATTCTCGCCCAATAACTTAATAGAATCATCAAATAAAATAGATATAGTTGAGTGATTTGTTTTATCCAATTCCGCAACATTCAATAAATACTTCTTGTTTGCAATATTTTGGTTGATATCCAAAATTCCTAAAATGACGTTTGTAATGTATCGCCCGGTACTATCAGTTGTTTCATCGATGGACACCCAAATGTATTTATCTTGTACCGCTTGTTTTATTTTATTCATTTGTATATTGTATAATTCGTTAACGTACTTTTTGTAGATTGTAGATTCGTCCGGGACTTTTGCGGTTGTATATTTCTCCAGGAAGGACTTCAACTGATTATTGCAAAGCTTCGTTAAAGGAATATCCGCAGCTACAAATGCAAGACATAAATCTTCTTTAAATTTTGAAGTGCTGGAGACTGCCATAGAGCTTGGAGGAAGCGATTGTGACATTTTATCCAATCGATGTTTCTCTAATTCCCTATGTTTAGTACTGTTAATGTGTTGATCTTGTGATTTCTGCTAAACAGTGATCGATTTTTCACAATAATTACAAAATAGTATCGATCCATCTGTTTTAAATACGCCATTATGCTCACTCACAATTGATTTTAATTTGCTGCTAATTGCTTTGTTTGTTTTTCGGCTTGTTTTACGTTAAACGTAAATTTATTTTAAATTCTAACCGTATTTATTTAAAAAATAAGATGGTAGATTCAAAATTGCATGTCAAATAAAGTCAGCTGTCAAACTAAAATAAAAATTTTACTACAATTAGACAAGTGGTGCCAGATTGTGGAAATTGCAGAATCGAAAAGCAATTCAAAGATAGATGTCACTCACACGTAAATATCTTAACAGTTTTATGAATACAAAGCTATTTGAAATTAGATGCCGTAACAATCAGTAAATTTATATTTTTCTGGAATATTAGGAAATTTTGATTTGAACCTTATTAATTCTATCTTTAAAATATTCTTTAGAGTAATTTTAAAAACAAAAAAAACGTAAAATAAGCAAATAAATTGGCAAAAGTGGAATATATGTAGAATTGTCCGTTTGTAATTATGTATATTGTGCGGTATTTCTTGTAGTTGAAGAAACAGGCCGCTACAAGACAAAATAAAAATATGAAAAATTAAATATTTCTACAAATAAAATTATGTCTTTCGAAGAAAAATTAGTTGAATTAGCTCGTCAAATTTGGCGTGATATTGCCCTTCACCTCAAATCAAATGGTAAATAATTACAACATTATAACGGGTGATTTTTTAAGAGCTTGAGAACTTTTTTTAAAAAAAAAACGCATAAAATTTGCAAAATCTCATCGGTTCTTTATTTGAAACGTTAGATTGGTCCATGACATTTACTTTTTGAAGATAATTTCATTTAAATGTTGACCGCGGCTGCGTCTTAGGTGGTCCATTCGGAAAGTCCAATTTTGGGCAACTTTTTCGAGCATTTCGGCCGGAATAGCCCGAATTTCTTCGGAAATGTTGTCTTCCAAAACTGGAATAGTTGCTGGCTTATTTCTGTAGACTTTAGACTTGACGTAGCCCCACAAAAAATAGTCTAAAGGCGTCAAATCGCATGATCTTGGTGCCCAACTTACCGGGCCATTTCTTGAGATGAATTGTTCTCCGAAGTTTTCCCTCAAAATGGCCATAGAATCGCGAGCTGTGTGGCATGTAGCGCCATCTTGTTGAAACCACATGTCAACTAAGTTCAGTTCTTCCATTTTTGGCAACAAAAAGTTTGTTAGCATCGAACGATAGCGATCGCCATTCACCGTAACGTTGCGTCCAACAGCATCTTTGAAAAAATACGGTCCAATGATTCCACCAGCGTACAAACCACACCAAACAGTGCATTTTTCGGGATGCATGGGCAGTTCTTGAACGGCTTCTGGTTGCTCTTCACTCCAAATGCGGCAATTTTGCTTATTTACGTAGCCATTCAACCAGAAATGAGCCTCATCGCTGAACAAAATTTGTCGATAAAAAAGCGGATTTTCTGCCAACTTTTCTAGGGCCCATTCACTGAAAATTCGACGTTGTGGCAGATCGTTCGGCTTCAGTTCTTGCAGGAGCTGTATTTTATACGGTTTTACACCAAGATCTTTGCGTAAAATCTTCCATGTCGTCGAATAACACAAACCCAATTGCTGCGAACGGCGACGAATCGACATTTCACGGTCTTCAGCAACACTCTCAGAAACAGACGCAATATTCTCTTCTGTACGCACTGTACGCATTCGTGTGGTTGGTTTAATGTCCAATAAAGTAAACTGAGTGCGAAACTTGGTCACAATCGCATTAATTGTTTGCTCACTTGGTCGATTATGTAGACCATATATCGGACGTAAATCGCGAAACACTTTTCGAACCGAACACTGATTTTTGTAATATAATTCAATTATTTGCAAGCGTTGCTCGTTAGTAAGTCTATTCATTATGAAATGTCAAAGCATACTGAGCATCTTTCTCTTTGACACCTTGTCTGAAATCCCGCGTGATCTGTCAAATACTAATGCATGAAAATACTAACCACAAAAAAATCACCCTTTATATTGAAATAAATATATGTAGGCATGCCTATATGTGATTTTATTTAACATATTTTAGAAAGTGTTTGCAAAACCCGATGGAACAGTTTACGAGCACTTATAAGAAAGCCCGCCGTATCGAATCATCCGGTAGCCCTGCGATTGACCCAGATAACGAATTAAAAAAATGGAAGTATTATCAGCTCATGAGTTTTCCGGATAGTGTAAACGATCAAAGAGGGTAAGTAACAACCATCTTTAAAAGTTAATTTGATTATATTTGGCTTTACATTTTTAGAACGGTAAGGAATTTTAATAACCATGAAAGTAGTACCAATACCAGTAATACTTACGAAGATACTTCTTTTGATTATCAAGATTACGCGGGTCCCGAGCTTATCGAACAAGATGAAATATTTTCATCAACGCCAGCGAAAAAAAAGAAGTATTTTTTGGGTAAAGACCCAAGTAAATAATGATTTTTCTGATTTTTTGAATATAGCATCTAAGGCTATAGGCGAAATAGATAAAGCGCCAACGAATGTGACAACTTCCACCGCGATACCATTTTCATCACTGGCTTTAAAAATTGAAAATGCCAACCTGCCGTCAGATGTGTTGGACGAACTAGAAATAGAATTTGAAAATTTAGTGTATAAAAGATTACGCGAACACAAACTAAATTCGTAATATTTTTAACGAAATTTATTATTTTTTATCTTTGATGTATGTATATTTTAATTAATTTTAGGTTTTGTGATTTAATCTTAGATTTTAGATATATAAAAATGAATTATTATGATATTTTAAATAAATGAAATAAAAAAAAATCCTAAACGCCTGATGATTCAACGATAACATCACCGATTCCATTGTTGCAGCGACGATTTTAATAGATCTTTATACGCGAAAGCTTCACGGGTTGAACGATTCTCTCTAAAAATTCGATGCTGTTGTAATGTCTCATCCTCATCACGCCAGGCTCCAGGAACATCAGTACCATTTTGCGAACTATCAACATAAACGTTTGGACAGTATATCTTACTTTTCTGAAGCATTAAAAAATTATGCAACACAATAGTAGCCGACACAACTCTTTGTGTATTTTTTGGATGCATATTAATTGTGGTTCCTAATATGCGCCACCTATTGGCTAAAATACGGAAAGTGTTTTCGATACGAATTCTAGTACGTGATAACCTTTTATTAAAAAAATGCTTATCTTCTAAAATTCATCTTCCAGGATCGCGTTAGAGTAGAGGGCGCATTAGGTTTTTCTTCAAAAGAAATGCAGCGTCACCCACAAAATAAATCGGAAAATCTATTATGAAATTCGTTAGCACTTTACTAACTGGAATATTAATTGTACCATCTTTCAATTGATTTCCAAATCCACTATTTTGGAAAATTCCAGAATCACTTTGGCTACGGTAAGCACCAACATCTACAGCTGTAAAACAATAATTGGTATCACATACACCTAAGAGAACGACACTATGGTGTCCTTTGTAATTAAAATACAGCGATCCGCTCTTTGGTGGGTACCGACGCAAGCGATTTTATTTTTGTTTTGCCATGAATATTTACATTATGATGATTATGGTAATTTCAATATATTTTGAGAATCCTTATATACAGGGTGAATTTTTTAATAAATGCCAGGATTTTATCTCGGAAACGGCGCAACTTAGAAGAAAATTACTTATAATAAAAATTGCTCAGTGTTGAGGGGGACATTTAGTGATGATCTTGAATGACCCTGAAACTCATTAGTATAGAAGATATTGGCGAAAGTTAGTTGTTTTCACATTAGAACCTATACTTTTGAGTTCCCTTTTTGTCACTTCACAACTAACTTTTATCAATATCTTGTAACGAAACAGGCCTCTATTTTGGCCAACTTGCGTTGTTAACAGAAATTTACCAATTTAAAACTATCTTCAATTTCGCGATCTAATTTGCATACATATACGCTGTGGCAAAACCTATGTAGGTGTGTAGTAGCTTTTGTTGAGAAATTTTTCACAAAATTACATTACTGAATATTTCTCAAGAAAATTAATACATAAAACCAAAATAACATCATTCACTATTATTTCTTAAGCACAAGATTCTATGATACAAAATATCTGATACAAATATGAAATCTTATATTGCGCTATAGATAGTTTTCGTTCAAGTATTATTTGAACAAAAAAAATTGAATTAGTAAAATTTATCAGATAAAATTTATTAGGTAACTGAGCAAAAGTATCAATTGATATTTATATCAAAAAGTATCAATTTAGCTCATCACTAGACGACAGATGTCGCTACAAACTTAAAAGAAATATCGTGTTCAACGAACAAAATAAAAGTGTTAAACGATACAAAATAATTGGATTCTAACTTGAAAAGCTAATTGCGTTCACTCTATAGCACAAAACATAACAAGAGCGCCAGCGCATGGCAATAAAAAAAATAACAACAAACGAAGTAACCTAACATATTTTATCTATGCCAAAATGGATTGTATAAGTACGCGTACTCGAATAGTAAAGATTTCTAAAATTATCAAAATTGTTTATCTTGTGTTTTTGGCACATGAATATTATAATTTAATATTGCCAAGTAGATGTTGGTGATTAGGCCTGTAAATCTTACAACAAACCAACACGTATTTTTTCGACGAAGTTTTTTACAAATAAAATGACCCAGAGCATTTCCAGAAGTCAACACGAATGAGTGTTGTCCAATTCAAACTGTTGTTTAATCTTTTGAAGGATAGATTAGAAAAGCACTCCCATCAGTGTTGAAACTAGATTGGCTATAACACTGGATCGTGGTGGACAATTAGTAAAGCTTAATCCCAAAAAACACGCCCAAAATTGTTAATAAAATTCTATACATTTTGTTAATTTAGTTTGGCTATAATTTGTTAGAAATTTTAAACGTGGTTGAAGTTTTTAACAATTAATAAAAAATTTGTAGTATTATACATACACTAGGCAAACAATTTTATGTTAACAAAAAGTAAATTAACAGCTAAAATTACAATATTTCAAATATTTAAATAATTGCATCAAACTTTGAAATTCATAGAACTGAAATTCGGCCAAATCACAAAAGAGACCGATCAATATTTTTAGCAAATATTTATAAGGCAAATGCTACAAAAAAACCAACAGGCATATGAGTAATCATAAGAAGACAAAGGAGCTTTGTTGAAAAACAAACATTTGTATAAATTTGTATGCCATTTAAAGGTTCACTGTACTGGAGATTGGTCAAATTACATATGTTCTCGAGATCTTACTTATACTGTTAGTTAGCTAATGACTTAACATGTTCTTTTATCCAAAAATACTCACGTATCAATACGGAAGGTTTTGTTATTGGCTAAGAATAACAAAGATTTTTTTTACTTTGTACGTAATTTAGAAGTTTACTGTTCTTGAGATTGACCAAACTACGGCAATGATTCACCAGGGGACCCCCACGAGGAGGTATGAATCTAGGTCTTCCCTCCCCATCCCTTCCCTTAATGGCTATAAAATAAGTGTAATTAATTCTAATAATTTAATAAAACAATTTCAATTTTAAACTTCTGTCCAAAATTATAAACTTTGATTAATAAAATTTTGTTGCTTACAATAAAACAAAATTGGCGAATTTCCGTGATGCTGATCTGTGGATATCGTGTGAATTTTTTTCAAATCATCGTATATTTCGCAAATGATATTGGATCTTTTGACAACGGCTGTATAGTGCTTTACGATTTACAACGGCAATCGCTAAACCGGAGTTGCTTACAATTTTAGTAACTTCTAAATTGGTAGCACAACTGCTACCAATTTAGATTGGTAGCAGTTGTGCTATCAATTTAGTAGTAAATTCTGATTTATTTTTTCGTAAGGCGTCAGGAGTGGTTGTTTTGAGTGTTATCTAGTTTTCTGTTCAGAAATTTGTTACATTTTTTGCCGTCCTCTTACGGTACGTTAGCAATACCTTTTTATCAGAATGAATAATTTCACCTTCATTACCTTTCATAAATGCTTGTATTTCTCCCGAGTCCATCAACCGTTTCTTTTTCTTTGTGTTAGTTATCCTTGCACTTACCATAAACTGCATCTTAGAATTTTTCTTCCCCTTCACCTACCAATTAACAACAGTTTCTATGCGAAGGGAAGGAATCAAAGTGTGGAACGGCGGAATCTACATAAATAATTTTTAAATGAAAAAAGCACATGTGCGTTGTTACTTGTGCTTCGGGACTGTATTCGTTTATTATACATTGTAGTACGAAATGTCAATGTTAAAGTGACATTTATCTAGTTAACCACATCATTTTGCGTAACAAAAATAGAAAACGAGTTATTAGACCTAGCTGCTAGCCAAAAATGTCAAAAAACCTTAATTAACGTAAGTATAAATAATTTTGAAGTAGTTAAAATAAAATAGTCCATAATTATTAATTTTTTTATGGGTTATGAGTGCCATAGAAAAAAGTGAATATTCTGACGACAAATACGAAGACGAAAAAACTGATTTCATTATAAATAGCATCCGAGTGCTAAAGCGGAAGCCATCAAGAATAACTGGTTGTATAGTTCATGTGGTTAAATATTATGATAACCAAGCATTTTAATTAAAAAGAAACACATTTAAAACACTTCTTGGAATTATTGGAGAACAAATTTCTGCAGAAACTGCAATTAAAGGAAGACTCGCGCTGGATTTAAAGGACCAATTTTTAGCAGTTATTTGGTTACAGCCACTTCCGATTCGTATTGCACCGATCTGCAAATGACATAAAACGACATTCGTTTTATGTCATTTGCAGACCGGTGAGTGAAAGATTTAATATTTCGAAAAGCATGCTGTCGAGATGTTTCGTGCACATAATAAATGACTAAAATTCTGCAAATTAGAAAATATCAAAATGAAATTTGCCGTCAATAACATATTTAAAAATTTAATCGGCGTCATTAATGGGACTTATGTTGCCCTTTATGTTCCAAGAAAACTACATACCACTTACATTACCAGAAAATGCTTCACATCGATGACGTTACAAGCAATTTGTGACTCTGACAGACGATTCATTGATGAGTATGCTGAATGGCCATGTTCTGTGCCTCACATTAGGGTTTTTAAATATTCTTATATTTAACAGCGGGCACATCCATCACAAGTTGACAAGGTCTATCCTATTTTAGATTGGTGTATCACACCATATTTAAACAGAGGAAGATTAAACGATCGTGATATTATTTTCAATAAAAAGCATTCTTCAACAAGACAGTCGAACGTAGCTTTGCTCTGCTGTTTAGTCGGTTTCGCAGACGAAAACACCTTGACATGCATAGAACTGATTGGGAACCAGCTTGTTGCATTTTACACAATATCTGTTTACAAGATGACCAAGATGTAATTGATAATTATATTGAGAATGGAAGAGTCACAACGCTATTATCGAATGCTTAACAGCGGCAGCAGTGAAATGAGCAGCTCCATTAATAGTGGAATTTTAAAACGAAATATAATTTGTCAACAAATCAATCAATATAAACTAAGTTATTATTTTTTATGTTTTATTAAATCTAAAATTTCTTTCATAAGGCTATCGGCCGACACACAATGTTGAAGCATTCTATCCTGGAATAATTTGCTTTCCTTGGTCAACTTCTTTAGTTGATCCATGTCTTCCTTGCTTTTTCTCGATTTTTTTGCAGGAGGAGAATTTACGAACTTTATGTCTTCATCAGAATCTAAAATAAAAAGTTGATGAATTATAGTCAAATTATTATGATTAGTCAGTAATTGCAGTCGCCATAACAAATTACATATTACAATTATTATATGGTCATGGCGATTACACGTTTAAAAAATAATTAACTATTTTAAATTATATCTACATTTTTATTTTTAAATGACGAAGATAAAATAAAATATGCTGATATACCATTCGATAATTCTTCTTCGATTGGTGGTGCTAATGTGATATCATTATTCACCTTCAAACTAGAGGAAATGCCAATTTGATTTGAAGAATGGTCCTTTCCGAAAATAGAATCAAATTCTTCAAAAAATTCAAACTCCATTGAGCGGCACTGGTGCGGCGATCGTTATCACATTTTCGATGATACATAGGCTTCAGGTTTGCGAACTTGTCCTTGTATCGTAATTTGGACATTACGATTCATAATCAGAGAATGTATCGCCTTCCATATTTCATCGCTTTTACACAAATCGGTGCCGAACAAATGTTGTTTCTCTTTATATGATTCTATTAAGTCAAGAACCGTTGCTGTGTTCCACACTATTCTGTGGTTTTGTCCTGACTCAGGAGGTGGTTTAGTATTCAGCAAACTCGTAATGCTTTTTAAACAGCATGATTCTTGCTCATATTGAACCTCATTTGCTTGTAAATAATGGTTTGTGGTACTCGTATTAATTTCACCAAGACCTTCATTATCGTATTAAGGCACTTCGAGTTCTTTTAGCATACTACTAAACTTTTCATTAATTTCTACATATAAATATTCACCTGTAGCATTCGAGCACTATCCGGAGCCGAAGGGAAATTTCTACTGAAACTACAGCTATTATTCACTGGTGTCGCTTTTATACACATTTTTTCCCACTGATGATAACCAACATGGCGAAATATTTGAAATTAATTTATTATTAAAATTATAAGTTTCTGTATAAAGACCTAGCTTAATACATCATAAGATTAATAAAAAGACAAATTACGGAAATTATGTTATATATTATATTCACTTTTACTATAAAAAAAACAATTTCGTATGTTTTCTCGAAATCATAAAACAAGTGAAAAAAAAATTTTTTTACGTCAAAATTTGTAAACGAGAATGGTTTGCTTTGGTTTAAGGGGTTGTACAAAATAAGTCTTTCCTCCTGCATCCTTTGAAATGGATAGCGCTCCCGATATCGACCTCCGATAAATAGGTAGAGCAAGATATTTTTTTATCGATTTTTAAGTAAAAGGTTGAATGAAAAAACTTAGTTTAGGGTATTTTCCAAACACCGACTTATTACAGACTTATTGACTTATTTGACGCCATCTTGAATAAGCCGGTCTAGTCATTCAAATTCATTGTATCGACCAATTTGTGACGTAATAACCAAAAACAAAAGACAAGTTGACAAGTTGGTCGTTGTCACTAGATTTGAAAATAAAAACTGCAGATATTACATTTAGTCAAGATACAATTTTGGAGACATTTCTGTGTAGACGTACTTATTCAAATAAGTCTTCCCGCGAGTTGACTTATTTGAATAAGTCGGTGCCCACAAATAAGTCGGTGTTTGGAGAACGGCCTTAGAGTTAAATAAATTACTTATATGGAAAAATAGCGCACTAAATATAAGTTTTCACATAGAAAATTGGGTGCTCCGGATACATCTATCGGGCGCTAACAAAAAAACACGGCTAATAATACAGAATATACAATTTATCACTAGTATGATTGGCAGTATCGGTTTTTATTGTATTGAAAACAAAAAACCGTTAATAAAAATTAATAGCTAAATTACAAATTTATACATTTTAAAATACATTTTAAAATATATAAACAAACCTCTCAAAGCAATGAGTTCTTCTTGTTGATAGCAAAACAAAATAATTGTTTTTATGTTTGACAGCCCAAAAGGCAGTTTTGAGCAGAGTTGAAAATGATAATTCTAAAATCGTACATATATTTTAGGAACGCTTTGCATCTGTCATTGTTAATAATATTGTAGCACACATTAAGGAACACACTCCGCAGGTTGTTACAATGTATAATTGTTGAACGCACTCCTGCACAAACACGAAAATAAAAACAAATAATCAAACAATAACGGGATAAGCAAAACAAATAAAAATAAATTAGGTGTTTACTGTTTAGTGTGCATTGATTGTAGTACGCGGTGGATGATTTTAAAACGGGATACGAAGTAAAGAAAATCCATTTAGCGGTCGAGTTTAATTAAATGTTTAATGTTTGTTTAATGTTTGCATCTGTAGTAATTAATTATTTATTTTCATTTAAATTCAGTGCTATGTTAAGTGAATTGTTTTCTCATGTTTTTAATATGTGAGTGTAATCTTGGTGTGTGTGTGTGATTTAATTTTTGTACAATGACTTCGAGCAATTGTGTTGCGATGCCATTTATAATTAACTTTACGGTAAGCCAATTTTTCTACATTGTTATTTATTCGGTGAAAGCTTTCAATTAGTTAACATAAGAGGTATAAATATTTAATACTGGATATATCTTGATCACAGCAATATTTTGTTAAAACCAGATAAAACCAGTCTTTCTATAGCTTGATGTTCATTGTCTTATACTGCCGCGCTTATTTAAAAAGCGGTATCTCACCTTCAACTAATTCAGAGGAAATAATAATTTTGCAAAAATCAAATTCGCATAGTTATAAAATTATGTCTATAAAATATTTAATTTGCAATTATTTAAGATTTTTTGACTTTATTTAACTATAAAAGAATTAAATTAAAAATTATTGTAATTTAGAAGTTATTTGAGATACTGCATTTTCACTTAGTGACTTACTTTTTCTATTCTGAGATACCGTCTTTTCTGCCAAATGCATTGTAGAAAATTTCTCCATAAGAAAATAAATGTCCATAAGAAAATAAATGAAACCCAAATTCCTAAAATACTTATAAATAAACTAAATATAAAATCAATTATTTTTTTTAATCTTCAGTTTTATTATACTCAATTCTTAGCATAAGTATAAAATTAGAAAAATTCAACATTTTTTAGCTAAAACTAAAAAAAACTTACATTGGTTTTGATCAACAAAACTATAATATATACGTGCTTACGTTCGATCCCAGCTAGAATATGCTGTAAATGTGTGGTGTCCGTTCTACGAAGAACATATCGTTTTCATTAAGAAAATTCAAAAGAACTTTACTTGACCTGGAAAGCTGGATGGGTATATGACCATGATCTACCGTACCACGTAAATATACCGCAACAACCACATTGTCTTACTAGATGTAAGACTTAGAACTTGGTAACGCTAAAACGTTCACTTTTATTAGTAATCTGTAATCTCACTTTTATTAGTAATGGGCCTAACCGATGCACCGGAATTACTTATAGCTCAATTAAAATAAACGTTCTCAGTAGTCAACTAGATTAGGTTAGGTTTCAGTGGTTGCTTACTGCACACTTAGGCTAATTTTTAGGCCCATTGTGATACCACTCATTCACTCCACATCATTAACCCACCTAATTCACCTACTCACACAACTACAGTATACCACCTGCACATTGCAAGCTCCATGTCAACCTGTACATTGACATGGAAGGTGGGTCGGCGCGTGACACGGAATTCTGCACTCCATCAGAGGGTCTTAGTTGTATTTATTAGCATCTCGTAATCGATGATGAAAATTCGATTTGCATCTAAGCCTCTGATGGGATTCGAACCCAGCACCTCCCGGTCCAAGCGCCGAAGCTTTAACCACTGCACCACTTGTCCGGTCAGTAGTCAACTAATTACTTGTTAATTTTCAATTCCAAAGCCGATTTATGTTATTTTGACAATGCTTACTTTCCCAGTCGAATTTGTAAGCCAATATGACTGTCACAGGCATACGGCAAGTTGATCCTCCTTTCTACCATTTAATCCTTTCAACTTGAGAGTCTCAAGGTGAATAAATAATATTACGGTTATTTAAGTGAAGGGGTCAGTAAATTTATCGGTAGCATAGACCCGATTTACGAACAATTTCTAACGAATTCACTCTTTAACCGTAACATATAGACTCTCAAGAAAGTAACGGGAATTGGTTATTTAAAAATTCGTTCACAATGATATAGTCTTGTGAGATGGTGTTTTGGCCTGTTTTAACGAGTTTGCTCTATCAAATACCGCATAACGCTCTGATAGTATTCTTTATTTACCGTTTGACCTTCTGACAAGAGTTCCGAGTACATAACACCGCGATAATCAAAGAAAACAGTCAACATAACTTTTGATCGACTTTAACGAGTTTTTTTTGGTTTCGGCTCAGTTGGAAGGCCGAGCCTTGTTGACTAGCTTGCATGTTAAACTCGTAAACCAATCTAATCAACAGTTATAATGCGTTTTTTGAATGTGTCTTCAACAACCTTTAAAAGATGGAGTTTTGGAAGAAAATTCAGGTCTTTCGGAACTAGCCGAGCGGCAACACGTTTCATGCCCAAACAATCGTGTACAATGGTAAGAATTGATCGTGAGACACAGAAAGTTTGGCGATTATCTCTCTCAATTGTAAATGACGATTTTCTGTCACCATTTCCTTTACTATATTGATGTTAACTTCAGTCAAGGTCGCCCAAATCGAGGCTTCCCCTACATCTCGACCGCTTTGGAATGCACCGTACCACTCATATGCGCACTTGTTTACCAAGCCTGATGTAACATTTTCAGTAATTCAGCACACGAAATTCTATTTGCAATTCAAAATTTGAGATAATTTCTTTGTGCGATATATTTATTCTTTATAAAAATCGGGAAACAGACTTGAGATGAACTGACAAAATAGAGCACTGTAAACAAACTAACTGTCAGGTCGCACTCAAACTTCACTTCAAGATAGAGGATAGTTGTGCCAACTTAGCGACAAATTTAAACAAGTTTTACAATACTTTCAAGCGGGCCTTTTAAATGACCAATTCCCGTTTCTTTCTTGACAGAGTGTACATAAATGTGCTTCATTGTGCTTCACAACGGTTCTTTAAAAGTCATACAATTTTGATGATTGCTAAGGTAAATAATAATTTTCGACATTGTCTACATTACTACATTGTCGACGCCATTCTTTCAATTTTCTACATACATAGAATATCCATTATTTACGCGGTGTAGACAATACGGCATAACACTGACGCCTACTTCGTTACTATTTTAAAACCAATTGAGGAGACTAAAGAAGTTGTAGTGTTTCTTGCGTTCTCATATGGGAAACTGTAATCCCGAAATCATGGTTACGAAACTAGTAATGTGTCTGTAGTTTACTTAAAATGAATATAGTTTGTGTTAAATAATTTTAAAAATTGCAGTAATTTTAAAACTGTGCACATATTTAAATTAATTATTGAAACCTATTGAATGTCATGAACAGTACATACATTGATTGCCAAATTCCTGAATTACAAATAGAAGTAAAACAATGTACCCCATGTTTACATTAATAGGTGTAAATGTTGGATGAAGCATCGAATTTACTTACAAATTGTAGGTTTAATATTTTTATATTTACATTAATCTTGTCTTCATTCAAATACATACATATACGAGTACTTGTAAATATAAAGTGTAAAATTTATACAACTTAATTGTGGAGATATAAATAAAGCGTTAAAGTGTAATGATAAGTTCATTTTTAATTGGAATTTTCACTGACATTTGAATTACAATTCAACGTTGCTCATACAAAACTTTCCAAAACAATTCCAATTAAAATTATACGAATCACACACATATTTTCCAAAAGTCGGATTTTATGTATCCTGTGCGTAGTAATATGTATAGGCAAAATAATATGGCACAAAATCGAACAAATCTCAACATCCGGTGCGAATAATTTTTCCGTTTTATTTACAAATCAGCACAACTGAAACAAATGTTCAATAATATACAATCATTAATTTATCGCCTACAACAAACTGATACAAAAAAAAATATTTAGAGATAGGTACGAATATATACAATTCTCGTTCTATACACAGCCCATATACAATGCAGCATCCCGCCGTTTGAATAATTAATGATTTTCATAATCCACAAAAAATAAATTCTATAAAATAAAAAGCACAGAAATTTTTGTACTTCAATATTCATAAATTACATGTAGATGAAAATGTTTTAATGATGATGACAATTTCTTTTCTTTTTGTGTGTGTGTGTGTGCCTTTGTTAAAATGAAACAAAAAAAATAAATTAAAATTAAAATTTAAGATAAAGTTTATTTTTTCACATATTAAGATGAGTTATGAATAAATGTACGTAACACATTTGTTAGATATTCCATTGAGGTATTATAATATACGTATGTAGACAAGATTCGTGTAAGTTATTATAAAATATTGATATATTTTTGCCGTAGAACAAACAGTACGGAGTACGTATGCGACAGGTGTTAAAAATTGTATATTCCATGGTCTTCTAGAGGGGAAAATATTTTCACATTGAAAATAACAGGGCTGATACAATTTTAATTGAATTATTATGTGCTTAATGCCAATAACATCAACTGCAAGCTTTTATAAAATAGGTTTATGTGAAGTAAATTCTGATCGCCCACAAATATTATGTAAGATAATTAAGGAACATACTTGAGTATGGAAGCACATAAATTATTTCGAAATTTTATCTGGTTTTGGAACCTAAAACGGATTTGTTGTATTAAACACGGAAATGAAAAATATACAATATGTGTTTCCAAGAATTTATAGAAGAAGACTACACTGAGTTCATTAATTCACCAATATCTGTTTTAAACCTCTATGTTTAGGTTGGTTTTTATGTGTGTAACTCAAATCAATGTACGATGACAACGAAGAAAATGAAAGCTCAGCATCAAAACAAATGTATTGGCTTTGTGTACACAAGTAGAAAATATAAAATTTCTATTTTTTTGACCCAAATACACAAATGATATGTGTATTCATTCCACAACACAATGAGAGAGCATTTTTTTATGTACATACGAGTTATATGAACATTACATATTTTGAAATTGTATCTGAAAGTCTAAAACAAAGAAATTCCTTTTGTTTTTCATTTCATAACATAACACAGTTAATAAAAGATTTAAGTCTTATGAGAATTGTTTCATCCATTTCACGAAACGAAAAGGGAAAAAATTTCATTTTTATTTAGTTTTGTTGTTGCGAGCTTTCCAGGCCTTGTAAATACTCATATACACACATAGAGAATAACAAGGACGATTTACAATGAAAGAAACGAAATAAAACTAACTGTATGAGAAAAATACAAAAGGAATTTTGTTTTCTTTTGTCGTCGCAGATATTTTCTTTTTCATTTCCTTAAAAAAAAAAATTAAAAACTTTTTTAAATAAAATTTTCTGATGTATTCGTTCTCATTTTTCCGTCAAATATTTGTACAGAACACACCAAACTTATTAAAAATAAAACAATTTTTGTTGTTGGTTTTGGATGAGTTCGTTCCACATTCATTCGTTCGTCATTATTGTTTGTTACAGTTTATTTTAACGATCTTCAAGAGGCAATGAAATGAGAGAAATATTTTAACCAAATTTTGTTTTTATTTTCTTAATTATTTAAATATTTTCAAGTGCCTTGGAACCAAATTGATCTTTACATTAATTTATGTATATACATACTCCAATGTCATTATTGTTATTATTATTTTTATGAATTTTGAGGTTAGTTTTGTTTACATATTTCAATATTTTGTCTGGAACTCAAGCCTACAATAAAATACACTGTTACGGTGCCAACGTTTCAATTGTTTATTCATAATTATCTTCAGGGCATAAACAACTATGAATATAATATAAATTTACTGAAAAATCAATTAAAAGATATTTTACGAATGTTTACAAAAATTAATATAAATTAAAATACTTAGTATATCGTTTTGTAAACAGAAAAAAAATTGTAAATGAATTGAAGTATTGTTTTGAATTTAGAAAAGGCATGTTGATATATTAAGGCTAAAGTAACCAGTATACTCATACTGGTGAACATTTGGGTAAAGTATAAAGAAAATCTTCGAAATGTCAAGAATTTTTTTTTTTGAAACCATCCAACTTTTAGTAACAATTATGAAATATCTTTTCAAAATTAAACTAAAATTGGCAAAAGCTGAAAATAGGAAAATATTTCTATTAAGGTGTCGTAAAGAACGGGTTTTTCCAAATAGTCGGCAACTAAAGCACATAGGCAACATAAATCCCGTTTTTTTTCGTCGATTGTAAAGCCGCTTCATTTGTAGTATAATTAATCAAGAAATTGCTGAAAAATTTTCAAAATAAACCACCTTAAAAAATTAATTGTATGCAAAATTCAACAAATAA
The DNA here is from genome assembly GCA_963691935.1 of Nephrotoma guestfalica. Classification (NCBI taxonomy): domain Eukaryota; kingdom Metazoa; phylum Arthropoda; class Insecta; order Diptera; family Tipulidae; genus Nephrotoma; species Nephrotoma guestfalica. The sequence goes on along the minus strand of OY829913.1, from coordinate 137,793,804 downwards.
AGGACGTCATTTCGCCATATTGTTTTAGAAACTTCAACCAAATTAAATAACAGTATACAAATCAGGTATGAATACTTTAAGGCTATAAATAAAAGATTTTCCAATACAATTAAAAAATTAAAAAAAAACATACTCGTAAATTATTTAGTGAGACCAAAATTTTTTATTTGAAAGGTTTCATTATGGCATTATGTATGGAAAATAACATCATTCAAATGACTAGCACGACTTCTCCGTACGTACTGCATTCCAATTTATCATCTTTTCACATAAATTTGGCTGGCTCAATTGTTGTTTTATTATCAGCATAAACTTGTGACTTAACATATCTCCAAAGAAAGAAATCACAAGGGGTTAAATTACACGACCTGGGAGGACAATTAACTGGATCAAATCTAGAGATAATTTCACCACCCAATTTTATTTTCAATAAATCGATTATTAAGGTGGCTGTGTGGCAGGTGGCACCGTCTTGTTGAAACCACATATCTTCCAGATTATTCTCAACAACAGCAGGGAAAAAAATCATGTAACATTGTTCTGTATCGTTCTCCATTGACCGTTACTCTTCGACCATGTTCTTCTTGTTCTTGTTCTTGAACCAATCACTCCACCAGCATGAATTGCACACCACACAGTGACTTTGTCTGGATGTAATGGTGTCTGAACAGTTTCATGTGGATTTTCATCACTCCAAATTCTGCAATCCTGTTTGTTTACATAACCGTTTAACGAGAAATGAGCTTCATCACTGAATAAAATTTTTCGATAAAAATGTTCATCATTGTTCAAGAGTAGAATCAGAAAATAAACGACGTTTATGGTGGTCTAATGGCTTCAGTTCTTGAACCAGTTGAATTTTGTAAGTATGTAAAACTAAATTTTTTCTTGAAATTCTCATTGTTGTTGTTGGAGAAATATTTAATTGTTGAGAACAACGTGGAACTAGTGCTGCCGTTTTGTTTTCTCATTTCTCAGATGAGTACTTTTCACATTTGCAAGAGAGTATTTTGAGTCAAAAGGGAGTACTCTTACAAATTTTGATTAAGAAGTTAAATAAGTCACTTAAAGGAGAAATTTGACTTTGAATTTTAGTAATTAACACAATACAAACAATTTTCATTGTTTTGTGATTAAAAAAAAAAAGAAAAAATTATTTGCAGACGTAGTAAATATTTATTATTAATATGTTTATATTAAAGAATTTATTACAAAACAAAATTAAATTAAATAATAAATAAATAACATCACATTCCATATGTTTGCGTTATAACAAGTTATTATTAATAAACTACATTGAAATAATAATAAATTACTTTTTTTAATTCTAAGCAAATTTTAGAGTTTGATTTTGTAATTGAAAACAAAACAAATTTATTCGTTTCGATTAAATAAAATAACGAATATCACATTCTATGTGATTACATGATCACAAGATTAATAAATATAAAAGTTACAAACTGTTAGTTATTCATATTTAGTAATACAATCAAAAAATTAAAGAATATCACATAATAACCTAAATTTATTTCAAAAATTTACCTTAAAATTAATTGCTTAGGTTTAAATTATTTTTTATATTTCATAAATACATTTTTGGAAGGAATCCATTTACTAGCGCAGTCCGTTTTAATATCTCCTTTACCATAAGGATTGAATTAACCGTACATGGTAATAGAGAATTCCTCTGTTTTTTTGTGAACGCGACCTGCGAAAATACACGTTCTGCCATTGCACTACTGTGCGGTAAACTTAATCCAATTTATTATATTTGAAAACATCTTATCGCCCATTGCACTTTTTAAATTAAAAATTTCGGCCCAAAACTCTTCTTTCGGCCCGTTAACATACTCCTGATGTAAAAGTGTCCTCCATTCATCATCCAATTGTTCGATTAGCTCTTCTTCAATGCGGTTAGGATATCTTTTAATTAGCTGGGTGAGTGTAGGCACCTTCTGTTTTTGATTAAGTGCTTGTACAGCAACCAATACCTCAACCTCAAAATTAACTCGTTTCTTGATTTGTCTACAAAATTCTTTATAATATTCCCGGCAATTATGTTTCAAGCTTTGTATTGTATTCTGCGATAACTTTCCTTGTTTGATTGATAAGTCAGCTTTGGCCCCAATATATATTTGGTTGTATTCTAGCAAGCATTCATCGTTTGAAAAGTTTATTAAATGTAATGAGCTATCGATAATAAAATTAGGTTTAATGAAATTCGACAGAATAGTTTTGTAATACGATTTGATTGTTGGCAACAACAAATGAATTCTAGGCGCCTCCGACTGGTATTCAATATTTATTTTATTTGTAATATTTAAGATATACGACAAAAAATATAAATATGTTTTATTCTCCTCGTTCATTTCATTGGCAATATTTTGTACCAAATTTGAATCGTCTTCGAATTCGTAAGATAAAAAGTAATGCTTTAATGGAACCCATTGTTCTAATATTCGTAACACTACATTTTCAAAAGATAGCCACGTAGTTGAAGCACTTCTTAAAATTTTATGTTTATTAACATTAAAATTTTCCTGAAATTGTTGATATTCGCTTTGCCGTTTTGGACTATTAGAAAAAAATGAATATATATTTTTTGCTAAAACTTAATCTTTTGTGGAACCATTCGAGCTGCCGCCGAAGAACATAAATGTAGGGAATGACAAATACAACCTGTTACATACAATTCTGGATTGCTTTGCCGTAGTAGGGCTTGTACACCGCTCTTATTGCCCATCATGACCGATGCATTATCTGCAGCAAAGTCTTTTAAATTTTTCATTGGTACGCTAACGGATATGAAGTAATCTGAAATGTTTTCATATATACTTTTAGCGTCACAGTTATCTAACTGAATGAGACTGACAAATTTAGCTGAAACCTTACCAATGTCATAGTCGAAAAATCGAACGACTAACACTAAATATTTTTTTACTACTTACATCGGTTGTTTCATCGATAATTAACGAAAATTTTTGGTTCCGTAAAATGACTGCAGTTTTTCCAAGCCCTTTTCTAAAATCAATGTGTTGGTTGTTTCAATCGCCTTTGTTTTGCCACATTTAATGTCTTTTACTACAGTTGAATCAGAAGCAATAGATTTAAATAGGAGAAATAGGAGAATTAAAGGGGTTATTAATAGGAAAGGTAAATTATGTTCCAAGAGGAATATGATAATTTTTAATTCTGTCGTTTTAATTTGCGTTTGTTTTTTAGTAAATGATTCGATCGCGTTTATTTTAAAAATTTTTGGTTGTGATTTTAACGTATTAGTTGTTGTTTTGTGCATGTCGGAATTTTCATGCCTTTTCAAGACGTCCAAATTGCTCTAAATAGTTGTTTTCGAGTTTTCGATTATTTAATTGATGGTCAAAGAAGTGAAATATAAACATAAAATGCAAAAGGCCAAAATCAATATCACCATAATCGACCTCTGGGAAGTTAGCCCGAAAAATCATCCCGAAAAACCATTATAGTTACATATGGCAAGACTATTATATATTTACAGAATATTTTAATACTATCCTGATAGTCAAGTATATATAATTATAGTGCTGCATACAAAACAAATATTGTAATATAAATAAATTGTAATATAAAATTAGTATCACGAAATTTTCATTTAAAATCATATGTACTACATAACATTTCGCGACAATTTTTTATATAACCTCGAAAAAATACACTAATATAATTCACACCGTTATACAATCAAATTTAATAAAATATACAAAAAAAAATTAATCCAAATATTTAAAATTAGAAAAACAACAACTCTCTGAACGAAAATAAAACTATTTTAAATAATAATTACTTGTTTTAGGGCTGTGTGTCACTCAAATTGTCAAAAACGATGTTTAGTAAAAATCAGTTTTTGACCATAAAATATTACCAATTGACCTAATTCTTTCTTTAGTATGAGTTTAAATGTGTAATTGAGGGATTAATAATGTTAAATGCTCCATATTCTTAAATGGCAGAAAGTCAACTAAATAAATGACAGCGTACTTGACGTTTATCTTTGACAGATGTCGGTATACAGATTTCTACTTTATCAACCTCGAATTGGATAACCCTTTATTAGTTAAAAATATTAAAAATTAAAGTTAGTTTAGTTTAAAATAATATCGATCGATATAAAGATCGAAAAATTACGTCAAACGATAAGTTTATTTGTTTTTAGGCCGCAATGACGAATATTTGGAAATGTTCTGTTAAGTGGTTATTAACTTAATAAATATGCAATGTTTAGATCAGCAAAAATGAAAAATAATAAATTTATTAATAATTTTACAGATATAAACAATATAAGCAGATAAGTTAGTAAGCAAATTATACAAAATAAAAATCACAAAATTAACAAAAACAAAAAAAGATACACGTTTAGGTGCAATGAAATATTGACATTAACAAAATTTGATTTTTTCAGTACCATACAGATTAAGCAAGGTTGGTATGGAATTTGTAGAGGAATAATCTTTCAATCACCAAAATTGTGGCTTGAGTCTATTAGTCAAATATTAGCTATAGCTGTGTGAATTCGTAATAGATATTAATTAACAGAGCAAGGTTCGTATGGAATTTGTAGAGGAAGAATTCACCTTTCAAACACCAAAATTGTGATTCGAGTCTATGAGTCAAATTTGAGATATAGTCGTGTGAATTCGTAATAGATATTAATTAACAGAGCAAGGTTCGTATGGAATTTGTAGAGGAAGAATCCACCTTTCAAACACCAAAATTGTGATTCGAGTCTATGAGTCAAATTTGAGATATAGTCGTGTGAATTCGTAATAGATATTATTTAACAGAGCAAGGTTGGTATGGAATTTGTAGAGGAAGAATCCACCTTTCAAACGCCAAAATTGTGGCTCGAGTCTATGAGTCAAATTTTAGATATAGTCGTGTGAATTCGATACTAGATACTTTAGATACGTACTAGATAATTTTGTCGCTGGATATTCTAATAAAATGAAATATATAGTACTTAAGCATACGTACATAAATATTTTTTTGAAGAGGTTTTTATGCCTAATTTAATCATTCAGTTTGTTTTAATTTTGTTAAGTATGATTCCATATGGCTTTTCCTCAAATAAAATAATAATTAAATGAACCAATCAATTTTTTATTTCTTCTAATTTTGAAATATTTCACAAATTCTGAATAAAGTTGCACTGCATAGGTAAGTAGAAAATAGCTAATAAATATCTAAAAACGATTAAAATAGAGTAACCACAATATTTGTTTCGCTAAAAATGGATTTTCCAAACAACATCGTTTCCAAAATTACAAAACTAAGCAAAACCACTGCCAATTATATCTAAAATTAAATTAATAACTACTACGTCTTCAAACGACTATATCTCAAATTGGACTCATAGACTCGAGTCACAATTTTGGTGCTTCAAAGGTGGATTCTTCCTCTACAAATTCCATACCAACCTTGCTCTGTTAATTAATATCTACCACAACTTCACAAGACTGTATCTAAAATTTGACTCATAGACTCGAGTCACAATTATGGCGATTGAAAGTTGGATTATTCCTCTACAAATTCCATACCAACCTTGCTCTGTTAAATAATATTTACTACGACTTCACATGGCTATATCTAAAATTTGACTCATAGACTCGAGTCACAATTTTGGTGTTGGGAAGGTGGATTCTTCCTCTACAAATTCCATACCAACCTTGCTCTGTTAATTAGTATCTACTACGACTTCACACGATTATATATAAAATTTGACTCATAGACTCGAGTCACAATTATGGCGATTGAAAGGTGGATTCTTCCTCTACAAATTCCATACCAACATTGCTCTGTTAATTAATATCTACTACGACTTCTCACGGCTATATCTAAAATTTTACTCATAGAGCCGAGTCACAATTTTGGTGCTTGAAAAGTGGATTCTTTCTCTAAAAATTCCATACCGACCTTGCTCTGTTAATTAATATCTACCACAACTTCACAAGACTGTATCTATAATTTGACTCATAGACTCGAGTCACAGTTATGGCGATTGAAAGGTGGATTATTCCTCTACGAATTCCATACCAACCTTGCTCTGTTAATTAACATCTACCACAACTTCACAAGACTGTATCTAAAATTTGACTCATAGACTCAAGTCACAGTTATGGCGATTGAAAGGTGCATTCTTCCTCTACAAATTCCATACGAACCTTGCTCTGTTAATTAGTATCTACTACGAATTCACACGACTATATCTAAACTTTGACTCATAGACTCGAGTCACAATGGTGTGTGAAAGGTGGGTTCTTCCTCTACAAATTCCACAGCGACCTTGCTCTGTAAATGACAGCAGTAATATCTACTGCGACTTCACACAGCATTTTGGCGTGGTAACACGGCTATATTATCTAAATTTAACTCATAGAGTCGATTGCTATCTACTTTGATTTTATGTGTTTTATCTGTTTGGCTATTTTTACTAATATTTTCCTGTTAAAATAATTGTTATTCTTTCTAATAACAAAAATGCTTGATTTTTCATTTTTGGATTAACCTTGCCGGTAAATTATTTGTTATTAAATTAATTTTTCATGAAATAAATTTCTGCGCTTCAATATTTTTGTTGGTTTCGGAATAGTACGAACACCTGTCGCGACTTTTGTTAACTGAAATTTGCCTCTTTTGGAATTTTTTTCGGGATAACAAATAAAATGTCATGATAGTAAAAATGTCTTGACAGTAAAAAATTTCGGGTTGACATTAAAAACTAGCGCAATATAGTAAACTTTTCGGGATGACACTGAAAAATGTCGCGATATTCGTTTCATAGTGTTGCCATCGCATTTCTTCGGGATATTTTTCGGGCTAACTTCACAGACATCCATAATCGACCAACGTCACAAAATGTATGTATCAGTATCATTAATTGATTTTGGCATTACTAGATCGGAGAGAAATGTTAATATCATTAACCGAGTAACCCACCGTAGTCATTAAGGGTTAATATGCGTTATCTAAATTAATTCCAATTTAAGCTTACCTAATAAACAATCCTGTGCTTTACTTACTGTTTTAGCACATATTGGTTTGTTTGATGTCAGGGCTTCGATTGAGATCTTTTTAGTCACTAGGGGCGCTTCACTTACTTCACGTTCACTTATGTCCAAATTATCCGGGTTTTGTATACATTTCTGATTTTTCCGAAATATTTTTGCATTTTGTGTTGGCCGCTTTAAGATAAAGGCAAATGTTGTAATTTTTAATATAACATGAAGTTTAAAGAAAGTTTAAAAGCATTAAATTACTTTCTTTAAACTTGAATTACTTAAAATTGTACCAAATTTTGCTTACCTGGTCTGGTATATCAGATTCTGATTCCTGCTGTCGAGACTTTTTGGTTGGCGGTGACGGGGGGATATCTTAGCACTAGAACCGATTTTCTCTTACACTTGCTGCTACCAAATCAATATTCTCTTGTGTGCGTGCATTTCTTTATCGTACTGGTACTCTTGTATCGTGTAAAGAAAATTTACTTTCAAATTTGTCTATCGTCCATGAATTCTTCTTAAATTTCTCTCAATATTCGGCATGAGCACTAATTTTGATAAATAATTTAACAATTTCTAAGCGTGTATCTTTCCATGATTAAATGGCATAATCTACTGATCACAAATGACATAAGAAATGCCAAAAAATAATACTCAGTGTTGCCAATTTGATAATATGTTGAATGTTGATGTAGTTACTGATAATAATAATTTAAATATAAATGACAATGTACATTTACCTAACAATTTATCTGACAATACAAATATTGTTAATGAAATTACAATTCCGTCAAATAGAAATATTGATGACAAATGGTTGGTAAATTTATCTAACATTGAAATTCCTCAAGAAATAATCGATGTTCTAAAATTAGGTGAGAAATTTTGCTCTCCAATATCCGATAAATCGGTTCCAAATGATCGTATAATTGGGAATATTGAAGGCGCATTAATTGCTAATACAGATGAAAGTTTAAACAAACATGTTTTAAGGAGTGAATTGATTAATATTTTAACAAATTTTAAAAATCGTAACCGTCATTAACATCGGCGGATAAAATATTTTTTAATAAATACAAAGAAAACTAAAAAAATTATTGCTGATCACCCGAAATTTTAAGTACCCAAGTTATCGGCTTGGTATAATACCATGGTTATAATCAATAAAACTTATTATACAGATACAATTAACGATATGTTGGTAGATATTGTACATATAAATTAGTTAACGAAGACAACACGGTATCAATTCAAACTAAATTAAACAAAATGATAACTTTATGGCAAAATAATAATAAAATCACGGGTCAGGAAGGAAAATGTTTGTGATTTACAACGTTGTTTTGGCCAAACTTTATGGTTTGCCAAAAATTCATTTTCAAGTTAATGTTCCGTATCGCCCTATGGTCTCCTTTATTATGGTCTCTTTTATCCCTATGGTCGCTCTTTTTTATATAAAATTTTGAATCAGACTGTTGGCAAATCTTTCGGTGCTATAAAAAATTCTGTTGAATTTAAAGAAAAAATTAAAAATATTTTAGTACCTGACGATCATGTCATTTTATCACTAGATGTTTTAACCTTATTTACAAATCTAGATAGTAAGTTAGCGTTAAAACTTTTAAGTGCTAAATGAATCGAAATTAAAACAAATTCCGGAATTAAATTAAATAAATCAGAATAAATCAGTATTTGTGTTCTCTTTCAATAACCAAATGTATACACAACGTTTTGGATCACCTATGGATTCGCCTATTAGCCCTGCAGTTGCAGATCTTGTTATGATTCCGTAGGCTCAACATACCGAGTCTGTCTCTCATATCCCATGTGATAAAGTTAACGACTTTTTTCAATCGTTAACTCGTTTAATAATAGCATTAAATTTACTATGTAATTACGTAGAACGTTTTGAAAGGTTAGCATTTTTGGATATAATATTTGAAATAGTAATGGAGAATTATTAACTGATTGATTCCATAAAGCAACATGGTCTGGCGGTTATTTAAATTTTGAATCTCACCGCCCTTTGGCATATAAACGTAATACAGTTAAATTGTTAGCGAATAAAATAATTCTATTATCGGATCCTATTTTTCACAAAGAAAGAAATTTTTAAACTCCTTAAATTTACACTTTCCAGAAATGGTTATCCAAATTCGTTTGTAAATAAAGTTTCTTTTAAATAAAAACCCAATTGGGCCGCAAGTAGACGAAATTGTTCCACATGTTTCAGCAATCAATAATCAAATTAAATATGTTTCGGTCCCTTATGTCAATTTATTACATGAGAAATTAAGTTTGTGTATGAATAAATTTAATCTAAAATTAGTTGGAAAAGCGCACATAAATTTTAGCAAAACACTTCATTCGAATCTTAAAGATCATACTGTGCTAGGTAAAAGAGCTACTGTCGTATATCAGGTTCAATGTACTGGTAATAAAATATATATTGGACAAACAAAGCAATTGTTATCTTCAAGATTTTGCGACGCTCAAAACATAGCTAAAGGTACACTTAATGTTACAGTTGCAAGTGCCTTATCTACACATTTGTATAATTAGGCATGATGTTTTTAGATAATGGTAAAATATTAGAGCACGATTAACATTTTTCAATTAGACGTGTGCTAGAGATAATACACATTAAAAGGCATCCCGAACGCATAACTAATCTGATTGGCGCTTACTTACAAAATATGTTTAATCATTTGATTAAAAATAATTAATATTTATGCTTTTTATGGATTTATTTTAGACTCATATTTTAATTATGACAAAACAGTTTCAAGTGATTCCATTTTATATTTAAAACTATCTTATTATACTCGTATTATTTTTTTATCATTTTATTACATTTAATATCTAGCATTTTTTAAATTTTTTAAACACGTTTCTACTTACTTTAGCCTTAATGTATTAACATGTCTTTTCTAAATTCAAAACAATACTTCAATTCATTTACAATTTTTCTTTCTGTTTACAATACGATACGAGTATACTAAATATTTTAATTTATATTAGTTTTTTAAGTTTATATCATTTTTTAACATTTTGTAAACATTAGCTTGCTTTTTTATTAGCCCGATAGCTGTATCCGGAGCACCCAATTTTCTATGTCAAAACTTAAATTTAGCGCGCTATTTTTGAATATAATTAATTTATTTAATTCTAAACTAAGATTTTTCATTCAATTTTTTAGTTAAAAATCGCTAAAAAAATATCTTGCTCTACCTATTTATTAGGAGCCGCTATCGGGAGCGCTATCCATTTCAAAGGGAAAATTTAAATTTCCTTTGTTTTGTACAACCCTTAAACCATTAGAAACTTAATCTTACAATACAAATTTAAAACGCAGCAAGATGATTTATTTTTTATAACGTCATGCCAAAATAAATGTTAATTGATATATTTCAGGTCGTTAAATGTTTGTTTTATGGATGAATGAATTTCTTCTTTTTTATTGTATAGAAATTTCCCTTCGGCGCCGGATAGTGCTACAATTTAAAACAGGGCAATTATGAGTTTATAATTATTGTAAGTTTTTTTTCGTAAAATATCTTTTAATTGATTTTTAGTAAATTTATATTATATTCATAGTTGTTTATGTCCTGAAGATAATTGTGAATAAACAATTGAAATACAGTGTTTTTTATTGTAGGTTTGAGTTCCAGACAAAATATTGAAATATAAAAATTTAAAAGCCTAATAAGCGTAATTATAAGTTTTGTTTACAGTAATTTGTACAATTTTTTTTAATCTGCAGCAACTCTGTGTTTAATTAATCCGGTTCATCAAAACAAAAACTTTTATTTGCAACTATGATGCCAAATCGGATGAATATTCCATTTAAATAATTTTATTTAGAAAAAAAGCTTCTCCTATTTTTGATGACTTTATAAAAAATATTTATTAATTGATAAATTTTATTTTGACATAACTCAAAAACGTTCAGTTTAATGTTGATTCAAAAGAAGTGGTAAATTTATAAAACATTAATGAAAATTAAATATGACGGAGACGCCTCGTAATTGATTAACATTTTCTAGCACGGGTAGCAAAATGAAAAACCTTGGTCAAATGTGAAATTTGTTTTCCCATTAACCTTAAATAAAAGGACGTGAATTTCATGGCTAGACATCAATTGCCTCTAGACTTGGAGAAAGTTCAGGAGACGAAAGTGTCCCAATATGCTTCACACAGGCCAAATTCTGTTCTGAATAAAATACGTGATCTTCTTAATATAACATTTACTCAGTTTGCTATATTTGAAATCAGAATTCAACATTAAATAATTAAATCACATTATAAAACTAAAACTAAGAAATACCAGGTGTGTAAATTTGAAACCGGAATTTACCAATAAATGGCGCCACCTGTCAATGCACCTTTCGATAAACCACGTCATCGGTGCTATTGTTTTCTTTTGACACCTGTCAACAACATCCAATTCATAACCATACAAGTTTCATACAATAACGCATGTTTTTTACGTGTAAAATGGTCCAGGTTGTGCCTACATATTACGGTTTGCGGCATCACTGATTTTTTGTTATCATTTGAAGATAACTGCAGAGGAATCACATTGAATGCTTGTCAAAGCTTGCGGTGAGCATGCTCTTGGTAAATCAAAATGCTATGAACGGTTTAATAAATTCAAAAATGGTGATTTTGACGTGATAAATGGAGAATGTCGAAGACCACCAAAAAAGTTTGAAGACAGTGCATTTTTTTATTTTTATATATTTTATTTAACTAATACTTATAACATTAATTCTTCATATATAATAATCATTAACGTGTGAATGACTACTAGTGGATTTAAGGTCCTTTAAAAGTTCGTCATTCACACTTATATGTAAAATATATGCAGCATATAGTGTCATAGTGACTAAAACTATATATATACATTACGCATAATAAACAATAAAATCCAAAATACATAACAATTAATATAATTTAATTTAATTAATTAAGAATGAATGGCATTATAAATCACAGGTTTTTAGAAGTGGTCCGTCGATATGTGTATGTCGCTTTTAAACATAAAAATATGTACAGCGCTCTTAATACTTTCAAGTAAATTAATATAAATATATGGCCCGATAAATGTTAATTATTTTGTGGCAAATTCAGTTCTAATTTGGGCTTACTAGAATTGACTAGAATTTTTGGTTGAATAGCCATGACCTAGAAATTCGAATTGTACATATAGTCAAAATTAATGATCGGATGTGTAGACACTTAAACAAGTAGATCGACACTACAACTCAAAAATTGCTTTAATTTGGAGAATGCCTATAGCAACAGTTCGATAGAGCTCCACAGTAGGAAATAGGTGAGGCAGTTTATACATTGCTTTACAGCACCTATTTTGTAAACTCTGCAATTTATTCAGTTTTTCTTTAATAACTGAACCCAAGGTAAAAGAAGCGTATGAGAATCGGGTATGAATAAATGAAAAATACATTTTTAAACACAAGTACTGGAACAAAATCAGTCAATTTTCTAATCAAGCATATGATTGTCGAATATTACTCCAATGCACTTGAAGTGGTGGCAAATCAATGTGTCAATCAATCAAAATTAACTGATATTTTGTTTATTTGAAGAAAATCCAAAAGTAAAATAATATCATCCCGCATATGTGACATTGCTACCTGACATTCCCTGGATTCATAGAAGAGGGCCGTATCGCCAGCAAACATTCTAATATGACAGTGAGCGGTAAATTGGCCATATCATTTACGTAGATTAGAAATAATAAAGGGCCAACAACACTCAGTTGGGGAACACCACACTTCACACCTAAAGTGGTGCTTTTTACACCATTAAGAATCACAAACTGCTTTTGATTACAACCTTAAATTTGTAAGCATAAATTTGTAATTTTTGAAGAAGTAAACTGTGATCTATACAATCAAAAGCTTTACGAAGTTCAAGAAATAAGCCAGATATATAGTTTTGCCTGTCAAAATTACGATATATCAAATCAGTAATGTCTGCAAAGGGCCAAATCTGTGCCAGAACTTTGTCAAAATCCATACTGACGAGAAAAAAAAATTAGATTTATTTAGAAAATCGATCATCCGGTTAGCAATAATTTTTTCTAAAATTTTTGTCAAATACCGACAAAACTGAAATTTGACGATAATTATTTAGTTTGGGATTTCCAGACTTAAAGATTGGCGTCACTTTAGCAATTTTAAAACAATCGGAGTAAACACCGATTTCCAATTGTGAAAAAAGTGGCGAATAATTCTTCAGAACCACATTACGAATGTTATGATAAGCATCACCCTTTGTACTACTGAGAGTTGAAATTAAATTCGATATTTCGCTGCAGGAAGTGGACGAAAAGAAACACGTATTAATACTAGGCGCCAATGAATTGCAAGCATTATTGGGTGACGATGACGTTCAAATGCAAAACCAACTCGCTCCATACGTTTTAAAGCCATAGGAAAGATTCAAAAGCATGCAAGCACTGCAAGGCCAAATCGCTTCGGGCGGAAGACAATGCTCTGTATTTGGTTGCGATCAGAAGAGTGTGATTTATTTTGAGTTGCTAAAACCTGGTGAAACCGTAAATACTGAACGCTACCAACGACAAACGCTACCAACACAAAGCAAAACCGGTCATGGAAACGTTGGAAGCACTTAATTGGGAAATGTAAATGTATAACTAATAATGGGCAACACTTTGAATAAAATACACTTAATCATTTACACACCTGGTAGAAGTAATTTTTAACAATGGTACTCGGTAAAACAATTTCTTTCAAGTCAAATATAACGGTTAAATATTCTTTTATGAAACACATTACACATATGGGGCATATATCTCCAATTTACGGTAAAGGGTTAAGGAATAAGGCAATTGAGTCACTAGTTTTACATTTTTGTCTAATCATATTTTATTCGTTTGATATGGGACTTGCTTCAAATTTTGTTTTGTGGAATAACTATAATTTCACCTTTGAATGATAAAAAAAATATAAAGTACATAAATAAACGAATAAATATGATTCGTATTCGAAACTTCTTTTTTCAAAAATAGTAAAGTGCATGTTTGTTTCGAGCTTTGCTCTAATTCTCTAACAACCAAGATAAATTGCAATGGATAAAAGTGATAACTTTTACACACGAAAAAAAATATCGTAGAAGTCTAAATTTATGGGATATTGGATATCGCGATGTTTTATGCAAATTTAGCATTTTCTAAATTTTTTTCAAGATAAAATGTAAAGTGGCAAAATAAATTTATGTCAAAAAGTATCACAAATAATTTATGGAGGGACAACTTTACTTGAATGTGTAAAAGGCTTTCGTTTGGATATTATTAATAAATAATTTCAAGTTTTGTTGTTTTAGTTTATAGTTTTATTTTATTAACTGAGCTCAAGCTCTACGAATTTAATTAACTGCGATACTTTACATAAAAAAGTAATAAAATTACAGGCAATGAGGTAACCCTCCAAGAACACAAGTTTCGAAGAACACCATTGACCTTACCTCGAATTACTCGGTTTCAAACTACACGATTCTCGTTGATTCATTTTTTTTTATTTTCACACTCCTGTTTTTGTAGTCCCGAACAACACGGTTTCAAGTCAGTTCAAGTCTGATCGATGAACATAAAGGTAATAATCTCGAGGGGGATATCTCCAGCAATTAAATTTTTAATTTAACCGATTTTTCATATAAAATGGAAAAGTTCCATGTAACTATAGTAACACATGGGTAAATATAAGGCTCTAATATTGAATATTTGGAAATGGACTGCGTTTATTTTGGACACAGAGGATGGTAACTTTTAGGCCCAAATCCCCGATGGAAGTTTATATAGTTTTGTAAACGTGCTGTTATGTAATCGCGTTATGCAACTAATCCGATTCTTTGCCAGGATTTACAATGTAACACAACTTTTTTAAATATAACAATTATTATCTGTATAATGTAACCAATTTAGTAACTTTTCGGGATAATTTTAGCTTTCTCATATTAATTAATACAAATTTCGTAGATACATAGATAAAAAAATATATCGGTATTAGATATGCGTTTTCCATACAATTATGATATTTTTCGGGATTGTATTGAAATTAGCAAAGAAACACACCATAAATGGAAAGGTGTTTTCGGGCTGGCTTTTCTCGCCAGCTTCGCATACATCAAGTTAAGAATTAAAAAGTGACCAGTGTGAAAAGTAAAAGTGAACAGTAAAAGTCAAATGTTGAACAAAATAGTGTATTGTTTAAGAATATTGTTATGTGTCCCATTGAAGCTGCCACTTCCGCTGCACAGATTTCCACCAAATTTCGCAAGAATCTCCCAATTAATGGAAAAAGTTATACTTTTCTAAATATTTGCTAAAAACGAAAAAGCTCCTATGAAAGCTGTCACTTCCGATATACGATGTTGGTCAAAAACCACTGGGATCTCCAAATTTATAAAAAAAATTAAACCTAAAGTTTCACTTCGATCTCTCTTTCTGGGCTGCAGGGAGGCCACCAACTTTGGCCCCACATACTCATACACACAGAGATGTTTTAAAAACTATATATTTTTTAATGGTACAACTCTCGCGATCAAAATATTTCGTCATTACCGAACTTTATTTTACTTCGTAAATGAAATGAATTCCGCTTAGCATTGGATTACTTTGCACAAGACTGATAGAAAAATGTCGTAAAATTTTATAAATTGCTTTACGACTTTCACGGCCGGTGGATTGATTTCGGAAAAAAATCACTGGGGTCTCCCAGTTTATGGTAAAAGCTTAGCATGAAGTTTCATCCCGATCCATCAATCCGTTTAGACAGTACAGAGTTTTTTTTGTAAAAAAATCAAGTTTTTGTAAATTTTGAAAAACTTTTCTTCTAATTTAGAATCATTTAGTTCTTAGTAGTTTTTCTTTTAATGATATAGTTCCGGAAATATTTGCATAAAACAAAAAGCTCCTATGGTGGTTGTCACTTCCAGTGGATTGATTTAAACCAACATCATTGGGATCTCCCAATTTATGAGATAACCTTAAGCATCAAGTTTCATCTCGAACGGATTGATTGATCGGCACGGTACCATACACGAACGCACACACAAACATTTTTTAAAACTACTGTTCAGAAGCCCTCATCGTCTAAGGAAACAACAAATATAAAATACAGCCTTAGCAAAAACTTCGATTAAATAAATCGATATATTTTTCTCGAATTGTTAGTCGAAAGTTTTTTTTCGATTTTAATCGAAAAACATTTCGATATTTCGGAATCGGCCAGACTATTTTACAATCATTTTCTGGCATTAAAGTTGCATTTACATGAATATTTCTGGTGTTGTTTTGGGATTATCCTGATACAACCAAAAGCGGATGATTTTTCCCCTGGCCGTTGTTTCTTAATTTCTCTATTACAATTTCGCGTCCCATCTGGTGTATTTGTTTGTGGCTGTTAAATTGATGGTAAACCTACTTTTAAGCTTTGAATCAATAAAAATTGCCGCGAGGCAGCCGCCAGGTTTGAGACACACAGGAGAAATTAATTCATCATTCATCATTCTTTCACAAATTTACATGTGTATTCTGCTGCATGACTGTGAGATTTTACCCGCACTTCAGACTGTGAAGTTAGTATCTAGTAGTGTTTGCTCAACAAAATTCGTCTACATTTTTTGACGTTTTCTTCATTCGATTGAAATTTTTGTCACTAAGTAAAATTTTTAATTGCTCTAGTTTTTGTGTCAAAAATACGTCAATTGTGTTTTTTTTCATCGAAAGATTTTTTGCGTATTTTTATTTAACAATTATTAGTCAAGCCATATTTTTCAAACATTTTAAACGTGAAAACATTTATTTAAAATTATTTTCGTGTCCCACGATTGAGATCGCGAGATATCCTTTATGATAACAGCGATCAAGCGAAAAATCGACTTTAATGCCTCGAATGCTTCAAATACATTTTACAAGAGTTGGACCACAGGAGCTTGACAAATCGTAAGTAGTAATACATCGAGAAATCTAGATGATTTTAACAGGTTTTTAACGTTTTAGCAATCAAATTCAATTCCGTACGTAGAAATTACTGTGTGATAAATAATCCAAATATGATTAGAAAATCTGGTCAATATGTTGGTCGTGCGTGTATTGAGAACACAATTGGTGAACAATTTGGCATAAAAGCTGCTCGTATCTTTCGAGTTGTTAAACAACAGAAATATGAAGGGACAAAGCTGTTAACGTACCGATTATTGAAGGAAAACTTCTTGCAAATATTAGAAACGTTGACGGCGCTTTAACGGTTTATTCAGAAAACATTTCGATTGCACGTTAACGATTTGTACATTACCGAAGGTGGTCTAGACGATACAATATTTGTATTACAATTATTCCATATTCACGCCATCAATAAATTTCTAAATCAAATTAGGCATTTTTATTCCCTTCATTTAAAAAATTTGGCGAACAAAAGCCAAACACAAGAAAAAAATTGAATGACAAATAGTAGTCATAAAATAGCAAAAAATGTTGCTCATTTACATTTTTAAGCTACATTTCTTATATCTGTAGGTTGGCCGTCTGCGGACCAAGTAGCGCAAAGATAAAAATATTTTAACTCGCAGGGGAATTTTTATATGGAAAAAATGAAGGAGACATATTTTCAAGCGTTTTTATTGGTTTAGCATGCGGATCAAAAATTTTTAATTTTCGCTCGCACTCGTGCAGTCGGCTTGAATCTATATAAATAAAAATGTAAATGTTCGTTTGTTTCAAAATTTAATTCTCCGAAAGTTCTTCACCGATTGCACGTGTTTTTATATACATGCCATTACATAGATGTCACACCTG
This sequence comes from Nephrotoma guestfalica, assembly GCA_963691935.1. Taxonomy (NCBI): domain Eukaryota; kingdom Metazoa; phylum Arthropoda; class Insecta; order Diptera; family Tipulidae; genus Nephrotoma; species Nephrotoma guestfalica. The sequence continues at coordinate 137,775,930 of OY829913.1, read as the reverse complement.
TGACACGTAAAACAGGCTTTTTTAACAACAGCGCCATCTGTTGGACGTACAAGCAACACACGCTATACTAAATATTTCACGATTCCATTTCAATGTTCCGATTTACGATCCATTTACGATTTCCAAATTTCCAATTTTACGATTCCATTTCAATGTTTCCGATTGCATTGCTTAATTGAATATTCATAGATTTCGATTTATTTTCATTTTGATTTAATTATTTCGTGTGACATAGCGTTCATTTCGTGAGTATGATTGATTTTTTCTTTCTTCGTTGTTTTTCATTTCGTTTTGTAACTTACATTCTTCTTTTACAGTGCAATCGATCTGCTTTAGTTCATCCAAATAATTCCTCGCAGCAGATCAAACTTAGGCCGTCGTATCCGCGGTTCGGAAGCAGTACGACTAGTAATTATAGATCAAACAAAGCGAAGCAGAAAAATAATGGCTCAAAGACGTGTCGAGGAAGTAGCCAAGTGACGTGCCGCCAGCCTTGAGAATGCATGGTTCCGAGCGCGGCGATCGCGTTCTACAGCTTCAGATCTGCTTCGTTCTTAACAGGTTAAAAGCGACAGGCTGAGAGTGGCTGAAAGGCGCCAACGAGAAATAGCAGATCACCGTCAAACACGACTCTGTGCTCAGCAATCACGTAATTACAATCGCCTTGCATTCCGATACAACCACGCTGATGAGTATAGTTTGAGCCGACATGTTCTCATCGGCACTATATGACTGAAGTGAGTCTTTATTGCAAGGCTTTGAAACGAAAGGTGTATTGTGCCGCTTGAAAAATTAAAATGCCCCAACATGGAGAACGGCCAGAGCCCTTAAACACTTTGCTTGCTGGATTATCGCTGAATTAAAGCATTCCCTATTTAACACCAGAAAATACAACTCATGCTCCGAATTACGTCATTCGGCACAGAAATCGTAACAGGTCAATTCCTGCCAACTTTCAAAGTTAAAGCACAAATTCATCATAAACCCGGCTCCCTGCTTCCGTTCTCAGATGGTCAACATAAATTCCTACAAATGTATTTCATCGGTGATGACAATGATGAATAGAATGCACGTTGCGGAATTTCAATCGACATAAAAGATCCATCTTTTCCCAACTGCAAAAGCTTCTTCACGAAAAAAACAATTTAGTGTGTTTGTTCAAAACAATAATTGACACGATGCCATCTGATACACAGAAGATTGTTATTCAGGCTGACAACACACCTGCTGGAGAACATGTGCGAAGATTCAACGCTCCAACTACAGACGAAGTAGCAATTGTTATAGTCGTAGATCCAGATTGGATCTAGTAGATCAAGTGAACAAGATCGCTCATTTCTAGCGACCAACTCCACGGCCGGACTAACTGACAACAAACGTACTGGAACCTTCGGTTGGGCCTCCCTTAAGTTCTTTCCTTCACTCCGTTGGCTGGCGGTTGTGCACTATCCGATTAGAACTGAGCGTTTTCGCTCACCGAAATCCCGTATTCCCGCTCTCTGTTCCTCCCGCAAGTTTTCACTTATTTTATTTCACTGATTCTCCAAAATCACTCTCGCTGCTTCGAAAAAAATGTTTCTATCGTTCACTTAATAGACACATTTTATTAAATACTTGTTTTATTATTTCGCAAAAAATTAAATTTTTAAATATCTTAATTAAAAATTTTGTCGAAAAAGTTTAAAAAATCACTCGATCGATTTCGACTTGTTAGGTCATCATCAGAAGTATCTACGCTATCGTTGCCAAAAGACTCGGACATATTAATCTAACTTCTCGCATTTGTACTTGACTGTTGTAATTCTCTATGATCCCTTTAGCTTTGTGTTAGATATCTCAACTTCTCTCTTATCTCAACAATATCCTCTGAATCAAGATTACATAACTTTATTGAATTAGCTGCTCACTTCAGTTGGTATCAGTTGCGCCAATACTTCATTCATGGATTTATTTCTAGTATTGGTTTTGATATGAAGGGTCAAATGGTTGTCCTTGACTACATCTGCAAGTGCTTTACCGTAATTTTGACGTGCAAATTTCCTAGGTTCAACCTCTCTTTCTCGTTCTAGCAGGGCTTCCCTATACGTAGTTGTCGCTTGGTTTGCAATTATATCTTGCATAATTCTTTGACGTGTGATTGCCCTTATCTTAGTTCCAACTCATTCATGACTCGCTTACAACTCCTTTAAGTTACGGATACAGTTTGCAGGATATCTGCGTTTTTTTCTCGGGGCCAAAAGGTGTGTGTTGAACTGCTCTGCTGTGCCCCAACAGTTGTGTTGTACTGCAGCTTGGAACTGCAGTTTAAATCTCTCAAATATAATCTTGTCATCAAATTTGGCGATTTACTCTTTACGTAGATTAACATATTGCCTTTGCCCTTTGCGCAGATTTGTCAGTTGGGCACTTTGTTCTTTCATTTGTTGTAGTCGCGCTGCGGGGAGTACTCCCATGTTCAAGTTTGAGTTTTGTTATTCGACTTTATGAGACTATACTGATATTGTGGTTTCTATTTGATCCACCGGCCGGTTGTGCTCAATTTTTACTTGCACCTTGCAAGACTCGACTTTTTACTCAACGTTTGGACCGGCGTCATCCCTAATGAACTGGTGTCGGTGAGGATTGTCACAATCTACGCCCTCCTCCTTTTATTTACACCAAACCTATAATTTCCTCAACAAGTCACTGTTTCACTATTTATCACTGTTTACTTTTTCACTTTTCGCAAATCATTTGCATGTAGTTTACTTTACGATAATTCCACGTCATCAATTCTCCTGTCTTGATGATTAACGTCGTTGTTAGTGTCAGTATAAGTTCTTTTACTTAGTAAGAGTAAGTACTATATAGTATTGTAATTATCAAAAATTTTGGTCTTAAGATTTTTACGGATTTATCATTCGCTATATCGCCGAAGAAAATTAAAAATAAAATCGTTGAATTCGCGTGCATTTAGTTTGTCTGATCGTAGTGTCGTGCAGACTAAATGTGTGTGTCCTCTCTACAGTCCAGATAGTTGAGTAATCGGGATAAAACTTAATACATAAGCTTCTTTCATAAATTGGGAGACACCAGTGAATTTTAGGCGAAATCGGTCCACTGGAACTGACAGCTTCCATATATTGTATTTTATTTCGTATTTACACCGGAAGCGACACCTTCAATAGGAGCTTTTTGTTTATATATGTATCTTGAAAAGTACATCAATTACGAGAAAAATGGTTAAGAACTAACATATTCTAAATTAATTTTGCAACAATGCCGGCCCAGATCAGTTTTCCAAAATTTAAGAGGAAATTACAATTTTTATCAAAAAACTGTGTTTCAGAAAAAATTTGGTCGCCCTAGCCCAAACGGATTGCTTGATCAGGGCGAAACTACATATTGATTGATCGAGCTGAAACTACAATACCTAAGCTTTTTTCATAAATTGGAAAATCTCAGCGTTTTTGGGCGAGATTGGTCTTCCGGAAAAATTTATAATATTTCCTTAATAATTTGAAAATACTAAATCTATTTGACATGATTCAATAATCAAAAGATTTAATTTTATTTTTTTTTCAGGTAAGTGGCAGACACAAATTTTAAGGATATCCGTGTTTGGTACACTAATTGTAAAAGTTAAGTAACCCTACCTAAATATTTATTTATAGGTTAGTACTGTAAGTGTAAGTGAACTACTATGTTGCGATGTTTTTTAATGTGTATTGTCATTTTCGAAGTATTCTACGTAGGAAAACTATTATTGATAAAATTTTCCAAGTCTCACGAAAATCTTCAGTATTCATTACAACATTGAAAATGGTATTTGTATCAAATTGTTACATATTTCTGGAAATTTGATTACGGTTAGGTGCTTTATTTGGATTCAACTCAGGCTCGCGTTTGCTTTTACCTAATTCAGGTAATTTAAAATTGATTCGGCTCTTATGTTTCGGCCTTACCATAAGTACTCTAAGGATTCTCTTTGTAACATACAAATTGTTTAATTCGGGAAATTTTCAGCGGTAGTTCTGCCGTCAGATAAGGTTTTGTTTTCCTTGCAAACATTCTTACAGCCACTTTAATTTAGTTGTGCTGCCAAGAATTTTAATTTAGTTGTGCTGTGCTATTTCCATCTGAGTTGCGTACCAGAACTCGATTATGGTGTGTTGGTCTCGAGAAAATTTCTTCCAAGTGTCACCCTTCCGATGGAGAAATTGGTAAGAATGACGGTAATTCATCATTGAGCCGGAAATGTGGGCTCATTGCAATCGATAGGCCTGGCACCTGAAAATACCCCTTTTCCGTTTTTAATAATTTAACCGGGTCGCTCCTTGAAATCGGAATCAGGAGCCAAGGAAACTGAAGGGCAGCATCATGAAATACTCCAATGGCGCCGGACGGTTCTGTTACTTTCGCGGATGCATAGAAGTTTAAGAAAGAGATTAATATATTTCGTGATAGGGCTTGTGATATCTTTTGGAAGCCGTGCTAGCACATCCAAGTCGTGTGCTATGATTTAGTGGCTTCTAAGCCCTATTAGACAAATGAGCTTGCAAATAAGGGCAGTTTGGATGCGTGTTACCGCTGTAATACACACCTGTAAAACAACAGAAAGGTAGAGGCTCCGTCTCTTGGACGGGAATAGTTTTAAGCCAGGAGATATTCCAGGTGCGATAAGGGTGCTAATGCAATCGGAATAGTGGTTATGGTCTCGTGTCAGTTCATTCAAGTTGATCAAATATAACAACAGATTGAGCCAGTATTATTGTAAAGGCCAGGACCAAAAAACTACCATGGTGTCTCGTGCAAGCGCTGATGCGAGAATTGCGATAGGGACTGAGACACAGGTTAACCTCAGCATCTCTCACGGAGGAAAAACCCGCTGTATAATGATATGACTAGTAATCAGTTTGCTAGACAGGATCAAGATGATTTTATTCGAGTTATCCCCACTGAGCTTCAGCAACAACAAACACAAACAAATGAAGTAAATGGCGATCCGTAACATAGTGCTTATATGCTTATCAGTGAAACAGCATATAATTCGAGCTTGATGGGATCAACGACTAGACGACATACGCAAGAGTGTAGTATTTTGATATGGTGACAGCAAACTGACAATAAGGAATATAAAGACTCCATGATAGCAGCGGATGATCTGTATCTTTAGATTCGGTTTGAGACCGTCGCAAGGAGGTCATGATGAAGCTTTCAATGATGGAGTCTTTCCAAACACCTTTTCGGATGAATCATACAGCTTTTTGAGGAGCTAATGGAGGAATTCTTGTCTGTTCATCAAAGTCACCAGGCCTCATGTATTATGATTAAAACAATAACTAAGTTGCTATCGGTACACAAATATTCATTAAATTTCGTAAGGATCTCCCAATTTATGGAAAAGTTAAAGTGTGAAATTTTATTCCGGATAGTCAATACGCCTGGACATAGAGATGCCGAATTACTCGTCATTTCCGGTAAAATTAAACTAAGACATCTGAATAAATTTTTTGGTAAATTTAATTTACAATCTTTTTGATTTAATCGTTTTTTCGTAAATGCTATGTACTTTTCAAAATATTTGCAAAAAATGAAAAAGCTCCTAAGGAAGCTACCACTTCCGGTGGGCCGATTTAGGCCTAAAATTACTGGAATCTCCCAATTTATGGAAAGCTTTCTTCCCTATCAGTCAATCAGTAGATTATATACCAAGGGAGTAAAATAGAAGATTATTGCTTGAGTGAAGTAATTACTACTCGAGGGCCGAAGACCAAGGATGGAACTGAACGAAAGCCATAATCGACGTTTATTCCTGAGTTACATACGTTATTTTATCTACGATTTCAGTTTCTTTAAAATTATCATGTTTTTATCAAGGAGTTGATACATTTTTCTTGCATAAAACATACAGACGAGAACTTTTGTATTGCTATCGAGTTTTCCTTGAAAATTTGTTTTTAGACATCTAGTAACCCATCTATCTACCTTAGACCCTAGGGACTAAAATGTATCATTAGTTACTTATGTTTGTTCTATGATATAATGATTCATCTTACTTTATAATTTTTAAACACAAAAAAAGTCGTGAGTTTGGACGCGATCGTATCTATTATATCTTAAAACGTGGAGCGCATCAGAAACTTTTTGTATAAGAAGAATTCATAAATACACACCTACAATCACCTATTGTCCCGCCTGCACCAACATTAGCACCGGCGCCCATAGGATCTTAGAGACAATTATTTTGTTTGTTTTAATAGTTAGATATGATAAACGAAGTTTTTATTTTTGAAATATATGATTATTTTATGTGCACTTTTATTTAAAAGTGCACTCGTATTTCGAGAAAATCTAACACTTACTAAAGTTTTAACAAAATATTATTAAACAACATTTTGTTAGGTTAGGTTAGGTTAGGTTAGAGCGACTGTTATCGCACAAGTATGACCAACAGTAGCCGCTATCGCACATGTAGGCCAATAGTGGCCAATTGTGATAACACAGGATCCTATCTCCCCTTTACTTCCGTTGAAACAATCCAGAGTTACTTATGTAGCGTAAAATATCTCGCACTCCACAGTCCACGAGTTCCAAAAGTCTGTCCATACCGTACACACCTAAATACTTTGGCCTTCTGCCCGATAGTGCCGGGCACGAGAATAGGAAGAGATCTAAAGTGTCTTGCTCCTCTTCATCCATACAAATTCTACAAAAGTCATTCGTCTGTGGACCCAGCCTCCTCGCAAGTTCCCTAAAAAGCAGTGTCCTGGTCAGTATCCCTACGACCAATCCTACTTCTCGTTTTCCCAGGGATACGAGTGTCTTGGAGCGCCACAAGTCTAGTTTTGGTCAAACCTGTTTTGCTACCCTGCACGTGAGAGTGTTGGTCCACCTCTCATTTGTCGAGGCGATTGCCATTTTACGCGCCAATTTGAGCGCTGCTATAGGTCTTCGCAGACCTGCCCTTTCCAGCTGCATCTGGAGAGTCGTACTGTACCTAGCTAGTTCGTCTGCTCTGCAATTTCCCGCAACGCCTGAGGGACCAGTGACTCAGCATATCTGGATTCTGAAACACTCGCTCATTAAGAAATGATCGGCAATCCAGAGCCACCCGTGACTTCAGACAAACTGCCTCTTGTGACCTGACCGCCGTTTGATTGTCCACATAAATTGCGATATCCCTTACGGATACCACGTTATGCTTCAATTAAGTCACGACGTCCCCGACCGCCAGGGAGACGAACATATATTGTATATTAATATTAAGCTTCTCACAGAAGGCTCCTGGCTCCTACCTTGCCGTCTAGCTTAGAACCATTCGTGAAAAATTGCACTGCCTCGTTTTCCAGTATTGATCTGTTTCTCCAGGATTCCCTCGAAGGACAGATGGTCCGGAAACCTTTATCGAAGCACAACGTTGGTTTAATATAATCTAGATTCGCCAGTTCTTCCCGTAGCGATCTAACTATTGTCGAGTCCCCGCCTGAAAACACTTCCACTGAGAGATAGCCAAGAACCTAGTAGCCACATTGCGTGTCATCTGCTTACCAAAAAATTCGGTTGGAATAAGGTGGAACATAACCTCTAAAGCGCGTGTAGGTGTTGTCCTAAGCGCCCCGCTTATAAGTATGCAGGCCGTTCTTTGCACCTTCTCCATCATCCCCATATATGTTACGTTATCCAGAGCTGGACACCCCACACCCACCTCGTACATCAGCACAGGTCTTACCAATGCGGGATAGAGCCAGTGTACCAGCTCTGGTTTCAAACCCCATCTCTTATCTATGGCGTTCCTACACGAGTAAATGGCTACATTAGCTTTATTCACCCCTTTCATAATATTAGGCTTCCAACTGAGCTTACTGTCCAAGATTATGCCCAAAATCTCGCTCTATCAGCAAAAGCCAGTCTGATGCCGTTCATGGTAAGAGGGCTAACTACCGGAATTTTATATTTCGTAGTAAATAGTGTTAGCTGCGTCTTGGAAGGGTTAACCCCTATGTGGACATTTGCTGGCCCATTTCGTAACGATCAGGAGTGCATTCTGCATAACATCCCTAATCGTATCCGGGTATTTACCTGAGACAGCTATCACTACATCATCTGCACACGCTACCACCCCTGTCCCTTCTCTCTCCAGTTCCAACAGTAATCTATTCATCACTACACTCCAAAGAAACAGTGACATTACACCTTACTGCGGGGTTCCTCTAACCACCCGTCTACTAATGGTGGGCTCCCCTGTTCCGAGGTAGTAATCCTGCTTATCAACGCATGTTTTATCAACTTATAGGGTAGCCACCTTCAAAAATGACAATCCTTCCATGATCACCTCCGTTTTTACATTATTAAAGGCACTCTCAATGTCCAGAAATGCTACCAAACAAAACTCTTGCGAGTAAATTGACTTTTCAATCGTGCGTACTAGGTCTTGTAAAGCTTTGTCCACCGAGTCTCCCTTACAGTACGCATGCTGCGACATTGCCCAATTTCTTGGCTCGAATAACTACATCTATCAGCCTTTCCAAGGTTTTCAACAGAAAGGATGGTAGAGTTAAAGGCCTCAGGTTCTTTAGACAAGTATGTGACCTCTTTCCCGATTTCGGAATAAAGACTACTCTAACCTTCTATTTCTTAGGAATATATACCAGTTTCAGACATCCCCTGAAGATTATCTCAAGCCAGGGGAGGATGACTGCTGAGTTCCTTTAAATAGCTAGTATAATCCGATTCGGCCCCGCCGGTTTATAAGGCTTAAAACCGTTCAGCGCCCTCAGGGTTCGTTCCCCGTCCACGATGCCCTCCATATCTATTGAAGGTGTTCCTCGATGAATTCCAGGCTCCATCGTGGCATCAAAGCTTCCCGGAAAATGGGTCTCCATGAGATGCTTTAATGATTTCGAACTTGAAGCTGTCCATAACCCGTCCGGTCTAATTAAATAACTAGGACTGACTGGGTTAGTAGATAGAATTTTCTTAAGGCGAGAAGTCTCAGAGACCTCCTCCACAGAAGTCTCCCAAACCCCCTTTGTGCCTTCCTCAACTCTTTTTTGTACTTTCGTAGGTCCTCCTTATAGGAATCCCAAACCCGAACCTCCCTTGTGTTATTGGCTTTATTAAAGGCTGTCCTACACGCCCTCCGATAGGTTCCCAACTCCATGGTCCACCATGTCAGTTTCTGCCTTATCAGGGGGCATGCAGCATTAAATGAAAGATTGCATGTTTTTGACACAATACCAACTAAGCATTCTAATTCTTCTACTGTCGCCAGAAGTCCAGGGATCTCCAGCGGCAATAATTCCTCCAACACCTCCTCATATTTGTTCCAGTTTGTACTTCTGGGATTTCTGAAGGCTCTCTGGATAAAGTTGTTTGTTAACGTTGAGGTTTTATGTTACATATCGGTGATCAGAATGAGTGCTCCCTCGCCACTCTCCAGCCCTTGATCATATGAAAAATTATTGCTAACGCAAAGATCACATCTAGATCCTCCTGTCGATTTTTAACAACAAATGTTGGTTCTCGCCCAATATTGCAAATTAAAAGGTTAGTATTTAATAAGGAATCAAAAAATAACTCACTCCTCTCGTTAATGTCTGTGCTTCCCCAGATTGTGTGATGCGTGTTTACATCATAGCCAAGTATAACACCTACCCTTCTTTGAGCTGCTTCCCGGATCAGTTCCCTTAGGTTATCCAGCGAACCTCCTTCTCGCGATTCATATAGGCTGAGGCTAGACATAATCTTTCACAGCCAACTTCAACGCTCACCGCTGTAACATCCCCGCTACTAAATTAAGGAAGAAGAAACAGATTCAAATTACTTTTCACTAAAATACACGATCTGATCTTCACAGAGTTACTTGAGTATAATAATTAATACCCCTTCGTTCTGAGGCCACAGATCCTGTTATTGTTAATTCAATGTTCTTGGATTACCACCAAGTCCTCATCTGACTTAGTCAGTCTGAAAACAAGGCAGCTCCTCACCAAACTCTCCGCGTCCGAAACATCGCTCCCCCGGTCGTCCCTTGTCCGACCTCATCTTTCTTATATACTTTAAGAGTGATCGGCACGAACCGAAGTTGATCACTCCCTTTGATTTTGCAAGGGATGCCCAAGATTCTTCATTGATCAGCATGATTGCCAATCAAAAGCCCCCTTAGCTTCCTCCTGCTTTACAATCATCCAGATCGGTATTACTGGCCCGAATGATCTCCTCTGGCTTGTCCGGCTCGGTTGGTAACCAGACGCGTGCTCTCGGTCTGCTCGGGATTTTCCCTTTGCAGAGTGCCTCAAGTCTCGCGCCCTGCCACACCACGCCTACTTCGGTCACTGCCCTTTTATAGAGATCGACCGATCTCTGGTTTGAGCACGCAGTTAGCTTCACGTGTCCCTGGTACCATCCCGCATCTATATAGGACGGAGGAGATATCTCGAATTTTCTCTCGGGACCCTCACAAATATGGAGTTTAGTGCATTATCCACAACTTTACACTTTTCTGGCGTGATGCTCTCATTTTCCAGACTTCTGTCAATGATGGCCAGCACCAGCACGTGCTCCTTTAGGATTTCATTGAATGGCTTCGGTTTTTGATCCTTAGGAACACCCGACATCATGTCTGTTTGCACCTTGCTTCGCTTGCTGCCTTGCTAAAATTATATACGTTGACCGTCCCTCTGTACCGTCGCTTCGCCGAAAAAATCTCTCTCAATCCCTCACTATTTTGTTTGGTGATCCCGCTTCCTCCTGACTTCGATGCCTTGGTGTCGCTTTCCCTTGCCACTGATGAGGGAGCCCTCATTTATGGTTAGAGTTACTCTCTTTGTTTGTACTTTCCGATTTTTGGAGGGTCCCCGCCCCTTTTATTTTTATATTTTCTTTGCTCATTCATTTTCCCACAAGTGTCGGAGAAATACAGGTCCACCTATGCAGAGATCCATATACACAGGTAAGGCTAAATACAGCTGGGGGTAGCCTGGTATCTAGAGGGCTCCGCTCACAACTGCTCTTTGTTAAATGGGCCCCCAGCCTAGTCGATTATCAGCACGGGTTGCACGATACCTTAATCCGGCCCATTGACAAGCATCGCGACCCTCTCCTCCCTCCAACATTCACTCGCCCATTCATATGGATATTCCAAACACATGGGACCCATTCCATTCAAGGGATGACACGTTTATAGGATTCCCCACTCACTACCTGAAGGACCCGAGGGCGCAGGGCGATGCGACGCTCAGTTCGCCGTGGTTAGTAGTCGATGGTTTTATGGCACCATCAGTTCATCCTTCCATACTGGATATCATAGGCACTCAGAGTTTAGTGAACAGAGATTAACCACTCCCCAGTTCCCTGAGACCCATCTCCCAGCAGATCTGTGGTTGGAGGCGGCCTTTTTAATTCACCGCTAACCTACCTATCGATAGATCGTCCACTATACACCACCTGTGACCCTCTCGATAGCTGCAGCCCACCACGGGAACATTTTGTTACTTTTAATTATTTAGCTAAAGCTCAAAGTACTGGTAAGTATATTACAGTACCACATAAACAAACATTTCATTATGTTTCGATATACGAATCAAAACTTTTAAGTACTAGGCAACCTTAATTGTTATATATATAAAATTGTCGCGTAGTGTATTTTATATCTTATTTTAATTAACCTAATTAATTTTGTTCTTGTGCTGCTTCTTCGTTGTAAGTAAACGAATTTTTCTCGTTCATGTTACGTTTACGAGCATCCACTTTTAATGTCTATTAAATGATTTTAAGGCACACACTAAATGGTGTACGATAATGATTTTAGAACATATACGGAAGCCTAAATTCAAAATTTCGTGCAATAATTATATTTTTTGTGGATTTAATTGATTGTTATATAATAGCACACGAAAATCGTATAAGACGGAACGACAGCAATTAAGGTTTGGGGTGGAAATGTATATCCAATAATTATTAATGTGTGCATTCCCATGTTGATGTGGCGTGTTCCACCCAATTCTAATCAATTCAATTAAACGAAAAACCACGAACACAGATTTGTCACAACACAGTAGATAAGGGAACATGTAGTAGAATTTTATTAATTTCCATTCACAGTAATTTGGTACTGTTTCCATGTTTGCCTTAAACTAACATAACAAATTTCCAAACCATTATTAGCTAATTTTATTTTAGTTTTTCTTTTATTTTGTTCCACATTAATTATTTATTTACATTTACTTAAGTTAAATAAGCAAATAAATAAAAACCGACGAAGAACAATAAAAGCATTTGTAATTTTGTAGTATGTATTTGTGTGCGTCTGTTTGGCTGAATGTTATAAAGCATTCCGATGCCAGACCACCATATACAATGAAATTGGCCAAAAGAAAAGCACAAAAGTTTTACAGTTGCTACAAAATAAAAGGGAAATTAATTCCGATATCCTTTTAATTCTATTTCCAGAGCAGCGAAAGAATGTGAAAGCACACAACCACACATATACTCGTACATACCTACTCATAACCTGCTTTTATCTTAAATAAAATAATACAATAATAATATAACACCCGCACATTCACACATACATATACACAATTTGGTTAATTATTATTCTGGTATTGTTAGAGCTTTACAAATAATTTGATTTATAAGAGAACACATTTTTCAATGTGCGGTGGTGGTGTGGTAACATGTGTTTTATCTAAAAAATTCTACAGATCTACACCGTGCAATACATTAATGTTTTGGATTTTTTTTTCGGTTGGGGAAGGAGTGGGTAGATGTTCGTTTGTTTATTTATCGTAATCGTAATGATAAGAAGTTAATTGTGCACAGGTTGAAAACTGATTTCGATTCACATACGCGGAGACACGTATACTAAAAATATGTACCTAGCTGTATAAACAGAATAAATTAAATAACCAATACAACTTTAAGATATATCAACAATTATCTTATGAAAATTTAAGCTTACGTAATTCAAAATTCCCAAAAATCGAATTTACGTTATCGAGGGACACTGCATTTCTAAAAGTTTAACTACACAACATAAAGTATTTTGTACAGTTTTCGAAACTATATTCGTACTATGTACTCGTATCTCGCCTCTGGGAAATTCGATAACAAAAAAATTCTTTAAGTACAAATTGAAATTGCAATAGGTGATATTTATTATTTGTGTATACTACTTGCTGCTAAATTGAATCTTTGTGTTGTATCCATTTTCCATTACGAAAAGTACGGGGAACAAATACAAAAAAAATCATTTTGGTATTTTCCAATGTCTCATTGTTTTGGTTCAATATCAAACATTTATATTTTTGTTTGTATTTTTGTTCAAATCTTTGCTTTTAGATATCCAATTTCTGGAGGGAATTCAAATTTTCGGCGACGAACATCTCCAAGTTATTTATTGCGAATTTTTTCCTTTTTTTTGTTAGGTTCAAGTTGTGTAGTGTTGTTTGTCGAGAGTTCAAGTTAAATTGGAAAATTTATATTTGTTATAACTTTTAATAAATAAATTGGAAGATTGATTTTTTTTTTCGTGTCCCATTTAAAGACTATGGAACGAGATAGGTATATTTTGTAGAACGATTTCCAAATATACGCAATATTGTCCAAAATCCAAATCCAAATTAGATTTTAAGGTAAATGCAACAAATCCTGGCATGTAGCAAGTTCAACGCGCTTTTGTACAGGTTGTTCCAGAATGGAACGATCAAACGAAACAGAGTGATAGAGGAGCTCATTTCCAACAAAAACGGCCAAGCAAAGTTTTGTCGAATTGTTGATGGTGCAAAAATTATCCCACTTTTAGTGTTTTTTAGTGAAATCGCATGCGCATCCACCAACAAACTTATTTAAAAAAACAAGAGTTCTTTTGTTTAACTTTGTTTTTTAGTAAGATTTACAAGAGTGTGCCTTTCCAATAAAACCATTTTTATAAGCTGTATAATCCTCTGTAAGATAAAAACAATGGTTATATAAAGTCCTTTTACATAACCGGGCCGGGCTATTTGCAACAGAAGGTATTTTATAAAATTTTTCAACAGTAAGTCGCGTTTATTAAAAAATGCACTTAACAAAATTTCGATTTCTAAAATCGATGCTTTGTCAGAAATAAAATAAAATGATGAAGGCAATCGTAAACTAAAGTATAACAATTTTTCTAAGCAAATCTAGTAGCCCGAATTAACAAAATTTGTGGTATAAAAAGAAAAACATTTTGTAATTTATGTTAGTAGTTCTCTACATACATACTCGAACGCTTATAATTAAAATGTCAATAAGGTATGCCACATATAAGCCACATATTATTCACACCGCGAATATCTGCCAAAAAGGCAGAGTTGCCTAAGTGCAATTTACTCAATGTTCAGAAATGAGGAATGAAGTTTTCTTCGATTACGGGAAAAAACAGATAAGATATTTACTTATCTTGCAAACGTTTTTAGGTCAGTTTTAGTTACTTGTTCCCATAGACCATACCAAAAATTATGCAAAATCATTTAGTTGTGAAGAAAAACGGGTTTTTGTCACCTAGACGAAGTTAACAAATTTTATTTCTCGGCAAACAAATGTCTTAATATGACTTAAACTATTTTTTCATTTTTTGAATAGTGAAATACAAGAAATTAAAACGTACTTAATATTGTAATACTTTCTTGATCAAGGTTTTCTGTAGTTTTTCTTGGTCCTAATCCACTGATAAGTCACGTAAATATCTCGCGTTTCGATTTTGTTAGCCAATTTTATAACAAACTAAAATTCATTGATTAGATAAATCTGAGAAAGTAAAACGAAGCCGGCTACAGACGCAAAGAAAGTGACATGTAACCGTGTGGCAATTGTTTGAGGAAGATGATCAAGAGGTAATTGTTCGAGGTCTTAAAAATGTTGTTCGTGAAATTCTTTAATTCCAAAAGCGAAAACCAGAAGAAGGATGCAACAAACCATAAACATTTATTTGGGCGAAGTACCCTCCTTATCTTTATGATGAGTAGAAGGAAGTTAGTTAATTGAACTGTCCCAACTAACCGACTAACCTTAATAATATAATTCTTTACTAACAAGAGTCTTTCGAAAGGGTTATGGTGCACTTGTGAGAACAAAACACCGAACTGTAATGTGGATAAACGACAGTTCGCTCAAGTAGGTTCTTTTATAAGTTATAACATTTAACAAATCCTTATCCAGTAGTTTTAGCGACCCTCGCAGGTTCGGGATTCCTAGTCAGTTCGGATACCGAACCGTGTCTTATGTAACAGATTTCGTTGAATAATTGGGTGATAATCGAATGTAGCAGCAGTAGTGCATGAGCTCAAGTGATTCAGTTGCTTGCGTTGCTTGAATAAATCTGTGATCATCTTGACATGGGCATACTTAGCATATAGTATGCTATAGGTAACCAGCCTAACAGCTGCCCTGCGTTGTATACATCTTATCTTATCTTATAGTGAAATACAACAAATTAAAACCATTTAGTTAATTTTTTCAAAATTCAATTCATTTTTTATTGATCTACAGAGATTTTATTATAAAATCATAATTTTCAATTAATATTTTAATTAATTTTAAGCTTCCTCCAATGTTGAGTTATCAGGATCTACTTCTGGAATATTTCCATCGTTGAAATTTAAATAGAAATTATGATACAGCTCATTTATAAGATGCAATTGGTCAATCAGATCTTTTTTCTTTTCCTTACTTATGATATGTAGACTATCATAGCTAAGCTGAAGATCGGATATACGTAGTAGTCCGATACCACGTCGACGTATATTTAGTGACTTAAATGGCCCGTCTTCTGTTAATGAATTTTTATATTCAATTATCCCTAAATTACTTGTATACCGAAGCCATTGCACTTCGGACAACTTAAACTTTATTCCCTTTCTCGTCTATATTCAGCCACATGTATTTAGTTTTGACTATTTTTGCAAAATCAAAAAATTTGGTTTGTGCCATTTCAAAAATTTTAAACTGGCGAGTTGTACCGACAGTATGGACAAATTGGTACCATTCTCTTGGATGGGGTATTTGAACGAGAGAATTTTTCTTTTTCCGTTCAATGGCAAAGTGATCCACATCACACTCCATGTGAGTATCGGTCGGTTGTAGTAACATTACTCTTATTTTGCAAAAGCACCATGAACAACATAATTGAAATAAGCGAGTTTTTGGTTCTGGCCGCTGCAACAATCACTATAAAATATTATATTTTCAGTGCCCGAGATGCTACCTCGTTGCTTCCCCGCTTGGCTTCTCCCTCGTGCCACATATAGCAGTATGGTTGGTTCGTTATACAATCATGAATAGTCAAGTTATACGTCCATAACTGACGTTTGTAAAATGATATGTTCGAATAAAGAAGAGGTGTAGGCAAGCATTTTTCCAAACGTGTAGTTTATACATTTTTAGTAAATTCAAATCGCATTGGAGATACTTTTTGCTTGACCGATTCCGAGTATAATGGCTCTCATAAGCAGAAAATTTATTCATATGAGCTATTACTTCTTCAATTTGACTATCCGAAAGCTTTTTAACTGGCGTTCTTTACCACGATTATCTACGAGAGTATTGTAAAAAGAATTAATCGTCGTCTTTTTACCGATTGTCTTAATATAGCTCACGGTTTCTCCTAAATCATATAAGAAGCATTTTTGGCAAACGGCTATTCTCAATCCATTGCGTTTTAAGTTATATATGTAAGAATGAGTTCTATTTCGAGGAGCAGTAGTACTCTTGTTTAACGTTACTCGTTTCTTGCCGCAAACTTCCATTAACCCATATACATATAAGGTCCTGGAGTGTAAGAAGTAAGCTCCCAATACTTTTTAAATATAGTTTTTTGGCCATCGTACGTAATTTTTGTTCAACACTTCATTCGACATTCATCCAATGGTTCACAAAATTTTCCTTCACTTTTTCCTGTTTTGGATTTTGGAATCACAGTTTGCTTTAACCACGCATTTTGAACTAGTAAGTCGCTTTTTACAGCAGCAGATGAAGTACTTGGTCTATCGCTGTTGATGATTGATATAATATGGCTTTCATGTTCGGAGCATTAATTTTTTTCCATGGTAGCAGCGATTTCTGAAAGGTCAGACAATTCGTCATCCGATGAAATATCACTGACTTTCGGAAGAATGAAATCTGGGTCTATGTCGCTGCCATCAAACGATTCATTAAAAATGTTCACTTGAACTAGAATCGTTGTGGTTTTCGTTGTGTTGCAAAAAATAAAATCTGTGGTTGCAATTATTACTTCTAGCAAGATTTGATTGCATTTTTCGATGTTTATTTATTGTTTAGACATCAGTTTCCCAATAAGAATCGGGTGATTGAGAATCAGTAAGCGATTTCTGTGATTTTCTCGATTAGAATGGCATATTTGTAACTAAAAAAAAGGAATCAAATATGTAATATAAAGAAAATACTATAACATACTCGTATCTGAAGAAACTGGCTCGGTACTCGATGTTGAATTTGCTGCAGCAGTTTTTCTCCCCATATTCATCATTTTAATTGATTGAAAAGACATGTTGACTGTTCTAGTTTATCTTATCACTTTTAATATTTTTTCTGCTTTAAACTATAATACGAGATGATAGTTTATTTTATCAGCACTTCAGCAAAAAAAAAAAAACACTTATGTGATAATATTAATTCCTAACACACGTAAAAAACACTTAACGGCACATAATTTATATTTTACACAAACTGAAAAATGAAATAATCGCCTGTTAGTAGAAATTTAGGAAAAATTAAATAACGAAAGAATCTCTTATTTGACTTTAGCTTTGATACTTTTGAACCATTAAATATTGAAAAAATCACTTAAGTAACTGTTGTCGAAGTTTGGTTTTAACATTGAAAACGTTAAATTCTATTA
This sequence comes from Nephrotoma guestfalica, assembly GCA_963691935.1. Lineage (NCBI taxonomy): Eukaryota > Metazoa > Arthropoda > Insecta > Diptera > Tipulidae > Nephrotoma > Nephrotoma guestfalica. Next base: position 137,758,067 of record OY829913.1, on the reverse strand, counting down.
AAAACAAAATTTTATATCTTAAATGCAAAAAAAAAATTTGGGGCATCAATTTTTCATCACCTACGCGATTCTTTCATTTGTCAAATTTTTTGTATGTAGATAGGCGGATTTTTTACCATGTCTTTTTCAAATTTAACGGTAATTTAACAAAAAATTGATATACATAATACTCGTATAAAGAAAACGTGTAGAGTAAATTTACCACAAAACAAGCATTTTCGCCTAAAATCACTTAAGTGACTCTGCTTTTTGGTACAGATATGCAGAAATACATTTCATTTATGACTTATGTAATGGCAACGCCCGAGTAGCAGCAAGAGAATACCCGAGACAATATCGAAATGGGGAACGCTTTCTCGATTACAAAGTATTTCAAAACGTACACCAAGTACAGTGAATGTGAAGACCGTGGTCGTCCGAGAAGATATGAAAGAGCGGTCAACTTGATCTAGACGAAGATAGAGTAATTGGAATGGTGACAGACGACCCAGTATTCGTTGTTTATCAAGACGTTCGGAAGCGCCCACCATCTACGTTGTGTCGTGTTTTAAAAAGAAAACAGTTGTACCCTTACCATGTACAACGTGTACAAGACCTGCTGACCATGAAAAACGGGTGAATTTTTGTCAAGAAATTCTGCGTCGATGCCAATAAAATTCGCAGTTTTTTAACAATATTTTATGGGTTCACGAAACATGTTTTAAAAGGGAGGAGATATTCAATATCCATAATTTGCACTATTCGATTCGCGTAATTCCAGAAAAAGTGCGGCGTAGTCGGTTTCAACACCAATTTGGAGTGAAGTTGTGCGCGGGAATAGTCGACGGAAAATTGATTGGCCCGTTTGAACTCTGAAAGAACTTGGATGAATTACTTGATGACGTTTCGCTACAAACAAGTGGAAATATGCGGCTGCAGCATGATGGAGCTCCCTCTCACTATGCGCAAGTAATGTGACAACACCTGAGCGTAAATTATCCAAGCCGCTGGATCGGAAGGGGAGGGTTGATTTAAATCTTTTAGACTTTTTTCTGTGGGGTTACTATAGGGTGTCTCAGCAAGAGCGCCGAAATTAAATTTGCCGCCATTTTGTTAACCCGAGATGTACTGTGATTTTTTTGACATTTGTCGCGTACAGACCACGCGATTTAAGAATATGGAGAAGTATTCAAACCAACAACGTTTACTAATTGTAAAAACACATTACAAAAATGGTGAAACTTTTGCGAAAACAGTTCGCTAATTATGTCAAGTTTTCGGTTGCCATAATGCACCAAATGAATCAACAGTGAGGCGTTTAATTACGCTGATGAATCAGAAGATCATTGTGCGTCGTCATCCTTGTCGGTCACTCAAAAATATAGCCACAGTAAGAGAATCTGTGGCCGAGAATCCAGGAAATTGGGAGTGCGGTATCGCGAAATGTTAACGGAGTTTTTGTGGCCCGAATTGGATGTAATTGATATGGAGGACATGTTTTTCCAACAAGACGGTGCGAGCTGCCACGCAGCACGTGAAACAATGGTGTTACTGCAGAGTAAGTTTCCAGGCCGTGTCATTTATCGATTTGGCAATCAATATTGGCCACCAAGATCGTGCGATCTAACACCGATGGACTTTTTTCTTTGGGGCTATGTGAAGAAAAAGGTGTATGCAGATAACCCTGAAACAGTTGAACATCTTAAAGAAGAAATACGGCGCGTTATTGGTGAAATACAGCCACATTTATGCAAAAAAAACTTTCACCATTTTTGTAATGCGTTTTTACAATTAGTAAACGTTGTTGGTTTGCATACTTCTCCGTATTCTTAGATCGCGTGGTCTGTACGTGACAACTGTCAAAAAAATCACCGTATAACTCGTATTAACAAAATGGCGGCAAATTTAAATTCGGCGCTCTTGCTGAGACACCCTTTATAAAAAGCTGGGTTGGAATTTTCCACAAAAGGTGAGAAGCGAGTTTATGTTTGATTTCTCGTATTTTAGTTTTGTCCGACAGTTTTTTAGCGATTATGCACAAATCGACAAAAGTAAAAGGCGAGCAAATTGAGCAACTACTGATTTAGCTGTCAAAATGTCATTTTGCGTTTAAAATTATTTGTGTTATTTTGCAGTTTAGTGTTGTGTTGATTTTTTTAGACTTAAGTAATATTTTAATAAATTAAAATAATTATACAAGTGACCAATGGACAATTTGCCCATTGCTATTGTTTTTGACAAAAACAAACATATGAGAATTATCCGGTCTCGTCTTAGGGAAGATTTAAACCCTTTTGACATCAATGATACGAGGTAGTTAATAATTAGTCTTATAAACTTTATGTATACGAGTATATTTAATTAACGTAATATTTAATCTAAAGATTCCGCAGGAACTATATCGACTTCCGAAAGGTTTAGTAAGTAATTTAATTAATAGTATTGAGGGATATTTTCCAACCCGTACGTATCATACCGCAATACCGTGCCATTTACAAGTATTAGCGGCATTCAATTACTTTGCTACCGGTGGATATCAAAGACAGGTCGGAATGAATTTTTTGTGTAATTTGTCGCAATCTAAAGTGTCACAATGTGTACGGTTAGTATCAAAAATTTTATCGACAAAACTTTTAAGTACACATATAAAATTCCCGGTTAACGAAGAAGATATGTTACAAATTAAACATAGGTATTATGAGTTATAAAAGAAGTTTATTTTACCTGTAAAAATTATAATATTATTTTATATTTGTAACTTTTAATTAGGAAGGGGTTTCACTCAATCAATGTTCAAATAGTAAGTAAACTGTTTACTGGTTTTTTATTTTATTTATATTACAATTTTTGATGATTATTATAGGTTTGTGACGATGAGCTAAAAATCACTATCGTGAATGCCAGGTACCCGGGGTCGTCTCACGATTTATTTATATTTAACAACCGCCATGTGGTTCATCATTTGAAATTAAATTTTAATGCGCACCAGGATAAACATACTTGGTTACTTGGTAATTTATTATTTATCTAATTTTTCAGGTAAAATTTAATAATTTCCGATATTTAGGTGATTCGGGATACGCTCTACAGCCGTGGCTGATTACACCCTTCTCTAGATCAAGTGACGTCAACCAAACAAATTTTACTAAAAAACATGCCCATGTAAGAAGTGCTGTGGAACGATGTATTGGCCTCCTTAAAGTTCGTTTTAGGTATTTATTTATTTCTAAAAATTAATAGATGTTTAATGGAAGAACGCGGCATTCGGTACGAGCCAACCATTGTGGGCCGTATGATAAATGCATGCTGTGTATTGCACAATATAATGATATCGGTGAAACCAACTGCTGCTGAAGAAGTGGAAATGTCAGAAATTCTAGAAAGAGAACGTCGAATGCAATCTGACATTGATGGCTTTTCCGCTCTAGAAAACGAGACGATACGTGAAAAGGGACTTCGTAGCCAAAACTGGCTAATACACAGAATTTTATTATTAAATAATTAAACATTTTTATTTTTGTTAAATTCATTTTAATAAAAGAAAATGCATTTAAATAAAATAAAATTATAAATAAATTCTGTTAATTTTTAACCGAGATTAATCTTTTCATAAATTTTTGCCTATAAGGTGCTATTTGCCTCTAACGCTGTATGGATTTTCCGTAATATTTCAATTGTAATAATTTGGTTCTCCATTGAACGATCCACCGCTGAAGCTAAGTAAGGACTTCTTCGCGCTGTAGCATTACCTGTTGAGGCAGATTGACCTATACGTGCTGTACTATTTGTGTTTGCGGGAGTTGTAAGGATGTGCTAATTGGTGTGGAACTTACAGGGGTAAATTGGTAACTGCTCATAATTATTGGTGTTACTACTGTAGTTATTGATATCGATCTTAGCGTGGATGAGGTAATCGAAGTGGCTGCACTAAGTTGGGTGGCTGTAGGAGCAGATGGAAACGTATGAATCGCTGAGGATGTAGTTGTGGGCTGAGGAGCAGTATTGAGCGAGGCATCGTATTCTAGGTTTGTTCTAAGCACAAAATAACCTTGACCTGACAGCAATGAACTATGCATCTGGAAATAATAAATTTTCGTATATATAATTATGTATACGAGGGCGGATTGAAAATGAAGCTACCTAAGTAGGAAAACAAAATTTTTTTTTGCCAAAAACCATTTATTTCTCAACATAGTCTCCATTTAGTTCGACACACTTAGTAAGACGATATTCCAACTTTTTTATACCATCTGAATAATACGATTTCGGGAACCCCTCAAAATACGCGTTAGTTTCGATAATCACTTCTTCGTCTGAGATGAATCTTTGTCCTGCGAGCCATTTTTTCAAGTTTGGAAACAGGAAAAAGTCACTAGGAGCTAAATCTGGACTATAAGGTGAATGATCAACCAATTCGAAGTGTATTTCACGTAATTTTAGTATCGTATCTAATGCTGTGTGAAGTGGTCTGTCGAACTCGTTTTTGTTCGACACTGAGCAAACGCGGCACCCATCTTGCCGATAGCTTTTTCATATGCAAATGTTCATGCAAGATGTTGAACACACGTTCATATGATATGTTTACCATTTCAACAATCTCACGCAACTTGACTCGGCGATCATTCATAACGATATCGAGGATTTTCTTGATATTTTCTTCAGTAACCACCTCTTTTGGTCTTCCTGTTGATGGTATTGTTGCAGTGCTTCTTCGGCCGCGTTTAAATTCAGCAATCCAATATTTTACCATGTAATCTGACGGAGCAGGCTCACCGTAATGTTTATTGAGCTTTTCTTTTGTCTCTTTCGTCGTTTTCCCTTTCAAATAATAGTGTTTAATCACTGCACGAAATTTGTTTTTTTCCATTTTTCAAGAAACACAAAATTTGCTTACTTCAAACGACTACAACAAATAAACTAATCGATGAATTTGGGTGAAATTTTAACAGCTGACGTTTGACAGATCGCAATTTCTAAACACTAACACAAATTTTTTGTGTTTGTGCTGCCATCTAGCGCTAGGTAGTTTCATTTTCAATCCGCCCTCGTATATATGTATATATATTTATATATATATATATATATATATATATATATATATATATATATATATATATATATATATATTTATATATATATATATATATATATATATCTATATATATGGGTCATTCCATTATATTTCAGAGAACCGCCCAAAATGACCTTCTTAAATTTAAATTTTTATTCTTTTTTATTATTGCTCCGATAAAAAAAGAAGACACGTGTATTTTTATTTTTCATTTTGACATTCGAAATTCCCGTTATGCGATATGTCAGTTTTGACATATTTCGCACTTTTAATATTGTGTCTATATATAAAATGTTGTATTTTCCGTTCTGTAAAAGATATTGTTTTCGTTTTTACTACGTTAGAAACGTGAATACTTATTGTTAACAAATAAATAAAAGAAAATTTCAAAGTATCGTTATTTTCGAAGTTATGGCAAGATATATGTGTGCACGGCTTTTTACCGCTAGAGGGTGCAGCTACCAAAACCTTAATACTATTTATACAAGGTTTGAAAGGTAGAGGTTCAGTCTTTTAAACAAGCTATAAATTAAATCTGCTATTAAATCTGCTACATGATTAAAGTTGAAAAATTACAAAATTTTGATATTTTTTCGTTGTGAATGTGAATCAAATTTAGGGAAAAGAGCGACATATACGAGTATGCTATTCCTAGGAATAACTTTGATCACAATTAAGTAGAGCTTCAAATGAGTCTAAAAGAAAACTTTATGTTACATAATTTGAGCACCAGAGGATTTTAAAAATTAAAACGTAATTTTTTGTTCAGCTTTATTGTACATTACAAGTTTGTTTAAATTTAGAAGCAAAGAGAATTTCTCGGTCCTGCACTAATTTTATGATTTTACAACACACTAATACAATACTTGAAATGAGTCAACAAGAACAAATTAAGAAACACATTTAAATATTACAGAAAGAATTTTTCCTCATAAACAACTTTTATTTACAACTATTGAATTAGAAAACATTTTAGTATTAACAAAGTTTAAATCGGCATTTGTCGTTACCTGAAATATTTGTCTAGTATTTTTAACTGTGCTAATATTACGAAATCTCTTATTTAGTAACTTTTTAGTTGATGTGTATTCTAATTTAGATACGAGCATAGTCAAAGTGTACGGACTTGATCTTACTTCTAAATTTACACCATTTAAAAAATTCGTCTGGGTTATTGAAAAGACTGTCGTCAACAGTTCTCAATGATGCTAATCTAGCGGTTCTTTTAATGGTGCCTCCTTACCATCTGATGATCTCTTTCCATGGCTAGGAGCAAAGAAATTCCATCCGCAGTCAATGCCAAAATCCGCCTTGTGATAGTTGATGATTACAAAAATTTTCTTATTTTTGAATTGGGATACAGCTCCATCAGAAAAATAAAATATTTTCGTCGGATTTGAATATTCAGCTCCATTTGCTTGTACAAATTTTATAAATTTCGTTTGTAAAGTGTACACTGCTACAGTATCATGCGTATCTTCTTCGGAAATTACTGCGTAGGAGAGTATGCTTATTGAACCTGTTGCTGATTTAAAGGCTACGATCGGAAATAATGTTTGTAGTGTAAAATAATGTGCTGCTTGTACTTCATTCTGAGTGACAAATTTAAAATTTTCCGAAAAATCCAAAATCACTACATATTCTCCTTCTTGTAAATTACTTTTTACTGACTTTAGATATCTTAATTGGTTATGTAGTCATGTTTGCGAAGTGCTGCTAGGCCGAATTTTGAAGATTCTGATAAAATATCGGCAATTCCGTCAACTGAAGACGTGATATTTATCAGTTTGTATATATTTTGAACGGAAATCCAATTATTGTATATCACTTCATCTATTACTCCAGATTTTGCAGCATCTTTCAGTTGTTCTATTAATTTATACACCAGACTGTTACATTCTCCACATTTACCTGTAAACAAAGATAAAAGTAACGTCCATTTAGATCAATTTTAAATTGAAGCTCAACAAATTTAGAAAATTCAATATTTTGATTTGGGTTTCGTTCGAAAAAATGTTGGTATGCCTCGGATAAGTTGCATAAAATCAGCATTTTCTGTTTTTTAATACGACCCCCATCGAGATCAGGAACACTAACAAAGTCGTGGGTTCCTGTAGAATTCCTCTATTAATGTAATTGTTTCAGGAGAGACTCCAGATCTAGTTTTTCTAGGTCCTGGGAAGCTACCATGTCCGTGGCCTTTGATGAGCTTTTTCGACATTTCTGCCATATATTTCTAAGTATTAAATGTATCCATAATTTTAGCCACTGACCAATTCTCTGGTAACAAAATTAGGAGGAACATTCGATTTGCGTATGATGTCCCTTGCTGGTTGTATGCTTCCATAATATTGTTCATGAGCTAATATTCATCATATGGCTCATCTATTGGTGATATTTTTGGGACCGGTATGCGTAGCACATTTTCACAAGTGAGTTTTACTACTATTTCCAGTTGTTTTTTGTTATAACCTGGCTCAATGAGCCTATGTTTATTTGCTGGTGATCCACCCAATTGTTAATACATATTTCAAAGAATTCTTCCATATAACCTTCTCGGAACATTTCCGTTGGTGGCAGTGATATCGGCTCCGATTGATTTGAAGAAGACCCAGATGATGATGGAAGTTGACTTGCAAATTCGGAAGCTGGGTTTGGTATAACTGGTACATCGTTTAGTTCGTATAATTTTATGCTGCATTTTCCACAAATTCTCAGTCTGGATAAATCGCGGTTTAAATAATTTTTGGCTTTTTCAGCTAATGCTTCGCTAACGGCTCTAGATTGTTGTTTTATATTTTTATGATTTTCCAATACAAATTGTTTACAACACTGTGGGTTTACCATCTTTTACTTTACTACGTCGTTAACTGTTAAATATTAACTAAGTAAAGTAAACATTTATTCATCTATTTATATTGAGAACTGTAAAAGTTTTAAATGTGACATCTTTTATTGCAGTCAGATCCACTTATAGCTGACAATAGCAAACATTGGAAGAGGCGTATCGAACCATATGCTTCGATACAAAAAATAAATATTCGAGTAGAAACCTTAAATCACGGAAACTACCTATACTACATTATACTAGAGATATATAAAACAATGAGATGCGTACCATAGAGAGTTAAATAAAGTGACTCACATAATATAACAAACATAATAAACAATAAACTTAACTCATAGGGCTAATAAATTACGTCATGCTAGTGCAATTTTGATGATAAGGGCGTTGTGTTTTAGATCACCTTGGTTTAGCTCACTCGATGTTATAATTAGACCAAAGTTATTTTACTATAAAACGCCGATAAAATTCCCTTATTATCAAGCACCCTCTCCAAATCTCATTTAAAATACTGGTTTTCAGGTTAAAACTTAAAACACATTAAAATTGCATTTAAGTTACATATTTGTTTTCCTGAAAGAAAAAATTAAATGCGATTTTTAAATTTGAAATCCTCTGGTGTTCAAATTATGTAACATAAAGTTTTGCTTTTAGACTCATTTGAAGCTCTACTTAATTAGGGTCAAAGTTATTTCTCGGAATAGCATATATGTCGCCCTTTTCCCTAAATTTGATTCACATTCACAACGAAAAAAATGAAAATTTTGTAATTTTTCAACTTTAATCATGTAGCAGATTTAATAGCAGATTTGATTTATAGCTTGTTTAAAAGAATTAACCTCTACCTTTCAAACCCTTTATAAAAAGTATTAAGATTTTGGTAGCTGCGCCTTTTATTTATTTATTTTAATATAAATGTTTGAAGTTCTTATGAACTTATTACATTAGTGGCAAACTACTTTATTCTAATCTATTACAAATTTTATTTATTAAATTAACCTATAGGTGTACAGCGACATATTAGCGATTCAAAACTTGAAATTGGCAAAAGAAGAAAAATAGAATTTTGATATTATTAAGCTGAAGAAAAGTATTTTTTCCGAAACACGGCAGGAGATTTAGATTTCTTGACGTCATTACTTAACGAATTCCACATGCTAACTCCCCTCACAAAGAATGATGAATTCATCATATTACATTTATTAATAGCCGGAGTCAAAAGATGAATATGACGATTGGAAGACGAAACTAATTTCTCAACAATATAAGTGGGCTGTTTATACTTTAAGAACTTGAAAATGTATAAACAAACTCGAAACTCATAGAATTCAGCAAGAGAACAACCAAGTAATGAATTAGTAAAATTCGAGATGTGGTCGTACTTTCTTAGCCCGTATACGTATCTCACACAAGAATTAAATATCAATCGAAGTTCATTAAAGTACTTCTTCTTTAATACAAAGAAGACAATATCTCCGTACAAAAAATGTGGAAGGATGTAAGATTTCACCAATTGGAGTCTAAGATTGGTATTAAAGCACTTCGTGGTAGCCCATAACATTCTTAATAAAGAAATTACTCGATTACAAACTGTTTCGATGTGGTAACTCCAGCATAAACATTTGTCAAAAGTTAAGCCTAAATTATTCACAGAATCAGAGAAATCTACCTCCTCTCCAAGTACACTGATTTTAGGTAGGTAGTGCGTGTCACGAATTGTAGAAGATATAATAATAGATTTGGTTTTTCCACCATTAAGTTCAAGATAATTTTCTATAGACCATTTCGTAATCAATTCGATATCGGAATTAACAGTTCCAATAGAATTTGTTATCTCGTTGGGCCTACAAAATCTATAAATTTGCAGGTCATCAGCGAAAAGGTGATATTTGCATTGAGTGATAACAGCAGGTAGATCGTTTATATACATCATGAATAGAAAAGGACCTAATACCGATCCCTGGGGAACACCGCAATTAGTAAAGGGTGTTTTTTTAAGAGGTTGCCGATTTTTTTTTTGAATAAAACACATATAAAATTATGAAATGACCAAAATTTTTTTTTATTTGGTAGATAATTTTTTGGCATTTAACATTTAAACACAATTTCTGGCATATGGCTACCACGACTATTTTTCACAAATGTCATTCTGGAGGTCCAATTTTCCAGCACTTTTTCAAGCATTTGAGGGCGTATGTCAGCAATGACACGTTGAATATTGGTTTCCAAAGCGTCAATCGATTGAGGTTTATCCACATAAACCAATGACTTCACGTATCCCCACAAAAAGTAATCGAGTGGCGTCAAATCGCACGAACGCGGAGGCCAATTCACCGGACCATTTCTCGAAATAATGTTGTCGTTGAAAGTTTCTTTCAATAAGTCGATTGTTTCACGTGCTGTATGGCAAGTGGCACCATCTTGTTGAAACCACATTTCATTCATATCCATATCTTCAAGATTTGACAACAAAAACTCATTTAACATGGTTCTGTATCGATTTCCATTCACGGTAACGCGTCGTCCTTCCTCATTTTTAAAGAAATATGGACCGATGATCCCACCAGCCCATAGACCGCACCAAACAGTACATTTATCAGGATGCATTGGTAATTCTAGAACGGCGTGTGGATTATCTTTGCTCCAAATGCGACAATTTTGTTTGTTGACGTATCCATTTAACCAAAAATGCGCCTCATCACTGAAGAGAATTTTACGGTAAAAAAATGGATCTTCGTTCAATTGATTTAACGACCAATCACTGAATTCACGGCGCAAACGATGGTCGTGTGGCTTTAATTCTTGCACCAATTGAATTTTGTATGGCACCAAACCCAAATCTTTACGTAAAATTTTCCATAAAGTCGATGGACAAAGTCCAATTTGCTGAGCACGACGACGAATCGATAAATTGTCGTTTTCTTCGACACTGGCCTCAACGACAGCAATATTTTCTTCTGTACGAACTCTTCTCATTCTTGTCGGTGGCTTGGCATCCAAAAGAGTGAATGTAGACCGAAATTTGGTAATTACGTTCTTTATGGTGGTCTCTGACGATTATGTGCACCATAAAATTCACGAAGTGCTCTATAAACATTTTTAATTGAACACTGATTTTGAAAATAAATTTCCACGATTTGAAAACGTTGTTCTGGAGTTAACCTATTCATAATGATTTGCCAAACAATACTGAGTAGAAATGCCACTTTGAGCTGTCAAAACAACTGTCATAAAATAAAACGACATCTATCGGAAAAACAAACCTCCTAAAAAAACACCCGTTATAACAAGAGCTAGAAATTCCTGAATTAGATCTAACCAATTGTGATCGATTTAATAGATATGACAAAACCAAACGACAAGCCGACATTGAGAACTTAAAACTGTTACGAAGTTTGCTAACCAAAATTGAATGATCAATTTTATCGAAAGCTTTACTAAAGTCTAGAAGAACCAGCGTACAAAGATAACCCTTATCTATGGCCCTGCGGATGTCGTCATTGATGTGTAGTAAAGCACTATTAGTGCTGAAATGACGTCTGTAAGCAGACTGGTACTTTGATAGTAAATTTTCCGATTCAACGTAAGTTAATATTTGTGATTGCAGTATTTTTTCAAAAACTTTAGACAAAGCGGGAAGCAGACTAATAGGGCGAAAATCAGATAAGCATTTGGGATTTTTATTCTTAGGAATGGGAATAATGATTGATTGCTTCCATTTCTCAGGAAAGATAGAAAATGTTATTAGGCTATTAAAAATATGTAGTAAGTAGCAATCAACCTTTGGTAAAATAAGTTTAACGAACTTAATTGGTATTTCGTCAACTCCGACAGCGTTTGATTTAACGGAATCCAATGCATCCATAAGGTCAGTGATATCGATGTTATTAAAACTAAAGTTACCTTCCATCGAACTAGAGTTCATTAGAACATCAACGGTTGGTAACCCCGCTGAACGTGCACTGATATGAGAAAAGTAATTATTGAACTCACTTGGTGAAAATTGCGTAGATGGTTTTTCGTTGGATGAAAGAAAGGAACCAACAGATTTCAAATTTTTCCAAAACACTTTTGAAGGAAGAGATGGGTGCAATATAGATGAAAAATAATTGGACTTCGCGCGTTTTATAATATTGTTACTCTTATTTCGTACAGCTTTATATTCTTGGTACAGTTCAATTCTTCTTGTACGCTTCCACCGACGTAAAATAAAATCCCTGAAATTTATGGTATCCCTGATCTCATCATTGAACCAAGGCGGCTGTTTAGGTTTGGGTGATATAGTCCTTAGTGGCACAAATTCCTCAAACAAGTCTACAACTAGTTCTGTAAAGTATTACATTTATCAAGCAAATCTGATGAGTTAATGCTATTATAGTCGCGAAATGAGATTTTAGGAATAGATCTCTCATGTTTAATGTCATAGGAAAAGTAAAGAAGATCGTGATCACTAAATCCAACCGAGATTTGGTTATGAAATACAATTTTATCCGTATTAGAAATAATACAGTCCAATAATGAACTAGAGTGTGACGTGAAAAATGTTGGCTCGGTGTTCACGGGAGTGAGAGAGTATTCAGTTAGTAACCTTTTAAATTTTTTCGTTGTCGATTTAGTTGTTTTAAGGTCACAATTGAAATCACCGCACAGTACAACATCATTATAGTTAACACTATAATTTTGCAAGAAGGTCCCAAAATCTTCAAGGAAACGTTTATTCGGCGGTCTATATGCAACAACCAACAACACCTTAGTTGCTCCGAGTAATAGTTCTATGAGAATTACCTCCAAATTAGCTGCACAATGACCATGTACCAGTTTATAACGAATGCCTGATTTCAGGAAAACGCAGATTCCACCTCCCTTTTTTATTGAATCCAAATTTCGGTCCAATCGCAACATATTGTATCCAGAAAGACAAATTGATGCATCCGGAATGCGATCATAGCCGGTAAAAAGCCGTGCGCACATATATATTGCCATAACTTCGAAAATAACGGTACTTTGAATTTTTGTTTTATTTATTTGTTAACCTTATTTATTTTTATTTTATTTATTTGTTTTGCATGCCAATACTACATAAGGAACACGAAAAAAACAAAAAATTTAAATCTAAGAGACAAATTTTGAAAATTGCGAAATGTGCTTCGGATTTACTCAATCGAATCCTAAAAAGCTTATACTAAATCAATATCTTGCATTATATTATCGAATAAAGTTTATTTATGCTTGTTCTCAACAACTCTTGATATTATGTAGAGTACAACAGAGTTCATCAAAAAACTTAATAATTACTGAACTGACGAAACAGGGAAATTTTTTAGTACACAATTTTTTGATTGTTCCTTACTTCATTTACAACTGGAAATTTGAAAGTAAAAATGAGAGTTGTGCTGTATATGCCGAGTCGGTTAGTTTATAATCAAAACTATTATATAATAATAATAATAATTAATGGAGAATAATACGTAAGTATATTAAATAATTAAGTTAAAAAAATGGATGATATTTATTTTTCGTGGGTGAAATTGTTCGATGAAAGCCAATTATTACATACGGTTCGTATGCAATATTTGGTTTGATTGGATAAAATTGTGCACAGCGTAAACAACTGAGAGATGTGATGCACATATTTTGATTTTATTTTCAATAAATAATTATCGACCTCGACGAGTTTGGCTAGATGCCGAAACCAGAGCATTTTTGTCGTGCTACAACGCATGCAAGGAAGAGTTTAATAATATACGGAAAAAGAAATATGCCTTCCAAAATATCCACGAAGACTTGACGGCCATAAACATAATGGTAACTTTTTATTTTATGGTGTGGGCACTAAGCCTTTTAATTAGTTTATTTTGTGATCTAATTTAATAGAGTTATTAAATGCTATGGCCCGTTTCACACGGGACTTTATTTTGAAGCACTGCTACTTGTTTTAAAATAATTTGTCATCGATAAATGTCTATGTATGTGTAAAAAAAGTTGTAAAAAATCCTTATTAAAATGTCTTCGCATCGTATGCAATATAATTTATCGAAAATAATTATTTCACAAATATATGTTGATAAATGGCCAAATGTACACATAATATTATAAATAAAAATAATTAATAATCCAAAAATTAAATGTAAAAATGATTGACTTGAAGTTAGTTAAAGTTGTTGTTCTAAATTTATTTGTCTAAATTTCCCTGTATTTTCCCTATATTTTATCGCGGTCTTGAACACCATATTTCAAAAAAACTCAGCTTATAATAGTTTATTTCACACTAATTATAATACTACGTATATTACAAGAATAGTTGTCTATGCTTTTGAGTATTTTAATTCACTTCAAAAAAAATGTACAGTTCACAATAGCGTATGCCGGGATTTCATATACGTTTATATTTAGTTTTATTATTCACTCAATTGATTGATTGGACTGTAAGACCAAGTACTGGACAAGTGTGCCGGCTAACGCCGGGCCTATTCCTACAGCTTGTTTACACATAACAATAGGAAGGATAGGAAAGGTTTTTTTTCGGGACAGAACGACCCGGTTTCACACACCTAGCGATCGTATGGCACAACACAATTCTAGTCTACTTCTAATCTACTAGAGGAAGGATAAAGGCTTAATAGGTTTAATGGAAAATGATGGTATTGGTCTTCAACAATTGCTTCTCTACATCAGTAACCTGAGAACAAAATATTATTATTTCACGTACATCTGGAAAATCTCCTGAAATTTAATTCTGCATTAATAACTTCCGGCTTCCTCAACAAAATTGATTGATAGAATTGGCTCGGTTACAGATACCTAGATAAAGTCAATAGTTAGTAACATAATGACAATATAATTCTAATCTACACTTTCAGCAATTATTTTAAAAATACAAAGAAATATTATTTCACAAGTATCTGCAGGTTTCCTGAAATCTAATACTAAATTAATGTGCTCCTGCTAGTACATCTGTAGTAGCTAGTACATCTGTATTATCCATGATAATCAAATAACCCAATATTAATTGTTCAATGCTTTAATTATAAAATAAATAAATCAGAAAATATTAAAATAAGATATTAACAATTAATCTACGATATTTAACTATTGTATATATCTATTTATAACAGAATTAAATAAATTATAAATCATATAATCGACATACGTCGATAATTATTTATCCAACCTAAAACAAGTTAACCAACACCTTTACCAAATTACAGTCTTCCAAATAATCTAGAAAATAAGTTAATTAAAAAGTGCATGATCCCGAAAAACTATCTACGTACAGCGAAATTGACTGCATTTCAAATTTACTCCGTAGCTTCCCTGTAATTCCAAAAATTCAAATATTCGCGGAAATAGCAAAGTTATAAAGTTAAACCAACAATTCCAATTCGATCACCGCCGCCTACCTATACATGTCCTAAACTAGAGTTCCAAATTCCGTTAAGTTATTATTTTCACGTTCAAAACAAGAATAATACAAAATTTAAGAATTTCTATTTTAATTTTACACTAAAACCTAAAATTCAAATTAATAAATTATTAATTTATATTTCTACAAGGATCTGTATATATGAATGCGATAATACGTTTTCTGTGGAACCAATCTACCGTGTAAATCGGAGGATGGGTGTATATGAATGAATGAATTCATCTGTCAAGGAGAAAACGAGTAGTACAGAATAAACCACGATCATGCTTGTTTAGTTTCTCTCCAGTTTCGTCATATATTTATCCCCTCAAAATTTTGTTTTATGTATTTTATTTTTCTATTTCCTGTTTACTCTTTTTTTAGTTGAAACTTGGAAGGGATAAATTATAAAACACTAAGCATGATCATGTTCTCACTTAACAACTCAGTTATTCAGTTTTATTGTTCACTTAACAATACAAAATTGTAAATTTAAATTGCACCATCAAAATTTGTGATGCTACTCATTCGCCATTTGCAATTCATTGCAACAATTCACAAAGCTTATTTGAAAGCTGCCACATATACACTAATTCCACTAAATTTCGTAAAGATCTCCCAATTTATGGGAAAGCTTACGCATAAAGTTTTACTGAGCAATTTCAGTAGTCGCTCCGTCTGAGCTGTACAAAGCACCACATACAGATTATTTTAAAATATTTTTTTATATTTCGCCGATTACAGGTATACAGGTCGCACCCGAAGATCCAATAATTGAATTTTCCCGTAATTAGGATTCATGGAAATTGATTCCTGGCTTTCTATAAAAACAAATTCCAAAATCTTGCAACCCAATACAATTTTCTGGTGTTTAAATATGCAAGATCCTTAAATTACTGTTTTTTCTGTTCAATCGATAGTGAATATTACAAAATAATATTGTTACTCATAATGCACGCATTAGGTCACTGTAACGCAACAATAGAAACATCGCATAACATTATGAAACATAACGACAGAAAACACATGACACAACACAACAAAAAGTGATGTAGCACACAATACCACGCAACATGTTTCAACATTGCAGGAGGACTTCTGTCCTGGGCGTTCATCGCAATCGATTCTTGGTGCTCAAAACCCCCCTCTCACAAATTTTCATTAAAACCCTCAAAAAAGTATTTTCCCAAAATTGCTACCCAGTAAAAAATTCCCTTTCAGTGGTTTTCATCAAAATCGTTGGAGTTGAGTAAACAAAACTAAACAAGGAAACCCGTGTTCTGGTTTCTCTGGTTCCTCCTTCTCGAATTCTGGTTCCTCTAAAATATGTATGTGAAGTTGATCTAAATTTCAAACCCACGAAACTATAATTTCTATCAAAATAATTTTTTGAATAACAACAGAAACAATATCTGTTGTGATAGGTTTTTTGATGTCATTCCAAAAAATTGTTTTACATCTAGGTAAGCACCTCAAACAACCCAAAAATATCACTCAGAATAATCCAAAATTTCATAAAAAATTGTTTCATCATGATAGTAAGATGATGATAGTAAGAAATGTCCTGAACAAGGCGATGAGATTTTTTTGCCAATCTTCTTTTATTTTTAATTTGGAGAAATCAAAAGCTTTTAAGAACTCTATCTCTAGGGGGTCGGGTACCTGCCATAGGAAATCATGAAAAAGAACCAATCCGACGATATTGCTTTACACTATTTCTCATATACTCGTTTAGTACATTGTTTGGAAAGTCTTGGATCAGACAACAATTTTGGCGACACCACTTTAATTCAAAAATCCAGCGTTTTGGCGCTGGTAGCTAATTTTTCATTTATTATGGAATATATACTGGTCGCATATCGTTGAAAAGATCTTGAAGACAGTCGTAAAATTTGCTGAAGCACATTAGTACTCAAAACTGGCGTTTTGGCGCTAGAAACAGTTACAGGTTTTCTCATTGTCATGTAATCACGTGCCTTATCATTTTAATGTTGTTAAATATTGTTCGTGCATTTTTACATAATTAAATTTGTCTATTTATAGATAAGGATTAAACTTTATTGATACTGATTTCTTTTTATAACCAAATCGGAACAATTCCGCAACCATAAAACAACTTCAAAATATTTAAAAGCTCAAATATTTGAAAATAAAAAAAACTTATTAGTACAAAATCAATCTTGCATGAATTGCTACTGTATCGTAAAAACTTAAATTAAGAATTTTCTTTTATTTGGCTGGTTTAAAAACGATTTTTACCATGTATAAGCTCTTAAAGAAATTCAGAGCACGTAACACCATAAATTGTTCAATAGTTAAGTTTTTATAAACTTTTTTATGATGGTTTTAATGAAAAATCTGCTTTAAAATTTCGAAATTTCATATTAAATTGTTGCATTGTATATACAGACCTATGTACAGTATGTAGTTGTTGCCTTATTCTCCATTAAGCCATTTATATAGTGAGTGAGCATGATATCATATGTGTACGTGTGTTTGGTGGATTTTTGTTAATTGTCTCCATGTCTGCTGCAGAATCGAACAACCCACACAACATTACGTTGTGTGATACGTTTTCACATTTCACATTGATTTTTTTTTAAATATTATTTTTAAGAAAAGGTACAGAAATGGAGAAAATCATTGAAATCAAAACTTTTAGAAATTTCATTTCATTTCTTTATTTCTAGTAAATAAAATTTATTGGCTGTCATTGTTTCGAGAAATATATAAATTTATATAATCCTTTTCCAGTGTTAGATAGGTATATTTTGATTATTAAACAATTTTCTTACTACACCATGTAATATAGGTATATAGAGTATCAAAAAAAGTGTCAGAACCATGAAATTAATGATTTATGCTGACTTGACATAAATACCTTTTTCATAATTGTGGAAAGGTCACATTTTTTTGTCCATTTATGATATTTTATAGACCATACGTATACCGCTGGGTTATTCGCATATAATACTTGCACGCACCTGATTAATTTACACCCACTGTAATCCACCGTACACAATGCTCCAAATAGTATATGGTATCGTAGTTGTTACTGTTATTTCGCATAACAACGAGAGTGAGTTTACTAAAGCGTAAACGAATTAATCTTTTGGGTGAATTTATTAATTAATAAACGAATAAATAATTATCGTATGTATGCTCAACAAATCGAATCAAAATTTTATCGAACAACAAGACAATTATTATTGTCACACGAACAATTCGATATTCACATTCGGTTATCTAGGAAACAACAAATTACCGTTATGTGCTGTATCCTTTTTTATTGGGGCAGAAATGTAGTTCGATAAAAATTTAGTATCTGTGTATATCATGATTTTTGAAAATGCGATAAAACAAGGAAGGTGTTTTTGTATTTGTAACTTATAATTAACGATAAAATTGAGGTTTTTTGGTTTTTATTTTGATGGTAGTTGTAATTTTTTAATGTGCTTTGATTATTCATTTTGACCTAGGTTTTAATCACTGTCTGCATTGACAGAGTTTAGAGGAATTTAGTATAAAATTGATTTTTCGTAAAGGGGGCGCCACTTTCATATTCACGATAATTAAAAGAAATATAACTTTATTTTTTATTCAAATTGTTTAATACAATAGATAAGTTACGAATTTCGGTCGTTGAATTCGAATTCGTACTGGAATTTACTCAGCGTTTAAGTTACAAATTTCATTTACACCAACACCTATAACTTCTTCAATAATTCACTATTTCACTTTTACTGTTCAATATTACTTTTTCAACTGTTCACTTTTTACATCTGATAACTTGCACTGTTCACTGTTAAATTATACAACTGTGTTGTATTGACATTCTTTCTGTTCAATACTATTCCATCTATTGTAATCTCTCGAAGTATGTGTATTGCAACTGTAAACCACTTGCATGGAATTGCATTCGTGAACATTCTACGTCATAAATTCGCCTGTCATAATGATTAACGCCGTTGTTAATTTCATTATGAAAAGCGCCTCGCCGCTCTTTCCAACTTTTTTCATTATTCCAGTATTCCCAGCCAATTCTAGGGTTTTAGTTTTCCAAAATTTAAGCAAGAATGGCGGTTTTTAACAAAAAATCGTTTTTAAACAAAAATACAACCCAAATAGTACAGCCCAAATAGGGTAATTGATCGGGATGAAGCTCCATACCAAAGCTTTTTCTACCAATTAGCAGATCCCATTGAATTTTGGCCGAAATCGACTCATCCGAAGTGATATGAGTGGTGGTTCCATTGGAGCTTTTTCGTTTATCCACCGGAACTGACAGCGGAAATATAACCTTTTTCGTTTTTGCATCTATTTTGAAAAGTATATAATTTATGAGAAACACGATTATAAACTACAAGATTCTAAATTAAATTTGCAACAATACCGTTCTAGGGTTTCAGTTTTTCAAAATTTAAGCGAGAATGGCAGTTTTTAACAAAAAATCGTTTTTAAACAAAAATTTGGTCCCCTGTACAGCCCAAAGAGGCTAATTGATCGGGATGAAGCTGCATACCAAAGCTTTTTCCACCCATTGAATTTTGGCCGAAATCGACTCATCCGAAGTGATATGGGTGGTGGTTCCATTGGAGCTTTTCCGTTTATCCACCGGAACTGACAGCTTAAATATAACCTTTTTCGTTTTTGCATGTATTTTGAAAAGTACATATTACGAGAATAACGATTATTAACTAACTGAATTTAAACTAATTTTGAAATAATACCGGTCCAGATCAGTTTTCCAAAATTTAAGCAGAAATGAAGATTTTTGTGAAAAACACTTTTTTTGAATTAAAAGTTTGCTCCCTGCAGTGTATAACTCATATGGATTAAGTGATCAGAATGAAACTTCATAACGGGTGGCTCATCTAAAGTTTTCAATTTAATTTGGATCTAATTCAAAGGCGACTGAATATTTTTCACAGCGGTTTGTTTTATTAGAAAGAGTATACGTCTTGGATAGTCTCTGGATGGTTAGTGTAACACCTATCCTTAAGGGTTCCCCACAAAAATAAAGTCCAACGGAGTCAAATCGCAGCTGCGTGGTGGCCAATTGATATTTCCGTTGCTGATTATTCGATCCCCGAAGACAGTGTGCAAAAGACCGATTGTTGTGTTTGCTGTGTGGCAAGTTGTACCGTCTTGTTCTGAAAATTCTGAGTAACAAAAACTCATTATCCTGGCTCGGTAACGCTCCTCATTGACCGTAGGAGCGGCTTCTTACTTATTTTTCAAAAAATAAAATCGACCAATGATGCCGCCGGTTCAAAATCCACACTAACCAGTCACTCGTTTTGGATGCATCGGTTTCTCCATGGTTACTCGGTAAAAATGATAATTTTCTTCCAAGCGTTCCACAGCCCATATTAGCCAACCGAAAATTTTGCGGATATTCATTTTGCTTCAGGTCCTGCACTAATTGAACTTGGTAAGCCTTCATACTGAGTTCATACAGAAATGTTCAATTCTTGAGCACGATGGCGAGTTGATGTTGATGGTTGCGCAGACATAAGTTATATTTTTTATTAATTTTAAATTTAAATTTTTTATACACTCGAGTAATACTCGAGTGTTCTCTTTATTTTTCACTTTATTACAATTACAAACTTTAATTTGGTTTTTTAAACAAGATGTTTACATCTAGACAGCTAAACTGAGAATCAACGTTGAAAGCGTTGATTATAAAAATCTCTATTAAAAATTAACATTTCTATTTTTGATTAGTTTACAAAAAATAAAGAAATAAAGAAATAAATTGTTTCTCACGTAATGTGATCGACATGTACTTATTAGATTATGTTTTATTTTATTTTTGATTAATTTGCAAAATAGGAAAATTGTTCTCATGTAATGTGATCGACATCACATTGCTGGTCATTGACATCACTTGGTCACGTTGGTTGTGACATATGAGATATTTTGTTGGTCGCGTTGATATTTGTCATTCAGCAAGAATGCAATGTTGTTGTATTTGTATCATGCTGCTTATCTGTCAATAACGTGAATGCTTTAGATGTTGTTGTTGTATCGGGAATGGAGGTGAACGGATATGACTCATATTTTGGGCAACAGAACAGACAACAGTAGTTGAAATTTGAAACACTAGATGGACCACCCGTTACTTAAGCTTTTAATTGGGAGATCCCAGTGATTTTTAGCCGAGAGCGGTCCTTTTCGGATAAACTTTTTCGTAATTTGCAAACATTTTGAAAAGTAGCATTTACGAAAAGACGACTAGAAATAAAAAGATTGTACATTAAATTTCAAACAAAATTAGTTCAGATCATATTTTACAAATGACGAGTTAAGATAAAAATTGAATTTCACCAAAATTCGGTTTCAGGCGGATTGCCAGACCAGGCGGATTGACTGTTCGGAATAAATTGGGAGATCTATGCGAAATGTGGTGGACATCTGTGTAACAGAAGTAGCCGCTTCCGTAGGAGCTTTTCAAATTTTGCAATGAAGATTAAATTTTTTTAAAAAGGTTGACCTTGTTGGGGTTCTGGAAATTAAGCAGGGATAATGATTTTGATATACAAAACAATATTTATCACAATTCCGGTAGGTTCAATTTCACGCTTTAAAAATTAAGTGTGGTGTATTGTCAGGTGTTGACCACAACATTTGCGCCTCTCCGTTTTTTTTTGTTGATAAAATTCAACTCTTCAGAGACTCCTGTATTGCTACGTTTATTTTCAATTACAACAGGATTATTACAATTATTACAAACATTTCTTGTTTGTGTAAGTTGCTGTATCCCGAAGGGTTTTATGCAACTACTTTTTAATTTTACATTTAAATCAAACTGTTTTAGTTTGGACTAATATCATAAATAAAAATGAAATAAATTATAATTTGGTGTATTAATGTAAGTGTACTAAAATTTATATTGCACTTCAAATCATTCGCTATACCGTTTCATTTGTTCAGGATAATAAACCTGGAATGAAAATTAAAAACCTCATGTCAAACAAAGGTTAGATTGTAATTTAGGTTAATCACTTATCTTCTTATTTTTTTTTGGAAAACCTTTAATGGTTTTACACGCTGTCCACGGTAGTTATTTAGCTAAAAAGAATTTAATGTTATTATTAATTAATGAATTAGTTGAATTTAATTTATAGAATTTATTTACTATGTTATTAGCTTACCTGGTGTTATCACTCCATTTGACATCAATTTGTTTGTTTACAAATTTAATTTATCGAGCGATGATAAACTTATCGCTAAACAAAGACGTTTACCACTCTTCCATGAGTGATACACTGCCATCTTGTTGTTAATAGTTAGTTTTAATTTTCAAGCAGTTTAAATATGGAGCGATTTCGCCGCGGGGTTTTTTTTTTCTTGTATAAAAAATTATTAAATTTGTCTCGATCACTTTGATGGAATATTTCGAGCTGTGTACATTAAATAAAATAAAATAAAACTTATACTGTAAAATCTGTTAAACATTTTATTACCAAACGAGAAGCTGTTGTGCAAAATTAATTTCATTGCGCACTATAATTTTGGAGAACAGAATCCTACATCATTAAACATATTTTTATTTAAATTCATAAACATTTTTGTTTGCACTTTAAAATTGTTCAAGTTCGGAATATTTTGGATTTCGGTAGGAAGTTGTTGGTAACGTATTGGTACACCCTTAATTAACATTAAATCCCTCTTGCGGATGATTTCTAATTCATTTAGTTTAAATTTTCACTCCAAAGGGGGTTTAAGTACGATAATCTGGAGCTAATATACGCATTATATATCAGATGCAAATGTTGTCGAGGTAAGAAGCTCCTTATACGTTTAATAACGAACACGTAAGGACTTATCGATTTTTAATCCAATCTAGATGATTGTGCCAATTTAACATGTTATCGATTGACAATCCAAGATAACAATATGTCGTCACTTTATCAATTTTAGTGTTTTTATACAGAACTTGAAGATTGTTACATAAGTCTTTTGTTTACCAAATATTAAATATTTTGTTTTGTAGGCGTTGAGCATCAGACGATTTAAATTTAATCAAGTACCGATTAAGGTCAGATCATTATTAATCATTGAATATAGACTATGTTTTGAGTCCGCTGCATAAAATGAAACGCTATCGTCCGCGAAAAGTTGCAAGGTACCTTTTAATGGAAAATCAAAAATGTCGTTAATATAAATTTTAAATAGGCAGGGTCCCAATATAGATCCCGGAGGAACGCCGCACAACATTGTTAATTCTTCACTTCCAGTTCCATTGCCGACCACCTTCTGTTTCCTACCATGTAAATAGTTTTCAAACAATTTCAATTGCGTTGGGTTAAATTGAAGTTTTTATAATTTCAGTAGCAGTATTTCATGATTAACACAATCAAAGGCTTTTTTGAAATCTAGAAACAAACAAGCACAGTTCTTTTCAACATCTACGTTTCTTGCAGATTAGAGCATGTTGATAAAATATTTAATTTTTTCTGAGATCCAAACGTTTTCTTAGAATTAACTTCTTAATACCTTGGAAAAAACTGGTAGGGTCGATATTGGCCTGTATTTTCAAGATTGATTTCATTTCCGTTTTTAAAAACGGGAACAATTTTGGCTGTTTTGAGACAAGTGGGAAATCCACCTACTCGTATTTCTAAATAATTATTTAAGAATTGGGTAACTGATTCGCCAAATTTCCCAACAAAATATTTAAGAACTTTGGTCGAAATTCCATCCAAACCGTTAGCCGCTCTTGTTTTTAAAGTGTTAATTGTTGTTATTAACTCGGCTACTTCAATAGGTTCAAGACTAAAAGGACCGCGAATATCATAATTTATACTAGCAAAGTTTTCAGGGCGAGGAGAACACCTTCCAGTTATTAACTTTTGGGCTTCAGTAGTAAAGTGTGTAACGGTACTTTGGTTACGGTTGCACATGCCTGCCAATCCTTCTTCCGCGAGTACTCAGGAAAATTTGAAAATTATTATTACTATTTTTTTTGGTAACAAGCAAATACGTAATACACAGTTTAAAATGAAATTCTACGACGTCTTTATAATGGTTAATCGAACAAAATTTTAAGTAACATGTAAAAAATGGGGGAAGCCTGTATATTTTAACCCGTTAGGTGTATATTGGGTTAGCGGTCAAAATCTATTTTTGTTTTTATTGGTTTTTATTTAACCGAAATGCCACATATATGCATTTAGTTTGTCAAGTTCACCCACACACTTAATTGAGACGTTTACCGCCCACGTTTTTCACTAGTTAATTTATAAGGTTTTTTTATTTACTTTTCTTTGCTTTTCACTTAATTTTCCTTTTTTCCTTTTTTTGGTTGGTTTAACTTTAAGAATTGCAATTAAAAAACTATGAACTAAATTTCTACGAATTATTAAAAAAAATACACCGGGTGGTCGAACGAAACGCGCGAAACGAACAACAAACTTCTCTTCAGCATGCACTACACAATTTCGCATTAATTAAGAAACGTTGCATTATTAGTTCTTCCAAATTCTGCAAATTGCTCCTGTCATGGCTGTGGTTAACCACATGGGCATCTCCAGTTGATAAAAAATCAAACCTGCCGAGTTTTACCGTACTTTGTTTTTCCACGGTTAATCACCTACACTTCCACTTTCATGGCTAATCACCTAGCGTGCGACCACTGCAGTAACGGTAATATTTTTCGACTCGTCCACCTTAATTGGTTAGTTTAGAGAATTAAGATAGTTAGATACAAAAATATTTGTACGAGCTTACCCGGAGATTTTTGACTTTGATTTTTGTTCTCTATCTATTTAGGTCTACCAATATGTAGCCAACTTTACCGACTTTCTGGTAATCGCGCAGTTGTACTACTAATGACAAAAAAAAATAAAAATGCGTTTGAAAAAAAAAATGACAGCCATTCAGAGTAATTAAATACGGTACGTATTTACCTTTGATTGTTTATTCGCCTACGTCAGCCGACCGATCTCAAATGAATGACCGAATAAGCAGAAATTAATGAAGATGTTGTTGTTCATGTAATTTGGTAGTAGACGAATATCACAGTTGTGGTTTATCAGTGTACTATTAACCATCTACTATATTACCACATTAATGGGGATTTTGAGCAATCATGTCGGAGCAAACCTTTAAACAACACGTCGTTACAAGTGTTTTTATTTATTTATTTATATTGCGACTGAGTCTTGTACACATTTAGTCGGCGTAACCAAGTGATTATCCCCAGTTACGTGTAACTCTTCCTCAGATTCTTCGCCTCAGTAAGTCTCCGGTCGCGATAAGTCCAGTGGTTTGGTTCTTTGCAATCTTCTTGTTGATGTGGTAGTCAGCACACAGCGTATGTCCACATTTTCACGCTGGCGCATACGTTGTAGGTGTTTTGTTGCATGATGCTTGATTTCATCCGCGACAAGCTCGATCTTTAGATCTCGATGGAGGTTGTCGTTTTAAATCTCTTCGTGGCACAACCCCAGAGTTGGCTACCATATGTCCATACTGGTTTCAGGATTTGTTTGTATAACAGCAGCTTGTTACGGATCGCTAGTTCAGATTGTCTCCCTAAGAGCCATTGCATTTTTCTAAATTTTATGTTTAGGTCTTCTCTCTTCTTTTTCATGTGTTCCTTCCATCTAAGTTTAGCATCTAAAGTCATGCCGAGATATTTAGCAGTGTTTGCATGCGCTACTACTAACGAATTTATCTTTATTGGTATATGATTTACTTTTAGATTTGTAAAGTTCACTTGGATTGGTTTTGTTTCATTCAATTTAATTCGCCATTTCTTTGTCCAATTACATATCAGGTTAGTAGCCTTCTGTAATTTACTAGTGAAGTCATTGACAGATGTAAAGGGATGGGGTGTATATTATCACTTCTTTATTTTTAATTATTATTTATTATTATATTATATATATTATACATTATATTTATTTATTATTAACATAGTTGCTTCTTCCTCGAGCAACCAAATCTATCTCTTTTTATATTAACTTAATATTAATTATTACAATATTTTGTAATGCCTAATAAACATATTTTATCGTTATTGAATTATCGTAAAAGAAATAAATTTCGAAATATAAAATGTGTTTATTTTACAAAATACAATTTCATGGAATTTCTTCGCATCATTAAATATTTTCGCGCGTGCAATGTTTCGAAATGTTAAGTATATTGTACCGCGTATGATGTCGAAATTTCCATGACAAGTGTGTGGCATTACATCCTTCCCCTTTAGAAAAATTTACCAATTGAAGATTAACGTGAAATTTGATGCATCCGTTGTTAGAACAAATTCTTTATCAAAATTTGGATACTGTAGGATTGGTGGATTAATTAATTTTGTTTTAAGTAAATTAAATGCTTTTTCACAATCGTCAGACCAAACAAACACTGTTCCCTTTTTTAATAGGTTATTGAGAGGTTTCGCTATCAAAGCAAAGTTATTGATGAACCTTCTGTAATAGTTACAGAATGCAACGAATCGGCGTGTACTATCCGAATCGGTTGGGCGAGGATAATTTTTAATCACTTCATATTTCGCAGGGTCAGGCTTAACCCCTTCACTTGTGATGTAGTGACCTAAATACGTGACTTCCTTTTTCAAGAAATTACATTTAGATGGATTGATTTTTAAATTATAGGCTCTTAATCTTTTAAATATTTTAATTAAATTATTATTGTGGTGTTTCATTCCACAACCAAAAACAATTATATCATCCACGTATAGAAACGCAAGTTCCTCTAGACCAGCTAATGCTATTGATAGCATTCTTTGGAAGCTGTTCGTGGATATTTTGAGTCCAAATGGTAACCTTTTAAATTGAAAGTGTCCTTTATTCGTCGAAAAGGCTGTCATAGGACGAGATTCCTTCTCTAGTTCTATTTGATGAAAAGAACTAGTTAGGTCTAACGTCGAAAAATATTTCGCTCGGCCTAAATTATCTAATATGTCCTCTAGACGAGTTAATGGAAATTTATCGTCTATAATTTTTTTATTTAATTGCCTATAATCTACAACTAATCTCCATTTTCTATCACCTTCAGAAGATTTTTTTGGGACAATTAACAATGGAGAATTATACGGGCTGATTGAAGGTTCTATGATATCATTATTTAAAAGTTTTTCGATTTCTTTATCTATTTCATTATATTGAGCTTTTGGCAACCTATAATTTTTTATATAAAGAGGCGTATTATCCTCTTTTATTATTTCTTGCTTGTAAAAATTGTTAGTTGTTAATGTATCACCAGAAACGTAGAAAACATCTGTAAATTCCCTACAAATTTTAAAAATTTCCTCCTTTTCGTAATCATTATTATTTTCCATGTTCAATTCTTTAATTATTTTCGTGTACCGTTCTTTATTTGAAATGTTAGTGTCTTTAGTGTTCCGTATTATATGATAATTACTTAAATTCTTTAATTTTGGTTCATATTTATCTATTTGCACTGCCTCTTCATTAGTGTTTATTATTCTTATATGTGCAATACCATTCTTAGGAATTATTCCATTGCAAATAAATACTCCTTTACTTATTTCTTCATTTAAAATTATACTATCTTCACTTCTTTTAATATTTAGAGCTTTCAAAATTTCTGTTCTCGCTGGTATTGTAAAAGTATTTTGTGTTGGAAGATTCGTCTCCAAGTGTAGGATAATTTCTTCATCTACAGAGTTAATAGTGATTGTGTAAGTTTCATAATCAATCTTACATCCATTTTTGCTCAAAAAATCCCTACCTATTATTCCATCTGTGTTTATGGGGAAATTTGTTTCAACTATGTGTATATTTTGTTTAATAATATGATTATGGAATTTAAAGTTTGTATATACAGTGCCTAATGAATATGTTTCGGAGTCTGTCACTCCCGTTATTCTACATCTATTATTACTATCTATAGCTATATTTTCTCTTAATTTATCCACTTTGCAAACAGTGATATCCGATCCTGTATCAACCAGAAATGTCAAGACGTCTCCGGACAAATCTGATTGTAACATTACCAGACTTCCTGAATTTGCATTTATATGGAAAATTAGTGAATTGCTAACTCGTTCAATTGTTTTGTTATATCCTCCTGTGATGTTATCGGAGGAATAGCCCCGTTTCCCGACCTTTGTAATACATGTATATTTCGGTTTCTTCGATTTTCATTATTATAATTTTGATTTCTATGACTTTGATTATTATAATTCTGATTTCTATAATCAAAATATCCTTGGTTATAATTATTATTTTGGTTTGAGAAACGATTCGAATTTCGTTGTCCATAATTTGCATTACCACGATATAAATTATTTTTGTGTTGATAACTATTGCTATTTCTATAGTTATTATAATGTTCACTATTATAACTGTTATTGCTCCGACCGGCAATTCTGCTGTTCCTATTAAATTTCTTTCTGGTAAATTGAGATATTTGGTGTTTAAGTTGTGACACATTTTGTGTGTCTGTTTGAAAAACTTTTGAGGCCTCTCTTGCTACTTAGATAGCCTCAGCTAAAGTTTTTGGTCTAGCTGCCATTACAGTGGGTTTCAATATATCTATTAATCCCTCTTTGAATGCATTTAAACCCAATTGATCCGATATCAAATGTACGGTTTTTATATCTGCATCAGCTAGGATTTTTACTTGTACACTATTTAGTTCGTTAACTAACTTTTCAATTTTTTCTATATAGTGTTCTATTTTACCCGTTTGCCTGGCTCTATGTATTTCTGATTGTATCTCTAGTGGAGAACGCCTTAAGCCAAACACTTTGTAAAATAATTCTTTTAGCTTCTTAAAAGTTTCTGGTTTTTCCTCTAACGTGATTTTTGATTTTACACTATCACTAATTCTAGCCGCTAACACAATCGCGATCAATTTTGGTTGATCAGCTATTTTTAATTCGTCATGTAACAACTTGACCAAACTTAAAAAATTTTCTAGATCTTTGTGTTCACCTGTGAAGATCGGTAACACTTTAATAACTTCACTAATTTTTAGATCCATTTTCTTCTTAAATGGCATTTAAATATTACACATAATCTAAATTAATTCTATATCTAATTTATATTGGAAATTTGATCACACCAGAAATGAAATTAAAGGGAAATTATATGTGTGTCATAAAATTACTTTTCAAAGCATATTTTGTTAATTGTAACTTAATAGGTGGTGACTACACACTCATTAAAAAATAAAAAAAAAAAAAAAATATTTATAAAATATGTTGTGCAATTGGATCTTCTTGACATCAATTTTTTTTTGTTCTATATTCATATATATACTATACTATCATACTTATTCATGTTTATTGTTTAAGAGTTTATTACTCTTGTTAAATTTGTAACATTTTTTTTCTTTGCATTTTCGTATGCTTTCTTAATTATATAGATTATAGCTAATATTATTATTACAACTATTGTTACCTTAAAATACCCTGACATGTCCGTATTGTTTGATGATTGATGGTCATTGCTGACGGTCTTCTGGTTGCTCTGGACAGCCTCAAGGTTCCTCGCGCCATTGAAGAAATCCATTTCTTTTTGTGTATACCCAAATTTTAAGTGGGGGTTTCCACTCTCGTCTATCAATTTTTTTTTTTATATTATATATACTATATATAGTGTGGTGCGACGGACACCCAACACTTTAGATTCACTTTTTTTTATTATATTCCGTATCTATTATTTATTATCAACATTTTTTTTTTTTAATGTTTCACTGCACAGTTTAAAAATAAATATATACGTAATGTTGTTTAATGCACCATTATTCACTTATTTGTATTAAATTTACTTTTCACGCGTTGTATATTACTAAAACTTATCACCGCAAATTCACTATACATTCAGATTCATATTCGGCAAGATCGCCATGTAAAGGGATGGGGTGTATATTATCACTTCTTTATTTTTAATTATTATTTATTATTATATTATATATATTATACATTATATTTATTTATTATTAACATAGTTGCTTCTTCCTCGAGCAACCAAATCTATCTCTTTTTATATTAACTTAATATTAATTATTACAATATTTTGTAATGCCTAATAAACATATTTTATCGTTATTGAATTATCGTAAAAGAAATAAATTTCGAAATATAAAATGTGTTTATTTTACAAAATACAATTTCATGGAATTTCTTCGCATCATTAAATATTTTCGCGCGTGCAATGTTTCGAAATGTTAAGTATATTGTACCGCGTATGATGTCGAAATTTCCATGACAAGTGTGTGGCATTACACAGATACAGGATTGGCCCAAGAATGCTCCCTTGTGGTACTCCTGCTATTATCCTTTTTAGTTCGGAGTATTCATTCCCATACTTTACTGGAAATGTCTCTCTGATATGTAGCTTTTAAAATTTGAAAAAATTGCTCCGGAAGATCTCGATGATGTGTGAATTCTAACTCTTGGGCCCATACTTTGTCGAATGCTTGCGCTACATCAAGGAATATACTTGAGTAAATTTGTTTGCTTTCTAGTGATTTCTCGATTACATCAGTAATTCGATGTACTTGTTCTATCGTACAATGTTTTTCCCTAAATCTAAACTGATGTGGGGGATGAGAATCCTTTCTTGGATAATTGGTTTAGCCTTTTAAGAAGAACCTTTTCAAATAGTTTCGATAATGTCGGTATTAGAGAAATAAGCCTATATGAAGCTTTATCATTCGGAGATTTGTTTGGCTTAAGTATCATAATTACTTCTGCAACTTTCCATTGTCTTGGTACATATATTAGTCGAAATGCTGCATTAATTATATGCCTTAGTTTCCTCAACGCTTTCTCCGGTAACACTTTTATTATCTGACCCGTTATAAGATCATATCCTGGAGCCTTATACGAATTCAGGTTATTCTTGATTTCCCATTTTAGTTCTTTCAATGTTACAGGTGTAATTTTTATTTCTTTAATGAATAATCAGTATCTTTTTGTCCAGTTAGAGTGCTGAGATATTTATTAACTCACCGATTTTTAATGTCTTTTATTAGGTTTTTCTTTTGTTGCACAAATGGTTAAATGCCCTCTTATTTACGGGGGTTTCGATGTTTGTGCCATTTTTTCCGTGCTTTTCTTTTATTTTTAAGAAATTCTCTTACTTCCTCTGGATAGCTTTGCGTTTCATTTCATGCGTTCGTCTTCTATTTGGGCTGGTCCCTGTATTGGCTTCTGCAGACTAATTATTTCTGTTAAATGTGTTTGGAAGAGATCCCAATTGGCATTGGAGCTCGTTAATTTCGGGTTCTCTTTAATAATCTTTGTTTGGCTAAAGAAGTCTATAAGATCTGGAGTCTTACTGATATCCGAAGGCCAATAGGTTGGTGTACCGCTTGAGTGACACTCGAATTTTAGTTGTTTTCCTGCTGCGAACAGTTCTTTTCCTTTAGCAGTCGTTAACCGTGATCCCCAATAGATCTTTTTTGCATTATAGTCACCTCCAATTAAGAAGATACTTCCTAGTGTTTTGAGAAGATTAGTATAATCCACTTGTTTGAGATTGTATCTTGGAGGTCAGTATATTGCTGAGATACTACAAGTTTTAATATTGTTTAATTGTATTGTGATTGTTGTGATTTGCATGGAGAGTTTCTCGACTTTAAGTTCTTCGTTATGTTTTATATGATCTTTTATGAAGATAGCTGATCCACCTCTAGCTTTGTGATCTGGATGTAATGCATGGTACCAATTATATCCTTTTATTTTACAGAATGGAGTTTTGGTGAAATTGGTTTCTGATATAAGACATATTATATCTATATTATGCATGTTTAAAAATAAATCTAGTTCTTGAATGTGATGCAATGGCTCATTTGCATTCCAGGTTACAATTCGTATTGTTTTATTCATTTTTTTTGTTTATAATTCGATTTTATATAATTTATATTTTGATACACTCGATCAAGATATTCTACTACCCTTTTATTGAAACTAGTTTGTGATTTCATTTCTTCTAGTGTGTTCTGCAGACTCATTTCCTGCGAGGTAAGTCTTTTGTTGAGGTAAAACGAGATCCACTTTTTACTGTTTCTGCCCTGTTTGCTGAACTATTTGTGCATAAGTATAACGTTTTCATTTACTCGCTCTCTTTGTATGATGAGATTAGGAGTTGACGATTTACTCTCCGTTGGTTTTTTTGTAGATTGTACATATCTTGATGTATTTGGTTTGCGTGATTTATCTCTCATTTTCTGTAGTTGTACTGCTACTTCACATCCTCTGTAGTTGGCTGGATGCTTGCTTTTACAGTTGATACACTTCGGTATTGTATTTCAGGGAACTGTGCAGTCGTTTCCAGCGTGTTTTCCTGCACATTTAACACATTTTGCTTCACGAAGGCAGTACTTTTGTGTATGATTATAATCTTGGCAGTTTTTACATTGAGGTAGTAGTCGAGTGACCTTTCTCGGTGTTTCTATTTTAACTCTGAGGTTGAGAGTTAATATTATAAATATTTCCGATTTTTTCTTGATTGTCAAAGGTTAGCATGGAAAGTGGGACCTTTGTTATGCAGGTCCTCAATAATTCCATCTTTTGAACAAGTTGGATGGAGACCTCTTGCCATTACTTTAATTGATCGGTCATTTTGATCCTCGTAGGTATACCACTGGTGACCAACATACTTTAATTTGCTAGCTTGAGCTTTATAATCTTCAGGCTCTGTTGTCTTTATTTTCCAAATATTATTACTGAGCGATATTACTTTATAGTCAGTTCGTACTACTTCTTTCATCAGTTTCTGAATACTACCGTGATTCGTTATTCACAATATATTGATCGGAGGTGGAACCTGTTTCTTCTTTTCTGGCTCATGCACTTTTGGTGCAGTAATTGCATTGGCAGTTTTATTGTGGGTTTCAATTGGCTCAACTTCTGATGATGATTCAGCTTTCCTCTTGCTTGGATTGCTTTCTTTTTTTGGTTTCTTATTTGCTCTCTTGGATTTCTGTAGTCTCCAATTGGTTTCCCTTTCAAGTTCATCTTCATCCGTGTGATATTCGTCTAGATCTCTGAGTACTTGAAATTGGTTGTTCGATGCTGAGTGGAGGGAGCGTTGTTATTTTTATTTACTGTATCCTTTAGCATAAGGTTTTCTTTCTTTAGCACGGCAACTTCATTGTTCAACTGCGCGATTAATTTCTCCATTTGTTCAAATTTATTTATTTCAATTTTATTTCCTTCTCATTGCTACGTTGATATAGTGCGGTGCTCTCTGGCGGTGGAGTTGATAGTGGTGTTCTATGAAGTGCCATACTTCTTCTACCAAACGGCCATTCATTTATCGCTTGTTCTGTGCTTCCAATAGTACTAGAAAAAGGATCAGCCTGGTTGCCTACCGACGATTTCCTTTGCAATTTCGCGTTGCTTCCTCCAGAATCCGTGGAGCAGCCCGATAAATCAGGGCGAGATTTAGAATCTGAGTTCGGAGTCACCTGGAGTATGTTATTGTTTATACCCGATATTTCATTTTTTTGTGTTGACTATCTGCTATACTGTTTCTCTACTACGTAGGGATTGGATACCACAACCGTTCGATCTACAATATATTGCCCACGATGCGCCACGAGGAGGCTATCAACTAGCACCTCACAAGTGTTTATTGAATAAGTTTGCCGCTACTCTATCACGAACTAAAGCACCAAGTTCATTCTGAATAAGTATTGTTTTATTGCTGCAACCTTGTTGAAAATAATGTTCTAAATTGCTACCATAGAAGAGTAGTGTTGTTATTGTCTATGCTTGATTCTATCAAATATCCATAATGGAACTTTTTAGCCAGTTTTATTTGATTTTTAACTAATCGAACTACTTCTTCGAACTACTTTAGTTTGATATTTTTTTAATTTCGGATCCATAATAGCGTTGAAATACACCATGTTGAGGCGATCTTGTTATTTGATACACAAAATTTTATGTTTTCCCGGATTTGCATGTTTTTAAAACAGAAGTTGATTTTCTGTTTCTGTGCTTTAATTAATTAATTAATTAATTAAAAATGATTGTAAAGTTATAAATTAATTTTGCGAAGTGAATAAGTTTTTAAATTAATTTTTATTATAATTTATTTTGGCAACCGTACGTATTGGAAACTTGACATCGAATCAGATGTCGCATACCAATTCCCATATTCTCAGGAAAATACTAAATAGTGCCCACCTTGAAGAATTTATGTGCGATGCTATTGTTGAATTGATACTTATTGATCTTCCTCCTCGGTACATAAGTGGTTAATTCCTTTCAAATGCAATTTGCAAATAAATCTGTTTTTGGTTTATTGCACGCAGACTGATATATTGTTGTTGGAAAAGTATTCCATAATTGACGCTCGTCAGCGTACGATGAATTCAGCTGGTGATTATTTGACCCGGTGTACAAGTGGATTATAATTCTCGTGTTTCAAGGTTTTGGATTTCTTCCATTGCCTGTCGTGGGACCCGCAATGTTTTCTCTCGTTCGTCTAAGAATGAAATTCTCTTGGTTAGTGTATCGATCTTAACTCGTTTGTCAATTGTACAGTATTTTTATATGACGTCATTAATTTTGGCGTTGATGTGAAACTTTTGAATATATGACTTGCTATTCTTAAAATAGCTAATAATAATTAAATCCTTTGCATCACTTAAAAGACCAAAGTCCAAAAAAGAAAAATGCTCTAAAAGGAGATCTTGTGTTACATATAATTTTGCTTGATAATATCAAATTAAGTAATTATGTCAAAAATTAATGTTTGATAATTTGATAAAGCGTAATTTATCGATTTTTTCAGCAAAGTAATTCAAAGAACCTGTTTTGGTTTACACATGACATAAGTACATCAATATCCATAGTGATATAGTCGCTTCATTGAATATTCACATTCGGATAAGCAACCCAATAACATAATACATATAACAATCATTTAGAATTTAGATTTTATTTTTTGTATACGAGTGTGTGTGTGTGTGTCCCAATTATATCCGCCACCCATCATTGACTCCTCTTGATACATTGTTCTTGTGAAAATTTGTGGAAAACCAACCAAAATAGATACTTGTATATGTATGTATGTGTACAGTATATAAAAATAATAAATAACTTTGAAAGATGGGAGAAAATGGAAAACGAACAAGAAAATTAGTAAAAATATTAAGAAAACATAAAAAATGAATTAAATATTTTCTTGATTTGATTTGTGGTTTTCGTTTCGGGTTTCATTTCCTTTCGCATTTCGCTTTTCATATGTGTATATAAAACTGATTGCCAAGTAGGGCCCCCACCTTTGAATTTAATGAAAACGTATTTTCTTGGATGGAGGGAATATGCGGTTGATCGAACAGATAAATATTTTTACTGTTTTCTTCTTATTTTTCTGTAGGAATTTTGTGTATTGGTTGATTTGACTTAAATGCAGGGATTGATTTATTGCGGATTGATGATGAACCTTAAATTTAAGCACTCTTCCCCACAGAACAGAAAGCAAATTTTGGAAAATCACTGGTTTAATCACTGACAAGTATACCGCTTTTATACTCGTAAAAGGTAATTTTTCTTGTACATTACATATAACTCACGCATATTAAGGAAATTAACCTCCAAAGATTTATGAATATTCATAAAAATCATTTTTACGTTTCTAAATTTTTATGGAAATGCCATAATAATCATAAAATGGCATGACATAAGATGTGATGTTTATTTTCCGTATTAAACTCGTATACATCTAACTACGAGTGTTTTAATTAAAATACACAGAGTTCATCTGCCTCTCTGTATATTATATGGTATGTTTGTAAATTATGTTCCAGTATATGCTCAGAATGTAATGAACATACAACATATTTATGAATTTCTACCAAAAAAAAAATTAAATCTAATTTTAATGTTTTATTTCGTATATATTGTAGTATATGAAGAGCAAGCACGCAAAGTGTCTTTCGAAATAAAAAAATGTATAATTATGTTATAAATTGTTGTTGTCATTATTATGATTGTTGTTGTTGTCACAAAATTTAAAAATCCGAGTCAGACGACGAGACTGTTTTTAAAATTTTATATTGTGTGATGCTAAGGTAATTTATCAACCAAGAATAATAAAATTCTTCATTATATGGTCAATTTAGAATTCTCATGCAAATTTGCTCGGTTTATCACTCAACAATTTTTCATTAAATTAATTTAGATCTAATTGAAATTAAATATTTTGGGTTTTACGATTGTTTAAGGATTTGTTACAATGTGCAGCATTTAATGTATAAACGCTCTTTTGCGTAGTTAGACATTTTCAGCTGCCTCAGTGGTATACGATTCAGTTTTAGCTGGAACGTTTATGATATTCGAGTTATAAAGAGATAAAAATATCCTATGGACAGCTATACATTCTTAAATGTATCGTTCACGATTATCAAGTCTGGAAATGTTTTAACCTTTATAATAAATCTCTGATTGAGTTAAGTAAAACTAATTTATTACAAAGGGTTTCGACGATACTTTTTGGTTGATGTTCATTTTTGCCATCTACTTGCTACAAGAACATTCAAAATTATTTGCTACTCCGATTTCTTTCAAATGTTGACTTTGACTAATTTCCTAGCGCGATCTGCATGGGACTGATCAAATAGGCTAGGCGGTCGGACAGATATCCACACAACTCAAAATAGTTTCAAAATGAGTAGATGGGCTAAATCCATTAAATTTGAACTTCAAATTATGTACGATTACAATACTTTGTTACTTCGTAGTTATAAAATAAGAAAAGTGAGTCTCTTGCACGTATATAAAAGTATCTGGCCGTAAAAATTCATAGGAAACTATACAGTTAGATTGTGGTTGTTGAACCAACAATTCGAGGACTATAGGAATTACCCATTTCCTAGATGCGTCAGAAATCTCATAGTCTAGACAAGCTTATACCGAGAAATATTTGAAGCAACCCTGATCTAAATTTTTTTCAGAAAATAAATTACTTCTAAGCAGCTATAAAACTAACATGCGAAAATACACTCATGCTGCAAGCCTCTCTGGAACGAGCGCTTAGCAAAGAAGTCAACATCAAACCCAAAGTAAGCAGCCAAGGTCTTCTTCGAGATTAAGGACATTTATGAGAGCTTCACAAACTAGGCGGTACCAAGCAGCCCAACTACAGTAGTGGTAACAAAGTTGTCCGAAATAGGTAAAATAGACAGATACAGATTAATCTAAACAAGTTTGGATCGTCCGACATAGAACATAATGTCGCGAATTAAAACATGATTTAATTTGGCACATAAGCATCATTAGCTCTTCGAATGTGAACAGAGTTTCGCCCTTAATGTGCAGTAAATGATGTTTTACAGATTTGACTCCTGGTTCCCAAAAGCTGCTGTAATGCCATCTTGAACCAAAACGAGGCCGCGATCTTAGAGTTAATATATCTGGTAGTTTACTGGTGTAGGGAAACAAGAGATTCGGGAATCACTTATGGGATTCAATCATGCCGCTCTGCGAGGAAAATCGTTTAACCCTTTATTGCATAGTTTATCATATATTTTTTTTTTATTTTTTTTATATATATTTATTTATTACAACTGATTTACAAATCATCTAGTAATTTATCTTGCATAATTTATATTTCTTGTTTGGAGGGTTGTAACCCTTTGGCTAGTCCCCTTTGCAATTTTATTATATTTTTAGTCGATCATGATTGGATCTTGTAGATCATGCGGTTTCTTCCTTCGCAGCCGTCTTACTGGGTTTGAATCATCCAACATACGACGTATCTCAGCATTTTGGTGTAGACTAATACGTTGCATGTGTTTTCTCGCGAGTTTGCTTATTTCTTCACTAACGAAATCCATCTTCAGATCTCTATGGAGGTTGTCATTATACATAAGAAATGCACCACAGTGCATTAACTATTCCACGAAGGACTTTGCTTTAGAATGACTGGATGATGTTGACATTGGTTTTGTTTGTACAGCCCCAGAGCTGAATACCGTAAGTCCACACAGGTTTTAGGATTTGCCGGTATAGTAGCAATTTATTATGTAGAGTTAGCTCAGAATTTCTTCCTATGAGCTAATCCTTCTTTCTGTATTTGATGTTCAACTCTTCTTTTTTCTTTTACTTTCCATGTTAGTTTTGCGTCTAGAGTCATGCCTAGGTATTTTGCCGTATTTGCATAGGGAATTTGCTGGGAGTTCAGTTCTACTGGCATCCAGTTGACCTTCTTGTTGGTAAAGTTTACGTGAACAGATTTTGTTTCATTAAGTTTTGTTCGCCATCTCTTGGTCCAGGTACTGATAATATTAGTAGCTCTTTGCAATTTGCTTGTAGATTCTTCTATGCAATTAGCAACTGCTAAGATGGCCGTATCATCAGCAAACGTCGCTATGTTAGTCTCCTCTATCGTTGGCAGGTCCGAGGTGTATAGAACATATAAAGTTGGTCCCAGAACGCTAGCTTGTGGTACCCCTGCTTATATTTTCTTTA
The DNA here is from genome assembly GCA_963691935.1 of Nephrotoma guestfalica. Taxonomy (NCBI): domain Eukaryota; kingdom Metazoa; phylum Arthropoda; class Insecta; order Diptera; family Tipulidae; genus Nephrotoma; species Nephrotoma guestfalica. The sequence continues at coordinate 137,719,333 of OY829913.1, read as the reverse complement.
TTTCTGAGTATGCGCCATCTAATTTAACTCGAAAGTGTCGGTTAGATATGTAAGATTTTAGAATTTCATAAAACTGCTTTGGTAAGTCTCTTTGTAATTTATATTCCAAACCTTTATGCCATACTCTGTCAAAGGCCTGTGCTAAATCCAAGAAGACGCTTGAACATACTTTCTTTTTTTCAAGTACGTCTTCAATTATGTTTGTAATTCGGTGCCTTGTTCTATTGTTGAAAGGTTTTCTCTGAAGCCAAATTGATGTGGGGGACAAGATTTCTTTCTGCTATTTGCTGCGTTTTTTGGAACAGCTGCTCTAGACCGCGATGAATTATATTTTGATTTTTTAAACAATTCACATATTATTAAAATATTTGTGTTTCGGATTTACTCAATCGAATCCTAAAGAGCGTATACTAAGTCAATATCTTGCATTATATTATCGAATAAAGTTTATTTGTGCTTGTTTGCAACAACTCTGAACAACTCTGGATGTTATGTAGAGTACAACCTAGTTCATCAAAAAACTTAATAATTGCTGAACTGACGAAACAGGGAAATTTTTTTAGTACACAATTTTTTGATTGTTCCTTACTTCATTTACAACTGGAAATTTTAAAGAATGAAAATGAAATGACTGAATTGTATTTTTAATAAGAAAAAACGGATACCATAATGTTTGCTGGTGAAATTAATTAATTTATTTTAATATTGGATAGTATTGTGTTTAGTTATAAACCAAAAATTAAATGTCAAAATGATTGACTTGAAGTTAGTTAAAGTTGTTGTTCTAAATTTTTTAGTCTAAATTTCCCTGTATTTTCCCTATATTTTATCGCGGTCTCGAACACCATATTTAAAAAAAACGCAGCAATTATTGGTTTTAGTCTCTTTAGGAGTAGTTTCTCGAATAATTTAGAAATTATTGGAAGTGAGGAAATCGGCCTATACGAATTTTCATCATTAAGTGGTTTGTTTGGTTTAGGTATCATGATTACTTCTGCTACTTTCCATTGACTTGGAACGTGTTTAAGTCTGAACACTGCATTAATTATTTGGAGTAGTTTATGTAGACCTTTTTCAGGAAGAGCTTTTACAATTTGTCCTGTAATTAAGTCATATCCTGGAGATTTCTTTGTATTTAGGTTGAGATTGATTTCCTCTTTTAATTCTTGTAGTGTGACAGGAGATATAAGGCAGTTATCCATTTTATATACTGGTGGTATGTTTGCCTCTGCAGGTTGTCTAGGTAGAGGCTGAAACGTGTTCTCGAGGTGGGTTGCAAACAACGAAGCTTTTTGCTTTGCACTTATCTTCATCTTCATTTTTTACTGGTGGAATTTGTAGTTTAGGTCGTTTTAAACTTTCTGTCGCTTTCCAAAGGGAGTACTTGGTATCTTTTTCCCCAGTAAGGCCACTCAAGTATTTATTAATGGATTCGTTTTTGATTTCTTTAATTAGCAACTTTAGGTTATTGGTTAAAAAAATTTAGAGTTGTTTTATATTCTGACGCTCGACTTCTTTGCCAGGCCTTTCTTGCTTTTCGTTTTGCTGCAACCAGTTCCCTAACTTCTAGAGGATAAATTGCATTTCGGCGCATTTCCTTTGAACTTGAGGGGGTACTAATCCACGCCGCTTCTTGTATACTGTTGTTGAGTTCTTCTAGTTCTTCTTCTAGCTGTATCGGGTTTTTAATTGGCACCTGAAGATCAATATTATCCTCAACAAGTTTCTGGAATTTCTCCCAGAAGGTTTTTTTGTTCGTTAGCGAAGGTGGACTAGTTTTTTTTAATAATCGTTGCACTGATTGTCATAATAACAGGCGTGTGATCCGACATAAGTCGATGGTTATAAAAGAAAACATCAAACACTTTATAGATCTTAAAATTGAAGAGGAATTTATGCAAGTAGTCACCTTAAAAGTATTTATAAATCACAACAAAGAATATAGTGTATCGTCAATATATTGCCCCCCAAGATATAATTTAATTAAACAAGACTATTGCACGTTATTTAAATCACTTGGATCAAGTTTCATAATCGGAGGTGATTTTAATGCAAAAAACACCTACTGGGGATTAAAAGTAACCTCTAAAAGAGGAAGAGAGCTGTTTGCAGCAGGAAGACTATGCAATTGCGATTTTCATTCTGAAGATCAACCACCTTATTGGCCTACGGATAGAAACAAAATACCCGATATCATTGACTTCTTTATCACCAAAGGTATAGACGAAAACTACATATACCTAGAAAGCAGCGAGGGGTCTATTATATATTATATGCTTATAATAAAAAAAACCTATTTCGCATAGAATACACTTTTCATAACAAACCGCTGCAAATAGCGTTTGTAGGGAAAATTATTGTCAACCTATTGGCGGGAAACGTTTATATCGGCTATGTACTGTGGTTAATAAAGTAAAAAAAAAGTTGCTCCTCATGAGTGAGTGGCGTCATTTTTCTAGACTTCCTTCATCGCTTCGATCAATTCTGATTTGGCGCGCGGGTACTTTTCTGTTACTTTTTTTAAGAATAGCCCAGATATTTTCGATGGAATCCATATCTGGGATATTCGTCAACCAAGGATTTGGATGCCGTTGGCCCTTAAATATTCAGTGATTTTTTGCGCAGTGTGGCACGGTACCTTGTCATGCACAAAAACCCCGTCGTAATTGAATTTTTCATTCATAGTCGGTACCAGTTGTGATTGCAGAACAGTTAAATGTTGATTCGCGTTCATTATCTCGTTTACTACATAAAGTGGGAATAGTCTTTTTGATGATATTGCTGACCAAACCTGATTCTTACTGGTTGTTTGACCAGCGTTGGACACAGGAAGGTAAATTATTCTCCTTTTGATCTACGAACGGTCTTGAACATTGGTATTGTCAAAGTCATCATAGTCTCGTCACTGAATACAACCTAATCAAGAAATAGAAAAAGATAAAGATAAAGACTTTTATTGTTTGTACTTTTTCCCAGTCCTCTCTAGACCATGCAAAATGTCCATTTGCATGTTTTTTTGTTGTATCATCCTAGCGTTTAACCTTTGCTTCTTGCGAGGTCGTCTTGCACATTGTACCCCTCAGAGACTTACTGGAACAAGTTCGATCTTCTTTAGCTTTCCGCATTAAAAATCTGTCCTGGCTGAGTGTCGTTTTACGATTGCGACCATATTTGCCTCTTCTTCTCGGACTTGTTGAAGGCTGAGATGTTAATTTTTGCGAAAATTTGCTGACGAATGATCGGCTCACTCCTGTTTTATGGGCTATTTGCGCATGCGTATACTGGCCTACTTCCAAATGCGTCGAGATTTTGGCTCTGGTTACAGCCCTGATATCCTTTGCTTTACCGACAGTGAATTTTACTAATATTACAAAAACCACTTTCACTTTCACTTTTCAATGTCACAAACGAGACTGAAATTCTTCAGTAACATACTAATTCTTAAATACTACGTAGATATCATAAAATGAAAACAATTCGGAGGTCAAATTGATTAACAGGACAATAAATACTCGGAATTCATATTTTATCGAAAAGGGTTCTCAGGTATATTAATGACTCATAAAAGGCGTATTTCATATTTTTATTGCACAAATTCCTTGGATTGGTCGATATCTACCTTAATGACGTGTCAACTATACAAAAGGTTGCGTTCAGGCTTTGAAAATCACATTACCATGAATTTCGTATGAGGTGATAATAATTTGGCCACATCTGTACATCATATATGATGTATTGCCCACTACTCGTGGAAATTTAGAAGGAAACGTTATTTAACCCTAGAAGAAGTGGATGAAATTGTCAAAAATTGATCAGATTCTGAAGGTGGATTCGATACTGGTGGTGAGGATAAATATAATATTTATCATGGATATAAAAATAGATTATGAAAACGTCGAATTGGACGTCGAAACTGCAGTTGTGCCACAACCTATAGATTTGTTTGATATTGAAGGTATGGAAATTATGTATGCTGAAGTTGTGCCTGGTTTTAGCGATTCCGTTATTGCCATGAATCAACTAAAACAATTAAAAGATGATTGTTCACGAATCATTTGGAAAAACAAGGATTTTATAATATCCCCAGATAAACAGAAATTTATAGAGAGTTCTAAGTGTGTGATGTTAGACCAGAAAGTCATCCCAGAAAAAATAAATGTTTGCAATAGGCAACACTGAAGTTATATGTTTATACAAGCCCAGGATTTCCCTAAAATTATTTAAATTGACACTAATTCAGCCCAGAAAATATTAAAATCTCGTAATAAAACATATTGCATGGAAAGAAAAAAATATATTCAGAACCCAGGCATATTTAAACGAGAAATTTTCCAATTTATTTACATTAAACTAAATATACATGTGAGTTAATAGTGCTAGTCACAACGGCTTGCAATTTGTACGATTTGTAAAAGACATAATGAAAAGTGGTTAAAAACAGGTTTAATAATGACGAGTATACTGACGAGTTGTTACTATTAGGTTTGGTTTCCGGAACTCTTTTCTTCCAGGAGATATTGAAGCAAATCCTCGTCAAATGTATTGACCCATTCAATTATGAGCCTGTAGCGCCAATCAAAACAAAAGGATTATCTTGAAATTTTTAAGGTCAGTAACGGACATGATTATAAGTGGGTACTACCAGGTTTGGTTTCCGGAACTTTAGGTTTCTGCGAACCATGAACCAGAACAATTCATATGTTTGGCCAAACACGTGTACGCCTGTAGCGCCAATCAGAACGGTATGATTTTCTTGAAATTTGTATGGTACGTAGCCAGTATAATAATAAGTTGTTACTATTAGGTTTGGTTTCCGGAACTTTTTGCTTGCAGGAGTTATTGAAGCAAATCTCCGTCAAATGTATGGGCCCATACATTCAGTATACATACATTCGCTGAATACATACTAATACCTAATTGCATTATATACCACCAAATTCCTCATTTAACTACAGTACTAAAGTACTACTACCAAGAAGATTAGTAAATGGGTTGCAATAACCACATCCGATTGATTATACATAGATACAATAGAGAACATAAAAATGCATGTCATTAAACTCAACCGAAATAATTATATTTATAAGTTGGTAGAACAACATTTGGTAGCGCCTTGCAAGAAGAGGAGACTGTGTATGCTATATTGCATCGAATTGTGAATGCTGATGAACGAAAAATAAAATCTTCACTATACAACTGTAACAACGTTTTGCAACAACATTTAATGCTACAGCCAATAACGTTTCCAATTCAACATCTTCATTTTTTGGGTTCCATGCTCCACAAAATCACGTGGTCCGACCGCAAACCACAAAAATATCCAAATAGACACCAATCGCCGCTAATTTCACACAAAAACTATTCAAAGTTTAAACTACTCTTACAATCCTCTTTTGCTCGTCTTTCCTGGGTCTGCCAGTGAAGCGATTTATCAAAATCCTCTCGAGCATCGTGTTCATGGCCCTTTTAAAGACACGATGATGAGGTTACGGAGGTTACGGAAAATATTCGCTGAATTTTTTAATACGCCTACTTTTTTTCTTTACTTATAGATGCCACCCAGATCAAAATGTTGTAACCCAATAAACCAACATTTGTGATCCCAAATAATTTGATCTTTCTTTCTTAAAATTAAACCAAACATGTTTACTTTCTTTTCTTTTCGTTTGTTATTACCGATCAATCATAACTTTATAAATGTAATAATCAGGCATCAATAAAAGAAAACACTTTTCTAAATCTATAATTATTGCAATTTATTGTCTGTAGATTGCATCTCAGGTGGCTGGGTTGTTAAATGTTTAGAATAGCACCATCTATGTGTCACTAGTAACAATTTATTTTGTTTGTCGTAAAGTATGTTTTTTTAAACGAAACCCGTCAAAGTTTTGTTACATTTGATGGAACAGTTTCTTAGTTAGAGTTGTTTTGTAAAATCACTTTTGGTTTTTTTAAAATATGGAAAAAAATTAATGTGCAGTGATTAAATACTTTGACAGACCGTTAAACAATTCCAAAAGAGGTAACAACGAAAGAGATGGTCGAAAAAGCTTATGCAATCATTATGAGTGACCGTCGTATAAAGTTGCGCGAGATTGCTCATCTCATATGGACGTCTCTAAAGCTAGCAGAACCCATACAGCAAAACATTACAAGATAGTTGGGATAGTTATAGACTAATAACAGGCTAATTGGATGCTCTATTAAAAATGTTGGGCCCATCCCTTCCAACTAAAACGATGGGTTCTGCCAGCTTGAGAAAAAGTTAGCAGAACCTATATCAAAACACGGTTTAAAAACAATTGGAAAATAACAGGTTAATTATAGGCTATTAAATGCCCTCTTAAAATTTTTTATTCTGCCGTAGAAAAAGCTTTATCACTTCAGAGCTAGCAGAACGCAAATCGAAAATCGGACCAAAAATGAAATTAGAACGCAATACTATTACAATTGGCTCATTATGCCCCATTAAACAATTTTGGGTACCATCCATTATTGACCAAACTTCACGTCATTTAATCTAAAGATAGAAGAGCCCAAATCGAAATTCGGACCAAAACCGAAATTAGAACGCAAAACATGATCAATTGACATACAAATAATTTTATGTTCATTATGGCCTAATCAAATGACCCAATTAAAATTTTTAGGCTCCACTCGTTCTTGATCAAACTTTAGCTCATTTAATCTAAAGTTAGCAAAACGCAAATTGAAAATCGGACCAAAACCGAAATTATAACAAAAAACTTAACTAGGCCATAATAAACCTAAAATTATTTGTATGTCATTTTCAAGTGATCGTGTTTTGCGTTCTAATTTTAGTGTTGGTCCGATCTTCGATTTGGCTTCTGCTAGCTTTAGCTTAAATGACGTGAAGTTTGGTCAAGAACGAGAAGGGTCCAAGTTAATGAGCCTAAGATTATTTGCATGTCAGTTTCGTGTTCTAATTTCGTTTTTAGTCCGATTTTCGATTTGCGTTCTGCTAGCTTTGAAGTAATAAAACCTTATGCTTTTTCTAGAGCAGAATAAAAAAATTTAAATAGGGCATTTAATTAGCCTACAATTAATCTTTCATTTTCCAATTATTTGTAAATCATTTTTTGATATGTGTTCTGTTAACTTTTCTAAAGCTAGCAGAACCCATCGTTTTAGGTGGAAGGGATTGAGCCCAAAATTGTTTAATAGAGCATTTAATTAGCGTATTATTAGCCTATACCTATCCATAATGTCTTGTAATGTATAGGTACTGTTAGCTTTAGGGACGTTCATATAAACGGTACACAACACCATACACGAAGAATTGCATATGAAAAAGTTGTCAGCAAGATAGGTACCGCGTTTGTTGACAAATGTTAAAAAATGAATCGAATGACCATTCCATTAGAATTTTTGCGTCGATTCATAACGGTTGACGAAAGATGGATCTATCATGACACGCCAGAATCAAAACAACGGGTAACAACAATGGGTAGAAGCTAGTTCAGGTGCCCCAAATAAAATAAAAGTTGTTACATCAGCTGGTAAGGTTATGTCGACTGTATTGAGAAGTGTAAAACCATCACAGATAAATGTTATGCATCATTATTGAGCACTTTGAATGAAAAAATTAAGTATAAATGGCCACATTTGAAGATGGAAAAAGTGCTCGTTCATCATGACAATACACCATCATATTCATCATCCACAACAAAACTTGGATGAATTGGGCTTCGAATTGCTTCCGCATCTACCATATTCATCTCATCTAGCTCTTTGTGACTTTCTCCTATTTCCAAACATTAAGAGATCGCTTGGTGGAAAGGGATTTTGGTCAAATAATGGAAAATTGAGCTGAAACAAACACATATTTTGAGGAGTTTGATAAATCATGTTTAAAAGAAGGTTTAATGAAATTGGAAAAACGTTGGAAAAGTGTATCGAGGTTTACTTAAAAAAATTATTTTTACTGTTTCATTCTAAAGACTTATTATTAATCCACCCTCGTGAAACTTTTAATAATATTAAAAAACAAAACTTCGAAAATATTTTATGTGAATTGCTCTTTTTTGTGTTTTCAGTGAAATTTCCTGTAATGTTTTGTTTTTTCGGTCGTCTGTTATTTTAAGGTATTGCTTTCCGCAGAATTGTAATTTTTACTGACCGATTTTTGGTATAAGTACCGGATAAAACACAGGTGCAGATACTCCCCTGTTAGCAAATTGGGCATGATGAATAAAGTTTTACGGCTGAAAGAAGTTTACAAATAATATTGTTTTTAGTAAAGGCCAACGTACTTACTACAGAAGTCCAAGAATAACTCTAAAACTGTCCAAGCAATTTGCATTGAATTTTAAATCACAAGCTACTTGAATCCCCTGCTTCACATTCAGACAACACCATTTAAACTTTTTAAATTATTGTAATCCTAAATCATTGTTAGCTCAATTTTTAAGTTTAGTACTATCATAGAAATCTCACTCAAGTTAATGCAAAAAGTGTGAACAGGGTTACATAGAAATCAATTCTTTTATTCTGGATCAAAAATTCTACAATCCAACACAAAGACAGTTCTCTTATTTAACTATTGTTAGTCTCTTTTCATATTTATAAATATATTTAGTGTATAAATATAAATTGTAAAGCAAATTATTCTTATATACATTAAATGTACAGGGAATTGTTGAAAACGTGATTTGGAAGAATAAAAAATAAGAAACAGATTGAAAGGTCCCATCACCTATGATGGTGAAGCGTAACCGCAAAACACACTCGTATCGCACACATACATCATATTATAGAACAAAGAGAATGAGCTTGGAGAGCTTAAGGTGGAGTGAAAAATAAAATAAATAAAATGGATGGCTAGCTAGCAAATAAGGTAATAAATGAAATTGAAAAAATATATGAAAGTATACAACAAAAAGCTTCCGCGTCAAAGCTCTTTTTCATAATTTATTTGATTCCCGCTTCTCTTAGATTATTTCTTCTTGTATTATACTGTCGACATTTAGATGATAAATGATAACAAATTTTTTCAGGAAATCGTAGAAAAATTTTTCCGACCCTTTTCCCTACTCCAACTCAGTTTCGAGGAGGTTAATTTATAAGATCTCTCAATTTTTTGTGTGTGCTTTTTTCCACTGTGTTGAAAGATAATTAAATTTTGGTAGCAGTCGTCGAGCTTTTGGTTAATAAAATTTTAATAAATGGTGATGAAAGCTGAACTTAGAAACTGTTTTTTGACCCAGGTTTGGTGAGGTTTAAAATGTAGAAAGGTCAACATCAGTATTTGATTTGTAACACTGTACAATGGTATATTCATATGGGACCTAGAGAAGGAATATATTTTTAAGAAAATCTAAAGCAGAAAATGTTTACCTAAGGTTTTCCTAAATAATTAAGAAAATTACGTTTTTATATGTGAACTATTTCTTGTGTATGGGTAGGTATGTATTTTATACATGTTAAATTCTCGGTTTTATAACGTTATATTGTTAGCTTGTAAAAAATTCAGTACACAAATATTTTAGATTGAAGGTAATGAATAATTAATAATCCTTTATCTATAGGAAATAAATTGAAATCGAGACATTTTATCAGATTTTTTTTTTTTTTTGAAAAACAAACTTTTGAAATTTTTTTAGTATCTGTACTTTCCTTCGAGATCTTATGTCAAATAAATTTATCATTTTTGTATAAATTATTCAAAATGACAAGTAAAAATCAAAGTTGTAATTTATCGCCCCCTTCGCATTATAAATATTTTGTTCTCTAAATTATGTTGTTGCAGATAGAGCTTTTCCCAATACGTAAAACTACAAATAAGATTTATTTCTTCAAGAAACTGATCGTAACTACATGAAACTGGTTAAGGGACAACATAACAACACCAAGAGAGAGAGTTTTTCCTTCCGTTATAATTATTGTACCAATTTTGATAAAAACTAAAATAAAATAAATTTTTAATGTGTTGACAAAGTAGAAAAGTTTTAACGTTTTTCTTATACACAAGTTACTTTGGAAAGCACTCTTTTCTTCGTTGTCTTCAAGAAATGCAGTCAATTAATTTGAGATAGAAAAATAAAATAAAATTTAATTGAAAATAGATTTTTTTTGGCATCGTGTCTGTAGTGTAAATATAGTTTTAATGGTGTGTAAATTTTGTGTGCTTTAATAATAAATTTAAAAATGGGCCAACATTTTTTTTTTGGTAGACATACCAATTTTAGTTTGCCGCTTTTAAATCATTTCTGAATCTAAACGCAACTATAAAATCTATACATTTGTAAATCGCGGAATTAATGCCTATAAATGCAAAGGGGACACAATATTAAAGTTCCAGCAATGTAAATCCCGTTTCATTACTAAATTTCTGATTTCAATGTACCTCGGTTTTGAAAGAAAATAAATTCTGATTTTTTAAATCCTTGGTTAGTGAAAATTGTGGATATTTTATTTTTATTTTTTATATTTTATAATGGGATTATTATTCTATTAAGAAATGTGGACATGTTTTTGGAATTGGGCCTTTAGCCGACTATGGACGGTATACTTTTACTCAATTTAGGTAAAGTTATAATCACAACTGTGGCTTTTGTATGTAGCAATATAGCTTTTCTGGAAACACATAATTATGGCTCCATCTTCTTTTCAAAATTTCTTTTTCCATACAGCAATTTTAATGATTCTCTGGCCAATGATGACTCTGGCCAACTAATATTTTTTATTGGTAAAATTTTAAATTTTAACAAAATTTCAATTTTTCAATTTCAACCTAGTTTTTTTACTTACTCAATTACACTGATAAAAATATTTTGTCGACATGCGGTTAAATTAGCTAAGATTCGTTTTGATCATATACATATTATCATTTATCTTAATTACAATTTTACTACAAATGCTGCAAAAGTTCGATTGTGGCGCAGATTCTTTAATATCTGTACATAAATCTGTACATAAAAAACTTCTCTGTCAAGTATTTCGATTATAGCAACATAATTTGAATTGGTTAACCCTGTCTAAGCAATTAATTTTCCTTACTAATGCCATACTCAGTTATTTTAAACATATTAAAATTTGGGCAATGCATGATTCATAATTACCATACTCGCCAGTGGTAATGACAAAGCCAGTTATTTCGAAGGGTACTGCTGACATACAACAGTGCTCCAAAAGATACTAAGAAGCATAGAAGCTTTTAATATTCGCCTAGCTCAACAAGAGAAATGTCTTCAAGCTCTAAGCAACAGGTTAGACAAGCAAGACTCGCTAAATGAAACGACATCGATTCTCTATTAAAATGATGCAAACAACCACAAATAAAACATTAAGAAGAGTAACCTGGCCTACGGATAGAAACAAAATACCCGATATCATGGACTTCTTTATCAACCAAGGTATAGACGAAAACTACATATACCTAGAAAGCAGCGAGGGGATTATGTCGCATCATACGCCTGTTATTATAGAAGTTAGTGCAACAATTGTTAAAAAAACTAGTCCATCTTGGCTAACCAATAACAAAACCTGCTGGGAGAAATTCTAGAAACTAGTTGAGGATACTATTGATCTTCACGTGCTAATTAAAAGCCCTATACAGCTAAAAGAAAAACTAGAACAACTCAACAACTGGAGCAGTATCCCCTCATGTTTAAAGGAAATGCGCCGAAATGCTATTTATTCTCTGGAAGTTAGGGAATGAAATATAAAACCACTCTAAATTTGTTATCCAGCAAACTAAAGTTGCCAATTAAAGAAATCAAGAACGAATTCATTAATAAATACCTAAATGACCTTACTGGGGGAAAAGATACCGAACATTCCTTTGGAAAGGGACAAAAAGTTTGAAAAGACCTAAAATACAAATTCCACCAGTTAAAAATGAAGATGACACATGGGCTATAAGTACAAACAAAAAGCCTTGTTGTTTGCAACCCACCTCGAGAACACGTTCTAGCCTCCATCTATACAGAGTGGAGGAAAATATACCACCAGTAAATGAAGTGGATAATTACAAGATATCTCCTTTCACATTAGAAAAATTAAAAGAGAAAATCAATCTTAACCTAAATGCAAAAATATCTCCAAAGAATTAAGTTATTACAAGACAAATAGTAAAAGTTCTTCCTGAAAAGGACTACGTAAACTCCTTCAAATAATTAACGCAGTATTCAAACTTAAATACGTTTCAAATCAGTGGAAAGTCGCAGAAGTAATCATGATACCTAAACTCAACAAACCACTAAATGCCAAAAGTTCGCGTAGGGCGATTTCCTTACTTCAACTAATTTCAAAAATATTCGGGAAACTACTGCTCAAGAGACTCAAACCAGTATGAGTCGAATTTCAAACGACTGTATCCAGATAGAATTTTTGTGTAAATTTTTGCGTTTATAGTCAAAACTTCAACGAATCCGGCGGCATACGCCAGGTGCTCGTGAATCGCTTGTGAGTCAATTCAAACGACTATATCCATAAACATCAATTTTAAATTTCGGGCTAAAAGTTCTTGCTAGACCCATAGTGGTCAATCACTTAATGCTAATTAAGTTTCTGCATTGTCGCTTTCAGGTTAAGTTGGGGCTGTCTAGGTTTTCATACAATTGAAGAGATAATTTAAAAATATTTAAAAGTTATATTTATAATTTCGGGCTGAATGCTCTAAATATCATTACAGATTATCATGCCACATTGTACTGTCGCGACCGTGCTATTATTAAATGTTCTCGATAGTTATAGTTTAGTATTGCTAACGCGCTTTTCAACTGAATATTGGGATAGCTTCATATAAATGAAGAGTCTGACTATGCCACCAAGCATAGTAATATATCTTAAAACTACATAAAAGTAATTTTAAAATTTCGAGCTGAAGAATGTTATAAATGTCATGACATTCTATCATGATACTTTTTACTGTCACGATAGTGACATTTTTTCTGGCTGGGATAGTAAACTCTCACGATAGTGATAGTCTTTGGTAAAACTGTCTGAAAAAACATCTTTATTTCTGCATAGAAAACCAAGAAGATCATCTTGCTGAAAATTTAATCTTCAAATTTATTTGAATCTTTTCATCAAATTTGAATTCTTAGTTGTTTTCGTAAATGCTATACTAATACTTTTTATTAGCTCCACCGAAATTTAAGTTTCGCGTGACAAATCTCACATGCAAATTTTTTAGTTGCACAAAAACACACCAACGTTTACATATTTCATTCCCATGATATGAAAATGGTCTTTTCAGATGTATCTTAATTTTTTTGCAGCAAATTTTATTCCTGTATTACATTTTAATTTCGGGGTACATTTTAAGCTACATTTTTTAACATTTACACTTTTTTCCGGTTGATTACACTTTAGCCAAGAAATGCACCAACAATTTCGATATCACATTTTAGGGCTGAGTACACCGACTGGTTATGATCCTTAACCGCGATTTCGTTTAATTTTCCTTCAACAGAATACAAGCACCTATTTCTAAATTAAACCGCAACCTTCAAAACGTAATACGTGTAATCACTCTACTGGCGTTACACAATGCTAGGTAGTGTGATATATTTAAAAATGCAATGAAATTAAAAAGAATCATTTAAATCGCTCATAATTTTCATCATACAAACGGCCTTAAAGCCTTAATTCTTTTCCAATAATAATGCATTTCAAATTTTTATTCAATTTGTAACGGGTGTTTTTTTAGGAGGTTTGTTTTTCCGATAGATGTCGTTTTATTTTATGACAGTTGTTTTGACAGCTCAAAGTGGCATTTCTACTCAGTATTGTTTGGCAAATCATTATGAATAGGTTAACTCCAGAACAACGTTTTCAAATCGTGGAAATTTATTTTCAAAATCAGTGTTCAATTAAAAATTTTTATAGAGCACTTCGTGAATTTTATGGTGCACATAATCGTCCGTCAGAGACCACCATAAAGAACGTAATTACCAAATTTCGGTCTACATTCACTCTTTTGGATGCCAAGCCACCGACAAGAATGAGAAGAGTTCGTACAGAAGAAAATATTGCTGTCGTTGAGGCCAGTGTCGAAGAAAACGACAATTTATCGATTCGTCGTCGTGCTCAGCAAATTGGACTTTGTCCATCGACTTTATGGAAAATTTTACGTAAAGATTTGGGTTTGGTGCCATACAAAATTCAATTGGTGCAAGAATTAAAGCCACACGACCATCGTTTGCGCCGTGAATTCAGTGATTGGTCGTTAAATCAATTGAACGAAGATCCATTTTTTTACCGTAAAATTCTCTTCAGTGATGAGGCGCATTTTTGGTTAAATGGATACGTCAACAAACAAAATTGTCGCATTTGGAGCAAAGATAATCCACACGCCGTTCTAGAATTACCAATGCATCCTGATAAATGTACTGTTTGGTGCGGTCTATGGGCTGGTGGGATCATCGGTCCATATTTCTTTAAAAATGAGGAAGGACGACGCGTTACCGTGAATGGAAATCGATACAGAACCATGTTAAATGAGTTTTTGTTGTCAAATCTTGAAGATATGGATATGAATGAAATGTGGTTTCAACAAGATGGTGCCACTTGCCATACAGCACGTGAAACAATCGACTTATTGAAAGAAACTGTCAACGACAACATTATTTCGAGAAATGGTCCGGTGAATTGGCCTCCGCGTTCGTGCGATTTGACGCCACTCGATTACTTTTTGTGGGGATACGTGAAGTCATTGGTTTATGTGGATAAACCTCAATCGATTGACGCTTTGGAAACCAATATTCAACGTGTCATTGCTGACATACGCCCTCAAATGCTTGAAAAAGTGCTGGAAAATTGGACCTCCAGAATGACATTTGTGAAAAATAGTCGTGGTAGCCATATGCCAGAAATTGTGTTTAAATGTTAAATGCCAAAAAATTATCTACCAAATAAAAAAAAATTTTGGTCATTTCATAATTTTATATGTGTTTTATTCAAAAAAAAAATCGGCAACCTCTTAAAAAAACACCCTTGTACCCTGGGGTTAAAAAAGGGAGAGGGGCGGGGGAAGTGATTTTTTTGACCTTTTGTGGTCGATATATTGTGAGTAAATGCCCTCCTTGTTTTCACTTACTTAAAAAAATCGTAAGCATTGTGTAACGAAACTTTTGTGATCGCGTGGATTTTTGCTCGGTGAAGGAACTCTTAGAACGTCGGTTCGTGTTCAGAAAATGTTTAATACTGGGCTTTGCAATTGTTGAATACAATCTTGTCAGACCGCTGGTTAGAACGATAAATTTATAAGGAAAAAAATGACGGAATGGTAAAATTTTACCAGAGTGGCAAAATTCATAATTGTATGCAAGAAGGATTACTTATGACCGAAGGAGAAAGGCATATTTAGGTATAACGAAAATCAGAATTACATGGTGGAGGAATCATCACGACAGAACATTACATTAGTAAACTGTAATTATGAACAAAAGGCATGGGTGGAAGAGGGAAAAGCTAACTTGCTTAAGGTAAGTATGGCAGAAAGAACGACTGTCGAAAACTGTACCCGTCATTATACTACCTACGTGATCCTAAGATAAATGCTCTAAACTCTCATGTTAATTATTAATTGACTGACCCCAGGAATCGTTCGATTCATTTGTGCCGTTATGAGAACATATCACGAGCGTTCTATAAAACTTACCCACATACCAATCTTGAACAAATGAATCGAACGATTAATGGGGTCGGCGAAATAAATATTGCGTCTTTTACAAAGGGATTGTTGCAACAAATTTCAATTAACAAATTTCAAAATTTGTTAATTGAAATTTGTTGCAACAATCCCTTTGTAAAAGACGCAATATTTATTTCGCCGACCCCATTAATCGTTCGATTCATTTGTCCCGTTAAGAGAACGTATCACGAGCATTCTAGAAAACCTACCCACATGTCAATTTTTTGAAATTTGTTGAACAAATTTGTTAATTGAAATTTGTTGCAACAATCCCTTTGTAAAAGTCCCGTTATTTATATCGCCGACCCCAGTATACATTCGATGTATTTGTCCCGTTAAGAGAACGTATCACGAGCATTCCAGAAAACCTACCCACATATCAATCATTTTGAAATTTGTTGAACATACTTCTTAATTGATCTTAATTTTTCTTGTTGCAAAAACCTATCGATTATGCAACGTTTATTGCATGCAACAAATTTGGGATTTTTTGGGATATGTTTCACTTGGGTTGTTTATTTTCACTTATCAGTTTATCGTTTCGAGCGTATTACATCAAAACTTGCATAATCATTCACTAAAATAAAGTTTTGCAGTTCATATGTTTTTAATTTCGCTCTCATATTACTTAATTTACTGCACCATGATTAATGAGAGTTTATGATTTATGTTTATCGTTCTAACCATTCGTAATTTACACAATTTATCACATGAGACACACACCGATAACTGTCTCTTTATTTCACCAATGTCCTTGCGACCACAACTTTTCCCAATTTTCGAATAAAATAAAAATTAAACTTTGGGATTATGCACAACTCACAATTTAATTAACATTAACAGAACTGAACTATTATATTAACCAGAGTACTTATACAATATATGATGTTAAAGGTTGTCCCAATAAGAAGTTCAGATTTAAAAATTTAATAAAACAAAAACGGCTTAATATATTTCCAAATTTATTTATTTGTTTGAAAGTACAATCCTCCTGGATATTTATGGAAAATGATTTCATTCAAATTTCCTTGGCGCACTCCATTCGGTCGGTCCAATTTTTGAGCACATTTTGGTTTGTGTGCGGATCTATTTCGGCAATGGTTGCTACAATATTGGCTTTCAAATGCTCAATTGTTTGTGGATTATCCATATAATACTTGTCCTTGACGGCACCGCACAAATAAAAATCCAAAGGCGTCAAATCACAGCTCCTTGACCAATTCACGTTATCATTTCGACTGATAATAAGGCCATCAAATTTTTGACGCAGTTTCGCTATTGAACGCCCGATGTATGGCATGGCGCACCATCTTGCTGGAACCAAAGGTCGTCCAAACCAATATCTTCCATATATGGCCACAAAAAAGATGTTAACATGTAAAGGTCGCGCCGGCCTCATCTTCGAAGAAATAAGGCCCAATAATGCCGCCACACCACAAACCGCACCAAACAGTAACACGCAATGGATGCTTTGGCTTCTCCACATATCCTCAAATGCGACAATTTTTCGATCCTCAAATGCGACAATTTTGTTTGTTTACGAACCCACCGAGTTGGAAATGCGCCTCGTCCGAAAAGATGATTTTTTGAGCAAAATCCTCATCAATTTCGAATTTGTCGCAGACCCACACAGCGAATCGATATCGAGGCGGATGGTCACGGGGCTTCAATTGTCGGACCAATTGAACTTTATAGGGCCACAAACCAAGATCTTTACGCAGAATTCGTTGCATGGAAGACCGGCTGATGTTCATTTCCGATGCACGATGATGAATTGATGTTCTCGGCCGCACATTTTCGGCCACCGCGGCGATATTTTCGGCTGAACGAACACGACGAGCACGGGTACGCGTTGGATTATCAACTGGGCTACCGAGTAACACGCACTTTATGCACAAACTTCTTGATACCGTTGGGTGTGAGTCCCGTGTTTTGACCAAATTTTGTACGACTTGTTGACCAAATTTTGTTGTGGAAGTAAATTTCCAACATTTCCCACTTTTGTTGAAGCGTTAAGCGACTCATTTCGTCAACTAGAAATAATATACTGAGTTTCTGTCAAAGAAAGAATGACATTAGTGTTGCCAGAGCCAAAATAACCGATATGTCAAATATGAAGCGGTTATTGTGACACCCTATATATAGCAATAGCTATAGTGCTCGTTTATACATTTTGCTGGGGCATATAATTTTTCACTCGCGCGATATTTTACACGATCTTAGCGGTATATCGTAGCTGATCACTTAAAGTACCATTATTCAAATGTTTCGTACTATAAATTTTAACTTTTAATAATTTTTAATTGCTTAACTTATTAAACACAGGTACACACTATCAACATAATATTTTAATATATTTACTTAAATAAAATATATATATTTTTACCGATAATATAATATAATTAGATTGATCCGACTGATCGAAAATTAAAAGATTGACTGTCCTACCCTAAAAAATTACTAACCACCTCAAATCGATAACCAAACCCGAAACTGTACAATAATTATAGACGTAACTGTACGTAACTGCGAGTACTGTATTTGCTGAATGATGGTATTGAAGTTTATACTAAATTTTACTAAAATCATTTAGTTTTATTTTAGTAAAAACTTCATCGCCCTATATACGGGATTGAACATTTTACTAAATCTTACTAAATACCGCTTGCTATTCATTTGCATTTATTCAGGGGCAAATATTTTGCATCGTTTATAGTAACAAATATATTTTAATTTATTATGTATTGATGTAAAAATGTATTAAATAAGTAGTTAATTATTGTAAAGAATTTAGTTATTTAAAATAATATATTAATGTTTAAGTTTAGATTTAAAACCGTTTGACCGCAATTTATTTATTACCAAACATTATAGTTGTGTTAAAAGCACAAACAACTAGGCTAAATTATTATCTGCCACATAGTATGTTAGCAAATTAGTAATACTGTAACTGTAAAAAATTTCAAGACAATCCCTTGAGGTCTAAATAACTGAACATGACGCTCTAAATAACTGAAAATAGCGATAGAACCTTTAGTATTCTTCAATGTATTGACGATGAAACTTAATAAATAATCGCTATTCTCAGTTAATTAGAGCGTAGTGGTAGTAAACCTCAAGGGATTGTCTTGAAATTGTTTACACTTACAGTATTACTAATAAGCTAACGTAAGTTAGTGTGAGACCGATGGTAATTTGGCGGAACTACCTTTAGTATTCTTCAATGTATTGACGATGAAACTTAATAAATAATCGCTATTCTCAGTTAATTAGAGCGTAGTGGTAGTAAACCTCAAGGGATTGTCTTGAAATTGTTTACACTTACAGTATTACTAATAAGCTAACGTAAAAATAGTGTGAGACCGATGGTAATTTGGTGGAACAACCTTTAGTATTCTTCAATGTATTGACGATGAAACTTAATAAATAATCGCTATTCTCAGTTAATTAGAGCGTTGGGGTAGTAAACCTCAAGGGATTGTCTTGAAATTGTTTACACTTACAGTATTACTAATAAGCTAACGTAAAAATAGTGTGAGACCGATGGTAATTTGGCGGAACTACCTTTAGTATTCCTCAATGTATTGACGATGAAACTTAATAAATAATCGCTATTCTCAGTTAATTAGAGCGTTGGGGTAGTAAACCTCAAGGGATTGTCTTGAAATTGTTTACACTTACAGTATTACTAATAAGCTAACGTAAAAATAGTGTGAGACCGATGGTAATTTGGCGGAACAACCTTTAGTATTCTTCAATGTATTGACGATGAATCTTAATAAATAATCGCTATTCTCAGTTAATTAGAGCGTAGGGGTAGTAAACCTCAAGGGATTGTCTTGAAATTGTTTACACTTACAGTATTACTAATAAGCTAACGTAAAAATAGTGTGAGACCGATGGTAATTTGGCGGAACTACCTTTAGTATTCCTCAATGTATTGACGATGAAACTTAATAAATAATCGCTATTTTCAGTTATTTAGAGCGTAGGGGTAGGAAACCTCAAGGGATTGTCTTGAAATTGTTTACACTTACAGTATTACTAATAAGCTAACGTAAGTTAGTGTGAGACCGATGGTAATTTGGCGGAACTACCTTAAGTATTCTTCAATGTATTGACGATGAAACTTAATAAATAATCGCTATTCTCAGTTAATTAGAGCGTAGTGGTAGTAAACCTCAAGGGATTGTCTTGAAATTGTTTACACTTACAGTATTACTAATAAGCTAACGTAAAAATAGTGTGAGACCGATGGTAATTTGGCGGAACTACCTTTAGTATTCCTCAATGTATTGACGATGAAACTTAATAAATAATCGCTATTTTCAGTTATTTAGAGCATAGGGGTAGGAAACCTCAAGGGATTGTCTTGAAATTGTTTACACTTACAGTATTACTAATAAGCTAACGTAAGTTAGTGTGAGACCGATGGTAATTTGGCGGAACTACCTTAAGTATTCTTCAATGTATTGACGATGAAACTTAATAAATAATCGCTATTCTCAGTTAATTAGAGCGTAGTGGTAGTAAACCTCAAGGGATTGTCTTGAAATTGTTTACACTTACAGTATTACTAATAAGCTAACGTAAGTTAGTGTGAGACCGATGGTAATTTGGCGGAACTACCTTAAGTATTCTTCAATGTATTGACGATGAAACTTAATAAATAATCGCTATTCTCAGTTAATTAGAGCGTAGTGGTAGTAAACCTCAAGGGATTGTCTTGAAATTGTTTACACTTACAGTATTACTAATAAGCTAACGTAAGTTAGTGTGAGACCGATGGTAATTTGGCGGAACTACCTTAAGTATTCTTCAATGTATTGACGATGAAACTTAATAAATAATCGCTATTCTCAGTTAATTAGAGCGTAGTGGTAGTAAACCTCAAGGGATTGTCTTGAAATTGTTTACACTTACAGTATTACTAATAAGCTAACGTAAAAATAGTGTGAGACCGATGGTAATTTGGTGGAACAACCTTTAGTATTCTTCAATGTATTGACGATGAAACTTAATAAATAATCGCTATTCCCAGTTAATTAGAGCGTAGGGGTAGTAAACCTCAAGGGATTGTCTTGAAATTGTTTACACTTACAGTATTACTAATAAGCTAACGTAAAAATAGTGTGAGACCGATGGTAATTTGGCGGAACTACCTTTAGTATTCCTCAATGTATTGACGATGAAACTTAATAAATAATCGCTATTTTCAGTTATTTAGAGCATAGGGGTAGGAAACCTCAAGGGATTGTCTTGAAACAATTTTTATTTTTTTCGGAACTGATTTTCACCCCAGAACAACAAGTGTATTTCGTGCTTCAAAGCAGGTTAAAATAACTATCTAAAGAGAACGATTAACATCGATAAAAGAGAAATGATTGATGCTGAGCTCATCTAGAAGATGAGAAAAAATATCTAAATTCAAAATTACCACCTTCTACTCCTTTGGCCAAAAGCAATATTCTGTTTATTCAAAGATCGAAAGCAAAACGATTAAGTTTGACGTCTTCTACTTCAGATCCACATAAACATTGACATTGATCCGTTATTTTAAATCTGTGTAGGTATGCTTTAAGTTTACCATGACCACAGACTCAAGGGATTGTCTTGAAATTGTTTACACTTACAGTATTACTAATAAGCTAACGTAAAAATAGTGTGAGACCGATGGTAATTTGGCGGAACTACCTTAAGTATTCTTCAATGTATTGACGATGAAACTTAATAAATAATCGCTATTCTCAGTTAATTAGAGCGTAGGGGTAGTAAACCTCAAGGGATTGTCTTGAAATTGTTTACACTTACAGTATTACTAATAAGCTAACGTAAAAATAGTGTGAGACCGATGGTAATTTGGCGGAACTACCTTTAGTATTCCTCAATGTATTGACGATGAAACTTAATAAATAATCGCTATTTTCAGTTATTTAGAGCGTAGGGGTAGGAAACCTCAAGGGATTGTCTTGAAATTGTTTACACTTACAGTATTACTAATAAGCTAACGTAAAAATAGTGTGAGACCGATGGTAATTTGGCGGAACTACCTTAAGTATTCTTCAATGTATTGACGATAAAACTTAATAAATAATCGCTATTTTCAGTTATTTAGAGCGTAGGGGTAGTAAACCTCAAGGGATTGTTTTGACATTTTTTGCACTTACAGTATTACTAATAAGCTAACGTAAAAATAGTGTGAGACCGATGGTAATTTGGCGGAACTACCTTAAGTATTCTTCAATGTATTGACGATGAAACTTAATAAATAATCGCTATTCTCAGTTATTTAGAGCGTAGGGGTAGTAAACCTCAAGGGATTGTCTTGAAATTGTTTACACTTACAGTATTACTAATAAGCTAACGTAAGTTAGTTTGAGACCGATGGTAATTTGGCGGAACTACCTTTAGTATTCCTCAATGTATTGACGATGAAACTTAATAAATAATCGCTATTTTCAGTTATTTAGAGCGTACGGGTAGGAAACCTCAAGGGATTGTCTTGAAATTGTTTACACTTACAGTATTACTAATAAGCTAACGTAAAAATAGTGTGAGACCGATGGTAATTTGGCGGAACTACCTTAAGTATTCTTCAATGTATTGACGATGAAACTTAATAAATAATCGCTATTTTCAGTTATTTAGAGCGTAGGGGTAGTAAACCTCAAGGGATTGTCTTGAAATTGTTTACACTTACAGTATTTCTAATAAGCTAACGTAAAAATAGTGTGAGACCGATGGTAATTTGGCGGAACTACCTTAAGTATTCTTCAATGTATTGACGATGAAACTTAATAAATAATCGCTATTTTCAGTTATTTAGAGCGTAGGGGTAGTAAACCTGAAGGGATTGTCTTGACATTTTTTACAGTTACAGTATTACTGTTGTCTATTGGTTGGTTGGGTGGTTATTTTTTGTGATTTTCTATTTTTTTATCAAAGGCATGTTTGTTAATAAATAAATTAAGGTCAATTAATTCTTAATTCTAAATAAATAAATTTACATAATTCGTCTTGATAAATTAACCTTTTTAAAATAATTAAATAATTATTTATTAAATTTTTAAATCATGTTAGCAAAATAAATTAAAATATATTTCATATTTGAAAAGAAATTAAATATTTGCCCCTGAATATATGCAATTGAATAGCATGTGACTCTTAGTAAAATTTAGTAAAAAGTTCACTCGCGTGCTGAATGTTGTAACCCAGTGGTGAACAGCGCAGCGTTGCAATTGTGAAATGTCATTAAAATTAATTAATACAGGCGAATTTAAAAACTTCTAGACCATTTATTAGCAAAACATTTTGACATAACACAATAATGTTTATTTTGAAAACATAAACAAGTTGCTGTGTTTATTGCAGAGTTGAAAATTTTCCTTTATAATTTTGGGAACTTTTGGATTTCGTTTTGTAAATGCAAAAAAAGTTGTATGCCCGAGTGCTTTTGATTGCAAATCGCTTTGAAATTATTTTATGTGTGTCTATAAAAATCTAAATACCGATACGGAATTATTATGAATGTGTACTATCAAAGAAATGGTAGGGTTGAAAATTTGGCATCATTATCAGTTAAAACCCAAAGTTTGTTTGTTAGCAATTAATCAACAGTATAATAAGTAGACATGATGATGAGAGATATCCGCCAATGCAATTCTTAATATTCTGCATTGAACTAGCCAGATATTTCATATTATTTTACTTAGTAAAATAAAGTATAGCAATATTGAAAATTTTCGACCTCGAGATTTTTGCAGTAAAAAAAATGTTTTTTAAAAAATCTCTGTGTATTTGTGTGTGCAGATACGCCTTTGTCCCTCTTTATAGTTTATCTGATCGGGATGGTTCTGTTGGCCACAACGTTTCGTTCCTCCCATTTTTTTACGACGAAATGCAATTACCATGAATTTTGGAATATAATGGACAGGGAATAAACTTCCACACTTCTTAAAACAAAACATTTCCATTATTACGTGTAGCTTAGAAAATGTTTCAGGCGTTATTACCAGATGGTATAGCAATTGCGTTAAATGCAAATCTGCGGTTGTAGTAACCTTCGTGGAACTAATATCGACGAATAGATGATTTGTTATAAATACTCGTAGATAAAATATCCGACTCAGATAAAACTTAAGCCCTTTAATTAAATAGAAAAAGAAAAATTTAAAAAATTAATAGTTTTGTCTTAACAAGAGCTTTTGAAAAATAAATATTTTTAAGCTGATTAGAAATGCTTTCATCTACAATACGAATATTTTTTAAATTCAAGTTGCCTGTTTAATAAGCCTAACAACAGTACTGTTAGTATTTGTCACACCCAGATACTTCTACTACAAGATCAGTTTCTAAGTAATTTTCAGAATTGCGATTCATTTTTTTTCTACCATTAAATACTGTTTTCGATCCATCTGCGAGAGACAGATACGTTTACCGTTTTAAAGAGTCGGTATCCAATTTTTCAACAGTACAACAGCAGGGGAAAAAAGTTAAATAAAAAATTGAAATCTAGATTAAAATTTAAAATAGGCCTTTCTAGATAATATTATAACACACAACCCATATATGCGATTCATTTTTGAATTCAAATTAAAATTACATCGAAAAAATGTTTTCATCTCTGTGTATTGTTATTGAATTACCCATCCTTCTTCCACCCTGCTTTTTGTTGTCTGTTTGTGGAAATTGAGTTTATCTTCAAATAAAATCAATTTCAACATTGTTTAGGTTTACACCGTATAGATCTGGGACACCAGAACCAGAACCCCAAATATTTTTTTAAGCGAATGTTATTTGCAAATATTTATGTGCTCTGAATGTAGCAATACTTAAATCTATATGATTTTGTTCTTTTTAAAATTATCTGGAATTTATCCATTAAAAACGTCTAATCAAAATTGAAATTAAAGTTTTGGATACAAATTCGATATCATGATGGTATTTTCAATATAAACCAGCCAAATTATCAAAATGTCTATACCGAAATTCTAATTTCTAATTTAATTCTTTGTCAATGACGCCAGAAATCCAAGTTTGGAAATCGGACGGTTTTTTTTATTTTTTCAAATAGTATTTGATTGTGCGTCTACCGGTAAAATTTGTGCATAACGTATTTTTGGACTTCTGACGTGATTATCACACCACAAATCCCAAAGATCCGTTTATAACTTGCATTATATGTTTTACTTTATTTTAGTTCAGCTAAACTGTGTATTTCAGAAACAATTTAGTTCTTGTCCAGAATTGACCCTAGAACGACAATACCCAACCGTTTAAGTGCATTATCTACAGAATCTCTCGCAGTAGATTGACTTTGTTAGAAAATATCGAAGTTTGTTAGTTAAATTGTTTAAACTAGATGTATATAACCTGATAAGACCAAAATTCATACCACCCTTTAAAAAAGTTAAGGGTGATTTCTGGAAATCCCACCTTTAATTGATGCAATCTCTCAAACTTGGTGTAATTTTGGTGTTTTGTATGAGTGATTTCCGAAAATCCCACATTTTATTATTGAAATCACTGCATCACAACATACTGACTAAGTTTTATGATAGTGCGTTCGGCCCATCTGCCAGAATCACTCGTAAAAACCTTAATTTCAAAAGATCATTTTTGAATTTTTTTAATCAGTTTAAGAGATTTTGTTAATAAAAGGGGGTTCTGGGATTTTCCGAAATCACTAAAACAATTGGGTTGAAATAAATGTTTTCTACGGGCGATTCTGGCCGATGGAGAGTAGGCATAATCATGATATTTGAGCAGTATGTTCAGTGCAAAAACGTGGGATTTACAGAAATCACCCAAATATAATTTTTAAAAATATTTATTTGAAGTTAGGATTGAAATACGGTTTTTTTTACGTGTGATTCTGGTTGAGCCGATTATTAGTAGAGTACAATCTCGAAACTTGGTCAGTACGATCAGTACCACCAATTCCAGAAGGGTTTCCAGAAATTACCCATACAAAATAATTCAAAAATAATTTTTGAAATTGCGGTTTCATCGGCCCTTAAGCTTTTTTCGTAATTTGGTAATTAATAGTCATTTTTGGCCGAAATCGGTTCACCGGAAGTGACAGCTTCCATAGGAGTTTTTTTGTTTTTTGCAAGTATTGAACAGCATTTATCAGAAAAACGATTATGAACCAAAATATTTTAATTAATATTTTGCAACATACCGGTCCAGATCAGTTTTCCAAAATATAAGCGATTTTTGACAGAAAACTGTCAAACTCAATGAAAAAACGGCCTTGGTTCACCGAAAGTATGAGCTTTCATAGAAGTATTTTCGTTGTTTGCAAATATTTTGAAAATTATATCATTTACGAGAAAAACGACAAAGAACTACCAGGTTCTAAAATAAATTTCAAACAAAATTATTTTAGCATTTTTAATGATTTTACCCGAAATGACCAGTTTTTATAAAAAAAATTATTTCACCAAAATTTGGTATATGTACAGTTCAGGTGAATTGGCTGTTCGGAAAATTACTTCTTGCTTAAACTTTTACCATTAATTGGGAGATCCTTCCGAAATTTGGTGGACATCTGTTTACCCGAAGTGATGACTTCAATGGAAGCTTTCCAATTTTTGCAATGATGTTTAAAAATTAATTTACAAAGGGTTGTCAACGATAGTATTTTTTGATTATACAAAAATTCGGTAAGTTAAATTTTCCGCTTTAGAAATAAAGGATTGTGTAATAGAAATCAACGTATTCATTGTTAGTAAAGGAATGTCGGGTGTTGGCCACAACATATACACTCGTCCATTTTTCATACCGAAGCCAAAATACAACACACAAAATTTTATAGTTTTTCCGTAGTAATGCTGTTTTCAAACTTCTCTTACGTTTATTGCATCGCAAATACCAAATTGGTCTTAACGTAAGGTAGGAATGGTAAATACATAATGGTGTCGGTTATGCTGAAAAGCGTGTCGTTTAGTTTGCTTTAACTAAAACTTTTCTTAATCAAATTGGTCGGACTTGTGAAACTCATGATACAATTAATTTACAAATTTCGAACGAACGCGTATTTGACAGTATAGTTAAAACGGGTTATCTTGGAAGTAATTTAGTGGTGATACAATTTATCGTAGTTTGAAAACTTATAGTATATCAGTTTTACTTGTAATTAACAATTGTGAAGATTTGAACAAATTTTACGTATCTGAAATAGGAAACAAGGATTGATTTTTAAGATACTTCGGAATATTGGGAACTGATGGGAAGTATAGGCAACTCCTAATGGCCATGATGAAATTTGGCTTTGGTTGGAAAATAGTTTGAGCTCTTGAAGAAGTTCTTAAATATGGCCAAACGATGTCAAATTGAACTATGAATCGATTATTATGAATTTTGACCCTAATATGTATTTTGAACGGCATAGTGGATTGGAGTAAGGCAAATTAAAGCGGAACTGAGCCACTTCCAAATTCGGTTATTTACAGCCTATTTTGGGCCGAAATATTTCCATTAGGGATGGTGGTTTGCTTTTGATGTTATATTCTATAAAATTCTTCTTGCCTCCAAATTAGTTGGGTTAATTTTATCCCTGATCGTAATCGCAATAAAAAGTATCCCTTTGACATCCTGCTACAATCGACGTTCGAGCGCAGTACCTAATGGCGATATTCGCGGAAGTAAACTACTAATTTAGAAGACGTGTTTAACTTAGTGCATATTTGACATTATCATATTTTTAAGCTTCAGAGACATCAAGGTCCACGGAATCCTTAACATTCATTTGAGATCTTCTTGCGATCAGGGACAAAAGTATAGCATCCTGAGTGTAGATCGTGTATTTATAGGTGTATATTAAACCAAATACGAAAAACAAAAGGAAGGATATTTAGGGTTTGTTAGAGGGTTATAAATTGGCCCGGTTACAGACAACAGACGTCCATCAATTAGATAATAAATTTGTTAGTAAAATAATATAATAAGTTGGTTAGCCGGGGTAGCACAATTCTTAAATCAATTTGTTTAAAAACAGCTTGCTTCCAATTGTATAGCAACCTAAATAAAATTAATATATTAAACTAACAGACGTCGGTATTAGAAAAATTTTCTGGGGACTAGGAACCACACATAATTTTAATATGTATTACCCCGTTCAGAATTAGTTATGTAATCTTAATAACCATACATGATCAAATTATTTAATATTCTGCTAGCCGTACTGCATAGGCTAATTTAAGAGAGAACAACTGATTTCAAACCATAATTAGTGAAAACTAACAAATATTTAGTAACACAATTAACCAAAGCAAAATAAGCACGAGCAAGTATAGGATCAGATCTATTCAACCAACAAGCACGCCACTAACTCACTACCCTCAAAACTCAACTTTTAAACAACTGCATATGATTATCGGATTAATCATCTAACAATTAATTATCCACCTTTCTATGGATAAATCCATTCACCACCATACTTAACCTACAAACAGCAAACAGATAAAAGTACACGAAGAAAAAGATTATGAAGAGGAACTCAACATCATAAAATACACTGCTCATAAAAACGGATGCAAACCCACGTTAATTGATAAAATAAACGAACAACACAGCGAAAAAACATCAACAAATGTTAACAACATTACAAAATACCGACACCAATGCAGACAAAAAATAAATAACCGTATAATACAATAAAGACAGCCTAGTCGTAAAAATAGTAATAAATTAGAACAAAAAATCAAAATTAAAGTAACGACCCATGAAATAGACACAGGAGAGTACAAACAACATGTAATGAATGTCCAAAATTTTTTATTTGACAAACAGGTAGAAAATGTCCAGAAAGGTACAAAGAACATATCAATAACATAACAAAAAAAGAACCAAAATCAAATTATGCATTAGATATAAAAAATGAAAACCACAAATACACTGACATAAACACGAACTTAACAATATTAAGCCAGGCAAAAATAAAAACTTAACTTAATGGCATTTGTTACCCATGTCAATTTATTTATTACTTAAGAAATTTAACGAATCTTCGTTAAGTTTTAGGTGTCATTTAAAACAGCCACTACAATTGGCTCAGTTCCCCTTTAATTTGCCTTACTTCTACCCAATTTGCCTTACTTAAATCCACTATTTGACCAGTTTAAAAGATTCCTCAACAAACGCGGCACTGCGTTGCTCCAAATAAGAATCCAATATGTCCAAAATGTGATTCTGACCATAATTTATATATGTGTGACAAGTTTTTAGAGTTAGATGTATCGAGCAGAAGAGGTTTCGTTGCAGAGAAAAGGTTATGCTTTAATTGTTTACGATCTAACCACCAAGCTGTTATGTGTAAATCTCGTTTTAGATGTAATAAATGTCAGTCAAAGCACCACACCGTACTGCATCAAAATGTTACGCAAACAGAAAATGAAAATGAAGAGACGTCTAATTCAAAGGATGAGGAATCTCAAAATTATCAAGCGAACATTTGTACAGAATTACAATTAAAGGTAAACGCGCAAACAACTAACAATTTCCAGGCAGTACTTCCCATGGCGATTGTCAAAATTCGAGACATTACGGGAAAATTCCAAAATTGCAGACTTATTAGATTCTCTCGCACAAGCATCTTTTATTTCAGAAAATTGTATCCAGCGGTTAAAAGTTCCTAGACAAAACGCAAATTACAGACAGGTGAAAGTGGCTGCAGAGGATCAAGATTACCAAAGAGTGTTGTGGCGAGAGAATGATGACAAACCTCTAAAACACTTCGTACTTACCACAGTAACCTTCGAGTTAGTAAGTTCAGCCTTTTTAGCGATTAGAGCTCTATATCAATCAGCCTATGACATGGTACAGTAGTTTCCGGAAGTAGCTCAGGTAATTAAAAATGATTTCTATGTTGATGACCTAATTACAGGAGCAAACTCATTAGAAAAGGCAATGAATCTAAAAACCAAAATTCAGCACGTCATTGGGCAGTCGAAGTTCAAGTTAAGGAAATGGATGTCAAACGCGAAGGAATTGGCAGGTACATCGGATTGGAAATAGGGGAAACCGAAACAAGTACAAATGTTCTTGGCATACCTCTTAAGGGATATTTTCTTAATGGAACCTCTTAAGGGATATTTTCACTTTTACGGAGATGTTGCCAAAATCCTTAATTTCAACGAAACATACTTTAATCTCTAATGCTTCTAAAATATTCTACCCATTAGGCGGGGTGCGACCTTCGACAATAATCGCAAAAATGTTGTTTCAAACGCTTTGGCTACGTAAATTAGACTGAGACGACAAATTACCAGATGGCATTGCAAAGATATGGAACCAGCTGACGCAAGAGTTCATCGAACTAACAAAACTAAAGATCGAGAGATTCATTCCCAAATAGAAAGCAGAATTACACGGATTCTCAGACGCGAGTGAGCGAGCATATTCTGCAGTAGTATATTGTCGATCTACAAATAATGATGAAACTACTTATGTAACCCCCCAAGACTAAACTTGCTCCAATAAAGCAAGTTAGTCTTCCCAGATTGGAGTTGTGTGGAACTTGTCTTTTAACCAAATTACTCGTTTCAATTAAAAATACAATGGCATTGTCAACCAAGTTATATGCATGGACAGATTCGTCGATAGTTTTGGCCTTATCAGATCACCCCGTGAAATGGAAAACCTTTCTAGGTAATCGGACTGCGGAGATATTGGATTCATTACCAAGACAGCACTGGAACCACGTTAAGTCAAATCAAAACCCAGCGGATTATGCATCTAGAGGGGTGTTTCCAACAGCACTATTGAACCTGCGACAGTGGTAGAAAGTTCCAGCCTGGTTGGCGTTGGAAAGTGAATATTGACCCAAATGCGATGAAATATATGGTAATTCTGACACAAATTTAGAAAGGCGAAATGAAAAACTCTACGATGACGCATTTCATTGCCAAAGTGGTTTTAATAAACTAATAAGAATTTTAAGTTTCCTTAACAGGTTCTGAATAAATACTAAAGCGATCCGAAGCGAACGAAAATATTCCCCGCGAACGGCAAAAAAAATTGGAAGATTCAACCAGGCAGGTAATAATATAAGTCCAAAGTATCGAATTCGTTTACGAAATAAAAGAGTTAAAAACAAACAAAACTCTAAAAAGAAATGGTAATCTTCTTCAAATCAGGGTGAGTTTGTCGATGAGGATGGCCTACTCAGAGTTGGTGGAAGATTACAAAATTTAATGAGTCAATGCGAATCAAAGTACCCCATCATTCTACCCAAATCCCATATCCTGAGTAGAATGGGAATTTCCTATTTCCTATGTTCATAGTAAATATTTGCATCCTAGCCGTTCCTTAACATCCCATCTTATCCGTCAAAAATATTGGATTGTCCAAGGCAGGAGTCTGATAAAGGAAGAGCTGAAAAAATGGGTAAAATGTTTCCGACAAAGAGCAACAACTGCAAAACAACTTATGGGCAATTTACCAGCAGTCAGAATCACACCGGCGAGACCCTTCAGTAAATGTGGAGTGGACTATGCTGGTCCAATTTCAATTGCAAACAAAAGAGGTGGAGGAGCTAAAATGACAAAGGGTTACATAGCCGTATTTGTTTGTATGGTTACAAAAGCCATTCATTTGGAAGTAGTAACAGATCTCACTAGCGATGCGTTTTTTTGCTGCTTTGAAACGCTCTTCATCCAGAAGCAGAGTACCGAACGAAATATTCAGTGACAGTGGCACGAACTTTATTGGGGCGAAACGACAACTAAAAGAGCTATTTAAAATATTAAGATATAAAATTTTTAATGATATAATTGCAGAATATTTGGCACAAAATCCGATTCAATTGCATTCAATACCACATCTGCTCCTCACTTTGGGGGCCTATGGGAGGTTGCTGTGAAATCGCGCTTAAACAAGGCTACAAACAACTACAATTTGACATTCGAAGAGATATCCACATTGTTAACTCAAATAGAAGCAATTTTAAATTCGAGGCCACACTGTCCCTTATCTGAAGATGATACGACAATTGAAGCACTAACACCCGCTCGCTTTTTAGTCGGATCAACATTATCAGCAATCCCGGAAATTGATCCAGAAAACGTACCAATGTCACGAGTATCCCGATGACAGTTAATTCTACAACGAGTCAGAGGTTTCTGGAATCGTTTCAGCAAGGACTATTTAAATTCACTTCAACAGCGAAATAAATGGCTTAAAAGAATGGAAAATTTAAAAATCAACGACTTAGTATTAGTTAAAGAGGACAATTTACCGTCATGTAAATGAGCATTAGGCAGAATTGCAGACGAGAATGGATTGATACGGGTTGTATCCATTAAAACCCAATCCACAATAATGAAGCGGCCAATCACAAAAGTATGTAAGGTACATCTAGTTAACAACTCGAGTTGTTAACGGGGTGGTCTATGTTGAAAGAATACAACAAAAATTAAAACCTAAATTATTTTGTAAAAAACTTAAATTCAAACTCATCTTTTTATTTGCTTAGACGTAAAATTAATTTAATAATCCAAACTAGCTATCGATAATTGTTTTCACCACTAAGCGCTATGCAATCCGCAATATACATAGGCTATTCGTAAATTAGTCATTGTACAAACAAAATGTTTTTTTGTTTTATTTGTAAATAAACCAACACTACACTAATTCCAATAATACGCGCGCAACTTGTCAAGCTGTCAGGTTGATTGTACGAATATATAAAACCGTTATAAATAGTACTGCATTTTCTAGTACTTGTGCAATTTCGTTAATATTCCTTCGCGAGCTCAAACAAAGATGGCGCGTTAATAGTTTATTCAAATTTTGCTCTAATAAATTTCTTATTTGATTTACGAAGCTCAAAATTTGATAATTCCAACGTTCGGCACAATTTAATCAAATTCTTCCTCTTTTTTCCTGCGACTTTCGAGATGATAACATCTAAAAAATGCAAAGCGATTACAACAAGCGATTATTAAGGTGATTACAATTTATTTATTTTCAATAATAAATAAAATAAAAAATAATAATAATAATTTTGTAAATACATGTTTACAGATTTGAGTTTTAATTTAAAATTTAATTTCCCAACATCCCGTGCTTATTAAAAAATTATACACTGCCTATTAATAGAACCAATATATACATATATAATAATTCTGATTTATTAAATGCAATTGGTACTTGGAATGGTTTATCTGCGGATTTAAAACAAGTAAATTCTTTGGAAAGATTTAAAAATTCATTATTTGATTTAATCATGCAGAACCGTGGTAACGGTTAATTATTATGTATATACGAGTATTTTATGTAAATACTTTTGCTATGGTTTTGTGTAGTGCGTAATTGTTAAATTTTATTTATTTTTTATTTTTTTATGTTTCTGTAAATATGACTGTAACATGAAAGCTACTTAAGTTTAAGCTTTAATAAATAAATATGGTTTAATATATAATATTATTATTATTAGATATATCAACATATCATAATTTTAGATAGTCCTCTCTTAAAAGAATGATACTGCAAGATGATTCACTCATGCACAGTTTTTTGGGGTGATTACGGTTCACAA
Source organism: Nephrotoma guestfalica (assembly GCA_963691935.1). Classification (NCBI taxonomy): domain Eukaryota; kingdom Metazoa; phylum Arthropoda; class Insecta; order Diptera; family Tipulidae; genus Nephrotoma; species Nephrotoma guestfalica. Next base: position 137,686,130 of record OY829913.1, on the reverse strand, counting down.
TTTAAAATAAAGACGATATTTGGCTAACATAACAAATTTTATTTTAAATTTAAGTTGCTTTTTAACCCTTCGCCTCTTAATATTGCATATATGCAATGTACCAAATATATACCAAAATACCGTGACACATAATATTTATTTTTACTTTTACATCATTTTCTATTCGTTTATTTTGTTCTAAAATTAATGTTAATTGGGAATGCATTTGCTGCTGTCAAATTATGGCGTGTGTCCATTGTAAAACAAGTTCGTAGGTTCGTGGCTTCGTGTTTTCTGTGTTTAGGCTGCAAAATCAGTGAAAATTATTCAATATAAGTACTAATATCGATTAATAAACAGTGTTTGGTGTGTATATTGCTTAGATTTTAATAGTTATTATGGTTTTTCTACAAAAAAAACCTTTCAAAATGTGTGTTGCAAATATGCATTATCTCGTGAATTTAACAATAATAGTCAGTTACACACATATGCAATACTTGCCTAAATGCAATGTTACGATAATGGAAACTGATATATTTAGCGATGATTGATACGTGATATTGCATATATGCAATACAAGAGCTTTGAATAAATTACTAATAAATTTTATTTCTATAGCTTTACTTCTACAATGGCCAGAAAATACCTCACCGAAGCAGAAATTTTAGAAATTGTTACTTCATGGTCAGATAGTGATGACGACCTTTATGATGAGAGCAACAAAGACATTGATGATGCTGAATTTGAGATTCAGGCAGTTCGAAGACGAAACGATGTGGAAATCGATATCATTGAAAATTTGCAAGTCAACGAATCAGTGGAGATTCGGACAGAAGAGGTTTTACAAGACGATGAACCTTTTGACATTACCAATATGCCAATCGATTTTATCGGCGATAACGCATGTTTGAAAACCTTCGAATATTCGATACAAGACAAAGCAAAAATATTATGGCGTTGTCAAGAATTCTTAAAGAATGAAAATGAAATAATTTTTCAAGGCAATGAGTCTTTAGATGAAGTATATTTGAATATATGCACACCATACGCATGTTTTAAATTGTTTTTTTGGTGATAATTTGTGAAATTAATCGTTAATGAATCGAATTCGTATGCAAATCAAAAAAATATAAATAGTACAAAATTTATTACGGAATCAGAATTAAGAAAATTCTTAGGAATATGTGTGTTGATGTCTGTGATTCAAATCCCGAATTATAGCCGTTATTGGTCCCCTATAGCTGGAAATAAATTAATTCAAGAAACAATGTCGCTATCTAATTTTGAACGGATTAAATCAATTCTACATTTCAACAATAAGGAAAAGATGTTACCGAAAGATCACCAAGATTACGATCGTTTGTTTAAAATTCGACCTGTAATTGAAGCGCTTCAAAATAATTTTCGCAAAATTCCAATGGGATCCTGTCTTGCCGTGAATGAACAGCTCTGCTCCACGAAAGCCAAAACTGCAATAAAGCAACTGTTTGTGCTCGCAACTATTTCTGGATTTTCATATAACTTCGAGATTTACACTGGACAGGAAAACAACCCTCTGAAACGACCAACGTACGAGAAAGATTTAGGAGCTAGTGCCAATATAGTAATTAGAATGCTAAGAGAAGTGCCTCGCCATCAAAATTATCGAGTATATTTTGATAATTACTATTCCTCCAATATTTGTTAATAATTCGTACAAACAGAATTCCGAGTTGCAAATTTCCTACGGAAAAAGAAATGAAAAAGTCTAAGAGAGGAACATCGGTTGAGTTTATTGCAAGAGTGGATAATATTGAATTAACTACGGTTGCGTGGAAAGACTACCATTTAGTAACGTTAATTTCGAACTTCGCTGGACGTCACCCAATTCGAAGCTCAGACCGATATGATAAAAAAACAAAATCTCGAACTCAAATAGATTGCATCAATATTATAAAAGAGTATAATACGTACATGGGAGGCGTTGATTTGCTAGACAGCTTTATTGGCAGATATAAAATATTGCTAAGATCGAAAAAATGCCCGTCGTTAATTCGTGGCTACTTTTTAAGAGAGTTCAACAAACTCACAATACGGACCCAAAGCAAATTTTAAATTTAGCCGACTATAGGCTAGAATTAGGAGAGATATTATGTAAATTTCAACAAAAACAAAATGTGATTGGGCGGCCCTCTGAAATTAATAAGAAGTTAGAACTGAAACGGAAAATAGCGACGAGTTCATCAATCCCAGTAAAGGAAATTAGAACCGACAGTATAAGTCACTGGCCGATCTGGAACAAGAAGCGTCTGCAGTGTAAACTACCTAATTGTAAAGGTTATACCTTTCTAACATGCGGTAAATGTGCAACCGCGTTATGCCTTAATAAAGACAGAAATTGTTTTACACAATTTCATGCATAAAGTAAACAAAACGACTAAAAATGTAGAGTGATGAAAGAGTGTAAACTCTGAAACAATTACCTTGAATTTGTGATAATTTTGTAGATTATACTCGTATATTGAATTTTATTTTTTTATTATTTTTTACATATTTATAAGAATGAATTATTATAACTGCGTTTCAATAAATAAAATAATTTTTGAAATTAACTGCCTAGTGTTTTAAATCCTGTATAAAATAAAAAAATATCAGTTTGCACGTAATATTGCACATATGCAAGTAGTGAAAACTCGCATTTTCCGGAAAATTGGGATTTGAATGAAAAATAATGTTAGTTGTATCTTAAGATTCGTATAGTTCACATGAAAATAGTTGTTTGGCAATAAAAAAAATCTCAAGAAACGAAGGGTTTAATAAGAACTTAAATTTTTTTAAATATCATTCAATTGAATTATTGAAGGAACAATTAGGGCAACATCTTTTCTTAGTGTTGTTGACCTCATTATGCTTGTAAAACAGCAAATATTATAAAAGTTTGAATTGTATAATTTATTTCCCACCTTTACTTTCGTCACAATTTAAACGCTTTAAACATAAAATGAAGTTACCACATTTCGTAGAAGTACGTAGCTCGGCGTCCCTATTGAAAAAAAGTTCATTTTGTGTTGATGGAAAAATTTGACTGTAATCAACAGTGATTGTAATGATGTTTATCCAATTAATTGAGATAAATAAAATTCAGTCAATATACATTTTCATAAACATGAAAATTTAGATACAATTTATTTATATATTTTTATTGATTTTAATTTTCGCGATTAAGATGTGGAGGGAAACGGAAGAACGAAAAATGTGTCGATTTCGTTCGGTTTAATCGCACAGTGAATTATTTTTTCTGGCAAGTTTTTGTCGATTCGCTTTTATCGTTGTTATTAACATTTTTGAATTGATAAAATGTAAAAATAATTGAAGGGGAATATGAGATGATAAAAATTTTAATGGAAATACAATAAGGATATATTCAATTTATTATCAAACCAAACCCAATTTGTTTGCGCTTATGTATTGTACAAATCATTTCAAATAGATTGTGGCTATTAGCGCTCGGGCCAAAAGTAATCAACATAGATTTCTGGTTTGATTTGGACTGTCCGTAAATATTTTTTTTTAACCGAGATTGTTTCTTAGCTCCTGATTTAGTATATTTGTAAAAAGTATGTCACAAAAATCAATATTATAATTGGCTGGGTGTATGTTGTCGGAAAAATAGTAAAAATTCCACCCATTTTGCGTTTTGCAGATAACCATAATATATTCACTTGATACGGCACATCGAAGGTTGAATCCATTCCAAGTGAATAAATCAATACGTCTAGTCTAAATCTTTAAATCTGGGTTTGATCTTTCACCATATACAATTACTTTAATCAAAGCTTTCTGAATATATGTTCTGAAAAAAAAAAACTGTTGAATCAACATTATGTCACAAAATGTTTAAATTGTACTGTATTTATGTATACACTGTAAACACCACCTATCTCGTACTTATGTGTACACATACGAGTAATATGAGTATTTGGGAATAGCTAAACACTTTTATACAATTTATTTAAAATTTATTTATTTAAAAATCTGTTAACTCCTCTTGGCTGTGGTAAAAAATTATTTATTATTTACCAAAAATTAAATAAATACCATAATTTATATTTACAAAGTTAAATTTAATATTTATTGGAGCAGTTGAGTGACACCCACAATTACAAGCGATTAATTGGTATTCGGTGTATACACAGACACTGGTTAATATTCGTAGAATAAATTTACAGACAATTTTTCATGATTCCGATGCACATTATGCAGAACGACTGTATACCAAATATTTCGAAGCTAAAATTAAAATACCCATACATAAAATTACAGTAGACAATAAACTGAGAATTCACCTTTGAATAATTCATTTTCATTTTCTCATGTTCCTTTTTTCCAATCTTTTCTTTTTTATATTACCTGTCAGGTATACTCGTACATCTAATATTCTAATGTGTCTCATATTATAATACAACTATTTTCTCTAATATAATTTTTAAGTTTTAATCTTATTTTATGGGGGTTCTCTCGAAAATTAAATTATAGATTTTTTGTTCTGGTCCCTGAGTCATTCAACTTTATCTGCCAAAATTGTAATAATTTTGAAGGAATATTTAAGATAATGGTTGAAAAAATGTAAAATTAAAACAATTTTTATCGCTAATGTTGGTAGTTTTATATATTTTTGACTCGAGTAGATTAGTAAGATTCACCTAAATTAATGCTAGGAAGTGCATACTGTTATTGATATTTATTTAATTACTGTACACTATAAATTATTGATTTTATTATTGGTTTATAATTTTGTGAGTTATGAATCGTAATTAAGCAGTGCAGTGTATAAATATTTTTGATTCGATGAATGTCACAAAGTGCACAGTATATAGTAGATTTGGCCGCTACATCACTCCCTTCTGGCTCAACATATTCCCGGGGCCTACCCTCCAGTTTTTTAAAGCTAACCATGGTACTAGCCTACGTTAATTGTGTTTGTGCTAGTAATACCTGGGTAAGACGGAACATTATCGAAGATTACAGTTTTCTAGGATGTAATTATTAAATCCTATTAAAACTAACTGAATAATATAAAACCGCTTTATTTCTCAAATAATTAAAATAGTATAGATAATGATATAGAAAAACAGCCTGGTGCATTTACCGCTAAGGGGAAGATACTCATATTCAGACAGCAAAAATAAATCGTGTTCATAATTCTAAACAACAAGTTATTTAATTTAGTAGAAGAAAGTATTGTTCAAGAATTCTTGTACATGAGGTATCCCTAGAGACAAACACAACATTAGGAATATGGGGTGTTAGTTCTGGACCATGTCAGTTAGAAAAAATTTCCAGGAGCTCCCCATCCAGGGATGGGACAATTTATAGAATTTTGTGTTATGACTAAATCATAATGAGTCTTTAGATGAGTCTTTAACACACAACCTCAGGTATATGGAGTGTTTGTTGGAGACCATGTCAGTTTAAAAAAATAATCAGGAGCTCTACATCCAGGGGTGGGAACAATTTAGAGAATTTTATATTATGACCAAATATAATAAAAATTCTTACGCCAACTGAGATATCCTTCGAGATCTTAACATAACCTCAGGTATATGGCGTATTAGTTAAGGACCATGTCAGTTAGAAAAAATAATCGGTAGCTCCCCATCCAAGAGTGCGAACAATTTATAGAATTTTGTATTGTAGCAAAATATAATAAAAATTCTTAGGCCAACTAAGATATCCCTAGAAATCTGAACACAACCTCAGGTATATGAAGTGTTAGTTGAGGATCATATTAGTTAGAAAAAATAATCATGAGCTGCCCATCCACGAGTGGGAACAATTTATAGAATTTAGTATTGTATGACCAAATATAACTTCATAGGACAACTGAGGTATTTCTAGAGATCTTAACAAAACTTTAGATATACGGGGAGTTAATTGCAGTCCATTTCAGTTTAAAAAAATAATTAGGAGTTCTACATCCAGAAGTGTCAACTATTTATAAATAAAGTTTTATGACCAAATATAATAAAAATTCACACAACATAAGACATATTGGGCCAAATAGTCGATTATTTAGCAATCAAATAAGCAAATTAATTTACAAGTTTGTTATGGACACTCAATTTGTAATTGCTCACTGAATATGCTTGCGAAATAATCGAGTATGTGGCCCATAAAGTGTTAGTTAGGACTGATGTCAGATTGAAGAAATATTTAGAAGCTCTCCATCCATGAGTGGAAGCAATATAGACAATTTAGAAATATGACCAAATATAATAAAAATTCGTACTTCGTAGTTCAACTGAGATATCTGGAGACATATAGAAAAATAATCAGGATCTCCCTATCCAGGGGTGGACCAATTTATACAATTTAGTATTAAACAAATATAATAAAAATTCTTAGGGTAACTGATATATTCCTTGAAATCTTAACACATCCTCAGCACATCACAAAAGTTCCCGGTCTAACAAAGATACAGAATTTTTTCGGGAAAAATAAATTTTATTCATCTTATTCAACTTAATTTCCTTCTAGAGCGTGTATCGGTCCAACGCCTCTCAAACATTTCGATGCCTTTTTTGTAGAGCGATTTATATTTGTCTTCAAAGTAAGCTTCAGTTTCGGCAATCACTTTCTCTGGAGCTTTTTTTTAGGTCTGAATTCAAAACATAATATTTGCTCCGTTAACAGAATGTCACTGCAATTCTTTAAACATGTGATAGCAGCACGTTTGCGAGGCTAGGTTGAGTCGGTGGGTGGAGTTCTTATCACTAATTGCAGTAACCTTGATGTGCTGCCGCGTTACCCATACTGATGATATTGTGGAAGAAAATTTATATGGAAGGTGCATCAAAAAACTTAGGGATTTAACAGGGGGTATTCATAGTTAATTAAATTTATATATCTGATTGAGGTATGGATCACAAAAGTTATAAGAATTAATTGTACAAAAAAAAAATACTAAAACAAAAAAAAACGAATTGAACAAACGTGAAGTATGTACGGTCATTTTCCTAGCGTGGTCAAGGTCGTTGTAGGCGGCCTTGCAGACAATTTAATTTTATTACCACATATTTATTTAGGTTTCTAGACAGCTAAACGAAAAAAAACGGCTCTAATTTTTTTTACAATGTACGAGTACCTAGTTTTTCATTGTCGAATGTCGTTAACACTATTGAAATAACTGATAATTAGTAATAATTCTTCCCAACTTGAGACTCTCTCAGGATGCTGGGTCTGCCCACGAATTGTAACGTAAACCTATTCCAATTTTTTATCTTTGATTGTCAAGAAATTTAAATTAAAACATTTTATTATCAATCAATCGTATTATATGACATAATGCAAGTTATTATTATAATTTAGCTTAGCAAAATACTAGCATATATCTAAGCGAGTGTAGAAATTGTAGAATCGAACAAACAAAATAAAATGTAATAGACTTAACAGCTGATTGTGATTGAATGGTTTTTTTGGGTGCGAAAGACGATGAAAAAACGGGGAGTGAAGAGAAAACATTGGCCACATCGGATGAATCCTAATAACGTGATAATTAAATAAGGAATAAAAAAATTACTGGATAAATACCAAGTGCTAAGAAATGCTTATAAATAAATAAATATGTATAAAATTCTAAAATTCTAAATAAATTATAATTTTTTTTTTGAATAAAAAATATGTGGTGCTCAAAGACGGCAATAAAATGCCGAATAGTCATATACATTTAGAGTGTGCCAAATAAGTGGAAAATCGCATGTTTTACAACAAACTATATGGGCAATATATTATAGAAAACTAGTGAAATCAGTAATAAAATTATGCAAGCTAATCTCAAAAATGATAAAAGTTTCATTAATTAATAAATTAACCAAAAACATTCTTATAAACTATCAATAAACATAAGAAATAATATATGAAATAAATAATTAAACCGCATTGTATACGAGAGTTACTGTGATATCACCGATAGTGCTTATATTATCAGGGACAGTTATAATTGTAAATAGAAAATGTGTATGTTGAGGACTTGAGGATAGTCCATATAGGATAGTCCATATACTGTACATGATACACTCTCAAATAAATGGAATAATTACTACGGTCAGAAAACAACAGGACTAGCTGAAAGGATCCGCAACGCTTCGTTATATTCCTTATAAATTTGTCTTATGGCCATATTTTTTTTTGTATTACTTAATTATAGATTTGTTTTTCTAGATTTAAGTTTTTTTTTCTGAGTTAAATTCAAATAATTTCAATTGCTGGAGTATGCTGTGTCATATCAAGGTTTTCGTACAATCATAATCTATAATGTTTCTTGAATTTTAAAATAAATTTCTTTATTGACTGCTTTCGAATAAAATTTATTTCTCTAAAATATTTTATACAATGAAATTAATTTTATTTATTGTTTCTTAATTTGAATTAAATGTCTAAATAAGCATAACTGATTAATCTCAACTGGGTGTGTTCTCGATGTTCTACTCCAAACAGTAAGCAATCTTAAATGCAATCCTTCGGTCCACAAAACGTCTCCCCCAGCCACTGAAAGCTAGCCGGCTGAAAAAGCTGCGTGGATCAACCGAAGGTGATTCTGCAACGGATTTCATTACCATGATTAAAATGAGCATGGGATTCGTTACAACCACATGCTCGCCACCCTTTTCCTCTAAGCAATACCATGCATCAAACTTCAGGTATGGCCCCCTGGATAACGTGTTAGCCTTAACTATCTAATAAAGTCTACTCAGACATGGTAATATCCCAACAAACTACATCAAACTATAAGACAAGTCATGGTACATTATTACACCGCGCGAAAGAAAGCAAAATATATTTGATAGTATCGTGACAGAAGCAATAAAATACGAAAAATTAACATGAAATATATAAATAATTATTGGAATAATTCGATAAACATATTTGTGTTACAATTCAAGAATTACATATGAAAATTAATTAAACAGATAACTTAATTAATTATGATATACAAATACAACAATAACAATAAGAATAAGGAGATTGTAGTTGTAATGTACCAATTGAATTATTTTTATAATTAAAAATTTTGGGTCCACGGCCCTATTTGGTATTAATAAATGAACTAATATTGTAATTAACATATGATAGTTAATAAATTATAAATTATATTAAACATCATTCATTAAATAAATAAAAAATCATAATTAAATTAATATAATCATAAATAAATCAACCAATGAATCATAATAGGTATATAGTAAGTAGTTAGTTATTCATACATATTTATGTAATTAAATTGGTTAGTACTAAAGTGGATACTCTACAAAATTTAAGATATTATATATAATCTATAAGAGAAACTTAGTTTATTTATGTATGCTGCAACATCGGTGATGGATGATGATGCTAATTGACTGTTATATTGTTATATTGGTTATCCAAATTCCTATTTTGATACCCAATTTCGCGTTATCATGAACCATCCGAAGGTCGTAATGACGTGTGTTAAAAATATATTTTTTTCTATGGCGTGATTTAGGTTTACCTGTAACTGTGTTCCGTGGTGATGAATTAACTGGCAATCGAACAAAAAAAATGATCGCGGAGACGCCATCAGCGTGGTTTCTCTTAGGCGAATACCACCTTGATTTGTATGTGGCTGCAATCTCCGCGATAAAATATCCGATTTGTTTCGTAATATGGCACAAAACTATATACACCCGTAACGATAGCGTGTATATAAAAAAAAATTTCACACACACGATTTATAACTATGGACTTGTAAAAAAATCACTATAAAGGGATGAAATAAACTTTTTAATTTTATTTTAATTACTAACATTATACTACCAAAATGGCTTGAATTTATTGTTATCTTTTTGTCACTGTACACCTTAAAATCACCCGTGCTTTATTACTTTAAACACAATTACCGAATGACTGAAAAAAAATGTATGTACAAATTATTTCAAGTTTTCGATGGGGAAATAACAACTTGACACAGTCATCATCACCATCTATTATCATATTTATAACCCATTAAACCAATAGTTATCACTTGATTATACAAGCACTTAAATTAGGGCTCTCCAAAATAAATAAATAGAAGAATGATCAAGAGGTAGATGTGTCACGATACCATCATATAATAGTTACATAATATCGAAAATATTATGAAAATTCAATCAAACTTATAGTTTGAGGCTGCTGAAACATTACCAATGTTACACTGCAAACAAGTAATAATCGCTGAGGACCAAATCTGGGTAATACGCTAGATGCGGAAGCAATTCAATGTGCAATTCGTGCGATTTTTCCATTGTTGCGATCGACTTGTGACATGGTGTATTGTCTTGGAACGAGCAATTTTTAGTTCGTCATTTGAGGTAATTTTTTAGGGATTTCTTTCTTTAAACGCACCAATAACTCGATACAATATTTGCTATTGATCTTTCTTCCTTTCTCAATGTAGTCAACGAATATTATTTCATGTGCATCCCAAAATACAGATGCCATAACCTTTCCAGCCGACTGTTGTGCTTTTGCTTGCTTCGGACGTCGTTTACCGGCTCTTGCCATTCAGCTGATTACCGATTTGACTCTGGTGTATAGTGGTGGATCCATGTTTCATCCATTGTCACATATCGCATAAAAATCCTTTTTATTGCGCTCAAACAGCGCACGGAATCATAGACGCGTTGTCGTTTTTGATGTATTGTTACCAAACGAGGTATCCACTTTGAACACAGCTTTCTCATAGACAAATGTTTGTGCAAAATATGTTTAACACGTTCCATTGATATCTTTACAAAGTCAGTTATCTCAGGCAACACGGGTTTTCAAAACAATTTCGTGAATTTTTTTTATGTTTTCTGGAGCCACAGCCTCATTTCGGCGTTCAGAGCATGGTGCATGATCGGTGGCTGTACGACAACGTTTAAATTCAGCATACCAGTCAACGATAGTTGATTTTCCTGGTGCAGAGTTCCATCAAGAAACAGTGTTTAGTCAACACACAAAAATTTGTTTTCCATTGTTTGGAAATTAACAAAAGTAGCGACACTAAAACAACTGTAACTTGTAAATTTAATGATTGAAATGTCATGAAATTTTAACATGTATCTTTTGAAGGTTGGTAGAATTTAAAAGTCATATGCATTTTAAATTTGTGGTACCATTGTCTTAGACCGGGAACTTTTCAGGCGATGTAATAATTTTTAGGCTAAATTTTATTTACGCCAAAATTTCCCCATACATATTTATGGCAGGGAATTTTTTATATATTTTAGAAAATTAACGAAAATAAGAAAATCACATGATTCTGATTATCCCAAAAATAATGTTATATTTTTTAGTAATTTTTGGAATACACAATTCATTGTTAAACATTAAAAATAAGGATTTTCGATTGATATCAACATTTCTCCAACTTTTGATACCATAAAATTAAAATGTTGTGTCACAGCCGCTCTAAGGTAAGTTTTAGTTTATGTCTTTGTCATTTGGTCTGCAAAAATGTTGAGTTTTTCCCATGGAATAGTACCATTAGTATCGATCTTTAAATGCCCCTAAATGTTAGCAACTTTAATAATTTGAGTACCATAATTTCGTACAACTGGCTTACTAAAGTTTACTTATATTGCTTATATGTGTACAATTAATTTATAAATTGATTATTTTTCAATATTGCTGATCTGAACATTGCATATAATAAATTAATATAACCAGGGATTTTGGACACACTTTTTATTTCGTGATTTGCATCTAGAGTCAGTAAAAACACTCGGCATTGCGGCGTGAAAACAAATATACTTATCGTTTGATGTAATTTTTTGATGAGATTTTTAATATTTGTAACTAAATTTTACATTTTCTACGTCATTTCAAGACTAATATTGATAATCATTTATTAATATCGTTTTTGACAATTTGACTACCATACAGCCGTAATTTATTTACTTCAACGTCAGAGTATTACTTGCTACTCTCATATAATGACAGTTATTCACTAAGAAGAATTATGACGCCAGCCTAACGGCTGTACGCAAACTTCAGCCTCGTGAATAACAGCCACGATTAAAGCAAATTTTTCATAAAATCCATTTCAGGTCCCATTTCATAAAATCCACTTTCGTTACTAAAAATGATGGGTTAATAGATTAAAAATTAAAAAATGTATTTGAACCTGGCCATAGAACATTTTCCTGATCCTTTAATATCTGGTGATCACTTTGCAAGTTCAGAAAGAATTACATTTTTACCACAATTTACAGTTTTGAAGAATTTTCTCTATTCCTAAATTTAAATTATTATTTATTTTATAATTCGCTATAACAATTCTCTCCTCGAAAAAGGTATATAAAGCGAAATGTTATTACTTGTTTTTCAGTTTTATGTAAAAGTGTGTGATAGTGTTTTCTCAGTATATTATAGTCTCTTGTCAGTGGTTATAGTGTTCGAATTTGAAACTAGTAATTTGCAGTTGCTAAGAAGTGTATTATTTAGTTTGAGTCGTATTAGTCGTCAAATTGCTATGCGAAATATTCGATATAATTATCGAAAAATTAAACCAGTTTCTAACGAAACTTTGAAAAACACTTTTATTAAACATGGTGTTAATTTAAAGAAAGATTTCAAAAGAAATTCTAAATTAATAACATCCTTATTTAATTTGTTAAAATTGAAAAATAACAGAAAAAATTATTTAAAATTTTATAATGAAATAAAAAAATTAAAGAGTTCTCCTTCAAATATTTGAAGAACCGCTAGAAATGGTCGATCCCACATCTGTTATAATATTACCCTTTACAGATTCTGTAGAAATAAGTTCTGAAAATGAAAACACAAATTTAATTGATATTTAAAATATTATTTCGAGTTTTTCGAGAAACGTTTTCTTGTGAAAATTATTTTGATATAATCAGTTCTAAAAAAAATATTCGATTATTAATTCAAAACTTGCTTATCGAACGAGAGCATCCTTGCATGTTGTCTTTTGGAACGATTAATAAAAATAAAGCAAGTGTAACCATTTTTGCAAAATGTTCTTATGAAGATCACTTTCAAAAATTTCAATTTTCATTTTTTTCCAACAAGACTACAAATTTCTACTCCATCGGAGGTGATTTAAGTAACCATCTAGGCTGTAAAACATATAAACAACTTCGCGGTTTCATTAGGAACAAATTGCAGAACCAACTCGAAATGAATTATTCAAATAATATTCATTTACAACAATTTTCTATTGTAAACGAAAATTTGTTTTTGGCGGGAAATAAACAAAGTATTGTAAAAAAGACGTTCTAAGAAAAGTGCGATTAAAGTTGTCTGATCTAGTTGCAGGATGCAAAATAATGGATGTGGTATACAAAATCAGGCACAAACACTAAATAATAATATTACATTTTTTTCGAGCAAGCCTCTTTATATTATTTTAAAAAACAACGATAATTTTGGTTTGCTTAATTCCGCAGATATTATTATGCATGTAGATGTTACTGGAGGTCTAGTGCGAAAGCCAAAATGCTGTGATGAACATAATTACTCTCAAATTTACTATTATGTTTGCCTAATTAGTTACAATAGTGTTTCGATAACAATATATGAACTAGTGAGTTCAACTCATAGCACACCTTCAATGAACAGTTTTTCTCACAAATACCATTCATCGAAAATATTTCGTCCAAAAACAATAGTAGCTGATTGGTCTTGGGTTTTTAGAAATTCCATTCAAAACGAAGTTAATGGATATGGCATGCTCAAAAATAAGTCACATAATATGACCATTTTTATTTGTTGCTGCCATTTTGCAGCAATTTTAATCCGCAACATTAAAAAAAAATTTGGAAAACGTTCTTCTGCATTGTTATTTTTCATGATGATTGATAGTAACAGTCTCAAAGATGTAGTTGAAATTTATAGACTATTAGTAGTTACTTGCTGCAGCAAACATAAAACTAAACAATTCATCAAAACACAAAGCATCTTATTAAAAATTATGAAGGATAAAATATATGATGAAATTTATCCATCGGAGAAAGAAACTAATCGATATGTAGAAGAAGAATTATTTAAAGACGATGAGGAGTACTTATTTAGCAACGAAGGAAGTAACTGTTTATAAAGCTTCACCGCTCTATAAACTGTTTGAAAATATTTTATCACAATTAATTATCGAAATTAATGAAGACAATGAATCCGAGCAAACAGAAATAAATGATTTATATTGTCTAGAATTGATTAAATTTTGCACTAGAAAAGACATGGCATATTTGCTCTCTTGGCCAACAATAATTGTGAAAAAATTTAACTGCGCCAAACGATTTTCTAATTCTTTAGTCGAAAGCTATTTTCATATGATTTGAAAACAAATTAATTGTTGAAAAATATTTTATGCTTGGACAGTTTTTAGAAATTATTAAGTAAATAACGCATCTTTCTGGCAAATCAAGTCGATTATTCGAATGGAATCCAGATGTTTCAAAAAGTCGAAAAACTGGTTAAGTATAAAGAAGAAGTATCAGCGGTTTGAACGCCGAATGCGCCCAAAAATCCATTTATTGCTGAAATTTGGAAACGAAAATGAAACAAACGAGTTCCAAGATACTCAGGTAAGTTAGCTTTGAAAAGAATCTAGAATAAAAAAAAATTCAATCGTTTGACATAAATGGGATAAATATTACGACAGCATGGGCTAGAAAAACTATGATCTGGAAGTATACGAATTTAGATTTCATGAGAGATGGAATATTTGGATTTCAAACATCTGTTACAAATCACTTTCAAATAATGGGTTCATGACTGAGGAAATATATATGTTTGGAATCGATACAATATATATGTTTGGAAAGGGTCCAAATACATAAAATATATAACAGTCCAACGACGTACAAAGCACATGATCCAAAAAAACAGACTGAACTCGAATTATACGGAAATAAAACTGTAATTATTTTTCCAGTATGCAGAAACAACCATTGGAAAGTGTCAATTGTCGATTTGAATAAAAGGACTTTATTGGCATACATCCCATTAAACCCCGAAAATTGTCAAGGAGAAATGATTAAAAGAACAACAAATTTTGTTAAAGGAATGTTAAACTTTTATGAAAATCGAAATATTAAATTAAAAAATATTTACTGTGGTTTCTCCCTATGATATGGTTATAATTGTGGAGCATTAATAATCTATGCTGTAGATCATATTGTGAATAAAAGAGAGTTCTTTATCCGTAAGCGACCATTATTTGTAATTCGTCATTTTCTAGTGAAGATCGAGTATTCCCTTGCGGAAGTTGCGATCGAAAAATATACGAAACTTGTTTGACAACCTTAGAAAATCATAATAAAAAGTGTGAGTTTTGCTTTAATTTGATCAAATAAATAATATTTGTTTAACAATTTGATACATCAGATTTTTTTAAATTTTTAACAAGGTCATAGTTAAAGAACTATTATTATACATATTTCTTCCTTATTTTATATTTTATAACGTTTAAACAAAAATTACAATATTAAAATTAAAGTACAATTCGTTTTATTTTATTATCTATAGAGGTTGTTACGTTGTTACATTAATTGTTGGTTTACCAGAATAAGGTGATTCAGAATATTTTTCTAATTGACATTGTCCATTACCAACATTCTATACACCAGAGGTTGCGGTAAGATCTTCCAATTTGTTTAAAATTCTAAATCCTACACTTCTTCTGCTTCTCCTGGATGTGGATTATTTTAGCTATTAAGTATTGTCGCTTTCTCGACAGAGATTTGACTGATTTCGTGAATGTTTTAGTATTTTTGTGATTTTTAGATTAATGAATGAGTTAATTGAATTCCACAAGGTCCACGGAATTATTTGAAAGGCGTACCGACAAACCGATGGGCGGAAAGCGGGGCTCGTATCTCTTTCTTTTCGTCATTTCCCTTTTGATGTGTTCTCTTGCTGTAGCTTAAATTAAATGTTTTTATTATATCCAAATATACTGAGAATTGAGGTTGTGTTTACATTTCTAGAGATATCTCAGTTGATCTAATAATTCTTAATATATTTGGTTATAACACAAAATTCTATAAATGGTCTGCATCCGTAGATGAAGACTTGCTCCCTATTTTTTTTACTAACGTGAACCCCAACTAATAATTCATATTCCTCAGGATATGTTTAGATCTCTATTGATATTTATTGTGGCTCTAAGAATTCTCACTATATTTGTTTCTAATTTTAAATTCGAAGGAGTGCCCTGCACTGTGCCATCGGATACCGATTTTCTAGTTATTTTTAAAATTTTTAGTGTTAGTGAATATTGATTAATAAAATTTTAAAGACGCTATAATTTCCTTGGGTTTTTTAAAATGGCCTCCAATTATTTAAAATAATGTTAATAAATTAAAAGTTCAATTCAGCTTTATACAGGTATCATTTTGCACCTACACATTTAAACGTTTTAGCCTACACACTTAAACGATTAGCATAGACTTAGTAAAAACTTCACACTGTTTTTGCTATTTTTTTACTATAAAAACTTTAGCAGTATCTTCATATGCATATCGTTTCATGGATATGGTAGCTAAAAAAGGGCTAAAGTTAAGGATAGGTAAATCGGGAAAAGTTGATTAGAACAACCGTCAAAGTGTTTAAAGCAATTCAAATCAAACTCTTTATTATAGATACAAAAATTGAAATTCAGAGATCGAATTCGTCGAGACAGCAAAAATTAATTGCACTTGACCATTTTATCGACGATCTTGAACTTCTTCAAGTAGAATGTCGAACGGTCAGTCAGAAAGAGTGGGGTTGGTGAAACCATTTTTGCACACTGCCGAACCGATTCAGACAGTTTACATCGATGGTCTCGGGATATCGAATTAGAAAGAGTTGCATATGTGTATTTGTATGCATGTGTAGAAAGGCCATGCATATAGAAGCCACCACGGATTTGATAACTGAATCATTTTGGACTGCCTCTGATCGATTTATTGCAAGACGTGTACCATGCATCGATGTGTTTCCGACAATGACTTCAATTTTCGAAAAGCATGTACTCGACAGTTTGAATCAATTTTTAATCGCGAAACAAGATGAAATTGCGTCTTAGGTGATGAGAAAGCATTAAACAGGCACTCTTAATCGCCAGTAATCGAATTAAATCATTGTACTATAAAACAACACAGCGTGATTATAAATTCATTGAAGTATGGAGCGCAATACAATATAAAACGTCAGCGCGCGCTAATGGGAAAATGTCTCGATTTTATTAAAATGTACTTGATTGAATCAGGTGACTCGTGGTGGCGGAGTATGTTAAGAATCCGCATTCATCATAAGCTCCTAATCAGATCTGCAACCACCAATTATTTATGTACGACAATTAGTTTATTATTGTATATATTTACCTCCTTGGCTGAATCATATTAGTTATCTTGGGTTTTGGTTTACGTTAGGATTTTGACAAATAAATTATAGGAACTTCCCAGCAGTAAAGTCATTAACGCCACACTAATGACTCATCAGCGATAGTCAAGTATGACACGTAAGTTTCGTTTGTGACATATGTGTATGTGATAAGTCTGAACTAAATTTGTGTATGTATGGACAAATACATTTAATAATAAAATAAAAACATTTAATTTAAATGTGGACTAAAATTTCAAATTTATTTATCACAAAATAGTATACATTGTGTACCTCGACACATGTGTTGGTTTCCAAATGGCTGCAGTTTGAGTTTTTGTTGAATATTATTCGAGAGCAACAAATGAAAGAAAAAAAACTTAATAGTCACAACTAAGTACGCCAATATCCAATTCGTTCACTTGACACGATTCCACAATAGCAATATGATTCCACCATTACTAGTTTCATTTTACCAGCCACGCGATCCATCCAGCAATCGTTTTCTATCAAAACAGGGAAAATATAAACGGAAAACAAAGAATCATCGAAAATTAACATCACAAAAAAAATTATAAACTTGGTTACAGCTGATCTGCCGTAATAAATCGATTCCAAAAGATAATTTTAAATATCCAAAAACACAATTGTTACGTTTAGTTGAAATTAAAATAATATATTCAAATTGTTATAATTAATTAAGTACAAATTAGACACAATATAAAATCTTACCATTACGAATTATAATTTTTTCTTAAAAAGTTGTTTATGTTTAAAGAATCTTGACAGATCAAAAAACTCGAGAAAATTGATGTACTAGATTAAGCGATAATCAAGAGAAAAAATTGTACTACTAATATTATAGCAAAATAATTTTGAGATGCTCAAAACTAGATGTCACTTTAGTAACAATTGTGGAATTATAGCGACAAATAGTGCGAACATTTTTTAATCGAAATATATTTGTAAATTTCTAATTATAATTGGTGGTTTGAAAAGTAATGCGTGATTATTGTAATTATAATATTTTTTATTAATAATTTGTGCTGTTTACATAATTTTCGCACTATTTTCACAATACAGTAGTACAGAATATATACAGAAGTGACACAACTCCATTGTTGTATGAATTTCTTTCGACCCGAATATTTGACCTTCTACATCAAAATAGGAGTGGTAAAATAGTTTAGAGGTAGATAATAGAGAGCGTTAGTAGTTTGCAAAAAATTAAAATCGATTATAAAATCTTCGCAGTGTACAACTAAAACATTCTATCAATTTCAAATGTCACTTTGACTTTGACTGCAACAACCGTATGCTGTTATTGGTAAAATTAAAACATTTCTTTAGATTTAAATCTTATGAAACTGTGAATGATACGCAATTAATATTTAATAACGATACAATACAGGATTCATTAGCATTCAGTGCTCAAATTAAAGTGTATATACTAAAGAATATCGTCGAATGGATTATAGTAAGTGGTGATACATCTCAATCATCAATCTGTATGTGTCCCGTTTGGACGAAAGTATGCGGCAAATTGGCAATTCGTATGATGGCGAAATTGTAAACCAGAGCGAGCTGGCAGCCGAAGTATTTTTAATTTCTGGCGATAAACTGTTTGGAATTTTATGTAATGGTTGTACAGGCACGTACAGGTTGCCACGATGTATGTAAAATGTTCTCATTTGTATTAATATGCTCTTAGATGTATACTTTAATTTTATCCACTTTATATAGAAACGAGGTTATTTGTCCCATTTAATACTAATATTTTTTACCTTCTCGGACGAAAAATGGTCTATCAGGGTTTACCTTTAAATAGTTAGCTAACTTCAGAAAATTCGAACTCTGATCACTAATAACACCTCTGACACTTAATCTAATGCAAGCCAATTTATCCAAGGAAGTATTAACGATCCACGCTAAATCTGCAGTTGAATAACTATTATTTCCAAAAAAATAAGCCACAGCTTGCTTCCATTTAGATAAAATTCCCCGTACCATGACAACTAGCACTGATGTAGCGGGTATTCCATTACATGTAGCTTCACCAAAATCGACCAAACCTATAATTTTATCCTGCTTGCGGGGAAAAGTTAAAACGATTTAATAGCCGTTTCGTCGATGCTGATGACACATTCTTCTTTCATTTTCATTTGATATCCCGAAACTTTTCCGTTTTAATTTGTAACGCTTGAAGAATAAAATCGTGAAAACCGATGGCCAGGAATGTTGAAAATTGTCCGTTGTGCCTTGCAAAGTGCGAACCGTTGGTAAATTAAAATCTAGACATAAATTCCTATAAGCCTTAGAACCACAAAAATGTATGAATAAACAATAATTTTTCAATTCATGGCTAAACCGACCCTTTCTAGTTTGGGCATCCAAAAACATTTTAACTCTTGGATAAATATTCGACATTCCATTGCTACCTCGAACCTTAACTTTGTTATCGTACCGTAACCGCTTAACTATGCAGGCGTAGCATAGTTTAAGCTTTACGGGAAGTAGCACTATTTATTGCGAGAGAGGTCTGTACACTAACACTACTACGACCATTTTTTGGGACAAGTGCCGGTGATGAAATTGGTGTATAGGGCCAATCGGGAACGGAACTCATTTCCTGGCGCTGTATTACGTCCGATTCTGAAATAAAATAACTATTTTGAATATGTGGGGCAAAACATTTACCTTTAAACGATATCTTTTTGCGCTCCTGTTGATATCATCTTCTTTAAAATTTAATTTGCAATTTTATACTGCGTATACTGTGAACAAACAGTAAATCTCGTCTCATTACTCGCGACATCCATATTTTCGCTCTGTAATTTAAGATAATATTAATACTTATTAATATTATCTTAATGATAATTTAAATAATTTTTAAACGTACCTTAATTTAAATAATTTTTAAACGTAAATTTAAAGAATGTCATATTGGGACTACTCGTATTAGACTGACATTTAAATGCGGCACAATATTTTGTTTTATTCATTTTTCCTAAAAAAATATGTTTAAAATAATTATATAAGCACTAATAACAGCTCTACCTAACACAGATAATATTATTGTAGTACCTGTAGTAGTAACCCCTTATCCAAATCATTCCACCGTGCACATGCAAGATCTGCAAGATTTCTCTGAAATATTTGTCCAAATAATACACATGTACATAACTACATTCTAGTAAACACCTTTGGACAGAATATTTGCATTTGCCACTCTGCCTAAAATATATTTAGGAACATATAATATATTAGTTCCCTGGAAATTTTATCCTCCAGTATCCAGTATTTATCTGCCAGGACCATGGTATACTCATTCTCATGTATACTCGAACTTATTTATTCAAAACCAAATTAGTACGGCTCCGACATGCAAAGTTGATATTCTACCCAACCTCTGTAAATAAGAACAATCACAAACAAAACACAAACTTTTGTACCATATTTCCTTAACCTAAAATGCAATCACATTTCCGTAACATAAAAAATATAAAAATCCTGTAATATACCCGCAATCTTATTTAAAAACAAGAAAACTTTACACTTATGATCGAGTATCGATTTACCCAAAATAAATTATTTAAAAATAAATTGTTTTTCGATGTACTTACTTGATAATAGAAATTTCAACTTCTTTCACTCACTGTTTGACAATTTGACAGACATTCGAAGATAGAGAATTTATTTTTACACTTCTAAAAACTTTTAATATTTACAATATGATTTTTTTTTTCAAATTTAGAGCCATCTATTGGCGTACGTGGGAACTATTTTAGGAGTATTGTAAAAAAATGGTTTCTAACTGTCGTTTCTGTATCTATTCTGTGACTGTAGTTTGACACTTTGATAGTACAATAAATACGGATGAAATCGAAAGCCGATCGAGAAACTAATTAAATTAATAAAATAAAAAACCTTTCAATTTTTACTTGTACGAGTTCAAAAGAAAATTGTTGAGTTTTATTATAGTGAATTTTTGGTGCGTGAGAATAAAAAAAATCAAATAGTCCACTCAACCAAACAAAAGATCAGCGAGGTCTTAGTGCGGAACAAAGTAAAAATATACGGTCCAATCAACGAAATTATTATTGATCAGCGAGATCAAGGCACAAATATAATAAAATTATAAAAGTTAGTTAAAAGTTAGTTTTGTTAAAATTTTCATAATAAAACAAACGCAAAATGTTTACGAGGATCGACTGATCGTCGTAGAGGAAAGACGTGTTTTTGTCTCTCCTTTAAATAAATTATTATTAATATTTTAATTCAAATCAGTTTAGTGTGTGTATTGTGAGAGTGATGTGCTATTTTTGAGTGAGTTTTGTTCTTTAGAAGTTCACCTGTTAATACAGGTTGTATTATGAAAATAACGTTCAACACATATACAAACAGAGAAGTATCTTTTTATTCTAATTTTCATCCTAATTATATAAAAGTTAATTATTTATTATTGTTATTGTTATTATAACTATTTACATATATGTGAACGGTAATTTATAATCGTATACATAGAAACTGACATTTCAAGGGAATTCCCTTTGTATGTACTTAAGTACATAAAATATTGGTACCCGAGTAACCAAAATTTGAAATTACAACAGATCGAATTGTAACTTACCCAATAAGCGAAAATTTGTATACTCAAAATGGGTTGCCACCGTATTGTGACAAAAATGACTTTTTGTGGAATAAAATTGATAAATATATAAAATGCTAATGAAAGGAGGAAACAGTTTTCTGCCACGGGAAATTTATCATTTGAGCTGAAATATGTTGGATTGCGTTATCCATTTGGGTTTTTATTTAAATTTAATTACATTTTCATAACTTATTTTAATAATTTTCACTTACTTTAAACAATTCTATAAATTGAAATTTTATCGAAAGTCCTGATTTAAAACAATAAAGTTGTCGGCAAATATAATTCAATTTATTTTTATTATTATTTAAAATTTATTATTTATTTTTTTTATTTTTTATTTTTTTTACATACCGGAAGGTCAAGGAAGATTGTGATTGCAACATTCTTGATCAGGGGTCTATTTAATTACTTAAGCTTTGAGCATAAACTCAATACAATCAAATATGTTAACGATCTAAAGACTTTTTGCTATGGAATGTTGTTTTTCGACGATCTTTCTGGTTGAATTCAGGTTATGTTTTAGTGAAGTTGTGCGAATGTTAGATATAAATTAACCCTGCTTTTAGTTGGATGTATTTAAATATAGGTAGCTGAATGACAATACCGAATCTAAATTTTTTTTTATTTTTTTATTTTTTGTTTTATTTTGACATTATTGACGGAATATTTAGGTCATCATATGTATGATAATACTGCCGTGTCATTACGAACGTGAAGTCCCTCGGATAGATGGTGTTGGATGGGAAGATAGGGCAAAATAAGATTACAAGCAGTATGTGATGAGATGACCCATAGATGTGAATTAAATAACCTAACCAGTCTAGTAGAACTGATGCCGAATACATATGATGAATATTAGTATCCTTTACCTCAAACACAACTAACTTACATTAATTAACTAACAAACTCTAATCTAGAGTGTGAATTTAATTGAGACTAACATTCTAATATATTTAAGTAGTTAGAAAATGACTTTGCTGCGGTTCGCCCTAGTCGTTTCTGTGACTAACATCCTTTCCTAACTAACCTTATCTGTTAAGGATGCAGGCAGGGCCTGGGCCCGCATGATGCTGAAATATTATTCGCATTCAGATATAATTTGTTATTTGATTGTTGATATTTCAGGATTATGGTAACGTACCTAGGATCGCCGTTATGGCTGGCCTGTACGCCTCTATCATATCATATCATATCATACAACAAACGCAAAATGTTTACTTACCCATTTGACAAACAAAATTTTAACCGCATAGAAAAATAATAAAACTTTTATAGTTGCGATGGCGTTGCAACAAAGAGTGTACATGACATGAAATGCAAATTGTTCCATATTTCTCGGATGTTTACTTACGCCGTCAAGAAACAACGATGACATGTCTCACACTTGTCGTCGAAGGTCGACAGTCAAAGGACGAGTCATTTGAGAAATTATTGTAAAATCATTAATCAGTCATTTAGTTAACATACCACCAAAACTAGACAAAGAATTATTTTTTGCTTTTTCTTACACATTCAGTGGAAAAAGGTAAGAGATAGAAACGTAGTTCTTTCGTAAAATAATGTTTACATGCATGTTGACAAATTTCCAACTGGGTTGCTACAATTATTATCTCCTTTAAGTTGCTGAATTATTTTTCTCAGCACACATTAACAAAGTTAATTTGTTTTATTGCAAAACTTATGCAGTGCATTACCCCGGGAATTACTCAAACTTATTGAACACCCCTCATAAAAGCATTAATTTGTACATATGTATTGTATCAAAATCGGTAATCCAAAGTTTAAATAAATACTTTCATGAGCAAATGGTTACTCCGAAGAGAATGAATTGTCAATTAGCGGTTATTCATTTTAATGAGCCACAGAATTCCATTAGCTATATGTTCTTGCAGGAGGTATGCGAAGTTCACTATAGAGCATTTTAACTTATTTTATCATTAAAACATGAATTTTTTACTGCAATCGTATTCTCGTTCTCGTGCTTACATCAAGATAATATAAATCGATTTTCTTTTTATATTCTGAGAGCTTTTCCAATTCTGATTATTATTATTTTTTTCAATAATTTGTATGATGAAATGATTTATCGCTAAAATAAAGCTTCGATTAACCTATATAGATATTTATTAAGTAATTTTATAAGATTTGTTTTATAGATTTCATCGGATTTTTTCTATTTGCTCTTTCTATAAGTGATTCATTCCAATGCCAATATTAATCAACGTGTTTGTTGTTGCTCCTCGACTTTACTTAATATGAATGCGATGGATAAAAGTATTTCTGCTTTAAAAAAAACTTGCTAATTTGTATATTGCTATCACCGCAAATGATTAATTTGATAAAGCATTAAGCAAGAGGCCAAACAGCAAAAACATAAAGATCTTGAGATTTAACCCGACTTCCGTTTTTTTTTTCATTATCAGAATACCTTTTAAATTAGATAATGAATTTTTTTATCAAAAGATTTTCATTCATATTTTTCTTATAATTTCCCAGAATTTTTTTTAATCTTTAGTAGAACAAAATAAAAGTCGTTAAAATAATTGAATTTATTAAATTTTTATAAAATAAGTAAAAACGTAAATATATACACGGTACGGTAAGATGAAAATATTAAGATGTTGTGTAAGGATGTTATAACTTTATTAATCTGGTACAACTTGGGATGTGCAAACTATATATAGTTCGTTTATAAATAAACATTCTTCTAAGAAAACTTAAATAATTAAGGTTAAATATGCAGTACACATTTGTAATTAGTTTTTAAATTATAAAAATTGGAAGAGTGTTTATTATTAAAAGCGGAATAAGTAACCGAATCTCAATTCTAATTGCTGCGCTCAGTCAGTCTCCTTATACTCCGAACTAAAGTAAAAAGCAACAAAAGAGTAATGCCAGGATTTCATTCCAGAAGAAATAAAAACGTTTATCAGACAATACTAACTTTATCCCATCCCAGAATTTTTAAAATTGGTAATAGTGGTTTGAAGAATTTAGACTTTGTTCTGCTATTCCAATTAAGATAAACACTCGAAGTTTTAATTTATTGTTTTTGGGCAAAAAATCTTGATTATATTAAAATACAGAATAATTGAGATGAAACTTGTTCCAGGTGCAGTATACATGTTACATTTAATTATGGAATTCGATCTCGTGCATGTGCCCACCTCGAGCATGTTTGCAGCGATTGATTGTTTGGGGCAAATTTTTCACCATCCCTTCACACGTATCGGCCGGAACGTTGGCAATTTCGCGTGTTTATTGATTGATAAAAGTGTGCGACCAAACCTAAGTAACATTCCTGGTTGATACCATGCCCATCCGCACACTGGATAGGTTAGGTTGGTTGATGATGTAATTGACTCGGATTCAGACACCTAAGTATTCAATCGGAGCGGGGATGGGCGTTAATATGTCATTTACTAATTTTTACATGATGGTATCGATACACTTGTATCGTTGAATACACGTAGACAATGTCGACTTATAATTCTTGCCAGTAGTGTTTGAATTATCTACATATTTTGATCTTCTGTTTGAGAAAATTATAGGAACCAGAGAAAATCATTTTGTAAATTTTTAAGTATGTAGCGTTCTCCACTGGTTTATTGTTATTAAATAAAACAATAAAAATTAAATTTATATTGAAATATTTTAGTTTTGAAAAATTAGATTTCTTATTCTGAAAATTTTAGTCATCAGCGTCAGTAACTTTAGTTTCAGAAATTAAAAAAAAATTAATCACACTTAACTTAGTTGTTCAAAAAGTAAAGTGTGATTAACATTTTTTAATTCCTCAATTTAATACTCAATTGCCGTTTGTTAGTATGTACTAGTATCCACCATCGATATTAAATAGTTCGATAACTAATAAACCTAAACTTAAATTTGCGAATTGAAAGAACGGTTGTTGTTACTGAATCGTATTTTACGCCATCTATTAATAACGGGTACGAAATAACATTAAATTAGTTCAAATTATTAGTTAGTAATTTAGCCAATAAAATGCTGCCATTAATTTCTAGCTAAATACAGATTTTATCTAAAATGCTAGAATCGGGTATGTGATAAAGGTACAAAATTCGAAAAATATTTATTTTACTGACATCTACTGAGATTTGGTAAAACTAAAGAAATATGTAATTGACTTAAATGATAAATATTTTGTTCTTTGAACTGACACATATTTTTTACTTGCATGAATTAATTTAACAGTTAAATGATTTTGAGCTAATTAAATGAGAACCACCTACATTAGGTATGAGACTGAATTGGCAGGTGGCAATGGTAGCTAGATTATAGGCCAGCTGGAAAAAATATGTATTTATGTTCACCGTCCCTCAAGGCTGATACTAATCGAGCAGCTTTCGACCCCAGCAGCTTTTGATTAAATGGTGTAATTCTGACAATTCAGATGACAGCTATGGCTAATAGCAATGAGGAGGGCACCGTAACCGAATAGTTACGCCCGTTTGAATTTACATAACTAATTATATGTCTCTGTCCTAACTAAATACAACTGCTCAGTTCTAAAGGTTTCTGCGTTTGAAGTCTTCTTACTGCATTGGTGGTGTCCAACAAACTTCGTATGTCTGCATGTTGGTGCCGACGTATCTGCTGAATGTGTTTCTCTGCATGTTTTTTTTTATTTCTTCACTGACATTTTCCATGTTTAAGTGTCTATGTAGGTTATCATTTCTGACGTACCATGGTGCATTGAAAATGCGACGCAGCACTTTGTTTTGAAAACTTTGTATCATTTGTGTATTTGTCTTCTTGGTACAACCCCAAAGTTGAATACCATAGATCCATACTGGTTTAAGTATTTGCCGATATAATAGTAATTTATTGTGTATTGTAAGCTCAGAATTTATACCTATTAGCCAATACATTTTGCTATATTTGATGTTCAATTCTTATTTTTAAAATCCAGTTGCCAAATAATCCAGAATATCTGTATTTGGCATATCTTTGGTGTACAGGATATACAATATAGGACGCAGTACGCTAAGATTTAAGAATATGATAGAACTGCTTAGGTAGATCTCGATGCAATTTAAATTCAAGTTCTTGGTGCCAAGCTTTGTCGAAAGTTTGTGCTACATCTAAGAAGATACTGGAGCTTATTTTCTTTTTCTCAAGTGCGTCTTCTATTATGTCCGTTACTCTGTGAACTTGTTCTATCGTAGAGTAATTTTCCCTAAATCCAAATTGGTGTGTGGAACTAAATTTTGTTCTTCTATTATTCACTTGAGCCACCTTGCCTCCTTGTCTGAGCAGTAATTTTTCAAATAATTTTGAAATTCCAGAAAGTAGTAAAATCGGCCGGTACGACTTTTTGTCTTTTTTACTGGGTGTGCCTGGTTTAGGTATCATAATTACTTCAGCAATCTTCCACTGTCGTGGGACATATTTTGATGAATGGCTTTTACGAGTTGGCCAGTAATTAAATTATAATCTGGGGCTTTTTTCTCATTTAAATTGTACTTGATCTCATATTATGATCATCAATTTAGCTAATTGTTGTTATGTTTTTATCTGCAGTTTGTCTAGGCAACGGTTGAAAGGTTTCTTCCAAGTGAGCCGCAAAAAAAGTAGCTTTTTGCTTGTCACTTTTGGCCCAGGTTCCTTCCTCACATATGCGGCACATGCATTTTGGTCCTTTTAATCCCTTTGTTGCTTTCCAAAGAGAGTAATCAGTATCTTTATGTTCGGTGAAACCACTTAAGTACTTGTTAATAGTTTCGTTCTTAATTTCTTTTAAAAGTTGGTTCAGTTTATTGCACAGGCAATTGACGATTTTTTTGTTTTCCGGAGCGCGTGTCCTTTGCCAGGTCTTTCGTGCTTTCCGTTTCTCTCGAACTAATTCCCTGACTTCAAGAGGATAAGTTTGATTTCTATGGGATTCGGTATGATTAGTAGGAGAACTTCCCCATGCTGCTTGTCGAGTAGTACTGTTAAGTACCTCCAGTTCGTCTTCCAATTGTACCGATGTTTTAATTGGCACTTGCAGATTTTTGCTCTTCAATTAGTTCTTGGAATAGATCCCAGTCAGTTTTATTAATTGTTAGCTTAGGCAAGTTATCCTAATTAATTATCATTGTGCTGAGTGTCATGATAACAGGTGAGTGGTCAGAATATATCCCCTCACTATTTTCGAGACACATGTAGTTCTCAAAAATCCCTTTCGTTAAATATAAATGAAAGGGATCTGGTATTTTATTTATATCAGCAGGCCAATATGTTGGTTTACCTTCAGATTTATGATTCTTAGGTTGTCAACGTTGTTTACATTGTAGACGTCAGGGACGCAAAAGAAAGTTATATTCCATCAATTGTTTATCCAACCCGAATCAGAACCTTTATGTCTTTCTAAAACCATTTTTTAATTTATGTTCTCCTGAACAACTGCAAATTAAATTAAGTTAACGAAATATCACGGACACAAAACATATAAAAATTGACTAAGTCTTGCACTATATTTTTCGGATTCCAGATCTATTTTTCATTTTTCATTACCATCTGCAATTTAAAAATCCAAATATGGCTTTCTCTTAATTTTTATCAAATGTGGTTTATACTAAGTCGTGTACGATCGACAAGAAGTGGCAATATAACAACGTATTAATTTTTTCTATCCTGCCTTAACTCGATAATCATGCAAAGTTGAAAATAAATTTAATTAAATAGGTACAACAACAGGATCGAATCGTTATAAACTTATAATAAAAATCTTCTTAAAATGCTTCTGGTTGGTAGTATAAATGTTAACCAAAATTATTTTCCACATAGTAAATTACTTGAGTCCTATTCTTCCACACTTACCCTAATTAAAATTATGTAACAAATGTATGACCTCATAACTCGCTCGCCGATGTACTGATGAAGCCTTTTCGCCACGTTCACTATGTTATTTTTTCGGTATGTGTATTGTATCGGTCGGTATTGTATAATACAAAATCAAGGTTTAGGAAAGAATTACCTTCCACAATTTATAAGATATAAAATTAATTAATTAAAGCGAATGCAGTTTACTAAAACCAAATAATAGTTCCATCACGAGCTATAGAGTATTACTACTATTCGTATTGGTGCCTATGTGTTAACCCACGATGCAGATTGCGGGTTCCTATCGAACATTGAGCCCGCTTTAGTTTCTCTGTTCGAATCAAAAAAGAATATTAAAATGGAAAGTACGAAAATAAGCAAGAAGCGATCTACGTAATAACAAAAAAAAACGACATGCATTGTACACTTTGTTCTCCTCTATAATATTTGTTTCATTTTACTACATTTTTATACAATTGAAAAAAGTATAGCAAGAAATATTAGAAGCTAAAACAATTTTCATACGTCATCGCCAATATCGTTCTATCTACGATAGAACCGCTTCTACAAAGTAAGCAAAATTTACGTGCGTCGATGAAAATGCACTAACTTTTCACTTAAAATAAATGCGTATACACAGGGTGTCCCAGAGTTGGACGACCAGACGAAGCAGAGTGATTGGGGAGTTTATTTCCAACGAAAAACTATCAAATAAAGTTTTTTTGAATTTTTGATGGTGCAAAAGTTATTCCACTTTTAGTATTTTTAGAGAAATCGCATGCTCCAAACAATTGAGTTCTTTTGTTTAACTTTATTTTTAAATACGATCTAGAACAGTATGCCTTTCCAAAAACATCATTTTTGTAAGCTATATTATCTTATGTCAAATAACAAAAAACGGTTTTGTAAAGTCTCTTTGTTTCTAAACAAAATTATGTAGATGCTTAAGTGATGCTAGCGGGAAAATAATGTACTATAGAAAGTTGACTCAGATTTTAAAATGGTATCACACACCGGTCTAGTCACAACAGAATGGTTTTTATCAATTTTTTTCACAAAGTAAGTCGCGTTTATTAAAAAAATGCACTTATTAAAATTTCGATTTCTAAAATTGATGCTTTGTCAGAGATATAACAAAATGAATAAAATGTTTTTTTTTTAAATTTTAAATATTATGACAAGTGCTCGAAGTGTCCACCATTTGGCAAAATACGAATACATAGTCGGCATCGCCGTATAAAATTATACTGAATATCTCCACCATTTTAAAACATGTTTTGTCACTTCATAAAATGTTGTTGGCATCGACGCAGAATTTGCAGTGCAACTGTTTTCTTTTTAAAATACGATGCAATCGTATGCAACCGTTGCACCCTCAAACGCCTTGATAAACAACGAACACTTATAGATGGGTTGTCTGTCACCATTCCAATTACTCTATCTCTATATCAAGTTAACCGGCTGTTTTATATCTTCTCGGACCTCGTCTTCACTGAACATTTAATGTACGTTTTGAAATACTCTGTAATCGGGAAAGCGTTCCCCATTTGGATATCGGTTCTGGTATTCTCTTGCTGCTGCTCGGGCGTTGCAATTATTTAAGCCATAAATGACATGCATTTCTGCATATTCGCAATGGGAATAAGCCACATAGCTTATTGACATTTTAATTATAAACGTTCGAGTATGTCTGTATGAAACTACTTACATGAATTACAAAATGTTTTTCTTTTTATACCACAAATTTGGTTTAATTCGGGCTACTAAATTTGCTTAAAAAAATTGTTATACTTTAGTTTACCATTGTGTTCATCATTTTGTTTTATTTCTGACAAAGCATCGATTTTAGAAATCGAAATTTTGTTAATTACATTTTTTAATAAATACAATTTACGTATAAAAACATTATATTGTAAATAGACCGGTTAAAATCTGCATTAGTATCGTATATTTTTCTGATAGTGGGTCAACTTTCTCTAGTACACTATTTTTCCGCTGTTTTAAATGTCAACAAAAAAATTTAAGAAATAAAACGATTTTACATAACCACTGTTTTTATTTGACAGAAGATAATACAGCCTATAAAAATGATTTTATTGGAAAGGCACACTACACTCTTCTAGATCTTATTAAAACAGAAGTCTTGTTTTTTTATTAATTTTTTTGTGGGTGTGCATGCGATTTCACTAAAAAACACTAAAAATGGAACAAATTTATCGAAAAAACGTTACTTGGTTGTTTTTGATTGAAATGAGCTCCTCTTATCACGAGCTTCGTTTGAGCGTCCAATTCTGGGACACCCTATATATAACAAAAATGAAGTCTTTATTCCATAAGGAAAAATTATTTATTCAGTAAAATATACAATAACTTTGAAATATTAAATATTTATTTTAATTCAGTCTCATAATTCATTTTTCCATCACTTGTATAATTCACTTTTATTGCTACTTCTTAACCTGCAATAAAATATACTCTCCCTCGTCATTTAGTGCTACCGAATGGTTGACAAACTTTTCCAATATATTATTATGCTGTTCCATTAACTGAAGTTTTTTATTTCTATATTCCTCTAGGTTCGCTTGCTGGGTTTTCCGCTTTCTATGCTCCATCAACGTAGTACTTGTATATGACGACGACAGTTCTGCTTCTTCCCGTGTTTCACGATTACAGCCTAGAGTGCCACTCAGGTTCGACACCGTCGAGAGAGGCTGGATGACAGGGTTGTCCCTTAAAATGTCATCCACTTCCTCGAAATATTGCCAGTGCTTCTTATTTCAGCCAGCAGTGTTGTTGTGGTCTTTCACCTGTTTATATTGTTTGACCATAATATTTTTTTCTAAAAAAAAGTCTCTAATTTTCAAATAAACCTTTTTTTTATATCATTTTCTAGGGCGAAATAGCTATCCTTTATGCAGCTTAGTAAAACAATATATTTTCATTAGACCACTTAAAATGGTTATCTTCTAAAAATTATAATTATTAAACAAAATACAATTTTATTTACCCAAATTACAAATTCTATTTCTTACCTGAATTACTAACTGTTATCATGTTTGAATTCAATAAAAACTCGTGCTACTGTCAAATAAGAATCTCAAATTTTTTTCAGATTAAAATTATCTTATCGGAGACTTATCCGAGCTTAAAAAAAAACAAAACATAGAAATATTATTTTCCTCGGATAGTAAAAAAAACGCTTCTTTGTTATTTATTTCTCCGATCGCTCAGACATAAAAAAAACACCCCGCAACTTGTTCTAAGTTGATGCATTTGATCTTCAACAATTATTCTTGAATTTTGGGTGCCCCATATTCTGTAATTTTGTTTATTCACGTGACCATTGAGGGGGAAATGGGTCTCATCACTCATGAGTTTGTGATTGTGATTGAGATTGAGTCGATTCAGAATTAACTTAATTAGTTTATTCTGTTCCACAAGGCTATTTAAAATTGCTTGGACAGTGTTTTTGTAATTTTCGGTACCGTTGGTGTAATTTTTTTTCGAACTTCGAAAATTCTCCCTACCCAGTTTGTTATGGGTGCTTTCCAGCACATTTGACACATCTTGGTTCGCGCGCACAATATCATTGCGTATGGTTATTGCCTTGGCATTTTTTACATTGTACTATTCTTGTACTGCCTCTTTTAACAGCTTCGATCTTTACTCGCATGTTGAGTATGCCAGTTATATTGTAAATTTTTTCTATTTGCTCGGATTTATCAAACGTCAGCATGAACAGAGAAGTCCTCCTTTTGAATCGGATTCTAGTCGGTTCTCACCGCTACGTCTCTATTTTTTAGTAATGTTCACGGCATCAAGGATTTTAAATCCTTTATTTTCTAGGTTCTACATTATTGAATTACTCTCACAGGTTGGATGTAGGCCTCTTGCCATGACCTTTATGGGACGCTCGGTTTTATTTTCGTACGTGCACCACTGATATATTTCCTTATTCAGCTTCATTGACAAGTTTCTGAATGCGTTGGATTAGAAGTGTTAATCTTCCATAAATTATTGTTTAGAGCAGTGTTTTTGTACTCTTGTCCCGTAACAGTACTCATTACACTTTGGATTTCTGAATAGTTGATTACTCCTAGTATACAAATCGATGAAGAGACTTTTACCTTTGGCTGTGCTTCATTTTGTTGAGATGGTTGCCGTTCGGGTGATTTTTCTATCTCTAGTGAGGACTCTGCTTTTCTTTTTTTATTAGTCTTGTTTTGTTTAGCTTTTCCCTTATTCAGAATCCAGTTAGTTTCTCTATCTAACTTGTAACGTCGCGCCTACGCCGTTACTAGTGTCTAGCCCTGATTGCATTCTTCGTTTGGTTTTCAATGTGGTGGATCAATGTGGTTGAATTTGATTTGTTTTTGACTTCGGGTTTTGACTTCTTTTTTTTTGCTTTTATAATCAAACAATAGGTCGTCTTGTTTTTGGACTGAAAAAAACGATAGCCAGTCGAGAAAGTGTAATTAACCTATAGACACCAATTATATTATATAAAATCATATTAAATATTTAAAAGTAATTAACTCGTATGTTTTGTGAGGAATAAGAAAAAAAATTTGGAACAAAAATGGACGTTAAGTTTTGTGTAAAATTTGATAAAAACCATGTGTTTAAAACTGTACTGAGGAACAAGATCCTCGAAATTCAACTCTATATGAGTTAATTAAATAATATAATTTTGTAAAATTATAATAATCAGTTTATTTATAATAAATATTTAAAGTTTGGAAACGAAATATTATCCATTTTTACGGTATGGTACAGTAAATCTCGCGTACCTGATTAAAGCGGAACTATCCGTTAATATGACCTTGGTGGTTTTCGTTTTAAAATAATTTAATTAATTAATAAATCTAAACTAAAATAAATAAAAATAAACTATTAAAAAATAAGTATCAAATAAAAAATTTATTAATAAAAATTTCAATAAAACGAAAATTAAATAAACATCCTGATAGGGGCAGGATGCAAAAGGGAATTTTCATCAGCAGTATGTCCTTGATTTGGCAGGCAACTGTGTACAGTAAGGACGTAAATAAGCGAACTGCGAAATAGTTGGGAGTGCTTCGGCCCCAGTAAAGATTGCAAAGAATAAAAAATAAAAAAAAATAAACATCCATGTGATTGTGAATAATAAGTGCAGTGATATGCAATTTATGGTTTAATATGGATGATCAGTTATCGTATATTAAATTAAGGCATTAATTGAGTGCAAACACTAATTGAGAAACTCAAATTAAAAATTATTAAACTAATAAAAGGCCACAAATCCTAAAAAATGTTTATATTCTGTGTACAAATACACATGAGTTTGAAAATTCTACGAATGCAGCAAAATGAAAATTCACTCGAGTGAATATAAAACCTTTGGCCAACGTCATCATCATTGCTATTGGAAAATGGATACCCACAACGAGCCTTAAGACAACCTGCAAGTCTAATTTAATTAGTAAATATATTTTCTTTAAATTTTTCTTCTTTTTAATAATATCCGAGGGCGGATTGAAAATGAAACTACCTAGCGCTAGATGGCAGCACAAACACAAAATGTTTTTTAGAAATTGCGATCTGTCAAACGTCAGCTGTTAAAATTTCACCCAAATTCATCGATTAGTTTATTTGTTGTAGTCGTTTGAAGTAAACAACTTTTGTGTTTCTTGAAAAATGGAAAAAAACGAATTTCGTGCAGTGATTAAACACTATTATTTGAAAGGGAAAACGGCGAAAGAGACAAAAGAAAAGCCCGATAAACATTACGGTGAGTCTGCTCCGTCAGATTACATGGTGAAATATTGGATTGCTGAATTGAAACGCGGCCGAAGAAGCACTGCAACAATACCATCAACAGGAAGGCCAAAAGAGGTGGTTACTGAAGAGAATATCAAGAAAATCCTCGATATCGTTATGAATGATCGCCGAGTCATGCTGCGTGAGATTGTTGAAATGGTAAACATATTATATGAACGTGTGTTCAACATTTTGCATGAACATTTGCATATGAAAAAGCTATCGGCAAGATGGGTGCCGCGTTTGCTCAGTGTCGAACAAAAACGAGTTCGACAGACCACTACACACAGCACTAGATACGATGCTAAAATTACGTGAAATACACTTCGAATTGGTTGATCATCCACCTTATAGTCCAGATTTAGCTCCTAGTGACTTTTTCCTGTTTCCAAACTTGAAAAAATGGCTCGCAGGACAAAGATTCCTCTCAGACGAAGAAGTGATTATCGAAACTAACGCGTATTTTGGGGGGTTCCCGAAATCGTATTATACAGATTGTATAAAAAAGTTGGAATATCGTCTTACTAAGTGTGTCGAACTAAATGGAGACTATGTTGAGAGATAAATGGTTTTTAGCAAAAAAAAAATGTGTTTTCCTACTTAGGTAGCTTCATTTTCAATCCGCCCTCGTATAACTTTTGTAGGATTAAGTTTAATTTTAGGTATTAGTCGAAAGTGATAATTATTATATTTCTTTGTTTTGAAAATTTACTACGCAAATTTTCTTTCATAGTTGTGTTCTGGTGAATTCATTTCTCTACTCTTTAATAATTATTCCTTCTGGCCCTGACGTCAAATTAAGTGATAAGAATTTTGTTTTGTGGTGATCAAGTATTATTACTTGAAGTCGATTTTTTATGGTCAGTAGTTATTATAATGTATTTTTTTTTGTAATTATATTTTTAACTGGCTTTCGATATCAAATTAATTAAATGCCACTTTTTCTTATTTTGTATTAAATTTTATTTGTTTCAATATTTTCTTTCTCTACAT
The DNA here is from genome assembly GCA_963691935.1 of Nephrotoma guestfalica. Lineage (NCBI taxonomy): Eukaryota > Metazoa > Arthropoda > Insecta > Diptera > Tipulidae > Nephrotoma > Nephrotoma guestfalica. The sequence continues at coordinate 137,650,522 of OY829913.1, read as the reverse complement.
GTCGTTATTTTCCGCGTTGTATTTAAATTTTTCAGGATGAGATAAAGCAGCAGAATTGGCAATCATTTAATTGGAAGTAGGTAAACACGTTCACATTACATCCCATCATTAGCTTCCCTATGTTCTACTATCATGTAAATAATTTTCCCTTTCAATAATTTGTTTTTGTGTCGCCCCGGTCAGGTTCAAATAAAATGCACCAGGTCGCGTTAAATTGAGTCCATTTAATTATCTATTATATTCTATTATTTTTTTTTTTTTTTGTGATCAAAAGCGGTCTAGCAAGATTGAGACTGCACCTTGAAATCCCCACCCCATCACTCATGAGTATTAGCCGCGCATGATTACGACCGCTCAAAGTGTATCTCAATAATTCATATTTCTTTAACGTTACGACGTTATAAAAGATCTTTGTGATATTATGAAAGTAATATGGTAAATTCCCAAAGCCATCATCAAACGTTCATGTACCAGTAGTTTCGTTACAACTCTTCCTCGTCCGTTGAGTATTCAGTCTTCTGCGACTTGTCTCTTTTAGGTTGTACTTTGTTGTCTGACGCTTCTTTGTTTATGGTTTGGTTTTCCATTTTTGAATTTGTTGTATCTGTTTTCAGGCAGATTAACTCGCTTTGAAGATTGGAGATTAGAAGCTCCATGTCTTCAATTTTTTTGTTTTAGTGTTTGATTTTATTTTTCTAGATTAGAATGTCCATATTTGCATTGCTATCGACGTTGAAGATATCGGTTGGAGAGCTGCTTCTGTTTCTACTTTTAGCATACGTTCTTGCTGTATTTGACTGCTGAAGTAGTTCCCCCAGAAACCATGGAACCGCCCTCCGAAGAGTGTGAATTAGCCAATTTGAAAATGGTGTTCCACCTGGGGTAAATCCTTTTGTGTTTTAGTCCATTGCATTGTGTTGGATTGACTATTCGCTATATTGATCCACTAATACGAAGGGATTGGTTACTACAACCGTTTGTGTTACAATACAGCGCCCAGGGTGCACCCGTATCCGAGAAAACTTCGTGGAGGCTGTCAATCATTTGCGCCCCTTGTGTAGATGAAAACTGAAAAAGGAATTTCACATTGCATTTCTGATTTTAATAGTTTTAACTCTTGTTGCTGTCTTGAAGAGGTTCTCGGATCTCGAAAAGTCAGCATTGACATCACCAATATTAATTTTTTCTTTTACATCTCACAATGTTAATTATGAAAATATGTATAGTACAAAACAAGAAATGAATGAAAAATTTGAGATGGATATTTTGTAGAGAGAAAACTGGGATGGGATGAAAATAGTATTGTTTGAAGAAGTTTTTTTCTGGATTGAAAAACAGAGCCAGCTTCAAATGCTTTTCATATAATATATTTAAATAACACTCAACACCGATGGACAACCACGGTAAAAACCTCGTTAATAATCTAACCTATAACGATGTGTAATCATATTAAATCAAATAACCACCAGCATCACAGTCAATAAATTCCGATTGAACATAAAAAGCATCTCGAGACATATCGAATAAGTAAACCAACAAATCATCAACCAAAAAAACAAAAACAACAACAACAATAACTTATAAACAAGAAATTCTCAAACATTCAATGCGACCATAAACTAATACAGAATGTTATTTGATCGATATGAAACTTATTGCCACTAAAATTGTTCAGTGGTTATAGGAAATTTATGTCAGGAACATGGGGAAAAGTTTTGTAGACTTTTCCACCAAAAATTCAAATGGCATAAAAATTCAATAACAAACAGATAAAACGAGAATACAGAATTCGAAAAACGATAGATCATCACATATCTGTTAACTTAAGAAAATAAAATATTTGATTATCATTTTCATAAAAATAAGAATGTACATATTTATGTAGATGTACGCGGGCGGGTGGGTGGCCTGTATATTATACACAAGTTACATAGTTATGTACTCCTACATAATAAAATAATTCTGGATTTTTAAATCGAAACGTAATGTTCTATTTTATTTTTGTGGTAAACAACAATTTGGTGAAAAACTGAAAAGGGATATGAAAATGGGTTTTTCTGCAAAAAAAAATTATTTTATCATTTTTCCATACAAGAGCGTCTATGTTTGTGTATAGTTGTTAAATTTTATATTTCCTGTAATTTTTTCCGGTTTTTATAAATTTAAAGTCTATTATTATTATTATTATTATTATAACTATTATAATGAAAAATTTTCATTTTTATGTTTTCTTTACTTTTTGGTACCGAAGATGAAATTTAGATACATAATATGTAATTTAGTTCCATAATATAATTTTTATGAGATTCATTTTTTTATGTAACCTCATTATAATTCAGACACCACTCAAATCCATAAATATACAAATTTACATAAATTTTACGATTTAACAAATATTTGAACTTTTTGTACATAGACGATCTCAATGGGGTAGCGGAAATAAAAATATATTCCCCCCTAATTTCTATTGAATTTTCAAAGTTTCGTAAATATTTAAGTTGGAAAATATGTAATTTGTTTTTAGTAAAACCAAAATTCCCAATATATTTTGTGTTGAGCTATTTTAATGATATTGTGTCGTTTAATGATTGATGGTTTACGGCCAGCATTATTATCAGGAACTATATCGATAGTTTTTGTTTTTGATAAGGCTTCGACAGGTATTAGAAATTAATTACATCTCTTTGAACAAATATAACTTTGTGTTTTAATTATTTTTATTGAAAAATATTCCTGATTAAATTTATAAAATTAAATTGTGTGATGCTCCAATACAACCAAGAGTTTAAAGCCACATTCAATCAATTTATAATTACACTTTAGTTTAGAGGACTGGATGAAAGCTTTCTTTATAGTGTTTTAAAAATATGAAGCATTTACGAAACTTTCATCAAGCACAAAATATTGTAATTTAAATTTGCAATTTGTGTACAACAGCACAATCACTTGGCCTAATATTGAAGCAAATTTTTTTTGGTAAAAACATGTCTAAAGATTAGCCGAATTGATTGATAGAGATGAAATTTCATGTGTGTTTTCTATAAATTAGAGATTTTTTATTTGTTGGGTTGTCGTTGTTGGTTAACTAAAATTTAGGCAAAAATGACCAAGTTCTGTTTTTCGGTTTGGAATTCAAGTGTGGGGTATTCGAGGCTTTCGAATTTCCTCCAATGTAGACTTTTCTTGATCAATGTCTTATTCTTTTCTAATTTTTCTAAAAATTAGAAATGTAAGTAAAAATTTACAAGTAGCAGCGAAGTTTCTAACAAAAAATTAATAAGTATACGCATATGATCCCAATTGGATTATTAAACTTCTTTTGCGCATTAGTGTTACACTGTAAAACATATTTTTTAATGAGACATACACGTAAAACCAGAAAGAGATGAAAAGTGCTATCCCTTTCTTACCAATTATCCGTTTCCGATATTTTTCAAATTGGAATTTGAAATGAGTAATGTTTACAATGAGTAATGTCATGGATTCTTCTAACAACTAGTAACTTCCATTATCTTTAGATTACAGCTGTTTAACTAATATAAATTTTGACTATTAACAAAAAGGTACTAAGGATTGTTCTAAGATGTGGCAGACAAGAAAAAAACGATAGTGTTTAACTGTCCATATGCCATGTCCCTGCGGTCTCCTCAATTTTAAATTTTTTTTAAATTTGTATGCCATGCCGATTTCACCTGTTTGAGTAATTTATATTTCGACAAATAACAACTAATTTCGACTAAAGGTTGCAATAGCTCTATGTACTAAGTATTAAACTGTCTCCCCAATTTTCAATTTTTTATTTAATTTGTATGGCATAATGCTTTCACCTGCTTGAGTAGTTTGTATGTCGACTTATATTATGAGGACCACAAGGATTATTCTAAGACGTCATCAGGAGGTTACAATAGCGCCATGTACTAAGTAATAAACTGCTTATAAGCCATGTCCCAGCGGTCTCCCCAATTTTCAATTTTTTACTTAATTTGTATGGCATACCCATTTTTCCTGCTTGAGTAGTTTATATGTCGACTATGATAATAGTCACAGGGATTCTTCTAAGACGACTTCAGGAGGTTACAATAGCTGCTTGTACTAAACTATTTGTATGTCATGTTTCATCGGTCTCGCCAATTTTGAAGTATTTATTGTATTTATTTTGTAAGGCATACCGATTTCACCTGCTTGAGTAGTTTATATGTCGACTAATAATATATGCTGAATCAATGTGACCAAGCAAAACTTTACCAATGAGCGCCGCACCTAAGAGAAGTCGTCTATTTTCAAGCGTGCATATTTTGTAATCCGTGCATCTTGTTTAGTACGGAGGTAATCGAGCCACATTTTCATGGAATGGTAAATTGTGATCGTAATTCCAGTCGCTCTTCTTTAACAAGAAAATCAGCAACTTCTTTTGAATGCTTTCAATTCTTTTAATGTGTACAGCATAGTATGGATTCCAGACCGGTACAGCGTATTCCAGTTGAGATCGAACGTAAGCGAAATAGAGTGAACATAAGGTTTGACTATCTTTAAATTCATCTGTCCATCTTTTAACAAATCCAAACGTGACATTAGCTCTCGCAATACAATTTTCAATATGCCTATTGAAACTGGCATTTTCGACAAATGTAACACCTAGATCTTGATCTCATTGACTCTTTGCAATACTTTGTTGTTGACTTTGTAGGAAGTAATTAGCGGATTTCTCTTACGATGGAAAGACATGATTTTGCATTTCTTAATATTTAAGTAAAGCGAGTTTCGATCACACCACTCACTTAATCTATCGATGTCTTCTTGAAGTTTCTTCGTATCTAGCATTCCATTAATAGTTCGAAATATGGTCACGTCATCAGCAAATATGAGCACGTTTGAGTTTTTGATTATCTCGGTTATTTGATCTATGACAACAATAAATATCCACGGCCCGATGTGAGATTCTTGGGAAACACCAGACGTAACTTTAATAACGTTTGATTTCTCATTTCCCATTATTACAAATTGTCACATCTTTTATAGATAGGACCTGAACCAATTTATGTACTCGAGTGAAAACCCAAATGCGAATAAACTCCGGAGTGATTTTTGATGGCAGATGGAATCAAATGCTTTACTGAAATCCGTGTACGCTGCCTCAACTTGATGACGGTTTTCTATCTCATTAATTATTTTACTGGCGAATTCAACCAGATTAGATGATGTGGATCGACCAGGCATAAACCCATGATGGTTTATTGATATATGACGTGCAATTGTGGATTTAAAGTTGTTGCATAAAACTAATTCAATCAATTTAGCATGAATTGTCGTCTCGTTTGCCCGATTTAAACATTGGTGTAATTTTTGAAATTTTCGATTGATCGGAAAACACTCAGGTGCTTACGGAGTGGTTGAATAGTTAACACAATGGAATTGCTAAAATGTCAGCGTACTCCTTCAGAATAGAAGAGGGTATATTGTCAAGACCACAACCGTCTCCAAATCCCTTTAGAGCCGATAAAATATTATCCTCATATATAACAGGAGAAGCTATTGATACGTTGGTATTGCTGGGTTGTTCGTACAATCCACTAGTAACGCTTGGTTTATATACTGATTGGAAAAACTTCGTGAACCTGTCACCTATATCTTTGGAGTTTGAGGAGCTGGTATTGTTATATTTCATATTTACAGGGTATCCGTAAATTTAAGTAAATTTCAAATTCGTGTTCTAAGAGATCATCAGAAGGTTACAATAGCTCTATGTACTAAGTAATAAACAATAAATTCCATACTCCAGCGGACTCCCCAATTTTATTATTTTTATTTAATTTGTATGGCTTTGTACATACAATTAGTCGGCATATAAATTACTGAAACAAGAGAAATCGTTAAGCCATAGCGTTATGGACATGACACATCGACTGTTTATTACTTAGTACATGGAGCTATTTTAACCTCCTGATGACGTCTTAGAAGAACCCCTTAAGTCCTCATAATCTTAGTCGACATATAAACTACTGAAACAGGCGAAAACGTTATGCCATACAAATTAAATAAAACGTTATATATATGGCATATATACATGACATATGGGCCTGTTAGCTTTTATCACTTGAAACTATTTTATTGACTTGATGTCATATTATAACAATCCTTTAAACCATTAAACCAAAGCTCAAAAAATTTCCACTCAAAATTATTATTAGAAATTAATTTAACAGTGTAACACTAATAAAATGATATATTTGTTAAAAACTTCATACCCGTAAATTTTTTGTTTTCTTGCAAAATGCGATTTAATAGGACAATCTACCCATTTTTAGATTTTCTATTTCACTTTCGCGTTTAGTGGAACTGTTTCGGTGTTCAATATGACCCTAATGTTGCATCAGCACACTCCAATGAAAATGATATTACAGGGTGGCGCAAAAATACCGTTCTAGTGTAAAGGTTGCAGCATTTTAATTGAAAATGGACTTCATCGCTCGTTATTAAGTTGAAAATGAAATTTGTGTATCGATTTTGTCCCGTGAGTTACTCATTTAAAATGAGTGAAGCAAAAAATATCGAATACATATACACTGTATAATACACGATTATGGCTTTGTATTTGTATTTTTCTTTAATTCGTATTTGTGTCATTTTTATGTTGGACAGTACCAAAATAACGCGATCCGGGTGAATCGGTTTTATTTTTATGGTGCTTATTTCCTTTTCTCAACACATTACGTCTGCTCACGAGCTGTGGAGTGTCATTATTTAACATGCTAATGTATTTTATATTTAATATTTTTTTTATAATCAATTAATTATATATGTTTAAATTTTATACACAAATTTAATTTAAATTTCATAAATTTTAAAATAAAATATTAATTATAAAAAAAAATCGAAAATACATAAATATTTAAAAAGTAATACTATCTTGTAGATGCAAATTCAATGTTGCGTTAGTTTGTCTTTTCATTCGTTTAAAGAATTTTTTCGACCAATCATATTGTTCCAAAATGACGAATTTTTCTTCATTTTTTCAAACAACACAAAAATATGGCGTTTACAATGGTTAATCCTTTGAGTGCCAAAGAGCGCAATCGCGCACCTCAATATAGGAATCAAAAATTTCATAATAGGTTAATAGAATAAACAAAAAAACAATGACACGTGGTTTGCATGTGTATAGTAAAGCAAACCAATTATACGCGCGTCACTAACTAACATAAACATAAACACCACTACTATATCTTTCCGGTTACACTCATTTCGTTTCACACATTTTGGGACAAAATCGATATCCTGGATTTTCTTCAACTTTTACTCGTAGCGAAATGACAAAATCAAGCCAGTGTCGATAGTCTGTCGGTCTTACACAAACTGAATTTTATATGGGAACATTCTTAATGAGGTCAAAATTCTCTGTAAGAACCTTCGCGTTAGTCTTAGCTGTGTTGAACGTTTCCATGTTCACGTTTCTGGACTATTCCGCACACTCTCCAGTGAATGTTGAATATTATCTTCCGTGCGTACTGTAAGTCGTCTTCCGGAACCTGAGAGGTTCCTTACGGCACCTTAACGCTGGCAATTTGCAACCAGGCGGTTTATTGTTGGTCTAGGTGATACAGAACCTTCATTATAATTGACCATTTGGTTTTATAATACTAATATTATAATAGTTATAATTCAATTAGTTTAATTCGCTGTTCTGTTATGTATTGTTCATTATAAATTAAAAAGTATTAACTAACTGTAATTAAAAAAGTTCACATTAGAACCGTCTTTCTGCGCCATCCTGTGAAGAGTGTGAAGAGAATTCTTCACAAATTTCTTGCACAGTTTGAAGATGTTTTACAGTTCTTGTTAAGCAGCAATTTGTGTGTGGGCTGGCATTGGCCACTATGGAGAGAGACTCTTTAAAAACAATATATTTCTGTACAGGTACGACACTTCCTATAAATGCAACAGCATCAATTTACTTTCCTGTACAAGAAATGGGTACATGAATTGATTTATTATGAATGGGTGCTTGTTGTTTTGTGCTGTTATGATAAATTCAGGGGTAACATTTCAAGTAAAGGAAATTATTTCAATGTTTGTGAGCGTAGGTTGTTGTATTAAATTCAGAGATAAAGGGTGTTTTTTTAGAGATTCACATCTTTAAGTTGGCAACACTGTTTTGTTTGACAACCGATTTGACAGCTGACATTTGCTTTGTCAATAGTTTGTATTGCCATTTCAAAATAAATAGACTAACGCCAGAGCAACGCTTGCAAATTGTTGATTTTTTTTTGCCAAAATAATGGTTCCGTTCCGCCCATTTTACGGAAGTCATTACCACCAATCAGAGCGGGTAATTTGGTTAACTCTATGAATCTTCACACACATGAACTTTCACACCACCTATACTCTAAATGATAATAGGCATCCAGTAAGGCATCAAACAGCGCGTACCGAATAAGCGATAGACGCTGTACAGCGTAGCATTGAGGAAGACCCAAATCAATCGATTTGACATCGTTCTCAGCAACTGGAGATGTGTCCATCCACTTTATGGAAGATTTTATCTAAGGATCTTGGTTTACGTGCTTACAAAATTCAACTTGTGCAGGAATTAAAGCCATCCGGCCATCGCACACGCCACCAATTCGGGGGCTGAAATACAAATTGATATTTATGAAGCCCACTTTTAGTTGAATGGGTTATTAACGTACCCACAGAATTGTCGAATTTGGAGTGAATATAATCCACAAGCCTTTGCTGAAATACCATTACATCCAGAGAAAATCACTGTTTGGTATAGAGAAATGATTTCTAACTTTTTTGTACCCCAATTGGCTGGACACAATTAATTTACTAAAAGTAACATTTCACGTAATTAATTTCACGTAATGGTCCTGTTAATTGGCCACCGAGATCGTGTGATCTAGCTTCATTAAATTATTTTCTTAGGGGATATGTTAAGCCATTTATCTACGCTGATAAACTAGAGACTATTAAACACTTGGAACACAACATTCGGTGAGTTATTAGCGAAATACGGCCGCAATTGCGGCGAAGAGTGATCGAAAATTGGACCTCCATATTACGCTATGTACGCATCAGCCCCGGCGGCCACATGGCCGAAATCATATTCAAGCATTAATGGCATAAAATTATCTATCCAATAAAGCTAGTTTCACTGATATTCAAAATGTTTTTTGTTAAATTTAAAATTGTGAACAACCCTTTACCTATTTCATGTACAGGAAAGTAGCTCGATACATTATGAACAATATTTAGTGGTCTGGGCATTTGTAATAAATTCATTACTACTCATTTCATCAATAGCAAAGTAGTTCGCTGTATTATGATTGATTTTTGGAGGTCTGGGCTATTATAATAAATTCAAAGGCACAAAATTCATATATACGAAAGTATTTTGATGCATTATGATCGATATTTTTGGGCGCGGGTACCAATTTAATTTACAGGAATGCAGTAGAATTCATTATAATCGATTTTTAAAAGTATGGGGTGTTGTAATAAATTGAGCGATACCCGTTTCATGGACAGGAAGGAAAATATTTCGATGGATTATGCCGATTTTTTGGATGCGGGCTGTTGTAATAAAAATCAAGAAATTGATGGTGGAGGCGCGGGAATCTTGTTAATCCATTCATGCGCGTGATTGATTTTTGAAGGTGTTGGCTGTTGTAATAAATTAAAGGGTACACATTTCTTGTACAGGAAATTATAATCTCAGTGCATTATGATCGTTATTTTGGGTCTGGGCGGTTGTAATAAAGTCAATGACCCCGATTTCATGAACAGGATGGTTTCATGAACAGGTTCAATTCAATTCGATCGATTTTTGTGGGTGTGATGCATTCAGGGAATTGTTATCGGTGAAGCCGCTGTGAGGAAAGGAACATTGTGAATCTCGTTAATCCATCCATGCGCGTCACTGATTGTATGACAAGGAATTTGGTTATTTCTTATTCAGGAAGGTAGTTCGATGCATTATGATCGGTGTTTGTGGGTATGGACTATTTTGGGTACCCATTTCTAATACAAGATGGTATATGCATTATGTCCGATTTTTATGGATGCAGAGTATAATAAATTCAGATGTTGCCATTTAATGGAAGGTATAAAGGTAGTTCGATGAATTATAATCGATTTTTATGGATGTGGGCTGTTGTAATAAACTTCGAAAAATTCGTTTAGGTGGTCCGAGTTCCTTTTTCTTATTTTTTCTCAGCTTAAACAACTTTGATGAAAATTACTGAGGGGGTTTCGATTGCTACGATCCCTGATTTTATAGAAATTGGCTTGGAGGTTATTTGGTGGGACCAGGTCCTGCTTTTAAATGTTTTTTTTCGGCTCGCACGATTTTTAAAAAATTGGTGATGGAGTGAGTGTTTTTGATTACCGAAAGCCGATTGTGATAGGTCCTGATTTCAGGATAATTTATTTTGGGGTCATTCTTTGGGACCCGAGTCCCGTTTTTATTTTTTTTACTCGTACGATTTTAATAAAGTTTGTTTGTGAATTGGATTTCTAAATTGCCAGGAATCGATTGGTTTTTTTGCTCACTCAAATTTGATAAATATTAGTGATCGAGGATTTTCGAGTGCCAGAAGTCGATTGCAATTGACACTAATTACGGGTAAATCCGTTCAGATCATCGTCCTGTGGGGCCGGTCCCTTGCTAGAGTAGCGTTTTTGATTATCAAAACCCGATTTTGATGGGTTCTTATTTCAGAAAAATTATTGATGGGGTAAGCTTGAAGCGTTCTTGACCATTTTATTTGCCTTGGACGATTTTGATAAAATTTAGCGGGGTAGGATTTCCGAATGCAGAGAAACGATTACAATGTGTTCTGCAGGATGCTGCGCCATGTTGCACTATTTTTTGCCCTGTTGCACTATATTGCATGATAATGCACCATGTTGCATGATATTTCATCGTGTTGCTTGAGTTTTCGTTATGTTGCACTACGTTGTTGGAGTTGCATCATGCAACATAGCACAACATTATGCAACATGATTTACCATATTGCATAATGTTGTGCTATGTTGCATTATGTTGTGCTATATTGCGTAATGCCCCAATATGTTGCGCGATTTTATATTATGTTGCGTCATGTTGCTTCGTGTTGTGTCTTGCGTTTTTCCTTAATTAGATATCCTGCGCTATGTTTCATCATATTGTGAACCATGTGGACCAAATTAGATGGTTGCACTGATCTCGGCTTTCTGAAAATTTTGATTGTTGAGTAAAAATGAGTAGCAATATTGATATGTAACATTCGTTATCTAATTAATGTTTTCCTTGGTCTCTTTTTCACATTTTGTTCCACCTCAAACCTCATTTTGATGTCGTCTGGTGCGGCCCGGGCCTCTTTATTAAATTTTTTCGACTACCGCAATTTTGATAAAAATGGGTGAAGGGAACGCCAAGGAATCAAATGCCAGTAACCGAAATCGATGAGTGCTAATTTCGGGAAAATTCGTTAACGAGGTCCTTCGAAGGGGCCTGGGACTTTTGTAAAGTGTTTTTTTCTGTAGATACGATGTCACAATTTGTTGCCTAGCTAAAATAAAAAAATATATTTATTCTAGTAGCTAACGATATCTACAGAAAACTAGCTACATTTTAGATAGCCTTGATTTCGTTTTTCTTTTGTATAGAAGATATTTTTTTTTGTAAAATTGTTTTATTACTCTTTTGAGAATGGAACCGAAAAGGTTCCGAAAGCTAAAGAACTAATAAAGATAATTATTAAAAATTTTTGAACTAAATACTGTTGATTAAACTTTATAATATACAAGCTCATTTAACAATTTAATTGGCAAAATATATTTGTATTGAATCTGATCATGCGCATTACTCCTTGTCAAAGAGAACATTTATTAAAATTGCTCATGACACTGTGACAAAATGAGTAGAAAATGTGTATTTTATCTCAATTAAACAAAACAGAGACTATTGCGTACTTTATCTACTCGTACGAAAATGTAGTGATAAGTTTGTAGTGACGTTGGCACGAATATGTCATTTGGATTTGTTTTTCGCGTGTTGTATACCAATTCATCGGATAAATATTTTAGGTTATCTTTGACTGTTTTTCGTATTCCCAACAAAATGATAGACATCTCAGAGCTCCAGCTGACGGTTTTTAAAGGAGCTTTGAGAGCTGTTTTAATTTGGCGGTGAAAGCGCTTAACCATACCGTTTGCTAGGTGGGGTAGTAGGCAGTAGTGTGTATTCGATGTGAACCCAAGAGTTACATAAGTTCTGTGCATATCTTGGATTCGAACTGTGTGCCTTCATCGGCGGTTATGTTGATCGGTACGTTGAATCTAGAAATGGAGTTTTCGATGAGTGCTTTTGCGATTGTTTCTGTGGATATGTTTATAGGCAGTAGGCTAAGTGGTCCAACAATATCTAAATGGATGTGCTCAAATCTACCTCCTGGAATTTGGAAATTCCATGGAGGTGATTTGTTGTGGCGTTACATTTTGCGTTTTTGGCAGGGTAAACCAGATTTCATCCACATGGTGGCAGATATCTTCAAGCATCTTGAAGTAACGAGTTTTCGAGTTGCTTTTTTAGTTGGATGTGAAATATTACGCAGTGTCGAAGATAGTGTTCGACGTAATGACTCTGGAATGTACGAGGGATTGTTAAATCAGCTATTTCCACTTAGAAGAGCACTGATTTGTAGAACTAGTGATTAAGTATTGTAGTTTTAAATAAGCTGAAGAAATGCATTTTGACATTCTTCATTCCAAGAACAATTTTGGGGTGTTTTGGGTTTCTTGAGAAGTTTGTTAATTTTATGTGAATTGAGGTGGTAGTAATTTACCATACCGATAAATTGCTGAATCGTTTGACATTTTGCGGTGCTATGAATTCTTTAATTGCATTAGTTTGCCCTGCTCATAGGACAAGCACATATTTTGCTGTGTTAATATAAAATGTCGTCAACATAAATAAAAACGGAATCAAGATCTCTCACAATTTCGTTGATGAAACACTGTGGTTCATCCACAATATAAGCGTGACGCTCGGGAAATTTTTCATTGATTTTAGAAAACCAATCTACTTGCGATAATTGATATGAACATAATTCTAGAGATCTCTATTCAGATCAGTGAAAGCTATCTTATTGCGAATACTGTTGTGGATTAATTTGGTTAACCACGATATTATCGCGACCCTCGTGGAATTTTGCATTGATTTTAGAAAACCGCTCCACGTGCGATATTTGATATGGAAGTGTAGGGGATGTATGAAGGCCACGTCTATTCAGATCAGTGCGTCTGATGATGGACAGCATCACACCCTCTTTCACAGAATATAAGGAGGATAGGACAGGTTGATTAGTATAAGGAGATCGAGCCGGTTACATACACCTGACTGGTCTATTTGTTATAGTAATGTTTTTAGTGAAATTCATGTAGCACAGAACAATCACAATTTATAATTCTAGTTTTGGGAATGAGTAGTTTGCTCCCAGATTTTCCATTAATGACCCATTAAAGCTGTTCCTTTCCATTAATGATCCATCAAAACCATTCAGTGTCCTATAAGATCATGTATGAAAAAATGTTAATTATAAGTTTTATGAAGTGGTTAGACTGATTAGGCAAGGATTAATAAATATTAATTAAATTAACTGAAATTAAATATTAATATGAATCACCACCAAGAATAATATTGTTCCATAAAATACAAATGAATAATTTAATTATTTAGCTCAAGCACACCCACCCACCCACCTAGATAATAAGACAATTAACATTTATTTAAGCTAATGAGTTCCATATTTCTAAAGTCCCCATTTCTGATAATAATCCTTAAATTAAATAATTAATTATTAAATTTAACATAACTTTATACCTAAAAAGGAAATTTAGAAACTGGAATAACAAATAAAAATCGAATAACGATCATTTAGGGCAGGAATTCCCTTCCGAAATGCTTCATCATCTATTGAATATCACCCAAATCTAAAACCCAAAAAAAAAAGACGATAGATGTCCTCAGTGCACTTAGAAAATTGCAGAATAAAAGAGTTAGGTTGAATCTCGATTGCAATAAATGAGTAAAATTCAGAGCAACGCAAGATTTGCCACGCCAGATGTTACCACTCTAAATTTTTTCGATCGTATATCGGAACACTAGGCCACAATTTTGGTATGTGTGCGTATAAAAATAAATTTATGAATTAAATATAAAAAATTCAATCCTGCTACATTTTTTGTGTACAACTACACTTTTGCTTCAATTGTTTAAATGCACTTTTAATAATTGTTAATTTGAGTAGCTACACTTTACATAAACGATTAAATCATGACACCGGTAAATTAAGCTTCATGGCTAATTAGATTGCCTATCGAAAGATCTTATTAAGTTATTAAATTATTTCTTCTCGTAAAAGAGGGGTAGGGGGAGGGGGGTAAAATTATGTATTCCATTCTAACGGAAAGAAGTATTCATTCGAATATCTCTGGTTATCCAAGCTTTCAAGTTTAATATTTTAAGCTTTATAAAATTTACCATATGTGCGTTGGCGGCAATATATAGAAAAAATTCCAAGAAAATCTAATATCAATCTCATCCGCATTTCTTCGAAATTCAACTTTTTTTGATACATAAAACATTTTTGATGTACATAGGTACGAGTATAAAATGCCACACTGATTTGACTATGTCATAAACGTACGGTTAGTTTATCATTTTGGGATAAATTGCAAAAAAAAAATGTCATTGGTATCAAAGATGATAGTTAATATACATAAATTGTGTCTGTATTTTCATCACGTATTAGTAATAGCGTGTAGATTTCGGAATTCTACTTTTGTGATCAAAGACATGCCAATTTCGTATCGTATCGTTTCTTCCCGCCCACTTCAAACAGTTGCAAAAAATTGAAAAAAAAACGAATTTTAATGCTGTATATTATTTTATGGGACATGTTAAAAAAATTGTTTAAGTTGTGACAAAATTAAAAAGTTTCTCGTTCAAAGTTTATGTTATGTGAAAAATGGTATACGAATATTCTCAGAATGAGACGAAATGCAAAATTAATTTTATGAGCTGAGGTGTGCTCCAAAAATAAAAAAAATATATCAAATATCGAATTTGTACTGTTTTTCATTTCATTTCCATGAATCGTACTAAGTTGTATACTCGTATATGCAAATGTATTTACCCGTCTCGCACTTCATAGTGGATGTGAAAGTCCAGGTGACAAATGTAGTTTTTATTCTTATTATGTATCACCATTAAATATCAAAAATACCGACAAACTGCACATTGGTTAAAGCTTTAGCGTTTGGATCGGGAGGTAAAGGGTTCGAATCCGTTTGACGTAACCATACAAGTTTATCATACAGATACACTGATTTATGTTTTATCCTTTTAAATTTCAATAAGTTAGTTTTATATAAAGTTTTTTTGTGTAGAAAATAGTTAAGTGGTAAAAGCTCTTAATATTTTTTTTACTTGGATCTTATTTCTTAATTACATTTTATTAAGAATTTTAAGTATTTTGTGATACATATTTTAGTTAACATATGGTTACGTGTAGTACACTTAATGGTGGATCACTTACATCTCTTATTGTTAATAAAAAATATAAAAACCTGAATTTTTATTAATTGCTTTCCTTTATCACCACTACAAACCTTAAGAACTATGAAATTTGAAACGAAACCAATAAGAAGGGAAGAGCGGTATTCGAAGAAAAGTTTTCTTTTTCGATAATGGACATACTTTTATTAAATATTCGGAACTAAAAAATATGAATACTAAGAACAAATCTATTTTTAGAATTAAAAGAAACAGAATATGAGTATTATTATAGTTAGAAAAGCTCCATTATGGTCCTTTAATGCTCACCGTATTAAACTTTAAATTTTGCGTTCTCCTAAAATTAATTTATGATGAGTAGTACAAATTATACCTATCGCCACCTCAGTATTGAAGTGTTAAAAGCAATAAAAAGTCAAAATGGAGATAATCACGTTTACAGTTTAGATGCTTATAATTTGAAATCTTTAGTTATTCTAGTAAATTTGTTTGAGGTGGTTTAAATTAAGCATGAAATTTTTTTGAAATGTTTATGTAACACACAATTTTATCGATATTTCTCTAGATTGTTTAAAAACTTAACTCTACTTTCCACTTAAGGCCCCTATTCACATATATTGCAAAAACTCGTTTTTCCGTGGTATCATAGCATAAAAACTAACCAGCCGATCACCAACATTTCTATCTTACAATTTTAATTGAAGTTTTATTGGTAAATTGATGGTGGCTTTTTCAATTTTGCATTCTAGATTTTCCGCTATGGCATTACAAAATAAACAATATTCGGAAAAATCACAAAAGTTTTGGTACCTTTGCGACGATATCAGTCAACGAAACCATAAAGCAAATATACATAAGAGGACTACATGACTCATGTAGACATTCCAAGGTTAATCTATTTTACTATTGGCAATCTGTATAAGCCTAACAAGGAACATGAACTAGGTATAAAATAACTATGCCGATATGTTTATAAAATACGTATATATGGATTAAATATAGCAAAAAACTAAATTTGTGTATATAAATATATGAAAACTATAAAATAAGATTAACCTCGGATAAATTGGCTTATAAAATTTGCACTACTTGATTCTCTTATATATTTATTCCTCGATGACGAAACTTAGTTTATGATATATCAAAAGACGCAGAAAAAAAATCTGAGATGATTGACAGTGTCGTTTTGCTAAATTTTACGTATTAGCCGAAAAATTAGCAAAAAACCGAATTCCCTTGGCATTTTTTCCAAAGACACAATCGCAAAATTTCATGATTTTATTCCTAACTAGTTTTACCAGAATCTAACAGATGTAGTTAGTTTCCAGTCTTACAGTAGTAGAACTCAGTATTCGGACGCAGAACAAATAAATAATATATTTGTAATTAATTAATGTGGGTTTCCAGCTAGAAACGACAAATTAATATTTTAACTAAAATTAAAATTATGTATAAAGTAAATACAAAATATAATTTTATTTTATCAGTATCGGGCAATTCTTATATGTGTTTGAAAGGTGACATTTGTACTTTGACATACAAAACATTAAAATCGATGAAGTGAATAAAAAGTTACAACATTTTAAACATGGAGATAAATAATGTAAAAATTCGATATATCGACAAACGTAAAAACGCGGCTCAGGCTTGTGAAAAAAATTGTGCTGTTTATGGAGAAGGTGCTTTATCAAACTCAGCAGCAAAGAAATGGTTCAAGCGCTTTCGTTCTGGAAATATGAATGTAAAAGATGCACCTCGCTCTCGCCGAGCAACCACTGGAAAAGTCGACGAAATCATGCAGAAAATTGAAAAAGACCGGCATATAAGCTGCCATGCGGCTGGATACAAAAAACGCTTGACGTTTGGGTACCACATGAGTTAACAGTTAAAAATTTAATGGACCGCATTTCTATCTGCGAAACGCTACTGAAACGGAACAAAATCGAACCATTTTCAAAGCGAATTATTACTGGTGATGAAAAGTGGATAAGATATCACAACGTTGTGCGAAAAAGGTCACGAACGAAACGAGGTGAAGCTTCCCAAACAGTATCAAAGCCATTGACGCCAAGAAAGGTAATGCTGTGTGTTTGGTGAGATTGGAAAGGAATCGTGCATTATGAGGTGCTGCCACTAAGCCTAACGATTGATTCAAATCTTTACTGTCACCAATTAACGCCTTTAAGGCAAGCAATTCAGTTAAAACGTTCAGAATTGATCAGCAGAAAGGGCGTTCTGTTCCATCATGATAACGTTAAACCACACACATCATTGATGACCCGGCAGAAACTGAGAGAGCTTGGCTGGGAAGTTTTGATGCATCCAACATATAGTCCTGACCTTACACCATCGGACTACCATTTGTTCCGGTCCATGCAAAACCATCTTATTGGTTTTACATTAAATTCAAAAGAGGCCTGCGAAAATGAGTTGTCTCGATTTTTCGCCTCTAAACTACAGAAGTTCTACAGTGATGGAATCATGACTCATGATGTTTAACAAAGTTCATTTAAATCACAGTTCTGATTAATAAGTAACTGCTGTGATATAAAAGAAATACAGAAATAAATTTTAAATTTTTTTTAAAATAAATATAATATATATATAATTCTGAGACCTCTCCATCGGGTTCCGGTCTCCATAGTATTACATTTTTATTCTAGGCGGTTGGCTGGCTCTGGGCCCGATGTTAAGAGCCACGGTTCTAATAGGTATCCACTATCTCAACCAATTATTTCTTCGGCTGTTGTACTCTTGGATAAGCTGTACTCGTCGACGTGGAGATGTTGTCCATATAGCAGAGTAGTGTACACTACCGGGATATTTGGCATTGACTGCCATAAATTTTAAGTTGGAATATACTGTCTGACGATGAAATACAGAAATATTTAGTTTGATATACAATGCATTAATTAATGGTTTGACTTACTGCTTCCACGTTAATGCTGTAGTATCCCTTTCGATTTAAATATAATCGAGCTGTGCCCCAATTCCGATGTGTGTGCAAACGATAGCACCAATAACACATTTTATTCTAAATTTTGTATAAATTCTAATAGTAATCAAGACGAATTTATTAATTAATCCAAACAAATAAAATGATTTTTAACTTACACCTCTTTCACTAAATTTTTTGACTCTTGCTCCTCGGTAAGAACCATGGCCCAACAAATATAGGGTAGAAAAAACCTACGAAATAATTTATAATCATATTTACATTCTTTAAAAACATATACTATTAGCAAGATAAGACATACTCGAATCTCGAAATGTGAACGGTATATCTGATGGTTCGTCGCTATATTGTTCTAATTTTGTAATCCGCCAATTGTTTTGGTTCACTACACTAAAATACTGGCGGAAAATATTATCTTCGATTTCAAATGGATTGGTCGTATCTCTTAGATATTTTAGATGTATCCTTTGTCCAGCTCTAAAAATAATATTAACATCACTATATTAATTTAGTACATCAATGGTCAGCTAAAAAACTTACGTTTCTTCTTCAGCTAATAACAGCGTAAATGGTAATATTAAATCCATCGTAAAATTGTAACGCGATCTTCCGGGATATTATCTTTTAATAACAAAAAAAAATTAAATAAACAACAACAAAATTTTGAATGATTATAATATTTAAAATTACAAAAGTTTTATTCATGACAAAAAAAATATATAAATTTATGATGATTGTATATACCATATGTGTAATGTAACAAACAATCTTTTAGAAAAAAAAATTTATCCAATGGATAGCAGTCAGTTCCAATCCTCACGAATATTTGGTATCTAAAGAAATGAAAGAAAAGAAAGAAATTATGTGAGACCAAATTTCAAAACTGAATTTAATATCTATCACCTCCAACAGGTTTGGAACTATTAAATGGATTTCAGATAGCCTGTATCTATCACCAATCACACCTGCTGAAGTTTGTAATGTTGTCTGTTCGCTTAGTAGTAATAAAGGCGGAAGTCCGCAAACAATTAATAGCTGCGTGCTGAAATGTAGAATTGAGTTTTTTTCGAACATGTTGTATGATGCTTTTAATGAAAGTTTAATAACTGGTGTATTAAAAGTCGCTAAAGTAATTCCTATTCTAAAGAATGGAGATTCTTCTTTACTTAATAGTTATAGGCCTATTTCTACTCTGTCTATATTCGATAAAATTCTTGAAAAATTAATATTTTCGCGTTTAATAACGTTTTTAAATTATAATAATTTTTTTTATTCCTACCAATATGGATTTAGAACAGGTTTAGGAACTGAATTGGCATTGACTGAAATTGGGAGTATGATATATACTGCTTTTGATTCAAAAAGATATGTTGGGGCGCTTTTCTTGGATTTACAGAAAGCATTTGATTGTATTGATCATCAGTTACTTCTAAACAAATTATACTGTTACGGCGTACGTGGAATTCCTTACAACTTATTGAAAAGTTATCTATCAAATCGAAAACAGTATGTTATGATAAATGGAGTAGGAAGTATAATGTTAGATATCAAATGTGGTGTCCCTCAGGGTAGTCTTTTAGGACCACTTTTGTTTCTCATTTATATTAATTATATTTCCTATTTGCCGCTCAAGGATC
The DNA here is from genome assembly GCA_963691935.1 of Nephrotoma guestfalica. Classification (NCBI taxonomy): domain Eukaryota; kingdom Metazoa; phylum Arthropoda; class Insecta; order Diptera; family Tipulidae; genus Nephrotoma; species Nephrotoma guestfalica. The sequence continues at coordinate 137,630,370 of OY829913.1, read as the reverse complement.
ATATTAGAATATTTGCAGATGATACTGCTTTATTTTATGAAACCCATGATCCTGACAGTATATTGATTGATATGAAACATGACCTTAGTATACTCGTACTTTTAGAATATTTTAATTCCAATTAGCTATTAGCTCTCAATATATCTAAAACCAAATATATGGTATTTCATTCCCCATATAAATCGATGACTTGTTCACCTCTACTTGAAGTTAGTAACATTAATATTGAGAGGGTTAGTTCATTCAAATATTTGGGAGTTACACTTGACGAACATATGTTTTGGGATGATCACATAAATATCACAAGTAAGAAAATTGCTCGACTTGTTGAGTTACTGAGAAAATTATCTTTCTTTGTTCCTACTAGGGTATTGCTTATGATTTATTTTTCGTTTATTCATTCGCGACTTAGTTATGGCCTTATCGTATACGGAACAGCTACCTTAACCAGGCTGAAGAAATTGCAAGTTATGCAAAACAAAAGTGTAAAAGCAGTATACATATTGCCAATTTTATTTTCCACTAGGTTATTATACAGCAAAGATGATACTATGATATTGCCGATAAATGTCTTATATAAGTTTCAATTAACCCTTTATATGTACAAAAGCCTAAATGTATCTTCATTTATGTCTAATATAAACTTTAAATACGCTCTTCATGTGTATTCAACTCGAAATTGTAACAGAATTGATTCGCATCATATTAGAACTGAAAACTGAATTTGGAGGAAAATCGGTCACGTTTATGGGCCCATTTATTTATAATCAAGTACCTGAATTTATAAAGGAATCTGAAAACTACTTACAATTTAAAAAAAATATTAAAAATTATTTTAAATCGAATATTGTATTATTTTGGAACTAAATCTCCGTTATCTTTAATTATTATAATATTTATATATCTATGTAAATTTTGTAACTTTTGTATATTTAAGTATAACAACTTGGATTATCCTTAAAGGAACATTAATTTCACTGGATAATCCGCCGTTCTTATCGTATGAGAATGAATAATAAAATTTAAAAAAAAAATAAAAAAATATATGCTGTAACGATAATTTAACAATCTACAAATTATTTCCACTTTGTCTTCGACTTGGAATCTGCTAATTTCGGGAAAATATAATATTAAAATTTGTCGGGCGCCATATTCTAGTAAGAAGATCGCCATCTTTTTGTAAGAAGACCCCGTCACGCGTTTATAATGTCGCCTATCTCATATTGCGTAGGCGTGGATTATTATTAGCATTATCCGAAGATTTTGAAATAACCAGTTACGTTCTAAGTTGTTGTCTAACCGAAATTAACTTGTATATGAAATATGGAATTGATTTTTCTTTCCACGGGGTTGAATGTAAAACGCCATTAGCTGGTTTTCCAGCCACAAGAAATGCGCAATCAGCATATTCAAGGTAATTTTCAGCAGATGATATGTGTAACTTATTCCTAAGAAGCTTTATTCACAAAATAAATTTGTATATATCACTAGAGGTACAGTCCAACAAAGTTTATGATCACAACCAATTTATTAATAAAACGTTCGATCGTTTACTTTACAAATCACTCGAAGTAAGGTATACCAAAATAAAAATGATATTTATCTCTTCATAACAAAACCACACAAAAGTTGTATAACACGATAAGTATATAAGTTAGCAAAATGCTATACACGTCAAGTGCTGAGTCAACCAAATTCCTAGCATTATGTAGTTGCACACGCCATAGTATTGCAACATCAACAAATCATATTTCCGTTCTAATTAAATTCTTTATATACGAGAATGCTGACATTAACTTTTATTTTAGTATAAGAATGAAAAATTGTTAGTTTAGAGTTAGAGTAAGTTTATACCTGAAATTGTATTGACGTAAAAATTTGACTAATAAAATTAATTTGTTTAACTCTCCGAAACCACGTTATGTTAACTGGCGCCGAAACAGGGACCAGTCGGGAAAATTGTTCGAGTGAAAGTAAAATGATTGAAGTGCTAAAGTGAATTACGAGTCGGCGTTTTACAATGTTCAACGTCTAAACGCTAAAAGTTTCGACTGAGAAATTAAGTGATAAAGTGAGTGAATTATGATACCACAAGTAGGCATTGTACAATTATTAACGTGCAGAGCTAAAAGGGAATCATACGAATCGTCCGGCATCACACCAATTGTAGCAGCAAGTACATTTTCGGAAGAAGTATTAATCTTTCGACTACAAATCAATTAAATCATGAGAAATGCAAATCTCTCGAGATATCTTAACTCTACTAACGTTAATGTAAGTAAAAATAAAAAACTCCATAAATAAGTGAACTAATAATAAAAACAAGTGAAATAAGTTTAGATACTCTTCGAAATAATAAAAATAAAAATTTTTCTTATAATAATTTACTAAAAGTGAAAATATTTTGATAATGAAAACAAATATTAATAACTATATAATTATATAATAATAAAATAAAATGGCAACAATCGAGGCAATAGTGGAACAAGTAAAGCAGCTCACTGGAGCTATCAACGCCCAAATCGAAGTAACGAAAAAACTGGAACAGCGCATAGCCTAAATTGGAAAACCCGGTCATCACCAAATTTGAAAAATTAGCTGCACCAAAAACGGAGCAAGATTTAGCAGACATCAGCAGACTTCGCGATTGCGTAAAGGAACTCCATAGTTTTGATGGCAATCCAACACAATACATATTTTGGGTTCACAACGTGGATAATATTTTAAAGCATTACGAGATAGTAAAAAATAAACCAGTATATCGGCCGATTAAACAGCCGATGCAGCATTGATATCGTATAACATATTCAGCGATGTCTGTACATCTATCAAAATGTGCCTATCCCTCCATATGCCGACAAGAGAGATCTTAGAACCTTAGAGCACCAATTGAGCGGAATCACACAAGGAAATACAAGCCTAATGCCTACATGGTAATATTAACCATCAGTTTTCACTGATTGTTTATAAAATTAAAACGGAGGACTATTCATTGGATACAATCGAGGTATTGATAGAAACATACCGAAATCTTGCTCTAGACGTATTCATAAGGAGACTCAATGGCGAGTTAAGCAGAATGCTGTTGATCCAACGCCCACAAAATCTTCTGAGGCATATACATCATGCTTAGATTTTCAAAATCGTAACAATTATCGTAACATAGTAATTCATAAAAGAAAATAATTAAATAATTCGGTTGTAGCCCCGATTAATCAATTAGTCTCATATCCAGCGAATCTACAAGGAAACCGGTCAATATCCCGGTGCCACAAAGAAACATGGCCTACAACATCCAGCACCAGAACAATAGATTCCCGTCTCCACGACCAGCGGGACAAAAACCACCAACACCTATGTTAATCGATCCATTCACCCAGACAAGGCAAGTCAATTATATGAACCGGTCTACGTATCAACAAGAGTATCGGACAAATAACCGAAACAAACAGCAAAATTACCAACCCGCATACAAACGCGAACACTCCGATCAAAATATACGAAGAAAGAACCAAAGGATCTACCACTTAGAACCGGAAGTAGATAAAGAACTATATAATCAGATGATTTCCGACGAGATTTCAGACTTGGACATAGGCGATCAAGAGGAAGAACACGAATTTGAAAACACCGAACTAAATTTTATGATGGACGCCTCTCTAGCGTATCATACTTAGAATATAGAACTGGAGACAAAACATTACAACATAACATACATAACATACATTAACATTAGGAATTTGATCCTCATCGACACCGGGGCAAATAAAAATTTCATCAGATCCGAACTAGCAAAAAACCCAATTCCCACCAACAATCAATTGAATATTAAATCAGCTGGTGGAAGCATACCAATTAAAGAAATTTTTTTTGAACCATTCTTTAAAAGTGTCGGAATCCACAAAACTTTGGAATTTTTCGTATTACCGGGACTCCAATCATTCGACGGAATAATTGGAGACGGTACCCTAAAAGAACTAGGGGCCATAATCGACAGGAAAAATAACACGTTAATTCTGGGACCAAACATAAAGATACCACTAAAGGAACAGCAGTTATCACAAGTCAATAATCTGGAAATCTGAGACAATCATCTGTCGCAAAAGACAAAACAGAACTTACAAGTAATGCTGTCAAAATTCAAAAAACTGTTCGGGCCGGTTAACAACCATGAAATCATCGAAACGGATGTAAGAGCAGAGATTAAAACAACAACAGAGGAACCCATATATTCCAAACCTTATCCGTACATAATGGAAATTGGCCGACTCGTTGCAGAAATCGAAACCCTACCTTATGCAAATGAAATAGAAGTGATTGTATATGCAGAGCCAGCAATGCTGGTAAAGGTTTCCATAATACAATGCTATAGCAATGCTGGTAATGGTTTCCAAACAATTAAACAAAATAAACAGGTCTACTTAGAATATAAGGAACTTATCCTAAATCGACATCGGCTATTCGGGATAACGCAGAGGTGCAACTCGTTCCACGAGACCACCATCTGTGAGAGAAATTGCTTAGAGGGAATCAACGATGACCATTGTATCAATCAGCTCATACGAGATACGAAAATACAATCTACATGAACATTTTTAACGGTGAGATCTACGGCAATAATACAAACAAACACCTAGAGGGAAGTTTTTTAATACAATTCAACAACGAGACCGTAATAATCATCAACATAACTCGGGAAACACATACATTCCAAATATTACCATTAGTGCTTCAGTCAAATATAACAGAAAAAATATGAAGATAAAACCAGACTATCTTCACAGCCTGCATCTGAATAACGTGGAAAAACTACAGAAATTGTTCGCAAACTACGAAAAATCAGGACTCATAGATCTCGCAATCATAAGTTTGATTTTAACGATTATCTCGATTTTCTTAATCACAAGAAGGAACCATTTATATGATTTAAAGTGCGACATCAGAAACCAGCTCAACAACAAGGGATCTTCAGCTGTCTATACCAGAAACTTACACGGTTACCCTCAATATGTGACCCACGAGCCGTTCATGTTTAAAGGGAGAAGAGTTAGCAAAATGCTATACACGTCAAGCGCTGAGTCAACCAAATTCCTAGCATTATGTAGTTGCACACGCCATACTATTGCAACATCAACAAATCATATTTCCATTCTAATTAAATTCTTTATAGAGTAAAGTTCTTTAAAAGTTCTCAATATTTTTTCAAATTTTTTGTTTCATTGTAAAGAGCAATCCTTCCGACTAATTATGGACTACTATTTCATTCATATGAGTGCCTCGGCTGGCCTTGACGTACCCCATACGGTCGGTCCAATTTTTGAGTACATTTTCGATGGTATGTGGCATTATGTCTCCAATGGCAATGCAAATATTGTTCTTGAGAGCGTCAGTCGGTGCTGGTTTATCGGCGTAACACTTATCTTTGACGACACCCCAAAGATAATAGTCCAACGGCGTCAAATCGCAGCTCCGAGGCGGCCAAATCACCTCAGCGTTTCGGCTGATAATTCGATCTTCGAAGACATTGCGCGAAAGATCAATTGAAACGAGTGCTGTGTGGCACGGAGCGCCGTCTTGTTGAGACCAAATGTTGCCTATGTCTTCCTCTTTAAGTGCCGGGAACAAAGAATCGTTTATGAAGGCGCGGTAGCGCTCACTATTGACAGTAACGGCGACTCCTTGCTCATTTTCAAAATCCGCACCAAACAGTCACTCGTTGAGGATGCATCGGCTTCTCTACGATCACGTGTGGGTTTTCCGTGCCCCAAATGCGACAATTCTGCTTGTTTACATAGCCGCCAAGATGGAAATGCGCCTCATCCGAAAAGATGATTTTTTGCCAAAATCAACATCTTCTTCAAGTCGATCGCAAACCCACTCAGCGAACCGAAAACGCAATGGTTGGTCTCTTTGCTTCAATTCCTGAACCAATTGAACTTTATACGGTGTCATACCAAGGTCTTTATGCAGAAAACGTCGCAATGTTGTGCCTGAAATGTTCAATTCTTGAGCACGATGACGAGTTGACGTTCTCGGCGACTCACTCACATTCTCGGCTACAGCATCAAAAGTTTCGGGTGTACGCTTGGTTGGCTGCTTGGTTCGCGTTGGTTTATTAATTAGCAAGCCTGTTTCTTTAACTTTATTCACAAAATAACGCACATATGGAGCTCCCGGCGCTTCGTTCCTTCCGAAAACTGCACGCAATTTTCGCACACATTCTGCAACATTACCATGATTTTCGAAGTAATGTTTCAATATTTCTCAGCGTTGTTCAGCGGAAGGATAAACTAACTTTCTGTCAAATCAGAAGTGACATAACCCTTACCATACTCAAAATAACAGCTAGTTCACAAAAAAAAATTAGATGGCCCACCCTCTTCTGTCGTTTTCGATTATCTGCTTGTGTAATAGGAATGGGGGACATGATAATTATATATTATCATGTTTCCATGAACCGAGTTAAGTTAGGTTTCGGTTTCGTTAAGTTTAAAACATGGCGGCGTTAACCCTTACCGGTTCCACGAACATCGCATAAATCGAGTTAATTTGACAGTTGGCGTCTAATGTGTATACCAAAATTTTTTAATGTGTTTTGTATTTCGACATAAGTGATTATCACATTTTGGAACAAATTTTGTGTGTTGTTTTTTATATTTTCAAAAATTGTAGTTTCAATTTCCCATTTTTTAATTGTATATTACTACACAACAAGTAATATACAATTAAAAAATGGATGTCGACACAAAAATAAAAGTTATGTGCGCAAAAAAAGGAAAAGAGCATATATAAAACGAATGCACAAACGACTTGCCTTCGCGGGAAAGATATTTCAAGATGTAACGAGGAACAACATTTCGGTTGCCTTACGAATACATCATCTATTAAAACGCAAGCCACCAAAAGTATGGAAAAAGGAAAGAAGTAGTGACTGGTGGGAAAATATTGTGAAAAGTGACAGCTTTGATGAGTGGATCGAGAATTTTCGAATTGATCGGGATACATTTAATTATTTGTGTGACGAGTTAGCTCCTGAATTACGCCCTGATCTATGCGCCCCGCCTTGTGTCCGAGAGCCATTACAAGTTGAAGAGAAAATTGCAATTGCCTTGTATAAATTGGCCGCTTGTGCGGAATAGAGATGTTGGAAGCAGTTTTGTTCAGCAGTCATTAAATTGTTGCTTCCAAAAGAATTGAAAATGCCATCAATTGAAGAAGCAAAATTAATAATTAGAAAATTTAAAGAAAAAATCGGTCTGCCAATTCTTGGAGCAATTGATGGTACACACATTCCCGTGACACCACCAGAAGATGGTTATAGGGATTTTATAAATAGAAAGAGTTGGCCATCAGTTGTGCTTCAAGGTGAAGTGGTTGCAAATTATATGTTAGTGAACATAATTTAGTAATCTTTAATAATATTTGTTTTAATGAATTTTATTTTATTTTATCATTCGAGATTCGTTGACATCACGGTGAAGCATCCAGGGTGTAAGCATGATGCCGTGGTACTGAAAGATTCGGTATTATATAAAATATTTTAAAATTTTTCATTCGTACCTATTGACATACACATTTAAGTAAAAGCGTTTTTAGTTGGAGACCCAACGTATCCATTACAGAGTTGGTTGTTGAAGGGATACACGCCAATACGGACTCAGGAAGAGGACTCATTTGGAGTTTATTTAAATAAGGCCCGAATTGTCGTAGAAAACGCATTTGGACGACTAAAGAGCAGGTGGCGGATTACACATAAAAAAATAGATACAGACATTAGTTTGGTTCCTCAAATTGTGGCACATGTTGTGTGATGCATCACATAGCAGAGAAGCGCAATTTTCCGATGCTACAATCATGGAACGTTGAGTTAGAACAAACTAATGAACTATTTCCTCAACCACAACCAGCCAACAACTCAAGAATATCGGTATCAGCAAACGAGATTCGAGACCACCTAAAAAATTATATCGCCCAGAATTATCCTCTTCTACAAAGCAGACGAAATTGAATACAAAGTAAAATATTTGTTTAAGAAAATTTATAAAATTATTGTCCGTATCGAGATGGCATAAGTAAATAAAACCAACAAATTTCAATGTAAATTAAAAATTGAAAGTTTTCGACTTTGATTTTAATAGATTTGTGTACATAAAACAGATAAATAAAAATTTAATTATCAAAAAATTCATATACTATTATTTCATTCATAAATCACAGAATTAATTTCCTTAACCTAAATATATATTGGTATGTACACGAGTACTTATCCTAATAACCCTTAAAAACTAAAAATTAATAAATTCATTCAGTTCATTTAATAAATATTCCGGTGGCGGCGAACTGCTGAGGAGGATACTACTACCTCATTGCTCGAGCTAACCGGATTTATAATGTTTTTTAAATCATTAAAAATGATTTATTTAGTTATTCGAACATTTTTTTATTGACCGCAAGAAATTTGTTCTGCAGATCTTCTTCTTTGTTTGAATATAAATCGAATTCATATTCAATTAAATTTTTTGTGTTTTAAAAAATTCGTCAACAAGCGTTTTGTTTTCATCAACTTTTTACCTACGTTTATTCGTATGGTTACTTAAGGTGGACGGCTCTGACTGTTCAATGGGTTCAACTCTGGTTTCGATTAACACATCCGATTCTTCCTCAATGGTATTTGATGTACTCGTTTCTAGAAATAATCAAGAATAATCCATATATAGTGTGAATTTCCACTTATTGTATTTTGCTTTTAAGTTTTAATAAATTTTTTTTAAAATTTTTCCATTTATTTTCAATATTTTCATAGTTTTTATTTGTTATGCCCTGCTTCTTAAATTCCTCCTCCACAATTTTAAATATATCACATTTTCTATATTTTTTCCCATCCATTAAACTTATTATTTTCATTTCCTCCAAATTTTTTTTTTTTTTTTAACAACTTTATTGATATGGCTACTATAATCTTAAACATTATTAATTCATTAGTAAGGTTGACATTAGTACTTATGAGATAAGCATAAACTTGTGTGGGTCTGCTGGACCAGTGTCCAGTTCCCTTGGTTTATAATTTTCATACGGTTAGGTCATGTGGTTTGATTCGTTTGAGCCGCCTTACTTCGTTTGTACTGTCCAGTAGTTGTACGGCCTCAAGATTGGTGTGGGTAAGAAGTCTCTTCTCATGTTTTATGGCACATTCGCGGATAACGTCGTCTATCAATTGTATTTCTAAATCATTGTGGATTTCCTTGTTAGTCACAAATCGGTAGGCGTTGGTGACCATTCGAAGAAATTTATTTTGGCTTCGTTGTATAATGTCTCTATTGGATTTATGTGTACAACCCCATAGCTGCGCACCATACATCCATATTGGTTTGAAGATAGTCTGGTATACCAGTCTTTTGCAATACAGGTTCATTTTGGAATGATGTCTAATTAACCAGTACATTTGACGTTGTTTCAATCGTATCTGTTCAGCTTTTTGTCTCACGAACGTGCCGATGAATGTTTTATTCGTTGTAGGTATGTCCGCAGTATAAAGAAGGTAGAGGAGGGGACCCAATACGCTTCCCTGCGGAACTCCCGCAATCGCTGGATAAAAGTCAGAACATGTTTCTTCATGAATGACTCTGAATTGGCGATCAGAGAGGTATGATTCAAGCAGCTGGCAATAGTTTTGTGGTAGAATTTTGCTCATTTTGAATGTCAATCCCTCATGCCAAACCCTATCGAAGGCCTGGGATACATCCAGAAATACGGCGGGGCAATATTTCTTTTCTTCTAACGCTTGCTCTATTACCGCAGTTATTCGATGGACTTGATCTATGGTGGAGTGGTTATTCCTGAATCCAAATTGGAAATCAGGAACGTTTACCATTGGCTTTAGACGTTTTAGTAGCAGTTTCTCGAACAGCTTTGATAAGGTCGGAAGCAGTGAGATTGGTCTGTATGATGTTACTTCTTCATCTGGTTTACCTGGTTTCTTTAGCATAATTATTTGGGCCATTTTGAAGCATTTGGGTACATACTTCAATCTCATACAGGCATTAAATAAGTATGTGATCAAGATGATTGCTTTACGCGGAAGTTCCTTGAATAGACCCGGTGATATTTCATCAATTCCTGGTGCTTTTTTATGATTAAGATTTTTGTCGATTTCTGTAGCAATTTCCATTGGCGTGACCCTTTTAAAGTCCTGATTTGGTTGATAAACAGGTGTTACATCAATGTTGGATTGAATGTCATGGGGTTGGAACACTGCTGCTAGGTGTTGAGCAAAGAGTTCCGCTTTTTCTTTGTCTTGTCGAACCCAACTGCCTTGAGCATTCCTTAGAGGTGGTACTCGAACTACAGGTCGTTTAAATCTTCTGGTTGCTTTCCATAACGAGTAGTCTTTATCCATTTCTGGACCTAGCCCGCTTAAGTAGTTATCGAGGCAATTCTGTTTGAAATTTTTGATTAGTCTATTGACTTTGTTACTTATTCGATTAAAAGTTGTCTTGTCAGCGGGATTTCTGGTGAGGTGCCATATTCTCCTCGCCCTTCTTCTTGCCTTGATTTGTTCCCTGATTTCAGCCGGGTATTTGACTTCAATCTCCGCTTTGTCCTTTGATTCAGGAGTAGCTAGTCTGGCAGCCATTCGAGTGTATTCAATAAAATTGTTTGTTTGTTGTTCCAATTCTTCATTGCTTTTAATACTACCTTTTAATTCAACCAGCTCTTCCAATTTTTCTCTGAAGATGTCCCAATCCGTGAATCTATTAGTAAGGTTTTGCTTTTTCTGTTTCTTTATTACTGTAGCGCTTACTGACAACAGTACAGGAATGTGGTCAGATGTTAGGTCGTTAATTCCTTCGACTCTAGTGTCCTTCGACTTAGAGGAATACCTTTTATGATGAAGAAATCCAGTAGATTTGGTATTTTTCCTGCATCCATTGGCCAATACGTTGGCCCCCTGGGGACAGATATTCGCATTTGTTTTCATGCATGGCATTGAACAAGGTGTTACCTTTCCCAGGAGAAATAAGCCTGGAACCCCAAGCTGTATGTTTTATATTGTAGTCCTCTCCAATAATAAATCTTGGACCGAGCTTATTGAAGACGTTATTAAATTGTAACTTCGTTGGTGTATGCCGTGGAGGACAGTATGCTGCTGCAATATTTAGATCTGCGCCATTATATTGGATTGAGATAACAGTCGCTAGCAAATAGTTTTCACGAATATCCTCTTGTCGATTGTGTTTGATATTATTTTTGATTAGTACAGCTGAACCACCTCTAGCTAGGATGGGTTGTCCAGTAGGAATTAAAACCCCTTATTCTGATAAAGTTTTTGTTGGAGAAGTGCGTCTCAGAAATCAGCGCAATATCAATGTTGTTTGTATGGAGAAATATTTCCAGTTCGTGGGCTCGTTGGTTGAGCCCATTAGCGTTCCAAGCTACAATGCGTAGGAACGAGTTAACCATTTGTGAGTATGCTGAATTTTTTGCTTGGTGGATAGATATAGGTTTCCAGTTTTGCTATCCTCTCTGCTAGATGACCAAGTGACTGTTGAATTTGGCTAAGCATTTTAATAATTTCAGTGTTATTTGACTCGTTGGCGATTTGCGCATAGGATAATCCAACTGTGGATGGTGTGATTGTTGTTTGTGGTTTAGCAACTTTGGTTTGTAATCGCTGCCCTGCGCTTGTTCTATTATTCTGTTGATATTCTGATATTCACGGCATCCTTTATAATTTGCAGTATGCCCTTGTTGTTGACAAAGAGCACAAGAAGGCGCGATATCTGGTGTTTTCTTGCATTTTGTCGTGTGGTGATGTTCCGCGCATTTAACGCATTTGGTTTGATGATAGCAAAAGCTCTTGGTATGTCCAAGTTGTTGACAATTCGTACAATGTGGAATTCCCCTTGTCTTGTTAGGTGGCTCAATTTTAACAATACAGTACGCAACTTTCTCGATATTGTATACTTCTTTATTGTTGTCTTTTTGTTTTTAGTCGATGTAAAACAATGGAAAGTGTTTCCTGACTTTTACACCATCAATTGTGACCATTTTGTATATGTTGGTAATACCTGCAACTTCATGTCCCATTTTTTCTAACTCTGCTTTAATTTCATCGTGACTAATAGAAGGTAAGCCTCTGATAACCACTCTATAGGCCTTTTCACTCTTCAGCTGGTAGGTGTGATATTGAATATTTTCTAGTTGGTTGCTAGATTCATTTTTTAATTCTTCCAGTAATTTTTTGACATTTCTGTAATCATTTTCATTTTGAAAGGTAATTCTAGTGTCACTATTTGAAAGCGCCTTAAAATTAGTTGATTCACTAGTGGTTTTTATTATTTTTTGTCGAAAAAGTCCGAAATTGTTGATATTGCTCACATGGGTGGAGGCAGTGGTATTTTTGGGTTTTTCTGTTCAGTGTTACAAGTGTGAACAACTTTGTGTATTATTTTTTGGGAGAGTTTTCGTTTTTGTGCGCCTACGTTTCTTAGGATTTCTGTTATTAGCTCTGGAAAGTTCTTCTTCAAGTTCTTCCTCATCTGTGAAATAATCCTCTATACTCAGAGCATTACATCTATTATTCTGTTGAGAGACTAGAAATTGCTGCAGCAACCAGTTGGAATTATTTGAATGATGTTGACTTGTTGATGGCTGAATATGGTTGATAGGCAGGTTGTTAGCTCGTGCTGAATTCTCATCTTTACTATTTTTAGCCTTTTCTTTTAGTGTAGAGTTTTCTCTCTTAAGTTCAGCAACTTCATTGCTCAGCTGCGCGATTAGTTTCTCCATTTTCTGAAACTTGGATAACAGATCCTCGCTGTTTATAATGTTTGCACTCGGCATTTGTAATGAAGTTCCTTTTTCAGTAGAGACCGCGTCTTTTGCAGTTACTGTGGACGCAGTCGCTGTTGGCACAGTTGTCTTTAATTGTAGTGTACGTCTACTTACATTTGGAGAAAATAGAAAATAGAAAATAAAACTTTGCACTCATCATTATTCCAAAACACGCGCACAACATTGCTTAAATTGCTCGATGCTATCTGGTTACATTAAAAAGAGAAAAAAAATTGTCAGATAGAATCTTACTCAGCCACACTAGTTTCGTTGAGTTAATTTGCATTTAACGAAACTCGACCCAAATCTGCGTTTCCATGGACATACACCTGAGTTAACCTAGGTTAACTCTGTCATAGAAACATGGTATATGGTATACCATTGATTCGATGTGACCGAGAATGTAGAACAAATTATGAAAAGGTAAATAACATTTTCACATTGGTATGCAAAATAAATGTATATATAATTAACCTAGTTTTAATATAAGAAAAAGAAATAAAGAAGTCCACAAAACAAAATAAATGGAATCTAGGCTCTTGCAAACCAAAATTTCAATATTACATTTATGTACAAAAAATATTGTTTCTTCACAAATACCAAACAAAAGAAAAATAACTTAAACAAACTTACTAAAAACTTACCACAAAACAAATATAATTCCGTCTCAATTATAATTCCTTCGCAAGAAAATTATACGTTAAAACTTAAAACTACGAAGATTATAATCAACCCTGTTACAAAGTCGACCACAACATTTTATTATTTTATCGACCATTTGTTAAATAATTTTTTTTCGATTGTTTGTGCGCACTATTCGGGACCATCAAATTCATGTGTCTTACTTACGATTGTTTTTTAAGACGAGTGCTGACAGCTGAGACGTCATGTATAATACGTAATGTGTTTTCGTTAAGACGAAAGTATTAAATTGAGCAAATAGTGTTAGTTAGGATTCTATTTTAGTCAGTGACTGTGACGAATGAATAAGGCTGTTAGTTTCGAAAATGTCTAAATTTATTGTAATTTACATGTCACAGGATTTGGACCAATCTGGTAAAATTATGTACCTGATGACAGATTTTATGGGTAGTCCGATTATTTGGAGGTGAAAGTAGAACTAGATATATCGAGTACTATATCTTTCGGATATAAAATATTTTTTCGGCTGATAAAATACACAATCTGCATTACCATTTTTCGGCTGGAAACTTTCGGCTAACTTTAACAATATTGAAGTTAAATTGTATTTAAAGGTCATCTAAATATACTGTTAAAGTTAGCCGAAAATGAAAAAATCGATAATGCAGATAGTGTCTCGACTACTTCAGCCGAAAATTAAAAAAAATATGTATTGAATTGAAATCCTAGCCGAAAGTAACTAACCAGCAAAATCAGCCGAAAATAAAAAATAAAAGTTTAAAGTGTTATGTCTGGAAAAGGTCTTATTTGAATCGGTTTGTCAATGGTTATTGCTGGAAAATTTTCCAGCTCAAGTTTCATGTTGGGAGTTTGAGAAAATTGAGGGGAGTGAAATACACGTGCAAATTTCAAAAATTTCTAGAAACTTAACGTTTAATGTGTTATGTCTGGAAAAGGTCTTATTTGAATCGGTTTGTCGATGGTTATTGCTGGAAAATTTTCCAGCTCAAGTTTCATGTTGGGAGTTTGAGAAAATTGAGGGGAGTGAAATACACGTGCAAATTTCAAAAATTTGTAGAAACTTAACGTTTAAAGTGTTATGTCTGGAAAAGTTCTTATTTGAATCGGTTTGTCGATGGTTATCGCTGGGAAATTTTCCAGGTGAAGTTTCATGTTGGGAGTTTGGGAAAACTGAGGGGAGTGAAATGCACGTACAAATTTTAAAAATTTGTAGAAACTTAACGTTTAAAGTGTTATGTCTGGAAAAGGTCTTATTTGAATCGGTTTGTCGATGGTTATCGCTGGAACATTTTCCAGGTGAAGTTTCATGTTGGGAGTTCGGAAAAATTGACGGGAGTGAAATACAAGATTCTACAAATTTTTGAAATTTGCACGTGTATTTCACTCTTCTCAATTTTCCCGAACTCCCAACATGAAACTTGACCCTTAAAATTTTTTCAATGGTATCCATCAACAAACGGATTCAAATAAGACCTTTTCCAGACATAACACTTTAAACGTTAAGTTTCTACAAATTTTTCAAATTTGTACGAGTATTTCACTCCCCTCAGTTTTCCCGAACTCCCAACATGAAACTTCACCTGGAAAATTTTGCAGCGATAACCATCGACAAACCGATTCAAATAAGGCCTTTTCCAGACATAACACTTTAAACGTTAAGTTTCTACAAATTTTTGAAATTTGCACGTGTATTTCACTCCCCTCAATTTTCCCGAGGTAGTCGAGACACTATCTGCATTATAAATTTTTTCATTTTCGGCTGGAAACTTTCGGCTAATTTTCTCACGATTATGATTTATATGATGCTACCTATTTATATGATCCTGGTTAATCCTTGACCGTACACTCCAATCATTCATTTATTCGTTGAAGCTACGTATTAACATACGACTAATGCAGCAATTATTAGTTAAACTACCTAGACCAAAACAAACTTGTAAATAAAAATACATGGTTGTTTGTTTTTTATGTTAACAGTGATTGCAAAAAACCAAAACAACAATATATACAAGTAAAAGTTTTGTTCGAGTAGAAAATAATTTAAATCTAATATAAACTATAAGCAGAAATGCATATATAATTATAGTTAACAGAACTACAGACAACCTGCTCTTGTACACAAAAAAGTTTTTTATAATTTAATCAATTACAGTTTGTTATGTTACATTTTTCCCTCCATTTCTGATATCTATCCGCTAATACCATACTATAGAGCATGCAAAACTATGACATTCAAACAACTAAAAACTACTTTCCATATTCCTGTTTTGAACATTCCATTGTTTGATATTTTTTTACGGTTAGCATTGGCAGCAGTAAAACTAAAAACTCTACATAGTATATCCAATGAAACTCGACATAGGTCAGTTGTATAATGTATTTTTCATAAACAGTCATGTATAATATGAAACCGATCTAACCCCTTGAAAATAAAACTTGAAACTTTTTTAAATTAATATTTTATTATTATAAAACTACTTGACACACTAGCTAGCAAGAAAAAACTACATATTTACGGTGCTTTACTTAACAAAATGTCTGTATATAAGAATACAACAGCAGTACAGCACGGTATCGGTTAAACCCATATAGTCGTGCACTATAAATTGCAAACCACTATAAACAGAATTTTTTTTGCCTTTTTATTTTTATCTAACTTAATCACAAGTTTTAGTTACATAAAGCCTTAAACATGTAAAAAAACAAAAAAATGGATTTTATTGTAATAAATTTAAGTGGGTTTACTGTATTAAGGACACAGGAAAAAAGGAAATTAAAATTTGAGGTAAAAAAAAGCTCTGGATAAAATGTATTCGGAGGATGGAATTCTTTTGTTTAATAATTGTAATAATATGTATGTATGTGTATTATCCTAAATGGGTTTCCATTAAATGGGAAAAACCTAAAACGAGAATATTGTAAATATATTCTCGCTTAAAACAAGGACTTAAGGTTACGGTTCACAGCTTTATTTTACTTATGCATAAATAAAGATACATTTTAAGATAGATATGTTTAAATCGTGATTTTCCAATCGTACAGGTACCGGTACCCAACATAGGATACATATTTATATGCCTCTATAAAAATTAATTTTAATATTACCCACAATTAGAATACTTAGTACCTTTATATCGTGCAGACATACGAGCACGACAAACGATATGTATCAAAAATTAGAAGCCTATACTAGCAACTTCCTCTTACAATAGATTATATTACACATCAGATATATTCACATACTTTGTTTAGATTGCCAGAAGGATGTAACAATTTAATGATTTCGTTGTTACGTTACACATAGCAACATAATAAACGTTCAACTTATTTTTTCCAAAGGAGCGAAATCTAAAGAGATTTTTCCCTTTTTTTATTGTGTGATGCCATCAATTTACTTGCTTCCTGTTTATATTATAGGAGTGTGATTAATGTTTTTAAATCATTACAGTTTTTTCATCCTTATATGTACATATATAATATGATGAGGTACTAGAAGGAAATTCAATCCAATATCTACTGCAAACATAAAAACAAACGTGAATTGAAAACGTAGAACGTGAATTGATGATTTCCCATTAGCTGCTCACTTCAGTTTTTATTCTGGGTAAATTGGTATTAAATATAATATGATATGTGGGCACAGTGAACGTACATATACGAAGGATGTTCAATAAGTTCGGTAAATCCAAACTCTCAAAACGTTGTTCCGCCTAAAGTAATTATTTTATTCCGAGATTTGGTTTGGAATTTTTTTTAAATGTAAATTTTATTTTCTATTAAATAAATTCAATTTTGTTTCACATTCAATGTTCGTCTGATCTTAGTAAATAATTATTTATTGTAAAGCCAACGTGTGGCCCATATTTTTTGTTTCTCCAGTTTCGGCGTATACAAACGAATCGTTGGCATTACCAACTCTGGAGCAGGTTACACATATAATTGACCGTGAGCGAAGCATGAACGGCACGGCCTTGAGATCTATTGATTGTTATTGCATATGCCAGACGAATTGGGAATTGTAAGCGTTTAAATGCAATTGGAAAATCTGTGGGAATCATCGGGATTCTTGGCAATAAAACAGGCTCTCCTTTAAATTTGCCATTGATAATTGTCTATGCAATAATGTTACCCAATAATTTCTTGACAACCAACCGCGTTCCGTTACATAATCTTGATGCATTTAGGTTTCGTAGATGTAGTAGTATGATTGAAGATTCAACTTTCAAAATAAATTATTTGGTGGAAGACCTGGCAAATCAAGTGGATTTATAAATTCAGTTGGAAAATTCACTCTTTCATCTTCTTCTACCACAGTATCACGTTTTGAATGTAGATACTTATGGTATTGTACACCAATGATTTTTGCTGTTAAAATTGCTCTTTTGCTCAGCCACCAATGATTGTTGATCTTATCTCGAATGTTTGGAAACAAATTTTGAATTAATGCGACTCTAGATGGCACAATCATGCACAAATTATCTAGTAACTTGATTGTCTGGCTCAATTGATATACATTAATTTTGCCTTCTGAAATATCAAGCAATTGTTTTGAGAATAGCGCAGCAGATGGATCATTTTGAAGTTGGACACACATATTTGTTGTTAACTACAATTTGTGAACACTGCTCCACAGTGCTTAAGCTTTGAAACAGGCATTTATTTCATCTGCATAGGTGGAACGTCTAATAACCGGAAGTGTTTGTCGAAAATCTCCTGATAACAAAATGAGAGTACCACCAAAGAGTCTGTCGTTGCCTTTCAAATCTTTCAACGTACGATTTAAATTTAATGAATGTTTCATCCCAGATTATAAATTAGCATTTTGCTATGGCTAATGCCCTTACGATGGCTGGATGCGATTTAATATTGCATTGCAGAATGAGCAGTTCTTCCGCCATCCATTAAATAAAGTAGCAGTAATTCCTGTTGAGAACGTATTTTAGCTAAAGTGAGGGAAATCAAAAATATTTTGCCGGTGCCACCTGGAGCATCCAAAAAGCAGAACCCGCCTTCTGTTGCAGTAACTGCAAGCATTACCGAATGCATGTTTAAGTACATGTTTAATTTACACTGACTTTATTCAACTCAATTTTACAAGTTATATGTATACTAAAAAATGACTGCACACTGGAAACGCCGTAGAAAATGATGCGTCTAACATAATTGAAAACATTTAATGAGTCGGCGATCCCAATGAAGATCGCGGAAGGTCTTGTTGACTCTTGATACTGACCGATGTGGTTGATTTCTTTTCCAGAGAATGACTGCAATCACCATGATAATGATAACGGTACCCAATGTTAAATGAGTCGTCGTGCAATGGTGTATGTGATGACTATTGATGGTTTGCTGATTTTTTTGTAGTTATATTTGTTCTTCGAGCTTGTGGGTGTCTATTGTTGTTAAAGATGCTGTGGTAATAGGAATCGCCTTTTCCTGTTCTTGATGTAGATGGCCTATGTTGCTTAAAAACGACTCTATCTGACTCATACTGGCTGTTGCCAGGAATGATAGGTTGATCTTAGTTACTTCTCTCCCGAAGGAGGAGATTTGTAATGTTTCATTCTTAATGATACACCATTCCAGTACCTTGAAGATTAAGTGGCATGAAATGTGATTCACAAATCAAGTCAAGGTTTGATTCATATAATGATATCTATTGATTGGTAGGAGTAAGACTTCGCATCGATGCAACTTGAATGCAGGTTATGTTTTCGAAATAGCATGTCTATCTCACATTGAGATACAGTTGAATGTTTCATGTAAATGGGTGAGAGGCGGCACACATGCAATCCCTCGGATATAGGTGCGCACTAATTAAAATTTTAGTTGTTGATTGGTGCATAATGTTCCCGGTGATGATCAACCAATAGGTATTCGGATGATGGTATTATCGAAGTTGGAAGAACGTCAGGCGTATTTACGCCAGGTAATCGACATCGAAACAAACGATGAGAAAACGGCCAGATGGAGGACGACGGTAGAAACGACGATGTTGAGCATTGGTTGCCGGACCCAGATGACTATGAATCAGATGTTGAAATTGAGGAATTGGTGATGATGGTGATAGCGACAACGATAGTCACAGCGATGTTGAAAATGACAGTGAGGTAGTGTAATAGAATGACTACGGGCAGGACAAATACCTGGCGGATATTTCACTGGAAAATATGGTACCTGATGGCAAAAGCAAGCGCCGCCACTTCAACGTAATATACAGCAAAACGTGTTTTGCAACAAAGAGACATAGGTCCCAATCCTTCAAAAAATCAAAAAATCTAAGCGATGTGGAAATATTCTGCACAATCTTAGATTCATCAATTACTGGCGATATGCCGCCGCACAAATCGAAAGGCAGAGTCCGTTTTTCGAAATTATATTGAAAACAACTCGGATAAAGCGAAACAATTATGACGAAAAGTGGGCGAATAGGAACTGTTTGCGTATTTCGGAACCCTTTTATCCATGGAATGCCAACCGTCGAATTACGAACGTTTAGACTTCATGTGGAGATAAAACGCGTACCCTCTTTATAGGGCAACAATGTTGCTTTCGAAATATTACTCGGTTCATTCAGTTCGACCATAAAAATACTACAGCGGATCGATTGACGTCGGATAAAGCCGCTCCAATTACTGAGATATTCGAAATGCTCAATGCCAATCTGCGTCGGAGCTATCGGCCCTATGAAAATATTACAGTTGATGAACAATTATATCTTCGAGATCGTACAAAGTTCACGCAATATATACCATCGAAACCACTAAAATACAGTATCAAATTATGGTGGGCTTGAGACTCGAAAAGCAGTTATCTGTTGACCGGTCAAATTTACACTGACAAAGTTAGAAATACGTACGGGACGTAAACTAAGGAGAGAGGGTCGTGAAAAAATTAGTCGGATACTATAAAAATACAAGAAGGAACATCACCACGGATAATTTTTTACCACTGTATCATTAGCCGACACGCTGCAAAGTTGGAAACTGTCGATGGTAGGAACCATGATGAAAAATAGGACATGTCTATACCACCTGAATTTAAGACATCGTTATGACGAGAAGTTTTGTCATATAAATTCGGCTTTGATGAAAGCAAAACTATTTATTTCTTTGTTCCTAAAAAAAAGGCTGTAGTTTTGCTCTCTACCATGCATTTCGATGATCCAGTTTCGGAAATAAAAAAGAATCCCGAAATTATAATGTTTTATAATGCAACAAAAGGTGGTGTCGACACGATGAATAAGATGTTGGCCAATGCACAACAAAATGAATAACAAAACGTTGGCCGCTGGCCATATTTTTCAATTTATTGGATGTCGCGACTCTTGTGTCGAATGTCATATACGCTGAAAATAATTCATCGCATATTACGACAAAAACAGGTAGTTATTATAATTTTTTGTTTTTATTTACAGTAATAATTTTTACTGGATTTAGGTCGACGTCGGGAATTTATTGGCCGAGAATTTATGCCTTCCAGTGATAAGAAATAGGGCACAAAACCTCCGAATGACCGCTTACTTTCCGACTAAAACCACAATTGAATGTATGCTGAGATACAGCAGTGAAAGTAAGAGGCATCCCAATACAGATGAATTTGTGGCGGACGAAGATGATGGACCATTCAAAAATAAAAGGAAATTGCTTCATCTGCTATCACGAAGCAGATAAACGGGTGACCAGGAAGATTTGCGTAGAATGTAGGAAGCCCGTCTGCCGTATGCATAGCCTCACACAAGCATAATGTGAAACTTGTTACACAAAATAATTTTTAGGAAGCCTTTTTTATATATGTATATTTTGTTAATTCTTGAAATAAAAAAATACTTGAAATCATGAAATACTTACCTTTACCTACCCTTATACCATAAATAATACTTATTTTTCACTTTCAATTCAAATCACTGAAAAACTTTCATACGTTATCATACAAAATGTAAGAAAAACAATTCAAATCCTGCAAAATCTAAATCCTGCCCAATCGATCCAAAAAACCTTCAACTTGCTCTAAAAACTGTCAAAAAAACTGTATAATCTTTGTTTGTATTTTCCAAACAATTTCCAAAAAAATTAGACAATGACTAGAAAGGATTTCCAGATAGAAGAAAAAGCGACGAAATTATTCAAAACGGAAAATTGAAATCTTTACATCTGTAAATCGTGCCGATGCGAAGATTAACGTGTTGCAGGATCCCTTTGGTAATTGTTTATACGGTAGCCATCCGTGCCCTTTCCCCCAAAACTTTAAAGAATCTTGTAGTAGTGCGTCGTAAGAACGATGTGTATCTGCAATGACTTGTGTAATGTTGCTGCGGCGCATGATGAGTATATCACGTTGTTCGAATGTATCGCCAACCATTAATATTTCTACTTCAGTCACTGTTTGGGCATTAAAACGTCGCGCATGTTTGCCAATAGGCATTTTATCGGCTTTAATAACGATCATATAATTATCGTTTTGTAATTGATTGGAAACTTGCTTAAACAATCGGATGAGGTTATTGTTTTCCGCCAACAAGTTTTTAAATCCGCTACGATAGCACTTTCCTGTATTACTTGTATGTGATTGTACTCGCAACAGATTTTGAACTGCTCTTCTTCATCTCCCATAAAGTAAATTTGTAGAAATTTTGGTGTTTCCGTAGGTAGAGAAAGTAAAGAGCCAAATTTTGTGGTAGACCTGGCCCTACAATGTAGGTAAAACCACTTTACCGGAAGAATAACACATCCCTGCGATTTTATTTTTGAATTTCAGAGCGTGGCATTCAGTGCATTCTTTATTCATGTCCAAATTTTCGGATGTGCACAATATTTCAATGCGATGCGATTGAATGATGACAATGTTAGTGCTCTTGTTGCTTGCATGCGTACTCAATTATTCAATTGCACCACACTTATGTTTGAACCGTAACACGATTGCGTGATGTTTGAGTTGCATATTACGGGTGGTTGCATTGTGCGACTGTGTATCCTCTCTGGCCGCTTCTTGTTGTTGTGGTGTTAAATTCGTGTTAAATTCTTCTTAATTGTTGCCTATTGCGAGTTTATCGAGTTTGGTTATGTTATTTGTAATCATTACATATTTAAAATTGATTGAAAGCCAATTTGGAATGTTCGTCAAACTTATTTCTAAATAATTAACTGTACAGCATAATGAAATATCTAATGCTGAAATATCAAATGTTTGTAAGTGTATTGTATACACTCGGCACGCACCAACGTTTTTTTAAGATAAAAAGAAAGTATTAATTGTCCAGTGGATTTAATGTCCTTTGAAGATCAAATTAATACCCCTCTTTCTCTCTCATTCATACACACACACACGCACCACCCATTCAAAAAATTACAGTATACCCACCTGCACATTGCAAGATCCATGTCAACCTGTACAGTGATATGGACAGTGGGTCGGTGCTGAATATTCTGCATTCCAAGAGAGGGTCTTAATCGATGACGAAAATTCGCGTTGCATTCAGCCTCTGGTGGGATACGAATCCAGTACCTCCCGCTCCAAGTACCAAAGCCTTAACCACTGCACCACTTGTCCGATAAATATATTAAGATGGTAATAGAAATTTTTTATTTTACTTTTTTTATTCCTATCTGTTTTTAGTCCTATCCGACAGAGGAAATTTATGCAAATCAATTGTGTCATTTAATTTGTGTGAGGGATTTAATGAACACATAATTTCAAATTTTCAAATTAAAAAACATTGAACATAGTGCTGCAATTTTGAAACGCGATCATGCGATTGCGAAGCGCAAGGCTGCGTTTATCTTTTAAAATGAGCAGAACGATGTTCAATATTTTTCAGTTTTTAAAATTTTCAAAATGCGCGTTCATTGAATCACACACAGAAGTTTAATGGTACAATTGATTGGTATGAAATTTGTTTTTGTTGGTAGAACAAATAGAGGAATAAAAACCAAATAAAATATTTCTACTACCGTTATTTCATATATATTTACCGAACTTATTGAACACCCCTCGTTGCAGGAGGTTTGTTTGCCACCTCGTATATAATGGTACATATGTACGTGAAAATGAAATATATAAAATATCAATTTAGGATTCAACCTCAATCATAAATAATTATTCGGTTTGTCCTTTTGTCTTAAATACCATAAATTTTTCTTCAATTAAATGGAGCACAAAATATGTAAGGCTTATACCCTTTTTTATATTTTTTTGACATTTTGGGCTTAAAACGACTTATCTCACTTTTACATATACGAATATACAAAGTATCTGATACATTAGCATTTGTTACTACCAAAATTGCAATTTTCTTTACGTTACATCTTGTTTAATTTAGTTAATAAAAACTGTTAGAAAACCTCAATTTTATATGATGACGTAATGGTATGTATTAGATTTTGGTGTATTTGTATAAATAACGAATTTCCGATTTGTTGCAAAATTGTTTCCGTTCGTGTGAGTTACCCTCGAAATCCCTTATTTCAATATGTTGATTCTCAATATCCCAGAAATCGTTACTAAAAGTCGGACTTCCCAATACCAATTTTAAAAGAGAACGAATTTTCGATTCCATAGTTCTTCAATATCCTGTTTTTTAAGTCGTTTACTTTTCAGCCTAAGCGTTTGCTAAAATTCATAACAAATTATGGTCAAAATATAAGTTTACAGTTGGAGTTCTGAATTCAGTTGATCATTTTGGATGAGATTAGTATTATAACATTTTCGGTGCAACTACAGAATATGTCCATGCTGAGCGTAACATGGCAGTGAATTAAATTCGTCCATCATGAAACCAATAAAGTTTGGTGTTTTAGATATAAAATTGATTATGAAGCGCATGTTTTTGAAGTTATAAAATATTGCTATGCTTAATGGTAATTTGCAAATTATTGACAATTTCTCGTGAAATTTTAATTATAAGATGTGATTGGGACACTATTTGACATCGATTGAGCTTTTTCTTTAACGTTATTTTAATATAATTTTCCACGAAATTCTGAAAGATGTAATTAATGAGTCCAACTCAAATTTTAAAATTACTCTAGTCAAATAGTCTGTAGGGAGGAGCAAGACCTAGATTCTGATCAAGTGACAAATGACAAATAACATTTTTTTGTGACTTTGTGCTAAAATTGTAACTGCAATAAATTATAATTTAGTTGTGAGTTCTAAAAAGCGATGCTGATGAGATGAGTTTTTCAAAATGTCACGAGAAATTTTGTGACAAATGGACAAAATTTTCACCTATTTAATTTTCCAAAAAATTAAATGCAGAGAAAATATATTTGTTTTTGTTAAAAAATAATTAAATATATAGTCGACTCACAAAATTTTCTCAATTTACTTTTAAACGCATCTTTGCTTAAGCAAAAGTCAAAAGGATGGTCAAATTTGGTTTTGCTCAGTGATTTTATTTCAATAGTAAAGTCGGTGAATCGATTTCATTTTTCGTTTCCAATAAATTAACACTTCAAATTCTCCCTTCTATTTTCCAAGATTGTCAGATTGTACAGATTGTGCAAAAATTTGGGGGCGAAGACATTTAACGAACCACCGTCTGAGGTGAGGGGGGAGAGCATTGAATTGTCTTCACAAGAAAGTAGTGATGGTTGTAATGAAAGATAAAGTAAGTAATAAATCATCACCTAATGCATCACAAGCAACATTATCATCTGCGTTAGAAAAATGGACTGCAGCAACAACCAAAATAGAAATTAAGGCCGCATTTAACATTAAAAAGATTTTCCAAAACTTTAGTCTTGCCATTTTTTAAGATGAGAACAAGAACTCTAACGTTAAGAATCTATTAGTTGGAGGTTTTTGTAAAATCTAAATAACATCAAAAGAAAGAGAGACAGGATTAGAGTTGCTAAACAAAATTTCCGAAAATGATGCAATCTTTCTATCTCGAGTGGAATGGATGGAACCTTAACTATCATTCTATCCTTGTCGTTCAATTTCTGCATGGGCCCTGCCCAGGTTGCAGATACAACAAAATATTTAAAGAGCCTATCATCAAATATTGCAGCGCTAGAAGCAAAGTCAACCATGATTAAAGCATCCACAATTCCCTCAACATCTCCACGGCCGACGAAAAGGCAAACGAATGGTAGACCGACAATGTTATCATATAGCATTAAATAAGGGGTGGTAGATAATCAGTTTAGTGAATTAACCAGTTAGTAAAACGAAGGAAATAAATTAAAAATTAAATTCGTGTAATTTTGGTAAGTTTGATTAGGCTAATTATAATCCACTAATACTCACAGCCCAAATAACAGGACGTTGTGGGTGTCCCACTGGACATTACTCTTTTCCTTTCTTTCAGAACCGCACTATTATCCCAAAAACCACTTACTAAAATTAATGATGGATCAAATGCCGTTTTTTATAATTGTTGTGAGATAGCCATAATGTTACCTTAAAAACCCTTATTTCACAACCACGGTTGATTCACCCACGAGATAAGTTAATGATGTCAATTCACTACATCAGGGTCCAGTACCATACTCAATTCCATCCCCATTATTTTGCAAAGTGGATAGTGGCAATTCTGTAAAACTGGGTATTAAATGATTGTGTTGTTGCTTGTCATAATATTTAATCAATTAAAGTACGATATTGAAAATTCTGTGAAGTGAATTCTGGATATTTTGCCGCATAGCCATCTTCATAGTGAAATAGACGGTAGCAGTTCAGTTACGAAAAAATACGCCACATGTATATGCGGATCGTCAGGGTCTCCCATAAAACACAAAACTTCGTAAATTGATCTTCTGTGCAGTGAATCCTGGAGACTTACGAGTACCACAAAACCACCAAAGCAAGCGCATTTCGTGAAAATAGGGTTCATGGCTATATCATGTAACATAGGAGGTTTCAGCTCAAATCCACGATGATGAAAGCGATTAGATGAAAGCGGGCGAACTTCGAAGAAATACGCCACAATGATATGTGGATCATCAGGATGGAAAATGAAAATTTTATGGAACAAATCCTGGAGATTTTGACACTTGGCCACGTACAAAGAGCAATAGATGAAAGCTGTCCAATTTTGCAAAAATACTCCTCATGTCTATGCCTTTCGTCAGGATGTCTAAACTTGGTCCGTTCATTTTATCATCATTATAATGAAAAGATCCGAAAATGGAGATAATGTGGAGTAAATCCTCGAGATTTTATCACAAAGCCACCTACATAGTACTATAGATGAAAGCAGTGTATTCTCAGTGTACGAATCCAGTAAAGAGTCCGTCAAAAGGCGTGCGTAGAATAAAATAAAACATGGAAATACTTAGATTTTTTCTGGTGTTTTTTATTTTTTGTAAAAATATGTCTTACCTAACAAGTATATGTGAAAAGTGACATTATTTAAATGTCCACTATGGGCACGTCTACAGGCTTCTATACGAAAATCAAAATTTTTAAGAACTCGCTCACACATTACCACAGTAAGTTCATCATTTTCGATCCGAATATTGTTTTTCAGCTGTGCAATTGTTGTTGGTTTATTCACATAAACTTTAAGTTTCAAGAAACCTCAAAGAAAGTAATCATTAACGCCATTATTAAATCGCATGACCTAGGTGGCTAGTGTATATCACTATTACGTGAAATTAATTGACCTGGAAACTTAGACCGCAATAGTTGAATGTTTCCACGTGTTGTGTGACTCGTAGCTCCATCCTGTTGAATGGAGGAGAGTGGGGGGGGGGGGAGGGGAGAAGATGACAATTTTCTTTGTTGACGAAACCGTGCAATGTGAAATGAGCTTCATCACTAAAGATGATTTTGTGTGAAAAATCAGCACCATGTTCTAACAACCAATTGACGAAAGTTCTGCGTTAATAATGATCTGCTTGGTTTAATTTTTGTGTTAACTGAATTTTGTAAGGATGCAAATCCTTATGTAAAATTTACCAAACAGTCGATGGATGAATATCTAATTCCTAAGAACATCGTGATACCGATGTTGAAGGTTTCTCCACTACAGTTTCAGTCACATCAGCAATGTTCTCACTAGAACCTCCACTTTTTGGTCTGCCACTTTTTTTTCGATCCTCGACAGAACCAAGCTTTTCAAATTTTTTCACTAACCTTTGAATTGTTAACTCATTTGCACAATTATTTACACCAAAAAAATCACGACACGCATTTTTTAAAGATCGATGATTTTTATAATAAGTTTGAATAACTTTAATGCATTCTTTTAGCCTATAAGTATCTATCGTTAAAATTGTACATCTGTCTACTTCACAAATATCGAAGACAACATAAAAAAAGGTTGCGTTTAGAAATTATTTACTACTGACATCTAGGCGTGGCTTTTGAAAGACCCTTTATAATATAATATAGTTGTCCAACTTTTGTTATTTTTATTTATTTTATATTTAAATAAATTATTAATTGTTCAATGTATTTAATGTCCTTTGAAGGTCAATTAATACCCCCTTTGCATTCACACACACATTACCTATTCACACAATTACAGCATACCACCTGCACAGTGCAAGTTCCATGTCAACCTGTACACTAACATGGACGGTGGGTTGGCGCTGAATTCTGCACTCCAACAGAGGGTCATAGTTGTGTTTATTAACATCACCGATCGTAATCGATGACGAAAATTCGTTTTGCGTCCAGCCTCTGGTGAGATTCGAACGAACCCAGTACCTCCCGCTCTAAGTGCTAAACCTTTAACCACTGCACCACTTGTCTGGTATGTATGTGTGTAATTTTGACAAAATACGCCTCATATGTCTATGCAGACCGTCAGGGTGCTCTATTTTGACCCGTTCATTTTATCATAATTAGAGTGAAAAATTTGTAAATTGAAATTCTGTAGAGCGAATTTTAGATATTTTGCATACAGTCATCAACATAGTGCAAACTGTGAAAGTTGTCCAATTTTAAGAAAATACCCTGCAAGTATGTGCGGATCGTCAGGCGGTCCCATTTTAGCCAGTTCGTTTTTCATATCAAGGTAAGGGACCAAGGTAAAACAACCTGATGATCTGCATAGACATGTGGTGTATTTGGGTGGCTGTGCGTCAAAATCTCCAGGAGTCGCTTCACTGAATTTTCAATTTCGTACTTATGGATTATAATTATGAAAAGTGAACAGACCGAAATGGGGCACCCTGACAATCCGCAGAGACATGTGGTGTATTTTTTCGAAATTGGACAGCTTTTATCTATATTGCACTGTGTAGGTGGCTACCATCATATGACTGATTAAATTATTTGAAATTTCAATCCGATTATTACGGTGATAATGATTTTTTTTTTGTTTAATTCGATACTTCATACCAAAGTACTTTTAAAGATTTCTTTAACTCAGTTTTCGTTTTAAACTGACGCCCTCACAGAATTTCAAATTACGAAATTTTGCGTTACAACTATGATAAAAGGAACGGGCCAAAATAAAACACCTTGACGATCTGCATAGGCTTGTGACGTAATTTCTTAAAATTCGACAGCTTCCATCTATGGCACTATGTAGGTGGCTATGTGCCAAGACCCCATGATTCGCTCCACAGAATTTACTTTTCGTCCTTTCTCTTTATTATTATGATAAAATAAATGAGCTAAAATGGGAAACCCTGAAGTCTTTTCATCTATTCCAGTAGGTGGCTAAGTGCCAAAATCTCCAGGAATTGCTCGAGTTTCCAATTTCGGAAACTTTCTTTATAATTATGATAATTTGAATGGTCAAAAATGAGGCTGCTTGTCGATCCGTATAGGCATTTAGGTAACTTGTCGTCATAAGATAGCTTTCATTTATTGTTTTACGTAAGTCGCTATGTGGTAAAATCCTCGGGTTTCGCTTCACATATAATGAACGGGCCAAATTGAGACTGAAGTTGTTTGTTTTATTCAATAGTGTAAATATTTCCACTGTTAGATGGTTTGTTGGCTTATATTCTAAGATTTGTTACACTGTGGGTTTTATTACTTTGGTTATTAAAATTTAATGGCATTTAATGACACTTTCATTCTTTCATCGTGATTCCATCACTTCAAAAACTGAATCGACGTCCACATTTGATTACTTTGCGCGTTTCTTTGTTTATGTATGTGTTTAAAATTATTTGGTTTGACGTATTCGTATATACAATTTTTTATTTTTGTTTGTGTAAACGAGCCCATGAAGTTTTCCGCGGATTTTTCCACTGCTATTCGTATACAAATCTAATTGGAATTTCATTCAATCCAATTAAATTCTACCCAATTGAAGTTTATCCTAAATTAATCCTAAACCAACAAAAACAAAAATAAATGAGAGTGTGTTGGTTTAAAGCAGTCATTTAGGCGAAGTCAGAACACAACAAATATTTCTATTAAAATAATTATATAAATTTGTATTTATTTGTTTAATTAAGAGTTTTAATATAAAAACATTATCATTTACATATAATTAGAGATGTTAATGAAAGTCTAAAATCAATAAAAACTTAACAATATAACAACTATAAGATTTTGGTAGACCCATATGTGCAGTCTACTTGTGTTAACCCGGTTAAAATTCTAATGGACCTCGCATCCCTAAAATTATTGACAAATTTTTTTTTGTTCCTGATTTTTCAAAATTTTATATTTTCGATTATTTCTGCTCATGTTACTTACTGTATTGAGCTGCACCCACAGTTGGGAGCGAAGATTGTTACTCAAAAGGATCGAATTATTAGACTTAATTGTATACAACAGAAAGGGGCAAGGCAAAGTTGTGCTATGAGCTAAGGGTGCATGAAATTGTTACATGGTAGCAGATACCAATTTTAAATTTGACACGAAGAAGATGGTCGTCGTTTTGGAAATGTTCATGAAGCTCAAAATGGGTTTGGGCTTCAAACAGAATTGTGTAACTATATAAATAAATATAGCATTATAGAATTTTTTTAAAATCATATTTAACGGTTTTTTAAACTTAAATTAAATCTCGTAAACGATGCGTAAAGAAATTAGTAAAATTTTCTAGGAAGATATTTATGTAGTTTTATCAAGGGCAGCTGATCTCATATGAAGGACAGTTTTCGTAGAAATAAGCTTTGATAAGAGGTAATGAAGAAGGAATTGAAGATATAGAGAATTATTCTAAAATGTTTAAACGGTTTCTTAAATTTTGAAGTGAACAAATCCGCGATTCATGGCAAGTCAACTTCTATACAACCTAATAACGTCGTGTTTTAGGGAAATTGATAACTTTGTTTACACAAAATTTATACCATCAATATGTATTAAAAACCTCCAAAGCTATCACTGTGGGAACACATTTATAATCTATTTTTAAATTGAATGTAAGAGATTAAAGGTTTCATGTAATATTTTTTAAATTCAATTAATAATAATTGGTATGTGGGAGATCTTTTGTCAACGATGGGTTTCTAGGTACACATTTTTGTTTAACAAAATATAATTATAGGAATTCTAGATTTTCCCCATTAAATTCGTATAAATAGATTTATTTTTCTGTATTTTACTAATTAGTGTTACATTTTTTTCATTTCAGGTGAGCTCATTACCACCATTTCGTAGTGTGTAAGTTTTAAAAACGTGGGAGATTAAAATAAATCAGAAACTATTAAACATTTTAGTTTAGAGGTATCGAAAACCCCTTTAGTTATTTTCGTCAATATATTTTATTTTTATCAACATGAGTATGTTTTTTATCACCTGGTTAGCTATTTTCAATTTTTATCATGATCGTCATCATCATTATGTAATACATACATGTATGTATGTACATATATAAGATATAATATTATTTTTCCCCATTCATTTATCCGTAATAAAAATAAAAATGATTAAATACGTGCAAAAATTCAATTTCGAAAAATGTTATGGTTTAACGTTTCGTTTTCCCCACTGTTCGAAATACAAAATGGATTGAAGTGGATAAATTTTCAACGAACCGACGGTGGCTATGGTAAAGGTACACTACAAAGTTTATCCTCAGTTGTGACTGATGAATGGAAAATATTGTAATATACCAAGATAACATTTTAAGAATTTTTATTATTATTGGTCTGGGTTTTTTTTTTTCAAAATACATGTTTTGAACCTTCATGTTACATCAGATATTCAGTTTAAATCAAAGCGTGAGTTTGCAAAAATCACAACATTGTTGGAAACAATTCGCGCGCACAACATAATGTGCGTGTAGACATTATTCCGTTATTCTGTTGTTATCCGCGATAACAATTACACATCATTAATAATGTTTAATGAAGTGACAGGTAATTAAAACTTAAAGACGAGAGAAAAACAGCTCATAAAATTTAACCTCAATAACATGTTGTTGGGATAACACGTATAGAAAGGGTTATTTGTTTTTTTTTACATGCGTGAAAAGATAATACGCTTCCGCTTAATTCCAAAATTTTAAATGTTATATAAATGGTTTTAATTGACCTTGTTATTTAATCGTAAAAAATTACATAATCTTCTTTGGTCCACCGAAAATCTGCTGTAAAAATGGGATTGTCCTCTGTTGCGATTGTAATGAGTGGAATGGTTTTTTCTATAATATTAAAGTATAATAGAGTATTACATAATTTTATTACTCCCAAATCTCAGCACATAAAAAATCAATAAAATCGCAACTCCCACTGGAAGTAATATTTCATGTCTACCATAAAACTAAACATAAATCGCAACCAGTTGTTATACCATACAGAGTAGTTCAGAAGCAAGGAAAAATTACTTTTGTAATATTTTAATGTTAGTTCGGAATTTATTTTAATTAGAATAAGCTTGAACTATACAATTATTTTCCCTTTATACCGAAGTGGCTACTTGATGGGCAAATACCAGTGTTGTGCGCTGACTCGTATTTTGCGGTTGTCTACATGGCGGTATCGAAAATAGCGTAGACGATTGATTTTTAAGTAAACAATGTCGAGAATTTGTATGGAGATAATTCCAATTGGTGGAGTTGTAAGAGTATGGAGTATTTGCGGTGCGAAGTCAACATCTTACATTATTCCAAGTTAAATTGAAGTTTACCTATATTTTGGAATATAAATTTTAATTAAAACAAAACAAATAGGTGAGATTAGTGCATTTAAAATAATTCAAGATATTTCGAATCATACTCAAATTTTCAATTTGCATTAACATCTGTAGCACTATTCTGGTAATTCCCCGGGAATAGGGAACTGGGGTAGGAATTTATATGTAATTTCTGTTCAAATATTTTTTTTCCGGCCTACTGAAGAGAAAAGTTTGATGTAAATATTCATAAATTGGGAATAATTTTTCCATATTCAAATTAGCAGGGAAAATTAATCCCCATTTAATTTTGTTTTCAAAAAAATTAACACTAACTTTTTACCTCAGCATGCCAGAAAAAAATGTTTAAATAAAAATTATCACGTCGATTAAAGCCCGCGGGGGCGAATCGAATGCGAATTGGAAAATAAATAAAATTAAAAACAATTGCTATTAATCAAAGTAGCCAAGAAAATTTGAATTGATTTCCATACAAATCGTTTTTCTGATTCCCCGTACAAACGCAAAAAAATAGTTGCGGATCTAAAGCAAATTTTACTTTACTAATTGTACGAAAATGCATAGGAATTTCTCTGATATCATGATTTATGTTTTTTTACATGCAGCCTTCAATCCGCAATCGATTCGTTCCTGCGGATTCTAATACTATTAAAGTTAGCCGATAGTTTCCAGCCGAAAGTTAATAAAATCGATAATGCAGATAGTGTCTTTGCTGTCTCTGCTATCTCAGCCGAAAATACAATATGTTATGTCAAATATTAATATGCATCAGTCGACATTTCTCAGCCGACATTTCTCAACCGATATTTCTCAGCCGAATGTGTTTTTTATACCAAAAATATTTGTTTTCTACAACAAAAAAAATCAAACCGTAAAAATAATAACCTGTAATAAAAAATACACTAATCAATATTTTTAATAGCATTTATAGTTATTCGGAAAAATTCATTTTGCTATTGGGAAATTGCAAATAAACATAAAAATACAAAATTTGAATATTTCTAAATATTTACCGTTTAAAGTGTCATGGTTGGAAATAACGGGTGTTTTTTTAGGAGGTTTGTTTTTCCGATAGATGTCGTTTTATTTTATGACAGTTGTTTTGACAGCTCAAAGTGGCATTTCTACTCAGTATTGTTTGGCAAATCATTATGAATAGGTTAACTCCAGAACAACGTTTTCAAATCGTGGAAATTTATTTTCAAAATCAGTGTTCAATTAAAAATGTTTATAGAGCACTTCGTGACTTTTATGGTGCACATAATCGTCCGTCAGAGACCACCATAAAGAACGTAATTACCAAATTTCGGTCTACATTCACTCTTTTGGATGCCAAGCCACCGACAAGAATGAGAAGAGTTCGTACAGAAGAAAATATTGCTGTCGTTGAGGCCAGTGTCGAAGAAAACGACAATTTATCGATTCGTCGTCGTGCTCAGCAAATTGGACTTTGTCCATCGACTTTATGGAAAATTTTACGTAAAGATTTGGGTTTGGTGCCATACAAAATTCAATTGGTGCAAGAATTAAAGCCACACGACCATCGTTTGCGCCGTGAATTCAGTGATTGGTCGTTAAATCAATTGAACGAAGATCCATTTTTTTACCGTAAAATTCTCTTCAGTGATGAGGCGCATTTTTGGTTAAATGGATACGTCAACAAACAAAATTGTCGCATTTGGAGCAAAGATAATCCACACGCCGTTCTAGAATTACCAATGCATCCTGATAAATGTACTGTTTGGTGCGGTCTATGGGCTGGTGGGATCATCGGTCCATATTTCTTTAAAAATGAGGAAGGACGACGCGTTACCGTGAATGGAAATCGATACAGAACCATGTTAAATGAGTTTTTGTTGTCAAATCTTGAAGATATGGATATGAATGAAATGTGGTTTCAACAAGATGGTGCCACTTGCCATACAGCACGTGAAACAATCGACTTATTGAAAGAAACTTTCAACGACAACATTATTTCGAGAAATGGTCCGGTGAATTGGCCTCCGCGTTCGTGCGATTTGACGCCACTCGATTACTTTTTGTGGGGATACGTGAAGTCATTGGTTTATGTGGATAAACCTCAATCGATTGACGCTTTGGAAACCAATATTCAACGTGTCATTGCTGACATACGCCCTCAAATGCTTGAAAAAGTGCTGGAAAATTGGACCTCCAGAATGACATTTGTGAAAAATAGTCGTGGTAGCCATATGCCAGAAATTGTGTTTAAATGTTAAATGCCAAAAAATTATCTACCAAATAAAAAAAAATTTTGGTCATTTCATAATTTTATATGTGTTTTATTCAAAAAAAAAATCGGCAACCTCTTAAAAAAACACCCTTTATATTCAAATGAAAGGTCTTAATGATGCTCGCACCTGGAAAAAATTGTAGGTCAATTTTTATGTGGGGAGTCCGGGAAAACTCGATCGAATATATCGCACAAACAAAATTTGAAAATTTCTAAATATTGATCGTTGGAAATATATTCAAATGAAAGGTCTTTATGATGTTCGCACCTGGAAAATTGTTTACATCAATTTTCATGTGGGAAGTCCGGGGAAACTCGATCGAATATATCGCACACACAAAATTTGAAATTCAGGTCAATTTTCATGTTGGGAGTCCCGGAAAACTCGATTGAATATATCGCACACTAAATATTGATCGTTTAAAGTGTCATGGTTGAAAATAGAATCAAATGAAAGGTCTTAATGATGCTCGCACCTGGAAAAAATTTCAGGTCAATTTTAATGTGGAGAGTCCGTTAAAACTCGATCGAATATTTCCAACCATGACACTTTAATCGATCAGCATTTTGAAATTTTTAAAATTTGTGTGCGATATATTCGATCGAGTTTTCAGTCCTGGAAAACATGAAAATTGATTTAAAATTATTTCCAGATGCGAACTTCATAAAGACCTTTCATTTGATTCTAGTTCCAACCATGACACTTTAAACGATCAATATTTTGAAATTTTCAAATTTTGTGTGTGCGATATATTCGATCGAGTTTTCCCGGACTCTCCACTTGCAAATTGACCTGGAATTTTATCCAGGTGCGAGCATCATTAAGACCTTTCATTTGAATATATTTCCAACCATGACAAAACGATCAATATTTAGAAATTTTCAAATTTTGTGTGTTACATATATTCGAACGAGTTTTCCTGGACTCCCCACATGAAAATTGACCTGAAACTTTTTCCAGGTGCGAACATCATTAAGACCTTTCATTTGATTCTATTTCCAACCATGACACTTTAATCGATTAACATTTAGAAATTTTCAAATTTTGTGTGTGACATATTCGATCGAGTTTTCCCGGACTCCCCACATGAAAATTGACCTAAAATTATTTCCAGGTGCGAACATCATAAAGACCTTTCATTTGATTCTATTTCCAACCATGACACTTTAAACGATCAACATTTAGAAATTTTCAAATTTTGTGTGCGATATATTCGATCGAGTTTTCCCGGACTCCCCACATGAAAATTGACCTAAAATTATTTGATTCTATTTCCAACCATGACACTTTAAACGGCAAATATTTAGAGAAATTCAATTTTTGTATTTTATGTTTTGTTGCAATTTCCCAATAGTAAAAAGAATTTTTCCGATTTAATTTTTTTAGTGGTTTCAGTTGATTTTTTTTGTTGTAGAAAACAAATATTTTTGGTATAAAAACACTTTCGGCTGAAAAATATCGGCTGGGAAATATCGGCTGAAAAATATCGACTGATGTATATTAATATTTGACATAACATATTGTATTTTTGGCTGCGATAGCAAGGACACTGTCTGCATTATCGATTTTTTTTACTTTCGGCTGGAAAGTACCGGCTAACTTTAAAAGAGTCGGATTCTATAATTACTAGAATAGTGCCACTGGTGTATCTTTATCAAGCTATGATAGCACATGATATTACATTACATCTTTTGCCTCAGAAGTCATAACTCGGTCATAAAACTATTCTAACTAAACTAAACTGTTAAACAGTTTATTTTTGAAATTGATAAGTATCTATTTTCACTAGCAACAAACAGAAATACCGGTAGATAAAAAACAATCAGCCCCACCTCCCTGATAATTGAATTTAAATCTTGTGGATAAAAATTAGTGGATATAACACCTGTAGGTCGATTCTGGCTTTCCTATAGGAAAAAGGAATTAGGAAAGATTTTTCGTAGTATTTTCGTCGTAAAATTTTTTTTTCTGGCATACTATGGTAAGCAGTTCGTGTAAATTTTTGTCATAAACAAAATTAAGTTGGGAATATTGTTCCTATCCAATTTCGACACAGAAAGAATATTTCCTAATTTATAAAAATTTAGATCAAACATGATTTCTCAGTGGGCCAAAAATGATATTTTTGACAAAAATGCTATGTAAATTTTTTTCCTATTTCCTTTTCCTATAGGAAAGCCAGAATCGAAATACAGTGGCACTATTCTGGTAATTCCCCGAAAATAGGGAACTGGGCAAAGAATTTATATGTAATTTCTGTTCAAATATTTTTTTTCCGGCTTACTGAGGAATAAAGTTTGATGTAAATATTTATAAATTCAGAATAATTGTTCCATACCTAAATTGGCAGGCAAAATAATTCCCGAATTAATTTTTTTTTTCAAAAAAATTAACACTAACTTTTTACCTCAGTAGGCCAGAAAATTTTTTTAAAATAAAAATTACATATAAATTCTTTCCCCAGTTCCCTATTCCCGCGGAATTAACAGAATAATGCCACAGGAGTTTATAAATTACTATATCGGCTTAGATTGCCTTAGACTTTCGACATTTTCTCATTCGTTTAACTTTCGATTTCGATATTACGTGATATTATTTGAAATTTTTATTGCACCGCTATTCCCTTAAAATGATGTATGCCCGTTGATTGTGCACCTGCAACAAGTTGAAATGATCACCGTGAAATTATTTTTTCTTATAAATGCAGGACCAATAAAATAAATTATATTATCGGTGGTTCGGTTTGTGTATGCTCTCACGCATTCAATGAAGCCTCACTTATCACTCGGTAAATTGCATATACTGGTATAGCTCCTGTAACTTCCATGCTAGTCATTTACACGATCCTGTCATGTTTGCTGATATTTTGATGCTAGATACAGACTTCGATGTAATAATTCGATATGGAATTTGGAAAATTGGAGTATTTTCAAAGAATTTTTTCTATGTCGAGCGCTATTCTGTGCTGCTGCTGTTTTTTTGTTCTAACACTTTTGTTGTTGATACCACGATGAATTTGTTTGCATGTCCGAAGTTGTAGTAGTTAAGCATGCTTCCTATTTGCGTGTTGTGTATTGCTTTCTGTTATGTTGTTGTTGTGGTTGTCGCTGGTGATGTTGCATCTGTTGTTGCTGCTTCCGTTGTCTGGCACGTGGTTGACGAGTTTGCCATTCCCGCGTGGGGTGCTATTGCCCTGTGAGGGCAAATATTGGTCTAAAACTGGCGTGGTAGCATTCTGCGTTTACACGAATTTAATATTCATAAAAAGAATTTATTCACTTGGGTAAGACGGTAGTTACTTGAGCTACAGGGTGTCCGCCGGGAAGGTATACTACTTTGTTTTGCCGCCATTTAGGCGAATATTAGTATTGACAGTTCATACTTGACAGTCGTGAAGTAGAGACGTGGCAAATTTATTATGGTAAAATATTCGATAAACCATCGTGTGAATAGGATGTTACAGCTCGCCCATGACAACCCCGATTTTCATGAAAAAATCATAATGAGTGACGAGGCACATTTTCATTTAAATGGATATGTGAATAAACAGAATAGTCGGTTCTGGGCAATGGAAAACCCTCACATTATTCATCAGTCACCTTTACATCCATTAAAAGTGACAGTCCAATTTGGTCAGGAGGAATCATTGGACCTTACTTCTTTGAAAATGAAAACGGCGTAACGGTAACTGTGAATGGGGAGCGATATCGTGATATGATTGAAAACTTTTTAAGGCCACAACTGCATACTTTGGGCTTGATTAACATGTGGTATCAACAAGACGGTGCCACATCGCATACAGCCAGGATTACAATGGAATTACTGCGAGAACCCTTTCCACAACAAGTTATTTCAAAAAATGGTGATGTTGATTGGCCTCCACGGTCGCCTGATTTGACTGCTCCGGACTTCTTTTTGTGGGGATATCTAAAAAGCAATGCTTATGCAAACAAACCAGAAACGCTTGAGCAACAAACAAAATATTCGTGATGAAATTAATGAAATTCCGCGTGAAATGTGTGAGAATGTAATGAAAAATGTGCTCAAAATGGCACGCATTGGTGAGGCTAACAGAGGCGGACATTTATCTGATATTGTATTCCATACATAATTGCCGACATTAAATAAAACATTTATCAATATAAGATCCATTCTCTTTCATTTAATCAAAAATCATAAACAAACAAAGTAGTATACATTCCCGGCGGACACCCTGTATAACATTTTAGTTTAAATTGTTTATTTTTTAATTAACTCAGTTTATTATTTATTGTTCGATAAAAACCGGTGTCGGGGTCACATATAACCATTTTGATAATTTTATTTTAATTAATATTCGTCAATTATTATTTATATCGGGAGCTTTTTATGTTCCAGCTCGTTGTTTTTTTTAATAAATTTAAATAAAAAATATTATTTTGTCATTTATATTATATTGATTGATTATATGTGGCCTTTAACATTATGTATGAAATATAATGTCGGTCAAGTGGCCGCCACTGGCGAACTCTTTTAAACATGTGTTTCATAACATTTTCACAGACTTCTGGTGTCATTTCAGTAAATGTTGTGCTTAAGCATCGATGTTGTGGTTGGTTTATCGGTGTATACCTTCTCCTTCAATAACCCCCTTAGGAAGAAGTCGGGTGGGATCAAATCAGGGGATCGTGGGGGCCAGTCGATACTACCACTTTTAGATATTATTTGGCCGGCAAAGATTTTTAGAATTGTAAGATTTTAGAATTTTATAAAACTGCTTTGGTAAGTCTCTTTGTAATTTATATTCCAAGCCTTTATGCCATACTCTGTCAAAGGACTGTGCTACATCCAAGACGACGCTTGAGCATACTTTCTTTGTTTCAAGTACATCTTCAATTATATTTGTAATTCGGTGTAGTTCTTCTATTGTTGAACGGTTTTCTCTGAAGTCAAATTGATGTGGAGGAATAAGATTTCTTTCTACTATTATTGGTTTGAGTCTCTTTAGGAGTAGTTTCTCGAATAATTTAGAAATTATTGGGAGTGTTGTTGAGTTGTTCTAGTTCTTCTTCTAGCTGTATCGGGGTTTTAATTGGCACCTGAAGATCAATATTATCCTCAACAATTTTCTGGAATTTCTCCCAGCAGGTTTTTTTGTTCGTTAGCGAAGGTGGACTAGTTTTTTTGACAATCGTTGCACTGATTGTCATAATAATAGGCATGTGATTCGACATAATCCCCTCGCTGCTTTCTAGGTATATGAAGTTTTCGTTAAAACCTTTGGTGATAAAGAAGTCAATGATAATATCGGGTATTTTGTTTCTATCCGTAGGCCAATAAGTTGGTTGATCTCCAGAGTGAAAAACGTAATTAGTCTTCCTGCTGCAAACAGCTCTCTTCCTTTTTAGAGGTTGCTCTTGATCCCCAGTAAGTGTATTTTGCATTAAATCACCTCCGGTTATGAAACTTGATCTAAGTGATTTAAACAATGTACTACAATGTACTTAAGGTGGCTACTTGCATAAATTCCTCTTCAATTTTAAGATCTAAAAAGTGTTTGATATTTAGTGTTTTACTCCCCTTGCCCGTTCTGCCGGATGCATGACGTGGTAATCACGGTATCCATATATTTAAAGATATGAAGTTGAAGTGAAATGGGTTTCCGATACTAGGCACATATCTATTTTTTCAGTATTTAGGAAAATTTCTAATTCTGGAATATGTTGCATTAGCCCATTTACATTCCAGGTTACTATTCTTAATGTTTTATTTGTTGTTGATTGAATCATTTTAATAGCGGAGTTAGATGCTTCATAATAATCATCATAATAAATTGTTATCGATCACTCTCTTCGGGTGTCGAATACGAACTGAAAAACTTCATCCGAAACAAAATCGACCTGGACCGTAAAAAGCACCCTGTATAATATTATTCGCCATGTATAACGGCGCATGGCTTGTGTGTAGCATGGTGGTGGCAAGCACAAAAGGAACGCGCGTTTTATTTGGACGGCCGGTTGAAATGAACTGTGTGGAACGAACTGTATTTTCGTTTACAAAAATAAATTTAACACGCGTTTTTTCTAACGCCTATATGTAACGCCTGTATTTACTCTGTTTGCACGTACAGAGAGATAAATGATCAGTTAGATCTGAATTTGTGAAATGTTGTGTTTGCGATATGTGATTATAATATTGTTACGAATTTGCCTTGTCAATTCCGGTCCGTATCACTGGATTGTGAATACCGTTATAGAATTTGACGGTTTCAATATTCGCGAAAACACCGGAAACAATTTATCACACACCTACACCACTATCGTAATACTTACACGAAGGGAAAATTTTAATTAATTTATTTATTATGAAATGTAATTAAGCTCGGAAGCTTTTATTTACAAAATTAAGAATATAATATAAATATTTACACGAAAATAATATAAAAATAATAATTTAAATTTTAAAATTAAATAAAATTAAACATAAGGCTATAATAGTTCAAGCGATATACTATGAAATAATTAAAATTAGTAGAATAAAATTAGTTTTTTCCCACAATAATTTTCCCAAAATCCACTAATGCTACAAAACAACAAATTATTTCCACAATTATTTATTAATTTACTGTTAATTTTAAACCACACTTTCGCGTTCCGAATGTCCCAAGTGACTCACTCATTGTGTTCGTTACTCGTATTTATATACCAATGAAACATTTTAGACTCGCCTGGATTTATACAGAAGTAATATTCTCGACGGTTTCGTTGTAGACTACTATAATCTGCAATACCACAAAACTATCTCCAAACCACCGTTAATGTTTCTACTTAAACCTAGATGTCACTAATCTCACAAAGATGTTCTACTTTTATGAACTTTAAATGAGCAATTTTTCTATGAATAAATGTTTCGCTCACGCTGAATTGTTTGTTCATCAAACCAATAGGCAAGATCGTAACAATATGTTAATTGTAATATTCTAACAGCTACAAAACACTGTAGCTCAGAGGAGATCATCGATAAAGATCTCATATACGAACGCTCTCTTCAATACGATTTTTTTGTTAGAATGAATCAACTTGGTTTTCGAAGTCCGTAACCGATTAGCTTCCCAAACCTGCCACTCTGTATCCATAGATATGTGTAAAGCATACCTAAAATATTTAATAGCCTTTATTGTGCACTGCTAACAAAAACTTAAAAAAATAATAAAGGCATCGTATTGAAATGTTTCGTTATTTTTATATTAACTTCAAAAGGATATGTCGATGAAAACGTGAAATAAGAAATAACATTTTCTTATTTTTATTGTCACTGTCTGACGATCGCATATAAACACAATAGCAGAAAGTGCATACAACAAAAGAATTAGTTTTTTTGGCAAACATTTTTTTTAAAGTTTTTCAAATAATATTGTAACAATACAAAATAAACTGAAATCTCGTCATACTATAATCGAAAAACTTCGATGTATCCATTTTGAACAAAATAAAGAAATGAAAACCCCACACACAATATAACGTAAATAAGAAGAAAACACTATGAAAAACTACATATTGAATTTTCACTTTGCGCTTAGTTTTTCGGATGTGTGATAAAAGAAATTTAGTTTTCGGTTACTTTAAGTTTTGTCATTCTGTGTATTTATTATCATTACGTTTATACAACATGATGAGCAAAAATACAATAAATGTGTCGTTATATCGGATACGACGATGCCACCCTCGAAGTATATAACAAATGATTGCTTGTTTGAGGTTAGTTTATTTGTAATTTATACTGTTGTATGAATGGAC
Organism: Nephrotoma guestfalica; assembly: GCA_963691935.1. Taxonomy (NCBI): domain Eukaryota; kingdom Metazoa; phylum Arthropoda; class Insecta; order Diptera; family Tipulidae; genus Nephrotoma; species Nephrotoma guestfalica. Next base: position 137,587,853 of record OY829913.1, on the reverse strand, counting down.
AAATATTGATTGATTATTGAAACTGTTTATGTGTCTGTATAGTATATTCGTATGTAAACAATGACACCTGACATATGATTTTTCTAAAGGACGTGCAATATAAATGTATAAATGTATCAATTCCGCTGTTAAACAAATCAGTGCGAGTATTGACACTATGGTTTCAGTTCATTACTATAAATGCAGTTTTGTAATTTTATAAGATACAGTGAGGGGGGTCATACCCGAATTTATTAATATTCATAATTATTAACATTCACAGTTCATTGCACGGCGATTCCCTAAATAATATTTTTGTATTTCCTTGGTGTGCATGAGAGTTTTTGCAGAACATAAATTTTAGTTAAGAAGTAATTTAAAAGCTATGCAACTTTTCATATTTTTATAGTTCTGTCTAGCGAAATAAAACGCTTTTTCTCTAGAGGTAATATTTTATATTTTATTGATCTGATTGATTCGGTGGTTTTTGTGGTGCCTACAGTGACTACAATCGGCACAACAAAACAATTGGTAAAAAAATTACGGCAAGCTCGGTAGACCTTGTTGAACACCCGCGATACTCTCGGAATTGGATCAGAAAGACCGTAGTTCGTTACCGCTCTAACGATGAATAAAGCACCAACGCGTTGACGCATTCGTTGTTCGGAAGCGTACAAGTTAATACGTGCTAGTAACAATCGATACAATCGACAAGACGATTACATCGATTCTGGTAAGGCGGAAGAACGTAGTCCACAGCACGCATAGATGGTAAACGTCGTAGCGCGAACAAAATAAACTGTTTCTAGATACTCTCAATCCTCTCAGAATGACAGTGGTAAGAGGGTGACCAAACAGGAGATGCATACTCCAAAATGGCCCGAACATAGCATACGTATAACGATGTCAAAGTTAACGGGTCACTAAAGTCCTTGCAGTTTCGTTTAACGAAGCCAAGCATAATTTACGATTTTGAAATAATGGCGTTAACATGTCTGGTAAATGTAACATCAGATTCAAAGATTACACGAAGACCCGAAATCAACTCAACCCGATCAATGATTTCGTTGTACTGTTGATATTGATAAAAAACAAGCGAGCGGGAATACGGAAGAAAGAAAGAGTTTTGCATTTACTCACGTTTAAAGCTAGTAAGTTGTTAATTGATTAACTGCAAAAGCGGTTTAAGTCATCTGGCAACATTTCGCAGTCTAGAAGACTTCCTAGTAGTTAGAAACTACTTTACTAAAACAAAAACTACATTCTTCTTTTTTTCTTTTCAACGCTCGCTTGCTTATTGTAAATTATTAATGGGGCATGCAAAATGAAAATTCGGTCACCAGGCGGCAGCACGTCATTTTCAAGGATAGAATAAAATTTGACATTAGCATTTTTGCACTAAACTGTATTGTAAATTATTGTACGTAAGATAAATTTATATTGTTGTATTATATTTAGATATTAAATTATCATTATTTAGATATTAATGCATTTCTAGAAACGAGGTACAGTAATTTTTTGTTCTCATGGTAGTCAGAACGCTATGACATATTGAAGCAGCTATCCTAGATTTCCGTTCGGTTTTCCATATAACTCCTTGGTTTATGTTTTTTTTTTCAATATTGGTTTTTGACTTACTAGATGTAGGTGTGGGTAAAGTAAATGAATTTAGCATTTCATCAACCGTCGTTTTCTCCAAGTTTCGTCCAGCTTTAGGGTGATCCCATGTTTGAAGTTGCTCCGTGCTACTTTTGTTTAATTCGACTTCGCCCATTAAACCATAAAATTCTATGGCATATAAACTGGCACTTATGTGCTTACAAGCCGAACTTAAGCCAGTTCCAGCTAGACATGTGCATGCAGCTTTCATAATCGAACGTTTTTCTTTGTTGGTATGTAAGCGAACGTTGTAATCGACTGCCTTTTTAGTTTCAGCGCTACATGTAATTAAAAAAAAATATCGAGGCCATTTGAACTAGAAGTGATGGTCTTGCAAAAACGTGAATGAAACAGTCTTCTGCCTAGCTGGTCACCTTTTACTGCACCTCTTTCCTTAAAATATAATTGAATTATGGTTGGAGTCACCCACTCCACTTCTTCATTATTCAATGTTTCGAGTGCGCGGTACTGATCATTATTGTCTAGAAAGGGTTGTTGGCAGGCCGCAGGCACAACTTTAGCCGGACATTTAGTTTTACTAAGATCAAGTGTTTCCCATAAATTTAACCTAAAAAGATTTTGTTTATACAAGTTATACATGGTTTATTCTAATAAGACAACTCACCTGTTCAATAATTCTGTCTTATTTCCAGTGGTTTTTGCTCCTAGACGCTTTAACTTGTTTTTTATTTGCCGTACATTTAACATTATTTCAAAATTTTAAACTATTTATTGACACAAATATAAAATTTACTACACTTAATACTTCTTTCTGCTTACCACACCAGAATGGTAATTGTATATAATTGTGCGCTCAATTAAAAAAAACAATAGGTTGTGTTATTTGTAATAAATTTAGGATAAATAAATTTGTTATTTTAACTGCCACAGCAAAGAAATATTTTAAAATTTTAAACATCAATTTTTACCATATCTTACAAACACAAATGTCATTATGATTCTATCCTTGAGTCGAACGTGCTGCCATTAAAATAGCGGGAAACACGTTTACTATAAGCATGCCCCATTAAATAATTTACAATAAGCAACAAATAATATAAATTAGGCGCGTTTCGTTGATATTCATTACGGTGGCCGTAACAATTTTAAGAAATAATTATTTGTCTATAGTATTCATACACATTTATATTTATTTGTATGGTAACTTAAGCTTTGTAAATAAATAACAAATAAATTGTCCTTAAACTTGAAATTGTAGTATCAAATTGGTTATATTCATAGTACCAACCGAGTCCCGTACTATTCGTTTGAGGACAGTCATCGTTTCATCCATTTTACCCATGTTTCAAAATCACATTTAGAACTGATTTTGGAATCCTATCCTACGGTTAACATACAAAGAGAGTTGTATCCCAATCGGTTCAGAAATGGCTTACGTTTATTTAAATTGACAATTTTCCAGAGGCGTTTCCAAAATTTATATTAGATTTTTATTTTCCTCATTAATCAGTGTGCCATCCCTTTGATGGCATAGGGGCCATATGGTGGAGCAAGGCGCAACATAACGGCTTCTCAAAATCATGATACATTGCAATGCATTGCGATTTCCTGATATTCGAAAATATCCTATATCAAATATTTTATCAAATGGATCGAGCCGATCTTTTATTTTAAATAGGGATCCGAATCTCATTTGAGAACCCTCTAAACACATTTTCTCGAATTTAGAAATCACAAATGACTTCTTAGAACTTAGAATACCCATCTCACCCATTTTTATTAAAAGTCGTTCGACCCGAAAATCCCCGGATCCATCGCCATCTCTTCGTGGCATTAGAAAACCTTTATGACCGTAATTTAAGAAAGGGTTGCAATCCCTTCATCAATTTTTATCAAAATCATGCTAGCCGAAAAAAAACTTTTATAAAGATGCAAGAGTCGCACCAGACAACATAAAAATTGTTTGAGGCAGAACAAAACGTGAAAAGAGACCAAGGTCACAAAACATTAATCAGATAGTGAATGTGATAAATCAATATAGTTACTCATAACAACCAACATTTCCACAACGCGATTAGTGCAACCATCTAATGTTATCGTAACGTATTCAACTTAGCATGGTACAACATTCCGTAATATGATGAAACATAACGCCAGATATCTAATTAAGGAAAAACTTAAGACACAACCCGAAGCAACATCACGCAACATATACAAAATTGCGTAACCTCACGCAACATGGAGCAATATAGCAACATCCCACAACATGATGCACCATTTAGTATAACAAGCTGCAACATCCAACAGTATAACAAGCTGCAATATAATGCAACATGGAGAAACATTACGCAACATGACGGCCTATCCGAAGGACTCCTACATGAATTACCCGGAAATCAAAACTCCTCGCCCAAGCCAAATAAAATGTTAAAACAAGGCTCCTAGCTTCACGACTTGTATAAAACATAATTAGGAATAATATGAGTTCATAGACCGATAGGTGTAACCACCGCAAAAATATCTTGGCTTGTAGTTAGGAAACTTAAAGAAAGATCTAAAAGCATGATAAATATACCGTTAAGCGTAGACATCTCTACAGTGCCTTGTTATTGACAATGGATCCTCACAACGCAAGTTTAGTGTACGCACTGTTCAGATTTTGTGCTAGAGCCAGGGAATTGTGTTCTACTCACTATAATGACACGTTTCATGACAACTTTTGTTAAATCCCTTTCTTTTACACCCAATGAAAGCTAGTTAGGGTTACCGTATGAGTCGGTCCAGACTAATACGCCCATTACCAAATCGCTAAACAGCAACGTTATCTGACTGACTAACGTAACATAAAGCATAAATAACCGACCAAACGGCACAGTGGTTAAAGATTTGGAGTTTGAATCGGTAGGTACCGGGTTCGAATCCGATAGGGGCAGAATGCAAACGGGTTTTTTCATCATTTGATTACGATCAGTGATGAAAATGAACACAAATATGACTCCTGTCAAGTTTCGTTTTTAATATCATTTCTTAGGTTGTCGACGTTGTCTACCTTGTCGACGACAGAAATGCATGAAGTCGCTATGTATTCTACGTAATAGATTACGTATCGCAAAACGTATCTCGCCCAATGCTGTTAAAAAGTCTATAATACCATGAGAAATCTCGTCTGGTACTGCTCTCCGGTTGCATTTTCTATACTCAATTTTGAAGTTGTAAGCACCACCGTGCCGGATATGTATTTTAATGGCACCAACCAAGTAATATTGGTGTAGTCAGTGATTTCTATGAAAGGTAATCCTTCCGCGCAAGAACGGAATTGCTTGATAGCCAGTACTGCTGCAAAACACTGCATCACACTATGATTGCGCTGTGCTTCGTTCAATTTCTGCGACATATACGATGTAGGTTTTTCAAAACCAGCTGGAAATGAATGGCACCTATTCCAGTGGAACTACAAAATGAGGTCTGGTTCTCGTCAGTTCTTTGAAATCGTAGATTTGTTAGAGAACCACATTTCGCGGTCTTGAGAACTCCTTAATGGCCCTAATCTTGTAGTTCATCCTTGCTTATGCCATCGGCTAAATCAGACAACAAAGAAACGTGTTCTTCAATCGTAGAAGAGATGGTGGTGAGCAGATGATCCGGGTAGACGAACACCTGGTCATGAACGTGGTGTGGGATGAGCCATGTTTGAGGAGCATGGTAAAACTCGTTTTCTCTCTTGAGCTAGGATCCAAAGAAATATACAAAAAAGTATCAGATCTTAATAGGTTCCCAAACAATAGCCACACGGAGCTCCAATCAATCTTTCTTTCCTTCTTTCCACATCCATTTCTAACACGGAGTCAATTTCAGGGTACATACTTTCTTGAACTGCTGGATAAATGGAGTAGTGTCGCTGTTTACGGTATATGGCATGGCACAAGATATAAGTACGGCCTAGCCCTTTCATTTTGTAACTAGGTATGGCATCGATAACATGGTTGGGCATAGTTTGTTCAATCTCACAAAGGAACGAGGGTTTAATTTAAATATTAACATAAAATCGCAACCCAGATAGACGGGTTGGGTTGATGAAGGGAATAGAAACCACTAAGAATTTTATAACCGGTGTTTGATTTTTATAAGTTACATTTAAGCCAATGACCAATTTTAACCATTCCGCCGAGAGAGTATAAAGATAAACCTCCTCGTTTTAAGGCATTGTAAGTATAATTATTGCCCATATAGTTCTTTCATATAACTGGCCCTCTTGTTCGCTCGAAATCTCAGTTAAAACATTTTAGCCACCCTGTTTTTAACACAATGATATGTTGTAAGTATATAAGCTGGTAAATAACATGTTCACCATAATGCACATATTTCATTGAAATTGAATATAAATCTTACTCTTACCTCTATAAAAACCCAGAGAATTTAAAAAGAAAATTGAATTTTTTTATACAAAACGACGAAAAGTGTATTGTTGAAAATGTCATGTATATTTTATACAGAATGCATGTTCCTGAGATATATCTCTTTACATTATACTTTTATGTGTTGCAATCGGTATTATTCTCACAGGTAATGTAAGATGATCTCTTATTTGTAAATCTTGTGTGACTATGTACATTTTTGTGTGTCGGTATGGTAGGGTTGACAGCAGAGTGGTGGGATATCCTTTTAAAGTTGATAGTTTCATTACGTTAAACTTTGGCAAAAAAAACTAGATACCTGTATAGACGGAATTTTAATGTGTTTTTGTCAAAATTTTCGACAATTGGGAAACTTAATTTACATTCTGGGAAAGTATTTTTACGTATGTCTGTACATATTTTAATTTTTTATATAACATTATGTTTAATATTGTAGTATTTAGAGAAATTTTAATTAGTAAAGTTTAAATTAGCTTTATGCATGGTTTGGATAATTTTATTTCACACATCACGAGTACTCGTAACACTGCTACTTTTATATTCAAATTGGATTTACTAGAATAAAATATTTAAATTTTATTTCGCGCTTTCATAAACTTCATAGAAACTCACTACATATAACAATCAATGACATTGAAACAAATAACGTACATTTTAATTAGGATTTTAACAATAAAGCGTTAAACACGAATTCGAGAAATTATATCGCGCCACAAAACGACAATAACAGTGAAGAACAATAGAAATTTATAAAACACGGAAATTGACGTTTTACTATAGTGGAACGTTTGCCTGTTTCAAAAGTCCTTCATACTTTGAGTAGGTTTTAGTACTTTTGAGGCAATACAAGAAACACTTTCTTAAGTGACAACATTTTTAGAAGAAAATAATAGCAATAATGAAATCCATTGGATTTAATCTAGAAATTAGAAGCTTGGTCCAGCTAATTGATTAAAATGGATTGAGATGTAACAGAGATGAGATATAAAAACATAAGCTGTAGAATGAAATCCAATACAAATGATTTTTTTTTTATATTTATTTATTACAACTGATTTACAAATCATCTAGTAATTTATCTTTCATAATGTATATTCTTGTTTGGAGGGTTGTAGCGCTTTGGCTAGTCCCCTTTACAATTTTATTATATTTTTAGTCGATCCTGATTGGATCTTGTAGATCATGCGGTTTCTTCCTTCGCAGCCGTCTTACTAGGTTTGAATCATCCAACATACGACGTATCTCAGCATTCTGGTGTAGACTAATACGTTGCATGTGTTTTCTCGCGTGTTTGCTTATTTCTTCACCGACGAAATCCATCTTCAGATCTCTATGGAGATTGTCATTTCTTATGTACCACGTTGCATTAACTATTCCACGAAGGACTTTGCTTTGGAATGACTGGATGATATTGACATTGGTTTTCTTTGTACAGCCCCAGAGCTGAATACCGTAAGTCCACACAGGTTTTAGGATTTGCCTGTATAGTAGAAATTTATCATGTAGAGTTAGCTCAGAATTTCTTCCTAAGAGCCAATCCATCTTTCTGTATTTGATGTTTAACTCTTCTTTTTCCTTTTTCACATGCTCTTTCCATTTTAGTTTCGCCTCTAGAGTCATGCCTAGATATTTTGCCGTAATTGCATAGGGAATTTGCTGGGAGTTCAGTTCTACTGGTAACCAGTTGACCTTCTTGTTGGTAAAGTTTACGTGAACAGATTTTGTTTCATTAAGTTTTATTCGCCATCTCTTGGTTCAGGTACCTGACAATATTAGTAGCTCTTTGCAATTTGCTTGTAGATTCTTCTATGCAATTTGCAATTGCTAAGATGGCCGTATCATCCGCAAACGTCGCTATGTTGGTCTCCTCTATCGTTGGCAGGTCCGAGGTGTATAGAACATATAAAGTTGGTCCCAGAACGCTACCTTGTGGTACCCCTGCTGATATTTTTTTTATTTCTGAGTATTCGCCATCTAATTTAACTCGAAAGTGTCGTTTAGATATGTAAGATTTTAGAATTTCATAAAACTGCTTTGGAAAGTTTCTTTGTAATTTATATTCCAAACCTTTATGCCATACTCTGTCAAAGTCCTGTGCTACATCCAGGAAGACGCTTGAACATACTTTCTTTTTTTCAAATACGTCTTCAATTATGTTTGTAATTCGGTGTACTTGTTCTATTGTTGAATGGTTCTCTCTGAAGCCAAATTGATGTGGGTGAACAAGATTTCTTTCTACTATTATTGGTGTTAGTCTCTTTAGGACTGGTTTCTCGAATAATTTAGAAATTATTGGGAGTAAGGAAATTGGCCTATACGAATTTTTATCATTAAGTGGTTTGTTTGGTTTAGGTATCATAATTACTTCTGCTACTTTCCATTGACTTGGAACGTGTTTAAGTCTGAACACTGCATTAATTATTTGGAGTAGTTTACGTAGACCTTTTTCAGGAAGAGCTTTTACTATTCATATCCTAAGTCATATCCTGGAGATTTCATTGTATTTAGGTTAAGATTGATTTCCTCTTTTAATTCTTGTAATGTGACAGGAGATATATTGCAGTAATCCATTTTACATATTGGTGGAATGTTTTCCTCTGCAGTTTGTCTAGGTAGAGGCTGAAACGTGTTCTCGAGGTGGGTTGCAAACAACGAAGCTTGTTGCTTTGCACTTATAGCCCATTTCTCATCTTCATTGTTAACTGGTAGAATTTGTAGTTTAGGTCGTTTTAAACTTTTTGTCGCTTTCCAAAGGGAGTACTCGGTATCTTTTCCCCCTTAAGGCCACTCTCGTATTTATTAATGGATTCGTTTTTGATTTCTTTAATTAGCAACTTTAGTTTATTGGATAAAAAATTTAGAGTTGTTTTATATTCTGGCGCCCGACTTCTTTGCCAGGCCTTTCTTGCTTTTCGTTTTGCTGCAACCAGTTCCCTAACTGCTAGAGGATAAGTAGCATTTCGGCGTATTTCCTTTGAACTTGAGGGAATACTACTCTACGCCGCTTCTTGTATACTGTTGTTGAGTTGTTCTAGTTCTTCTTCTAGCTCTATCGGGTTTTTAATTGGCACCTGAACATCAATATTATCCTCAACAAGTTTCTGGAATTTCTCCCAGCAGGTTTTTTTGTTCGTTAGCGAAGGTGGACTAGTTTTTTTAATAATCGTTGCACTGATTGTCATAATAACAGGCGTATGATCCGACATAATCCCCTCGCTGCTTTCTAGGTATATGTAGTTTTCATCTATACCTTTGGTGATAAAGAAGTCAATGATATCGGATATTTGGTTTATATCCGTAGGCCAATAAGTTGGTTGATCTCCAGAATGAAAATCGCAATTGCATAGTCGTCCTGCTGCAAACAGCTCTCTTCCTCTTTTAGAGGTTACTCTTGATCCCCAGCAGGTGTTTTTTGCATTAAAATCACCTCCGATTATGAAACTTGATGCAAGCTTTTTAAAAAAATGTGCAATAGTCTTCCTTAATTAGGTTATATATTGGAGGGTAATATTGACGATACACTATCTCCATTATTGTTATTTATATGTACTTTTAAGATGACTACTTGCATAAATTCCTCTTCAATTTTAAGATCTATAAAGTGTTTGATGTTTTCTTTTATAATCACCGACGATCCTCCTTTTGCCCTTCCTGCTGGATGAGTGGCGTGGTAACAATTGTATCCATATATTTTAAGATATGAAGTTGAAGTAAAATAGGTTTCCGATACTACCTAGGCATATATCTATTTTTTCAGTATTTAGGAAAATTTCTAATTCTGGAATATGTTGCATTAGCCCATTTGCGTTCCAGAGTACGTTCCAGGTTAAATCCAATGATGAATCAGTAAATAAAATAATTTTCCAGAAGAAACATAGATGAACAATAGGACGATTCCATACCGGAGTGAACTATTTAACACTTATAAAAAGTGTAGCTACACAAATTAACAAAAAACGAAAATGTAGTTACACAATTTAAGAAAAAATGTAGTCGTACACAGAAAAATTGTGGTGGGGTTGAAAATATAATTTTTTAAATTAATATCCCACTTTTAAAACCTAAAAACAAAAGGTAGGCCACTTTAACTAAATAATTGAGAGTGCAATTTTATTAGTTAATTTTCACAATCAATGTGAATTAATTCGTAAAGTAAATCTGTGGGCAAAAAATAGTAAGACTTTGTTCATAAGTTTAAAATTCTTTATTTATTTCTCCAAATCTATTTCGCCCCCACCCCCAAGTAATCCCCCCGGCATCAACACACTTGTGCAACGTTTTTTCTAATCCTCGAAACAGTTGTTAAAGTCAATTTTCGGAATAGCCTCCAATGCACGTAGCAATTCACGTGTAATGTCTTCAATTAACTCAAAACGGTTTCCCCGGAGCGGTCGTTTGAGTTTGCTGAACAGCCAGAAGTCACACGGAGCTAAATCAGGCGAATACGATGGTTGCGGAACGATATGGGTGGAGTTTTTGGCAAAAAATTCACGTAAAACCAATGCAGTATGAGAAGGTGCATTATCGTGGCGCAAAAACCAAGAGTTGTCGACCAGTAGTTCCGGTCTCTTTTTACGAACAGCTTCGCGCAAACGACGCATAACACTCAAATAGTATTCCTTGTTGACAGTTTGGCCGGTCGGAAGGAATTCGGAGTGCACCACACCTCGATAATCGAAGAAAACTGTCAACTGGTAGTCGAAAAGCATTGTTTCACAGACGTCAACGCGACGCTGTTTTTCCAAAAAATTGAGTGATTTTGGAACCAGTCGTGTTTTCGTTTTTCTTAGGCCCAAATGATCTTTCAAAATGGTTTTCACTGATCCTTCCAATATTTCAAAATGGTGTGATATTTCAACGATGCCAGTAAGGTCTCTGACTGTTAATCGTCGATTCTCGAGCACCAACTCCTTGTTTTTATTAACGTGTTGATCATCAGTTGATGTTGATGGCCGTCCTAGACGTGGTTCGTCGTTAACACGTTCTCGACCCTCTTTGAACAATTTGTACCAATCAAAACACTTGCTCGCGGCATACAATTATCACCGAAGGCCTTTTGCAACATTCTGAATGTTTTGGCACCACAAAAGTGATTCCGCACACACAATTTAATGGAACTTCTTTGTTGAATAATTTCACTCATTGTAAAAATCGCCGAATGACTTTTTGCACTTCAGAAAGACAAGCGTATACTAAACACTAATGATTATTTTGATGTGAAATTTGGCACAGATGTCATTGACATTCATACCAACATAGAAAATAAAATATTTTGACGAATGGTTTTCCGCGCGAAATTTAAAATAAAATGTCTTACTACGTTTTGCCCACAGTATAGTTTAAAGAATATCGAAAATAATGAAATAAATCTTTAAGGTTTTGATATATGAGGTTATAACTATATATGAGTAAGTTATAGTCATATTAATAAGTTATATTGCCACAGAAATTGAAAAATTTATAGTGAAAATTTTAATCCACAAATTTTCCCTAAATTTTCTACGTAGTCTCAGTATGACCTAAGCTATTAGAAAAACAACCGAAAGTATTGGTTACTAGTGGAAGTTTTTGAGATATTGGCCAAATACTGAAAATAAATTAATTAACATTTTTAAATTTTCAAAAGGATTGGTTATGAAATGGCCAAGATTAGTCCAGCATGAACAGATCCTAGAATTTTGACCAAAACTTACTTTAAAACCCTTGATCAATACTACTATCCAAATTTCATCGTCATTCTTTTAGAATGGCGGAAAGGCGAAATGTTGTTAAATTTCAAGAGTTCATTTACCGAGGTCCTTTAATTCGGAGATCAATCAATTTGTCATTTTAAGGATCTCTATTAATATTTTATTCCGCTGGCATGTTTTATTTAGTGGAAAAAGAGATATAAAATTAATAAAAAATGTCCGCTGGTAATTACATATAAAACAAAAAAAAATATCTTTTGTGATGGTGCTGCCACTTGCGGCGAGTAGCGAAATCATACAGCATGGTTTTATTAACACATAATTCTAGAGATATCTATAAAAATATGAGTATTTTGGCATTTAAGGCTCGGTTTCATGGTTTGTTTATGATATGCGGCATATTGATGCGACCCTCGGGAAATTTTCTATCAATTTTACAATTTTACTGCCATACCTAAATTGTCAGAATACTCATATTTTTCTATAGATCTCTAGAATTATGTGTTAATGGCCATCAAACAATCCACGTTTTCGATCGTAAAGTTTTTTTTGTTAAAACCTTAAAGATTAATTTCGTAATTTTCGATATTCTTTAAATACTTTACGAATTAATTCACATTGATTTAAATTGGAAAAATTAACTAATAAAATTGCACTCTCAATTATTTAGTTAAAGTTGCCTACCTTTTGTTTTTAGGTTTAAAAAGTGGGATATAAATTTAAAAAATTATAATTTCAACCCTGCCACAATGTTTATGTGTACGACTACATTTTTTGTTAAATTGTGTAACTACATTTTCATTTTTTGTTAATTTTTGTAGCTACACTTTTGATAAATGTTAAATACTTCACTCCGGTCGATTCCATAAATAACTCTAAAACCAACACCCAAATTATTCTAAATTTCAAGCGACAGCAACGTGTTTTCTTCATGCTAATTCCAATTAAAATTCCATACTAGCTTAACACGCTGGTTTTAATCTGGAGATTATCCAATTCACCTCAAGAGTTTATTGAAGAGAGAACTTAGTTTTGTTTCTAAAAATTAGTTTTAGTTAAATTTTACCGGTGTGAAATTCTTTACATATTTGTTAATTTTTCTAACAAATTTAAAATTTACGAAAGTATTCATTCAATTATTTACAGTGTAATTAAACTTTGATTGAAATTATTAATAAATCTTATAATATAACAACAATTTTGGAAATGTGTAGGCATTACCACTAGTATATATAAACAGAAGACACTCAGACCTTTCTAAACTAGTATGTGTTATTCCAATAAAAATGGTTTGGCTCGTCTGCGGATTTTCCGGAAATCTTATAAATTTATATAATGAAATTCGAATCAGATGGCTCACACATCATACCAATTAACAATCATCTCATAGGTCTTAAGCTAAGAGCAATCTTCCTTTTTGTCTTGCTACGTTGCTTACAATGGAGTTCTTTATTGCAGCAGTACACATATGCTCCTTATAGTCTAATCTGCTATCAATGGTGATACCTAGATACTTAATCACTGGTAGTGTGGTAATAGAGCAGTGGCCTCCATCCAGACCTACGGTTTATTTAACCTTCCTGATAGAGATTAGTACGGCTTCCGTTTTCAGCTCAGCCAATTGTAAACCCACTGACTGCAACCAGTGATGGATTGTGCGAACGGTTTCGTCACAGATCCGGATTACTTCTTCTTTGGGTTTAGCCACCAATATGATCGCGATATCGTCTACAAAGCCGATGACTGATTCTTCAGCAATCTACATAGAACTTTAACACGCCATCGTACATAATGCCCCACAGTAGCGGGCCGGGCACAGATCCTTTGGAACACCACCCGTAATATCGTATTCAATGGTACCATTGTCTGTTTAATATGTCAGGATTCTGTTAAGGATGAAGTCCTCCATGATAATGTCTAACAGGTATCTCGACGTTGACGTAGTCGATGCAATCAGAAAAGTTTCTAGTGTCGAATTTGAATAATTAGGCCTATGCAAATTTCTTTTTTTTCTTTTATGCAAATTTTGCTAAACAATTTTCCCGGCCGCATAATGTCCAAGAGTGGTGAAATCGACTGACCAACACGATCCCATGATTTGAACCCTCCCGATATCTTCGTATGAAGGTACTTAGTACTTACGCCTTCACCTCCTTGGTATAATAGTGAATTGCGAACGTTTCGTAACCGTAGAAACAAACGTTGGCAAACATTCCTAAAAACTGAATTGAACTCTAACTACTCCAACTATTTAAATAGTTATTTAAATAGTAATAGTTTGTCTGACGAACTTTATGAGAATTATATCAGACTCATGCAATCCAATCTAATCGCTGATCCTGAGAGTTTCTGGCGCTTTATTAATTTAGAGTAAAAATCCGACTGATACCCTTTCACTCTGAAGTATAAAGATCATTTCTCTAATGATCCAAAAGTCATAACAAATCATTTTGCTAACTTTTTCAGTCTGGCTTTTACAAACAGCGCTTTTGAACCCGATGAAGATTACTTTACATACATGAAACACTGCGTTCAAACAACCTTAACTTCCATTCAAATCGATTATGAATCACTGGTACAAAATATTTCCAAACTTAAAGATGATTTTTCATCCGCTCCTGACGGTTTACCATCTATCGTCCTAAAAAACTGTAGTGATATTTTTCCTCAGCCGCTGACGGCACTTTTCCAAATGTCTCTTTCGCTTCCACTATAAAGTTCCTTTATAGTTCCGATCCATAAGAACCGCTGCAAATTAGACATCTGCAATTACAGACCAATTGCAAAATTGTCTTGTATACCTAAGCCTTTTGAAAGCATTGTGTATGAGTTTCTGACAAACAGCGTCTTTTTCTCACAGCACGGTCCACGAATATAAATCTTATTGAATTCACTGCACAAACATTGAATATAATGGGAGGCAGGGAATGAGGTCGATGCTATCTTCACCGATTTTAGCAAGGCGTTTTATAAGTTTTCTCATGAAGTTGTTTTGTTTAAGCTTAGGGCTCTTGGATTTCCTCTACAAATTCTCCGTTGGCCGGGCTCTTATCTTAAAGACCGCATATATCATGTCCTGTTCAGGTCATTAGTATCATCAGTATCAACGACGTTGAATGCTTAACTAAAAATTCATCGATATCTATATCCGCCGATGACATGAAAAGATTTACAAACGGATTTCAAACACCACTGGCAAGAGCATATTACAATTCGTCCTCACTAACTCCTCCGCATGGTGTGTAAAGAACAACCTTTAGTTGAACGTGGCCAAATGTCAACCAATCACTTACTCTCGAAAACGTGCACAGTCCATTTCTCATGACTATTATATCAACAACGATACCGTTACCAGATCCAGTTTTGTTCGTGGTTTGGGTGTCATTTGTGACAGCGAATTGAATTTCAAACATCACAACCATTGTATCAAGCAAAGCATCAATCGATCCTCATGTTACGGAAGCTCTTTATTCAACATTCGTTCGTCCTCTACTCGAGTATGCTAGCCAGGTGTGATCGCCTTATCATCAGGTTCACATAAGGAGGATTGAAGCAGTTCAACGAAGATTTCTTCACTTTGCTTTACGCGGGCTACCCTGGGTGGACATGCTCAACCTGCCTTCATATATAAGATCATCATAAACTAATCGATTTACAACCATTTAGTAAGCGCCGAGTTGTTGCAGACGTAGTTTTCATTCATCAGGTGCTAAGCGGCGGTATCGACTCTCCTGTTCTTTTAGAAAAGATCAATCTAAATGTACATTCTCGAGTTTTAAGAACGGTACCCATCTTCCGAATCGATCATCATAGAACTGGTTATGGTAAGAATGAACCTATCTCCAGAATGCTGCACCAAGCTAATCAACACTGTCATTGATTTTAACATGACGAAATGCACATTTAAAAACATTTTTATTTAACTTAACTTACCTTTTTGCTTAGCTAACCACCTAGTTTACCTTTTAATAATCTAATAATCGCTAATTAATTACCAAATATTCTTGAATTTCACTGGTTAGGCAGTTCGATATCCATGTTTATGATTCACTTCAATTATACTCAAAAAAATAATAATATTACAGATGGAGACTCCCCGCACGCGGTTGGGAGGAGTAACAGGTCGTTGGGAATTATTATGATTATTAAAATCAATAAAATATAAAATATTTTATATTTACATTATAAAATATAAATATATTTCATTTAAAAGTTATTTAACCCCGACCTGGAATATAATAAGCACCCTGTACATAGTAGGTGCGCAACTAGATTTCCGGTTTTAAAAAAAAAAATGAAAGATGGAAAATTTCAATAGGAATATAAAAAATGGTTTATTCAAAGTATGGTTCTTCGCTATATACACATTTTTGCCATCTCTCTAGCAATATATGAATACCACGACCATAAAAAGACGCGTCTTTGGGCTGAAACCATTCATCCAATCAATTTTGCACTTCTTCGAAACTTTCCAAATGTAGCCCTGTCAAGCCATACACCATCGACCGGAACAAGTGATAATCCAAGAGAGCTAGGTCTAGCGAATAAGGCGGGTGCGGTAGCAGATTCCACTTCAGCCATCTTTTGGTGATGTCCTTGATAATTTGAGTGCGATGGCATGGAGCGTTGTCGTGCTGCAATATCACTCGTTTATGCTCCGTGTCCCATTATGGCTATTTTTCGAGCAATGCATGATTCAGATTGATGAGTTATTGGCGGCAGCGTTGCCCATTAACAGTTTCGCCCTGCTTCAGCAGCTCATAGTACACGATTACTTTCTGGTCCCACCAAACGCAGAGCATTGTTGATGCTTCGCCAGATGAAAGCCACGACTTTATGAGTTTGGGATTTTTAAAAAAGATCCACTTCACATCTAGTAACAATTCGATGCAGGAAGCACTTTTTTACGCCGTGAGCAAAATTTTAAAAGGGGTTGGTCCTTGCAAACTTTTGTGGAAATCTGTGCGCCTGAAGTGGCACGGGCAGCTCCAATGAGAGCTTTTTCAATTCTTGCAATGATGTTGAAAAGTATAGCATTTACAAAAAACGATAAAAAATTAAGATTCAAATAAATTTAACGATTCAATTTTCAACAACGTTGTCCTTGTTGATTTTCTGAGATTTAAGCAGGAATAACGATTTTTGATTTTAGACAGTTTTTTTAAGTTTGTTAAGTTTAATTTGTTGCTTTAGAAACGCAGTGTAGTGTATTCGAGATCTGTGTATATTTTCGTAGTAAAGTCGGGTGTTGACCACAATATATTCACCTCTCCATTTTTCCTCTTCGTAAAGTAAAATCAGTGATATTGCTCGGAAAAAATAATAAATTAGTAAAAACCCTATCATTTTACTGCTTTTCTTTTATTCTATGTAAAAAATAATCCGCACACGTGATTTTACAAATTCAATTAATTATTTGCTTAAGGTTAACCATCACGACCACTTTTAGGAATTATTTTCTACTCGAAAAACGACGAACGCTGTTGGCAAGAAATTCGAGTGCTGTTCTGAAACACATACTAAAACCAAACTACAGTAAAAACGTTTGTCATTCAAAGCTTTTCGAAATTTTCTTTTTGTTTATTTATTTTTTTTTGTGAATTCGAAAAACAGAAAAATGAAGAAACCACCTTCAGGGAAGCTTTTCTCTTTGATCTAACTTCTTTTTGCTTTGGAGTAACTTATTTATTTGTACTGGTGTGTGATTTTCATGTGAATACAGGTTTATTATCAAAGGGAAACCGAAATGTTTTGTATAAGAGATTTAATTTAGTTTTTTCTACGTACTTCTATAATACTAATTGGTTCGTCCAAAACTTGATACGAGTAAGTCTTCTGAAAATGTGATCCGTCTGTAAATTCTTATCATGGACACAAATAGTAACCATTTATTTATTTTGGCAACGGTTTTATCAATATGTAATGGCAAGTATTTCAAGCTATCCAATATTATTTTAGTTTATCATTCTACTGGCACTTATACAGACGAATATAGACTTCAATTTAAGTTTGTGTTGTTTTTGTACAAAAAACCCCAATCAAAACCTTGGATTAACTTTTGATAAATGTTTTACAATTTGTAGCAAATTACTTCGTACGAAACGTGATTGTATAAAACCAAAATTTAAAAAATCACGGAGAAAGTTTTTTTATACTAGACATTTCCAATTACAAATTATAGAGAAACTATTCCACTGTAGTACAAGTTTGTTGTTAAACACAATAAAATTTAAATTACATTATGTCTCACTATGTTAAGTGGCACTAATGTTCTAAATACCAACAAAACCGAATTTGCAATTAATTTTAAGAACGTGCGGGACTTTCATGTTTTGTTCTCCCGAAACTTTTAATTTGCCACTTATAATAAATGAGTCGAAAGCTTTAATTTTGTATTCATAACGAATATTTTTATTTATTTATTTATTATGACTATTTTGTTTTTGGTAGCACGAGCACGAGATACACAATTTAATCGTTAAAATGGATACCATCGACCGTTGATTGCAATTTTATATAATTAACATGAAAATCTTGTAAATATTATTTTTATGAAAATTAATGTTGACGATACTGTTGAGTATTAAACTTTTATTGAAGTTTTTTTTTTTAAATGTTTTGAACTACGTTTTCATATTACAATCCATAATTCCCTTTAATGTAAAAGGCTTATATTTTAAAATATTGGCATATATTATAATTGTAACCAGTGTAGATCAATAATCTTTTTTCCTACCATAAATTTTCACAACTCTGAACTGTAATGAATTTTTAAAAAAATTAGCCACTGAACATTATTGAATAATCGCACTGCTAGAAATATTTGGAAATTCTCAACAAAAAAAAATTTGACATTCTTTGTTAGATCATGTAGTAGTAAAGTAAAGTAGTGTAGCTGTAAAACTAAGATAAAATTCATAAATTATAAATTGACCCATAACAAGTGTGTGAAGTTATCTCAGTATTTCATCCCAGAAAAATAAAAAATGTTCATCAGGCAATACTAGTTATATCCCATCCCAGGATTTTTAAATTCCTCCCAGAAAATTTTAAAAATACACAAACCAAGATAAAACTTAATCTAAAGTGTTTATTCTTAAAATATCTATGATAAAATTATAAGAAGACAAGCCTTATGTTGAGATTGGCGTTAAAGCATCCTGAGATTGCCCATTTTAAATAAAATATACATTTTAGATTCAAACGAATGGTAGACTGGAACCTAAAGTGTCGTAACCGATCACATTTGATATCGATTGGATATAATGCATACTATCTGCAAATAAAATTCCAAGACCATCTGTTTTTATAATTATGCGAAAATGCGGTTATATGTATTTTTAATTTTAGATTTTTTTATTACGATGAATAAATCAACAATGTATTGTGGAGTTCCCCAGTGTAATAATTATTGCACTCCTTGCTCTTTAATTGTATTACCTTCTTCAAATAGTGAAAATATTTCACGATATTGCGCTTCGGTAACAACATCGGTAATCTTATTTTTTTTCTCAAGTGGCACATTTCTCCGACTTCTAGTCCTTGGTATCTCTTATTGATGGACGGACCATTTTTTCCCCATTTCTGTCTGACCTCGGTACAGCTAATTAATTTTAGGTCAGGATATCTAGGTATAATAATAAAAATTAGACTGGCCTTAAATATGTGTAATTATATTTACTTACCGATTGATATATAGGAGGCAATCAGCGATGTGCTTGCACTTTTTCCCCTCGCCGGCTTTGCAGGAACACCGAAATCTCCACAAACCTGTTACTGCTAATAAATTTTGTGATGATAAATTTGACGTTTGAACCACCGGCATCACTAAAAAATCCTGTACATTTTGATCGAGTCCTATATTTTTTCTGATTCAAAGTTTAAGTTATTATTTATTTATTTATTTTTAATTTTAACATTAATTTTTATACTCGTATATAAAAATCATTACAGTGAGAATGACCACTAGTGGATTTAATGCCCTTTAAAAGTTCGTCATTCACACTTGTATGTACAAAACATATACAGCAAATAGTGTCATAGTGACTAAAACTACATTACGCATAATAAAAAACAAAATTCAAATACATAACAATTAATATAATTTAATTTAATTAATTAAGAATGAATGGCATTATAAATCACAAATAAACTTTAACTGATGATAACAGATGAGATTTTATCATTCGTTTAAACATAAAAGTACAGCGCTCTTAATATTTTCAGGTAAGTGAAACGCCTGGAGCTCCATATGTGCGTTGATTTGTGAATAAAGTTAAAAAAACAGACTTGCTAATTAATAAACCAACACGAACCAAGCAGCCAACCAAGCGTACACCCGATAATGTTGATGCTGTAGCCGAGAATGTACGTGAGTCGCCGGGAACGTCAACTCGTCATCGTGCTCAAGAATTGAAGAGTAATAATAACTAACCACGTCAAAATAAAAAGATTTGAGATTGCTTCATAACAATTTTAATTCGGTAAATTTAATGAAAATTCTAATATTCGTCAAAATATCTGCTACAGAAACTGAATTACAATTGTCGTGAAGCAATACCAAATATTTTTATTTTGACGTGGTTAACTGTTCTGAACAGGACGATTTATCCACTTTCAGAAAATATATGTCCACACTTGGTAACATCTCTGAGTTTTCTGGAATCGGCCATGGTGTAGCAAGTATTTTGACGAATATTAGAATTTTCATTAAATTTACCGAATTAAAAATGTCATGAAGCAATCCCAAATCTTTTTATTTTGACGTGGTTAACTGTTTTGAACAGGACGATTCATCCACTTTCAGAAAATATATGTCCACACTTGGTAACATCTCTGAGTTTTCTGGAATCGGCCATAGTGTAGCAGGTATTTTGACGAATATTAGAATTTTCATTAAATTTACCGAATTAAAATTGTCATGAAGCAATCTCAAATCTTTTGACGTAGTTAACTGTTTTGAACAGGACGATTCATCCACTTTCAGAAAATATATGTCCACACTTGGTAACATCTCTGAGTTTTCCTGAATTGGCCATAGTGTAGCAAGTGTTTTGAAAAATATTTGAATTTTTATGAAATGTATGTCCTAGTTCTTGTGTGAAACCATTACAAAACAATTTATTTTAATTTAGTTAACTGGTTTGATCAGCTTAAGTTGTTTACTATTGGTCATTATATGCCATCAATTGGAATCATCTCTGAGTTTTTTTAATCAACCTTAGTTTCGGATATGTATATCATTTCAAACATTTAAAGAATTAATTTTTCTATTTGTAATAACCCCAACTTTTAGA
Source organism: Nephrotoma guestfalica (assembly GCA_963691935.1). Classification (NCBI taxonomy): domain Eukaryota; kingdom Metazoa; phylum Arthropoda; class Insecta; order Diptera; family Tipulidae; genus Nephrotoma; species Nephrotoma guestfalica. Next base: position 137,566,853 of record OY829913.1, on the reverse strand, counting down.
CTAGAATTATTATGATAAAATTTGATACCGGTATTTGCATGAAGTATACATTTTTGGCGATCTTTTTTTTAGTAGGTGTATTATTTACACTTTTAATTTCTACACTTTTTAGATGTTACACTTTTCGTTAATTTGTGTAGCTACACTTTTCGTTAAAAACTTCACACCGGTCTGAACCAAAGGTAGAAGCAGCGTATGAGAATCGGGTATGAATAAATGAGAACTAAATTTTTTTTAACACATGTACTGAAACAAAATCAGCCAATTTTCTAATCAAGCAATTAAATGGGCAAACTTTAATACAAATATAATTTATATGGTCCTCCCACGTCATATGCTTGTCGAATATTACTCCAAGGTCCTTGAATTTATCCACACGCTCTATGGTGCAATTTGCTACTTGAAGTGGTGGTAAATAAATGTGTTGCAGGCGTGGGGAGTGAAAAAGTATATATTTTGTTTTATTAAAATTAACTGATATTTTGTGAAGAAGTGAAGAAATTCCAAAAGTAAACATCCCTCATATGTGACATTGTTACCTGACAATCTCTGGATTCATAGAACAGGGCCGTATCGTCAGCAAACATTTTAACGTGACCCGTGAGCTGTAAATTGGCCATATCATTTACGTAGAATAGAAGAGGGCCAAGGACACTCCACAGGAACACCACAGTTCACACCTAAAGTGGTGCTTTTTACACCATTTAGAATCACAAACTGCATTCGATTACTAAGGTAGCTTGCTAACAGTTGGTATGATAGGCCACGGAAGCCATAAATTTGTAATTTTTGAAGAAGTAAACTGTGATCTATACAATCAAAAGCTTTACGAAGATTAATAAATAAGCCACATATATAATTTTGCCTGCCAAAATTAGGATAGATCAAATCAGTAATGTATGTTAAGGCCAAACCTGTACCAGAACCTTGTCGAAATCCATACTAACGAGAATAGAAAAAATTAGATTTATTCAGGAAGTGGATCATCCGGTTAGCAATAATTTTTTCCAAAATTTTGTCAAATACCGACAAAACTGAAATTGGACGATAATTATTAACCAGTTTGGAGTTTCCAGACTTAAAGATTGGCGTCACTTTAGCAATTTTAAGACAATCGGGGTAAACACGGGTTTCCAAAAACACATTAAATAGATCAGCTGGTCATTGTGAAAAAAGTACCGAATAATTCGTCATAATTCTGCTGAGATTTTAAATTAAATTCGATATTTCGCTGCAGGAAGTGGGCGAAAAGAAACACAAATTAATACTACACACCACATTATGAAATTTATTTAAATCATCTGAGCCTGGACTAGAACTACTTGCTGATACAGTACAGAAGAATCAACAGAATTAACAAATCTGAGATTAAATAAATTAACAATAGCAGTAGGACCATGATACTCAACATCATTACAAATAACGGAGTGGATCCTATTATTAGAGTTATCTACCATGAACTGATTTAACTGTTTCTAGATCTCTTTTTGGCTCAAATTATTAAATAAATTGTCAAAATAATGCTTGTTTGCAAAATATTTTCCGTTTTTGATCTTCCTATTTAGCAAATCTAATTTATGTTTTAGTTCTAAATTAGTACTGTTCCTCTTAAAACGCTTCTATATACGGTTTTTAAGTTTAATTAAATCCCAGAGATCAAAAGTCATCCAAGGACAAACACTTGCATTTTTCATTTTTACATTTACTTCCTTCAATACGGAAAACTGTAGAACAAGTTTATTATACATATCAAAAATTCGTTCAAGAGCAGACTCAGGATTTCTAACGTCAAATACGGTAATCATTAAAAAATATTCAAAGGACTCATTAAACCTTTTTGTAATTAACGTATCTCTTCGTTAGTGTCCGAGTACAATATTTAGGCTTGAAGCGAAATTTTGAGAGTACAAAACTATGATCACTTATGTCGGCTTCAATGGTAAGATTCCGAACTTACTTAATATTATGAAAACTGCTAAAGACCACTCGGTCTAAAATATTACGGCTCAGTGGTCTGGTAAAGAAAGTATTTGTTACAATCATACCATGAGAGAGCATTTTGAATCCACCCATCTTCTTTAATGGACCTTTAAGAGTTGCCAAAATACTGTATAATTTTGGTTAGAGGCAACTCAAATTTCATGCTGATGTCCCGCTTTGGCAATGCCACTGTGTATCACAGCTAAATGATTATAAAGAACATTTATTAACTCACATAATATTTAACGAATAGTTATTAACAAATATTTACAACATCAATAACTAAATACAGAATTATAAATAACAAGGTAACACAGTGAATTCGATTTAAAAACATATCCACATAACCTCTTTATTGGAACAATAGCATAAAATAGCATATAACTTTGGAATATATTTTATAAGATACGGCGGATTTACAAGCTACAGCCGTTTTATTTTAATGAGATACGATATTCCTCAAACCATTTCAATTAAACTATTCATGTTTATATTAATAAAAACTAATACATTTTTACCAACCTATGCGTCTCCATACAAAGTACAAATTTCAATTTTTTATATCTGGTATGCACTTTATTTTTTTGTTGCTAGATGTCACCACCCCGAACTTTTATAACTGTCAATAACATTTATGTTACGTCGTTGATGTATACATTTTATTGTTGGGAGGATAGGTGTATTTGTTTCAAATTAAATCGTGGCCTAGATTTGTTTGAAAATTAAACGAATCTTGAATTTTCGTCTTTGTTTTTTCTCTCAATTCGTCGTATTTTTTGTTATTGGAACGAAGCTTTTCTAAATATTTGGAGGCCTCAAAAATAGGAGGGCCAGTGCGATTGGACCTGTTGCACTTGCGATTGTATGGCGCTGCGACCATGGGGCTTGAAATAAGTCAGTTATTACTTGACATGACGTCACTATCAAGTTTGTACAAACAGCCATCGTATGTAAGTAAACCATAAGGCTCTACGCAACAAAATACTATAGCTTTCGGAAATATAGAGAAGGGCAATCATCACAAAGACTTAACATGAGTTTTCTCACAATAATTGTATCTGGCTAGGCTCGCAATAAATTAACACCATTGCGCATAGTTCTCTTTTGAATAGGCATTTTGAAATTGAATGCTTCTTTTAAACATTTTGTCCATTTGAAACGGGTTATCCTTATACATAAGCAAAGGCTGACCCAGTTTCATAGAAATTTCCATTATCCATTTGTGCACCCCTGGCGGCATTTATTCCCGTAGCTCAGTCTTATAGAGGAAATACGGCGTGGGTATTGGAGAGCATGGATAAAGGCCTTGTTAACCGCAATAAAATAAAACATAGATGGAGGGGAGATAGAGTGGGGTGCCATACCCCTAAGTAGTGATGCAGTAGTATTATGCTGGTTGAATCAACCGAGCTTGTATAATGATAGTTTTAAACTATTATCTTAATTACAAACAAAAAAAAAGCTATTGGTCTCAGGCCCATGGATATGTTAGTAAGTATTTTGGGTCCCAGAGCGGTTCTAGCAGAAGGAAAGAGATGCTTAAGCAATAACAGTTCCGTCCCGTGGGACAACCAGAAGTACACCCTGTTACTGGTTTATGATAGTATGTTGAATCACTGTAGAACTATACTTACCAATTTTTTATGTATAGTCCCGCCTCGCCTTACTCAGGAATAAAAAAACTTGAATTTACTTTAAACAAACAAACAACAAAAAAACAAAATTAATTTGCTAACTTAATTATCTAGTTGGCTATCCGCCGAGCTGACCTACTACACGGATAGTACACCCAAAATTAACTGCCCCATCCATTTTTTCTAGTCTTTATACCAAGTTAATTGACTGGGTGAGAGATAATGGGGGGAGAAGAAAAAGTTGAATTGAAATATTCTCACAGTCAACTAACCATATTCTTTCGGCATCAGCAAAAAGTACAACCGAATTGGTATACATTTTCACATAGAATTTGGTGCAACCACAATTGCAACTCTTCACTTTTCCGTTTTTTATGTAGCAGGTTACCCATGCAACATACGAGGGATTTACTTGCACTTAATATGCATACGGAAAAGAGAATTGGGTTACGCAAAGCACGTAAAAGCAACAAGAAAAATTAAATTCTTATGTCTGTTCACATGTTGCATATACATATGTTTACTATATATACTATTGAGTGACACAGACGAAAAATTAGTAATTCAGTTTGGGACAAATATGGAAATTAATGAAGATGATATCTTCAAGGTTTATGGAATTACTACAGTAGATTTATGCTTATACAAATGTAGGTTACTATTAATAATTCTAACATGAATTAAATAATTGAAACTTAATCTGTACAACACAAAAAAAAATGTGGGAAATAGACATGACGTTTACTATATATGATTTATCATCACGGTCATGCTGATAAGATCCTGTAAGGAACTTATCTATTTATTGGAATAGGTTAGCAACGGAGTTTGAGGAAATTCCGTTTCACATTCTAAATCATCGGTAAGTAATTCATGCTGCATGCATACAATAGTATCATATTTTCAAAGTTCACTAAAACTGGTGGCCTCTTTTACATGGTGAAGTAAAATTCTTAATTAGAAAACGTCGCCTTCTTTTGTTCTTCCAAACGGAATTGTGTACTAAGTTTGAATATGTAAATTGGGTGGAATCGTCCTCAATGTTTTTTTGAAACCACATGGTCATAGAGTGGATACAGTATTTAAATTTTGTAATTTATTGTGTATTGCGTCCTTTCGGCTGCATTAAAACATTCAGAAAATGATCTTGAATTTCAAAGGCTAATGTTCACCAGACGCATTCTTCTTCTTCTTCAAGCAAACAGGCGAATATTGATTTTGGTATTAGCAAGTGTAGGAGAAAATCCAAATTTATTGGTCCCACGTCGTTCTCAACAATTAAATCTTTCTGAAACAACAGCATGGAGAATTTTAAGAAAAGATTTGGGTTTACATCCTTACAAAATTCAATTGGTTCAAGAAATGAAGCCATCGACCACCATAAACCTCGTTTATTTTCCGACTTTGCTCTTGAACAACTTGAAAGTGATGAACAATTTTATCGAAAATTTTTATTCACTGATGAAGCTCATTTTTGGTTAAATGGTTATGTAAACAAACAGAATTGCAGAATTTGGAGGGATGAATCAGGTGGAGTGATTGGTTTGATTGGTATTTCTTTTGAATGGTCGATACAGAACAATGTTAAATGATTTTTTATCCATACATAATGGTATAATGAAACCTTTCAAATAAAAAAAAATTTTGGGTCTCATTGAATAATTTATGTGTTTTTTTTTTAAATTTTTAAATTGTAGCATTTCTATTGGAAAACCCTTTACAAATACTTGATTGCTGACACTGATGAACAAATCTCGACATTTCTATGTGCATTAAATTTTCTGAACAAATGTTTGTTAACTCCATGTTTAGTCCTCTATATAAAGGAAACCCATTTTTACCCAACGCTGTGGAATTCTTAGAGGTTTTTTGAACATTTCCTTCCTGCATACGCGATGAATTTGAATTTTCAGATTTGGATCTGGGGACTATTTAACCAAAAACTAATCACTTTGCACTTTGCAAAATTTTGATAAGTGATAAGTCTTTTACAGATTATAAGAACTTTGCAAATGAAACTTCGTTTTTATTACTCTTATATTGCTGACTGACTAGTCAAGAAATAGTCCCTCATTTTTGCTATTTTCACTAAATTACTTATAAAGTGCTGGGGGGAAAAAATTGGGCAAACATATTTTATTGCAAATTGGAGTCTTTTTTTGCTAAAATTACAAAACTTTTGAAAGCAATTGGCTTATTGTATCATTTTAAATACATGTATGACGTAATTTTTGAAGAAGAAAAATTTACCTGCAATTAAAAGGGGAAAAACCCCGAAAAATGCCAAAATATTCAAAATACGTTGATTGAAGATAAAGTAATGGAATAATGTAAACACCTATTTTTTAATTTTTGGTTTGTTTTTTATTGATTTATAGAAGTTCTAGCTTTAATATTAATATTTTGTTGGACCGCCATTTTCTTTTATTACAGCGATACACCTCCGATTCATTGAATTTGATAAATTTTTCAAAGTCGTAGGAGGTATGGATTCCCAAATCGTCATGAACAAACTTTTTAAAGCTTGAATCGATTCTGGGCGCTTTCTTGCTACTTCTAGCTTCTTTATAGGCCAAATATTTGAATTGGATTTAAGTTTGGACTATACGGGGGCCAGCTCAATACATCGGTACTTCTTTCTTCGAAGTACTTTTTTATCTTTAAATGAAGAGATAAGAAAAAAAACAAGTTTTTAACAAATTTTTTATGTTTATCTGAAAGGCAATTTTTCTATCTACAATTTAAAATTAATAACTCACAACTTTGGCGGTATGGCACGGAGCGTTGTCCTGTTGAAAAATAAATTTGTAAGTCTCGCCAAAAAGCATTAACACAGAAGGCTCAAATCCGTTGTGTAGGATCTGCAGATAAACAGCTGCTGTAGTGCTGGAACTAAGGAAGCACAATCGACCGGTTTCATTTTCAGAAAAGCATCCCTAGATCATAACTTCTTCATTTTTCGGTGGAAGTCTTAAAAGACATATTCGTTGCTAAGCCTCTCGCCCGGTTTTCTTCTTACGAGAATTCTTCCATCTCCAACATGCAGCTTGGATTTTGATTCAAAATCACATCATTCCATATCTCTGGAGTCCAAGAAACATGCTCCTGGGCCCATAGCAAACGTTTTTTTTTCACTAGTAATGTGAACTCAGGCTTCTGGACTGGTTTAAGTGCTCTCAAACCAGCTTTAACAAGTCTTTTTCTCACTAAGCTGGCTGAAATTTCTTTTCTCGTTGCTCGCTCAACATCCCGTTTTATGTCCGATGAAGTTTTGGAACGGTTCCGATGACATTGTGACATTCTGAAACGATCTTCCACTGGCGTTGTCTTTCTGGGCCTTCCAGAGCCTTTCTTTCTTTGTGTACTGCCCATCTCTCGCATTTTTTTAATATTCCCCGAGACAGTACTTTAAGGAATGTTTAATCTTTCTGCTATTTCACTCGTGGTTAAATTTTCTCGCGTCAAAATCAACATATTGCTTTTACGCTGATCACTAACTTTTCCCATTTTTTTAGACTAAAATTGCACTTTATTCTTTATTTGACTAGGATCACTTACAGAATAACTTAACCTTACAAAATATGCACTATTACTGAAAAAAATACAGGCAATAAGAGGCCAAGAACGGTAGGCGTAAAATAAAATAATTGCTTGACCAATTTTTTTGCACATCAGTTGCGGGGTTGTACCGGTGTATTAAAAACGAAAGGCGGTCCAACAAAATATTAATATTAAAGATAGAACTTCGACAAATCAATAAAAAACAAAATGAAAATTAATAAATAAGTGCAACAAAGCTCCATTACTTTAACTCCAATCAACGTATTTTTAATATTTTGGCATTTTTCGGGGTTTTCCCCTAAATTGCAGGTAATTTTTTTTTCAAGAAATTACGTCATACATGTATTTAAAATGAAACAATAAGCCATTTGCTTTCAAAAGTTTTGTAATTTTAGCATAAAAAGACTTCAATTTGCAATAAAATATGTTTGCCCAATTTTTTTTCCCAGCACTGTATATAAACAATAAATTATTCAAATAATAATGATTCTATACATTAAATACAAATTAATTTACAATTAAAAAAAAAAATGGTAAGTGAAATGTGCCAAAGACTGCAATTACAATACAATAACAAACAGTTAATTTGCTTTTATTTTTCAGTTGTTTGATATTTTCTCATAATTTTTGCTAAATAAAAGTTTGTATTGCATGTATTGTGATTAGTTTAGTTGATACATTTAAAACGTATGTTAGGTCGTCAAAAATGTAAGAAATGTAAGAAATAAAAATATGTATCAAAAGAGGATACATTTTAGAATATCCAACGAATTTTATGACCTTATTAAGCACAAAACTACAAAAAATAAGGCATTGACTCCAAAACAACCACTGTGCCTTCATTGGCTTGGCAATGGATGTCAATATCATGGTGTGGGTTCCAAAAATGGTGTGTTGGCTTGAAAACGTGGCGGACATTGGCCCTAATTTTTATATAAAATGAGGGTTTCCAAATGTTTGTGGATGTGTTGATGGTACAATAATTAATATTGATGCACCATCAATTAACGAAGTTATGTTTGTTTATAGACATGAGAATCATTCACTAAATGTAATGATGATATGCGGACCGAACAGTTTATTTTATGCCGTCAATGCCAATTGGCCTGGAAGCGTGCATGATTCTCGAGTGTTGCGTAACTCAGCAGTGTTTCACAAGTAACTAATTTAAAAAAATTCAACTGATGTTATTTGAAAGTGGTTGGAGACCCTTTGAAGGAGCTGTTATTTTAGGCAATAGTGCATATCCACTCAAAACTTGGTTGATCCCACCGATAAATCAAAATTCAGGAGATACCTCTGTCCAGAATTTTAATAATGCACAAAAAAGAACTCGTCGTCTAGTTGAGGATAGTTTTGGAATTATAAAAGAAAAGTTCCCTTGCTTGAATCATTTAAGACTACGTCCTAGAACCGCACCAAAAATTGTACTCACTTGTTCAACAATACACAATATTGCTTGCATGATAGCTCGAGAATATAGAAGTGAAAATTTATTGGTGGTTGATGGCACTGAAGTAACAACAAACAACAATAATTTATTGCTGGAAATGGAAGCTGAACATGAAATGAATCTTAGTGCGATCGAAAAATTAAATAATATTTTAACTTTCTTCAAACAAACTGTATAATTCAAATTTATAATAAAATAAAAATTTTAAACATATAAAAATTTAATTTTCTAATTCTAAAATCTCAATTAAAATTTCAGAATTTATATCTGTTGTGGTTTCGGGATATGTTGTACGTAGATCTCGTACTGGCACTAAATCACTTGTTATTTCTGACGGCGTTAAATGGAGTTCCCTTTCTAATTTTAGGTATTGTAACCGTCGATGGTAAATTTCTACCTTCATCAGCACCATAGCTCTCCGATAAATTTAAACCTATTACTTCAGAATCTCGCTCCAAAATGTCAAGTATGAAATTATCAATTTCATCAAGCTTACAGTCCTTACCCCCCTTCGATCCGGTTTTTTGAGCGTTATCCCGCTTTGCCTATTTAATTAACACAAATTAAATGATAGTACACATTATACAAATTACAGAAATTAATTTTTACCAAAGTTCGGCTTTTCCACAAGCCAAAGAGATTATCTCTAGCATATCTCCAGTCTTTGTCGGCAGATGCTAATTGCATAGAATGGGCGACGACTAATGTCTCTTTCCATGCTGCCTCCTTTTCAAGTTTAGTAGTATTATTGAAACCGCTACCAAATATTAAGCACACTTTTGAGTTGTTCTATATCAAAACTAACAGACATACACCATTCCATTGAAAAATCTAGGGGCCCCGAGTATTTTAGAAAATAAAGTTTGTAAAGAGGTCAATTTGCATTTTATTTCCTAAAACACCTAGTCTTTAGACCTACTGTAAACTAAATTTAAATATTAGATTGCTTAATGAGTCAATTTGCATTTGTCAGGATTTATTTAAATTTATAACGTTTGTTAGAAGTTTAATAAGATTTATAAGGTTTGCTATAAAGTTGCCAGAAATTTCATGCTCGTTGATCCTTACTAAACATAATTAGTGTAGGTCACATTTAATCAAGATATTTATGTACAGCTGTGTTCATCAGAAGTGTAGTAAATAAACACAACTAATGAAATAACACGGTCTTATTGAAAATGCGTGCTAAATTTTGTTTTTCACAATAATAGTAGCGTTGAATAAAAGGACTTGGTGTATTAATTACTGTGCTGTAAAATCTAATTTAAATAGTAAGTAATTTCAGAAAATTTAATTTTTCTTATATTATTTTTATTATTTGCTAAAATTAGTCATTTACAATTAATTAATCATGTTAATAGTGGGGCGTTCCAAACACTGTACGAACGAATAGCGGGAACAAATTTTAAAAATGAGAAATAAGGGAATAACCTATAAAGAAGTACAAACGATTGTTGGATGTAGTGCGATGATGGTTACTAATGCAGTTAAGTTTAAGAACAAGCCAGAAAAGGCAAATCATTCGGTATAGTAAAATGAACCCTAATGCCTCATCAAAAGCAATTAGGAACGAGCTAAATAAAGTTGGCTATTAGTGATGTTAAGGTGCGGCGTCGACTAATTGCAGCAAAATTATTTGCACGTAGTCCACGAAAAGTCCCTCTGTTGAGCAAGAAACATCTTCCTGCTCGCATAAAATTTGCTCAAGACCATCTCGACTGGCCTATAGAAAAGTGGCGTAACGTATTATGGACCGAGCAAAATAGCTCTTTTCGGCAATACTGGCTCTCGACAATATGTCAGGCGCCCTCCCAACACGGAATACTGCCCCCAGTACACAACGAAAACAATAAACAACAACAAACATTCATTTGATAAATGGCGTAATGGATCAATATGTGTACGTCGACATATTAGAAAAATTAATGTTGCCTTTCGCTGAATATGAAATGCCATTGAAATGGGTCTATCAACAAGACAATGACCCTAAACATACAAGTCGTCGTGTTAAGGAATGGTTTGAAGCGAGAAATATTGAGTTGATGGTATGGGCAGCACAGTCTCCCGACCTCAACCCGATAGAAAATTTATGGGGAGACGTAAAGAGGGCACTTGCAGTAGCAAAACCAACTACCAATAAGGACTTGTGGAATGTAGTACAAAATTCTTGGAAAAAAATGCCAGTGGAGCGATGTCAAAAGCTAGTCGACTCAATGCAGCAGCGATGTAGTCACGTATTGAAGAATAGAGGCTTTACAACCAAGTATTAATTTAATTATCTTAATTTATACATCTGAAAATGAATTATTTTATTTATTATTTTATTAATTTAGTAGTGTGTAACTATTTTTATGAACAGTGATTTTTTTAATTAAATGTGATTTAAAAGTGATTGCAAATAAAATTACTGAACTTAATAAAAATGTCTTTCATTATTACGTACAGTGATAAACTTGCATTAGTTTGCAAAACTAAAATAATTGAATAATTAATAGCACCAGAGAAATGTTGCTTTATTGAACGCAATTAACTTCACTACTATTTTTATGAACACAACTGTATATACATTTTAAGCTTTTGTTAGGTTTTTTGTCAATTTGTCCGGAAACTTCACGCTACCTTGTATTCTGCAGAAAGTATCTTAGAATATGAAGATCGACGTGAATTTTGGTTATAAATGTATGTATGGATGTTAAACAAGTATCCAGCAAAGGGCTCGTGTTCACAATATAAAAAAAAAATTTAGGGTATAAACTAGCCAACAGTTGAAACACGTTAAACTTTGAAAATACGTTATACCAAATACTCGGCTACAATATAATTTAACATAATTTTATTTTTATTTTTCCTTCATGTTTAAAGTGGCCCGTGAGCCATTTATAATTTTTATATAAGCTATAGAACCAATTATTGATATCTCGATACTAGATATGAGACTATTCGACACTCGATGACACTATTCGACACTATTGCATAAACATTTTACACTGTAAACTCTCTGATTACAATTGCTATCATTAAAATTAGGAGTGACATATTTTATAAAATCATATTTTTTATTCATATCATCGCATATCACGCTCTCCTTATTAAATTAGTCAGTCTTGCTAGTCGAGTAATTTTATGTAACACGTTCAAATTTATGCACTTATGCAAATGCAATTCTTGTAAAATAGACTTGACGTAAATTCATTTTTTATGCGATGCTATAAAATTACTGGAAGTGTTTTTAGAGCTCTTAATATAATAATATACATTAAAAATCCATTAACTATCTCATTTTGCACTTCATTATGACATTTTTTTTATCGAAATTTGTGTTGTGTCGAGTTATTACATCGTTAAGGGAACAGCAGTTTTTTTATCTATGTCTCTAGTGTACCAATATGGATTTGATACACTACTAATCGCTTTTATTCGTATCAATATGATCTTAATTATATTTATTTTGCTAATGGGTTCTAAATTATTGTTACATAGAAATTTAAAGTCCGAAAGATACTTGGAACATTTGTGAGAGTAAGTGGTAATTCGGCTATGTACCGTTTTACTTCACATTTATTTTTATCCAACATTAAATCTACTCTAAATGTTTCATGCTACTAAGAGCATGCCGCTTGGTGGTTGACAGGAATATGATATTTGGTCCCAACGTGCTAAAAGTGGTCACGTAACAATCGACCTATTACATAGAGCCAATATTTATTGTTCCGATCCTCAAATAGGTTGTAAAATAGTTGTCGCTGAATATATTACGCGTGCAAGTAGAAACTCGGCTCTGAAGGTGATTGTATTAAAATATAGTTGAACTCATCCAAATCGCCCGCCATTTTAGATATTGGTACGAGTAGCTTAGTCATTGCTATTTTTATGACATTCGTTTCAGTCATTTACAAGCTGTCACTCTGTGCATCAATTTTAGGAGATGGATGCATTCTGTGAGTCATTCAACAGTAATAAAAAGTGGTTCGCAAGATTTCGTGATGACAATTCTAGTCTTTAAGAACTTAAAGTTTTAGTGGATGAAAAACCGTGTCAAACTCAAAAAGAGCTTGCAGACAGTTAGGAGTTACGCACCAAGCAATATCACTTCGATTGAATGCAATGGGAAAATACAGAAGGACGGAAATTGGATTCCTCGTAAACTGACCGAAGAAAACAAAAACCGAAGAGTTATACATGAATTTACTTTCTCGGGCCAAAAGAGAATTTTTTGTACAAAATCATTACTGGTGATGAAAAGTGGATTTTGTACGATAATCCTAAACACAGAAAACCATGGGTTGATCCAGGTTAGCCATCATCATTTGCAAAAATGAATATTCATACCAAGAAAGTGTTACTGTGTGTCTTTTGGGATTGGAAAGGAGTCATTTACTTCGAACTTCTGGAACCTGGTCAATCAGTTACAGCTTAACGTTCTCAGGTTCAATTGATCATATTAAGTGATGGTCTGGAGTAATAAAAAGTGATAACAGTAACAACAGTAATAAAAAGTGGTTCGCAAGATTTCGTGATGACAATTCTAGTCTTTAAGAACTTAAAGTTTTAGTGGATGAAAAACCGTGTCAAACTCAAAAAGAGCTTGCAGACAGTTAGGAGTTACGCACCAAGCAATATCACTTCGATTGAATGCAATGGGAAAATACAGAGGGACGGAAATTGGATTCCTCGTAAACTGACCGAAGAAAACAAAAACCGAAGAGTTATACATGAATTTACTTTCTCGGGCCAAAAGAGAATTTTTTGTACAAAATCATTACTGGTGATGAAAAGTGGATTTTGTACGATAATCCTAAACACAGAAAACCATGGGTTGATCCAGATTAGCCATCATCATTTGCAAAAATGAATATTCATACCAAGAAAGTGTTACTGTGTGTCTTTTGGGATTGGAAAGGAGTCATTTACTTCGAACTTCTGGAACCTGGTCAATCAGTTACAGCTTAACGTTCTCAGGTTCAATTGATCATATTAAGTGATGCTCTGGAGGAAAAAATGCCATTTACGGGCCAAGAATGGCGGAAGGTGATGTTACTGCAAGGCAGCGCTCGTCCACATACAACAAAATTAACCCAGGAACTCATCTTCTCCCTTATGCTGGGAAGTTTTACAACATGTGGCGTATTCTTCAGACTTGGTTCTCGTTGATTACCACTTATTCAGATCGATGTGGTCATATTTGAAAAAACACCTGTTCACGAAAGTTGAAGATATATAAAAATGGATCGATGACTATTTTGGTTCGAAACCACCAAGTTTCTATCGATGCGAAGGCATTCATCATCTACCTTATAAATGGCCAAAGGCGATATATAGTAATGACGAATATTTCGATAATTAATCTTTGTAACAACAACAATATATTTTCAATAAAGTTGAATTTGGAAAAAAGAAGCCGAGTTGCTTCTTGCACACCTAATAGGCCAATTGTAAAATTGTTCGGGCCAATTGTTCGTATACTATATATGCTATTTGTAGCATTTATTTTATTTTTTTTAAACACCACTGTTTCCCGATAATCACCAGGGTTTTCTGAAAGGAGGAACCATCGATTATCCTACCAAATGTTTAATGTGTCTGGAATCTTAATTGCTAGAGCACTGTTATCAGGCGCCTTTTCTTTAGATCAACTAAACCTGAATAGTTTGTTACATGTGTTTTAGCAAATTTAAAATAGTTTACAAGAAACTTAACCAAATACGAGTAGCAGATTCCACTGTTCAAAAAATTTGATTTGCATGAACTTCAGTATTCCAAATGTTTTGGTTTTAATCGTCGAAGGGCTCTTGGTTTGATAAAAATCAAATGGCAACTTAGGCCGAAATCGATTTATCCTTCTCTGCATTCATAAATTTCCGGTAACCAATTAATGTCGTTAATTGATCCTCGAGTTTAAGATAAGAGGATAAATATATAATAGAAGTAAAAGAGTCTTTGAAACATAAAAAAACGTAACAAAGTCTTCGAAGTATATGTATCATAGTTCAGACGCAGCTGAGTTCTTCCCAAATCTTTGAATTGTTCCACATTTTTGATGTATGCCCTTAAAATATTTGATGATGATATCAATTTTGGTTTGGATACCACTAAAGAACGGTCGGCTATCTCTAGCCAATTCATTGCCCTTCTTACTCCCAGCGCGCATGATGTGAAAGAAAATCTGTAGGATATGCCCACAATAACTAATTCTGTGTACCTTGATTCGCTTGGTGTTGGTTTTACTATACGAAAGATTTTTTAATTTTATGATCGATAGGTTTATGGGTACAACGTTTATGTCAAGGTACCTTTCAAGACAGTTTGGGTTGAATTACAGCGTTATAAATAGAGATAACTCTCTTGAAAGGTATCTTAATGTGCTTTCTAAATTCTTATACATCTACTTATTTGTTCCTAGCTACCCCTTCCTATTTATTCCTTTTTGTGGTCGACTTTATTTTGTTGTCAAAAAAAAACCTAAATGCCGCAAATACCTAAATCCCACATCTATCACTGGATGGTGTGATACAGGATCAAGCTGGATCACGAATATGGGATAGGATTTATTTTTAAACTGGCGTATAATAAATTAATTACTAACTCGGCAAGAAGTCATTCATTTGGTGTAGGTAAGTATCAATGGAAGTTGTAACTTTCCATACAATTCTGGAAATTGATCCACTAATACTATTTCTAATTATATAAACTTCATTCTGGATGAAATTAAACAATCAGGAGGGCTTCTGGCATCCTTATTTAACCCTTTGGTTAATTTTACTTTCTTTCACGAAGTCAAATAATGTAAACAAATTATGAAAATTGCGTGGAACTCGATAAAGAAGTGGTTTTTAAAAAAATTATGTTTGTGTGAAAGTCGGTGTGTACAGACTTAAAGTTTGTGACTACTCTTCCACCTAGACGGAGAAACTGATCAGGTGAAACTTTTTCATAAATTGGGAAAACCCAGTGAGTTTTGCCCGAAATCGGTTTACGGAAGTGACAAGATCCTTGGGAGCTTTTCCGTTGTTTGCAAATATTCTGAAAGTGTAACCTATGAGACAAATTATTATTAACTTAAAGATTCTAGATTAAATATGTAACAATATCGATCCAGAGGGTCAACTCTCGTTCCGTAAAAATATGAAAAGGTAAAAGTTTTTTCATTAGCAACCTGGTAGTTTGAATTATTCGCACCTAATTTTAAATCCTACTGTGTGAAATCAAAATGTTTTATGGGCAATTCAAACCTACTCGATTGCCAATGAAAAAAGTTGTTACTTTTCATATTTTCAAGGAACGTGACTTAGCCCTCATATCAGTTTTCCAAAATTTAATCCTAAATGTCATTCTTTGCGAAAAAATTGTTCAACAAAAATTTGGCCTCTGTATAGTCCAGACTGATTGACTGATCGGACTGAAACTTAAGCTTTTTCTCTAAATTGGGAGATCCCAGTGATGTTTGGCCGAAATAGGTTTACCTAAAGTGGCAGGTTCCAAAGGAGCTTTTTTTCTGAAAATATTTTGAAAATATATCACACGAGAAAAATGACAATAAACTAAAAGATTTAAAATAAATTTTGCAATAATATCAGTCGAAATCAGTTTAAGCGGAAATGAAGATTTTTGCCGTAACTTAAATTCGATCTCTGTACAATCCTGACGGAATGATTATGGATGAAACTTCACACTTAAGCTTTTTCCATAAATTGGGAGATCTCAGTGATATTAGGCCAAGATCGGTTCACCGGAAGTGATAGCTTTCATGTGAGCCTTTTCATTTTTTGCAAGTACATACTTAGAAAAGTTTATATCATTTATAAAAAAACTGGATTGTAAATTAAAATTCAAACAAAATTGTTTCAGGTCGTTCTTTTAAATTTTACCGGAATTTACGAAACTTGATAAACAAAAATATTTTTCACTAAAATTCGGCATGCTACAATCTAAGCGGAATGACTATTAGGAATGAAATTCTTCATATAAACTGGAGGATAGGTGGAATGGTGGAAATGTGTTACCGGAATCAATTAACAATAAATAGAACAAAATTTCACAAATTTTTAGAAGCGACCATTACCACCGTTTAGTAAATGTTTAAAAATAAAACTCAGTCGCGAATCTATATTAAGGTTAAGGTATTAATAAATATATTCAATATATTGAAAATTGTGTGTATGTAGGCAAATCCATCATAAAAAATGTTGTCATCATTCCTAAAATTGAAATAAAAATTTGAAACTTTGTTTTACAATTATAACCGCAATTACCAAAATAATCTCTGCACCAACTTAAAATGTCCAACCAATCCACCACCCTAAAATGTTCTTATTCCAACCGACATATACAGGTGACAATTTTTCATATAACAGATCACAAACGTCTAAGGTAGCTACTTATTTTCTACTGTGAATCCCAATTTAATATTAGTCAGGTGGTGAATTGATGAAAGATCCGGAATAGAAATCTCACATGCTGATGCACTTTCACGAAGGTCTACTTCCAATTGAAGAAAACTTAGTAAACGTCATAACCCGTGCTCAAACAAAACGAACGTCTGAAGCAAAACGTTTACAAATTCCGAACAATTCGGAAAATGACACAACTAACCCCGATTCATCGATTTCAAATATGTTCCCAATTCTTCAACGAATGTGAAGTTTTCGACAAAATTAAAAAATAACAAAACATGGCGGACTACAAAATTCGTCGAAATAACAAAAATGCACATGTATTAGTAAAACAGTTGACAAAAGCAATGTTAGGATTATTTAAAAATTTTGCTATGAAAATCAACTGCTCGTTAATACGCAATTAGTAAACTAGCGACTACGGCAATGACAATAGCAAAAAATAGATTAATACGAAATTCGAAATGTTCAAACAAATAAAAATTATCCTCATTTTAATACGATGACGTAGACCCATTTGTTATTCAATCGGATGATTTCTTAACGCTATACCTTTCAAATGAGATAGGTTTGATTTCCAAACGGATTAAAACGGATAGATTTTTTTGACTAAAACTCGAATGCAATGATTCGTTGAATAGCACACTTTGTATGACAATTAAAATTACATCGTATAATTCGTACCAAAACTCCTTTATATGCAGATGACACCTATGGACATAACCTTTGAAATTACATCAGTGGCACTCCCAAACAAATCGACACCCGAATATTTTTGAGTACAAATTATACAGTACACCCATGAAGTCTGAGTGAAATACCTTTAACGGCCAATAACAAGACATCACAGAGTTTGTACCAAAATTCCACTATTATCTGATGATTTCTATAGACTTAAGCATTCAAATGGGATTGTTTTGATTCAAAACGAATTGAAACCAATATATTTTTTTTAGTAAAACTCGTTCATTGAATTTGTTGAGTGTCACACATGGAAGGGTGACACTCTACGAATTCAATGAAAGAGTTTTAATCAAAAACATGTACCACTACCAATCCGTTTGGAAATCAAACCAATCCCATTTGAATGCTTAAGTCTATAGAATTCTGAATTTAAATGCTTAAGTATTCAGTGACATTTTGACCCAAACTCTGCGATGTCTTGTTATTGTCCGTTAAAAGTATTTCACTCAGACTCTATATGCACACTGAATAATTTCTACTCACAAATCTTCCAACATTAATCCGTTTGTAAATTTGACTGATGTTATTTGAAATGTTATGTCCATAGGTGTCGTCTGCATATAATGGATTTAGGTAGAACCTCTACGATGTCGTCAACGAATTGAATGAACGAATTTTACTCAAAAAAATCTATCACTATCAATCCATTCTTTAGAAATCTACCGGTAATAGTGGCATTTTAGTACAAACTCTTCGATGTCTTGTTAATGGCTGTTAAATATCAAGAGTGTACTGAATTAGTTCTACTCAAAAATCTTCCGACATCAATTCGTTTGAAAATGTTTCTGTGGTTATTTGAAAGGGTAATTCCGTAGCTGTCATCTACGAACAATAAAATGTTGGTCGAAACTCTACGATGTCCTGTTATTGATCATTCAACGCGTGCCACTGACCGAATTCAAAGAACGAGTTTTACTCAAAAAATGTTTCGCTCCTATCCGTTTGGAAATAAAACCTATCTCATCTGAAGGTTAATCCTTTAGAAACCATCCGGTAACAGTGGTATTTTGGTGCAAACTCTTCGATATCTTTTTATTGACTGCTAAATGTAAATCATTCAAACGCTATGAGTGCACTGAATAAGTTCTACTCAAAAATCTTCCGAAAACAATCCGTTTGCGAGTGCCACTGGTGGAATTCTGTTAAAAACTCTACATGAGTTGTACGTCCTGTTATTGGCCATTCCAAATGTGCCACTCAACGAATTCAATGAACGAGTTTTTTTTTAAATCTTTCTCTACCAATCCAATTTTTTTTTATGATATAATCTCTGCAATCGGTTTTGGCGCCGAAGAACACCCAACTCTTTCGCGGCTTGCTTTTCCCGTCCTGTCTTACGCAGTTGCCCACCAAATCGAGAACGTACACATTGCATGGCTCCATACCAGCCTATAGTACTGGCATGGAAGATGGGTCGATCCATGAGTTTTGCACTCCGACAGAGAATCATAGTTGTGTTCATTACCATCACCGATCGAAATAAGATGCTGAAAAATCTCTTTTGCCTAATGCCTTTATCGGGATTCGAGCCCGGTGCCTCCCAATTCAAACGCCAAGGCTTTAACCACTATATCGTTTGGTCGGTGATTTGGAAGGTTGAGCGTAAGAAATTATCCGATGATAGTGACATTTTGGTACAAACTTTGTTTTCTTGTTATTGGTCACTAAAAGTAAACCACTTTAACGTTATAAGTGCACTGAGTACGTTTTACTCAAAACTTTTCGGCATCAATTCGTTTGGTTTGTTTTTTAATTTAAATTTTGAAATAATATTTGATTCACTCGCTTTACGCTGCCACTCTAAAAAATAAATGGGAATCTAATATGAGTAATGCAATACGGAGAGAATGAGCTGAATAACATTAGAAAGAGACGAAGTAAATTTTTGATTTAATTTGTATATGAAAAATCATGGCGTGCGTTTCATATCTCTCTAATATCGTATATCTGTCTCTTTCAATACTGTGTTAACAGTTTAAGAACTAATTCATACAATGTTCTGGAATATTATTATTGGATTCGTATACATATTGTTGTTATTTTTTGTTCGAATAACACATTCATTCAATTTTCATTCTTTATTAAAGCGTAGTCTAGTGCCGGTTGACCATTTACAAAATCTATCTAAATTATTTTGGAGCTTGCTACAGTCGGCTTGAAGGTGATCGAAATACATAAACTTTCCGCGCAATACTTACCTAGAACCGCCATATTACTACACATAAATTTGAAGCATGCAATTCAGAACTTCCTGTTTCGTAAACCTAATAAAGTTATATTCTTCAAAAACGTCAAAGTGCGGCGATATAGTAGATGGCATCGAAACTGCGATCGAACTCTGGTAGGTCATTGAAGAAGAAAAACCAGCTACCTTTTTCCTTTTGCAAGAGGTTAGACCGTGATGATAATTTGTGACCGGTCACAAGAATAAATATCTTAATTTGCTTAAATTCAGCCACAATGTTTGCTTAATTGGCCCTCCGTGTCCGTGGGAGGATTGTAACAGATTCGCAATGTGTGTACGCAGGCGCAAATATACAGCCTTATTAAGGCCGAAACAGGTTCTAGTATACTTTCGCACTATCAGTTAATATGCATTCACTTAAACACCAGTAGAATCCTGGCAACTGTTTAATAATCAGTACTCATCTTAATGAAAGAGAGCTAGTTGCCATGGTTTCGTAAGAAACAGTACAGAAAGTGTAGGCAGCCATACTATTGGTGGAACATTTCTCGCAATATTCTCTAGTACCTCAGCAGAGCAATATTGTAGCTAGTGTTTATTTTATTCAATTATACTCCCGTGGTAGACTTTTCAGAAGGATCGAACACGACATATAATTTGGTTGTTGTTCGATCTGGGCAGGCAATAGGGCAGGCAATCAGCAATCGAATATTATCCGTTCACAGCTTTCAGTTTCAACTTTCAATTGTCGTCAGTTTCAAGACATTTCCTTATCGGGACTAATTCTCCTTATCGCGACTACTTTTATCCGGAATATTACATTACAAATGTAGAATTTATATTATTCTTTAGTTTTTTTATGGAAGTGAGGTTACCAAGACGTTAGAAGTTTGGTTTCGAAATCTCGGTAACCTCACTTCGATGCAAAAGTAATATCTGGCTATCACTCAAAATAATTGTAAGTGAAGATAGTCAAAATTCAGTCTCAAAAAAATTGCGATGGTAACAATAATAATTGCTATCAAGTCATTTTTTACTCTCACCCCCGAAAATTCTTGCTAGCACGATAGTAAAAACTGTCACAATCAAAATTTTCTGAACAGTTTATCGTAGAACAATTTATTGTAGAACGTTTATCGTGAGGACAGTTTATCGCATATCACAATTAATGTGTTGGATTTGAATATTTTTAAAACATACAACTTTTATCATAATGCGTTTCGTATACGAATTCGGCCATTTCTTAACTATCGTAATGAAATTGGGTATGTTGGATGGAAATGTTGATTCGAAGAAATGATGATTTTTGTTAGAAGTTCTGGAATATGGCCACCTGGGACGGAACTCGTTAATTTATTAGCCAATTATGATGGGATTGAGTATGTTGGATGAAAATATGACTCTCAAATGATTTTTGGAAAAAGTCCTGGAATATGGCTACCTGCGATGGAACTCGGTAATTTCTTAACCGATATTGATAATACTTTGTACGTTGGATGGAAATGCGATTCTTAAATGATTTTTGGAAGAAGTTTTTAAATCTGAGACAGACTGATAGATGTCATCCAGTCTCACCAGAAACTTGGTTACATCATGAGCCCAAGATAGACGCCTGTTTAAGTCACACCTAACCTGGAGAGCAGAAGCTGACGAGGTATCAGTTTTGCGGTATCAATAACTTGCCCTGAGATGTAGTGTCAATAACCAGAAGCAGAATTTTCCTTGAATCGTTTTCAATATACCACTTTATTCATTTAGAGTTACCTAGCGAGTGTATTCGTAATCAAGGAATTTTTGTCCTCATATTACCTTCAACTATAATTTAAATAGATTGACAACAACATACAACATAAAATCTTACAATTTTACCAAAATAAAGAATTTGCGAAATGGAATGCGATTGCTATCAAACATTCTCATTTTTAATAAAGTACGAAAACTTCGTGACAAATAAAATGTTTTCTTTGAACAGACTACTGAAAAGTTAAGCGAAATATGAATTAAAAATGGATATTCTAAGATGAAACAATCGAAACGGAAAGCTTCCACATACATTTTGAACAAGTATTTCAATAAAATCTTGATATTTTGGCACGACAAGAAAAATTGGCAATAGCTTCGTCGATTATAGCCGGAATCACACGGACGCACTTTGTGGAAGCAATAACGAACAAGTTCGTATTTGGAGTTGGGTTTCTCTTCACTAACATCATCAAGTCGCAATTAACTTCATACCTATTAGTCATCATATTTTCGTACTCAGGTTTCTTGGGCGTTACTTTAACATTTCGTTTGTCAATATCCAAGCCCCAAGTGAAGATACTCTCGATTAAATCAAGCATGCTTTCTACAAACAACATCATGGAATCGTGAGCAGAATACTAAAATTCGACATTAAAATATTACTAGATGATTTAAATGTTCTGTTTTTAAACAACAAAGGGATATGAACCATTCTTCTAGTTATGTCCTACAATCCCTTCTGTAATCAAGGAAACGTAGGAATTACGTATATATAAACGCATTCAAGCGTTGTGCCAAGTAGTTGCGAAAAACATCATCATCTACCTATACGTACACAATGTACAATAACCCTTTTTTTCGTTTATTTATTATACAATTGTGATTAGAATCATACTCTCCATTTCGACCAAGCAAGCTCATTTATAATGTTGTGAATAATTTTTTCATCATGTACGTTCAAATTGTCCGTCAGATTATTTCATAATCATGTTAACTGCGAATATTTCAATAATACTGCATTTCTTAATTTCGTCGGGGATTAGTGATAAGGTGGCTATATTCCAGAACTTCTTCCAAAACTCATTTAGGAATCCCATTTCCATCCAACGTACCCAATCTCACCGTAATCGGTTAAAAAATGGCCTAGTGCCATCCCAGGTGGCCACATTTCATCCAACATACTCAACCCCATCATAATTGATTTAGAAATTAACGAGTTCCACCCCCAGGTCACCATATTCTAGAACTTCTTCTAAAAATCGTTTAAGAATTACATTTCCAACCAACATACTCCACCCCATCATAATCGGCTAAGAAATTACCGAGTTCCGTCCTAGATGGTCACATCCAAGTACTTCGTCCAAAAACTGTTTTAGAATCCCCCATTTACATTCTAAATACAAAATCCCATCAATATCGGTTAAGAAATCTCCGAGTTCCGTACCATGTGGCCGTATTTTAGAGCTTCTTCCAAAAATCATTTAAGAATCTCAATTCCACCCAACATATTCAATCACATTTTAATCGATTAATAAAGTCCGAATTCAATATATTTTTATAAACCGAAGACACGATAAACTGACGTATGATAAATTGTCCACACGATAAATTGTGTCTAAGAGCAACTGTTATACGGTAAAATGTTCACGTTAAATTGAAACACTAAAAACTGTTTACGATAAAACGAACGTCATCCATAAAAATAATACTTAAAATATGCATCCCGTTCTAAATGTGTTTCGCGTCAACATTATCACACAAATTTTTATATGCTAAGGTGCTGAGATATAGACCACAGAAGTTAGGAACTATTCGTTGGCTCAATTAGCGGCGCACAGCGTTTATTAGGAGAATGTTTAAAGAGCAAGTATGATTTTTTTTAGAATTTCTCTTTGCATATCAGCTGAGAAATATGTAGTCCACAGAAGTCAGGAACTGTAACTCTCAGCTCCCATGCATAGAAAAATTCTAAAAAAAATCTTACTTGCTCTTTAAACATTCACGTATCAAACGATGTGCACCGCTAATTGGGCCAACGAATAGTACCTGACTTCTGCGGACATCTCAGCTCATTAAAATTCAAATATATACTAAAGTTAAATACTATGTCACGACAGTTGACAGTAAATTTTTTGCTTACAGTAATTTATTTAGCAGTGCAGAATTTTTTACATGGTTTGAATGATGAGTCTAGATTTATTTATAGAATTAGGAGTATGTATACAAACTTTAATCACATTTTTGAAATTGTTTGAAAGGGTTCTTAAAACTTTTATTTATAAGTTTTCTGACATATAAGTACTATAATATATAAGGAGAGAGCTATAATTAATGGGTTGGGGAAAAAGAAATCCATTTAGATGGCTTTAGTGGTATATACCTCGTGATGTATTTGTCGCAGTAGACCATATACTCGTTGAAAAGGGGGATCTATGTTCTAAAAAAATTATTTTGTAATTGTTTTGATTGATCGATTCAGTTGTGAGTTATAGCGTGTCAAATATGGAGATAGACAAAGGGGAAATCGCTGTATTTTACAATTCTGCTTC
Source organism: Nephrotoma guestfalica (assembly GCA_963691935.1). Lineage (NCBI taxonomy): Eukaryota > Metazoa > Arthropoda > Insecta > Diptera > Tipulidae > Nephrotoma > Nephrotoma guestfalica. The sequence continues at coordinate 137,542,614 of OY829913.1, read as the reverse complement.
GATAAAGGCAAAAAACGTGAGTCAGGCGGCTGAAATTGTGAATGGTGTCTATGGTGCCGGTACTGCCACACCCAATCAAGCGTAATTTTGGTTTCGTCGATTCCGTTCCAATGATTTCGATATTAAAGATGCACCACCCACTGGAAGGCATATCGTCGAAAATATAGATAAAATAGATAGAATCGTAGGAACTGAATAGCCCGGGAACTGAAGATCGACCACAAAACAGTTTTAAATCATTTGCATAAGGTTGGCTTCAAAAAGAACTTCGATGTTTGCGTAATGCACGAGTTAAAGCAAAAAAAAACTTGATGGATCGTGTTTCCATCTGCGAAACCTTAGCCAAACGGAACGAAATCGAGCCATTTCTGAAGCAGTTGGCGACTGGCGACGAGAAGCTGGTTATATACGACAATATCAAGCGGAAACGAATGTCTTCGAAGGCGGGCGAAGCGGCCCAAACGAAGGATAAACCAGGATTGACGGCCTGGAAGGTTTTGCTGTGTGTGTTTGGTGAGATTGGAAGGGAATAATCTACTATGAGCTGCTAGTCAGTTCTGTGATAGCCACTGCACATGTGTTGAATATCATCGGAAGTTGGTACATACTACCTATTTTCAATATATGCCCAATACAGTGAACCGATCGAGTATCATCTGCGCAAAATCGAAACGATCCTAGGCTCTTTATCGTGTGAACACAAAAAGGTAATGATCACCGACGACTTCAATGCTAGAAGTAAAATGTTTCATGACCATTTAACCGATGAAAACGGAAGAAACGTAGAGGACTTCATGTCCAGGAGTCACCTTTTCATAATGAACTTGCAGAGAAACCCAACGACGTTCTTCTAGTGGCCATAGTCATCACGTTTGAATTATCAAACGCGCCACAGCATAGTCCGCTTACAAGTAGCAAAACTTCGAGATTTGCCATTAAGATAGCTAACTGAGGTCTATTTACTAGACACTTGGTTGGCTCTTGGAACAGTGTAGAAGCATTTCCAGAAGTTAATTCGATAGATGAAATTGCGGCTCGTGTGGAGCTGATCTCAACACAGTTAAATCAACTCTTAGAAAGAGATTAGCTAAGAAACGAAATAATTGGTGGACCTCTAATCTAAGGAAACTTAGATGTTCCATGCATAAGCTTAACCAGATCAGCAAACCAGAAGAGTAAGAGTTGAAATTGACTCTCTTCAGAGGGACAAGAAATAAATACTTCCATATGAAGTATTTAAAGCTAAGCAAAGTAGTTTTCAACGGTATACGTCACGGAACATGGTAATGACAAAGCAAGACCTCTTGAAGTTTTGAATACCATTAGGAAGACAAATGGAGTCGTCACTGTTACGTGACATGACACACGCTTGGAGTTACTCAACTCGCTCCTACCAGATGAAACTGGGCCGCAAGCAGAGAGGCAGGAGATCCCCACCAACAGCAGTTGGACATCCAAAGATGCTGAGGATCCCCCATTTACGTGGGAAAAGGTCACCAATACCTTTACTTGCTTTAAGCGTAACAAGTCACCAGGACTTGATAACTTGAACGCTAAAATAATCCAGCTGGCATGGCCCACCATAGGGCCTAGCATAGTAAAATTATTAAACAGCTGCTTAAAATTTGGTTACTTCCCTAAAGTTTGGAAAACAGGTGAAATGGTTGTAATCAGGAAACTTGGCGATAGAGATCCACTTTCTTCGTAATCTTATAGAGCCAGAATGTTGCTATTGGTTATGGGGAAACTCCTAAAAAGGTTACTAATTATTCGCACTACATCGCCAATTGAAGAGAGCGGACTGTTCTTGGAAAAAAATTCGGTTTCCGACGTAGCATGTCTACTGAAGATGCGATAGTCCGCCTAATCAACACTGTCAAAACCCAAAGATAAACGATCCGCAGTTATCAGAGGTATGCATTGTTCTGTATCTAAACAAATTACAAAAGAGTGTCCTCAAGGCTTTATTCTAGGTCCTCTGGTCTGGAATATCGCGTTTAACATGATGACAAAGTCATTCTGGTGCATGGCAACTCGAGACTCAAACTTCGAGACTCAACAGTGTCAGAGTCAAATCGTAATTAACAAAATGAATCAATGGTGTGAAACAAATAAATTGTCACTACCTGCAGAGAAAACAGTGATGCTGCAGCTAAAAGGCAAATTTGACACTTGTCGACCACCAACAATATCTTTAAATGGTCGAAACATGAAAATGGTTAAGTCTGTGAGATATCAAAGAGCTAACCTAGATGGACGTATGGGCGTAACTTTTCACGTTCTAAGAGTCTGTAAAAACGCTAAGAAGCTATTCTACTCCTTCGCGAGAGTGTCAGGAGAGGGATTGGGACTGAATCAAAAAACACTTGTAATAATTTACAAAGGTGTGACGGAGGCGCTATTCACGTGTGCCGTGGCTGATTGGTATGATAGGTTAAATTGTCGCCACGTCAGATCAATGGAAAGTGCTCAGAGGAATATCCTGCTAGGAGTAATAAAGGCCTACCGAACAGCAGGCCGGCGTACTCCAGGAAGATATTCTACTCAAAAAGCGAGCGCACTTGTACTACCTAAGAAGACGTGTCCACAATGAAATAGGTGTCCATGTACATGCTACAGATAGTAGACATAATCAATATACGAGTAGCAACAAAACTGAAATAGAAGAGATGGCGATTGACTTATGGCAAAGAAGGTGGAATAAATCAGCCAATGGTAGGCTAACATTTGGCTTCATTCCAGATATAAAAGCACGACTCAAATTGAAATTACCACTGACAAGCTCGATGAGCCAAGTTATTTCTGGATATGGTAAATTTAAAGCCTGCATGCAGAGATTTAAAATAACAAACCAATTTCAATGTTTATGCGCGGATCGGAAACACCTACACTTTTCGAATGTAACGAGGTGGCTGTCATGTCACTAAAACATAAGTGACTGGGTAATACAAACATACAAGAATTAACACTGCCGGCATTACTTTGCGACGAAGTTCTTTCCAAGTTCCGACCATATTGTGCTGAACTGATCAAAGCTTCAAAAGAACGGAATAGTGCGATATTGTAGTCCGGAATCCCGGACTGTACATGCCTGCACGCGGCTTGTGATGGAAACGTTACAATTTTTCAATTACAACTGCTAAATGTACTAGCACTATATCTAGGTATAAGAATTAATGTTAAATTTTTCCTGGAATGTTGACTACGTTTAATAACTGACTGACTATGAGTTGCTGCCCAATGGCCAAACGCTCAATTCGGACCTCTACTGCCAGCAATTGGACCAACTGAAGGTACCCATCGACCAGAAGCTGTCAGAATTAGCCAATAGGAGAGGCGTCGTGTTTCACCAGAACAACGCCTAGTCCTCACACGTCCATGCTGACTCGCCGGAAGTTCCGGGAGCTTGGTTGGTAGGTGGTCAAATGTTTTTGGTGGTCTCAAGAGAGGCTTGTGAAAACTGGCTATCACAGTTTTTTTCTAATAGGGACAAAGCGTTTTGGAAAAGTGGTATAATGAATTTGCCTTCTCAATGGCAACAAACTATCGAACAAAACGGCGCATATTTGAGCCAAAATGAGTGATGGTAGAGCCATGTTAAATAAAACCCCGAAATAAACTTAAAAATAAAGGATTTATTTTTCCGCAACCTTATAAATAGTATTGCCATACGCCCCTTGTTTATTTTCGGGGCCAGAATTTTGGGCTATGTTCACAAAGGTAATAACCCAAAATTTCAAACTAAATACTTCCCGATCCAACAATCTTTCAAATTTACAATAAGACTTTATGACATCGATTCGAACTGCTATCGAATTGCTTTGTTTTGTCCTTTAAACTATTTGTTGAATCAAGTCACGTTAATTCATAAATTCGTGAATCAATTTTTTTTTTGTTATTCATTTTAGTTTTTCCTTTATTTTTTAATTCAACTGGTGTGTGAATGAAATTGAACGTGATAAATAATTGGTATTAAAGTTTAATTTTATTAAAGTCGTGATCCAATTTTTATAACATGTACTCGATTATACTAAGTAGATCAAGTACAGATGCACAACACATTTCCACTACGTCCGCTATTTTGTTTTTGCGCTTTAGTTGCTGAGTGCAGGCAGGCCTATACGCGCAACAAGTTGTAAAATAATTTATTTAAATTGGAATGAACTTTACGAAAATTGTGGTGGTCATTTGGTAAAAACAGTGTTAAACAAAAACGTTTAAGTGTTTGTGTTGTGCTTTTATCAAAGCATTCCGCAAATATATCGCATAAGCACATAGTTGATAATGATTTATGGATAATTTATTATCCATATGGCGAATTAATTGATTTAACGATATGAATTTTCACGTCATGGTTGGTACGTAATGTGCTTAAACATTTTTATGGTGGTAACCAGCAACAGCAAAGTTTGTACACACTTTATCATTTTGATTTGTAAAAAAAATTGTATTCGTGCGAGATTCGAAATAATTCTTCGGTTTTGATGGTTCGAGCGCATGCCTTGCCATCCATTCAACACAATATTTTGTATACACGACTTATGTATGTGCCTAGGTATATAGAGTTCATCTTATGGTTGTGTGTTGAATATGAATTTAGGGAAACATAAAAATAAAATACACAATTGTGTGTCAAAGCTAAAATAAAGAAAGCTCGGATTTACACATACTTCTACAAATAAATAAATAAAAGCTCTCTCTAAAGACACACATGTGTATGTAAACACATACATGCTCAAATTATTGTTTTATCGATTTTCTTTTTTCGTCGGTTCGTTCATATTTTCTTGAATGGGAGAGTAAATAAATATATAGGTTTCTCCTCAAGAACTTGTACCAAATTTTCTTTTGTGCGTTTTGGAAAATTAAATCTGGAAATATTTTTTGTATCTCTAATATACTCATACATATACATCGCGATTATTTTGCGTTGTATTTGCGCAGGTAGTATTATTTGCTCGTTCATCGTATTATCATATGCTCGGTATAATTTTCTTTTTACATTTTCATTCAGTGCGTTCGGATTTTGAATTTTTTGCTCGTCGTTTTCGTCGACAGGAAAAATGATATAAAATATATAAATTTATCAACTTTAAAAATATTGAGATATTTTTACAAAATACAAATTAGTTCATGTGTATGTATGCGTGTGCGCCCTTGAAAGGATTAATGTTGGCAATGATTTGTGGGTGGATGAAATATGGGTTTCATACAAGCTCTCACCCATGTTACAAACAATTAAAAATATTTATTTGAAACTTAAAAAACAATTATATATATTCCATTTACATTTGTGCTTTAAAAGCTTGTGTACAAAAGTACAACAATTACACAAACACAAAAAAAATTTTTCACAAAATGAAAAATGGAAAATAAATTAAAATTAATTTCCATTTATAACAAAGAATTTATTTTTTAATGTTAAGTTTACTTTTAAAACTTTAAATACAAGCAGTATTATTTGTGTATTTGTTGCTTGTTGAATACATGAGAAGACAATTTGTTTATCTTTGTCTGCTTGTTGGGCTTTATTATATGCAGAAGCGAAATACGAGATAAAACTTCTTCAATATTTTGGATTAACAAAAACTCAGTACTAAAACTGTATATTAGGAATTAGGATTAGGAGGACTGTGTTGATACATGGATTTGCATCTGCATTTTCTAGTGGGATAAATTATTTATTAAATTGGTGCTTAAGAATTGTGATGTGGCTTTTTTATAGACTAATCAATTTCATATAAAATTCGTTGTCTTATTTGCGCATAAAATCCAACCTACAAAAATTTTTAATAGCTTAGAATTTTTTATGGTGCCAATGGCTTTATTCTTGAATCTTTCTACACAAGAAACTGACAAGAAGTGTTCAAATCTTAAGCTAATTACATTTTTTAAGTTTGAACCAATGATAATACTTAATATTAGTGTTCACAATTTAATTTAGATCCTACTTATAAGCGTAATCTACACATTTAATGATCTTACAGGTTCATTAGTCCGTGTGGATCTGCCGTTTTCAGTCGTTTAAATCGCGGCTGTTTTAGTATATCCCCAGCCAATTCGTTGGGATGTCCCTGAAGTTTTGAGTAGTATTTCGAACTGAATTCCTTGATTGTTTCTATAAAGGTTTTAATACCAAGGTCGTCGTGTATGTTAGTATTTCGGATATACCATGGATCATTAGCAATACCTAGGAGTATTTTCGGTTGAGTTCGTGGCAGGAGTTCTCTAATTGATGCACTGGAGGATCCCCATAACTGAATACCATACATACGTCCATATTGGCTTAAAGAACGCTTTGTATAGTACGACCTTATTAAGACAGCCAATACATTTTCGAAAATGTTATTTTTATTTGTTTGCGCTTTGCTTCAATATGTTCTTTCCACGTTAACCGTCTATCCAGGTGTAAGCCTAGGTATTTGACCTTGGTTTGTTGAGGAATATACACACCGTTTAATTGTCCTCAATTTTGCTCAGATTGCATTTCTCTTGATTCTGTTTGCGGGTTTTCGTGTGTTCCAGGATTGGTGTATCATCAGCAAATGGTGATGTTATTACATTGTCAGTAACAGGTAAGGCTGCCGTATACAACAAGTATAAAGTAGGTCCCAGAACGCTTCCTTGTGGGAATCCTGCGCTTATATCATTTAGGAAAGTTGTTGCACTATTTTGTTAGACCATGTATTGCCTTTGGAGGAGATAGTTTTTCAGAACTGAGTGAATATTCTTCGGTAGGAGCGCTTTAAGTATGTATATATTAGTCCATCGTGCCGAACTTTGTTAAATGCTTGTGCTATATCCATGAAGACAGCAGAACAGTTGATTGCATTTACAATTCTATGCACTTGCTCTATGGTACCATGTTGGTTTCGGAACCCAAATTGATGGTCTGGAATGATTTGTCTTTCTTCTAATACTGGTTTCAGTGTTGTTATTAACATTTTTTCAAACAGCTTTGAGATTGTTTGAAGCTTATTGGACGGTTGCTTTTTGGACGATAAGACGAGATTTGAGTTTCATTTTGCCCAGGCTTATGCATCATTGTAATCAAAGATATCTTCCACATTTGAGGAATATGACTAGTTTGCATGATCGCATTAAAAATGTAGGTTATTACATTTATGCATTTGTCTGGTAATTCCCTTATCATTTTTCCAGTAATAAGCTCATATACTGTTATGCAAGTTTTGATTGTGTTCTTAACTTTCTTCCATTCAAACTTTATAGGTTTAAAGGATGAACCTTCATCCATCTGGTGAGGCAGCACGATATTATTAGTTTCTTCGTGTAGTGAAAACACCGTCTTTAGGATGCGCAGCGAAATCATTGGCTTTTTCTTCATTGGTTATCGTTCAATTTCCAGTTGGTAGTATAATCGGTGGATTCGGATTTCTAGTTTTTTTGTGGCCTTCTACAAAGAATAATCAGTATTCTCTGTTGCCGAGAGTTCACTTAAATAATTCTGGACACATTGGTTTTCTTCTTCCTGAAGTGCAAATTTAAGGAATTTGATAGGTCGATTTAATTTGCATTTCAACAATGGTTATTTTGTTAAATGGTCATTTAGCTTTTCTGCAGCCACATCAATATCTGCTGGTGTTTTAAGCGCGATCAGTTCGTTTGTTTGTCAGACGTTTCAGTGTTTCTGATTTTAAGAAAACAGTACTCATTGTTACCATTATCGGTGAATGATCAGACGACAGATCGTAGCAATCGGTGGCCTTAACATACGTACGCGATTACTGTTCCTCTATAGCTTCATGAAGTTGTTTGCCTTTAGGCGTTGTTTGTCTTGCACCCCATTGATTATGTTTGGCGTTGTAATCACCCTCCGCGAGAAATTTATTACCCAGCTAACCAAAATAATCAATAAAATGCAATTTTTTTATAGCGTGCTTTGGAGGGCAGTACTCTGCTGATATCACACAATTTCCAGACCATTCCTGCAGACAGATGCTCGTTGATTGGATATGATCTTTCACATATTTCATAAGTTCATAATGTTTTAGTCTTCTCTTAATACAGCAGTGCCGCCGTGTGTTTAGAGTATCCCTTAATTTTGAGGTAGTTCTTGTTGGTGAAGCGTTTTTCAGATATTAACATTATGTCAATATTGAGCTCAATATTGTATGAGTCATTTTTGATTTTTAACAACTATCTGCATCAGCGTGTTCATATTCTGCATCATTAGGTCCATAGTTCTCTCCATCATCGCCATGAAGCTTTGCATTATACCAGATAGCTTAGAAATTAAAATAAGTTCTTTATATTTTGTTAAGAACCAAATAAGCTACCATCTACCTTAAAATAAACTAGTTCTGCGACCTGGAATTTATTACATAATGATTTTCATAGTAAAATTACCAACATTAGTTCTTTGTATTTATGTATGAAAATCAAGCATATTCCTGCCGGTTCAGAATGGGAATCATAAATGAATCAGCTCTCATGCTTATATCTAGCCGCATTCTTTAATGTAAAAAATTTCCTGTGTTCTACCTATCACTATAATAGGTAGAACACAGGTAATTTTTCCACATTAAAGAATGCGGCTAGATATAAGCATGAGAGCTGATTTGTCGAAGGACCGGCAGAATCAAACAAATCAATTCAACATTTTATTTTTTATACTTTTTTTTATTCAATGTTACATCTGAATCAGAGATCGTCTAGTAATTTATCTATCTTAATTAGTTTCACGCGTGCTCATGGGTAATGGTTACTTCTTTTACACTAACTTCTTATTCTAACTAGATATCTGCCCAGCTCCAGCGGTTTCTACCTTTGGAGTATTCTCATTCCGTAGGTGGTGTCCAACAGACGACGTATGTCTGAATTATCATGCTGAGATAAGCCTACACGTGTTTCATTGATTTGTGATTTATTTCATCGGTGATATAATCCATCTTTAAGTCGCTATGAATGTTATTGTTCCTTATGTGACATGGGGCCTTCACAATAACTCGCAGCTGTTTGTTTTGAAAGAAAAATACCATTCCTACATTCGTATTCTTGGTACAACCACAGAGTTGGATGCTATAGGTTCATACTAATGTAGAATGTGCCACTATATTTTTCTACAGTTTGTGTTTAATTCTTCTTTTATCTTCTTGGTGTGCTCTTCCCATCTTAGCGTAACATGGAGGGTCATCCAAGGGCTGCATATGAAATTTGGTTTGAGTTAAGATTCCAGTTTACGTTTTGGTTTGTAACAACCGCTATCATCTGCAAATGTTGCAAATGTAGTACCTAGAATATTCGGTAAATCTCTCGTAATAAGGTCATAATAGGTCCAAGTAAAGTAGGCTAAGCAAGCATATCTTCTTATTTAATAAGTGCAGAATAACATCTGTTATTCTGTGAACTTGTTCAACAGTAGACTGATTTTCTCTAAATCAAAATTTTAGGTCGAGGTTTTCTAGCAAAAAGTGTTCTTGAACTCTTTGGTAGAAAATTGTTCATAGAACGGTCGTTATTGTCCAATGGAATTGGGTCAATTCTGAATTAGCACAAATTCAGCCACTATATTTTTCGGATGGCACTGCACATACCTGATAGGAATATGCAATCAGAAGTGCCAGTTTCATTCGTTTCTAAAACACTTTTTGTCAGAAACTTGTTCATTCAACGGATCATAGAACGGTCGTTATTGTTCAATGGAATTGGACCAATTCTGGATTAGCACAAATTCAGACATTTTCGGATGACAATGATTATACCTCACAGGAATATGCTATCTGAATTGTTTATGACTTGAATTTTAGAACATTTTATTTCTATTATTTTGTTCTTCAACACAAATATTATTGAACGCTATACCTCCGTTTTTCGATTGTTTAATGTAATATATTTTAGGGACTATTTAGTTTTCCTCGATTATTTAATGGAAATTTATGGAAATCATATTTCCACAAATTTCATCAGTTTAGCCGCCTTTAGAAAGTTTTAAAATTAGGCTTAAATTATTTCTGGTTTTCTCTAGAAACCAGATTTTATTTGTTTCGTCTTTCAGGCGAAATTTTAAATTTTCTTTTCCCGTGTTTTCGGCTCCTGGACTAGCACTAATTTTTCCCCGTGAGCACTAATTACCACAAATTGGGCTTAGTCGGTATGCAAAGTTTTATTTTGAAATTCGAAAGTTTCCCTGCTGCAGTTACCCACATCACCATATGACCTGCTTTCCGGGATTTTGCGATAATTGAAAAACTATACTATGTGCAGTGATTAAATTTAAATTTGTAACACATTTTTAATTTTGTTCTAGTATTGGTGTATAATTTATCGTAAATAATTATTTCCTACATTTTAACGTCAAAAATTACACTTTTTGACGTCAGAAACGTGAAACCATTTACACTTTACGGGATTTTTAAATACTGGATTTTGAAATATGGGATTTCAACCACAACCCGTTTCAACCCTAAAGCAGCAGTTTTTTAAAATATTTTGTATATGACTGGAAGTAGTGATATCAGTCTACAAAATTTTTTATCGTTTGGGTCGATTTGGGTTTACCTGGTTTAGGAATCATAAAACCTTCAGCATCTTCCATTGACGTATAGCATATTTCAATCTGAATGCTGAATTGTTAATTTCAACAAATTTACGCAAACCTCTTTTTGGAATGGCTTTCACAATTTGCTCAGTAATTAAGTCATAACCTGGAGCTTTTCTGATACTTAAATTATTAATTTCATTTTTAGTTCCAATAAAGTTAGAGGCCCAATATTAACCTTCACTCTGTCCATACTTATCGTTACATACTTATCTGACCCGAACTAAGTTTTCATACGTTTTGTACGAAAAAAATAAAAATATTTGATTTTTTAATATTTGCAAAAATATTTGCATCAATCCATTTTAAAAATCACATTGAAAAATTAAAGGAACATTTAATAAAAAAAGTACAAAAATACTTTTTAGTCATAGTCTTCTTGATCAGTCAATTCTTCTTCTTCGCCAGAATCCGTTTCCTGTTGTTTGATGCACTCTGTGCATAGAGACTTAGTATGATTTGCAGAAGATGCGTTTTAATTCCAATTTTCCAGTAAGTTCTTTTGGTAGGTCATGTTTACACTTACGAATTGTGCCAATTATTGTAGTCTTTTTTGCAGCAATTGTTCTGCCAACACGCAACTGGTAAAAAAGTTGTACATTGTAATTGTGCGGACTTTGTTTACATACGGAGCAAACATCTTATGAACAAGATTTAATGCATAATCTCTGGCACGTGGCTCCTCCGGTCGTTTTCCAACATAAATTTCATTCGGAGGGGAAGCTTTTTTTAATCGCACAACCAAAATATCTTTATGCCGTATTTTCCAGGTGTCGTTGGAATATATTGTCTGAATGAGCATCTGCCACGCGTTAGGACAAGCTGCTCATCAATGGTCAAATAGCCTGATGGTTTATATGGTTGTCTGAGGTTTGCCAAAAGCATATTCCAGACATCACGAAATGGCGCTATTTCGCCTAATTTTAACCGCAGGAATCGTAACAACTGCTGCACACGCTTTAGGGGCATAACAGCCCGGTAAAATGGTCGACTATCCAAACAGTACAGCTCGTCCAACCTCTCATCCCAGTTCTTGTGAACTCCGGCGTACATCAAAATACCAATTAATGCGTAAATCTCCACTGAATTGGTCTCACACCAAATACGGTGCACTTTTGATGAGTGTCTATTCACAGTATATAATTCTCGGGCTTTTCTATTGGTTTAAGCAACTATAACGTTTATTAGCGTCTCCGGTAAAATTGTTTGAAACGCGAGTAGTTGACTAGTTAAATGTTGTGCCGTTTGAACTGTTACGCCTTCCTTTTCTCGCAAAATTGGGTATTCTTGTGACAACTGAAGGTGTTACACTCCATTTCCGTCTGAATTCTTTGTTTTGAGCGAAATATCAAGTGCCTTGAGCTGAAATTTCAGACTCGAAATAATTCATATCAATTTCGGTAGATAATTCAACGAGTTCGTCATCTATAGAACTATCTGAATCGTAATCGAGTTGCTTAGCTTGTGGATCTCTATGGCAAACAGAGAAAGCAGCAATATCGATATCATCATCTGCTATTTCATAATCCTCGTCTGCTGCTTCAGGCGTAGGGATATCATCGAATAACTCGTGAAGCTCTTGATTGCTTTGCCTTTTTCGCACCAAAACAAAACAAAAACACAAATTATCACAAATCACAAAACTTTTAGAAACATGATTAGAAAACTAAACACGTGCATCGATTGTTGCGGCAAAGTATACATAAAATAACGGTTAAAATCTGGAAATGTTTAAATACATACACAAAAAACTATGATAATGCTTCTTGACAATATAATATTGCACAAATACGTAAATTAATTAGTAAAACGTAACATACAAGCACAAATTGTAAAAAAAATGTTTTCTATGCAAAATATATAACCAAAACCTGGGGCCATCCTGACCCCATTGAACAGAAATACGTTTAGCTTCCTTTAATCTGTTATAACTAATACATATATAGGATTTTCCTATATGATATGATTTTTAAGTGACGTTTCGGCCATTTGTAATATGTCATGATCTGTCATTTTTTGTTTCATTGTATTCAGTAATGTTTACAATTTCATTATGATGAGATATACGCATTAACAACGTTTACAAATTGCAATTACAAACGATAACGATTTTTTAAAGAAAATCATCTTCTCCGATGAGGCTCACTTTCATCTGAATGGTGCGGTAAATAAACAAAATTATCGATTCTGATGCGAAGAAAATTCACAAATTATTCATGAAAAACCATTACATTCACCTAAATTGACAGTTTGGTGTGGTTTTTGGTCTGGTGGAATCATCGGTCCGTATTTTTTTCGAAATGAAGCTGGTAACACCGTTACTGTCAATGGAGATCGGTATAGATCGATGATAACCAACTTTTTATGGCCGAAATTGGAAGAAGTTGATTTCGACAACATTTGGTTCCAACAAGACGGGACTACGTGCCACACAGCAAGTGCAACAATTGAATTATTGCGAGAAAAGTTTGGATCATATCACTCTTATTGGAAAACCCTATATAAATAATTTCAATACCTTTTTATTCTATTACTTGCATAAAACATTACTTGAGGTTAACCCTGTCGGTAAAACGATTTCTATGGTGAAAAGTTTGATATTTTACACTTTAAAGTCGATTGGGGTCCATTTAATCCTAATAGTCAGAGTGAATGTTAAGATCATCAATTTGGTTTACGAAAGTTGTATTTTCATTTAATGATGTCACGGCAACGTTTAAAACGTCTCCTCCAAATCGGCAGCAAATAGAGACACTTTTCTTGAATAAATCCCAATCGGTTTTATTTACAGGTGATTGGTCAGATGATGATGTCAACAAGCCAATATGTTGGTTTATCACCAAAGTGTAATTAACAGTTGTTCTTGCGAGCTGCATTAAACAACTCTTCTCGTTTCGAGATTGTAAGTCTGTACCCCCAATAGGTGCTATTTGCGTTAAAATCACCGAGGGGAAGAATTGATATAAACATACGTTCCTTTTTTTAACTTGCGATTTACAAATGTATAAAAGAAAATAAAAATTTGTTTTTATCGCAAATTGATTATATGTTGACTAATAAATTATTGATGACTGGTCATGTATCCTTCTCAAATGACAAATTGTTTAGTTTTATTACAAGTAAACCGGATGTTGGATATGTCTATTATAAATCAGTTTCTTTAAAAGAATTTTTGTTACCATATATGTAGTCGATCCATGAAAACACGAGTTTATATCATGCCGACGTTTTGTTGGACGTGGTAAAATAATTATTTATATGTTTTTTCCTTGTACGAATGTTAAATGTGTATTAAAAGTAAACATTATTTTCCCTATTGGCAAGTAAATATTTTTTTAATTATATAATATGAATAATTAATTTTGTGTTCATATAAGTAATAATTTTTTCATTTTCCGCAAAAATATATATATATTTGTATATAATTCGGCAAGGCCAATTTCTAATTCAATAATCTGGCATACGCCGAACCAATGCCACAAGGATGATTTCTAACTAACTCTATAGAATCAAATAAATTATAAATATTATTTTTTTTTTATTATTAAGCTTAGATATGCAGTTAAAAAAAAAATTAATGATTGAATAATCTAAGACAAGTCACTTTTGGATCACTTTTGAACTGTCTCATCACCGTCACTAATGACCAGTTACATAATAATCGTTTTTACCTTGCCAAACGATTTATTTATGAACTGTCACATACTAATCATCTTAGATATGTCACGCATGCATATAAGTTCCGCTCTCTGATAAATTCTATATATGTGTCATGCGGGACAGTCATGCATCAGTCATTAGTCATTCTGACATGACTTTCTTGTAGTGTTTAGTTCAAATATAGGTGCATTTTGCCGACTAGATGAAGGCGATAAGCAGAGTTCTTATCATCAGCTACTATAAGGATTGGATGTGCTACTATATTATTACATCTCTAGGTGGTTACCAAAGTGTTGGTAGTTTGATTTCCTCCTAATGAAACATTTAATTCTCTACATAAAAAAAAATCATTTCTTTCATCAGACTACGGTGGCCAAACTACAAAATATTCGAACTTACATATAATGTATAATGGCAATGCCTTAGAGAATTATTATGTTTTACTGCGCATTTGTTAACTCCGTAAGCTACAATTTATTGTATTTAACGCATACAGTCGATTTCCATATGAAGTTTTAGGTTATTCTGGGTGACAACCAAACACCAGCGTCAAAAATTTCATATAAAAATCACATGTGTGCGTTAAATACAATAAAATTCGAGCTTACGAAGGAAGGGTTAAAAAATGCGCAGCGAAACAAAATATTTCGCTAAGGCAGATTAAACTTTGTAGGTAAGTTCAAAGTATTTTCAATATTTTTGGAGTTTGGTCACTGCAGTCTGTTCAGATGACCGAATTGATTTAAAGAATTAAATGTTTCATTAGGTCGAAACTACCAACGTTTTGATTACCTCGCCTCTTTTCTGAAGCTGGTGTCTGACAGTCATCCAGAATAACCTAAATTGCATATATTATTATTGAGCTTTAAACGTGTCAAGAGTTTTGAAATTCAATATAATAAAGCACCTTTGGATGATTTCAATGTTTTGTGGATTTTTTTTTAAATTAGACAGCTAGATCACGCCAAGTAACACGTCCTTTGGTTTTGTTTTCATTTCAAGTTACACCTCCGTGGTTTTTCTTATCATTTTTGTTAGCATTTATTCATTTCATTGTAGTAAGGCAAATAAATTAATATGTTGCCAGTACTACAGACTATGCAATAGCTTCGAAACAATTTTACTGCGGTGATTTCCCTAATTTTAGAATGGAAAATGAACGTTTTATTAGGGACTGGAAAGACCGTTTTGAAGTAAATACGGAAAATAAAGATGAAGCAATATGCAATCTGTGTCATAAAAATTACAAAAAAGGTGAATCAACTAGAGGGCTTTTGAGATATTTGGAAGAAGAGCACAAAATGGTACGGAAGCGCGAATCGAAGAGAAAATCGTTAGTAGAAATCGTTGCCAAATTAGTAGCTAAAGACGGGTTTTCTTTAAATGGTTTAACGAATAGTTCATTTATTAGAGAATTTATCTCCGCAAGAGGTTGTATTCTGCTTAATCATAATGATGGAATCAAAACGACTCAGCATTACCATTTTAATGTAATGGAAATGACGAATATAATCTAAGTGTTAAATATTAGTGTTCATCACCATAGTGGAAAGCCAATTTTTGTTTCTCATTCCGCTGAAAGTAAGTTAGAATTGATTACTAAGAGGCTCTTCTCAATACGATAATGTGTATATTATCTTTTTCATTTTTCTCCGGATATACGTTTATTGAGTAACCTAAGTTCTGTGTTTGGGGCTGATTTAAATTTCATTCGCAGTATTGCCGAATTGTTCATAACGTCTCCTGTAAAGAACGCAATACTGCAAAAATATGTAATTGAGTTAGAGGGTTCAGAACTAAATCTGATTCTAGGTAGTCGGATCCAGTGGATTACAGAAAGTATGTTGGTCCCATTCCTTAGGTTGCAAAACCCATAAAAAACACTAAAAGAGTTAAAATTATTTGAAATGTCGGATGATCAAAGAGTAAATACCATTGTCGAGCTTCAAAAGGTTTTAAAGCCACTTAAAATAGCTTCAGAAGCTTTAGGAAAAAAGAGTCTGGATATTCTCAAACCCGAAGCGGGGTCTGTTTTCCGAAATGCGACAAGGTTCACTAACACGGTAGAGGGCATGTTCTTTACAAGGAATGTAATAATTGAACGATCTCCGAGCAGAATTTCAAAATCGAACGATCGATTTCGCTTATGTCCCTACCACGAGGAAACACCGCAAGGAACTCAGATGCATGCATGGTGACTTTACAAGCAAGTCTAGGAACCAGAATCAAGGAGCTCTTAGAGTTCGTTAAGCCGAGAAATAACTTGCACGGTGAAATTAAAAAGGCGAAAAGCTTGAAAAGCTCTTGAAGCAGCCACTTCCGGTAAAGAGATTTCCACAAAATTTCGAAAGAATCTACAAATTAATGGAAAAGTTTAAAAATGCCGTTTTTGCTCCGAATAGTTAATACGCAAATACTATAGAGATGCCGAATTTTGGTGAAATAAAGTTTTTTTTATTAAAACTCGCCATTTCCGATAATATTTGAAAAATTATCTGAACAAATCTTGTTTGAAACTTAATTTACCATCTTTCGGTTTTTACTCGTTTTTCGTAAATGCTATAAAATTTTCAAAATATTTATAAAAAAACGAGTAAGCCCTATTCTCCCACTTCCGTTGAACCAATGTCGGTCAAAGATCTTATTAGATTAAGATTTATACAAAAAGGTTAAATGTGAAGTTTTATCCCGATTACTCAATCCGTATGGGCTGTAAAGGGACCAAATTATTGTTGAAAATAGTTTCGATTTCTTTTACGTACTAAAATAAAGTATAGTAATCAGGAAAAATATGGACCACGAGATTTTTGTAGATTTACCATTCGCTACCTCGCCGAAGTAGAAAAAATAGTTTTCAAAAAATCTCTCTGTCTGTTTGTGAAGCCGTACAGCTTGTATCTATAACTCATTCGGATTGACTGATTGCAACGAAACTTCATACTTTAGCTTTCCTATAAATTGGGAGATCCCAGTGATTGTTGATTCAAATCGGTCCAAAGGAAGTAGAAGTTTCTTTATGTAAATATTTCGAAAAGTATGTAAAATACGAGAAAATCCACTTTGAAAAAAAAGATTTGAAATAACTTTTTGAACAATATGGGTTTACTCGTAGATTAGTTTACCAAAATGTAAGCGGAAATAACGATTTTCTGTACAGTGCAAACGGATTAATTGATCGAGATGGAACTTCATTCTTAAGCGTTTGTCATAAATTTGGAGATATCAGTGTTGTTTGGCCGAAATTGGTACTGGTCCTTAAATCTTACCAATACCTCTTAGGTTAACTACAAAAAAATTGTAAATTAAATTTCGAACAAAATTAGTTCAAATAAAGACTATAAAAATAAAATAAAATTATTTTTATACAATTCTAAATCAAATTTCGAAAATTTTCATTTATATTTTTCATCGACAAATTTACATTTCAAATTTTGATCACTTCTGTGTATATGTATTTATCAATAAAAACAGTTTGTATGCATTTTCGATGCTTCACATTCGGTTTTCGTTTACTAAGGTTATTAATTTGTGGTTCTTAATGTCGCCTTAGGAACTCGGTATGAATTGGGCCTGAAGTTTGGCTTCTTTCTTCTTCTCCAGTTGACTAGCTCATGTTCATCGTCAACAGCCGATAAAATGCATAATTTTGTAGCCGAGCGTTTGACCTCATCTTTTACTACACTAGAGGCGGTAATTTATCTTCCTTATTAGGCACTGCTACTTTACTTACTTATTGTTAAGTTTAAAGTAAAAACAGGTTGGGTGTATGTCGATAAGATTTATTGATAACAATTTATATTATGTATTAGTACGGTATTTATACGATACCTAAAATCTTTTTTGTGTGTCTTTCGAATTTTGAAGGACGGAATTTACATAACATAAAATTTTAAAACAGGAGAATTCGAAAATTGGCCAAATGGTGTATTAATCAAGCATAGATAGATTTACGTTTATACGTATTCTAGAACCGCGATAGCCAGGTATACTAAAAACATTTTATTTAAAGTTTACGGTGCAATTACCAATGAAGTGTTAAAGTGTTATTAGTGAAGAATAGTCCTGCATTAGAAGAAAAATGCGATTTGTTGGCTAGTGGTGAAGGTCTCTTGAGTCAATTAAGTGTCAATTACGCCTAGTGTTTTCATTATTTAATTATTCCCTTTCTACCCAAAATGCTAAAATTATTTGAGCATTATTTTAAAAATTGAAAAATTTATATTTCTTATTTACTTTTATGTTGCTTTTTTGTTGATTTATGAACCACATTGTTAAAAATAAAATACGTTTCTCTCTTTTCAGGTAAGTGCCGTGAGCTAATTATGTTTCATAAAGTGTTAGTAGTAGTAAGTATATTAACAATTATTGAAAATGAGATTATGGATTTCGAATTGTTATCGAACTTTAAAAATCTGTTTTGATCCAACCAAAAAAGTTTTGTGTTCTTGATGAAATATAATTATTAAGGATAAATATTAAATTCAGAGCCAGTGGTATGAAAAATCACAAAATATCACTTTAAAAAAGTTTTCAACTTTTCACACAAAAATTCTAAAGTTGAAATTTCCTCCTAATCCCTTGTTTACTTTTAAAAAGAAAAATTCAACTTCGAAATTATTTATGAAATCAGCCGCATCATTACGTACTCTCTCGTGCGTTTAGCGTGGTCCATCAATAACATTATGGAGTTTTTCGAAACTTCCACGAAAAAGATAAATAAATAAGTAACTAAAAATAAATTAGAAGGTATTTGGTTAGCGGATACTTGCTGCATTAATCTTACAAACAATTGTATCCTTACCGCGTGCTTCTATTACCTTGAAAAAACCATATCCTTCCTTCATATCGATCGACAAACTATATAACGAGACATATAACACATAAAAATGAGTTCCACGAAAATTCTGCGACAAACAATAATTGTCGCATTATTACAATTCTAAAAAGTTTCTGTTAAACATCAGTACTTGCAGGTAAAAATTTCCTATATGGAGATTTTAATATTCTTCGTGTTTAATTCAGCCTCAGCTTGAACTAATATAATATTTTTCCTCTATATTCCGAGCTTTCCACTGGTGGGCTGGGAACTAATACCGGAATATTAAAATAATAACATGGACTAGAGTGTGATTAGAACGGAACTGTTAACTTATTTTTGTCGTTTATACACAAATTTGATATTTACTTGTTGTTGTTTTTTACATTATACAGGGTGACCGCCGGGAAGGTATACTACTTTATTTTGCCGCCATTTAGGCGAATAGTAGTATTGACAGTTCATACTTGACAGCCGTGAAGTAGACACGTGGCAAATTCTTCCACAAGACCATTTACGCCGCCGTACATATGCTAATATGATGTTACAGCTCGCCCATGACAACCCCGATTTTGATGAAAAAATCATAATGAGTGACGAGGCACATTTTCATTTAAATGGATATGTTAATAAACAGAATAGTCGGTTCTGGGCAATGGAAAACCCTCACATTATTCATCAGTCACCTTTACATCGATTAAAAGTGACAGTCTGGTGTGCAATTTGGTCAGGAGGAATCATTGGACCTTACTTCTATGAAAATGAAAACGGCGTAACGGTAACTGTGAATGGGGAGCGATATCGTGATATGATTGAAAACTTTTTAACGCCACAACTGCATACTTTGGGCTTGATTAACATGTGGTATCAACAAGACGGTGCCACATCGCATACAGCTAGGATTACAATGGAATTACTGCGAGAACTCTTTCCACAACAAGTTATTTCAAAAAATGGTGATGTTGATTGGCCTCCACGGTCGCCTGATTTGACTGCTCCGGACTTCTTTTTGTGGGGATATCTAAAAAGCAAGGCTTATGCAAACAAACCAGAAACGCTTGAGCAACTCAAACAAAATATTCGTGATGAAATTAATGAAATACCGCGTCAAATGTGTGAGAATGTAATGAAAAATGTGCTCAAAAGGGCTCGCATTTGTGAGGCTAACAGAGGCGGACATTTATCTGATATTGTATTCCATACATAATTGCCGACATTAAATAAAACATTTATCAATGTAAGATCCATTCTCTTTCATTTAATCAAAAATCATAAACAAACAAAGTAGTATACCTTCCCGGCGGACACCCTGTATTTGATCAAATATCAATTTCAATATTTTATAAAATCCAAAAGTGCAGAATTGTATGTAAAAAATTAATTATTATAGCTAAATCAACATTTGCGCGGGTAGTAACGTCTGCTGATGTTGTTTGGTTACCTGATGTGTTTGCGATTGGAGAAGGTCGCTTGATTTCTCCTTTCACCTGTCTTCCTGGTTGTCGTCTGACTGGGTGGTTGATGTTAGACGTTGTTAGTTTAGTGATAGGTCGTTTCTAGATTTTCTCATTGCACTTTATAGACACAATACGAACCAAACCATCTGAGCCAGTATGCACCTCCCGTACTCTCCCCATTTTCCAACGTGCCGATGGCAGTGCTTCTTCCTTCATTAGAACGACATCCCCTACAACAAAATTGCTGTTGTAACTGCTGCAAGTAGTCTCTAGACCATAATTTCCAAAACTCATCTACAATTTGTTTGTACTAAATGCCAACGTGTTCTTAGTGCGCAAGTATCAACATTACTTTCTGGAACTACTTTTATTGGTCTGGCCATTAGAAAATGCGCACGTGTTAAAAATTTTAAGTTTTTCAGATGGTCGTACAGGGTAGGGTAATCAATGGTCGAGAGTTTAAGCATGCCTCTATTTGAGCCGTTATTGTTGTTGCTTCTTCAAATGTCAATGCGGTCTCGCCTATGACTTTACCCCTGCCTCACATATTCTACCAAAGTGTGGTGTATCAGGTGGGGTATAAAGTGTCAGGTTGTTTCATCTTGTTGAAATAACCTTGCAATGTCTGGTTCTATAGTTGCAATTTTCTTGCTTTGCTGTTTCAGTACTCGTTCCGCACCAACATAGTTGGCACCATTATCCGAATAGATTTCTGTACACAACCCCTGCGAGAAGTGAACCTGCGGTAAGCTGCTATAAAGGCATCTGTTGTTAATCCGCTGATTACTTCTACATGTATGGCTTTGGTGGTCAGGCACACAAATACCGCAATGTATCCTTTGTACGTGGTTTGATCTCTTACTATCTTGATCTTTAGTTGACTCGGCCCGGCATAATCAATACCTACATTGCTGAATGGCCGTGAAGGAGTTACTCTGCAGGCCGGTAGATCACCCATTAGTTGGTTGAGAGTTGCTTGTTTAAATCTGACACATGTAACACATTTCAGTATTGTGTGACGTGCCAGATTTCTACCATTAATTATCCATTTGCCAATGTTAATTGTACGCCCAAAGGAAGTGTTGTATTCGTATGCGCATCTTCAATTATTCGCTTGCTGATTGAGCTTTCCTTCGGTAAGATAATAGGTTGCTTTTGATTCATTGTTAGTTACGAATTTTGTAAACGTCCGTGCAATCGTAATATCCCATCCTTGCTGATGACTAGGTTTAAACCAGATAGTTTGGATTTTTTATTCAATAAAATCCCGCTCATTAATGCCTGAAGTGTTTTACGGAAGTAACGATGTTGTTCAATCCTAATTAGTTGGACTTCCGCGAGTTTCAGTTCTGGTACTGTCATTTCGTTCAACTGTTGCCGTTATTTATACACATTCACGTTTATGAATCTTTGGCAGTACACCAATATACGCTTCAATTTATGAATGTTTGAAATTTTATTAATTAATTCATGTAGCGTGTTTGCTTTGGATTCAGCGAGAGTATTGATGTTCATGTATCTGAATATCCTGCAAAAATGATGGCCCCGTCTACCAGATCGAGCCTTGTAAGGTGATTGTAGACGCTGCTAATCCTATTGTTGCTAAATTAGCTGGGTTTTTGTTTGTTGGTCCGTAATTCCATTATATAGCTGATGAAAATTACCTTTAATCTGAGATACCCGATTGGCTACAAAGGTCTCTAACTTCGTGATATCAGGTCTCATTCAGCTTAAAGCTATGGTGGAATCCGTCCAAGCGAACATCTTTACATCTTGGATGTTCATGGTATTTTTGTCGTATCCTAGAAGAATGATAACAGATGCGCTGCTATTAGTTCCACCTTTGGAACTATCAGTTTTGTTTTGATTGGAACAACTCTGGTTTTTGCTACCAGCAAACTACAACTGGTTGTAACTTGCTCGAATGTATTTGTGGTTCTTAAATAAACCACCTCTGCATATGCTTGTTGCGAAGCATCTACAAATCCATGTAATTCCGATTTTTGTGTCGACGGCTTTTTAACCCATTTATTCTGTTTCACTCATCTAATTCGATCTTATACTTTTTCCAGTTTTCTGCAATTGCAACTGGTAGCTTGTCATCCCACTGTGTATCAGCTCTCCAGGTGTTCTGCATTAACAGCTTTGCTGTTATCGTAATTGGTGATAACCAGCCGACAAGATCAAATAATTTTGAAGAGTTGGACAACAGTAAACGTTTCGTTGGTTCTTTCATTGAAAGATTTAGCCTGGTCAGGTATTAAAATTAAAATGTGTCATCTTCAGGATTATAGAAAATCACTATAGTTTTTATTATGTGGTTAATTTTTAAATTAATTATTTCTTTTGCTCGTTGGTGTTCAGAAACGTTAGTCATCAGCTGAATTCGACGCTCACTTGTGCAATGGAAATCGTCCGCTGCGTACAAGTCTTGCCAACTGTTATTGAATGGTTACAACCTCTCTTATAAAATAATGTTATGTATATAAAAGCATTGGGTCTAGTACAGAGTGAAAACACCCATTCCAGTTGTAATAACCTCTTAGAAATATCTTAGGACAAAACACTTTTAATGCGATGTTGAGTTATTCATAATACATTGTCAAATTTAATTATAAACGTTGTTGTTGGGTTTAGGACAAGTTAGGACAAACTTCAAATCCGTATTTAATTAATAATACAAATAAACTTACATCGAATAGAGTTCGGCCGTTTTCCCATTTTTTCTTTGTTTAATTCTTTCTAAACGTCAAAATAAATTATACACTATACACATCGCTTCATCAAGCCATACTGAAAAGTAACCTCACGGGTTGACTTTTTAATTATTGCCTATGAGACAGTAGCGGAAGCTTCAAAATTTGACACAGCCTAAGTTCCCGAAATATTCTAATTTTTATGGCAATCCAGTATGACAGTTTCAATATCGATACATTTTTATTTTTTAACCGAAGATAGAATGTGAAAATATATTTTCCTACTTGCTTTACGTAACACAAAATTGAACCATTAAGATAAAATTGATCAATATTTTTTAATGCTTATTACACAATTCCTTTCGATGAATTATGTCTTTCTTTCGCATATTAGATTTTTCGATAAATTGTTCAGCATGGAATTGTTTCCGTGTGAACGTATTTGTATAACAATCGTTCTTCTCTGAATTCGTTTGTAACAATTGTTTGTCCAACTTCTGTGATTGTGTTAAAATGTGTTGCGCATAATTTTCGGATTGCCTAAAAATGATTTTGCAAATTTATTTTATTGCGGAAATCGCAAATAAAACCAATCATAAAACCATCACATACACAACAAGCTAAAATATTTACAACTTGTCGTTTTATAAAAAGCCATAAACTGTAACATCTGCTTCTGCTATTTTTACTAACTTATTCTTAATACTAAAACTAAACCGGAATAAAGTTTTTTTTAATTCAACAAATACGAAATACGAAAGAAATAAAGTTGAGCCTTGAGTAAGTTCGCCTTAAAAATTTTTCTTGGAATATACAACGTTGGAAATTAATTTCTATATCATACTCGTAAAAGCATAAAAGCAAATAAAATTACGGCTGACATTTTCGAACACTGTGAACCATAAATCATTTAGCCATACACAAACACAAGATTGAGACAGATGCAGCATTTCATATTATTTTGTGAGTTGACTGTGCGAAATGCTATCTAAATATGAATATTAATATTTTTCCTTTAAATTCCGTGAATTAGGTGTACAAATATCACATATGAGTACACACATACTTGAAAGTACGCATAGAAACAAGCAGTGTACCCAAAATTATTACCATTTATTGTGCTTGGGATATGTGTACATCGTACTATATATTTCAACAATAAATCATTTAAATTGAAAACAGTCGGGAAATAAATACGTACGAGTATAGGTACGGCAGGTAAAAAACGAGCTTTTTTGTGTTTGATAATAAATTTTAATTTTTTTTTGTTTGTTACTTTTATTATTTAGGTATTAAATTATTAACAAATATTTAAATTTATTTAATTCATATATGTTTTTCGTACCACGTTAACGCCACCAGCAGGGTGTACAATCTTTCGCAAGTCTTTCGATTTCAAAACTATAACTTTCTAACTGCTTACACCTGAGTTATATTAGACGCGATCGACGTGACTCAGAAGCAAAATTTGTGATTTCATTTAAACTCGACGCGATTACCGTGTTTTCAGTAAAGCTCCAAACAGAACAAGAGCGACAACGACGAGAGTCAACGAATAAATAAAAAATATCGTCACGATATCACTGTAGTAAACAGATCTAGAGCGTCAGCAAAAATAAACGAATTAAAAAGAAACGACTCACCTTCTTCCATAGATATCTTACCCATTGGTCGTTCCATTCAAGTGGAAGGTGTATTTACGATACGCAAAATAATAGTAGTAACATGTGATGTATTGTGGGAGCTTAGCAGTGACTATGTTTTAAATCTGAACTGGCATGGAGCTAGGCAATGTGCAGATGGTGATAAAATCGAACCTATAACCGTACGTCCTCGAATTGGCCGACACTGGCGTAAAAGTAAGGACGGAAAAAGCGAAACCGCGAAAGAGTTGGGAGAGCCTTGGCCCCCGAAGAGATTGCAGGGATAATAAAAAAATAAAATAGGAAACTCTGAACTTTACTGAATGGTTACAGATATCACTTGAGTTTGAAATTAAAACGGGTTTCCCAAATTGTCTCGGACCAATTGGCGGGAAGCATATTATTATAACATTTTAATTATAAATGACATTATAACATCGTTCTCTTGTTGTATGTGGTTCAAATTATTGTTTTTATAGTCGTCGATGTCGGTGCTTCTGGCAGCCAGAGCGCGACTCTGGAATTTAAAAAAACAGCGGGTTTGGGAAACAATTGGCAGTAGGCACTCTTAAAATATCGAAAAGTAAAAAGTTGCCAAATTCTGAAATACGCTGACTTTAGATTTAAAAAAACATATTATGCCTCTACTCCGGAAGGTGTCCTTTTGGAGATAAGCAGACATTTAAAAAAAAGTGCCTCGCGCAAGAATTCGAATAGAAAATACTTTCGGTATTATATCAAACAGATGACACATTTTGGGTACCACAATAAACATGTATCCTAACAATGCACAAAAAGATGTGATGGTAACTGTAGTGTTGCATAATTTTCTGATACTACAAAAAAGTGAGCTGTATTGTCCAGAGGGTTATGTCGGTAGAATGTATAATAATATTGATATTCTTGGAAGAGAAGAGGGTGAGATACTATCTCAATACCGAATTCTTAGAGCTAACCAATCTAGCCGTAAAGCGTTCCAGAACAGGGATATCTTAATATCATTCTTGACACAATGGACCCGTTAAATAAATTCATACATTCACTTAAAAATGTTTAATCTTACTTTATACATATGGTGAGTTTTTAATAAATGCCAGGCTTTTATCTCGGAAACGGTGCAACTTAGAAGAAAATTTCTTATAATTAAAATTGTTCAGTGTCGAATGGAACGTGTAGTGGTGATTAAATAACCTCGAATGACCTTGAAACTCATTAGTATTGAGATATTGACGAAAGTTGATGAAAAAAAATTCAACATTTTCGGAACCGATGGGAGAGGTAGGTTAGGTTAAGTTAGGTTTCAGTGGTTACCATCGCACACTTAGGCTAGTATTGGCCCATTGTGATGCCACAGGATCCGACATCATTAAACTCCCTTTAAAACCATCTAGTGCTATTCACATAGCATAAAAGATCTCGCATATTACAGCTTTCGATATCAGAGAGGCTGTCTATAGTGTATTTGCCTAATTATCTCTCCTGCCAGCTAGCGCAGGGCATGATCATAGGAAGTGAACAAGAGTCTCCTTCTCGTCCTTGCAGCTACTGCAGGAGTCATTTGCATCCAGACCCGGCCTTCTCGCATGATCTCCGAAAAGTCAGTGTCCGGTAAGTACCCTTAAAATTTTACCTAAATCACGCTTCCTTAGTGTGATTAAGATATTGGAGCGTTTCAAGTTCAACGCAGGCCATACTTAGCTATCCTACCAGTCGGACTGGCGAGCCACCTAGCATTTGCCAAAGGAACTGCTTTCCTATGGCTTGCTGCTTTAAGCACAGACATAGGCCTCCTACACATTCTCTCTCTGGTTCCAGTTGAAGAGTCGTACCGTACCTTGCTAATTCGTCTGCTCTGCAATTTCCCTCAACGTCAGAATGGCCCGGAACCCAGACCAACTGGATATTGAAATGTTAGCTCATCTCGTTAAGAAATGTTTGACAATCGAAAGCCACTCTTGATGCCAGGGAAACTGAATCCAGTGAAAGAATGGCCGCCCGACAGTCCACATAAATAATGATATCAGTCAGCGATATTAATCTTACACTATGCTTCAATCAGTTCATGACCTCTTCAATGGCTATAACATCAGAATGGTACACGCTGCAGTAATATGGGAGACGAAAGAATAGACTCACACTTAATTCCCCACAGAATACATCAGATCCTACTGTACCATCGAGCTTGGAGCCGTCGGTTAAGAATTTAATTGTCCCGGTCTCCACGATGAGACCACTCTTCTAATCCTTCCTAGAGGGGACAATCACATTAAAAGGCTTGCAAAAGCACAAAAGGGGTGTTATACCATCCAAATTCACCAAGTCACGCCCCACAGAATTGACTATAGTTGAGTGCCATTTTTGCAGGCAATTCCACCCCGAAATCGCAGATGGCCGGGCGGCCGTATTGACTGCCATTTGCTTACCGATAACATCCAACGGGATAAGGAACAGTGTGACCTCTAAGGCAATAGTGGGTTTCGTTTTTAGCGCCCCAATAAAGAGAAAACAGGCTGCCCTCTGGACCTTACCCATTATGTTCCTGATAATTTCTCGAGAAACGCCACCAACGATCAATTCCTGATCAATTTTATCCAACCGAAAATAATGGTTTTGAGATATTGGCTAGAAATTTAAAATAACTTATATGGCTGCAGAAAAACAGAAAATTATAATCAATACATTTTTTTCCGAATTATCCCTGTATGCGATGCAAATTTTACAATTGTTACACAAGTTGTTGCTTTATATTGTAGCAAGAAGGACGCAATCAAAGAGCTGCCGCTCAAGTGAAGCTGGCTCAAGAACATCCAGAAGGTTTCAACAACGTGGTACCTTCAATCGGAGACCACATACCAGTCGGTATCGGTGTACATATGAGAGGGACGATCGACTTGTTGTCCTAACTCCACTGAGAAATCGCCGTCTCACGGGCATCAATAAGCAGCATGAGCCAGGTTCAACATGGAGCAGTTAGCCACTAGACCGTAAAAAACCGCTTGAAGGAAGCCAACCACTCCAAGACGGCCCGCTAGAGGCCCAGAATTAAGAGCGCGCCACCGCAAAAAGCGGCTCTAATTTGCTCGCGAGCACATCAATTGGAGCATGGAGCAATGGAGATCCGTTCTATTCACTGATGAGTTCATAATATGTCTCTATGGTAGTGATAGGAGAGGTTGGGTCCACTGCCGTCCAGGAAATTGATTTTCGTAGTGCTGTTTTGCTGAAACAGTGTCGTTCGGCGGCGCTTCGTGAATGGTGTGGGCTGGCATAGTGCTTCAGATTGCGTTAAATGAGGATTGTAGTGCGATCTCTCAAGTCTTTGTCAAACCCTTAATAAGGTCAATGGTAAACCGCATTGAACCGTTGCAAGGGGGGGGGGGGAGGGCAATACTTAGTATTAACCAATAAAATTGTTTTACTTTTGCCTGAATTTTTTTTGTACTCGTAATTTAAATTTAAATAATTAATATTTTTTTCATAATCTTCAATTTTCAAAATTCGCTATAAAAAAGTACTGAACCAATTTTCATAAAAATATTGTCATTTTAAAGTAAAAATATCAGGTTTTCAAAAAAATGTCTTGTGAAAATCAGTTATGCCGTTTCAAAAAAATTCGCCTTTATGTGAGCGCTGCAGGTTTGAGTCTCTTTAGTTGCTCGCGAGTGTAGTAAGAGTTGTACGGATATTGGTCGAAAAACGAAAATATTTTAGATTGCCGCACAAAATGAAAAAATGATAGTGAAAGTTCTAACCGATAAATTTAGCTCAACCGAAATTTTTGGTTACTTGTGGGGGTTTTGAGATTTTATCAAAAATTAAAAAAAAAACTTATTTGGCCGCAGAAAATCAAAAAATATATTATAGTGAAAATTCTAGTTCATAAATGTTCACTAAATTTTTCACGTAGTTTGACCTTATAGTTATTAGAAAAAGAACCAAAAATTTTTGTTACTGTTAGTTGGGTTATTGGCCATAAACTGAAAATAATTTAAATGGCCGCACAAAATTTAAAAAATTATAGCGAAAATTATAATCAATAAATTTTGTCCGAATTATTTCTGTTTGCGATGAAAATTTTACAATTTTTAATTAAGAAATAGCCGAGTTGTCTCCATACCTCATTTTCATCTAAAATTTATACCTCAATCAAAAATCAATTTGGAAACCAAATTTCATTAGGATTGGTTATGAAATGGCCACGTTTAGTTCTGCATGAACAGATCCTAGAATTTAGTCCAAAACTCACTTTAAAATCCCTAACCAATTCTACTCTCGAAATTTCATTGTAATTCGTTAAGGATCGGTTAAAGACGGAATATTGTTAAATTTCAAATTTCATCCCGAATTTCTTTACTTCGAAGTTCAGTTAATTTGCCATTTTAAGGATCATTTTTAATATTTTATTGTACTGTGATGTTTTATTTGGTGAAAAAGAGATACAAAATGTATAAACAGTTTCCGCTGCTAATAATATAACAAAAAAATTATCTTTTGTGATAGTGCTGCCACTTGTGGCAAGTAGCGTAATCTCTCATTTTCCATTGCACCGACTTGTTTGTAACGTAATAACAAAAAACAAAACGCAATTAATAACAATTACTATTACATGGAAGAAAAATTTTATTTTGACGTGTTGGTCGTTGCCACTAGATTTGAAAATAAAAACTGCATGTATTACATTTACTCTAGACACATTTTTGGAGACATTATTTGACTAAGTCGGTGTCCACAAATAAGTCGGTGTTTGGAAAATAGCCTTAATTTGCTGATATAGTTTTATGCTCATAACATAGTTTGCGGAAATCATTCAAAAATGGTTTCCATGCAACAATAGATGAGACACGTGTTTCATCTTACATCACAAAATTCGTTATCTGAACTTATAGGAACAAACCACTTAATCACATTCACACAAAGACACATAATTTATTTAATTTTTATACATTTATTAGTTAAGCTTTTTGTTTAAAATACAAATTGAATGTATAGAGCGAGGATTGTAACCCTTTGCCTAGTAGTCCCCTTTAAAATTGGAGGCATTTTTCTTGTTTAGTTAGACGAATGTTAAGAGCTTCCATGCTTCTTAGTATCTTTTGGAGCACTGCTGTATCTTCGGTAGTGCCGTTCGAAATAACTTGTTTTGTTATGACTACTTGCGAACTACAGTTTTGGTTCTGTCGTTTTACTAGCATGAGGTTTAGGTTCCTCTTTTGTAAAAGTTTGATAAATTTTTTCCGATATTCCTGGGCTTTGTTCTCGCGTTTTATTTCTTATTCCTTGTAGCTCCTTAGCTATTTCACATCACCGGTAGTTTGCGGGATGTGGTTTATTGCAATTAACACCTTTTGTAGCAATATTTTTACTAATCGGCCGTAATCTCTCTTTGGAAACATTTTTGCTTATAATTAAAACCTTGACATTTTATGTACTGCGGTATTAAACCGCTATTTTTATCAATGGCTCCATTTTAACTCTCATATTTAGTATTGCCTTGATATCATACACATCTTCCACTTTTTGGTTGTTATTAAAAGTGAGCATAAATAGTAGAAGCCCTCTTTTGCTAATTTGAACTCATTGTTCAGGTTCGATTTTTTCTTTCTTAATGATGTTTACAGCATTTTCTATTTGATAACCCTTTTGCTTGAGATCCTCAATAATTTCCTCACTTGCGCAGGTTAGATGAAACTTCTAGCCATAACTTTGATTGGGCGAACATTCTTATCCTCATAGATAAACCATTGATGCCCATCATAATTAAGTTTTGTAGCCAAAGTAATGAAGTACATATGAATGTATATGAAGTCAAAAAATATTTTTAACCCATCAACAACAGATTTCGGTTGATTCCGGGGGCAACATTGAGTGTTTTGAAAATTATGATTCAAATTTAATTGAACTTGATTGAATAAATTAATTTCCAGTGATAGCATGTTGCAATTTTTAATATTAATGACGTTGATTGATTTAATTTGATGCAATTTTTGATTTCATTTCGATGTTTTGACATTTTTATTGTGGCAGTTTATGTAAAAGGAAGTAGGTTTGTTTATGCATGTGAAATGTGTATTATGGTTGAAGGTCGACAAAACTATAAATTCCTGAGTACATAAATATATTATGGTAAACAATTTCGATTTTGTACTACAACAAAAATGATTTAAATTTATGTGTTTTGTGTATACCCGAAAAATGTATAATATTTGGATCCTCTAGTACAGCGGTTCAAAATTTATCATTTCTAAAATTGCACATTCTATTTTATTATATTATTAGACCCATATCAAACTTAATTTAAAAGCTTATATTGTCTTATGACTAGTGCCCAAGTTTAGTGTTATGTATTTTAAATTTCTAAGAAGTAAAACTGAATTAAATGCTACCACAATTGGAATGAGATTAGACATCATACATCATTACTGTTCAGTTGAGTTGAACATCATTTATTTATTTAGTAAATATCCATCCATATATACAGAGATAAAGTTGTATAATGGTTTTGTAAATTCTCTAAATCATTTATCATCATTTTCCCACATTTTGTGCAAACTATACACTTGTATACCGTTATATTACACATATACGTATTTAGTTCCAAAACTATAAAGTAGTTCCCAAAACATTTTACTCTACATTATACAATAATGACAATCTATCTTAGTTGTATATCATTTTATTTTGATATGTGAAGTACCCAGAATAATATGACCTATTATATGCTTTGGAAAAGAATTTACCATTAATAACATTGTTCCATCCATAAAAAATCCATATTTAATGAGAAAACAAAATTAAATCACTTCGCTCTTATCTTTCGTCATTTTCATAATTCCTTAATTTATTATAATTAATTTCTTTTGTTTTTTTACATGGTTGGAAAACTTTAAGTTTTTTTTTAACTTTAAAATCTCTTTAATCCCAACCACGGAATTAAGTTGATTAAATTCATTTCCATATCGCACCGCCCTCACTATCTCGCCTGCTACTCAACCTTTGTAAACACTTATAAATCGTTGTTTATTCCGATGTACGTATATACACACACACATACTCTTACATATATATTTCCTCTGGTACGTAAAGTTTTTATTTCTGTCAAGCAAAAAAAATGAAAAATGTTTAAGGAAAAAATTTAAAACTGGAAAATTCACAAAGTATTTTTTATACTGTACTCTCAACTCATGTATGTATGTATGTGTAAGATAAAAATAAACCAACTTATTGTGAAAAATTATGCTTTGTCTCTGATGACGTGTTAATATCATTAAACAGATCAGTTTGTTTTACAGTTGTATTGTTTTAAGAGTACATAATTATGATTCTTGTTTTAAATGTTTTGCACGTGTGACACATTTGCTTGATGATGATAGTTCAATTAAAATGTTTAAAATCTACTAGAGACCTGTGGCCCCTATCGGCCCCTGTATGTTTTCTGAATACTTCCATCGTCGAAAATTATTATTGGCCAAACATGGTAATGTTAATGCTAGTGCGTGTGAAATATGTCCCAAAGATAACACAACATTTATATCGATGGCTCCAGGAATCGTTCGATTCGTCTGTCCCTGAAAAGGAAACGCATGTCAATTTTTTGAAAGTTGTTGAACATGCTTCTTATCCCATTAACTGTTTATGTCGAGTATGCTCATCAGAACCAAACTAAAATTGTTCGCATAATGTCGAGTATATATATACATTCGTATTATTATTTAGCGAATCAACTGTAAAAATCGCAATATTTGTTTTCCAATCAACCATCGCAAGTACGTGAAAGCGCAAAAAATGTGTATTGGGTAAAGTGTCGATTGGAAAGCATAAAAAATGATAAAAGCAAAACATAACCTACAAATGTGTAGTTTATTTGTTATACCGGAATTTCATTAGCGCGTCACATATGACATTCAATTATATTTTTGACAGAAAAATACTACACATAATCACCTAGCGGACAAATTTATCGTAACTGCTTTTAACTACTCATAATAAAAAGGTAGAAGAGTTGTGAGTAGTTAATTTAGTAAAGACATAAACCTTAAGTGCTTATAAGTACTTGAGGTGGTCGATGGGAAGACAACTATTAACTTGTAATATTGTGTTCGCTGAAAATTAATTAAGCGGGGAGAAAAAATTTTTCGAAACAAAATTCAACAGTTAACGGGGTTAATTGAAATTTGTTGCAACGCATGTTTGTTTTTGTTTTCGTAAAACGTGCAAATTTATTTTCTTGTATTAATTTGCTTCAATTTGTTTTAACAATTTTATTTATTTATTGAATCGTTCACCTCGAAAATAACAATAAGTTATCAAATCCTAAACACTAAGGTAATTATTTAAATCTGCGGGAGCAGAATCTACTTCTTATCAATAAATAAATTTTGTAATTTTATAATTTATGTTGTCACAGCCATCGTTTTCTTCTTTAATCGTGAAGACATAGGAATAACTTTTAGATTTCTCGCCAGCAACTTCGGATGAGATGATAGTTTCCCTGCTTAGTTGAACCGCATCTTTTGTAATTCGTCTTTGATAGTTAGGATGCTATGGTCCTTATGTATATTTTTGTAATCCTTCTGCGAATTTTTGACTGTGTTGTCAACAATGTCAATATTCGAATTTGAGGTGGATTGTCATAATTGACACCTATACGACCAAATTGGTTTAATCGTTACAGGAGAAGTATGCATTACTAGAAGTATGCATTACTAAGTCAATGATTGAATCTTTCTCCATCAACCAGTGTCAAATTTATCAATTTTTAATTTGATATGGTCTCGTTTTATTTCAATATGTTTTCGCCAAGTTAACCGTCGGTCTAGATGGACGCCTAGGTATTTTGCTCCATTTGCTTGACGGATTTGTATTCCGTTCATTGCCACATGCACACTCGTAAGCTTATTTAATGTGACCGTTACGTGGATCGATTTCTCTTCATTGAGCTTTATCTTCCATTTCTATAGCCAGATTTCGATGTCATAAAGATGTGGGTTTTTATGGGTACATACGATTACCGTATTATTTGCGAAAGTAGACGTTATAATTTGCGAAAACATAGTTAGGTTTGGAGTGAAAATTAAATATAACGTTGGGCCAAGCACACTGCCTTGTGGTATTCCTGCCAGAATGTTTTTCTCGTCCGATTTAGAGGTATTGTATTTGACATAATATCTGCGATTTGACAAATACAACTTCATAAGTTGGTAAATTTCTAGCAATTTAAAATTAATTTTATGAAGTAGACTCTCATGCCAAACTTTATCGAATGCTTGGGCAATATCCAGAAGACGGTGGCGCAGTATTTTTTCTCATCATATGCTGACCTTATTTCTGTAGCTACTCGGTGCACTTGGTCAATGGTTCCGTGCTCAGCTCTGAAACCAAAATGATGATTGTGGATGATATTTCGCGGCCGGTTTAATATGTTTGATAATTGCTTTTTCGAACACTTCCGAGATGATATGTAGTATGATTATTTTTCATCATATGACGAGACTTTGGTAGCATCGTTGCCAGGCTTCGGACTATATACCCGGAGGGTATTCATATATCCTGATTTATAAATTGAATTGAATATTTGAGCCACTCGTTCAAAGGTACGCTCAGCCAGTTTTTAAGCATTTCGCCTGTAATTCGATCATACCCAGGGGTTTTCTTTAATAGAATTTGATGTGCAATAATAAACTTTATTATAGTGGTTTCTTTATCTTGAATTTCCGCTCAGGTCTGATTGATACATTTTCGGTTCGAACCACCGATAATTCAAGGTTTGGAGTGAATACACTTTCAAGGTGATCAGTCAACTTCTAGCCGATTCACCGTTAGAAAGACGAATTGGCGGGTTTGGTTGCCGAGGCTGTTTGAGGTATTTAGTAGCCTTCCATAATGAGTATTTTTGTCTGAATGGGGAGATAATTCCTAAAGATAGTTTTGCATATAATCCATCTTGTTTTTTTGGTAGTAGGCTTTGCAGTTTTCTTTTCACCTGGTGAAAGATGTATATTGCATCAGACATGCGTCTTAAGCGGCGTTTCTATGTTAACATTTTTTCTATTTCGGCGGATGTTATGGTGTGTCCTTGTATATTTAGTCTTTGATTTAAGTGAGGCTGAAATAGCTGCGTTGACCAGTAAATCATTAAAGTTTTCCATAGCAATGATTATATTGTTAGCCGTCTGCAATGTAGACGTCAGGTCAATATGCGAACTGATGTACATCTTGCATTTCAACCAGTTAGTGAAGGTGTTCGTTAGATGGTTGTTTGTAAAACATGGCTATGGCCAGCCCAGTAATGTAGTAAGGTCGGAGCGTACTCAGAAGATAATTCTAAAAGTGGTTTAACCTGGATTATTTCTCGGTTTATTTTACTTGTGGTAGCAATATCAAGGAGGTCAGGGATTTTTCGACGATCAGAAGGCTAAAAAGTTGGATGGTTACACGATGCGACAGACTAGCTAGTATTAAACCCCAGTAGGTATGTTTGGCACTAAAGTCACCGTCGACCATGAAACGTTGATCCAGGATTGCAAACAATTTTTTGTAGTACTAAGCTTTCTTAACGAGATCAACACATACAGAGGTTGCTTGAATTGCCTCCGTGATATATTCATTTGAAACCTAATAGTAAATCCGTTTTTTTCTTTCTAAGAATAACAGTTCCTCCTCGACTTCTGCATTTATTCCGAAATTGTGTTTATTGATTAAGTGGGTTTCGGCAACTAGCTTAAGGTCAATTTTGTGTTTTGATAGGAAATGTTGTAATTCGAGTTAGTGTTTTTTTATACCGTTTGCTTTAGCGGCCGTGGCACATCTTCAGATCATCTATCGGAGACATTCTAAGTTTCTGGATGATAATGGTTTCATTGTGAAGGATTGCTTGTAGCATATTTTGCATTGTTGTCATTAACTCATTAACTGAATCATATGTTGCATGAAGTTTTTCAGAGTAGGTTCAGCATTTGAGGATTCACCTTTCAGAACGCTAGCATATGTTGGGTTGCTGGTTGATGTTTTCGGCGAACGAGAGTCATTTGTCGTATGAGAAGGTATATTATTTTACGCATCTGTTCACCACATATACTACACACACTGATATCAACTTGCAATTAGTCCTTGAGTGGCCATATTCTTGGCAGTTTAAACATTGTGTTGTTCTGGGTCTTTTCTTTGGTTCAACAACAGTTATGCGTCCTGTGTATGAGGTACTTTAGTTTATATATTATATGAACTTCTTTCTTTATCAAAATGCTTTCGGATGTCTCCAGTTCAACTTTGGTTATTGAGTGTGGTTGCTTCAAGCGGCCCATGATCCTCTATTCATTCTGTATCTTAAATCCATCTTCAACAAATGTGATGATCCATGCCAATTTGCGTCATATGTATAATTTAGAGTTCACTTTAAGGCTTGTGTCGCTGCTGTGCTTTTCGAGGAGTATATTCATCGGGTCATCTAGCGTTTCTGGCTTCATACTCAACATTGAAGTTCAAATAGATCGTTGGACAGTACTTGCAGTGGTTTTATATGCGATCTTGTGACCATACCACTTCTTAAGTAAATGATTGTTCAATTCCGTAAAGGTGTTGGTACTTCCGACAGTCGTAATGGATAAACCACCCACCAAACTCACAACCTCAGAGCTATTGCTTGTAGCTGTATATGGTGTAGTAACCAAGCGTTGAATCACTACATCACTGCGGTTGCTGGATATCAACGACTCGGAGCCCGCTTGCTCACTTCCGAGAGCCGCCGGTACTGGGCTTCTGATTCCCTGCATCGAAACGTTGTTTTCTATGATTGACTCCTCTTCCTTCCTTCCATTAGCCTTTATTTTACCTACTGGCAGATTTTTTCACGGCCGCCCCTACCATGGAGAACAGACGCTGGCCAAAGCCGCTTCTAACATGGGGAACATACGCTTTAGAATTTGGAGTGGGTATTTCCCCTCAAGTCAAATAGCTAGGGTTTCCCCGCGCCCATACCCGGGGGTTATTCTTTTAGCGTTACTCAAGGTGCTGCGAGGGGAGCTTGTAAAACCAGTGCACCCCTTGCATTGTTAACGTGCTCCACGATTATTTTCTTCTTAAATTTATTAAAATCTTTGCTTCGGACTAGGTCCAGCTTATTTAATGTAGTTAGCTTGAACGTTCAGGGTCTGATTTTAAATATTGACGAACTTCGTCATACTTTTAATGGGGTTCCAGTTGATATCATGTTTCTTGACCAAGATTTTATCATCTAATATTCCAAATTCCGTATTGGCCATTAGTGGCTATAATTTGTTCAGGCGAGATAGAGCTCATTAACCGAGAAGCTATGGTGGGGTACCCCTTGTGTCGGTACCCCTCAATTTCTGAAAGGTTTGTGTCTGATTTTGAGTTTCTTTGAGTCTCTTTTAGACATTGAGTCTTTTTACATATTTTCCCTACCTCTTGGTATTGGCTTTCATCATGATCTCCTTGTTTTTTCTGTTAATTATTACTTTCGACCAAAACCAAAAAGTGTTAGCTTAAAAGGTTTTTGAAAATTTATGAATCTCACCTTTCTTCACTTTGTGGCTCTATTCTTTGGGACAAAATTATTTCTATTAGCTCTTCTACTGATCAAATATATCATGTTAGTTCCTCTATTAATTATTTATGTATTTAATATTGTGTTCGTAAACTGCACTGCTCATCAAAAAATTCCAGTCACTTGAATTATTAATGCATGACAAAGCCAGACCCCACGTTGTAAACGTTGTCAATAAGCATTTGGATGAGGTGGGATTTGATCGAATTGTTCGGCCTGCTCACAGCCCTGACCTTAATCTGATTGAGCACGTGAAGGATATGCTAGGGCATCGGTTAATGCAAATGGAAGGAAGCTGTTCCCGAAGCCTTAGATCATCTTCAATCAGCTCTGAAGGAAGAATGGGAAATGAGCAGAGTACATGGCAAAAAGAATACTAGATGTGATCAGAGCTTGTGGAGGAAATACTCGATATTAGAGTACCGACCGCCTAGATTGGTTGTTGATTTTTATTTAAATAAAGATGAAGATATATCAATATCCCAATTTTCGGTAATTTTGTTGCCTCATTTTTTGTTCCTATAGGAATTTTGGGCTCCACACGTTCTTGACTAAGCTGAAGATCATTTAATTTAAAGCTGGCAGATGAAAGCTGGCCAAATCGAGAATTGGACCAACACCAAAATTAGAACGCAAAACCAGATAGACTCATGCTAAACTAATCAAATGTCCATGAACAAATTGTGAACTCCATTCCGAAAATCTTTGGGCTTCGCCTTTAATTATTTGTACGTCAATAAATCTTGTTTAGAGTTCTAATTTCAGTTCTGGTCCAGTATTCGATTTGGGTTCTGTTGGTTTTAAATTAAATGATCTTAAGCTTGATCAATAACGCGTGGAGCCCAACATTAGTGCATCAAGAGCCTACATTTGTTTGTATGTCGATTGATTTTGTTTTGCGTTCTAATTTCGGTGTTGGGGCGATTTTTGATTTGGATTGTGCTAGCTTGAAAGTGGAAAAGGCTAATACTTTTTCCAGAATGAGCTGATCAAAATGGAACGAGTGGATGTTCTGCTAACTTTTTATAAAGCTGGTAGAACCCATTGTTTTAGTTAAGAATGATAGAGCCCAACATTTTTAATGGAGCATGAAATTAGCTTATTATTAGCCTATAATTATCCACAATATATCTTGTAAGGTTCTGTTGGATAGGTTCTGCTAGTTTTAAAGACGTAATTACTGGTTCCTCGGGTGTTATCCTCTCTTGAGCTGGCACTGCTGGTTTCAATGGATGAGATCCGTTTGACAGATGGCATTGAAGTTCTAACTTCGTCTTTGATGGACACAATCAAGTTAGCCTTCGAAAACCGTGTTCGAAAACACTTATACCAAGCAAAAAACAGAGAGCAAGCTTTTTGGTGTTTTGATTTTAAAAAACTGCTAGAAGACTCAAAAATAGAGCAAAAAGATCTGATCATTAGGTTGTTTGGGATAACTTTTTATAAGCTCAAAAATAGTTTCCTAACCTGTATCTTAAGGACTTCTTGGATTGGCTTCTGCGAAGAAATTAATAGTCTTTCTGAAATCGCCAGACTAATAGGTGTCTGGTTAACACTGATTCTGTCACACTTGATGTATCTCGATTTCTTCATGGCAGACGAACCGCTACCAATAAGGAAATTGTTGAATTACTGCTTGATGTACATTTTCCCGGTTGCAACGTTATCAATCCTCATTTTGTTGCTTCCGAGCAATCGGTACTGTTAATCCTCCGATTGGGACATTGGGACTTAGCCTGTAGGTTTGTCATTTTCGACATAATGCTTTGCAGTTTATTTTTCTTCCTATCTTATAAAGCAGGTGATCTGAATGGAGTTTTTCCAGCCCAATTACAGGATGTATTTCCTCTCATTCGAGATCACTTAATTTTACTCTTTCAATCTGTTTTACACTCGAGTGGTTTTTATCCCGAACGCTAGTAAATCGGATTATACCGACCCCAAGGTATTTCATCCTATAAGTCTTTCTTCACCTTTCCTTAAAGCTTTGCAAAGAATTGTTGATATATATATATAAGAGACCCTCACTTATATAGGATTTTTCAATAGGAATGATATGATTTTTAAGTGACGTTTCGTCCATTTGTAATATGTCATGATCTGTCATTTTTTGTTTCATTGTATTCAGTAATGTTTACAATTTCATCATGGTGAGATATACGCAAGAACAACGTTTACAAATTATTCAATTTATTATCAAAATAATCGTTCTCCAATTGCAACTTTTCGTGTGCTTTTGCCATTTTATAGTCGTAATAATCGTTCAAGTGTGCTCGCTGTTCGTCGAATTGTTGAAAATTTTGAGCGTACATTTTCTTTACATAATGTTGAAGTGCCAATAAGACAAAGATTCGCTCGAAGTAATGCAAATATTGCTGCCGTTAAGGCAAGTGTTGCTGAAGACCGCAATTTGTCGATTCCAAGACGTTCTGAAGAATTGGGACTGTCTCAAACCACAACCTGGCGGATTTTGAGAAATGATTTGGGTATGCATCCGTATAAAATTGTTCTCACTCAAGAACTGTAGCCATTGGACCACCGTAAACGTCGTGAATTTGCTGATT
Organism: Nephrotoma guestfalica; assembly: GCA_963691935.1. Lineage (NCBI taxonomy): Eukaryota > Metazoa > Arthropoda > Insecta > Diptera > Tipulidae > Nephrotoma > Nephrotoma guestfalica. The sequence goes on along the minus strand of OY829913.1, from coordinate 137,502,658 downwards.
TTGCCTTGGAACAACTTGAAAACGATAACGATTTTTTTAAGAAAATCATCTTCTCCGATGAGGCTCACTTTCATCTGAGTGGTGCGGTAAATAAACAAAACTGTCGATTGGTGCTAAGAAAATCCATAAATTATTCATGAAAAACCATTACATTCACCTAAATTGACAGTTTGGTGTGGTTTTTGGTCTGGTGGAATCATCGGTCCGTATTTTTTTCGAAATGAAGCTGGTAACACCGTTACTGTCAATGGATATCGGTATAGATCGATGATAACCAACTTGTTATGGCCGAAATTGGAAGAAGTTGATCTTGACAACATTTGGTTCCAACAAGACGGGGCTACGTGCCACTCAGCAAGTGCAACAATTGAATTATCATTAATCATATCACTCTTATTGGAAAACCCTTTATATTCTCGCACTCTGTATAGCCCTCAACATATTTATAGAGTTGAAAAATTTTGTGATTTGCTCTGCATGAACTTTTTACAAGGATTGAAAGATCGCTTAGTATTAAGAAATATTGTGGCCGCAGACCTGACACCTACAATCACCGAGACCATGGGTTCTGATTTCGGTAAAATTCATTTATGAGGTCATCCTTTGGGGGCTGATTCCACAATTCAATTTTTTTTTTCGCCCACACAACTCCTCCGCAATTTTTGTTTTGGTTCGCACAATGTAGGTTAACAATTTTGAAGAGGAGTTGTCAATTGCCAGCAGTCGATTGTCATTAGTCCTGCTTCCTGGAAAAATTGTGGCCCGGGTCCCTTTTCTTTATTTTTATCGGCTCGAGTTTTATAAAAATTGGTGATGGTGGGGTTTCGCGTAGTAAGAATCGATTGATTTTAGTTCTAAATTTGGAAAATTTGTTTAGGGAGTTCTCAAATGGAATTTACCTTTTTGAAAAAACCGGCTCGAACGATTATGATAAAATTTGGTGGTAAATATGTTTAGAGGTGCTCCGGTTTAGCCGATATGTTGCGTATTGCTCACAATAGAAATATGTCGTTTCTCAATCGAATGGGATGGAACTCAGATTAATGATTTAAATGGAATATAATATAAATTTTGGACATGCCTAACTGGAAAATTGTGAATTTAAATGAAACTAAGCCATTTTTTAACCTATTGGGATTCAACTCTCTTTGTATGTTAAGCATAGGACGGGATTGCAAAATAAGTTCCGAATGTAATTTTGAAAAACTTGTTAATTGGATGGAACGAAGACCTTTCTCAAACGAATACTACGGAACTCTATTGGTACGATGAAATATCAAATTTGATTGAAGTCAAACCACGCGTTCTGTATATTGAATAAAACTAGCCGTTATTTTACCAAACTTTTCCACCTCGAAATTTTTACTGATTTACCATTCGTTATACTGTCGAAGGCCGAAAAAATTGGCTCGAGGTGGTGTCTGCCTGTTTGTGTCCTACCTACAATCCAGATGGATTTACTGATTCTACAGTCCAGATGGAATGAAACTTCTTACTTCAGCCTTTTTCATTACTTTGCAAGTTCGAGTTGAATTTGGCGGAAATTGGCCGAGCAGAAATGGCAGCTTTCATAGAAGATTTTCCATTTTTGTAACAATTTTTCAAGTATTTTTAAAAGAATAGCATCTGCGAAAAATCGGTTAAGAACAAGATTATCCTAAATTAAATTTGTAACAAAACGATTTTACTTTATTCTACGTATTACAATAAAGTTTAGTATAATCATGAAAAATTTCGAATTTCGGTTTTTAAACAAATTTGTGTGTTCGTATGTGGTGTAATGGAAACTAAATATTGTATGCAATCTGCAGTCCAGACATATTGACTGATCGGAGTGAAACTCCATAATAAGGTTTTTTCCATAAATTGAGAGGTCCAATGATTGTTGGGTAAAATCGGTTCACTGGCAGTGGTAGCTTCCATAAGAGGTATTTCATTTTCGCAAATATAAATTTGCAAACAATACCGGTCAAGAGCATTTCTCCAAAATTTAAGCACAATGACGACTTTTTGCAAAAAAATGTTTTCCAACAAAACTTCGACCTCTGTACAGCCAAGATGGACTGATTAATTGGGATGAACCTTCTGAATGAAATTCTAAATTAATTTTTCAACAATATCTAGATCAGTTTTCTAAAATTTAAGCGAGAATGACGATCTTTGTAAACAAACCGTTTTTGAGCAAAAAGTTGGTCACTGTACAACCAGTACGGATGGATTTATCAGAATGAAACTGGTAGCGTGAAGTTTCCGACAAATTGACAAAAAACCTTACAAAAGCATTAAAGTGTATATACACAATATTCTGATTAAATTTTACCTACACTATTCATGTGTAGTAAGGATCAATAGTTAATGACAAGGCATCGTAGAGATGTCTACGCTTAACGGTATATAATATCATGTTAATTAGGCAATTCTTAATGTTTTCTAGAAGCCAACATATTTATGCGATGGGACAGTCATAGATTTTTTCATTAATGAAGACATCTCTACGATGCCTTGTCATTGACCTTCGAACCTCCATTACACTTTTTACAATATCAAAATTTTAAAATTAAAAAAATCGATGACTGCCTTATCGCATAAATATGTTGACTTCTAGAAACCATTAAGAATTGCCTAATTAACATGATATTATATACCGTTAAGCGTAGACATCTCTACGATGCCTTGTCATTGACCTTTGAACCGCCCCTACGCTTTTTACTATAGCAAAATTTTAAAAATGAAAAAAATCTATGATCTATTTATTTTTATTAGCATTTTATTTCGATTTACAAAACAAGTTTTTTTTAAAGTGTAGGTTTACACTTTGTGGGCTGTTATAAAGTTTTTTGTTTTTAGTTTCTCGAAAACTTCACTATCGTATGAAACTTCATATTTAAGCTTTTTCCATAAATTGGGAGATCCCAGTGTTTTTTTGTCGAGATCGGTCCACCAGAAGTGGCAAAAAAAATTCAACATTCTACAATCTTTACATCTTTACAAAAATTCGACATCTCTACAGACCAGGTGGATTGACTATTCGGAATAAAACTTCATACTACAGATTTTTCTGCTCCAAGAATTTGGAGTTTCATGAGAAGTTCTCAGGACAGAGGACATCTGTGTGTATTAGAAGTGGCAGCTTCCGTAGTTCAATTTTTGCAATGAAGACTAAATTTTTGAACAAGAGTTGATCTTGTTGGTTTTCTGAAATGTAAGGGATTAATCATTTTTGATTATTCAAGACAATTTTTATAACAAATCGGGTAGGTTCAATTTTTAGCTTTAGAAATTAATTGTGTGATACAATATATTGGAGATCTACGTATATTTGTCGTAAAAGAAAGGCTGGTGTCGGACACAACAATTACACCTCTCCCTTATTTGATAATAAACTGTTATTTTACCATATTTTTTGTTTATTGCCAATATTTTAAAAAGTATAGCATTTACGATAAAATCTATTAAAACACATCAATTCTATATTAAATTTGCCACAAAACTGGTCGAGATCATTTTCCATAAATATAAGAAGTGAAAAATTTTGATAAAATCGTTTTTTCATAAGAACTTTCTCGTTTTAAAACTGTTAGAGCCAAAAAGATATCAAATTAAACAGGCACCAAAAAATATCCATATAATCCATAATTTTACCAAAATTCGTTTTCAAACACATTTTTTGTCACTTCACTGAAAATCCGACAACTACGGTTTGAGATTATGAAAGTACGAAACATACACAAGAGGTATAACACAAGATACATTGATTTTTGTAATCAACTAACAGGAAGATGCTTGACACTCGATCAAGGGCCCTGAATACAGGTTTTATTTTCGAAGCAGTGTTTGTTAAATTAATTTTAATAATTTCTTCCTTGGTGGAAAATTGCTTAAACGAAGAAATTGAGATTTTAAAAATTTGTTATAAAGCGACTTATAAACGTCTACCAACCAACTATTTTATAATTATTAAGTCAACTGACAGTTACAAACAGAGGCAATACATCATAATCATTCTAACAATAATAATACATTTAGAGTTTGGTCCAATTTGTTCAGATAATTCAACTTTGTTTTCACACCAAAACATTTTACATCTTAACATTATTTATATTTTACGTACTTTATTTTTTAATAAGACTTGACAAACTGTGAATCATAAATTTTTGCGAGTTCTCATAAACTAGAAAGGTATATGTATACACTATCAATTACAAAGCTTAAATACAATTTCCTCTAAATCCCTTCACCACCCAAGCATACACATACATGAAGAGACTGTTTATTTTACAATAAATAAAAGACCAAACGAGATAAAACACTGTGTGTGTAACAGTTATATTACATTTTCTTCTCACATAATTTCCATTTTTCTTCTTAATTTTTTGGTTATGTTTTTTCATGATAATTTTCCTCGTTTGTATTTTTCACTTTTTGTTTTCTTTATTGTTCATCTTGTTATTAGTATTTTAACTAACAAAAAACAAAAAAAACATCGAGAAGAATAATAAAAATGTTAAAATTTATATATAATTTGTCTTTCATTTACTTTTCACATTCTTTTAACCGCACACGCAAACAGCGTTCGCAACCCATATCGCGGCGCTTTATTTTGGATAAATGCAAAATTATCGTTTTATACAATTTTCCTTCATTCCGTCTATGTAAACGGAACAAAATGATTAGCATATTTTCCTGTTATTCCCATCGTTATTATTATTTTTTTTTAACATTAGAAAAAATTGACAAATTTAATTTAAAATATTTAAATTAAATTAGAAAATTTTATTCTATACACACTATACGTAATATACAACAAAAACAAATAAAAAGACAATGTATAAGAAGACACTGGGAAAAAATTTCCCATTTCTCAATAATATTTCAATTTGGATAAAGTTCTTTTTATTTTATTTTTTTAGGTATGAAAATTGCGATTACATTAAGCTTTAAAAGCTTAATGTTTGTGAGACAATTATTATATTGTTTTTTGTTTATGCGGGCGAACCAAGTTTGTGTTCATTTGTAACCATTGCAACAATTTCAATACGACTCTTATGTATTTAGATGTTGCTACTCGATGTCACTTTTGTAGTCTCTTGTCCTGCCTGACGACTACTAAAAAGTTAAATTAATTGGCTTAATAGCACGTATATGCAGTTGGCCCGAAAACCATCCCGAAAAAAACCTTTTAATAAAAATGTTTGCGTCGTCGCTTAATTTAAAAAGCCTTTCAGCCCGAAAATTAATACAAAATAACAGAAAATTAGAATACATCCCGAAAAAATATATCGTCGGCTTGTTAGAAGAGTGACATGTCTCAAAAAATGCAAATTTTGAGTTAACTGTAAAAAAATACTTAAAAAGTGCTCTACTTTTATCTGAAATAGAACAACGTTACAACCGTAGAAGAGCCTGTTTTAAACATCTAAATTATAAACAGGCAGAGAAAACTTCAAATTTTTTGCACCTCTGGGAAGTTATCCCGAAAAATCATCCCGAAAAAACATTATAGTTAAATATGGCAAGACTATTATAAAAATTATTTATGTATATATATTATATTTATATTTATATATATATACAGTAAAACCTCTGTATGTTGGACACTCAAGGGACTAAAAAAAATGGCCAAGTGTCCAACATATAGAGGTGTCCATCATATAGAAATTTTCCAAAATTAACCCATAAAACATTGTTTCTATAATTTTCCAAAATACTAAATAGTATTTCCTCATTTATTTCATTAAAATTCAAATAAAAATTTATCATTTAAAAAACATAAAAGAAAAGAAAAATTTGCGAAATAAAAATAAAAATATGTATGTGTTTTCAAAATTTTATGTACATTCAAATGTACTTTATGTTGCACTTATTACATACAAATTCACATAGTCCTCTAATTTTTAAAAAAATCTGTGATTGATGTCTACTTTTTTGGTTTCGCAAATAATATATGGTTATTAATTTTCCGTTCTAAGATTACTATTTCATTAAACATTGATGGTACAGTATCTAATGCAATTTTTTTTAGAATTTGCAAACTTTTTACAGCCTCTTCAGTTGAAATTTGATCCTCTTCTTCAGTTTCAGTCTCAGATTCAACGTCTTCTACATCAACTATCTCGTTATCCATTATTGATTGAAGTATATAATCCGGATTTGGTTCACAACAAGTAGCTTCATTGTCATCCATCGTTACAAATTCGCCAAATATCTCTGCCGATACCCCCAATATATTCCCTGGCACTACTATTTCTTCTACCTCTTCCAAATCAATTCCAATTTCGGTTGAAATTATTGAAAAGCCAGCTTTCTTAAAGCAATTTTTAATGCAATCCGCCATGTAATAGAATCCAGGACATTTATACAGTTGGATACGTCTGCCGCTGTCATCTCACTATTTCCAACAAGCTCCAGTGTAGCCACTACCTTTTTTAGGATGTTGTTACGGTACAATCTTTTAAAATTTTTAATAATCCCTTGATCAAGTGGTTGAATTCGTGATGTCATTCTAGGCGGTAAAAATTTTAATTTCACGTTTGTTAGTCCATTTACTACAGTGTGTGCTGGGCAGTTATCGACAGTTAGCAAAATTGCTTTTCTTCATTGAAATGTCGATGCTGCGAACCCATTCCTCAAAAATTTGAGACGTCATCCAAGCTGATTTATTACTATGCCATGTAACCGGAAGATCCTCAATTTTTAAATTTTTGAAAGCTCTAGGCTTTTTTGATTTACCAATTACTAATGGTTTAAGTTTCTCGCCCATAGCACTAGCACACAATAGCACTGTTAGTCTTTCTTTAGAAAGCTTTCCACTGTTGCACTTTTCCCCTTTTAGAACAAGGCTTTTATCAGGCATTAGTTTGAAGAAGAGTCCCAGTTCATCGGCATTGAACCAATCCTTTTCTTCATAGCCATCAACAAAATTCGAAAATGTGTTGTGAAATTGGTTGACGTCGTTTTCCGATACCTCATTCGCTTCACCACATAAAGTTTTGCATTGAATACCATACCGCGTCCGAAATTTCTCCAACCAACCGTTGGATCCCTTAAAATCTGGTATTCCTAATTTAATGGCAATACCTTTTGCATTTTCCTGAATCAAAGGTCCGGATATTCGAGCGTTAGCTGCCCTCATCTGTTTAAACCACTCGTAAGTAGTGGTGTTTACCATCTCAAAATTAGTTTTTGGTCGCTTGCGTTGCATATCAGTGTTTTATTCTTGAAACCGTTGTAAATATTCCGCCTTACGAGCGTTAATGTTTCCCACGGTTGACTTGGATATGCCAAATTTGTCGGTTGTGTTTCGTAAACTGCTATTTTTTAAGTGATTTAACACGTCCACTTTTTCTTTGAGGCTTAATTCTTTTATTTTTTTTTATCCATTTTAAATATTGAGTATGAACTACGAGTAAAACTAAGTAATGCAAATCAATACAGTAAAACAACTAAACTGCTTAGCAAGAATACACAACGTGAAGCCTAGAAGTTAAAAAATAGCAATATCCGTTAGAATTACATATTCGATGAAATAAGCCAGGGATTAATCATGCTGTAATCGTTTGTTTAAAATCCATAATTGACTTTACATTTACAAGCTTTTCTGATTTCTTCTACCCTGAACTCGAAAACGAATTCGAATACATACTACTACATATTCTTACACAGAAACATATTGAATCGCACGGCTTTTTTATCCTATTAGAATGATTTGGATGTTTAAAAAATCTAAAGGAAGAAGGCCATTCACAAGCATTATAACATCATAATATGAAACTTTACAGTTTCTATTCTGTAGGTATGGGTATCAACGATGTATAAATGACCGTATAAATTTCTCTAATGACGCGTAATAGAGAGAAACAATAGTATGAAAACCAAAACAATTAAATAAAAATTCCCACTACTCTTGAGTAGTCAGTAAGAGAGGAGAGAGAAACAATAATGATAACCAAAACAATTTAAAAAAATTCCCACCACTTTTTTTATTGTCTCATTAGGCATAATTTTGATGTGTCCAATATATAGAGGATAATTTTTGTAAAAATATAACAAAATTTCATAACAAAGTGTCCAAGTTACACTATATAGAGGTTGTCCAATATAAAGAGGGTTTTAGCAATTTTTTGAAAATAATTGTATGGCATTTCAAGGGACTGAAAGAACATGTCCAAGTTTGGAGGTTTTTGTATTTATATTATAATACTATCCTGATAGTTAAGTCTATATAATTATAGTGCTGCATACAAAACAAATATTGTAATATAAATAAATTGTAATATAAAATTAGTATCACGAAATTTTCATTTAAAATCATATGTACTACATAACATTTCGCGACAATTTTTTATATAACCTCGAAAAAAATACACTAATATAATTCACACCGTTATATAATCAAATTTAATAAAATATACAAAAAAAAGTTAATTCAAATATTTAATATTAGACAAACAACAACTCTCTGAACGAAAATAAAACTATTTTAAATAATAATTACTTGTTTTAAGGCTGTGTCACTCAAATTGTCAAAAACGATGTTTAGTAAAAATAAGTTTTCGACTATAAAATATTACCAATTGACCTAATTCTATCTTTTGCATAAACATCGATGTATAATTGAGGGATTAATACGAGTACATGATTATCTAAATAAAATGTTTAGTTTATCTATGGTAAGGTTATAAAGTTTAATATTAGTTAAAAATATTAAAAATTAAAGTTAGTTTAGTTTAAAATAATTTCGATCGATATAAAGATCGACAAATTACGTCAAACATTAAGTTTATTTGTTTTTACGCCGCAATGACATTTACTTTGGAAAATTTACTGTCGTTAGAAGACAAAAACGAAATAAAAAGTGTGTCCAAGATAAGTGGCTATTAATTTATTAAATATGCAATGTTTAGATCAACAATAATGAAAAATATCAAATTTATTAATAATTTAATACATATAAACAATATAAGTAAAGTTTAGTAAGCAAAACTTACAAAATATGGTACTCAAAATTCTTAAAACACACACAATTTGTCTGCATTTAGGGGCATTTAAATATTGATACTAAAAAAATTTGATATTTTCAGTACAGGCTTAAGAGACACTAAACCTATTTTATTGTTGTAAAATGGAAAAAGATATTGCTGTGTTAAACTTAAGATAAAGCTGTGTGAAGTCGTAGTAGATATTAATTAACAGAGCAAGGTTGGTATGGAATTTGTAGAGGAAGAATTCACCTTTCAAACAACAAAATTGTGACACGAAACTATGAGTCAAATTTTAGATAGAGTCGTGTGAAGTCGTAGTAGATATTAATTTTGTCTAAAATTTGACTCATACACTAGAGTCACAATTTTGGTGTTTGAAAGGTGGATCCTTCCTCTACAAATGCCACATCAACCTTGCTCTGTTAATTAATATCTACTACAACTTCATACGGCTATATCTAAAATTTGACTCATAGACTCGAGTCATAATTTTGGCGATTGAAAGGTGGTTTCCTCCTCTACAAATTCCATACAAACCTTGCTCTGTTAATTAATATCTACCACGACTTCACACGGCATTTTGGTGTGGTAACACGGCTTTATTATCTAAATTTGACTATTAGCGTCGATTGCTATCTACTTTGATTTTATGTGACTTTATTAGAAATTTAGCTTTAGAATTTGCAACCGTTTGGTTATTTTTACTAATATTTTATTGTTACAATAATTGTTATACTGGCTAATATCAAGAATGCTTGGTTTTTAATTTTTGGATTAACGTTGCCAGTAAATTATTTGTTATTAAATTAATTTTTCGTGATATAAATTTCTGCGCTTCAATATTTTTGTTGGTTTCGGAATGGTGCAAACACCAGTCGCGACTTTTGTTTACTGAAATTTGCTCTTTTGGAATTTTTAATTTGGACGATATATAAAGTTTTGCTCTGAATCTCAAAAGTTTGATCTTCTAATTTTTAAACTAAGAATGTGGCAGATCAATAAAAATTCAATATTGCTATAATAAACTCCAATTTAAAAAAAAGCTTTCGACAAATGTATCTCAGCCCACATAGGCCTATAGTTATCATAAATGTGGCATATGCTTAATAAGACTAGCAGTAAAACGCATCCGCAAGGCCATTACCATACGATGGGGATAAGGGTCATATACAAGCCATTGATTTTGACTGTGTGATGTATGTAAACGGCAATGTTTGACCATGTGTATCTCTGTTCACAGAGGTTTAAAGAAATAACGGAATATGTTATTTTACTATATTTACAATAATTTTAATGTTTTTTGCAAAATCCTTTGGATTGTTTCAGTCGATTTTGATGAATCTTTTTGATAATTTTTGTTTAATTTAAAGTGTAATATATTTCTTATTGCCTAAATAAGAACATACAGTGCTGGGGAAAAAAAATTGGGCAAACATATTTTATTGCAAATTTTTTTTGCTAAAATTACAAAACTTTTGAAAGCAATTGGCTTATTGTTTCATTTTAAATACATGTATGACGTAATTTATTGAAACAAAAATGTACCTGCAATTTAGGGGCAATACCCCGAAAAATGCCAAAATATTCAAAATACGTTGATTGAAGTTAAAGTATTGTAATAAATTAAACACCTATTTTTTAATTTTTTTTTTGTTTTTTATTGATTTATAGAAATTCTATCTTTAATATTAATATTTTGTTGGACCGCCATTTGCTTTTGTTACAGCGATACACCTCCGATTCATTGAATTTGATAAATTTTTCAAAGTCGTAGGAGGTATGAATTCCTAAATCGTCAACAACAAACATTTTAAAGCTTGAATCGATTCTGGGCGCTTTCTTGCTACTTCTAGCTACATTATAGACCAAATATTTTCAATGGGATTTATTTCTGGACTATCCGGGGGCCAGCTCAACACATCGATACTTCTTTCTTCGAAGTACTTTTTTACCTTTAAATGAAGAGATAAGAAAAAATACAAATTTTTAACTAATTATTTATGTTTATCTGAAAGGCAAATTTTCTATCTACAATTCAAAATTAATAACTCACAACTTTTGTGGTATGGCACGGAGCGTTGTCCTGTTGATAAATAAATTTGCAAGTCTTGCCAAAAGCTTTAACACAGAAGACTCAAATTCGTTGTGTAGCACCTGCAGATAAACAGCTGCTGTAATGCTGGAACTAAGGAAGCACAATTGACCGGTTTCATTTCCATAAAAGGATTCCCAGACCATAACTCCTTCATTTTTCGGTAGAAGTCTTAAAAGACATTCGTTGCTAAGCCTTTCGCCCGGTTTTCTTCTTACGAGAATTCTTCCATCTCCAACATGCAGATTGAATTTTGATTCATCGGAGAAAATCACATCATTCCACATCTCTGGAGTCCAAGAAACATGCTCCCGAGCCTATAGCGAACGTTTTTTTTTCACTAGTAATGTGAACTCAGGCTTCTGGGCTGGTTTAAGTTCTCTCAAACCAGCTTTAACTAATCTTTTTCTCACCAAGCTAGCTGAAATTTGTTTCCCGTTTCTCGCTCAACATTCCGTCTTATATCCGATGAAGTTTTAAAACGGTTCCAACGACATTGTAATATTATGAAACGATATTTCACTGTCATTGTCTTTCAGGCCCTTCCAGAGCCTTTCTTTCTTTGTGTACTGCCCATAGTAATGTTTAATCTTTCTGCTATTTCACGCGTGGTTTAATTTCGACATATTGCTTTTACACTGCTCACTAACTTTTCCCATATTTTTAACTAAAATTGCACTTTATTCTTTATTTGACTAGGATCACTTACAGAATAACTTAATCTTACAAAATATGCACTATTTATACTCAAAAAAAAAAAAAATTACAGGCACAAACATATGCACCCTAATGACGGCCAAGAACGGTAGGCGTAAAATAAAATAATTGCTTGACCAATTTGTTTGCACATCAGTTGCGGGTTTGTACCGGTGTAATAAAAACAAAAGGCGGTCCAACAAAATATTAATATTAAAGATAGAACTTCGACAAATCAATAAAAAACAAAATGAAAATTAAAAAATAGGTGCTTAATGTTATCCATTCCTTTAACTCCAATAAACAAATTTTGAATATTTTTCGGGGTTTTGCCCCTAAATTGCAGGTACATTTTTTTCAAAAAATTACGTCATACATGTATTTAAAATGAATCAATAAGCCAATTGCTTTCAAAAGTTTTGTAATTTTAGCAAAAAAAGACTCTAATTTGCAATAAAATATGTTTGCCCAATTTTTTTCCAGCACTGTATATGTAGCAAGGAAAGAGAAATTTGGAAATATATAAACAAAGTAAATATTTTTATACATTTAAAGGCCGTATACAGTTATATCTGCCAACCTCTGTGAACGGAGAAATTTATGGTGACATATGAGCATAATTGCGATACCTAATCTAACAGAAGCGAATATTAAATCAGCGGGAGAGTCCCCTTATCCCCATTGTAAGGTAATGAGTATTTTTGTGTTCCATGTTGATGATCAGTGCATTAATTCGACATATACAGTTATATCTGCTAACCTCTGTGAACCGAAATATTAAGGTCGTTAAAAAAATTTCAATCACTTTTATTTGAGGGAATTGGTTTTTATAATTTCTTAATTTAAAGGGTGGTGGATCTCTTCTTGTAATAGATTTTAAATGTAAAATATGTTTTGTGTATGTGAGATTGTTTTTATTTTCTCGGGATGGAATTTGATTTTATTCACATTTTTTTTTTTTTGGGTTGAACGGCCTTTTAATGGATTTAGCGGCGAATCACACTTATATTTTAAATGCGTTTTCGGGATGGTTGAAAATGGCTTGTATATGACCCTTATCCCCATCGTATTGTAACGCTCGCCGAAAATTTCGCGTAACTGAATTTGATAGCAGGAAGTTAGCCGACTAAAGCTACAGGAGAAATGGGCGTGGTCTTTCGAGTAATTAGCGGATTTACGTGAGCTGCTTTTCCAAGATATATACCAAATAAAACAATCAACGCATCATCTCAGTGCATAGTTGCCTCAGTGGAAAACAGAATTCACCCCATCGTACTTGTAAATTAGAACAAAATCATGTTTTTCAATTTAAGCATTATTATTAAAGCAGATACATTGACTCATAATGATAGTTTCGTTAATATATGTATAAATTTAAATTAATTTGTAACTTATAGAAAATTATTTAATAAATATGAATTAAATTGTAAAATAAAACAAATAAGATAATAAAATTTAGTAAGAAATTTTGTAAATAGTGTCACATTTGAGTAACCATTATGATTTAATAACTAATAATAATTTAGCTAAATACGAAATTAATAGATTATTAAACACGATTCTCAATTATTAAACTAAACCACCTCATTCCGATACAGTACTGTCCACATACAATTGTACAGTTAAGTTTGTTAGAACAATCATCCGAACAACCATGTGGCGATACACAATGTAGAGCGAACACACGGTATACCGTTTTAAGGACGTATGCCACGAGTACTTTTCTCGAGCCAACGGTTTAAAGTATCTGCGAATATCAAACAAACGCTTAAAAACACTTCTAAGAATTTAAAGCTTCTGGTTAGGAACTTACATGATTCTAACTACGCTTTTAATCCAATGGATTACTAAATAATTATGTGCTATCTGGTGTAAGCAATTGAAGCCGTTTTGTAAGGCGGGTCGGGTAAGTAAGCGAATTTACGTGGCGGGTAATATGACGAACTCGTCGTCTTAGCCGCTTTGTTTATAAATTATTTTAATGTTTTCCCTGTTAATTAAATTTACAGTATAACATGGTTAAAGTGTACGAAAGAAAGACCAACAGGCAGGGATGGTCTCGTGAGACAATGACCGAAGTCGTAAAGAAAGTGAAGGAAGGTGCAGCAGTTAATGCGATGGCAAAACAATTCAAATTACCCGAAGCTACGTTACGGCGTTATGCTAAAAAATATCTTGAGGGCGTAAGTATGCTCTGATGGATCCTCGAAGTTGAAGTTTAGGTTACCTCATCCATAAAATTGAAAATTTGATTATTTATTAGGCTTTTCCAACCAGCGCGGGACGGTCTAAATCAACCTTTTCTGACGAGCAACTTGCGATCCTTAAAAATCATGTAGAAAACCTAGACAAAAGAGCTTTCGGCGTAACGAGCGATCAGTTCGCAAGAATTGCTTTTGATTACGCTACTGTTCTTAATATTCCTCATCGATTTAACAACGATAAGAAGAAAGCGGGTAAAGATTTTATTCAAAACTTCATGAGCAAATTTAAATTTTCATTCAGGAAACCGGAAGCTACTTCTGCAGCGAGATTATCTGCCTTCAATAAAACAAACTTTGCACGTTTCTTTGATATTTATCAAAATATTTTAGCTGATAAAAACTACCAATCTCATCAAATTTTTAATGTGGATGAGACAGGCTGCTCGACCGTTCCCACCAAAACCCCTAACGTGTTAAGTCCAACGGGATAACGACGCGTTATCAAAGTGTCATCTGCCGAAAGAGGTTCCAATGTCAGCGTTCCATGCTGTATTAGTTCGGTTGGCCATTACGTCCCACCATTCTTCATTTTTCAGAGAGTACGAATGCAGCCACATTTCATGAATAATGCACCCCCTGGTTCTTTAGGCGTGTGCAATGAATCTGGTTGGATGAATGCAGAAACTTTCATTAAATGGTTAGAACACTTCATAAAAAACGTAAGACCTAGTGAGGATAACCAAGTTCTTCTATTAATGGATAACCATTCTTCTCATGTAACACTTCAAGCTGTAAATTTATGTCGTGACCATCACATTAGTATCCTAGGTTTTCCCCCGCATACTAGTCACAGAATGCAACCACTGGATGTTGCATTTTATGGACCTTTCAAAACCGCTTATAGCCGGGCGTGTAACGACTACCTAACGCAAAATCCGGGAAATGTTATAAACATTAAGGATATAGCTGGTATATTCAATGTGGCTTACAGTAGGGTTGCTTCAATCAATAATGCTGTACAAGGTTTTAAAGCGACTGGGTTGGTTCCATTAAACTCTCAAGTATTTCATGAGTTTGATTTTGAACCATCATTAACTACGGAAAATTCGTATAATTCGCCTGAAGTCTCTGCCGATAATATAAAACAAGCATCACAAACAAGCTTTCACGCTTCTTTAACTGCCGAAAGTACTGCAGAAGCTTCGTTATCTCATGAGAGTCCCCTTAGCTACTGAAGGGCCGGAATTAGTTGAGCTACCTCTTAATGGCCAACAAGCGGAGCCATCAAATGCAGAGCCAATGTTTGGCCTTCCGCCATTACCTCACGCTGCCAGAAAACAAACAAAACAGAGGAAAAAGTTACCTTCGATGCACATAACAAGCACTCCCGTTAAAAATGCGTTAGAAGAAAAACAAGCTGAAAAAGAGGCAAAAGAACAGAAAAAAGAGGAAAACAAAAGAAAAAGAGCTGAAAAGAAAAAGAAACTCACAAAATAGAAAACTCTAATTAATAATAAACATGTCAGACGCGTATTTTCGGATAACGATGATGATGAATCATCGGATTCCTCGATTTCAGTTTCTTATATAGACACTGATGATGATGCTGATAATGATGTAGTAGAGGAGCAGCTTTGCCTCGTGTGCAACGAATCCGGAAAGAGGGAAACATGGTTCGCATGTTCTATTTGCCAGAAATGGGCACATGCAGCGTGTAGTGGGCTAACCCATGCAGAAGCCAAACGCAAAACATATATTTGTGACTTTTGCTAAAGTAATATATATTTTGTTTAATTTGAGAATTAATGTTTTAATTAAGTTATTATTTTTGAAGTGAAATACAGTTATTTGTTTTGTTTATTATGTTTACTTTGATTTCCTATCGTGCGTCATCTTACCCGCCTAGTAACGTCATCTTACAAAATATACAAGAAATAGGACATTATCTGTATTTCATAAATAGGAAAAAATAAAAAAAAGCTTACTATCGTCATCTTGCCCCTTCCTCCCTACTGTGTTGAACACGGGCCATCTCTTTAAATTATCTTCGACATATAGGCGATATTCTCTAAGCCAATTACTTATTGTACGAGTATTGTGGCTGGAGCTAACCATATCACTTATAGAAAACGGATTAGTGATGTCTTTGTCATTGGTTTTCACTGGCAAAACTAGAGCGTAATACATAATACTTCTACATGTTTTGTACGGTTTTCACACAAGCCCGCCAGTAGCGTCTAGCTAAACGACCAATTCTAGGTCTTTATGGCTATTTCGAGTGTTATTAGATAAATCAGAATCACCAATTGACATATCTTTATTTTCTTACGGTTTGGTTAACGTTTTCAACGGGATCGAAAATTCGGTTCGAAGGAAACACTACGTCGTCGCAATTTGTTAAATTAATAATTTTATAGAGCGGCTTTATAATTTCGATTGAAATTATTTTTACACGTTCAGTGCGGTACTCTTGAGATAGAAATTGAATGACTTATCTTTTTCAATTAGGTAGGGAATACTCAATGAATTGACTGCATCTTTATCATCAGTGTTAATCGGATATTTACTCCCGTCATAAGCCAGTGGTATCATTGTATTTGCATCTGGACTAATTGTATTTGTTGTTTCTACATAATTAGGGCGCGTTTCTTCTTTAAAATTATTTGAATTTAGCAATTTGTGACGTAATTTCCAACTCCAAATATTATAAAGTAACGTTCGATTATTTTTATTATTGTTAATATGGAGCTCTCAGCAAAAATATTTCATCTCAGTTGTATCAGATATGGACAACTTATAAATAGATAAAGATCGCATAAGATTTCAATCGCCCCCGCTCATTAAAATTATGTCTTTTTTTTCTATAGTTGCAACAATTTTTTCCTTCCCATACATAAAAGGAAGTTGCTTTATGAAAAATAATTTGCTTAACTCAATCTACGTGATCGTTAAAATGCTTAACTTTGATATTTTTAACGAAAAATTATAGCAACACAATAAAAACACATAAATCGGAAGTACCATTCTCACAAATAGTTTGTCTTTATTTTCCTCTCTTTCTAACTTTGATCAAAAATTTGTCATTTCCAGCCCTTCTTTAAAATTTTGTTTATTGGCGAAGAGGTAAGAGACGAAAAGAAGAGAAGAAAACGCATCGTGTTGCCGTACTGTAAGGCGGCACATTGTCATATATGCTGCGTTTTTTTAAAACAGCTGCTCTAGACCGCGATAAATTATATTTTGATTTTTTAAACAATTCACATATTATTAAAATATTTGTGTTTCGGATTTACTCAATCGAATCCTAAAGAGCGTATACTAAGTCAATATCTTGCATTATATTATCGAATAAAGTTTATTTGTGCTTGTTCTCAACAACTCTGAACAACTCTTGATATTATGTAGAGTACAACAGAGTCCATCAAAAAACTTAATAATGCCTGAACTGACGAAAGAGGGAAATTTTTTTAGTACACAATTTTTTGATTGTTCCTTACTTCATTTACAACTGGAAATTTGAACGAATGAAAATGAAATGACATAATTGTATTTTTATAAGAAAAAATGGATATCTTAATGTTTGCTGGTGAAATTAATTAATTTATTTTAATATTGGATAGTATTGTGTTTAATTATAAACCAAAAATTAAATGTCAAAATGATTGACATGAAGTTAGTTAAAGTTGTTGTTCCAAATTTATTTGCCTAAATTTCCCTGTATTTTCCCTATATTTTATCGCGGTCTCGAACACCATATTTCAAAAAAACGCAGCAAGAATTGAAAAACCCTTTGCCGCGTAAACACTACTCGATAACCCACTACATGAGAATTCTAGAACTCTACACCTTTAAGAGTTATAAAATACAGTTAAAGATTGTGAGAGTAAAAATATTAAAACTTTAATTGTGGGTTATGTTGGCCGAATAGAACTCAGTCATTCTATGCAAATCATTAAAACTAATTTCGGCTTTTTCACGTTATTAACGAAATCTAAAAAAACTTTGGCTATCTAAACTTATCGTTCTAAACATTTCAAACTTCCGGTACAAACAATTTGCGTTTCATATATCGCTAACTGTAAAAATAAAAATTGATTTGTCTCTGTTCTCAAATGTTGAGATTTTGAAAAAAAAAAAAATTAATGCACACAACGTAATAAAGTCTTATAAAAAGAGAGATGTAGCGCTTTTTAACTTTAATAACCAAATCATAAATTCATCTCATCGCAGTAAAATCAAAATTTATATTTACAGAATACCTGCCAACAAGCCTTACACACAAAAAAAATAATTTATAAAGTTTTTATTTTAAAATGCGACAATTTATACTTTAAGATTAATAGCGGTGTAAACAGAAAACATTCTACATGTACTCAAGGAGAAAGCACCAACAACACAGCAACAAAAATTTGTTAAAATGAAAATGCGATGGAAAAATTAAGAACACAAAAACGAAATAACATTTAAAGTTTAGCATAATGAAGGCATATTTTAGTATGTAAATGTCTTGTATATTTTATTTACATTTAAATGAGGTTTTATAAAAACGTGGTGGTTTTGCCATTGCAAAATGATATATTATGGGCAATGGTGAAATTATTATAAATTTTATATATTTATATCCCTTTCTTCATATTATTAAGGGCTATCTTGGTACAACAGCCTTTTTGTAAAGTATTTTGCACAAAATATAATTGTACAAATTCTATTAAATGGTTTTCATAAATTGATTATGGCAACATCATGTAATTTAGGAAATAATTCCGGGCAACCTCTTATAGTAGAACTCACTCTAGAAGGTTTGGCTACTGTCTTTAAAAACATCTAACGAAAAACAATTCAATAGCGCTTTTTTTTGTATCTATTGTCAAACGCTTTATTCTTGAATCTTTACTTTATACGAAACTAACAAGAAGTTTGAAATTCTTAAAACTATAATTTTTTAACTTAAGCCTTAACCTATGTTAATACTTAATATCGGTGTGCATTATTATTATTAAATTATTATTAATTACTTAATTTTAGTGTTTTAGCTCAACATGCGTCAAATTATTAGATTATATTTCTTAGTTTATTAAATCTAGAGGATCTGCTCTGCGAAGCCGTTTGTATTTCGGTTGTCTTAATAGTTCTCTACAGTTGATATTTTAGACTGCATGATTTTATTGTCACTTCAACAGTTTTGATTCCTATGGATGTTGCTGTTTCGATTATACCGCGTTCTTTGTACAATATCTATATTTGATGCACTAGTTGGGCCCCATAGAGGGATACCATATGTCCATATGGGGATTACGATCGCTTTGTATAGTAGAACCTAGATCTAGAGAGAGTTTCGATTTTATTCCGATCGACCATTACATTTTAGAAAATTTTATATTTAATTGATTGCATTTTGTTTCAATGTGCTTTTTCCATATCAATCTACTATCGAGATGAAGACCGAGATATTTGACGTTTGTTCTGAAATGGTTCGTCATAAATGGTTTCAGTACATTTGGTTTGCATTCCGACTGTTTTAGTACAAAATGTTGGTTAAAAATTTATGGTTATGTTACTATAATATTTTTTTCTTTGTAATTTATCAATTAAAATTTTAATTTTAAATTTAGTTACAAGTTACAATATTTTTCTGTCAATTTAATTAAGCCAATTTGATATGCGTCTGATAAATATACTGATAAAATTTATTCGATTTCGTTAAACTTATCTTGATGTGCTTGTTTTTTAAATAACGTCAATTCAATGAATATATATTTGTCTCTTGTCTCTATCTCACTTTTATTTTATTTCAATGTTTTGAATTAAAATTATGTACAAATTCTAAACTAATTAAAATAATGTAAAATAACAGTGTACTCCACACAACTACATAGAAAGGCTTTAAAATTTAAATTGGAATTAGCAGAAGTCCAATTGGATGTGTATACGTATATGATTTTATTCTATTGGAAAATCTATGGGATACTTCGCGGGCCCATAATAAAGCCCATTACGGTTTCAAATTCTTTGTCGGGACTGTATATCCAATTTGCATTTACAAATATTTTAAATTTAAAAACTGGTTATAACGAGAGTTTAACGAATACTTACTCATTACAAACAGTTAGGACATACTTCACACTCGTATAACGATAATGACTCGTATAATGAAAACGGTTTGCTCGAAATGTAACGGGTTATCCAATTCGAGGTTGATAAAGTAGAAATCTGTATACCGACATCTGTCAAAGATAAACGTCAAGTACGCTGTCATTTATTTAGTTGACATTCTGCCATTCTGCTTGACATTTTAACGCGTTGGTCGATTGTTAAATGCTCCATTAAGAATATGGAGCATTTAACAATCGACCAACGCGTTAAAATTATTAAATCTTATTATAAAAATAGTGATTCTGCCGTATCCACATTTCGCGCTTTACGAGCAGATTATGGTCGTCGTAATCGTCCTACAAAGCAAACCATATTGAATACAGTGAATAAATTTGAACAAACTGGATCTGTTACTGATATTGTAAGGTCTGTGCATCATCGAAACATTCGCAATGCTGAAAATATCGCTTCTGTAGCTGAAAGTGTGGAAGAAGATCCAAATTTGTCAATTCCTCATCGAGCTCAACATTTAGGCCTATCTTATGGCTCATTATGGCGCATTTTGCATCTGGATTTGCATCTTCATCCGTATAAAGTCCATTTGACACAAGAGCTAAAGCCTGCTGACCATGGACAACGAAGAACATACGCAAATTGGGTGTTGGAAAAACAGGCCGTCGATGCTGATTTTTCGAACAAAATTTTCTTCAGTGATGAAGCTCATTTTTCGCTTGGTGGATACGTTAATAAGCAAAACTGTAGAATTTGGGGCTCAGAAAATCCACAATTGATTGTAGAGAAGCCATTACACCCGGAAAAAGTCACTGTTTGGTGCGCATTGTGGTCTGGTGGTGTGATTGGGCCGTATTTTTTTGAGAACAACCATGGACGAACCGTTACCGTCAATTCTGAGCACTATGGCCGCATGTTAACCGATTATTTTTTTACGAAAATCGAAGATTATGATCTTGACGATATGTGGTTCCAGCAGGATGGAGCAACCAGTCACGTAACACGAGCAAATCGAGATCTTTTGCAAGAGAAATTTCCTGGACGTTTGATTTCGCGATTGGCTGATGTCAATTGGCCTCCAAGATCCTGTGATTTAACGCCTTTGGATTTCTTTTCGTGGGGCTACGCGAAAGATCGTGTTTACGCAAACAATCCTCAAACTCTTGACGAATTGAAAACTAATATTCGTAAGGTAATGGCCGAGATACCGCCCGAAATGTGCCGAAAAGTCATTGAAAATTACCGCAAAAGAATCAAGGCCTGTAAGAAGTCCCGTGGAGGACATTTGAATGATATCTTATTTAACTAAAAATGGCAAGGATCAATCTGTAAAATGAAATAAAAATTACAATACATTCCGAATATTTTGTGTGTTTTTTTTAAGTTTACTTTATCAAGCTTGAATTGGATAACCTTGTATATATTTATAGACAATGTGCGATAAAATTTTAAACCCGTCTTTTGCCAGTTTAAATTTATCCAAATGAATATTTTTAATTAATTATACATTACATATGTTTTTCACGTATGCGAATAAAAATTTTGATTAATGCCACTTGACATTTAAATGCGAATTACTCGTATCGTCGCTATATAGAAAAGATTTACAGTAGGTTAATGCATTGTGGAAGGATCGCGCATACACAAAATACAGAATTAAATTTGCATAAAATTTCTACGTACAATATTTATAAATACGGCTATAAAATAATAAATTTAGAATATTTTTATTGAACATAAATTCTTGTCGCATACATGATATAATGTAGCAAAATGATTATAATTTATATTAAAAACAACTAGCATCGAATTGACGAAGGTGACATAAATTTTTTCCACTGTATATTCATCTTACATATTCAGCTGCAGAGCAATGCTGGAATATTATTAAAACTTCCCCGTATGATATATTTATATAAAAAGATTTATGTACTACATGAAAGGATAGTCAAACTAAAAATAAAAAAAATCCCTTAAAAAATTTATTTTTTTTAGTTTTTGCTCCCCCTTTGAAAACAACACGGCTAAAGCCATGTGACACTCACAAGAGAGCAACAAAGAAGAAAATCTTTTGATGTTTTTTTCCATTAATGTTAACACAAAATGTATAAAACATAATTCTTGATCATATCTTTAAACATTAAATTATGTGTATATGTATGTGTGTAGTAAAAAGAAGCGAATACATGTTACTCATGCCTGTGTTGGTGTGTATGATGCTAAAACGGAAAAACTGACTTGTTGCATTAAAATCAAGTGAAAATCTGGTAGGGAAAAATCTCTTGTGGTTGTGGGAAATTAAAGTTAAAGAAAATTAAGAATAACATATGTCAACATTATGTCACGACATACAAGGTATTTTTGTAAATATAGGATCCGAAATGGACGATAACGTTAAGTTCAAATTAAATTTCCAAATCTAATTACCAATTCCTATCGCAAATGGTAATTTAAGCTCGTATATATAAGTACCTTTTTCCCCATCTGTACTTGAAGCTTATTTTATTCAAATTGAATGGATTATTTACTTTTTTGATTGTTGAATAATAATCGTAATAATAAAAAACCGTAACAACAACGTTATATGGTATACACAAATGTGAAAAAGACCATAAACATAATGTAGATGTATACCTACAATAAGAAAATTTTCTGGCCTTCATCCATTATTCATGTGCAATTTTATTTTTATTTTCCATTTCCACTGTTCCGAGTGAGAAAAACGATAAGAAATGAGGGTGAAAATATTCTAGATAGATGATTATTTTATTGAATGGTGGCCGAGATGGTTGTGGCATGATTATCTCATATCAGGCATTCACAAATATATAAAAATGAAATAGTAGAATTAATAAAACTTTAATTAGTGTTCGTTAAATATTATATGAGAGAGATGCAATCTCATTATCATCATTATCGTTGTCATCACAATTATACATTTTTTATTGGTTTTCCATTTTAACTGGGTGTACAAGATATACTCTTGAAAGATAGGTAATTCCCTGGAAATTATGATTAAATAATTAATTTGGATGTTTCGTATTTGCTTTGTAATGAACAATAGAAATTTCCATATTGTACTCGTTATAAATGCTTAGTTTCGTTTATTGTCATTGTTAAGACAGTAGTATGGTACAAAAAACAATTTAATTTTTTTTAAATTATTAATAAATTATAGGGCCACCGTTCTCGGGTTAGTGTTTTTTGAGTTTATTGTGTAGAATAAACAAAACGGAAGCTATGTTAATTATTGAAGACTAGAAAAAATGGAGTGGTGAATATGATGTGGATAACACCGAATTTTCTTTTACCACGAATGTATACATTGATCATAGATATCCAACGGTACTTCGGTCGCATTTTTGAAAAACTCCGTAAATTTGGCAATTCTACTAAGCATTTTGTTTAATCGGTCAATAATGTTCGTGCAGCACCGAACGTAGTTCGATTCTCCCGATCAGTTTCCCAAAATTTATGCTTAAACGACGTTTTTTGTCAAAAAAACTGTTTTTCAACAAAAATTCGGTCCAGATGATTTGATTGACCCGGATGAAACCTCATCCCTAAAATTTTTCCACAAATTGTTAGATCCCAGAGGATTTTGGTCGACATCGGTTCACCGGCAGTAACGGCTAGAGATTGCAATATTTTCCTGAAAAAGCAATACCGGTATTTTGGTATTGAATTTTCCCAAAACCGCGATCCCGGTTTTAAAACCGGTATTTCAGAAAATAATTTTAACTACTAACAAATTTAAAAAATATAACGATTTTATTTCAAGAAATTCCAAATAGAAATATAAAATGTGACATACATGTATTATTTTTGAATCTGGTTAAAATATGAGCGTAAGAATGATCAATCGTGATCTAATCTTTGTACAGATTATTCCTGCAGCTGAGAAGGCTCTTTCCGATTTCACACTTGTTGGTGGTATAGATAATAGGCAATCATAGGCAAGTTGTAAGTATTTACCTCTTATGTTTTCAGCTTCAAAATAAGTAATTTCTTGTCGAATAACTTTTTGTAGGTCTTAAGTATTTTTTTGTTTTGAAATACTAGCCCCAATTTTATTTTGATTATCTTGGGTTGAATTTGAAATCGCCATTTATCTTGGGTTGAACAAGCTTTTCTTTCAATGCATGTTGAGGCTCATGCTCTGCAGCTGGACGGGAACGGGATATCAATATGTTCAATTTCTGAACTTTCGGTTTGCTCCTGTTATATTTAGATATTTTATTTTTAAACATTTCTTCGTCGTCGGTCTTATCTTCAGCGCTGTTGGGATTATGTCAATATCTAAGAACGCTGGTTAATTCAGTTTGCCTTTCACACATTCGAACTTCTAGTTCTTTACTTAGCGCGCTATTCTGGTTCGCCAATTCCTTGAACATGAATTTCACTGCAGCATTTGCACTTAATAGACTAGAATCTTGACGTCAACAAGCTTGGACTGTTAACTTAACTGGAAGTAAAGCTGAAATAATTGTTGAGCCTAGAGAAAATTCCTCTTCAGTTATTCGAATCTCAGCATTTAAATTTAAATCAATAAGTGCTTTCTCAATGCAATGTTTTAATTGGAAAAATCGCTCAAGCATTAAAAGCAAACTGTTCCAGCGCGTTTTTGCATCTAAAATTAATGACAAGTCCTTCCCAAATTCTTCCTTTACGTATTTTTGTAATGTTTTATCATTTTTCGTAGGTGAGCGACGTGAATAGCTTCACGACTTTTCTGATTTTATCAATTAACGGTCCAATCGCTCGGTGACGGTGAGTTATTAAATAGGAACTGCGATTATTAACTTCACTTTCACTGTCTATTATTGTTGGGCCATTTTCATAATAAAACTCTTCATCTTGGTATTCATTCGTAAGGTCCTCGTCACAATCAACTAAATCGCTTAAGTTATCAAATTCCTCTCGATCTTGAGTGTGGATTTCTTGATCTTGACGATTGTAGGGCACTTTAATGACGGCTAATTGTATACCGTGATGTTGGTTTGCTTTAACTAGTCTACCAACTTTAGTCATGACTGCGCTCCTCTGTGGTAATGCTAACAATATTTGTATCTAAGGAAAGGTCATTTTCTGTTAATTTTTTCTCTCACGCTCAACACATTTCCCTGCTGGTAATGAACCATGAACGCGAGCTAATCCAAGGTTCCAAAAGCGTTTGCATGAGGTATGTTCATTAATAAAGGGTGTTTTTTAAGAGGTTGCCGATTTTTTTTTTGAATAAAACACATATAAAATTATGAAATGACCAAAATTTTTTTTTATTTGGTAGATAATTTTTTGGCATTTAACATTTAAACACAATTTCTGGCATATGGCTACCACGACTATTTTTCACAAATGTCATTCTGGAGGTCCAATTTTCCAGCACTTTTTCAAGCATTTGAGGGCGTATGTCAGCAATGACACGTTGAATATTGGTTTCCAAAGCGTCAATCGATTGAGGTTTATCCACATAAACCAATGACTTCACGTATCCCCACAAAAAGTAATCGAGTGGCGTCAAATCGCACGAACGCGGAGGCCAATTCACCGGACCATTTCTCGAAATAATGTTGTCGTTGAAAGTTTCTTTCAATAAGTCGATTGTTTCACGTGCTGTATGGCAAGTGGCACCATCTTGTTGAAACCACATTTCATCCATATCCATATCTTCAAGATTTGACAACAAAAACTCATTTAACATGGTTCTGTATCGATTTCCATTCACGGTAACGCGTCGTCCTTCCTCATTTTTAAAGAAATATGGACCGATGATCCCACCAGCCCATAGACCGCACCAAACAGTACATTTATCAGGATGCATTGGTAATTCTTGAACGGCGTGTGGATTATCTTTGCTCCAAATGCGACAATTTTGTTTGTTGACGTATCCATTTAACCAAAAATGCGCCTCACCACTGAAGAGAATTTTACGGTAAAAAAATGGATCTTCGTTCAATTGATTTAACGACCAATCACTGAATTCACGGCGCAAACGATGGTCGTGTGGCTTTAATTCTTGCACCAATTGAATTTTGTATGGCACCAAACCCAAATCTTTACGTAAAATTTTCCATAAAGTCGATGGACAAAGTCCAATTTGCTGAGCACGACGACGAATCGATAAATTGTCGTTTTCTTCGACACTGGCCTCAACGACAGCAATATTTTCTTCTGTACGAACTCTTCTCATTCTTGTCGGTGGCTTGGCATCCAAAAGAGTGAATGTAGACCGAAATTTGGTAATTACGTTCTTTATGGTGGTCTCTGACGGACGATTATGTGCACCATAAAATTCACGAAGTGCTCTATAAACATTTTTAATTGAACACTGATTTTGAAAATAAATTTCCACGATTTGAAAACGTTGTTCTGGAGTTAACCTATTCATAATGATTTGCCAAACAATACTGAGTAGAAATGCCACTTTGAGCTGTCAAAACAACTGTCATAAAATAAAACGACATCTATCGGAAAAACAAACCTCCTAAAAAAACACCCTTTATTTAAATATCGCCTATTTTTGATGAACGTCCATTCATCAAATGTAAGACTGAATCTTAGACCCTGAATAACTTTTGACAAAAGTCCTTAGTCATTTATTTACGAATCTCCTTGCTATAGTCCATTACAATTTTTCTTATAGAGTTTCCAGATGTTGGTATTTTTGGAAACCTTCGAGCAATTATTCCTTTTCTGACGTCTGTTGAAGTGCTGATTATATTGAAAGCCAATCCATCTCTTGCTGTCATACGAACTAGAATTGCAGGAAATGTCTCAATGTCCATAACAGTGAAATATTTTGTAATTTAGCCTCTAGAAGACGAACTCATTGAAATAATTTCAGTATCAGAAACAGCAGAACCGGTCATTGAAATAATTTCAGTATCAGAAACAGCAGAACCGGTTGAATTTCTTTTAGATAAATTAATTTTGTGTACACTTTTTAGATGAGTACGTAACCCACTTGTACTTCCACCCTGGATTTTTATGATATGTTTACACTGTTTACAGTTTCCAATTTGGCCTTTCTTTTCACGCATGAAATAAAACCAGGTAAAACTGCATGCCTAAACTATTTTCACAAATTGGAAGATCCCAGTGATTTTTAGCCGAAATCGGCCCCTAATTTATCATCCAAATTCTAGTTTATAAGCCCATGCATAGAACCTAAAACACTGTAGTTCAGTCTACCGGTTGAACCAGCCTACGGGTAACCGATATTGGGACAACCAAAAACAATCGTATTCCCGTTCTTATAATTGAATTGCTTAGTTTCCAAATCATATTATCAATAGTTAGTAATGTTGGTTGAGTTGAAATTTATTTCTCGCATATCTTTTGGCAAATTAGCCTACTTCATTAAAGGCGGCATTTTGTGTAATTTGCATTACACGGAAAATTAGTGTTTTAGGGCACCCAACAGTTGGAAACATGTTGAGTAAATTTGAAGCCAACGTTCGGAAAATGTTTAGCACCATGAAATTAACAAATCAAATTGGCGATGATTTCACTAATCATGATAGGAGACCTGAATACGCCCTTTAGCTGTTGTAACTTTGATTCCAAAGGTTTACTATGATCCTGTAACGTTTCCTGAAACGCTATTTGTATCGATACTAAACAACCATCGGTGAGGAAACCCTCAAATAGAAGCATCGTCATCGAATTTTTCTGCATCAAGCGTTGTTACCATTAAAAATAATAATTACAGTTCTGGTCAGAATCATGTGACTTTCTTAACGAAACCAAATAAAATGTTGGTTGTGTCCTTTCATGGGTTTCATTGATAAGCATAACGGTAACTATACGAAACTTAATATGGGTATGAGAGAAATTCGTCTATGGGCGGCAGACAGATATAGCGGAAACACGTGGGGCTTGTGCACAACCGATTTGCTTTTGTCCAATGTAAATTCAGCTTACGCTTCATCCATACAAATTCCTCAATATTTATGAAATGCTTGTGTGGTTTTACCGATATTCAGTTTGTTCTGGCCAAGCCAACTGAGATTTACATTTGACTGAGATATTCGCCATTTCCTGGTACGGGAAGTTACGTAAGTTATATTGCCTGAAGTCCTTTGGTCAAACTTTTGCATTTTGGATTAGATGATTTTACGTATTATTATGTAGTTCTGGTGTTGTTGTCGACAGTGCCTGTCGATTCTAGATTTGTTCGATATTCTCCTAAAATAGCAAAAGTGTACACAAAATTACTATTTTTCCGATTATTCCGTTTTCCGAGCATAATTAGCAACGCATTTTAATATAAAAATTTGAGTTCAAAGTTTTAAAATGTGGAGTAAATAAATATCTCTATCTTGAAATTGTTCCATTAACAGAGAAATCATAGAATTTGCTGTTTGCTAAGTTAAAAAGTAAGTTTCGACATTTGCCGTGTTTCATAACACCCATTGATCCGGATTAGTTCAAATTTTATATGGAAAACCTGATCCAAATCTTGTTTTCGATCACAAATTTTGATTTCAATTCTAGCAAGTGCCTCTATGTTGTTTCATAAAGCATGGGCCGAACCGGATCAGATCATGCATCAAGAAACACAGCTATTGTCGACATATTTTCTATACTCTCTACATTGTCGACCCCACTTTTTTAATTTTCTAGAAAATACCGCACAACACTGCACAATAGTAGTTAGCCTACATATCTCTAAAATTAGAGATAAAATGAGAAGAAAACCTGTACATGACCTAAAAGTAACTAAATCTTAAAAAATATTTTCATTTTGCTTATCTTAAGTTGGACGATGATTTTTTCATTACTTCGGTTTAACTTATTTTCTAGTTTTCCGAATGAATTCCCAATTCAATACAGCCTAATTTGGTTTAGATATATTTTTCTTCTGTTGAAGATAAAAATTATATTTACGAGAAAAGTTTTTCCTTTCACCCAAACTCCTTTGGAAAATTATTTGGTTAAGAGTTTTGTTAACAAACAACCAGAAATTATTAACGTTATCTAGGTAAGCACAATATACATAATTATCGTATAGGTAGGTAGCTTCTTATAATTATCGATCTCATTATTTTTTCTACTTGTTCGTATCGTATATCGATTTAACCGCAGATAGTTTTTTCTAATTTTTAAATATATATAGTTAATTAAATTTCGATTGAAACTAAATTAAAATATTTTTTTGTAGGCTACACAGGCTGGCAAAAAATCTTAGATAAAATTCGTGTTTATAAGTATGTATAGTTAAAGCTCAACTAATTAAAGTTTCCTGTTAACCCCAAAACTATAAACAGTACTTTTTTAATTTAATAAACTTTTTATAACTTTAATAAACGATTTTTTTGTGCTCTGATAATCTAATGTACGAGTATATATAAAATGGTACATGCATGGTTTTGACGTGTCTATTAATATTTATTGATTTTCAATTAATATTTTGATATACGAGTAAGCATACCGCATACATACGACAGTATAAAATATAATTAATTAACTAATTATAATTACGAGTATATGTGAAGTGTAAGACTATACATGTGCTATACACTAAAAATTCTGTAGTCACGTGTTTAGGAAATTGACCTTTTACACTGTCATAAATTAATATTTCTTGTTGTAGGTAGGATTAGTTTCAGGTTAGTAACCAACTGTTTAAATTATAAATGTTATAGGTTTACTTACTTCCGAGCCAATTAACAAACCAAAAGGTTTTAAATTTCTGTGTCAGTCATGAATGAAAGTTAAAAGACAAATTAAACCTTTTAGTCACAACTCGCATTAAAATCAGTCCGCAACCTAACAAAAAAATCAGCAAAGTAATACAGATAAAACGATGAGGTAAATAAATTTGCTGCAAACTTTTTTTAATTTTTTGTTTTGTATTTGATACGAGGCATAATGGTAAAAATTTGATGAATATCTATATGACAGATTAGATCTAAAAATAGAAATTTTTTTAAGGTTCATGCCATATACTCGTATTATATACACAGTATATAAAAAGGTGAGTTCTGACACTCTTTAGAATTTCGCAAAAATAACATCAATGGAATTAAATTGAATGTGAGGGAGGACAATTAGTTTTGTGACGTAACTAGAAAGCTTGTTTGCATAAACGGGAATTTTATTGTGGGTGAAATGTGTAAATGTAAATTTAGAATGTTGGATCAGTCCCAGCCTGACACTGAATTTGTATCAAGTAATATCCGACCGATCAGATGATTTTTTTTTATTCGGACAGTTTATTTTTTCTACACTGAGAGATAAAACGACATATTATCAATGCAAACCACCTTAAATAATAAAAATATGACTAGAGCCCGGAAGCACGAAAAACACGTCAAATACTAATATGTATGTATACAAATATGCAACAAAATATATTGAAATGTAAGGCGTTTTGGTTGTAAGGTAAACAGTATTTATTAGTTCAGGTACATTATAGAAAGAAATTAATTCTTATGAAAATTGGTAAAACAACAATAAAATTAATAAAATAATTAACTTAATATTATTTGAATTTAACAAATTAATTAAATTTTTTTAAAATTGCTATTCATGAATGTTACATTGAACAACAAAATGCTTTTTTCAGTTTTCAAATTTAAATCCTTGGTGGCGATCAGTTAGGAAAGGTTTTTTATTTCGAAAAGCTTCTTTCAACCTCAGCTGATTTTAAATAGCATAGAGAATATGTCTGGGGATCAACAATAATTTGATTAATTTGTTTTAGCAAGGCTAAACCTGACTTTCTTTCACGAAACACCGACTTAATTTTTTCAGAAATATAGGGCCTTAATTTTTGCTTCAATTCGACTTTGCTCTGCTAATGACTCTGGAAGCACTAATGTTCTACTTTCAAGTTTTGTCTATAACTTATGGCAAAAATCCAAAATTTTCCGAAATATAAACTAAATCGTTTTGTATTTTGGCATTAAAAAGTAATTTATTCGCTTCGGGGATTGACGTCGCGCCATCATCTCGTAAACTATCAATAACATCTTTGATTTTTTAAAAGTGGGTGGAATATTAGACCACGGCTTCCAGCCAAGTACCCCAACGTGTTAGCACAGGTTGCGAGGGTAAAGGAATATTTCCAGCTATTTCAAAAATACTCTTATTTGGGTTTTGGTCCCTGATCGTTTCTGCTAGGTTATGAGGTCCATGGATTACACAAATAACATTGATCATTTTTGGGTATAATAATTTCAACCTTTTACCAGCTTTCACCATGTATGGCGCCGCATTGCGCCAAAAACAGTAAGACATTGTTTTTCGAAAAATTTGTGCCTAAAAAGAATAGAATGAAAAATCTAACTTTTATAATTGATTGTGTGATGCCCTAGCCTAAAATATTAATCGATTCGTCGAAACATTTCGCAATTGTGGTCGAATTCGTTTTTTCTACTTGCTTAACATTTAATATGAATGGTTGATTCCCAAAAGTAGCTTCGTCTAATGTTCCAACAACCACATTTGCCGTGTATCTTCTCAATACGTCGGTCGTTTCATCAATTGAAAGCCATATTTTCTTATTATTCGTTTCATATATTATTTTGTTCATGGTTTTTTCATACGCTGTATAGTAAGATAATTTTTCCGCAGCGTTGACTCGTGGGGGACTGCGTTACTCGTATAATTTTGAAGAAATTTTCGAAAAGTAGGGTTTTCAATTTTCCAAAAAGGAATATCCGCAGACGAAAGAGCTTCACATAATTTTAAATTAAAATCGGATTTCTTATTGTCGGCCCCTAGTCTGTGCACTATCAGTTCTTGTTTACTAGTCGATTTTTTATTTTGTATTCATGGAGATTCGTTTTCAGGTGTTGTTCAACCTGATATTTTGTATTTGATCCGCCTTTTTTATTGCACAACGTACAAAGTAAAACGTGGCCATCGCTTTTCAAGGCACCATCTCCAATATTTCGCGCAAATCTATTTAACCGGCTTGTGGTATTTTCTTAAATTAATTAATTTTTAAGAACAAATGCCAGGCTTACCGCTCACACAAAAACAACTTTGCGCCATAAAAATGGTTAACAATTGGTTTACTTGACAGATACCCATCAAGCGAATTCTTATTTAATTATACGAATTAATTATACCTATAACCAACACGGAATTCGTTCGGATTTTCGAATTAAATAAGTTATATCCAAACAAGCGACAAATATGCAATTATAGCCAAATCATAATGATGCCAAAATAATCAATTTAGTGTTATTCGAATTTCTATGTTTAATATAAAAATTATGATCGACTATCAATAAAAATTTGCATGAAGACCCGGGCGCTACTTATGACCGAAAAATTCGTTTGCATTTAAGACATGCGATAAATCGATGCAAAGTAGCAATGCACCTTGTGTGGTTAAGTCGTAAACCACTTCAATGTGCACTGCCTTCGTGCATTTATAAATATGCAAATGCACGTACCGTTACTCGAATATTTGGACGACCCACTTGCGAAACAATACTGCCCTTTAAACGGCCCGCAGAGATCGCATCCGGATACGGTAAATGTTCGCTACGGAGTAACATGATACGTTCATCGAATTTACCAGAGATCAGTATGTACCATCAATAATCGAGTAAACCGATGAGTCGCCAGCAATAAAATTTGATGTTGTTGCTGGAATGGCAGGTCAGCATTGTGGAGTGTGCCCCCTACCCGTAGTAATCCTTTATACATAAACGGATACAGTGAGCGTAAGTTACTTTCTAAGCATTCGAATAAAGCTTGAAGATTTAGTAAACAGGTAGAATTCATCAGTTTTCGTTTTTTCTTATGTGTGCTGCCAAAGCTGTGTTGCTGACTGCTATGTATTCCAAATTGTTATGTTTAAATCAAATTTTGTAATTTTAGGCCATGTTTGTTCATCTTCTATCAGAAGCCGAGGTTCATACCGCCACAAATCCAGTTCAATCAATTCATTCGGCAGTAATTCTTTGATATTGCGCCTGCCGTATTGGGAACTATTGTAACATAGCACCTCGCTAACGGCTTAGATATGTCCTAAATTCCGAATTTATTCGAAAGCATGTTGTTTGAAAATCCACCCAATAATACGATGCTTCAATATGAATGCCCAAACGTTTCCTCGTTTGTTCATCAGTACGGCCGCCGTAACAGTGTCGCTTACACTCTAGATCGAACTTAGATATCGCGGTTGTCATCCACTATTGGCGCGATACTAGTTAGTTTAGAAGATGACAATATTGTATGAAACATTGCATGAAATTGTATGAAACTACTGACATTCCACAGTTCGAAAACAAATTCCGGACCTATCGCCTCTCTAAACCAATTTAAAGAAACGGTAAACCAAAATATTTCAAACAATTCTTTGGGCATGCAAGGGTTGTGAAGGTCAGTAAACGAACTGAACGTACGTTTTGAAAGGTTCGAAAATCGCACGAACTAACTAGAAAACGCTAGATGAGTAAAATCTTGTAACAACAGTTACTCAAGGTCAAATTATCGATCTCGTTCAGTAGACCATATAATGTGTTGGCACCATTACAGGTTGGTCACTTCACTAAGAAATGCAATAAACTGAATTGTAGTTTTAAAGCTTATGCTGGAGTAACCGCAGTTCGCCGTTTATTCATTAAGTGTAAAAACAGTCAATTGTTCTAGTTGACACAGGCGCTGATATTTCTGTCAAACCTGTTAATCTGTTAATCGAAGATCAACATCTTCAGCTACCAGCTGTAAATGGTTCTTCGATTAAAAGGTTGTAGACGCTATCATTAAACTTGGGACTTTGCTGGAAATTTCGACATCCATTCATTATAGTTTCGATCAACAATCTCAATCTGTGGTATTGATTTCTTGGTAAAATTTGATTTAACGGTCGAAGGTTTATTCGGTTCATTGCTAAAAGAATTTCCGGAACTCACCCAGGAACCAAGGTATGACTTACCCGTGAAACATAATGTAGCTCACAGAATTGTACAGACGGCCAACTTCCGTTCTGCAAACCTCGTCGACTTGACCTTGAGAAATTTGCATTATGCT
The DNA here is from genome assembly GCA_963691935.1 of Nephrotoma guestfalica. Lineage (NCBI taxonomy): Eukaryota > Metazoa > Arthropoda > Insecta > Diptera > Tipulidae > Nephrotoma > Nephrotoma guestfalica. The sequence continues at coordinate 137,468,585 of OY829913.1, read as the reverse complement.
CAAACGCTGCCACTATTCCTGCTGAATGATATCCATTGCCTCACATACAAGATTTCTCACATCGTTTACATGGTGAAATTTTTAGGCACAAGAGGATCAATTTAAAACAACAATAACAACATCGTTTGGATTGTTCGATTTCTGTCAGATGACTTTTGGTCTGAGAAACGCAGGTCAAACATTTCAACGATTTATTTACGTCGATGATGTGCTGCGATTATTAGATAACGGTATCACGAATCCCTATTCACTTATCTAACTGTGAGTTTGGTGTTCCAAAACTAAATTTTCTGTGTCACGTGATAACTCAAAATTGAATTCAACAGTCAATATACGGAGTCTTCCCGATCAAAGTATTCCCACATCCGACTACATTACGATATATTTCGTTTCTGCGTATTGTTGGAAGGTAAATTATTACCACAAACTTTTACCCAACTTAAGCAAGGTAAAAAAGCTATATTCTTTTGGCCGTCTGAATGTCAAGTAGCTAACTGCACGTTACATTGCACACCCTATCATTAATGAACACAGAACAAAAATATTCAACATTTGATCGTGAGCTTCTAGCAATTTTTACAGGAATAAAAATGGAAGGTCATGAATTTCGCGTGTAAACCGATCTCAAATCTTTAGTGACAGCAATTAATTAAAGGAAAGAAAGTACTCCGAGACCAACTCGTCAATTAAAATTCATCGCTTACTTCACTACGGACATTCACGAAGATATTTCCGCTATGACTTTCATTGGTTCAGATATCGATAAACTATTTCGATCGCTGAAACAGGATGTAGAATTTAAAGCTTATTTAGTTGGCACAATTCCACTTAATAAAAGGTTAAAACCTTAAAAGATCTCACCGAACAACGACTCGAGGTCAATATAATGTGAAACGTAGATTACGACTTCTCGACTTTATATCCCGGAACCAATGAAACATCAAATCATTGATAACATTCACAAACTAACATCCTAGAATCAGAGCATCAAGGAAAACGCCTCAAAGTGGTTTTGGCTATCAATGCACAAGGATTGTTCCAATTGCGCTAAACTGCAGTGACTACCAAAAATTAAAAGTACCAAGACACACTCGGTCTGAATTCCAGAGATTAGAATTATCATCGGGACGATTCGAAAAAATTCATATAAATCTGGTAGAGCCATTAGCACCACATTATGCAAATATACTTACCATAATCGATCGTTTCATCCGATGGTCCGAAGCTATTCCAATTCAGGATAGCATCCAACTTCATCACCAGATCGATAACCCATTGGAACTTACTAGCGATCAAGGTCCAAACAGTTTGCCAGAACGATAAACGTAACGAATTTTATCACCTTACCAATATTTTGGTCTAAAAAATTACTAATTCGATTCGGAAGCAATGGGAAACTGGTTGTCAAACCGGCCAACTGGTAGTGATTTAAGCATGCAACTTTATGCTAAAATACATGGAAAAGAAGTTCAACAAATATTCAATCAGAACTACCAACCAACCAATTGGCGGTTGTCAACTATTCTTCCGCGAAGGCGCCTTATCGTCCGGATTAATCCAATTATCAATATGTCCCAGAATAGTATGTGAATCATGCTGTATAGTGATGAATGTAGTAGAAGCTGTGATCTGTTAGAGCATCTTCACTCTTTTCTAGAGTTGCAATTTGGTTTTCGAGGTCGTTTGTTGCTGGTGTTGTGATTTGCTCTAGCGAACTATCTTTATGTATGAGCTGAAGTCCTTTAGGTGACTACCTCCAAGTAATAGTAAGATATGAACCGTTTTGGTCATATTACTTCCGGCTGTCCCAGTAGCAAATAATTATTGACTCAGCATCTTTTAATATGCAGTCGGGATCAATCCTTATTAGACCAGAGTGTTTGAATGTGTATGGCTGGATCCCATTATGGCAGATGACATCGACCGTATTTTCGTGTGGTACTACGTAAATCCATTAATTAGGTGTGCGGTCCTTAATCCAATGGTTGGTTGCGTTCATCATCTTGCTCACTATGTGGAAATTTTTGTTTCGTTGTAGTATGGATAATTCGCATAGCTGTTGGTTCATAATTAGCGAAATTTTACATAGGAATTGGGTTGCTTTAAAAATTTGACAACGGTGGGGGGGGGGTGACCCTTGTCATGGTTGCGAAATATTCCCTGCGGTCATATATGGCGAGATATTCGGTTGAGGTGACAATTTGTGATTCAGTAGTACCGTGATGTATATCTGGCACAGGAACTACTGACAACAACGTATAGTCAAACCGGACCCTTTCCTCATATGTTCGATATTCCTGGTTCACCATCATTTCTTGTCGTAGTTGGTTCTGCCTCCTTATTAAGTTGTTTATTGATGTGGCAGTGAGGTTTGTATTATGTTTTAACATCTTGAGTGAAAATTCCAAACATATGTTCAAGTATGATACCTGTTGGATCTCCAAAACTCCGTTTCACGCGTTGTTTTTCCTTGTTGCTGCTTAGTACCAACTTATTATCAGTGACCAGGTTGCTGAATTGTCTTTGCAGCTGTTCTATAATTTTACAGGTTAGTCCAGACAGGTTTATACATTGCTTGTAATTCACTGTGGACTACCTTGTTGTTTTTTATTTCTTGCCAGTAGCTGCTCATGTTGTATTGAATCGCCACAGAGTCCATTCCATAGCGACAATTTCTAATTTGCGTAGCTTGTCGAAGTAAATGCTTGTAGGCTGGTTAAACGATTTAATTTTGACCTTGGCGCTAACGAGCCCGAAAAGACAGCATACTGAGAGTACGGCTGACGCTAGGTGGTTCATCCTTCCTATAGTTTTGGCACGATATGGTGGTTGTTGTCTAGGCGATGGCTTGTTATTCTCAGTATAAGTTGTACTGGCATCATTGGTTGCTACGACCTGCATCGGTTAGACTGGTTCTATAGGTAGAAATATCTCCTCTGAATCACCGTTTATAAGAAGCTTATATAGTTCTGAGTTCTGGTCCTTTGTATTTCGCGTCCTTGCATTTAATTGTTGCAATTCGCACCAAGCTGCCGTTTTCAACATGAGTGTCAAGAATCTGTCCCAATTTACATCGTGAGACCGGTAGTTGTTCGTCTTTTACTAGTACTAGGCCGTTTACTGCTAGCTTTTATTGCACGGTTCTCCATTTGGTCCGTTGTTGAAGTTAGTGAAGATATTCTGCCGACCATTGTTTCCAGAAATCCATGCTGCAGGTAGTCGCCTCTGGTAACGCCTTGAAGGAATCGCCAATCAGAAGTTGGCCTGATGTTAGCGCTGTTGTACACGAGGAATCGGATGGCACGTTGGTAAGTGGAGTTATTGACCGAGAATTGAGAACTGCTTCGATTTGAGTGGTGAGAGTATATAACTGTTCGAATGTAAGAGTTGATTCTCCTATCTCTTCTCTTTCGTAGGCCGATTGAATGCTTCCGTTGTTAGGCTGCTCACTATCTCGATGTGGATGGCCCCTGTTGCCATACATATAAATAGGGCGATGTATCACTTGTAGAATTTGTTGTCTCGACCTTTGGTAGTTCTTAGTTGAATGGGACCCGCAAAGTCGATTCCCCGAACTTTAGTCTTCCCGGCCTCAATCTTGATGATAGTAAACCACCCATTAGTTGTGCCATGTTCTTCTGTTTGTAGCGAAAGCATGTTATGCATTTTTGTATTACTTGTCGGATTGCTCGCACTGCGTTATATAGGGTGTCCCAATAAGAAGTTCAGATTTGACATATTTGTTATTTTGGCTCTGGCAACACTAATGTCATTCTTTCTTTGACAGAAACTCAGTATATTATTTCTAGTTGACGAAATGAGTCGCTTAACGCTTCAACAAAAAAGGGAAATGTTGGAAATTTACTTGATGAGGATTTTGCTCAAAAAATCATCTTTTCGAACGAGGCGCATTTCCGTCTCGGTGGGTTCGTAAACAATCAAAATTGTCACATTTGGATGCGGATCGGAAAATCCACAAAGATATGTGGAGAAGTCAATGCATCTATTGCGTGTTACTGTTTGGTGCTGCTTGGGGCGCGGTATTATTGGGCCGTAAATTTCTTCTCATCTTTCTTCGAAGATGAGGCCAGCGCGACTGTTACGGTCAACGGAATCAACTACCGCCACATATTAACATTTTTTGTGGTCATATCTTGAATTGAAATTTTAATGAAATCATTTTCCATAAATAACCAGGGAGATTGTACTTTCAAACCAAAAAATTAGTTTGGAAATATGTTAAGCCGATTTTGTTTTATTATATTTTTAAATCTGAACTTCTTATTGGGACACCCTGTATGCCACCATGTAATGTGTTTTTATGGGTGTGCTCAATTATCCGTTGTGGAATTACGTTGTTTTTGTTTAGGATGATAAATTGTTTGCTGGCGGTTGCCAGATTTGATTATTGAAGACGTCACATTACACGTAGCATGCTTTGGCTATCCTGAATTGGGTTTAGTCAAGCTAGATTGCTGCTCTTATCTAGCTTTCGATCCTTGGCTATACATTTCTCGTCCGAAGTCCTGTTCTGGCCTTGGGTTAATTTTATGATTGTTGTTTCTGTAACCTGAAGTTCATACCCGGTCAGCCAGCCGTTGCTAAAACCTTTCTGGTAACACAGAGACCTTGTTGAATAGCTCTGAGAGTATGTGTACTCGCTTTATCTTGGTCATCACCACTACTTTTTGTTCTAGCTTCACTTGTAAGTTGAAAGGTAAGTCTGGAGTAACCTCATAAGCATTCCATCGGGGTGGCATAGTTCTTAGTGGTCCATAAGCGGCTTGGATCACCTTTCATACAACATAGTGTTATGGTTGCGTCTGACCAAGCATACGTATTGGCATCTCCAAGTTTCGTGGTATCTTGTATGTGTTTTATCAATTTTACTAATAGTAAGGCCGCATTTAGTTCGAGGCGAGGCATTGATATCTTTGTTTTGACTAGGGCAACTCGTATTTTTGCTTATAAAATTTAAACTTTCCAAAGTCACGTTAAAATGACAAAACGCTCAAGAAACCAATGTCGCCCTTTTAGCATCTGTAGCAACAACATCCTCGTCAAATACAAACGACATTCGGTTATACAAAGTTGTTACCAGAGATATGAAGGCTACGTAAAACGTAACAAAACTTTTAACACTTAATTATGCTGTTTAATTAAATTAGACGAAACCACGATACGACATATGCACATCATATGTAATCATATACATAAAAAAGCATAAAAGTTTCATATTCTTTATACATTTTGTCTCTTTTATGCTATTTCAGTTATTTAACTTTTAATTCTTTTATTGTTGTTTGCATTTCAACAACTTACCATATTGTGTATCTCCTCTTGTTAGATATTAAAAATAAAAAAAACTGTTATATATTACAGTTCTCAGATAAATTAATGGTAGTTTTTTGCACTAAGAACACAGAACGTGTATAAGGTTTATGAGTGTGATGTGTAAATAAATAAGAATCGATCGACCTACATACAGAATAGCTCAGGTAGCTAATAATTTGATTGCCTTAGGTATAGCAAATAATCATCCTCGTGATGTTCATTGGGACATGGATTTAGTACACAATTAATTTAAAATTCTAAATAGAACGAAATTAAAATCAACATGAAAAATTATCCTATACAAAATGTACTTAATACACACGATGCTTAACTGTTTCTTATAACACAGTATTATTGAAAATACGAGGGAGACTGTGGCACGATCAAACTAAAAAACGTGATAAAATTAAATAAAATGAGTTCGTGGGGTATGAGGGGGCAGTGAAATCAGTGATACCCTATAACAGGGGGGAAAACGGTTGGATATAATTTTTGATGTTTATACTTTGGTTTGGTTTAGTTATGGCTGGCTAAACATTAAACTTTAAATAACCGCATTTAATGTAAGAAGAGTTGAGTTTTTATATGTTTATCGTATCACAACAGATTTTAAGTGGTCATAATCATAATAATGTTTAGTTGGAAAAAATTAATATTTCGAAAGAAAGGTTCTGCTGTGCTACTTTGTTTGTCTAAATATTGATTCGTCTTAAACAAATTGTTAAACTTTTCGCTATCGGTATTTTAATTTGATTATAAATAATTCATTCTCTTAAATGTAAGTACATGAAAGTATTTATTGTGTGCCGCTACGGTTAGGTTGAAAATTAGGCGATAGGGAATTGGAGACGAAATCATTTTTGCTGACAACATTTTAATGAATTTTTAGATTATGTATAAATTGTACTTTGTGGACCCATAACGATGATGAATTGTGTTTATACACTTCTGGTCAAGTGGGTTGTTTTCTTCTGCAAATTGTTTGATTTTTCTGCCATCTACTATTTTTTTATAAATTTGGAATTTTGTACCACCATTAACGGTGCTCTCTCGACAACCTAAAAATTGTAAACATAACGATTTATCTTCGTTTGCGAGGAGTTTACGATTATGCTAGCAAAACCCAAAAATTTGGCAAAAACAAAAGTTTTAAAAGAAGGTTTTAATTTTCCAAATAGTTTTCTTGTGACAATGCCAACAATTTTAATCCAGAAAACCAAACAATTGGAAACACTTACACCCGATATAAACGAGCTTTAAAGAAGCTGAAAAATGGCTGCCCATTTTTCTAGTTGCCTAATTGTTTTTACTTTCTTCATATGTATTTAATCGTACCTGTACACAATTTGATGTTGTTTGTTACTTTACCTACCTATGTACAATTTTTTACCATACACTCAATTAAACATCACAGTGTTTCAAATGCCATACGACACTTAAACTGTTTGTAGTTGATGAGGTTATTCAAAAACTACAGGGCGAGTCATATGTATACATAACCCGGAAATAAATGTATAGTTTAAGTATTATAAAATAACCGATGAGGACTGAAAGACCAAGTAGTTTTCCGTCGGACAATCGTTTCCTCAAGTACAATACAATAACCAATATTTGGAAGACCTTGGGGTATTGTTTGACTGAACGAAGACCAGTCGTTTATTTCTAATGGTATTCGCTTGTATATTTCTAGTGCAATTAGGTATTTGCCAAAAACAGTTTTTATTTCTTTGATTGCTCGCTTGGGCAGTACTACGGTATACTCGGGGACATTAAAATTCGTTTGGCAAAAATTTAATATAAAAACATCGAAATTGGTGTGTTTTGTGTAAATTTTTCTAATTGGTGGTGTCTTCATATGTATTTTGTGATAAAAGTGTAGTTTATGGTGTTTTTTTATGATAACAGGTGAATTTTAAAATTATGTGATGAAATTTTATACATTTTGTAGAAACAAAACACAAATTTCGATAAATAGAATGAGGTTATGTTTTTGACGTTTTTTATTTATGCATTTGATTATTCTAGATTTAGTTGTAATAATGAGTTTAACAAAAGATGACGTACCTGGAGCCAAACTTCCAAATCCGGAAATAAAATTAAATACATTGGAAAACTTAAAAAGTAGGCCTGAGTGCAGAGGCATTTCGAACAATGCAAACGAGCCGGAATTAATAAAAAGGTAAAATTCTAGTAATGTTTATATTAAGAGACTTTAAAGTTTTTTAGGGGAACATATGATATTGCAAATAATTTGCGACAAATCCGAATGGCTTTACCGAAAATTTCCAAAGTCGCAGAATAAACCAATGCCAACTAGTGGATGGAACATTTTCCCTTCCGTTGTGATTCCGAAACTGTACAGCTATTCGAAAATTATGGATTATGTCAATTCAATGGAAAGTACTGCATATCGGGAGGATAGTAGCAGTGATCAGGATAACGAGTATCAGCCTACCACAAAATACTAGAAATCACTACGCCACGGGCGTAGTTTTACGAGTGGCCAAGTTAGAAACGTTAAATATAATGGTGACGAACGGAATTACTACATTAAATCTGTCGTTCTCATATTCGGGAGCAATTTACAAAGTGTTTCAAATAAATCAGATGCGTAAATTCTCGAAGGTTCTTGCCAGTGTAAAGTATCGACAAGTCGCTGCTGCTTCCATATAATTGGAATCCTGTTTGCCTTAGAGAGGACTACACGATTCATTTTGGCTACCAAATTATCTCTTGCACATCATCGATCAAAAAATTCAACCAGGGAAGAAAAAAGGGTAATAATCCAAAGATAGTTACTGAGACCAATACATTTTTTGCATTGTCATGTGGAAAAATTCGCCGAACAATCACCAGCCGAATCCGATGAGCACGGTGAGCGTTTTCGCCAAGTGACGGCGAGGCTCGAACATTGGTACAACGGCAAAAAGCTACATGCACTCTACATGCAGGAAGAAGATCCCGAAGACGACACGAACGAATCAGAAAATTAAAATTAAAAAAATTAAGAAAAATCACCATAAAATCAACTGAATCAATTAAATTTTCTTTTAAATAGTTTCTATTGTATCTATAATTGTCGATGCGATGTTTATTCGATCGATTTCAATCGATTTAAATTCAATAAATGGACAAAAATGATAAAAATGTGTTTTTCGCCGAAATGGAAAGAAAAATATCGGTGTTGAAAATAGTGTGGTTTTTCGGTCTTGATATGTTCGGCAAAGTTGTTTGTCTTGGCTTGCGCAACAACTTTGCTGAAGAAATCAAAACGAAAATCTTAATGGTTCAAGAGCTATCAACGTGAAAATGAGTGTATATTTTGACAAATTTTTGACTCAGAGCCAAAACATGTCGAAAGCGATATCTCAAAAATGGGAACTAACTTTGAAATGGAATGAATTCAGCATACTTGAATTAGGTTTACCCTCTGAGTGCCCCGCATGTCACAAATAAAAGTTTGCGATTCAAGCACAGTGAATCGTTAACACATTTTCTTTTACATTTACATACCGCAAGAATATCAACAGCTACAGATCCCAAGAGCCTTCTCAAGAGTTTTGTCCCACTCTGTAAATGCAACTAAATTTATTTCGTTCAATTAATCTTTCTGCACTTTTTAAAAATAATTGAAAATATTGAATTTAATAGTGGGTGGCATCGAACGAATAACAATAATTTGTAGTGCAGCGAGTATAATGAAAATCGAGATAATAACTAAAAACGACAAAACCATGTGATAATAAATTTATCAAATTGGCGAAAAAGTAGTGTTCGGTCGATATAGCTTACAAAAATCGAGCTAAAAAATTGTCTTCATTTCGTGTAGCAATTCCACCATTCGGTACAATAAATTTGTGTACGAAAAGAAAAAAGTTTTCAGTCTGAAGATAATCTAATTAAAATAAAAGAAAATTTTCACCTGGCATGGAAAAATATAAAAAGTTAATTAGATATACAGTAACGGTGTATACGTATATATAATAAACCAATTAAATGTATAATGTTCCTTTAATTGTTGCTGTATTTTACAAAAGTAGCAACAGCAGCAGGATAGTATCAGGAAGAGGCAGAGACATCTTATATGAGGGTGTGCAGTGAATCTCAATTATCATTATCATCTAAGATAATTATAATACGATTATAAAGAGAATGAATGTACAATATTTACATTTTTTAAGCCGATGAGCCTTCGATTAATTATTTCGTGTATGTTAACATATTCATTTTATTGTGGTATGACGGAAGCTCGCCTGGAATAGGAGCTGTGGTCGTAAAACGAGTAAGGAAGGCAATTTACTCTAATATTTTTGCAATAATTAAGTCGTCGGGTAGTTTATTATATATCTAGCTGAAATACCTTAAGCACAGGAGAAATCCTAATTATTATGAACTTCGGATTTCACCAGGCGCTGAATTCAGTAACAGAAGCATCATCTTCCCATTATTGCAGAGAAATGACCACATATAGATAGTTTTTTGGAAAGGATTTGCTTTTATTGCAAATGCCTCTATACCGTGGGTATATTATATATGACCGTGGGTATATTATATAAGATTCTGTGTACATTCTTCTGTTCTGGGTTAGAAGTTCCAAAAGTAATTACAACTTTTACCGAACAAGTGTTGCAGTGGTTAAAGCTTCGGCACTTGGACCGGGAGGTACTGGTGATTACGATTGGTGATGTTAATAAACACAACTAAGGCCCTCTTCTGTTGGAGTGCAGAATTCAGTGCCGAAGCACCGTTCATGTCAGTGTACAGGTGGGCATCAAGCTTGCAATGTGCATGTGGTATACTGTTATTGTTGTTTGAGTAGGTGAATGAGTGGGTGTGTACGTAAATGACAAGCGGAGTATTAATTGACCTTCAAAGGATATTAAATCCAGTTTTTCTTCCCGTGTGGCGTCACTGAAAATATCTCGGATAGAGGCTTTACAGTTTTAGGATGTGCATATCAACAGCTTATTTGTGGAAATATTTCAAGAAGATCGCTCTTTTGCAACTTGCCAAAATATGGCTGTGGAATGAGAACTCTTAAGCACTTTTGAGCATTTAACCAGAACTATCGACGATCGATATGTTGCAATTTGCTTTAATATGGCTCTGGGATGAGAACACTTACCTCTGAGATATGTCAAAAACGTTATTCTCCATTGCCTGCTGGAGACTCGTTAATCGCGTCGAATGTAGTCGCTGTAGTTTGAAATCATATAATTTTACTTTTGAGTCACGTCGGTCGCGTCGAGTATATCTCAAGAGTTAAGCATTTTCGAGCAACATATAAGTTTTCTCTTTCGATTATTAAATCAGTTTTTCTTCCCGTGTGTCGGAACTAAAAATCTCTCGGGTTGAGCCTATTCAGTTTTGGGATGGGCGTGCCAACATATTATTTGTTCTTTAAAGATGATCGGTATGTTTCAACTTGCCGAAACATATCTCTGGGCATTTTCGAGCATAAAATAAGTTTTCGTCTCGTGTGCCGAGATTAAAAATCTCGGATTGAGGCTATAGAGTTTTGGAATGGGCATATCAACCGTTTATTTGTGGAAAGATGATCGGTCTATTACAACTTGCCGAAATATGGCTGTGGGATGAGAACTCCTAAGCATGTTCGAGTAATTTAGTTTTCTCCCTTTCATGTGTCGAAACTAAAAGTCATGCCCATTCCAAACCTGTATAGCCTCAATCCGAGAGATTTTATTTTCGACACACTGAAGAGAGAGAGAAAGGACAACGATAACAAATTAATTTTTTACGTCGCCGTCGCGAAACCAGACGCTGCTCTTAAGCGCTCCTCACCACTGTGCTTTACGCATACTTTTCCGCCATTATACATAGCGGATAAAATAATAAAACAATTTAAATTTAATTCAAATACTGTCAATTGACTGCCTTTATTAGAATATTTGCAAATGTACTTCATGGACTGTACAGAACTACAAAACTCGACATTAATATGAGCCGTGTACATTTTTGAACCCACTGATTATCAATTTCAATTTGATTTGTAGTGTTCGACATTCGCATTGTGAATGTGTGGCCACCATGCTCTGCGTTTCTTCGTCGATATAGTGGATAACCGTCGATCTTAGTAATGGTATCATTAATACACTGCTTTGGGAAACGCTTTGCACAGTTCCCATTGTCCATGCATGGCGATGTCATGTTAAAAGTACCGCACGGACCATAGATCATATTTGTGGTAACAATATCGAACAGTTCTTGGTCAATTAATCGATCTGTAATTTCTGCCGACATTATTTGGCCAATTTCTTCAGGGTGGATTTTATATTCAAGCCAAATCAAAATATGAGCATGAGGTAAACCTCGCTTTTGCCACTCAACCGTATATATCCCAACGTGTGTTACCAAAAATCGAGTATTTTACGATCAAATTCATCAATGATTTTAATTTTTGCTTGAACACACGTGTCGTGATATCATGACAATGCATTCATTGTTGACCTGGCAATAGCAAAGTTTGTATTTCCTCCCATTTTGGATTACATGTAAATGTAATAAATAAATTTGAACGACCGTAATGGCGTATATAAGTCGCATCTTGTATGTATTCCTGCATGTGTCGTGAACTGCCGATGTAGCTTGAAGGTAGAATAAATGCTTTACACAGGGTATCTCGTAAGTGAATGTATTCCTCCGATCGCAAGTTAGTCTGGTGGAATCGAATATATTGCAAACGTTCGCTTTCGACCTTAGCGTACAGGTCCACAATATATTGATGGTACAGCTGGCGAAATCGAAAGATATGGTTGGCCTGACTACGTCTAAAAATCAATCGGTATGCGTAGTAGTGCATCGAGCTGACTTTCTTGTTTGTTTCGACACTTGATAAAATTAATAAAATCAATAAAATAAAATAAGAAATTAAATAATATCCAGTAAAAAAATAGTAAATATAAGATTGTACCTGTAACTGGATCTCGCTGTTTGACATTGATGTGATATCCTTGCTGTCCTTCCCAAAATATCAACGGATATTGTAGTGCGTCGTACTAACGGTGTATTGCCGAAATCGTACTCACAGTGCTGTCTCGACGTGTGATTTTGATGGCTCTGCTCTCAATTGGATCACCGACAATAATAGCAGCAACTTCGTCTACGGTTGGTGCGTTAAACCTGCCAGCCTTTTCGGCCCATGGTACTTTGTCGGCCTTGATGACGATTTGATAGTTGTCATTTCTCAATTGTAGTGACATTCTTTTAAACAATTGAATAAGTTGATTGCTATTCTCCAAAAAATGTTCCAACAATGTCACAATTGCTCGCTCTTCTGCCCGTCCAAAATATATTTGGAGAAACTTCGGGTCGTCATTAGGCATCGACATCAATGAACCAATTTTATGGTACACCTCGCCTTGTATTTGGAATGTAGACTCAAAGTTGCGTCCGTCGGATCTGCGGTTGTGAATTTTTGTTGCTCCAAACGACGTCATCTGGAAACAAGAATTGAATTTGCGTATCTTGCGCAAAAACAATTTTGGATCGTCTCATGTCCCGGCTAAAAGTTATTGTAGAGGTTCCGGCGGAATGGTAGATGCCGGGTGCTTCATTGCAGAATTTTAACGCATGATAACACTGGCACTCTTTGTCCATTGCACTGCACTGATAGCACTGATGTCTGGTTAATATTCGAACGCAGCTGGTTTGCTGTCTTTGTCGATTTTGTGCTCTGAATGTCTCTATATTCTTCTGATGCTACGCTCTCACTCTTAATACATGTGCTTGAGATTCTTGCGTATGTCTCTCTACTAATCAGGGCATTCTGTGTTGTTCATTTACTTGCGCATTTCGTGCGCGCGTTCTACTGTCTCTCGCATTTCGTTGGCGTCGCGCTCCTATGCTGGTTGCATTATTAAGGTTTCACCTTCGCGGCATTTTCAACCCTTCCGAAACATTATAGCATCAAGGTTTATTTTGGTTTCGTAGATTACATGAGACGTAATATAAAATTAAATTAAATGAAACATTTTCACTTGCATTATATTTTTCATAAACTTTTGGTATTTTAATTTTTTCCCCGAAATTTTTTTTAACACGTATAGAAATCTGCACACACAATAAATTGACAATTCAATATTCAACTACAATCTACAATCTACAACACTTCGGTTACGTGATTTTTATATATATACAGGGTGGCTGACACGAAGTATTACCAAAACAAAACGCAACATAATTTTTATTTTTTGTTGAATTTTATTGAATCAAAGTAAAAAATGTTCACAAATATTTAAATTTTCGAATTGCATTAACAGTTTTCGATTTGGCCGCGCTTAGCCGCGAGTATGGCCTTCAAACGGCCGACAAAGCTATTGCATGTACGAAAGTGGCTCTGCGGTATTCTGGCCCATTCCCGGCGAAGCGCTTGCTTGAGATGATCGACACTTTGGTATTCTTTTGTCCCAACCTTGCTCTTCAAAATACCTCAAACCGATAAATCTAGCGGATTTGCATCCGGTGAATTTGGTGGCCATTGGGCAGTGGAAATGAACCGCGGAACGTTGTTTCTCAGCCAATCTTGATTGACGCGCGCTTAATGACGCGGCGCCGAGTCCTTTTGTAATGTCCATGCTCTGCGGCCGAAATGTTTTTGTGCCCAAGGCTTCAACGTGCAAGCGTAACAACTCCTTTGCTCTTTCCACTTTAAATTTTTTTTGAGCATCGGAGAGATCATGCGTTTTATGGAATTTCAAGTCCTTTAGTCCAAGATGATCTTTCAATATGTGCTGCATCCTTTCGAGCGAAATGTTCGCCGCACGAGCCATTTTTCTGCCGCTACGGTCCATCACCATGGCGTTTTGCAATGCTGCCAGTATCGTTATAACGATTTATGGTGCGATACACAAATATTTTATTCACATGCAGATGTTTTAACTGGTTAACAATCTGCGACTGTGGTTTTCCAGCCAAATATAGAAATTTTTTCTGAATATTTCCCCCTAAAATGCTTGTGTACGTTTGTAAACAATTACAACTGTCATTAGTGTAAGGAGCGCTCCGTCATCACTGCTTTGACAGCAATGACAGTCTGAAGTTGGTAACACTTCGTGTCAGTCACCCGGTATAGAGATGCGATTATAATATTTTATTAGAAAGTTCCAGTGAAAGTGCCATGGTTTAAAAGCAGCGATCCCTATAAAATACTTTTCGGGCCTCCGTTTTGGTGCCAGAAAATGTGATCTAACAATTTATTAACATTCCTTGCATAAATTATACTGACGTTAAATTACCCATTTGTGAAAACTATAATGGTAATATTGTGAATACACAATTAAAATATTTCCCAGAAAAAAAAATTAAAAATTCAAATTATTTAAGTACATAAAAATATTTATAATTTTTGTTCTGTTCTGTTTGGGAAATTTACATACCTGCATGTTGAATTGAGCTGTTTTTGGTAGTGTGGTATTAGGATAATTGAAATACGAAAGTTAGTTTCCATATACTCGCGGAGTATTATTTTATTTTCGGCGAATAGCAACAATTTACAGGTACACGTTCCACAGAAATATTTTGGTTTTCATACAACACTGTGTTTGCCATATAGAATTATCATTACGGTACATCTGTTATATTGCAACATATAATGTTGGACATATATGTCAGTATTATCAACTGATGTTATAGAATTGTAAACTCACAAAAACACCAAGAGCTATTTAAATTTTATAATAACCACAACAATGTTATGGTAATTTTTTGTTTTATAGTTGGATCAATTCTTAAAATTCGTTATTATTGTGTAATGGCAGTCCTATTATTCAATAGTTTAATAGTATATATACTTCGTGATAAAACCTGTAAATTGCATAGTTCTGATATAAAAATTATTTTGGGCTTATGGTCTTATTGATTAGGTGATTTAAGAATTACTGGTTTTTATCGATAAATGCAGCTAAAACCCATTACGAAAATTATTGTATGGAAAATGAAGCAAATGTAGTCATCGATTTATAATTGGCCATTACGGTCAACAGTCCGTGAAATGTTTTGGTTGTTGTAACAGGCGATTTTGAAAAAAGAACATACAATTTTCCTCATACTTTCTGTTCCAAGTCTGCGTATGAGTTTTCACATTTCCATTGGCTATAAATTTTTATTACATAACTCTAGCTACCCTTAAAAAGAGGTTTCGCATGTTAGATGTGGTAATAAAAAAATTTCAGCTATGATAATTTTCTTTTTTATGTTGTACTATATTCCCTTTACATGTTTCTAGGACAACACGTTTTATGTGTTTAAAGGTGAACCATAATTTTTGAATGAGTTAAATTTTAATGCTACAGTGTTACATTTTGTAGAATTCAAAATTGTTAAGAAAAGTTTTCGGTTCTGGCACGGGTAGATAGATCTTAATTTACAATTTACAACCAAACGCTACTCTGCAAATTCTCTTGTGGTGTACGAGTAGTGTCATGAACAATAATGATATATGTTGGTTAATAAAAGTTCAAGTTTGGTCAAAAGAAATAACCAAATCATATGCTTGAATTCAAAATTGATTTATATCGAAAAATGTTGCTGGCAATGCAAATTGACATTTATGGCATTTTCTGTATATATTTAACGATTTATGATTTTTTCTTGACCTTGAAGATATTTACTACTTTAAGTTATTGTCTTTGTCGAAAACAGCACCTCGATTATAACGATTATTGTTTTGAAGTTTTGTGGATTGAAACCGCGGCTGCGTATAATTATTATAGCAGGGCGTAGAACCCTCGATTGGAGAGTGTGTTGCCGAAAATTATTTTATCAGACTTGATAGTAATAAAGGCTATGTTACAGGATCTTACAAAAATGTTGAGAACTTGGTTCGACTCACTGAATCGTACACACTTGTGTTCCTAAATATCTCCTAAATTTAACCACGTGTCAACGTATTAATAAGTCGGTCAATATTATTCAGATATTATTAAAATTGAAAATTTGTTTCACATTTAAAATTGAAAAATTAAAAATCGAAACAAAATGATTTTAAAAATTTCCAAAATCTGCTTAAAGGACATTCACAATTGAACAAAATACAGTCAAAGTTGAATAATCAAAATTCATTATTTAAATTTTAGAAAGCATTTTTGAGCATGCTTGGTACTTCAAGTACACACACTGTTTCAAATATATATGAACTTGTTGAACCTGTCATTAACGGTGTTAAATAAAACAAAAACCACCCTTAGTCATACGTTGAACACTATAGGCTCTGAGCCATAGATGAGACTTATAGTATTAGATCATGCTTGGTCCATTCAAGATGCACACACAGTTTGAGGAAATTCTCTCAACAATAACAAGGTCAAATAAGACAAAAGGTCATACGTTGAACGAAAAAAAATTCCGTTCCAGAAACCACTATTAAATTTGTTTAGGGGTGCTCGGGTTTAGCGTTACGTCAATCGAAAGCGATGAAACTCAAATTACATAGATAAAAATAAGAATCTAATATAAATGTTGGGCATGCCTCTGGGAAAATGTGGTTTAAGTGGTTTTTGTCTTATTTAACCCTGTTACTATCAGGAGAATTTCTGTAATCTACGTATGGATTTAATGTATTGAGCTCATATATGGCCAAGAGCCTAATAGTGGTTTCTTAAACGGAAATATAGAAATTTTGCGGTTCGACTGATGGCCTGTGTGTCTCTTTAATGGGCCAAGTGTGATCTAAATATATTAGTCACATCTATGGCCAAGAGCCAATAGTGGTTCCTGGAACGGAAATATTACAATTTTGCCGTTCGACATATCACATGGGATGATATTTGTTTTATTCGAACTTGTTAATGCCAATAGACTTTCTCCAAAGGGTATGTGCATCTTGTATATGAACTAAGGATATTCTAAAAATATTGGTCACATCTACAGCTAAGGGTCTATTATAATGGTTTGTGGAGCGATAATGTTGAAATTTTGCCAGATTACTAAATTGAAATTAGAAGTGTGTTCCATTATGAAACACCAGACTAGTGCCTATACTTTTTGTAATAATTGGATAAAACTTATATAATTCTGGCCGGTTTAAATTCGTAAAACATTTGAATTACGTTTTTTTTCCTTTATTAATTACAACTGAGATTCTGCTCATCTAGCAATTTATCTTTCAAATTTACAAATTTTACATTTCTTAAACAATTCTGATTTGTTGGGATGAAACCCAATGGTTAGTCCCAAACTTAATTAAACCTATTTAAAATATAATTTTAATTTGGTATGTTCTTTGAAGTTTTCTTTCAACGACAGGGTTATCTACCATATGGCGAATATATGGGTTTCCAAGTTCCTAGAGCCTTATTTCGTGTTTGGCGACATGCTTTTTTATTTATCTTTGATGTATTCCATCTGTAAGTCCCTGTGAAGGTCTTCATTTCTTGTGTACCTCGGGTCATGTACGAGGCTACGGAGAACCTTGTTTTGAAACGTCTGTATCATTTTGGCCTTTGTTTGCTTAGTACATCGCCAGAGTTGAATACCGTAGGTCCATATCGGCTTCAGTATTTGCCGATATAGCAGCAGCTTGGTGTGTATTGTAAGCTCCATATATGAGCCAATACATTTTTCTGAACTTAATATTAAGTTCTTCTTTTTTCTTTTTGACATGCCCTCTCTACTTGAGCTTGGCATCGAGTGTCATGCCAAGATATTTAACTGTGTTTGCATGTGGTGCCGGTCGTGAGTTAATTTCTATCGGTAGATGGGAAGCCTTTTGATATGTAAAGTTAATATGCGTAGATTTCGTCTCATTAAGCTTGATTCTCCAGCGCTTAGTCTAGATACAAACCGCATTGGTAATCTTCTGAAGTTTGCTCGTTGCATCAGCTACATTACTTCTAATCGTCATGATTGCTGCATGAGGCACTCCCCTGCGAGACACCGGCAGAGTTCTTCAGTTCGTAGATTCATTCTCATATTTCACATGAAAATGTCTATTGAATAAATAAAATCTTAGTATGGCATAGAATTGCTTCAGTCCACTATGCCAGACTTTATCGAATGTTTGGGCGACGTCCAGAAATATGCTGGAGCATACTTTTTCCCCTCTAAGGTTCTTTCAATTAGTTGTCGGTTTTTAAAGAGTTTTGACATAATTGGCAGCAATGAAATTGGCCTGTATGATTTTTTATCGTTAGGTGGTTTATCAGGTTTTTCTAATAAACCAGGTAGAGGTAGGTTCTGGTAGAACTTTGAATATTTGGCAAGTAATCAGGTCATACCCTGGGGCTCTTTTAACATTCATGTTGCTCTTTACTTCTTTTAATTCTTTGAGAGTTATTGGGCGTATATAAAAATCATCTAGCTTGTGGACTGACATTATATTTTCATTGGCCGTTTGTCTTGGTAGTGGTTGGCAGGTTTCCTTGAGATACTCCATAAACAGATCAGCCTTCTCTTTAGAGCCTCAAGCCCAGGCTCCATCCTCTTTTTTAAGTGGAGGCACTTGCATTTTGGGTATGTTGAGTCTCTTCGTCGCCTTCCACAGAGAATAATTAGAATTTTTTTCATCGGTTAGGCTAACCGGCTCAAACTTCTTTAAGAAGTCAAATCTCTTCTGTTACCTAAATTGTTAAGAATTGTTTTGTTCTCCGGTGTTCTAGTTATTTGGCAGGTTTTACACGCCCGTCGTTTTTCTCTTATCAACTCTCCAACTTCCATTGAGTAGGATATATTGTGCTTCTTCTTATTTTGTATAATGGGGGTACTTGCCAATGCAGTATAGTGAATTGCTTCATTGAGTTGTTTTAATTCATCTTCCAAGTGGTGGGGATTTCTTATCGGCACCTGAAGATTGACTTTTTCCTCCAATACTTCACGAAAGAGATTCCAGTTTGTTTTTGAATTTGTTAATCTGGGTACACTCTCCCTTTGAATTACAATTTCACTGACTGTCATGATATCCGGAGAATGATCCGATACTAGAGAATTACTGTCTTCAATGTGAATGTAGTTCTGGGATATACCTCTTGCTACATAAAAGTCTATTAGGTCAGGTATCTTCGTTCCGTCACTGGGCCGGTATGTTGGGGAACCACCAGAGTAAAATTCACATTTTGATGTCTGCCCTGCTTGAAACAATTCTTTACCTTTTGACGTCGAAAGTCTAGATCCCCAATAGGTGTTTTTCGCATTAAAGTCATCCTCAATGAGGTAAACCGAGACAGTAAACTGTCTGTGTTTAATTTGGATCCTTTGGAGTGACTTGCATTGTTTCTTCTTCGACATTTGCTTCTAAATATTGTTTTGTATTTTCTTTTATTAGTACTGCAGAACCACCTCTTGCTCTTACCGCTGGGTGAATGGAGTGATATAAGTTATAACCCCGTATTTAAACAAACGAAAATTTAACCAGATGGCTTTCAGATATTAAGAAAATGTCAATTTTTTCTGAATTTAAAAATATTTAAATTTCTGGAATATGTTGCATAATGCCATTCGTATTCCAGGTTGGAAGTGGAATTATTTTGAAAGTTGTGTTTTTACTTAGCATTTTTTGTTGGATTGCGTTGAGGGAGTTGCATTTTTTTCAGTTGATCAAGTAACATGATACTTTGGTCATCTAGCCGCTTTGTAATAGCTGCAATGCTTTTCATAATGTTCCCCATAATTTGGTTACTTTCAGAGCCCATATGTTTGGTTGAACCCAAACCATTTACTACCTAGGCAAATGAAATTCTTTGCCTTGTGTTGCTTGGTTATGGATTTTGATCCATCTGGTTTGATATTTGAACCCTTCGAATGCCGTGATTTCGCGATTGATTTCTTGTTTATCTCTTGATTTTTATAGTTGTTTAGCAACCTCACAGCCTCGATAATTAGCCGGATGTTGGCCTTTACAATTTGTACACTTCGCTGACCCATCTCTACCTAATGTACATGCCTGGGTAAAATGATTACTTGAGCATTTTACACATCTTGGATCCCGGCCGCAATATCTTTGGGTGTGATTAAATGCCCGGCATTTCTTGCATTGGGGTATGCATGTTGTGGTTCTCCTCATTGGTTCAATTTTGACCTTCATGTGAAGGATTCCTTTTATTCCATAAATGTTTTGAACGTTCTCTTTGTTGTCAAATACCAGCATAAAAAGAGGGAGTCCTCTTTTACTGATAATTTGGTTTTCTTTCTGAATTTCTGTTCTCTCTTTTTTAACAATATTCACAGCATCTAGTAAGTTAAGTCCTTTATTTTGTAAGTTTACCATTATTTCTATGCTTGAGCAAGTGTGATGCAAACCTCTTGCCATGACTTTTATAGGTCGGGCCTGTTTGTTCTCGTAAGTGAACCACTGATACGAATACTTTCCTGCATTCAATTTTATAGATCTGAGTCCAGAGTATTAATTTTCCAAACGTCATTATTTAGCGCTGTTACCTTATAGTCTTTGTCAGTACCCGATTTCATCAGTGACTGAATTTCTGGGTAACTGGTGACACCCACAATATTTATTGGTTGGAGGATTTTTATTTCGGTTGTACCAAATTTTGTGTAATATTCTTGGTAGATTTACAATCTTTTGGTTGATTGGCTTTGGGTAGATCATCTTTTGATGCTGGACTAGATTGTCCACTTCATACTCAGTTTGATCATTAACGGGTTTGAAATAAAGGTTATTTCGTTCTAATTGGCATAATTTCAGAACTTCTTCTGAAAATAATGTTACAATACGATGGAAATTTGATGTACCCAACCCCATGATAATCGATTAAGGAATGGTATAGGTCCACCACAGTTAGGTACATTCCAGAATTTATTTAAAAAATTGTTTTAAAATCTCATTTCCACCTTACGAACAAAATTTCATCATACTCGATTAAGAAATGGACCCCCGAGAAATGTATATCTAGTTTTATCACGATCGATTAAGAAATGATCTAGCTCTGCCCCAGTTGGCCAAAGTTCAGAACTTCCTCAAAACAATTAGAATTCCATTTGCATTCTTCAATTTCATCAAAATCAGTTTTTAAATATCATAGTTTCAGAACTAGAAATTTTCCTGAACTGCTTCCACAACTCACATTCGAATTCAATTACCGTTATAAAAGCTGACCTAAATATCGAAAAATGATCAAAATAATCGTGGAACGGGGATAAAACACGTTCTGTGCAAAAACCTCCTAAATAAATTTTTCAGAAATGGGAACTCCTGGTACCCACTTAAATTTTTATCAGCCTCGTTCAAATGTAATATGATTCGAAATCCACATCCCCGAGTAACTATACATGTGACATATTTTATTTAATCGAAACGATATCCAATGACCCTAATGCTGCACCAACACTTGTAGCACAATCCACTGAAAATGGTACTGTAATTTTTTACAAATTAATTACAAAATTGTTACACAGTTAGAAATTTTTTTACAAGTCCCGTTATCCTGCAATTCTCACTTTTCGTATTTTTGTTAATATTTATTGTATCCTGCTGGGAGTGGTACTGGAATTTTTACAAATTAATTAAAACATATCGGCATAGTTCAACCGTACTGGGGGTGATACTGTAATTTTTTACAAATTAATTACATTTTACAAATCATTTACAACATATTGGCATAGCTCAACCCCAAAATTTACCCCTAAGGGGGGTGTAATTTAAAAAATATATATTTTTCATCACACCACGCTTTCTGTATTTCTGTGAATTATTGTTGTATAGTACTGGGGATGGTACACACATAAATGGCATACTTAATCTCTTAGAAAACTACCCCGAATGGGAGCAACCGTTTAAAATCATTTTATAGTACTGAGGGTGATACTAGAAGTTTTTACAAAATAAATTACAATATAGTGGAATAGTTCAATTACCAGAATCTGCCTCTAAAAAGTGAAGCTCTTTAAAACAATATTTCTCTGTAAAGGTCATACCTCTTAAATTTATCACAAAAGCCCACACCCATAAAACTCGATCATAGCATTTCGAGCTTTTTTCCTATGCAATTGCTATGCACGAAATAATTACTCCTGAAATTATAAAAACAGCCCACGCTCACAAAAAATTATCATATGTATCGAGCTTCCTTCCAATCTAAGAAATAGGTACAACAGAACTTATTACAATAGACCACACCCCCAAATATTGACCAAAATGCATCGGACTTCATTCCTTTGAAAGAAATAGGTATCCCCGAATTTATTACAACAGCGCACACCTATAAAAATCGAACTTCATTCTTAAGCAAGAAATAGCTATCCCTAAATTTATTACAACAGCCCACACCCACAAAAATCGTTAATATTGAATCGAACTTCCTTCCAATGCAAGAATTAGGTACCGCTGAATTTATTTACAGCCCACATCCACAAACATCGATCAAAATATATCGAACTTCCTTTCAATGTAAGAATTAGGTATCCCTGAATCTATTACAACAGCCCACACCCACAAAAATCGATAATATTGTATCGAACTTCCTTCCAATACAAGACTTAGGTATCCATAAATTTATTACTACAGCCCACACCCACAAAAATCGGTCAAAATACATCGAACTTCCTTTCAATGCAAGAATTAGGTATCCCTGAACATATTACAACAGCCCACACCCACAGAAATCGATCAAAATGCATCGAACTTCCTTCCTATGCAAGAAATAGGCAACCCAGAATTTATTACAACATCCCACACCCACAAAAATCGATAATGAAGCAACGAACTTCCTTTCTATGCAAGAAATAGGTACTCCTGAATTTATTACAACAGCCCTCACCCACAAAAATCGATGATAATGGATCGAACTTCCTTCCTATGTAAGAAATAAAAACTCCTAAAATTTATTACAACAGCCCACACCCACAAAAATCGATAATATTGCATCGAACCAATGCAAGAATTAGGTACCTCTGAATTTATTACAATAGCCCACATCCATAAAAGTCGATCAAAATGTATCGAACTTCCTTTGATCCCGTGCAAGAAATACGCACCCCTAATTTATGTGGGTGTGGGCTGTTTTAATAAATTTCAGGAGTTCTTATTTCTTGCATACGAATGAAGTCCGATGCATTATGATTGATATTTGTATAATTTTTTGTGAGCGTGGGCTGTTTTAATAAATTCAGGAGTAATTATTTCGTGCATAGGAATTGCATAGGAAAAAAGCTCGAAATGTTATGATCGAGTTTTATGGGTGTGGGCTTTTGTGAAAAATTTAAGAGGTATGACCTTTACAGAGAAATATTGTTTTAAAGAGCTTCACTTTTTAGAGGCAGATTCTGGCAATTGAACTATTCCACTATATTGTAATTTATTTTGTAAAAACTTCTAGTATCACCCTCAGTACTATAAAATGATTTTAAACGGTTGCTCCCATTCGGGGTAGTTTTCTAAGGGATTAAGTATGCCATTTTATTTTAATTAATTTGTAAAAAAATTCTAGTACCATCCCCAGTACGATACAACAAATATTAACTGAAATGCCAAAAGCATTGGTTTTACTGAATGTATAAATTTTGAAGAATTGCACCCCTTAGAGGTAGTTTTCAGGGGTTGAAATATGCCACTATATTGTTATTAATTTGTAAAACATGCGAGTATCATACCCAATACGACACAACAAAAAGTAACAGAAATGCGATAAGCATGTTGTAACAAAAAATATGGGTTTTGGAAGAATTGCACCCTTAGGGGTAGTTTTTTTCGGGTTGAACTATGCCGATATGTTGTAATTAATTTGTAAAAAATTCCAGTACCATTTTGATTGGACTATTCTACAAGCGCTGGTACAGCATTAGGGTCATCGATATCCAGATAATTAGTTTAGCCTCAATGAATTGTCGTTTTTAGTGAATTGTTGACTCTGGTAAATGTCGTTTTCGGTGAATTGTTGTATACACTGAACTGTCATTTTCGGTTAATTATCGGTTTCGATGAATTGTCGTTTTCGATGAATTGTTGTTTTCGATGAATGTTCGTGTTCGCTAATAGTTTCGATCAGTTGTCGTTTTCGTTTTAGGCGAATTGTCGTTTTTGATGGATTGTTATTTTCGGTAAATTGTTGTTTTCGGTTAATTGTTATTTCGATTATTTAATTATCAGTGCGCCAACTGAATTGATTATCGGTCAATTCTCGCTTTAGAGGAAATTTCGTGTTACCCTACTATACATTTCAATTACACAGATATGAAAATCATTGTTTTATGGTTATTTGGTGGTTGATGCTTAATTTAAACTAAAATTTGGTTCATTTTTACAACGTTAATTTGGCTTAGACTGGTATAATGTGCAAAATAATTTATTTAAATGGAATGGGAATAGAATATAGAACAAATTAACGATACACAGAACAGACACCGTTAGTATATTTTCTGTATGAGCTCATGTTAATAAATCTGTAAACAAAACTTAATTGCTTAAAATATTCTCTTCCACGCCCAAATTAATTACACCTCATAAATTTAAACTGGGTTATTACCAGAAAAAAGCGACAACAACTAAAACGTAATCGAACGTGTTAAAAGCCTTTTATAATACATATTTATATACGTACATTCTATGTATATATATTATGTATGCAAACACTTTTGCCAATTCCAAAGCGAACACCTTACGTATAGCTAGAAATCAGTTCTGATATGGTAATTCTAAATTAATGCAAAACATTTAATATTAAACGTTATTATATTTAATATAAGCTCTCCAATGAAAAGATTGGTTCGTCATAAAACCTCATCCGTTTTAATTTCCACACCAAAAAGCTTTATCCTGTTACACTTCCTCCACCTTCCCATTTATTTTTTGCCGTTTTCGTGAATGAAAAAAAATCGTGTCAATGGAACTTTCGTACAAACATACATATTTAATACAGCCAAGAGTTTCTTATATTAAAATATAATTTTTTTTGTGTGTGCAAAAATCGTTATAATTATACTTGTTGTACTTAACTAAAAAATTTATGAAGAAAACGTGACGTTAAGCCAAACATATCAAACCGAAAATCCATAAATTTGAAAAAGAAAAACGTAAAAAGTTACCGTGCACGATTAAAGTGTTCTTCGTTCGTTTGTAATTAACATAAACGACGTGTCGTAATTGCTAGAGAATTTGATGAAGTTGTAATGACATGCATTAATTTAATGGAACGTGAACTGCGTGTAGGAGACAAGCTATTAATGCGTGGTGCACGATAATTAATGAATAGTGATTTCTTTTTACATAACCACCCTGTAGTATTTTATGTATTGTGCGGTGGGCTTTTATTTTTAAAAATCTCTATCCATAAAAATCAATACCAAAAGCCTTTAAAATACGAATTAACTATTTCCCAAAGCAGAGATAAAAATTATATTTCAATGATGGTCAATTTTTATTTTATGTACTGGTATATACATATTTTAATTAGAATTTAATAATTAAAAGTTTAAAAACAAAAACAAATAAGGTTTAATTTTTTGGAAAAATGAGGGTTAAAAATTGGATAGATAATGAAATTTAAAGTCAATGATAATTTTTTGGAATCGGATACTGAGTAGAAATTAATTAACAATAACAGCAAAACGTCTTCTCTTCTCAGCTGCTGGTCTGGTAGATTAAAATTAAATGTTAAATAAATAAAATAAAAATGGGTAAACAAAAACTTTACAAAATGGTGATTGAATTTTAATGGAGGGGCATCCCATGACATGGCAATCGAGAATCGTTATATCACAATATTTTGGGTGTAGGAACCCTAATAGTTAATAGAAGTAAATGCTCTTCGTACTTATAATATAAAGTATATAGAAAATGATTACGGATAATGAACATAATGGTATAGTACCAAACTGATAATTCCAAGTATCTGTTTCAACATTTTAAACGTTCTCACCTCAAAAGATTATCAAACTTTGACAATTGCTTCCGAAATTACGCCATACACGGTTCAGTTCACGTTTCATATAATTTGAACTAATCCGGAGCAATGGGTGTCATGAAACACGGTAACCTAGTGGGAAATTTGTCAACATGCATGTGAATAATTCTGTTCGTTGGGGACCTTTTTTTCTAAATGCGCATCAAAAAGATAAAAAATAAATTTTGGTCAATTTGTGATGATATGTTGATTAAATGATTAATTAATGACAAGTCATGATTGTTTCTCAAATGACTTGCCCAATTATACGAAAAAAATCCTCTTTCCTACGCGAAACATGTACGACAAGTCTTTCGCTCTTTCTTATTCTATCAAGTACTTTTATTGTGGCGTAGGTATACAATCGAGAGGATTGAAATAATTTGCATGTCATTTCATGTTCTTTCTTTGTGACAACGCTATTATATTATTTTCTGTATACGGTGTTAACAGTTTGTTTATGGAATTGGTAAGTAAACATTCAGTGTAATTGTTTTATTTGAAAAATTTTAACATACCTAACCAAAATTTTTTCATTGTTTTATGTTTGGTAAAAATGCAAAGCTCACCCATTTGGATTACCAGCACATAAAATTAGAAATATTAGTCTTCATTTAAATAAAATGTTTTATTACATATGCCCATATATGTACATACATTAAATTGCTTAAGACATATCATATACGATTCACTTCAAATATATCAGAAACAATTCATCTCAGACATGTCACATTCGATTCGTTTATGACTTCTCACAAGAGACTCATCACATACATGTCGTAAACGTTTCATCTTAAACGTGTCACAAATGAAAATTAATTCCATTTGCTGATAAATATCTGTATACGTGTCATGCTTGACTGTCGGTGATGTGTCATTAGTGTGTCGTCATTCATCGGTATTTTACACCAAGCGAAGGTTGTGCTGTGCCAAATGATCCAATATTTGTAGTAATAATTTATGTTTTACTTTGCACATTCTTCGCACACTAACACCCCGATTCTGAAGTGACTTAAAATGGCCGTAGATAAGACATTTTGTTTTGAGTTTAGTCTTGATTATAACACGTTTCGAATTATGGATATAATCTTAGTGAGTATTGATTTAAGAAAAAGTCTTACGTAAAACATACAAATTTGGTGGTCTTATTGTTTGACATTTCCTTATAAACTGCATTAGGCTCGAACATAGAAATTCAATGAATGAACAGTAATCACCGCACAAGTGGTGCAGTGGTTAAAGCATCGGCACTTGGGCCGGGAGGTACTGGGTCCGAATCTCATCATAGGCTGGATGCAAAGCGAATTTTCGTCATCGATTACGATCGGTGATGTTAATAAACACAACTAAGACCCTCCGTCCATGTCAGTGAACAGGTTGACATGGAGACCTTTAAAAGACCCTTAATCCACTGGATAACTAATACTTTCTTAAAAAACAAAAAAAAATCAAAATGATAATACGTAAATAATTAAAATAAATTTGTTGATTAGTTTAACATTTTTATCAAAATATTAATTTGTCAGAAATGTTCTACATTTTTCACTGAAATTTCAGTTTTGTGTTATTGTGTTGTGATTTGTAATTTTGTGTTGTATATATAACGTGTATTAATTATTTATTATATTTTTACTACAGTATGATTGTTAATTTAGTTTGCGAATTAATTTTATTCAAATAAATTTAAATTTTATGTAGTATATTTCATTAAATTTTATTTAATTAAAACATTATTATTATTAAATAATTTGTATTCCGCCAAAGGCGGAGTTCTTGTGTGTGCGGCGTGGTGTGAGCGAGCTCAAATTTTAATAAAAAATACAAAGTGAAAGTAAATACTGAAAACTGCAGCATAAATTGTCTCAAAATTCTTCCCGAGAGTCTGGCGACAGAAAAGCAACAATCGTCACAGAAAAGGTCTCTATTAATATTATTGAAAGAAGAACTATTAATAACCAAAACAACGATATCAACAAACCGCTGCCATAGCGAGTATTTGACGGAAGTTTGTAGATTAAACGACACAAATGCTTCGAATATCTGAAATTAACTGACTGTGTATCCCAGACCCCAAACTTCCCAGAAGCTTGAGTAAACACCAATGTAGGCTGTGGCCTCAGAACGAAAGGTATAAAAACTAAAAACTAAATAATAAACTGAATGACTGATTAACTGATAAACTAAATCAAATATAAGAAAATTCTAAGGAAAAGTAATTAAAATATTTTTGTACATATATGGACCTAGGTTTAAACCATCGTAATTATCGAAGCAGAGAACAAGAAAACAGTTTGATTATATTTACTGGATACTAATTAATCATTTAAGTCTTAGTTTTAAAAATGGCAAGAAACCAAATGATTTACATAAAATAAGCTTCTAGAAGCTTTCGCCGCCAACTCTATTCAAGCAATCAATAGCTTCGTCTGTAGAACTTGGAACCCATCCGAAAGTAGACATGAGAGCCTACAATAAAGCCAAAATTACTCGTACTAGACACGTTCGAAAAACAATACAAAGAGAACCTAAGAATGTACAAAAGATTATTCTAGAGGAGAGGCAAAATAAATTCTCGATTTTTTTGTGAAAATAGAGAGTTCTCTGAAACTTCTCGTCTTAGGAATTCTTTCCAAATATAGCCAGTTACTTAATTGAACTGGACACATCACAATCAGGTTGAAGTCGGATTGGTGTTTTTCATCGAAACTATCTTTTTAAATAGCTTTGTGGGCTAGATGTATCTCAGTTCTTATTGACAAACTCACTTTCTTCACACAGGAGGTGTTATTTTGGCGAGAACTGAAAGAAGTTGCGCGATCATTATCACACTAGGCTCATAGTATACTGGTAACTGATGCACGTAGTGCAAAGATCTGTAGTTTAGGAAACGGGTTTGAGCAACCTTGAAATTGCGACATCTGCAAACATCCATCTCCTTTAATTTTACTTGATTAAACAAAACTTGTACCAACAACTAATTAAAATACATTAATTAAATTATGAACAAACTTCTTGCATGGTTAGGAAGATGTAAAAAGGGGACAAAACTATACAATGCTAACCCAATAGTTTCTGCAAATAAAATGAACTGTGTCAATATTAAAAGACAAAAAGAAACACGAGAACTATAACGATCAACACTCCGATACGTCTAGTCGATAGCTCTTTCTTAAACCCATATCTGAGTTCATGGTATTAAGAATGTTTTATTAATATGTCACCATTCCAGTGAATCTAAAAGCCGGTTACCAGTAAACAAACGGAATAACGTTGAGAGGGAAGTATCAATGTTGTGACCTGTGTCGAATATGTGGGACAGCCAAATCTGCAACTCTGTTCGTGTGAAAAGTTTTTAAATAGGTTCTCCGAAAATTTTGCGAATGAACAATTTTGAAAACAAAAATTCATCGAAAAAACAATTTATCGAAAAAATTTATTTCATCTAAATTTTATGTTGAATGTCAGTATCTTCTGACTATCTAAATATGTATCTATATCGATATGAAATAACTTTCGAACATTTTATGAAGAAGTACCAAAATGTATGAAAAAACAAATAAATAATTGGAAAAAATTAGATGTCATTCCTTCGGCAAATATTATTAATAAAAATATTTTTTCCGTAATTTTGTTTCGATGTCAAATTGCACCAGAAACATGATAGTTGACAAAAACATCGAAAAATATGTCAAAACTCGAAAAGTTAGTAGAACTATATGTAAAGTCTTTCCTCTATGTAGAACAGTAAACCGTTTCTAAAAATATCTTAACCAGCAGATGAGTTATGATTGTCGCTGAGTGAGACCAAAACAGGTAAATACTCTTTAAAAGTATATTGCCATAATTCAAATGAACATTGTGTAAAAATACCACACTCACCGAGAAAATTCACATGGATCTTCTCTATGAGATGCGATGCTAAGCAATTACGAAGATCGTCATTTTTACCTAAAGTCATAGGAAATTCACTAAATCTGGCCCAACAATTTGGTATTTTTGTTACTATGAATATTTTTGATGAATGGTATTTTCGCCGGTCTCCAAAATTAAAAGTCGCTGAAGTTGGCCCGAAATATCAGCCCGAAATTTTTGGTAAGTTTCTTCGCTAAAGTGTAGTCATCCCGAAAAAAGTGTAGGTATAGAAAAAGTGTAGTCTCATCCCGAAAAATATAA
Source organism: Nephrotoma guestfalica (assembly GCA_963691935.1). Taxonomy (NCBI): domain Eukaryota; kingdom Metazoa; phylum Arthropoda; class Insecta; order Diptera; family Tipulidae; genus Nephrotoma; species Nephrotoma guestfalica. The sequence goes on along the minus strand of OY829913.1, from coordinate 137,438,235 downwards.
TATGCATAGTGTTGCGTACACATTAGGAAAAAATATAATTTTTATTTTGTGTAGTTGTATTACCAGTGCATATATTATTATTATAATTTTTTGCAAAATCTAAAAGAAACGGTAAAATATACAAAATATTATAAATTTGAAAGCTATAATTAGGAAAAATATAAATTAATTTGTGGTAAAAAGGTATATGATATGAGCGTATATTTTTTTATGTAAACGGATTAAAACAAAACTCTCAAATATATTGCTAAACATTTAGAAAAACAATATCGAATGTTTGTAAGGCGAAATTCGTAATGGAACTAACACTATAAATAAATCGCACTAGTGGTATATACGATTAGCTAGAGGTAAGTAAATGATCCTTGAGAAATCCATTTACTTACGATAAGGATAAAAAAATGCAAATATACAAATATACCATATTCACTTATATACGAGTATGAAAGACTTTTACGTGATATTACTGTAATGTATCATTACACGGCTAGTTTATATGATGAATTCAGTTTTCTATAATTCCTTTTGTAAGCGATTTTGTAATTTTACCAGATATACTTTAATTTTTCTAGTGGCCAATCCTAGATTATTACAGTTAAGCCTTGTTTATGCCGATCTATCCTCAGTAGACCAAGTCCATATCATGAACAGAAACAGACTTCTATATTTCTTTTAGATAAAGCGACATTTTATTGAGATTCGTACATATAGCGGAACCTTAACGTCAGTGGAGCCCATCCTAGAGATAAATTAGACTAGTGGCAAATAAGGCTAGTTAGGTCTTGCTTATGTCAATAATTTCTGAGAATTTCATTTTCAAATCACGGGGAAAAGTAATGCAAATTTTGGTTTACATTTACACAGAGCGACATTTTTGAGAAATTCGTACATATAGCGCAACCTTAACGTCAGTGGAGCCCATCCTAGAGATAAATTAGACTAGTGGCAAATAAGGCTAGTTAGGTCTTGCTTATGTCAATAATTTCTGAGAATTTCATTTTCAAATCACGGGGAAAAGTAATGAAAATTTTGGTTTACATTTACACAGAGCGACATTTTTGAGAGATTCGTACATATAGCGCAACCTTAACATCAGTGGCGCCCATCCTAGAGATAAATTAGACTAGTGGCAAATACGGCTGGTTAAGTCTTGCTTATGTCAATAATTTCTGAGAATTTCATTTTCAAATCACGGGGAAAAGTAATGCAAATTTTGGTTTACATTTACACAGAGCGACATTTTTGAGAAATTCGTACATATAGCGCAACCTTAACGTCAGTGGAGCCCATCCTAGAGATAAATTAGACTAGTGGCAAATAAGGCTAGTTAGGTCTTGCTTATGTCAATAATTTCTGAGAATTTCATTTTCAAATCACGGGGAAAAGTAATGCAAATTTTGGTTTACATTTACATAGAGCGACATTTTTGAGAGATTCGTACATATAGCGCAACCTTAACATCAGTGGCGCCCATCCTAGAGATAAATTAGACTAGTGGCAAATACGGCTGGTTAAGTCTTGCTTATGTCAATAATTTCTGAGAATTTCATTTTCAAATCACGGGGAAAAGTAATGCAAATTTTGGTTTACATTTACACAGAGCGACATTTTTGAGAAATTCGTACATATAGCGCAACCTTAACGTCAGTGGAGCCCATCCTAGAGATAAATTAGACTAGTGGCAAATAAGGCTAGTTAGGTCTTGCTTATGTCAATAATTTCTGAGAATTTCATTTTCAAATCACGGGGAAAAGTAATGAAAATTTTGGTTTACATTTACACAGAGCGACATTTTTGAGAGATTCGTACATATAGCGCAACCTTAACATCAGTGGCGCCCATCCTAGAGATAAATTAGACTAGTGGCAAATACGGCTGGTTAAGTCTTGCTTATGTCAATAATTTCTGAGAATTTCATTTTCAAATCACGGGGAAAAGTAATGCAAATTTTGGTTTACATTTACACAGAGCGACATTTTTGAGAAATTCGTACATATAGCGCAACCTTAACGTCAGTGGAGCCCATCCTAGAGATAAATTAGACTAGTGGCAAATAAGGCTAGTTAGGTCTTGCTTATGTCAATAATTTCTGAGAATTTCATTTTCAAATCACGGGGAAAAGTAATGCAAATTTTGGTTTACATTTACATAGAGCGACATTTTTGAGAGATTCGTACATATAGCGCAACCTTAACATCAGTGGCGCCCATCCTAGAGATAAATTAGACTAGTGGCAAATACGGCTGGTTAAGTCTTGCTTATGTCAATAATTTCTGAGAATTTCATTTTCAAATCACGGGGAAAAGTAATGCAAATTTTGGTTTACATTTACACAGAGCGACATTTTTGAGAAATTCGTACATATAGCGCAACCTTAACGTCAGTGGAGCCCATCCTAGAGATAAATTAGACTAGTGGCAAATAACGCTAGTTAGGTCTTGTTAATGTCAATAATTTCTGAGAATTTCATTTTCAAATCACGGGGAAAAGTAATGCAAATTTTGGTTTACATTTACACAGAGCGACATTTTTGAGAGATTCGTACATATAGCGCAACCTTAACATCAGTGGGGCCTATCCTAGAGATAAATTAGACTAGTGGCAAATACGGCTGGTTAAGTCTTGCTTATGTCAATAATTTCTGAGAATTTCATTTTCAAATCACGGGGAAAAGTAATGCAAATTTTGGTTTACATTTACACAGAGCGACATTTTTGAGAAATTCGTACATATAGCGCAACCTTAACGTCAGTGGAGCCCATCCTAGACATAAATTAAACTAGTGGCAAATAAGGCTAGTAAGGTCTTGCTAATGCAATAATTTCTGAGAATTTAATTTTCAAATCACGGGGAAAAGTAATGCAAATTTTGGTTTACATTTACACAGAGCGACATTTTTGAGAAATTCGTACATATAGCGCAACCTTAACGTCAGTGGAGCCCATCCTAGAGATAAATTAGACTAGTGGCAAATAAGGCTAGTTAGGTCTTGCTAATGCAATAATTTCTGAGAATTTAATTTTCAAATCACGGGGAAAAGTAATGCAAATTTTGGTTTACATTTACACAGAGCGACATTTTTGAGAGATTCATACATATAGCGCAACCTTAACATCAGTGGAGCCCATCCTAGAGATAAATTAGACTAGTGACAAATAAGGCTAGTTAGGTCTTGCTAATGCAATAATTTCTGAGAATTTAATTTTCAAATCACGGGGAAAAGTAATGCAAATTTTGGTTTACATTTACACAGAGCGACATTTTTGAGAGATTCATACATATAGCGCAACCTTAACATCAGTGGAGCCCATCCTAGAGATAAATTAGACTAGTGGCAAATACGGCTGGTTAAGTCTTGCTTATGTCAATAATTTCTGAGAATTTCATTTTCAAATCACGGGGAAAAGTAATGCAAATTTTGGTTTACATTTACACAGAGCGACTTTTTTGAGAGATTCGTACATATAGCGCAACCTTAACATCAGTGGAGCCCATCCTAGAGATAAATTAGACTAGTGGCAAATAAGGCTAGTTAGGTCTTGCTTATGTCAATAATTTTCAAATCACGGGGATAAATAATACAAATTTTGGTTGTTGCGACATATTCTGAGAATTTTTGTCTGCCTAAACTAGAGATATTTATTTTTAGTGGCATATACGGTCAGATTTGACTTGGTCATACCAAGACACCTTGACTACCACTGGTCCATATCATGATCGTAAAGTATAGTTTTATAACCCTTTCCAATAGGAATTTTTAAAATACTACAAATATTCTTATTCTATTAAATTATAATTTTATTATTATAGTAGATGTGCATTGAGTAACATATACGAGTACTACCAGTAAGAAACGAGCACTTGTTGGTCCGCGAGAGTTATTTTACTTTTCTCCTACCCTTCGGTTGTAGCCGATGAGCTTTCCCTTATCCGCCACCTACTGACGCGCTCGATGGGAGTAGCAAGTTCTCCTCACGGGTTAGTAATTAATAATTATTAATTAGTTAGTCGGGTGCACCGTTCCAAATCATCTTCACGTCACTAGCATAATTATCCCACAATACGCGTCTTTCATATGGAAAGCCCGTTTCAAGGGGGTCCATTTCACAGGCATATGAAGTTAGCCCAGTTTTTCATCCCAGAAAAAAATAAAATTTCTTTAAACAATACATTTCATCTCATCCCAGTTTTTGCTATTTAAACTTGTATAAGACGGAAAATATTTTTAAGTTGAGTAAAAAACAACATAATATCCATCCCAGATTATTTCATTTTATTGTTGTTTTTGTACTCGACGTATGAATAATATGATTAATAGGTAATAATTGTTTGTTTTGATTAAAGATAGCGATTGATACTATTTTAAAATATTAATAGTGCGAGCTTACAATGACTAAGAGGGCAGTACCCGCCGTATGGTAGTATTGGGGCAAATGGCCAAGTTCCATATGGGCCCATATAAGAATATGAGTAAATCGTGCCATTTTCCTAGAAATATGATTTGCCGGAAATGATTCTTTATGTTTTGAATAACTTATAGGATGGTCTAACTGTGGCCAGTCGGGCAACACCAGCCGTATGGTAGGATTGGCGCAATCGGCCAGATTCCATGTGGCCCAATACAAATATTAATAATTGTCATTCTCCTAGCAATATGATTTGCCGGAAATGATTGATATAGTTTTGAGCTGGTAATAGTAAGGGCTTACAATGACTAAGAGGGCAGTACCAGCCGTATGGTAGTATTGGCGCAAATGGCCAAGTTCCATATGGGCCCATATAAGAATATGAGTAAATCGTGCCATTTTCCTAGAAATATGATTTGCCGGAAATGATTCTTTATGTTTTGAATAACTTATAGGATGGTCTAACTGTGGCCAGTCGGGCAATACCAGCCGTATGGTAGGATTGGCGCAATCGGCCAGATTCCATGTGGCCCAATACAAATATTAATAATTGTCGTTCTCCTAGCAATATGATTTGCCGGAAATGATTGATATAGTTTTGAGCTGGTAATAGTAAGGGCTTAGGTTATTCAAAACATAAAGAATCATTTCCGGCAAATCATATTTCTAGGAAAATGGCACGATTTACTCATATTCTTATATGGGCCCATATGGAACTTGGCCATTTGCCCCAATACTACCATACAGCGGGTACTGCCCTCTTAGTCATTGTTAGCTCGCACTATTAATATTTTAAAATAGTATCAATCGCTATCTTTAATCAAAACAAACAATTATTACCTATTAATCATATTACTTAGAAAAGCTATTTATATTCATTTATTCATACGTCGAGTACAAAAACAACAATACAATGAAATAATCTGGGATGGATATGATGTTGTTTTTTACTCAACTTAAAAATATTTTCCGTCCTATACAAGTTTAAATAGAAAAAAACTGGGATGAGATGAAATGTGTTGTTTAAAGAAATTTTATTTTTTTCTGGGATGAAAAACTGGGCTAACTTCATATGCCTCATTTCACCCAACGGAGAGCTCTTTTATAGAGATCCAATTCACACTGAATAGCCCGTTCATAGGGATCCTGTATCATTCCGAAGTGACGTGAAGAGTACACATGTTGCGTTGCACCCGGTGTGGTAGTAATTAGTAATTAGTAATTAGTAATTAGTAATTAGTAATTAGTAACTAGTAATTAGTAAATAGTAATAAGTAATTAGTAATTAGTAATTAGTAAATAGTAATAAGTAATTAGTAATTAGTAATTAGTAATTAGTAATTAGTAATTAGTAATTAGTAATTAGTAATTAGTAATTAGTAATTAGTAATTAGTAATTTGTAATTAGTAATTATTAATTAGTAATTAGTAATTAGTAATTTGTAATTAGTGATTAGTAATTTGTAATTTGTAATTTGTAATTAGTAATTAGTAATTAATATTTAATAATTAGTAATTAACAATTATAAGGGTTATAAAACTATACTTTAAGGTCATGATATGGACCAGTGGTAGTCAAGGTGTCTTGGTATGACCAAGTCAAATCTGACCGTATATGCCACTAAAAATAAATATCTCTAGTTTAGGCAGACAAAAATTCTCAGAATATGTCGCAACAACCAAAATTTGTATTATTTATCCCCGTGATTTGAAAATTATTGACATAAGCAAGACCTAACTAGCCTTATTTGCCACTAGTCTAATTTATCTCTAGGATGGGCTCCACTGACGTTAAGGTTGCGCTATATGTACGAATTTCACAAAAATGTCGCTCTGTGTAAATGTAAACCAAAATTTGCATTACTTTTCCCCGTGATTTGAAAATGAAATTCTCAGAAATTATTGACATAAGCAAGACTTAACCAGCCGTATTTGTCACTAGTCTAATTTATCTCTAGGATGGGCTCCACTGATGTTAAGGTTGCGCTATATGTACGAATCTCTCAAGAATGTCGCTCTGTGTAAATGTAAACCAAAATTTGCATTACTTTTCCCCGTGATTTGAAAATGAAATTCTCAGAAATTATTGACATAAGCAAGACTTAACCAGCCGTATTTGCCACTAGTCTAATTTATCTCTAGGATGGGCTCCACTGATGTTAAGGTTGCGCTATATGTACGAATTTCACAAAAATGTCGCTCTGTGTAAATGTAAACCAAAATTTGCATTACTTTTCCCCGTGATTTGAAAATGAAATTCTCAGAAATTATTGACATAAGCAAGACTTAACCAGCCGTATTTGCCACTAGTCTAATTTATCTCTAGGATGGGCTCCACTGATGTTAAGGTTGAGCTATATGTACGAATCTCTCAAAAATGTCGCTCTGTGTAAATGTAAACCAAAATTTGCATTACTTTTCCCCGTTATTTGAAAATTAAATTCTCAGAAATTATTGACATAAGCAAGACTTAACCAGCCGTATTTGCCACTAGTCTAATTTATCTCTAGGATGGGCTTCACTGACGTTAAGGATCCACTATATGTACGAATCTCTCAAAAATGTCACTCAATGTAAATGTAAACCAAAATTTGCCTTACTTTTCCCCGTGATTTGAAAATGAAATTCTCAGAAATTATTGACATAAGCAAGACTTAACCAGCCGTATTTGCCACTAGTCTAATTTATCTCTAGGATGGGCTCCACTGACGTTAAGATTCCACTATATGTACGAATCTCTCAGAAATGTCGCTCTATGTAAATGTAAACCAAAATTTGCATTACTTTTCCCCGTGATTTGAAAATGAAATTCTCAGAGATTATTGACATAAGCAAGACCTAACTAGCCTTATTTGCCACTAGTCTAATTTATCTCTAGGATGGGCTCCACTGACGTTAAAGTTGCGCTATATGTACGAATTTCTCAAAAATGTCGCTCTGTGTAAATGTAAACCAAAATTTGCATTACTTTTCCCCGTGATTTGAAAATGAAATTCTCAGAAATTATTGACATAAGCAAGACTTAACCAGCCGTATTTGCCACTAGTCTAATTTATCTCTAGGATGGGCGCCACTGATGTTAAGGTTGCGCTATATGTACGAATCTCTCAAAAATGTCGCTCTGTGTAAATGTAAACCAAAATTTGCATTAATTTTCCCCGTGATTTGAAAATGAAATTCTCAGAAATTATTGACATAAGCAAGACCTAACTAGCCTTATTTGCCACTAGTCTAATTTATCTCTAGGATGGGCTCCACTGACGTTAAGGTTGCGCTATATGTACGAATTTCTCAAAAATGTCGCTCTGTGTAAATGTAAACCAAAATTTGCATTACTTTTCCCCGTGATTTGAAAATGAAATTCTCAGAAATTATTGACATAAGCAAGACTTAACCAGCCGTATTTGCCACTAGTCTAATTTATCTCTAGGATGGGCTCCACTGATGTTAAGGTTGAGCTATATGTACGAATCTCTCAAAAATGTCGCTCTGTGTAAATATAAACCAAAATTTGCATTACTTTTCCCCGTTATTTGAAAATGAAATTCTCAGAAATTATTGACATAAGCAAGACTTAACCAGCCGTATTTGCCACTAGTCTAATTTATCTCTAGGATGGGCTTCACTGACGTTAAGGATCCACTATATGTACGAATCTCTCAAAAATGTCACTCAATGTAAATGTAAACCAAAATTTGCCTTACTTTTCCCCGTGATTTGAAAATGAAATTCTCAGAAATTATTGACATAAGCAAGACTTAACCAGCCGTATTTGCCACTAGTCTAATTTATCTCTAGGATGGGCTCCACTGACGTTAAGATTCCACTATATGTACGAATCTCTCAGAAATGTCGCTCTATGTAAATGTAAACCAAAATTTGCATTACTTTTCCCCGTGATTTGAAAATGAAATTCTCAGAGATTATTGACATAAGCAAGACCTAACTAGCCTTATTTGCCACTAGTCTAATTTATCTCTAGGATGGGCTCCACTGACGTTAAGGTTGCGCTATATGTACGAATTTCTCAAAAATGTCGCTCTGTGTAAATGTAAACCAAAATTTGCATTACTTTTCCCCGTTATTTGAAAATGAAATTCTCAGAAATTATTGACATAAGCAAGACTTAACCAGCCGTATTTGCCACTAGTCTAATTTATCTCTAGGATGGGCGCCACTGATGTTAAGGTTGCGCTATATGTACGAATCTCTCAAAAATGTCGCTCTATGTAAATGTAAACCAAAATTTGCATTACTTTTCCCCGTGATTTGAAAATGAAATTCTCAGAAATTATTGACATAAGCAAGACCTAACTAGCCTTATTTGCCACTAGTCTAATTTATCTCTAGGATGGGCTCCACTGACGTTAAGGTTGCGCTATATGTACGAATTTCTCAAAAATGTCGCTCTGTGTAAATGTAAACCAAAATTTGCATTACTTTTCCCCGTGATTTGAAAATGAAATTCTCAGAAATTATTGACATAAGCAAGACTTAACCAGCCGTATTTGCCACTAGTCTAATTTATCTCTAGGATGGGCGCCACTGATGTTAAGGTTGCGCTATATGTATGAATCTCTCAAAAATGTCGCTCTGTGTAAATGTAAACCAAAATTTTCATTACTTTTCCCCGTGATTTGAAAATGAAATTCTCAGAAATTATTGACATAAGCAAGACCTAACTAGCCTTATTTGCCACTAGTCTAATTTATCTCTAGGATGGGCTCCACTGACGTTAAGGTTGCGCTATATGTACGAATTTCTCAAAAATGTCGCTCTGTGTAAATGTAAACCAAAATTTGCATTACTTTTCCCCGTGATTTGAAAATGAAATTCTCAGAAATTATTGACATAAGCAAGACCTAACTAGCCTTATTTGCCACTAGTCTAATTTATCTCTAGGATGGGCTCCACTGACGTTAAGGTTCCGCTATATGTACGAATCTCAATAAAATGTCGCTTTATCTAAAAGAAATATAGAAGTCTGTTTCTGTTCATGATATGGACTTGGTCTACTGAGGATAGATCGGCATAAACAAGGCTTAACTGTAATAATCTAGGATTGGCCACTAGAAAAATTAAAGTATATCTGGTAAAATTACAAAATCGCTTACAAAAAGAATTATAGAAAACTGAATTCATCATATAAACTAGCCGTGTAATGATACATTACAGTAATATCACGTAAAAGTCTTTCATACTCGTATATAAGTGAATATGGTATATTTGTATATTTGCATTTTTTTATCCTTATCGTAAGTAAATGGATTTCTCAAGGATCATTTACTTACCTCTAGCTAATCGTATATACCACTAGTGCGATTTATTTATAGTGTTAGTTCCATTACGAATTTCGCCTTACAAACATTCGATATTGTTTTTCTAAATGTTTAGCAATATATTTGAGAGTTTTGTTTTAATCCGTTTACATAAAAAAATATACGCTCATATCATATACCTTTTTACCACAAATTAATTTATATTTTTCCTAATTATAGCTTTCAAATTTATAATATTTTGTATATTTTACCGTTTCTTTTAGATTTTGCAAAAAATTATAATAATAATATATGCACTGGTAATACAACTACACAAAATAAAAATTATATTTTTTCCTAATGTGTACGCAACACTATGCATATTATATTTTTCGGGATGAGACTACACTTTTTCTATACCTACACTTTTTTCGGGATGACTACACTTTAGCGAAGAAACTTACCAAAAATTTCGGGCTGATATTTCGGGCCAACTTCAGCGACTTAAAATTAACCAGATAAATGATTCCATGAAAAATAAGTTTGTCGATTTTCGTAAAATTTTAACGCAGATAGTTGAATTATTATTTTATTAATAACTTCATGTCAAAATATATTTTACTTGAGTGTGTTTAATAACAAATCAAAATAATTGAATTGTCAAAAATTTAGCTTACTTTTATCGTATCTGCAGATAAAAGTCTAGTGAAAAAAGTCTAACTTAAACAGAGATATTTAAATTCCAATAGGAAAAATACCAATTTCATTAGCTACACTGTGTACGCAGCCGTGAAATTTTTCTTTTCGTTTTCGCTTGTGTCATTTTTATCATCATTCATTTCACTTCAGCTGCGTACTAGGCATACGAGTATGTTAAAATTTTTAAGATGAGAATGGAATTAAAAAATGAAAAGATGTACTCGTATATGTTGTGGCCAACACCCGACTTTCTTTTACGATAAGTGTACCCAAATTTCGAATACCTCACACTTGATTTCAATGGCGAAAAATACAAGTTACCAGAGATAGTTTTACCAAATATCTTGTATAAACAAAAAAATATTGTTGGTTGAAAATTTAATTTTTAAATTTAATTAAATCTTTTAATTCTTTGTTGTTGTTTTGTAAATGCTAAACTTTTCAACACCATTACAAAAAATGTAAAAAATCTCTTATATATAGAAGATGCTACTTCCGGTACTCAGATGTCCACCAAATGTCGCATAGATCACCCAATTATTGAAAAAAGGTTTAGTATGAAGCTTTTTTCCGAATAGTCAATCCGCCTAGACTTTAGAGATCTGAAATATTGATGAAACAATGAATTTTATTATGCAAACTCGTAATTTCCGGTACAATTAAAAAAAACGGATCTATTTTTTTAAATTGAATTTACAATATTTTTATTTTTTGAATAATTTTTTCGTAAACGCTATAAACTTTTCAAAACATTTGCAGAAAACGAGAAAGCTCCAATGAAAGTTGCAACTACCGGTGGAACAATGAAATTTTTTTTTTTTTTTCAAAATCGTTATTTACGCTATCTGGACCGGTATTGTTGCAAGATTAATTTACAATATTTTAGTACATAGTTGCTTTTCTGCTCATAAATGATGTACTTTTTAAAATATTTGGTGGACCGATCTCTGCCAAAAATTATTGGGATCTTCCAATTTTTGAGATAAGCTTAAGTATGAAGTTTAAGGAATGTAGAGAAGCTACAGAAATATAGTCGGCACGACATCACACACGGACTCACGCACGTACACCCAGATTTTTTCAAATCTACGTTTTTTGACGTCGGCGATAGTTGTTTCACTCGTTGTATGGGAAATCCACAACAAATCTCGACGTCCAAATTTTACATGATTGCAATACACAATAATCTCGAATACAATACACAAAATTTCTAAACCGAAAAAAATATCGAACCTTCTGGATTTGTGATAAAACTTGTCTTGGATAATGAAAACTCGTTACTCCTGCTTAAATTTCAGAAAACCAACAAGGTTAACCATTGTTAAAAATGTAATCTTCAATACAAAAAATTTAAAAGTTCCCATTTTATGAAAAAGATTTAGTATGAAGTTTTATTCCGAATATTCAATCCGTCTGGTCTGTAGAAATGCTGAATTTTGTTGAAATAAAGTTTTTGTTCTCTCAAAACTCGTAATTTCTGGTAAAATTTAAAATATGATCTAAACTAATTTTGGTTTGAAATTTAATTTATCGTCTTTTTTTATAAAAAACTAAAATAGTATAAAATGAAAAATTCGACCTCGAGATTTTTGCAGATTTACCATTGGCTATATCGCCCAATTCACAAAAAGTGTTTTTTTTAAATCTCTGTGTATGAGTGAGTGCGTGCGTATGTACGTGGTGCCGTGCCCTCTAAATGTTGCAGTTTCTTTACAGCCAAGGCGAATAGACCGATCGAGATGAAACTTCCTTCTTAAGCGTTTTTCATAAATTGGAAGATCATGTGGTTTTTGGCCTAAAACGGTCGATCGGAAGTGGCAGCCTCTTTTGAAAATTATAGTGTTTACGAAAAAACAATTAAAATATAAAGGTTGTAAATTACGTTTCAAACAATATTAGTTCAGATCATTTGTTTATATTTTACCGGAAATGATGACTTTTTATAAAAAATCACTAAAATACGACCAAGGAATTCGTTAATCGTTGCTAAACGGGAAAAAAAGAAAACCAATATTTTGTCAGTCAGAAGTAAATAGTTCACGATTTCTCGAAATCGCTTGATGACCGATTTGGGCTAGCAATCGGCTCATCTGGGTGCTATCACCCAAGAACTAAAACATTTATACGAAAAACGCTACAATACGAGAGAACACTCACAATTTTAAAACAAATATTGGAGATAAATGCTACGGTTCCCATTGGAAACGCTCCGCATATGCAATTAGAGCTGGTTAGGAACCCAGATCTAATAACATGAATTCCAGTCAAAACAAGTAGTGTAATGTCAAAATATGGTTGGAAAATTGCGACCAAAGCCAAAGATCTATTCTGTCTTGTCAGAGATCTAGGAAATTTTACGAATATCATGCAAATATTAATCGAAGTCTAGGGTGACAAACAAGAATTTCCATACTATTAATCCCAGCTATAGAGTAATAAACAAGAAGAAGGTATTTCTGTCATGCTTTTTTCAATAAAAGAAAAGAAATATTTTAAAATATTAAATCGTTAGTTAGGCAAATACAATGAGCATTGGTTCTTGGTAAGCAATATGCAGATTCATTGAAGAAGATGCATTCATTTCTGGCATATGTAAATCGTATTTCGGAGCAGAATTACGCGTTCCATTGCAAATTCAGTTCTAATGAAACCATAGTGTAAATACCCAAATAAAAAAGCAAGGTTGGTCGGTACGACACGAAAACGAATCCAATGCTATGAAAATCGACCCTTCCAGGCAATCAAAACGAAATTTTAATAAAAGTGCTGTTAATAACCACAAGACGCATCCAGATCTTGAGCCGAAAGAAGAGAGTTCTTCGGAATGAATGCCAAAACAAAATTACAAGACAAAACAATAAAATTCTTAGACACAGGGGCTAACAAGAACATAATCAAGCGTAATATAATACCAAATCATTTATTAACAAACACACCAGAGACACCAGAATAACTATCGAAACTAAATTTAAATTTAAAATTTAATCATTAAATTTTTAATTCTTTGCCGTTTTTTGTAAATGCTAAACTTTTCAACATCATTGCAAAAATTGAAAAGCTGTTACATACGGAGCCCATTGCTCTACACAAATCCAACGTTCTATAAACAGACATGGTTTATGACCTTCGCATATACTTTAAAACAAATTTGACATAATTTGTTCTGTAGAGTGACCTCAAAAGTCATTAAAGACAGCCCAACTTCCATCCCCGAAAAATGCGATAGCAACACTAATTGTTGCTATCATGACATTTTTTACTCTTAGCCCAAAAAATCTCCACATTTTTACTCTCAGCCCCGTAAATACTTGCTATCACGATAGTTAAAAACTGTCATGACAGTTGAGATTTTCGGGTCTGAGACTATAAATAATTTATAAAACATGTTTGTGTAGTAATTCTATGTATGTGGAAATAGCCCAATTTTCATCCCAGAAAAATGAGGTGGCAAAACTGATTATTAATATTATAACATTTTTGACTATCAGCCCCGAAAAATGCCACATTTTTACTCTCAGCCCCAAAAATATTTACTGTCATGGCAACTAAATCTATCACGACACAAACAATTTTCGGGCCTGAGAGTAAAAATATACATTTTCATCATAATATGAAGATAGAAACATTTTTGGGGCTGGGACAAATAAATAATATCAATTATTTGCCAACGAGATTTTGTTTAGAAATTTTACGTGATATATTTTATGGACGACCTATCGAAATATGTCTGGCGAAAGAGGAACATTTAAAGTAATTGCAGTGAATTTTTTAGAATATTTCTATGAGGTAGAGTTGAGATATAGTCCTTAAAACTCAGCAAATATTCGTTGGCCGGACTATCGGGTTATATCTGACGATGGAGGAAGATTTAAAGTAGTTGTAGTGAATTTTTTAGAACTTTTCTTTGAGGTAGAGTTGAGATATAGTCCTTTAAATAAAAGTTCTAAAAAATTCACTGCAATTACTTTAAATCTTCCTCCATTGTCAGATATAAGCCGATAGTCCGCCCAACGAATATTTGCCGAGTTTTAAGGACTATAGTATATCACGACTATATCCCAACTCTACCTCATAGAAAAATTCTAAAGAATTCACTGAAATTACATTAAATCTTCCCTAATCACCAGACATAAGCCGATAGTTCGGCCAACGACTATTTGCTGAGATTGAAGAACTATATCTCCTACCCCATAGACAAATTCTAAAAAATTCACTGCAAAAACTTTGAATCTTCCTCCATCGCCAGGGACAAGTCGATAGTCCGGCCAACGAATATTTGCTGAGTTTGAAGGACTATATCAGGACTATATCTCAACTCCACCCCATTGAAAAATTCTAAAAAATTCACTGCAATTACTTTAGATCTTCCTCCATCATCAGATATAAGCCGATAGTTCGGCCAAGGAATATTTGCTGAGATTGAAGGACTATATCTCAACTCTACCTCATAGAAAAATTCTAAATAATTCACTGAAATTACATTAAATCTTCCCTAATCACCAGACATAAACCAATAGTCCGGCCAACGAATATATGCTGAGTTTGAAGGACTATATCTCAACTCTATATGATAGAAAAATTCTAAAAAATTCACTGCAATTACTTTAGATCTTCCTCCATCGTCAGGTATAAGCCGATAGTCTGGCCAACGATTTGTTTCTGCTTTCCAGGAACTATACTTCTACTTATTTCCTTAAAATAATTTTTTTAGAGTGACATGGTATTTTCGGGGCTGTAATTTATGCTATATATACTCGTAGATCTAGTAAAGTTTGTATCTTGATTTGATTTTTTCTCCGTCAGGCTAGTTTTTGGAGAGTAGGAATTTGTTTTGTTCATTTACACGTTATATCACAACTTTTTGTTGTTTTTATTATACTCATAATATTTTTTATTAATTTTTAGTTATTGTTCGGAAATACTTATTTCATAATTTCGATCTTTTGTTACAATTGTTAATTAAATGTCGTAATAGTATACATAAACTTGTACATTATTGCCATAAGCAACTTTTTCGATTTTCGGAGAAATTTGAGCTATCTTCACAAAGGTTATAAAGACATAATTTTTAATGATAAAATAGACATGTAAAGTTAACACAAAAATGCTAAACGGTTGTCCGGGTGTCTGGTCATATAAAGAAGCACCACTATTTCCAACAGTTTGTACGAATAAATTTTGATCTAAAGAAGCCAAATGTTCTATATATATCGACATGGTTTTTCAGGATGGCCTTGGCGTGTACTTTAATACAAAACTGCTATGTGATTGGTCCCTGTGTTCAGTCCTATAAATTACAAGCAATGGCTGGAACAATTACTGCACGGACATTTAATGAAAAATTTTGTTCCGCGTCAAAAGTTTACTTTAACACAAAAATGCTAAAATGTAGGTCCCTGGGTCCAGTCATATATAATATTATACTAAATTCCATGCCTTGTCCATCCAATCGTAAAATTAAAATCTTTATTTAAACCAGGCAGCTATTGTTCACGAATATTCTCGCAAAATGTACACTATACTGCTTTAATATTTGCTAGAAATTTGACCTCGGTGATTTTGGAAGTACAAGAATTTCAATACACAAGATTTTTCTAACCAAAGATTTGGAAATCGATGCCATGAAATCTGAGATTTTGTAGGAACCCGACTTTGATTGGGGTGACCCAAATTCAATAACTTGAGTTGCAAGAGTAGATATAAATTTGATTGTATTATGTTCGTAGTGTTTTTGCATTAATATCATTAATGACATCACACGTAAACGAGAACAGTACTAGCTATTTGTAAACTCAATTAATTTTTTGAATACTCTCCTGATTCGTATTGTATTTATTAATGCAACAATATAGATTCAATCTGATAAACTTGTTCATTCAGAAATAGAGCTTTGTTTATTACGTATTCTGTTCGAGACGTATCACAAAAATGTGATACAAACAAGCGTCTATTCAACATTTTAGTTATAACATAATGAAAAATGGAAACCCGAGACGTTGTCATCTGCAAATTTTGTATTTCTATGTATGAGAGAACAAGAATAAAACCAAGCGTGTTCACTCTATTGTGCATATGCTCCATATATTTACTATCACAATATGTAAATTTGTACTGGGACGGAATATAAAAATAAGAAGTTCAAAACTAGTAATTGCTAATTAAAATGTAATGACCTAATTTGTGTAACGTCTTAGTCGTTAAAATAAACATTCATTAATTTGCTAATTGTTGCCGTTGGGATTATTCTATTGATTTTTATTTTGAGATACGACACCTACTATACCAAGTAAAAATTTAAGCGTGTTGATTTTGGACATTTGGCGGAACTCGGGACTGTGTTTTCGTATTATAATTAACTTCGACGTTCATAACATATGTACATATCTACGAAATCATCCAACACACATAACTAATTAATTATACCATATTTCGATTTATTTGAACAATCGTTCATTCATTATTTTCCGGGATAAAATCATCAGACATCATAAGTAATGAAAAATAATCAACAGATTTTTTCCCGTTTTATCTTTTTCTGCATCAGTAAAATCTCATTTTCCTTAGAACAATACACACAGAAGGATTTAAAACAAAAGCGAATTATGAAATAAATACACACACACACACAACTCCAAAAAGCTCTGTGAAGTACAATACCTTCAACCTTTGGATATTTTCTCTCTAGGAGAGAAGCCTGAATATTTGTGTGTGTAGTGTAAAATGAAAATTTTAAGTTTCTTGTTCGGCTATTCTATTAACACCACTGTAGTGAACTAAGTTTTGAGATCGTTGATTTGCAGGTATGGATATGCGTGTACCAAAAGATATGGCAAGGCCCAGGGCACTTAAAAAATAAACTTTGGAAGATTATTACTCAAATATTTGACTTACCATTATGTCCATCAAAAATTAATTTTTTTTAGGTACTGCCTACGTAATAAATGGTGTTCCAATTTGAGGTAATTTTAAAATTTGCTGCAATTTATATTTGTTGTACTACTAGAAACATTACGGTGGCCATTCGATAAATTATTGCAAAATTTGTTGAAACTGGTTTGGCAAAGGATGAGAAAGAAAACCACCAACCCGTACCATCGTATTGGTCGTTCAGATAAAAATATTGCTGCTGTAAGAGCTAGTGTTAATGGTAGTACAAAAACATCAATTCGTCATCGTTCAGAGCAATTACACATTCAACCAGTTTATTCCGAATTTAACACAAAGATTTTCATTTGAGGGCATACAAGATTCAGATAAGCCAAAATCTAATAATTTATCGAAAAGGAAACTTTAGTTGGCCCCTTGTGATCTAACACCCCTAGCATTTGTCTACTCGAATAGGCCTATCTGAAAGAAAAATATACAAGCGATCCATAAATAATTGATGACATAGCGAGGCCAATATTACTAATTTTATTCGAAAAATTTCAACGATTTTTTTAATATGGTAGCTTGCCGTGCAGTAGCAAGAGGTCATTCATTTATTTATTTATTAAAGAATTTCATTAATTATTTTAATATTTTATAGAAAAATCTTCTCTGTGAGTTATATGTATGATTTCTGATTTAAAACAGAACATTCAGTTTAAAACAAAAAATAAAAATAAAAGATTTGGCTTCTCATTTAAAAATTTTAAAAATAATTCCTCAGGAAATTTCTGAAGTTGTCCTTTGATAAATTAAAGTCAAATAGGTCATCGATGATGTTGAATGTTTTTGACAACCTATATTAATGGGGATATTTTCTCGATAGTTTGTGAAATAGTGTTCTACTGCTAAAAACTCAAGGTTTCGAAATGTCCAGCATGCCACATTAATTGATATGTTTTCCTAAATGTACGCCGAATCAATATGACCAAGCGAAACGTTACCAATTAAAATCGTGCCCAAGAGAAGTCCAAGTCGTCTATTTTCAAGGGTGCATATTTTATAATTCGTTCATCTTATTGAAAGCGGAGGTAAATAAACCATATTGTGATGGAATGAAAAATTTTCCTATTCACTTTTCTTTAACAAAAAAAACATCAGAACTTTGTTTGAATGTTGTCAATTGTTTTTATATGCAGAGCATAGTATGGATTCCAGACCGTTACAGACCTATATGAAGTTGGCCCAAAATTAAAGCCCAAAAAATTACGGATTTAAAAGCTGGCAACACTAATGCAAGTGTCGTGATAAAATAAAACTATCGTAATAGAAAATATTAAGATACAAACTTGCAATAATGTTACAATTTAAAAAAAAATGATAAATCTTTAAAAAAATTGTTGTAGTTCCTTATGTATTGGACCAAAAATTCTAACCCCAAAAATATTATTAAGATATTATAAAACTATACGAATCAAAACTAATTCTACTACCACAGACAAAAAAAGCCGTATTTTAATCTCAGCCCAAAAGAAAATCTGTCCTAAGACTATATCAAACCCGCATGATAGATAAAACACTTCTCTCAAATCAAAAATGAAAGATTAACGAAATAAATAATATATACAATTAGTTTCGTATCAGTTTATTTTGAGACTTAACTTTTGACTCATAAATTAGAATTTATGTTAAAGTATACATCAGAGCATTACACGACATAAACATTTATTGGGGAATCGGAGGATTATGCAGGGGCCATACTCGAATTAATCCGACACAGTATTATAATCAACTACATATTTTTACCGACCAAATGGCACAGTGGTTAAAGCTTTGGCGTTTTGTTATGTTTTATTATTGATGTATATAGTTATTTATAAATGATAAATAAAATTGTTATATTTACTTTCAGTTATGATTTTATAGATATGATTTTATTTAAATTTTTATATATATTTTGTTATAAACTATCACTTATTTTACGTTACGATATTAGTTACATTACTTATAATCTATTAATAACTTAAGAGGAACTCATAATCTCTTAATCACTTAAAAAGAACTGCCTTTTTAATTCTTAAATTCTTAACTTATATAATGGGTATTTTCAGGAAATACCCATCATGTTTATCTTATAATTATATGTATATACAAAATTTTAAATCTTAAACTAAGTAGTATTTTGTTTATCAAAATACGGAAATTTTTACAAGGTTTTTATATATTATTTATTTTGCTTAGTTGAATCCGGAAATTTTATTTATTATTTATTTGGTTTTACGTAAATTACGAGAATGCGGAAATCTTGTGATCTAATGTAATTATGACATTATGTAATATGAAATCTTAAAACATTTCCGATCTTATTGTTATTATTGTATATTATTGTTATTGTTATCTATATTGATATGATATGAATCTATAAATTTTTATCTTAATTATAGTGTTTTGCTCAAGCTGTAATACTGTTATATTACTATTGGCAATTTGTTTCTTGGAAAAATTGTAATACTGTTATTCTGTTATACTGTTATATTGTTTTAATGGATTGTTTCTCGAGGTACCGGGTTCGAATCCCGATAGGGGCAGGATGCTAAAGGAAATTTTCATCAACAGATTGTAATCTGTGATTAAAAGGAACACAACTACGACCCCCTATCGGCGTGCAAAACTCATGGGCCGACCCATCTTCCATGTCCAGTACTATAGGCTGGCATGGAGCTATGCAATGCGCAGATGGTAACTTAAATCGGTCCTATAGCCGTACGTCTTCGATTTGGCAGGGATGCGTAAAGTAAGACGGGAAAATCAACCGCGAAAGAGCAGGGAGTGCTTTGGCCCCAGAAAAGATTGCATGGATTAAAAAAAAAAAAAAAAAATACATATTTCGTTTTATTTTACTTTTTTGGGTTGACAGTAATATTTTTCTATAATGATAGTATCACGACAGATTTATTTTTGGGCTGACATTAAAACATGGCGATTTTTCTTTCGTTGTCGGAACAATTATTGGGGTGGTATATATAAAATAGAGTATTTTTAAACATTTTTGGGCTGACACTTGCCTATAGTCAATTTCTGTATACTTTAGTATTGCCATAGATTTTTTTTGGGTTAGAATTTGTGCCAATTTCATATACATCCGTTACAGCGTATTCCAGTTGAGATCGAAAGTTAGCGAAATAGAGTGAACATAAGTTTTGAATATATTTAATGGCATTCGTCTTCGCAATATAATTTTCAATATGACTGGCGTTTTCGACAAATGTAACACCTAAATCCATAATCCCTAAATCATGCATCATCATCTTCATTATCAATAACACCTAAATCATTGAATCTTTGCAATACTTCGTTGTTCACTTGTATTGTATGAAGTAATTAAGGGATTCGAGTAAAGCAAGTAAAGCGAGTTTCGATCACACCACTCACTTCACACGTATCAAGTGTTCCATTTAAGTTACAACATATTTTCACTTCGACAATCAATTCATTTGGAATTGATGATGAAGGTTATTTTGTCTATAGCATTTGATATCATCTCGTTTAGCCTTAAAAGTATGTTTAAAAAATGATGTAGTTTTTGAAATTTTCTATTTTTGGGTAAAAAGGGTGGTGTTTTAAGAAGTACTTTTAAAATCTAATCAATGGTAACATAATCGAGTAGTTAAAATGTTAGCGTATCCCTTCAGAATAGATATGAGAGAAGGTATATATTGTCAAAACCCCAACCGTCTCCGAACCTCTTTAAAGCCGATAAAACGTTATCCTCAAAAATAACAGAAGGAGCTACTGTCATCAATAATGAACGCGAACATGTCTGCTGTTATATCTTTGGCGTTTGAGGAGCTGGCATTGTTGTAGGTTGTATTTGGCATCCTACAATTTCACATTTATTCCTAAAGCACTTCCAAAATTGTTTTGGATTTATTTTGATTTTTTCTTGAACGAGATACGACCCGTATTTTGATATGAAATAAATTTCAAATTCACCATGTTGTAGAAACGTATTGTTTTGTCCACTTCTAACCCGATTTTTAACATATTGGCATCAGCTTTCGACTATCAATTTTTTAAGTAAACCGATTCTCCGATTTTTTAAGTTAATTAGTCCGTCCCCGCACCACTGAGAGTGAGCTCTTTGTGGTTTATAGCACATAGGCACATTCGAAGCCTTGCCAACATTTTCCTTCATTTTATTAGAATTTAGAGTTATTTCCCAATGATGAATTCTAGATAAATTAGTAGCATTACACGGTTTGTTTTTTGAAGTTGTATTTGATTGGTTGTATGAGTTCCGAACTCGTCATTAAATAAGTTAAGTACAATATCTAAAGATTGTAATTGATATCATTTAAGACCAAAGGTAACATTGATTCAAAATTCTAAAAGTGTCCATTTTTGTTACTGAAGATAACATCCAATAATCCCTCACGATTATTAGCAATGGTGATTATTTGGTTCAAATTATAAACAAGCATGGTGTAAAATAAGTCAAAATTCCAGATTATATTTGGATTATTTTGGAACTAAATTTGACGAATTTGTTGCATTAATAACTTTATCAATCTCATCGATGCAAGTTGCATAATGATCACCATTTGGTTGAGGTGGTATATATGCTGCGTAGATCGTTGGATGTATATGGCCGATATTTATTTTTACGCAACAAGAGTCGAACAAATCTCTTGGCGGGGCTAAAGTTAACAGAGTATTCCAAAGTTTAGAATGTGCTGCTATCAGTACGCCACCACTTGCTTTCTTTGAGCTAACTTCGAGAGAACGATAGCATCTATAAACAACATAATCATGGCCAAAAAATCACTGCACACCATTTTATTTACATTTTGATAAAGCATTACATTTTTACAGAGCTAGTATAGGTCCAACCCATAATTAATACACTCTCTAGTCTATCAATAGCTACTGGTGATAAATATCTAAATGATTGTGTGTCTTGATATTGCAACTATAGCATACGCTATACATATCACATTTCGTGAAGTTAATCCTTGTGCTTCACGAATGACTCTACTGGTTTCTGGTATCTTGAGCTTGGAGATTAATTGTTTAGCAGTTTGGTAAAAGGTAGATAGAACGCGCTATATAACATGGATACCGAAGACAATGTTGTAGCAGGCTTATAAATTTGGCTGAAGTTACGACGGTGTTCATACTACTATGGTAGATAGGGTAGTATTCCTTTAGAGCAGAAGTAACGCCAGGCGGGCATATTGACGTGATGTAACCTGTCAATGTGTGGTATTTGGTTTTTATCACTCAGAAGATATATTTTAGAACATTTATTTATGATAATCACAAGTCATATATATCCAGCATGCACCATCATGTACTCATCAATAAAAACTGTATATGGTTGGTCGAATTACCATTTATTATATACGAGGCAATCGTTTTGTGATTTAATTTGATGTTGTTAAACTACAACGAGCTACAACGTTTAATTTAATATCAGCAAATCCTCATTTTGTAGTAAATAGAACACTTACATACAACTTATTTACAAGACATAATCTTTCACTACTAAACCGCAACCTGTATATTATCAAATGGAATAAAAGTTTAGATTTTATCAAACAACTTATGTGTTTTACTAAAAAATTTAAAATTAACCTCAAATTGGAACACGCTTTATTATTACAAAATGTTTGAATATACTTCGCAATATTGATGTATTTGGTTTAGTTTAGTTTTAAAAACGTAAACGTTTAAAAAAACGTAAATTATTAAATTATAATAAAGATACCT
The DNA here is from genome assembly GCA_963691935.1 of Nephrotoma guestfalica. Classification (NCBI taxonomy): domain Eukaryota; kingdom Metazoa; phylum Arthropoda; class Insecta; order Diptera; family Tipulidae; genus Nephrotoma; species Nephrotoma guestfalica. The sequence goes on along the minus strand of OY829913.1, from coordinate 137,415,236 downwards.
CGCCCTCGATTATATCGCTAAGCTAGCATGGAGTTGCAATCACATTTAAAGTTATATAGTTCATCACGGTGACTATAAGTCAATATTTAATTTCTGTTTCTACTATTAGTCTGGTCCAAACAGTTGTATAAAGGGCCGTAGGAGTGTTAATCTGATGGGCTGGCCTATCTTCCATGTCAGTACTATACGCTAGCATGAAGCTATCAATTCAGTTTTTCTACGTAATTACGACCTATAGCCGTACGTCCTCGATTTGGCTTGGTAAGGAAGGGCATAAGAGCGAAGTGCGAAAGAGTTGGGAGTGTTCTGAAACCACAACAGAATGTAGAGATTAAAAAGAAACAAATCAATATAAGTAATGAGTCATAATGTAGCAAGCATCACTCACAAAATTGTTCACGACTTTAAAATGTTAGTAAATTACTATTTAACTGGAACGAAGTTCATGAAAAATGTATATTTGTGTGCAAGTAAAAATATTTGAATGAGCAGTCAGATTTTTCAACAATGTCGCATGTTTCAATTTTTTTAGTACCGAATAATTAATTCCCAATAAACTGATCCGAATTTATACAAAATATAACATAAACTTTCCTCTCTAACCATTAAAACACCCAATTTGCTCACATCAGATAAATTTCCGCCGTAGATCTGTGCTATGCAGATAACAAAAATTTTGTTTCAGATCGATCATCACCATCGACGATCATCACCATTCACTCAATAAATGCGGTGTGATGATTTCAACTACTCTGCATTGATTGCTAATCAATTAAGTCAAATATTCGCAAAAATCCCAGAACCACAAGAGTAAATTGCCTCTCCACTTGAGAGTTACCATCCCTTTTGGGACGATGTACTGGGCTGTAATTCAACGTCGTTTAAAACGCTGGAAGGTTTATCTGAAAATTGTTTACTCTCAATCCCAAAAGACGATCTACTGGACTGCAGTTCAATATCATTCAAAATACCAAATACATTAACGTCTGAAAATTGTTTAACCGGAATAGATAACAGCAAATTATTTGATTTTCTTTAAGAGCAATAAAGAAAGTATTTACCACTAGCAGCTGACCTATTCAACATCGCATTTTCTGAAATATATCCGACAACTTGAACTTTCTGAGTAGCCGTTCATTTCTGTTCATTTTGTAGAACTGCTTGTTCAAATTATTGCTAAAAAATGTAATAATATAATGCCATTAACGCCACAACATAACCTCAACAGTGACAGAAAGGACAGTTAGGTCCCTGTAAAAAAAGAAAATTATTATAAATTATAAGTCCACATAAATAAATTTATACTTACGACGCTGTTACACAGGCTGATACTAGCAAATTGTAAATTATTTAAATAAAAAATATCGCAATTATCAATTACGTCGTTATTTCACTGAAATTTCATACAAAAAGTACCACAGCCGGTAAAAACTGCACTTACGTTCGGATGTTTTACTCCTATCACAACTGAACTTACGTCGTGATTGTTCTGAAAACGTTGTTGAAAATGTAATATTTCAACAATGACGCATCTGCTCTCTAGCGACAATTAAGTGTACTGCAGTTATGTCTTTGTTTTGGGTTGGGTATGTAATCTTGTAGTATACAATCTTGCAACACAAAATCTTGCATACAAAATCTACGAGTAGCATTACAAAATCTTGCATTACAAAATTTTGCATTACAAAATCTTGCATAACAATTTCCCGTATATTTATAGAATCGTGCGCGCGATTCTATAAATGTACGGGAAATTGTTATGCAAGCTTTTGTAATGCAAGATAATAAACAAGTGGTGATTCAATTTTACTGTATTACAATAATTGGCACTGCACTAAAAGTAACAATAAAATGAAATCAAAGTTCCCTTTGTTCCACATACATATTCGTAATCACAAACAAAAGATGCGCATATTAACAAAAATTGCCCATACAAGTAAGTACGGTTTATGATAACTTTGAATAATGCTTATTAAAATTACATAATAATATTTTTTCTAGAAATGAATATGCGTATTTCTGCAGTGGTTTCCAATAAAGGAAATGACAAATTAATCATTGACGGGTTTGGCTTCCACCTAGCCCGTAAAACTAAAAAATAATACAATTGGGTGTGTATAGCGCATTCCCGCAAAAATAATACAATTGGGTGTGTATAATGCACCCATAGCGCACGAAAAAACTGTTTGGGAAACTAATCGTATTTTGAAAACCACAGCTAAAAATGGTGGCATTCTGCCATCTCGTATTATTACAGACTCAATTGTGGATACACCTAGTATTTCGCGGGTTTACTTACCAAGCAAAGAATCTCAAAAAACAAATTTCAACGTGGGCGTGCTCACAACAAAGGAGCCAAACAGTTTGGAGGCAATTAATATACCTGAAGAAATACGCTACACGGAAGGAGAGTTTGTAACGAATTTCTCATTTCGTTCTTTGTCAGTTTGCTGTGTTCTTTCAGAAAAAAAAAATTCTTAACAACATCTTCGCTTGCATTAATTGTGGTTTGTGGTGAGATGAGGTGCGTATCCCTGCAATAGTGGTTTATATTTTGGGTGTTTAACATGGTGAATGCCAATGATCGTGTAATGAGCTAAAAATATACCAACACCATAATAATTCTGTACGGTTAAATTAAAATAAACTGACATTAATTTTCGTATTGTATTGTATAGTATTGTATAATTGTTTGTATTGTATAATTGTATTGTATCGAAAAAAACAAAACACTGGTATTAATGAGTAGGAGATGACACGATGGTATGAAAGGGATGACGATGGAGGGGTGAGGTGATGAAGAAAATGAAGAAAATTTTGGATAATCAGTCGGTGTTTGAATGGTATACAGGGGATCCGTTCAGAACTGCATAATTTAAAATTGCATTTTTCAAAACGGCGTAAGGTACTAAATTGCATTTTTCAAAACTACATGTTTCAAAACGGCATATTCCAAAATTGCATTTTTCAAAACTGCATACTTCAAAACGGCATAGGTACACAACGGCATTTTCAAAGCTATATTTATCAAAACGACGTTTTTAAAACTGCACAAGATAAAATGAAATATTTCAATCGATTATAAATCTAGAATTATCTTTTCATTAATTTCTGGAATATGACCAATAGGTACGGTTATTTATTAGCGGAACACGATGAAGTTTGACATGAATGAAATTTTTGAACGATTTTTGGATCAAATTCTAGGATAAAGCCATTTGAAAAGGAACTTGTCTATTTCTTGGTCGATTAAGATCAAACTTCACATGTTCCTGTGTTAGAGTTGAATTTACAAATGAAATTGATTATAGCAAATTTCTTCTACATGTTTTATATAAAAACTTTAGTAGGTATGTTATAAGAAAAATTTACCTTCATTGGAATATCAAATTATTTGAAAATTTAGTATGCATATAATATTCACCTTCACCTAAATTTTTATATAGAGCTTCGTAGTTCTAGGTAGTTACTTCAATTGCATGGTCGTATCAGATTACTCCATATTGGAATACATCTCCTGCAAGTATTTTCTTAATTTATCGGGTTTATCGTAAAATTCGATTCTAAGATATTAGTTTCAAGATATGTAGCGTTATTAACGTACGTTTTTTTTGAGGGTTTTTACTATTTATGGATAGGAAGATAGTACATTTTTAAGAAATCGCACGAATTTTATGTTTATCGCACCTATACCTATAATATGGGGTATATCATATGTTTACATCAAAATATCGTGTATACTACATCGAAGCTCAGGTATATATTTATACATATGGCACCTGGTATATATATTATAAAATGTATCGTATATTTCAGCAGCAACGAACATTAATATTTACTGCATTTCAAACTTGTAATAATTAATTGTTATTGATGCCGCATCCCAAAATTATTCAGTTTTACCAATTTTCTAATTTACCAATTTCAATTATTACCAACCGAACAAAGTTAAATTCCCATCTTTAGCTATTTTTCGTTTGCAGTCGTGCGTTATATTTTTGTACTCGAATTTTATTTGGTTGTTCTGTTTGTAAAAAAATATAAAAAATGGTACGCCTATAAATAAACGATAAATGTCGTTATGAAAAATGCCGTTTTGTACCTATGTCGTTTTGAAATATGTAATTTTGAAAAATGCCGTTTTGAAAAATGCAATTTTGTGAAATGCCGTTTTGAAAAATGACGTTTAGAAAAATTCCGTTTGGACCTATGTCGTTTTGTACCTTATGCCGTTTTGAAAAATGCAGTTTTAAAATATGCAATTGCAACCGGGTCCCGTATACAGTTTAAGGAATCAAATAAAAAGTCAAGGGAAATGGACGCTAATATTTGTACAAATCTGACTTAACATATTAATAATTATTTTACTTAACATATTTTAAAATTATAAATTCACTCTTAAAATGTTGTTGTGCCTAATAACTATTATTTTATATTAATAATATTGGACTCATACACTTAGTGAAAAGTGAATATATATTTTGTATTTGAAAATCCAATGCTGTAGTAAACTATAATTATAATGGAAAATCTAAGCGCACCGACAATATGGATCAATTGTATGTGGAAAAAAACGATTTATTCCTGTTAAGTTTTTTATTTAAATGCAAAAATAGTTGACCATAGTGGACTGGGGAATATACATATAAAAATCCATGTGCAAAATATAAATTCCTTGAGTGGAAAACAGTATATGATCATAAAATTGTGATAAATATAAATCGAAGTGATGGACAGAGTAACGTCGCACTCACGCTCCGTCACAATTAGAAGCGGACGGTGCATTGTGAACACTACCCGTTTGAATTCAAAATGTCGATATTTTTTTGTGTTTGTTCGGTCAAAAGCATAACGATAGATGGCTGTTGTATACGTTCGGAAATGCAAATTGCAGATTGCTTTGTTATCTTTATATGGGTTAATGATTCTCTTTCGAAATTGTAGAAGTCAGACTGCACGTTGGGTGAAAAAAAAATTATTATAATAATAATAAACGAATTTATGATATGATTGTACTTTGATTTTTTGGGGTCTAAAATGTTATAAGAATGGAAGAAAACCTAGAAAGTGGGTCAGTCCGTTTTTGAGCCACACAGGAAAAAATCTGTTATTAAAAATTAAAACATAAACGTGAAATTAAAGATTTTTAGATTACCGAAATTAGTAATCACGTTATGTAATTCTTATTTGTTTGCCAAAATAAATTGTAATTATAATTTTTGCCGAAAATATTAAGAACTGATATATCTACAGTGTGTAATCACTAAAATTTGAACATTTGTGACTAGTGTAATATATGATTGTACATTAATATAAGTAGTGCACCAAAAATTTTTCTGTGGATATCTATATACTATTTTGTGATTTAAGACAATAATAAACCTTGTGAGTGATATCAAAGAATATAAAACCGATAATTGCAGATAGTGGTAAAAAGTGAAAATCATCCGTTACCACCTAAAACACCACCTACTACGAGTAGTGCCAAGTCATATTAAAAGCTAGCATACTACGTGGTTGCATATCAAATGCTAGCATACGGCCTATACAAAAATAATACTCGTATATATAAACGGATACGCATAAACGTTTAGCGCGCATAATAATAGTATAATATCCCGTTTATACAGAAGCGCATTGGTTCACACAACGAGGAACCGCATGTTTTCTGCGCGGGCATAACATGTCAAGGTAGTGCGCAAAATCTACTGTTAAACCTTGAATATCGGTAAAGTTGTGCCGAAACTTCGTGAAGTAACTCTGGCCCGGCCTTAATATTCACTTCATCATTCAACGGACAACAAACCACAATAAACCGAACATCATAGATCCACCTGATGGTACAGAAAAACAATATAATTTTTTCATTCATTCATATTTTTTTTGTTTTGTTTATTTAAAATTTTTTTTTGTTTATATAATTTATCATATTATCATAGATGTAAGGGTCAGGAAATTAGGCGTAGCTAACATTTAATTAAGTTAATTATTTTTGTTTTTGCAAACAATATTTTCTCCTTTTATTTTACTATTCCGTTTATTTCAATTTAATGCATTTTTATTAACAAACGAATTTAAATTTCTTACTATTCCTTCTTATAATAATGAAATATTTTTATATGTATAACAACATCTTAATTTCGAGTGTTTTTATTAGAAATATGTGGTAACTTTTTATAATGTTGGGGATGAACTGGAGCCGTGTTTCATAGTCTCACTAATTTAGTGGTAGGTAGTCAGCATAACAATTTTTTTTTTGCGGTTACTCGTGATGTCTTCATACTCCTGAAAACCCCCCTAATTCTCTCTGATGCTTAGCCGGCAACGACCGCTCAGGAGTTCCTGATGACATCAAAGATGAAAAATTTCTATAACATTTGGATTTTGTGCTTATAGATATAATTTGTCTAGATATTCTAGGATTTCATTTTTTGAAATATAAATTGAATAATACCAAATGTTACAACAGTTAAAATAGGATATTTGTGTGTGATTTTTTTATCTTCGTACATATAATTCTTCGTAAAATTTTAATAAACCGTAATTAATAACCAAACCTATAATCAACCGCCAATAATACACAATAATACACCCATACTACGTCATTCATTCATCATTCAAAGTAATTATTGCGAATATTAATAAGTTCCAACGTCTTAACATCATGGCGCCAACGATTAATCGAAATAATTGATTGTAAGTCTGTTATTATTACTTTAGGATTAAGTTAATTAATTTTTCTTAATTATTTATTAAATTTAAATATTAGAGAGGAAATTTAGTAAATATAAATTCATTAATTAATCAACGAAACTATAATTTTTTTAGTTCAAATTTTGATTTTTCCTTATTGATTAATTAATGAGTTGATAGTTTCCAAATGACTATAATTTCACAGTTTTTTTTCTCGCTTTGGCTTTCTATTTAGTAATCGTGTTTTGGTTGTAATTTAATATTCCGTAGTTTATTTACATGTAAAAATGAACTTATTTAAATTCAATAATTATGGATTCAATCTAAAATTAAACTTTTCTTTAACTATTTATTAATGTAACATGAGATAAATTTCATTTTGGAGGAGATGTAACGGAGATGAGTAGTTCAACGGGGCTTGTGGCATACATGTGGAATACCTGTTTTCCTTTTTATCACACAATAACTAGTCTTTCTTTTGTGCTTTCTTAGTTTATTTTATTTGTCCTATTATTATTTAAATTGAATTTACGGTCATTACTGATCGGCTCATGTTCCGAAAACCCCGCCCTGAGCTCTAGCCGTGCAATCGACCGTCAAACCGGAACCGCTGAGCTGATAAATAAAAATTTTCTGTTAACATTCCACGCGGTAGCTGAAACGTTACAAATTGCACCAAGTGGTTGGTTACAAGTTGTTCGTTTTGGCTGAAGATTGTTGCAAGGAAGAAAAAATTATTCTACTCGGTACTAAACTCTCTTTGACGCTTCTTGCAGAATGTAGTTGTTGGATTATGGACGGAACGTTCGATGTGGTTCCTTCCATAATGCGACAACTCTTTTCGATCCATGGAAACGTTGAACGGGAGATAGTACCACTTGTTTTTGGTATAATGAGCAAAAAATCCAGAAAGTGCTACGATCAATTATTTTTCGAATTGAAAATTTGAAAGTTTGAAATATGCCTTCGATTCGAATTGAGTCTTAAACCAAAGAAAATATTATGTGATTTGGAAAAAGATTTGTTTCGTCCGCCAAAACCTTTTTCCCTGAATCAGCGTTCAAAGGCTGCCAGTTTCATTTTGGACAAATTATTTGGCGGAAAGTTCAAAAGTGTAGATTAGCCGCAAAATATGGTAATTCAGAAGAATTCTCTCTAAAAATTCAGATGATTAAAAGTCTCTCATTGGTACTATCAGACGAAGTCGCCAATTATTATTTGAGTTTAAGCAGCACGTTTGAGGTCAATGATTTAAAAAGATAGGGTGCTGGTTAAAAAAAATATATTGGTGAATTTAAAGTGCGCCCGAAATATAATCCAAAATTTTGGACAGTTGGGAACGCCGCAGAAACAGGTACGGAGTGTTTTCCGCGGACCCAAAATAGTGTCGAGGCATGGCACCGAAGAATAAAAGTGGTTGTTGGAAAACGCCATGCAGTGTTATACAAATTGATCAAAGATCTATCGAACGAATTGATTGTGGCCAAATATCGTGTAGAGAAAATTCTAAATGGAGAACAACAACCGAAAAAAACAGATCATCACAAAAAACAAAACAATAAAAAAAGTTATACGGGACAGAAGCAGTTATGGTACAACTGATTTTCTGAAAAGAATTGCGCAAAATACCATCCTTAACTAAACAACATTTGATATTAAAAAAAATTAATTGATTATATATGCATTTTGGTTTTCTGAAATTAAATGTAATTTATATGAATTGAAATAAAAAAATCATAAAACTGCTCTTAACGTTTAATTAATAAAGCCTAACAAAAACAATTTTTAAACATTTTGTATGCAAGATTTTGTATTGCAAGATTTTGTAATTGCAAGATTTTGTAATTGCAAGATTTTATAACGCAAGATTTTGATGTTGCAAGATTAATAAAAAAAAGCAAGATTTTGTTACTGCAAGATACTGTAATGCTAAATTTTATACCGATCCCCTTTGTTTTATTAGACAAATTAATAATTTTTAGTGCTTTTGTGGTATTTAACCCAAAAATGAGAAAATTTGCACATTTCCATGAACTATTTCCTAAACTATCCTAAAAATTAAAATTAAGAAGGTTTAGGATAAACTTCACACTTGTGAAGGATACTTCACACTTGTGATACGATAAACTACGTACGTAGTAAGCGATTTTCCATAAAATTTTCCCATGTAACAGAACACCCCCACCAAATACTAAGTGTATATTCGAAATAATAATGATCTTATCCAACCGAAAATCATCATCCCTTGAAAAGTTATAGGGGCTAAGGGTGTTAGTATTCTCATTTTGCAATACGATAAACTACGTACGTAGTAAGCGATTTTCCATAGAAATGTTCAATGTCCTAGGAAAACCCCCACCAAATACTAAGTGTACATTCGAGATAATAAGGATCTAAATCTGCTTACAACGTTCGTAGTTTATCGTTTTGCGAAATGAGAATACTAACACCCTTAGCCGCTATAACTTTTCAAGGGATGATGATTTTCGGTTTGAAAAGATCCTTATTACTTTACACTTAGTATTTGGTGGGGGTTTTTCTAGGACATGGGAAAATTTGATGGAAAATCGCTTACAACGTAAATTTATCGTATTGCAAATTGAGCATACTGAACACCCTTAGCCCCATTTATTAACCCGAAAGTACACTTAGTTGGGGTTTAAATGGTTTTCTATATTTTAAAAACCGTGTAAAGGATTTGTATATTTATTTGCATTATTTCATATAAATTATAATTTACTCGTTTATGCGAAGTTTTATGCATACATTGAAATAAAAATGGCGGATTTAAATTTTAAGGAAAGTTTAGGAAATATTTCACTATCGTCGTTATTCTTCCGGAGAAGCTTCTTCTCTTACGAGTACGTCGTTATTATTCCGGAGAAGCGAAATGTATGTAAAAATTGGTTTGAATAAAGTTTCTTTAAAATAACATTTTTTTTTTTGAAACTTCAATTCTGATGTTTGAGTCAATTTGACTCATTTCAGGCAAAATAGGTATATACCCAACATCCGGCAATCTAGTGTTAAAAGTATTCAAATTTTTATTAGCTCGAAACCAAATTGCCAGACCTTTTGGTAACCTCACCATGAGGTAAAATGCTTTTCTTTCACAAATAATATTTTCCTACATAGAATTTATACGTTTTTTTGTAAATAATAAAAAAGGTCGAGCTTCTATCTAACATATTATCCACTTGAAATTGTCTTAATGATTTCTAGACAGTCCAGTATATTTGCTGATTCGAATAGTAGTTTTTTCCTAGTGGTATTCGGATGCGAAAAGGGGCAGACCAGGCGATCGATGTTGATGAACACTGCTTTGATTCTCTGTCGGAATGCAAAACTCAGAGACCACCTCGTCGTAGGATGAGAACTGAAAAAGCGTTTCGACCCCCTATTGAAAACAACATGTCAGTGTTTATATTTATTCAACCATAATTTGTTCTATGGTGTAAATTAAAATTATGCAATTTATATTAAATACGTCAACCCTTAGATAAATATCCAATTTATTTTGTACTTTTTAGATTTATTGTTGATAAATTAAATTAAATTTAACACAATAATTGTTTAGTTGTAATCTGGTTGCCATTATTTCTAATGTTTTATAGCCAAACATGCGGTACATACTAATAAATTTAATCTAAAAATGTTTATATATCTACCATCATACGAATCCATATGTACATGTGTGTGTGTGTGTAATCAACATAAATTTTATTGAAGTCAAACATAAAACAAACACTATGCAAATTTCTGTTGTAAATACAAATTTTTCCCACATAAAAATCCCATCGATGGCGGCGGCAACAACAAAATATACGGTAGGGAGTTGTTATTGCATAAAATTGCAATGTTATAAAACTTCGAGCGCACACAAGTAATAAATGCTTATAATTTTATTTGATCCATTCGTCTGCATAAAAAAAATGTTGATTTATGTTTCAACATTATTCTAGTGCTATTTATTTTAAGATGCAGCTTTCTGTTGTGTTTCTTTGAATTCAAACAATAAATTGAAGCAAAAAAGCTTTATGAATTCACATTTACGAAAGAGTACAATAAACACAGAAGTCCATAAGAAAATGCAATTTTTATTGTAATAAAAATAAGTTAAAAATGGATTTTATAATCAAAAATAGATTTGAACCCGGATATTTGCTTAGTATGCTGCAGCACTGTGTCTTTGTGACTTTTAAAAAATTATGAAAGTTAAGCTTTCCGATTTATTGTTATATGTATTATGTGTTGTTGTTGTGGTTCTTAATCTAAATTTTATACTTTCTTACAGTGTACAAAAATGAAAATAATTTAGATTAATGATTCAAATTACGGTAAAGTGTATAGCATGTACAACGATTATTTATATTTAATTGTAAAAGCAAATAAAGCAACAACCCATTTTTTATATTTCCATCCAACCCAACAAGTTAGAGTAGTTTGATTTGTAAACAATTTGACGTGCGCCAAGTCAAAGAGATAATAATGATAAAAGATGGGATATTTAGCAAAATTCGTTCAACGGCCCTAGCTTAGCATTGCCATTGAACCTAAATGTTCAGTTTTTATCTTGCAATTACGATACGATGAAATCATGTATTCGTGTCGAAAATAGATGTTAAAAAAATCTACTGACATACGAAGTTTCAAGAAAAAAAAATGTTTGGAAGGATAAAGGAAGGACGCGTTTTTCTTTAAACAATACAAGCTCGATGTATTTAATCTTTTTAACCTTTCTTAACCGGAATGACTTCAGACATGCGAGGGCTATACATGGGTACTTTTGAAAGCTAATAAAAAATGTTTGTATTCCGAAAAGAGTTTTTTTACTATTTACTTTAATCTAATCGACTATAAGAAGGAAGAAAGAAGGATAGAAGGATTAATCTCTCCTGAAAGCAGTAATGCAGTAATCAGCAATGTGAGCGTAATAATTGAGCAAGGTGAGGAGAATCTTGTAAAAATTAAGTGAGTAAAGACCGGTCGGTTTTACTCTATTCGAATGCTTGTATAATCGGCGAAAACAGCTGCTGTCATACAATTCGAATGTTAATAAGAAATTCACCAAGAATCAAATTGCCAGATATTTCTCAATGTGCGAATTTCTTTAATTTTTAATGTTCAAACATTTATTCTTTCCATTAGTAGAACTGTTCTGGTTTTCCCTGGGAATTGAAAATTAGGAAAAACAATTTCAAAGCATATCTCGTCTCATTAGTATTTTTCTAGTCTACTAGTGGAATCAGTTAAGTGTAATTATGTTCGAAACAAAATGAAATGAGGCACATTTGTGCCTCATTTCATTTTGTTTGGAGCATAATTACACTTGCCACTTGTGTTGTGCCAATTACTTGGGACGACGCATTACCTAAACAAACTCAACAAGATTGATTGATACTTCGAGGTAGTTTGTCACATTTGAACAAAATCAAAATTTCCCGATGGTTAAATACTATTGAAAGGGTTGATCTGTGCGGATTTTGTGATGCTAGTGAGTTAGCTTATTCAGCAGTAATTTGTGCCATTTCCGATGATGGAAACAATAAAAGGTCGAATATTTTGATTGCTAAAACAAAGGTTGCTCCGATCGACCAAATAACACTGGCACGGCTCCAACTCCAAGCAGCACATACGTTAACCAAGCTCATGAAATTAATAGCAAATACCACAACAATTAAAATCAACAGCATTTCATTATGGAGCGATTCAACACTGGTACTTGACTGGTTATCGTCATTGCCAAAACGCTGGAAAATATTTGTTGCTAACCGGACTTCTTACATTTTGTCCCATTACAAGCGCGTCAGTTGGCATCACGTTATTTCTGAAGAAAATCCAGCTGATTGTGCGACTCGAGCGCTGAATATTCATGATTTGGCTAAGCACCAATTGTGGTGGAACGGGCTCGCTTGGCTGCTTGAAAATAAATCTGCATGGCCTACTTACGCCATGAAACATCGAAGTGACATTTGTGATTACGAAGAACGTCCCCAGGTGAATGCCTTTATAATCGTAACGAACGATTTCTACGATCAATTAATATCCAAACATTCAAGTTTTCATCGAATATGTTATAATTTGTCTATAGCCACCAAATGCTCGAAATATTTACGGGACAAATTTATCACAAAAACTAACATATATCGTACTCGTAGTGAAATTAACAAAATATTAAGACCAACACCAGATGACATCAAGGCCGCATCGTATCGTATTTGATTATACGAACAGCAACGAAACTTTTCCCAGGAATATGCTCTTTTATCCGAAGGAAAACAAGTATCTAAAAGTAGCATATTAAAACACTCAATCCGTTTATCGATGCTGTGCGAAATTAATTCGAGTTGGTGGCAAATTAAGTAATTCCAGTTGTGACTTTAATATGAAACACCCAATATTACTACCGAGTAATTCACCAATTTTCAAACCTCTAGTGAGAGACTACCATTTATTGTATAATCATGCTGGTTCCGGGCTCTGCTTATCATTATTACGTCGAAAATATTGGATTTTAAGATACAAAAATATCATCAGGTCTGTAATCCATAAATGCATCAAATGCTTCCGAGTCAATCCGAAGAAAGAACATTAACTAATGGGGGAGCTACCATCGTGTCGGGTGGAATATACACATGCCTTTGCTAACACGGGCATTGATTATTGCGGGCCATTTGAAGACAAAACTACGAGCCGTCGAGGCTAGGCGCCTGATAAAATTTACGTATGTTTGTTCGTTTGTTTATCCACGAAAGCTGTACATGTTGAAGCCGTTACGAGTTTATCAGCAGAGAGTTTTGTAGCAGCATTGCAGCGTTTTGTATCCAGGCGTCGACTCTTCAAGAGCATCTACAGCGATAATGGCAGTAATTTCGTCGGAGCCAACAATAATGTACAAGAATTATATACATTAATTAAAACCAATTCTAATCAAATTTATTCTTATCTTTTAAGGTGGGAGATAAAATGGCATTTCATCCCACCGTCTGCACCACATATGGGAGGAATTTGAGAAGCTTCCGTCAAACTTCTCAAAACCAATATGAAGAAGATAACGAGCGGCCACATGTTATCGTTGGACGAATTTGCCACACTAACTACGAGGATTGAAGCGTCAATCAACTCTCGTCCATTGTATGTTGAACGAGCCGAAGATATGGAGGTGATTACACCTGCCCATTTTTTAATTGGCCGGTGCTTGATGGACTTACCGGAGGTGGAGGAGATTAGTGTCAGCGGACCAAAGTACTCCAGGTGGAAAATGGTAAACCAGCTATTTTGGGAGTTCCGTAGGCGGTGGTACCATGACTACCTCTCAACACTACAAAAAAGAACCAAATGGCATACGATAAGGAAAAACTTACAAGTTGGCGACATAGTATTGCTGAGCGATGAAAATTTATCATCCTGTAATTGGCCATTAGCACGCATCATACTCGTACAAGTACATTCAGGAGGCGATGGTGTAACTCGTGTGGTTACAGTCAAGGTACCTCGTCGTAACACAATACTGCAAAGACCAACATCAACAATCTGTAATCTGCGATCAAGCGAAGAGGAGTTTCATTCAAGTGAACTGAATCAAATTGATTCAGGCCGGGCAGGAAGTTTAAACGACCCAACATAATTTATAATACTGTGGTTTGAGTTTGCTGAACAGCCAGAAGTCACACGGAGCTAAATCAGGCAAATACGGTGGTTGCGGAACGATATGGGTGGAATTTTTGGCGAAAAAATCACGTAAAACCAATGCAGTATGAGAAGGTGCATTATCGTGGTGCAAAAACCAAGAGTTGTCGACCCATAATTCCCGCCTCTTTTTACGAATAGCTTCGCGCAAACGACGCATAACACTCAAATAGAATTTCTTGTTGACAGTTTGGCCGGTCGGAAGGAATTCGAAGTGCACCGCACCTCGATAATCGAAGAAAACTGTCAACATCACCTTGATTTTTGACTTGCTTTGACGTGGTTTCGGCTTCGGCTCACCTTCGGCACGATATTCGGCCGATTGATCATCTGTTTCCGGGTCGTAAGCATAGATCCAAGACTCAGCGCCCGTTATAATACGTTTCATGACTTCCTGGCAGTCGGAAACCATTGTTTCACAGACGTCAACGCGACGCTGTTTTTCCAAAAAATTGAGTGATGTTGGAACCAATCGTGCTTTCACTTTTCTTAGGCCTGTCTGTTATCCTTCCGATATTTCAACGATGCCAGTAAGGTCTCTGACTGTTAATCGTCGATTCACGAGCACCAATTCCTTGATTTTATTGAATTTAACGTGTTGATCATCAGTTGATGTTGATGGCCGTCCTAGACGTGGTTCGTCGTCAACACGTTCTCGACCCTCTTTGAACAATTTGTACCAATCAAGGCCTTTGGCAACATTCTGAACGTTTCGGCACCACAAAATTGATTCCGCACACAAAATTTAATGGAACGCCTTTGTTGAATAATTTCACTCATTGTAAAAATTACCGAATGCACTTTTTGTACTTCAGAAAGACAAGCGTACACTAATGATTATTTTGGTGTGACATTTGGCACAGATGTCACTGACAGTCATACCAACATAGAAAAAAAATATTTCGACGAATGGTTTTCCGCGCGAAATTTAAATTAATTAGTCTTACTACTATTTGCCCACTGTAGTATGTTAGCGTAAATTATTATCAACACTTTAACTGTTTATAAACTACAAATCTAAGAAATTTATAAATATTAATACAAAACAAAAATATTGTTTGACAACTAATAAGTTCATGCGACTGTAGTGCCATCAGCCAAGATCGATCTATTATTTAAGGTGCTAGTAAAGAAACTTAATGCCATCTTACGGCAGGAATCTTGTTCAAGTATAACAACCAGTATAACAACTTTATTTGTAAGCTTTCATTATAAAAAAAAAATTTAATCATTGTTGTAAAGTCTGTCTAACGTAAAACATTAATAAAAAGGGTGTAGTGAAACATTATTAAATAAGAGTTTAATCCGTAAAATAAAAAGAAATAATTCTCAATAAAAAAAGTAGTTTTACATTTATGTGATTGTTGCTCTGGAGCTGCTTACATCAAATAAATTTTTTTTCCCGGAAATTATTTCGAGACTTGTTGTATAATTACCTGGAAACCATTAGGTTTAGTCGTTTGCAATTAGTTGCAATTAGTCGTTTGGATTTATGCAAACGAGCTGTCGAAAGAGAGGGTACTTATAATTTTGTAGATTCCCTGATCATCATTCTGAGGTTTATTTGCTTTATTTCGCACGTTATCCGGCCACCTCTGAGCATGATGTTTCTGTGTTAATGGTTGCAGAAATAATTTTCTCATTGTTTGAGCGTTTTTGTATTTGATTGATAGCTCGTTGCTCAATGCGTTGCCTTGGTGTCATTTTGTTCCTTAACTCCTTATACACGATGCATCCTCTGTAATTAGTGGTATGGTTTCCCTCACAATTGCTGTACTTCTCTACTTCAGGTTTGGTTTTGTCTAAATCATACTCGCTAGTTTTATGCATGTTGCTGCATATCACGCAAACAGCTGGCAGTTGGCAATAGTTTCGAGAATGCCTAAATTCTTGGCAACTGATGCATTGTAAGACTGACTTACGTTTGTGAGGCTCTTCCACTACCACCCTTCTATACAACAGATACCTCATGTTGTAGATTTCGTGTGTCCTTTTGCTGCTTCAGGTTCCAGGTCAACTTTGAACATTGGTTGTGGGATTTTCTCACGATTAATAATGTTGATGGCGCTTCTTACTTTGAAGCTCTTGGCAGTGACTCCTCACGTATCTCTTGTGGCGATACAGATGACTCGATTCCTTTTATTACTACTGTTAGTCCTCTCGAACTTTTCAATCTGTATGTGTAAAAGTATTTATTAACTGCTTCTAAGGCAATTTTGCGATATGCTTCGATGCTCAAGGCTTGGATTCTGGTTTCACGGATATTGTCTTGTTTAATTGGAGCAATGAAAAACTCTCCATCTGTACCTTTTTTAAGATGAGCTACTAATTGTTGAGACGGCGCTTCTCGAATATATATTGATGGCGGTCGCTCTTGTGGTGCTCGTTATTACTTTTATTTTCACACAGAAGTTGGAAACGGTTACCAGTTGTTATCCCTGCTCCTAATTTTAGAGTTTTTGTTGCAGTTTGCACTGGAGACTTGGGATTACGTTTACGTTTGGATATTGCGGTTATGTAACGTTCCATACCTGTTTGCATTAATGAATGCAGAACAGTATCCGTTTCATTGACCTGGCTTTTATCCATTATAGCGATGTCGCTTGGTACAATATTGTTACCTACCACAATATTTGATGTTGTAGCACTTTTAAATGTTTGTGAACCGCTTACACTTTTTTGAATTGTATTTTTATTTATGCCAGGGTCGATGGCACTAGAGAATTAGCACGATTTATTGCACGTAAATTTGTGACGGATTACGATCGTTGTTGTTTTATTTTGCTTGGAGAAAATAAACCCAATGTCACATTCCGCACATTCTGCACTTAAAGTTTTTTAAATTTTTTTTTAATTTTATTTATTTTTACTGTATTCGTCGATTTTACGTTCGTACCTCGCGACGATTTAAATTGACTATGACCAAAGTATTAACTAAAACATAGGAGACGGTCGATGCCTTAACGATTGCTAATCGCCGATAACGGGACTAAATACCATCAGACCACATTCGTGCAGCGTGTGAAGCCTTCTCGGACAGATTCGATGTTATTATCCGCGCTAAAGGTGGCTACATCGAACAATAACATTATTTTGTTAAATTTGAAATGTTTTAACGCGATATTGAAGTTCTGAAATGAAAAAAATAAAAGTTGACTACTTCAAGTTCCGACCCCTGTATTTGTCGATCTTTTTTCATACACCCGCTGCAATGAATATTGCTAGCCCTACTTACTGAAAAGAAAAATATTACCTTAATAAGTTTATAAAATTGCAAGACTAATTTTTTAACTCTCAAAAAAGGAGTTTTTATAAATCTCTGTGCGTGTCTGTGCTGGCGTACAGACTAAATGTTGTTGTTCTCTACAGCCAAGGCGGATTCACTGATCGGGGTGACACTTCATATTTAAGATTTTTCTATAAATTGAGAAATCCCAGTGATATTCGGCCAAAATTGGCCTACCAGAAGCTTCGATTAAATATTTTGAAAAGTATATCATTTACCTGGAACATGACTTTGAACTAAGAGATTTTTAATTGATATTGCAACAATACCAGTCCAGATCATTTTTGCAAAATTTAAACGGAAACGACGAGTATTGACAATAAACTGTTTTTCAAGAAAAAATCTTGCCTTTGTCCCAGCGCAGACGGATTGACTGATCAGGAAGAAACTTCGTACATAAGCTTTCTTCAAATTTTTTGTTATGTAAAGAAAGTATTAACTGTCCAATGAATTAAATGAAGGTCAATTAATACTCCCTTTTCATACATGCACATACCACCCATTCACATAATTACAGTATAACTGCACATTGCAAGGTCCATGTCATCCTGTATATACTGACATGTATGGTGGGTCGGCGCTGAATTTTGCACTCCAACAGAGAGTTTTAGTTGTGTTTATTAACATTACCGATCGTAATTGATGACG
This sequence comes from Nephrotoma guestfalica, assembly GCA_963691935.1. Taxonomy (NCBI): domain Eukaryota; kingdom Metazoa; phylum Arthropoda; class Insecta; order Diptera; family Tipulidae; genus Nephrotoma; species Nephrotoma guestfalica. The sequence continues at coordinate 137,396,920 of OY829913.1, read as the reverse complement.
AAAATTCGCGTTGCATCCAGCCTCTGGTGGGATTCGAGAACCCAGTACCTCCCGATCCAAGTGCCGAAGTTTAACCACTGCACCACTTGTCCGGTAAAAAATTGACTGATTCTGACGAAATTTTCTAAATTACACCGTACCGCCAAAAATATTTAGACATGGGCGTCGTCCAAATTGATGGTGCGATGGTTTTGCAGTTACGCGGGTCATCATAAAATTAATTACTGTCGCATGTAACAAATTCTGGACCTACTTTAAAGTTGTAATACCCACGTATTACTAAATTCCTATTAAATTAAGTACGAGTATGTTGGGTTAAATCCTCTATAAATATGATATTGAACTTTGTTAGATCCCAACTTAAACGAAACATAAAACCCTACGTATAAATCACTAGTGCTCAGTATATAGTAGTATGAGCTTACAAATTATTCTTAATTGGGTTCCTCTTCAGTGCAATGTGATTTGTTATACCCTGTTTACATACTAGTCTAACATCAAAGTATGAAAGTTTGTTATACATAATATGTTTTAGTTTTATGCTGTGAGCGTGATGAAAATAAAATATTACATTCCCAAATCCAAATATTTTATGTTGGTTCGAACCATAACCATAGTATCGGGATAGTCGTACATATATGTATTATGTATACACCTACCACGATTTACTTCTTTGAAAAGTATTTGAGAATATGTTTTCCAACATACTTTTCCCCCGATTCATGTTCTTGTGCGTTTCGGTAGCGCCGAAATAGAATATCGCAATCAATCAATATTCTTTTCAACTGTCGCCGAATCATAAAAATAAACATGCTCGTGGTGTGTTGTGCCTTTGTTCGATTGAGGTTTTCGCTACATAAAAAAATTTGAGCGTGTGATTTGAAAAATAAAAAAATTAGAAAAATAAATCACAACAAAATTGTATTAACAGCATAATGTTACGCTACATCTATGCAAAATTAATGAACTTGAAAATAGGATCGCACATACTGTGAATATTTTTAGGATTAAATTTTGTGTTTTGTAATAATAGAGTAAGTGTGTTTTAGTTAGAGATTATATTGAAATTGAACTGTGTTTTCCGAAAGTTGATTTCCAAGCAATGATTTCCGATTTTCAAACAAGTTTTGTAAATTTAAAACGTTGGTACTGGTGTTGTCCAAATTGATTGGTTGATTGAATGAACTGTGGGTCAAAGTACTGGACAATATGTGCCGGATAACGCCATGGGTGTGAAGTATTCCAGACTTTCCATAGATGTTATGTGTGTACGAGTATCACACTGTTACTTCAAATTCAAATAGGAAAAAAAATGAATCGTATTGGAAATTATAGTAACTACAATCATATAAGTATGAGTTTTTTTATAAAATGACTTAAACCTCAATTTCAATAAAACATATATAATACTTTCTAAAATAAAAATTTATTATCAAACTGTAATGTACTCGTTTATGATGTGGCAAGCAACCGCAGCAACCGCAACAAACCTAAAAACAACCAAAAGCGATCGAATCGTCGTTACAGAGAAGTAAACCACGTGGCGAGTCCTTCTGCTGTTAATACTTCTGCTACCGTCAACATAAACCATTTTCGAAGTGGACTCGGGCTCGAGACATACGATCATATCCGAGACAACATTCAAAAGAGTTTTCTCCAAATCACCACCACTTCGTGAGGCAAATTTGAAACTGGTTGATTTCCAACGGAATCCAGTACAGTACAACGGTAAACCAGTTTCCAGTCTACCATTATACATTACCGCCGCGAACAAAACCAGTGTTATTGGCGTCGATTGGTTCGAGCTTTTAGGGATTTCCATTCAAGGAGTACATTCAATCACAGAGACAGCTTTTTCCGATGTACATACAGTCATCTATTTTCACCTCAAGTTCGTACAGTGGGCCACCTGTTGTGCTACAAGTGGATCCAAAAGTCATTCCGATTCGCTTGCCAGCACGGAAAATTATAATTGCCGTGCGAGCAGCAGTTGAAGTAGAGTAAGATAAATTAATTCATCAGGGAATTTTGGAGCCGGTCGAATACAGCGATTGGGCTACGCCTATAGTTCCTGTTCGGAAGTCCGATGGCAGCGTGAGAATTTGCGGCGATTATAAATCAACAATGAATAAAGCTCTCACACCACATTGTTTCCCGGTTCCATCAGCAAATCACCTATTGTCGACGTTACCAAATGATTCCGAGTTTGCAAAACTCGACCTCGCTCAAGCGTACCAACAGTTCATTGTAGGCGATACATCTGTGCTAGTATACACAATTACTACACACAAGGGTGCGTTTAAGGTCAACCCACTCCAATTCAATATTAGTAGCGCGCCAGGAATCTTCCAAAATTTCATGAAGAATCTACTTCGAGGGATTCAAGGATTTATATCGTATTTCGACGATATCATCGTCATCGCATCATCCGACACCGATTTGCGCCAGAAGTTGATGCAACAGAAAATTGACACCATTAGAAACACCCCACCACAAACGGATAAGGGACAGCTTCAAGCTTTCCTAGGCTTAATTAATTTGTATCATTCTTTCATTCAAGATAAGACAACCCTTGCTGAACCTTTGCAGCAGTTGCTTCACAAGAATGTCCTCTGGAGATGGGGACCTATCGAGCAGCGCAGTTTCGATGCACTTAAAGATGCATTGATGTCCAACAACGACCTAATGCCATTTAGTGAGACGTACCCGTTGTTGCTAGTATGTGATGCTTCCCCCTACGGGATCGACGTCATTCTGTCACATCAAGTGGGAACGAAAGAGCTTCCCCTTACCACTCAAGAATGATGACCGAAACGGAACGACGATACAGCCAAGGTGATCGTGAGGCTCTGGCCATTAGTACAGGAGTTAAGAAGTTCCATGATTTTCTCTACGGTCGTGAGTTCGTTATCGTGACGGACCATAAGCCGCTACTTGGACGTTTTACCACAGATGTTCCAACTACACAGATTCTATCGCCGAGAATGATTCGTTGGAGTACCTTCCTGAACGCATACACTTTCAAACTCGTCTACTGTGCCGGGAAGGTTGTGGGGAATGCTGACGGACTTAGTAAACTTCAAGTTCCGGGCATTTCGATCGTCACAGAGGAAGAAGAAGTGCTGCTTATTGATACGATCCACAAGCCGACCGTCAATGCCGTTGACATTGCCGCTTCGACAACCAAAGGCCCAGTTCTCTCGCAAATTCTTCAGTGGACACTGAATGGATGGCCAGTGTGTAAACCCATTGAACAATTCCAGCCATTTTGGGTTCACCGTGCTGAAGTGAGCACACACAAAGAATGCCTTCTTTGGGGTTACCGGGTAATAATTCCACCATGTCACCGGGCACAAAATATTGTCCGCTCTACATACGGCTCATCTAGGTATTGTGAGAATGAAGGCACTGGCGATAAATTACGTGTGGTGGCTCAAACTAGACGCGGACATCGAAAGGGTTCTACGTCTTTGTCAAAAGTGTCAATCGAACCGTCCAGAGGCGGCACATGTTCCAGTGCACCCAAGGGATGCCGGACCTCACCACGGTAAGACTTATTTTATACTGGTCGATTCGTATTCCAAGTAGTTGGAAGTAGTCCAAGTTACCACAACGTCAGCTGCTTGTGGCATACAGGCTCTTCGCAAGATACTTGCCACTCATGGAATTTCAGAGATAATAGTGAGCGTTCGATTCCGCAGAATTTCGGCAGTTCTATGATACGCATGGTATTCGTTCAGTGCACGTGGCACCATGGTATCTACGTTCAAATGGGCAGGCGGAGATAATGGTCAAAGTAACAAAAGATTTCCTGAAGAAAGAGAGTTCTGGCGATATTCAACATCGTTTGGCGAAATTCCTGTATCACCATCATGCAACGCCATCAACTACAATCGGCATATCACCCGACGAACTCCTTAACAGAGGGGCAACTCCTTAACAGAGACGAACTCCTTAACCTCCAGAACAACAGGGCCTATATCATATACTACAGAGACCGAACGATGCCAATCAATGAGATGACATGTTGATCAGTTACGACGTCGAACTATTGATGAACAAACGGCTGACACAACTATAATTCCGATAGAACAACCTCAATCAATTCATCCGAATGATGTTGTTAATTCAGAAGGCATTCAACCAGTACGCTCGATATTCAACAATCAACATCAGAGAGATATAAAACGTTCTATCAAAAAACTTGAAGTCAATCATTGTAAACACCAAATGGTTTATTTAGGTGACTCAACGACCAACTTCGTATTAGTATAGTTCCGCATTGCCCGATAATGGCCAACCATTGAGTAAAAATGACATCAGCATACCGAGAAAATAAAAATTCGTAGCAATAAACCAGAAGTCGTGCATTATTAGCACTAGGTGGTTTTGGTTATGTAATTCAATAACCAACTTCATATACTAGCCAGACCTGAATCACGATCTCTGAGAAAGGCCGAGAAAGCCTCTGTGAAATGGCCCTGTCATTTTTATTATAATTTGTATGGTCATTATCGGGTATTCCCAGAGATCGTGATTCAGGTCTGGCTAGTATATGAAGTTGGTCATTGAGTGGTTATGTGACAACCACCTAATGCTAATAATGCGCGACTTCGGATATATTTCTATGAATTTTGATATTCTAGGTGTACTGATTTCATTTCTACTCAAATTTAGATGGTAAATATTAGCCATTTTTGAAGATTGTTATTCAGGTCAATGTCATCTATCAGCTCCTGACTCCTGAATTTTTGGTTTTTATATTAAATTTGTATGGCCATTGACGACCTATATGGAGATTGTGATTCAATTCTCGCTAATTCGTGAAGTAGTTGATTAAGTATCTACCTAAACCCATCTAGTTTTAATAATGCACTGCTTCAGGTTTATTGCTACGAATTCTAATCGTCAAGTTTTACTGCTGTAAAAGGACAATCTTATCTGCTTCTAAAGGTTGAAAATTCTTAAGTTGATTCGGTTTATTTTCTTAATCTCTGGAGAAATCTCTGGAATTTTTGATAATTCATTCGATTTCGTTAAACTTGATGTGCTTGTTTTTTAAATATCGTCAATTCGATGAATATATATCTGTCTCTTGATTTTGTCTCACTTTTATTTTATTTCAATGTTTTGAATTAAAATTATGTACAAATTTTGTAAATTATTTAAAAATTCGTTCTATGCCTTCTAAACTAATAAAAATAATGTAAAATCAAACATAATATTTTACCTTTCATTGGCAATTTCGCCAAATAAAAATCATAACAGTGTACTCCACACAACTACATAGAAAGGCTTTAAAATTCCAATTGGAATTAGCAGAAGTGCAATTGGATTTGTATCTATGTAATACTTCACGGGCCCATTACACACCTGGATACGGTTGCCCTACTCTGGACAAGACTTCAAGCGCAACATTTTTCCCAAAATTTAGTAGCAGCCTGTAGGTCGATTCTGGCTTTCCTATAGGAAAAAGGAATTAGGAAAGATTTTTCGTAGTATTTTTGTCGTAAACATTTTTTTTCTGGCATACTATGGTAAGCAGTTGATGTAAATTTTTTCATAAACAAAATTAAATTGGGAATATTATTCCTATCCAATTTCGATACGGAAAAAATATTTCCTAAATTAAAAAGATTTAGGTCAAACATGATTTCTCAGTAGGCCAAAAAATGATATTTTTGACAAAAATGCTATGTAAATGTTTTTCCTATTTCCTTTTCCTATAGGAAAGCCAGAATCGACCTATTGGTGTTAAACAATTATTAAAATTGGTTAAATTGACGTTTTTGAAATAAATAAGTGTTTTGGGGTAAAATTTACCCTTAGGCAGGTTATAGGAGTGGCATTGAACAAACTTATTCCATGTAATTAATTTGTAGTAAATTCTGGTCCAAGTACCATCCCGATATCATGGCTACATTAAGTTACAATTTTGGCGCTGTAGGTTTATGATAATCGACCACTCGTTTGCCGAAAACGGTAACTGTAATTAAATCGGGATTTGTTGTAATAAATTGTTATAAATGTGTAACAAATTATGGTACAGGTTTCATTGAGGCAGGCTAATTTGGTTGGTGCAGGTTTAGAGCACTCGAGTTTTGCGAATTCGTATTTTTGTTTCGAGAGTACGATCACGGTTTTTGTTGTTTTGTTTTGTTTGGCGAGGAGCGCATGGTTCTGTATTTTCTGTATGTTTATCCCTTTTTGTATTTTATTTATCTATTTTACTAATTAGTTTCGTCATCTATGTACATATTTCGGTAAATATCAGATAGTCAGTATGAATGAGGTGAATATTTTTTTCGTTATATGTTTGTGTTTGGTGTTTATCTATATATAAGATCACATTTTCTCGGTAATAATTTTGTGTAGCTGTAAAATAGATGTGTATGATAATTTGATAATCAGGCGCTCTCCAATTCGAATCGAAAAATATGACGAGAATGTGTTTGAATTCCCAGTAATGAATTGACTATTGAAGTAACAAAATATTCTCATCTTCATGGTGAATCGAAGGAATATACTCAACGGAATCAAACTTACGTTCTACCTTTACATAATAGAATAATTATTTACTAACATAGGAATTTTGAAATGGTGATGGTGCACTTGTGAGGAGAAGTGTTGTCGATCTGTATTGTGGATAAACGATAGTTCGCCCAAGTAAATTTTCTCATAAGTTAGAAAATTTAATACATCCTAATCTTGTAGTATTACAGGCCCTCGCAAATTCGATATCCCTAGTCAGTTCGGACACCGAAACGTGTCTTATGTTGCAGATTTTTTCGAATAATTAGGTTATAATCGAATGCAGTAGCGGCAGTATGAATGTGCTCAAGAAATTCAGTTGCTGCGTTGTCCGGAAAAATTTGTGAATATTTATATATGGGCGTACTTAGCATGAAGTATGTTATAGGTAACCAGCCTAACGGCTGCCTTGCGTTGTAAACATCTTCTCTTATCTTGTCTTATCTTTGATGATACGGCCTTGATGATATACAATTTGGAAAAATTTAATTGAAAAACAACAGCTAATTCTTGTCCATACCTCGCGAACACACAGAGTTAATAAATCGATAAATTTTCAGGAATGGTTTGGCGCCAATGATAATAAATAGTATATATTTTTCCGACAGTAAGAGCCAGTAGCACAAAGGCAACAGTAGCACCTGCACGAGTAAAATAAAAAAAATTCATTACGAAAATTAATTCCATAGATACTTAAAAGTATATTAACTAGGTCATAAACTCATAAACTATCCAATTTATACGTCTGGAAAAATAAAACTTTAACAACATCTGAGATTTTTTATTAAACATTATTAAATATATAAAAAAAATTACCCTGTGTGCTGAATAGTCCATAAATCATTTAAATTAACAAAGCATAAAGCAAAAGAAAGAAATGGAACAAAGTATTTTCCCCGTTTGTTGTTGTACTGAGGAAAATTAATATTTGTTCGTCGGTGTATACGGTTTTTTATGTATTCAACTGCCAAATTCTCGCCGATCCTTATACTCGTAGATACATACACGTAGATACAGTGGTATACAAATTCTTTATAGCACTCAACAATTATTATATTGATTGATTTCGTATATGAATCCATACCAAAAAACTCGAAAGTTAAATAAAGTGTTAACACGTAAATATGAAAGCTTTCATCCGAAATTTCGTTCATATCGTTTAAATCTTTACTTCCACTTGTAATATAATGAAAATAGGCAGATATTTTTTTTTAATTTTCCACATCAATAATTGACCAAAGTAAAATGATAAAAGCAAAGTATAATTGAGCTTTAGCCGTTCTACGAGTATGTTAAGGTATGTAGCATGGGTTTGGGTATTTATGTGGTATTTATCGTATATAGGTACTCATATAGTAAATAAAAATTTCCTGTTCAATGTACAGAAAATTCTAGATCTGTACGTATACGAGACGTATATGGATGAATATGATATCCATTCGCAAAATTCGTAATACAAAAAACTTTGCATTTTCGCGATACACAGATTTTTCGTTCCAATATAGCGCAATTTTATTTTCATAAATCTGAAAACTATATATGCATTTAAGTGGGTATACGCTTAATATGCAAATGTGTGAAAATAAATATAAAGTTTTCGAAAATTGTATGGATATAGTTTTTAATAATTGTATTCTTTTAAAAATAAACATAACAAAACTGTATTTGCCGAAATAGAAGCATTACACTCCTATGTACGTATGAAAAGTTTTGAGAATGAACTTTTTTAATAAAAATTGTAAGAATGTGCTTATAGCTTTAATCTTTCCAATAAACCAGTTTCTGTATTGTTGTTTGCACAAATTTAATCTTTAAATTTTGTAAATGGATTACATTTGTGCAGTTCCAAATTTGTAATAAATAATTTTTAAAGGCCCGCTAGAAGTTTTCTGGGAAAGAAATTGTTCACTAGAAGTTTGAAAGTATAATGCCGTTTGAAACACCGTGGTTAAGCCTGGAATTTGAATCTGTAAAATTTATCTCGCATACAAAGTTTTACTTGTGTCTACTAGAAAACATGACGTCAACAAGGGATTTCCGTTCCCATAGAAAAACGAAAATATTATTTTATTTGATGGAGTGGAGTATTTCCTAAAACTCTTTAAATATTTTTTAGAAAAAAATTTACGTATCTAAACAGAGTAGTGAAAAATTTCCTATTTTTAATTAATTATTTTCATATTAAACAGAAAGATTGATTTTTTTATCTGGATTTTATGTTAAGGAGGTGGGCCAAGATTAATTTTGTTATTTTTCTCGCTAATGTAAACGATGTTTATGATTTTTTCTCGTTTAACGTATTTACGTTAGCCTTTTGTGATTTTGCAGAATTAGAAACTGTGCTGTTGGATGATTGAAAACAGTCAATTTGAATGAAACTAACCCACTCAATAACGAATTTTGATGATGAAAAGTCTCCAATATTTCTAAATGGTGCTCATCCTATTCATACACAATTTTCAAAAGGTAGGCTTACTTGCAGTTAGTATTAAACATGATACAAAAAAATTTCCGTATCAGATAGGCTCAATAAAGACCGGTTGTCGCTACTACACATTCAACTCTAGCTGCTACCAGGTTAACACATTTATATAGGGTTTTCCAATACGAGTGATATGAGTTCTTTAAAAAAGAACACACTAATTGTTAAGGAAACTGAAATGTTTTTTATTTAATGTGAAGTACAATCGATACAATTAAGATCTGAATAAAACGTCATTCAAATGGCCTCCACGACTGCTCCTGCAGGAACGAATTCGATGAACCCAATTTTCGAGCACTTTTTCCACTAAATAAAGTCGTATGCCATGAATATCACGTTCAATATTGACTTGTAAAGCTTGAAGAGAGTTTGTTTTATTGCTAAAGACCAATGATTTCAAATAACCCCACAAGAAATAGTCTAAAGGTGTTAAATCACAACTTCTTGGAGGCCATTTAATATCACAGTCTCTTGTCAAGATCAACTTCTTCCAATTTCGGTCATAAAAAGTTGGTTATCAACGATCTATACCGATCTCCATTGACAGTAACGGTGTTACCAGCTTCATTTCGAAAAAATACGGACCGATGATTCCACCAGACCAAAAACCTCACCAAACTGTCAATTTAGGTGAATGTAATGATTTTTCATGAATAATTTGTGGATTTTCTTCGCACCAGAATCGACAGTTTTGTTTATTTACCGCACCACTCAGATGAAAGTGAGCCTCATCGGAGAAGATGATTTTCTTAAAAAAATCGTTATCGTTTTCAAGTTGTTCCAAGGCAAAATCAGCAAATTCACGACGTTTACTGTGGTCCAATGGCTTCAGTTCTTGAGTGAGAACAATTTTATATGGATGCAAACCCAAATCCTTTCTCAAAATCCGCCAGGTTGTGGTTTGAGACAGTCCCAATTCTTGAAAACGTCTTGGAATCGACAAATTGCGGTCTTCAGCAACACTTGCCTGAACGGCAGCAATATTTGCATTACTTCGAGCAAATCTTTGTCTTATTAGGACTTCAACATTATGTAAAGAAAATGTACGCTCAAAATTTTCAACAATTCGACGAATAGCGAGCACACTTGGACGATTATTACGACTATAAAATGGCAAAAGCGCACGAAAAGTTGCAATTAGAGAGCGATTATTTTGATAATAAAACTGAATAATTTGTAAACGTTGTTCTTGCGTATATCTCACCGTGATGAAATTGTAAACATTACTGAATACAATGAAACAAAAAATGACAGATCATGCATGACATATTACAAATGGACGAAACGTCACTTAAAAATCATATCATTCCTATTGGAAAACCCTATAGTTCGGGTATATCCGATAAATTACATCCCTTAAGCTAGCAGAACAGTACAAGATGGTATCAACAATTATAGGCTAATAATAGGCTAATTAAATGCTCTATTAAAAATTTTAGGCTCTACCCCTTCCAACTAAAACGATGGGTTCTGCTAGCTTTCGGAAAAGTTAGCAGAACCCATATCAAAAATGATTTTAAAACAATTGGAAAAATAAAGGTTAATTTTAGGCTTATTAAATGCCATATTTAAATTTTTTTATTCTGCTCATTCTAGAAAAATCATAAGACTTTATCACTTCAAAGCTAGCAGATGCCAAATCGAAAATCGGATCAGAACCGAAATTAGAAGCCAAAACAAGATCAATTAACATACACATAGTTTTACGCTCATTGTGGCCTAATCAAATGCCCCATTAAACAATTTTGGGCTCCACTTGTTCTTGACTAAACTTAAGGTCATTTAATCTAAAGCTAGCAGAAGCCAAATCGAAAATCGGAATTAGAACCCAAAAATAAGATCAATTAACATATAAATAATTTTAGGCTCATTATGGCCTAATCAAATGTCCCATTAAACATTATTGGGCTCTACTCCGTTTTGACCAAACTTCAGCTCATTTAATCTAAAGCTATTATATATTCGGCCCTTTATTGGATATGATGTGGTTGAATCACACACTCACGACACGTTTATTTCATACCTGACGGATTTTGACGGCAAATATTGCGTAAAGTGTGTAACGCCACGATATGGAGATTTCTGTTAAGCATAAACCAAATATCTGAAATGGCAGCTGCTTTATCAGACAGTAAACGCTGGTTACTAGTATTGCTGTTATCAAACCGAATATAACGAGTTATTGTACAAAACCGCTGAACTCCCATTGTAGCACGATAAAGAGGGTGAGCATTGGCTTTCCATAAACCATCAATCAGCTTGTTCTCTGTTAGATCTGCTTACACCCGCAAATAATATAACACCGAGATATGCTTGAAACTCCGTGACGATTACTGCCCTCTACTGACGTTGCGATTTATTTGGGTATTTTATACTTGAACGCTTTGTAAGCCTCTTCGGTTTGTTTCGCGAATTATGATATCACAAATTTCATTCGTCAGTATTTGTTTCAATGTTTGAACAATACTTAGACCACAAGACTTATTTGTTGGTCCAGTTGCAGTTGATTTTAAAATATTATGAGTCAGATTTCTACGAAATGGTGGTACAACTTCACTCCATATTGTCCCACCTCTTGCTTTATAGTCAATAGATCCGCTTGATCAAGACTCTCATTTATTCAGCTAATTCCTGTGCTAAATCATCATCATCTGAATTGACTTCCGTATCATATTGTGGAAGAACTAGTTCTTCAATGTCGGAAGCAACGCCATCAAAATCCCGTTCATGAGGTGCCGCTTCCGCATCTATTTCGTTTTTAACGGCTCCAACAGGTTGTTCATCATTTATAAGAATAAGTGGTAATTATATCTGTGGCAATAAGGCAAACCGTAATAACTCGTGTTATTACGGAAACGAGTTTCCATCAGCAATGTATTCGTTAGGTAAAGGAGTATATTTCAGCATTAACGGTTTTTTTATACGTCAAATAATAAAAAAGATATTAATTTTGTAAAACGGGATATTTCATTTTATTTTAATTGTTGTCTCGCTTTATAAAATATCATCAAGATATTTGAGAATGCTGGAAATGACTAAACCAAAGCTTAGTTCTTCTCACAATAAACCCTTCAATCAAAATGATAATTTACAAAATAAAGCAATTCAACATCCAAATGTCAACGTAATAAGTGGGGATACTTCAAATGTACGTGAAGATGGAATCCACCAACAACTGAATCAAATTCACCAAGAACAAGTATTTCTACCTGAAACATCTTACGGAAAAAATATTTTAGAAAATGAAGCTCTTGATAATGAAGGCTCTTCTGGATCAGAAGCAGGTTCGTGATTATGTCCCCATCGATAATAGCTGTGAATATAATATCGAAGGTATCAATGATGTGGAGCAAATGGCAGCACAACTAGAACAAAATATAATGGAAGTGGATGACGAAAATGTGACATCTTCAAGATTGACGATTAAGAAAGATACAAGGAAGCATCGCCAAATAAAACGGAATTTGGAGAAATCGTATGTAACAGCAAAGAACAGCGAAAGGAATAACAAGATCGGATCGCGAATGTCAGGTACTGCAAACGTGTAGAAAAAAATGTAACGAACGGATAAGTTATGACAATCAAAAATTCATATTCGAACAATACTGGAAACTTAGTAAATACAATCTTCCCCTAGCATTTGTATCTGGATTAATAGATATTAAATCAAAAAATACACAAACACTAAGAGATGGCAAGCCTACTCTCAAAAATAGGCAATTTTCGGGTTCATGCTTTATTAATATCGGTAGCCAAAAAAATGTGATTTGCAAAACTTGTTTAATTCGTACGCTCGTGGTAAAAAATTTTCTTCGACTGGAACAGTAATCTCCTTGTATCTTCGTGCGAAAACTGCATCGTCAAGCAAGATTGTTGAAAATTCAAGTTTCCAGCATACGAGAGCCACTACACCCGACGTCATACGTCAAAGAAATATTTACAAGGCGATTTGACGATTAGCACACACATTAAAATGTATGAACGTTATACTGATACTTATGATAACCCGGTATGATTGTCGAAATACAGTGAGCTATTTCGGGAAACCAACCTAGCATTTAAAAAACCGGGAACAGACACATGCAATACCTGTGAAACAATCAAAATGAAAATTGATCTTGCGGAGAACGAAACAGATGAAAAATTATTGAAAAAGGATAAAACTTATTGCAAATCTGTTAATTCAACAAAAATCTACACTTTTGATATAGCAATGTTTGCCTACGCCTTTTCTTCAGACCTCTGTATCATTTTATAAGCGGCCATGTGGACCTATAATCTTACTATACATGATTGTGTCTCCAACGAACCATTTTGCTATATGTGGCATGAAGGAATTGGAAAACGCGGTGGAAATAAAATCTCATCATGCCTGTATGTATATAAACATTTACAGTTACTTCCACCTTGTATAAAAAAATTGATATTTTACAATTGTTCATGTTCAGGCCAAAATAAAACCAGTTTCGTTGGGACAATGTTTCTGTGTTTTCTCCAGTGGCAAGATGATGTGGAAGTTATAGACCATACAATTTTAACAGTAGGTCATTCCCACATGGAGTGCGATACACACCACGATATTATCGAAAACCAAAAGAAACGATGCAATATAAAAATACACCAGCCTCGCGACTGGTACGAGTACACGTTCATACGATCAAAAAACAATTTAACGTTTGTGAATTAATCAAAGATGATTTATAGATGTATATATGTATATATATATATATATATATATATATATATATATATATATATATATATATATATATATATGAACCCCGGGTGTGTGGGGTTCCATAACTGCCCAAGGGTTTCATAAACCTGTATTAGGTTTTCTAAATCATTATTCCCTTCCAAGTGGGAATCTGTATCAGTATTTAATTCAGATGCTGATAAGTCTTGACTATTTGATTCATTAAGATATCCTACATGGTCAGATAAATAGGTTACTTCAATATTTTTAGTAACCCACTTAAAACACTTCTACTAAACACATTTAGTAAACACCTTTAAGAAATGAAATGAATAAAAAATTCCGGTTTTTAATGCTAAAAATCCCGAATAAAATGCCTAATGTAAACACCCCAATGAAAAAAAAACAATTTCTGAATAAATTTTAAAAAGTGACATATAATGTATTCAAGAGCAACAACCAGCTGTGGCCCTATTCTGGTAATTCCCCGGTAATAGGGAACTGGGGAAAGAATTTGTATGTAATTTTTATTCAAATAATTTTTTTCGGCTTACTGAGGATAAAAGTTGTGGGGATAATCATTGGGAATAATTTATCCATACCTAAATTGGCAGGGAAAATTATTCCCGAATTTATTTTGTTTTCAAAAAAATTAACACTAACTATTTACCTCAGTATGCCTGAAAAAAATTTTGTAAATAAAAATTACATATAAATTCTTTCCCCAGTTCCCTATTCCCGGGGAATTACCAGAATAGTGCCACAGGCATACTATGGTAGAAAGTTAGTAGTTTTTTTTTAAAACAAAATAAAATTGGGAATGAATTTCCCTGCCAATTTCGCTATGGAAATGTTATTCCCAATTTATAAAAATTTACATCAAACTTTTTTCCTCAGTAGGCCAGAGAAAACAGATGTATACATTAGATGCTACGTAAATTCTTTCCGCAATTCCCTATTCCCAGGCAATTACCAGAATAGGGCCACTGGAATGATGTAAAAAATTAATGATGGAAAACCTACACGATCAGTGTTATTGACATTATTTTCATCAACCTTCGGTAATGATGTAGTAAAATCAGAAAATCTGGATTTTCATAATTAATGTTCGGTAATTCATCATTCATCATTACTTCGCATTACACGATCAGTATTAATGTCATTACTTACTAGTACTGACATTAATACTTTTTTTTATTTTATTTTATTTTATATATATTTATTTATTACAACTGATTTACAAATCATCTAGTAATTTATTTTTCATAATTTATATTCTTGCTTGGAGGGTTGTAGCCCTTTGGCTAGCCCCCTTTACAATTTTATTATATTTTTAGTCGATCCTGATTGGATCTAGTAGGTTATGCGGTTTCTTCCTTCGCAGCCGTCTTACTGGGTTTGGATCATCCAACATACGACGTATCACAGCATTTTGGTGTAGACTAATACGTTGCATGTGTTTCCTCGCGTGTTTGCTTATTTCTTCACTAACGAAATCCATCTTCAGATCTCTATGCAGGTTGTCATTTCTTTTGTATCACGGTGCATCAACTATTCCACGAAGGGCTTTGCTTTGGAATAATTGGATGATATTGACATTGATTTTCTTTGTACAGCCCCAGAGCTGAATACCGTAAGCCCACACAGGTTTTAGGATTTTCCGGTATAGTAGCAATTTATTATGTAGAGTTAGTTCAGAATTTCTTCCTAAGAGCCAATCCATCTTTCTGTAGTTGATGTTTAACTCTTCATTTTTTCTTTTTCACATGCTCTTTCCATTTTAGTTTCCCGTCTAGAGTCATGCCTAGATATTTTGCCGTAATTGCATAGGGAATTTGCTGGGAGTTCAGTTCTACTGGTATCCAGTTGACCTTCTTGTTGGTAAAGTTTACGTGAACAGATTTTGTTTCATTAAGTTTTATTCGCCATCTCTTGGTCCAGGTACTGACAATATTAGTAGCTCTTTGCAATTTGCTTGTAGATTCTTCTATGCAATTAGCAACTGCTAAGATAGCCGTATCATCCGCAAACGTCGCTATGTTAGTCTCCTCTATCGTTGGCAGGTCCGAGGTGTATAGAACATATAAAATTGGTCCCAGAACGCTACCTTGCGGTACCCCTGCTGATATTTTCTTTATTTCTGAGTATTCGCCATCTAATTTAACTCGAAAGTGTCGGTTAGATATGTAAGATTTTAGAATTTTATAAAACTGCTTTGGTAAGTTTCTTTGTAATTTATATTACAAACCTTTATGCCATACTCTGTCAAAGGCCTGTGCTACATCCAAGAAGACGCTTGAACATACTTTCTTTTATTCGGTGTACTTGTTCTATTGTTGAATGGCTTTCTCTGAAGCCAAATTGAAGTGGAGGAACAAGATTTCTTTCTACAATTATTGGTTTAGTCTCTTTAGGAGTAGGTTCTCGAATAATTTTGAAATTATTGGGAGCAAGGAAATCGGCCTATACGAATTTTTGTCATTAAGTGGTTTGTTTGGTTTAGGTATCATAATTACTTCTGCTACTTTCCATTGACTTGGAACGTGTTTAAGTCTGAACACTGCATTAATTATTTGGAGTAGTTTACGGAGACCTTTCTCAGGAAGAGCTTTTACTATTTGTCCTGTAATTAAGTCATATCCTGGATATTTCTTTGTATTTAGGTTGAAATTGATCTCCTCTTTTAATTCTTGTAATGTGACAGGAGATAGATTGCAGTTATCCATTTTATATACTGGTGGTGTGTCTTCCTCTGCAGTTTGTCTAGGTAGTGGCTGGAACGTGTTCTCGAGGTGGGTTGCAAACAACGAAGCTTTTTGCTTTGCACTTATAGCCCATATGCCATCTTCATTTGTTGCTGGTGGTATTTGTAGTTTAGGTCGTTTTAAACTATTTGTCGCTTTCCAAAGAGAGTACTCGGTATCTTTTTCCCCAGTAAGGCCACTCAAGTATTTATTAATGGATTCGTTTTTGATTTTTTTAATTAGCAACTTTAGTTTATTGGATAAAAAATTTAGAGTTGTTTTATATTCTGGCGCTCGACTTCTTTGCAAGGCCTTTCTTGCTTTTCGTTTTGCAGCAACCAGTTCCCTAACTTCTAGAGGAAAAATAGCATTTCGGCGTATTTCCTTTGAACTTGAGGGAATACTACTCTACGCCGCTTCTTGTATACTGTTGTTGAGTTGTTCTAGTTCTTCTTCTAGCTGTATCGGGTTTTTAATTGCTAGCTGAAGATCAATATTATCCTCAACAATTTTCTGGAATTCTCCCAACAGGTTTTTTTGTTCGTTAGCGAAGGTGGACTAGTTTTTTAACAATCGTTGCACTGATTGTCATAATAACATGTGTGTGATCCGGCATAATCCCCTCGCTGCTTTGTAATTGTATATGTAGTTTTCGTCTATACCTTTGGTGATAAAGAAGTCAATGATATCGAGTATTTTGTTTCTATCGGTAGGCCAATAAGTTGGTTGATCTCCAGAATGAAAATCGCAATTGCATAGTCTTCCTGCTGCAAACAGCTCTCTTTCATTTTTAGAGGTTACTCTTGATCCCCAGTAGGTATTTTTTGCATTAAATCACCTCCGATTATGAAACTTGATACAAGTGATTTAAATAACGTACAATAGTCTTCTTTAATTATATTATATCTTGGGGGGCAATATATTGACGATACACTATATTCTTTGTTATTATTTATAAACATTTTTAATGTGACTACTTGCATAAATTCCTCTTCAATTTTAAGATCTATAAAGTGTAAATACTGTGTTAATACTGATCGTGTAATGGACCTCTAAGAATTTATAAATATTACACTGAAAGAAGATTTTATCAAAATGTAGAAGCAAAATTTTGATTTTATTACATATACATACTCTGCAATTTGCAAACATTTTGCTTGAAATATAAAAATTTCAAATACTTTTTCCCATGTACTGGTTTGCTCATATTACTCATACAAATTATTAATTAAATTATTATTAATGGAGGAAAAACTCCCAACCTAAATTCATTTTCTAAATTTTCAATATTGGATTATAAAAAAATACAAAAGTTCTTGAGAAATCTTAAACTAGTTTATTCGTCATTCATATTTCCTATGATACAACATGATACGTATATAACTTTTCCTAGAAATAAGACAATAAAACTTGATGTTTTTCAACTTTATGTTTTTTGACAATCCTTCTTAACGAGAAATTTAAAATTAAAATAAAATATTCTTTAAATAACAATATAAATAGAAAAGAAGGAAAACAAAAACGAAATTCAATGGAGTTAATCAATTTACAAAAAAAAAACAAATCTTTAAATGAATACATAAAAATCAATTTTTATTCTTTTCTGTCTAAATTATTATTTTTCTGATTTTCCACCACCCACATGTCCTCCATACCACTCATCGTTGTCTCTTATCAAATTGTTTAATCAAATTAAACAATAATTTTTAGAAATTTAGAAAAGAATTATCAATTTTTTATCTTACTTTTTTGCCGTTATGTTATTTAATCGAATTACTGTGCTACTTTAAGTTTAAAATAAAATTAAAACAAAAAACAACTTTTCTTAAATCAATAAATTATTAAACTAATCGATGTATTCTGTTTTTTCCCCCGTTTCAGGTAAAACAAAGGTGCCACAGATTTGATTTGGTGTTGGTGGGTACCTAGTTTATTTATTTATTTGTTTCGTATAAGAAAATTACACTGACATGCCACGCACAAATGAAAAATTCAATCAATTGGATGATTTTTTGCACGAATCATTTAATCTCAAAAAGTTGGATGCAGAGCAATTCATCATCAAAAAACTAGCTGGAGCGCTCAATGATGTAGCAATTATAAGATTTGATTTTTCAAAGATGATTAATTGCGTCATATTTCGTATGTATAGAAATCGTATTTATATCAATTTTATTATAAAAAAGGTCAAGTCGGAAAATCAAAAATATCGAAATATCTCGATTCTCATCTTGCGGTTGCGGTTTTCTAAAATTTTGCATATTTTATACACTCACATATTATTATTATGTCGGTTCTTTACATAAGTTTTTATCTATTGAACATTTGAATAAATTCGAATATATCAAATAATTTCATCTTTTATCAACCAAAAAATTAATTAACAAAAAACACAAAAATTAAATAATTTTGTTGATTGTGGGCATAATTAAATTTATATAATAGAAATTTAAATTTGCAATTAACTGATTTTTCGAACTACATACGAGAGGGTATAGTTTAAAATGTTGTGTATAACTTTAGGGGTAGGGGAAGGTTTAGAATAAAATAATTTTTTACTGTATAAGCAGATCAATACTTTTCTCAGTAGCCTGATTAAAAATCGTAGTTGTATCGGTCAAGCACTAACTTAAGTGTATATCAATCATCCACTGGGTTGACATGCACAGATGATGTAATAATCAGATGGGTTCTTTCTAATTCCAAAAGCAAAATAAGTAGGTTATAATTTAACATAAACTGTTGATTGGAGATTATCCCTACACTTAAAATTGGATCTTTAGTGATGTTTTTTTTGTTTGAAAATAAATCTTCTTTATTATTTCTTTTTTAATTACAATCTAGTCGAATACTAATAAGCAATTTTATTCTAACTTAAATTACCACATTTTACTAAAATTCAATGGTTCATCCATCGATGTTCTCCTTATCCTTGATATTTATTATTTGATCGCGCTTTTGTTGTGTGCAAGATAGCGATTTATTTTAACTGATTTTACTCTAACTCGAAAGGCTTTACTCTTTTGAGCCTTCTAAATAGTAGCTGGATGACCTCTATGCTAACATGGTGTAGTAGCCGTTGTTCATGACTTCTAGCAAATTCCCTAATTTCGATTTTGGTGGACTCTATGACCAGATCTTTGTGGATGTCGCTATTTCTGACAAACCATGGTGCGTTGACGATATCACTTAGCACTTTATTTTGGAATCGTTGGATAATATTCATATTGCTCTGCTTGGTACATCCCCACAGCTGTATACTATTAGTTCAGACAGGCTTCAATACTTGTTTATAAAGCAGAAGCTTATTAGGGATTGATAGATGAGAGTTTCGTCCCAACTCATCTCTTTTCTTCTTTACATGAGCTTTGCAGCGAACCTTCATCGCTAATATCATACCAAGATATTTGGCAGTGTTTACATGTGGTATTTCTTGGTTATTTAAATATACTGGTTTGTGTACTAATCTCTTCTTGTGTAGTTGCTCTATGGCGGTTTGTAATTTCTCTGTTGTATCTGAGTTGTTATCAAATACTGCCATGATGGCTGTGTTTTCGGCGATAGTGGTCATCGTGTTGTTTTGTGGGATTGGAACATCCCGGGTGAATAGTAAATACAGAAATGGCCCTAGTACTTGCTTAAGCCTGAAATATCTTTCCGTTATATACGATTCCAGTATTATGATGTACTGTTTAGGTAGGATTAATTTAAGTTTATAGATTAAACCTTCGTGCCAAGGAATACTGCGGAACAAACTTTTTTCTCTTCTAAAGTCGTCTCAATGATATTGGTTATTCTATGCACTTGATCAATAGTTGAGTGCTCACTCAGAAAACCAAATTGGTGATTCGAAATTAGATTATATTTTCAATTATTAGTTTGAGTTTTTTAAATAGTAACTTTTCAAAGAGTTTAGACATTATTGGCAGCACCGATATAGGCCTATATGATGTTATTAGGTGTGGCGGTTTTCCTGGTTTGGGAATCATGATAACCTCAGCCACTTTCCAATGTTTTGGCACATATTTTAACGGTAGCTGCTTTATTATTTCTCAGGTAATCAGATCAAACCTTGCTGCTTTCGTTAAGTTTAAATTGTTTTTAATTTCGTTTGTTACTTCAGTAGGCGATGTAGGTTATCGTGAATTTTTCTCGTAATTGACATTCATGAGGTTGATATATATTTTCAAGATTTTTAGCAAATCCTTTAGCTTTTTCTTTGTTTTTCTTTGCCCATTTTCCATCCATGTTTCTGTTAGGATGAATTGGCATTATTGGCCTTTTCAGAGTTTTAGTTGCTTTCCAGAACGAATACTCCTTATTGCTGTCACTCGTCAACTTACTGACTCAGTTTTTAGTTTCTGAATTTCTCTTGTTAATTGTTGAGTAAGATTGTTTAGTTTTTTTTATCTTGTGCAGCTCTAGTTTGGTGCCAATTTTTTCTGGATTTTCGTTTATCCCTAAGGAGATTTCTAAGTTTTATTGGATAGTTATTTTGGTTTGGCCTTGATTTGATTTCTGAATATCCGTCATGTACTTTTCTACTTCTTTGTCCAGTTGATCCATAGTTTTTAAAGGAACTTTCAAAAGTATTTTTTATTCATGATGGTTAGTACTGGACTATACCCTTTTTGGATGATATACTTGCTTAGGGTTAGGACTATCGAAAAATGATCTGAGATTATATATTGACATTTTTCGACTTCCATAAAATTATTAGAAATATTTTTGGTTATAAAAAAATCGATCAGGTCAGGTATTTTTCTGGGTCTGTTGGCCAATATATTATTTTTCCTGTTGGATGGATTCACATCCGTTTTCTTTAATGGTAATAAGTTATTATTTTCCTTTAGTTATAGATACTCGTAATCTAGAACCCCAGTGAATATTCTTCGCATTAAAGTCACCACCTATTGAACCTTTTTCGCAGGTGCTTGAAGAACTCTGAGTATTGTTTGTTTTTAATAGAATGTCTTGGTGGACAGTACAATCCTGCCACAACAATAGAAAAGTAGTTGGTTTTATATAAACCACTGTTTATATAAAAATGCTTGAATTTCTTCTTTTTCATACTTTGATTCTTCAAAATGCTGGATATTTTTTTTATGATGACTGCACTCCCTCCTCTGGTTGAATTATCTGGATGAGTAGTGGGATATACGCAATAGCCTTTAAATCTTATGTAGGATTGCTTAGTAAAATATGTTTCCGAAATGAGACACATATCTATATTCTCAATATCGAGGACTGTTTGTAGTTCTTGTTGATGCCGGAGCAGACCATTAGCATTCTTAGCATTCCATGACATGATTTTCATTGTGCTGTTCTGCGGATTTGGGTTTGGCTCCTAATGCGCTATCTTTCAATTTTTGTAGCCTCTCATCGAATTCCAACTTCCACCCCTTGAGGTTAAACGAAGAATTACACTAAATTTTTTAAATGGGAAAGCTCCATTGAGTAAGTTTTGTTGCTAAGCGAAGTATCTTGTAAAAATTATCCGAGAGTTGCTATCCAATATGTATGTAATTTTATGTTATTGGATGTACTTTTATGCTTATTGGATGATTTTATTAAATGGGGTTTGTTTCATAGGACAACACCAGAACAGTGAACACACCAAAATAAAATTTTAAAAAGTATGTAAAAGCAAAAGAGGAGTGTGAAAAATAAATAGAGCGAAGCAAGACGTATTTCCAGTGTTGAGTTTTTATTCAAAACCCCTCATAAATTGCAGAAGTGGGATTTCCTAGAACTAAAATTTTAATTTACGAATATAAATTAAAACGTGGACGACCGAACAATTATCGGCGTTAAATTTGGAGGAACTAAAAGCAATTTTAGGAGAAAACAATCTGGCTACCAATATAAAGGGACTCGATCCCGAAACGGTGTACTGTGGTTTGAACGAAACCAAATTGCATGCTGTTGGTGCAATTAAATGCACAATATTATTTCACAAAGTATAGCAACTTATAAAATTCGTTGTAGTACCAGATTATACTATGAAAGTAAATTGTATTTTGGGAAGAAATTTTTTGGGAAAATATGACTCTCTTCCTCTGTGAAATTGGATCGCATTCATGTTGAAGAGGATGAAAATGATACTTGTAGCATTTTCAAAAATGAAGATCCTAGTAAGGTAGAGGAAACGGATCCTAATATTTGTAAAGATGTGAGCTATTCAGGTCAATTGAAAGTTAGGGACATTTTTCACCAATTGTACTTGAATGTTAAAAAATCTGAGCCTCCGAATGTGGTTTATAAATTGCAAATACTTTTAGAAAAAGAAGAATATTTTAGAACTAATCCAAAAAATTGTCTTATGTAGAGCGACAGGCGTTAGAAATTATTATATATGATTTATCAAACAAGAGTATTATCAGAGCTAGTGAGTCACCTTATTGTTATGGTAAAGTTATGGTAAAAAGGAAAAACAAATACATTATTCCAGCGAAACATTACAAAATTTTTAAAAATCTTGTTAAAAAAGACGAAGTAATTATTTATATTGAAGATATTATTATAGCGCCTAAAACGGTAGAGGAACCTCTGTTAATTTGAAGTAAAGTATTAAAATTCATGACGAATAACTTGCTTGAATTGCACCTTAATAAATGTCGATTCCTGTATCAAGAAATTGAATATTTAGGTTTTGCGGTTGGTTTAAATGGTATTAGACATAACTATTTAAATTTTAAAGCGACATCGGAATATCGAAGAACCCAGAAATTTACGGGAACTCCAGCGATTCAGAGGAATGTGTTCCTATATCATAAAATTATAAATTTCAGTATAATTTGCCAGCCGTTGCAAGATCTTTTGAAATCGAATGTGAAATTTAAGTTTGATTTAACTGAAGTTCAGGCGTTTGAAGATTTAAAAATCAAATTAATGGAAAGGCCAGTATTAGCAATTTATTCACTTAAAAACGAAACTGAAATTCACTGTGATGCAAGTTTGATTGGTTTTGGAGCTATTCTGATGCAGAAAACTGTGGATGATAGTAAATTTCACTCAGTTTTATATTTCTGAAAGCGCACCACAGCTGTTGATTCAAGATAGCATTCATACGAGCTTGAAACGTTAGCAATAATTTACGCATTAAGACGGTTTAGAGTATAATACTGTGGGCAAAAAATAGTAAGACTTTATTCATAATTTTTAAAATTCTTTATTTATTTCTCCAAATCTATTTCGTCCCCCTCAAAGTAATCCCCCCCGGCCTCAATACACTTGTGCCAACGTTTTTTCCAACCCTCGAAACAGTTGTTAAAGTCAATTTCCGGAATAGCCTCCAATGCGCGTAGCGATTCACGTTTAATGTCTTCAATGGGCTTAAAACGGTTTCCCCGGAGCGGTCGTTTGAGTTTGCTGAACAGCCAGAAGTCACACGGAGCTAAATCAGGCGAATACGGTGGTTGTGGAACGATATGGGTGGAATTTTTGGCGAAAAAATCACGTAAAACCAATGCAGTATGAGAAGGTGCATTATCGTGGTGCAAAAACCAAGAGTTGTCGACCCTTAATTCCGGCCTCTTTTTACGAATAGCTTTACGCAAACGACGCATACCACTCAAATAGTATTCCTTGTTGACAGTTTGGAGGGTCGAAAGGAATTCGGAGTGCACCACACCTCGATAATCGAAGAAAACTGTCAACATCACCTTGGTTTTTGACTTGCTTTGACATGGTTTTTTCGCCTTCGACTCACCTTTGGCACGAAATTCGGCCGATTGATCATCTGTTTCCGGGTCGTAAGCATAGATCCAAGACTCATTGCCCGTTATAATACGTTTCATGACATCCTGGTAGTCGGAAAGCATTGTTTCACAGACGTCAACCAATCGTGCTTTCACTTTTCTTACGCCCAAATGATGTTTCAAAATGGTTTTCACTAATCCTTCCGATATTTCAACGATGCCAGTAAGGTCTCTGACTGTTAATCGTCGATTCTCGAGCAACAATTCCTTGATTTTATTAACGTGTTGATCATCAGTTGATGTTGATAGCCGTCCTAGACGTGGTTCATCGTCAACACGTTCTCGACCCTCTTTGAACAATTTGTACCAATCAAAAACACTTGCTCGCGACATACAATTATCACTGAAAATCGCCGAATGCACTTTTATACTTCAGAAAGACAAGCGTATGCTAAAAACTAATGATTATTTTGATATGACATTTGGCACAGATGTCACTGACAGTCATACCAACATAGAAAAAAAATATTTCGACGAATGCTTTTCGCATATTCACGGACTTACGGTTTAAACTAATCACCACATAGAGGTGTTAATCGTTTGAAGCACGTAGATGCATTATCACGTTCTGAAACTATTTTCATGATTGAGGAAAGGCCGTTTGAAACTACACTCACTATTATGCAATCGAAAGATCCTAGTTTAGAAAATTTGCGAAATAATTAGAAAGGAATGAGAGCAAGTTCTACGGGTTACATATACCTTTTCGAAAACTAGGATCAAAACTACGATTTTATATTCCAGAGTAATGGGACATGTTGGAGTAGAAAAAACTGTAGAGATAGTATCTCGGAATTACTGAATCCCGAAATAAAAACGAAAGGTCAGAGAACACAACGAAAGCTGTTTGAAGTGCAGTAATTTTAATATGCTTTCTGGTAAAGTTGAGGGTTATCTGTTTCCGATTTCTAAAGGTGATAAATCTTTTGATATAATTCATGCTGATTTCTATGGGCCGTTAGAAACACCTCCTCGATTACGGACATTTGTTTTCAGAGTTTTCAGATTTTACGAACGAATGTTGCATCGAGCACATTAAAGTTGCATACTGCCTCATCAAAATCCAATGGACACGAAGAAAGAATGAACAGAACTTTAACTTCTAAGATATCCAAATTAATAGACAGAACGAAAGGAATTTATTGGAACCAAGTTCGAAAGAATTTATTAGACCAAGTCGAATTTGCAGTTAACAATGCATGCAATAAATTCACAAATGTGTTTATATTAAACTGAAACAACCCTGTGAAAAGTAACTGACCTACAAAATCAGCGGAAAACATATGTATCTTCGTCAGATTGGAGTTTATCTGGCAAAATCTTGAATGACGAACGATTTTATCAACAAAATCAAAATTTCATCCCTATACCCTCATCAGCCCTATCCCAGAAATATAATCAAAATCTACCTATAGTCATTGGCCATCGGATTAGTATAGTCATATTGGTACCTAGCTGGCAAAATCGCAAATGGCGACCGATTTTATCGACAAAATCATGTATCTTCATCACACTCACCCCAAACCTATAATCAAAGTCTACCTATGGTAATGGGCCATGGAAATGTCATAGTCAGATTGATGTTTATCGGGCAAAAGTTCGAATGACGAACGATTTTATAAACGACACGTTTTGAAAATCAAAAGTACACTCCTAAAACCTCGAATTAGCATAGTTAAATCTATATCTAACCAAAAGAAAAGAGTACTTCTATAACCTATTTATAATCAGAATTTTTCTTTAAAGCAAAACCTCGATTGTCGAAAGATTTTATCGACAGCACATGGGAAAAGTCAAAATTTCCCCCTATAACCTCATTAAACTCATCCCAAGCTTAGAATTAAAATCTACCTAGCGATAAGCAAAATCATCTCAGTCATATCTGGCAAAATCTCGAATGGTGCACAATTCTATATACTAAACAACCGAGAAATAATATTTTACCCCTATAACTTCATCAAACCATACCAAACTTATATTCAAATTTTACATATGGTCATGGTCCATCTACTCGTAATTGCATAACGACGCTCATTCGACGCAAAATTCTTATAACAAACCTTTTATCAGTTAAACGTACCTATTGCCTGTCTATTGTATAGATATCTGTATTGACATGTTTCGGCTGGCAAATTTATGTTTTCATTTGTTATATTTTAATCTGTATTTTCGGCATTTTTCATTTGAATATTGAAGTTGATCTTCTTTATCGATACAATCTGCATTGTCGCCTAAAACGTTATGCAAATTTGTTACAATGGCGTTGCTCATATAGGCAGTAGTTTCTGAAAAGACCTTGATGTATACTTTCTTCAGAAAGTGCCAAGTGGTCAATCCCAGAGCTCACCATATAGATAATAGTTCCTTGTATCGATCATATGACACTTTCAGTATAAAGTATGACAAGAGCTTTCCGGAAACCACTGTCTATATAGGGGTCTTTTGATTTTTTTAGAAAAAATTTTTTCGTGGTATTTTGTGCAACAATATTTCGAAATAATGCCTGTTATTTACATTACTCTCAGGATCGATCACTTGGTACTTTCAGCATAAAGTATACATCAAAACCTTTTCAGAAACCACTATCTATATAGAGGCCTTTTAAATATTTTAGGACAAAAATTTTCTTTGAAACTATGTGAAATAATGTCTGTTCTTTATATGGCCGACCCAAGTGATGTACCATTCAGCATAAAGTACACATCAAGTCATTTCCAAAAAACAATGTCTATAGAGGGGTCTCTTAATATTCTTAAAACAAAATTGTACGTAAGGTTTTTGTGCAACAAACGTACCAACTAACGCTTGTTATTTGTATGATCGACCCTTGGTATCGATCACCTAACATCTTTAACATAAAGTATAAATCACGACGTTTCCAGAAACCGCTGTCTATTTAAAGATATTTAGAACTAAATTTCCCCTTGAAGCTTTGTGCAACATCCATTCTAATTAATGTTTGTTATATGGCCGACTCTTGAGCTCATCTACGTGTCACTTTCAGCATAAAGTACACATCAAGACCTTTTCAGAAGCGACTGTCTATATAGATGACTTTTAATCGTTTACAATAAAAAATTTCGTTCAAGCTTTTTGCAAAAATCCCGATATACCTGATACTGACCACTTAGCACTTTCAGCATAAAGAATACATCAAGACTTTTGCAGAAATCACTGTCCATACAGTTTTTTTTGTTTTTTAGTTAGTTTTACTTTTTGTGCTACAATCATTCTAAGTAATGCGTGTTATTTGTGGCCGACCCCTGGGATCGGTACCCTCAGCATAAAATAAATCACTACTTTTTCAGAAAACTCTGCTTACAGACCAGTATTTTGATTTTATTAAGAACAAATTTTTCGACAATTTTTTATTTTTCTACTATTTTCAAAGCAATGTCGTTGCAGAAATTTTTATTAGAATAAAAAATTAGCAAATTAGCTTTCTGAATTTATTTCCTAAATTGTTTTGTAATATATTTTACATATTTGAAGTTTTCCATTTGTCCTAATTGGTCGATATTTTTCATTTATGCAACATTTAGCAGCACAATTACAACTAATTATACAGGGTTAACCATGCACTAAATTTTGTTAACATTTTTCTTAGATATTTGATTTTAATCTTAATTTTATCTTTAATATTACGAAAACTATTTGAGCAACTATAGTTCGCTACTCTGTATCGCAATCAATTTTAACACTGCTTTTAACAAACTCACAACTGGAAGAAGATTTTGCTTTCAGACCCAACGGTTTGCCCTTTGCGAAACGTACCCATTACTAGGATGCTGTGCGAAATCAATAAATATATGAAATACTTGTTTTTCTGATCTGATACATTCGTGCACTTCCCATGTGTATTGTGATCTTCAATAATGTCAAACCTGAGTTCTTTACAATTACTGTCGACACTTCTGATTAGGTATTAGCCCGAGTTGAGCGTAACGTAGCATAGGTTTCTTTCATCGAGCACAACTTGCTCTTACAGACTTAGTGGTATTATCTTTGCGATTGTTCCCCAATGTTAAAACGAAAGCAAAGTAGTGTCATCTCTGAAAAACTCGTTGACCGATTTATCAGCGACAGTAGCTATCTGACATCCTACTCAGTAACATGCCGCATGCTTACTGAGCTGAAAAATCGTATGAAACTGCTCTACCTTAACATTTGTATTAAGTAACATTTCAATAGAAATCCCTCTAAGACGAGATCTTCTTGAGCAGGCAGTTACGATATTAGACTCTAGGATATGACTTGATCTTACATTAGCAACCAAACCTTTTTTGAAAATTTAATCTTTTAATATGAAAAGATTTCGGATTTATAGCCACAAATTGTTTTGCTTACATGTTATCATGTGCCTCTACCGTCTTGCATAGCCTTGCATATTACGTGCTGCTCTACTACTCCAATTCTTGCTTCACAAACCATTTAGCCTCTGCCATCTATGCTATTTAAAGCATAGCCCAAACTTGACAGGCTGCCGTTTGATTGAGATACGAGCACATCTGTACCATAAATCACCATGACTAATGACAAAATGGTGCCTCCGCTTAATTTCCTTAACTCGAGTTCAGTGCTTTACGCATCTAGCGGCTTCTGAAGGTTTCACCAACAAGAAAGCTACTACTTTATTCTAAATCGAGTAAAACAAACTTGGCATGAGTCATCCTTTTGACGTGATGTGAAATATGTATTTTAAAGCTTAGTTGGGTTTGACATAGACCTATATGAAAAAAGATGAACGAAGGTCACGATCGATACTCGTATAGGATATGCATGGCAGAGCATGCTAATGTAGGATTTATCGAATTTAAGGTTGCACTAAATTTCGGCCCCTAAAATTGTCTTCCAATACAACTTTTAATTAACATTCACGTCAAACTTATGATAATAAAGGACAACCAAATTATTTGAAGATATTTTTGTCAAGAATAGTTAAAGTTTTTTTGATTGTTTATTATAACTAAGCAATTGAGGAGTTTTTCACATTTAAAAGCTCTAGAAAGTTGCAACAAAAGTAAAATTCAAAGATGGACAAAAATAGGTCGAACAAGTAAAATTTCTGTTCGTTTTGGTTTATACATTTCAAATTGCATGAAAAAGTTTTTCCTAAAGTGCATGTAAAAAGCTTTGTTTTCAAAAAAGTTTAATTATTTTGTAAACAAATTGAAATTAAATGCTCTAATTAGTTTTAAAGTAAATATGAGCAGGAAAATTTTACTGATTGGAAATTAGGTGATTTGAATTGTAAATTCTACGAACAACAAGCTTAAGAGTTTTAATTATTCACCCAAAGTGATTTTATATTTCATTTTGATTTTGTTAAAGATGGCCGATTCTGCTCAATACTGTTTTTGGGTGGGGATTGGGCTTTAAAAATATTGTTTTTAAATTTTTTTCACCTTTGAACTGAGTTTAGATGTTTAATGAAAGTGGTTAATTTCACCGGTTACATTCGAATTTAAAATGTATGCTAATCAAGATAGTGATGCCAACCAGTAGTGATTCTGGTTAGATTTTTTGCGAAACATCTAGTGTTTCTCCATGCCGAATGGAAGTCCAGCCCAAAATTTCTTAAATTTGAATTCATTATTATGTTTCAACACACTTTAAAATCGTATCAGCAGACGCGTCATTTGTTGACCTCTTTGAAGGTTGAGAGAGCTATAAGCAAATTGATTTTACCGAGGCATTGAACATTTGCAGCTTTGTGTTTCAGAATAGGGCAATCTAATTCTAATCTTTAGTAGCATATTAATATTATTTTTAGTTCTGTCGATGCGTTAGTTAATGTCTTTTTCTGCCTTACCTGTTCTTGCTACGGTATACAAACAAGATTCGAACTTATCAACGATAAATACGAATTGGTTTATTAATATTCGTGTTTTAGTCTAATATCGTTTTGATTTGTGCCAATTTTTAGATTTTGTGTTTTCTGTCTGTTTGTATGATAGTAGAAACACCGTTGTACTCAAGTTCTTATTGTCGACTCATTAAACATCAGTGAATGCATTGCTAATCTAGATTTCGCATAACATTGCTAGTTTTAACAGGAAGAGTAGTGGAAATATTGAACATTTTTGTTTGAATCCTCGTATGTTGTGGTATTTATCCTACTTCCTCTTATAAACTATATCTGTAAGGATGCAGGATTATGCAGACAAGCCCACTTTCCACATCTGTACATAGATATCCCCCAGTGTTACAGAAGTACAACTTCAGGTAATAGTGATAGTTGATGAGTGAGCTGATAAGAATTCAGGAATTTTCTGATCGTCGAGATCGAGTTTAGTTTGTAGGATGGTATCGTTCTTCAATTCAAAAAGTTTATTAATCTTCTTAATATTTAAAGTTTATTTATAACGACCTATTCTCAAAACATTATCCGAATTTATTTCAGAACTGTAGTAGGTATCTATAATTTAGTAGAGACGGTCTAAGCTCCAATTTCAATTTACAACTAAAATTTGATCCAATATCATCTTGAAATAATGAAGTATAAAATCTCTGCGCCAGCCGACTATATTTAGAATGACAGTATCATCAAACACTATTCAAGTGTTGTTCTATTGAAAATTGTTATAGACCTCAGGATCTCGATAAAATTCCGTATTAGAAATCAAATTTTTAGGTAAATTGCAGATAATAATAGTATCCACAGGAATTGGGTTCATGACGATCTGACGGCGACTTATCTTTTAAAGCTTACCGGCTTAAATTGTTTAACACAACTAAATCGCACTTACAATTTTAGAAAAATGTAATTATTGGGAAGTCTTGCCAACTTTACGCTTTGATGGACCAATTTTAGTAAAATATGAAAAAGAAAACGAAATTTCAAACGAAACCATTTGCACCAACCACCGCCGAAACCGCATTATCTTGATGTCTTTTCAAGATCGGATTTACGTAGAACCATCTGTACATTGCATAGCACCAAAACAGCCTATAGTACTGAACTGGAAGATGGGTCGGCCCATGAGTTGTGCACTCCGATAGGGGGTCATAGTTATGTTCATTATCATCACCGATCGTAATCAGGTGATGAAAAATCCCTTTTTCATCCTGCCCCTATCGGGATTCGAACCCGGTACCTCCAGAATGCCAAAGCTTTAACCACTGTGCTGTTTGGTCGGTAAGCTATATTCTTATTAATTCAGCTCGTGAATACTTCTACAAACGAGGATGTTCGTGCTCACATAAAATCAACCTAAAACTTATCATTATTCATGATGATCTGAATTTTATTAAATACAGAAATTTGTCACGTTTTAATGGCAATGTAGGATCTTTCAAAATAACGGTTCTGGTCTCCATATTCGAATTACGCATGTCTCTGAACTCGTGCCTTAACATCTGTACAAGTCTTTGTGAATAAGCGTAACAACAACCTTGGCAGAGCCAAAAAACTGAGCCCCTAATCCCTTTAATACCAAAATGTAAGGGGACTCCACACTAAATCACGTGAGGTGTTTCTAAAATCCCAAACACTTCCCTTTGATGTTTTTGTTTTAACGGAATTCTGAATTTATTGTTTTTCGTAAAGATGGTATTCTGAACACTGCCGTACCGGATTCAAATGGGCCATGAGTTCTCATTGTAGTTCGTTTCAACTTCGACTGCTCTGAATTTTTCAATCCTACTAATAACATCGACCTGCTAAGTGTGAAAATTAACAATAAAAACACATTGGAAAAGTCATTTTCATTCTTTCTGCTTACTTGCGTCCGCGTAGTCCGACTGAGACCTTTCACCTACCCGGTGCTGTTGACTTTTTATAAGATAATATGAACTTGCACGATGAACTTCTGGTTTAGGGGACTTCATTCTTCCTGACCTGCAATGACTACATTTGGAGGATTGCATACATTACGTGTCCTCTAACTCAGCTACACCCAATCTGGTATTTTCAATTGATGCTAATAATAAACTAAATATTGTATCGTTTCAAATTTCGACAGGCTCACTTTAAGAAACTCAACGCTCTAATGGGCACTATAGATTTTACCACCCTCTTGCAGCGATATTGAGATACTAACGGCACGCTTTTACTCTGCAATTTTTGAGTATTATGCGAAAGTAGTACCATTTTATATTAGAGAACTACGGGCTCTCCGAAATCTCAAAAAAAAAAACGATGACAGAAATGGTGAGTTTTTACACTCCTTTGATGACTATTCTAATTATGATTATACCGGGTGACTGACACGAAGCGTTACCAACTTCAGACTGTCAAACCAGTGATGACAGAGCGTTCAAATTTACACTAATGACAGTTCATTCCATTGTTTACAAGCGTACAAAAGCATTTTAGTGGGAAATATTCAGAAAAAAAGTTATCCGCAATGGAATTCAAGCGTAATAGTGTAGTTGCTTTATATTTGACTGGAAAACCACAGCCGCAGATTGTTAACCAGTTAAAACATCTGCATGTGAATAAAATGTTTGTGTATCGCACCATAAATCGTTATAACGATACTAGCAGCATTGCAAAACGCCATGGTGGTGGACCGAAACGCACTGCAAAATTGCCGAATATCATTCGGAAGGTCAAGGCCAAATTGCCTCGGAATCCGCGCCGTAGCGGCAGAAAAATGGCTCATGAGGCGAAAATTTCGCTCGAACGGATGCATCACATATTGGAAGATCATCTTGGACTAGAGTGGAAAGAGCAAAGGAGTTGTTACGCTTGCACGAAAGTGGCGATTTGCCGAATTTGGTTTTCTCCGATGAGTCATCGTTCGGTATTGAGCAATATGTGAACAAGCAAAACAACCGGATTTACATGCCCGGCCGTTCTACTGAAAATTTGCACCAACGGCCACTCGAAACCAAGCGCCGCCGATGGTGATGGTTTGGGCTTCCATAAAGGCGAAAGCCGTTCACCGCTCGTTTTTTTGGACCGTGGCATCAAGATAAGTGCTCAAATTTATCGGGATCATGTGTTGGAAGGAGCGTTGAAGCCTTGGGCACAAAAACATTTTGGCCGCTGAGCCTGGACATTTCAACAGGACTCGGTGCCGAGACATAAAGCGCGCGTCAATCAAGTTTGGCTAAGAAACAACGTTCCGCAGTTCATTTCCACTGCCCAATGGCCACCAAATACACCGGATGCAAATCCGCAAAATTTTTCGGTTTGGGGTATTTTCAAGAGCCAGATTGGGACAAAAAATACCAAAGTGTCGATCATCTCAAGCAAGCGCTTCTCCATGAATGGGTCAAAATACCGCAGAGCCAGTTTCGTGCTGCATGGAATAGCTTTGTCGGCCATAATCGCGGCTAAGGGTGGCCAAATCGAAAACTGCTAAAGCAATTCGACAATTTAAATATTTGTGAAAATTTTTACTTTGATTCAATAAAATTCATCAAAAAATAAAAATTCTGTGGCGTTTTGTTTTGGTAACACTTCGTGTCAGCCACCCTGTATAAGCTTGATGCAAACAGGTCTCATCGTGAACCCAAAACGGTTTTGGATATTTCTTAATCTAAAGAATACAACAGATGGGCATCCACCAACTTTTAAATATGAGTATAGGCGTTCTAATGATCCAAAAATTATTACGAATATGTTTATAAAATTTATCAAACTCGCTTTTTCTAGTCGTGACTTTGATCCTAACAAGAATTATTTTAAATATTTGGAGGGTGGCACAACCCTAGTATCCATTGACATTGACGTCGATTCTAGCACAGCCATTAGAAAACTGAACAATCTGATTGATGATGTTTCGTTCGGCTCAGATGATTCGTCAGCAGTGGTTGTAAAAAGGACATGCTGGTTAGTTGGTTCAACCGCTTAAAAAAATTTTGAAAATATAATTCTGTTCTTTCATTCATAATCCCCATTCATAAGAAAGGTTATCGAAAGAATTATCGACCGATTGCGAAGTTGTCCTGCATGTCGCAGCTGTCTGAGTATGTCATATATGTGCTTTCACTGCAGACCACGGTTCTCTGATATTCAGCAAGGGTTTTTAAGAGACCGATCCACCAAAACAAACCTAGTTGAATACAAATCATTTCCTCTTAACTCTATGCAGGCGATGAAGGAGATCGATGTCGTCACGACAGATTTTAGTAAAGCCTTCGATAGAAGGCTCGACATTCTAGTAGAGTTCCTCATCTGAGTAAAGTTACATAAAAAATTAATATCAAGTATCATTCAGATCATCCACAACCGATCCTTTTATCGCGTTGTCCGGCGTACCCCAGGATAGTCATTTGGGACCAATGTTATTCATTCTGTCCATAAATGACGTTGACTAAAAACTCGGTTGTCTCTGTGTATGCCGACGACAGGAAAATTTATTAAGACATTTCAACAAACGCTGACGCCAATCTGAACAGTAATGAATGAATCAGTAATGAACGTTGAGGAATTCCTCGATCCATTTGTTATGAAGACGCCCTGTATTACTACACCTAACAAAAGCTTTTATTCTATCGTCAACATATTTTCATAAACACAACATCTGGTTTTACCAGTGTTGGTATATTGATTTGTTTGATCGGGCTGCCCATTACATCACCGGTGCACACCCTTTTTAAAAGTATATTTTGTTCCGTTTTTTAATTAGCGCTCGATATAGATGTATTTATCTATTTGGCCATAATAGATAAAGTCGACCCATATTGTCGCTGTATTAATAAGTTTATAAGCAACTGCATTTAGCTTCCCTTGATTATGCGACATTTCGAATTGTCAAAACTTTTGTGCCTGTTAACCTAACATTTTGAGTCGCCAACAAGAGCTACTGTCAATAAGAGACGTGAACTTTTTCATACGTAAAATCCCAACACAAGAATTTTATGTCATCAACATATTTCCTGTAGATTGAGGAGAGTCCCAAAAACTTCCAATTTAATTTATATTCCATTAAACGGGCTGTTCATTATCTGAAATAAAACAATTGGCATTTAATCTGAATTGGCGTTATAAACAACAAATCAGCTTGCTGCGTTTTAAACAAAATAAGAAAACAATTCCTTTTTGAAATTTCCCAGCAAGTAGAAACGAGGTCCCGGCAGCGGCTCCGTATAAATATGTGGAGCTAAATAAATTTATATCTTTTCTTCTCTTTGCATTGCATGCACAGTTGAATTAAAAAAAGCAGTTTAGTCTTAAAAAAACTGATTGTACCAGTAAGTAGCGTTGCATTCAAGTTTTGTTAAAGAAAAATCACTGCTCAGGATAAATCTATCGGGTGCTAGTAAAAAACACGACAAGTGTGTTTTACATGATTCTGTTTTGATTTTTGGCAATATATGTTTGGATCCTTAAAAGATCTAACCCATTATTCTATCTTTTTAAAACAGGAATACGGTGTAAGATTATTAATTACAGTTGGATCGCTGTACTCCCAGCTATTCCAAACATTTTCGAGAGATTTTATTTATTTATTTGTTAAAGTTTGTTAGAACCAAGCAGGTTCCGCACTCAAGGTCATACTAGGCCCATGGAACAAACCGATGATTCCATCACAACACTAACTTCATATAAGCATGAACCAGGACAGGGAACGCAGCTGACCTACATTGAGGGATTTATAGTTGAGAAACCGGGACTGAACTACCTTGAAAGCTGGTAAACCACAAACAAAGAGAACGATGTCATCATCCTCTTTAAGACAATGTCACACAAGGAATCTTGAACAAAATTCATTCGTTGTAAATGGAGTTCAAAACGGCCGTGACCAGCCAAAACCTTAACCAAAACTGTTAAATGGGTTTTTTTCAAAGTACTTTGTAAACCAAGTGGCAAACCTAGTTATTTCATTTAAATAACTTTTTAATGAAATTTTACCATTTAAATTTTATTAATTGATTATATGGTCTTTGGCCGCCTCTGGCACTCTGGCCAAAAGAGGCGCCAAAGAGCCTGTTTTAAGGACATTTTTCATAACATTTTCGCAGACTTCTGGTGTTATTTCATCTAATGTTGTCCTTAAGCCTCGATATTGGTTTATTGGTGTACACCTTTCCCGTCAAGTACCACCATACAAAGAAATCGGGAGGGGTTAAATTAGGGGGCATAATTGATCCAATTCTGGCACAAGAAAGCTTTCCAACATGTCCTGATAGTGGTCACTAGTAACTGTTACAGCATTAACCCTATAGCATCCTCAAATATGATGCTGCCGCCCGAAAATGGCGAACCAAACAGTGGCTATTCTATTTATTAACAAAGCCAGCCAAGTCGAAATGTGGTTCGTCGCTCATAATGGGGTTTTCCGAAGAAATGGAGGCCAAATAAAATCGACCTGAAACGTATAAAGCACCCTTGTTGAACCATTTTCGCGTGAACAAGTTGTTGTAGTACATCATTGGAATTATTATTTGCACCGATAATTGCCCGTTGATAATAATGATTTAACGGAAGATCGTGCGTTTGAGGAATAATTATATTGAGTCCCATTTCTTGTAGATGAAGAGATAAGCGCAACGCCTTATACATGAGGTACATAATACGCCCCTGGATGCGGGGCTCGTGATTTTTTTTTCTAACTGACATGATTCCCAACTAACACCCAATATGCCAGAGATTGTGTTAAAATTTCTAGGGCTATCTTGCCCTACGAATTCTTATTATATTTGGTCTCAATACTACGTTAAGAGGGATTTCCTGCCTTTGGATCTTGTTAGTATTTTGATTAATTTTTGTATTACCATTTTTACCTAGGTTGAGTTATGATCTCTGGAGTTATTCAAGGTCGCATAGTTAGCATGGTTTTAGCAAAAACTTCATCCTGCTATACGAGTATAGCCATGTGAAATTTTTGTTAATTGTTTATGTGTCCTTTTGATGTTCAATAAACTGTTACAATTTCAAGGAATTTTGACTTTCGTTGCTCATTAAGTTTACCTTTTGTTGTTTCAGTTTGATTTATCTTAATATTAGAGCTGGAATATATACTGAGAGTCAAATGCTATTTTAACTATCAGAAATGTATGAAGATTCGCTACTGTACAAGCTGCAACCGTTTCCGCCCCACACCTTGAGAGAGCTATTAGTCCTTGTATTTTGGTTCCCCAATTACGTTACCAAAAACTTCGAGTACGATCGGCACTATCATTCGGTCAGCATCAGCATACCCAATCAAAACATCTTTAGTATTTCGTGAAGATTTTAGTTTGAAATCGGAGTTGCCTTTTAGATATCGAAGCAGCCTTTTCAAGTGTTGGTAATGTTGAATAAATTACAAATGGGGAATGATAGTTCCTTCAGGAACTTTCATTAACACGTCTCCGGAGAAAATCCATTGAAAAAATGCATTTTGAATTTGAATTTGACAGACATCAATAAACGTTCATTAGCAAGCCTGCGGCTACGGGCGAATAAGTATCCTCATAATCATGACCTTGACCTAACATGTAACCGTTTGTTACCAATCTTGTTTGTATGGGGTTGAATTTCCAGTAACATCCAGCTTAGTTTTGAATATACATCTTGAACTTATGATCTGTTCACGTTTAACAACATCCCAAGTTTCATTTTTCTTCAACAAAATGATCTGTTTTTGGATTGCTCTGCGACATTCTGTCTCATCATGTTTGTTTATTCATTATTTATTTATTAATGTACTATACATATACAATTTATTTATACAAATTTACGCCGTACACCAACATATGTCATTTTGAGCAGTATTATCTGATACAATCATTTGATTCCTCACAGCGGAGCAGCTACGTATTAACAAATTATTCTAGCTTTTGCCATCCCTTACGCAACTTTCTCCTCTGCTTCGAGCTTTGGTGGGGATACTCATTTCGAACCAAGGTTTCAGTTTTTTAAAATACATCTTCACTGCTCCGAGACTTGTAAAAGTCCTTTGGAATCTGTGGTATTCCAGTGAAAATGCCATTTAAGTTTCGGATTTGTAATCTTTGAGATATGATTTACTGTCAGTCTATGGAGAACAATCTATCGTGAACAATTTACCGTAGAACAATTAACCATGGAAGCAATTTATTGTGAAATCAATTTATCGTAGAACAGTTTATCGTAGCACAATAAGTCGTAAAATGTTGTCGTGCGCACAATTCATCGTATTTTGTGTCTTGGATTTAAAGTTTATAAACTTATAACATTTTTTAATATTTTACATCGAGGTGAGGTTGCCAATACGTTGGAAGTTTGGTTTCGAACTAATGAAACATTAAATTGTTTTAATTAAAAAATTTGGCCGTCTCATCAGACTGCAGTGACCAAACTACAAAAACATTGAAAATACATTGAACTTTCATACTAATCACAATGCCTCAGCGAATTATTATGATTCGCTACGTAATTCTCAACCCCTTAAACTCAAAACATAACTAGAGCGAAGGCGGTGAGCGAAGTCGCCTTTCATATTACAAAACACCGAAAATATGCAATACAAACACAACCATTGACGTTGGCGACGACGATTTTTTCATTGAAATAAATGTAGAGTCTATTTCTATTTTTAACGCCGGCGCAACAATGTTGCCAACTGTTTTTTATATATGTAAGTTGATAACACCTCAACGCCATGTGCCGAAAACATTAAAGCTAAACAATTTTTATAATTTTGAAATTTTTATTATTCGGTATGCTAACGTTTATAATCCAATTTGACCTATATACAATATGTCGCGATTATGTCGTTTGTGGTTGTTTTTTATCGCCATACGTTGACGCTCATATTCCGTCAGCTACAGCGATATCGCGGCGATATTTTTTATTGATTCGTCGACACTCGTCGTTGTCGCTCTTGTTCATTTTCGAGCTTTAGTAACCTCGAATAAAATTTAAATCACACATGCGATTTCTATACGAAATTTCATATAATTCGCTAAGGCATTATGATTATACTTTGTATGAAATTTCAAAATACATATTTTCAATATTTTCTAGTTATGTCACTGCACTTGTTCTGTCAAAAAAAAGATCTGGCTATTACCCAGAATAACCCAAAATTTCATTTTTTTAACATGTATTTCGTATAAAAACTAAGCAATTCTTTAACCAATCTTGATGTGATTTTGTTTGTTGGATGGAAATGTTATTCTAAAATTACTATTACCTGGGTCAGAACACAGCCATTTCTAAACCAATTATGATGGGATAGGGAATTTTTGATGGAAATGAAATTTTAAAATGATTTTTGAAGAATTTCTGGAACATGGCTACTTGGGACGGTAATCGGCCATTCCTTAACCGATTATGATGAGATTTATGTTGGTTGAAAATAGGAGTTTAGAATTATTTTTGGAAGAAGTTTTAAACTCGCCCATTCATTAACCGATTGTGATGGCCTTGGGTATGTCAATGGAAAGGGAATCCTTTAAAGATTTTTGGCAGAAATTCTGGAATATGGCTACCTTAGTTGGAACTCGATTATTTATTAACCGATTATGATGGGATTGGGTGTGTTGAATGGAAACATGATTCTTAAATGAGTTTTGGAAGAATTTATAGAATATGGTTATATGGGACGAAACTCGGTTATTTTGAAACCTATTGAAATGATATTCTAAAATAATTTTTGAAAGAAGTACTGGAATATGGCCAAATGGGACAGAACTCGGCCATTTCTAAACCGATTTTGATGGAATTGGGTATGTTGAATGAAAATGGGATTCTCAATAATTTTTGGAAGAAGTTCTGGAACTCGGCCATTTTTAACCACATTTTGGTTAAACTCCATCTCTTAGAAGTCTTATCACGTTCCATGACATTTGGCATTTTACATGTATATAACGTTATCTACATTTTTATGTAAATAACGTAAATTACATAAAAATTTGTTCAATTTACATAAAATATCTAAAAAACGTGAAAACTGTAATAAATAACTGAAAATATAACTACAATCACAAGAAGAATTTCATTTGTGTATCTACATTGCCATCTGTGTTTTTCTTAAAAGATTACTGGCATCTTTAGGTTTAGTTTGCTACATATTTTTATAGTGTAATACGTGCCATCTACTATCGAATTGTAGCATTTTACATGGTTTCTTCGTAAATGTTAAACAGTCGAGTAAATATCATCAACATATCAGTAAGTTAATTACTGATCGTAATCATTAGAAACCACCATGAAACTCCAAGTTGGAAGAGGAAATTTACTTCAATATTCAACTCCGGTAGTTGAACAGCGAATCCCGTTTATTCTAATACCCATGAAATTGAAAGCATTAAATCGTTCACCAACAAAAAAATATTCACATGGGCTATTAACATTCACTCAATTTAACCTCATCCTACGTAGTACCGCTGTTAAAACACATTCTAAAGAAGAAAAAGCCACGAAAGTGGGAAAGAATTGCGTCTATTGGTAGAGACGTGGTCTTTGTGAAGTCTGACTGGTCGGGATGGTGAAATTATTTTGGATGAGTTTTGTGAAGAACATCCCCCTTTAATGAACCAAGTAGGAATGTGTTCTAAACTTAAAAATTATAAACGAAAACCGGGAGAAGATTCGGGTTCTCCAGAGTTTAAATATGGTGAAGTTACGTTTGTTCACACAAGCTCCTTTTTCGGAATACTTCATCCTGGACAATATACAGGCTGTTGAAAATAACACGTATCGAGCACCTATTTATCCGCATCATATTTTTCAGTCAGAACTTCTATTTATTCGTACAATGGGGGACTACTTTGTTCGGGAGATTGATGGGCAAGAAGAATGCCCTCTATTAGGAGTTCCAGGACCAAATTCGAAACGAGCCAATAATTTTGTTCGAGTTTTTTTTGTAAGTTTTACAGGAAATTACAGTTGCCCTTGGCCAAAGTGAAATATTAGTAAATAAACCACCGGTCGCTCAACAACAA
Organism: Nephrotoma guestfalica; assembly: GCA_963691935.1. Lineage (NCBI taxonomy): Eukaryota > Metazoa > Arthropoda > Insecta > Diptera > Tipulidae > Nephrotoma > Nephrotoma guestfalica. Next base: position 137,355,901 of record OY829913.1, on the reverse strand, counting down.
CAATCTACTTCGACTGCACCTATTGGTAAATATTTTTTAGGCCGATTTTCTTATCTAACCCGCTAACCAACATTATTTTTAGTTACCATTGTACACGGCGATGATGATAGCCAGCAACCGACCGAAGCTATGGTACAATTAAGTGGACTTGCATTTTATAATTCACAAGACGAATCCGTCGATGTATATCCAAATTATGCATACCACAAACTGTGCTCTATATATTTTTGACGACGATCATCAAATTAAAAACGATCATCAAATTCTGTTAAGCGCGAGATAAATAAAGTCAACAAATAATTTACAAAAAAAAAAAATTACATAGCGTTTATGGCCGTATTTACATATGCAATTTTGATTGCTCGCTTTGGCAAACACAGGACGATAAAACAGTAACTTTAACATATTACTTAAAACTAAATTGCATGAACATACATATTTTCTCGCAAGCGAACGAAATTAATGTTACGTAATATGAACATACAAATAGCCTACTAAATGAGCCATATTTATCCGTATTGGCTTATGTAAAGCCTAAACCAGTGGCCCTATTCTCGCTTTCCCTGGGAAAAGGGAATTGGGAAAAATATTCTCATAGTATTTTTGTCTAAACTGTATTTTTGTGGCCTATTGAGGAAATAAGTTTGGTGTAAATATTTTCGAAACAAAGCTAAATTGGAAAATATTTTTCTCTTTTGTGGGACAACAGTTTTCCAATTAACTTTGTTTTGAAAATGTTTGCACTAAACTTATTTCTTCGTTAGTCCAGAAAAATGAAATTTGAACAAAAATACTTTGAAAATATTTTTCCCAATTCCCTAATCTCAGGGAAAGCCAGAATAGTGCCACACTACGTAGAAATAGGGTCCTGCCATACTAATTTATGTTTATAAATAATGTTGGTTTCTATTCTCATGAGTTCATATTTTGAGGCTAACGCATTTTGCAATATCAGCATCGAAAATTTAATTGGAAAACTCTTAAATTAATTAATTTTTTTTATTAAACGATATTTTTATTTTTTACGCGGTTATCTTACATATTAATACCTAAGTTAAAACCCCGCACACCAAGCGATTTTAATCCTTGAACACCTTCGGTAGACGCCGAATCATCATGCTTATGTTTCGAAAAATTTCCTGCTTTGGCCGTAATCCATGCTGTGTTAATTGGTACTTCGGTAAATGAGACATAATATTCTTGATCTTTCTTAAATATGAAATCGAATACATATTGTTTCTAATCGACACAATCAAAATGTGACTCAATAAACATACTCACTCTCAAGAAAATATTAGAATAATTTTTGATCAGTGTAAAAGTTACGAAACCGACAACAACAAAGAAGAGATTGGCCGAAATTTATAAATGTGTCTGGAGAACTGTTCAAAATCATTTAATCGTCCATGGAGGATGCATGATGCATCAACTCAGTGGCGTATCCAAAAATATATTTTGGAGGGTGCATTTTTTTCATATATACCAAAGACATAAATAATTAAAACAAATATATGTTTTTATATGCATTTATTTTTATACAAAGGTACACATAATTTTTTTTTTAACAGAAAGTTATTGGATAAAACGGAAATTATTAATTACAAACTAATATTCAATTTTCATTTGTGTTTTTGTAAAATATTTAGTACTTCTGCTTCATCCACTTGAATATTTGTATATATGTAAAGTAATGAAAGACCATTCAATCTGGTTTCCGAGATAGAATTTCTTATATAGCTTTTCAAATATTTTAAAGTTGAAAACGAACGTTCCGAAGTGCATGTTGTAACGGGTAACGTTACTAAAATTTTTAATAATTTAAAAATATTTGGATAAATTTCTTTATCACAGATTTCAAGCAATTCAATAGTAGATTCTGGAATTTTGTCCAGCAATTCAAATTTCCGTAGCCATAACTGGTACTCAGCAATCAATACGTGTAAACTGCAGTCTTCCAAATCCAAAGTATATGTGTTTAAAAGTGTTTCTAATTTATTTTCAATGGCATCAGTTTTAATCCTAGGAATTAATAAATTTAAAGACTCTAATATAGATTTATGTTTCAAGAATCTTTCATTTAAATTCAGAATAGTCGAATCCAAAAATGGATTAAATATGGAAATTCGAAAATATATTTCTGGTGTCTCAGAATTAACATTACAACGATTAGTCTGTCTTGCTGCTAATCGTGGAATTGAAATTTCAAACTCATCGTCTATATCTTTTAAAATTTTACTAGATTGTCAAAATTTTTTGCTGAAATTGTGTTCTGCATTACTTCGTAGGTTTTCCAGTTCTTTTAAAGTATCCTCACATGCTCTAACTGCCAATACAAGATCTAGCGTTTTTGTTTGCAACATTTTGCATAACGGCAAAGTGTACGAAAATATTTTTTCAATTGTTAACATTGCGATAACGAAACTGGGAGTTTTTATCGAATTTAAAAGCATACATGCAGCACTCAATGATTCTTTGTCCTTCCAACTTCCTATTTGTTCTAATGCATAAATTAACGGCTTAAATAATTCCACTATAATCATGACAGATTCATGTCGTTCGATCCAACGAGTTGGGCAAAGTCTTTTTAGTGTTACTCGTCTAGATAAGGGACATAATTTAGAAATTCCTTCTTGAAGCATAGCATTTCGCTTAGGCGTATGCATAAAAGTATAACATTTTTCAATTACACCCATGCAATTTCGAATATCTTTAACTTGACAAGCATCCGAAATTGTCAAATTGAGGGAATGAGATACACAGTGTACGTACACTGCACTGGGAAACTTTGCCATTATCTTAGCTTGGACACCATTGTATTTTCCGGACATAACTGCTGCACCGTCATATCCTTGACCTCTCAAATATTTTAGACCCAATCCCAAAACTTTCAATGTATCCAAAATGGTGCTCACTAAAACTTCTCCGGATGTTGACGTAACTGGTACAAATTGTAAAAAATTTTCAACCACAGCCATTTTACCTTTAAGATTTTCAACAAATCTAACGCAAATAGAGAGCTGTTCCTGTGTCGAAATATCTGTGGTTTCGTCAGCTAATAATGAAAAACATTTGCTTTCATTCACCCTTTCGATACGTTTTCTCAAAATTATTGTGTTGCAAGAATTTATAATCTCGTTTTGTATAATGCTTGAAACATACGATGCATTTTTTCCTGCACTTTCTAAATGAGTCTTAAGCATTAGATCTCCAGAATCTACTCTGAACCGTAATAATTGGCGAAAATTTCCTTCAGATTCTTCGTCGCAATCATTATCGAATTTCATTTGACCATAGTCACGATGTCCTCTAAGAGCTAATCCATTTCGACCACAGAATATTACTGTCTTAATTATAGGAATAAGTCTTCTTCTATTTGACGTAATCTGCCGAGCGCTAGCAGTATCTAGTAATGTAGCAACTGATGCCGCATCACCGTGAACTACACTTTTTAAATTATAGGCGCACAATATCGAAAATTTGTGGTATTCTCTATCTTGGTGATCTCGAAATTTTTCATTACCTTTGCGCCAATTGGAAAAACATTCATTTACAAATTTTCCTAACACTTGGCTGCTCGATCTACCAGCAAACTATTTAGCAAATAACACGCAATATTTACAAAAAACCCCATTTTTAATATTCGAATAAGCAAGCCAAGGATATCTAACAACCAGTTATACTTGAATCTTCTTTTAATATTTTCATTTCCAATCGATATGCTCGGGAATGTATATGAGGGGGTACTTACTTTTTCGTCGCAACTTAATACAGAGTATATAAAATTATCATTCTCAGGTTCTTTGTTAATTGTTGATACCTCTGGTTGTATTTCGAAATTTGTTTCGTTGGAGTAGTCATTCCTTTCTTGAACATCTAGTTGTTGGGATTCTAAATGTTGACGCTTATTAAACTAATTTAGCAAAGACTGCTGTCGTTTTGTTTTATTATTCATTTGTATGTATCCTGATTAGAAATATGTAATAAAACAGTGTAAAATTGACCGATTTCGATGAAAATGATTTTCCGCGAAAAACTTTAATAAAAAGCTGATCGGCTAGGATTATCGGATTGGTGCTTGATTTGAAATCTGTAAAACATATAAAATATATTAAGCTTTATCCATTTAATGTAAAACAGTAAAATTAAATAACGTGAATCCACAAAAAAACAACAAGATTGAATGCCGATACATCAATATGGAAAAAACATTTTAACGTACCAGCATTCACACTAATTGAAATTCTTTAAAAATGTTCTTGTATTTTGTTTTGAAGCAGGCACGTTATCCCTCCGCTAAAATCCAAACAATTGGATTTTCACTAAACTTTACTTACCTTTTAATTTTTGATTTTCAAAAAAATTAATTTTAAAATTTAGAAATCACAAATATTATGAAAATTATTTTCACTTAAGAATGTTTTTCGTAAAATAACTGTTAAAAAAATTCAATAAAAGCACTCGGTTGTGCGTAAAATTATTATTATTAACTACTCAAGAAACTATTGGAAATGTAATACACACTTTATTTACACTTTGATTTAATCACCAACAATTATTATTATTATAGTATAATATATTTTAAATAAAAGCCACCATTTATTTAGTCCGCAAAACGCAAAAGTAAAAATTAATAAACGCCTCATGAATCGAATTCGAATTGAATTTGAATGGCTTCTTGTTCTTTTTTCTAATAACTTTAGGCTGAGAGAATTTAGAGAGAAGATAAAATAAAATGAGTGTGTTCAATCTCAATTTTATAGCACCTGCTTAATACTGAATATGTGCTGAATAATTTGATGTTTTTGCAAAAAACGTTTTTTGCTATTTCAGTTATAAATTGATAATTATCAGTCTATATATATTTGTATAACTATGCATAATCGTTTGTTGTATCGTTTGTTATGATGTTTTTTCTTTAATTTCTCAGATTGTATTTAGGGGGTGCATTTGCACCCCCTGCACCCCCCTGAATACGCCACTGCATCAACTCAACACTAGATTTGTACATGAAGCATCAAAATGTACACGTTATTTTGTAAATTGCTGGAAGACATAAGGGGCACGTGAATCGCTTGAACGCCATCGTCTAAAGTACACAACAGTGAGACATTAGTTATCTTCAATTCTAGCAACCGTCCTGAATGAAACTAAATATGTCGAGCTTAAAGGAGGCGTTGAGAAATAATACGCTTTTTTGCCGAAAAATGTCTTTTATTTAAGTTTAATCAAAACTTGCGTTTTACCACAGTATAATCCGATGTAAACCACTGAGTGATAAAAGAACTGAATAACTGTAAACTAACTTATTCAATGAAATTATCAGATTTCTCGATACTTCGCGAATCTCGCTCCAAACCGATTTTTTCCTCAGCATCATACTGTCAAATGTTTTCTGCAGAGGTACGTTTTAATTTGTTTGATTCAGGTGTACGACTACGTCTTTTGGATGATGTGTAATAATTATATAATTATAAAATTCTATAACAGATAGCGCGCTTGTCATGAAAAAGTTGTTATTTACTTTACATAATGTAAAACATAAGCTATGTAATTTACATGTAAATTACACCTAAATAGCCGTGTAAACTACATCGTGAATTTACGCGCCCAACACTGCCTGAAACACGTTTACATAGCGAGCCGCTTGCTAAAAAATGGACGGCTGCTTCCGCCACTTCTAACCTGGAGAACTGAAAATGATGTGGTGTTGGTTACGTGGCGTCCATAACATGCCCAGCCATGTAGTGTCAATGAACATTAGCAAAATTTATCTTCAATCGCTGAACACCGCTTGTGTACTATAACAAGCCCGAATTTGGAGTAGGGGTACTCATCACCAAAACCGATTCAATTCGTAATTATCTTCAAACTTACTGGTCATCGAATTTACTTACTTATGTTTCATGGGCGTTACTTTGACATGTCGTTTGGCAGTATCCAGGTCCTAAGTTAAGATAAACTCGATTAAACCAAGCATACTTTCTACAAACAACATAATGAGATCATCTTGGCTAAATTCTACAATACGATACCAAAATATTAGTGGGTGATTCAAATATTCAGATTAGAGGCATTCACGGGGTGCATCGCGACCCTATCAGTTCAAAGTACGTACGTTCTGTTTTTACAAGATTACAAATATTACAAAATAAGAGTTGTAAAGATATCTACCAACTGTCGCACTTGTTTCCTATTGCCGATTCATGGCATTCTACCAATCTGAGTATGCCATCAGCTCTATCAAATATTGTTAATGAGGTTTTGACTCATGGGTATTCGACCAAAAGCTCGAACTTCCTACAATGTCAGAGATCAAAACTGAATGTGGCAGAAAATCAATATCCCACATTGGACCAGTGGAATATAACATTCTATCGGACTCAATTAAAAGTGCCGATAATATTTATAAATTTAAGAAAATGTTGGTTGAATTTTTAAGTCTAAGGCTTGAGAAAAATATAATTACAGATTATCGACTATCTGGCTAGCGATGATAAATGAGCAATTTATCATCGTTAGCTGTCGACGATCTGTAATTATATTTTTATCAGACCTTGAACTTAAAAACTCAACTAATATTTCTATTTTCTTTAACCAATGTTTATATTTTTATTCAATTATAATAATATATTTAGGAGGAACCGGTTAGCTTTAAAGGGGCATAAAATCCATTAGGTGCCCGCAGCCTCTCTTTCAAATTATGTATTTTTTTATTTAATTATGAAAAGTTGGGTGAGGAAAAAAATATCCAAATTTAGTTGGTGCTCAGTATTTCCGGGAATTGCGTGAATTCTGTTGCATTTAATTTATTGAATAGTCGTATAGAAATATTTATTTAGGCCCGATTTTAAAAAAATAATTTTATTCATATTATAATGTAACATTATAATAGCAGCTTTATAAATGCAAAACCATAAAAATTATATTTTCAAATTATTCACATAAATTAATAAAAACAATTACGAATAAAACAAAACAAAAAACCAATTAAATGATATAATTTATAATTTTATTATAATTGTTGTTTTTAATATTATTATTATGTTTTTGGAAAAATGAATTATTGTTATTACACCAACAAAATTTCAAATATTGCACATTAAATAAATTATTGAATGATTAAAAATATTTTAATTTATGTATTTTAAAACTGGATGTGTGCCGACTCAACAGTATTTCGGTTTATTTCTCATGGTGAAAAATCCATTAATTAAGTTCTGAAGTTTAGTAAAATAATTTTTCAAATTAATTATGCTTCGTTCGGTCTTCTAACTCTGAAAATGACTTGATTTTTTGTTTAAGTTTATATTAAGTTATTAAAATTTCATTATGAATAATATTTTGGGTATATGGATACAAGTATGTGATGAGACTTTCGGTACATACGAGTATACACTAAAATTAGCATAAGCAATTTTATAAAAAATTCGGTGTATTGTTGTTATCTACCGTTCACAATCGGTTATCACACGGTTCATCAGAATACTGACAGATTTTTTTTGCACAAAATAATATCATTATTGTTGTGGTTTGTGTAATGAAGACGTGACGAGAAGTTGTTAACATGCGCACCAACACTCTTTTTGGCAAATCATGTACCTACTATACGCACATAGTACAAATTAATATTAATAATCTACTCGGTTTGTATATTCTATACACTGGGTAACAAAAAAACAAGATTTATTTTATCCGACAAATAGCAATGTGAACAAACTGAGCCCAAGCAAAATATTTATTAAATATGTTATAAGACTTAATAAGATAATACTTTTGTACACATGAATATTTACAATAATTATATTACTAACTTATTTAAAGGCTATTGCGTATATGACACTACTCTTCAAGATAATTCAGCCAGAGGAGGAAGTGCAGTCATTATAAAAAAAATATCCAACATTTTGAAGAAGTAAAGTATGAAAAGAAGAAATTCAGGCCACAGTGGTTTATATAAAAACCAACAACTTTCCCATTGCTGTGCATCATTGTACACTATATAATTTTTCAGCGGTAACTTTATAAATCCAGAAACATACGATTTTTCGGAACAAAAACCTTACAAATGCAGCCGGAACCCTACTCACTACAGCCAAACTAACTATGGCACAAGTAACACGATACATTGGCTCTTTTTTCAGCCGGATCCTTATAACTCCAGCCAGAACCTGATAAAGCCAGCTAGAATCATACAACAGCTAATTCAACTATGGCACAAGTAACACGATGCATTGTGCATCATTGTGTACTATGCGCTTTTTTCAGCAGGAACCATATAATTCCAGCCGGAACCTGATAAAACCAGCTAGAACCATATAATAGCCAAATTAACTATGGCACAAGTAGCACGATGCATTTTGCATCCGTCCATATAATGCCATCCAGAACCATACAAATCCGACGTGAAAAAACTAAAATTCCAACTGGAATTATTTGGGCACATTATAATTCCTGATCCGCTAAAAGTGTTAATTAAATAAAAAGTTTAAACAAAAAAAACAACAAAATATACCTAAAATCGTAAATTTCACGGAAATAATATTATATTTTCTAATATTTTTATTTTTCATTTTTTTAATAAGTAATCAAGTGATTATCTCCAGTACGTGTAACACCTCCTCAGATTTTTCGCCTCAGTAAGTCTCCGGTCGCGATAAGTCCAGTGGTTTGGTTCTTTGCAGTCTCCTTTGGTAGTCAGCATACAGCGTATGTCCAGATTTTCATGTTGGTGCAGACGTTGTAGGTGTTTTGTTGCATGATGCTTTATTTCATCCGCGACAAGCTCGGTCTTTAGATCTCGATGGAGGTTGTGGTTTCGAATGTACCACGGTGCATTAACAATGCATCGCAGGATTTTATTTTGAACTGTTTGATATTTGTCTTCTTGGCACAACCCCAGAGTTGGCTACCATATGTCCATACAGGTTTCAGGATTTGTTTGAATAACAGCAGTTTGTTATGGATCGTTAGTTCAGATTGTCTCCCTAAGAGGCATTGCATTTTTCTAAATTTTATGTTTAGTTCTTTTTTCTTCTTTTGTATGTGTTCCTTCCATCTAAGTTTAACATCTAAAGTCATGCCGAGAATTTAGCAGTGTTTGCATGCTGTACTACTATCGAATTTATCTATATTAACTTTTATATTTGTAAAGTTCACTTGGATTGATTTTGCTTCATTTAATTTAATTCGCCATTTCTTTGTCCAATTACATATCAGATTAATAGCCTTCTATAATTTACTAGTGGAGTCATTGTTGTTCTTTGATGTTGCAAGTATTACCGTCGCCATAGTTGGTTCTGTAATTGGTATATCTCTGGTATATAGGAGATAAAGGATTGGCCCAAAAACACTCCCCCTTGGTACTCCTGCTGTGATCCTTTTTAGTTGGGAGTATTCATTCTCATACTTTACTCGGAAGTGTCTCTCACCTATGTATGATTTTAGAATTTGGAAAAATTGTTCTGAAAGATCTCGATGAAGTTTGAATTCTAACCCCTGGTGCCAGGGGCTACATCAAGGAATATAGTTGAGCATATTTGTTTGCTTTCTAGTGATTTCTCGATTACATCAGTAATTCGACGTACTTGTTCTATCGTAGAATGTTTTTCCCTAAATCCAAACTGATGTGGGGGGATAAGATTCCTTTCTTCGATAATTGGTTTAGTTTTTTAAGAAGAACCTTTTCAAATAGTTTCGATAATGTTGGTAGCAGAGAAATTGGTCTATATGAAGCTTTATCATTCGGACGTTTGTTCGGCTTAAGTATCAAAATTACTTCTGCAGCTTTCCATTGTCTTGGTACATATCTTAGTCGAAATGCTGCATTAATTATATGCACTTGTTTCCTCAACTCTTTCTCCGGTAATACTTTTATTATCTGACCCGTTATAAGATCATATCCTGGAGGCTTATACGCATTCAGGTTATTCTTAATTTTTCATTTTAGTTCTTTCAATGTTACAGGTGTAATTTTCATTTCATCCTGTTTATTTACCGGGGTGATATGTTCCTCTTCCGTTTGTTTGGAATAAGGTTGGAATGTTTCTTCAAGGTGATTTGCAAACAAACCTGCTTTTTGTTTAGCATTTTGAGTCCAATTTTCTTTATTTTTATTTGAAGGAACCTTAAGTTTGGGACTTTTAAAATTCTTAGTTGCTTTCCATAAAGAATAATCGGTATCTTTTTGCTCAGTTACAGTTCTGAGGTATTTATTAACTGACTGATTTTTAATGTTTTTTATTAGGTATTTTAATTTGTTGCACAAATGGTTAAATACCATATAATATTTTTCGGGTTTCGATGTTTTTGCCATTTCTTCAGTGCTTATCTTTTATTTTTAAGAAGTTCTCTCACTTCCTCTGGATAGGGTCGCATTGCATTTCATTTCCTTACTATTATTAGGAGTGCTTTCTCACGCAGCACTTTGAATATTATGGATGAGCTTATCTAGTTCGTCTTCTATTTGGGTTGGTCCCTTTGTTGGGTTCTGCAGACCAATTCTTTCTGTTAAATGTGTTTGGAAGAGATACCAATTGGTTTTGGAGCTCGTTAATTTCGGGTTGCTCTCTTTCATAATCATTGTTTGCAGTCGTTAACCGTGATCCCCGGATAGATATTTGTTGCATTATAGTCACCTCCAATTAAGAAGACACTTCCTAATGTTTTGAGAAAATTAGTATAATCCACTTGTTTGAGATTGTATCTTGGAGGGCTACAAGTTTGCTGAGATACTACAAGTTTTAATATTGTTTAATTGTATTTTGATTGTTATGACTTGCATGGAGAGCTTGTCGACTTTAAGTTCTTCGTTATGTTTAATTTATTGACTATGTTTTATATTTCATCGTTTAGAGAAGAACTTTGTTTGGTTTGGGTTCTTGTAAATAGAACAACATGTAGGCAAGCATTTTTCGTGAAGTGTTGGTGTTGGTATCGGCTTTTTGCAAATCGTCGTAAGTTTTCCATATGTCACCGGTTCTAAGTGCATGTGCAGTCAAATGCTCATTTAAATTATCGTACTCAATTACACGCCAATTGAACAATTTATCATCTACGAGTAAATTCAACGATCTCGTTATGTCACTTATAGGGACCATTTGCTGTTTTCTAGTGAATCTAGCGGTAAGATTCCCGAATATTTATATTTATTGAGTTGCTTATATTTTTCAAATCCAGTTCATTAATGCCTGTTTAGTTCCACATTTATCACAAATTCTTTCAATATTGACATGAAAGTAACATCATCGTTAAAAATGCAAAGATCTGCGAAAAATTCTCCAATTGATGATTTACAATCAATGAAAGTGACACGTTCGTTTGATCTATAGTTGCCCAATTTTATGAAACGTTCTCGGCAAAAAATTTCATTTAGTAATTGAAGATAGTTTTCCAATATTTGACGAGGAAATGTAAAAAATTTCTAAAAATCCGGCAAATTTGCTACTTTTAGCTTGACCGAACATTTCATCTCGAACTTGCTTGTCATCAAAACATAATGCGGCAAAGATAACAAAAATGCTATCAAACGGACGCGTATTGATAGTAGTTATGCCACTTTTGTCAGTACTGATATGCCAATTTTTTCTCTGTACTACATTTCTACATTTTTTTATTTCCAACACGTTTTGTAAGCTGCTGTTTTTATTTAGTCCCTTCCAATTTTCTTCCAAGCTATTTTCTTTGACTGCGATGACCGTATCTGACCGAGTCTTTACTAGTTCTAGCTGGCTTTTTCAGGTTCCGGCTGGTATTATAAGGTTCCGAAAAAGCGCATAGTGCACAATGATGCACAATGCATCGTGCTACTTGTGCCATAGTTTTTGTTCCGAAAAAACATATATTTCAGGATTTATAAGGTTCCGGCTGAAAAATTATATAGTGCTCAATGATGCACAATGCATCATGCTACTTGTGCCATAGTTGGTTTGGCTATTATATGGTTCTAGCTGGCTTTATCAGGTTCCGAATGGAATTATAAGGTTTCGGCTGAAAAAGCGCATAATGCACAATGCATCATGCAACTTGTGCCATAGTTAGTTTGGCTGTAGAGGATATGGTCCCGGCTGAATGTAAGCTTTTTCCCGAAAAATCGTTTGTTTCTGGATTTATAAGGATGGATTTCTGGATTTATAACCGACTGAAAAATTATATAGTACACAATGATGCACAATGCATAATGCTACTTGTGTCATACTTGTTTGGTTCCGGCTGGTATGACGGATACAAGATATGAGTTCAGATTATTCTCCGATAGTCCTAACCCTAAGCGAGTATATCATCCAAAAAGGGGATAATCCAGTACTAACCAGCAAACATTCGGACTGGGAAAGTTTCAAAGTACACCTTGTACAAAGAATACTTTTGAAAGTTCCTTTAAAAACTATGGATCAACTGGACAAAGAAGTAGAAAAATTCATTACGGATATTCAACAATCAGCATGGAAAAGTACTGCAAAAATTAAATCAAGGTTAACAGGAAATAACTATCTAATAGAAATTAGATATCTCCTTAGGGATAAACGAAAATCGAGAAAAAAGTGGCACGAGTTCCACCAGACAATAAAAGACTAAACAATCTTACTCAACAATTAACAAGAGAAATCGAGAAACCAAAAAATGAGTTCAGTCAGTTTATTTTCTACTTAAGTAAGTTGACGAATGACAGTAATATGGATTATTCGTTCTCGAAAGCAACTAAAACTCTGAAAAGGCCAATAATGCCAATTCATCCTAATAGAAACATGGATGGAAAATGGGCAAAGAAAAAGATGAAGGATTTGCCAATCATCTTGAAAATATATTTCAACCTCATGAATGTCAATTACGAGAAACATTCACGATAACCTACATCGCCTACTGAAGTAACAAACGATTTTAAAAACAATTTAAACTTAACGAAAGCAGCAAGGTTTGATCTGATTACATGAGAAATAATAAAGCAGGTACCGAGAAAAGGTACGGTAAAGTTAACTAGTATCAGAAACGCTGCATTCAGGTTAAAATATGTGCCAAAACTTTGGAAAGTGGCTGAGGTTATCATGATTCCCAAACCAGGAAAACCGCCACACCTAATAACATCATATAGGCCTAAATCAGTGCTGCCAATAATGTCTAAACTCTTTGAAAAGTTACTATTAAGAAAACTCAAACTAATAATTGAAAAAATAACATAATTCCGAATCACCAATTTGGTTTTCTCAGTGAGCACTCAACTATTGATCAAGTGCATAGAATAAGCAATATCATTGAGAAGACTTTAGAAGAGAAAAAAGTTTGTTCCGCAGTATTCCCTGATGTAGCGCAGACCTTTGACAAGTTTGGGACGAAGGTTTAATCTACAAACTTAAATTAATCCTACTTAAACAGTACAGCATAATACTGGAATCATATATAACAGAAAGATATTTCAGGTTTAAGGAAGAAGATGAATATTCTGAGCTTAAGGAAATAAGAGCACGATTTCCACAAGGAAGTGTACTTGGGCCACTTCTGTATTTACTATTCACCCGGGATGTTCCAAACCCACAAAACAATACGATAGCCACTTTCGCCGATAACACAGCTATCATGGCAGTAGGTGACAACACCTCAGATACAACAGAGAAATTAGAAACTGCCATAGAGCAAGTACACAAATTAAATGAAGCCAAATCTGTATATGTCGACTTTACAAACAAGATATTGGTTACTGGAAAGAAACTCTCATCTATCAATCCCTAATAAGCTTCTGCTTTATAAGCAAGCTTGTCTGGACTTATGGTATACAGCTGTGAAGATGTACCAAGCAGAACAACATGGATATTATCCAACGATCCCAAAATAAAGTGATAAGTAACATCGCCAACGCACCATGGTTTGTCAGAAATAGCGACATCCACAAAGATCTGGGCATAGAGTCCATCAAACCCGAAATTATGAAATTTGCTAGAAGTCATGAATAACGGCTACTACACCAACATAGAGGCCATCTAGCTACTGGATGATATGGATTTAGTTAAGACTCAAAAGAGTAAACCCTTTCGAGTTAGGGTAAAATCAGCTAAAATAAATCTCTATCTAGCGCACAACAAAAGCGCGAACAAATAATAAATATCAAAGCTAAGGAGTACATCGTTAGATGAACTCTTAAATTTCAGTCAAATGTAGTAATTTAAGTTAGAATAAAATTGCTTATTAGTATTCGACTAGATTGTAATTAAAACAGAAATAATAAAGATTTATTAAAAACAAACTAACTTATAATATTAACACAAAAAAGAGATAAACTATTTAACGAAAGCAATAAACTAAATTAAACATTGAACATTTTTTTATTAGTAGGCAAATACGAGTGTGAAGTAAAAGTGCAAAGTTTAAAATATTTTTTTGATTTATCTCGTAGACAAGAAATATATTTCCAGTACTAATGGATCCAATAAACTGGTACCAATCTCACTCATGAATCTTCATAGTGATTGTTTTCTTTTTGAGCTCGATGACTGGGTGAGCTGAGTCGCATTCCATATGGTTTTGACCAAAAACCATAAATTGCCCACTACAGTTATCACTGTAGAAAACAATGTACTCTGTTGGATGAGGAAGGTTTTGCATGTATCGGTAAATACAAGATGGGATCGCACATTTTGAGCAATAGCCTCATGTCACATGGTATGTAAAACTCAAATCGCAACATAACTAAACGTTTATGAGAAACAATTAAAAACAATTTTTCCAAACATTCTAATACGATTTTCTGTTAGTCCATTGAATCAACTATATGTGTGCTGAGTTTTAGAATAATCCCTTGGATTTTATTACCCTTATGGCATGTACAACTAAAATCGCGAAATTACTAAAACTTTAGGCTCTACGAAAAAAAAATTAAAAATGATTTTGCCAATCAGCCCACAATCTCATTACGACTTTCTGTTAGAGCATTGAGTCAACAACAAGTGTGCTGAGTTTTATAATGCCTAAAGTTTATGTTCTAAGAAATTTGTTTTAAAGATTTTGCTAATCAGCCCACGATCTCATTGCGATTTTTTGTTGACCGATTTAAAATGTCATAAATGTAGCAAAATATAACAAATTTTCCTAAAACTCAGCACACATTTTGTTGATTCAATGGACTAATAGGAACCTGCAATAAGACTGTGGGCTGATTGGCAAAACATTTAGTTGTTTTGGTAGAACATCAACTTTTAGTTAATTTCCGATTTTAGTTGTATATGCTATAATGGTAAAAAAGTCCAAGAGATACAAATCAGCACACATGTTGTTGTATCAATGGACTAGCAATGAGATCGTGGGTTGATTGGCAACATTTTTTATCGTAGAACATAAAATTTTAGTAACTTCGCGATTTAAATTGTACATGCCATAAGCGTAGCAAAATTTATTATCAAAAAACTCGTGCTTGTAAGCTGAATGTCAAAATTTTTTTTTAAGTTTTTTCGTACTACCAAATAATATGTATGTATATAAAGTTAGCCCAGGATTCATCCCACAAAACGACAATGGCAACACTAAACTGTCACGATAGTTTTTCATCCCGTCATCGTCACGATAGTTTTTCACTGTCAGCCCAGAAATTTTATCATTCCAGAATATTTCATCCCTGGAAAATTATAATGAGAGGAAACTAGGTATCATCCCAGAAAATAAAGTTAGTCCAGCTACCACTATAGCGAAAGTTCGCTATAGTGGTAGCTGGACTAATCAGCACGAGAATTACAGTAACTGCATAATAACTAAAGTGTTAACATTATATTAATGGAACGACAGAAATCATTAGATTCCTGCCGTAGCATTAATATAATGTTAATATGTCATAAAAAAATTAGCTTCATAATAAACTAAAAAAAGATATTCATTATGCAAAATAAAAATAATTGGGCTCTTACAAATACAAAGATTATTCAATTACACAAACTAATTATATCCAATTCGAGGTTGATAAAGTAGAAATCTGTATACCGACATCTGTCAAAGATAAACGTCAAGTACGCTGTCATTTATTTAGTTGACATTCTGCCATTTAAGAATATGGAGCATTTAACATACGCAAATTGGGTGTTGGAAAAACAGGCCGTCGATGCTGATTTTTCGAACAAAATTTTCTTCAGTGATGAAGCTCATTTTTCGCTTGGTGGATGTCAATTGGCCTCCAAGATCCTGTGATTTAACGCCTTTGGATTTCTTTTTGTGGGGCTACGCGAAAAATCGTGTTTACGCAAACAATCCTCAAACTCTTGACGAATTGAAAACTAATATTCGTAAGGTAATGGCCGAGATACCGCCCGAAATGTGCCGAAAAGTCATTGAAAATTACCGCAAAAGAATCAAGGCCTGTAAGAAGTCCCGTGGAGGACATTTGAATGATATCTTGTTTAACTAAAAATGGCAAGGATCAATCTGTAAAATGAAATAAAAATTACAATACATTCCGAATATTTTGTGTGTTTTTTTTTAAGTTTACTTTATCAAGCTTGAATTGGATAACCCTATACCTATCGGCTTAAACGTCCCATTCTGTAAAAGCGTGTGATTAGAACGAATGTTTTTGAGATGCAGAACACTAATTTCTTCATACGGGATCAGTTTCATTAAACTGCTATGCGTCTAAGCGGCGCAATTTAATCTTAAATTCTTAAAATCATTAAATTGCTCAATCTTTTGGTGCTCAATCGGTTCCACAGCACATTCTATAAAAGTGTTGGATTAGGACGAATGCTTTTTAGATATGGAATACTAACTTCTTCATACAGGATTAGTTTCATTAGACTGTTCCTGTATGAAGATGTTAGTGTTCCACATGTAAAAAGCATTCGTCCTAATCCGACACTTTTATATAATGGGCTGTGGAAGCGAACTTGGAACTTTATATTTAATTACGTCACATATTTAATCACGCCAACAAACTTTTTCTGAAATAATTCTATTAAAATATTTCGTTTCACTTTACATTTCTATTGTTATGTCGTGTTAGAATAATATATATGACATAATATCGTGATACTTTTTGTAGTATTACCTGGAGCGTATATTTGACTTTTGTGGGACGAAAGTCTGTGATAACAATTTTTACCTAGAATATATAACGTTATAACGAGTAACGAAATAGAGGAAAAATTTTCATCAAAAAGTGAATGGGTTATGCAATTTTAATGGCTTATGCAATGCACTTACAAAACAATTTTTATTTTATTTGTATCGAATATTGTCATTCTCGTGACTATTGATTGACAACGATAAAAAATTACGGTAAATACAAATGTGTGAGTGTATTTTTATCCCATTTAAATTGCAGAACCCATTCTATTTTGATGAAAATTTTTCCTTTGTTTCGTTACTCGTTATAACATTACGTACTCTTAGATATATACATCATTGTGGATGTACATCTTCGTACACATAAAAATGTTGACAGCTCGGTGCAAAAATCATTTTTCATTTGATAAATAGTTAATTTATGTGGTTTTGGGTTTTCATTAAGTTACAATAATTTTATAGTGGTGTAAAACAATTTTATAGTTTTGAAAAAGGTATATAAAATAAAGAAATGGGTGGGCAGCTAATAAACGGACACAGCAGCAATTATCCTGACTTTTAATTCACCAGTATTACCGGAATATGTGAGGGCAGGCTTCCTACAACTAAGTATTCGATTGTAACTACAATCGAAATCCGTTGAAGTGCACCGAATGTCACAAATTTGGTCACACAAAAAAGAGATGCACAAGCGATCCTAGGTGCTACAAATGTAGTGAAGCAAACCACACAACCAGCCGTGCACTACACTAAAATGCATAAATTGTGGAGAGGCACACACCAGCAACAGTAAGGAATGTCGAGTATATAAACGAGAAGTAGAAATAGTGAAAATTAAAACTGTAGATAGATTAACATTTCCCGAGGCGAAAGCCAAATATTTTCGATTATATGCAAACAACACACCAGCTAACCAGACAACATATGCAAATACACTAAAAACCGCCTTTAACCCACCAAACACACCACAAAAGCCGCAAAACAAAAATAACCAACTAGGACAGACAAAACCACAATGATATCAAAAAACCATTTCAACTTGAAGGCAACAACAGACACAATTAAACCAACCACAACAACAACAGCAACAAAAAAATCAAGTACAACAACAACAAAACCAACAACAACAAAACCAACAACAACCAAAACAACTACTAGAAACGAACAAACTACAACAACAAATACAGCAAGTACAGCAACAACAAGAACGATTGCAACAACAACCGCAATCAAATCAACAAACAACTTGTATTGTAATACAGCAATGGACATAGAGACAATAAAAAAAATGAAGCATGGCTAGCAATGAGACATTCTAATTTAACTCCAAATGAATTAACACTATTTGGAAATGACCATGTAAGTATGATTGATGATGAATGAGGGAAGGAGGAGATAGAACGCATTTGCGTTTATAAATGCCCTCTCCTTTCTTCATTTCTTTGAATGGTAGAGCGAATGCTGAGATCCAATGAATGCGTGAAAATTGGCCAGATACATATTCGCAGTATATATGCCAATGGCGATATGTTGCGGAATTATCTAACCAATAACGATGTGAATGAATGTAAGACGTTTCGGGTGAAAGGATACAATTATCTGTCCAGACCGAGGGCTGATGGCATCGGCGGGGTGGCGATATTGGCACGTGCCAATATCAGCCTGGCCCTTTCTGACATACCGCGTTTCGAGCACATTGAAGTCATCGCAGCCAAAACTCGGAATCTGGACAGAAACTGGTTATTTGTTAGTATCTATGCAACTCCAGTGTTGTCTACATCTGACAGAGAGAGAAGCCAACGAGAATTCCAAATTTTGTTTGAATGGCTGAAAGGCAAAAGTGACGTGATGCTAGCGGGTGATATGAATGCGCATTCAAGAATATTGATGAATGAAAGAACTGATGCGAGAAGTAACTGATTGGCCCGTCTCATTCTGGATTCCGATCTCGTAGTCCTGAATGGCGAGAGTGGGGCCGACAGCCAGCGCGATAGATTTAGCTTTAATATCTAGCGGGCTGACGGGCCAAGTTACTTGGAATGTCACAGATGAGAATTTGGGTAGTGATCATTATTTGATCAGGACATGCTTAGGTGGTATAAATGTTGACATAGACCGTAAGGTCCGTAAGGTTATGATTGGTAAAAAATGGGTCGAACGTATGAATGAGACTCTCATAATGAAAGAAGTAAATGAGGTTAACCAACTTGACGGAAAAATAGAGACAGTGAATGAAATGTGTACTATAAATGTCAGAGGGAATGAATACAATGTGAACGGTTGGTGGAACAATGAAATCCAGTATTGGTATGAAAGGTAACGGATAGCATTGAGAGAGTTCAATAGGTGTATACGTCATGAATGCAGAATAAATTATGGAAGGATGAATGCAAGATTGAAAAATGCTATCCGTAGGGCGAAAAGGAAAAGTTGGCGGGACTATGTGTACGACTGAGAGGATATAGAGCGCCAGGCAGAAATGCAGTGTTAGATGACAGAGAGAATGGAGGTGTCTTTTTACAAATGATTATGAACGTACGTAGCAATTTGAGGCGATAAATATGAAGTTTTGTTACCTGATAATGAAAATGAATTTATGAACGATATGTGTAAGGAGTTTGAATGGGATGAGTTCCAAGGGGTTTTAAAAATATCCAAATCTACTACACCCGGAACTAACAGAGTGAGTTAAAAATGATTGGTAGATTAGAATTAGAAGCCAAGGCGGCCTTGCTTCGAATTCTCAATCAAGTATGGATGAGTATTCTGATACCGGAAACATAGAAGGAAAGCAGAGTGGTAAATATTCCTAAGATAGAAATCTGCCAAAAAATTACAGGGGAATATGAATGTTGAATGAATTTGTTAAAATTGTGAATGGTATGATGAAAGGTCGTATAGATAAGTTTGTGAATGAGGCAAATTTGTTGCCGGAAACCACCTTTGAGTTCCGTCACAACCACTCTGTTAATGAATGTGTAAAAAAGTTTGTGTGGGAAGTACATTTTTGGAAGGGTAAATGATACGTGGTTCCAGGGAAACTTTATCAGATCCATATCTGAGGACTTGGGGTTTCGTTGGAAAATTTTTGCAAATGGGTGTTGATGAGTTCATGAATGAGAGAAAGTTAGTTTTGTGTGGTAGAGAGTATAGGTTGGAAGGAGCGGTGACTATGGGCTTCTGACTATGTACACGAGCTCGATACATAGGTGTTACTCCTCGGGCAAAGTCATTTTGCAATTTGCAGATGACTTTGTTCTGATGGGCAACGGGAGGACCTTCGAGGAGGCCTTGAGTCGGGCTCAAGAATGTGTGAATCAGGTAACCGAATGTTTGAGTGAATTGAATTTCAGCCAATGGAAACATTGGCCGATAATTGTAAGAGTAGATTGAACGTGATTAAAAGGGTGAGCAAACCGAAATGGGGAGCTCATTCGGGTGTGACTGATATGTTACGAAAGGCGCTAGTGTCAACTAAAATTGCGTATGGAATGAGTATATATTGTGATGGGTCCAAGGTTGGGTTTAAAAAGTTGATGCTTAAAAGATTGTGCGAATATTAACTAAGGACAATAAATTGGTGAATGAAATGAAAGGGAGATTGCAAAGAGGGACGGTTTACAAAAACTCAACAAGACTGGTAATCTTGGAAAATATTGGTAAATTAGTATTGGCAAATTGGTAATCTTGGAAAAGATTAGCATATTTCCAAGATTCGTCCAGCAAATCCGAAAGTCCCCCCCGAGCAATCTAATAGTGCGGTTGAAGTTTAGTGACACAAAAAAATCAATGATGAATGAGTTATCGGTTAAGAGTGATTTTTGCAAAATGCGAATGAATTATGTTGCTCATGGGAGTGTATACAGATGCAAGTGTAAATGATGATCGAGTAGGTGTGGGAATTTATATTCCTTCAATGAGGAAAGAGAAAATGGTAAGACTGCATGACAGTATCTGTATAATGAACGCAGAATTGATAGGGATTGTGTAAGGGATCAAGTTGGCAATGACACAAGGGAGGATGAGAATAGTGTTATTCTCTGACTCCCGGAGTGGGTTGGAATTAATTAGTAAGGTTGGGGGAGCTCATGGCAATGTGTATGTGGAAATGCTGTATAAGTATCTTCAATCTTGTGGGAGGGAGGTCATCCTTCAATGGATAACTTCACACATACAAATGTCAGGTGAAAGGTAAGAAGTACTTTGAGTTGGTTAGGTCTTTTGAGACAACCGTTCTTAAAGGTGCTCAAAGAGGATATTAGAATGTTACGAACTATGGAACGAGTGAAATTGAATCATGGAAATTGGAAAGAATGTTTGAAAAAACTGAATTTGGTTGCGTGTGAATTATGTGAAAGCTGTTTGGTTGTGGAGGACATCAAACATTTGATTCTGAAATGTTCTGCATTTAACCAAAGTACCAAATTTTTGGAGCTAGTGCCAAAAAAATACTCTTAGATATAACATTAACTTTTAGGTACTACTCGATCTTAGTGTAGATTTCTCGTATTAAATGTCACAAATTTTAAATCAATTTACTTAAATGTTTGTGTGTTGCGCATGTTGCATGTATTGAAGAATCACATTATCAAAGAATTGTTTTCGGGGTTTTGTTTTGAATTGTCGCCTTCGGTACTGGTATTTTAACTTATTTGAGGTTATTTGATTGCTTATTAAATTTGGGCTATTGGGTCCCTTTATAAACTCTATATTTAAATTAAATTATCAATGTTGTGCACCGAAATATGAACTCAAATTGTAGTACGCAATAAAATTATTAAAATTGATTTCGAGTCCCAAATGTTCCAATGTTTAAGAATGCTCTCCTAGAAATGTAAATACATATCTATCTTCAGATTTTGCAGCCTTTTGGGTCCAAGGGACTATAGTGGTGTTATCGGATTTTATCATTAAATTTCACTCACTATATTTTATTTTATATTATTATTTATTTATTTTTATTATAAAATATCATTTTACAATTAGTTCACAAATATGGTTGGTATGTGAACATTGTTCTGTGTCTGGCGCACTTCTAAAACGCGACTGACTCTTTTTCTGTTTCCTTCTCATGTCTTGCTTGAATTCGACTATCGATAAATATCGAGATTCGCGATTGTAATTTGTAGGTGGCGAAATAGCTCTATTCAGCAAAACGAGCTATCCCTCGTAACTAGCGGTGCATAAATATCTTTGCTACGAAAAATGTCACAAAGTGAAAGGTTTTTAAGTCGCTACAGGACTGTCCTGTCTTAAATCGTTATACATTTAAAGGTAAATTCAAACAAAGCTAACACACAAATAGTGTGAGATTTTAACTTTACGAAACTATTATAATTTAATTTAATTAATTAAATATTAATTTAAAATTAAAATAAATAATGTATTAGCTAAAATATACGTGCGAGAGAAACATGTTTAGAATTATAAACTGCCGCTCAATAAATGTAATTGAGTATAGCAAGGAGCATTAACACAAGTTAGTAAGATTTAGTAAAAAATGTAATCGTCTATGAAGAATCTGTAATCAGCCGCTGAAATTGACTAAAATTGTACTATATTCATTTACTACCATTTGGTAGAATCTTCGAAGTCATTTTTTTCAATAGACTTAATCTCAAAAATATACTTTACTTAGATCGCAGAAATAGGTCTATGCATTACATTCCCAGAAATGTCAGCTAAAATATGTAGATATTTCTAGATTCGACGGCACAACTTGTATAATCTTGTCCAATTTTATAATTTTCTTTTCAACATAAAATCCAATTGGAAAAGTAACAAATTTAACAGTGTAATTTTTTAACAAAACTTTCATTGTCTCCGTTGTAGAGTGTATTGTTCCTAAAAATTTGTAGCGTGTTGAATTTTAACCATAAATATTTTGTACCGTATTACGTCAACAGAACCTAAATTTCTCATAGTATATAAAGGAATACACATATCTGTATTATGTATAGAAATACAACATGTTGTCAAAATAACTCCCACTGCCAAATTTTTTTTTTAAACTTTTATTTTTATACAAAATCTTAAATAGTTGTGTATTGAAATGAAGACCGAAACCAACGTTCAACATTACCTCCCGTCACAATATAATAATTCTTGTATTTAAAAATGTCCACCCACATACAAAGCAGATATGCTCGTAAAACAAAAATTAGGAACAACAAAAACAAAACTATCCATGAAATTTATTACTCACACGTCATATTTTGCTTTTCCTAAGTGGAAAAACTCAACAAATGCAACAACAAGTGATAACAACACACAAAACTTATATATTCTCATGCAACAACAAAACTGTTTGAAAATGTATATAATTTTCTCTCCCAAAACAAAATAAAAATATTAATAACAAAGTGAAAAGCTCTAAACTAACATAACGAGCAGCTATGTACAAGAAGGAAAACAAACCTGAAAATGAAATAAATAAATTTTCACCACAACATAAAAATTATTTAACCAGGAACAAGATCATATTCATTTCTTAATACCCAAAAGTTTTGTTTATGTGTGTATGTGTGTGTTGTTAGTTTATTCGAAAACCAGCCGCGGGAAACTTGGAAAAAATTCTCGTTAAATAAAATAAATAATAATTCTTGGAAAATTAAAATAAAACGAAAAATTCCGAGTGTATGTGTATATGTGCTTGGCAAAGAAAAATCATTTTTCATTTTTGTTTTTATTCAGACATATTGTTGACATTAATATATAGGTCATTGGTTGAAATGAAAAAATAAAAGTGAGAAAATTGTTTCTCATTTTACTTGAGGAGCAGCATGTTACGATTTCTCTCTCATCTACGTGTGCTGCCGTCTATGTATCAATTTTTATGTATCATCTATGTACTGTACTATATAAACAAGTTGTGGGATTTTTATGTTTTCGTGTGTGCCTCATACTTTGCTCATTTTTCACAAATACTATTGAAAATGTAGGAAAATAGGGTGTGTTTTAAATTTAGTTGTTGAATTACAAGATATTTTAATAAATATTTAAAACAATGTATAGTTTCCACTTTAGGGAAAACACAATTTTGTAATTATTTATTGGATATGAAAAAATGGAGAAAAAATTATGAAAGCTGGAAAGAATACGAGTTCGAGTGTTATTCATATATTTTAATCCCATGGCTGTTTCAGGTTTATAAGTATTATGTTGTCGTATTTCTTTTAAAAAAAATATCTTTGAATTTTAAAAGCTCGAAAATAAGATCAAAAATAATGTTCTTAAACATTTTAATAGTGTACGAAAATGAATTATAAATTTTAAATGAATGACTTGTAATTGTATATACTCTTATATGTTCCAATATGTTCTGCGAATTTTAATTGTACAGGGTGTACTGTCAATTATATTAAATATAGAGACCAAGGCGATTCTTCGTTCAACATACTATTATTACTACAACGGTCAACCGAAGTTTAATTTTTATTTAATTTTAACCAACCGGTATTTCACTTTAAGTGATTGGGGAAGTGTCCAGAAGCATCCGTAAATTATAATATTAACCGTGCCAACTAAAGGGTTTTCCAATAAAAGGTTTCATTTTTATATTAAAAGAAACGAGTATTTTATAAGAGAAACCAATGAAAGTTTATTTCATTGTAAAGAGAAAGGTTATGTTAATGGCATACATTTGAAAACGATATCAGCCAAATGGCAGCACCATATCCTTTTCATGAAATTTTCCATGACCAATTCGCACATTTGCGGCTGTATGTCCTCGATAGCTTCACGAATTCCATCTTTAATGCTCAAGGCATCGATTGCGGAGCATTGTCATAGACCTTATCTTTCACGTGATCACCTCTTCGAGAAATAACACGGTCAGGAAACTTTTCTTGCAAAATTGCGATTGTTTCGTTGCTTGTGTGGCACGTAGCGCCGTCTTGCTGAAAATAAACGTCGTCCACGCGCAATCCATTCACTGTTACAGTTGCACCAGACTCATTTTCGAATAAGTAAGGTCCAATCACACCGCCAGCCCAAAAATCGCACCAAACAGTGACACGTTGAGGATGGAGAGGCTTTTCAATAATCATTCTTGGATTTTCTGAGCTCCAAATGCGAAAATTCTGCTTATTAACGTAGCCTCCGAGGGGAAAATGGGCCTCATCACTGAAGATGATTTTTCAATGAAAATCCGGATCATTGTGATGCATTTAAAGGGCCCAATCAGCGAAGATACGACGTTTATGGTGATCGACCCGCTCTTGTATTAACTGAACTTTAAATACCTTAAGACCTAAGTCTTTATGCAAAATACGGTGTAATATCGTTTGTGGAATATATAATTCAAAAGATCAACGAGGAATCGACAAACCTGGGTTTCCGTCAACACCGGGCTACAGCAGCAATATTCTCAGTTGTTCTTGAGCGACGCACACGGTTTCGATTCTTCACATCACTAACTTGTCCCAACAGCTCAAATTTTTTCCACCAGTTTCTAATGAATTTTAACAATTTCAATGCGTTGTTGAAGCATGTATCGTACCATTTTTAGTAATGGCGTAGTTTTTACTTATCAAATGTCAAAATATGACAGCTTCAAAATCGACAGCTGCCCAAATAGGAGGCTATTCAAAATGAAACCTCTTATTGGAAAACCCTATATTTATCTTTAGACGGGTTTAAGGTAAATTTTCACAAATTTGTGCAAACTTTGTTTATGGTTGTTCCATTCTTATTCGCCTATTTTTAAGTACCAATCCACAATTTTTATTTCTAAAGTTTTAAAATATTATGTGTATGACTTAATTTTGACAGGTTTTCTCTATGAGCTTAAAACTACGTGAGTTACATAACCTCTCAGAATAACTAATAATAGTTTACGATGGCAACTGATAAACAGCACACTCGGTACTGCATTATATACGAATTCCAATAAAGAAAAATGCTTTTAAAGCACGGGAATCAATTTGTAGTATTCTTGGTGCTGTAGCGGCCCTAGAAAATCATTTCTTTCCAAAATTAATGTTTATAATATAATTAAAAATTATTATTAAAATTTTATAAAAATCTCATTTTAGGACAAAATAAAATTTATCAAAAATTTATATGAGTTTCAATTTAAATTATTTCATTAATTGAACCCAACATCGCCGACGTTTTGTGTTATGAAACGTGTAATTAACGCTCAGTAACGAGTCCCCCAAACAGCTATTTCCAAACGTTTGCACTAAATGGGAAAAGTTGAAAAACTTGGAAGATGGGTCCCACATGTGTTGACTGAACAATATCGAGGTCAATGTATGAACACGTCCCGTTCACTGCTTGCCCGGCAACAAAAAAAGGACTTCTTGTGGAAAATTGTGACGAGATATGAAAAGTATATTTTTTACGAGAATTCCAAACATAAAAGATCGTGGATCGAGGACCCCGAGCAAACCAGTGCATCGATGCCGAAACAGAACATCCCCTTAAAGAAGGTTCTCCTGTGTATCAGGTGGGGCTTGAAGGGTGTGCTTTATTATGCACTCCTGGAAACTGGTCAGACGATGACTGAAGAACGATACAGCTGGCAATTGAACAAACTGAGCGAAGGACTTGATCAGAAAAATCCATTAACTGGGCAAGGAAGCAGGTAAGTCATGACTACCATTTGTTCCGTTCAATGCAGTATGCCCTAGGCGATAAAAAGTTCAAAATGCTGCACCATGTGTGCAAATACGTCGATGATTTTATCGCGTCGAAGTCTGCAAGTTTCTTTCGCGATGGCCTTTGTATGTTACCTGAGAGATGGCGCAAGGTCATAAAAAACGATGGACAATATTTCCAAAATTAAATTCGTTGTTGTCTATTTTTTATATAAAATAAATTTGCTGAAAAATCTGTCAAAATTAAGTCACAAACCTAATATTAACAAATCACTTTAACAAGCCGCACAAACTACCGGGTCCAGACTTCTTTTCTGATAAAATTAAAAATAGTTTATTGTGAAGCGAGGAATAGGTCATTGTGTACACAACAGACAGACTTATCTATCAAATGCATTAGTCGCGTCTTTTACCATTTGTTATTGTGAATTGAAAACGAAGGCTACAAATATCAAATCAAGGTAAACCAGGGATGCCCCTACAAAACTGAAGTTAACACATGTAATGGCCGTGCACAATAATACATTTGTTGAAAAGCTGACTAAATTTTCTTTCGCGTATCGAGTTTGAGTTTAAATATGAGCTTGAGTTAAAGTAGAAGTTTGGAGTTGGGAGTATCAGGTGGAGTTGGAGTTGGAATTATTTTTTTCTCTTTTTTTTTAAGAAAGCATTAATTTTGTCCAGTGGATTTAATGTCCTTTGAAGGTCAATTAATACCCCCTTTTCATTCACGTAGTCACCACCCATTCACACAATTACAGTATACCACCTGCACATTGCAAGCTTCATGCCAAACTGTACACTGAAATGAACGGTAGGTCGGCGCTGAATTCTGAACTCCAACAGAGGGTCCTGTGTTTATTAACATCACCGATGCCAATCTATGAAGAAAAATCGCTTTGTATCCAGCCTCTGGTGTGATTCGAACCCAGTACTTCCCGATTCAAGTGCCGAGGCTTTAACTACTGCACCACTTGCCCCGTCAAGTTGGAGTTGGAGTTGGAATTTGAGTTTGAATCTAAGTTTGAGTTGGAGTTTAAATTTGAGTTTAAAGTTTAGTTTGAATTTGAATTTGAGTTTGAGATTCAGCTTAAGATTTAGTTTAAGTTTGAGTTTAAATTACAGTTTGAGTTTAAATTTAAGCTTGAGTTTAAATTGAGAGTTTTTAGTTTGTGAGTTTAGAAGTGTGAGTTTGTGAGAATCTGAATTTCAGAGTTTCAGTTTGTAAGTCTGAGCTTGTGAATTTGATTTTTTGAGCTTCTGAATTCGATTTAATAAGTACGAGTTTGTGAGTTCGAGTTTGAGAGTTCGAATTTGTGAGTTCGAGTTTGTGAGCTCGAGTTAGTGAGTTCGGGTTCAGTTTGAATTTGAGTTCGAGTAATCCTAGTTTTAGTTCGAGTTTGAGTTCGAGTTCGAGTTTGAGTTTGAGAGCGAGTTCGAGTTTCAGTTCGAATTTTTAGTGTCATGATACATTCTATAATGATAATAATAATATCCTAATGTTTTGACAAAGTTTTGACATTTAACCTTAGTTCATTTTTGGTTGAGCTCAGTCTTGACGGCGTTTAAGACAAAAAATGTTCATAGGTGACGTCAATTTTCGAAATTTCCAGATCGTCACTTATTCATCAGTATAAATTTCTTCTATCCACTTATGGATTTATCGCGAATATTGATGTCTCAACGAGAATTTCTAAAGCAACTTCCAGTTGCATAGATCAAGTTTTCATTCGCTGTTCCCATTTTGCTATTAGCTCCATAGTGGATTACTAGCATATCACGCATCATTGCTATTTTTATCCAGTTATCGCCCAAAGTTTTCATTAATAACGTGCGCTCGGTAAAACAAGTCCCAGTCCGTTTAAATGAAATTTAATTGCGTGAGTACAGTTTAATTAGAAACTAGCATTAAGTCAGCTTTCGAATTGTCCACCAACAGTCCCAGTAAGCTCATAAACCTTTCACAATACAAAATTGCCAAATTTGTGCTTCCCGGCTCATTAGAATTAATAATCAAAATGTACTGTTTTGAAAAATGAAAAGATGTTTCACTTCGGTTTCAATCTAGGTATTATTTGAATCGTTTCCAAAAAGTGGCTAGTAAGCCCAATAAAACATGGACCTTACTTAACGAAATTATACACATAGCTAATTCCAGTGGTACAGTCACAGAAATAATTGTTGAACAAAATAACACTTTTACCATCTGCATCTGTTTTGAAGACTCGTATTCCAACTCTATTGGTGATTAAATGTCGTCAATCTTCTCGGTTAACTGAGCAGACAGTTCAAAACTATTTCGGAGTCGGTCCAAAGTATAGAGTGTTTTGGCTTAATCATTCTCGTTAATGACCGATTGTATATGATTAGCTAGAAGTTCAACACCCAGTAGTTCTTAACTTGACAAACTCATAGACGTTAACGGTACGACCTGGTCGCCGTATTGACAATAAGTTCTGATTCGCTTTTGAATCGACTGAACACTGCATATAAATGCAAAATGGTTATTTCTGCGTTCAATTTAGCTTGTTTGGAATCGCTATTCTCCTCCAACTCCCACAATCGCCACAACGTACTATCTATATCGAGGACGGTGCTGTGTATTTGGATTTTATGGGCTTCGTTGTCAACATTTCCCCCAACTATCCGCCAAGCTTCGTGTTTTGGGCAGTCAGATTGTTATTGGGTGATTTAAGTCCACCTTCATCACCCATGATTTGAATAAATATGTCACTTACGGACATCGGATCAGCAAGCTGATCAATGCGACCAATGTGTTGACGATTATTTTCTCACGATGAGTTTGTTATCTTGGTTTCTTGTGATCTGGAATCGAATAATGCTCAGAATTCTCGCACGATTTCATAGTTGTCGACTACTAAGACCAAAGCTGTTGGCAGTACTGCAATAAGTTTGATGCAGCTTGAAATCCTTGTATTTTCGACAATTGCTAAAATTAGCGCTGTTGGTTTCATCCAGTTTCACTTTTGATGTTTTCGATGAAAAATGACGCATCTTGGGTTTGAGTTGCAAACCTTTACACGGTGCTCAGAACTCGGATATTCATTTAAACCTACCTTAAACAATTTCTGTGTTGAGAAAGAAGGTTAGAAAGAACTCCAAAATTAAAAAAGGCAATATGTATTGTTTATGAATGAATTTATTTACTTAAAACATATGGTACGTAGTTTAAATCTAAGCCTAATCTTGACTTATCAAGATGAGAAAGAAAAGTGAATTTACACCTTCAACAGATAATTCATACAATCTTCCACTTCAATTTTAGGGATCAGAACTCCATAACCAAGATGCGTTTAGTATTCAATGCATCGTCTTCTCATTTGAGGTATTTCATTAAATGATTCATGTTGGATATTGATTGATATTGCTAAGATGTACTGCTACGTACTTATCCCCGAATCAGATCGAGCTTTACACCAACTTATTTAGCGGCGTGATCCC
Source organism: Nephrotoma guestfalica (assembly GCA_963691935.1). Taxonomy (NCBI): domain Eukaryota; kingdom Metazoa; phylum Arthropoda; class Insecta; order Diptera; family Tipulidae; genus Nephrotoma; species Nephrotoma guestfalica. Next base: position 137,325,809 of record OY829913.1, on the reverse strand, counting down.
AGTGAAAAATTTGTCATTTTCCAATTGAGTGCTGTGACTTATGGCGCTGATCAATCATTTTTACGTTGACTATCTCATTTTCGCCGCTGATACCTTCAAGAAGCTTCTGTCTTCAAGAAGGATTTAATTAAATTTTTATCAAAGGGAGTTGTGAGCTACGAAATTGGTCGTCTAATCTACTAGAGCTGAGATCTTATACCGAAAATCAGACCTTTTCATATACAACTGTATTAGATATGAAGTGGAATTTTGTCAATACATATTGTGTTTAGGCTGTCTCCAATTAACAATATTTCAAAGCCGAGTCTTGCCACTAAATGATGAATGCTGTCTGTATTAATGCAGTTGTTCAACCCTATGACATTATGTACACCCGTAATTTTGTCTCACACACTCATAATGCGAAAATTGGGACACTGAATTGCTCCAACTGTTTTTAGCCAAATGTAAGCATTTTATCAATAATTCAAATACCAAGCTGCATAGTTCTCGCTAATCGAGTAGTATAATTTCATGGATTCGGAGACGCCTCCGAAAGAGGTGATGGTTGTTGTTGGCATATTAGAATGCGTTGGATAAAGGAATACAGTTCTCGTTTGCTTTGTGTAAAATCCAGAGTCACGTCCTTCAAGAAACTAACAATTCCCCGATTGTGCGATTATGTGCGATTTCAATTATGTGCAGTACTTTTAGCAAAAATGTTCGATAAAATTTAAAGGTCATTATATCTCCGTTATATCGTCAACTATATATCGCATTCGAAGGAGACGCGGGATATGCTATGTTTGTAGCTTACAGAATATCTAAAATTCAAGATCATAGTTCCTCTTTAAATTGGTGGAATGGACCACCTTTTTCTCGAATCCACAATGTTAGCGGCCTACTATGCTAGCGTTTCATCAGAAGATTCCGAGCTAGTCCTGCTTAAATCCTTGGTTGAAGTAAATTGAACTCATTTGAGTTGAATGACTAGACCAATATTCAGAATACAGTCGTCTTTTAAGAATTTCAGTAATTATGTGTGAGATTTATAAAAAATTGCAGAGGACATCAATTTATCGCAATTTATGTCGCTATGTACTATTCGAAAGTTTGCGTTGTTTTAGAATATAGCCAGATTCGATCAAACAAATCATTGGTCAATTGCCAAGTTTCATATGTTGCTTTATATATTTGTTTTGCAACTAAGGCAACCCACTTAATGATTGTGAAATATATACCAAAAATAATATCAAAAATTTACACTGTTAAACTTCAAAATATTCCAATTGGATTTGTTTTGTAGTGAAATATAAACCTGTTTAGAAAATCTTTAACATTTATATTAGTGAAGTCCCTGAATCTCTATTGAGATAAACACGAGAAAATTGTGATATAGTTTACTAAAGTTTTTTGAATTCTATAAGGAATTGGCCAATGCCACCTTGTTTGGAAATGTCAATTTGGTAAAATTCCAATTGACAAAAAATGGTCAAATTTCCAATTGAGAATAAAATTGAAAATGATGAAGTTTTAAATTTTGGAAACCACCATAAAAATCACCATTCATGTCCCGTTTTCATAATATTGATAGGCTATTTTCTGACCTAATCGAATATATGAATGAGATATCGTGATCACTTCTGGTATAATCGATATAACCGTAATCGTCAAAATGTCTGTAGACATGTTAAAAATCATCATAATTAGACCCGTTTACCATCCTCATAGTGTTTTGACTGATCTAACTGACAATGAAAGTGAAGCAAACAAAATATTTAAAAAACTATGAACATCTTAAGGAGCAGAGCTAATAGAAAAATTGGAAAATATATTGAAATCAAAAACCACAACTGTTTACAATACGCTGGACAAGTTAAAAATCATCATAATTAAATCTTATTCACCACGCACATGGGGTTTTGATTTAGCTATTCAGTCATATAGATGAGACCTCGTGAACATTTCTAGGATCGGAGAAACTCAGAGATCTCTCTAATACGATTGTTAAATATTATCTAAAAATGTTTCTATTTCACTACATAACAAATCCAATTGGATAATTTTTAAATTTGACAGTGTAAATTTTTGGTATTATTTTTGGTATGTTTTTCACGGAATGCGCTCGAAACGCGATATTTCAAAACGCGATATTTCGAAACGAGATATGGTACAAAACGCAAAATTTCAAAATGCGATATTTCAGAACGCGATATAGTACAAAACGCGAGATGGTACAAAACGCGATATAGAATGTGCATTGCGAAGCAACGGGAGCACAGCGAGCCGCCCAATATAACCCGATCCTATATTCTCTAGTTCCTATTGATTTTTAAATTCCTATAAACTGAAGTTTTTTTCTAACTAGGGAGCGAAGCGCTCACCTGATATAACCCGATCCTATACTCCCGCTAATATCAGTTTTCAAATTCCTGTAAACTAAAATTAAATTTCCCCTTCACACGCCTGGTATAACTCGATCCTATAGTCCCGTCAAGTAAAGCGTTCGATAAAAAATATATCCAAGATCTCCTATTGATAGCTATCATCCGACAATATCTCATTGCCGTAGAGAGAATGCACCAAAAGTCAGGTATTTGCCTAGTGACATAATGATTGTAGAAATACATAGGAATAAAAATACAGAAAATATTTCTTATGAATTATATCGAAAAGTTATTTCTGAAAATAACATTTCCTGTACGAAATTGGTTCACGAAGAATGCTAGTCTTGTGAAAAAATATCAAACCATGAAAAAAACACGAGCCTCACTGCAATATTTGGAAAATTCACATAGAAAAAAGCGTTGCTGCAAGACAAGAATAGTAAAAGGACTGTCTGTTTGATGAAAATGAAGAAACTGTTACTGTTTGTGTTGATTTACAAAAGGTAAAAATATTGTGACGTGATAATATTTGCAGAAATGGTTTTCTAAAAAGTTGTAATGCTTCCCCGATGTGATATGTTTAAGGAAATTATATTTACACCACGAATCATTGCATCCAATGAAAGTTTTGTGCCTGTTGGCAAGAAAAAAAAAACTACGGGTTACTGCTATTTGGCATGAAGCTCTCTCTAGCAGGTCCAAAGAGGACAAAATTTCAACATTTTATGAATTTATTAAGCTGCGCAGGAATGCACAAAATTTTTCTGGCTCGATAATTATGCAGCTCAAAATAAAAATTGGGCTTTATTTACCTTTTTCTCCAACCAGGCCATACATTTATGCCGGCTGATGCCTTTCAGCATCAGGTTGAAAATTTAAAAAAAAAAGTTTGTCAAATGACTGATTTGAAAGGTTGTGTCCAAGTTAGTAATTCCGGCAAAGTGAAGATAATCGAAATGAATATTGATATTTTTTTCGAATTCAAGGACTTACAGAGGGTGACAAAATTAAGTGAACACTCACATACATTTTTTTAGAATACCCTAGTTTTAAACATCTCTGCACCTCACATTGTTTTTTCTTTGTTTATTGTCGATCAAGGAATACGCACATCTGCGTACAAAATGTTAGTTGCGCTTCGTCTTTATCTGCGTACGTATGTACTTTCTAGGTGATGTGAAATAATCGGCGAGACAAAATTAAGTTAACACTGTTTGTTTTGATGTTTAATCCAGTATTTTTTTCGATTAAACTTTGTTAAAACCAAGTTTTTACAATATTCAATGATTTTATAAAAAAATACTGTTCTTTTGTTGAAGATTTGTTGAAGATTTAGTTCATGCAATATGCTGAGGCAAAACGAATATTCAATTGATTTGAGACAACGAATTGTAAATGACCGTAATATTGGGTTGTCCTATCGCCAACTTGCTCAAAAATACAACCTGTCATTCACTGGCATGAGAAAAATCTGTTTAAAGAACGAGGAATTCGGAAATGTAAAAAGCGAAAGACAGATAAATCGGCAGAGAAGTGAAGACAAATCCAAAACAAGCTTCTCGCAAAATTAAAGAAATAACAAATTTTTCAGTTTCGACACGAACAATTTGTCGACGGTTACGAGAAAATGGAAAATTATCCAGCGAAAGAAACCCTTCACAAATATGAAGAAAAGATTCAAATTTTCTAAAGAATATAGAAATAAAGGCTTTGACTTTTGGAATCATGTGCTGTGGTCAGATGAGAGTAAATTTTAGCTCTTCTGTTCTAAAAAACGAGATCGAGTTTGAAGAAATTCTGGCACCGCTTATGCAGCTCTTGTACCGGATAAGTGGTGCAGTGGTTAAAGCTTCGGCACTTGGACCGGGAGGTGCTGGGTTCGAATCCCATCAGAGGCTAGATGCAAATCGAATTTTCATCATCGATTACGATCGGTGATGCTAATAAATACAACTGAGACCCTCTGATGGAGTGCAGAATTCCGTGTCACGCGCCGTCCCACCTTCCATGTCAATGTACAGGTTGACAAGGAGCTTGCAATGTGCAGGTGGTATACTGTAGTTGTGTGAGTAGGTGAAGTAGGTGGATGTGGAGTGAAATGATGTGGAGTGAATGAGCGGTATCACAATGGGCCTAAAAATTGGCCTAAGTGTGCAGTAAGCAACCACTGAAACCTATGCAGCTCAAAATATAAAAGCCACAATAAAGCTCGGTGGTGGATTTATTATGGTATGAGAGTGTTTCGCTGGAAGTGGAGTTGGTAATTTGTGCTTAGTTGAAAATATTATGACAGCAGGACAATGATCCCAAACATACTTCCAAATTTGCCACGCAATATTTAAAAAAAAATAAAATCAAACTATTGGGCCATTCCAATCCGGGCTCTGGGATCTTAATCCAATAGAAAAAATCTGGATTAACTTGGATGGAAAATTGCCATTTAAAAAGCGCTTAAATAAAAACGATTTTTTAATAACTTAAGACACGTATGGGACCAAATATCTCCTGAAACCACTTCAAATCTAATAATCAATCATTAAATCTGGAGGAGGGCATACAACATATTAATCAATCAAGATGATCATAAAATCTTAATTTTTACCTTGTAAAATGAATAGTTCACTTAATTTAGTCTTAATAATGAACAAGCAATTTTTTAAATTTATTTTATAATAAATAAGGATTTTATGCACCAAATATTTTGATGTATAAAATTAATGAGTTAATAAATAATAGATCAAAAAGTATTTCACGATTGCAAACTTAGTATTTATTTTATTTGATAAAGGCTGGGAAGACACGTTTATTATAAAAAAGTATGTGTTCACTTAATTTTGTCACTCTCTGTATCATTTCAAGCCAAGTATATACGAGTATTTAAAAGAATTGGTGGAAGTTAAATTCAAGAAAAATAATAATTTTTTAAGTTTCAAAAAGATTAAGCAGAAGAAATGTTCATGCAACTGAAGTTAGCCGAAAATTTTCGCCGAAAAAAGTTGAAAAATCAATATCACATAATTCGAATGTTTAAAGGTCATATGAACTGGGCGAAGTTTGACGAAATTGTAAACTGCTGGATCCCATATTTATAATTTGTCGTGCTAGAGGTCAATGAATTTGAGTTGTGGCACTAACAGTGAACACCTTTGCCAGAAATCAGGCCATATTTTATGTAGCATCATAGTCAAATAAATTAAAAGCTGGACGGATGTTTAGCTTTAATTTGTACTGAGCGAAGTTGGACCAATTCGTAAATAGCTGGATCCCGTATTTATAATTTGTCGTGTTAGGGGTCAATGAATTTAAGTTGTGGTACTAACAGAGAACATTGATGCCAAAAATCAGGCCATATTTTGTGTTGCATCGTAGTGAAATAAATTAAACTTGGACGCATGTTTAGTGGTAATTTGTACTGAGCGAAGCTGGACCAATTCGTAAATAGCTGGATCCCGTATTTATAATTTGTCGTGTTAGGGGTCAATGAATTTAAGTTGTGGTACTAACAGAGAACATTGATGCCAAAAATCAGGCCATATTTTGTGTTGCATCGTAGTGAAATAAATTAAACTTGGACGCATGTTTAGTGGTAATTTGTACTGAGCGAAGTTGGACCAATTCGTAAATAGCTGGATCCCGTATTTATAATTTGTCGTGTTAGGGGTCAATGAATTTAAGTTGTGGCACTAACAGAGAACATTGATGCCAAAAATCAGGCCATATTTTGTGTTGCATCGTAGTGAAATAAATTAAACTTGGACGCATGTTTAGTGGTAATTTGTACTGAGCGAAGTTGGACCAATTCGTAAATAGCTGGATCCCGTATTTATAATTTGTCGTGTTAGGGGTCAATGAATTTAAGTTGTGGCACTAACAGAGAACATTGATGCCAAAAATCAGGCCATATTTTGTGTTGCATCGTAGTGAAATAAATTAAACTTGGACGCATGTTTAGTGGTAATTTGTACTGAGCGAAGTTAGACCAATTCGTAAATAGCTCCAGCTTTTAATTTATTTCACCACGATGCTACATAAAGTATGGCCTGATTTATGCGCACGTGTTCACTATTAGTGCCACAACTCAAATTCATTGACCCCTGATACGACAAACTATAAAAATGGGATCCAGCAATTTACGAATTGGTCTAACTTTACCCAGTTCATATGACCATAAAACATTCGAATTATTTGATATTGATTTTTCAATTTTGTTTTCGGCGCAAATTTACTGCAACCAAGAACCAAGTGAAGGCCGGACTGCACAACAACTAAAACAGGCTAGCGAATTGTAACGGAATTCCACCTAATTCCGTTACTAACCTATCCCAACATTCTATATTTTAGTATTACTCATTAACATGACCGTGTTGATATTAACCTCTCCAAAAATATTAACATTCCAAATATAAAATTCTCCGTCATGTTAAACTTCAACATTTCTGTGTTATGGCGATTAAATTACGGTATGAATACAAATTCATATTGTGGTTGAACGATCATACACTTAAATGTAATTTGATCATTTTGTTTGCAATAAATGTTAGTTTTTTTAGGTAAATGACATAGGTGAACTATGTATTGACCGAGGGAAATTGCACTTATTAATTTGTCTTTCCTCAGCATTTTTTTTGTTTCAAAATTTTCGCGTGGCCAAGAATAAGCAAAATTCATGGCACGTTTTCGTACACCACCATGGCATTTTGTGATGAATTCACAAAATTTTCGAAAAATTGTTTTTATGCATGGTGTGTGGCGGGTAGTTAGTTTTTGGACGGACCGACGTTCAGGTCCAATTTAAGTATAAGTTTTTTTTTTTGGGTGATTTTCATTTTACCCATTATAAGGGTGTATAGTAGTCGGTGTGTAAAACAATTTTTTTTTGGGCATTCCGTCAACTTCAAGTGGCAACATTTTGTATGATGATTGCATGTGTGCATTCATGTTTGTGTATACATATATTTCGTAAATTAATTAAGTAATTTTTGATTGTGAATGTAAGATCAGTTTTTATTTGGTATTAGTGTATTAGCGTTATACTAAGTTGTTTTTACACCTGTGACGTGGTTTGAAGTTGTTAAGGCAGCAAGGAAATACATAAAAAAATTTATTTTATAACTTCTTTTGTTTTGTATTGTGTGTATCTTGTATTTGTGTGGTAAACACAAGTAATTACATCTTGGAGAGATTGAGATCAACCGGCAAGGTAAGTGAATAAAAGTGTTTTATTATAAAATGTCTGGCTAGAAAGCCAGACAATACAACCACAGTAGCGTTTGGCCTACTTCCCTAAATGGGCTGCTGGCCTAATTAACTGTTCAGGGGTCCGGTGTTCCCACCCAATCCCCGTAATAAGTTTATTTTTACCGCAGGCGGTAATCTAGGCCGCTACCCTAGCCTCCCTATCCCCACGGCCAAATTAACCTTTTCCGCTGAGCTAGCGGGTTAATGCCGCCTCATGGGGGGCGTAATAGGGTAGAGGCAATTAAATGTAATTGGGTTTGCCCTATAAATAATAGCGGCTTACTCGTTACAGAATCTAGCAATATAAGCATACTAGAATCCATTCTTAATGACGCAATGATGCAAATGGCAGCCAATAGGGATGCCTTGAAGAAGCTTCATAAACCAGTAACTGCGCTTTCAGTTTTGGTCGATAATTTAAATGGCAGATTTATGAAATGGCCAACCTCTGAGCAAACGGCATTCGCACACGAATAGAATATTTTATTCGACAGAAGAGAGGAGGAATTAAAAACTTGAAATTTAATTTACTTTGTCCAATTTTATTATTAATATTATTATTTAATGAATTTATTATAATTTCATTTATATTTTTGTGATAAAAAAGGATATAAATTGTATGGCTTGTATGTTGTACAGTTTATTTTTAAAATAACGAACTATTCTGCCAAGGCAGTATATCCACTTCATTGAAGTATACTTTGTACTGGTCCCTGATGTCGACTGCTCTTCGGTTTGATTATTGGATCCTAGTCGTTGTATTGGTGTCATTCCATTTCCTCCTTCTTATCGCCATCTTCCTGGGCGATGTTTTCCACCAACATAACTGTCAACTAAATTAGCCCTCATATACTATTCGAGCCGCCTCTCCCGTAGCAAGATATGCAAACCACCGGTGATTTCATTATGGGGGGGGGGTAGCTTGCTATAATAGAGCATCGATATATACGCCATCTACTGGCCTGTATGAAAAGGCAGCGACTCTTCGAGGTCGAGATAGACGATAGTTGAACACATTTTGATCTTCGGGAGTACCAAAGCGTTTCTCCCGGGATATGGGCGGAGTAAATTTGGCAGTAGAGGAAACACCTCATCACCAACAAAAACAACAGATGCTCTTGATCATCCCGTTGAGAACAGCTTTGCCAAAACTGCTATTCTTAAAAATAGTGTTGTCTCCAACATGACTGGGTGTGCCTTGCATCTGATACTGCAAATAGCATGAGACTGTGGCGATACTTATAATTAAAATGGGTCGCGCCCGAATTACCAAATGCCTAAACATAACAATATATTAATTAGTAACAAAATATTATCCTATACTTATTAAACAAATTTACCCGTATGACATCATGTTTGCTGTCCATCGCTCTTATACAATTTGGAAAATTCTACTGAATGCTCTGGCAATATTCTTCCACATCGTATTCCCTTGGCTTAGGGAAAACTTGTTCTTTTAATAATTCCCTTACTTTTGTACATGTTTCTCTCATTATTAGGGAGGTAGTGCTTTTCCCCAAACGATATCCATATCTTCCAATGGAGATCATACTGTCTCCACTCGAAAGATACCTAAAGAAATATTGCGATATAATTAGTTTGCGATATAGCAATTACAATATATTTGCAGGCGTCATTCGATGAAAGTTGACGTACGTGCCGTTGTCATTCAGCCGCCTCATCTCAACGACAAGATTTACGTAGTATCCTTGTCGGAGTATATTACGATTGGCAGGATTTACATCAAATCTCCTACCACTACTACGCGATCGGTGTATGGCGATATATGCTGTAAGCAATGCACTTACAATATTCAAGTCGCGCGACTAAATGTTTACAGAGGTTTGTCTTGATAACGACATTTTGGGTATTACAACCGAAAAACAACAACACGTGCAAAAACAAGCGATACAAACAGTTACTTGAAGTTATCAATCGTCACCACAGTCAAACACAATACGCAAATTAAAATGTTTGAAAATCACAAATGAAACTTCACTATCAACTTCATAGTGCGATCAAACATTTTTGGCCGCATACGTGAACCTGCCAATACCTCGATTTAGGATAGTAGCAAATTTAGGCTGTTTTCCATACGCCTTTGAAATTCACCACTATTGTGAAATTCATTAATTTTCTGTTCATTCGATGAAGTTTGTGTAAAGTATTTATGCATCTGTTTGTTATTAAGTCAATTATATTTTATTTTCCATTCACACAAATTCTACTTCAATTAGAAAAAATTAACTACCCTATACTGAAAAATTATCAGTTGAGCTTTCTTTACCCTAACTAATTTTCTTTTTTATATCTATCAAGTGTATGATTGTAGTTGTGTATACTATTAATCAGCAAACAAATCACACAAAAAAGCTTTACCTTTTCAATTTGATGTAGTTGGCGAAAGGAAAACATTTGGGAATTTCCACGTAAAAAAATGAGCTTAATGTACCTGCTAGATAATCGTAACTTGTTTTCTTTAAAAGCATCGACAGCTACACAACCCTGTACCCAAAGTTTCATGAAATATTATATACAACAGATTTTCGATTGAACAAGTTTTCCACCATCTAAAATCAATTGTATAAACATATATAGTGGTTCAGAGCTTTCCTTGCTGTCAATTTTAAACGGTATGTGCTTGGTGGTAACAACTCTGTTATAACCACAATCAATATTACTGTATCTCAAATTATACCCCAACTTCGTATGTAATATGTACATAACATAAAAATTGTGTAGGTGATCCCAAATTAATAAAAAAAAGGAAAAATCTTTCATCTGTCTGTGTATCGTATGTATATAACTTTATATAATATAATACATAAAAAGCTCTCATCTCTCGTAATATTTGGCGCATGTGCACAGCACAAACCAAAAAGTTTTGTATTTCTACATAAAACCGTTTTTGTTGAACACAAAAAGTTATCATCTTTTTATTTGTAATGGACCAAAGTGAGAGCGTGTGTAGTTCTTAAATTTCTGTTGAAAAGCACAGAAAATAATTTTAAAAAAATTTATTGAAAGTTTATAAATTAAATTTATTCAAAAAATAAATAAATTAAAGCGCGATACAAGTGTTGCGTTTTAAATTTTTAAATACATTTTAAAACGTTTTTTTTTTGTTTTCTGGACTCGTATAACAATATTGGCAGTGATAAGTGTTGAATACAGTTTGTGTTTAAAAAGCTATAATAATATCAAGTATATCAAAATAATAATATAAATTTGTTGTGTTGTGTGCTGTTGTTCATCATGAATGAATAATGTACATCTAGTGTATATAGTGAAAACTTGGAAGAAAATTTAATTTTCTCAAAGTTAAAAAAAGCGTGTGGGTGCCAAAGTAAATTTTATCCTTTTTGTGTATGTGTATTGTGGAAATATTAAATTAAATTTGTGCTTTTGAGTGGATGTGTGTGTTTGTGTGTGCGTTTTGTGAAAACAGAAGAAAATTTATTTCTGTTGTGCTGCAAATAAAAGTTTTGTTGTGTTATATTTTTTTGTTTTTGAGGGACAAAAAGCTTAAAGTTCATAATGTAGTTGTTGCATATCTCTGTATGTATGTAGGTATAAATATTTTAAATGGCGCCAAATTTTTGGCAAAAAAATACTTTTCTCTCAATTTTAATGGTTAATGTAAAACATCTTCATGTAATTTATAAATAATGATTTAGTGCTGCCCCAAAAAATGGTTTCGTTTAATAATTCAAAATGATTTGTTGATTTTTCAATAAAAATCATTATTTATTAAGAGTGAGATTTTTGTTGTTGCTTTATGTTCCTTTCTACTACGGATAGTATAGTTATTTATCCCAATGGAGGAATAACATGTATAGATATTTTATACCTTATAGAAAAGTGAGGAAAGCTTTTTTTTGGTATATCCGTCTGATTTATTTATTTCGTCTATATAAAATGGATGTTTCGGTAAAGGAAATGTTGGGTTAGAATTAAGATGGAAACCTTACTACATATATATATATATATATATATTTATACCGAAAGCAAGTGAACGTTATTCCGAACAAGGTCGTGACGAGCTTTAAAAAAAATTTCACTTTACAAAAAAAAATCAGACATTGAAATGAAAAGCACATCGCCGATTTTTTTGTGTGTTTTGTTTTATACTCCATTCTATATTTTTGTGCCAACATTTATTCACAGAGCTTTTGTGTATTCATTTTCGTATAACTAACAACATTGCCGAGATAAGATGGGAAAATGTAACAAAATAAAATCTTTGGAGTGAGTAAAATAGGAAAAATAAACAAATTTTTTTAGTACTCCCCGTGGCGTTTTTTCCTATTTTACATACATTATACACTTGAATGTACTCGCACCATACTAAAATGAATATAATTTATTATTAAAGAAGAATTAATTTATTTAGATTTTTATAAACATTCCAATATTATATGTTCGTGGTATTTTATATAATTTTACCGTGCGCACCTTGATTTATTTTCTAAATTAAGGTTAATTAATTAATATTTATCTGTTTAGAGACAATGGATTTTGCCTCAAGGTTGGCATTCACGTTTTGGTTTAGTTAACAATTAATTTCATAATTTAAAACATTTGTTACATTTATCTGTCAATTTCATTGTAATATGGGTATAGAAATGTTTTTGACACATTGGAATCCTAAACGAAAATTTAATTTAGACCAATTTGTATCTTTCTTTATGATGGGTTTCACACTAGTTACAGTGCTTTCGAAATGGGTTTGTAAAAAGCATATATATATATATATATATACTTAACTGGAAGTATCTTTATAACTTTATAATCTGTTAAATTGAGAACCGGTTTACTAAATAAAATATTAAAAATCATGTCCTGTCATATACAATAGTTTAAAGTTTTTCTTATAAATTTTTGTTTTTTTTACTATTTCTACGATAAAACTTTAAGAGAATTTATTATTATTTTTTAAGTTATGGAAGTCATTAAAAGATTGCAGTACCATTTTTAAAACGCCTGCAGCTGCAAGCTTTCATAAAATTATATATAGTTTATTGCTAAAATCAATATTTCAGATCAAAGTTCTAGACAACTTTTAAACTACCAATTCCACTGTTACATTTGTTATTTTAAATTATAGTTTTTTGTTACAAACTTAAAGCTTTCATGTGTATTTCATAAAGAAATAAAGCGATTTTAACAAAAAACTTTGCTATCATCTGTGCAACTTTGATTATATTTTGACAAGTTAAATAATATAAACCAAGAATATTCAAAAAGAATTGTTCTATTAGTATGGGAGTTTTTTATTTTCTATTTAAATTTACTATTTTGCTTAGATTAGTCTTCGTCACTGTTAGAATTCGAATGTAATATTATTTTAAAATAAATTAAGAGCTCAAATAATTTAAAGTAATGATGATTTCCAGAATGACACAAATTGTCTCTGTCGTTGTCCAGAAAATATAAAGTACGAAAAATTATTATTTGCGGAATCAGAAGAATAAGATATATATTATTTAATTGTAGTTCTAGGGCTAGGCACTGGCACAAAATAGTTTTAAATACGCTATTTCGTATGCTGTTTCGATGTTCGTATTCTATAGCGGTTCCCAAACAGTAATTTTTGGTTTCAAACCAGTAATAAACTCATTTTGAAACTTTGGTTACAAAACCATTTGGTTTTCAAATTTGACACAAACATCCTGACACCCGACTTTGTCCAGCTTCCAGGTTTCATTAATGTGGTTTAATCTATACGATAAAACCGCAATTTGTAAACCTAACGTTACTTGAAACGTTCCACAAACGGTGACAAATGTTCACGTTTTCCGATTCAGAGAAATGGTTCATTTAAAACGATTTATTTACCGAGTTTTATGTAACGATTTGAAAACTATGTTGAAATGGAATTCTGGAATCACCTACAAAAAGCAAGTTGGGCTAGTGTAGTTAATGGAGTAAAATTAAAAGTGAGAAGTATGATGTTATTAAACTGTATTTATTTGCAAATTCGATGTAATTAATTAGTAAAGTTATAATGTTTTGTTAATATTTAAAATAAAAACAGCAATATACAACTAAATATTAAAAGACACTATTTCGTGTCCCTATAATGAGAATAAATTTCTTGTACTCGTACTATCCTATTCACAATTGTTTGTTCGAGGTAAATTTCCAGTGCAACCGCAACATAACACAAATCCTCTTCAAAGCTTTTCAATTCAATATTTTTTTTTTAATTTTCCATTCTGCGAAAAATTACAACAAGTATTATTACTTGATTCACACTTTTTGAAACGGTAAATTTAAATATTGTTTAGTTATTGTCTAAAACAAGCTAGTCTTCAGTTATTCGTGATTCAGTCTGTTTAGTTTTAATTAAAAATGGCAAAGAAACCAGAACTCAACGTGGAAGTTATGGTAGCTGATTACAAAAATGAATTTTCGGCCAGTGAATTATCAAAAAAATATAATTGTCACAAAAATACGATTTTTTGTGATTTTTTTGACAAGTGTTATGGAAGATGTACTGATTGCTAGAGCTGTGAACGTTAATCCATCTGCAACTCAACGAAATATCCAATAAACAATAAATTCTTCTAGGCAAAATAAATTTAGCCAACCTACTATACACGTTTGAACAACAACAACACGTTTGAAATTTGCTCATGATCATATCAAAGCTCAAGCCATTGGAGTTCTGGAGAAACATTTTATGGACGGAAGAGTGTATATTTTCATTGGATAGAACTTGGGGAAGGAAGTTTTATTAGTCAACTCCGTCAGAGCAATTAAAGCGTGCTGTGATAACTTCAACACGTCATTCTGATGGCGGCCGCATAATGATATGGAGTAGTATTTCCTATAATTGGCCCAATTTAAATTTTACGAGGAAATGTTCGCCAATCACTATATTTGGATTTTCTTAATGAGAAAGGCTTAGTTACGGGATGCAATCTAATTAAAATAGATTTCATGCTGCAGAATGATAATGCACGTGTACATAAAGGAAAATTCGTCACTAAATTTTTAAAAGATATCGGACAAATTGTTCTAGAATAGCCACCTCAGAGACCTAAATGTCATAGAGAACGTTTGGGTTTACTTCAAACGGGAAATACCATGTGAGGTTGAGGAAAGGATGATTCCTTAGGAAGGTTCCTAAGGAATTTAATAGACTCAGTGCCAAAACGGAATACCTCATATTAGTAATCGAAGTATTTACGATGATTTTCACACGACTTTTTTGAAAGATTTATTCACGATTGCTTCGCATAAACAATTGTGAAACAAGTATTATTGTTGTAATTTTTCGCAGAATAGAAAATTAAAAAAAAATTATTGAATTTAAAAGCTTAATATTTAGTTTAATGAAATTAAAAATAAAATTGTCTATTAAATTATTATTCGTTTCATTTTGAAGAGGTTTTGTGTTACGTTGTACTGAATATTTACCTCGAACAAACAATTGTGAATAGGATAGTCACGTCGATTATAGAATCCTCGGGAGCGAATCGATTGCGGATTGATAACTGCATGTAAAAAAACATAAAACAAAATTTTAAATCAGGATATCATAGAAATTCCTATGGATTTTCGTACAATTAGTAAAGTAAAATTTGTTTTAGATCCGCGAAAAAACGATTTATATGGAAATCAATACAAATTTTCCTGGCTACTTTGATTTATAGCAATTGTTTTTCATTTTATAAATATGAACAATGTGCCTAGTATATCATAATATTAATTCGGGATCATCACATTTCATAAACATCTAAATAAAATTTGTTTCTAATATACAAGTACTTAAATGAAATAATAATATGTCGCCCGCTCTGCTGTCCTCGGTAGTCCTTTAAAAATCTTGTGTTTTCATAATCTGTGTAAAAATTTGTCACGAGCAGCCGATAACTGATTGAATTTCTTTGTACTGTTCAAATGGTTTTTTATAACATTCTTTGTCATAACACCCGTCTCAGTTCACGAAAATTCATTTAGAGTTCTATCGTGGATACAAATTTTCATTATATTTCTCGCAAACCGCGAGCATTAGGACCTCCAAATGTTCTCGTATATGCAACCTAAGTAAATTAAAAAAAATACTAAACTAGGTAGTTATTTGTAAAGAATTGCTTATTGAAATATATTGTATATTTACTACAATTGTAAAAAATAGAAAACATGTCCGTCGCCATTATAATATATTATTCAATTACTTTGGGATGCAAGCAGTTTATCGGCAATATAATTTTATTAAATGGATTCAATGAATATTTTCGCGCCTTTCTCTGCGCGAATATCTAAAATTTCTTTTATTCTTTACCGATCGTAAATATTATTTTAAACCGAGTAACGTAATTTTTGCAATTTGTGCTATACGCTATATCCACTCGAAAATACGTGAGTGCAGAATTTAACAAAACAAACCACAAAGCTATACAAAAAACTTTCAATAGACTCGGATATAAAATAGCGTTTAGAAATAACGCAAATTACAACAAAAACTAAAAAGCAAACTATATAGACAGGTCTTAGAAACAGGTGTCTACACACTACCAACACATCAAAACAGAAAAATATCAACTCACAGACTTTGACCACAACTTGACAATATTGAATAAAGCCAGAAAAGGACACATACTCAACAGACTTGAAGAATTCGTAATTTAAAAATACAAAAACCGCAACATCTTATTAAATGACAAATTGAATACCAAAACTAACAGGATTTACGACTTATTATAGACAACACTAACTACAGTAGGAGGATCACAATAAATTAGTCATAACACTTAATAAACACATTCTATCACTTGTTTAATTATTTCGCAAAAAAAAAATTTTGAATATCTTAATTAAGAAATTTGTTCAAAAAGTCTAAAAATTACTCGATCGATTTCGACTTGTTTTAGGTCATCATCAATATATTATTCAATTACTTTAGGATGCAAGTAGTGATGCAAGTAATGATGACCTAACAAGTCGAAATCGATCGAGTAATTTTAAAACAAAAAAAAATGTTTGCAAAATAATTAAACAAGTGATAGAATGTGTTAATTAAGTGTTAATATGTTTCACCAAGTACCTACGGCACATAGCGTTAAAAGAATTAGACCTAAGATTAGTATATAAGCAGCGTAATTTTAAGACAAGTGTATTACTTGTAAAAAGGAACTGAAGAAGAAATATATTTTCGAAAACGATCTTCCTAATAACAAATAAATATTGTCACTCTAAGGAAATTTTTTACAAGTATTTCATTAAAACAATTTAATTCAATTTTTTCCAATCTTTGTAAATGGGCCAATGAAAAGCAATTTAAAATGGAATAAGGAATTTCCTTATTTTTGAAGTAAGACTAAAAAATAGTTTTCTCATCACTACAGGTTCCTTAAATCGCGTCAAGTTCATCAGATAAAACACAACCAACCGTTCTATCCTGAAGGATAACAAGAAGAACTTACTTGGCTGAAGGTTAATGAACAAACCCTCGAGACTTAGAATTAGGAAAACACGTGTGGTATATTTTATGGAACGAACAATTGAAATTCGCGAAATAACTTCCTAAATTACTATACTACACCTAATTGAAAGCTAATTTAAACAAATCGAAAATTTTGAAATGATGAACTTAATAAACTCAGAACTCAACCAGCGTTGTGCGTCCCCGCATATTTTGGATTTTTCGACGTCATGGCGTCGATAATGCGTCGGAAATTGCTTTTGGCGTCGACAATGTAGACAATTGGCCTAGAATATGTCGAGAATGTAGATAATTGGTAGATAATTACAGAATATTATATTGGTTTATGTTTCTACTTGTATATTATCGTAATATATTAGTTGTTTTGGCGGAAAGGTGATAGATCCAATTTTGGCAGTTAAAATTTAATATAGTATTGACAAGTGGAGGAAATGGAAATAATTTAAAACCATATTGTTTTACAGGAGATGATAAAAACGTTTTATTTGAAACTGAAATGACCTTCTAAAAATATATTAACACATATTATTTAATTAAATTGTTTAAAATTGTTTTAATAATCAAATATTTAGAAAACATTAACCCTTGTAATTAAAATTGTAGATACTTACTTATGAAACATAAAATTTTAAATGCATTAGGATTTATCTGCATTATATAATAGAAGTAAAACCATAATTTATTAAATTTCTTGTAGCATGCTTTATTATTCCTAATAAGTAGTCAGTTTAAACAACATTTTCACAGAAAATTCAGTACTAGCATTAAATGCAAACTTATTTTTCTTAAACACATAAAATTATAAAAAATAAAAACTTAACAACAAAATAAAAAGCGACTTTCTTATCAGTCTTAATGTAGAGTTCAGTCTAGAAATCCATAATTGCTTAATTATTTTAATTGTGCGGTAAACTATCATACAATCCCCAATAATTTTCGTGATTGTGCATTTTCATACTTTGTAAATCATTAAATTTTCTGTTCGATATATTTCTTCGAGTTGAAAATAGTTGAGGAAAATCTGAAACGTTTTTAAACATTTGTAGTTTTGGTCTTAGCTAATTCATCAGCAAAGTTTATTTTGTATGATATTATTCCATTTGATCTGTATTGCAATTGTCTCAAATTAGTCACGACATTATTGAGACCTGGGCGGATAGATGGATACATTTGGTTAACTGAAAAGTCCTGGAAAACATTAAATTCAGGTGAAAAAACCCGGTAAAGAGAAGGTTTCTTTCTTGTTTCGATGGTAATGTTATGGTAGTCGTTGGGAATTTGAATAGTTTTGTGTCTAAGTTTTTGTTCAATCTTAGCATGAACACTGTCGCATTCCATTTGAGTATGGCCCTTGACTAAACATTTTTGAGTAATAGTCACGTTGTGACCCATAGCGAGAGTTAACAACGCATTTGATAAAATTGAGTTCCTATTCTGATAAGTACATCCATCCTAATAAATTATTATTGGCAGTTTATCAGCAGATAGAAAAGAATTTGTTAAATAATTTACCAAAAACGAAGCAAAAACTGATGCTTGCAGATCAGCTTGTGTTTCATCAAACCAGTAGCATACCACATCTTTTGTTATTTTGTTAAAAATGGTGAAATTATGGCAAGCAAGGTTTGTTTTGAAATACATGCTACTAGCGTTAATGGCAGGGCTAATTTTAACAGCTTGCAAGTACATAAAAATAAGATGGCATAATCCAATCATTGCATTTTTGCTATCGTTTGATTTTTCCTCATTTGCCAGATTTTTCGCATTAATATGAATCTGCCACTCGTCTTTCGAAGGATTTCTGGTTTCATATGCAACACAAGTATCACAACGGTCTTTTTTGGGACTAACCAAGGCCAAATTCTTTTTGGTAAATTCTAACCAAAATTTAGTCCTTGATACGCATTGTTTAGCAAATAATTTGCAGTGGTTTGTATATTCGGCGTACAGAGCTGATTTTGTATCAAATTTTTCATTTCCAAGTATAGCTTATTACTGTCTTTTCTGCAATAATGACTTGGTAGCTTATTTAATGAATCCAAAAACTGGCACATAAACTCATAACTTTCATTCGATAAAGCTCGTGGTTTTTTTTTCATTGCGATCTACATTGCCATATTGTGATTTACGAACACTCTTTAAAACTCTTTGAATTTATTGGATCTGCTGTAGTCGCTCTTTGTGTTTGGTTTTCCAGCACTAAATTGCTAATATATTTTTTTATTCGTTTCGGTTTAATTTCCAAAAATTACAAAACATTTTGCGCCGATCTACAGTGCATCTTGGACCCATTTGACAGCCTTGTTTGACTGCGTCTTGTATTTGAATTACTTTACCAGTATCATTTGAAATTTTCCGATAACCTAGGTACTTTTTACCGAGCATACGTTTTTCTTTTTCTTGTTTTCTTTTCGAACTTCTGTTTGAAATATCAATACAATCATCATAACCGTCGTTCATTTCTATTTGATCGTTCGTAGGTTCCTCTTCGGACATAATATCAATGTGCAGTCTACTTTCCATTAATGTGTTTGGTTGGTCCATATACGTTTTTTTTGTGGAGTATCCTCAGAATCGGTATCTGGTAATTCATAATTGGAGTCTTACTGTTTTCGCCATCATCGGTAGTGCTATTATCAATTATATTAAATTGCATCGATTCCGTATTTGGTAGTTCTTCGATTACGGGTGATGGTTGAATGTTTTCCAAAACCACCGACAAATTATCGTTATCATAAACAAATGTGGCGTTGTCAAGAATTGATTGTCTCGTTTCAGGTGGCATAAATGTTGACATGGTATTCTCTGCACTGCCGGCGTCAAGTATAACAGTAGATACATTTTTGCTAATTATACAAGCATTACTTGTGCGGTTTTCGATTAAATCAAAAGGCATCGATTCCGTTGTTGATCGTACCTCGATTAATATAATTTTTTCATTATTACAAATAGGTTGCCCTGGGTCAAGTGGGCACATATCCATAGGTGTCGGAGGCTGTAGATCAGTCGGTGAAATATTTAAATTTTCGGTTAATATAGTTGCTTGCGACCGACTTTCGGTTATTTTTTCCAGTGCTAGTTTAACAAAAAGTTTCCATAATTTTAAATTTGTTTAAAAAATGAATCTAAACTGCAAAAACTTTTTTTTTGAAAATTTACTAAATTATAATTGGATATCTACAAAGAAAAAGACAATCTTATTATTTCACTTTTGTTTATTTACAACACATTTTAGTATTACTTATTTTATTAACTATTTTTATTTATTTTAAACTAAACAAAACGTTTTTACGTTATTAAACAATTAGATTACCTAAAATATCGTGATTTACTTCAAATAACTGTTAAATAATCCCATTTATTTAACGTATAACTCACCTGACTGCAAAAATTTACCAAAAATACCAAAAATAACGTAGATTTTTTTTTAAATGCAATAAAACAAAAAGTTTTCAATATTTTTCAAATTTATTTTTTCATTGTAAAGAACAATCCTTCCGATTAATTATGGAATACTATTTCATTCATATGACTGCCTCGGCTGGCCTTGACGTACCCCATACGGTCGGGCCAATTTATGAGCTCATTTTCGCTGGTATGCGGAATTATGTCTTCAATGCCAATGCGAATATTGTTCTTGAGAGCGTCAATCGTTGCTGGTTTATCGGCGTAACACTTATCTTTGACCGCACCCCAAAGATAATAGTCCAACGGCGTCAAATCACAGCTCCGAGACGGCCAAATCACATCAGCATTTCGGCTGATAATTCGATCTTCGAAGAAAGATCAATTGAAACGTGTGCTGTGTGGCACGGAGCGCCGTCTTGTTGAAAATGTTGCCTATGTCCTCCTCTTCAAGTGCCGAGAACAAAAAATTATTTATCATGGCGCGGTAGCGCTCACCATTGACAGTATCGGAGGCTCCTTGCTCATTTTCAAAGAAAAATTGCCCAATGATGCCACCGGGCCAAAATCCGCACCAAACAGTCACTCGTTGAGGATGCATCGGTTTTTTTACGATCACGTCCGGGTTCTCCGTGCTCCAAATGCGACAGATCTGCTTGTTTACATAGCCGCCAAAATGGAAATGCGCCTCATCCGAAAAGATGAATTTTTTGCCAAAATCGGCATCTTCTTCAAGTCGATCGCAAACCGAATACACAACTATTTTCGTTCAGCGGAAGGATAAAACTAACTTTCTGTCAAATCAGAAGTGACATAACCCTTACCATACTCAAAATAACCGCTAATTCAAAAAAAAAATTATTTGGCCCACCCTGTACTAATGCTTCACAAAATTTAATTTTTCTGTATGTTTTAACACGTTGAGAGAAATACTGAGACTAAAAAACTCAGCAAACATTATTTTCGTTACAGAAAATACAAAAAAACATTTTGATGAATTCTGTAGATACACATCGTTACCGGCGATACGTTAAATTGCCTTTCATTAAAAGAAGTACATCAGAAACAGAAAACCTGGTCCTTCATTTTTGTGCATTGCTAAATTTTATTTTTGAGTTAGATTTATCATATTAAACTTTATAATTACAAACTGTTTCATTTATTATATACTATATGCTTTAATCGATCGGTACTTATGAAAGTTGTAAAGAGTGCATTGAGAAGTTCAGAGCAATTCAATTTACAGAATGTCTTAATTGCATTTAGAACGGAAGTTATGATGATTTCTGGAAAAACACAAGAAAGCTTATAACCTCAAATTTTTGACTTCAAATTTTGATTAATTTTTTATGTTTTATTTTCAACGTTACACAGTCAATTTTTATAATAATTAAATAGTGTTTAAATTATATAATAGATAGCGCGCTTGTCATGAAGAAGTCATTATTTACTTTACATAAAGTAAAAAATAACTATGTAATTTACAAGTAAATTTCATGTAAATAACCGTGTAAAATACGCGCCCAACAGTGGGGACACCTACAATTATTAGAAGTTTTGAAAACATTTGTGATTTGGTCGGTTGTAAAAATTTAAACACATTTTATTAAAATTCAAAATCACAACTTTGCACAACAGTTCGAATTTGAATGGTATAATTTGATGTCCATGGCAGGTGAAGAGCGTCTCAATGTATAATGAAATGGCAAGTCACATAGTAATCTTTTGTGGCTAGTCATATACGATTCATCTATGAACTATCATATACTAATCATCTCTCTGATAAAATTCTAAATAAATTATATTGTATACTATAAAGATTAACCACTAAATTCACGAATTAACATGATTCGTGTTGCAGAAGCACTAAGATTAAATACAGAATATATTTACAGATGGCAGTACACACAATTTGAATGGATTGTTTTCGGTTGTGCCATTGTATACTAACAATATAATTTATTTGGCTGCTACCGACCGAGTTAAACTACTTTATACCATGTTTCCATGACAGAGCTAACCTAGGTTAACTCAGGTTTACATACATGGAAGCACAGATTAAGGTTGAGTTTCATTAAATCTGTTTTAACTCAACGAAATTAGTAAAGTTGACTTAGCTTCTAAATAACACTCATTGTAAACTATTAAAATACAGATCTTGAGTAAAAATATTTTAAAATTAACCTTGAAAATGAGTAAACTATCGAAATAAATATTAACATAGTTGTGAACTTAACTCGGTTTCATCGAGCGAGTTAACACCAACAAATGTTAACTCAACGAAACCTAAACCTATAATAACTCGGTACATAGGAACATGGTAATAGCTGACACCCAAAACAACTTTAATATTTATATACAATAGTTTGAACGAATTATTGTGATTCGAAATTGATAATTTTAGTTTTGTGATTTATTTAAAATAATAACAAAATTAAAACAAATAGGCTGTATTTCCCGCCGAAAAGTCTTGTCCGAAAGACTAATGACTCGTGCATGACTGCCATATAGATGCGTGACATGTCTGAGATGATTAGTATATGACAGATCGTATGTCAATCGTACATATCAATAATTATGCGCAATTTATGATTTATCTACATGTTAAAACCCCATGTAGGTACAAATTAACTGTGCAATATCTGCCATTTTTTGCATTGAGGTCTTAGCCTCGTGTTTTTCTACAGGGGTTCTATTTTAACCCTCATATTTAGAATTGATTTGATGATAAAATTTTTGCCAACTTTCTCCTTTTTATTATAAGTAAGCATAAAGAGTGGGAGCACTCGTTTTTTTACTTCATTGTTCTCACCTCTCTCTCGTTTTAGAATATTTATCGCATCTTTTATTTGCAGAGTTTTTGCCTTTAGGCCGTCCATTATATTCTTGGAATCTTACACGTTGTATGAAGGCCTCTGGTCATAACCTTAATTGCACGGTTGTTTTTATCTTCGTATGTGAACCATATTTTACCTTCCTCATTGCGATTTGTGGCTAGTGCTGTATATGTATCTGAATATGGTGTATTGATTTTCCACACATAATTGTTTAGTGACACTATTCCGTACTCCTTATTGGTCGCTGATTTCTAATGTACTAGCAAATTCTGTTATCCCGAATACATTAATTGGCAGAGGAGCCTTTTCTTTCGGTGCATGCTCTTGTGTTGGTTCTGGCTGTTGTGTGTGTTGCTGATGTGGTGGACTAGTATTAGTAATACCAGTTACGGTAGCTTGCGATTGTTCTCCAACTTCTGGCGAGAATTCCGCTCTTCGTTTTTTGGTAGGTCTTTTTTTCCTTTTCAGCACCCAATCTGTTTCTCTCGCGAGTTTCTCTTCAACAGTATGGAACTCGGTGTTATAACTGGTGTACATATGTACTTGCTTCGTTATAACTGATTAAAGGGTTTTCAGAAATTTCCATTTCCATTTCTTTGGGCTTCTTTAATTCTTCATTTTCCTGATTTAGTTTGGCAACCTCGCTTCTTAGTTGGGTTATATGTGTTTCTACTTCACTTAGTTTTCCGACAGAGTTCAGCGTTTTCATTTTTCAGCTGATTTGCTGAGTTAGTTTGTCTAGTTGGTGATCTTGACAACATTGAACTACTTATGAATGGGTATAGCAATGATTCGCTCACCCCAGAATTCATTGATCTAGCCTAGTAAGAGGGTAGATTAACCAGCTGGGTAATTGGCGTACCACCTGTGGTATTTTCTCCTTTTTCCGTTGTATTCATTGCTTTAATTGGTCAGGTTATACCTCCCAACACTAGGTCCCTGGCAGAACTTAACCACTGCAAGTAGTGCTCATCCCCCGCGACGTGGACGCGTCTACCAAGAATTGCCGAGGTATAAACAGTTACAGCCGAAGCCCACTGTGCGCCCACATCCGAGGGTCAAACCATTTTTTTTTTTGTCAAAAATCGTAATTTTCGCTTAAATTTCAGAAAATTAATCTAGATGTAGATTGTTGTACATTTAATTGAGTATGTTTTGGCTCATAGTCGTTTTCTCGTAAATGATAATACGTTTCTAAAATCTAAAATTACTGGGAGAAAAAGTATAGAAAAAGTAATTTCCGGTCAAATTTTTGCTAAACTGAGCTGGACCGATATTTCTGTAAAACAATTTTTGGAATTACTACCACGAAAAGACTGCAAGTCAATCCTCAAGCAACTATTCCGTCATTTGAGCGTTTTATTCCTGCCAGAGAAGAGACGAACAGTTGTCTCGTAGCTGATTCGCCTTTTCAATTTGTCTTTTCAAGTCAGGGGCGAGATCATAAACATCGACCGGAAAACATAAACGGGTTCAAAAATATTTTCAAACATGCTTGATTATAACTAATAAACGGGATCAGTACTTATGCCCGTATTACAAAATCCCGAATGGACAAAATCCCGTAGATCATAAAAAGACCGTATTCCAAAATCCCGTAGTATGAATTTGTTACGGGATTACGGGATTCATCAAATAAAAAAATATTGTTTAATTTAAAATATTTGAATTCATTTTATAAATTTTTTTAATTAACTGTTATAAAATAATATTATTTAATTTTAAATTATATTATTCGCGATTCTTTTCAAAAAATCGAGTTTATTGTATGTCGGATTAAAAGTGCTGTATATTCTTTTTGTGCTTTTGCTTTGTTTTACATATTTTTCTTCCTAGGTATTTTTTCTCCGCACTTTACTTTTTCCACTGTAATCTTGAAAATGATTAACTCCTTTGACAGATGTTCTATAATTTTATCCCAAAATGACGCTTTACTTACTTTTTAAATCCCGTATTCTATCATGATAAATCGGCTTCATCATGATAATCGCGCGATTTTAACCTAACCTAAGCCGTTTTATCATGATAGAATACGGGATTTTGAAATACGGGATTTTGGTAAACGGGATTTTGTAATACGGTATTATATCATACGGGTAACTGTACCTAACCACTAATAAACTACTGCTCCAAGCTGGAAACACCTTAATTAATAAATCATATTCAATACTAAGGACGAAATCGTCGCTTTTGACAAGCACAGTTAATCTTTTTCGTCTCTATTTCGTAAATAACACTTCCTTTTCTTAGAGACGAAAAAGTCGCGATGGACGAAAATTGTTTTACGCGATTAGTTGTAATTTTAATTTAGAACCTTTTAGTTCTTAGTGCTCTTTAGTGCTTTTTCGCATAAATGATGTACTTTTCAAAATATTTGCAAAACATGGAAAGCTTTTATGGAAGCTCCCACTATCGATGAACCGATTTCGGCCAAAAATCACTGGGATCTCCATATTTACGGACACGGCTTAAATGTGAAGTTTCTCTCCGATCAGCCAATTCGTATGGGTTGTAGAGACAGACATTTAGTCTGCATGGAACCACCACAACCATTACTATATTTTATTTCACTACGTAAAAAAAAATAATAAGCTGTATGCGTTCCGTAAGGTTAATTTAAGTTGATTTTAGTTTTGATTGTTCTTTAACAAGAGGATACTTTTAGTTGTGTTTTGGAGCCGAATGCTCATATTTGGTTCCACCTATTGAATAAATTTGTGAATAATCCATTGAGCGAGTATTGTTTTTATATATTTAGTTTACTGTTTGATGCTTTATTCGTTGTCTTTACTTCAACCACATTTGCTAGTTCTGTGCAGATTGCTGCATAATAAGTTATCAACTGACAGTTTGCAGTGTCGGGCGTGAGCAAATTCTTCCACTCTTTTCTATATAACAGATGCCTCATGCTGCCATCTGGTGATTTCTTTTTGATTTTACTTTTTTAGTCTCTAGCTACTGTCTTTGCTTGTAAAGAAGGCCTAAGCTTTCAAAACAAAAGGTTCTCTCAATTCAAATAAAACGTACAGTGTGTTGTATTCAAAATTCGACAAAAATTTTTGCGCTAAGTATTAATCAAGCATTAAAGAACTCTTTGATTTTATTTAAAACAGAAAATTGAATGTGTCAAAATTGAAAATTGATCTCGAGAGGCATAAATTATTTGTATTCATCTTAATTACTGTGATCCAGCCAGAGTGTTGATCCGAATAGTAATATTCGGAAGCGGATCGGATTCGGATTTTCAAAATCTATCAACCGTGGGATTTAACCACGAAACGCGGATATTAACCATAACCAAATTGCATGTATTGGGATGTACACCAAAATCGGCAAAAATTACATAGATTTAGATCAGCAGTTGAATTAATTTCAATATTCGAGATAATTATTTCTCTCAACCAAATTTGTTAGGAGAAGAGACATTATTTTATTTGAAATTTGAATGCGGCTACTTTGTTTTTTTGCAAAGGGTTCTAATCTCCATCCACCTTTTGTTCTTCTGGATTATAATGCAACGCAATTTTAACTGTAGGACACAGTTGAGTGACTAAATGTGAATAATTGACGAGGGAAGACAGTAGCATTTAGGACAATAACGAATAATGATAAATAATTTTGATCGTGCTTAAGGCTGATAACGGCTTGTGCAGTTCATAACTTGTTAGAAGTTCAATTTGAATTGCATACAATTTTGTTAGATGTTTCGGTTTGCAAAAAGTATTTTAAATATATAATTAAGTTTATTAAATTAAATTAAACAAATAAAATGAAAAACTTCACAGAAATCTATTAAATTCTATATAATTCCTCCGTACTACGAAATTTCTTCAGCAAAACTTTAATTCAAAATATTTCATCTGATTCACCTGTACAGATGTACAAAGCGGTTAAGAGTAAAATATTTTATAATATATCTGTTAAAAGTTACTGAACCATCTGAAATGGGGGTGTGAAAATTCAGACTTATTGTAAATATTTTTTATTTTATTTTAATTTTGTTGTTGAACAAAGACGATGAAAAATTATTTGCACTATGCATTAGACGAACTACGAAATTAGACAAGAGCAGAATAATAGGAATGTCTGTCGGTTATGTACATTTGCTTTATTATCTGAAAAATATTAAGTTACAAGATGAGGATGCGGAGGATTAACATTTTTATATTTGCATAAGCTTATATAGTTACTTATTATGTCTTAAGCTTAATTTTCACAAGAAAATTGTAATTTATCTTTTAGAAAATGATTGCTTAATCAAGGTTTAATATTTAAAACGATTATTTGTTTTGTTTATTTAGCAGAAAATTGGATAGACGTTTTTTATAAAAAACGTAAACTATGCAAAATCTATTACGTAATTATATGTACAAGATAAATGAAACTCTTGTAACCCAGATTAAAACAATACGTGTATTCTTATGTTCCTTAAACGAAAAACACTTTAATTAAATTTCCATGCAAGAAAAATACTAATTTTCACTTCCGAAAAATAATGCGACTCCTTAAGTAAACTTTTCCTACTCATACACAACAAGATATACTCAACTTAAATAATCAATTTTAGAAAATAAGAAAAATGTACCGAATTAGGATCACAACAGAGCAGCCACACAAGAAAAAATCACTTTCACAGCTGAAATTAATTTAAAATAAAAGGAAAACCGAAAACTATAAACTATACACAACTAATAAGGTGTGAAAATCCCAAAAATCCCTATATACACAAAAAAGCTCACAAAAACTAAAAATAACATAAACAAATTGGAAAACTTTTATTTTTATTATCGTTTACTAAATAAAATTCTCACCTGAAAACCGAACAAAAAAGTTGTTTTTGATTTCCAATCAACGACGGAAAATGAGCTGCTTTCTCTATAATATACACTATACAGTTTCCTTCCTACCGTGTATTCTTTTGAAAATGGTATACTTTAAAGTTGTGGGAGAAGAAACATTGTAATTCAATTTTTAATCAGGTCATCGTGTTCAGGGTCATTTCATTGTTAATTTAGATTTATAAATTTTAACTAAACCTGTTCAACAAAATTAAGTTTTCTTTAAAGAAATGAGAAAATTTTGGTCTGATAAATTTGTTCACATCGGCATTTTTGAAGTTATGTGTCGCTTTGTGTAATAATTTATTAACTGCAATTCATTTTTTCAACCTACTTCTAACTTTGTGGAATTTATTTAATCACGAGCTGTTAAATTATAGTATGAGTAGCCTTGTTGAAAATATGTAAACTTAACAATTGATATTTGAATAAATTTAACACCTGAATAATACTTTTCAACACACCACACCACACTTACAAAAAAACTTGGAACACCGAAGTAGCAGATGATTTATATAAAATCACCATATGTCTATTCAGTTTTAATTTATTTTTAATTCCTCTATTAATCTGCACTTTTTACTTAGCATGTGGATACAATAATTCGTCGTGCAGTTCTAAATCCAACAGTTATGGCAGTATTAAATAAAACAATTATTAAACTGGTTAATTTTTATTATCTTGGTTTCATGGTTGGAAAACACTATAATCGACCAAAGAAAAACTATACAAATCTCATAATAATGTTGCTAGCCGAAAACCTAGTCCGACTCTCAATCAATTTTACCGAGGAAATTTTGATCTAAAATAAATAATTTTCTTTTGCATTTACATAATAAGTATACAAATACTATTGTTACGAATTACGGGCGTTCGATAAGATTCGTAATAGATTTTGCAAATAACAACACTCAGCGTAAAGTTCCAAATTTTATTTGTTTGCGCCTCTTTTACACTTCTTGCCTACATTCACTATTTAGTTATTATCATTTTGTTTCGCTACTGTATCATTGTACACGGTTGAATGTGAACTGCATTGTTGATTTGTCTTTATTATTTAATCTTTGCCATCTGTTCTGGGGGCGAAAGCACTCACTCCCGAACTCTTTCGCAGTTCGCTTTTCACGTTCTTACCTGATGCAGTCACCTGCACGAAATCGAGGACGTACGGCTATAGGTCTGAGTTTTGGAGCCTTCTGCACATTGCATAGCTCCGTGCCAGCCTATAGTACTGAGCATATAAGATGAGTTGGCCCATAAGTTTTGCACTCCGACAGAGGGTCATAGTTGTATTTCTTTTCATCACAGATCGTAATCTATTTATGAAAATGCCCTTTGCAAACTGCCTCCGTCGAGATTCGACCCCGAGCCTGGACCTCCCGATCCAAACACCAAAGCTTTAATCACTGTGCCGTTGGTCGGTACTGTTGACTTTAAAATGTTCAACTTATACTGTCTTACTTATACTTATATACATACTTGTGCATTCGAGATGATTTAATTTATTGTACGCGTCGATGTATATTTGCGAGCGTTGATGAACGGCTTTTTTCTTTTGATATTCCAGTATTCCCCCTCCACATGGAATACCATTATAAAATTTATTAACGTCGCCGCATATTTAATATTCTCCCATTAAAGTTATAAACTTCGAATGAGCTCGAATTCACTACCATGTGGATGATTACACTTAGTAGTTTACACCTTTACCACTCATCCACCAAGCGTTATATCCTTGTGTACCAGCTACATCGGAGACGCTTTATAGTTTAATAATCCAACTCTAATGTTGTAACTCGTACTGTCTTTATTTAGATATTTTTAATCAAGGCTGCATTTGTTTAATGCACCTAGAGTACCAGGCAATACTGCTTGATACTGCTAATTTGCTACTTTTTCACTGTTGAGGCTTCACGAAAAAGATTATAAAAAAACATCATTTATTTGATTATACTGCCATCTATAGTTAAAGATCGGAGTGATTGACAAAATGACGTCATGTAGCAAAATTGTTAAAGTTATAAGGCTCTTAATATTCTAGGTACTCTGATTTTTTACAACAATACATTCTTAAATTGTGTAGTGGGAACTCTAGAACGACAATTGGAGATCTTTCAAATATTATTTGAAATTAGCTATTTACAAAATTAATTAAGTTGATATTAAGATATTTATTTAATAAACCAGCTGGCATGAACAATTTTGGGGATATACAATACAACAACAATAAGCATGATTCAATGAAATTTTTCTATTTTGCATTTCTTCTATGCTGCTGCTTTTACTATGCAAGTTAATTTGCAGAAAAGCAAGCAAATTATCTAATCTCTTTCAATATTTGGTTTTAACATCTAGTTACCTTATAAATATTAGAAGAATAGAAGAAAAGTGAAATAGAAGATGTTGAAGGAATCGACACCAAAGATTTGAAATACCTTAAAATATTAAAATAAATAAAAGATTAATTTAAGATTTAATTAAATTAATTTTAGCTGCAATATCTTCACTACAATTGCATAATGTAATTTTTAGGGAAATAACAACCATCGACTTTTACACCGACGAGTATTCACGTTGCACCTGGTAAAAAATGCTTTCCGTTCCACGATTGCATCCATATTGAAGCGGAAGTAAGTAAAGTTTTTTTCGAATAAAATGGGTTGCGCAGAGACGATACCACGAGCCGCTTCGAGTATTGTTTGTTTTCTAGTAGCCATAACGCATTCTGTGTGCAGTTATGTAGTTGGATTCGCGGAGTATACCTAAAAACCGTTAATTAAACGGGTAAATATCCCTTTCTGTAATTGAATTTTATTTAGTCTTCGTCCAGTCAGCCATGTTTTTGTCACTGTTATGACTAGTCAGGTCCAAGTAGTTTTGCTTATTTATAGCACCCCCAAATCTAAGATGAGGCCAAGTTCTGTGTAATGCTTTACCGAGATTGGTTTGCCTTTCAAACAGTAAGAATATAGAAAACTTATTATTTTTAATACATTATGTTAAAAAAAACGGAAATTGGCCAATTAAAAAGCCTGCTTAAAGGGATTGTAAAAACTTTTTGTCGCTAAGTTGGCTAAGTGCCCTCTATCTTAACGTGAGCGCGATCTGTCATTTAGTTTGTTTACAGTGCTCTATTTCGTCGAATAAATTTCGGGCATATGAGTGGTACAGTGTCTCCAAAAGCGGTCGAGATGTGGCGGAAGATTTGCCTCGCTCTGGATCAATGTCTTCAACTGAGGTTAACATCGTCGGGAAAATCGTCATTTAGGTTTGAGAGAGATAGCAGCTGAACTTTCTGTGTCTCACGAATCAATTCGTAACATTGTGCATTTCGAATTCTTGTCAGAAGGTCAGACAGTAATCAAAGAATATGAAAAAATGAACGTTATGCGGCGTTTGAGAGAATAAATCGTTGAAAAAGGTCAGGTTTGCGGAAAGAAAACTCATGGATTTTGCACCACGACAATACACCATTTCAAAAGAAATTTTGGCCGAACGAATGTTTGGCCAAAAACTCAACAAATATCATTGAACAACCACCGTATTCACCTGATATGTCTCCGGCTGACTTTTTTATCTTCCCGAAACTCAAATTATTACCTCGAGGCACCCGTTTTCTGTCGATAGAAGACATAAAAGACTATTCATTGCAAGAACTAAAATCGTTTCCGTAAAATGCGTTTGAAAAACGTTTTGATGATTGGATATTCGTTGGGCGCTATATTTCAGAACGAGTCTACTTTGAAGACGATACAACAAATATGAATGGATAATAAATATTTTATGTTTTATTGACCGTTACTTTTCTGTCAGTGCAGTTTTTGTTTTAGCCGTTTAACGCTGGTTTTATATTATCGGTGAGCAAAGTAAATTTCTTTCAAAAATGTGTCCATGGATATATTGAAGATTGGGGAGTGACGAATATACAAAATTTAATTATTTCTGTTTTATTATCAAAAGTTACCGAATAAAGCTGGCCATTTTATTTTAGGCTCCGGCAGTCGAATATGGGAATATTAACGCTCGATGAAATTCTAAAGACCCCTTTGCTAGAACAGTGACGGGAATACCACTGCTATTTCCTGTTTGACTACTCATTTTATTTGACTGTGCCTCAGAATCGCGACATACATTTAGGTTTAGGCCGCAGTTTAATTTTATCTTGTCTGGGGGAAAGAAACCGTCTTGTAAAAATAAAGTGCTCTAGGCTGTAACCTCACGAGATAATCAGTAGGACTGTAAATTGACACGCCCGTAAAATTCACGGGAAATTAGGAAACATATCGCAAATTTTCAGTAAGAAAATTGGTTGCAAAATAACGAAAGAAAATATACTCTCACTATTCGATTATCATTAATTTGAAAAAAAATTGTTATCGACATTTTGAAAATCAGACACTTTTATAATTTTTCATGAGACACAATGAGGCGATTAAAACTATTCTGATTTGCTTGAAATTTGACAGGAAATATATGAATTTAGAGAAAAACTATTCTAAGATCATAATTACCATTGCACCACCCAGAAAATTCACAAAAAAAAATCGACTCAGAAAAGTATTCTGGCAGGGTTGTCATAAAATGTCTTACTTTTTAGGAATCAATTACCATTCGGTTTCGCGTAAACATTATCGTGTTTCACATTGGCTGCGTTTTTACTCGTAAAAATGAGACATAAACTAAGTCGAAAATAGTGATGGTACAACACCTCAGCTTTGATTCTTCATTGATGTTGTAATAATTTGTTTAATTTAATCTGAATTAAAATTTGACATATAAATGTTTTATTATCAATACACAAAAAATAAAACATGTACATCGAAAAACTAAAACCAAAAGCTGTTGCTTTGAGATATTAAAGTAAAACCCGCTTAGTTTTACCAAAGCAACACACCTGATAAAGCCGTTCCAATCGAAAATCGCTAAAAAAATTTAAACACTTAAACATTTAAACAAAATGTCAAAAATATAACTCGGTAACTTTTTATGCGATTTTACTTTCATTTGGGACACAGCATAATAAATCAATCATTCGTTCGGATTTAATTTTTTGAAATTTTATCGAGAGCCTTTTCTTAAATATCACAGACAAAAGCAGATCATACACTGGAAACTATTTTTTTGTTCAAATATCGAGGAACCCAAGCACCTATCCAAAACAACAGAACACAACAAAAATTAATGGGCTTTTCAAATACTGATGCTAGTTTTCTATGTGTATGTACATTTTCATCATTTTGATCTTAGGCCGAATTTATTTATACGTTTGAATGAATTTTTTTTTTCCTTTATTAATTACAACTGAGACTGTGCTCATCTAGCAATTTATCTTTCAAATATACAAATTTTACATTTCTTAAATAATTCTGAATTGTTGGGGTGAAACCAAACGGTTAGTCCCCGACTTCTTTCAACGACAGGGTTATCTATCATATGGCGAATATATGGGTTTCCATGTTCGTATAGCCCTATTTTGTGTTTGGCGGCGTGCTTTTTTATTTCATCTTTGATGTATTCTATTTCTAAGTCCCTGTGAAGGTCTTCATTTCTTGTGTACCAAGGAGCATTTACGATGCTACGAAGAACCTTATTTTGAAACGTCTGTATCATTTTGGCGTTTGTTTGCTTAGTACATCCCCAGAGTTGAATACCGTAAGTCCATATCGGCTTCAGTATTTGCCGATATAGCAGCAGCTTGTTGTATATTGTAAGCTCAGAGCCTCTACCTATGAGCCAATACATTTTTCTGAACTTAATATTAAGATCTTCTTTTTTATTTTTGACGTGCTCTCTCCACTTGAGATTGGCATCGAGAGTCGTGCCCAGATATTTAGCTTTATTTGCATAAGGCACCGGTCGTGAGTTAATTACTTTCGGTAGATGGGATTTTGATATGTAAAGTTAATATGCGTGGATTTCGTCTTATTAAACTTGATTCTCCAGCGCTTAGTCCAGTTACAAACCGCATTGGTAATCTTCTGGAGTTTGTTCGTTGCATCAGCGACATTACTTCCAATGACGATGATTGCTGTGTCATCTGCAAAGGTGGCTATGGTTCCTTCATCTGTTGTTGGAATATCCCTTGTATATAATAAATACAGGATTGGTCCTAAGACACTTCCCTGCGGGACACTGGCAGAGATTTTCTTTAGTTCGGAGTATTCATCCTCATATTTCACACGAAAATTGTCTATTGGATCAATAAGATCTTAGTATGGCATAGAATTGCCTCGGCAGATTTCTATGCAGCTTGAATTCCAGTCCACTGTCCCAAACTTTATCGAATGCTTGGGCGACGTCCAGAAATATGTAGGAGCATACTTTTTTGCGTTATAACGTTCTTTCAATAACGTTGGTGATTCTATGCACCTGTTCAATTGTGGAGTGCTTTTCCCTGAATCCAAATTGATGTGGAGGAATTAGTTGTCGGTCCTCAATTATTGGTTTAAGTCTTTTTAGTAATAATTTTTCAAAGAGTTTTGACATAATTGGCAGCAATGAAATTGGCCTGTATGATTTTTTATCGTTAGGTGGTTTATCCGATTTTGCTATCATGAGTACTTCTGCTACTTTTGATTGCCACGGAACATATTTTAACCGAAAGCTTGCATTGATTATGTATAATAGCTTACGAAATCCTTTATCTGGTAGAGCCTTAATTATTTGGAAAGTAATAAAGTCATATCCTGAGGCTTTTTTAACATTCATGTTGCTTTTCACTTCTTCTTTTAATTCTTTGAGAGTTAGTGGGCGTATATCAAAATCATCTAGCTTTTGGATTGGCATTATATTTTCATTGGCTGTTTGCCTTGGTAGTGGTTGGAAGGTATCCTCGAGATAATCCGCAAACAGATCAGCCTTCTCTTTAGGGCCTCTTGCATAAGATCCATCCTCCGTTTTAAGTGGAGGTACTTGCATTTTGGATCTTTTGAGTCCCTTCGTCGCCTTTCACAGAGAATAATCAGAATTTTTTTCATCGGTTAGGCTAACTAGATATCTGTTGATTGATGCATTTTTAACTTCTTTAAGAAGAGATTTGAGACTGTTACCTAAATTGTTAAGAATTGTTTTGTTCTCCGGTATTCTAGTTATTTGCCAGGTTTATGTGCCCATCGTTTTTGTCTTACCAATTCTCTAACTTCCATTGGGTAGGATATGTTAAACTTCTTCTTATTTTGTATAATGGGGGTACTTGCCAAAACAGCATAGTGAATTGCTTCATTGAGTTGTTCTAATTCATCTTCCAAGTGGTGGGGATTTCTTATCGGCACCTGAAGAATGATTTTTTCCTCCAATACTTCACGAAAAAGATCCCAGTTTGGTTTTGAATTTGCTAATCTGAGCGCACTCTCCCTTTGGATTACCATTTCACTGACTGTCATGATAACCGGGGAATGATCCGATACTAGAGAATTACTGTCTTCAATGTGAATGTAGTTCTGGGATATACCACTTGCTACATAAAAGTCTATTAGGTCAGGTATCTTCGTTCCGTCACTGGGCCAGTATGTTGGGGAACCACCAGAGTAAAAATCACATTCTCCTTTTCTAGGTCAATAGTTGTTTTACTAGATTCGGCTATTTGCAAAGTAAAATTTCCGGTGGCATCACTTATTTCGTGTAATGTTTGTCTAGGTATAGCGGTAGAAAAATCGGCTTGGTCAGCTACCGATTTGCTTCTATTTTTCTTTATCGGTGATCTTTGTAAATTTGGTCTTCTCTGGAATGGATTTGATGTTCCCTGATAATGCAATAGATGGCCCTCCCCAGAATCCATAGGGCTAGTCTCCACAGAGAGTGGATTTACCAATGTTGATATTGGTGTACCACCTGGGGTATTATTTCCTTTTGTTTGTACCATTGCATTGTTTCGATTGGCTAATTAGCTATTCTGCTTCACTACTACGAAGGGATTGGGTACCGCAACCGTTCATTCTACAAAACATTACTCAGAGTACGCCCGTATCCATTTATGAATACTTCGTGGAGGCTGTCAATCCCGTACTCCAACTCCGTTTGAATGAACGAACGAAGAAGTATGAAGTCGGCATGATAAAACAAATGAATAGTTGTTTTATTTTTTCAAGAATAACAAAAAATTGCGTTCATAAATTTACAACGCACAATCCCCCCCACCAATAATTTAGTTTGTAGGTAACAGAAAGAAAACAATCGGAAACAATTTTATGACGCTTATTGATCCGGTTCAGTTCAAATTTTATATGGAAAACTTGATCCAAATATTGTATTGGATCACAAATGTTGATAACTAGTAAGCGCGTTAGTGTTGTTTCACGAGATACGAACTGAACCAGATCAGATCGTAAGCCAAGAAATACGGCTAATATTATGTGGTCGGATTCTCGTTCAGTTTACTTTAGTTAATCGCTACGGGCCGCAAAGCGAATCAGTATTTTAGGCGGCATAATAATGGGTCGTTACTATTAAGTTTGGTGTTTCCGGAAATCTTTATTTCTAGCAGTTCCAATATGGCCTTGTAGTGCCAACCACAACGGTAGAATTATCTTGACATTTTTATGGTCAGTTACTATCACGTTTGGTTTCCGAAACGCGCTTTCTGGAAACCTTTAAGTAAAACAATTCATGTATTAGACCAAACACCTGTAAGCCTGTAGCCCCAGTCAGCACAATATATGTTTAATAATAATGATGATCTGTTACTATTAGGGTTGGATTCCTGAACTCTTTATTTCCAAGAATCAATAAAGGAAATACGTGTCAAATGTATTGACCCATTCAAATATGAGTGACGAACATGATGAAAAGTGGTTACTACCAGGCTTGGTTTCCCGAGCTTCCGGTTCTTGGGAACCACGAAGTAAAACTGTTCATACATTGAGCCAACCACATGTGAGCCTGTAGCGCTAATCAAAATCGCACGATTGACTTCAAATTTTCATGGTGCGCAGGCAGCATAATGGTGAGTCATTAGTATTAGGTTTGGTTTCCGGAACATTTTATTTCCAGGAGTTATTAAAGCAAATGCCTGTCAAATGTATTGGCTCAATCCAATACGAGCTTGTAGTGCAAATCACACCGCTACGATTACCTTGAAATTTTTATCGTTAGTTTGATTTCCGGAACTAGAAATTTCTGCGAACCTTGAAGTAGAACAATCCATGTATTGGGCCAAACTCGTGTGAGCTTGTAGTACTAATCAGAATAGTACGATTAACTTGAAAATCGCATGGTACGTAGGCAGCTAGGTTACTGCTAGGTTTGGTTTCCGGAACTAGAGTGTTGTACGACCCATGAAATAAAGCAGTTCATATATTTGGCCAAACAGGTGATAGTCCGTAGCGCCACTTAGAATGATGCGATTGACTTGAAATTTTCATGGTGCGTACGAAACATAATGGCGAGTAGGTTTCCACTAAACCTAACAATTACAATTCATTACTCCTGAAAATAACTAAGATAACTCCTGAAAAAAAGAGTTCCGGAAACCAAAACTAATAGAAACGACTCATCATTATATTTCGTACGCATCATAAAATTTTCAAGCCAATCGTACCATTCTGATTGGCGCTACAGCACGTGTTTAGCCCCGTATAGGAACTGTTTTACTTCATGGTTCCGGAATCTAAACCTAATAGTAACGAGTCGTCATTATGCTGCCTATGCACCATACAAATTTTAAATTAACCGTACCGTTCGTATTTGTGCTTCAGGCTCACTTGTGTTTGGCTCAATACATGAAACCATGCAACCAAGCAAATTTCAAGCCACTACTACGACCGTTGTGACTGAAAATTTAATTTTATTCAAATAATAGGCTCGCATGAGCATCTAACGTTAGTGTTGTCGGATGCAATAATTTATTTTTTCTAAGATAACTTCCTGAGCGAACTTCACATACATACATAATAATTCCAGCATTGTTGTGTTGAAAGGCGAGTATCCGTCGCGGGGATTCCACCAGTTCAATCGGACTGGTGTTGTCAAAGCAGCTAGTTCTTCCATGTGTATTGGTTTCACTTGGCTGATGATGCCCATCACAAATCA
Source organism: Nephrotoma guestfalica (assembly GCA_963691935.1). Classification (NCBI taxonomy): domain Eukaryota; kingdom Metazoa; phylum Arthropoda; class Insecta; order Diptera; family Tipulidae; genus Nephrotoma; species Nephrotoma guestfalica. Next base: position 137,287,645 of record OY829913.1, on the reverse strand, counting down.
GAATGCTCAAATAGTGCAGTTTTTAACACTTCCGACACCCTTTTACTACGACTGAAATTTATCGGCAGTAGTTGAATGCTTAAAAATTTCGAGTATAAGTTTTCACATGAACACACGGTATATTAGAAAAGGATTTGTTGAAAATTATTATTAAATCAAAATGAAAATGTTTTGTATAAAGAAGAAAAATTAGGAAAAACAATTTTTATTCTACAGTGTTTTATATACGAGTATATAAAATATTTCTTCTTCGTCAATTTCGGAGTTTTTCATTAAATCGATATTGAATATTTGAGACAAAAATGAATAAAGTAGAATAATAAAAAAAGGAAAAGTGTAATAGATATAGAACCAGCATTCGTAAATGATACTGAGAAAAGATTAGGAAAAAGGTAAAGATAACTCTCGTATTCATATATACAAACATACACATACATAATATGAAATCAAATTATATTCCCAATTCAGGGAATTTTAGTTTACCATTTTCATTTTGATTTCCATCTTTCGTATTTCGGTTTCAAGAGTTTAGGAATTGTAATGAGATTTTATCCGTCTAATACACTTTGTACATTCGTATGTAGGACGTTTGTTAATTGAAGAGCTTTTTCGTTTTACGATGATAATTACTAGTAAATTGTATAACACACAGTTGTGTATTTTATCTTATTTAGGTTTATATTAAAAATTGTTATATTTGGAATAATTTATATTAAATGCGAAATTTCGTTTTTTTGATTAATTAGATGTTTCGCAATTTGATCTAAATGTAATTTTATACACAAACATACGTTTACTATTCCTGTAAATTGAGTTGAAATGCAAATTAAATCATTTCAACCGAACTAACATCTAGATCCATCCAATTAAACAAACGTCTTTAAATACGTATGTACATACAATTTAAAAGCTTACACAAAAAGGAAAAGCAAAAAAGCTTTCAAAAAGTTTTAAAAAAATTATAAAACAAACTTGAAGTAGAGCACTGATAAATATGCGGTGGTAAACTTCAAAGTATATTTTTTTCACTAAAAATTAATTCAAAAGCTGCAAAGTTTGTAGGAAGAAAGCTTTTTAATTTTATAAAATAGTCGGCGAAATAGTTGATGATTAAAATAAACTTATGTGTGTTGTAATTACCAGTGAGTCCAATTAACGGCTTGCGTTTTCGTTTTAACTTAACTAGCTGTTAACACTTCTAATGTTTTATTTAACTTAACTCCTGATTAAACTTTATTCTTAAATTTATTATTACTGGAAGCCTTCGGTGTTCTTATCGTTGGGCGTGTCTGCCAATTAACGATGAATACGAGTCTAATAATTTCTTTAGTTTAGCGTCGATTAATATATGGAACTAAATTTATATTATTGAAATTTGAGGCGGAATTTGATTGATTTGTATGTAAATCGAAATCGTAGTTAGGATTTCAGAACTCACACGAATTAATTTGGGTTCTGTTGCTCAGCGAATCCATTTGCATTTCCAGGAGTTTCGATTTTTTCAATATTATCGTCTTCCCTTTAATTTATACAAAGTTCAGTTTGTGCGTCTACGCGCATGTTTAAATTTTGGAACTTATAATTCAGGTTTTACACATAAAAAAATGGTGGGCTTAGTACGTTTAATTGGAGTTTCCATGGTTTTCTAAACCGGTATTGAAACACAGAATTGAAGCAAATGTTGCCAATACCGAAACCACATCACAATACCGGTTGTGTACTATTTTAAAAATTTTTAACTCTAAGCTGATTCTTGTTTGTAATAAAAAGCAAACACAAAATTTATTTATATTGCAAAACTATAAAAATTTATTAGTTGCTTTATGTGCTCATAGTGGAACGTAGCAATGCGAAACTCTTGGAAAATGTATACACTAATTAAAATTTTTATGGTTGCATTATCTCTAGCGTTCTCAATTCATCTATTGATGACATAGATACTCGTAAGAATTACTTCCCTGCATTTCTGTTATTTTACGTTTCTTTGTGTTCTATCTTTCCTATAATATCATCGTTTTCTAGCAATATACTTAGAGCAGTAACCGAAACGGTTTGAAATCTATTAAAATACCCCCCTCCCCTCAAACTTAAGTTTGAGGCAGTAAATCCACAGTTGTTAGTCCATAATATAATTGGACGAAGGCGAAAATTTTATATTCGATTTTAAATTCCTAATTAAGAGAGAAAAGTATTAGTAGTGTATTTTGCTCTAGCAAGTTTCCTCTTTATCAAAATATAATCAATACACGACAGATTTTCAATGACATCATAGAAAAAATTGTTAATGAGTGCAAGAACGTAGCATTTCGATCGAATTTCAAATCTGCGAATTTGCTTCAACTGCATCATTTTTTCAAACTGTCAACCGTTCGCAATTCCATATTGCAAAAACACGCCCTCACTGACCTCAATGATATTTTGTAAATGTTAAAACTTTGGCTATCAAAGAGCTAAGTAAGGATAATTCGACGAGTCTAACCAGTGGGGGGCGTACGAAAAATGTAATTTAAACAAACATCTGCTTTAAATGTAAAGATGTTGAATTCACTTAAAAAGCGATATGATGAGTAACACAATAAAGAATTGGTGCCTATTAAGGGTTAGGGAGATATTAGCAGAAACCAAATTAAAAAATATCAGAAAATCGAAAATTTTCATTAATCTTGCAACCTTCAGTACGCCAAAAACATAATTAAACAGAATTTTGTAAACGTTTCTGCTCGTGTCGAACCATCCGATTTAGGAGTTATGGTTTCATTCTAACAACGTGGTTCTGACGTATTCTCAGAATTTCAAAAATAGTTCAAGCCGTTTAAAGCAAATGGAGTTTGAACATTGAACTTAAATAAGCTTAATGCTGCTTTAGAAACAATTCAACCAACTTTAACATCTAAAAAATTCCAATAAGATTCTGTTTTAACTCATAGTGGCGAAAGACAAATATTGCTATATGGGTTTACCTCTTACCAGAGAAACTACATTTGTTACCACCTATGTCACTATTTATCTCATTTCCTTTCGAAAATATGATAGTTAAGAAAAAAATACTAGAACTAAACTAACTGTTATATTCTTTTCTAACTTTCAAAGTGTCACCTGCTGCCTGAAAGAAAAGTCATGAAAAACCACAGGCCAAAATTAAGTAGATTATGATAACTGGAGCCTATAATTTCTAAACGTTGTGCAACTGTGTACCTTTCTATAGCGATTTGCCAACCAATACTGAACACAAATGTCAATTTTGAAGCGAATCTGAAAAAAATGGACACAATTTTTGTTAATTTATTTAAATCTTATCACATGACAATTTATTATTAATGATGGTAGTGTGGGTTTACAAGCAATCAATATTCTGCTCCCAATAACGAGCCTTCATTTATTAGATGACTAGCTCACCCCGTTTAATTCTTTTAAGGCGTCTCAGGTCTTGTGTTATGTCAAGATGTTGCATTGCTGCACTGTTGCCGTGTTGCAGTAATCTTCTTTCATATTTGATGGCAAATTTCTGGATCACTTCATCAATCCATTTAATATTTAGGTCATTGTGTAATTCCTCGTTGGTTACGTAGCGGTGAGCATTCGTTATTGCAAGTAGAATTTTGTTTTGACAACGTTGAATAATTAAACGGTTTGATTGTTTAGTGCCACGATAGACATAGTAGAGGTAATATACTGTACATCTGTCAAAAAATTACAACAACAAAAAGTTCAATATTGCCGCATTCTGTGATGTGTTTTCGACATAAATACAGTAAGAGACGAAAATATAATTAAATTAAATATATTTTTAAATGAAAGTGATTTTTAATCAAGTAATCGTTTTATTTAATTTTCTTTTATTTCTATTAATGCTTTCTATGTCACTATTTAGATTTTTAATTTGAAAATACATCCTTCATCAATTTTTCGGTAGGTTTTTTAAGGCTACCTTCAGATATTTGATTGGTCCAGGTAAATGAGGAATCTTGGGATGAATTTATTGCGGAACTAGGAACTACCAACTCGGGGATTTTAACTCTATGGCATATGTATCCTGCCAGATGTTTTAAACCGTCGTATTGAAGTGATTCTATTTTATCCTCATTTGGAATACGCGTTACATTTAAATTCGACGTCAGAGTATCGATTTTGTTCGAAAACGGAGACTTGAGAGTTAAGAGTTTTGCTGCTGTTTCGCTAACCTACTAGATGCACAAAATTAATGTTATTGTTGATTGTTGTTTGAAAATAATAATTAAATTTTATATTTACATCTAATGTGCTGATGAAACAACAGAAAATCTCCCAACTCTCAAGTCTCCGTTTTCGAACAAAATTCGTATACATGGTTCTTAGTAAGTCACCACTTAAATTTCCAGCGGTATCCAAATCCGGCGTATCATCGACCATTGTATTACCACCTAAAGATATCCCTTCATTTCGACCAAGTATATGTGATCTATACATGAACTCAGAATAACACCAAAAAAATTCTCCTCAACATCTTGGTTAAGTCTGTACGTGAGAAGATATGAGATACCATATTGCGCCTTTAGTTCATTGTACAACATTTGTACATTATTCATTACTATAATACCTGCAGAATATAAAAATCATTAGCTTGGAGATTTTATTTTGGTAAATAATGTCTAAACTTTTTGGATTGGAAGCATACTGGATTTATTTTGCGTACTCATTGTGAACATAGTTTCGTTCATTTTTTCGATTATCCCAAACTGAAGTGTCTCGGAAAGTCCAACACCTTGAACTCGCGGTCGATTGTCTTCATACGGACCCTTACGTTCAGGCAATCAAGCCAATCGTTAACCTAAAAGAAAAAAATTAACTTCCATTTTGAAGTTCTCAGAACATTTTAACCAATTTTGTGATTTAAGTTCAACCAAACAGCCAGCTCGCAAAATTGCGCTGGAAATTGTGTGCGAAAAAAGTTTCGTCGCCAATTTAATTTTTTGCCGCTCTGCTGCTTTCACGGTCAAATTATTTGCTGATATTTTATATGCTACACTTAAATCTGATTTGTGATAGGTTTTCTCTAGTAATGCGGTTATAATTGTTTTATCGATCATCAATCATAAAGCCACTATCAACAAAATTATTACCAATCAATTTAATTAGATGTGGTACATCGGCAAAAAGGTATATATTTTTTGTTACCTCAGCTGGATTTTGAAACGACGTTGCTTTAACAATTATGTTTCTCGAATTAAACCTTGATTCGATCCACCCAAATCACACACGACCGCTACGAGTGGATTTTATAGTACCGAACAGAACGTCTTTGGTCATCTTTTGGTCGTATTCGTAATAAATGGGCTGCTTCCAGTTCCCGAACAATCCACGTACCCAACTTGGACGAATCTGGCAGCTTTTAAAGTTTCGTCCTTAGATTTATCGTAGCGGATAATTCTTCTTAAGGAGCAGACGATATGCTGTTGGTCCTGCTGCGTATATTGAGATGGCGTTAGCAATATCTTCTATTGTCCATTTGACCCGCTTTTTTGGGCATTCCAGCTTCATCACTTGGCCTTTGGCAAAGATACGATTTATGGAATCAATTACTTTATCGTTTTTCCAATGTTGTTTCCTCAAAGCAGCGATTTCGGCTTGCCTTGGAATAACTTCTTCCGTTTGTACACTACAATTGTTGCTGCACATGGTAACTGAATTTGGAAATGTGGTTTGTGTAGATTTAATAGCATCAATATAATTGTTGAATCGGCAACATCAATGTCCATTTCTAAATTTATTGCCAAATCACTATGATCGACATCGGCTTGTGGAGTTCACTATCTTTCTTATCTTTAACGTTGTTTTCACTACAGCCATAAACAACACAACACATTTTTGAGTAATTTTAATAGTATCACTTATTAAAAATTAAATTTAATTTACCACAAAAAATAATTTCACAAATAATCACAGCTTCTTAAACGAATAAAATAATACACAACCATCACAATTGGTAGTCATTTTGAGAGACCGATGAGTATATTACCTGTATTACGTGTAATGTGGTTTAGTACAGTCTTAGAGCTGGATACCATAGGTCCGAGTTGGTTTAATTTCGATTCGTAGATAAGGCGTTTACAGTACAGGCTAAGCTTGGAATGTGTTGCTATTAACCAGTACATCTCACGTTGTTTTATTTTAATTTTCTCTGCTTTTTGTCTAATGTGGTATTTCCAGTTCAATCTTGAATCAAGATGCAATCCGAGATATTTAGCAGATTCAGCTTGGGGTATTTGTGCCTCATTGAGAAATGTATGGATGTTGCTATGTTATTGCGACTAATTTCAACTTGTTAAGCTTTAATCCCTGGTCCATTGGCTGATTTTATCGCGTGCTTGCTGTAAGTATTCAACTACTTGATTCTGCGATTCGCTTAATGCCAATACTGCGGAATCATCAGCAAAAGATCCGATGAAGGTTGTTTCCATTGTAGGTATATCGGAAGTATAAAGTAGATATACGAAAAGCCCTAATATCCTGGGGCACCCCTACTATAGGGTGAAAAGTTGGAGTATGTCTCTTTATGTTATGCGGCTGTTCTTGACGAAACGCATTTAGACGTCCATTTTTAGGCCACTTTTTCGACACTCCTGACCGTATGTCAGGAATAACACAAACAATGCTGGCCTCCAAGGCGTAAATTGTTGCTGGTTTATCAGCATAAACCGTAGCTCTACAGGAAATAATCGAGAGGTGTCAAATCACACGACCTTGGAGGCCAATTGGCAAGTCCATTTTTCGAAATCAACTTATCGCCAAATTTTGATTTTAATAAGTCGATGGTTGCGGTCGCCGTATGGCACATAGCGCCATCCTGTTGAAACCACATCTCGTCCGGATCAATGTCATCCACATATTCAAAAAAAAAAATCATTGATTATGGTGCGGTAACGATCTCCATTGATCGTAACGCGATTCCCTGTCTCATTTTTGAATAAATAAGGTCCGATGATGCCACCAGCGTGTAAACCGCACCAAACACGCACATTCCTTCGACGTCTTGATGTTATTGCATCCTCCAGAGAGTATCTGGTACGAAATCTATCCACAGTTTGACGGATGGCTTGAGAGTCTATTCATGATTTGCCAGATACTACTGAGATCTGCCAGAGTATATTTTTCATAAAAATTTAATTTTTTGTTTTATTATTTACAATTTCAAATTCTATCAGGCTTAAAAAACTGCTCTCTTTGACAACTCCTTAAACAGCCTTGGCGAAATTTGGTCAATTCCAGGTAACTTTTTGGGATTCAAATTCACATCTACTTCTTGTGCAATTTCTAGTGGAGTGACACTTTTGATGTTTGATGGAGATCTATAGATTGGTTTAGGATCAATCCTAGATTGTATGTCGTGTAAGATGTTATGCAAACCGTTCTGCTTTTTTCTTCGTTACGTTGCACCCATTCTCCTTTTATGTTTCTTATAGGTGGCACGTGGGTTTTTGGCATCTAGTATCTTTTAGTATAGCTTTCCAAAGAGAGTAATTTTTTGTCAGCTTCAGAACTCAGTCCTTTCAAATAATTTTCAGCTTCTTTATGCTCTTTAACTAATCGATTAACTTTATTGCTTACTCGTATGCTTATGCCATATGTGTCCTTTCCTACGCCTTTCTTTTATCAGTTTTGAATGTCCTGGGAGTAGTTGATCTCTTGACAAATTTCTCACCCAATACCACTTTAGCTGCTTCACGCTTGTAATTCCAGTTCTTGTTTAGTTTTATGACTAACTTTTAACTCAATTAGATTGTTCAGTTTCGCTCTAAATAATTCCCAATCAGTAAATTTATTAGTAAGGTTAAGTTACATTATCTTTTTAATGACTATTGTCATCGGAAGTAAGATTGTTGGTGGCTTCAACTTCAATGCATTATAATTTGAGACTATTCCTTTCGAAATATAAAAATCAATCAAATCTGGAACTTTGTTGATGTCTGTGGGCTAATAGGTTGGTTTACACGATAAGTGATATTCACAAGCTGACATTTCTATGATACTTAGGAGTTATTTTTCTTTACCTGGTATTATGAGTCGAGACCCCCACGCAGTATGTTTGACGTTGCAGTCACCTCCTATAATAAACCTTGGTCCCAAGTATATTAAAAATGTTGGCATATTGATTTCTTACGATATTATGTCTTGGTGGGCTGTAGATCTCCCCTAAACTTAGTTCAGCAACACCATGGTTAATCGTTATTACGGTAAATTGCATAAACGGCTCCTTAATTTCTTCTTGTAGGAAATGTAGAATATTTTGTTTCATTAAAATCGATGCCCCTCCTCGAGCAGCAGAAATACGTCTAGTTATTGGGCTCTTGTATTACGCCCGTTAGCATGTCAAGCTTTTATATGTAGGAACGCTATAGTCACTTATTTTTTATGTTTTAGCGGTTTGTTTGGTGACTTGGAATTATCTTCCAGTCTTTCCAACGTGTCAGTAAGCTGGCTAAAATTGTGTCTCATTCCTGCCTGCTTTCTTGATTTGGAATGCTATTTGAGGTTTTGGTCACCTGTGGCACTACTCTGCTAATTCCCCGGGAATAGGGAACTGGGAAAAGAAACTTATATGTAGTTTCTGTTCAAATATTTCTTTTTCGGCCTACTGAGGAGTAAAGTTTCATGTAAATATTTAAAAATTGAGAATAATATTTCCATACCGAAATTGGCAGGGAAAATTATTGTCGAATTTTGTTTTCAAAAAAATTAACACTAACTGTTTACCTCAGTATGCCAGACAAATGTTTTATAAATAAAAATTACATATAAATTTTTCGCAAGTTTCCGATTCCCGGGGAATTATCAGAATAGTGCCACTGGGCGTAGGAAACCCTCTCTCTAATACTAGCAGATTGTTGGTTTGGCTTTTGTTGTAGGCGCTGTACTACTGTTATTTTCTCGGTAATTGAGCATTTAACTTGTTCTGATACACCTGCCATCCTTTATAGCTAGCCGGATTAACTTTTCTCCGTACAGTGCACAAGCTGGTATAACATTTTGCGAGTTTTGACATTGTTTTGTTTGACGGTTCTCTGCACATTTGACACATATGGCTTGCCTATTGCAGAAGTTCTTCTTGCAGAATTTGCACTCTGAGGTATACCTATTACCTTTTAAGGTGGTTCAATAGACACGTTGCAATATAGCAGGTTCTTTTTGTATATTGTTTTCTCACATAAAACAATGGAACGTGACTATTTATTTTTTATTAATTGTCAACTGATGAATGTTGATAATGTTGGTTACTATGGTCGTCGATCGCCTCTTTGATTCCATCGCGATCAGTAGACGACGGTAAACCACGTATTTCGACACTACACCATATTTCACTTGTGAGCTGATAAGTATGGTATTCCATATTATATAGGGTACTTTCTATAATTGTTATTGGATTCAGTTTCTTTTATATCGCTAAGTAGTTTTTTAATTTTACGGTAGTCATTTTCAGACTGCGTTGGTATTTTGATATCGCTATTGGATATTGCTTTAAACTGAGCAGGTTTCTCTGTCCCTGCGAATACTTGAGCTCTGCGAGTATAAATCTCAAACTTTACTCATATTTATTGATGGTGGTAATGGTTCCAATTCTGTTTTTTAAGTTTTCCATAATATCTTGGTATTTATTACATTGTAACTCATATTGCTGGCATTTTATGCGAGGCTAATTTTGGTGTCATTTATATATTCCCCATATTTTGGGGGGCGTATACTTTTATCTGCTGTAGTAGCTAAGCTTTCCACTACTAAAGCATTACGGTCCCTGGATATTGACGACTGGAAGCCCGCTCGCTCACTTTCCGAAGTCGCCGCTACTGAACTTCCGAATCCCTGCATCATAGCATTGATTATTCTTCTCCTGATTTGGCATGGTTGGTTTATTGTTTGGGGTTCCTTCCACTTGTCAGATTTAGACCACGGATGGTATTTTACTTCCCACTTACACTCCGGCAAGCCGGTTACAGAGCATTCCCTTAGCCGCCGCCTGGCGACGCGCCAATTTGGTTTTGCTTCCGCTGAGTATTTTTCCTAAAACTATCCGTATTGTTTTGGCTATATATGTACCAGATATAATCATACATACTATAACAACGGCAATAACTGATAAAAGATATTCAAACTAAATTTTTAAACAAACACTCTATAATAGGTACTTGTTGCTTATCTCTATCGCAGTTTTTCCCTTTTCATAACACACAATCAAGTTTCGTTTTCATTCCATTCGCACTAACTGTGCACACGAAAATTAAATAAAGTCTTTATGTGCGGTTGAATATCTAATATGAAAAACTACAGAACAAGATCACGAAAACTTTATTAATATATTTTGTGAATTTTCATTTTTCGTCGTTCGTATATACGTTTGTGCCACATTCTGCTTTGTGTAAATGCATAGGTACTCGTATACATAATACAATAAATGGAAATGGGAAATGGCGAACAAAAAAGTTTCTTTTCAGTACAGTTATAATCGTATAATAACAGCATAAGCATATTTTTCGTATCGCCGAAGTAAAAAAGAAAGCTACAAAGAAACCGTATGTATCATGTCGGTTATGATTAAATGGAACAAAACTATAATAACCCGAAGAGGTTAGACAACTCTTAACGAGGTACAATTTTATTAACTCGTAACCCGTATACTAGTTCAACAGTATTTACATTAAATGTCGCATAAAATCTTGATGTATTAATCCATTATGCAGTTTTATGGACCACAAATTGTGTATCATCAAAAATCGATTATTACTAACATTATGGTGCAAGGCGGAACACATCATCATCGGTATAGGTTAATGAATTTTCCATTTTACTCATATCAATAATTTTCTATTTACCCAAAGATACAAAAGATGTGCAGGATTTAAACATAAAAAAATTACTAGTATTGGCTATTTTAAAGTTTCTGTACTCGACTACTATTTTTATGTCTAGTGATTGGGTACTTTAAACGATTATGTTCAGATTTATGTTTATGCTCAATAAAAACGAAAATATAAAAGAAAATCATATTTCAATTTATGCTTTGATAATTGGGTAACTTTTTGTGATTTGGTTAGGATTTAAAAAACGCTTCAAATTCGTTAGCCACATCGAGAGTGTAATTCTGATAAGTGGGATTATTTTAAATGTGGCTATAATTTTTGTGGAATTATTGAAGTGTATAATACAGCTATACAAATTGAGTGAGCGCTAGCGCGTTCAACCGCCTCGGCGCTTCACGCTGCATCGATCAGTATAAACTTTTGTACTGTCAAACTCCGTTCGTATCACTGAATTGTGAATATCGTTTTAGAATTTGACGAATACAACACCAGTTCTCGTAGCTTATACCGCTTCCGAAATATTCACAAAAAATACCGGAAATAGTTTCTAAATAATTTCCAAATAATGTTCCCACTCTTATTTTCCCAACACTAAATCACAACAACAAATAATTTTCATAATTATTTATTAATTCAATTAAGAGGCCATTTCCAATTTTTAATTACACCACTGTTTTCACTTAAAACCACTTGTTATTTTCCCGCTACTAACTTTTAATTTTCGCATGCCGAATCTCCAAAATGACTCACAAAGATCGCCTCATTACATATTCATATATACCGATCGAATAATTTAGACTCGCCTGGATATATACAGAAGTAATATTCGCGGTTCTGTTCTAGACTACTATAATCCTATATACAAGAAAACTGTTATAAAACTATCTCTAACGCCACTATTTTAACCTAGATATCACTAATCTCACAAACAGGTAGTGTTCTAAACCGTAAATGAGAAATTTGTGTTGAATAAATTTCTCGCCCATGCTGAAATTATTACCCATCAAACCAATAAGCGAGATTGATTAGATGGTGTAACGCAATCCAATTCAACTTCACCTTTAACCTCGCCTCTCTATGTTCCATTACATTTCACCTGCTCGCTTTATGAATTCACTCCATCACAGTTGGCACGCCACACGTCTCTTCCATACTCGGCACCATCTCCTCACACATCTCTTCATCCATACTGTTATAATTGCAAAAGGCCAAAGCCCCATTGCCAGTTGTACCCCATTGTAGTTCGTTTCTTTCCACTTAAACTGTGGCAATATCCCGGTTGTATTGTTCACCATTCTCGTACACATCTGTCTCGTAGACATCACTCGATTCCACAGAGCGCAATGATTCCTCCCAACCGGCACTCAAGCCATGATCTTCGTCATGCAGTTCCACCTTATTACCGACAACCATTTCCAACATCTGCTCCGTGTGGCCTACATCGTCATTTTGTTTGCTAAATATTATGATACCATTTGATCTAGAATATTCGCGATATTTTTGTTGATTATTTTTATTTCTTTAATTTCTTAATTTGTTGATCAAATTGTTTATCCATTTCTTGCATTATTTGTGTACTTATTGTGAAGTTGTAACAGCCTGGGAACTGTCTCCGCCACCTCACGTTTATCAATTAGTTTTTCCTCTATTATCTCTTCGAACTTATAATTATCCGGCCTTAATGCTTGCCTCTCCATAGCCTCACATAGTCTTAATATTACATCATTTTGCAACCACTCATCGGAAAATTACGCTACTTTAATTAGAATTTTAACTCAGTAACCGTTAAATCTTCAACACCCAGCTTCTCCCATTATTCTCAGTCCCACCGTTGTCATCAATTGTTAGGGATTTGTCCAGTCAAATCCGGGGAGTTTTTCACTGAAAATCGTTTTTTATTGTAAATAAAAAACGATTTGATCGAGTTTATTTTTTTACTGTGCCCCAAAAAGTTGAATATTTCAAGCAGGCATGCAATTCATCAGATGGTGTTGAGCGAGGTATCACTGGAAGCGTTTGCCTGAAGCCACCGGATAGTGGTTCCAATTGCGAAGATTCGACGAGAATATAAAAACATCTGATTCTGTAACGTAATTGCTATTGCGTCGAAAAACATCGAGGAACATCGAAAACACCTTACCATCGTATTTGAACGGTTATGAGAATATGGCCTCAGTATAAACGTTGCAAAGTGTGTATTCGGTAGGGCAGAGATGAAATTTCTCGGATATTTAATTACTCCAGCTGATTTTAAATCACTGTCAGAAAGAATCAGAGCAAAAGAGGAATATGAACGACCGTCAACTACTGCTTTTCTAGCTATGATAAATTTTTACTTGGGCGGTCAACAATCAATCAGTTTCAATCAAACAGACCAAACTCCAATCAACTGGATGGAAGAGGCAGAATCCGCGTTCCAAAATTGTAATAATGATCTGATCAATACCACCTTATTAACTCATCCAGCAAGCGACGGAAATTTGATTTGGCATCAGACAAAGCAGTCAGCGCGGTCCTAAATCAATTAGTAATGCTAATGAATTCCAACCATTAGGATTTTATTCAAAAAAATTACCTGATACTTAACAAATGCGTCAAACTTATGACAGAGAATTGACTGTGATTTACCAAGCCGTAAAATATTTCCCGCTTTTGTTAGAAGGAATGCAATTTTGTATTTATACGAACCATAAACCTTTGCTCTTAAGCAAATAAAAGAACCGTCAACACCGCGACAAATCCGACAACTCGATTATATCAGGCAATTTACCACCGACATCCATCACATAGCTGGTTCGGAGAATAATGTCGCGGATTTCTTGTCCAGGATAAGTTCGGTTAAGTTAGCCATGCCAAATTTGGAAACAAAAATATATTACATTTCACAAAAACGAGTTTGGCCACTCGTTCCGCCGGAGTACCGACAGCCATTCATCCGTAAATTACATGAATTTACCCACCATGGCATTCGTGGCACACAGAAATTAGTTTGCGATCGATTTGTGTGGGCATCGGTTAACAAATATTGCCAATATTCGTAAAGGAATGTATACAATATCAACGACCAGAAATATTACGGCACAACAAATCTCCGATTTCGAAGTATATCCATCCAAATTCGCGATTTGAACACATCAACATCGATATTATGGACCCATGTCACCTTCAACTGGAAATCGATACTGTTTAACAGTCATCTATAGGTTCACTAGATGGCGCACTGCAATTCCGATGGAGGATATTACAGCAAAATTGGTCGCTAGACATCTTATTACAGGAAGGATTCAACATTTCGGAGTTCCAATAAAAATTACATTGGATTTGGGATGCCAGTTTCAATCGCAAGTGTTCAGAGAACTACGCGAAATTCTAGGCGTAAAACATTTGAGAACCACATCATACCATCCGCAAGTAAACAGGATAATTTAATGTTTGCTCAGGACTTTAAAAACTGCCATTAAATGTCGTACCAATGACTGGTCAAACTTGACCTGAATTCGAACCGAATTTGTAAAATAATTTCCGAGAATGATGTCTACTATTCGACCTTCAAAACTACTTAACCGTATTTATGAGAACGAATAGCGTATTCAGAGTCAAATAAACAAAAAAGCATACAACCGTTCTATTGAGCATCTGAAGGCAGCTTGCGTTCCAAGTGAAACTGAGGAGCAAATAGTACCGAAAGTGATAACAATTCCCGATGGTTCAGGAATAACACCTGTTACTCCATCAGAAAAAGCAACGACACCTGTACTATCACCAATCGAAACTACAAGAACAGGAAGAAGATTAATATTACCTGCACATTTTCACTAATAGCGGAGTATTGTAGAGTCATAACATAAAACCGTAATACACATGTGATCATATCAATACGTATACGTATGGCAAACCTGTTATAAATTGTTAATCTCGTAATTATCATGTTTTATTGTTACAACGAAAATTCATTTGATTAAAGCAGTAGTGTTTTATGGTAAAGAAAATTATCCGTCCACCTCAAATTGTTGATACTTGATCTATTTAATCGCTTACTAAACCACTAAACTCTATTTGCCTGTTCACAAATGAATTATCTTTGTTGAGAAGGATGACCAACTGAACTACCCGACAAGTTTGAGAAATTTCTCGTATGATAGCTCAATTATTCATCCTATTCATCAAAACTCATTCATTTGTCTTGCAAATAGTTTATAGTAGTTTAATAAGCGATTAAATAGTTCAAATAGTGCCGTGGACTACGTTCTTCCGCCTTATCAGAATCGATGCAATATTTTGAAACTACAACGACTAGACAATCGCCGAGACGTAGCTTCCGCGCTGTTTGTGCGTGATATCATCAATTTCCGTGTCGATTGTATCGAGTTACTAGTACGCTCCCGAACGTCGAATGCAACAACGCGATGGAGCTTTATTCATCGACCGAGCGGTAACGAACTACGGTCTTTCTGATCCAATTCCGAGGGTATCGCGGGTGTGCAACAAGATCTACGGAGCTTTCGATTATCACTTGTCGAGAAATTCAATCAAGAAAGCATTATATAATCTTTTGTAGTCGAGCTCATATTTTCTTTTTTTGTACCAATTGTTTTGTTGTGCCGATTGTAGTCACTGTAGGCACCATTTATAAATAAATAAATAAATAATTTAAGCCTGGATAGGGAATATTTCCAGATGTATTTAAACTAGCTCTGGTAATACCGCTTTATAAAAAAGGAGATGAGTTGGAGCTTAATAACTATAGGCCTATAGCTCTTCTATGTACTTTTTCTAAACTATTTGAGAAAATGGTGAAGCGCAGACTACTAAATTATCTCGATAAGATTCAATTTCTAAACGAGAAACAATTCGGTTTCACAGCGGGAAAATCTACTGAGGAGGCATTGTTACACTTTCTAAGTAATATATATTTGGCTATAAACAAGTCTCAAAAGCCTACTGCTTTATTTTTAGATATATCTAAAGCATTCGATAGTGTTGATCACGACATTCTGCTTACGAAATAGAAGTTCATAGGGGTAAGAGGCGCCATACTAGATTGGTTTGGTAGTTATCTTAAAAATCGTCGCCAAGTGGTTAAAGTGAAAAGCTCTATCAGTGACCCATGTAAGTTAAGTTGTGGTGTTCCCCAGGCCACTGTGCTTGGACCTCTGCTATTTCTTATTTACATAAATTCCATTTTCGATATCGATCTGTTGGGTCAGACCACAGCGTTCGCCGACGACCTGGCGTTGAGTTATCCATTTGATTGCAATGCATCAGAATCTCAACTTAAGTGATTTATCAAAACTTTGTAAATGGTTCTATTACCATCGGTTGGCTGTAAGCGATAAATCTAGAGTTATGAATTTTACACGACCTAACGTAGGAATTGTCCCAAATACATTTACGTTTCATAGCTACTTATGCAACAGAAATCCCTGCTCTCCACAGTGCTTTCAGCTTCTAGGTGTGAAGGAGTTTCAAAAATTAGGCCTAATTGTTGACTCGCAGTTAAATTGGGATTCTCATCTTTACAAAGTCAGGAAAAGCGTTATCGCTGCTGTTTATAAATTGTACAATCTGAAAACGCTCTGCTCTCAAGCCACATTAAGAAAACTCTATCATGCCCTGGCATCTCTAGTTGGGGTGGGATTTATTTTTCACGTATTGAAGATCTCTATATTGCGCAGAACGTCATCTAGGTGAAATTCCAATTGGCGAAAATACCAAAATTTCTAATTGAGTAAAATTGTAAACGAAGAAATTGTAAATTTTGGAAAACATGATGAACATCATCAGTCTTGTCCCATTTTCACAATATTGATAGAAAATTTTCTGACTTATTCGAATACATGAAAGAGATCTCGTGAACATTTCTGGGATGGGCTATATAACCGTTAACGTAAAAATGTCTCTATACTAGTTAAAAATCATAATAATTAGATCTCGGTCATTACCCTTATAGGGTTTTGACTGACCTATTTGACCATGTAGGTGAGACCCCGTGAACATCTCTACTAGGATCGGTGAAATAAAATTCATTCAAATTGATGAAACTTCTAAGTCGTATATGGCACAGTAAATATCATCACAATTGAATCCTGTTCGGAACTATCGAAAGTCGAAACTTTGAACTATCTAAAAGTATAAACGTGACCCTGTGAACATCCATAGGATTTTTGTTATTTGATTGTTTTCACAATAAATCGCGTTCGTAGCTTATTTGGGAATGTCAATTGGGTAAAAATCCTATTGGAGGAAATACCAACATTTCCAATTGAGAGTAAAATTGTAAACGAAGAAGTTGTAAATTTTGGAAAACATGATGAACATCATTATTCGTGTCCCATTTTCACAATATTGATAGAAAATTTTCTGACCTATTCGAATATATGAAAGAGATCACGTGAACAATTCTCGTATGGGCAATATTACCATAAACGTAAAAATGTTTCTGGACTAGTTAAAAATCATCATAATTAGATCCCGTTCATTACTCACATAGGGGTTTGACTGATCTATCTGACCATGTAGGTGAGACCCCGTAAACATCTCTAGGATCGGTGAAATAAAATTTGAAAATTTATTCAAATTGATGAAACTTCTAAGTCGTATATGGCACAGTTAATAATTTCATAAATTAACCATGTTCATTTCATTGTTAAAACTTTGTCTGTGCTATCCTAAAATACATTTTAAAAATTATGAATATCTCAAGGAGCGGTAACAGAAAAATTTGAAAATAAATTGAAATCAACAGTAGTGGTTCTGTCTAAAATACGCTGCACAAGTTAAAAAATTCGTGGGAACTATTTCCTAAACTTTCCTAAAAATTAAAATCCGCCATTTTTGTTTATATAATGCGTAAAACTTCGTATAAACGAGTACATTATAAATTATATAAAAAAATTAAAATGAGTAAGGTGGCTAAGTACTTGTAAAGAGGTCAATTTGCATATCGTAGGGTTTTTCGGAGCAATCTTCCTAATTCCAGAAACACCGCTACCAAATACTAAGCGCACTTTTGAGTTGTTCTTTTTGATCTAGAACAACTCAAAAGTGCGCTTAGTATTTGGTAGCGGTGTTTCTGGAATTGAGAAAATTGCTCGGAAAAACCCTACGATATGCAAATTGACCTCTTTTCAAATTTGATTTCCTAAAACACCCGGGGCCCCTAGATTTTTCAATAGAATGGTGTTTATCTGTTAGCTTTGACTCAGAAAAACTCAAAAATGCGCTTAGCACTTAGTAGCGGTGTTTCTGGAATTGGGAAAATTGCTCGGAAAAATTCCTACGATATGCAAATTGATCTCTTTGCAAATTTTATTTTTTGAAACACCCGGGGCCCCTAGATTTTTCAATGGAATGGTGTTTATCTGTTAGCTTTGATCCAGAACAACTAAAAAGTGCGCTTAGTACTTGGTAGCGGTGTTTCTGGAGTAGGGAAAATTGCTCGGAAAAACCCTACGATATGTAAATTGACCTCTTTACAAGTACTTCATCACCGTGTCCTTATTTGCATTTTTTCATACAATTTATAATTTACTCGTTTATACGAAGTTTTACGCATACATTGAAACAAATGGCGGAGTTTAATTCTTAGGAAAGTTTAGGAAATAGTTCACTATTATTACAAATCGTCATATCTCAACCTTATTCACCACACACGTAAGGTTTTGACTTAGCTATTCAGCCATATAGGTGAGACCCCGTGCACATCTCTAGATTCGGAGATATAAAAGTAGAAACAGTGTCTAAAATAACCTTCTTTAGAATTAAAAAAACTTTAGTAAATTGTATCACAATTTTCTCGTGTTTATCTAAAATTGTTAGAAAATTATTTGTTCTTTACAGCGACACTATTAGGGGTTCAAGGGCTTCTCTAGAATAAATGTTAAAGATTATCTAAAAATGTTTCAATTTCACTACAAAACAAATCCAATTGGAATATTTTTAAATTTAACAGTGTACATTTTTGGTATTTTTATTGGTATGTATTTCACAATCATGAGTCTACTAATTTGGTCTATCAAATAAAATGTAATAATTGTAACGCAATTTACACGGGACAAACAAAACAGTTTTTACGGGAACGTTTTTTTCAACATATACGTGGTGCCACGGGAAGTTCAAATCAAATTAGCGCACTTACGGAACATATTAGAGATACCAACCATAAAATGATTTTGGAAGATGTAAACAATTTAGAAAAACAACCAAATTTCAGGAAAAGATCTATATTGGAAATATAAAAACCTGTTCAAATTCTATTAACAAAATTATCATTCATTTGATTTTTTGCTTTTAGACATTTTCAATATTATTTAACACTGAAACAATTATTTTCAATTTACGTTTTTTAAAGGCAAATTTTATTTTGTAAAGTGTTTTTTCTGTAGTTACAATGGGTGCATAGTTGGAAACGTGTTGAGTAAAATCAAAGCCAACGTAAAGAAAATGTTTAGTACTATGGCATTTTGAAAACAAATTGGCGATGATTTCACTAATAATGATGCCAACAGTTGGCGGTCCTGAACGCGCCCAATGTCACAATTTGTTGCCTAGCTAAAATAAAAAATATATTTTTCTAGTAGCTAACGATATCTACAGAAAAATAGCTACATTTTAGATAGCCCTGATTTCGTTTTTATTGTATAGAAAATATTATTTTGCAAAATTATTTTATTATTCTTTTGAGAATGGAACCGAAAAGGTTCCGAAGGCTAAGGAACCAATAAAGAGAATTTTAAAAAATTTAAGCTAAATACTATTAACTGTAATTTATTTGTTAAAAATTAATAAAAAAGCACACTTGCACTAAGTGTTTTTATTTTAACATCGCGAAACGCTTGAATTCGGGATACAACGGAATAGAAATACACCGGTGTGAAGTTCTTGGACAAAAGTTTTTGAACAAAAATTTATGCGAGTGTTCTTTGTGAAGTTTTTGGACACAATTTTATTTCTTGGACAAAAATTTATGGAAGTGTATTTATTTTAACAATTTTAACAGTATATGTATTTTAAATTAAAATAATTCGAAACAATTATTATAATAAATATTCATCAAATAAAAGAAATTGTTTTAAATTAAAAAATGTAATACGCACAATATTATATATTTTAAAGTAAATAAATATATCAGATACCATACTGTATAAAATGATACAGTCGTGACTATATACGTTCGAAAGGGGATGCGTTGGGCTATTTAAATTAGTAAGCCTTATCTCGATATGATGAACAAGGCTCGTGAATCGAATTTTTAAAGTATTTTCAATTCAGCGAGTAATGCATATCCACAGATGTTCCACTGCTCTAAGCCAAATAGCAAAAATCTCAAAGATTGGCTCGCATAGTGTTTACATACGTTCGAAAGGGGATACATTGGGTTATTTAAATTAGTAAGCCTTATCTCGATATGATGAACAAGGCTGGTGAATCGAATTTTTAAAGTTTTTCCAATTCAGCGAGTAATGCATATCCACAGATGTTCTACTGCACTAAGCCAAATAGCAAAAATCTCAGAGATTGGCTCGCATAGTGACTATATACGATCGAAAGGGGATACATTGGGCTATCTAAATTAGTAAGCCTTATCTCGATATGATGAACAAGGCTCGTGAATCGGATTTTTAAAGTTTTTCCAATTCAGCGAGTAATGCATATCCACAGATGTTCTACTGCTCTAAGCCAATTAGCAAAAATCTCAGAGATTGGCTCGGATAGTGACTATATACGTTCGAAAGGGGATACATTGGACTATTTAAATTAGTAAACCTTATCTCGGTATGATGAACAAGGCTCGTGAATCGAATTTTTAAAGTTTTTCCAATTCAGCGAGTAATGCATATCCACAGATGTTCTACTAATCAAAGGCAAATAACATTTTTTTGAGCCTTGTTCATCATATCGAGATAAAGCTTACTAATTTAAATAGCCCAATGTATCCCCTTTCGAACGTATATAGTCACGACTGTGTCATTTTATACAGTTTGGTATGTGATATATTTATTTACTTTAAAATATATAATATTGTGCGTATTACATTTTTTAATTTAAAACAATTTCTTTTATTTGATGAATATTTATTATAATAATTGTTTCGAATTATTTTAATTTAAAATACATATACTGTTAAAATTGTTAAAATAAATACACTTCCATAAATTTTTGTCCAAGAAATAAAATTGTGTCCAAAAACTTCACAAAGAACACTCGCATAAATTTTTGTCCAAAAACTTTTGTCCAAGAACTTCACACAGGTTAGAAATACAACGTTGTGCAAACATTTCAAGTCAATCCATCGACTACTTTTCGAGTTTTGCGGACACAAAGAAGATTAGTGTGAACATTTTATAAAGATAAAATGACGAAATTTCGTATTCAAAAGCAGTTTTATTTATATGTTGATTGCTATACGATCCGCCAAATGGCAGATGCGATAACCATAAAATATAGTGTGCAAACCGTGCTGATTGAATTGATAGTTATACATGCGTTTTAATGTCATATCCACAATGGTCCTTTGTATTATGATTATAATCTGTGCGATATGTACAATAAAATCAACAAACACAAAATGTCAATCCCAGAAATAACGAAAATATAGGAAATAATAATACAATAATAATTTTTTTTTTAACCCCAAATGTAAATCAAAATTCACAAGATCATAAATTTCCATTTTATTCTAACATCAACAAAAAAAAAGTTTTGCAAAACGCGGTGGCATGAAAATTTTAGTGATGTGTCTATTTTGGTTGCTGATGCTGAGCTTTTGTGTATTGTACTTATGGATGAATAAATGTTTTATCAAAAATAATAACATAAATATTTTTGGCCGAATTTATTATTTAAAAGATAAAAACTTATATGTTTCATTTAATACCATTTTACACCAACGTACGAGTAAGCAGTGGGGTGGTAATAATCGTAATAATAGCGCAGAAACAAATTTAACTTTAACCTCATGAGTATTTATCCGAATGTATCAGGTTCTCATTTTCATTTTTGAAAATAGATTTTCAAATTTTTCCTTTTCTATGTGTGTTGGTTGGTTTTTCATTTTTGGATTTCAACATTATTTTTTTTTGTTGTTTATTTGTTTTCCTTCCAACTTTAATTTTCATTTGACATGGACGGTTTATTGTTGTTTTTGGGTTTTGAGGTGGGTTGTGCTGGGAATTTAATAAAATAATGATTTTAATTTTGATGAAAGTTGGCTGTACAAAATTTATATGTGACCAAAATGTACACTAAAATAATAAAAGGTTTCAAATGAATTTATGTATTTTTATAAAAAAACCTCACAGGGTCGTAACGTTTAGTAGAATATGCGTATGTACCTTGTGTGTATTAGGTATTTGAACTGTAATTAGTGTATGTTAGCAAAGGTTAAATATGAAAATATAAAAAGACATGTATCCAATTATATAAACAATTAAAAAAAAAATAACCATTAAAAAGCTGTGTGGATACTGTTTGGGTGTGTATAGGTATATGAGCGTGCATAAGGTTA
Source organism: Nephrotoma guestfalica (assembly GCA_963691935.1). Taxonomy (NCBI): domain Eukaryota; kingdom Metazoa; phylum Arthropoda; class Insecta; order Diptera; family Tipulidae; genus Nephrotoma; species Nephrotoma guestfalica. The sequence goes on along the minus strand of OY829913.1, from coordinate 137,265,310 downwards.
CAAAATTATATATTAACCCTACCCACATCGAGATTTTAAATCTCTTACAAACATTTTTTATGTATATCTTATTACAGAAAATTAAAAACAATGCCATCAAAATATTTATAATTAAACGGTCATAAAAAACATTTTTTGGATACAAGAACTACAACGCTGAAAATAAAAGTGTTTCATAAATGTTAAAAATTAAAACATTAAAGTGTTGATGAAATTAAATATTTAACGTAAAACCGAACCAAAATAAAAAAAATAAACAGTACCAAACTATAAAAATTTTTAAACAATGTCTCAAAGTTGATAAAAGTGAAAATTAAAAAATTTTTTTATTATTTTTTTTTGATTTTTCTTGTTAAATATCCTTTTTTTATCAAACAAACAAAAAATTGTGTAATAATTATATCCGAAGTGAACCATATAAGCCAAACCAACCATCCAACCAAAACAACAAAAAAAATATATTCGGTCTTTTTTTTTACATAAATAAGAAATAGTTGTCCTGTAATATGAGAATATAAAATTAATATTCATGTGACCATCAAAAATATATCATACATGAGAAAAAAAAGGATACAATTTTTGTACCAAACACCATCACCAACACCACCGTTACCGCCACCACCACTCCATATATAGAAACGTTAAAAAAGGATTTCTGAAAGGCATCCGACAAAAATCCATATCAAATTTTTTTTCATTTTTAATGTTATGGATAGCAATTGGATTTTCATACAATTGCTTTTTATTCTTCTTGGTACAGTGGTTAAAGGTAAGGACTTTATGGCTTTTGACTATTATTTAACGATTAATTTTAACAATTTTTTTGTGTAATTTATGGTTTTGTATTCGTTTTAATTGGTTTTTATGTGTTTTGTCTCGTTACAGGTAAGAGAAACCGCCAAGTTTGGTCCAGACCATCAGTAAAAGGATGAGTACCATATTTTTTAATATAAATTTCATTTTTTTTTTTTGTAAATCGAATGCAAAATGAATTTAGGATTGTGAACTGTAATATAGTTTTTTGCGGTCTTTGTCAACTTTGGTATATAAGCTTTTATCTCTTAAATTAATTGCTGTATTGCACAACCATATGACTGTAGGAGTGGGACTGGGTGAACATTAAAAAAAACTAGTTTATATTTTTTATATGAAAAAATTTCATAAGCAAACAAAATTTCATAGTTTGAAGAGAGCTTAAATTTTAAGTAAGTAAAAGAGAAAACTTAAAGTAAACTATTGTATATTGATTGATTGATTGATTGGAGTGTACGACCAGGCAATTTGGCGAGACCCCCGGATAACGTCGGGCTCGCCGTACATCCTTATTACACTTATACACTTAATAAGATTGGCATGTTAAATATGATCGAATAGTTCAAAATGAAATGTAAGGCGGTTAGCATAAGACAGCACAATTATTTTTGATTTTTATGGAATTCATTTTCTGCATTCCGCATCCTAAAAAAAATTTAATAATCAGTTAGTTGCCTTTATAATGGTAAATTTTCTGAATTAAAACTTCATCAATGTGAATTGAAATTTCATTACGTGGGGCTTTTCGATAGAAATTAGAAAAAATATTTACATACCGGGCTAGCCAAAAATATCATTTTCTGGCCTACTAAGAAATCATGTTTGATTTGAATTTTTCTAATTTAGGAAATATTTTTTCCGTATCGAAATTGGATAGGGAAAATATTTCCAATTTAATTTGGTTTTTGAAAAATTTTACGCTAACAGTTTACCATATACTAGGCCAGAAAAAAAAATTTTACGACGAAAATACTATGAAAATATTTTTCCTAATTCCTTTTTTCTATAGGAAAGCCAGAATCGACCTGCAGTAACACTATTCTGGTAATTCCCCGGGAATTGGGAACTGGGGAAAGATTTTATATGTAATTTTTATTTAAACATTTTGTTTCTGGCTTGCTGAGGTAAAAAGTTGGTGTTAATTTTTTTGAAAACAAAATTGGGGAATAATTTGTCCTGCCAATTTAGAAATGGAAAAATTATTCCCAATTTATAAATATTTACATCAAACTTTTCTCCTCAGTAGGCCGGAAAAATAACATTTGAACCGAAATTACATATAAATTCCTAACCCAGTTCCCTATTTCCGAGGAATTACCAGAATAGTGCCACAGGTGTACAAGTATGAAATGCGGATTTCAGACAGCAGATGGTGTACCAATGCAGTTTTTGCTATTCAAATTTGACACTGCGCTATTTTGTTCTGCGATCAACAAGGGTCAGACGCGCACGAGTGATAAATTGGATAAGTGTGTGCATAGTGTTGTATTGTTATGTTCAATATGTCGAAATTTATATTCGTGGGAACATTTAATTTGCCTAATTAAAAACGGAAAATAAAGTCATTTATTTCTTTACTAAACTCCGTCTTTCACGTTTGAACTTATGAATATGACTTCCCATTTCAAGCCGTGAGTCCCAAATGGGGATTTACCTATTTTGATCATTTTATGTGTATTTGTCCATTATATTCTGTATTTTTTCCTATAGAGGGGTGTAAATGTATATTTTGCAGGTGTTTAAAATAATAGTTTCGTCTATATGATATAACGGTGCATTTTGAAAACAATAAAGTTAAGGAAAAAAATTATTTTTCCAAATTATTGTAAAACTAAAAAAATATACAAAGGTGTCGTGTTTTGTGTTAAGTGAAAATAGATACATATTACTTTTTGTGATCAAAAGTCAAAAATTGTACTGTAAGCATTATCTATTGTTATATTTTTGAATTATTCAATTCGTCGCATGGTCCTACGATAGATTTTTTGTGCGAAAGGTACAGAATATCTCAATATCTAAAGTGGGAGGAAAATATGAGTTCCAAGAAGTTTCTAACTTTGTCGGAGGACGCAGCAGTATTGGAAGCGATGTCGAATGACGATGATGATGGAGAATTAGCCTGCAATTTTTTTGATTTCGTTCAGTTACCACCAACCGATGTAGACGAATTACTGGATTTGGAAGATATCGATGAAAATGAACTCGATGAGGATAACCGAAAAGATTTAGCTACAGAAATTGAGCTGCACATACCTAGCGATCATAAAGATGAAGATGAGGGGCTACCTAAAGCAGTAAATCATAATCGAAAGGATACATCTGGAACCATTTCTTACCATTCCAAATTCAATACGGAGTTTGAAAACATCGGAGCACCAAAATGGACAAAAATGTAACCCTGGTACTCTAAGGAATATCATCCTAAATCGCACGAAAATGTTTATTTTTTTTATATATTTATTTATTACAGCTGATTTACAAATCGTCTAGTAATTTATCTTTCATAATTTATATTCTTGTTTGGAGGGTTGTAGCCCTTTGGCTAGTCCCCTTTACAATTTTATTATATTTTTAGTCGATCCTGATTGGATCTTGTAGATCATGCGGTTTCTTCCTTCGCAGCCGTCTTACTAGGTTTGAATCATCCAACATACGACGTATCTCAGCATTTTGGTGTAGACTAATACGTTGCATGTGTTTTCTCGCGAGTTTGTTTATTTCTTCACTAACGAAATCCATCTTCAGGTCTCTATTGAAGTTGTTATTTCTTATGTACCATGTTGCATTAACTATTCCACGAAGGACTTTGCTTTGGAATGACTGGATGATATTGACATTGGTTTTCTTTGTACAGCCCCAGAGCCGTATTTGCATAGGGAATTTGCTGACAGTTCAGTTCTACTGGTATCCAGTTGACCTTCTTGTTGGTAAAGTTTACGTGAACAGATTTTGTTTCATTAAGTTTTATTCGCCATCTCTTGGTCCAGAACGCTACCTTGTGGTACCCCTGCTGATATTTTCTTTATTTCTGAGTATTCGCCATCTAATTTAACTCGAAAGTGTCGGTTAGACATGTAAGATTTTAGAATTTCATAAAACTGCTTTGGTAAGTCTCTTTGTAATTTATATTCCAAACCTTTATGCCATACTCTGTCAAAGGTCTGTGCTACAACCGAGAAGACGCTTGAACATACTTTCTTTTTTTCAAGTACGTCTTCAATTATGTTTGTAATTCGGTGTACTTGTTCTATTGTTGAATGGTTTTCTCTGAAGCCAAATTGATGTGGAGGAACAAGATTTCTTTCTGCTATTATTGGTTTTAGTCTATTTAGGAGTAGAACGAAAAATTGAATGAATTTATAACAAGTTTGTCGACGAAATTCTCAGTGGAGGAATTGTTGTGTTTGCGAATTGATATTCGATCAGGATATAATGGAAAGTATCGTGAATCAAAAATATACGCTGCTCAGAAAAATATTCATAATTTTGACATGACAGTTGACTACTTGAGGAACTTTATTGGAATCCTAATTTATAGTGGATACAATAGTCTTCAAAATTTGTACTGGTCCGAGGATGAGGATATTGATAGACAAATTATTCGTAAATGTATGGCAAGGAATTGATTTCTTGAAATAAACCACAACATTCTTTTCAACGATAACATGAAATTTGGACTATTCTAGGAAAAAATCTCCATCGACGAACAAATGGTTAGGCACTATGGACATCATTTTATGAAGCAGTTCATACGTGGTAAATCAATAAGATTTGGTCTGAAGCAATGGATTATGGCTTGTGGATCAAGACAAAGAACAACAAAAAGAACCAAAAAGCAACAAATTTCCCTAAGTGAACTAGGCGAGAAAATTCTTATGGGCATGATTGAATCTATTGCAGATACCCCGAGCACGAGGTATACATCGATAATTTTTTTACTAGCTATAACCTACTAGCTTTACTTTCAAAGTACGGGATTTGTTGTACTGGAACTGCCAGATCAGCAGAAACAGAATGGGGATGAAAAAAAGTCGAGTTATGTTGAAAAGTTGTAACGATGCGTTATATAGATTGGTGATCTTGGTTCAACAGGATCTTTTTTAACCGGTAAACCACGCGTCCATCGTTAACAGAATCTCTAATTTAGTAGACTGGTGAAGCGGCACATTACCTGGCTAGGTGGCAGTAAGATTGTGGGATTCTGTTCACCATTAAAATTAGATCTAGAAGTGCTGCTATGCTAAATAATAAAATAAACAAAAAGAAATCCTGCTCCAAACACACATACGAGTATACACCCGATCAGTAAAGAAAAAAAGAAAAAAACTGGACAAACTGCTGAACAAGAAACTATGTTGTTTGATATGTCTGAGGTAATGGTGATCTGGTATCCTTGACCACCGGTCTGTTCCCACCCTGTCACTCGGATATATTACACTAATAAGTGTACAATTCCCAAATGGAGCACAGAACTTAAATCATCACTTTGAACTTAATGACACATTTTGGAAAATTTAATACAATATAACTAATACAACTCCACGATCGTAACACTATTTAAACACATTAATACTATCAAAATTTGCATAGGAAATAAGAACTCAATCTGAAGGAAATCGATTATCTGTTATCCTAGTATACTAAACACAATTTTTATTGATCAACCAGCAGAATTTATAAACCATCCTTTATATTTAGGCGCGGTCAAATAATTTAGTATATAATATATATGATAGAAAATTATAAAGGGTGGTTAGTAATATAAATGTAATGTAAATAAATTGCATGCAAAATGTAGTAAATTGTATAAATATTATAATATAATGTAATAAATAATATAAATAATTAGTTTGTAAACGTAATTCATATGAAAATCTTAAATTACCAATCAATGAAATTTGGTAACAGTAAATACTTTAAACGCTAATTATTTAATTACTGAACCATGGTCCGTTGATATTATCAAAACTTAAAATCATTCTTAAACATAACATTTGTATCGTGAACAATTCTAACATAAATTCTTTTTATGTTTTTTGTAAATTATACGAAAGTTTTAGGTCACCCTGTTGCCCAGGCACCGTAATTTTCTTAAAACAGTTTTACTTTTGCATCCGACTTAAAACTGGACGTCCACTTAGATCGATTTCTTTCATTAATGCCATGCGCATTTTCTTTGGGTATTTTTTATTGCATATATGAGTATGGCTATATTTAGTTGTTCTTCTTCGATTAATAATTAATTGCCGTGAAGAACCACACTGCGGCCGTGGTTTAACGTTCGTTTTGTTTATTATGGATATTCGTGTATCCAGGCAAGATATAAAATAAGAATTTATGACTTACAGTTTTATTTGATTACGACTTGCTTTATAGGAGCAGATATATCCGATTTTGGAAAACCAGCGGGTTCTTCTATATATGCCAAAAATAAAATGAACGGATATTGCATTGTGCATGTGGTTTCACACAAAATTTAATAGAAACACATTTCATTTACCTTGGCTTTTTATAAGTTTTATTTCTAATTCTCGTGCCTTGAAGCAACCTTTTAGAACGAACACTTCTTTTATTATTAAACCAATGTTGGTTTAAATAAATTTAATTTCACGGGCACACTGTGTCACTTGTTAAACCACGACTTTAAATGAAAGATTTATATTAAATTCTATAAAATGAAACGCACAAACACTACAACAAGAACACATTTCCGGAACCGTTTTAGAAATCAATTGTGTATCGATGATACAAAACTTGTATTGTTTTATTCTAAACTAGATACAAATACTTATATTTTTATTGAGCCGCTATACTCGCAGTTTAAACGCAATGCAACATTGGTAAATTAATTGTGTTGTGTATACAATCAATTAAAAAGTACAAACGTAGAATCAATGCGACGCGGGGTAGTGATACGATCATCGTATGTAAAAAAGGAGTCTCGTGGATTTTATGATTATCTTTTTGACTATTGGATGAAACTTTTGGATGAAATTTTTGCAGTTATATGGAAGGGCAATAAAGCAGTAATAATCAAAAGAGCAGTAATATTCAAGAGATTGAGCCAATAGGACCTGCTAAAAGGTATAATAAAACTAATAAATCGGTATAATAATTATATGGGAGGTGTGGAACAACTGGACTGGCATATACAAAAGTATAGAACCAAAATGGGTCCCAGTCGAAATTGCATATTTTAAAACGGCATTTTTAAAAACGGCATTTCTCAAAACTGCATATTTCAAAACGGCATAAGGTACAAAACGGCATAGGTACAAACGGCATTTTTCAAAGTGGCATTTTTCTAAACAGCATTTTGCAAAACGGCATAAGGTACGAAACGGCATAAGGTACAAAACGACATAGGTACACAACGGCATTTTTCAAAACGACATTTATTGTTTATTTAGATTCTCTTTAATAGATACATATATAAATAAATTTTAACTTAATACTAATTACATACTAAAAGGATACATTCCCAGCAATTGCTTTCAAAAAGCCACATTTGCTGTATTCTTTTTTTTATTAAAATTAAGTTTTATGTTTTTTTTCCCTTAATAATAGGTTTTTTAACAAAGATCTCATCAGAACAACCAAATAAAATTCGATTACAAAAAATAAAATGCACGACTGCAAACGAAAAATAACGAAAGGTGAGAATTTAACTTTGTTCAGTTAAGGTAAATTGGTTAAAACTGAATAATTTTGGGATGCGGCATCAATAACAATTATTTATTATATATTTGAAGCGCAGTAAATATTAATGTTCGTTGCTGCTGAAATATTCGATACATTTCAGTAGGTATTTCTGTTGCACAACGCCCACTGTTTCTAAGTTACATCAAATTAATAAAACTATTACAAACCGTTTTTAACATAATATGGTATATAACAGGTGTCATATGTAACTATAAATATATACATGACCTTCGATGTAGTATACACGATATTTTGATGTAAACGTATGCTATATACCATATTATACAGGGTGTCCTAGAATGAATGGATAAGCCTGAAACACCTTATAGTAGAGCCCATTTTTAAAAAAAAAGTCCATTTTTTCACATTACTTTACGTTTCCGATCACCACGGCTACAAATAAATTAAATCCATCGGGTTTTTGGTGTTATAATATTCTTAATGGACCTTACTAATAGATATGCAGTAAATAGTATGAGTAGTTGTTGCACTTTTTTTGAAAAAGAATCTAAACTTGAATTTTCAGCATGAAATGTGGTAAATATTTTGTTTTTCTAAAAGTTTGAGCGTCTTTGGTGAAAAAAAATGTATGAGAACCTAAGTGGCAACCTATTGCGTAAACACATGCGTGTTTAATGCAGATTCTAAAATGGTATAATACATCCTTTTATCTAATGTAGATAATGTAGGTTATTGCTATTAGTATGCAGAAGGAGTAAATTCGATTAAATAACAAAATTTTAAAAATTGAATTTTTTCTTGTATTAAACTCTATCTGATGATAAGGGCTTCATAAAAGACAACGTTACACATTGATAATACTTTATTTAACCAATGTACATTTACAGTAAATGCTCAAACTGTCTGACACCGACTCTGATACACGCCCGACATCTCCGAATAAAAGCTCTTTTTAGAAGTCGCGCATAACGCCGTTGAGTAAATTTTGAAGCGGCTTCCTGGACATGGATAAGTAGCTCTTCTAAACTCCTGATCAGTTTAGAGTAGGCCTCTTCTTTTAGGCTGCCCCAGTAAATTTAGTAACAGATTTAAGTCCGGGGAACGTGGAGGCCACAAAATGGGACCCAGACAGCTAATCCATCTAACTGGATATGTGGAATTCAAATACGTCCGAACGTTTACTACATAGTGCCCAGGATATCGATCACTCTGGAGCCAATGGGATTTTGCCACTTCTTCGGAGACCTCTTCCAATAAATTTGGCAGATCATTTTGAAGAAAGTCCAACTAGCTTTGGCCAGATAAGTTCCCGGGCAGTTCAAATGGGCCACTTATCTTTCCGTTCAATATGCCGGTCCAATAATTTATTTTGAATTTGCACTAGGATCTGTTTTCTCGCATTAGACGAGGATTCGAAAATTGCCAGCTGTGAAGATTGTGCATGTTAAAGCATCCATCTCTATTCAGTGTTGATTCATCGCTCCATAGAATATTATTAAAGAATTGCGGATCTTGTTCTATTTTCTCAAGCATCTGTCGGCAAAAACACAATCTTGCGTAGTAGTCTCTTGGTTCCAGAGTTTTCACGCGTCTTATATGGTAGGGATGGAACTTATTTTTTTTTAATACACGATGTACGTTCGATTTTGCAATTCCAGTGCGTCGTGCTATTGCTTTTGTAGAGGTAGACGGATCTCGCTCAATTTCCTCAAGCACCGTTTCTTCAGTGTCAATATTAGCGACTCTTCCAGTGCTAGTACCACCAAGACCGCTGCCAGGTAATCTTACATCCGAGTAACAACCGTGGACTCTGTTAATATGCGATAATCCGGGTGACGCGCGTTTGTTTATCTTTCCCTATAAAGGGTTGGAGTTGCATTTGCGTTGCTTCTGCATTCACCATAACTATAATGCATGTTTGCGTATTCTTGTGACGTATACTGATTACGTGGCATTTCGATACACAAAAATCCGCCCAGATACAAGCCAGAAAAACGGAATAAATACATGCGATGTCGAACAAGTCGAGTGACGCATTAAATTAATGTTTAATAATGTTAATGTTTAATTATTTACCGTTTAATACATTTTATGAACAAAAGATGGGTAGCGCAGAGCTCGCTTAGGTATAGCAAATATCAAGTTATAAATCCCTTATTATCAGGTACAGTTTAAAACAAGATATAATCCAAGTTTTAAAATTTTGTTATTTAATCGAATTTATTCATTCTGCATACTAATAGCAATAACCTCGTTTCTACACTAGATAAAAGGATGTATTATACCATATTAGAATCTGCATTAAACACGCATGTTTTTGAAATAGTTGGCCACTTAGGTTCTCATACATTTTTTTTTCACCAAAGACGCTCAAACTTTTATAAAAAAAAAATATTTACCACATTTCATGCTGAAAATTAAAGTTTAGATTTTTTTTTCAAAAAAGTGCAACAGCTACTCATACTATTTACTGCATATCTATTAGTATAGGCCATTAAGAATATTATAACACCAAAAAACCGATGGATTTAATTTATTTGTAGCCGTGGTGATCGGAAACGTAAAGTAATGTGAAAATTGGACTTTTTTTAAAAACATGATATATCTTAGGTACTACTTGGGACATATTTTTTTTGTATTTTATTTTGAGCGCCCAATAGCTCTACTATAAGGTGCTTCAGGCTTATCCATTCATTCTGGGACACCTTGTATATGTGCGATAATCATAAAAGAAATTTAGTTACTTAAAAATATTCTACCTTGGCCAGGACCATAAATAGGAAAAGCCCTCAAACAAAAATTCTAGTGGCGACGTACGTTAATAACGCTACATATCTTGAAACAAATATCTTTGAATCTACTATGAGATGTATTCCAATATGGAATAATCCGCTACGACCATGCAATTGTAGTAATTAACTAGAACTTCGAAGCTCTATATAAAAATTTAGGTGAAGGAGAATATTATATGCATACAAAACCTTCAAATAATTTGGAATTCCAATGAAGGTAAATACCTTTCTTATAACATACTTACTAAAGTTTTTATATAAAACATGTGGAAGAAATTTGTCATAATCAATTTCATTTCAGAAATTTCATTTGTAAATTCAACTCTAGCATAGAAACATGTGAAATTGGATCTTAATCGACCAAGAAATAAACAAGTTCCTTTCATTTTGCTTTATCCTAGAATTTGATCTAAGAATCGTTCAAAAATTTCATTAATGTCAAATTTCATCGTGTTCCGTTAATAAATAACCGTACCTATTGGTCATATTGCAGAAATTAATGAAAAGATAATTCTAGATTCATAATCAATTAAAATATTTCATTCTATCTTGTGCAGTTTTAAAAATGCCGTTTTGACATTTGAAAAATGCAATTTTGTACCTTATGTCGTGTCGTACCTTATGCCGTTTTGAAAAATGCAATTTTAAATTATGCAGTTCTGAACGGATCCCAATCAAAATCTGCGGAGAAAAGGTAATTTTCCATTATTTACTAATGCCATTGAAATACTTTTAACACTATGCGCCGTTGGTACTTGGCGAAACACATTAACACTTAATACACATTAAAACACTTATTTATTATTTCGCAAAAAACTTGTTTTTTGCGAAATAATAAACAAGTGTTTTAATGTGTTTATTAAATGCCATTGAAGTTGCTATTTACAACTCTTATGTATTGTATTCGAAGTCACACAACAAGATTACGTTTCTAGAATTTAAACGAATGACTGCAACAGATTACCTAAATTAGAAATCTATTTATAATTCAAAAAATATGGGCAAACCCAATGCAAGGCAATTTATCAATTGTTAAAAGAGTATCGACAGAAGAGAAAAGTGGCCCAGGTCATATTATAGAAAGAAACCGTAACTGTACTGTGTCACAAAAATGCGGGAAAACAATGTCATTTATGTGATATTGGCATTCATATCGATTGCTTTGAGCAGTTTCATCAAAAATAGGACAGATGATATTGACTTAGATTTCTGAAGTTCCTTTTAATTTATTATGGATTGTCAATAATGTGTGTTTTTTTAATTTATGTTTATTCATTATTTAATAAAAATATATAACAAACAAATAATTTTGTGTTTTTCACTTTTTGTTTTCAAAAATTTTCTTATGCTGATGTTTCCATGAGCCCCAATTGGGGATCGGTAAAAAAAAACTCAATAAATTGTACAAAATAAATATTTATTTGATAAAACTTCAAATCAAGTCACAGTTCAGCATATAATCGTACTATACTAACCACCACCCCAAGTTTGTGAAACTAACCTCGGTGTTCGTCGAACGATAGGGCGACTATGTCATTGTCTTATAATTTACTTCGATTTTTGTCATATGACTGTCCCCAAAACCAATGTTCAGACTAGTTATTATTTTATTTGTATCTGCCTTCATCCTTAGTATTGAACATTAAAGTCAAATTTCTGTAAATCACTTTTGAGTTCATCGAATAATATGTCGATTATGTTAGTGTTCTGTAATCCAGTACCATACATTGACATTTAATGAACGCCCAAGCTAAAGTTATGTAACTAGCGTCTTTTGTTGTCAAATGTTTGAATTTTAAGTGCGGGGGTTCTAAAAGAGGTATTTTATACCTTATGGTAAGGTTGACTTCCAAGTCAGAATTTCATAAAATGTCTTCCGGTTTAGTTATATTTCTAACATTAAGGATTGAAACACAAACTGTACATTTGCGGTCTTTATAGATATACAATGAACAGGCACAAAAGTCATATTAATAACTTTAGGAACAACCACAGTCACACGACTAACATTTTGAACATTTTCGACTTACTGGTTTACCGTGATTATCACAATAACAATATTTTATTAAAAGCCCATTACCGAAGTCGTGTCACTTCAAACGACGTGACTACAGATCACACTTCACATCACAAAAAAATTCGTATTATTGAAGCCGTTTTAAACGACACGCATACTATATGGTGGCGCATAAGTGACGTGCTCTTTCCAGAGCATTTTCCATAACTTTTCTTAGAATTTCAGGACCCAACGCACGCACTTCTTCTCGTATATTGGCCTGAGGCTGTTGGATGGTTATTGGCTTATTGACATACATCTTACCCTTTAGGTAGCCCCAAAGTAAAAATCAGGCGATCGCGGTGGCCAGTTAAAATCAGAAAAACGCGATATTATTCGATCACCAAAAATTTGATAGTTGGACTAGCTGTGTGAGCTGTGGCTCAATCTTGTTGGAACCACAATTCTGGATTGTTCTCTACCTCTGACCTTAAAAATCTTTCAATCATTGCCGAGTATTGAATGCCATTCACCATAACCGCTACTTGTTCGACGTTTTAGAAAAAATATGGTCCACTGATCCTTTCTGAAGCTATTCCGCAGCATACTGTGCATTTAAGTGGATGCATTTGATATTCAACCATTATTTTTGGATTTTGGGTGCCCCATGTTCCGCAATTTTGTTTATTCACGTCATCATTGAGGTGAAAATGGGCCTCGCCGCTCATTATGAGTTTGTGAATAAACTCGTTGTTTCTAGGCACAATTCTTGAAAAGGGTGGCTATATTGAATGCGTATTTGTGCATCATTTGGTTTTAACTCGTGAACCAATTGAATCGTATATGGGAAAATGTTAAACTTACGTAAAACTCTTTGCAAAGACCGCCTAGACGTCACCAACTGCTGAGAACGCTGCCTGGTAGAAGTTTCAGTAATAACATTACTTATGCGCCACCCTTTACAATAAAAATAACGGGCAGCACTACTAATTAAATTTGACAAGCCATCCGATGTCAAAAATCAAAATATTTACGAATAATTTTTTGTACAAAACACGTAAATTGGAAATAGGCAAGTAAAATCTAATTATTTAATTATCAAATTAATTTCCAGAAACCGTACAATAATTTATGATGAAGGTAAAATATCCATGTTGTAAATAATTTGTAGTATTCTATCGTAATTAAAAATTGCGAATGGGTGGTTTGGGCCAATTTTCAACCAAAACCTTCCATTATCGATTTTTTAGAATGATAAATTTGTTTTATGTATTTACTAAAGTAGTAAAATATTTGTAGAATGAATATAAATTATAATCATAAATAAAAATGTGTTTCATTAATGAACGTCGCATAAAAAATGTTTGTCACTTGAAAAAGTTAGGTGTCTTGTCGTTTCATGTGACTAGAGTCGTAGCAGACGACTTCGATAATAGGAAAGTCAAGGTGGCGTGACTACAGTCACGTAGAATGACGTGATACGACTTCTTATAAAAATATTTAAATATTTTAACAAATCTTATATTAATTTGAAAAAATTATTCAAAAATCTCCCGTATATTAAAGAGTAATTTTTAATAATTCAATTATGAAACTTATATCACATAACTCAGACTTAATAGTTAAACAATGGCCTAACTGACTAAGGAATTGGAATATTATATTTATAAAATGCATTTTTGATTTTACAAAATATTAATTTCCATTTGTAAGTTGGCGATTAATGTAGCGACCGCAGGGACCTCTCTATCGTACTTTGTATTTATTTTGTAAAATATTTTGAAACATTTTTCCAGTGCTTCTAAAAAAATTGCCGCATACGTATTTTATGAAACCTAGCATTATCGCAATTTGCGAGTAGTTTTCCCAATTGCGAATATATATGGTTGAATATTCCCCTTCTTCGAGAGACTTGTCGTTGCTCGTTCCAGGATTATCAACTCCATTTGAATTATTGTATCTACCGTTATGATAAATCAATCCGGGCAATATTTTATGGTTGATCTTGAATGGAATCGTTTTCAATATTTTGCAGAACTTCGCAAAATGGTGCCCAATCGAATGAACAGTTCTGCATGATACGTATGTGATGTGCATATGTTTTCTAGAAATAAAGTAAAATATTTAAAACTAATTTTTCTGAAATAATTAAATTAATTTAAAGTCAAACAATAGTTAAAAAACCTTTATTTACTTTACAACACGATTTTATTAAGCAGTTTTATATAACATATTGAAATTGTATTTTACTATTATTTTATTTATTCAACAATTCAAACCTTGCGGATTAATGTACAATAAAGAATATTGTACACTAGTCAAGCAAACACTTGTTCTTGGAAAGCAAAATTTAAAAATGTACACAGTGCCTTATTGTGTGAATTATCAAATAGATCCGTTATCTAAGTTTAGTGCAATTATGCTTACCGAGATTTATGCTACTTTCCTTGCTAGACAGTATTTCTTCTCGTTCCTTGTATCTCCCTTGAGTACGTCGACCTCATGTCAATCAGTAAATTATAAAAAAATAATAAATATTAACAGAAAGTACCGATTAGTCAATGGAGTTAATAATTTTAGAAAACCAAACAATGCTTATTTGGCGAACAAACTCTCACACACACGAATACACATACTCACACGCCCACACAATCATACAAACCCACGCACACATATATACGCATACAAACACATAGACACACACACAAACACACACACAACACTCGATGGTTGCTAACAAAATTACACTTTTTAACTATTGTTAACTACTACAAAATTTGTTTTACCAATTCCGGCATCAGCGGGTTTTTCTAGGTTGGCCAATTTTATAATATGGTATACAACGATCCATCGGTATTACTTACTAGTTCCTGGACGCGATTCGGAGAACTGATTTTACATTTCTCAATTACCATAACGAGTTATATTTACCTGTAATTGGTTCTTATTGGTTAGAGCTCGTCTTTTTGCTGTGGTGTTATGTGATGACATTGAGTTATATTTCCGACCAAGATAGCAAAACCGATTGTAGAGCTTTCCTGTTGGCCCATCATGTCCTCTACCGACGTGGTAAGTATCCTGAATATAAACAAAATATAAATCATGTATTTAATTCAATAATAAAAAACCAATTCAATCTATATAACAATTTCATTTGGAAACAATTCTGTTATTTCCTTGGCCAATCGGTTTATTTGAGCTGCTGGCGGTTTAAAATTTAGTCGCAACAAATAGTATAATGTGGAACGGTGTTTGGGCTGCAAAAAAATGTTTTCCTTGTAAAATGTTTTAAGTTCGTCCTTGTAATGGCTCTCCTTTAAAATGTCTCGAATAAACTGAAAACAATGAATACATATTTTAAAATATAATTAAAACTGTTTTAAATATTTTGTTCAATGAATTTTATGCTATCGATAGAGATACCCACAACATGTCTTGTTTTGTTCTCCAAATTATCGCAATTTTCAAATTTTGCTGTTTTTAAAACTGTTGTCGTTGTCGGCGGTTGTGCTGGTGAAAAAAGTTCACACATATGTTGATAACGTAGACATTTTAGATCACCTGTTGTGTCATATGACAACCTATAAAAGAAAATTCAATTTTTTATTTATTACTTATGTCTAGAACAGGTGTAAAATGAAATAGTTACTTTAAATCGTTCGTGTAAATTCTCAAGACCCCAAGAAATAAATACTTTTCTTGAGTTCATATTCCGGTGGATGTGGTGGATCGTCATTGTTGATGTATGGCTTGTTAAATACTCTAGCTATGTAGTAGCAAATCTTCTTCTTCGGTCCACGGTACATTGTTGTTACGTAATTGCTTGTCTGTTCGACATTCGACGGAAATTTTGGTGAACAATTTGATATATCCAGCACTTCTCCGTAAAAGAAATTCTCTTCGTTAGGTTGATCAAAACTATTTTGTATTCTTGCGTTTTGTGCCATTGTGGTTTGAAATTCTGTATTGTCAGTATTTCGTAAGAAGAGTCGTATCGTCGAATCCTTTAGCTTGTACACGGTAAAATTTAATTTTAAAAAGTTTATATTAAAGCTGGACGTGCATCGTTTTAAAATTGTTTATCCACTGTCTTCAACATTTTTCTTTCTCTTAATTCTTAATTTACAATACAAAAATATATATGTGTGTGTGTGAGTGTGAGAAAAGGATAACTATAAGGTATATTCTACTTTCCTTATTTAATAAATCAAACCATTAGTATTTAGATTCTTGCATACAGCCCCTCTTGAAAGGATCTGTCTTTCAATAAAATTCTTATTATTAATTTAGAAAGGTTAGTTGTGATCAAGACATATTTTGATTCTAATGAATAAATGAATATACAATTCAAAACTAAAATTAAAATATAAATTTATATTTCATATAAAATTCACTTATTAATTTTATGCTGCTATTTTTGATAATATTTTGACAACCCGAATTTGGTTATCTTTTATGGTTATATCTTTAAAAATTTGAAGGTAATTGTTCGTCATAGATGAGTACAATGTCGTCCTCGTTTAAACTTGGCCCAGAACTTTTCCACTTGTTTCTCTATTGCAGAGAATGCAAGTATTCTATAGAATATCTCTTCCAAAATCTTTGAACACAAGCAATTGTTTGCCAGTTTGTTAATCTATTAGTAGGAATACCAGTTAAATCTGGCTCTGCGGTAGCAATTATTTAACCACCACACAGAAAATGTGCTAGTGTTAAAGGACTTGGATCATTAGGATTGTCCGATAATGCAGTCAAAGGTCGTGAATTCAGAATTCCTTCTATTTGAATAATAAAAGTATTTAATTCCTATATTTGTTGAAATTCGTTTAAGATGATTCTTTAAAGATTTAACGGAACTCTCTCACAGACCCCCGAAATTTGGTGATCTTGGTGGTATAAATTTCCAAATAATTTCAATAGTGCAAAAA
This sequence comes from Nephrotoma guestfalica, assembly GCA_963691935.1. Lineage (NCBI taxonomy): Eukaryota > Metazoa > Arthropoda > Insecta > Diptera > Tipulidae > Nephrotoma > Nephrotoma guestfalica. The sequence continues at coordinate 137,248,118 of OY829913.1, read as the reverse complement.
TTGGCTACATCACAAACAATGAGTTCATTCCTAAGTAACTGGTACATTTCTCTTAAATCATTTTTCGCCCCATGAGGACCGAGGTCCGAGTCGGTAACGAATCCGAGCGGTTCCCCAAAAATTACCTATTCCTGGCAGACAATGGTTTGGAACTATCTCCGAAATGTTACTATCGTTCAAATCATGGTATTTGTTGCTGTATGGTAACCAACATTTTATAATGTGCAATTTCGCGTAAAATATGATCATGATAACCTAATATTATTGCATAATTGTTACAAATATTATTGTACAATAGTTTGGAGTTGTTTACAAAATGTTCCCATCGGTTAAATCATGGTATTTGATACGGATAAACCAACATTTTACATTGTACAATTTCAGATAAAATATGGTCATAAAATTCGAACATTATTGTAAATTAAGTGAAATATATTTCCATAACACAATCTGGCAACCATTTCTGTTACAATATGGTATTTGTGGTTGTAATGATACCAACTTATTGCCATACAGAATTTCTACTAAAAATTGGTTTCTCTGACAAATCTGACTAAACTGCAATTTTTTGTACAATAATGTAACACTATGTATATGTTAAAAATTGACAAAATTATAGTAATAAATTCGATAATATTACTAAAATTGTTTAATAAATGTATTTAGTCTATACGTATAGTAAACAATTTTATTAATATTATCGAATTTATTACTATAATTTTCCAACAAATTTCGATTTCTACACAACTTACTGTTTTCCAATGTCTCATGTACATACAATATGTAACAACGGGTTTGTTTAAATGCTGTAATGTTGTAAAACAAATAGAAAACACATTAAGATTTAATATAAATTATATTTTATTATAGTATTTCGTATATGTAATAATGGGGCCAATTCCGACAATTTGAAATTTTATGTTATTTAGATTTTTTAAAATGGAAAATAAAATTATTATTTTTTTCATATTCCCTTTGGGTTATTTTATTTCGTATTTTAACCCTTTCAATAGATTTGACCTCATTTGAGGACATTGGTTTTATGGTGTGTTTTTTCAAAATTTGCATATCTGGTAACACGTATTTTTATGCACACTGATGAAATAAAGCCTTTATAAAAAGGGAAATCACATAAAATATCTATACGTTATATGTTTCAAAGAAAACATGATCATTTGTGTTAGTGGTTTCGATGATAAAGGTTGTTTATAAAACAGGTAAATTATAAAGCTATATAATTATTTGTGTTGTGATGGTTTTAGTTTGATGGTTTTATTTTTTTGTGCTAAAAATACGAAACTTGTGTTTAAACTAAACATTTGTCTTCCAATTATAATGGATAAAATGGTTTTTCAATAGCAAACGTAGTGTATTCATTTGAGGCCAAAGTTACTCCATGGATTTGTCCTCATTTGGGGACATATATTTGTCCACAATTAAGAACAAAATCTCTTGATGGATGCAAATATGTAATTATTATAATTATAAGGTGCTATAATTTATATTGTGATTTGTATTGTGGTGTATATTATAATTATAAGTAGCATAAATGTATATGCATGGGTTTAGAAACAGATTTTATAATTTAAAATTATTATTATTTTTACTATGTTTTTTTGATTTCTTATATAATTGTGAAAATATTTTAAAATGCAACGAACCGTGTTCCTACCTGGAAAGTATTTGAAGGAGCACGAAATACTGCAATTATTAAATGAAGACGATTCCGAACTTGAGATTGCTGGAAGTGCATCCGATGACGACAATGAGGATGTAGTTGAAATACCCGCTTCATTTAAAAGCATTTCGAATGCTAGAACCACAAATGAGCAACACATCGAGGAAACTATTTTAGATTTAGAAGACCATGTTGATTTATCTGTTTCAAATATTGAAACTGCAAGAGTTTTAGCTACTGGAGATCCGTTAGGCTCGGAGATAACTATAGAAAACGCCGATATTTATTGTATCGGGTTCGATAAAGAACCAACCTATACATCCAAATGTGTTATTAGATGGCGTAGACGTACGTTTGAAGGACAAAAATTTCATTTATGGGCCTCTGCGTTGAAGATGAGGTTACCGATTTTTCACCAGCCAAATATTTTTTTCGCTATATTCCCAAACATTTGTTCCATGAAATGGCCAAATATACCAATTTATATGCAGAAACATCCCAAGTTCAAAATTATAAAGAAGCCAGCCCAGATGAACTAGTTAAATTATTTGGAATACTAATATTAATGGGAAATTTTAAACTGTGCCGGTTATCTACATATTGGGATAAAAGTTTTGGCTTTGACTTAACAAAAAATACCATGACTCTCAAAAGATTTTATCAATTGAGAGTAAATTTACATTTCATTGATAAGAGTGCCGTAATTCAACAAAACAATGATAAATTTAAATTGCTTCGTCCTCTAATTGACAGTGTGTTATCAAGATGTCGGGAGCACCAAATTGAAGAAACCCTCTCAATAGATGAACAAATTATTCCATTTAAAGGACGACTTGACGTAAAGCAGTATATAAAAGGGAAGCCGTATCCATGGGGCATTAAGGTATTTGTGCTTTGTGGAAAAAGCGGGCTTCCTTATGATTTTTTTTTTTACCAAGGATCACAAACGGAAATATCCGAAGAAAACAAACTAAAATTTGGATTTGGTCCGGCAGCTGTACTCCATTTAGGGAGAAGAATTGGACCAATTGAACATTCGTTGTTTTTCGACAACTATTTTAGCAGTTACCAATTGTTTCAACTGCTACAACAACAAAACATTAATGCCACGAGAACTATTCGAATTAACCGTTTTGCGAGTCTCCCTCATTTGAGTGACAAAGTTTTAAAATCAAAAGGTCGGGGGTCTCACGACGAAGTGTGCAGCTTGGATGGCAATCTTTGTGTTATAAAATGGCAAGACAATAAGCCCATCTACCTTGCGTCGAATTGTACGGGCGTAGGAGTTTCAGCTACGGCCAACCGATGGGATAAAAAAGCCATAAAATATGTGGAGGTGACGCAACCAGCTATAGTTGCAGAATATAATAATGGAATGGGTGGAGTGGACCACCTCGATCAGATGATTGCTTACTGTCGAATTTTTATTAAAAGCAAGAAATGGACACTACGAGTGATTACTCACTTTTTAGATTTCGCCATTGCTTCATCCTGGATTGAATATAAAAGAGATTTCGAAACAAGTAAATCAACCAAGAAAAGCGAAATGGAAGATTTATATAATTTTAGGTTACATCTTGCCAATATTTTGTTATCGTGCGATCAGATTCCAAAGAAAAGAGGTCGGCCGATATCCACAATGGCATCTCCTATTCCAAGTACTTCCAAAAAAGCCAAATATGAATGTCGTCCGATAGATGAAATACGTCTTGATAAAATGGATCACTTACCATTTCATGAAATGGCATCAAATTCGTCTAGATGCAAATTTCCAAACTGCCAAGGAAAATCTCGGGTGTACTGTAAAAAATGCAATGTACATCTATGTCTAAATGCAAAAAACAATTGTTTTTATTTATACCATACACATTAACACCGCCATAATTGAATTGAGAATTGAGACTGAATTATTAAAGAATTATTATTTATTTAAACTTATTATTATTTAAAAGGAAATATATGTTTTTGAATTCTTTGTAAAATAGCGTTATTTTGAAAATAAAATATTTTATTGGTGTTTTTATTTTAAAATTTGCTTTACTCTTGACTGAATTTGTACTCAAAAATGGACAAATCTGAAAGCTTAATTTCCAAGCCCTGGTGATGAAAAAGCACAAAAACAAAACTTTTTATAAAAATTTAAGTAAAACTTTACCTAAAAATGAAAAAACTAAATTTAATTTCTGAATATTGAAAGTTTTGCTCTGAAAGGGTTTTTTTTTTTTAATCCATGCAATCTTTTCTGGGGCCGAAGCACTCCCTGGTCTTTCGCGGTTGATTTTCCCGTCTTACTTTACGCATCCCTGCCAAATCGAAGACGTACGGCTATAGGACCGATTTAAGTTACCATCTGCGCATTGCATAGCTCCATGCCAGCCTATAGTACTGGACATGGAAGATGGGTCGGCCCATGAGTTTTGCACGCCGATAGGGGGTCGTAGTTGTGTTCCTTTTAATCACAGATTACAATCTGTTGATGAAAATTTCCTTTTGCATCCTGCCCCTATCGGGATTCGAACCCGGTACCTCCCGATCCAAACGCCAAAGCTTTAACCACTGTGCCATTTGGTCGGTTCTGAAAGGGTTAAAGTAAAATGTTTTAGTACAATTTTTTTAGTGCAATTCAAAAACTGCGTGTGCATAGAAACCTCTAGTACAATTTGTGTTTTTTTTGTTTTGGCGTTGTCAACTCCATAAAAAAAACCAAACCAACAATATGGCTGAATTGAAAGGTAAGAATAATTGAAAATTATTATACATTACATGATATTTGCGGTTATTAGTAACAACTGGTATAAATAAATTATACTAGTTGCTTACTTACATATTATTTATACTTTTGTGTGTTGTAGGAAAGCGCCAACCAAAAACCACAAAACAGCAGTACGAGCTCTATGTTCAATACTTTAAAGAAAATCAAAAATGACGAAAAAAAGAATCAGATGAAAGAATCCAACATTTATGGGATCGGCTTACAAATATGCTAAATCCGTTAGCCGGTCCACAGCGACCTAAAGAGGGTTGGAAAAAAGTAAAATAGACTTAAATGTATATATATGTATATGTGTGAAATAATTTTGATACTACTATATATAACTAAATTTTTATTTTTACCAATCAGTAGATACTCCTGATGATGACCTAACAAGTCGAAATTAATCGAGTAATTTTTTAAACATTTTGAACAAATTTAAAAAAAAAAAAAAAATTTGCGAAATAATAAACATAAAACACTTGTTGTTGTGTGTGTTTATTAAGTCAAAAATTTGAGTTTCGCGGTCATCAATTTCAGTAGCACTATCTGAATCATCACCTTCATCGTCATTGCTTCTATTCATTAATTGTAAATTATGTAATGTACAAACTGCATAGATAATTTTACATGCCATATTAGGATGGTAATGAGGGGTTCTGTGCCTAAGCAAACAGCGAAAACGGGATTTCAAAATCCCAAAACATTTCTCGATTATGTTTCGAGCCTGAATAAATTTTTCATTTCGTTCATTTCAACTGTTCGTTTCCCTTTCCGTGTTTGAATAAAGCGTTAGAAGCCAAGGTTCAAGTGGAAAACCGGAGTCACCTAACAAAAAATTGATTTGGTTTTCAACAGAAGTGAAATTGCTTACGCAATAAGATCTTAATTTGGACGTAATCCAAATAGCCGAATCATGAACTGAGCCAGGAAATCGAGAATTAGCATATACAATTTTCATGCTGGCGTCACAACAAACTAAAGCATTGATGCTGTGATACCCCTTACGGTTGCGAAATATATTTCCTCTATAAAATTCATCGTTCTCTGGTGGTGCAATTATTGATATATGGCACCCATCTATAGCTCCAATACTTCCACGCATTTGGAATTTTTGATTGAATCCGTTTTTAATTTCTGCTTGGCCTAACATACTCTGTGGAAGCTTAATAAATTCATCCATCAAGTAATCGACGATCAGTGTTGTGATTTCCCTAACTGCCCGAGATACACTTGGTTGTGAAAATGCAATTGCTTGGCAGCTTCCCACCGATACTTGATACGAGCCGTGTCCATAAAAATGAAGTGCACATAAAAGTTTCAGTTGAAACGGGATACTCGCATGGTTTAGAAATCCGGAATAATTTTCTAAATTTTGCTCCCGGTAATTCATAGGGGTTACTCACATCTCTAAGATGCCTCAATTCAAGAGTGTGTCTTTGTCTAAAAAATTAATTTATATTAACATTTGCTCATTGTTTTTAGTAACAGTATTTATTGTAACCTTCTTCTTCTCTCTTCTCGGGCCAACAAAATTACATGTAAATAATTTGGCATTTTGATTGTTTAAATTTCTTTCAAAATAAAAATTCAAAACATAGTTTTTGTCCACATAAAATTCGCTAAAATGACTAAACTTGGTAATTTCAGTTTTGACGTATATAACATAAAAAAATAAAATAACATAAAAAATGTTTCGTCGTCAGAATACAAAATCACGATTTTATTACTTAAAATAACATAAAATGATAAAATGGGTGTCCGAGAATCGGCCCCAATGTATTTTTTGGAATTCATTCAATAATAATAAAAATAATAATTTAATATATCTGTATAGTTATTAGAAAAATATTTAGGACTTTCAATTGAATTTTTGGGTATTTCGAGCCAATACGATAGTAGACCGCTTCAAAAATTGTTGGATGGCCTTTTTATTTCCATGCGTCGTCACCGGTACATCTAAATTTATAGAATTTAATGTATTTTCTGCCAACTGGATTATATTATGAAGATCCATGAATATTAGTTTGTGAACTCCTAAGAAATAAAACGTTAAAATATTATGTATTTGTATTGTGACAGAATTTGCTACTGGTATTTGGACTCTAATTTTAGTATTTTATCAAAGCTAGGTTCAAAAACCCATAAAAACTAGTCGGTTAAATTAATTTGACGAAAATGGTATTCCAACTGTTATTCAATAAAAATTATAAAAACATAGTTCGGTATTATGAAAGTCATTCAAAACACGAGTATTATAAAAATTTCTGAAATTTTCACTAAACGAAATGCATTTTTATGTGTTAATTATTTTGTCATTGAAAGAATAAAAATTTTGTGCAAAATTGGACGGAATGAATGTGTCCCTCCTGTTCCTTTATGTATAAAAAAATCGTTCATCGCAAACTAAAATTAATTTAAAATCATCAAATTTATTATCAAAATTATCAATTTTGTAATAATTTAATATGCAAATATAAACTGAATCTTTTTTATACCTCTTGAAATTCCGTATGCCCAGTCCATGAATATAGTTTTATTATCTGGTAATCAATTAAATGTTCGAACATCTGTTTTATGAACTTGTTGATGTTAGTAGTCTTATATTTATAAAGTCGAATAACCTGAAAATTAAAAAAATGTTTAAAGAGGTTAAGGTTAATTAGTAAATTTATTTATATTTTGTGTTAATTGAGAATTAAATAAAGCTAATTCTTCAATAGCTTTTATTGGGACATTTGGGTACATAAAGTCGCTATCTTTTCCAATCCTTTTAGTTCTTTGTTGTCCTAATAATGTAGATGATATAAAACTATCGATATTTTCACGTGTGATGATAGCCAACTCATTTTGAAATGTTTCAATTTTTGAATTTCGTATATACTTTGAACAGTTCCGTTTGAGATTTTGAATGTTTTCTAACTTTTTTGATTTCGTTACAAATATAATTTAATTTATCTGCTACAGTACTTTCATTTCCTGGCGCAGGCGGTACTGAGTTTTGATTTAGTAAAACGGATGACGTTGATTCGATTGGTATATCTTGGGGTTTGGGAGTTCGGGGAGACAATACATCCACATACTTATATGCATTTTCCATAAACTCAACCGTCGTAGGATAATCGTTATTCAATTCCTGAGAAGACCGACTTTGCTGGTTTGATGAACCGGGAGGGCGAGCTTTATCGACTGGAATTATATTTTCCGATTGATGATTGATCTTTGAAATTCCTGATTAAAGTTAATTTTTGCAGCTATACGGCTAGAACCCTCATCTAATTCCGAGCAAGAATACTCCGATAAGAATTTCTCTCTAGCTTCTGAATATAAATTTAAGTGCTCATACAATTTTCATTAAATGTTTAAATAACTTAATTATAATTACCTAAATTACGTTTTAAAACAACGCATGGGTGTTAAGTCTAGCTAGCATCAGGATTCATCATCTTTTTTAATGCTTTATACTGGTTAGGCGGCCAGCAAATAAAGTTTTCATCTATAATCCAAGCAGACAAAACTACGGATACCTCTTTTTGTCCAATATAATTGGTTGTTTCCACAACAACATACGAGTACATATTACTAGCTAGGAATATTCAAATATTTTCAGTATTATTTAAGTTAATTTTCAGAATGCATGATCGAGGAAAAAACGCATGTATCTGCGCCTTCGATGTTATCTGTTATCATTCCAAAATGCTTGCATTTGATCATATTTATTCTATTAAAACACACCTCGTCTTCATATGAATCAGTTTCAAATATATCGAATCAGCTGGATTCTATTGGAACTTCATAAAAATTACGTGGATTCTTAAATCGATTTCCAAATATTAAAATCTTATTGTTTTCGATGGGTGCATGATCAAATTTAATAATATCATTGTTTTGTAATAATATCTAACAATTTTTGTTTCCATTATCGATTTGAAAATTTCCAAATACAATTTTCTTGTATATTGCTTTTGCTTCACGAGTGAGTTCTTTCTTTTTAAATATAGTGTAGTTTTTAGAAGTTGGTTCGTCTTTTGAATCTTTCATATTATTTAATTCACATATTCTGTTACAAATTTGTGCTAGTGGTTCATTTGGTTTTCGTAGCATGCGTTTAATATTGTACATTTAACTTTCAAATGCGAAAGCAGACCAATCATCTAAAGTCCCATGATTTTTCACATCTTCAGGCAGATGAATAATACAATGCATATTATATGTCAAATTATGCGTTCCGCATACAACAAAAAGTTATTATATTTTGGTAATGTTAATACATTTTCTTTAGCTCTAAAAGATGCGTCAGTTCGTAACTAAGCTCGTCAGTTAGCGGAAGAAGAAAATTATTAAAAAAAGCTGGTTTATTGTAGCCAGGATAGACACCTACAACAAAAATTTGTGTAGAATAAATGTTGCATACGCGTTAATTAACATTAATGAAAAACAGCTTAGATTACATTTGCTTATTGGGACGCCATCAATATTAAAATCTAATACAATTTTTTCTGGTAAAATTTCTACATCACACAATACTCTGTCTAACCCGCTAATAATACCAATGTACACCATATTTCCTGGTTCGCATGTCACGACAGTTCTACTGTTAGGAGTGTTAAGAAGTGTTCGGCTATCCTTCGGTAAATAACTAAATCCATTTTTGTTTAAAAAATTTAGTAATTCGGTTGACGCGTTTGAGGTTATGTTGTGTTTTATACTCAAACTTCTTAGAAAAGTTTTAGCATCATCCATTCTACTTCCATTATCATCAACATCATCATAGTCCAAATCGCTTAAATAATTTATAGAATTTACTCATCTATTATGTTGTTGCTTCCATTCTCATTTAACAATTCATATGTTGACGTTGGTAACGGCCGATAGCCCATCATCATTCATCATTTATATCGCTTAAATTATGCACAGATATTGCATTTCCAAGCTTTACACCATTTTGGGTTCTATTAAGTCGTCGCCGAATTGATTGTTTTGAAAGTTTATTTAGCGGTTTATATTTTGGCATTATAAAACTCACAATAATCCGTAATTTAAATTATGCTGGAGAGCGCTGAAATGATGTTAACAAATGCTAACAAATTACTGCTTAGTTAGAGATTACTTTAGCGAATACAACTGCCAATTAGTCGACATGTGGTAAAGATTAATCGCAGACAAACTAAATAAACCGGTGTGAAGTTTCTAACAAAAAATAACAAAAAAGCCAAATTATATATGTGTTGGTAACACTCAATATTAAATTCTTATTAGAAAAAATTGAGTGAGATTTATTACACTGTAAAATTATTTTCCAAATGAAGATATTTTAAAATTAAATTTTCTTAAATATAATTTATTCAAAAATACCAAATATTAATGAAATGCAATGATTATTAAAACAGATAAGAAAAAACAAATAAAAATCAAGTGAGAATTAGTTAACAAATAAATAAAAGTAAAAGCTATAACAGAAAAATATCAGAATTGTTTATTGAAATTTCTCGATCAAAATACTTTGTATTTTTTCAATCTGGGCCAATAACAAGCTACTTCCAGAGATTAGGGCAAGACACCACTGTATAGGTCGAATTGGCCTATCTCTAAAGAACATTTTCCGGTATAAGGTTTTCCCAAGCGGAGAAAATGCAACCTTGTTAATAGCAATTTTCCACCGTAAATTTTGAGTATTTATCAATCTGGGCCAATAACAAGCCACTTCCAGAGATTAGGGCAAGACACCACTATATAGGTTGAATTGGCCTATCTCTTAAGAACATTTTCCGGTATAAGGTTTTCCCAAGCGGAGAAAATGCAACCTTGTTAATAGCAATTTTCCACCGTAAATTTTGAGTATTTATCAATCTGGGCCAATAACAAGCCACTTCCAGAGATTAGGGCAAGACACCACTATATAGGTTGAATTGGCCTATCTCTTAAGAACACTTTCCGGTATAAGGTTTTCCCAAACGGAGAAAATGCAACCTTGTTAATAGCAATTTTCCACCGTAAATTTTGAGTATTTATCAATCTGGGCCAATAACAAGCCACTTCCAGAGATTAGGGCAAGACACCACTATATAGGTTGAATTGGCCTATCTCTAAAGAACATTTTCCGGTATAAGGTTTGCCCAAGCGGAGAAAATGCAACCTTGTTAATAGCAATTTTCCACCGTAAATTTTGAGTATTTATCAATCTGGGCCAATAACAAGCCACTTCCAGAGATTAGGGCAAGACACCACTATATAGGTTGAATTGGCCTATCTCTTAAGAACATTTTCCGGTATAAGGTTTTCCCAAGCGGAGAAAATGCAACCTTGTTAATAGCAATTTTCCACCGTAAATTTTGAGTATTTATCAATCTGGGCCAATAACAAGCCACTTCCAGAGATTAGGGCAAGACACCACTATATAGGTTGAATTGGCCTATCTCTAAAGAACATTTTCCGGTATAAGGTTTGCCCAAGCGGAGAAAATGCAACCTTGTTAATAGCAATTTTCCACCGTAAATTCTGAGTATTTATCAATCTGGGCCAATAACAAGCCACTTCCAGAGATTAGGGCAAGACACCACTATATAGGTTGAATTGGCCTATCTCTAAAGAACATTTTCCGGTATAAGGTTTTCCCAAGCGGAGAAAATGCAACCTTGTTAATAGCAATTTTCCACCGTAAATTTTGAGTATTTATCAATCTGTATTAGAGAGAGAGAGAGTGTTTATCTATTAACAAGGTTGCATTTTCTCCGCTTGGGAAAACCTTATACCGGAAAATGTTCTTTAGAGATCGGCCAATTTAACCTATATAGTGGTGTCTTGCCCTAATCTCTGGAAGTGGCTTGTTATTGGCCCAGATTGATAAATACTCAATATTTACGGTGGAAAATTGCTATTAACAAGGCTGCATTTTCTCCGCTTGGGAAAACCTTATACCGAAAAATTTTCTTTAGAGATAGGCCAATTCAACCTATATAGTGGTGTCTTGCCCTAATCTCTGGAAGTGGCTTGTTATTGGCCCAGATTGATAAATACTCAAAATTTACGGTTGGAAAATTGCTATTAACAAGGTTGCATTTTCTCCGCTTGGGAAAACCTGGTACCGGAAAATGTTCTTTGGAGATAGGCCAATTCAACCTATATAGTGGTGTCTTGCCCTAATCTCTGGAAGTGGCTTGTTATTGGCCCAGATTGATAAAATACTCAATATTTTGAGTGAAAATTTTCAATAAACATATTTGATATTTTTTTTTTGTTAAAGCTTTAATTTTATTTATTTGTTAAGTTTTTTTTAAGTTACTTAAATATTTCTTTAATATCTTTTGTATTTTTATCATTTTTATATTTTATTATGTAAGTTATGAATTTATTTAATATAATAATAATTTTTAATAAAATTTTTACTAATTTGCATTTATAAAATATTAACAGTGCAAATCACCAACACTGAAACAATTCAATATGACAGCTATTGGAATCTATTTGAATCCAATAAGAATTATGTCCCGCCATGTTTTCCAATTGGAACCGTATACGTATACGTGTTATTTTTTGTTAGAAACTTCACGGGCTCCTAAATAAACGGTTCACAATTCCTCAAGTCACGGACGAGTTAAAACAAAAAAAAAGACAAAATACAACAATTTCTTGCTTCGCTGTTTGCTCAAAAGAGAATAAATACCAAAAAAAAAATAATAATTTTACAGAGAATAAGATGCGTGATTTACCCCGGCGAAATATAAATCGTTTAAAACATGAAATGAAGCTTTTTGTTGTTAGATCTGCGAGTAGTTCAAAATAGACGGCTTTCGTGACAAAACATACAAAAACACAAACATATACTTTGTGAGATGAAGAATTTTGCTGTAACTTATTTTTCTATAAAACTATAGGCTACAAAAATGTATGTCTGATGTTTGAAAAGCACGTGCTGGTTTGATACGTTCTATGGGCAAATCACCCACTATTTGTTGACTTATTCGTGGTTTAGCCCGAAAACAAATTATGCAAGATCTAACGCATTGTTTAGCGGTATATTTACCAGAAATAGGCCAGAACGTTTGCCTTACTAAAGTCACTAGCATTTGAGCACCGGCAAGTACATTTTGTATATGATAAAATCGAAATATTAGTTTTGTTAAGTTGCCCTTTGATGGTAATAAAAGTTGATGTTTTTGATCATAATCAAGTTGGAACCTAGTTAACCTTCCACCAATCCTGATTAAACCTTTAGAATCGATAAAGAGGTTAAAGAATATAAAGTATGTTGAATTCCTTGATTATACAAAGGTCCATAAACTCGAGAATTTTTTCTATCAGTATGCAAAAATTCGAAGAAGTTTCATATATGAAATGACGAGTTGTGTATTCCGCCTTTAATTCAATAGTAGTTATTTCAAAATTTAAATTGATACTGGCAAAGTTTGTTGAGAAATCGACAGTTGAATTTATAATTTCCGGCCCGTCCCACCAGAGTTTACAGTTTTGTAACTCACTAGACAAGATACCTTTTGTAATGACATCTGCTGGATTGCGATCAGATGGAATATGATTCCATGTAAATTCGGCAGTAAGAACTGAATCTCACTTACTCGGTTGGCAATGAAAACTTTAAGTTTATATGGTTCGGTTTTAATCCAGGTGAGGGTTATTTGGGGATTGGACCACAAAAAACATGATCAATTGTTAAATCGAGAGCATTTATAACGGAATGTAAGTCTCTGCTAAGTAACAGTGCAACACACAATTTAAGTTGTGGTTCCCGTCAAAACGTTGTCAACGTAGAAATCACGTTGAGTTACACGACTTGCTTCTGGATAAATTAGTGATTCGTCTACTGCTAATTGTTTCAAAGTTCTAGTGGCGAGATATGGGGCAGTTGCCGTTTCAAAAGGTCACATACACCTAAGGGATCGAATTTTCTGCTCTGCAGATTGTAACGAACTTTAAGCGGCATGAGTTGGTCACAAGTCAAACTGGTTTCCGGTATAATGCCGTTCGTTACTGAGTTGAGTATGGTTAACTAATCAGAGCTTCGGATCAGTGGTCGGTGCTACTGGCTATAGCTCATAGTTGGGTGTGGGGGTTTCCGAAGATGAAATAATTTCAAAACTTGACCACTTTAGAAATATTTGGTGAATAACCTAAATAGACAAACTAAACTAGGGACGGAAAGAACAACCCTGAATCTATATTATTTCTACGCGGTAATTTTAATTTGTCTGCAAAATATGCTGTTTATGTTGAAGATTTAGCCGAAACATCGAAGACTACACGCATCTTTGCTGTAAAACTAGATGGTTTAATTATCGCATGGTGCGGCATATAAAATACAGAGCTTGTCTGTTTTATTGAATGGTCAATTAATTTAATTTGCTTTTGTTCAAGATGTAAGAAATGCTTAATGGCTTGGGTCTTTGATTTGCCAAGATTGATGTAATTTTCTCGAAGAGGAATTGAGACTGTATACCTACCGCTCTTATCACGGTAGTAAGTTTTTGAAAAATATTGCTCACAAGTCACTTCTTCTTTTGAAAAATGTTTCTTTTCGACTATTCCGGACAATATCGAGCCGAAAACGGGTAATGGTTAAAATTTTGTTTAAAATTTTGTTATTTAATCGAATTTATTCAAGTTCGGTGTCAATAACAAATGGGTCTACGTCATCGTATTAAAATGGGGATAAGTTTTATTTGTTTAAAATGTCATAAGCTAACTAAGCATACATACCTGTTCGTGGGAAATCTCTGTGAGCTCGGTGTCAATAACAGTTATCATGCTGAGAACGGCGGGTCTCACGATAAATATCGAGAAAAGTAACTTCGCTATGAAAGATAAAAGATATTTAGGATACTTGATAGGTGAGAACGGTTTAAGGCCAGATCCACAAAAAATAGAAGCAATAACCAACCTGAAGCCACCTACTAGTGTTAAATAAACAAGGAGCTATTTATTTGGAAACTTTGCTGCCCTTATTGCTCCCATTACTGATTGCCTTAAGAAAGAAATATTTTGTTGGACAGAAAATGCAGAGAACGCGTTTAGTAAGCTCAAAACACTACTCACTACCGCACCCGTATTGATAACACCTTGTTACGATAAACCGTTCTCTGTAAGATGCGATGCAAGCACGGAAGGAATTGAACCTGTTCTCTTCCAGAAAGATACAAATGCGAACGAGAGACCGATTGCATTTATGTCTCAGGAGTTGAATAGTGCACAAAAAACTATTCAATAACAGAACTGGAATGTCTGGTAGCCCTTTTAGCGATAAAAAAAATTTCGGGCTTACGTTGAGGGATACGAATTTACCCTTACTACAGACCGCATTGGTGCCTGAAGCTTCAAGGGTTCAAGTTTTCTATCGAGCACCCGCCGAAAAAGAAGATGTTGTGCCAGATACGCTGTCACGTACTTGGTGCAATGAACTATGCGAGTTAAAGGCTAACGTTTCAAAGGTATTTAACAGAACCAAGATTAACCTTTCAGATTTTCAGGAAGAAGAGTACACGATGCTACGTGAACAAACATTAAAAGAACCCGATAAGTACCCAGCTTTCGCAGTAAATGATAACTATGTTTTTATAAGGTTGGAACCAACAAAAAAAATTGAACTTTCGGACCTTTCAATTTGGAAACTGTGCATACCCACCAGTTTCAGACGTAGGTTGATTGAAGCGGAACATGAAGATCCATTATCTTCATATGGGGGAATATCCAAAACACTGGAGAAATTGCAGAGGTACTATTATTGGCCTGGTATGGTTAAGGAGGTGAGGACAACATATCTAGATGTGAAATATGTAAAACAACTAAAGCTTCGAATAAATGCTTACGACCACCATGGTGAATCCGTACTCAATAGAAAGACCTTGGCAACGTGTTTATGTGGACTTCTGTGGGCCCTATCCTCGTTAGAGTCAATGAAAAACAATGATTTGTATAATTTTAGACCATCTTACTAAATTTGTTTTATTAAAACCACTTAGTAAGGGAACTTTTCAGCAGATCACTGAATTTCTAAAAAAACGATTTGTTCTGTGTATACGGAGTACCCGAAACCAATGAGTTTAAAGAACTGTAATTTTGAAATGCGAGATATCGTATCGCTCCCGATTTTGACATGAACAACAAAAAATGGCTGTCAATTGTTCTGTTTTTTATGCAGGGTTGAAAATTTCCTTATATAAAATAAGGGTAATTTTCCACTTTCTCTGTAAACGCAAAATTTACAATGCAAAAAGATGTATGCACTGGTACTTTCGATTGCAAAGCGCTTTGTAATTTTTTATGTAATTTGTATACCGATAAGGAATTTTTTCGAATGTGTACTCGTACTATAAAAATGAGAAATTTCAAATCTATTGCAAATAATTGCTAAGCAAGCTCAGATAAGAACGCACAGTAGATGTATTAAAACAACAACAAAGTTAAAAATATTTCAACTCGAGTACGGGAGCGAGTGTTTGGCGCTTTCACAGTTGCATTCGTTCCGATCGTCAAAATGACGTTATTATTTGTTCGGAGTTTTTTCTATCAAGTTGGGTTAACTTTATCTTTTTGTCTGCTTTGAACAATGTGAGAAAGAGACGACACAAAATCAATTAAAGACAGTTAGTAATAACCGTGACAGTAATATGTTTATGTGAGGTTATAAAGCCGCGCAAAAAAAAAAAAATTTTGCGTTAAATAAATTAAAAATATATTATTAATTTAATATTAATAAATAAAATAATTTATCATAATGAAAATGTCGTCAGATTCAGGTATACTATAATATACATAAATGTATAATTAAATGCACATTCAAACAATACAGCGATACAATAAATTAAACCGGGGAAAACAAAATAACGTTGTATTGCTAGCAAGCAATAGGCTAGCAAGGCTAGCAATAGGCTTTACAAAAATAATAGTGCAAAAAGATAGCTTGACTCCGTGTAGCCGAAGAGCTATCTAAATTTGGGGAAACGTCAAGTAAGTATTTGAATTTATAAAATATTTGATGATACATACAATGTATTAGTACAGCAATGGCGCAAATGAAAACTAAAAGTAGAGGGTCTCCTAAGCACCTATCTAAAAAAAATCAGTGGCTTGTTACAGAGCTGAATTATTTTAAAAATTGTATTACTGTTAATGGGTAAAGTTTTTTGTGTTCAATTTTATTTTAAGTAATTAAAAAATTTATATTTAAGGCCAACGATGTCGAGAACAATGAACATAGTGAATCTAGTAAGGCCATTTTTCAAGAATTTTTAGATGGAACCTGATTGAGCGGTTGAATATGATGATGAAACTATAAACATTAGTTCGTTGCCATCTCCAGATCCATAAAAACCCACCACATCGAGATTCGTAGCAATAAAAAGAAAACCAGATTCGCCGGTATTTTCTGATATTAATTTTAATAACAGTTTTAATTCCACCTTACAAATACCTCAAACCAGCTAGTTCACTACCATCACCAGGGCCATCGGGACCCACAACATCGAGTTTAAAACCAATAAAAAATAAACAGGGATCACCAGTATTAACTGCTTTTGAGACAGTCATAACTCGACCCTCCAGACATCATCTTCATCAATATCATCACACAAAAACGGCCTTCACTTACAAAAATTTTTTGATCGCACAAAGATTCCAGAGATCTCCATATGTAACAAATGGGGCTGGAACCTGGACGGAGGAAAACAAAATGGAACTAAGAATCATAATTTTAAACTTGCTGAAACATTACAAAAAACAGTAAGACATATTTTAAAACAAATTAAACTCAATGAATTAAATTGATTTTAATGAAACTAATTTTTTTATTTTAACATTCATCTAGTCGCGCGTTTTGCCAAGGCAAAATGTCGTGTATTGTGAAATAATTAGAAAATGTATTCTCAATTTCGTGCATTATTAGATCCCATTCGTTCAATATTTTGCAAAGCATCTATATTTTGATCTGCTCTCCATTCCTCCAAAATTAATTCACCATTTTCACTGTAGTGGTCCACTAACTCTTGGTTAAAATAGTTGAAGGAGTTACCTGAATCTCAACCAATTATGCAAGCAAACTGTGGCTTTTATTATATTTACAACTGTAGGTATGCTTGCAATAATTGGCTTTTGGGAAATGCGCCACTTAGAACTTAAAATGCCGAACGCATTCTCGATGAGTCTCCTGGCCCTTGATGCAACAAAACAATAGATCTCCTCCCAGGGTAGGGGCGCATTATATTTGTTACCAATGGAAAGGCTTCATCGCAACAGAAAAAATATGGCACTGTCACAATACTACCAGCATTTTTAAGAAGGTCCTTTGGGTAATAATCCTTCCCCAGAAATCCGAACGTTTAAAAATGGCGCTGTCACGCCCCGATGCACCGATATCCACAGTAATAAATTTATAACCAGCATCAGTTACCGCAATTAGTAGTAAGCTGTGAGCATTTTTATAATTATAACAAGTGCTATTTGAAACATTGTGATTTACCTGAACAATAACGTGCTTGCCGTCAATAGCCTCCAAACAATTAGGGAAATTACACTTTGAATAGAATTCCGCAGCAATATTTTCCCATACCGGTATTGAAAAATTTGGAAATACCATTGGTTTTATAGCGTCCCATATAGCGGCTGTTGTTTCTCTAATCATAGACGTTGTTAATTCGCCTACGCGGTAGCCGTATGGACCTAAAGCAAAATATAACAACCTATCTTTACCTAGCTGTAGTTCATGGCGCCCATTGTTCCGGAACAGTTCAAATTTCATTTGGAAAATTTTGATCTAAATTTTGTTTTGGATCACAACTTTTGATTTGAAATCTAGTTAGCGCTTTAGTGTTGCTTCATGAAATTTGAGGTAAACCAGATCAGATCAAAATACGGCTATTATACAATCAATATATAATCGATTACCGTAATGTTAAGGAGAGTCTTTCTCCGGAAGTTATTGGGTTTCTTGTAAAATACTCGAATTTACTAATTTTGGGACCTGTTAATCAAAGTTACTCGTCAAATAGTGTCGGCGTCAATGATGAAAATTTTTGTACGATTCAACATCACTCAACCTCATTTCAGCTATTAAATTATTATAATAACCTTGTGTAGGACGTTGTTTTAGCATTTCTCGGTTGTGGTACCAAGTATACCAAATTAAAAATCCACCAGCAACCATCATGTCGGTCGTAAGCAAAGCAACATCAATATCCTCCATTATTATATTTTATTATATTTATTATGTATACTTAAGGAAATTTAGTTAATTTTTTTTAATATAAATAATCAAAAATTAAAGCTATTAGCCAATGCAATAACTGTGTACCAGATTGTAGCAAAATCGTTCAGACAATTTGTCGTCAACTATGAAATCATAAACACAAAATTGAATAAACGTGAAATGAACAACTGAAAGAATGAATGCAACCGTGAAAGCGCCTTGATGCTTTTTATTTCCGATGTCATGTACGCAGCATGAGAGTCTATCATTGAAAACAACGTGAGACACAAATAACGTTTTAATATAAAATGTTTTGAATAAAACGTGTTGTCAGTTTAATACTTTTATCTTTAAACAAAACAAATATTGCATATGCTAAATAGGGTTAGGGTGTCAACCGAGAAAAAGGGAGCCAGAAACACGACTCTTTCTAATATCACTGTCCTTGCACAGCGTCTGTCGTTCAAAAAAGTAAATTAAAAAATAAAATGTACTTTGGAATTTATTATGTTAGTTGATCTGTAATTCCTGGCTCATGTACTTAGTATCACATACATAGTACATGTGAATTATGATAATTTATATTCCACGAATATTTGTCGCTCGTATTCCCATCTAAACTATTAAATCACGTCATACGTGTTTACTATTAAAATAATGTATAATTTTATTTTGTAGGATTTCAAAAAATTGTCTACATAACTGTTGTGTACAATAGAAATACACGTACATGATTCCTCTACAAAGCTAGTACATGTGTACATACATACATACGTAAGGCTGGAGAGACGCCAAAAAAATTTACACAAATAACAACATTTCCAGTATATACTCGTAATGTGTACGTAACTCGAAAGGATTTTTTATACGTTCACCAGGATAATGAAATTTATATAAATAAAAATGTTCACCAAAAGACACAAACAGAAGCAACAACAATCAATATTAAACAACAACAGATTGATGTTCTGAATATGAACACAGACCAAAAAACATTTTTAAAGGATTAACGAGAAAATCATGTAATGGGATTAAAATACACCGTGTGTCTTGTTCAGTTTTAAATTGGCTTCAAGTTTTACTTGTTTGTGTGTTGTCTTTTTACATCTGAGTACGTAATATTTTAAGGTGGCCTCCCTCCGTCGCCTGGAACGGTCCACATAAATACATAAGTATACAATCTCGTTGAAAACTCGTATATTATTGCTGGCTGATATGTACCAAATTTGTAATTAAAATTTTAATCCGCAATTATTTTTTGCGACATGTTACGACGGCAGATTATCTACACATACGTTTTATATCATATAGCGGCGCATCTGTCAATTTTTCACACATTTTCTAAAGGTACTTTTTGTAATTTTTTTATTTCATCACAATCATCCCTCTATACCGTCGTAACAAATGATTAGATATTCCATTAATAGATAAATGGGTCCAATTTTCTAACCCAATAAATTTTCATGTAATTTACAATGTACAAATATATTGGGTATACATTGTATTCGTATGTGATCGAATTTACGATTATTTTTATTTAATTTAAATACAAATTATGTATTTATGTGGGAATTGAGGCATACGTTTATGCTTGTAAACATGGGTATACATTTGAGCTAGTAATTTTGAATTGTGTATGTGTGTTTACCGCGAATAATTATGCAGCAGCAGAAAACACGCATTGTAGTTTCACTTAATCATGTTTACTAACAAACTTTAACGCTATTATTTTTGGCTGCAATAATATGTCAGATGAGAAATATATTTAGGGTAGTATGATAGTTCTCCGAAGTTGTTGTTCCCAATTTTCCTAAAAATGCTTAAGACTGAATTTTTAGTGTTACATCTATATATGTTTACTTATTTTTCTGCTATAGTTATTTGACCTCGTTATATGCAACACATTCAGAGCAGGACTCCGGCGATTTATGTCGCAATACCAACATGGTTTTTGTCCCAAAAGATCAGTATCGACCAATCTCATAAATTTACCAGCTGTTCTAAAGGGTCTGTCAGCAAGAGCGCCGGATTTAAATTTGCCGCCATTTTGTTAATACGAGTTGTACGGTGATTTCTTTTTTACAGTTGTCACCTACAAACCACGCGATTTAAGAATATGGAGAAGTATTCAAACCAACAACGTTTAATTATTGTAAAAACATTACAAAAATGGTGAAAGTTTTTTCGCAAACAGTTCGCCAATCACGTCAAGTTTTCGGCTGCAATAATGCGCCAAATGAATCGACAGTGAGGCGTTTAATTACAAAATTTGAGACCAAATTTACGCTGATAGATCAGACGATCATTGTTCGTCGTCGTCCTTGTCGGTCACTCGAAAATATAGCCACAGTAAAGGAATCTGTGGCCGAGAATCCAGGAACTTCTGTTCGGCATCGTGGTCAAGAATTAAACATTTCCAGAAGCACTAAGCAGCGAATTTTGGTAAAAGATCTGCATTTGCACGCGTACAAGGTTCAATTGGTGCAAGAAATCAAGCCAAGGGACCATGCGCCGCGCCGTAAATTTGCTGATTGGGTGTTGGAACATCATCAAATTAATGAGGGTTTTTCGAAGAAAATCATTTTTTCAGATGAGGCACATTTTCAACTGGACGGATACGTAAATAAGCAAAACTTTCAGATTTGGGGTGCTGAAAATCCTCGTGTAATACTCAAACAACCAATGCATCCACCGCAAGTAACTGTTTGGTGTGCATTTAGGGCTGGCGGAGTAATTAGGCCGTATTTCTTTGAAAATGCGGCTGGAAATGCGCTAACTGTTATTGGAGTGCGGTATCGCGAAATGTTAACGGAGTTTTTGTGACCCGAATTGGATGTAATTGAAGTGGCGGGCACGTTTTTCCAACAAGACGGTGCGATCTTCTGCCACAAAACACGTGAAACAATGGTGTTACTGCAGACTAAGTTTCCAGGCCGTGTCATTTATCGATTTGGCGATCAACATTGGCCACCAAGATCGTGCGATCTAACACCGATGGACTTTTTTCTTTGAGGCTATGTGGAAAGGTGTATTCGAATAAGCCTGAAACGGTTGAACATCTTAAAGAAGAAATTCGGCGCGTTATTGGAGAAATACAGACACATTTATGCAAAAACGTTATTCAAATTTCAACAAAAGAATAACCCTGTGTCAAAGGTTTCGTGGTGGTCATTTTTCTGATGTTGTATTTCACGTTTAATCGCAACTATTTTTCTTTATGTTGAAATAAAAATTTTTGCTTAATTCAAAAATAAATGTGTTTTTCATTCAAATTAAACCCGGTGCACTTGCTGAGATACCATTTATTAAAGAAATTGAGAAGCACCAACAAGTTGATCTAATATACACCGACTTTGCAAAAGCCTTCCACTTCGTCATTCACTGCAAAATTTTGGAACACATTTTCAAGACCGGATTTTCCTGCCAGTTTGTAGCCTAATTTAAATCTTATTTGAGTAATCCCATCCAATACATTGAAATAGAAGATAAGAGATCGATTAAAATACAAGCAACCTCCTGTGTACCACAAGGCGCTCACGTTGTTCATCAATGGTATTACTGAAGTGATAAAGCATTCCAAAATCCTGATGACCTTAAAATCTACAAAACCATCGAGTCAGTTGACGATACCAATAAAATGCAAGCAGACATTGACAATCTAGCGAGATGGTGCGAGTATAATTCTCTGAGTCCCAACATTGAAAAGTGAGAAACTTTATAATTTCATTGAAAAGCCAACCTTGTTACACAAGACTATAAGATAAATGTTGTGTACTTTTTCAGGTAGTACGAGTAATTGAAACTAAAGACCAAAAGGGGTTTCTTTCGTTGAAAACATAAGCTTTACTAAGCATATTGAGCTATGCATCGCTACACAAATCGCCGATCGTAATGTGGATTTACCGATACTCACACCGATATACACAACCAAATCACTTCACCGACCCCCACATAGCCGAAAGCCGCATATGATATTGATATAGAAATTCTAGAATCGACAAAGTGTAGTTTTGTCTTTCTGTCATAGTACCTATGTAGTAGCCCAACCTTCTAACACGGTTTTACTTAATGAATTCTACCGTGTAGTATCGCTATTCTGGAAGAGTCGCTTAATCTCGAGGTTTATTGGAATCCAATATTCGTTTCGTGAAATTTTCATTGGACCAAAATGAGTTAAACAATCTGCCTCTCAAATATAGATACTATTCTACAATTATTGGCGGACAGTATTTCATTGAGCTATGCCATGAGATCACAGAAGAGTAGTTGTTTCTTTGCTTCATTAAAGAGTATCTTGTCATATTTCAAACTACTAATAACTGTATTTATTTCCTCTACTACTCATCTACTAGATATGGGAGAAAAATCTAGAGGAGCAATTGGCTTTAAGATGGCGGAGCAATTGGCTATCTTTACAATCTTGAGAACAACGGTAGCTTGGGTATATAATTTTTCAAACTCCTATGATTTATTTGGGCTCCAGTCTACCAGCATAATATTGTCCTCGCTAAGCTCGTGAGAGCAGGATCGTACAAATCAACGGTCACCACAATATGTGATCTTGCAAAGCAACGCGGTGTGGTCTTATCGCCAAAACGATCACGGACAAGGGAAAACGGAAAAAATAACGATAGAAAATGGCAACTCACCTGAATTCGGCTGACTGCTGCTCACTTCGAACACTTACTCATGCAATATACACACTACTACAAATGGGCGGAATTCGGTCAAAGATACAGCAAATTAATTCAAAGAATGAACCGTTGCACAGTTCGTCACTCTTTCACTTCTTTCTACATCACTAAAGGCATATCGGAACGCTACATCTTCTTAGAACATGATGAAATACCTGATCATTCTTTTGTTATTATGATGGTTAGTGAAAATGTAATAGAAAAGACAAATTCACCACAGCTCACAAACAACAAAACAAATTGAGAATTGTTTAAGCAGCTAGTCGAGGAAAAAATAGAACTTCAAATGCCAATCAAAAAAGAAAATGAAATAGAAGTGGAACTAGACAGGCTCCTTGATGTCATACAATGGTCGGTTTGGGAATGTAGATGCAAATTATCATCCAGGAAAGAAGGCTCCATTATTTATCCAACAGAAGTAAGAGAACTAGCGTAGGAAAAACGAAAATCTCGAAAGAAATGGCAGACTACGCGTGCGATCTTAAACAACCTGTGCATCGAACTTAAGGCAGTCATAAAAAAATGAAACAATTGGAAAATGCCTTTGTTCTTTAGGTCCAACTACAGATACCGACTATTCCCTCTGGAAAGCAACAAAGGGTTAAAACGACCAAAAACGCAGATCCTTCCAATCAAAACAAACGATAGGAAATAGGCTAGAAGTGCGAAAGATAAAGCTGACCTGTTTGTTGAACATCTTGAGGAAACATTTCAACCTCTACGCCGGCAGACCGACCTCGCAGGCTAGTGTTTTGGGACCCATTATTTACCTGCTCTGCGCCAGAAATTTACTTCAATTAAACAGTTCTCTCAGTAGGAGACGCTATTGAGGAATCGACAACGAAACTTCAAGAAGCATGTGATAAAATCATAAAATGGATAAAAATGTGGCGTATCGGGCTCAATAAATCGAAATCCATGCATGTGAATTTTACTAATCTAAAAGTTAGCTATAAAACTGTAATCATTAACGGTCAGCAGATTCCGTATGCAAATAAGGCTAAATATCTTGGGATGACCTCTGATACCAGGCTCAGATGGAAAGACCACGTTAAAAAGAAAAAAGATGAACTTAATTGCAAACATCGAAAAATGTATTGGCTTCTCGAGAAAAACTCGGAATTGTTAACTACAAATAAATTGCTATTATATCAACAAGTGCAAAAGCCTGTATGGACTTGCGGAATTCAGCTGTGGAGCTGTACAAAGAAAACCAACACCAAAATAATACAAACTTTTCACAACAAAGTGCTACGTGGTATAGTTAACGCTCCGTGGTACATTAGGAATGATGACCTTGATAGGGACCTAACTATCCAGACGGTTCAACAAAAAATAAAAAAGATGCGGTACTTCATGAACAACATATTTATCAACACGTAAATGAAGAGCTTCGTGGTATGTTGAGAAAGAGAGAATGAACCATTTACACAGTGCTAATATTATTGGCACTGCTTCTTTACCAGGATCGATTCGTTTCGGATTTTACAGTTTACTTGTAAGGTGCGCACTTTATCACTGTACCACCTGGTTATACTTGAACACTGAGTTTCTCATTTGAATTAAAAAATAGTTGCGAGTGAAAAGCAACAAAATAACATTAAAATCGGCTTGGCTCAGTCTACCGCTGCTCTTAAGCACCATGCACACTAAACATGATCACTGTCAAAGTTCGCATAGTTTTTTATATTTACTACACCCGCCTACTTGCTACACAGAAACGCAATACTCACAACAAAATGTCTCTTTCTTCTTCTTTCTCATTAGCTACACACTAAACCACTCGACTGTTCCGGTCTTAAAATTTGGATTGTATAGGGCCATATAAAAAGTCTCTGCGGTTTTTTGGTACATTTTTCAACAAAAATTGTCTTTAATGAAAATAAAGTTTAATGAAGTACATGTTGGGGTAGATACTCGATCGGCTAGCAAGCAAGCAATTTACGCGTCGAAATCCGGGCTAATCAATCAATTTTACCAACGAAATTTGAATTTCAAGTTACACTTTTTGTAAAATTTTTGAAATTGCACTATAA
This sequence comes from Nephrotoma guestfalica, assembly GCA_963691935.1. Taxonomy (NCBI): domain Eukaryota; kingdom Metazoa; phylum Arthropoda; class Insecta; order Diptera; family Tipulidae; genus Nephrotoma; species Nephrotoma guestfalica. The sequence goes on along the minus strand of OY829913.1, from coordinate 137,222,767 downwards.
AACAACACAGAAATTAGCTGTTAATTTTTTGAAGCCACAAATTTTATTGTGCAATCGTAAAAATAAACAAAAATTTTATGAAGAATGAAATTTGACATTCAAATTTCCTTGGTAAAATTGATTTAGTAGCCAGGATTTCGACTAGCAAATTGCTTGGTTGCTAGCCGATCGAGTATCTACTCCAATTGACCATTATTATCTATGACCTTTTGCCATTTTTCGAGTAACTTTATAATTCCTTCGGTGTAGAACTTCTGTGGTTTATCGTTCAAACACCTGGCCAAATGATTTTCAGCGGCGCTTCGGTCGGCCAAATTTTTACCATCAAGAGAGTTTTGCAGAGACCGAAAGAAATGGTAGTCAAACTGTCATCGCCTGTAATGATTCGCTTCAAAAATGTTTCGGTTTCGTTGCAGTTCAGCAGCATTTCACTGATGTAATTCGGCCAATCAAATTTCTTTGCGATAATTCATGTGGCACCCAAACATCGAGCTTCGTTTTGTAGCCTGCTTTTTTCAAATGATTCAAATGAAACTATCGGGTGAGTGTTGCCCGATATATATAGACATCAACACCACCTAGTGGCAAACAACGCGGAGACTTTCTCTATGACCTATTATTTTTTCATCGCACTTAGTATTTTCCTTTTAATTTTTGAATTTTTTTTTTGTATGTATTTCTACTCACTTGTCCAAAATGGAGGCTCTTTTTTTGTTCCACGAAATATAGTGCGCGCAGGTAGAAAACAACTAAAAGACGATTTTCTTTATCATTATTATTTTCACACAACGTTATAAATTTTACTTTCTATTTTTTTGTATTCACAAACTACATTTCACTTTTATTTTTAATTCACAACCAAAAAAAACTTTCCAAAAAAATGTATATAATTTTTTTATTTATTTCTTCAGAATCTGATCGGCCAAATTTTTAATTTTTTACCGCATAATTTCTTTTTTTTTTTTGGTCCGATCCGTTCCATATCGGTTATCTCTCCCCCTTCATCAAACTTTCGCTGCTGCTCTTAGCTGCCGTCTCTCTCTCTCTAATTTCTTCCTCTAATTTAAACTCTCGTTCTCTTTGTATTGCCACCGCTGTTTGACACCACGCCACTCTTATAACTACGATTTCCGGTTTTGTTTTTTCGGCGGTTGATTCCTCGATTTGTCATCATGTAAAAGTAAGAGAGTCAAAATATCGTCATTAATTCAATTTCATTCAGTTTTGTTGCTTGGTTAATATAAAAGTTCAGATGAGTAGCGGTGAATGAACGGTTGGATATTGGATGTTGCTATATTTGGTGAATTTCGCACGGAATGGGGAACCCCTTGAACACGATGGACTCATGTGGTCGTGCCACCTCACCCAACTGAAACGAATTGCACTGTTAGTGGAACGAATCAATGCTGGTCGTATTATTTCGATTTTGCACCGTGGTAGCTTATGACTGACTGTAAACTGTTGTGAGGTTCGTGATTATTATTGTTTTTGACCTGATAGTAGCTGGTTCTTAACTTTCTGTTGAAAATGTATATGCTTCACTTATGTTATATAACGAATGTTTACGTTACTTTATTAGTTCTCCTATGGAGAAAATAAACTCGCTAAGTTGTCACAGCTAAGCTGTTATTACTAGCGATATGTAAGCTTTTTGAACCATAATTCTGTATGTTTCTCAATCCTATGACGGCGTTGTGTTTGCAAAGAGTGATTTCAGAGTCTAAGTACGGGATCTTATAAACCTCTGATCGCAGTCATATTGGAGGTGTAACCATTAGTGCTGTCATAAATCCCATTCCCAAATTTCTTATAGTGCAAGTACGTTCTACTTGTCAGATAGATTCATTTTTATTTAAGATTCATTTTTAAACAGTCTTCTTATATAATTTACGATTCGATATTTGTGAATGTATCCGTTAAAATATTTCGATTGTTTTTGTAAAGTTCCTATACACTTTGTTAGTTTGTTTTTTGTTTTAGAGAAGATTGCTAACCTGTCGGCTGTCACTCAACTGCCCAAGAACCGGAATAACTACATCTATATCATATGTGGTTATCGGCAATGCAGATGTTGCTGGTGTGGATGTAGGTGATGAGGTTGTCGGCGATGTGATTGTGAAATTGTTGGCGATGTGTGACGGTGATATGATTGTGTTGACGATGGACTTATCATCGATATGGTGTGTGTGTGTGTGTGTGTGTTATGTGTTCTTAGTTTTAATTTATAATGTTCGTCTGTGTCCACGTATAGAGCGATTTGTTTGTGTAATAATGGATTTGCGATAGGCGTGGTTAAAATATTTTGGTTGCAATATGCTAACCTACAGGGTAATGTGGGGTGTGGATGTCGGTGATGTGGTTGTCAGAAATGTAGGTATCGGCAATCATGGTGTCGGCCGGATTTCAAACAGCATAGTTAGTTTCGAAGCTCACTATATTACTTAAGCATTAAAATCGCTTGTGCCGATTAACACAGTAGATATTGAAATATTTTCTATAATATTTTCCAACTCAACATCAATAAATATTTGATCTACTCTACATCGCTTGTTCTCCATATAGTATCATCACATTTTGAAGGAATAGAGTCGATGATATGTTATATTATGTGCCTTTTACAATTCAAACCAATTTTATGATAATTATGACAACACAGCTGTCAAAATTAAAAATTAGTAATTGACATTTCCACGAAACCGAAAATTTCCCTCGCATCATATAATTTTACTTACGTGGTACGTGGTACCGCGAATAACCGACTGCACAGATGAGTGAGCGCGAGTTCGATTTTTTTTATATTACAATGCACGTCACATAAATAAGTGAAATGGATACGTACGTCGTATATATACTCGTATGTGTTATGCTGGAAATGCGAAAAAATGACTTGGTTGTTGTAAATAAAATGTCGGATGATTAAAACACCGCCATAAAAAAATTACCAAAGTTTTAAATTGATAAATTTCTGCGTGGGAATCTCATATTTTATTAAAAATATGACAAAAGAGTACTTACGAGTATTTATAGGATTGTAAAATTAAATTCGTTACTTTGAACCAATAACAATGGAGAATGGCACTGTTGGGTTTCCCTCTTCAAGTGTAATACATTTTATTTCATGGACATAACTTTGTTGTGCAAAAATAAATCTTTTGTAATATTTATATGTTGTCTCCTAAAAACGTAAAATAATTTGAAACTGTTACTTTGTAATGGAAGCTGCACAACAAAGTGTTTTAAAATGTCGTTTTGTGTCACTGCTACAATAAATAGTCTAAACCCCAAAAACTTTGCCAGGATCATCTTAACTTTAAGCAACACAAAAAACAATAAAGCAATAAAAATATCCGATTTTTCCGATACTCTCAATATTTTTAACTTTTTTATGTTCGTGCTTATCAAAAAATCATAAATTATTATTTCCCTGTGTGCGCTTTTCTTCGTTTAGTTATTTATACGAGCAACAAGCGATACCATTTTCGATTTTATGTGAAAATGTTATATTGATACGGGTGGCAAAAATAATCTGTTTTAATCAGAGAGGGAGTTGTGATTATGGATACACGTAATATACCCACCAGTAGCACAACCATTGCTGCACATGAAAATCTGTATACATTTTTAGCGATATAAATATAAGAACGCGAAATTAGATATCCTATGATTTAACCGCAGACCACTAAATATGTGGTAACAGATGTTACTGGTAATATTTTATCAGTTATGGATATTTTTTGTGTATACATAACTAAGCCTCAATTGTCGGTGGGTGATTTATGTGAAAGTGTTTGTCTATACGAATTTGGAAAATGTTACTGGGAAATTTGTTGTTGGATTTTGTACTTGAAATATTGAGTTCAAACATTTATTCAATTTGTGGGTGATGATTCTAATTTTATACAAATAAACCATTTTGATGAAAACGTATTTTTAAATTATTCGATTATTCACATTTGCCGAAAACAAGAAGTCAACTTTGATAGTGCAATGCTCATCAATACTAATATTGAAACAACCAGCTTCTGATCTGACTTGACCACGATCGGATGATAACACTCACGATGTTGCTACGAATACGCATTCAGTAAAGGAAACTCTTATTACGGACAATATGGTAAATTCTGGCCTATTTCAGATCAGTAACACCAAAAACAAGACAAGCAACTAAATCTATAGCGTTTCTTCTGATCTCAGTAATTGCGTTGTTGCAGAAACAAATTTATTTCTCTACTATTGATGTATACCATCCACCGATTTTAATCACATATTGTTACAATTCTGGTAATGTTAACACTAATTCTGAAGCTCGCTATAATTTTCGAAAAAGTGATTTTAGGAACTTATCGGGTTTCTAACAAACTTCGATTTTAACATAATTCTAATTTATAATAATAATTTTGAAACTCAGACTGTTAACTTGTATTCTGCAATACTGCAATGTATCGAAAACTCCTTACCTTACACTCGACAAAAAAATATCTCGTCGTCTCCTTCGAGGTACAATCGAGGCTTGCATACACTGCACAATCTACTACATAAGCTGTATGCAGTTATCAATTTAAAGAAAAAATATAGTGGATATTCTGCTCGCTTTGAGTACAATTCACAATCTTCCAAGATCACAGTTTACCAATTTGTTCGGTCAAGCTTTCTCTAATAATGATTTTGAACCAGAAATGGAGTAAGTTCAAGTATTTGAATAATTTTGTTGAAATAACTCTAATTTCCGTACCAATTTATCAGGAAGCATATGAAGTTAGCCCAGTTTTTCATCCCAGAAAAAATATCCTCAAGCACTAGTATTTCATCTCATCCAGTTTTTTCTATTTAAACTTGTATAAGACGAAAACAAAATATCATCCCAGACTTTTTCATTTAATTGTTGTTGTTTTTACTCAACGTATGTGTAATAACAGCTTTTCTAAGTTATATGATTTATAGGTAATAATTGTTTGTTTTACAGCTTTGGTAGGAGCTTACAATAACAAAGACGGCGGTACAGCCGTATTGTGAGATTGGTGCAAATAGCCAAGTTCCTTGTGGTCTCATATATTTATATGAGATAAACGTGTCATTCTCCTAGAACTACGATTTGCTGGAAATTATTGTTTATGTTTTGAATAGCCTGGGGTAAGGACTAACAGTGGCCATCCGGACAGTACCAGCCGTATCGTGTATTAGATCTATATCTGCTATACCTAAGTTATTTGAACTATTAATATACAACTCTTTCAATGCAGTGGTTCCACGGTATAAGTCGCAATACCGACATGGTTTATAGCTATTCTATTAAAGAAATTGAGAAGCACAAACAAGTTGATGTAATATACACTGACTTTGAAAGAGCTTTCGACTCCGTCAGCCACTGCAAAACTTTGGAACACATTTTCAAGTTCGAATTTTCCCGCCAATTCGTAGTCTGGTTCAAATCTTATTTGAGTAATTAATGGCATTACTGACGTGATAAAGTATTCCAATATCCTGATGTTCGCAGATGACCTTAAAACCTGCAAAGCCATCGATTCAGTCGACGATGCCGATAAACTACAGGAAGATATTGGCAACCTATAGTTATGGAGCGAGTTTAATTATGTGAGTCTATCTATCATTTCACCGAAAAGCCAACCTTGTTACACAAGGCTATAAGATAAATGGTGTACTTCTTCAAACAGTAATTGAAACTAAAGATCAAACGTTGAAAATCATCTCGTTGAAAACATGAGCTTTACTAAACACATTAAGCTGTGCATCGCTAGAGCGAACTCCATGCTCGGTTTTATCAAATGTTGGACGGGTGACATTTTTGATTTGGAAACTATTAAGATTCTGTATTGTGCGTACGTTCGATCTCAGCTGGAATATGCTGTAAATGGATGGTGTCCGTTCTACGAAGAACATATCCAGAGTGTTGAGAAAATTCAAAAGAAGTGTATACGCTATACTTGACCTGGAAAGATAATTGGGTTTATGTTCATGATTTACCATACCACGTAAACATACAGCGACAAGCACCATATTTAACCGGGTGTATAAGACATACAACTTGGCATCGCTAGAACATAGACGCGAATTGCTATAAATTACATTTTTTGGTAATCTCCTACTAGGCCTAATCGACGCACCGGATGTACTAAACACACAAAACGAACAATGGCGATAATGACCCAGTGAAGATGATGTGTTTGTTTAACTAAAAATAATTTTAAAAGTAGAAAGGCAATTTTATGCCTCTCAGTGATTTTTTTATTGTTACTTACTTGTTACGTTACTTTTATATTTTAAATTTTCAAATCCAAAGCGGATTTATTTTATTTTGTATTTATACATTAATATTTTTGATATGTAAACTTATTTCAATATAAATAAATAGATAATTAGTAAGATTCGCGCATTCGGCCAGCTTCCATATGGCCCAATATAAAAACTAATAATTGCAATTCTCCTAGCGATATAATTTGACGGACATGTTTGATACTGTTTTGAGTTGGTAATAGGGCTTATAATGGCTAAGAGGGCAGTATCAGCCTTATGGTAGGATTGGCGCAAATGGCCAAATACTATACAGCCTCATATAATAATATGAGACAATAGTTCCCATCTCCAGGTGTTCAGTTATATTTGTAATTCGATGTACTAGTTCTATTGTTGAATGATTTTCTCTGGAGCCAAATTGATGAGAAGATCGCATTCTATACGAATTTTTGTCATTTAGTGGTTTGTTTGGTTTAGGTATCATGATTATTTCAGCGGCTTTCCATTGATGTGATTTGGAACGTGTTTAAGTCTGAATACTGCATTAATTATATGGAGCAATTTACGTAGTCCTTTATCAAGAAGGACTTTTTTTATTTGTCTTGTAATTAAGTCATATCCCGGATATTTCTTGGCGCTTATGTTAAGTTTGATTTGCTCTTTTATTTCTTGTAATGTGGCTAGAGAATATTATTGTACGAGGCTGTTTGTCTAGATAAAACACAGAAGATACTTGCTTTGCACTTACACCATGTTCCATCTTCATTTTTAACTGGTGGAATTTGAAGTTAAGGTCTTTTTAAACTTTTTATCGCTTTTCAAAGGGAATAATCGGTATCTTTTTCCCAAGTAAGGCCTCTTAGGTATTTATTAATGGATTCGTACTTGATCTTTTTAAATAGCAACTTTAGTCTATTGGAAAAAAAATTAGGGTTGTTTTATACCTGGCACTCGAGTTCTTTTGCTGTATACTACTGTTGAGCAGTGTTGTGCAAATTAATTATGTTACATTAATTACGCTACACGTAAATAATTGTATTAATTACGCAAAAAAAATTACGTTACATGGCGTGTAGTAAAAGTATAAAATGTAGTTAATTAGCGACATGGAGATGTGGAGATACTTAAATTATTAAAATAATATAAAATATGGAATCTAGTCGATAATATAACCATTACATTCAACTCAGTCATGCAATTCAGCCATGGAATATGCTACATCCAACGCGCAAAAATTTTTCGAAAAATGTTTTTTTTAAAGTAACAATACATCGAAACTCTAAAATAACTATTCCCCCGTTCACGTACTAATTATTTGGCGCTTCCAGAAATCGAATAAGGTGATTACCTGAGCTATTAACAATATATTTCTTCCTTTGAATCATAGATGGATCTGCTATTAGTATGTCTTTCCTTATCCAAATATCAAGTGAAATACGCTTTTAAATAATTTTATAAATATTGATACTAATGAATATTAATGTAATAATTTACACATACAATTATTGTAGTAGCGCCATTAATTAGCAGATGTCAGGCCCACAAAGTAATCTATAATATATTAATTTAAAAATTTCAATAGATGTAGCTGCTCGGGATGGTTGTATTCTCTACTATAAAATAACGTATTTTAAATTATGTGACTAGTTTAAGTATTTTCATGCAGATGTCGCTAATTAATTACATTTTTTACTTTTTATCGCAATTAATCATTATTACCATTATTTATGTAAAATTATTGTTTACGCACAACACTGCTGCTGAATTGTTTCAGTTCCTTCTCTAGCTGTGTCGGATTTTTAATTGGCATGTAAAGATTAGTCTTATCTTCAACTAGTTTCTGGAATTTCCCGCAGCAGGTTTTTTTATAAGTTAGCCAAGGTGAACCAGTTTTATTAGCAATCGTTGCACTGCTTGTCATAATAACAGGTGTATGAACCATCATCCCCGCGCTACTTTCTAAGTATATGTAGTTTTTGTGTACACCTTTCGTGCTAAAGAAGTCCGGACGACTATGCAGTTGCGAGTTTCATTCTGTAGATTATTAGCCTTATTGGTGTACGGGTAAAAATCCGATCTCATATCGGGCATTTTGTTTCTACCCGTACACCAATAAGTCCAATAATATATAGAATGAAACTCGCAACTACATAGTTGTCCTGTTGGAAATAGCTCTCTTCCTCTTTTAAAGGGTTTTCTTGGTCCTCAGTAGGTATTTTTTGCTTTTAAATCACTTCCACGTATGAAACTGGATCTTAATGATTTAAATAATGTGCAATAGTCTTCCTTAATTAAGTTATATTAAGTTTGATTTTTTTCTTTTATAACTACCTACGTTCCTTTTCCTCCCCTTCCTGCCGAATGAATGGCGTGGTAAAGACGGTGTCCATATATTTTAGTAGTAGTCGTAATGTTTTATTTGTAGTTGTTTGCATCATAATAATAGAGAATGGATGCCATTTAGTATTCTTTATCTAACCTGTTTGTTGCTCAGAGTTTCAAGACATTTTGTGACTTTAGGTAGCCGAATGTTTAGAGCTTCCTTCGTACCTTTTGGAGCACTGTTGTTACTTGAGCAGTGCCCTTCGAAATAACCAGTTTTGGCATTACTATACTTGTGAGCATAGTTTTGGTTCATCGGTTTTATTTACATGAGGTTTTGGTTTCTTTTTGAATGACTGGTTTGTTTTTTCCGGTATTCCTGGATTTGGTTTCACGTTTTACTCTTTAATCTTTGTAGCTCCTTAGCTATTTCACATCCCCTGTAGTTTGCTGGATGTGGCTTCTTGCAATTACAGTTACAACAAGAATTTAGTGTACTGGAGAAAACGATTCACCTTAAGCTCAAACCAAGTCTAATGCCATCGTGTTAGAAATGTAATAACTAACAACTACTTGGATTCCATATTTTTCAAGACGGGTGGGAAGTGAAGTTATAGGTCGGAATTAATTTAAGCTCAAGGGGTTTTCATTTTTTAGAATTGCTACTAAGATTGAATGTTTCCGCGCCACATTTGAAAAGTTGTTATAATTATGTTAAATCGTAAGTTGTTGCTATGACATGTTTTAGTAAGAATCGGTATTTTACCAAAGGCACGGTTTTTTATACCTCAACCATTCCACTTCTTCGTGAAAAGAAGCAGTATTGTGCGTCTACGCGTAATTCGGAATTGTCAACATGTTGGTGGCAAAAATAACGTAGACAATTCATTTTGGCGTAGAGAATATCGTTTCAGAATATGTTTTCAGGACACCTAACAGTTGAAACATGTTGAGTAAAATGCCGTGGCCAACGCTATAAAATTATTTAGCACTATGAAATTTTTAGAACAAATTGGCGATGAATTGCCTACTGAAAGCGCCTGTTGTAGATTGTTCATTTTTTCGTTCTTTTTCACACAAATTTGTGGTTTGATATATGTTTCTTCATTAACTATCTTTAGCGCCACATATTACATGAGCTACTTTTGAGATGTCACAATTTGGCAATTTAATTTCGAAAACACATAATTTCGAAAAATTTATTTTGAAAGGTCAAACTTTAACTGCCATCTGCAAAAACAGAAATACTTTCAGATCAAAAACCATCAGCTTCACCTGCCTCCGGTAATTCAAATCTAAATATTAATTTACAATTTTTGAGTTAAAATTTAGCAGACTGTTCGTTTAAGATCAGTCCAAAATTTTCGGAATTTTTTTTTGATCTAATTTTCTTGGTACGCGCTATTATACGTGGTTGATTTTTTTCACTGGCAAATATGTACTAAAATTTGTTTCTGCTCTTTGAAATTAGTATACGAGAGTTGTCTGAAAAGTTTCCGACCTGAAACATGAAGATAGCAGCACTGCACCTGAATTCCGGTTCAATGGTAAATGGTAATGGGAAATGGTAATGGTTTTATTTTCGACCAGTCATTTACCATTACCATAAAATTTTCGATTCCGGTTGAACAAATGGGTTTTAACCTGGGAAACATTTAATGAATTACGGTTTTTGGTTCATTGGGCTATATTTTGACAGAAGATTATTATTTTTTCTGTGTTTACAAAATTTATAAAACATATCGTCTTGGAGAATTAATTAAAGTAAATAAAAATTGGATATTCTTTGAATAAAAATGGATAGCTTTTAGCACTGTATTATTGGAATGACAATCTTTAGTTTTTATTTTATAAAGTTTTATTATTCTTTTATTAAATTTATTTATTTAAACTTCGTTTATCGATGTTGTCTCTTCAACAACTCTAATCGAACTCCCCCGTCTAAAATTTTCGTGCGGTATCCATGATCTGCCCTCAAACCTTCCAGGAATCGGTTAGTCCAGTGGAGGTTAGTTAGTTCTTTCATTCATTTATGCAGCTTTCTTCCTTTTCTCGGTACTCGCCATCTAAGAAAAAATGTGCATGGGTAATTAACAAAATCGTATGTAAAATAAAACGAATACATAGTTTTATTACTTACCATTGCCTTTTTTGTATTATGAACCACTAATTTTATATTAAATATTTAATTATTTATTATTTTTAATGGTTCCCACGAAAACTTTTTGTATGGTGTCTTTTGACATTAGTTATGGGTTTTGTTTTCTCAGTCATTTAATAGGAATCGCTTTTCTGGGTTTTTATACCAATTGCATTTTTTCGACTAATAAAAACCATAATGGTAAATTTACCAGCGAACCGGAATTTGGGTGCTGGTCAACAAAAGTAAGGGAGTGTGTTTGCGCATGCATTTAAAGGTACGCAAAGAAATACCAGCCATTTTGGACGTGCAGTTGTTGTTTAACAATCGTTTGAGTGAGTCGATGTGAATGTTTTGTTAAAATGGATAAAATCGGGCATCAAGCTGTCATTAAATATATATTTTTGAAAGGCCTACGCAAATAAAAGACGAGTTAGATGCTGTGTACGAGGACTCGTGCGGGGACTACGAGGGTGTACCAGCTGGCTGTACAAGAAAGCGTCTTGTATATTTCTTATTTTATTTTTATTTCGGTGGCGCTTCAATCCTTAGAGGGAATTTGACTGCCCCATTTCTAAGGAGATACGTAATCAGTGTTTCATTAAAACCTAGCCAGCTTCGAGGTTTGATGGATGCGGCATTCATGCCAGGGATAGGTGTTTCAATACCATTCTGTTTTTGCGTCTTCTTCTTTGCGTTCCCATGCAGTCACCCAAATTTTTACTAACTAGCAATGGTTGCTTAGCGCAATGATTTAATTCACGTTTATAAGCTAATACAGTTGTAAATATCCTAAATCTGGTTAACTGACGCTTTTAAAATTGCGACAAACATATATCGATCCCATTCCCGGTTCTTAAATTAAAATTTTTTTCTTTAATCTATTGGACATTTTATAATGATTAAATACTAGTATTATTAAGTATTTGGTTTAATATAAGTGTTCGCGTATTTGTTGAATATGGTTCAAAAAATATTTCTCGTATATCACTCTGGAAATTAGCACACATCGTAGAATCAGCAGCTCGCGTGATTTGCATGTCAGTAAATAAGCATACACCGGAAGCTGCCACACCTCGTTCAGTGAAGATACTACATAGTTGACAATGTAATCCACTTTGAGTAATTAGTCAAGAAACCCGGAAAGTCGGAACATCTTCAAATAATTTTTCTGCACCAAGTGCTTCATTAAAGAAATTAGAAATTTCAATTCTAGTCGGAATCAAGTTCATCAAAATGTATTTTAGCGAGAACAAATAATATGTGGTTAAAATGGGAATGCCGTCTGTTGTGCAACTCTTTGAAAAGGATACTGTATTTGAGTGGTCCTACCGAAATGGTGGCTTGCCAATTGCAACGGAATTCCACCAAACTCCGTTACTAACCCAATAATTAGATGAATTCTTTAAAATACCTTATATATCTAAATAAAGTGAACGTTATTTCTATTTCCCACATTTTCCTTTGTGCTGTACAGATTAAGTTCAATTATTTAATTCATGTTAAAATTATGAATAGTAAACTACATTTGAATAAGCATAAGTGTACTGTAATAATTCCATAAACCTTGAAGATATCATATTCATTATTTTTCAAATTTGCCCCAAACCAAATTACTCATTTTTCGTCTGTGTCACTCGATAATAAGTAAACATCATATGTGAAAAATGCAATGTGTGAACAAACAGAAATATTTACATTTTTTTCCGTACTTTACGTAATCCAATTCTTGTTTTCGTGTACATATAAGAAGTGCAAGAAAGTCTCATGGTTGATCTGCTACATGATAAACGGAAAAGTGAAGAATTGCAATTAAGGTTGCACCAAATTCTGTGGGTGAATTAAGCTTTATGCTAATTCGGTTGCGCGGTATTTTAGCTTTGTGAGAATATTTCAGTTTAATTATTTTTTGGCCCTCCCATTTCCTCTCACCTAGTCAATTAATTTGGTATAAAGACTGAAAAGATTCAATGAAACGGGGCAGTTGATTGTTAGTTGATTATCGGCTCAGCTCGGCAATTATACCTATAGTAATACTACTTTGCCACTAATTGATAATAAATAAGTTAATTTCTTTTTCGTTTAAAGTAAATTTTTGGTTTTAATTTTATTTTGGGGTAAGGTGAAACGTTCAAAAGATAAATTTGCAAGTAAATGAATTCAACCTACTAACCTAAACCGGCCCAGTAACAGGGTGCTCTTCTGGCTGTCCCACGAGACGGAACTATTGTCGCTTCGGCACTCCTTTATTTCTGCCAGAACCGCTCTGAGACCTAAACCTAACTTACTAACAAGATCCATGGACCTGATGCCAATATTTTCCTCAGAGGATTTTTTTTGAATAATCAGCATGATAATTTAAGCCCCCTCGGGGCAACAGGCTCGATTGATTCGACCCACTTAATGGGTTAATTATGCCATCACTACTGAGGGATCCGGTATCTCACTCAACCTCCCTTCCTTCTTCAATTGTCTTAAAAATTTAACAGAGTTGTACTTTTTAACAAAGGTTTTTAACTTTTCCGAGACAGCTAAAGTATATGCAAGAAATATCCATTTTTCTTACCTACCCACCTTACCTTACCTTTGTGGTAACCAATTCCATCATATTAGTAGATCAATATAGCGAATAGTCAATCCTACACAATGCAATGGACCAAAACATAAAAGGTTCAGTTTACTCACGTTCTTTGTTTTCATATTTTCTCTTATGCGAATGAATTCATCTCTCTTTGGCCATAGAGGGCTGTTGGCACTATGATTTTCACTACAATTGGCACATTTCAGTTTTTGAAGACTGCAGTCATTTATAAGGTGGTTATCCCCACAGAGATAACATTTAGGTGTCATTTTGCAATGGGTGGTTCCGTGTCCGAACATTTGGCATATTCTACATTGTGTTGGACCAGAACGACGATTAATATCGCCATTGTTGATATATAATAAATAACTAGCTGAGTTACCCGGCGTTGCACGGGAGGTATATAATTCAAATACCTTGATTATTATGCAAGAATCAACCAGATCAAAGTGAATAATAGTGAAACACAAAGATATTTTAGTTAATAATTTTTATTATAAAGCCTTTTGATAAACAATATTTTTGGTTTTTCCATTTGGTGTATAAATAAATATATTTTTTGGCGTTCCCACTCTGGAGCAAGCAACATACAGTTGGCCATGTGAATAGCATGAATTTTCCGAAATAACACCGACTGTTTTCAATGATTGCCCCTGGGCTTTGTTGATTGTCATTGCAAAAGCAAGGCGTAATGGGAATTGTATAGTCGCTTGAATTCAAACGGCAAATCGGTGGGAATCATAGGAATGTGCGGAGTTAGCACATCTTCTCCTTTATTTTTACCGGTAATAATCGTTGCTTTAATCACATTCGTCATCAATTTCTTAACACAAAGCCGTGTTCCGTTGCCCAATTTCGATGGATCTAAATTTCGGAGCAGTATTATTGGTGAACCCTCTTTTAAAAATAGTATGTGTGGTGGAATACCAGGTGGCTCCAAAGAATTAAGAAACTCTATTGGATAATTGATGCATTGATCCACATCAGTAACCGTGTCGATAGATTTGTATTACATAGGTGGCCCGGGTAGTTGCGATTGAATTTCATTATTTAATTTATTAACGCCGTCATTTTTGGGAGCTAGGAGTGCACGTTCGCACAGCCAATCATGATTTTTGAAGTTATTTGGCAGATTTGAAAATACTTTCATTACCACGTCCTGTATTGATGGCAGCATTTGACAAAAATTAGGCGGGAACGATATCTCACATGTTACAGGGTCATTTGGCAATTTCCCGTTACCCATGTCTAAAAGCTGCCTGGCAAATGTTTTAGCTGTACCATCGTGATGTAAATTCACACGCATGTTTGTAGATAGTGTGATTTTCGTAACATGTTTCCAAAGATGAGACGCCTTCAGGCAGGCATTAAGTTCATCAGCGGGTGTTGATCGTGGAATGACTGGCAAAGTTTGACGAAAATCACCTGCTAGTAGTGTTAGAGCTCCTCCCATTGGTCGGTTATTTTGTCGCAAATCGCGCAAAGTTCGATCAACCGCTTCAAATGCTTTTTTGTGTGCCATGGTACATTCATCCCAAATAATGAGTTTACATGTTTTTAATAACGTGGCAATTCCCGAATTTCGTGTTATATTGCAAGAAAAATTATCCGCTTTATTCAAATTCAATGGTAGTTTAAACGTTGAATGTGCTGTGCGTCCTCCATCGAGTAAAGTGGATGCAATTCCAGATGATGCAACAGCGAGGCCGATTGTATTCTGCTGTCTTACTTCAGCAAGTATCAAATTAAGAAGAAATGTTTTTCCAGTGCCTCCGGGTGCATCAAGAAAAATAATTCCTCCGTTACCATCACTTTAGTGTATGCCTGTCTTTGATCATCCACTAAGAGACTTTTTTGAGTCTCAGCGAAAACTCGTAACTGACCAACGTCGTAATTTTGTTCTCGTAATAGATCTCTATCACGAACAACGTTTCCATGGCGTGTCGGTGCTGGCAACCCAAGTTGGGAAATGACTTTGTTATTAATGTATATTTAAATATGTCTGCTGAAAACTGTATTTCCATATCGGGATTTGTTCTACGTGCTTGCCAAAGTATATCTTCACTAAGGCTTTCTTTGTGCTTTTCCCAAAGACCTTTAGGATCGGAAGGTGTACATGATGTTAATATGATTGCAAAAAGCTTGCGTATTTGTGCTGGACGACACATAAGACATGCTTCGGTTAGTGTTCTATCACAGTGTTCATCATTTTCAAGTAAGCCCAGTTTAATACATGCCTCTCTGTACGTTTGACATGCTTTGCCATTTACAGTTCTCAGTGCTTGAAAAGACGTTGGTCCTTTTACTTCATGAAGCAGCATTCTCAGGAAATAACACTCCGTATTGTTAGGATGAACATTATAAACTCGACCCAAGGCATCAGAACCACGTATTCCAGGGTACTCCCGAATAATTGTGCCTTGCTTTCTTCTGAAAAACTGCTTCTTCGACGTGTTCCATGTATAATATTTTGGAACTTCATGATACAGTAACGTTTTTACGAATGAATCTGTTCCGCACAATTGAAAAAAACGCTGTTAATGTCGTATTCGTTGGTTGCGTAGCTCTCTGTAATAGATTTTCTTCTCGTAAAGTAAACTCGTTGTCCATTTTCTAAGTACACACTAAGATTTACAACTATTGGATAACGCTCGTGAATATTAAAACTCAGAATTCGCCAGACAGCTTCATTACTGCTGATGTAACGTCCTATTTGAAATTGCGTGACTTCATCGAATGGTGAATTTGTATTCGAAAGTCCAAAAATTGCCATATCACTGCCTTTGTTGACGTATTTACATATATATTTAATTGACTTAACCGAGTTGCAGTACTCAACGTTAATATTGGCTTTAAATATTTTCGACAGTAACGAAGTGTAAGGAACAATCCAGCCATTATCTACCTCATGATGCACATTGTTTACTTTGATAGTGGCTGTGTGTCCTCCGTCATCGGGTTTTCGTCTCCGGTATTGTGGATATCCGTCGTCACCAGTTTGCGTTTCCTGATACATCTTTCGGGGATATTTTTTCGAACACTTTCCGTCTTTCATGCAAGGTGAATTGGGATTCACGGCTCCACATGGCCCATGTATCATGTTTTTGCTAACGATTTCAAAAAGTTTCGGATCTTCTTGGGGATTGGGTAATTCATCTGATGTAACACTATCAATTTGAGTCGGAGTAATTGTCCTGTAACCAAATCAAAATGTGAGCATGTGGTAGGCCTCTTTTCTGCCATTCTATAGAATACATCCAGCAGCGAGTTTCTCCATAAATTTGATTTTTAGTTATGAGGTTCATGAGATTTATGAGTTTCTGTTTGAAAACTCTAGCTGTCAGATCATGCCGATGGGTCGATGATTGCCCAATTAGAAGTAAATCTATAATCTCAGTCCATGTTGGATTACACGTAAAGTTATAAATAGATCAGGACATCCAAATCTTTGAACATACGTCATGGCATCCTGAGCGTACTCGTGCATGTGCCTTGGACTTCCCGTATACGTAGCTGGTAATATGACCAATTTTCCAATGTCAGCAACGTTTCCATCATTTGCAATTGCATCGCGCAAGTGAATATATTCCTCGGAACGAAGTTTTTTCTGATTTAAGCGATGGTTTGATTGTTGTGCTCTAATCATAAAACGATACGCATAAAAATCCATGCAGGAATCCCTTTTCGTCATCGCAGCACTTGTTGTTGGGTTAGTTTGCATCACGTTGAAATGATACCCATCTTCTCCTTGCCAAAACAGTATTGGATACTGAAGAGCATCATACGATCTGTGTGTTTCAGTAACACGCTGTGGGCTTTCATTTTGTATATGGATAATAATATCACGTCGGTCGAAATCCGTTCCGACCATAACAATAGCAACTTCGTTGATTGTTGGAGCATTGAATCGTCTTTCATGTTGACGGTGTTTTGTCTGCTCGAATAACTACTCTGTGGTCATCTAATGGCATTTACTCCAATGCAGTTTTGAATAAATTTACCAGATGATTGCGTTCATGGAATAAAATCTGTAAACTTGATACTATTTCACGTTTTGTTCCGGGACTAATAGCACAACGTTGATAAGTCTCCGCCTCCTCGTTGCCCATGAAGTAAATTTGTAAAAACTTGGAGTCGTTGTTAGAGAGAGGAAGAACCAATTTTATGATAAATGTCCTTGTACTTTAAACGTGGGCATAAAACCTCCATTCTTAACAATTTGGGTTGCTCCAAAAGATGTCATTTGAAAGCATGAGTTGTATTTTCGAATATTTTGTAGAAAATGTCTGAATAACTCAGTAGTTCCGGATACGTAAGCTAGAAGAGGTTCAGGTGGATCATCCAGAGGAGGCAAATTCACTTTTCCATTTGAACAACACATTCCAGGCGATTCATTGTGAAATTTTAAAGCATGACAATACAAACAAATGTTTTCCATTTGCCCAACTGAAAAATTGTAATCATAGTCTTTCTCGTAATTGAATGCTGCTAACTTTAAATCACCTCTAGAAGTTTCTATTAATCGTCCATATCGTAACCGATCGACTTCTAGCCGGGCCTCACGATGTTCAATGGTTTCAGTAGCTCTAGAAGAAGAAATCCTGCTTCGAACATTTTCAAGTCGTGTTTCACGCTGTTCAGTTGTTTCATCAGCTCTTGAAGAAGACATCCTGCTTCGAACATTTTCAAGTCGTGTTTCACGCTGTTCAGTTGTTTCATCAGCTCTTGAAGAAGACATTGTGCTTCGTACATTTTCAAGTCGTGTTTCACGCTGTTCAGTTGTTTCATCAGCTCTTGAA
This sequence comes from Nephrotoma guestfalica, assembly GCA_963691935.1. Classification (NCBI taxonomy): domain Eukaryota; kingdom Metazoa; phylum Arthropoda; class Insecta; order Diptera; family Tipulidae; genus Nephrotoma; species Nephrotoma guestfalica. The sequence goes on along the minus strand of OY829913.1, from coordinate 137,204,673 downwards.
GAAGACATCCTGCTTCGTACATTTTCAAGTCGTGTTTCACGCTGTTCAGTTGTTTCATCAGCTGTTGAAGAAGACATCCTGCTTCGAACATTTTCAAGTCGTGTTTCACGCTGTTCGCTTGATTCAGCCACCCTTGCGGCTCTAATCTTCTTCGACATTGCAGTTACCTGCCCAATTGATCTTTTTTTCGGTGGCATTTTTAAGCAAAAATGAAACGTGAAGCTAATTAATCAGGAATGACGGGCGTTCAAAACAGAAATTAGTATTAATTTATCAAAACGATTTTAATGTTCCCTTCGATACGTTTCACCGCGAACTGTGTTTGAAAATGTCTTTACGGAATTTTTTTAAGCAAAATCAAATGTTATATACAATCAAAAAGTAATCATAGATTAACACGTTTATAAACTGAAAACTTAAATCTAATAAGAGTGTATATTCACTTGAAATAATATTTAATACCTGGAAAATAATCACCAACAATTATTTTATTGCAATATAGCTCTCTCGATTAGTTGAGAACAATGGCATCCGAAACACAAATTAATATTAATTTATTCAAAACGATTAAAACTACGTCCACTTCGATACGTTTTACCGCGAACTGTGGTTGAAAATGACATTTCGAAAAACAAAAGAAGTTTTTTCAAACTAAGGCAATTTTACACTTACAGTAATTTGAATCCAAGGATGTTTCTTGTAGAAGATGCTATTTTCAAATATAAAACGCTAGTATTTTTCAAAGTAGATCAGTTTATACGTACAATATTTTTTAGTACCTTTCCTATAATTGATTTTATGAAACAATCATTGATTATTTAAGTAATAAACTAAATAAAGTAATAAACTATTGGCGTTTAGTATGAAACTACTATTTTCATTAAAAGCCGCCGGTTGCAATAGTGGATTAAAATAGAATGTTAATTATTTCTGAAATTATGTGGTAATTAGGTCTCGCTGACTATGGTACATTTCAAAACAGGATATGATAAATAGGATATTACTAAACAGTACATGTCAAACCAGTAAAAATGGATTATTAGTATGGATAATAGTTATAAGTGTTCAGAGATTTGTATTCAGTTAAAGTGATGAAAGATTATCTTATATTTAAATTAATAAAATTAATTTGAATAATTAAATCAATTATAGTAGAGGTATGATTTGTGTATAACAATCGCACGCTAGATATCCTTTTTGTTGTCTGAATTTGCGGCTAAGGCGCTATTTCGGAACATGTAAATAATTGTATCTATACATGTACAAATTAATTCGTGATCCAGGGCAGACTTCCGGATTGGAGCATGTCACTAATTTCATATAACCTCTTTCCTAAAGTGATTCCCGTCAAAAAATCTGAAAAAATTGAAATTTGAAAAAAATTGTATCACAGCCCCTAGACCCCGGGGTTCAGCCCCTTCAAAAGTATCGTGGGCTTGGTCCTGAACATGCAACATATACATGGAAAAATTTCATGGCGATCTGTAAAGCGGCTAAGGCGTTATTTCAGAACAATCAAATAATTGTATCTTTACGTGTAAAAATGAATTTTTGATCCAGGGGCGGACCCCCCGAATTCAAACATGTCTCTTATTTCATATAACCCCTTTCCAAAACTCATTCTCGTACAAAAATTTAAATTTTGTACCACGGCCTCTATACCACGGGGTCCAGCCCCTTTCACAATATCGTAAAATTGGTCCTGAACATGCAACATTTGCATGGTAAACATTTCATGACGATCGGTTGAGCGACTGAGAAGTCATTTTGGAATAATCAAATATTTGTATCTAAAGGGTGTTTTTTTAGGAGGTTTGTTTTTCCGATAGATGTCGTTTTATTTTATGACAGTTGTTTTGACAGCTCAAAGTGGCATTTCTACTCAGTATTGTTTGGCAAATCATTATGAATAGGTTAACTCCAGAACAACGTTTTCAAATCGTGGAAATTTATTTTCAAAATCAGTGTTCAATTAAAAATGTTTATAGAGCACTTCGTGAATTTTATGGTGCACATAATCGTCCGTCAGAGACCACCATAAAGAACGTAATTACCAAATTTCGGTCTACATTCACTCTTTTGGATGCCAAGCCACCGACAAGAATGAGAAGAGTTCGTACAGAAGAAAATATTGCTGTCGTTGAGGCCAGTGTCGAAGAAAACGACAATTTATCGATTCGTCGTCGTGCTCAGCAAATTGGACTTTGTCCATCGACTTTATGGAAAATTTTACGTAAAGATTTGGGTTTGGTGCCATACAAAATTCAATTGGTGCAAGAATTAAAGCCACACGACCATCGTTTGCGCCGTGAATTCAGTGATTGGTCGTTAAATCAATTGAACGAAGATCCATTTTTTTACCGTAAAATTCTCTTCAGTGATGAGGCGCATTTTTGGTTAAATGGATACGTCAACAAACAAAATTGTCGCATTTGGAGCAAAGATAATCCACACGCCGTTCTAGAATTACCAATGCATCCTGATAAATGTACTGTTTGGTGCGGTCTATGGGCTGGTGGGATCATCGGTCCATATTTCTTTAAAAATGAGGAAGGACGACGCGTTACCGTGAATGGAAATCGATACAGAACCATGTTAAATGAGTTTTTGTTGTCAAATCTTGAAGATATGGATATGAATGAAATGTGGTTTCAACAAGATGGTGCCACTTGCCATACAGCACGTGAAACAATCGACTTATTGAAAGAAACTTTCAACGACAACATTATTTCGAGAAATGGTCCGGTGAATTGGCCTCCGCGTTCGTGCGATTTGACGCCACTCGATTACTTTTTGTGGGGATACGTGAAGTCATTGGTTTATGTGGATAAACCTCAATCGATTGACGCTTTGGAAACCAATATTCAACGTGTCATTGCTGACATACGCCCTCAAATGCTTGAAAAAGTGCTGGAAAATTGGACCTCCAGAATGACATTTGTGAAAAATAGTCGTGGTAGCCATATGCCAGAAATTGTGTTTAAATGTTAAATGCCAAAAAATTATCTACCAAATAAAAAAAAATTTTGGTCATTTCATAATTTTATATGTGTTTTATTCAAAAAAAAAATCGGCAACCTCTTAAAAAAACACCCTTTATATACATGTAAAACATGATTTTTGATCCAGGGCTGGGCCCCTCGGATTCGAACATGTCAGTAATTTCATATAACCAGCCCCATAAACTCATTTTCGTGGAAAATTTTTAAATAAATTAGAATTTTCGAAAAAAATTGTACCGCAGCCCTTAGATCCCCGAGTCCAGCCCCTTCCAAAATATCGTAAGGTTGGTTCTGGATATGCAACTTGTACATGGTAAAAATTTCATGGCGATCGCTTGAGTGGCTGAGACGCCCATTCGGAACAAACAAACAAACAAACAAACAGGAATTCATTTGTATACGATATATATACCTATTTGGCCATTATACCTCTTAAGCTTCATATTAAACTTGCTTATATTGCTAGGATTAATTTTGTTATCCGTTTTTAAAACTTCTTTAAGCTCATCAATGTCTAAATCTGGTAATCCAGACAGGACTATTTTAATTGGTCGATAAAGTTTTACCTTTTTATGGTGGTACTTTTTGTTTTTTATTATTTTTGATGATAGTGACTTCGTCATTTACAGTAGCATCGTACAAGTCAATATCTACCGCAACGCCATCAAAAAAGTTACCGGTGTTAACTTGTGATTGTGACATTTTGTTGTTGTAATCCAAATTTATTCGCATGAATTTGATACTTGAGTTATCTGAGGGGTCATGAAGACCCCTCTTCGTTGGTAGATCACTACCGTTTGTGGTAGGGCAGATCGCGTTCTTATCAGATTCACAATTTTTTTTTTTTTTTGTTTAATGTTAACACTTTTTTATTTTTGACACAATTAAATAATTTGATGTTATCGATTGCACTGCACAACCATCAATGAATTGAATAAATGATTTTATTTTTATATAAATTACAATTGATATTATCTAAATTACTATTGACTAATATGACAGTTTTATTTGGAAAAGTTCTTACGAATAATTCGAACGTCAAAAATTTGTCACTCTATTTTCACTCTACCCTAATGTACTGGTAATCATAAAAGTGGGGTCTTACCTACGTGGAAATAATCCCCCAAAAACATTTTGTGATTGACACAATTTACACCGCTTTTAGATATATTTACAAAATCATTTCCTCTCGCCACAAATTAATTTACACCCACAACATAAATCTACCTGCCATTTATCAAAAAACCATAAAATTTAATGTGTACAAGGAATAAAATAATCTTAATCTGTTGCGATGTTTTTAATCTAAGACCGATTCCTCGTCTTATGTCTCGTACATGTTTTGTTGATATAATGAATTATATCGATTTCGTTTTTCTTCCCGCCCGTGCTGCTGCTGTTCATTTTGGATATGCATACAAATTTTCTTCGATCGAATAAAGGGAAATATTCGCAAGTCTACTTCCTTGTATAGCAAGCACTTTATTTTCCGATACACTTATGTATATACATATGTACATTTATAGGGGTAGGAGGATGATTTTTGTATATAAATTTTCCGTTCGCAGTGCACGTTTTATTTTTGTATTTCTGCTGTTGGTTGTTGTAATATGCCCAGGATATAATATTGGGATAAAAATGAAACCTTAATAAAATATTCATTCTCTAATTAAAATTTAATGTTAAACAGAATTTTCGTTTTTTTACCAGTTTATGGATTGAAAATAATATGTTTGTCTTTTCAATTTGTTAGATCTTTGTTGTGCTTTATATATACTGAGCTTTTTTTTTATTTTATGGTTAAAATTAAATATTAAAAAATTGATTTCATTATATTAGGAAAATTCATTTATTGCTCGTCTCCCACCAACAGAATCTCTAACGGGAGGGTATAGTAAATAGAGTAGTAGTACGATAGTCGTATATTAAATACGACAGGAGAATCGGTAAATTGTCAAGTTAAATAAAACTTAATTAAAATTGGGTTATTGAAATTTTTATTAGTACAAGAAAATTAAACGGTGAAATACAATCGCAAATTGAAAATCGTTTTTCATTTATTTTCTTAATTCAATTAAAATGAAATGCACAACCAATAAAAATTGTATGTTTTTTGGTCGTGTCCTGGAATAATGAATTTTTGTTTGTCACCATGTTGTCCCATTTTATATGATAAGATTTCAAGTTGAGCATTAGAAATAACCGACAATTATTAAAACAATTTACCCACAAAATATCCTTAGTTGATCGATCGATAAATATTTAAATGCCAAAATGTACTTAGAGCCGATAAGGGTCGTCTAATATTTTGTAGCGTTCAGATATATCCTTTAATCCAATGTTATTTGCAAAGTATTTAAGTTTTGAAAATTTAATGTTGAGGGATATTGGACTTAAATTGCCTACATAAGCATTTATTGTAAACTTACTTCAATAAGGGGAAAAATCAACTATTTTATGACGTGGTAAATAACTGGATTTATGAAATGGAAAAAATAATACTATGATGGTATAGGGGGACTTTTCTCTTAGTAAATCGTTTGTACATATATAATGAAGGTCAATATTGTGGTAAAATTACTGATAAGAAGTTGTCTGGTTATGTACGTTATGTCTTAAGTAACAAAATGCAATCTTGAAAATTTATTTTTAATTCTTCATAATGACCAGAGATGAGAGTTTATGCATCGTTTACTAACTTTTACATGGGTCGGGTAAACAACTCGTCGACGACGTAGGTAACGTCGACTACTCATCGACTACTCGTATACAACGTCGACTACTTGTAGACAACGTCGACAACCACCGGGAATTCCGCCCACAGGCTTAAATGATCTTTATATGTTTAAGTTATGTTTACCGAGATTTTAGCTAATTCAAATTACTAATACTGTAGCAATACCAAATTCGGAATAAGTATTTATCAAGGCGGCGCTGTATTTTGTTTCTATTATGACACTGTAACTTTTATAATCGTGATGTCTCTTATACTGTTAAAGTCAGCCGAAAGGTAATGCAGATAGTGTCTTTGCTATCCCAGCCGAAAGATGATAATGCAGATATTGTTTTTGCTATCCCAGCCGAAAAAAATATTTTATAGCCGAAAGATATATTACTTGAACCTAGTTCTACTATCACCTCCAAATAACCAGAATACAGTAAAATAAATACTGGAAACGTATCACCTTATGTAACCCACTAGTCCGGCAAGTGAATAATTTCTGAGTCCAACGGACTATGTCTCGAATACTAAATATAAAAAAATTCTCAAAAAATTATTAATTAAAAGGTTTAAATTAATTAAAGGTTTAACGTATTTGAAATAATTTTTGGGGAATTTTTGTATGTTTAGTATTTAAGTTATAGTCCGTTGAACTCTGAAATTATTCGCTTGCCGGACTAGTGGATTGCATAAGGTGATAGAGGAAGATTTGACGTATTTGAAATAATTTTTGGGAGTTTTTGTATGTTTAGTATTCGAGATATAGTTCATTGAACTCAGAAATTAGTCGCTGGCCGGACTAGTGGGTTGCATAAGGTGATAGAGGAACGTTTAACGTATTTGAAATAATTGTTTGCGAATTTTTGTATGTTTAGTATTCGAGATATAGTCCGTTGAACTCTGAAATTATTCGCTTGCCGGACTAGTGGATTACATAAGATGTTAGAGGAAGATTTGACGTATTGGAAATAATTTTTTGGGAATTTTTGTATGTTTAGTTAGTATTTGAGGTCCATTGAACTCAGAAATAATTGGTTGCATAAGGTGATAGAGGAACGTTTAACGTATTTGAAATAATTTTTGTATGATTAGTATTCGAGATATAGTCCATTGAACTCAGAAATTATTCGCTGGCCGGCCTAGTGGGTTACATAAGGTGATAGAGGAACGTTTAACTTATTTGGAATAATTTTTTGGGAATTTTTTATGTTTAGTATTCGAGATATAGTCCATTGAATTCAGTTTATAATGGCCATAGTAGGATCGATGGGAAAGTGGGTAACCTAGAAAATACAGAACGTTTTATTAATTTTGTATTGATTCTTTTTAAATTTATTGTAATTAACATTTCATTTTCATTTCATTTCATTTTCATAGAATTTTGTCCACTTTATTGGTTATTTGGAGGTGATAGTAGAACTAGGTATATCAAGTAATATTTCTTGCGGCTATAAAATATTTTTTCGTCTGGGATAGCAAAGACACATTCTGCATTATCATCTTTCGGCTGAAACTTTCGGCTTACTTTAATAGGGTGTAGAAATCTGAGGAAAAATTAAACGCCAAAACTAATAGAAACTGTTATTAGAGTTTCCAAGAAACAAAAATTGCAAACGTCAAAAAACTTTAGGGGATTGAAAATGCCAAACTCGCGGAAAAACGTTAACAATTCCCGATTCTCGGGAGAAGTTGACGTTTCCAGTGCTATTGAAAAGCAATGAAACGAACGTCAAAAAACCAATATTTTACCTTGATAACGACGTTCTCTACGCAAAACTCATATGTGTACGCTATTTTTGACACCAACGTGTAGACAATTGCGAAATACACGTAGACGCACAACACTGATAGTGCTTGTATTGGGATTTTCCTTCTTTTTAGAAACCGTTTTGTTGTTGTTAATACACAAGAAATGATCTTCTAATGTCAAAACTACATATGTAATTGTAACTCGTCTTGGTATTTTGATTATAACTGTTTCTTGTTTTCACAAATCGATTATACGAGGGTGGGTTGATAGGTCTTTAGAATGAAACAGTCAACATCAGTTTTCTAAGTAAAATTCAATTTATTTTTCAACATTCCCTCCTTTTAGCTCGAAACACTTATTTCGGCCTTCTTTTCGATTTCAATAAAACTTCTTTAAATGTGATTTATCAACCTTCTGTAAAATAAACATGCTGCATGTCATGATGGAAGATCACGTTTCTTCTTCAAATGTGGATATTTTTCTTTCAATTTTTGCGTTTACCCTTCTCAAGGTAGTCGATTATTATTATTCCTTATGCATAAAGTTGTGGTCGCTTAAACTAACCAGCAGATGCAAAAATGTTTGCATTTTTTATAGTACTTCGGCCAGTTTCTACTGATTATTTTGATTCTGGCGTATAGTGATGGATCCATGTTCATCAACCGTTTTGAATTAACACAAAAATTCAGTTGGATTACGCTGAAACATCCCCAAACATTGCTTAAAAGTGGTCATGCTTGCTGACAGATTTTTCATATACAATTCTTCGTGCGTGATGTTGTGAACACATTCATATGAGATGTTTACAATGCCAGCAATTCACGCAACTATTTCATAGACTTTTTCTACCATTTCTAGTGTTGTTATACCTCTTTCGACCTTCCTGAACGTTCAACATCACTTGCGTCTAGTGTTATGCCGTATTGTCTACACCACGTAGAAAATTAATACTCTACACATGTACACAATGTATGTAGTAAATTAAGAAAATGGTGTCGGCAATGTAGAGAATGTAGACAATGTCGAAAATTATTATTTGTGTTAGCAATTATCAAAATTCTATTGTATCTTTGTAATTCAAACCATTTCAAGATGGAGTTCATTCCTTCTTCACATTGAAAAATATAATAATAATGAAGGACATTTATGTTTATGTTACGATTAAAGTGAGAAATAATTAAATGACCAAAGCTAAAATTTTTGAAATCGTTAGGGCCTATGTCGGCCTATAACCTTCTATGGTAATTTACCATACATACTGAACAATTCACAACAGTTTGACAACATCTAACAACATGTCCCCTATAACTGTCCACTCTATACATTAATATTCAACATCATTACCACGCAATAAAATGGTAAAACATAAAAAAAATTTGAGACAAATAATAACCATACCAGTACAAGTTCCTCGGGTTCATAATGCTTGATATATCAAGCAATATTTGTTCCCATTATCTCCAAGTTAGGAGCACAGGGAGTCTACTGAGCTGTCCATCAAACTCTGTTGGGTTATATTGCTTTGATTTCCACCCACGACTTTCCGAGTTGTTTCGCTTCTGTTAGCATCGTTCGTTTCCATGTTAGAGCTTTGTCGTCCGAACTTCCTTCTCTCTTATGGGTTCCATTTCAGAGAACTGCTGGTCATTTAATTCTCCGACTTCCTCAATGTGGATAATTCATCTCAAGGAGCTCGATATTTGTTATTTTGAACGTATTCCCCTAAGGCATTTATTTACAAACACATTTCGCAACCGTACAGCATCATTGATTTCACATACGAATTAAACAATCTTAGTTTGATATTTGCGGGATAGGACAGATGTGTACCCGACTTTGTGTAACATGTTCAATGTTATTCTGGCTTTGTTGATTTGTTTTTTTATAACCCTTCATCTGTGCCACCAGTTTTCGCTAAAGTATTTATTTATTTATTTATTTTATTTATTTATTGATAACAAATTTCGCGAACTCCACACCCTTTTTTGAGCATACAAGCTCATTCATACAGGGTGCGAAGTTCATAATGGCATCTAAAACTTCATCTAGCGATTCTTTCCGTGTATATATATTTTCCTGGCAATCGGCGTTTCCAAATTTGCATCAAATTGCAAACGTTTTCTGACTGAGGTGCATCATTCAATTCATCTGACAAACATCTTTCAACTTCAGTATGTTTATTCATGAACGGTGTTACGCGACTCCCAACAAGACCAGTTGAAATTACTTATATTTAAAAATATAATTTGCATTGTTCCATTTGCTAGAAAAAAAAAAAAAAAAAAAAAACCAACCAACGCATACGATTTCATTGGTGTATTTAGCCTCATCGGCTGGTTGTCTTGATATTTATTTTAAGGTCAACTTCTTTTGCAAGATCTGAGTAAGTGCAATGGTGAATTCCATTCATTAGACTCAAGACTTTGTCGCTGTCCAGCTTGTAACGTTCTTAATTTCGGGTTGACTGTTGGTGAAATTCTATAGAGGATGACCATTGGTAATATCTTTATGGTTATGTTGAAGAGGGATATATACCCTGCCAATGTATACATTCGGTTAGGTCACATTTCTTGAGAATCGTTATTGATTATTGCACACGCATTGATTGATGTAGTACGCGGATGATTTGATCCAGGGGGTTTGCGTATGAATTCTTGGTACACCACCCGAGTGTGTTGGTATAGTTTTTTCGATATAGGATTCGATTTCGTTTCCACTGTTGCTCTACACTTATGGCTGCTTCTTCGTTGGCTTCGCAGAATGTGTTTCTTGTGCTAGGCCTTTTTTAATTTGTCGGTGTTTGGTTTTTTCCGATTTGTCTAGATGTGTTTTACAGCGGCAGGTTTAATTTTGAATTATGCTATTTTACCAGTTATTGGTCAATGTAAATGTCTGCACCACTCGTTGCACTGACGTTTTGTACTGACTTCAGAAATTTCTTGTTGGTTCGTTATTCTACTTCAGATGATGTCCATATGTGTATATTTTTGTGTGGAAATTTACTGCCCGCTCTGAATTATCTGGTTTGTGACGCAGTAGTCGATGAGTCGTTCTCCATTATTATTACGCACAGAGTCTATATTGATTGTTAACCCATATACTCGTATCTTATAAAATGGTTTTATATGTTCCAATTTTTGGATTTAAATCTATCCTTGTATGATCTTGATCATTTTATCATGTGCACTTTGCTATTGTGGCTTGTAGGCTCATAGAACTCATCGCTGATTGTTTCATCTACGTCTTTTGTGGGATCGTATCAATATTAAAAGTTGCGTTTGCATTTTTCAATGGAATCCTGTTACGATGCTACAATTATTCTGCAGGTTTATTTTCCATCAATGCGCCTTCTTTGCTTTAGCTGTTGTTAATATGTGTGAACACGCCTTATTCTTCGTGTTCAAGGAATATATTAAGTAATTTCCCTTGCCTTTATTTCACCACTGTTTTTTTTATCTTTGCAATCTGTTCTGGTATAGGTCCGATCTCCGTAGAGCCATCTGCACATTCCATAGCTCCATGCCAGCCTATAATAGTACTATAATAGCCCATCAATTCTGCATTCTGACAGGGGGTCATAGTTGTGTTCGTTTTTAAGATCGTAATTTGATGATGAAAATTCCCTTTTGCATCCTATCCCCCTATATCGTAATTCGAACCCGGTACCCGATCCAAACACCAAAGCTTTGCCGTTTAGTCGGTCACCACTGTTTTATAACACTTTACTGAGTCCGAGAATTTTGTTTGTCTTCTTTCTCTAATTGTTGCTAAGCCTTCATGTTTCTGTTAGAGTTTTGATGTTTCAATTTACGATTCGTCTCCGGGTACGATAGCCGGGTACGAATGATTGATCCATTGAATCTTAGCCAGGGCTTCTGAGTAAGGTATACTAGCTAGGGAGGCAGAGGGGGATTAGGTTTCATTGCATTGCATCATTCACTTTTTTGCATTGCATTATTGTCCAAGCAATGATAGCTTGACGTTGGTGATAAAGTTGTTGTTGTGTTATCTCTCTCTGCCATCTGCCTCCAACCAGGAACACAAACGTCTATTGACAATCAATTGATGAATCTGGTACAAATGTTATCTTGAGGTAACCTGAGCAAAATGGATATCGCTTATCTGTAAGAAACATCTTCCTGTTTTGTATTTAATATTAAAATCCGAAATGAACTATTTATTTCGAAAATGTTCATGACAGACGACACATTTGGCACAGCGAAACCAAAGCCGAATTTAGTCTCATAAATCGCTTATGGTTGTATCAATATTGAGTATATCGATTAACCAATATTTTCAATCTCACCTATTTGTTTAATATACAAATTGAATTTTAACTGCCAGAATATAGGTAAAGCCACTCTAAACTGGATTACTAAAAGCTGACGACTTCATACAGAAAAACAATGGAAAAACAACAATAAAGTAATAATCTACATTGTCTACGAATTGTCAACATATTCTACCAATTCTCGACATTGTCTACTCAAAAGTCAATTGTCTACACTATTTACGACATCACCATGTAGACAATTCACAAATACACGTAGGCGCACAACACTGCTTGTGCTTTCGCGACCACGTTTAAATTCATTTACCCAATTATAAATGGTTGCATTTGAAGGTGCATGTTCACCTAACACTGTTTTTATCTCATCGATGATTTTTTTTGGTTTAACCTTTTAAATGAAAGTATTTAATCACTACACGACATTAGTTTTATTCAATTATTACATTTATAAACTGTCCATCAGCTTTTGTTTAAAAGGATATACTTCACGACAAACAAAAAAAGTTATTGCTAGTGCCTCATAGATGGCGTTGTTCTAAACATTTATCAACCCACTCTCGTACACTATTCAATAACTATTTTAACCAGTTTTTACTATTTTTGATACAGATATTTTACTGTTAGTCTGTTATTCTTTTTTTTTCTAAAAAATGCGCCTGTCTCTTTGTATTTAAATAGAATATGGGAATAGCATCAACAACTATGCGGTATAAGATAGCAGAAAATTTCCAGCAGAAAAAATGTGTTTTGCTATTCACCACTAGAGGCATTACTATCACAAAGCGGAAATTTTTTGAAACCAGCAGACATTTTTTGAAATTTTTAAGCAAATCAGAAATTTTTAGCAGAAAGTTTTATGAAAAATCAAAGCATTTATGAAACAGAAGAGAAAATATAAACGTTTTGAAACGACACAAGTGAAATTTTCTTTGGAAAAAAGACAGACTCTCAAAATATACTAAAATTAATCATCATCGTGATTCTTATGATGCTCATGTATGTGAATTATGATTTCAGCTACCATAAAAACATATACCCACAGTGGTACCAACATGTATTTGCATTATGATGATTATGATAATTTTAGTATATTTTGAATCTTTCTTTTTTCTAAAGAAAATTTCACTTTTTTCGTTTCAAAACGTTTATATTTTCTCTTCTGTTTCATAAATGCTTTCATTTTTCATAAAACTATCTGCTGAGAATTATTGATTTGCTTACAAATTTCTAAAAATCTCTGCTGGTTTCAAAAAATATCAGCAGAAATAAATTCCTTTTTGTGAATGAGTGATGCCTCTAATGGTGAATAGCAAAAACTGAATTTTTCTGTTGGAAAGTTTCTGCTATCTTATACAGCATCCAACGACTTACAAACATTGCACACCTAAAATTTGTATATCCGGCAGTAAATGTTATTAAAAATGTTTGTGGTAAATTCTAAAAAAAACAATACAATGTATTTCTCGACTTTCCTCGACTAGCTAAGTAAAGGCTCAACCAGGCAGTCGTATACCTGTGCTAAATATTTTTAGGATATTTTTGTTTGGATGAGGATGGGGAATAGAAAATCAATTTCCGATATCAGTATAATCCGTTAACCGTAATTCTGACCTAAATTACGTTCAACACAGACGACATTGTAACGGAATAAACTTATTCCTACAATACTATTCAGATCGTACGTAAAATTCATACACTTAACAACACCGACCCTGCTTTATAATTAAACAACTTTGTGCTTATGTGGTCCCTTACGTCCGATTATGAGAATCTGAATTTATTCTAAATTGGGGATGCAGAATTTCTAAATAGTATACGTATATACAAAATTATCCACATACAACAATCACCATCAAGGTACTTTAATATTCATTCTAAATGATGCGTCAATAAACAATGTTACATGTGTGCTACCCCAAAAGCTATAGCTACAATGTAATTTATATGTAATAATTCTTTGCATGAATAATATACGATAATTTGTCTTCCAATAGCCTCTACCACACACCCAAGCATATTATGTATAATATATCCAAATAATAACAAACATATTTTTTAAGCACATCGTGGCTGGTTTCGAGAAGATTTTCATAAAAATTTTATTAAATCTAAATTTCAATTGTATACAAATTGTGAAATACATATGGTAATTTATGTTATATTTTACGTTATGTTCCTCGTCAGTTCCATATATAAGCACAGCAGATCTTCGTATAATCCCATTCTATTTACCCCCACTACCACTCCCTCTCGGTACTGTACACATATATTATATATCGTTTGTGCCAGCTTATAGGATACGATTTATACAAAATACACATTTCTGGTTGGTGCAGTACAAAAATTTCAAATTTAAATTTAATTTTTGACTTTTTCTACACTGTTGTTGTTGTTGTTGTTGTTGCTGTTTTAATAAAATCAAATAAAATGGAAAATTTGAAAAATAAAAATAAATTTGGCATGCAACATACTTTCCCAATTTATTATTTATTAAATTGTTTAAATCACAACCATAAGTTTCTTTCTTACATTTAATCGTATTTTTATCGATACACAAGATGAAATGAACACAAAAAAATTGCTTCATCATAATCAATTATTGCCATTATTTTTCAATTTCAGTCAAATATCAAATCCAGTGTAATATATTTACTACACTTGCAGCATACGAGAATTACGAGTATTTTATGTTTCGATGTGGAAGAAACGCGGAATTCAAATTATTGACTCGCAAAATTGGTGAAATGTCAATAAATTATGGGATTTAGATAAAATATGATTCCCTCTAGGCCGAACAGCAACCAGAAGTTTTCAGTGTTTTCATTTTTTATTGTCTTACAGCTTTTGACTTAGTTTCCAATCCAATCATTCTGCGTCGTGTTCGATGGTTATTTTCTTTTAATATATTTTTTGTGGTTCTGTTTGTTATTTCCCCCCTCAAGCTATTATGAATTCAACGAAATTATTCATTTTTTTTTATTCGATTTCCATTTTTGATTTTTCGATTTCAATTTATTTCGTAAACGATGCACATGAAAACGAGGTGCACGCAAAATTGATTTATGTTTTTCGTTGGTTGGCTTCAGGCTTATGGAAATGGTTCGCTAATCATACATAAACGAGATAAATAAGACTTTATAATTGATTGAATGGTTAGACTGTAGGACTAAGTACTGAACAAGAGCCTCGGATAATACCGGGCATATTGATACAGCTTGTTTACACATAACAAGAGTGAAGGATAGGAAAGGTATTTTCGTATAGGACAAGAATGAAAACACATTCGTACCTCGTGAGTCTGGCCAGACCCCATATATATTTTTATGTATTTGAATGTAAATATTGGGTTGGTGGCGTATTTATACAGGTATATACAGTAAAACTTGTCAAAGCCGGTACATTGAGGTGCCAGAAACTATTTTTATACGGAAATTTTCCCCAGAATTAAATTTTATTCTAAACGGGAACAACTTTTTGGTACGAAAATTAAAGTTTTCATTATTTGGTACTTGTGTAAGGCGGAACCGAATTCCTTAGTTACTAATATTAGTAAAAATATTAAAATATTTAGATTTTTGTGGGCGGGGCGTTGGTTTTTGGTTGAAAGTTGTACTGTTTATGGGGAAATTGTACAACCAAAACGACATTTTCTGTCAAATGGAAACAGTAGAATAGCATTTTTGTTGAATTTTGTTGTGAATTTTTTCTGTTTTCTACTCATAAATTAAAAAAACAGGATAAAAAAAAATATTTTCAATGGCAGTTTTTGATAATGAAAATTGGGGGAATTATGGAAAATAAAAAGTAATGTCTATAAAAATTAAGATTTGAAATATAAATCTTGGATGAAACTTCTAAAAATATATGACAAAATAGAAAGTGGAACATCCATAAGTCGTTGTGGTATTTCAATTTACTCGAATTGTCAAGAGACTTCGTAATTTATTTTAAAATGCATACATTGCTTACAATACATTTTCATTTCAGAGCGAAACGTTGTACCAACAATATGCAAAGAAACCATGTAATACAAATACAAGTAGAGATAAATTTTACAACAGGCAGTGGAATCTTTAACCAATTTAAATAGCGAGAAAGGAGTTGCGAATGATGGTGATATATATGCACATTCCTGGGCATTATCATTCAATAAACTTTGCGAGGAACAAAAATTATATGCAAAAAAGGCTATACATGAGATAATTTTATTAGGGCAATTAAACAAATTGACATTGAATGTTGTTCCTTCTATTTCCTCAACATCTATCTCCAGCTACAAGTAGTGCCACCTCCACCTATAACTTGTCTAGATCGTCGACGCCGCTTGACTGCAATCAAATATTTTCTTTCATTTCTGATGTTCCAGTTTCTAGAGGATCTGCAAACACAACTGAATGTGGCTACATAACTGGAAATTCTTCCATTCGTTCCTACATCAACCATAAGGAATTCGCTATCTGCATTCACAATTGCCATAAGAACAATACTAAAACTATTATTATAGTTAAAGTAAAATGACCTGATTTCGATGGTTTTCTGATGTGGATATGTTTTCCATCGACGGCGCCTATACATTGTGAAAATCCTGTAATTTGTTGAAACTTTTCAGCTACTCTTTTCCAATCACTTGATGTTTCTGGAAGCTAAATTTTTTGGAAAATAAGGTTGTGAGAAAGTTATTTTATTTTTTTATATAGAACTCACCTTGATCTAATTCTTCAAAACTTTCACTATTGCATCACATGTTTCAATAACAATAATCCCTATACTTTGAGGAGATACAGCATAAAAAAATGTGAGGTCTTCAAATGAATTGCCATTTGCTAAATACGAGGGCGGATTGAAAATGAAGCTACCTAAGTAGGAAAACAAATTTTTTTTTTGCCAAAAACCATTTATTTCTCAACATAGTCTCCATTTAGTTCGACACACTTAGTAAGACGATATTCCAACTTTTTTATACCATCTGAATAATACGATTTCGGGAACCCCTCAAAATACGCTTCCACCCATTGTTTCGATTGATTTTTGCTTTCAGGTGTGTAGTGGTGGACCCACGTTTCATCAACAGTAATTAATCGACGCCAAAAATCAACAGGATTACGCTTTATCATGTCCAAACACCGCTGTGAAGTGGTCTGTCGAACTCGTTTTTGTTCGACAGTGAGCAAACGCGGCACCCATCTTGCCGATAGCTTTTTCATATGCAAATGTTCATGCAAAATGTTGAACACACGTTCATATGACATGTTTACCATTTCAACAATCTCACGCAACTTGACTCGGCGATCATTCATAACGATATCGAGGATTTTCTTGATATTTTCTTCAGTAACCACCTCTTTTGGCCTTCCTGTTGATGGTATTGTTGCAGTGCTTCTTCGGCCGCGTTTAAATTCAGCAATCCAATATTTTACCATGTAATCTGACGGAGCAGACTCACCGTAATGTTTATCGAGCTTTTCTTTTGTCTCTTTCGCCGTTTTCCCTTTCAATCACTGCACGAAATTCGTTTTTTTCCATTTTTCAAGAAACACAAAAGTTGCTTACTTCAAACGACTAAAACAAATAAACTAATTGATGCATTTGGGTGAAATTTTAACAGCTGACGTTTGACAGATCGCAATTTCTAAAAAACAAAAAATTTTGTGTTTGTGCTGCCATCTAGCGCTAGGTAGTTTCATTTTCAATCCACCCTCGTACCTTAACGTTATCGACAAACGTGTTTCAGGTAAGATAGCATCCCGCATAAAAGTATCTTTTTTAATAATTATTGGCTTGACGTTCTCCAACAAAACTTGAAATGTTGCATCATCCATACGCATATAATTTTTAAAATCTTCTGGTTGGCTAACCTTTAATTCATTTAATAATTTGGTATTAGCAAATTCCTTTTCTTTTTTATACCATTCCTTCATCCATATCTTTCTTGTTCTACGTTTAAATTCGTCTTCATCTTCACAACAAATTTCAGCAATTATCATTAACGCACAAATACCGGGTGTCCGCCGGGAAGGTATACTACTTTGTTTGTTTATGATTTTTGATTAAATGAAAGAGAATGGATCTTATATTGATAAATGTTGTATTGAATGTCGGCAATTATGTATGGAATACAATATCAGATAAATGTCCGCCTCTGTTAGCCTCGCAAATGCGAGCCCTTTTGAGCTCATTTTTCATTACATTCTCACACATTTCACGCGGTATTTCATTAATTTCATCACGAATATTTTGTTTGAGTTGCTCAAGCGTTTCTGGTTTGTTTGCATAAGCCTTGCTTTTTAGATATCCCCACAAAAATAAGTCCGGAGCAGTCAAATCAGGCGACCGTGGAGGCCAATCAACATCACCATTTTTTGAAATAACTTGTTGTGGAAAGAGTTCTCGCAGTAATTCCATTGTAATCCTGGCTGTATCCGATGTGGCACCGTCTTGTTGATACCACATGTTAATCAAGCCCAAAGTATGCAGTTGTGGCGTTAAAAAGTTTTCAATCATATCACGATATCGCTCCCCATTCACAGTTACCGTTACGCCGTTTTCATTTTCAAAGAAGTAAGGTCCAATGATTCCTCCTGACCAAATTGCACACCAGACTGTCACTTTTAATGAATGTAAAGGTGACTGATGAATAATGTGAGGGTTTTCCATTGCCCAGAACTGACTATTCTGTTTATTCACATATCCATTTAAATGAAAATGTGCCTCGTCACTCATTATGATTTTTTCATGAAAATCGGGGTTGTCATGGGCGAGCTGTAACATCCTATTGGCATATGTACGGCGGCGTAAATGGTCTTGTGGAAGAATTTGCCACGTGTCTACTTCACTACTGTCAAGTATGAACTGTCAATGCTAATATTCGCCTAAATGGCGGCAAAACAAAGTAGTATACCTTCCCGGCGGACACCCTGTAGTTTTAGTTTTTTCGCACATTCTATAAATTGAAAAACACAATTTTATTTAGAGATCAATCGGCTCAATAAATAGTTTGACGTTTATAAACATGGTTGGAAAATAAGTTGTATCGTCTGTGGAGAAATTTTACAATCCGGTTGACAACCGGTTGTACAACCGGGTTGTATCGTGTATGGGCAGCATAATGAAAACTAAGATATGTAATTCATTCAAATTGAGTAATTAATTTATAATTAGTGGTTAATGTGTTGCGTAAGTTCAATCTACAATCTATGATTGTGCCTACTCTCAATTAGCCAGAATTGTACATACAAGACCCTATCTTCAACCCTAATTTCAAAAGATCATTTTTGAACATGTTAATATGAGTGATTTCTGGAAATCTCACCTTTTATTAATGAAATCACTTAAACTAGTTGAAATGAACATTCAAATGAAATTTCAGGATTGTGCCTACTCCAAATCAGCCAGAATCACCCATAGCAATCTCGCGTTTCAACCCTAGTTTCAAACTATCATTTTTGAAAAATTGTATATGGGTGATTCCATTAATAAAAGATGGGATTCAAAAAATTATTCATAAAATGTATTTCAAAAATTTAACTTTAAAATATTAATTTTAATTTGGTATGTTTACTAGGTCAAGGGGCCTCGTTCTTTGAAGTCTTCTTTCAACGACAGGGTTATCTATCATATGGCGAATACAGGGGTTTTCATGTTCCTGGAGCCTTATTTCGTGTTTGGTGACAAGCTTTTTTATTTCATCTTTGATGTATTCCATCTGTAAGTCTCTATGAAGGTCTTCATTTCTTGTGTACCACGGGGCATTTACGATGCTACGGAGAACCTTATTTTGAAACGTCTCTATCATTTCGGCGTTTGTTTGCTTAGTACATCTCCAGAGTTTAATACCGTAAGTCCATATCGGCTTCAGTATTTGCCGATATAGCAGCAGCTTATTGTGTATTGTAAGCTCTCTCTCTCTCTTGGTATCGAGTGTCATGCCAAGATATTTAGTTTTATTTGCATATGGCACCGGTCGTGAGTTAGTTTTTGTCGGTAGATGGGAAGCCTTTTGAAATTTAAAGTTAAGATGCGTGGATTTCGTCTCATTAAGCTTGATTCTCCAGCGCTTAGTCCAGTTACAAACCGCACTGGTAATCTTCTGGAGATTGTTCGTTGTATCAGCGACATTACTTCCAATCGCCATGATTGTAGTGTCATCTGCAAAGGTGGCTATGGTTCCTTCAAATGTTGTTGGGATATCCCTTGTATATAATAAATACAGGATTAGTCCTCTAAACTAGTTGATCTACTTATATAGACGTTGTACATATCGCATGTAAATACGCAGATATAGCCGTTCTAGGAAAAATCCTGACCAATTCTTCAGGGAATTAAATTATTTTTGGCATGCACAGTTTGGCACAACTAAACTAAAGCAAAACATATGCTGCAATGATTAAACGGAGCTATGGGGCAAAATAAGAAAACCGTGAAATTTCCAAAATGGAACTTCTGTCGTAACTCACACAATTTTTCATCGATTTAAACTACAGGGTGGGCCATCTGTTGGTCCTTTTATGAAAAAATCGATGAATTTTAGTAGTCTGTTCTAAAAAATTCTTTGACATATGGAAAGTCAAGAATATGCCATTTATCATCGTGGAGTCGTTAACATCACAACAACGCATTTTGATTGTCCAAATATATTATGAAAATAATCGTTCAAAAACAACAACATTTCGTAAATTACGTGAGAGTTTTGGTCGACATGGACGTCCTACTGAGTGTGCGATCGGCAAAATTATTGATTGATTTGAAGAAATTGGTTCAGTGGAAGGTCGTAAAACGTATCAACATGGTCATCCAGTTCGTACTCCTGACGCAGTGGCAGCTGTTAGTGAAAGTGTTCGTAATGAACCAAGCATATCAACCAGGCATTTATCACAAGAATTAAAGATTTCACGATCCACATGACGACGCATTTTGCATGTTGATCTTCATTTGCATCCATACAAAATTCAACTAACTCAAAAATTGAAGCCATCAGACCGTTTAGAACGTCGTCGTTTTGTTAATTGGATGTTTGAACGAAACGAAGGTTTTTCAGCAAAAATTATCTTTAGCGATGAAGCTCATTTTCATTTTAATGTCGTCAATACGCAAAATTGTCGAATTTGAGGAGCGGAGAATCCTCAAGTTATTCAGACAGCAGAAGTTCATAATCCAAGAGTCACTGTTTGGCGTGGTTTATGGGCTGGTTGCATCAGTGGGCCGCCGCGTTTCTTTGAAAACGAACAGGAAAATGTCCGTACATTGAATGGGAAATGTTATCGCAACATGTTATCTGGAGAGGGGAATGCTATCGCAACATGTTATCAAAACGAAGCGATATGCCACGCAAACCGTGCAACAATCCATTTATTGTCAACAAAATTTGCTGATTGAATAATTTCAAGAAATTGTGAAGTTCTTTGGCCACCAAAGCCCGAATTTAACACCACTTGATTATTTTTTGTGGGGTTATTTGAAAGGTAAGATGTATGCAAATCATCCACAAACAATTCAACAATTTAAAAACAACATTCGAGCTGAAATTGAGGTCATTGATCCGCTTTTATTGGAAAAAGTCATTGAAAATTTTGATGTTCGGATGCAGGCCTATAAACTGGTCTAGTTTTCAAATAGTTAGCGGTTTTGGTTCTTTAACCAGGCTGTTGAAGCCACCTTGAAAGGCTGGAAATATAAATGGCAACAATACAAAGTCATTAGCCATTCTCAACAGTCATTGAACCGGAATTCATGACCTAGTGGGCATATGAACGATATTGTTTTTCATACATAAATGGCATAAAACCACCTTTCCTTATCAATAAAAAGTTTTACTATCCATTCCAAAATCTGTGTTTTATTTACAAATGAAAAAAGGACTAGTAGATGGCTCACCCTGTAAAACCACTGCATTCTACCCTTCTTCATACAAATCAAGGATAAAAAACGGGTTCGAAATTTTTCCATACAAAAATCCCTTCTGTTTGTATTCTGTGCGATAACATTAATTAATTACGATTTATTTGATTTATCGTTTCAGATAGTTTACAAGGTCCACACGAAAAAAGATTACTTAATAATTTATTAGCCGCATACAATGTACTCGAAAGACCGGTTGCAAATGAATCAGAACCACTGGAGGTAAAATTTGGTTTAACGCTCCAACAAATTATCGACGTGGTAAGTTAAAAAAAAATTTTACTACACAAAATATTTACCGATTTATTTGTTTATAATTTTTTATTAATGTTAGTTTATTTCCAAACTAAAAGAAAAAAACATATTTTCAAGAGTTGAGTAGCTTTATAAAAAATAATAATAAAATATTTTAATGAGTTTAGACGAGAAACACAATTAATCATAACGACAATTTAATTAACTATTTAACTTAACGCTGAGTTTTTTATAGTGATGGAAATTTAACTGGAAAATCGACGATTAATTTTAACTTTTTTTATTAACAAATATAATATCTTTATATATACATAATTAAAATAATATAATAAAAATCCAATTATTGGTACGAAAATTTTTTTATGATAAATAAAATATTGAAAATTTTTTTATAGGATGAAAAGAATCAGATTCTTACCACAAACGCGTGGTTAAATTTGGTAAGTGACATGTACCCGTGATTAAAATATATATTAAATATATATTTAATCCGAACATACATAATTAAAATTAAGTAAAAAAAAACTGCATTTTGTTGCGAGACAAAGCAGGTCTTGCGTCCTAAAATTAATAATTTAAAAAAATGTGTTGTACAAAAAAAAATTTGGTTTATGATTTTCTTAATTTTCTTTTACACGAATATCACCTTTAATTTTTCCAATTTTTTTTTGTTTTTTTTTCAATAACCTGATAAAGTATATTGTACATATGTACCATACTCGTATGTCTGTCGGCGACAAAGTACATAATTTTACTAAAATCCAATTTTTAAATTGACCGGAAATTGTAAACGAAGACTGTTTGGTGTTTTATCTACTACATGCCCCCAAACTATGTATTACTAATAATCGATAAATAATTTATCAATTCAATTTGTGAATGGTGACACAACCAACGAGCAAAAAAGCAACAAAAATAGCGAAAATCACATTCACATTATTATAGAATATATCGAGATTTGAGACGAGAAGCGAATCAATTTTCCATCCAATGCTCGCTCTCTCATCAATTTTTATTTTCAATTTTTCCACCATCTGCTTTTTATTTTTATGTCCCCCTACACATATATAAACATTTATAGCCACACACATTGGAAAATGAAAAATCTTTAGTTCGTTAGTATTATGTTTTATGCTGATCGTTATTTAGTTG
Source organism: Nephrotoma guestfalica (assembly GCA_963691935.1). Lineage (NCBI taxonomy): Eukaryota > Metazoa > Arthropoda > Insecta > Diptera > Tipulidae > Nephrotoma > Nephrotoma guestfalica. The sequence goes on along the minus strand of OY829913.1, from coordinate 137,181,607 downwards.
GTTTGATTCGAGCCTTTTATTTTATTTTATGATTATTATGGAAATTGGAAAAATAGCAGAAGCAAACAAAACGATAATGTAAACAAACACCTTTATAATGTGCTTTTGTGTAGCCAAATGATTTTGAGTTCTCATTATACAGGTTTCATTATGTATTGTACGAGATTGTTCCATGTGTAGGTATATGTATCCGAAAGTAATTTGTGCGTGATATCATATACGATATATGACACTTTTGTTCATTAAATGTACATTAGATAATACTACTGGATCTACCAAACCCTCTTTGCACCATTTTTCAATCAAATATTCATTCAAATTATCGATGTAATTTGTAAATGACAAAGAACCGTCTCATCATTCATTATGTGGTAATAACATATTGTTGCGAATTTGTCCTGTCAAATTCTGTTCGTATCACTGGATTGTGAATACGGTAATAAATTTGTGTGCATTTGTAAATCATACCACTATTTTCACTTAACACCACTTATTATTTTTAATCTTTCACGCTCGTTGCAACCGTATTTATATACCACTCGGGAGCTTTCGCAGACTTTTGGTTTCGGTTCACAATAATTTTGCTATAATCTGCAATATCACAAAACGGTATCTCTAATCCTACTACTTAAACCTAGATGACACTAATCTCACAAAAATGCCATTAATTTTCTAAACCTTGAGCAATTTTCGTCAAAATAAATGTCTGAATTAATTTCCCGTAACATTAGCCTCCACCTAAGCCTGTTCGCCTCGAACTGAATCCCAACTATCACCTCTATATAGTGCCAACCATTACAAATGCACTACCTTGAGTTTCCCCCGCTGTCCTTTCTTTATTCTGCAAACTACGACGTTGGTCTTTCTAACGACAGTATAAGCTTCAGTGATAATCAGTGAAGAAGGCTATACGGATTGTAGGGTCAAACTAGTTCTTCTTCGAAAGTTTTATTATTTGCACGTATGTCATACCCAACCTTCATTCGATCGCCTAATTTTTTCTCGTACAATCGTAGATTATACCCGAAAATTATTTTGGATAGTGTAACCTCGGTTAAATCATGTACTACTAATCGATAAGCCATCAGGCACAATTGTATACGGTAATCCCAGTCGCATCAATTTTTATTCACAACCAACAAACAATTGATAATGTCCTAGATTATCATCAATTCAAAATTTGTTCCTCGGTCCGAATGAATTTCCATCAGAACTCCATAGCGGCTAATCCAGTTGTTAGTAGTCAAGCTGTTCTTTCCTAATTAGGTAGATTCCTAATTAGATACATCCCCGTCCATTTACAGTAGTACATACATTAAGGCAATTCCCTAGAATGGTGGGCCGATGTTGTACTGTTGCACTGATATTCGATTTTTTCGTATAGGTCCTTTCGCTGCTACCCTTTGATCATAATTTTGACACAACTCCACAACCCACAGTCTACATGCCGACTAAAAAACCGTTCAATATCTTTGTGTGTTTTATTAATTCCGAGATAGCCTCCACTTACTTTTCCATGATACTCCTTAAGTATTAGATTAAATCTGTTTGTCAGCATCGCTTTTAATAATTGTTTAACTTTATCATTCGAGGTCTTCCTCGTTTTAAAAAACAACTATTCTCTAAAAGAAGACTTTCCCACTGTCTCCAATAGGCCTTCACTAAGGGCGTTTTATCTGAAATCTCACTGCATGTTGGTTGATGATCCTCTTCCTTATAACACAATATTATTGATAAATCCCCATCTAGTAACTGCTCCGTCCAGATTGGTACATCCGTCCATTATTCTTCGGGTAGAACTTTCATAAGCCATACATGATTATATCCTCCTTTCTTTCCATTTGCCAGCAGTGGTGGTTACCAAAACACCGGTACCCAAAATAAATTTCACGTTGGGTATAGATTACGCAAGTATTGTTGCTGTGGATAGCTGTTTCCGTAATTCAACGAATGATTCCTCCTGTTATTCCTTCCATTCAAACGACTTGTTGTTTCTCGTTAATCCGAGTAAACTTTTTGCAACATTGGGTAAATAATTCAAGGAAACTTCGTAATTCATGTACATTTTGGCTCTTAGAAATTCCATTGGGGTTACATTGTGACCCAAATACTTTTCCTCAGTTCTGAAAAGTGAACATTTACGGCGGAGCATTACATAATCCAAATGTGATTTCATCAAATTGTCATAGGTGCCTACACTAAATGCCGTTTTCTCACGATCTTTGAAGATCCAATGTGGAGAACATTCTAGCGCTCGATGATGTGTCTTCGATTCGTAGTAATAGTTAGCTAACCTTTTCGTCTCGTGCTACCGTCCTTCTTTTCGACTAACACCACCGGTGAGGTTCATATACTGCTCGATTACTCCTGCCGCTTGCATATTTTTAAACAATCGATCCACTTCTCCTGGATTTGACAAAGGTAATCTTCTATGTGCTTGCCGAAACAATGTCTCTGTTCCGATGTAAATTCTGTGTTTTAGTGGACCTTCCATTATTTTGTGGTGTACCACATACGAATATAATGGACATGAATCGTTCTAGTAATAGCCGCGCTTCATTTTTCTGCTCTTTAGTGAGATTTTTTGTTCAGTTGTGAATAAGTTGTTCTATTATTACCTTTTGTTCTGTGTTGACTTTTCTCACCGGATTTTTCTGTTCGCATTTCACTATGGTAGTTACCTTCGAGAAATTTACATTCGAGAAATTTAGAGCTCTAATTGGAATGATTATTCCAATCATATATTCTCAATTTCCTTGTTCCGGTTCATTAGCTTCTAGAACCCACAATTTGGTTGACCCAAAACTCCCCTCAAATCTTCCTCAAATAATTGTTTCTGTACTTGATGACAGATTTTTTCGGTGGTCAATTATTACTCGACATTACCGTATCTCAGGATCCTTCGTCCAACATCCAACACGAAGCCATTCGCTTTCATAAAGTCAATACCTAGAATAACCTCTTTTTGTCACTACTTTCGTTACTAGGATGAATAAGCTGTCTCCAGTCGCTATTTTCAATTTCAACCCGTTGGCTCTTTGTGTTCTTCCACTGATGAAATCATCATCCTAACGTAATCACACAGCTTCCCTATCAATATTACCTCTTATTGTTTAGTTGCCACCACTTCGTGCTAATCGTGAAATATCGACAGAGGTTATTGGGCAATCAGTTGTGGGAGTCACCTTCTGCTCTTTTTAGCAGACTCGAGTGTAACGATCCTTACTTGAGCCTTCGTACGTTGCCAATGCTTTGTTTTCCTTTGATTTTTGCTATGGTGGAGGTGGTGATTTCAAATGTCCAACAAGTAATCCTACTGTCACACAATCTGGGTATCACCCGCTCGATAATATTCCTCTCGGTATTATTTTTTCCCGCCCTACTTTTAGTGACGCAATGTTTTCAGCGATAGTTGCTTTCGGTGACAAACCACTACTCTGCGTCTCTCTGGATCCGAATGCCGTCAATAAAAGCATCCATTCTAGCTGTTTCCATATAATCGGCGGACATATTTGAGTGCGCTAAATGCGGCAGTCGCTTGCTCTCTGACGCGTACTCTTGCAGAGCTTCACCGACCTTCTGGTAGCGTGCTTTTATTTCGGTGCGATATAGTCTCGATTGTAAGCACTTCCTTATTTCCAAAGCAGCACCTTCATTATCTCACTATAATTGTTTGCAATGTTTCAGCTCTACCTTAAAGAGATATAATTAATTCTGCGACATGACTCATTTCTGTTGGCGGCCGTTTCAAATTGGGATTATTCCATCGAATGTCGATGGCTTGAGTTTATTTAAGGGTACTGCCTGCACTAACTGCAATGTTGATCCTTTTGGTTTTAGGCAAAAATGATCTTTTTCGAGACGTTGAACCCCAAACTGTAACTCCTTCAACTTCGTTTTGTAGTTTCTCCACTTCGACGCGTACCTCTATGAAACTTTTCGTCTATTTTCTTGTCGAGTCTTTTGTTACATTTTTTAATTTCTTTAATTTATTGTTTCATGTCTCTCGTCAAATCTTTACTTTGTTGAACAACTTGTAGCGCCAAATCTTGTATTGTTTGTTGCGTCTCTTTACTTTATTGATCAACTTTCTGGTGTTGTTGCGTTGGTCAAATTTTTGACCCTTCCGATACACGATGAGACAACCTCAGCTTGGAAAGCTGAACAATTAGTACCAGGACTCCTAACCCCTTAAAAACAAGCTTTGAACAGCACGGATAATGATTTGGAGATTTTAAACTCACGCAATAACCTGTTATTAACCATATTAGTTTCTGGAATTACAGAGTCATACTCACTGAGAATTTGCCTGTGCCCTGTGAATGGCATTAATACATTACATGTTCCGTTGCATTCATATCGACAAAGAGCGGAGTAATCTGTGCACAAAATAAAGGTTTGGAGTCGAGAAAGGGAAAGAATGTTTTCATAGAAATGAGTCTAATAGACGACAAAGCACCAGTAGCCGCAATATTTCTACACTAGTAACTTAAATTTTGTGCCAAATTCTATGCCGACATAGAAAATATATAGCAGTTTCAGCAATTCAAAATGAGAATTCCAAGAAAATTTAGAATCCAAATAGAAGGCGTATTCGTAATCGAGGGCGTATTGCATCAGATCAGATATGACATTAGGAAGTTATATTTAGGTCATCAACATAATCCTGGGTACAAAAGCCGGACTGTCGAAGTTTGACTAAAAGATCATCAATAACCAAGAGCCGCAGCAGTGGTGAAACTACACCACCCTGCGGACAACTCAACGTCGACCATGCCAGATTTGAACATCGATTCAATCCAGTAATGGTGTTGTTGATACCAAATCTGATACAATAAATTATAATTGAAGCAAAAGAAATGATACCTAATGCTCCCACAATAATCAGGAAGATACCCATGAGAATTGTTTGTTATTCAGGGATCTTTCGTTCTCAGTAAAAAGCTCGTGCAGCCCTGTTTCACATGATGTGCCATCTCTATAACATGCTGCAGTGGCTCTTAATGAATCTATTAACGATTCGTCTACAATTTGGTTTCGTCGGAGAAACTACGTTATGAAGCTCTATGAGCATAACTTTGTAGTAGGCTTAGTAGACTTTCTGCTCAAGCAGGAAGTTAGTAACATTCTTTGTTTTGTAGTAGTTTTTCTCAACTTTTAGCTTTAGAGCACCAGAAAGGTTTGTTCTGAGCTTCTTGGTTGGTTATTAGCGTACAAGTGTTTTCAAAAGCAGTCGAAGGTGTAAACAGCCAGGTTTGCAGGTTTGCAAACTCCTGAAGTAAATTTTCCGGTTTTAGGTTAACTGTTTTTCTATTTGTCGTATTAATTAAATTTCACCAATTATTTCTGTCAAATAACCAACGTTCAATGCTAATGTTGCTAATGACGTATAGTTTATTTTACTTATTTTTCACTTACTTTAAGAACCCTAGCCTGACAAAATTATGTATTTAAGTGATAAACAGTAATATTCTACTCTCTCTTTCTCTCTAGCTGTTAATCCTATTATGCGTAGATTTGCTCGACGTCGACTCGCTATGTCATTCGAGGTCTTCCTCTACGATGTACACGGGATGAAAGTAAACTTAGGTCTAACTGTGCACGTTTTCAATTTAGAACTAAATTAATCCTAAACCAACAAAAATATAAAATATGAGGATGTTGTTAAAAACAAAATAAGAATGACATTTAGGCGAATTTTGAAAATATTTGAAGCAATATTTTTAGTCAATCAGCAATATTGTATTTTTGGAGCACTAACCTTAAAAGCAAGGAATTATCAAAAAATAAATATATTTGTCACCGGTCTGAATGATTTTATAAGAGGTCTAGGTTAGGTCAAATAAATACTTTCCTCTCAGAGCTTGGCAACCATTCTAGCTATAAAAAAGTTTCAGCCATACGTTGAAAAACATGTTAATAAAACATCTTAATTGAAGCTTGACTGCCCATAAAAGTATCATTTGCTTATTACATTATACCTCAACTAGTCAACGACTTCGTTTATCGCGATTAGTTTAGCTAACTTAAAAAACACTATGATTATCCGGTAGTTGAAAAAAGAGGTTTACATTTAATTCTTCACAAAAAACTCCACCCCATCCATCTTTGAACCATCAGTGAAGAAATTAACATCTTCAGTTTTCAGAAGTTCTTCTCTCAACCAGTCATTTCTGGTGGGAATATCAGGCCTAAACTCCTAAACCTCTGATAAAAAGATGGTGGCGAAATGGTATATTCGGTAATATTTGGAATGTTCCTGTTAATTAGAATAGATGAGTGTCCGTATTCTTACAGAATCACATGTAGATGAGCTGAGTCTTATAGCTGAGCTTGCTATCATTTGTTTATCTAGGATATCTAGGGGTGTAAGAAGAAAGGGGATCTCTAGTACTCGTGTGGTTGGGCTCTTAAGTTCCCCACTAATTCACAAAACAGCTGTTACTAAAGATTTTAAGTTGGTCAGAATATTTAAACCTGGCCGCCAAACAGTAACTCCATATAATAAAATAAGCTAATAGTAGAAATATAGCGCCTATTTATAATGTGGAGCTCCAACAGAAGTAAAACGCTATTGTAGCTTTCTTTACTCATTTTACTATGTTAGGTTTTCAGCTCAGTTTGCTGTCCAGAATGAAACCCAGATACTTTGCTTTAACAGTGAAGGTCAATCTAATACCATTTAAGCTAAGGAGTAAATCTGTGGAAGTTTGTATTTTTTGGAGAAAAATGGTTTCGTGTGGATTCTCATTAAAACCGCAAAGTTTAGCCCAATTGGAGAGAATGCCAAGAGCACTCTGCTTGCTTTCTCTTATGGTGCAAGGATATTAACTGAAGACACCAATCGCAATATTATCCGCATAAGCAACCAGGTTTAATAACAGATCATATATTACGAAGTTCCAAAGAAGAGGGGATAATACACCACCTGGCGATGTACCTCTGCTATTTGGAGACCCACCCAGGTGGCTGTTATAACCCGGCTTTTAATTATTTGATCTACCCAGAACCTAAGTGACTCGCCCACACACAGAGAAGAGAGCACCTGCGCGATCGCCTCTGGTTTGACATTATTAAAGGCCCCCCCTATACCCAGAAAAATGATCATGGACTATTCTTTATGTTCAAGAGATTTCTTGATTGGAGCAATAAAGGATTGGAGAGCGGGTTTCACAGATGTTCCCTTACAATATGCATGTTGGCATTTTGATAGCCTATTTGACTCAATCGCAGCCCTAATGTAGGCTTCTATCGGTCTTTTTAAAAAATTTGCAAGCAAGAGGCTTAACTTATAGGTCTAAGGTCTTTGGGACCGCAATGAAGGCGAAAAAACTGCCTTAGTATAAATATTACGTTTACAGTCCATTTCCTAGAAATGTGACAGAGTTCTAGGCTACCCTTGAAGATACTTTCCAGCCAGTGTAAGGTTAAGTCAGTTGGTAATTGGATATCCACCGGTATAATGCAATCTGGTCTTGCCGACCTATAAGGCTATAAGGATTTTTTCTGCGTATAACGAGTCCAGAGGTCTTACAGGACTCCTTTATTTTACTAAAGTATAGTCTCCAGACATTTATTTTAGCATATCTTAACTCGCATTTGTTTATTTTGAGAGCTTCCTTGTAGCGGTGCCAGCCCTTTGAAGTTTTAGCTGTATGTATAAGCAATATTGGCTGTAAACCAATGTTTATAACTAGAAATAGAGAGTAAGTACTACTACTTATCTCAGATACCGTTATGGATAGTTTAGTGAATTGAAAAGGGTCGGAGAATCATTCCTTTTCTGATAGTTGTTATCTCCAATTTGAATTGGAGACAAAACGGGTTAGTGAATTACATGATTTTAAAAAATATTTTATGTAATTCACTACCGGTACCGCTTCCAAACCCCCTTATTTAACACAAAACCTTGATTTCCTAGTGGACCAGTTATCCGACGCCTTTATGTTCTCCTACTACTTACCCTAGATGTACCTCGACCACCGTGATGGTCGAAAGACCTTCAAAACACCCAAACAAAATGGCGGACGGGGTTCTTCAGTAGTAGTTAGTACTAAGAATAAACACCAAAATTTTGTTTTTGACCTTGGTTTAATGAGCTCCCTAAAATGAGAGGTGGGATAGCTTTCCCATCATGTGGAACGTAAGCTGATATTAGCCAGAGAGTTTGACTATCCATCTGAATACTTGTTGTGGCCACATCTGAATTACTGTAATTTGAGAAAAAAAGATATTTAGATTATCATTAGCAAGAAGTTTTTTTCCAAAATGTAAAATGTGTTCCTATTTCACCTTCCTTCTTCGCGAATAGCAATTTATATTTAGGAGGCCTAAGTCCAAGTACTCGGTCACCATTTACCCAAGGTTCTTGGACTAGGACAATGTATATCTCCTCTGCCTTTAGTCTGAGCACGAGTGCAGCCGAAGTTGCCTAGGAGTGATGGAGGTTAATCTGCAGGAACCACCACATCAGGTTTGCTCCTTTACTCAAAACTCCACCACAGATGCATCAAAGTCCTCCTCCGACGGTGATTCGTCCAGGGATCCATAAAGTAGTCTCTATCGGAATTGGTGCTCTTATTATGTCACCGTCATCTTTCTTATAAATCTTGAGGTGACTGTGCTGAAACCAACCACGTTTCTTCCAACTTGACCACTCTCCAGTCGGCGGTCGGCAGTTCAGAATTGCTAATTTCGGGCATTTCTAGAATTTCTTTCGGGTCGGTGGGTTCCGTTAGGATTCAATCTCCCGCTCTAGGGTCTGCAAAGATTATTCTCTCTATAGCGACTTCGGTAAGCGATAAGATACCCAACTCCAAATTCTTCTCTTTTCTGATGGCCGTTGAAGTTCTTGTAGTGCGATTGCATATACTTTGTAAATCTTTGTCTGGGTCGAAGTAGTTTCTGCAGTCCAAGTCCGAAGTCTTTGTGTAAAGTTTATAACATGGTAGTTTTTGTGAGAGAAGGTTGTGTAACTACGCTGATTTGTCATTGATTTTAGTGTGCATAAATATAAACAGAAGTTCTCTGTTCATCCCCATTACACCTCCTGATGCATTTAGAGTTACTCAGAGAGTCCAGCTAGGGGTATGCTTCTCGGCTTTGTTCTCCCGCCCCACGTACTATATTTTTCTAATAACAAACAGAATGGCTATTGGCCTCCAAGTTTCCATTTCATAAAAAGTACGAATAAATTTGATTGTTGTTATCACCAACTATATATAGGTGAGTAAACTTATAACTATTTACTATTTTCAAATTGAGTCAATTTGTTAAACCAAATCACATAAGTTTGTTAATCAAGCCTTATAAATCATAATTTTCCTATTTATTATGTAAAGTATGCTTAACTTCAATTATTTTGCTCCCTAAAAATTCCTGTTCTGGTGTTTCAATGCGGGTGGTACATGCAGCAATTTCATTATTATTCAAATCAACAACAAAATCTGTGTAATTATTGTAATACACAGAATAATTTTCTAATTTTTATTAAAACTTGTTGCCGGAACATTCACATTATGCAGTGAATATTAATTATTCATTATTTTATTACTAATTTACAATTGGATTTTAGCATAATTAGTCTGTACATTCGATTTTTAATTCTATATGAATGCAGCAATTAAATACAATATGTGCATATATGCAATACACTTTATTTAAACACAAATATATAAATATATATTCATATTTCTTTTATAAATATTTTTACATTTTCATTAATTTAATATTTATTATAAATGTCGCATTAATTATAAAAATTATTTTATTTATAAACACCACCAGTGAATTTTTCGTAATTATTTTTTATATATATATATATATATTATTATTATAAATGTTGATATTAATTATAATTATTATTTTTTTTTGGGTACATGTCATATAAAAAATCTTATTAATTTAAACTCAATCAATTAAATAAACTAAACAAGAATTACAAAATTAATTAAATAAAAAATAAAATTAAATAAATAAATAAACATAAAATGCTGCATGCGTGTGTAATTAAATACTAATTAAAAAAAGCAAACAAACAAACAAAAAATCCAAATAAATAAATTATTTTAAATAAACTAAATACTTAAAAATTTATTTAATTTTCTTTATATTTTTATTTATTATTTTGTTTTTAATGATTTGTTATTTTATGTTGTTTTTTTACCTTTTTTATTTTATTATCAAAATGCAATTATAGGACGAGAAGAATCAACTACTTATAACCAATATTTGGCTTAGTTTGGTAAGTTGGTATATAAACAAAAAACAACATTAAACAAGATAGTTAAATAAATTATTTAAAAAAAAAACAAAAAAAAAATCTAAAAAAATGTCATATTTAAATATAAAACTTAGGATACAATTTACACACACGGCCTAATATACTAAACTATTATAATATATAATATTATAAAATATAATATTTTTGAATGTTTTGATTTGTTTTTATATAATTATTAATTATTCTAATATAGCGTTTGTCAATTAATTATTATTTAGATTTTTTTTTGTTTATATCATATGTCATCACATCATCCAAAGTTATCGGGATGGTAAATTTCGTTACAAGCATGCGTAGTTAAAACGATTCTCGTATATTTCAGCATTTTTAAATTTTGTTTAGAAAAAGGTAGGACAGGCTAGAATTTTTAGAATACATTAGGAATTCAAATTAATTTTATTCACGTCGATTATAGAATGCATATATGCAAAAAATGGAAAACAATTGCTATAAATCAAAGTAGCCAAGAAAATTTGTATTGATTTCCATACAAATCCTTTTTTATGATTCCCCGTACAAACGCAATAAAATAGTTGCGAATCTAAAACAAAATTTACTTTACTCATTTCTATGATGCTATGATTTAAAATTTTGTCAATCGATTCGCTCCCGCGGATTTTATAATCGACGTGATTAGTTTTTCCCCACTATATAAAATAAAACGAATACCAAACCAAAATTATTTCACAAATTACCAAAAATAGATCACTTGCAATTTATTAATAAACGCACTGATTGTAAAAATTCAAAACTTTTTGCTACAAATAATAATTATTAACTTTTAATTAAAGTATATGGTTTGATAAAGTATATGGTACTGGTTTGATTTTAAATTTATTTCGAAAATGGTTTACCATTAATTAATTGTGAATAGGGTAAAGGCAGCTCACGATAGCAGTTCGCGCGCCGCGCATTAAGGATTAATTTTAAAAAATAACAAACAAAATTAAAATATGTTTCAGAGTGTAGGCGAATTATTTTCAAGCATTACGTGACTCAAAAGTAAAAATATATGATTTCAACTACAGCGATTACATTCGACGCGCTTAACGAGTTTTCAGCAAGCTATGGAGAACAACGTTTTTGAAATTTGGAAATGTCGCAGTCACGTCGAGTATATTTTAGGGGCTAGGTATTTTGACTATTTGAATCCGCGAATCGGAACTCGTGAACTGTACGTATATGAAGTTGGCCCGAAAATCATCCCGAAAACGCCTTTAAAAATATAGGTGGTTTCTGCGCTAAATCCTCAAAACGGCGCTTCAGCCCGAAAAATAATAAAATATGCAGATTATCACACTCCATCCCGAGGAAAATAAAAACAAACTATTGAAAGAAGAGGCTTACCACACTTTAAATCAAGCGTCAAGTTAATTTGAAATTTTTATACGACCTTAGCAATTCGTTTTACAGATGTTGACAGATATAAATTTATACTGTATTTACACGTACTCGTGTGCCAATCTCTATGAACATGGAAATTTATGGTGCCATGTGAGCATAATTCCAATAGTTAATGTAGCAAAGCGAATATAAACTTAGCTAGGGAGCCCCTTATCCCCATCGATTGAGCATTCGTGTGCTTTATATTGATGGGCAATACATGTAAATGCAATATACTTGTATATGCTGTAGTATTATCTGCCAAACACTGTGAAGCGATTTAGCGGAGAAACACACCAAAGTCGTTTTCGGGACGATTTTCGGATCAGCTTCATATACGTGTGAACTGTACATAATGGTTCCATTATATTCGTGGATCAGGTTGATAATACTACAGTACTTTCTAGATACTTTGACCGTATAAAATTGCTATTATATTGTCTCTCTCTCATATTGTACATTTCTTCTATTTCTTAATCCAAAATTGATCGTTCTCATGGAATATTTAACTTACAAATAGAATTATTGTACGTGGAGGTGCAAATATGTACATAGTTGATTTTTTTACAATTACTAAATTCGTAACTTGCCATCATGTAGTACTCATCACTCATCACGATATAATTCAGAAGGTTAGGTTAGGTTAGAGTGGCTGCTATCGCACACTTAGGCCAATAGTGGTCCATTGTGATACCACAGGATCCTATCGTGACTTCAGACAAACCGCCTCTAGTGAGCTAACCGCCGCTTGACTGTCGACATAAATTGCGATTTTCCTCACGGATACCACGTTATGCTTCAACCACGTCATGACTTCCCCGATCGCCACCACTTCAGCCTGGTACATGTTGCAGTAGTCAGGGAGACGAACGATATATTAACATTAAGCTTCTCACAGAAGAATCCGGTTCCCACCTTGCCGTTAGAGCCGTCCATGAAAAATTTCACTGTCTCGTTTTCCAGTATTGATCCGTTCCTCCAGGGTTCCGTCGAAGGACAGATGGTCCGGAAACCTTTATCGAGGCACAACGTTGATTTAATATAATCTAGATTTACCAATTCTTCCCTTAGCGATCTAACGATCGTCGAGTTCCCCGCCTGAAGACACTTCCACAGAGAGACAGCCGAGAGTTTCGTAGCCACATTTGCTGTCATCTGCTTACCAAAGAATTTATTTAGAATAAGGTAGAGCATAACCTCTAAAGCGCGTGTAGTTTAGTTCAGTAACTAAATAGTTCATTTCCTGTTTGAACAAGGGACCTTCAGATGTGGGGAGATATAAAATATTTACCACTTAGTCATCCTCTGCAAGCCATGGTTTGATACAAGCTTAACAGTTCATAGTTTTCATTTTGTACGGGCAGCAGAACGTCAGGAGGCATAAGACAGTTTATATCTTGGATCGTCTTGTTAAGTACATTTGGAAGTGGGATTGTTGTGCTTACTGCTTTGTTTTTGTTGAATGTCTTTGAAGTTGTTGAGCAGCAGAAGAGAGACATCAATTTTTGATTATCGTTGATGCCATCTAATTTAGTTTAATTTTCCTCTCTTTCATAGTACTTCCTGTCGCAATCATCAAGAACTCCGAATAAGTTACCTACTTGCCATAACGCCCCATATTTGGGATCCCACACTTTCTTCTCTTTAATTTGTAGTATACTCATAGTATTACGATTTTGGCATAGATTTCAGCTAGAATATACATGAGCTGAGTTTTGATTCCTGAGCATATCCTCTAGGATTGTTTTTGGAGCGGTACTAATTCGCTGTCTTAATTTGTGGCTTCTCGGTGTTGAGTGTTAAAACACTTATTTTGATAATGGGACTTTTGAATATGGAACCACTACTTCCTTTTTCTATAACTACCCTATTCAAATTATTGCTGCCAGGATGTAGATCAACGATCCCTCCCAAAGGCCAGTTTATTGCTATTTATTGTTGTGATTTGCTTAAGTAATCTTCATCTTGAACGATTTTTTGTAGTAATGTCAACGACAAATAACGGGAATGTTTCATTGAGCAAGTTGGATTCTGGGATCGCAATTAGTGAATCAATAACTAAAAAATATGGCGGTATTAGTATCAACGCATTTGGATCCAATGAAACTGGCGTAAGTGACCTTGAATTGAGGCATGTTTCTATCTCCATCTATTTCTCTCCTCTACGTGAGAGTTGATCTCTAACGATACATTATAGGTGAAATTTTAGAGGTTGCACTGAATTCTGCGTCCCCCCAAGTATAGAGCAGACGGTGGTATGAAGTGCCACGGAATCCCAATGTCAGTTGTGAATATCAGGAGTTCACTGTTGTGGGGCTGCTTTTTATATTTTTTTAGCAGTGTCAGAGCTCCAACAAAACTGGTTCCATCATCGTACACTTCTTTTATAAATAACCTTGTCAAACACTGCTTTGAAGGCAGTGTGTCAAGTCGGGCATCAAGACTTAGACTTGAGTTTACATGTGTTGATCTAGCGGTTGAGTGTAAGTAATTTGCTTTTCATTGAGACTAGATTATTTGTTGTTAGTGGTGTTAATTTATTATAAAAGTCCACGTTTTAGATCAAAGTTTAGTTTTGGAAAATTGACAGGAAAAGTTACAGTAACCCATAACAATCAAATTGATTGAGAATGCCGGAACCTTTTAATTGTTTTGATCTTAGAAGAAAAGCTGATAAAATTCAAATATAGAGCCCAAGCGCAGCACAAAAATAATAGCAAAAAACATTTAAGATCCGCTCGCAGGCCCTCACAGTCTCTGACTTCTTCCTTAAAAGTGAACATACTCGTACTTCCTTACGACTTAAATATGGCAGGTTGGTTGTACCAGTAGCGAAGTGTCGAAAACTGCTTTCTGTGTACGAATTATGTTTGAAAACCGCGACTAGAGAGTTGGGAGTTTTTCTCTTGTTTAATCAGCATACTAGACGTAAAAATACAATTTAATTATTATTTGCATCTATCAACAATAATATTAATTTTGTGCATCTAGTAGATTAGTGAACCAGCAGTAAAACTCCCAACTCTCAAGTCTCAATTTTTGAACAAAATATGTCCTCATATTTCATAGTATAGAGTAAGACGAAAAAATAGAAATATTTTAATTCCTAAACCTGGTAGGTCGAATTATATTGGTCCGAATCGATTTCGCCGTATTATCTCTTCTAACTTTTCTGTAAGCTTTAGGAAGAATCATTGACAGGTTTATTGACCATATATAGCGAATTATCTATCTTTCCACTAAGTAGTATGGATTTATGCAACATGTTTAGAGGGGTAGCAAATGAAATCAAACAGCTTCACCTGAACATTATACAAGGATTGAAAAATCTATTAATTAAAAAAAACATGGTTGCTGTACTCGCTACATAACGATTGTATTTGTGAAAATAGCTCAAATGCTTTGAAGTTTAGGGATGCTTCTTGGTGTTGTTAAGAATTTTAAGGCAAAAGTTTTCGACAATGAAGCTTAATATTACGTTTCAATGCCATACTTTTCATTATACGTACTCGAGCGCAATACTAAAAATGAAAGGCGCAAGTGCTTCTCCCTATCGTGTACTTCCACTAGGATTCTACGCAGAGAGTTAGATATTGTTAGCTTACTCAGAAAGGCACGATTCTTTGTAATTCCTATCCATACGAGCGCAGTCGGTGCATCTTGAGTATCAGGCAGTACTGCTAGATACGTCATTAAATTTATGTCGAAGGTTTTTTTCTGGATTGTAGATGGCAATAATGTTTATAAAAAGTAATTGACATTTAATAAATTAATTCTTAATAGCCCGTAATATATCATCATCACGGAAAAAAGATTATGAAAAAACCATATCATTTATTTCAGTAAACTACTATCTACAGATAGAGATTGGAACTACGACATAAAATGACCTCGTGTAGTAAAATTGTTAAAGCAATGAAGCCAGTTGCATTCTAGGTGCACTGGCACAGGCCAGGATTGATGCTATCATTTGCTTTCGCAATTTATGCTATTATACCGACTCGACTCCATGTCACAATTACACAATTTACAAACAAAATTCCTTATTTTCAAACATGAATTCAACAAACAGTTTTCGATATTGGAACCAGAACCTGCCTCCAATCGATAACTTATCCAACAAAACATAGCATCGTCATAGG
This sequence comes from Nephrotoma guestfalica, assembly GCA_963691935.1. NCBI lineage: Eukaryota > Metazoa > Arthropoda > Insecta > Diptera > Tipulidae > Nephrotoma > Nephrotoma guestfalica. Next base: position 137,165,800 of record OY829913.1, on the reverse strand, counting down.
TACTTTACGTGAGGACCTAGAACGTGTAATTTTATCAACGACAAACATGGAAACACTAGAGTTGAACAAGCAAGTCATCAAAAAACTCCGACATGGTTTTCGAATATACTCTAGTTCAGACTCCATGAACTCTGAAGTTTTCAGTAACGTGAACATTTATCCGGCTATATTCGTCCTCGCGTCTTAGTTCTGAAACTTGGCCCAATTGTGATGGTTGTCCATCGCTCGAGTTCTTCATCACATGAGAAGTCAACTCTGATTCTCATCGAGGCGACACTGTTTCCACTGTATCGATATCACATCAAGCGACAGCAACTTGTCATTCCCTTTGAAGTGAAGTCATTGCTAATTGTGTTAGCAATGACCATAAACAAATCACAAGGTGAAATTTACGGAACCGTAGGAATTCAACTGAATGAGTATTTCCTTCTTGCAAATATAGAGACAGCAATAATGTTCCCATCGCAGAAAACTTAACACAAGGCAGATCCCTGGGAACAAATGATTTGTTCACGAAAAACGTGCCTTTTACAGAAATCTTCCAAAATTGAAAAATATTAGAATAAATAAACCTTTGTACGTGTTTTTTTTAATCAAACATGTATCTTCATTTTTTGTAGTTTTTAAATCACAAAAACATCCTACGGCGAGCTCTACTAAATCCCTTGGTGTGCACACCAAGCAAGGCGAGTTTTTCGACAAAACGATTTTTCTAAATGTGAATCCTGAATATTCGGAATTTATGTAATTTTACCTCCGAAAAATCGTATTCACCCGAAACAATTTGGTGTTTCGGATATTAACTACGAAGTAATTTCAATCATTTGAGATTATTTTGCTTATTATTGTTGCTTAGTGTGATAGACAATTTTTTTAACAGCTATGTGTGGCCAATAAACTAACTTCACTCCAAACATTTTTTCAGTGAATAATTTTACATTTTAAATATTTAAATTTGTCGTTTGTCGATGCTCAGTGCTCCTCAACGTTGCAGGCCTCTCATTGATCATTGTGGTTGCTTTTCGATAAATAATTCCACTATTTGTAAAACTTCCATGCGGTGTTAATTATTCCGTTCCGGAACTTCGTATAAAATTCAATTGAGTCCCAGTCGAATTTGAGCATAGTCGGTTAAAAAATAATTGAGTTTAATGAGTTTAGCCAAATTCGAAAAGCATTTCAAAAGCCAAATTCCAAAATTCATTATAAAATACCAATCTTATACTAAAAATTATGTATAATTCTAATAAAAGGAAAAAAGGAGATTCGAAATTCAGAATTCGGGTTTCAGAATTCACTCTTTTAAAATCGGTCTCTGTAATCGGGGATTTAGAATTTCGGGATTTCCAATAAATGATCTAAAATTTAAATTCAAATCGAAATACTTTACTTCCCATAATAATTTCCAAACTTGCCAAGCGGTTTTCTAAAAATTGTTTAACTCAATTCTTGGAATTATTTGTCAATTGCGAAAGGAAAGTTTGGAAAATTTTGACATAAGCGGCGTTAAAATTGAATCAAACATTGCCCAGTTTTCCTATAAGCGCCGAAACTTTGGTAAATGATACCGCACTTCCCATAAATAATTTCCACATTGTTTCTTAGTCAGGTTTACAGTCTAAACACTAGCAACCATAAGCCATTTAATTCTGCAATAAAGTTTTTCGCAAATTCACCAAGGTGGTGAAGGTTGGTTATTTTCTAGTTTCTTTCTCCAACTCGAATTATACCACTGACAGCGAGAAATGGGTAAAGTGATTTAAGACTGCTAATTTTCAGTAACTCGATTTCCCTTGAATAGTGTTTAAGTTGCTCATATTTGTAAATTTTACTTGTGTCCTGGTTAGATGAATTCAGCTTGTTCCTATTTTCTTGGATCTTCTAAGATTTAGCATACCAACAGATTAAAGTGATGATTCTTTTCAGCCTTTTGACGAATGAATATCGTATAAGGGTTTTTTCGAGCCAAGTAACTATTTATTTAATAATACCTGTGAATGTGAACATGTTTTTGCTTTCTTCTTCCATATTTCCGTGATCAAGTTGCTGAGCTGGATAAAATTCAACTGGTTGTGTGATCGATTTTAGATCAGTGGGCAACATACCACGCTATGCACAATCAGCTGAGTTGTCTGAAGATGGGATACGCCTCTAATGTTGGTGACATCATGAATTTAAAATTACATGGCTATCCGTACAGCGAAATGGAAAAGTTGGCAGTGCTATGTGTCAAAAAAACACTAGGCAAACAGAATGGTAACTATTCCAAAAAGGGAACCGGATAGAAGTATGGGGAATATGTATGATAAGCAATTGGTTGCCGGAACCACCCTAAGGTTCCGTTGTAACCACTTTTCTCATGAATGTATAGAAAAGTAAATATATATTTAGTTGTGGTGTTATTCTTGGATATTAAAAGAGTATATGATAGCATGGTTAATATTGAAAGTGCATATGAAAGCAGGGTCATTAATGAACCCAATATTTCGTTTCTGTATTCGAACCGTTTTTTACAAGAAAGTCAAAACCAAAAAATAACCGAACAAACAACACAGTGGTTTTGCGAATAATTGAATTGCTACAAGCTCTGAGATTTGAAACAGGGGGTACCGGTTCGAATCCCGACAGGAGCAGGATGTAAAAGGGAATTTTCATCATCAGATTATGATCTATGATGAACACGAACACAACTATGACCCCCTGTTGGAGTGCAGAACTCATGAGCCGACCCATCTTCCATGCCAGTATTATAGGCTGTCATGGAGCTATGCAATGTGCAAATGGTTCTACGAAAATCGGGCCTGTAGCCGTACGTTCTCGATTTGGCTGGGAACGGCGTCAAAGTAAGGATGGGAAAAGCAACCCGCGCTAGAGAAGAGTTGGAAGCCTCGGCCCCAGAACAGATTGCAAATATAAAAAAAAAACATCTAGAAATTTCGAAAATTAGATTTTATCTTGAAATTCTTTGGGTTTTCTAAACAACTTTCGTATATATGTCGTGACTCGTTCTCGCTTAGCATAAATACAAAAAATGAAATGTACAACCCTCGGAACACAGACACGAGTTTATAATGAAGCAACATATCTAAGATTATAAATTATAATCTTCGAAGATGTCGCACGAGTTGTGTATGATGGACTATTTGTGTCATAGTTAGATGGATAGTAAGGAAATTATGTGCAAGTTTGGGCCTTTGTCACGTGCTCAGTAGAACAAAGTTCATTCCTGTTGTGATCGATCGATCACTTTTGATTGGCGTTGATGGAACAAAACGACGAATTGTTTTCGCAATCGGCGAATCACATTGTATAGTCTCTCGTACGGGGATTGCAAACCTGTTTTTAATTTACCTCACCTCATGAAAAGAAAATCCAATGATTTTGGAAAAAATATATTTTGTGTCGTTTGTCGTGTTTCCGTGAGAATGAGATTTCACATTTGGTTTCTTATGTTATTGACCACTGTGTCTGTTGTCATCGCAGGTGAAAGAGGATTTTTGATAAAAACTCACCAGGTAACCTTAAGGTTTCACAGTAATCCATTTCAGTACGTGAGCACTTAATATTCTCTTTGACCCTTGCTATCCAAGTAAAACGAGTGGTATTTTGGAAACCAATGAAAAGAGTTTTAAGAGCAGCTTTAGGCTGACGATGAAATCCTTTGATCATGACGTTTGCTTGCGGATGACACGCGGTCGTGTGTATCCAATGCAAACCTAGAAGTCGTGTTAACTCCATGAAAAGTTTAGATTCAATTTGCGTTTCTTGGTCGGTTGTAGTTTTGAGTTGAACGCCGACACGCGATTTGTAATTATTTACAAACGTTCGTGATGACATATCAGTAATGCAATAAGCTTCAGGCCAACATGTAAATTGTTCGACACAGGACAATATATATATATATGTGTGTATATCCGTTGCACGAAGGAAGAGGACCTACAAAATCCAAATGAATATGTCGAATCTACCTGGTGGAATTTCGAATCGTCCATGATGCGTCTTCGTATGCCTTTGGATTTTTGAACGGTAGTATGATAAACCAGATTCTGTCCAATGTTTATCATTGGCTTAGCAAAATAAGCACGATTGACTCCAGCCGATGTTTCGCACAAGATTTGGAAGCCATGCATTTGCAGATCTAGCTTGTAATTCGAACTAGTGCGACGTTCGCAACCAGAAAGTAAACCTGAAATTCCAGGTTTACCTTTTCAGCCTGTGTCATCCTTTGATAGCCGAAGTTATCTTCGAGTGCTTCGATTGTCGATGTTTTATTTTCGGTCGATATTGCCGTTTCGATATCGGTCGTGCGGAATATGTTTTCCGCGACGATATTGTCTTTACACTTCACATGTCGGATATCCGTCGAAAATTGACGAATATAATCCAAGTGGTGCGATTGCCTTGGATTACGTTCACCTTTTGAATTGTTGTTTTAAATCTTAAAAATGCGTCTTGGCTATTCTAGGGTACTTTTTAGATGTTTTAGGCTTCTTTAGCAAAATGGCCAAGTGCTCGTGGATTGAGGCGGGAGTCTCAGATAGTTTCGGAATAAATCTATTGTAGTAATTTCTCATGTCGATAAACTACTGGATGCGTTTGATCGAGGTTGGAGCTGAAAATTCTGCAATGACCTAAATTCGTTTGGTTGAAGATAGGCGTGATCTTGTGGCTGAGGAAGTTGAGATAATTCATACCAAAATCTCAGTTTGAAACTTTTATATTTATGCCAAACTCGTTGAAGCTTTGAACAAGTTGTTCTAGATGGAGTTTGTGTTGCTCCTTATTTTTCGATGTCACGAGGATGTCGTCGATATATGCGAATACGATGTTGAGGTTGTGAGCGACTTCCTAGCTAAATAATTGAAACGTCGGTGCTGCATTCCTGAGGCACATTCGGCCTTGTTGTATAACTAAAAATGACAAATGGGGTCGTGGTTACCGTTTTATGTATACGTCATCGAGTACACCGGACAAATTTTGAATATGGGGTATCGGGTAATGATCTAGTACCAATCACGATCTTTCATTCTTGCCATATGGAGCGGGCAACAAGCGAGAGGAATATTTCATTCCATCATCTGTTGGAATTCGGTATACGCAGATTTATGGCGAATAGGATCTAGTGTACGTGGTCGGGATGCGGGTAAATGATGCACGGAATGTTTAACGGGAAAGTTACAATTTGGTTCAGCTGTTAAAGAAGAGAGCTTCTGTAAAATGGGGCGAGTGTATCGACCCGAGCCATCGTGATATTAATTGACAGCAGTATTGATGAATGAATGAGCCGTTTTCGTTAAATATCGATGGACATTTTGTGCGATTACAATTATTTAAAGAGTAAAATATTTTAAAACCGCTACAGACCATTATTGTGCCTGGTGACACAATGTAAATAGGTGTACTAAGCTATAATAAATTTACCATCCACGATTAAAATTAACATTACACAAAATCTTGATTCAACTGGCTTTAAATTAAATTCATCAATCAAAATAAATAAACTAGATAGATTCATTCATCCATCGCCTTAATTGTTTCTTTAAAACCTAATTTTTATTTTGTTGTGGTGAAGCAGAAAATCGTTTGGAAAATAAAACAAAAATTTATTTTATTTCTATTTTTATAAATTCATTACAACTTCCCACACATTATTACTATTATTGTTATTACTATTTTGGATCCTATTTGTTTCATTTCACTATCTTATGTTACATCTTGATAAAATCCTAAAGTTATAACGTATATTGGAAAAAAAATATTTTCCGATTTATATTGTTTCTCTCTAATCTTATCAGGTCATTTCTAATTTCTGAAACGAACGAATAAAATCCAAATTTATTATTCTTGCTTTGTGTATCTTAATTAATTACAGAAGATAGTACGAATGAAAAATTTGAAAATCCCTATAAAACCCCAAAATTAAGTTTTGTTTTTTTGTTTATTTCGTCTCCATTTACTCGCCTATTTATTCAATTTATTTTTAATTAGTATTTTTTATAGTAATTTGAATTTAAAATTTAATACTTTTTATTTATTTAGTTTTATTATAAATTGACGGTACGTACGAGTACGAGTGTACATAGTAGAGTGGAATGAATTTTTTTTTTCTGCTACAAAAATAATATTTAATTGAATTTATTTAGAAACAGTACAAAAAACCTTTTAATTTTATTTTTTGTTTGGTTTTTAGATATTTTTTACTGATCTGATTTAAATTAATTGAAATCCTGATCGAACCAAACCACATTTTGTAAAAAAAAAAAATACAACAAAATAAAAATTATTATTTTTTATTTTGAAAACGTGACCAATGGACCAAATTTTGTGTTATATTCTTGGAATTAATAAACGTTTTGTTTGAGGATTATTTTTTGGTAAAAATTATGATAACCGCAAAGTGGTTACACTCTCGGTTGCTGCTATATATTTGTATATATTATGGAAATTTAATAATTTAGAAACTGGCAGGGAGTTGATTGAACACAATTTTTTATGTTGCTGTGATCTTTTTTTAGAATTTCAGATTTAAGTTTAGACAATGCGGTGGAATTAATTATTTGCAGATATTTTTGCTATTTCTCTTGAATTAGATATGTTTAAGCCTAGCTAATTCTGACATCATTTAACTGGTTAGAATGAACGTTGCGAATGATCTGAACCGTGTGTTGTGTAACATTTCGTTTACGGTGGTGTGCAGATTTTGTAACGCCCCGGCAGTTGCCACTTCTATTGTTGGTAGTGATAGTAATGGGTTGAAGTACTTGTTAGCTAGAAGACGTTGATTGTTTTATATTTACTGTAGCCATCCAAGCCATTTCGTAATCTTGGCCTATTGTTGAAACGTGGCTGATCAGCTGAGCTGCACTTTTCTGTAAGTGCGACTTCAGATACGACGTTTTTACTGCATCGGATATGTTAATGTTCCAGTGAATGGGCTCAATAAATACATCATTGAATTTCTCTATATCCTCTCACATTTTTGGACTTCCCTTCATGGGTGGTGTTTCTATCTGGCATTACTGTAATCTAATATTTGTTGTCTTCATTTTGAAAATATTTGGTTGTTTGTTTATCTTCGTTTGTTTATATCATAATTTCAGTGTGGATTTAATTGATTTTATCCGAATTTTCAAATTGACGCATTAGTACGTCCTGTTTTATTAATAGTTTATTATTTCCGACCCCATCGTCCATTGAAACTTCATCCTTGCGAGGTAGCGTTATCAGATGTTGATCATCACTTTTACCTGGCTGTGGGTTTGTTTCGTTGTTTGAAATAATAACAATGCCCTGACTAGTAAGTGCGCCAATAGTTGTAACCGATCGAGCATTCCTCTATTTAACCGTTGACGTATGTCGGTTTTTTGTTCGCGTACCGTCTTTGTTGACACTTCTTTGAAGGACTGTTACTTTGTCAGAATTGTCTTGCTCCTCCTTACTTGCTGTTGTTTGAACGTTCGAAAGCTTTCTTGGTTTCTCTTAATTGTTATATGTGCGTATGCCGGGAGTATGCGTCTCGAAGGTCCGGAGGAGGTATTTAAATTACTACTGTGGCACTATTCTGGTAATTCTCCGAGAATAGGGAACTGGGGAAAGAATTTATATGTAATTTATGTTCAAATATTTTTTTTCCGGCCTACTGAGGAATAGAGTTTGATGTTAATGTTTATATTTCTTGGGAATAATTTTTCGATACCTAAATTGGCAAGCAAAATTATTCCCCAATTAATTTTGTTTACAAAAAATTAACTCGTAACTTTTTACCTCAGTATGCCAGGATTTTTTTTTTAAATAAAAATTATATACAAATTCTTTCGCGAGTTTAATATTATTGAGGAATTACCAGAATAGTGCCAATGGTGGGTTTTACATAATTAGAGAGAGAGAGAGAACTAAACGGTTGTAAATTATTTTTAATTCTGGTCTATTTTTGTTTAAAAGGTCTTATTTATACGTAAACTGTATGCTGTTTAAACACCTTATATAAAATAGACAATACAGAAAAATGTAAAAAATTACTATTACATCTTTACTGCTTCGGTGTCGGGTTTCTGGAAATATTTGACACTGATTATTTTGCATGTATTGCCAACATGTGTTGTTGATTCTGTTGAGCTTATCTCAACAAGCATCACGAAGCCGATGGTTTGCAGTTCTAATATTCTTGAGAAGCCCAAAATGTGAATTGATATTGATATTCTTCGAAACGATTCGTTTCGTAAAAATCTTCGAAACTATTCGAAGCAAAATCTACTTACGGTTCCATAAAGCTTTGCAAGTCTATGCAAATTTAATTCCCACATAATAAATTAAATAATCACTTTATTTAATTTATTTTATATGTAAAGCGTACCTAGCATTATATTATTATGTATGCAGATCGTACATTATTAATCTTGAAAGATTAACATTTCCCATTCAACTATAAAAGAAATAATAAAACGTTATTCTATACAAAAGGCAACTTTATGTAAATTTATCTTACAGCAAAATGCATTTTTCAAATAAAGAGTTATAATAAGCAAGGCAAATAGAAATTATTAGTTTTTATTAGAAATAATTTACTAATAGTTGAACAATGTAATAGTATAAATTGTACATTGCTTGTTTATATTGCGGGTACAAATAAGTTTTGAGGTTTTTGTATAACTTCGAAACTTTATTCAGAGAAATGGGTTAGCTACGACTTTTTCGTCTTAAGTGGTAATCAGAAGGAGCATTGTCTGGTCTTCCTTGTCGACTCTTGTATCATGTGGCCGAGCGCTGCCGTGCTGAAAGATCACTTTGTCATGTCTTTTGGCAAATTGCAGGCGTTTGAGCTTCAATGCTCGGCTTAATTGCATTAATTGTTGTAGATAACAATCTCCAGTGATGGTTTCGTTAGGCTGGAGTTTGACAAGCTTACTCCATGATTTTCTGCGCTTTGGGTTGTCGTAGAGGATCCATTTTTCTTCCCCCGTCACGATTCAATGCAAAACACACCTCCGGTTCGACGTCTCTTGGCTTGAGTTCATATGGAACCCAATTTCCTTGTTTTTACACCACACCCAAGGTCTTGAGATGGTTTTGAATCACTTGTTGAGTCACTTCCAAAGTTGTGGGGATCTTTTTGGCATGTATCTTGGTCCAATAATGCCTCCAACTAAGCTTCTATAAGTTTTACTGGTTTCATCAGCAGCAACTTTCTTCAAATTAAATCAAAAGAGCAGCGCTTCCCGCAAATTGTGTTTTGTTGCCGCAAAGGTGGACATGGTTAGAGCACAAAAATTTTGTTGTTTTCACTATTACGAAATGACTCATACTGATTTTTAGAGAGAAATGATGACGCTTTAACATGAATACAGTTACAAGATGGCCCGATGCGATTTAATACTAGTTACGCCATCTTTTGTAAATCTCTCAAAACTTATTTGTACCTCTAAAAAGATTAAATATTTTCAGAACTATCTATACAAAAACCAAAAAAACATGAAATTTAAATTTAATAAAATATGATTTGAAAAATGTATAAAGTGCTCTGGGTATCAAAATATTAAATGCGATATCTATGGATTTATCGAATCTATGAGAAATTTCAAAATATTTAAATTGCTGATTTAGGTGCAGGTGTTTAAAATGGGTATTTTACAATTCTCTATGATGTTGTTTAGAATTTAGATTAATTCCGTATTTTGATTCAAAATCAATTTTTATTATTTCTAAATAAAATACATAATTTCAAGAACCACAATTTATCATTCAACCAATAGCCAATAGTAACGCTACCTCAAAACATTTGCTTATACTCGTACGTTTATCAATTATTAATTTTAATATCAATTTAATCCTCTTTGCTATACTTTCATTTATCACGTCCTAGTTCTCATACCTATCCTATTCAATTTGTACTTAAGAGAGTTCTTTACTAAACTAAATTTGTTGAACTTAACCTAAAAATTAAATTTCAATGTGTACATTGTATAGCGAGAAAATGTATTGCATAGCGTGCATTGTATAGCGAGAAAAGTCTATTGTTGTAGTATCTTCCGATCGAGCTTGCACAACTTCGAAAATTATCCATAATAGTTTTCCATAATAGCTATTGAACAGAGCAAAGCTCTAACTTTAAATTACTCAGATCATACAAAAAACGCTTAAATATAACAACAAAAAGAAATTCAAATCGTCCTTTAAGATAAGACTGCGAAGTGTTTAGCTCTCATTTCTCCATCCCCCAGTGCGTTCTGGATGTTGATTGACGTACTGTCTATTGATATGATGTTATACTGGCAACGCGCTGTCAAAAATACTCTGTGTTTTTCACTCAACCTGAATTATTTTACACTGCATACTGCGTTTTTCAGTATAAACTGTGCCTACGCCATGCTTACTCGGTTCTTCAAATTTTGCTCCGAAATGAATGTCAGTGTTCGTAAAGTATGTGCAAAATGAAAACAATTTATTATTCTGCGGACATCGGATCATTTGGCCCAGCACAACCTTTGCTCGATGTACAATACCCAGGATAACACTGCTTGTTCGGGTTGAAATAAAAAATAGACTCAATATATGCAACAGGTTTCAATGCTCTGACTATAATACATTTTTATAGTGACAGCTGGTTTCCGTTGTTTCAGACAGATTAGACATCTGCCGTTAACATTCAGTTTGTATTGCTTTGAGTTTCATACAAAACGTGTTTGTACGGTGTTGAATATGTCGGATTTTGTGATAACTAAGCAGCATTTGCGGGAAGTGTGAATTTTTTGTTTTAATTGGAAAAAAGTGCAGCTGGAGCACAACCTCGAATGCTTGTGGAAGTTTACGGTGACAACGGTTTCGACGCTTCAAAAATGATGATTTCAGTGTTGAAGATAAGCATCGCTCGGGATAGCCACAAAAATTCGTAGACGATGAATTAGAGGCATTGCTCAATGAAGATCTGACCCAAACGCATGAGAAACTTGCCGGTACATTGGGGGTGATCCAAGAAACAGTTTCCGTACGATTGAAATCTATGAGTATGATTCAAAAGCAAGGCAATTGGGTCCTTTATGAACTGAAACCGAAAAACGACCGTAATGTAAGGAAAGGCATGATAAAGTTATTCTTCTGCATGACAACACTGTGCCTCACGTGGCAAAAGCCGTAAAAAAAATAATATTGTTAAGACGCGTGCAACACGATTTGGTAGGTCACCGGTTTACTTGCCATATACTAATTGGCTTCAAACTTGGATCGCCTCAAAAGACCAAACGTTTTTCCGAGATGGGATTCGAAAATTGCCTGAGAGGTGGGAAAAAGTCGTAAGCAGCGATGGACAATATTTTAAATAATCTATCTGTTCATTGATTTTATTTTAAAATAAATGCATTTTTAAATTTAAAAAAACGGGCTAAAATTTAAATAAAACACAAAAAACTAATTTTAATGGATATGAATGTGACTTTATTCGAAAGATAGTTTTATGCCATTAAGGTGGTGTAATCTGTAGGTCTAATTCTCGATCACTCTTCGCGGCACATCTGGTCGTATTTCGGCAATAACGCGTCGAATGTTGGCTTCCAAATGTTCAATAGCCTCTGGCTTATGAGCGTAGACAAGTGACTTCACATACCCCCAAAGAAAATAGTCCAGCAGTGTTAAATCACAAGAACGCGACCGCCAGTTGACAGGTCCATTTCTCGATATTAATCGTTCATGAAATGTTTCTTTCAGTAAATTAATTGTATCGTACGCTGTATGGCATGTGGCATTCCTCGTCTTGAGGCACAAGGTTTTCATTTACTTCCATTTACTGTAACGTTTTCACTAGCGCCATTTTTGAACACATGATGATTCCTTCAGTCAATAAAGCACACCAATAATAATGTGGATAATGTTTTTTGAACAATGGCTCGTGAATTATTTTCACTCAAAATACGACAATCATATTTGTTGACTAGCCATTCAACCCAAAACGAGACTGAAGGAAATTTTGTATGGAAACTTTACATCAATGTCAATATTGGCTTCGGCCCATTCACTGAATTATTAATTATTTTAACAAGTTGAATCTTGTAGATGTTGGATCAAGTACCAATTGTTGTGCACAATGACGAATCGATTCATTTGAATTATCTTCAATACTACGCAATACAGCTGCCACTGCCTGCTATGGGTTCTTATGGGACGCGTATTTTCATTTAGAGTAAACGTGGTGTGAAAGCGAACCATAGTTAATCGAATTAACTGCTCTGATGCATTATTATGTCGACTATAAAATGGAAGTAGCGCGCGATGAGTTTCAAGAAATGAACCATTAATTTGAAAGCAAATTTGAACAATTTAGCAAACCAAACTAACCGCGAATCAACTGTTAGCTGTCAAATCGGCTGTCCCTGAAAAAAGTGTCGCCATCTTAAAGTTCTATAAATTTTATATCGATTTTTATTCCTTTTTATATCTATGAAATTTCTGCAAATATTAAAACCTCTGCACATGCATTATGTACCTCCACATTTAAGATTAAGAAGAAAATGAATTTAACACAATACTTTATTCATTTTAGTTTGAACTACTATTGAGCGAAATGTAAAGAACGTGTTCCTCTATAACCTGAAGAAGAAGACTTCGTCGAAAAATGTATATTGCAGCCAATTTACGTCTGTTCTTCGTAAAATTATTGGATTATTAAGCTTCTCGTTCAAAATATCGATTGATTCCGTTGATGTGTGGCATGTTGAAACAACATATTCTGTACATCAATATATTTCAGTTGACTCCACAAAAAGTTTATAATCATCTTTCAATATCGAGCTAAATTCACAGTAATTGCATTGCCATTTTGATTTTGGAAAAAATATGGACCAATTATTCCACCTCAGGTACAAATGCGACAATTTTGTTTGTTGATATAGCCTCCAATTTCAAAATAAGCTTCATTGTTTTTATATCGCCCAATTAACGAATTACCGATGTAATGCGTTGTCGTTTGGCATTTATTTGAAGATCTTTGTGTAAAATATTGAACTAAGTTATTCGTTTGAGGTTTAATTGCTGTGAACGTCGACGAATTGGTGTCCTTGGCCCTTCAGCAACACTTGTGCTAACTGCTGCAATATTTTCAGTTGAACGACCAATACGATGATAAATTCTGCTTCTCTGATCTTGAGGAACTAAATTGTATTTTTCCAAACAATATAACAACAGATGCCGAATCTTTATTTGTGGGCGCCATGCTTGGTTATAATTTGAACCAGATAAACACAATTGCTAATAATCGTGATTGATTACTGGATCTTGTCTTCAGCAACGACATTGACACTTTCAAAATTTCAGAATCCGTGTTACCTTTTGTAATTAACGATATCAATCACAAGTCTTTAGATATTGTATTTGACTCAACTAATTTAATGGCGAGTTCGAAACACCTACAACCAATCAAATACAACTTCAAAAAAACAAATCGTGCGGGGCTACAAAGTTACCTAGAATCCATTAACTGGCAAACAATTCTCAATTCCAATGATATAAACGAAAATGTTGATAAATTTAATGAAATTATGCAGCAAGGCTTCGAACATTATGTACCTATGTGCTGTAAACCACAAAATGCTCATCCTCAGTAGTTCGATGATAGACTAGTTAACCTAAAAAATCGGAAGTCGAAAGTGTATACCAAAATGTTGAAAAGCGGGTTATCAGCCGACAAAACAATGTTTCTACAACATAGTAACGAATTTGAAATTTACTTAAAATCAAAATATAGGTCGTATCTCGATCAACTTCAAGGAAAAATCAAAGTAAATCCACTTTGTATTTCCAACAATTTCGAAAATACTTTAGGAATAAACGCGAAATTGACGAATATCCTGCAAATATGACATATAACAATACCAGCTTCTCAAACGAAAAAGATATAGCTGACATGTTCGCGAAGTTTTTCCAATCAGTCTATAAACCAAGCGTTACTATTGGATTGTACGAACAACTCAGTAATACCAACGTAACAATAACTCCTCCTGTTATATATGAGGATAACATTTGATCGGCTCTAAAGGGATTTGGAGACGGTTGTGGCCTTGACAATATACCCTCTTCTATTCTGAAGGAGTACGCTGACATTTTAGCAATTCCATTATGTTACCTATTCAACCACTCCTTGAGCACAGGGGTGTTTCCCGAAAAATGGAAAATTTCAAAAATTACACCAATTTTTAAATCGGGCAAACGAGACGACAATACATGCTACAGAGGAATATCAACTACATCATCAATTCCAAAATTGTTTGAATTAGTTTTATGCAACAACTTTAAATCCACAATTGCACGTCATATATCAATAAACCAGCATGGGTTTATGCCTGGCCGATCCACATCAACTAATCTGTTTGAATTCACCAGTAATGAGATAGAAAACCATCATCAAGTTGATGTAGCGTACACGGATTTCAGTAAAGCATTTGATTCCATCTGCCATCAAAAAGCACTCCGGAGTTTATTCGCATTTGAGTTTTCACTCGATTACATAAATTGGTTTAAGTCCTATCTATCAAACCGGCAACAATTTGTAATAATGGGAAATGAGAAATCAAACGTTATTAAAGTTATGTCTGGTGTTCTCCAAGGATCTCACATCGGGCCGTGGATATTTATTGATTTTATAGATCAAATAACCGAGATAATCAAAAACTCAAACGTGCTCATATTTGCTGATGACGTGAAAATTGTTCGAACTGTTAATGGAATGCTAGATACGAAGAAACTTCAAGAAGACATCGAGAGATTAAGTGAGTGGTGTGATCGAAACTCGCTTTACTTAAATATTAAGAAATGCAAGATCATGTCTTTCCATCGTAAGAGAAATTCGCTAATTACTTCCTACAAAGTCAACAACGAAGTATTGCAAAGAGTTAATAAGATCATAGATCTAGGTGTTACATTTGTCGAGAATGCCAGTTTCAATAGGCATATTGAAAATTGTATTGCGAGAGCTAATGCCATGTTTGGATTTGTTAAAAGGTGGACTGGTGAATTTAAAGATAGTCAAACCTTATGTTCACTCTATTTTGCTTACGTTCGATTTCAACTGGAATACGCTGTACCGGTCTGGAATCCATACTATGCGGTACACATTAACAGAATTGAAAGCTTTCAAAAGAAGTTTCTGATTTTCTTGTTAAAGAAAAGTGACTGGAATTACGACCACAATTTACCATTCCATGAAAATGTGGCTCGGTTACCTCCATACTCAACAAGATGCACGGATTACAAAATATGTACGCTTGAAAATAGACGACTTCTCTTAGGTGCGGCTTTCATTGGTAACGTCCAAACAAATCACATTGATTCAACATACATTTTGGAAAAGATAACAATTCATGTGCCTTGCAGAACATTTCGAAACCATGAATTTTTAGCACTAGAACACCATTCCACATACTATGGAGAAAATATCCACATTAATAGGTCGTCTAAATCGTTCAACATCGTCGACGACCTATTTGACTTTAATTTGTCAAAGGACAAGTTCAAAAATATCCTTAAGAATTATTTTTTAAATTTTTAATTGTTAAATCAAGATTTGATTTATATTTTTGTGTTTTAATTTTCTTTATTTTATTTTTTTAATATTTTTGTTTTAAATTAAATTCTGAAATCATACATGTAAATCACAGAATAGATTTCTTTAAATAAATAAATAAAGTATTGAACTGAACCAGTTTCTTCAAATTTATCAATGATACAATGAATAACTTTCACCATATTTAAAATAAGTTCTAATAATGAAACCACGTTGTTCAATCGTATATCTCTTCATTTTGACTAACCGTAATGTTTTACTTGATGACAATTACAAAGTTTCCAAATTTTAACCGGAATTGATTGATCGGGATGAAACTTCACACTTAAGCTTTTACGGTTTTCCGGTTCCACGGAAGTTCTATAGGAATTCTTCATTTTTTGCAAATATGCAACGGTTAAAACAGAAAAAAGATTCAGAATATTTTTTTAAATTTTACCGGAAATATCGAGTTTAGAGGGAAAACCTTTATTTTACCAAAATTCGGTATTTCTTAAGTCCAGGTGGATTTACTATTCGGTATGAAACTTCATACTTAAACTTTTTCTATTAGTTGAGAGATCCTTAGGAAATTTGCTATAAATTTGTGTGGAAGTAGCAGCTTCCATGAGAGCTTATTCAATTTTAGCAATTATGTTGAAAAGTTTAGCATTTACAAAGAATTAAAATATTCATATAAATTTAAAGACTAAATTATTAACTGAAATTTAAGTAGGAATAACGATTTTTGATTATACAAGACATTTTTACCAAAATGCTAGTAGGTTTTATTTTTCACTTTAGAAATCTAGAGGGGGTTTATTCGAGATCTATGTACATTCGTACAGGTAAAAGAAAGTTGGGTGTTGGTCTCAAAATACTCACCCCTCCATTTTTTTGGGTCATTTTCTTAAAAACATTTTGTATGTAGGTGTATAAAGGATTGCATAATGGACAATATTCTATAAATCGATGAATTAAAAACTTTGTTAGTTCGAATTTCGTACAAGTCTGGATTTGTTTTATGCAAACCAGTTTTCTCCTACCTTATATCGGGTAATAAACACAAAAACTTTTTAATTATAAATGAACATTCACTCTACTCAAACACTTCTTTCAAAATTTATCCTATATCGAAATAAATTCTTAAAATCAGATCAGTAAATTTAACTTTTTTAACAAACTAGACAAACGATACACTTTGTACTTATATGTTCGAGTGTATACAGAAAAATTATTCAGTTAAGTAATTATTAGTTTTTATTTATAGTTAGTTTTGTACTTAACTTATTGCTATACTTTATAATTATTCATATAGACTCAGTAGTTTCAACAATTTATTAAATTAAAAAAAAAATAAGAGATTCCAGAAAAAGGCTGAATATTTTTCTAATTTCCTATTATTAGATTAGTGGTAGATAAACAGTATTCGTATAAATCAAATGTTTGAAAAAAAAATTAAAACTTTCATTAGAATTTTATAATTGAGTTTGAATTTATTTTTATAGATATGTTATACTGATACTGTATCTGTTTTATTTAGTTTTCCAATTTTTCCAGAAAATTTTTTTTTAGTTATTGCTAAGGTTACAAAACTAAATCAAAAAACAAATTTGTCGACGAAACAACAATAAAATCAACTGAATTTATTTTTAATTTCAGTATTGTTATTTATTTTAATTTGTTTTATTTATTGTTTACAAAACAAAAGAACTGTTAGTGTTTAATAATGTAATTAGGGATTTCCCGCGAAAATATTTTGTTTTTTATAATTACCTACTTAAAATTTGTTGGAGAGTACAAAACTTATTTCTATGTAGCACTGTTGAAATTTTCCCGGAAAAACAAAAACTCTCTGTGTACTAGAATTAACAGTTTCCTAGCTACCAGAAAACGATATTAATTTAGTAGCATAACACTGTTTCTGGGAAACAGGAATATTATATTTTGATGCCCTGTTTAATTGCAAACTCTATTTGAAATAAATTTGTACTTTCTTCCTGCTAACAATTTTTTTTATTAAATTAATGACTAAACCAAATGGATGTTAAATTCGAATCATTGATAGATGGATCGCGCCATAAAAAAAGTAAAACCTTTTTGAACGATTGATACATTTTAAATTAGTTTAAAACTTAAGTCTAGTACTCAGTTTGATTTCAAGTGAAATCTTCATACGATTTTGCCAAAGTCAAACTAAAAATGAAATATTTTATTTCTGTTTTCATTTTGAAGTAATCAGATCATCAGCGAAAAAACCAAGAGTGTCCAATACATCAAAGATGGCGCGCAAAAACTCAAAATTATTTTCATGTCAAAATAGTGTCCCTGAACATTGCTTTAACGTGAAATTATGACATTTGCTTGTATTTGACAATTAAAAATTAAATTAAAATAAATTTAATTTAATTTATTCACGTAAAGTAAACAAATTCATCTACGTACACTGCGGTTCGCTTAAATAATGTAAATTTTACTGTAATTTCTCACCCAAGAAAGTATTTTTATTAAAAAGAGAGAGAGAGAGAGAGAGAGAAATTGGCACTAAAACTAAGTCACTTATATTTTTATTTTAATATTCTATTATTAAGACATTTTTTAATCAGTCTAGCTATTTTTAGTAATGTACTACTCTCAGCTTTTAAAATTACTTCAAAGATCCTGTCATTGAAAGAATCATGTAAAGATTTTAAGTAGTCCAACCACATCTCTGCTTAGGCAGCTTCGATTCCTGCAATCAGCTCTTCGTTGGATTCGTATTGTTGGCCTCCTTCATAAACGTTGCGAGTGAGCCAGCCCTAAACCTTTTCGAGGATATTTACATAGGGGAGTAAGGTGGCCATAGTAATAACTCAACCGTTTGACTCGCAAGCCACGACTTCACAGCACAGGCATTATGTATGGGTGCATTATCCTGTTGCAAAATCCACTGAAGAGGTATCGGAGTGAAGTGTATGCCAAAATAACAAAACATACACTGTGTCCTACAAGTACTTTGAATTGAAAAGGCGCTCAAAACAGAACTTTCATAATAATATTTGAAAAATCTAACAAACACAAATATTATATTTCTACACTATAGGTAGAAAACATTTAATTTTTGTGAATAGTTAAAAAAAATTATCCACATGCTCGGAAATCTCTGAGGTGTTGGTTATTTGAGAGAGAACATCATTGAGTGTAATACGAAAACACTTAAACGAAATTATTTAACTCAATTATTTAACACAGAGATTTTCTGAGATTTTTGTCATCTGGTTAACATCCGATTATTGTGTACCGAGTTAAATAATCCCAAATAGTTAGGAATTTTATATTACACTCAATGGTGTTCTCTCTCAAATAACAAAAACCTCTGAGATTTCCGGGCATGCGGATAACCAAGTCTGGTTTCCTACATCAAATACTAGTTTAAAACCACTTCGATCACCTCTGTGCGATCCGTAGGGGCCGAGTTAAACCATTTCAAATATTTAAATGTTTTCCTGTTACACTCAATGATCCTCAATCTCAAATAACAAAAATCTCAGAGACTTTCGAGCATGTGGATAAATAAGATTGGCTTCGATCACCTCTGTGCGATCCGTAGGGTCGAATTAAATAATATCAAATGTTGTGTTTTCATATTTCACTCAATGATGTTCTCACATATGTGCGATCCGTAGAGGTCGAGTTAAATAATTTCAAATATTTTTCAGAGTTTTCGTATTATACTCAATGATGTTCTATCTCAAATAACAAAAACCTCAGAGATTTCCGAGCATGTGGATAAATAAGACTAGTGTCCTACATCAAATACTAAGTCAAAACGACTTCGATCACCTCTTGATCCATAGGGGTCGAGTTAAATAATATCAAATGTTTAAAAAATTTCGTATTACACTCATGATGTTCTCTCAAATATCAATAATCTCAGAAATTTTCGTGCATGGGGATAAATAAGATTGGTTTCTTACATCAAATACTAGGTTAAAACCACTTGGAACCTCTGTGCGATCCGTAGGGGCCGAGTTAAATAATTTCAAATGTTTAAGTGTTTTCGTATTACACTCAATGATCTTCAATCAAAGAGGCTTGCAGAAGGCACTGCACCATATTATTACTCTTCCTTTTCTGGCATGATGACTAGTCAAAAATTGGTGTTTGCGAATGTCATGAAAATAATAATTCTAGCAATCTGGTCCATCTAAGTTAATTTTTTTCCAATTGCTATTTATTGTTTGCGGATGCAGATCCCAAGTCATGGGCAGCTTGGCGAATTCCAATCTTTCTTGCTTGCTTACAGGGTTTAGTGGTGTTTTTTTTTTATTTTTGTAAATTTTAGAAATGAACCCTTAAAATTTCTCTACGAACTGTTGATTCGCTGGCATTAAGTCCAGCTGCCATTCTGATTTTGTTGGTGAAAAGGGCTGAAAGGCATAAACCAATGAATTTGTCTTGCTGCGCCAGAACTGTAGCCGACCTTGCTTGGTAGTTGCTTCCATATGGTGCACAATCTTTTAAATAATTTCGCACAGCATGCTCACTACGCTCGATTTTACGAGCTATAGTGCGGTTGGAAAATCCCTCCCAAAAAGTGGTAGGCATCGACTTTTGCCCTTTCTGCCGCATTTGAAATATTGTTTCAACCCATTTTAATTCTTGATCAGCTACCGAATACTAATTTTGAAATTCTAAAAACAAATTTAGCAACTTACACGTAAAAACAAAGAAAAGTGCAAATAGATTGCTATGTTTAAATTTTTATTCATTATTGTTTTACTGAGTACTAATTTATCTCTCTTCTCAATAAAAATAAATTCTTGGTTCCACGAGAAATTACAGTAAAATTTACATTTAAAAGTAAAATTGCAAGTGCGTCTATTGAAGTGAACCGAGTGAGAAGTGAAGTGAGAGTGAAATGTATGTTTACGAATTTATACGTTAAAAATAAAAATTCTCCAACTAAAATTTTATTTCTATTTCACGCGAAAATATATGAACGTTTGGAGACCGCGTAAAATTTAATTTCACTTTGAACTGAGTACTTAAGCTTATTACTCAGTTCAAAGTGGAATGAAATTTAACCGAGGTCTCCAAAATTCTATTTATTTTGTGAAATAGAAATGCAATATTATTTTGGGAACTATTATTTTTATCGTATAAATTTTTAGACATAAGTTGATGAATTTGCTTTTCTAACTCAAAAACTGCCCCACATTTTCTAAACGCTAAAGAAGGGCAAAGAAAACCAGTTTACTATAACCGTGTCCTTTTTGAACCGTAAAATTCATAGTCAACCTCTTATATAAGAACGACGTTTTAATCGTTTCTTCCATCAAATAATTTATTTTATTTAATTTAAATAAAATCAATCTAATTTAATTCATTATGTAATAAAAAAACTTTTTACGTGAAATTAAATTTAAATGGTTTATTTGAAATTTAACGGTAAGGGGTAGGGTATTTAGTAATTATTTCTTTGCAAAAACAAGCAAATGTCAAATTTTTACTAGAAAATAATATGCCGAGACATCATTTTCACATGAAAATATTTTGGAGAGTTGACATACTTGGCTTTTTCGCTGGTGAACTGAGTACTACAAAATGAAAACAGAAGTGAAATTTTTCCGTTCTGATTTCTAGTTGGTAAAATTGTAGGAAGATTTCACGTGAAATTGAACTAAGTACTGCGCTTAGCTTTAGAAGTACATATATGGTACAGAATAGTTAGTGAATATAGAGACATCTATTAATGAATAGTAGAAACTACCATAAATTTAATTTAGTCTGCAAATTTAATAAAATTTCACGGTATTAGGTACACAGCATATATAAAATTAATTTAATTTTTTGTTTCGTTTTTTAATAATTTATTTAAATAATCTCATTTAATATATAATAACGCAAAACACAAATTTTATGTATAAACAATAATTATAATTTATTATTTTATTTTTACGTTTTTTGCCGTGTGTGTTGAATTTTAAATTAAACAAAATAAATTAAAATAAACAAATAAATTAAACAATTAAAAACTATTTAAAAAAATAAAATCAAAATTTATAAAACTAAATAAAAATAATAGATTATTTAAAACTAAAAAAATCGACGAGGTGTTACCCTACAGTGTGTGGCTTCATTGCAATTAAAATTATGTTGTAATAATGTTTTTTTCAAAGGTTGTATGCATACGAGTATATACTAACTATATACATTTAGTTTCCAGTGGTGAAGCAGAAAAAAAGGATATTTTTGATATAATAAACGTAATTAACCTGTTGATTGTATATACGTTATGGTTTATTATGCATATTAAATTTATTATACGTGAATTTATTATTCATTTATTTTCAGTGGTGATATCTGATATCTAAATTATAAATCTGGAAAAGCTCATAAACAATACAATGACCTAGTCACGTCCGATGAAAGACATTCAAAGTTAATTAAAGAATTTTAGTTAAAGGACAGCCCATAATATATGTTGAACCAGCTCTACTTTACTGAGTAACTAGATAAATTATTTTGCTGTACGAGATGTAAAAGACTAAGTGTTTCCTTTTCATAAAATCTAAACTTAATCAACCAAGACCTTCACATACTTTCGGTATGGAGAAATTTATTTTCTTAGAGTTGTATCTATTTCATTTACAAGAGTCAACAGTGCATTATATGTACATAGGTGTCCTTTAAGATCATTTTCTACCCATTTTATCTAAACCTTCACTTAGCTTCATATTGAGCTATTAAATTGTAATACGGTTAATTAGTTGATCGATAACGGCTTACTCACGAATCTTTCCGAACTTTTTCAGGTTGCATCAAAAAACAAAGATAAATTGAAACTGATCGAAAAAAGTGAAGTTCAAAGTATCAATTACTTTATCCACAATTTATTTTTGTTATTTTATGCCATTAACATGTTTTCGTCCAATTGAAGATCATCAGATGGACGTTCATCTGATGATGTGGCTTAATAAATAAATATTATTTTATTCAAATTATTTACATATTTGCACATTTGTTAATAACAAAATAAAACCATAATCATAACTTCAATAATAATAATCCAGGAACATAAGAACCCAGTTTAATAACTGAGCTGGAATTTCGGTCTACATAGAAAACAACATCAGATTCCGATTTTTTTTATTTTTGTTGTTAGTAGCAGCTGACGTGGAAGCAATTGGTGAAAAATAAGCCCAACGTTGGTTGTGTTGCCATTCTTTGCTTTTCTCTATAAATTTGCTTATAACAATCAATAGCCTCTTTGACTCCTCTTGATACGTGCATACTTCGTTCCTCTACAGGGTTATTCTCGTTTATGACTGGCATCTCTTCTTCAAAACACAATAGAGCATCAGATAAGCGCTTTGTGGTAAGCCGCTGGTGAGTATCTTCAATACCGCTTTCATTCTTCTGCTCTTCAGATGGTTGATTTTGTTCCAATTCTAATATATCTTCATCTGAAATGCTGCCTCCATCAGCACCTAATAGCTCTGTAACATCGGATTCTAAATCGTCAAGCCCTAATTGATTTTCCAGGCCGACAATGTTTTCAACCACTACTGATAAATTTTCGACGTAGAAATCGTCTTCATTGATATCTGGCCAAATATGTTTCCATACTGCTTTCAATGTGGACGGCTTCATTACATCCCATGCTTTCCCATTATTATCAACAGCGTCCTTAATGTTGTAGGATCTCCAAAATTCTTTAACTGAAATGCATCCTTGATCCTTGAACATCAATTAAATTTTAAACGTCCTTCTTAAGTAATATGCTTTAAAGGTAGAAATCGCCTCTTGATCCATTGGCTGGACATTTTAACGAAAAGTGTAAACTCAAAAAGTGTAAATACACTAATTATCAAAAAGTGTAGCTGCAAAAGAAAAATGTTTGAAACTCGGAATACTAATTATAATAATAATAATTATAATTAATTGAATTAAACTTATTGAAAATAAACAAAAAATATTGAGAATCAAAGTACTACAATATTAAGTTTACATACCTTCTTTATAAAAAAAATAATTTTAAACTTTTTTAATTCAGAAAATCATCGGAATAATGAGTGCCGAGTGTGGAATTTAGTGTTCTCAAATTGGTATGGTGTCTGAAATTTGTATAAAAAATTTCAAGACAATTTGCATGATGTGATTCGCGATATGGCCCTACACGTGGAAGTGCCTTTGGGGCCAAATTTATTTAATTCTTGCATAATTCAAAAAATCATCGGAACAATAAGTGCTGGGTGTGGAACTTAGTGTTCTCTACTTGGCATAGTGTCTGAAATTTGTACAATAAATTTCAACTCTATTTGCATGTTGTGATTGGCGATTTGGTGCTACACGTGGAATCCTCTTTGGACGAATTTACTTTATTGTTTAATAATTCAAAAAATCATCAGAAAAATGAGTGCCGAGTGTGAAATTTAGTGTTCTCAACATGGCATGGTATTCAAACACTAAATTTAACACTCAACACTCATTTTGATGATTTTTTCAATTATTAAAGAATTAAATGAATTTGGCCTCAAAGGCACTTCCATGTGGAGCGCCATATAGCCAATCACAACATGCAAATTGTCTTGAAATTTTTTGTACAAATTTCAGACAAAATACCAAGTTGAGAACACTAAATTCCACACTCGGCACTCATTGTTCTGATGATTTATTGAATTATTAAAGGATTAAGTGAATTTGGCCAAAGACGCTTCCGCGTGTAGGGCCATATCGCCAATCACAACATGCAAATTGATTAGCAATTTTTTACTAATTTTAGATACCATGCTAAGTCGAGAACACAAAATTCCACACTCGGCACTCATTGTTCCGATGATTTTTTAAATTATTAGAGAATTAAGTCAATTTGTCCAAAGACGTTGCCACGTGTAGCGCCAAATCGCCAATCACAACATGCAAATTGTCTTGAAATTTTTTGTACAAGTTTCAGACACCATGCCAAGCAGAGAACACTAAATTTCACACTTAGCAGACATTGTTCCGAAGATTTTCTGAATTAAAAAGACTTTAAAAGTATTTTTTTTATAATACAGATAAACTTATTATTGTAGGTAGTACTGTGATTCTCAATATTTTTTATTTATTTTTAATAATTTTAATTAAACCACGTTCGAATTCCAAACTGTTTTCTTTTACAACTAGACTTTTTGATAATTTTTGTATCTACACTTTTTGATTCTATATTTTTCGTTAAAATGTGTAGCTACACTTTATATTAACGTTAAGTACTGCACACCGGTCCCTTACCTTACCAGATAAATTGCATAAGTTTGCAAGATGACTGGGAGCATTGTCCAACAATAGCAACGCCTTGTTATCTAGGTTTTTCTGTTGAAGATACGATTTAACAGATGGACAAAAACACTTTTTAAACCAGTCCTTACTTTTTTATTGGATTTCCAAATGACCGGCAAAAAATATTTATCATAACCTATTAAAGTTCTTGGATTTTCGGATAGGTATATCAACAGTGGCTTCAGTTTAAAATACCCGAATTACTTCCAAGAAGAACCATTAGGCGCTCTTTAGCCATTTTAAAACCCGGTATCATGTTTTCTGCTCTCGAAATAAAAGTTCTGTTTTCTGCATACGTTTCCAGTAGAGACCAGTCTCATCTACGTTAAACACCTGCTCTGGAACGTATTCTCCCTCTTCAATTTTTTTTTTTTTTGAGAACATTGGGATAATCACGTTAAGGGAGGGATGGGTGTATAACAATACAGATAGCGAGAAACGTAACTAGAGTTTGTACTACATAAATTCCTTACTACTACTACTACTACTTTAAATTGTGTAATTTTAACATTGTTACAACTGTCATTGTTAGTATGGCGTATATTCTTAACAGTACTCGTGTTACAAATGTTACAGGTGATAGACGATGTCAAATATGAAAACTATCATTACACGTAGAATTGGGAATATATTGTATACCGTCAGAATATTTACTCTACTAATAAAATTTGTTATGGTAATACTAAACTACAGTGTGTAAAACAAAAGGGAAGATTAAAAAGCGGCTGATCTGTAGTACCGCAATATTCTAAGAGAAAACATCAATTTCTCGTTTATTATAAAATTAAAAACTGAAGTGATGAACAAGTTGTCTACAAATAATATATTACGTAGATTACATAATTAATAGTTTGTGTCCCTGACGTCCACAATCTAAACAACATTGGCAATCTAGGAAAAGTTATTAAAAGCACAACTTTCACATTATTTCTCTTTTTTTAAGGTTAGCCGGTCTGATAAAGTTGCTGTCTTAGCCGTCTTGCTAAGTTAATCCTCTAATTATTCAAGGAGCCAAATAAATTCACACTTTGATAGTAAATCTCAAAAATTATCCGTTAGTATATAACCGACTCCTACCCCAACTTATTTGTGGTTCCTGTTGCCCGAAGTTCAAAAACATTGTCTGCTAGATTAGCCATCAACTTATTTAAAATCTTCTAGTTCGCTAAATTGATTTCTTCAATTATTTAGCGAATAATTCAGAGGCCGAAATAAAGTTTGATATTTAAGTGTCATTTTAAGTTTGAATATTATTTTAAAGTGATCGATTGTCGGGTCGACAATTTCATTAAATTGTGCACTGTTTATCGAACCCCTATTAAACGCGATAATATTTGGCACGCGATCTCAGTCAAACTTCCCAAAAAATGTGAGAAGTATATTAGTATAAATTGTGGCATAGGTTTCAGTGGTTGCTTACTGCACACTTAGGCCAATTGTTAGGCCCATTGTGATACCACTCATTCACTCCACATCATTAACCCACCTACTTCACCTACTCACACAACTACAGTATACCCACCTGCACATTGCAAGCTCCATGTCAACCTGTACATTGACATGGAAGGTGGGTCGGCGCGTGACACGGAATTCTGCACTCCATCAGAGGGTCTTAGTTGTATTTATTAGCATCACCGATCGTAATCGATGATGAAAATTCGATTTGCATCTAGCCTCTGATGGGATTCGAACCCAGCACCTCCCGGTCCAAGTGCCGAAGCTTTAACCACTGCACCACTTGTCCGGTAAATTGTGGCATAATACAATCAACAAATGCTTTCAGAAGAAAATAAGTGAAATGTTCTCTGATTATTGCATTACTCAGACGTTCTTAGTGCCATTGAATAACATTTTAGGGTCATTTTAAAGTGGTTTGAATGTAGCATAGTCGCATGGCTGCAAAATTATAGCATCTTAGGATATAACGCTATAATTATTATTCCCATGGTCACACATAATTCACTTACTTGACTATAAACGTCATGTGAGTGCTATGGAAATCAGAAAAATAATTAATTGGAAAGTTATATAATTTTTAACCAGAGTCGAATGGAAATGTTTTGAAATATATTCCCAAAAAATTTTTTGGTGATTCATTCTTCGGTTACCTATGATTCCTAATGTCTAAGTGGGTGGTACCGACTTCCGAGTTTCTTTTGGTTCTCGCTTGTATGAATAAATTATCATCGTCATAACGATTTGAACATTGACCCTAAATATGAAATGCCTATGAAGTTAGCCCGAAAAATATCCGGAAGAAATGCGATGGCAACACTACAAAATGAATATTGTGTCATTATGAAATATTTACTATATTACGCTAGTTTTGAATGTCATTCCGAAATTTTCTTTACTATCATGACATTTTTTATGTCAATACGAAAGAAATTCCTATGTATGGAAACATAGTTCAGGCCAGGCTCGTAGCTCGAAAAGCTAACTATTTGTAATATTTGCTATATTAAGTAATCTAAAAAATTAAAAGTTTACAATAAAAATTTTGTATTTCCTTGTATTTTGTAAATAATATTTTTTAATGCTAGTACCAGACCAGTATACAAATGGCCATGACAACATAAAAAAAGTCGTTGAGTTGGTATTAGTGACAGGCAACCGCCATTATACATTATTGTACTTCTCCATATTAAAAAAATTCGATTACATTGGATTTTTTGCCAGGCGAGTTTAATTTCGCTTATATTTTCTATATGGTTCTTATGATTTTTCAATGACATAATCATAATTTATCCAAGTACAGGTTCAAATTATTTGTAATCCAAATTAAAAATCTTTTATTTTATAATTTCTTTTTTTTAAAGCTTGCTCTATTTATCTGGCATTTTTTATTATGTTTTCATTGTTTGTTTTGTTTTGATTTTTTGCTGCGTTTTGATTTGTACAGCGCTAGTCACGTGAACCAATTAGATCTTTGTTTACGTTTTTTTTTTGTATATGCATAGGGTGGTTAAATAGTAATTTTTATGTTTTTTATCTTTTTACTCATCTTGACTGCACATGGAAGGAATATTTGTGTTTCGACGGCCATGTTTAATGCGGAAAGTGTAAAAATTTAATATTCCCGATCGATCTAAGTTTTAAAATATTATTGGAATAAATATATATATATATATATATATATATATATATATTTACCAATGATGTACGGGTTATGCTGTTATGTTACGGGACCTGCTCAAGATTATATTGCATTTTAGTTCGAGAAGTAAATCTACCGACCAAATAGCACAGTAGTTAAAGCTTTGGCGTTTGGATCGGGAGGTACCGAGTTCAAATCCTGATAGGAGCAGGATGCAAAAGAAAATGTTCATCAACAGATTACGATCTGTGATTAAAAGGAACACAACTACGACCCCCTATCGGCGTGCAAAACTCATGGACCGACCCATCTTCCATGTCCAGTACTATAGGCTGGCATGGAGCTATACAATGCGCAGATAATAACTTCAATCGGTCCTATAGCCGTACGTCTTCGGTTTGGCAGGAATTGCGTTAGGAGAATATTACCATTGAGAATATGATAAAGGATGGGCTTTATAAGGATCGAAGTTACAAAATAAAGAGGTCTATATTTGATTTGGATGATGTTAAGGAGATTACGAACCCATGATTTAGTCAGCTCGTCACTGACAAGGTATTTTTTTGGAGACAAATTTTATCTGTTCGCTTAGGCATTCCAAGTAACCGATAAAATTAATACCAACACTTTCTGTTCAGATTAAAGCATTCAAATTGGAACCTGTCAAGTTCGTGGTCGAAAGTCCGAGATAGTGTGTCGGCAACCATATTGTCTTTGCCTTGAATGGGTTGGATGTCTGTCGTGAATTGAGAGACAAAATCTAAGTGGCGTGCTTGCCATGGGTTTCGTTCCACTTTAGAGGTAATTGCTCTAGTAAGCGGTTTGTGGTCGGTGAATATTGAGAATTCCCTACCTTCGACAAAGTATCTTAAATGTTTAATTGCTTGGAAAATTGCAAGCAATTCGCAATCAAATGCGGAATATTTTCTTTCTGCATCTGATAATTTCTTGGAGAAAAATCCAAGAGGCTCCCAGGTCTTATTATTGAGTTGTTGTAAGACCGCGCCTATTGCTGTGTTGGTTGCATCAGTTGTGATGCTATATTTAGTTGCATTTAGCGGATGCGCTAAAAGGGCAAAATTTTCCAAGCTGTTCTTGAGCTGAAGGAATGCGTTTTGACACTTTTCAGTCCAAGGTAAATTTTGAGGCGTTTTTGGCTTTTTAAGAAGAATTGCCAAATGCGTGTGAATTGGGGAAAGTACTTCTGCAAGTTTTGGTATAAATCGGTGGTAGTAATTTACCATGCCGATGAATTGTTGGATTTGTTTCATATTTTGTGGTGCTGGGAAATCTCTAATTGCATTAATTCGTCCCTCGGGCGGCAGAATGCCATTAGATGTAATCTTGTGACTGAGAAAGTCAAGATTGTTTGTCCCAAACACGCATTTTGCCGTGTTGATATTGACACCATACTTTGATAATTTTTAGAAGAGTTGTTCCAAATGGAGTAGGTGTTGCTTCTCGTCTTTTGAAGCTACGAGAATGTCATCGATATATACAAAAAAGAAATCGAGATCATTTACAATTTCGTTGATGAAACGCTGAAATGTTTGTTCAGCATTTCTGAGTTCAAATGGAATTCGGGTAAATTCGAATAAGCCAAATTGAGTGGTGATAGCAGTTTTGTAAATATCGTCAGGAGCAATTGGTTTAAGATGGTATGCTCTGACGAGATCGATTTTAGTGAAAATAGTGCAACCATGTAGTTCCATGGAGAAATTTTGTATGTGGGGGATAGGATAACGGTCGGAAATTGTGACTGCGTTAAACCTTCTGTAGTCCCCACATGGTCTCCAGTCGTTGTCCATCTTCTTCACCAAGTGTAATGGACATGATACTGCTGAAGAAGATGGTCGGCAGATTCCTAGTTCCACCATGTGTTGGAATTCTAGGAAAGCTGCTTTGTGGCGAATTGGATCAAGCATTCTTGGTCTTGAAAATGGTAAATGCCCTGTAGTCACAATGTGGTGTACTACGTTGTGCATTAACGGAACGTTGTAGTTTGGTGGAGCTGTTAAAGAAGAGAATTTCTTTAGCAGTGCTCCATAGCCATTGTTAATTGTGTAATGCAATGGTGATGGTGTATCAACGCGTGCTGATGTTGTGTTGATTGAAAGTTTAGTGGATGGATCAATCAGTTTGTGGTTTTTTAGATCCACTAAAAGACCGAATTTCTTTAGAAAATCCGCGCCTATAATGGGGCGGTTGACATTGGCGAGAATGAAAGCGTGTTTGAATGAACGCCTTAATTAAATGTCAACGTTGAGTAGTTTGGTACCGGAAGTGTTTATTGTGGTACCATTTGCTGCTGACAGAACTAAATCGGGATTCCAGTTCGCTCCATAGCAGTAGTAATTGCGGTACGGGATTACGCTTAGATCAGCGCCGGTATCAATCAGAAATGTGATTTGATTCACCGAATCCCGTAGAAAGAGGCGGCTGTGCTGCGGTTGTCTTAGGTCTGCCGCTACGACCTTAAGACTTACTCGTTTGGAAAGCGGTATTTGCGGATCCCATTTGTTGTGTAACAAATGTGCATGGTGCCGTGCATTTTGATGCAGCGTTACCAAATCTTGCGTGATACCAACACCAGTTGTGTGGAAATTGGTATCTTGATGGGTGTTTAATTATTGGTTCTCATGGAACTTCCCTGGGTGATTGCGATGTTTGTTTTCTAACTGGAGATGGTGTTCATCTCCATGGTAATTGTGAACGCGAGGGTTGTCGCTGAGTGTATGCATCGTTCTCTAGCTTCACCAGCCGGTCGCTAATTTGTTTTAGCATAATTTCAATACGGCTGTTGCTAGAGCTTGGCGCGCGTATCTCTGAGCTTCGTGTACGCGTGTCGCGTTTAATTAAACTCAAGTCCTGAGTCCACGTGCCAATAATGTCGTGAAGTTTATCGGCCATTGCAGCAAGATCCTCTTCTAGTTTTTCTTGTTGAGGGATCAATGCTGTTTGTATAAAATCAGGGAGTTGCCTGATCCATAGTTTTGTGACGACTTTGACCGCGAAATTTTTTTCGGCGAACGATTTGATTCGGTGCAGTATATCCGACGGTTTTTGATCACCATATTCGACTTTGCTCAAAATCATTTCTAATCTACGCTCCCCGGAGATTGAGTAGCGATCGATTAGAACCTTCTTGAGGACATCGTATTTGTTATTTGCTGGAGGGTCGTGTAGAATGTACTCGACTTTTTCCGCTGGTGCTTCCGATAGGAACAACACTGTGCTTTAAATCTCATGGAACACCCTTTCAGACCCATTAGAAAATCATATAACTTGCTTGGACCAGTCCTTTTACTTTCAGTAGTCCTCCAGTATCACTGAAGTTCATACTAAATGCTTACAAAATACTTAGGATGACTTTTGAATGTACCTAAGGTCCATTAAAAAATATCACATTTTTAAATCTCATGAAACATCTTGTCAAACCCATTATAAAGTCATATAATTTACTAGGAACACTCTTTTGAAATTAAGCAGTCTACCAATGTCACTGAAGTTTATTCAAAATTCTTAGATCGACTTTGGAATGTACCTAGGGCCAATTAAAAAATCACATATCCATTAAATTACTCATTATAAATTCGCCTGAATGTTTACATACACCAATACTATTACAATACCTACGATACAGTTTTTATTGTACCAGTGATTAATAGATGGCGTAAACACAGTACAATAAAATTTTATTCTAATCCCCAAGTCTAATTTGATATTTAGCAATTGCCGAAGTATTTATTGTATATGGTAGATATTTAACAGTTTAGAAAGCAATTTAGAATTAAATATTAGACACAGTACGTTTTAAGGCTACAGTGACAACTATCAACCACTAGTATAAACTAACGGAAATTTATGTCGTATTTTTTTATTAGCGCCCGATAGCTGTATCCGTAGCACCCAATTTTCTATGTCAAAACCTATATTTAGTGCTCTATTTTTGCATATAATTAATTAATTTAATTCTTA
Source organism: Nephrotoma guestfalica (assembly GCA_963691935.1). NCBI lineage: Eukaryota > Metazoa > Arthropoda > Insecta > Diptera > Tipulidae > Nephrotoma > Nephrotoma guestfalica. The sequence goes on along the minus strand of OY829913.1, from coordinate 137,133,899 downwards.
ACTAAGATTTTTCATTCAAATTATCAGTTAAAAATCGAAAAAAAATATCCTGTTCTACCTATTTATCGGGAGCCGCTATCGGGAGCACTATCCATTTCAAAGGGAAATTTTAAATTTCCTTTGTTTTGTACAACCCTTAAACCATTAGAAACTTAATCTTACAATAAAAATTTAAAACGCAAGTAGATTTATTTTTTATAACGTCACGCCAAAATAAATGTTAATTGGTATATTTCAGGTCGTTAAATATTTGTTTTATGGATGTTATTTTTTCATTTTTTCATTTCAGCAGTGAATAAATAGCTACAGTTTCAGTAGAAATTTCCCTTCAGCGTCGGATAGTGCTCCAATATTAGCCGTGTTTTATTATTGGAGCACTATCCGGCGCCGAAGGGAAATGTATACTGAGCTATTTATTCACTGATACCATAAAAATGAAAAATAAATTCATCCATAAAAAAAACATTTAATGACTTGAAATATACCAATTAACATTTATTTTGGCATGACGTTATAAAAAATAAATCACCTTGCCGCGTTTTACATTTTTATTGTAAGAATAAGTTTCTAATGTTTAAGGGTTGTACGAAACAAAGGAAATTTAAAATTTGAAAAGTTGAATGAAAAATCTTAGTTAAGAATTAAATTAATTAATTATATGCAAAAATAGCGCGCTAAATATAAGTTTTGACATAGAAAATTGGGTGCTTCAGTACAGCTATCGGGCGCTAATAAAAAAAACACGGCTATTAAAACACGGCTTTAGTTTAGTCAATAATTTAATCTAAAAAATCGGTACACATATTGCAATATACAAGTAAATCACCATCCACTCACTATTGGCGCAAATTACAAGTAGATTTCGCCACTGTCTACGCAACCAAGTAAAATAAGTAGATGACGCGTAAACGCCCATCTAGAGCAATTGACTTATGGAATGGACGACTCCTTGATTTTGATAATAAACTGCTAGTATTATTGTAAAAGATTTGTTGACACGAGTCTATTATTTTTTCATAATTTGCTTGCGCCTGATATATCGACCATTCGATCATAAGTATAAATGAGAAACCAATCCGTGGTGCAAATAGGGGTGCTTATTGCGAAGAACCTCGACTACACAAAAATCAATTAAAATTTCTACCTAGGAATAAAAATACACAATTGTGTTGAATTAGAAAAAAAATTAATTAAACAAATAAAATACGAAAATGGAAAACACACTAACAAAAAAATATCTAAAAGCCAAATGAAACAAAAGCTTTTCTAACTAATTACAATTCAACCGAAAAACGGATGTTTGACGAGAGAAAAAAACAAGAAATCTTGTTTCCTGTTTATGTACCTTAAGATGTATAACAGTTCTGACATTCTCATAAAATGTAAAATTTATTTGTTTAAATATTTTATTATCATGTTCACGTACACCTTGCTTATTATATATCCAAGCCATACTTACTCAAACATACGTTAAATAAAATGTTAATTAAATTAAACCCGACTTCATCATCAATAACGTAAAATATGACATAAATCCAATTAACCACATTCTCTGCTTACAAAGCAATTTGGCGAGACAATATCAGCAACATCATTATCGACATTCTATAATATATTAAATATTATTATGTGTTATTTAATAAATAAATTAATTTCATATAAAAATAAAAATCCCCAAAGTATCATAAGTGATAAAAAAAATTTAATTTGTTTACAAAAAGCTATAAATTTAATTTATAAAATAGAGTAAAGCACATATAAAAGCTTAAATTTCCCAGCAAATATTTTAAATCCAATAAATTATTACGCTGTTTTCGTTTAATTTTTTAGTGTAATCAAATTCAATATGTACTGATGCGAGCATTCATGTATAGAAAATAATTAATAATACGAGTGATAGTGATAACAACAAATCCATAATTTTTTATTGCGATAATTATTATTTTATTTTTATTACTCGTATAATTGAAAATATTTTTCATGCTGCGTTTGCACGTTGAAATTGCAAAATATTGCAAATTAAATTGAAAATATTTACCGTCCTTAAATGAATTGGACTTTATTAGCACCTCTCAAGTGTAATGGTAGTACTGGAGGGAATTAGATTTACAAATTGTAGACATGTTGGTTGAGATTGTTCTTGGATTACTGCCCGTATCAATTTTAAAGGTTGTGTATGATAAGAAATTTGAATTCGGGAAATCAAAAAATATTTATTTGAGTTTTGTATAAAAACTAAAAACATTTTTTTCGTAAATATATATTTCGATAGCTACATTGCATATACATTATCAATACAAACTAACTGTTATACTGACTTGTGGTTGAATTTGGCGGGTTCTCTTAAAATCATATATTGACGATACAAATAGGTTTTGAGGGATTTGACGAAGAAACTTCGATAGATTAAGTGATTGAAACTCGCATTACTTGAATATTAAGAAATGCAAAATCATGTCTTGCCATCGTAATAGAAATCCGTTAATTACTTCATACAAAGTCAGCAACGAAATATTGCAAAAAGTCAATTAGATTATAAATTTAGGTGTTACATCTGTCGAAAGTGCCAGTTTCAATAGGCAAATTTAAAATTGTATTGCGAAAGTGGATTTGTTAAAAGATGGACAGGTGAATTTAAAGATATTCAAACCTTAATTGAAATAAGTCTACAAATTTGACTTGAAAAAATACAAAATAAAATAAATGGATTTGAAAATTTGAAATATAAAACTAAAGTAACAAGAAAAAACGCTGAGAGGCATAAAATTGCCTTAACCTACTTTTAAAACGAACCTGAAGTTTTTAACAAAACAACAAAATTAACAAAAAACAAATTTGTTAAATTACCAAAAACAAACAATCGGTAAAAGCAATGTTAACAATGAAAACCTGACAACAGACGGATTTCTTTTAATTTTAACTATTTTCTTTAAATAATCAAAACTTAATTTTGATTGAAATAAAAAAAATAAATTTACAATTTAAAAATATTTACATAAGTAACATATTTACATAAGCAACAAAACATTTTATGTAATTTAATAATGTTAATAAATTGTAGTATGCATATACTATTAAATATTCTATTAAATATTAAACTATTATATATTCAGTTATATGTATATTGGCATAGCAACCAAAACTAGTTGCATAAACGTATATCGAATGATGGCATTTGAAGTGCTCTTTGAAATAAAATTGGCCTCATCAAAAAATTACGAGATTTTCGCATTTGTTAATGTGTTGGAAAATCGGATCGCATAGAATATGTTTGCGATTTTAGGGTTCCACTGTATTAACTATTGGCCAGATCACAGAGATTCTGCCGAGTCGTGGCTAGTATCAAATGGTGACATTTGAGGTGCTCTTTGAAATAACATTGGTATCATCGAAAAACTATACGAGATTTTTCAATTAGTTAAACCCGGACCCACCAGAAAACCCCATACACGATTTTTCTCGAATTTAAAATCCATCACAACCGGTCCCCACCCGTACTAGAAAACCTCCTGCAAACAATTATCGTTTAAATCGTTTGAGCTAAGAACACAATTAAAAATGAACCAGGCACACCAGACAAGCCCTTATACTATTTTTTCTCGAAATCAGTATCCATCGCAATCGGTTCCTGGTACTAGAAAACCTACTACAATCAATTTACTGTTAAATCGTTTGAGCTAAGAAAAAAGTTAAAAAAAAGCCCGGGGCCCACCAGACAAGCCCTTACACGATTTTTTTCCGAAATAAGGATCCATCGTAATCGGTTTTTAGTACTCGAAAACCGTCTTCACGCAATTTTCATTAAAATCGTTTGAGCTAAGAAAACAAACTAAAAATGAATCCGGAGTCGTACTTGAAAACCGCCTTTAATCAATTTTCATTTAAATCGTTTTGGCGGAGAAAAAAAATTAAGAATGACCCCGGGGCCCACCAGACAAGGTTTTACATGATTTTTCACGAAATCTGGATCCATACTAGAAAACCTCTCAAGCAATTTTCATTTAAATAATTTCATCTAAGAAAAAAATAAAAATAAACAAAGAGCTCACCAGACAAGTCCTTACACGATCTTTCCCAAAATCAGGATCCATCACAATCGCTTCCTGGTACTAAAAAGCTTCATATCATCTCAGCCTCCGAAAATTTCGTAGTTTTTTGATGATACCAATTTTAATTCAAAGAGCACCTCTTATGCCATCATTTGATAATAGCCACTACTCGGTGGAATCTCTGTGATCTGGCCAATAGTTAATACAGTGAAACCCTAAAATCGCCAAAATATTCCATGCGATCCGATTTTCCAACGCATTAATAAATGGGAACATCTCGTAGTTTTTTGATGATACCAATTTTATTTCAAAGAGCACCTCTTATGCCATCATTTGATACTAGCCACGACTCGGTAGAATCTCTGTGATCTGGCTAATAATTAATATAGTGAAACCCAAAAATCGCCGATTTTCCAACGCATTAACAAATGGGAAAATCTCGTAGTTTTTTGATGAGGCCTATTTTATTTCAAAGAGCACCTCAAATGCCATCATTCGATATACGTTTATGCAACTGGTTTTAGTTGCTATGCCAATGTACATATAACTGAATATTTAATAGTAAGAATATTTAATAGTTTAATATTTAATAGAATATTTAATAGTATATACATACTACAATTTATTAACATTATTAAATTACATAAAATGGTTTGTCTTACTTATGTAATTATTTTTAAATTGTAAATTAATTTTTTTACTTCAATCAAAATTAAGTTTTGATTATTTAAAGAAAATAGTTAAAATTAAAAGAAATCCGTCTGTTGTCAGGTTTCCATTGTTAACATTGCTTTTACCGATTGTTTGTTTTTGTTAATTTAACAATTTTGATTTTTATTAATTTTGTTGTTTTGTTAAGAACTTCACATCCGTCTTTTAAAATTATCTTTAGTTAAACAAAAATCAAATCCATAGTGAATTCTATTGAAACTCTTACACATCATGTTCACTGGTTCATTATCGCCATAGTTGGTTCTGTGTCGATCTAAGTGGAGGAAGTCATAATCTCTTAGTTGTCTACCAGGAACCTTTAATTTAATTGTCTTAGTAGGAGATTACCAATAAATGTACTTTTTAGCAATTCGCGTCTATTTTCTAGAGTTGCCAAGTTGTATGTCTTGCAAATGGTGGTTATCGCTGTATGTTTCCGTGGTATGGTAGATCATGATCATAAACCCATCCGTCTTTTCAGGTCAAGTAGCGTATAAAATTCTTTTGAATTTTCTCAATACTTTGGATATGATCTTCGTAGAACGAGCACTATACATTTACAGCATATTCCAGCTGGGATCGAACGTACGCACAATACAGGATCGTCCAACGTTTGATAAAACCGCGATACACAGCTCAATGTGCTTAGTAAAGCTTATGTTTTCAACGAAAGTAAACTCTAGGTCTTTAATTTCAACTACTACCTAAAGGAGTACACCATTTATCTTGCAGCCTTGTGTAACATGGTTGGTTATTTGGTGAAATGATAGAGATTTGCACTTTCCAATATTGAGACAGAGAATTAAACTCGCACCATAACGCTAGGTTATCAATATCTTCCTGTAGTTTATTGGCATCGTCGACTGACTTGATGGCTTTGTAGATTATGAGATCATCTGCGAACATAAGGATATAACATAATACCATTAATGAAGATTGTGAAAATCCATGGACCAACGTGAGAGCCTTGTGGTACACCAGAGGTTGCTTGTATTCTATTCGACGGATTACTCAAATAAGGTTTGATCCAAACTACAAACTGGCTGAAAAATCCGAACTTGAAAATTTGATACAAAGTTTTACAATGAATGATGGAGTCGAAAGCTTTTGCAAAGTCAGCGTATATTACGTCAACTTCTTTGATCTTTTCAATTTCTTTAATCGAATAGTAGTAAATTCTATGAGATTTGTAGATTCTGATCTTTTGGGCATAAAACCATGTTGATATTGTGATAAATACTGCGGAAGCATTGCTTTCAATGAGTTACATATTACTAGTTCAAATAATTTAGCTATAGCAGATATAGATGTAGTAGCTCTGTAGCAAGAAACATCATTTCTAGATTCAGTTTTGAAAATAGGCGTCAATCTAGTTACTTTTGTGGAAAAGTTTCCAATTTTAATGAATGATTAAACAAAATGCTTAGAAGAATTGCCAAATTTTTAGAATTTTTGAAAATGAACCCGGAATACTATCAGGACCACATCCTGCTCGCTGGATGTCTTCTGGCTCGATGTGTGGAGTAAATATGAGTATACTATATCCACTAGTGGTGTACTATATCCACTTGCTTTATAAACAGAATGGAAAAGTTCAGCAAACATGTTGGTTATGATATGTGGATCTCAAAACTGTTGATCATTAAATTCCATCCAGGCTGGGTAACCATCAGTTTCGCGTTTGGTTTTAAAAAAATTCCAAAAGGATCGCATTTTATTTTATCCTTTAGATTGCGAATATAGCTTCTGAATCTCAGTTGAATGAATTTCTGTTTACTATCGTTTGAACATAATTTGAGGTTTTCTTTATAAGCCTTGTCTTTTTGGTTTTTAAGACTGATAAGTTGATCGTCATACCATGAAGGATATTTGTTCGGTTTGTTTATAGACACCGGAATGAATGAATCAATTCTTTCAAATAAATGTGTCTAAAATTTCTCCACATTTACATTTATGTCATTGCTGTTAAACTCAGCATTCCAATTTATTTCATCAAAATATTTCTGTTTGTTATTCGAATTGGCCTTTCTGAAGTTGTAAAATAGTTTCCGGTTTTGGTAATTTTGGAACCTGTTATTCACATTGGTTTCCAATATTCTTTCTATTGTTTTTTGGTGAATATCATTAATTACGAAAGGTGTTGGTGATTCTTCTGTTTTTAATAAAACTGGTTCATTAGTAAAAATAAGTTCCAAGCTTCGGTCTCGTGCATTTTTTAATTCGCAGATTTGGCTCAAATTTGAGTCAAATATGGTGTCGACGAATAGGTAGCGAATTCACGTTAACAGGCATAAAATCGTAGGTTTCTTCATCATAAGTTAATTGGACTTATTTGAGAGATTAAAATCCCCAATTATTAAAATTATGTCTGATTGATCCGGTGGCCACATTGCCGAAATCATATTCAAGCAGTATTGGCACCAAATTATCTATCCAATAAAGCTAGTTTCACTGATATTCAAAATGTTTTTGTTTGTTCTATTTTAATTAAAAATTGTGAACCTCTAAAAAACACCCTTTACTATCTCCAAAACGAGTACTGGTTTGTTAAATATTGTTAAAGGAGAACGTTCTTCGAAGAGCAACATACAGGGGGAATATATTTATATGGTTCTTAAATACATTTTGTCCGTTCAGCCAACAAGCGTGGACTCCGAACGGTCATTTTCTGCTGCTGGACTATTTGCATCGAAATTTATATCCAGATTGAACGACGATGACTTAAATATGATGTGTTTTTTGCGATCTCACTTTGCCGAGCAAAAGTTAACAGTGATGAAATTTTGTTCTGGTTTTCAATGAACTAAATATAATTGTTGAAATAAATTATGTTCAGTAATTTTATTTAAATTTTCATTACGTAATCATATATTTGGATTTACGCTAAATTACCGGTAAATCGAGTTTTTCATAAATACTTTACCTTTTACCGGGTTTTCAAAAGCGGTTAAATTTGCGAACTCTAATGTCAACGTTTGTGCCAACAAAACACAATTTGAGGGAAGCACTACTTCGATTGCTGTGTGAATCATACGGGGAACATGCTCTATCATTAAAACCAGCCAGTCAGCCATTTTAAAATTGTCGATTTTGACACCAGTAACAAAGAACGCGAAAGGAGACCGGTAAAGCTTGAAAGCGCTGAAATGGAGGCATTATTGAACACCAAGGGTCATGCCGAACTCAAGAGGAGCTCGTTAAAACTTTGGAAGTGACTCAACAAGCGATTTAAAACCGTCTCAAGACTATGGGTACAGTGAAAAAACAAGAAAATTGGGTTCCGTATGAGCTCATGCCAAGCGACGTCGAATGCCGTTTTTTCACGTGCGATAAACTGCTCCAAAGACAAAATCGGAACGGTTTTTGCATCGAATAGTGACGGTTGACGAAAAGTGGATTAACTATGATAGTCCAAAGCGCAGAAAATCGTGGGGTAAGCCATACATTAACTTGAATCCTCAAACCGAATATTCATGGCAAGAACCTAATGCTGTGTATCTGGTGGGATTAGTTCGGAGTGATGTAATATGAGCTACTCCAACCTTTCGAAACCATCACTGGAGAACGTTATCAAAAACAAATGATGCAATTAAGCCGACCATTGAAGCTCAAACGCCCACAATATGCCAAAAGACATTACAAAGTGATATTTCCGCACTACAACGCTCGGCCACATGTTGGGAAACTTTGAAGGCGCTTCAATGGAATATCCCACCCCACCCGCCGTACTCACCAGACATTGCTTCTTCCGACTACCACTTGTACTGGTCGATGACTCATGGCCTGGCCGAGCAACACTTCATTGCATACGAAAAAGCCACAAATTGGATAGATTCTTAAATCGCCTCAAAACTCGAGGAATTTTTTCGACGCAGGATATGTATGCTGCCTGAAAGATGAATAAATCGTAGCTGACGATGGGCAATACTTTGAATAAAATAAATTGTACCAATTTCTCTGAATAAAGTTTCAAAGTTATAAAGAAACCTCAACACTTATTTGTACGTCATTTAAAGAACCGGATGACGGTTTGGGGAGCTTAGAACCTTCTTTTTAAATTCTATTTGTCTTGGATAGTTTTGATAAAATTTAACGGGAAAGGGTTTTGCTAGGAGAATGCAAGGATACGATTGCAAGGAGTTCTGATTGTTGGATAATTATTTTAGGATTCTCCGGATAGACCGTCATGTTGCACTGGATACTGCACCATGCTGCGTCATGTTGCTTGATGTTGCGCTATGTTGCAGCGCATTGTGGGATATTGCATCCTGTTTGGTCATAATACTCCATGTTGCGTGATGATGCACGCGTGATGTTTTTGATAAATTTTGGCGGGACTATTTTCGGATGCAAGGAAACGATTAGAAGGATTTCTGATTTCTGGATAATTCATTTAGGAGTGCTCCGGATGGGTCGTCATGTTGCAGCATGTTCCGTAACATTTCACCATGTGCCATCATGCTGCGTGATATTACATTATATTGCATGATATAGCACCATGTTGCGACATGTTATGTGGTTTCATGTTGTAGGATGTTGCACCACGTTGCGTGATGTTGCTTAATGTCACATCATGTTTTGGAATGTTGCTTTATATTGCACCTTGCCGCGTTATATGTAAAATGTTTCGTGATTTTACACCACGTTTTCATTAATTGGATTTCTGGTATTATGTTACATCATATTGCCGAATGTTGAACATTATATGCTAATTATGTATTAATTTCGGTAAAATTCGTTTAGGGGATCCTTCAGTGGGGCCCGGGATCATTTATTAAATTACTTACGGTTCGAACTATTAAGATAAAAATTGTGGTGATGAGAGTTTTCTAATGCCAGCAATGGATTGTGACGAGTCATATTTTTAGAAAAATCCATTTAAGGGTTTTCGGGTTGAAGGACTTTTAACAAATGTGGTTTCGAGCACTAAAAATCGTTTGTGTTGGGTTTTAAATTCGGGAAAATTTGTTTAGGGGGTTCTCAAACGGGATACGGGTCCCTATTTACATAAAAATCAGGTCGAACGATTTTGGTAAAATATTGAGAGAGAATATTTTTGAATGTCAGGAAATGACTGAAATTGATCATGAGTTTGGGAAATTTGTATAGAGCTGCTCCGGTTTAGCCGCTATGTTGCATCTGGTTCCACAATAGAACTATGTTATTTCAATCGAATGGGATGAAACTCAAAAAATTGGAATATAATATAAATGTTGGGCTTGCCTCTGGAAGTTTGTCAGTTTAAATTAACCTAAGCCATCTTAACCAATTGGGATATAACTCGTTTTGTATGTTAAACGTAGGATAGGGTTTTAAAATAAGTTCCGGGTGTGATTTTAAAAAATCAGTTAATTGGCATTCGGTTAGTACTACGAAAATACCCAGTTTGATTGAAATAAAACCACGAGCTTTTTAAATTGAATAGGGCTAGGCCGTTGCTTAACCATGTGTTTAGTAAAAGTATGTATAGTAATCATGAAAATTTTCGACCTCAAGATTTTTACAGGTTTACCGTTCACTCTGACGAAAGTCCGAAAAAGTGATTTTCGAGGTGATGTTTGTCGGTCTGTATCCCTTCTACAGCCCAGACGGATTGACTGATTTGAATGAAACTTCATACTTAAATGTTTTTTCATAAATTGGGAGGTCCCAATGAAATTTGGCGGAAATCGGTTTACTTTTTTCGTCTTTTAACGCTGTTTAAAAATATTTTAAAAAGCATAGCATCTGTGTAAAAATCGATTAAGAACAAAATTATTCTACAGCATGATTCGACCACTCTAAGGCCCAATCAGCTTGAGTGATCTCCATAAAACTTCAGACTTGAAGTTGATCTCTGATAAATTGGCAGATTTCAGAGAAATTTGGAGGAAATCGGTGTATCGTAAAATCATTTTGATAGATTTACGACCATTTCAAAACTGCCCTACACAAAATAGTGTAAATGGATGTTCGAAGGCCATTAACAGGCAATTGTAGAGATGGCTAAGAAAATTTGGATTTTCAAACATATTAAATGAACCTATTTTATGATATTCTCTGTGAAGAACCAACGAAATAATGGCGCGATCCTTCAGACAAAATTTTATAAACCATTTCAAAACTGCGCTACACAAAATAGTGTACTCTCAAAAAAAGAGTACGTATTTCCTTGCTTGTTTCTTTATTTCATCGGTGACGTATTCCACCTTCAAGTCCCTACGAAGGTCGTCGTTCCTAATTTGGGTACTATGGGCCACTCACAATCCCTCGTTGCATTTTATTTTGGAAGCATTGTATCATTTGTACATTGGTTTTCTTGGCACAACCCCAAAGTTGGATACCATAGGTCCATTCTGGTTTTAGCATTTGCATGTATAGAAGCAATTTGTTGTATTGAGGGCTCAGAATTTACCACGAGCCACCACATTTTCCTATATTTGAAGTTTAACACTTCTTTTTTCTTCTTGATGTGCTGTTTCCATGTTAGTTTAGCATCGAGGGTCATGCCAAGGTATTTAGCTGAATTTGCATATGGAATTTGGTTTGAGTTGAGGACCACGGGACCACAATTTACATTTTGGCTTATACAGTTGACGTGTACTGATTTGGCTTCATAAGATGCGCTGTTTTCTAGTCCAGTTGCTCACAGTGTTAACTGCATTTTTAAGTTTACTTCTTGACTCCGAAATATCCCTTCCAACTGTTAGGATCGCTGTATCGTGTGCAAATGGTGCTACTGTAGTATCTTGAATATTTGGTAAGTCTCTCGGATAAAGTATGAACATAATAGGTCCAAGTACGCTACCTTGTAGTATACCTGCTGATTTTCTTTTTAGCCCAGAGTACTTATTTTGACTCTAAAGTGTCTATCTGCTATGTAGGAATCAAGAATTTGATATAAGTGCTTAGGCAGTTTAAATTCAAACCTTTGGTGTCAAACTTTGTCGAAAGCTTGAGCTAGATCTAAGAAAATACTGAAGCATATCTTCTTATTGTCAATCCTCAATGACATCCGTTATTCTGCGAACTGGTTCAACTGTATAGTGATTTTATTTAAACCCGGATTGGTGTGGTGGAATTAAACATCTTTCTTCTAGTATAGGTTTAAATCTCTTCAGCAACAGTTTTTCAAATATTTTGAATATGACTGGAAGCAGTGTTATCGGTCTATATAATTTTGTATCGTTTGCTGATTTACCTGGTTTAGGAAGCATAGTTACTTCAACCGCCTTCCATTGACGTGGAACATTTTCAATCTAAAGGCTGCATCAATTGTTTGAACTAATTTGCGCAAACCTTTCTCGGGAATAGCTTTCACAATTTACCCAGTAATTAAGTTATAACCTGGAGATTTTCTACTTATGTTATTATTGATTTCAGGTTTAAGTCCAATACGGTCACATGTCTTATGTTAAGGTCATCTACTTTGTTTACGACCGTTGTGTTTTCATTTGCTGTTTGTCTCGGCAACGGTTGAAAAGTCTCCTAATAAGCAGCAAATAGAGAGATTTTCTGTTTGTCACGTTTAACCCAGGAATCGTCATTATTTTTGATAGGTGGCACATGCATTTTGGTTCTTTTTAGGCCCCATCGTTGCTTGCGAAAGCGAGTAATCGTCATCCCTTAGTTCAGAGGGACCTCGAAGTCGCTTATTTATGTTTTCGTTGTTTGTTTCTAGTAATTAATGTGTAATCATTTATTAATGATAATTAATAGTATTTTGTTATTGCGAAGTTTAATTTTTACTATCTATGGGTTGACTGTATTATTGGGGCTAGTTCCCATAATAGTTTCTGATAGGTCACCATGATTTCCAATGATTCTATTTTACTTTGCATACATACACGTAATGTAATGTCTAGGAGTTTTGGGAGTTTGAGCATGTTAATAAAGAATAATACCAACTAATTTAAATTTATTTGTTCCCAAATTACCTCCTTCGTAATATCATTAATCCTTACATTGTGAATTATATGATGATTGAGTGATTGAACATCAAAAATTTCAAATCCAGTGCTTGTTTTTAGTTTATAGGATTTCCCATTGGAAGTTTACAATTCTTGCATTTCGATCCATAAAATTTAAGTGTGGTTTGTAGTTTCTTAAATTTGGTTTCTCGGTAGTTAATATGATCAATTGGGACATAAAAGTTATCCATTACATTTGGTATCGCGCAATTTGGACACATAAAATCTAATTTTATTGATCCAGTCATAAAATATTCGATACATTTCGAAATTAAGATCGATGTTTGATAAGAGGTCTGCTATGTTAAAGGAATTTAACATTAAATGGCTTCCTTTAACGTTTGTCGGCTTATCTGCTCTGTTTCTTAGAAAATTCTTTATGAAATCAACAAATTCGGGGAAATTTCGGTTCACTTTGTCAATCGTAATCTTTTAGAACCGTACATATGGTTTGTGATAACGAATCACATCCACATGTTGAATAAATATTAATATGTATGTTACTTTTATTTGTAAAAGAAAATTCATTCGTCAAAAGAGGGTTAATCGATGTTTGTACAAAGTTTACAGCTTTAGTCATAGGTTCTCGAAATAATGGCCTATGTGCTTTAATTTTTGGCTTTAGCAACTTTGGCGTCGGTGTAAGAGCATTCGTAACCTCGATCGAAATGACCGGATTGCTCGGTTTTTTGTTTCAACAAAGCCACGAATCTCCCAATTCTCATAAATCGTTTAGAAATGTAAATGTTTTTAACATGCCTGAACCACAATTCAACAGTTGCATTAGTAACATGTGCTGTACAAAGCGGAAAATGTGCAAAATAATGTTTTGCATTGAAAAAATTACAAAATCATTGCAATAATAAAGATTTTTTCGTGCCAAGCAAAATAAGTCCAACATCATTTTTTTTTTTGATTCGTTATTATATTATTAAAATGATTGCCGCAGATAATTACGAATGCATTATTTTTTTGGGAGTTTTTTGAGTTATACAATTATATGTATATTCTATACAGGGTGTCCGGGTTTGGGATGCTAATCCGTTAAGTAGTGTTTCCATGGTTCAATCTGTGAAAAAATGGTATTGGGAGGGGGAGGGTCAATTTTTGATATCCTTTGAGATACAGGGTGTTTAAAAAATTTGGTTCAAAAAAAAGGAAATACAAATATTAAACTATACCTTCCAAATACTAATCGGAGAGTAACCAACTTAGTGTTATACGACTGGTAATTGTATAGGCTTGTTTAAATCTAAGTGGTTATCTTGCATCTGCATCCGTTTGAGAGAAAGTAAAAACAACATTTTTTTTAAAAAACGCTCCAGCAGAATCGCCGTAATCAAATTTATCTTCAAAGTAACCATGCATTTACTGTTACCATATCCAGAAGATGATAAAATATTCTATGATACCATTTCGTGGACCTGAGCTTTATTTTATACTGCCCAATAAAACTATCGAATAAGTCCACCCCACCCATATACTCGTACGTACATATTATACTCTTTAATAATTTTAGGCCATTTATTTCAATCTGCCCGTATTTTTTATAATACCTTGATAATTGATCTATTGGTAAACGGCCAACGTACGAGGGAGGAGTGAGAAGTCTGATAAAAATGAAACAAGGACTAATATTTTCGACCAAGAAAATTGTTCAACGTAGTCGCCTTTTAGCTCACACGTGTGCACCCGTGCATTGTCCTGACGGAAGAGAACTTTTTTGTTCGGGATTTTTTCTTTCAAAACGTCGTTGAAACGGTCCAATAAGTTGCAGTAATATTCGTGGTTGACTGTTCTCCCCTTTTGAAGGTAATCGATGTGTATTATGCCGCGTGCATCCCAAAAAACTGTGGTCAGGACCTTGTTGGCCGATAAAACCACCTTAGCCTTCTTCGGTGCAGATTCACTGAGACGGAAAGACTGTTCTTTGGTATCCGGTGTATAGTGATGGATCCATGTTTCATCCACAGTTATGAAACGACGCAAAAACTCCTTTAACCAAACCTACCTCTGAAGTTGTCACACGTGTGCGTTTTTGGTCGATTGTAAGCAAACGCGGCACCCAACGAGTGGATATGTTTTTCATATTCAAATGTTCGTGTAATATATTGTGTACACGTTCATCGGAAATGCCTACTATCTCAGCTATCGCGCGCACTTTCACTTTGCATTCTTGAAATACCGTATCATGGATTTTGCCAATCATTTGTGGTGTGGTGATTTCATTTGGGCATCCTGAACGTTCGGCGTCAGTTGTGATTGTACGACCACACCGAAAATCAGTAAACAGTCCCTATAATATTTATCCAGTTTTGTTTTGGGTTGCGTAATGGTTTTTCCACGTAAAAAATAATGTTTAATTAACGCACGAAATTCACTTTTTACCATGTTTGCAAAAAAAAAACAATGGGTTGTCTGTTTTCAATGGCTTTCAAAACTGAACTAAATGACAGATCTGTCTGAAAATTTTAATTTGGTCTTGTGACAGACGGTATTGACACATGCCATCTGAGATTTGCGATTGTGGCGCCCTCTGTTGCAATTTTACCAGACTTCTCACTACGCCCTCGTAATTTGATATCAAATTTACTTGTTTTTTATCTTACCAAACAACAAATTCTGTTCATCTGGGAAGTCGTTGAAATTCGTTATCATCTGGCAATTTACAATTCGGAATTCTATTTTTTCTGATTGTGCCGAGACATAGATATCCTTGCTTCGAAAGTTCGAGTACCAATGGAACTGTTGAATAAAAGTTATCAAAAAATAGTTTGAAACGGTTATGTTTTGGCACTGGCCGAATAAGGCAAATAACTATATTGGCACGCTCCAATATCCGGTTCATCAATTAGTCGATTTACAGTACAATTCTCTTGTCCGGTATAAATTTCAAAGTTGGAGGTATATCCAGATATACCTGACAACACATAAAGTGTATACCCCCACTTATGGGGCTTACTTGGGATATACTGCTTTAAAAAGCTTTGATCTTTCGTTGAACATAGTTGTTCATCCACAGATAGATTTTATTCTGAGGGTACCTTTTGGAAATTTTTTCTTAGTTTATCTATCACAGGCCGAATTTTAAACTCGCAATCGAAAATATATTTAAAACCATGGTAAGCTAAAATACGTTTTTTTCCGGCAGTAAATTAGTATCCCCTAAGAATTCTAAATTTTCATTTGGAACCGAAAAGTCTTGGTTTCGCCAAATAATTTGCCTGGCCATATCTTTATAATTATTTTGAGTTTGCGACTCTGAATTTGGTAGCCCACTTACCAAACCAATTGGCATATTTTCAATGTCGATTACTTCTTGTTCCGTGTTGTCGTCCATTTGCAGATCATTTGTTACTCTCTCACTTGTAAATCATCCTCGCTATCACTCCAGGTGTCAATGATTGACAATATTTCTGCTCCTGTTCAGCCCTGGTTTCGCGACATTCCCAAGTTTTACATATCAACTTAAATGTGAAAACCAAATTAGTACGAAACTTAATTATATTTGGATTTTATTGTTGCATGATCTTGCACATTTGCAATATATGAAAGTAAGCCATAAAAATCGCCATAGATATCAATTTTCCAGTAAGATCCTTATTTCAATCATGAAATATTTTGTTCACTAATTGGATTACTCAATTTAAATTAAAATAACTTCCCATACAAATAAAAAATTTATAAATTTGGTCAGTGGGAACAAAAACACCACCATTGTAGTTCACTTTGTGCTCTGTAATGACAAAAACGCGCAATTTTTTTACATAAAGAAAAAGAATAAGCATGTTTTATAAAACCCATATATTCAGGCGAATATTTTACATCCCTTAAAGTTGACTAAACATTTCGAATACGTTTTATACTATAAAAATTCCTTACTTGCTTATTTGCAATACTATGCGGTTAAGGGCTAATTGACTCTAGCACATCCGGTGCGTCGATTAGACCAAGTAGGTGATTACCAATAAATGTACTTTTTAGCAATTCGCGTCTATTTTCTGGAGTTGTTAAGTTGTATGTCCTTACACCCGGTTAAATATGGTGGTCGTTGCCTGTATGTTTACGTGGTATGGTAGATCAAAGAATGGGCTAAGGAATCACCTTTTAACGGATTAGCATTCGAAACCTGGACCCCTGTATAACCTAATGTATCCAATTTATTAAATGTAAGCTCAATCTACTACATACACTTTAGGGAAATTTAACTACGGAATCTGGACCGTTTCTGATTTAAAATTTACCAAAAATTGGGATATTGTAGTAACATCACGTTTGCGTGAGATCATTTCAGCAACATGAACAATCATCTCATCTATCTTCACAACACGAACATAATATAGTATTTTAAGGCATTTATGTTCAGCGTGGCATTTTGAATTTTGACCATACTGCCCATTGCATCTAAGTATATTATTGACGAAGCATTTTTATAAAAATGTATTAGTTGTCAATTGGTATCTTCTTAATAATGTTACTACCAAAGGTAAGGGAACTGTTCAACTGCTACTTATCCCATCGCCAAATCACATCATACACATCACATGCTTCATATAATATATTGACATATCCAATTATACTTAGCCATCTTTACGATTGCCTGTTAATGGCCAACGCATATTCATTTACACTATTTTGTGTAGAGCAGTTTTGAAATTAACCTCTGCTTGACGGGTCGCACAAATATGTCGTTGGTGATCGGTAGTCCCTAATGATTCATATAATATGTTGCCTTATCCAAATATTCTTAGCCTTCTCTATGTTTGCCTGCCAATGGCCATCGAACATCAATTTACACTATTTTATGTAGAGCTGTTTTGTAATAGATAAAAATCTATGGTCGATGGGTCGCACTAACATGCCGTTAGTCCCAGATAATCATAATATTTTGACAAATTCAGATATTCTTAGCCTAATCTACAGTTGTCTGTCAATGCCCTTCGAATACTTATCGCTCTTTGTTTGCGGAATGTGAATATTTTTTAATATTTTAATAATTTTTTTTTAAATAAATAAGTATGTAAACTTATTTTACTTTCTTATTGGAATTTTAAAAAGAGTAGTGTTATAAACTTCACACCACTAAAACTTCCAATTCAACCATATCTAACCGAGCATTTTTATATTTTTGATACAATCGAAAAATTCAAAATATTGATTTCCAAAATTTCGAAAACATGGGGTGCCGATTTTTGAAAGTGCTTTACGGAATTCGTTTAGATGAAAAATCAACTTTTTGGCGCCACTCTTACATTCTGAGACATCTAACAGTTGGGTTGTATCGATTAAGTCGATGTTGCAGTTGGGTCATTATGACTTGCTGGCTTTGGATAACAACAAAATGTAAATTTGACTTACAAATACATTCTAATTTAGTTGATTTAATTATTCAAGAAAATGTGAATATCAAAATTAAAATATTTTTCTTGGATCAAGCTTTATTTCTTGAATGAGATAGCAATATATTCTTAAATGAAGAAAATGTTTCCGTTTTTGAATAAATCATAGTCTTGAATTATTGTAGTAGATTTCAATTTTGCTCTAATTTATTTTACCGTTAGAAAGGTTAGGTTCATTCAGTTAGGAGAATTTTTACGCATTATAATAATTTTACCTTTCACATTATACAGCATTCAATTAATGCAGATACTTGAAATGTTAATAAAATTTAAAATTCTCAAAAATACTGATAACATTTACAACCATAAAAAGCAATCAAGCCAGCACATAAAAAAAACATTTATATCGTTATTTTTTAAATAATTTATTAATTTTATTACATTATAAATAAAAGGTTGAATCGCAGAAAAACAACAACACCAATCAAAATATAGCAACCAAAAAATTTGTATCCAGCAATGTTACATTAATTAGTTAAATATTAAATACCATTTAACTTGTCTACCAAAATCACAATCTACTTTGAATTTTGTATACATAAGATCCCAATTCCTCCTTTAAACAGAGAATCATCTCATTTTAATTTTAAATTAAAAGATCATAAAAAGGCTCATCTCACAAAAAATAATCATTAACATTATATTATTTTTCCCATATAAATTATAATTATTTTTTAATATCTATATTAAAAATTTATAACTTTATTTAGATTAATATTTTTTTTAGATTTCAATTATTTTATTTTATTTTATATTTTAGCTAAAAAGATTAAGCTTTAATTTATTTTTTATATTTTTTATTTTCAATAAATATGTTTATTTAATTTTAGTTAAAAAAAATATTTAAATAAAAAACTAAATAATTTTTATTTTGCTAAACAAACATTTAAAAAAAAACGTAAATAAGTTTATTTTTATGTTGTATATGTTGTTGGTGCGAGCTTTATGTATATACATAGCGAATAAAATTCTAGTGTTGCCAGATGTGTACCACTACATTTATTTTATATATTTATATTTATTTATTTAAACTATTAATTTTATTACGTTTCGCTTGTTATTATTTTTATTTATATTAGACATGTATAAATAAAAACATTATTATTACAGCATAATATGAAGTGCATGTTGAAAGCATAGGAATAATGTAGGTTGTTTGCAGATTTAAATTTACACAGCAATACATTGTTAAAAATGTATAAAATTTGTTTCAACAATAAATAAAAACAAATAGCAATATGTGCATGAAATTTATCATTATTGTTTTATAAAAAAAAAACACAGAAAAAGTAAAAATATTTTGTGGCTTACCCACCCAGCATTTCATAATGTAAAATACTAAATAAATTTCTAGCGTCCTGTAATCCAAATCACATCCAGATTTTGCACATTTCGCATTTTGCACGAAACAAGAATTAACCGGTGATTATTATTTTCGTGCCAAAAATCACAGAATTCAATTTAACATTAGATTGCATGTAGGTAGGCATTGCATGCCAATATCTTAATTAGTTTGTACCTTAGACATATAGACACAAATTTATCTTTTTTCTTACTGTTGATTGCATGTTCATGTCGAAAAAAAATAATTTAATTTCTTAATTAAAAATCGAGCCCGAACATTCTACTGCTTCTGGTTTGAATTTTGTTTTTAATTTTGTTAACCAATTACTCCCGGTGGATTTATTATAATTGTTTATACGCCATTATTAATTATAATTGATGGTTATGTTTTTATTAAGTTTCTTCTCCTTTTACACATTTTACACGATAGAATTACACGTCTTATAACGAGATTTATAAGAAATTATTATTATACAACACAAGAAAAATTTTCATTTTTTTTCATTTTTTTAAATAACGCATTTTGATTTTGTTGATTGGGTAAGTTGTCGATAAATTAAAGTTTATTTTGTTTCAGCAAATATCCAGCAAAAATATAAGTTGATTTGTACAGATGTCGCCGGAGGAAAGCAGCAAGATGAAAGAAAGTCCTAATTCCTTTGTTTCGTTTACCAATCGATATCAATAATTAGATCTTAGCCTTTTATTAATTTTCCCCAACACATTTCGACGGTGTTGTTTTTGGTTTTATATTACGCACGAATACAGAAACGTATGCACATGACCGCAAATCAGTTCTCTTTCCATTCGCTTTGTTTCGGTGCTTTTTTTTGTTTACATGCAAAGACATGGTTAACTAAGATAAAGTGTAAAGAAACATTATTTTACTTTCAAACCATCATTTCATCGAACATCAAAGTGGATCAGATACCTACTCCTTGAGATGACAAGATAAATGAACATGTAACTTATGACGCGCTGATCAAAACCGACATCGTTGATCGGATCACGCTGACGTTTTGTTTCCTTTATTTCAATTCCTGTTCCAAAGAAATTTTTTTCGGCATTTCATAATGCGCTAAAGATCGAAACGTCATGAGATAAGCAGAACTTCGGGCAGACCCTTATTTATTAAAATATTTATTTTTTTCATCTTCCGTTCCTCACATTTCAATGAGATTATTCAGAGATGAATTCTTACAATATTTTTCTTCATCTACTCGTATCTAAACACTTTACAGACAATACGGCTAGTTTTAATAATGTTTGTCACCACATGGCCTTTAGAATTAAAGTAAATTCATGGATGAAGAAATGGTATGCATATTTTCTAAAATGAACGAATAATTTGTGCCCAACGCCAAAACGGTAGTTATGAGTACTACAAAGAAAATGAAAAAATTGTTTCTTTGTTCAATTCAGTGCCATAGCAGTATTTTTGACTACTAAGGCATTTCAGCAAAATTGTTGACATTTTTCAACCCCGTTAGGCCGATACGCGAACACAAACAATTATTGCTTGATTCAAGGCCTTGGAAACAATATTCCATATGATTATATCACAATAAAAAAATATGCCTAAAGCGCAACAAAGGACATTTAGAGTAATATAGCGTTTCAGCTAAATTTCATCGAAGTGAAATATGTCACAAAAAATACCAAATTTGTTGCATGCAACACTCAATGATGTACACTCCAAAAAAAAACGATTTCAAATAAAAGTTAAAATATACATGGTGATTTTTATAATGCAGGTCGAATTTGTTTGGCCGCCATTTTGTTTTGGCTGATATTTGTCAGTTCGCATTTGATAGTCGTAGAAAGTGTTCGATAACAATTTATTAAGGAACATTTAACGCTGCAACAAGGTGTTTAAAATATTGAAATTATGCGATTTTTTGACGTTAACCATGTGCCGAGAATATCAACCATTCATTACATATGAATAATTTTGAAAGCTTGCATATATTGGGATATAAAGTAATAACTGGGCACCAATTAAGCCAACGTACACCAGAAAAAAATGATGTAGTGAGGCAGTGTGTTGCTAAATGTCCAGATACCTCTTATTGGCACCGTGCACAAGTAATGGGAATATGTCCATCATGTTTGTTAAAAATTCTGAAATAAGATTTATAACGGGTGATTTTTTAAGCCTGATAGAACTTGAAATTGTAAAAAATAAAACAAAAAATTAAATTTTTATCAAAAATATACTCTGGCAGATCTCATTATACTCTGGCAAATCATCATGAATAGACTCATGCTTGAACAACGCTACGAAATTATTAACATTTACTTTGAAAATCGGGCCGAAGATCGCGTTACGGCCAATGGAGATCGTTACCGCACCATGATCAATAAATTGTTTGTTTGAAAATATGGATGACATTGATCTGGACGACATGTGGTGTGTCAACAGGATGGCGCTACATGCCATACGGCGACCGCAACCATCGACTTATTAAAACCAAAATTTGGCGATAAGTTATTTTCGAGAAATGGACCTGGTCTATTGGCCTCCAAGGTCCAAGGTCGATTTGACACCTCTCGATTACTTCCTGTGAGGCTACATGAAGTCACTGGTTTATGCTGATAAACCAGCAACAATTGATGCCTTGAAGGCCAGCATTGTTCATGTTATTCGAGGTATACGGCCAGCAGTACTCGAAAAAGTGGCCCAAAATTTGACGTCCAGAATGCGTTTCGTCAAGAACAGCTGCGGTGCCTATATGCCCGAAAACATTTTCAAATATTAATGCAATGTATTGATCTTTCGAATAAAAAAAAATGTTTGATTGCAATTTAATTTTTTGAGTTATTTTTTATAATTTCAAGTTCTATCGTGCTTAAAAAACACCCTTTATTTTTGTCCGTATAAAATTCAATTGACACAAGGGTTGCAGGAAAATGATCATGAACGGCGGCGAGATTGGAGTGGTCGAGTTTTACAGTTCGTTATAGACGGTGGTGCGGTGTACACTAATAAACCAACCACAACCTCGGAGCTTAACGACAACATTAGAAACGAAACTGCTGAAATAACACCAGAAGTCTGCGAACATATTATGAAAAAGTGCTTAAACGAGCTCGTCTTTGCACCACGGTAAGTGGCCGGCTGGCCACTTGACCGACATTACATTTCATACACAATATTGAATACCAGATCCACCATCAATAAAATATAAATTATAAAATTATATTTTTTTAAAAGCAACATAGTTCATATTTCGGGGGTCAATTCAAAAAGTGGTAATTTCAACAAGTATCAATTAAGAAATCTGCTCAACAAATTTCGAAAGATTGTCATGTGGGTAGTTTTTCCGCCAACCTTTAGGTCCCATTATTTATGTCGCCGACCCCAGGATTCGTTCAATTTGTTTGTTCCGTTAAGGGAATACATATATCATGAGCATTACAAAAAACATATCCACATTTCAATCAAGTTGAGTTCATCAAGTCAACATTGAGAAAACTTACTCGCATATCTGCTTTATAATTTGTTGGTCTGATGTTTTGTTGCAGATTCTACAAAATAAATTTTGCGTCCATGATCCATTATTCTTTGGAAATGACATCGCGTGGAAAAACTATCATTTGGTTTTATTTCAAATCGATCCTTATGTTTTTTGAGATTTATGGGGGTATACGTCAAGCACATTAAATTTGAATTATATTTCAAAATTTTTGAAAGTAATAATTAGAAACCAACACCACCGAAGTGAACTTATGTAATTTAACGAAAAGTGTAGCTACATACATTCGCTGAAAAAGTTAATCAAAAATATGTATACATATACTGGGTGCGGGTATTCGGTTTAAATACTATCAAAACAATTCTACCCCATTACCTTGGAAGTATTTAAAAAATAACAGCCTTAGATATTCGAAATGACTTATTCTACACTATGGCCTATCAAAAGAATCTCGTATATGTTACAAAGTGTGGGCATATATCCTTTAATATTGGATGAATTGAAGTGTTCAAAATATAGAATCACATTAAATCATTTAGGATGACTCCATTTAAGCTTTAAGGCATTAAATTTTCAAATATTCGTCAAAATACTTGCTTCACTACAGACGATTCCAAGAATCTCAGAGATGTCACACTTTAAATCTTTATATTTTAATGTGACTAACTGTTGAGATCAGCTCAATTGTACACTATTAGAGGACATGCGTTATCAAGCATTTCCTAAAATTTACAGAATGCCAACAGTACAACAGAAGACATTTCAAACATTTAAAGTTTATTTTTGGTTTCCAATATAGCTTTTCAAGAACTTTGGGGCAACAATGTGTTATTTACACTTTTCAATTGCTATACATCTTTCAATAGTTCCACTTTTCGTTGATTGGCGCAGCCACGCGTTTCGCTAAAAGTTCACTTCGGTTCCAGGCCGAAAACGTTGGATATGAAAACTGTAGTTCTAACAGCAAAATTGTTGCATTTTTCAGGACTTGTCAGGCGATGTGTCACATGAGTATATTGGAATAAAAGAAAATGTCTGCCTCCAGTGAGAATATACTAAAACCCTTCAGTTAACCTTTGACCTTTTTCAACACGTTTTCAATAGTATTGGATTCTCTATAATAAACAAAAAATTTGCCACCTGCACCAAACGATGGACTTCGGAACTTCTTTAGTTAGCTGATAACAGAATTTTTATTTGATATAAGACCTTTTAAACGATGAGTCACACAATTTTATCGAAATGGAAAATACATCTACCACAGGCGCCATAACAGTGGACGTTAGTACTATGAATTATGATACTAATTAAATTGTGACGTTCTTCAAAACATTTTAAATGATATACGTTACGCATATCTGGATTGTGAATACAGTTATAAGTTTGACGGTTTACAACAACAATTCTAATAATTTACACCTCTTCCGGAATATTCGTGAAAATACTGAAAATATTCGTAAAATAATTTTCACTATTAATTATTTTTAATCATCACACTATTTTCACTGATTATTGATTATAAGACTACTGCTAATACTACTACTTAAACCTAGATGTCACTAATTTCTTAAAAATGGCATTAAACCAATTCACGCTGAATTAATAAGCCTAATTGACCAATATACCCTGAATTATGCCCAATAAGCGAAATCATGACATTATCCCACACATGCCGATTCGTCTCGAACAGAATCCACACTACCGCCTCTACAGTTTAGTTTGTACAGTCACAACCAATTCAACTTCTCTCTAGCCTTAATAATAATCTGCTCCGCCTCTGCTAGAAAATCAGCCAATCTGTCAATCTCGAAAACAACTAATGCCCCATTATCAACACACTATTGGTCCAGTATTTCAACGATAACATTTTCCGCCTTCGCCGGACTCTTTAAAATGTTTGCGATATAGGGTCCAATTCCACTTAACATCGCTGTAGCTTCTCCAAATACATGGTCGTTTCCTAGGCCACTCTTCACGTCGTTTACCAGTTCCTTTAACAAACTTAGCAAACATATTTTCCAATTGGCGATATTCTCTGATATTCAGAATCCATGTTGATCTTTCGAGATGATTGTGCCGGATCCCTTCCTGGACAGTCTTGCTGTGAGTTTCCAATCGCCAGTCACCGCTTTCGAATACTCTTGTCACTCTAGCAACCATAACGGGTACACCATCCGCAGTCACCACTCTTCTTAGTCAGTATCTCCTGCAGGTATTTTACCAGATCCTAAGTAGAACCGACTCTTATCAGATCCTAAGTGGAAGACTCCACCAGTATAAATTTGTTCAGTTCAAACTTAGCTCCTACAATTTATCTTCGGCAATCTGGATCATCTGAGAGCATCGCCACACCAGCAAAGAGTTTCTCATTTTTATTTATCATACTTACCGACCTCATCCGTCCGTCACAATCCGTGTTCGAGTTTCTCCGTCATCTCAGTATCACTGCCACTATCACTTTCCTTAATATTACTGTAGAACGCTGATTTAGGTTCTCGGTTGTTCTCGGTTGCATAAGCATTTTCTGCAACAAAATCATCGAAATCATCTTTGCTTGTGATCTGATGTCATCTACATTTACCATGAACACCGCCTCTCTCGGGCATCCAAAATTTTAAATAGTTCGTTTCGTTCTTGTTGAACTGTGGTAATATCCCGATTTAAATTTTCATCATCTCGACGACGCTGATTCTCCTTATATGCTGTCTCCTCGCCACCACTCATTTCCACAAAGCCCAACGGTTTCTCTCGACCACTGGCACCCACTTCATTATCTTCATGATCATCATCTTCATGATCTGCTTCAACCGTTACCCGATTGTTCAACTTTTTGCTCCATATCGCATACGACATCATTTCGTTTATCAAATATTAAGTTACTCAGTTTGATCCAGCTTCTTCTGTTGAACCATATGAAGCTTGATTCCAAATAGTCAATGGACTGACAAATTTTGGTGACTGACAAATTTTGGTGAAATAATTTTTTTTTATCAACACTCGTCATCTCCGTTAAATTTTCAAAAAAATATATGAACAAATTTTGTTTCAAACTTAATCTACAATTGTTTTTGTTACAATCGTTTTTCGTAGATGCTATATACTCGTAACTACAAAATATGTATTTGCAAAAAACGGAAAAGCTCACACGGAAGCTGCAACTTCCGGCAAAAACTCACTAGGAGGTAATTTTGTGTGCGATCCCTGTCAATACACACTAATACAGCTACACGCAATAAAAAAGGTAAATTAATAAAAGTGGTCTAAAAATGAATAATCAAAGCGGTATAACAAATTTCCACGTGTTTTTATTTGTATTTAAACCAATTTTCTTAATTAAAACAAGGAATTCAACAAAATAAATCTTAATTCAAAATTTCACCACAGATATTTTACACAGATTGGGAATATGAACGTAAAATTAAAAGCATAAACGTCTTGATGTTTGATGTTTTCTTTGGTTTCTATTATAAACTATTAATTGGGTTTTCGGACAAAAAAATTTTCCCAATACATGATATACACAATTCTATTCAGGGAAATTTTTGCAATTTTATTTACTAAAATTTTTAAATTTTTGCTGTAAACAAATACCCAATGTTACTTTCTTTTATGTAGTAAAATGAAATATAATAAACATAACAAATTTCGAAATCGAGATTCTTGCAGATTTACTGGCCAGATTAAATGACTGTTGGTTCTCTACACCACAGACGAATTAATTGAACGAAATTTCACTCATAAATTGGAAGATCCCAATGATTTTTGGCCGAAATCGGTTCACCAGAAGTGACAGCTTCCACAGGAGCTTTCTCGTTTTTTTCTTCTTTCAAATATTTTGAAAAGTCTATCAGTTTCGAGAAAAATGACTATGAGCTTAAAAATTAAAATAAAATTTGTAACATTACCGTTCAAGATCAGTTTTCCACAATTTAAGCGGAAATTGCAATTTTTAACAAAAAGCCGTTTCTTCAACAAAAATTCGGCCCCTGTACAGCCCAGGTAGACTGATTGATCGGGATGAAACTTAATCACTAAGCTTGTTCTACAAATTGGGCGATCCCAGTGAGTGTTGGCCGAAATTGGTTTCCCGGAAGCGGGCTTGGAGCGTTTTATTTTAATTTTTCCCACCGGAAGTGACAGCTTCAATAAGAGCTTTCTCGTTGTCAAAATGCATAATTTTGAAAAGTATATCATTTTACGAGAAAAAATTAATTTTGCAAAAAGTGCCAAGATGGCGAGTTTTGTGAAAAATATTTCATTGGATTGATTGGATCGGAGTGAAACGTATTAGTTATGCTATTTCCATAAATTGAAGGATCCCTGTGTTTTTTGCCCTGTGAGATCGGCCCAGCGGAACGGCGGCTTCTATAGGAGGTTTCTCGTTTTTACAAATATTTTGAAACTGTACAGTATTTACGAAAAAAACAAGTAAAATAAAAAGGTTGTAAATTAAATTTCAAACAAAATTACTTCAGACCATATTTTATTTTTTACCGGAAATGACGAGTTTTAAAAAAACTTTATTTTACCAAAATTTGGTACGTCTACATACCAGGCGGATTGACTATTCGGAATAAAAAAAATTGCAAAATTAGGAGATCCATGCGAAATGTGAAGATTAATTTTTTTAATAAGGGTTGACCTTGTTAATTTTCTGAAATTTAAGCAAAAATAATGATTTTTGATTAAACAAGACAATTTTTATCAAAAATTCGATAGCTTAAGAATTGAAGCTTTAGCGTTTTAGAAATTAAGTATGGTGTATCCGAAATCTATGAATATCAGTCGTAAAATAAACTCGGATGTTGCTCACAATAATTACATCCCCTCCATTATTTACTCTCAAGTACCAATCTACTAACATGTTTAATTTAAAATTAACAGTTACAAGTTAGTTCATTAATGATAATAATATAATTTATATGTTATTCTCATATGTTACATTTTTGCAATAATTGTTTCATTAATGAATAAATTATTATCATACAATAATAGTTAATGATTAGATTCAATTTTTGGAAAATGTAAGAAATGAGAACAATACATAAATTCCATTATTTTCATTAATGAAATACACTTAGGTTTCTTGAATTTTACGTTCTTAAGCAAAAATATTCCGAATGTATTCCCAATCTGTGTATATTATCTGTGGCGAGAACAATTATTAAAACTTAGCAATTTTTTTTTAATTCAGATTTTCTTGAATCGTGTAGGCTACTAATATAAACGGAAACAAAAATTAAAAAATTTGTGTCATGTTTTTGTGTTTTGGATTTCGCTTCAGAACCTACTAGATTTCATAAATTATTTCGTTTGTTGTTTCTTCCGTTTCGCTCAAGCATCTAATAGTAAATGAAAATAATTTTACACATACATATAGTAGACAAGTGCTGCACTTGAGATTTGCGTGGAATTGTAAGTACTGCTTGAATTTTAATTGAGGACGCACTGCTATAATCGGCTAATTTAAATAATGTTTAACTATTTAGCAAATATTTAAAATTATGGTGGTAAGTTGAAAAATATTCTGTGCATCAACTTATATTTTTGCTATAATGTAATATGCCGTTAATTTGGCAGTTTTCAAATTAGTTTATATATGTTTTGCGATTCTGATTTTTAAACATACATTGTATAAATTAAAAGCCCAGTCGACCAAAATAATTAACTTAACCAATCCACGCAAAAAAACAAAATCATTCTGTGAGAATACAAACAACTATTATTTTCGAATTTATTGATCTATATAATTTGATTGAATGTCAAAAAGAAAAATGAAAATTTATCGTATTTTTTAAAAACTGCTGTACAATTTTTAATTTTAGTGGATGTTTTAGTTTTTAATTCCCCATCAAGTTTTATTGCGGAAAATAATACGAGTATATAACCCCTAAAATTATTAAATAAATAAATAAAAACTTGAATTCTATTTATTTATTTAATCATTTTTTTTGTATACGATTTATATATATATTTATATAATTAATTACAAATCAATATTAATATTTTAGCACAACCAAACAGTACAATAAATTAACTATTTTTTATCTCCTTTCTCCTTTTTTTTATTTTCCATTTCAAATGTAATAAAATTGAAATATATAAATGTTCATGGATAACTTTGGAATATATCAACAACAACAACAACAACATTGTAGGAATGGAACGATTATAATCTGCGATGGAACGATTCGGAGTACGGTGGTGTTAAGGATTTACGGATAACACCGACAAAATTATGGAAACCTGATGTTCTTATGTATAACAGGTAAGACGATTTTCCATTATATTTTATTATTAAAACATAAAATATTAAAAAAGATAAAAATATTATTATCTACGAGCATATAATATTTTTAATTATATAAAATATAATTATAACAAAAGAATATATATATAAATGTAGAAAAAATGCTGGTATAAAATTTAAAAGCAAAACAGAATAAATATAAATAAATAAATAATAATTGAATTATTAATTTTTATTATAGTTAAATTTTTTGTTATTTCCTTTTTATAATTATTATTATATATTTTTTAAATGTTAATTTATTATTTATTACTGTTGGTGGTAGATTTACGTTTCGGTTTTTATTTTACAACAATTGTTATTTTAACACTAAAAGGATTTAATGCTGTATAAAATATTATATACCATGTCATTGTTTAACTTTAAATAATGTGAGGGTTACAAAAAATTTGGTTTAATGATCAAAATTTGATTTATCTACCAAAATTAACCACAATGAATTTATTTAATCCAAAAAATAATCATAAAATGGGACAGTTTTTTGTGTATTTGGGTCTTGGATGCTATGTACATATACATAAATTGGTGTTTTGGATGATAAAATTTGAGTGCGGAAGTGAAGACAAGCGTGTGAGAATTTTTATTTTGTGTCGAAATACTTACAAAAAATGTATCCGTGGAGACGATAAAGCCCGAATAGACATTTCTAGTTAACTTGTTTAACATAAATAAATCTGTGATCCAATACGAGGTACTTTTCCAATTGGAATTCTCATTGGGATTCATGCGTCACAACTGTCGTCTTCATATGACATTTGTGTTCAGTATTCATTGAGATTTCACCATGAAAAGACTTACGCGAGAACAATTTATTTCAAAAATCAGTGTTCAGTGAAAAATTGTATTCGTGCTCTTCGACCATTTTATGTTGTTCATAATCATATAACTGAACCACTTTAGAACCACTTTTTCATTATTTGATATTCATCAGCCGACTAGAGTGCCTACAAGTCGATTTTTTGTGAATATTGCTAACCGCAATCAATCAATTCGTTGCCATTCTCAAGCTCTGGGTCTCTCATATGGCACATTGTGGCCTATGTTGAAGAGAGATCTTGGTTTGAAGGCATACAAAATAAAGCTTGTTCAATAATTGAAGCCGGTTGACCTTTCTTTGCGTCACCGATTTGGTTTATGGGCGTTGAAACAGAAACGGACCCTTGAATTGACCTCCAAGATCTTGTGATCTAACGCCGTTAGATTACTTTTTATGGGGGTATCTGAAATTGCTTGTTTATATCGATAAAACACAATCGATTCCTGCATTAAAAGCGTACATAACACGCGTAATTAACGAAATATCGCCAAAATGCTCGAAAATTGGGCTCATAGAATGGATCATCTAAAGGCCTAGTTATATAGACGAACCGAAACGAAAATGTACTGATAGATTGATTTCAATTTCTTTTCGTTTCGTTTTCGCTCGAAGTTCACAATGATTGATAGTATTTGTTGTAATTTCCATAGGTTGTGAATATTTTTTGCGATTTTGTTTACTGGGGCTTGTTTTTTTTATCAAACGTCAAACACAAAAAATTAAAATGGCAGAGATACCTAATAATGAAATTGATTCGGAGATTTTAATAGAAAATGTTAGAAAATACGAAGAATTGTCATATAATTCTAAAACATAAATTATTTAAAAACAATATACATAAGGGTGGTCTATGCTCAAAAATAGCAAATTCAAGATCCATCCATCGATTCGGCTATATAACCATCACAAATTGGCATTTCGTTTCGGTCCGTTCAGTTGCGGACAACATTTAAAATAAATTATTTTCAAACATTAAATGTCATAAATCGAACTTACGTCACAAATACAATTTTTGATTATTAAATTGATTTTAATGTGTTTTACTTCAAAAAAAAACTTCCGGATCCTTATTGGATCACCCTTTAGAAAACACTTTATTCTTATTGTGTTTTGTCGTAAACGAGCGACGACGGTTGCGAGCCATTTCATTAATTAGCTTTGATAAAAATTACCGCTTGCCTCGGTTTAACTGAGGCTGTCTGTTACATACCTATTTTCCGAAAGCTTTTGCACAACCAAGAAATTCGAGTCGAATTCCCTCTAGCGTTCTTACTCGGCTCAATGCGACGTATGCCTGACCTGGAGCGAAGACTTTTGAGCCTAAGTTTGGAGAAATTTAACTATCCGTGGCTCTATGATGTGTTCGCTAATCTCAATAAAAGTTATTGCATCACCTTTGCACCGACAACAAGCGTGAAAGTTTTTGGCAATCCTTCAGTCTTGTTCATATATTCTGGGATGAGCTTCCCGGTATCAACTTTGCTGTTGTCCTTGGTAGCGTCGGAGATTCGATCAACTGCTCGAAGGTTCACCAATTGTTTGCCTTGTTGGACGTGGTATTGGAGAGTCTGAGCGTTGTGCTCGCTGACAAGCGCGTTTGTTAGATCAATTCGGAGTGCTTTTGAAACTGCAAACTCGCCAGTGTGATGTTTCCCGACTTTATCAAGAATAATTTTGACGTGATCCACCTTTAATTCACCAACTCGCAAGTTATTCAGGACGTTGATTTCGCATATTTTGAAGGAAGGCGCTACCTCGAACTGGCGGGAGTTATATTAAATCGCTAAATAGTCAAATATTTATGCCGCCAAAGAGTTCCGAACCGGTTTTCAGCTGTTGTAACCATGGAAATCTCGTCCAGGATTAGAAACTCGTTGTTACGTTATTGCAGTCGCAAATGTTTGAAGTAAACGCTGGTGAGATTTGGCAACCTCAGCAACCGGCAATTTGAACACTGAGTGTAGAGTACGACCAGAAATCAGTTTAGCTGCGGCACCAGTAAGCGCACCAACTTTCACCGAATCCTTTTCTCTATTGTAAGAACACCGAATCTGCTATAAATGCACGCACTGAAACCATTCAGAGGAAGAATTTTTGTAAAGAATTTAACATTATTAGTATTCAATTCAGAAACAGCCCCATCGAAGTATGGTTCTTGAATTACACAAAAATACGTATGCAAAACAGAAATTAACTTCTCTAACTCAAGATAAGCTGACTAACATGGTCAGGTACTGCAGGGAAACGTTTGAACAAGTACTGATCTCAAGAGACTTCTGGTCAAACCAAAAGACAATCGCTTTGGATTTTGCATCGAGTATGTAGCAGACTACTTTCCATCGTTTAGTTGACATATTTGAGTTCGTCCGACTAATCCTGGTTAATATAAATGGAACATCAATCAATGTAATATCATAAGTAGTATCAATCAATCCGACTGCTCTATAGAGTCTACCACTTCCGGTGAACCGATTTTGGTCAGAAATAACTGGGATCTCCGGATTTATGGAAGAAGCTTAAAAATGAGGTTTCACCATGATCAGTCAATCCGTCTAGGCTGTAGAGAGAACATAGTCATTTAGTTATAAATATCGAGGCCAAAAAGCTTCATGACGATTACTATACCTTATTTTTCTACGTAGCAGAAAATAAAACTGTTTTTTGTCATCGACCGTCATTTCCACTTAAATTTTGGAAAATTGATTCCGACTGATATTATTGTAAATTTAATTTTGAATCTTTTCTTCATAGTAGGTTTTCTCATAAAACAATACTTTACTTATTAACATACTTCATAATATTTGCAAAAAACGAAGTAGCTCCTATGGAATGTGCCACTTCCGGTAGTACTATTTCGACCAAATATTACTGGAATCTCCCAATTTATGGGAAATACTTAAGTATGAAGTTTTATCTCTATCAATCAATCAGCCTGAACTGGACAGGGGTGAATTTTTGTTGAAAACCATTTTTTGCTCTAAAAACGACATTTCCGCTTAAATTTAGGGAAACTGATCTGGACCGATATTATAGCTAAATAAATTTGTAATGTAAATCACATTTGTATTCTTTTAATGCAATGTCGTTTTTCTCGTCAAGGATACACTTTCCAAAATATTTGTAAAAAACTAAAAGCTCCTATGGAATCTGCACTTCCGGTAGTACTATTTCGACAAAAAATCACTGGGATCTCCCAAATCGTCCTCAAAAAATAAAATGAACTACCAAATTCAGTAATTGAAATAATTGCCATTTTAGGAGTAGTTGAACGATCGCCTGAGGAACGAAATGTTAACAATTTCCCGATATTAACTCCAACTGTGAACGAATGTGTCGCATTTACGAAAAATGAACTTGAAATCTATGAAATTTCGCGAAACATTGGACAAAATAATTTGAAAACTTTTCTTCAGTTCTTCTCGTATCCAGTTGACGTTTTTGTTGATGAAGTTTACCTGTACAGATTTTATTTCATTAAGTTTTATTCGCAATTTCTTCGTCCATCTCTTCGTCGGGAAAGTTTGGTTCATTTTTTCCGGTATTCCTGGAATTTGTTTTCGTGTTTTATTTCTAAATCTTTGTACCTCCTTAGCTATTTTACATCCCCGCTAGTTTGCGGGATGTGGCTACTTGCAATTAAAACATATTGCAGTAATATCTTTACTAATCGGTCATACTTGGGTGTAATGCTATCCGGCACATTTCACGCATCTAGTCTCTCTTTGGCAATATTTCTGAATATGCTTAAAAACTTGACTTTTTTGCACTGCGGTATAAGGCCGCCACTTTTTCAATAACTCTATTTTAACTCTGATGTTAAGTATTGCCATGATATTATACACTATTTGTTTGTTATTAAAACTGAGCATAAATAGTAGAAACCCTCTTTTATTGTTTGGAACTACTTGTTAATTTCCAAATTTGTTTTCTTCTTAATTATGTTTATAGTATTTTCTAGCTAATAGCCTTTCGGTTGAGTTCCTGAATAAATTCCTCTTTTGCACAGGTTGGGTGAGAACCTCTAATCATAACTTTGATTGGACGATCATTCTTGGCCTCGTAGGTAAACTATGATACTCCTCGGGATATATATAGTTTACCTACGAGGGACAAAGTAACGATTACGTTAACGTAACTTGTTCCTTGATTTTGTCATTAATTCGTGGCATCAAATCTAAAATATCAGATATAGAAAAAACATTACAACCCAATGAAGGAAAGCAAATAATATTACGTCTAAAGGAATCCACTATAAACAGGCTTAAACCCTATGAAACAAGAACACCAATGTTTCTCGCTACTGTCCTTGATCCTCGTTTTAAGAAGGGAGGGTTTAATACGATTGACGAACAAAAACAATGCAAGACGGATGCAGAACCATCAACATCTAAAGGAAGCCAAAATAAGAGCCGTTGGGCGAATTATAGACATTAGACAATATTTTGAGAAACCTGTCATCGCAAAAATGAATGCTGCTTCATATTTTGGAAGTGATCAAATAGGCGACTCAAAGAAATTGCAGAAGTATATCTTTGCATTTCAGCAACATCCGTTCCTTCAGAGAGGTTGTTCTCAAGAGCCGGGCAAGTCATAACAGAGCGCCGAAATAGGCTTAAAGAACAACGGATAAATGAATTATTATTCATAAGGCAAAATGAATTTTATTTTAAATAAAACCTAATTTCTTTATGTAAATGAATATTAGTTAGTACTAACCTTGATTTGTCTGAAATATAAATAGTGCTGCAATAGTGTGTTTTATTTATTTAATTTTTGCCCCCTAAAAATGTTAAAATTATCGATAGTAGCAATAGTTTTTCGTAAATTAATCGACACTATAGAAAAGAGAGACTATCGATGGTTAACGTACGCTATTTTAAAGGTTTCAGAGTCTGCAACATTAATTTTCCAGACGACATTATTTAGAGATAAGTCTGAAACCGAGTTCATAATCGATTGTTTAGTGGAATAAATTTATATCAGTTTTTATATAAAGTTTTCTGGCGAGGGTTGGTTAACTTTTTCCTTTTCTTGTTCTTTTTTCCGGTTTAACATTCAGTTTGTCTCTTCTTTCTAATTCATCTACATCCGTATGGAACGGATTAATATCATCATAGATTGCAGGTTTAGGTGTCATTTTCCTTCTCGTACTGAAACATATGTTCAGTTAAAGATCTATCTTGATAATTTTCAGCTTTATCCAAATGGGTTAAGCAATGATTGGCCCACCCCAGAATCCATTAGGCTAACCGAAGAATGTTGATTTGGCAGCATCTCTGCTGCTGTAGCAACTGGGTATTTCATTTCGTATTTGTTGCTCATTGCTTATTTTTGCCAAGTTATACCACTGGTATTTTGGTACTCACCCCCGCGACGTGGGAGTGGCTACTAGGTGATGCCTAGGTTTACACAGAGACATCCGAGGCCCTCTGGGTACCATGGGCTAAGAGGCAAACGAAAATTTTAAATTTAAAAAAAATTGGCCTCTTCTTTTAAAAAAATGCATGAAGGTGATCGATTTACAAACCCTTTTTAAACAATAATGTCGCAAATTTTATAATTTAATTCCAAAATTAAATTTTTGATTTTCACTCAATACCGAAAATTACCGGAACGGACGCGAATTTAATCTTGTTATGGTTACGAAATCTACCATCAATTTTATATTTATTATTTTTTAAGTATTTCATTTAAATTAAAATAATGTAGTCTATTAAATCCAAATAAATAACAAAAATAACAATTTATACCAGCAGGCCAAAATATTATTACAAACGTTAGGTCTGTAATAAATAAAAAACCAATAATGATAAATAATATATTATCCAATATACTACAACAACTAAAATTTAATAATGTGTGCTTTAATTATTGTGTTTTATTTGAGTTAAACATTTTTATTTATTTTACCAAAATAATAACAAAAATAATTTTTAATGCGAAATTAACAAAAATAAAATATTTATTATCTCTGTAATGTTATTTTTAAAGCAGTAAATTTTCAACTTTATACGCTTTTAATCATTACACATATTTGAGAAATGCTGTTTTAAAATACATTTACCAAAAAATAAATATGTAAAATAAAATATTAAATAAATTATAATTTAAATTTTTATTTTTTGTTGTTTCCTGTTAATTATTATATTATAACTTTATATATTATATTGTGTGTGCTTTTTATTAATTTATAATTTTAAATTTTTATTTATTTAAAAAACATAATATTTTAAAATAAATTAAATTAAAAAATATTTAAAAATTAAAAAAAATTGAGGTAAGAATTTTTTTGTCTCCCGTTTCGTTTGTGCAATTATTCATATATTCCATACACCCCAATATTTTTGTTTTAATTAAATTAAAGTTGTTATATAAAAATATTAATAAACTTTTATTATTTTTATATAACATTTTATTATATGCAATACCACAAAAAATTAATAACAATTTTTTTATTATTATATCCTAATGTCTTGTTTAATTACTAAACTATAATATATACATTAAATTTTATCTCTCTATTTTTAATTATATTTATTATATTATACCAAAATAAACCAAAATTAATCAAATAAAAAAAAACAATTTAATAAGAGATTTAAAGAGTAGTTCACGTGCACAACACTAATATAATATAATAAAATATCTATGTTTTTTTTTCTTTGGCCATAAAGAAGATAAAACATACGTACGTTTATAAAAGAAAATATATGGGCTAGTGGGAAGGTACAACGTCAGCTTGCCGTTATTGTTGGACCTACAGCTATATTTGTATAGCTATAGTATATTTTCATCATTTTATGAGATATTTATACATATTTTTTTAATGTACGCAACATCATATCCATCAAAATATACGTCACCGCAACATCCACGCGAATTTAAAAAAAAAACTAGATAAAATAACGACAATCATAAACTAATAAAGATAAAATAAATAAATTAAAATTTTTATTTTATTTTAATTAGTAAACAATAATTTATATTGGCCTGCTAGCAAAATCTTTCATCGAACCAAATATCTCATATCAAATGATGAATTAAAACGATTCAAATCCCTCATGATACAAAATACGTCAATCAACAAATAAATTGAATATAATTGGAAATATAAAAGTTTTAATTTTTTTTTTTTGATCAGATAAAAATTTTTATAATAATTAATTAATTAAAAACAATAATATAATGATATAATATTAAAATATATGTAGGTACATCACTCATGTACATACAAATGAAATTTATTTTATATAATTTCGTTTAATCTATACATTATTGAAACGACACAAACACAAATCAATTAATTATTCACAGAAATTAAAAGAGTATTTGATTCTTAACTAACTTGTGTGGAGGCAGGATATTTTGTAAGGGGTACAAAAAGGAAACTAATCAGGTATTTATCAGGATTGTACTCATACCTCATACGTTCATGAAAGTTTTATTCCAGAGACAAAGGGGACTAGGACAAACAAGTTTCCCAATAGACGATTCTTTTTTGTAATTATCAGTCAGTACGTTAAGTAGCGTAAAAATTGATAGTTGCGCATTGTTCCTTTTAAATTCTAAAAATTTCAGTTATTTCTATTTAATTTTTTTAAAAATATTAAACTTTTCTTCAATGCCAACACTTAATATCTTCGGATTGGCTTTTGAACTCTATTGCTTCCTATTATGTAAAATAATATGGTAAAATTAAAAATAACAATGGAATCTGTGATTTAAAAAATTATTTTAAAACTACAATGTTAAATTTGTTACTATTCCACACTCCTAAAACTTACATGTGAGTGCTATTTTTAACAATTTTCGATAATAAGTATGTTAAACATTTCTTATTAAAAAAACCAAAATCAACGAAATTCGAGATATTTCAATATTCCTCAAAAATAAATTATTAAATAAATTCAACTACCGTAAAAAGTATAAGAAAGGTATAAAGTGCAGAGAAAAAAACAATTTACAATTATTCCATATTTTATTTTTAAAATAACACATTTGTTTCTTAAAATAACTAATCTACTTCATTAGATGTTAAAAAATTCAAAAATTCTTATGTATGCCATTGGACAAAACACGCGCAATAAATAAATTATTATTTAGGATTTTAAAAAAAAAACGTTAATTTTTTAATATTTCGTTGTAAATCCTCGATTTACAGCCCTACACCGTCTTGGCATTGATTCGATTAAATTAATTATGGTAATTTCTGAAACTCCCAACCAAGCTTTTTCGACCCTTCGCAATTTATTCGTCCTTATTTCTGAGGTTATCGCGGCGAACCTTTCTATTTACGATCTCCCATAAATTTGGGCTGGCCAGTCCAAAACTTCAATTTTAACCAGTTTTTAACGATTCGAGAGGTGTATTTCGAGTCGTTATCATATTAAAATCGCCACCTAAGTGGCATCATCCCTCGCTGCGTATGATAGCATAACGTTTTCTAGTATTGATTATTTGATTCATAGTATTACTTATTCAATGAATCGGACCTGAAAAACAACCCCAAACCATTACGTTTCCTCCTCCAAATTTTACAGATTTTATATAATATTTCGGATCAAAACGTTTTCAAAACGTCTTACGTGACAAATTTCATCGTTACCAACTAAATTAAATTTAGATTCGTCGCTGAATAACACGGTCGATCATTTATTTACATCCCAATTACCATATTTACGTGCAAATTGCAAGCGTCTTCTTCTGTTGGTTAAATCTCTGAAATAAATGGCTTTTTGGCTGGCCGTCGTGCAAAAAGTTTAGCTTTAAGCGCTTGCCTTCTTACTGTACGGTTGGTGACGGACAATCCTAGTTGACCTACCAATATGGTCGACGACATAAAAGGATCTCTTTTGATAACGTTACTAAAATTTTTTATAATTCGGGATATTGTGGATTTATGCACTCCATACTTCTCGGAAATGTGATTTTGCTGCATAGCAGCACGAAAATCTTGTATAATTTTTCCCTTGAAGACACTGTTATACGTATTGCCCGCCATTTTAGAAATATGTGTATCCAAAAACACAAAATCCAATAATTTCGTAATGCACTTTTGACCTAAAGGTTTAGAGCAAACTGAATATTTTTCGCCACATGGTCTAATTTAAAAGACAAAACTGGGCTTTGATAAGTTGCATTTGTTTTATCCAGCGCTAATTTGAGAACGAATTCAAAATTAGCAATGAGAGAAACAATTGAGGTTGGTTATGAAGAGTATTCTGATTTACTAACACGTATGAATATTTAGAGAAATAAAAACAAATTATAGCTGCAACTGTTTTAATTTTTTTCAAATTGATTAAGTAAGCCTTTTGTCCGACACTGTATCTACGACACGTCTGCAAAATATATGGTTTTTCTGAGTAAAACTCGACTACTTTTGATTGTTAGTGTATGTCTTTCAGGCCAATAACAAAACACCACAGGAATTCCAACAAAATTCCACCATGTTGAGGTATTTAACATCGGTCTGATTTATCAAACGGCTTATATACCGTTTGAATATGAGTGAGTCTTATTTAAGCCAACAGCCAAACATCAATAATGTTCTGGTATGAACCTGCTGATTACGACATTTTTGAGAAAAACTTGCATTAGTTCCGTCTAATCTTTGCGAGTGAATACCATTTATTCCAACAACAAGCGTAGTGATAATTTTTAAGGGTTGAACCTATCAAACAGCGTAAGTACCATTACACATGGAATTGCTCAATACTATTATTTTAAATTAAAACTCGCATATTTATGATGGTTCCGTTTGATTTTGAATTTTCAGAAGGTGCCAATGAATGTTTCATACGATTCATACGCCGTTTAGAAGATCAGACCCGTTGTAGTTACCTCTATATCAAGCCATTTTAGACCAATCTCTGTCTTGTGATGTCCAATAATTTGCCTGAATGCAATTCATTCAAAAACAAAACGGAGCCAATGGACGTTTTGCTAAAAAACATCGTACCGAGTCCATATTGAAACGGTATATGCTCTAATTGTTAATCTATACACTTCTCCCAGCGATACTCGTATCTCTTCAACTACTCATTCGACGAAAATCTTTCTTCTCCGAGCGCAATTTTTAGCTTAGGGAACAAATAAAACTCCCTTGGGGCTAGATCTGGTGAGTAAGGAGGATGACCAAGATGTTCAAACTGTAATTCGGCACATTATCTTGGTGGAGCAAGAATTTTTTTCTGCAAATGTGGCCGTTTTTCCACCGACGAAACAGCCTTTACCGTTTTTGGAGCCGATTCCCCTTGGCGGTCCACTATTTTGACTGAAATTTTGATTCTGACATGTAATGGTGTATCAAAGTTTCATCAACAGTAATTAGCCGGCGCTAAAACTGATGTATTG
Organism: Nephrotoma guestfalica; assembly: GCA_963691935.1. NCBI lineage: Eukaryota > Metazoa > Arthropoda > Insecta > Diptera > Tipulidae > Nephrotoma > Nephrotoma guestfalica. The sequence continues at coordinate 137,093,488 of OY829913.1, read as the reverse complement.
GGCCTAAACTGCACCAACAGAGCGTTGGAAATGTTTATTCGAACACGTTTCTGGTCTAAAGTGAGCGAAATACTTGCCCCTAACTTATAATCTTTGTACATCACAGCCTTTTTTTCTCGGAACTTTAATTCGACGCGGAACTTGGTCGATGTTATCATCGTTGATTGCAGTTTTAGGATGTCCCGAATGTTCATCGTCACCCAACAACAACTTTGCGTTCAAAAAGGGCGATATTTCATTGAGTATCTTTCAACGCATGCGCAAACACACCCCCCACTTTTGTTGACGAATGCTGCCATCTTCATGTTGAGGTTGGGAACTTTTCAAACGACCCTCGTAGTTACTTCTTTTTGGTAAAATTTTGGTCACAATCTCTGTGATGTTCTGTGATTGCCCTGGAAACCAAAAGTATCAATAAAAGTTTTGCACAAAAAAATTATACTGAGCGCATATTGAAACCCTATACACTCCGTTTAATAGGTCAGACCTCTGTGATATCCAGAAGGAGCCAAAAAATTTAACCCTGAAAATCGTACTCAGAAAGTTCATATTGACAGGTCAGAGCCTTTGTAGTTACTTCTATACGGTTTCTATACGATTTGGCGCAATTTCTGGCCTAAATGTGACTGATTCAAATTTTTGGAAGTTTTGCTCAAGAAATTCGTACTGAGCAAGTCCATAGAGAAACAGTGCATACGCCGTTTGACAGCTCAGGCTCAAATGAGTTACTTCTAAATAGTTATATTTTGATGCTATCTCTGTGATATCCCGTTATTGACCATAATGAGAAACACTCAAAAAATCTAAAAAATTGGTTGAAGCTTTACTCAAAAAAGTAATTGTTCTGTGCAAATCCATAAAGAAATGGGATTGATAGCCCAGACTCTTAGGAGTTTCTTCACTATGTTGCGTTTTGATACAATCTCTGAGATATCCCATTACGAAATTCACTCAATAATATAAAAAATCAAATAGAATTTTGCTCAAAAAAATAGTCGTATCGAGCAAATCGATATTGAAAAAAAGTCGTTTAAAGTCGTTTACCAGGCCATCGTCTTAGGAGATTGTTCTAAATGGTTGTATTTTTGTGGAATCTCTAGTATAAATTAATTGACTCACATATTAGAAGAAGACAATGTAAGTTTGGCTCGAATCTTACTGAGCAATTCTATAGAGAAATAGTACGAGGGCTGCCCTAAAAGTTTTTAGAAAAAGAAATAAAAAATTTAAATTTTTCATCAAAAATTGCTTTATTGTTTTTCAAAATATTTGCCTTTAAGATCTATACACTTTTGCATACGCTCAAACCATTTCTTGAAACACTTTTGTCAGTCCGAAGTTGATAGCTCCAAAACATGGTTTATGAACGCTTCAGGCGATAAAAATTGTTGTCCACGCATCTTATCTTTGATTGTTGGGAACAGGAAGAAGTGACCCATCAATTCGATCGTTTGAGTGTTCAAATACTCGCTTGTTTTATGTGATGTGTGTGAGCTTGCATTATCGTGATGCAAAATGGTTCGCCGGTTTGGGTTGTTTTCTCTCAATTTGTTGAAAACCTCAAGCAAACAAATGGTCGTATACCAAGTTGAATTGACATGACCGGTTTTCGTGAAGAAACACGCTACTATTTGCTTCCCAACGCTCCGAGTTCGCACAACTTTTGTTGGTTTTTTGAATTGGAAGATCCAAACAGTTGCTTGCCTTATTCTTTCCGGCTCACACGCATATATGCATGACTCGTCACCTGTCACGATCTTGTATACGTTTTTGGAGGTACTTCCAACGAATTTTTCAAGCATTTGACGGCACCAATCGACACGAACCTTTTTTTGTGCGTCGTCAATAAGTGTGGAATCCAACGTACACATAGCTTCCGCACAAATGTTCATGTAAGGTCTTATGTACTCTGATGTTACTAATGCCTAGGCATGCCTCGATTTCACGATAAGTTACATGACGATCCTCTTCAATTAGTTTTCTCACAGCATCGATATTTACTGGCACAACAGCTGTTTTTGGACGACCTTCACGAGGCTCTCTTTGAGTGAACGTCGTTCGCGTTTAAATTCATTGTACCAATTATAAACACTAGCCAAGGATGGTGCTTCGTCGCCAAAAGCCGAATGAAATGATTCGAAGCACTGTTGTTGAGTTAGCCCTTTTCGATAATCGTAAAAAATCATAACACGAAAATTTTCACGTGAAAAAACAATGTTGCGATGCGAACTGGCAGATGACTTCTAAGAAACATAACCTCCAAAAATGTTACACTTTTTGACTGACATAGGGATTTGCATCGGAAAACACTTTATTATCATTTTCTAAAAACTTTTATGACAGCCTATGTATATACATATGTCGTTTGACAAGGCACTCTCTTAACATAGCTGCTTCTATATAGTTTCATTTTCATGCAATCTTTATTTATCCAAAAATCTAAGAAAGCCAATGGAGTTTTACTCAAAAAAAATCGTATTGGGCCCATATTGAAACGGCATATACTCCGTGTGACAGCTCAGACCCATAATAGTTATATAGTTTATCTGAATGAAATCCACTCAAAAATCAGGTGTCAGGAAAATGGTAATCAAAAAATTGTATTGAGTAAGTCCAAATTGAAACAATGTGTAGTCGTAGACAATTATCAGCAAAGGCGACTAATTTAGTTTGTGACAAGTCTGACGTGAATCATTTATGATGACATGTCTGAGATGAGTCGTATCTGAGAAGTCATACACGAATCATATGTGACATGCAAGCTCAAAAAGTAAGTTATATACATGACATGTCTCACACTACTCAGTCTTTGATCGTTGACAGACATTGGACACATCATTTGAGAAACAAATGTGATTTGTCATAAATTAATCGTTTAATCAACATACATCGCCAAACACCAAAAAATAAGCTGTTTTCCTTGTCGTACCCATTTAGAATAAAGAAATAGAAACGTACGTTAAGAGTAAGAAATAGAAATGTATGTTTATCGTAAAATAAAATTCACATGGATGTTGACAAATTTCCAACCGGGAGTTTGCATTTGATTCTCTGCAGTTGCACAGAATGAATTAAGAGGTGAGATTACCTAGTAGTTGGAGTCTTTCAAGTAGGGTGACTCGTATAAATTAAATATTTCTGTCGCCAAACTACCGAAATGCTAAATGCTTCATGTAAATACGTGAAGTAAACACCAATTGATTTATTTACTATATTAATTCCTCCAGTAAATATTAAACACTTCCTAATGGGGTTAATGCTCATAAAGAAATCGCACGTGTATGCGTTAAATACAATAACCTAAACAAAACAATTTTTGTGAAACTGACCAGTCACTCATCCTCAACGCACAAATTTTCGAGAAAGCTGTAATATTGATTGCTCTGCATTTTTCTAAATCCACACGGAGGTATAAAAACTCGGATCGAACTAATCAACGAAACATTTTTTCAATGATTTTTTCATGATCAATATATTTTCGTGGCTGCCCTATATCTTAGTTATTGGATGATAACTATTTTTCACAATATGTATAAACAAATAATTAGCTGAAATTTATTTCCGGTATTCTACGCCAAGCTGTCGTATTGTGTTACTCCACACAGTGAGTGCGTCGACACGATGAGTTTTTTTTCGTCTCTTACGTTTTCGTCTATAAACAAAATTTTAATGTGGAGTCTTTTGCAGCACGTTTGCAGCAATTATTAAAACGTCATTCGCCAAATCATTTTAAGATTTTCGAACCGATTATGAAGATTGCTTCTCGTTCTCAACTCTAATGAACGAGCTATGCAAATTATAAAAATGATTATATTTTCAAATATAAGTAATTTCAACTGGTCTTGTTGGGACTCGCGTGAAATCGTCCATTAATAAACATACTGAAGTTGAAAGATGTTTGCCAGTTGAATGATGTATCGCAGTCAGAAGACGTTTGCAATTTGATACAAATTTGGAAGCAGCCGATTACCAGGAAAATATCTATACACGGAAAGAATAGCTATATATGAAGTTTTAGATGGCATTATGAACTTCGCATCCTGTATAAATGAGCTTATATGCTCAATAGGGGGTGTGGAGTTCACGAAATTGTTTGTCAATAAATAAATAAACAGTAATTATACAAAAGGCAAAATGTGAATTTTTAATGTGCGATCTCGGTGCAAACGGATTTCTGATAGCTGGATACTTTTTCATAGCAGTATTTATGTCAAACTAAAGAATAAATCACTTTATTCGACCAAACGGAAAGCAAGAGCATGCAAGACATAGATGCTGAAAATATGAAGAATTCAAGCGTCGAAGCAACGGCAACTAGAGATAAAGTTAAAGACTACTTTGTAACGAAGGCAAAGTACAATGGCAACACAAGTTTGTTTATAGTCCCATTAAAATAAGAATACATTTGTTATGAAAATTCATCATATATTACTTACCGGGGTTTTCTCTAGTATATTGCTTACTGATGTTCTAACATTTTCCTGATCTGATCAGTTAAAGCAGACAGTAAATGATACTCGTAATACCACAATGTTGAAAATTATGAAAATTTGGGCGCAAGTTATTTACTTTTTATCCTGTCCTTCAATTTATCTATTAATTTCTCAAACGCCGCTTGCTTTAAATTTCGATCATGGTAATCTTTATTTTGAATCGTCCAGAGTCATAGTTCACTTCTATAAATTTCAATAAATTTTTCTAAAGTTTCTATTTTATTTTACTTGTTAAATTTCACGCTTCTAATTAACGGGCGAAAACTGAATAAAAACGTACATATCTTCCCTACACGCAACGATGTGCAAATAAACTTACGCAAGCGCAAGCGAAAGACAACTTTTTTTGTATTACACAAGTCACTTGCACAATGTTTTAAACCGTTATCGCAAGGAGCGGTCTTATTTTGAACACAAATTTCATTCCTATCCAAACCGGAATAGTAGAAAGCTATTTTACTCTATTACCCAGTAAATTGATAAACCGACTGCAATTTTATTAGTAATTATATTGACATTTTTAATCTGCTAAAATTTGCTCGTGGTTCCCATGATTGTTGAGGCTGTAGATATTGGGCAACGTATCTGTTCTGACCAAAAAGTCATTTAATTTTCTACTTACTTTTACAATTGGTGTAATAAACGGTACACGGATAACCTGTGTACCATATAAGCGAAGCAAAGAATCAAATACTTAATACTGTGAATAAGCAACTGCACTATTATTTCACAAGCCACACAAAAATTATCACAAACAGGGTATTTTCCCTGTCACCTATTATTATTGTGCACAAATACGCTAAACATAGCTCTTTTACGTCAAATTAATTGAATGTTTTACAAATTTGTATTTTTTCACAAACACAGTATATAAGACATAAGCCCAGTACATTTACCTAATTTCACTGAATAAAATGGTTTTAACTTATTTCATTTTCAATCCAAAATTGTAATGGTAATAGTGCACAATAAACACACATTCTCACTTAATTAAAAATTTTCCACATGCACTTTCACAATACTTTCGACATATTTTCTCTTTGAGGGCAGTCTGTCTATTTAAATATGTAACAATATATAGTTTATATATTCGGGAGTCCAAAACTTCACATACGAGAAATTAAAACAATTAATTTTGATCAAGCTTGCATTGAAAACTAGTTTTAATGATTTTGTTTCAGATTTTGAACGAATTGTTTGATTTGTATGAAAACAAAATTAGTTTTCAACGCAAACTTGATCGAAATTCAATATTTTAATTTTGTTTACTTTGTGTATGAAGCTTTGTTTATCCTAAGAACACTACCACTATTTCAGAAATGTAATTGAAATGTAGCAGGCTTCTCTCAGAAAAAAAGAATGTCGAAGGCTTCGACTTAAACAATCAATAAAACGATTGCGTTCACGTTGGTAAACCCAAAATTTCCCTTCACAATTACTCAAATTTAAAATGCTCAATTGAGAATTCCACCACACAACTCAAAAAAATTTGCAATATTTATCATTCGTACACACAAAACACTCATATTTTAAATTTTATTTATTTAATTAATATTTAAATGAATAATAATTATATAATCAAAAAAAATATAAATAATTAAACGCTTTTAATAATAATTTTAAATAAATATTTAAATAAAATTATGTTGTTTTTTATTTTTTATTCATTTTGTTTATTAATTTTAAAATTTTTTTAGTTTGCTTAAATGTCAAGCCATGTTGCTTATATATGAATTAAATTTAACCAATAACACAAAAATATATATAAATTTAATTTAATTAAAATTTAAAAAAAAGATTTAAATAAATATTAGAGTATTCTTGTCGCCAGTTAAAATGTGTTTAGTTTTGTGTCATAATATAAATAAAATAAATGTTTTACATATTATTTTTTACATATTTATATAATAAAATTAATTAATTAATTAAATTTAATAAATTATATATATATATTAGAACTGACAAATATTATTTTTTGCGTATACGTGACTAAGTACATGACATTAGACTTACAGATTTTCCTTAACAATTTAAGCAAATTTGTAGACGTAAAGTAAATGGATGGAAGAAGGTAATAACGATAATGACGACATTGTAATGATAACAATAATAATAATAATCGTATATGTACATATAAGAAAATTAAATTTTTAAAAACATAATTAATCCTTAATAACCACTATAACCATAATCCGTTATCTAATATTTTAATGTACCTACACACGTATGTAGATATTTAATGTATACGATAAAGAAAATAATATTTTAAATTAATTAAGAAGAGTAGAACTTAATACAAAATTATTTTATTATGTTATTTTATGGTGATTAAGAATGTATAAGAATGTCGATGACACGTGGCAAATATTGCCTACCTACAATCCAATCTTTTGGAATACAAGGTCTAGTTTGAGAACTTCAGTGACTGTTTTCTTTATCTAATTATATAAAATCGCCTCGTATATTGTTTAAACTTTTTCCCCGCTTGCCATCGAGCACAAATTTGTAACTTAAATGCTCAAAGCTAGAAGTCACTATCAAATTGCAACTGGTAAAAGATATTAGCCAAACAACCGCTTTATCAATTTTTATTTACTTTTAAAATGTAGGAAATTGAGTCTACTTTACGATGCTGCGGTACATTAGAAATGACAACTAAAACTGCAATAAGTTAGGTTAGGTTAGGTTTCAGTGGTTGATATCGTACACTTAGGCCAGTTTTGGCCCATTGTGATACCACAGAATCCGACATCATTAAACTCCCTTTAAGCCCATTGAGTGCTATTTCGTCGTTATAACGTAAGAGAGCTCGCATATTACAGCTTTCTATATCAGAGAGGCTGTCCATAGTGTATTTGCCCAAGTGATCATGTTTTCTGTTAGCTAGCGCAGAACATGCGCATAGGAAGTGAACAAGAGTCTCCTCTTGCTCCTCGTCCTTGCAGCTTCTGCAGAAGTCATTTGCATCCAGAGCCAGCCTTCTCGCATGATCTCCGAAGAGGCAGTGTTCGGTAAGTACCCTTACAAGTTTACCTAAATCACGCTTCCTTAGTGTGATCAAGATCGTGGATCGCTTCAAGTTCAGCCAGGCCATACTTGCTTCGCTACCCTGCCTTCCTACACATTCTCTCGCTGGTTCCGGTTGAAGAGTCGTACCGTATCTTGCTAATTAGTCTGCCCTGAATTTCCCTCAACGTCAGAGTGGCCCGGAACCCAGACCAACTGGATATTGAAGTGTTCACTCATCTCGTTATGAGATGTATGACAATCCAATGCCACCCTTGATGCCAGGAAAACTGAATCCAGCGAAAGAATGGCCGCTCGACTGTCCACTCAAATAGTGATATCAATCAACGATATTACAACGTGCTTCAACCAGTTCATGACGAAAAGATAGACTTACATTTAATTCCCCACAGAACACACCAGCTCACACTCTACCATCGAGCTCGGAGCCGTCGGTAAAGAATTTAATTTTCCTTGTTTCCATAATGAGACCATTCTTCCAATACTCACTAGAGGGAAGAATAACCTTAAAACGCTTGCCAAAGCACAAAAGTGTTATGTAATCCAAATTCACCAGGTCATTCCTCACAGAATTGAATATAGTTGAGTGCAGGCACTTCCACTCCGAAAACGCTGATAGCCGGGCGGCCGTATTGACCGCTATTTACTTACCGATAATATCCAACGGGAGAAGGTACAGCTTAACCTCTAAGGCACTAGTGGGGGTCGTTTTCAACGCTCCACTAATGAGCAAGGAAGCTGCCCTCTGCACCTTCGCCATGATGATAATTCGCCTGTATGATAATTTCTCGAGTGCTGGCCACCATACACTCACACCATACAGTAGTACGGGCCTTACTACTGTCGTGTAAAGCCAATGCACCAGCTCCGGTATCAGACCCCATTTCCTTCCGATGGAATTTTTGCAAGAATATAATGCCACAGTGGCCTTCTTCACTCTTTCTATCGTGTTTGGTTTTCAACTGAGCTTACTGTCGAGAATGATCCCCAGGAATCACGCCCTATCAGTAAGGGCCAGCATAGTACCATTTAGACTTGGTGGAACCATTACCAGAATTGTATATCTCCTAGTGAAAAGGACCAGCTTCTCCGAGACAGCTATCGCTACGTCATCGATAAAAACAACCACACCTATTCCTACCCCTCCAGTTCCAATAGTAGTCCATTGATTACTACAATTCAAAGAAGAGGGGTAGGACACCTCCCTGAGGTGTTCCCCAAACAACCCGCCTTCTAACGAAGACTTCCCCTATATCCGCTATAATGCTTCTGCTACCTAGCAAATGATTAATTAGCCTGGTTACAGGATATGCAATCAAAAACTACAATAACTCAACAGCGATTTGTCGTACGACAATTTCAATAGTTTCATTCTCAATATTTCTAAATTCTCTACTAAATGCCTTATTTGGACTAGCGAATGAAACTCCAGAGTACAGATTTTATTCGAAAAGTGAGACTTGAGAGTTGGGAGTTTTGCTACTATTTCACTAACCTACTAGGATTTGATTATATAACAGCAGTTTGTTGTGCGTTGTCCGTTCGGAGTTTCTTCCAATAAGCCACTACATTTTTCTGAATTTTAAATTTAGTTATTGCCTTTTCTTTTTAACGTGCACTTTCCACCTGAGCTTAGTGTCTTGTGTCATGCCTAGGTACTTAGCGTTTTCAGAATATGGAATTTGTTGTGAATTCGGTCTAATCAGAATATATTCTAATTTCCTATTTGTAAAGTTTATTTGTTTTGATTTCGATTCGTTTAGTGGTAGTCATAACAGCTGTGACATCAGCAAACGTTCCTAATCTCGCTTATACTATGTTTTGTAGATCATTAGTGTACAGTAGGTAGGTATAATACAGGGCCCAAAACACTACATTGTGGAACACCTGTCAATATTCTCTCTTGGGAAATAGTCTTTCGAAAATCTCTGATGTTGTTAATCAGGAAATTGGCCCATACGATATTTTGTCGTTTAACGGTTTATTAGGCTTTGGAATCATTATGATTTCCGCTACTTTCCACTATCCCGGAACATAACTTAGTGTAAAGATAGCATTGATTGTTTACTGTAGTTTACTTAGTGTTTTTTCTGGTAGGGCTTTGATTATTTTCCCCGTTATCAATTCGTATCCTGAGGCTTTTTTATCTTTAATTTTTACTTCTTGTTTGATTTCTTTTAGAGTAACTGGTAGCATAGATACCTCGTATATTTTGCTTATAGGTGTAAAATAGGCACTATCCACTTGTCCAGTTGGTGGTTTGAAGGTATTTTCTAGGTGCTCGGCACCTTAAAACTGGCATTTTAAGCCTTTTTAAACATTTGGTAGCTTTCCACAGAGAGCGTCAGTCCGAGTCAGGTTTACCTGTCTTCAACTGAAGTTAACATAAATAAAGTGAAGGAAATGGTGACGGAAAATCGTCATTTATGTTTGGGAGAGGTAGCCGCTAAACTTTCTATATCTCAGGAATCAATTCGTACCATTGTACACGATTGTTTGGGCAAGAAAGCCGTTGCCGCTCGACTAGTTCCGAAAGATCTGAATTTTCTTCAAAAACTCAAATTCCGACCCCACATGGGTTTACGAGTTTGACATGCAAACCAGTCAATAAGCTTCGGAATGGCGCCTTCCAACTTTCCGAAACCGAAAAAACACGACAAAGTCGATCAAAAGTAATGGTAATGTTGACCGTTTTCTTTTATTGTCGTTTCTTTTTATTATCTTTTAATCTTGCTAGAAGGTCAAACGGTAAATAACGAATATTATCTGGACGTTATGCGGCGTTTGAGATAGCAAATTCGTTGAAAAAGGGCAGGTTTGTGGAAAGAAAACTCATGGATTTTGCACCACGACAATGCATCTCACAAGGCTATCATTGTGAACGAATATCAAATATTATCGAACAACCACCGCATTCATCTGATTCTCTTTTCAAAACTCAAATTACCACTTTAAGGCACCCGTTTTCAGTCGATAAAAGACATAAAAGAGAATTCGCGGAGAGAACTGAAGTTGAGTCCGGAAAATGTGTTTGAAATATGTTTTGATGATTGGATTAACGAACCCAATCCAAATAATACATAAGTGTATTATTTCGGAAGGTGCCTATAAGTTTGAATGAATAATAAACATTTTATGTCTTATTGGCCAATTCCCGTTACTTTTTTGATAGAATGATTTTTTGTGTTTAAAAATACTTCTAATTCTGAAATGCGTTGCGCCAGGCTACATATCGTAATAACCGATGAAAATGTTAATGTTGATGCCTGTTGATATCATTTTGGAGCGCCATATTTGTTCAGTTTGAAATATGCGTACATCGCCTTCAGTGTCACCATCTTTTGTTATTTTATTATTCATTATAAACTCAGCACCACCAATGGTGATATAGTGAAATATTATTTAAAGTTCGGGACTTGAGTTAATATTCTGCAAGATCATCAGTGTGGTCATTGCCAACCAGTCAATACATCGATTTAATTTTCAGTTTTATCTGACTAACTGCTACAACCGAAAACGGTTTGTGTTAGAACTCACGCTTATCATACTGCTTTGTTAATGTCAAATTTGTTACTGTCTATGCCTTTATACTTTGATCTATCCTCCAGCTCAGTAGCACTCAACATGCTTACTAAGTTGGCAAAGGTGTGTGAAAGTGCTTTACATGAACTTGTTACATGTATTGAAAAATCAGTAAATAGTACGGAGATTCTGGAAGTATTTTCCCTGATATTGGTGCTTTTGATAGAACATCTTTTTCTGCCATCACTGAGGCATTTGATTACTGATACTGCAAGCAATCTCGCTTCATTGCTCAAAGATAAACTGTTGACTTAATAGTTACAGTTACGGATGAACACTTTAATGGTCTATCTGACTTAATACATAAGCTCCACTTGTATGAATGCATAATACATACGCTCCAGTTGTAGAAATGTGGCATGAGAAGATTTTTTACGTTAATCCGTCTAAAACTGGCTTGCTAGTGTTAGAACGATGTACACATATTATTCTAACTGCCCGCCCTTCTTTTTTTGAAAGGCAATCGCCCGATCTACCATTGTCTAACATTTTAGTGTTACCTAAATGAGCAAACTTTTCTAGGAATTTTATTTTAAAAATATGTTTTAAAAATCCGTTGTCCTATTTTACCAATGTAGAAGATTATTTAGGAATACATGTTACCTAAGCTACCTTACGCTTCTTTTGTTTGGTGACCTGTGGTTAAATCTACTACTTCTTCTATTACTATAATTCTTTCTCAATAAAACTCTAAACTTGTTGCAGATTTGGGATCTATTTGGGTCCTCCACATTATTTACGAATATACGGAAGTCTAAAATCCTAGACAAGTTTAATTATTGAGTGACTTCTGGAAAAATCTTGATTAATTTTTTTGAACTGACATAGTTGTCTTCTAGTTGGCTACTTTTCAGAGCTTCATAAAGAAATAACGTTAGAATCCTATGCCAAGTTAGCCACATATTTAATTTGCATCAGACTCACTAAAATTCGGAGATTCATCTATGATCAGTATAAAATACATAAACAATATGGAGGGGTGAATATGTTGCGGTTAACACCCGACTTTCTTTCACCCCCAATGTATACATAGATCTCGAAAGTCAATCCTTGGTGGCTGAAAATTTAATCTGTCAATTTATGTAAACCTTTAGTTCTTTGTCGTTTTTTGTAAATGCAAAACTTTTCAACATCATAATGAATCCGGTAACATTTAAAAAATTATCTGAATTAATTTAATTTGAAATTTACTTTAGGAACTTATTTACTTATTTACGTTATCTGCTTGTTTTTAATCGTTTTTTAGTAAATTTTATATTCTTTTCAAAATATTTACAAAAAACGAGGAAGCTCCTATGGAAGATGCCACTTCCGGTAGACCGATTTCGGCGTAAAAATGCTCATCCTGATCGTTCAATCCGCTTAGGCTGTACAGAGGTCGAACTTTTATTAAAAGGCTCGGTGGTGTGACCGGGGATTAATTACCAGAGAGTTATTACCAGGGAATAATGGCCGAGTGTAATGAACGAGGGATTATGACGAGACGGTAATTACCGGTGTGGTAAAGGCTGGCGTGGTTAATGGCGACGGGTATTGATTAAGGGGGTGATATTCGGGACGTGAGTCCTAGACCCCGTAATTAGATACATTTAGTCCATAAACATTGCCAATTAAGCCTTAATACTGATTGTGTTCTTAAATGACATCGTCCATTATTTTTGCCTGCAGATTTAATTTTAAATTAATCATTCCGATTTCCGAAAAACGACAAGTAGACTGCAGACGCAAAATCACAAATCAGGCATTTTCATGTACAAGTTCCATTTCGATAATTGGAAAAAACATCGAATATCTTAAAATTGTTTAATGAGCTTTTTATTATAAATTAAAGTTAACAGTAATTAGCTTAATTTTAAAAACTAACTTTATTATTTCTTTAGCTTTCGAATATCTTCGGATTTTTTAGAGAAGAATTGTTTTCTTCTACGGCAATTTATCGATTATTCGATTTGAAGATACTGAAATTAAAATCGACAAACGAGAACACCTAATAGCAATGATACACGAAAAATGTGTGCGTCCTCCGAAGATCCTCAATTGAGGAGCTGAGGTTTTTCATTTCATTTCGAAGTTATCTATGTTCCGATTTATTTCTACGAGCAACATCATTGTGGTACAAATAAAATTTGTAAAACACATGAACATCTCATTGTGAATGAACAATCTTTGATAAATTATCGATAAACTCGAATATATCAATAAACGATAATAAAGATTGTAAAACGAATACGGAGAAATAATTGTTCTGTCCCACATTTGCAAATTTCGATTTCAAATTTTTCATTAGTCGAGTTACTCATAAATCGTTATCCATAAGGAAAGAACATGTACGACTAAACGAGTACATTTAACAGGGTGATACTAATCGTCTTTGTTATTGTAGACGTATTTATGAAGTCGTCAATTTTCATATCAGAATTAAAACACCCTGCTCCTTACACCCATTATGGTATTTTGAAGAATTTATTATTAAATGCCATAATAATATATATTGAAGTAGAAAAACGAGATGTATGTACGAATATATAATATAATCAATCAATCAAATTCAATCAATCATGTTGTTCAATTTTCCGATTTATACTTTGTGTATATTTTTTAGACTTTTAACAAAACATAATAAATGATATTTTGGCATTTTTATCTTATTTATGCTTTCGTTAATATTATTTAGCTAAGGAATAAAAAATATGTTGCCTTTATTTATATTTGGCATTGCTCAGAGAGCCGTTATTTACGTAAATACAATGGAAAGTCGTTAATAGTTTTCTACATCTTTTAAATATATCGGACTTGAAGAATTCCCAGTGTTTATCATTTGTCATTTCGAAGAGTTTAGAATTCGTCGGATACGTTTTCAAAACATAAATAAATGATTTTAGTTCTTGATATTTTGATTAACGATTTGAGTTAGGTCTTTAAGTTTTATGACTTGAATATTAAGCACCACATAAAAGCATTCGTAAAGAACAACGGTCCGTAGAGAGTTACTAGGCGTTGTATTCAAACGGTTAAACAAATGTAAAAATTTCATAATGTAGTCGCATTTGAACAAAAAATCCAACCGAGAAAGTAGTAAAAATTATTATTGTAAAATTCTTGCAAGATGGTTACCAGTTACCTTCATGATTAAAACTTCAAACTTGTTATCTCATGATAATCTTGCACGTATTACTGAAATTATATTTAATTAAATTCTTGGGTTAGCCGCTTCGACCAGCTGATATTTTATTTATTGGTTGGGATTGGCTTAGTTCATTAAAGCAATGTTACGAAAGTTGGATAACTTTAGATAAAACGATTCGTTTGGATTTTGAATAAGTTAATGACTTTGCCCTATTAAATCCGGTTCGTATCACTGGATTGTGATTACAGCTATACGAGTAGGGTTTAACGGTTGAAACACCAGTTCTCGCCATTTAAAACGCTTCCGGAATATTCCTGAACATACTAAAAATAGTCTTAGAGTAATTTTTCAACTACTTACTTAATACTTAAAAACACACCAACAAATAATTTTCACTATTATTTGGTCACAAAATTCTGATTCACTTAAAACACCACTCCTGAATCGAACATTCTAGGCTTGCCTGGAATTATATAGTAAGTAATATTCTCGTCGGTTAAATTCTAGACTACTTACCAGAAAACTATCACAAAACTACTAGAGTTCCCTCGCTACTCTTTCTTTGTTCTGTAAACTACGTCATTTATCTTTGTGATGACGTTATATGCCCCTCAAAAGCCGGTTGGAGTTTCAGTGGTAACCCTTTTGTTCGTTTCGGATTGTACAGCAGAACCTGTTATTCCCTTCGAAAGCTTTATTATTTGCACATATGCCATACCTCACCTTCTTTCGATCGCTTGCTAAACGAATTTTGTCTTGTATAAGTTTGTGTATATCTCAACAAGTTCTTCTTGTTGAAACTTAATACCTGCTGGCATTACCCTTGGCAGTAGATTATTCCCGAACATTATTTTGGCAAGTTGTGTACTGCTTATCGATAAACCATCAGGGTAAATTGGATTAAAAGTAAATTTTACATTGGATATAGGGTGCGCAAATATCGGTGCTGGGCATTGCCATTTCCGTAATTTAAAGAATGATTACTCTTGTTCCTCCTCCTTCCATTCAAATGACTAGTTTTTCTTTATTAATTTGATTAAGCTTTTACAACATTACACAATCCCATTTGTGGGTCTTGGCCATTGCTTTGCCGTTGATATTTTAGGAAGTTACTGTTGGGTTAGTTACTGTTTGACCCAAATATTTTACGTCTGTCCTGAAGAGTGGCCATTTCTTGACTTAAATTTAACCCGGCAAATTATATTCATTCGAAGACTTCAGCTAGGTTTCTCGTGTGATCTTGAAAAGTTTTCCCATAACGACAGCGTCTTCTAAATATACAAGACACGTTCTTCAATGTAATCCTTTTACCACGCACTCCATTATTCGTTTAAAAGTTAGTGGGGCATTACTTAATCCAAATAATATTACATTAAATTGGTATAACCAATGTCCTCTTGAACTTCTACCTCACAATAGCTCCTCTGAAGATCCATTGTGGAGAACATTTTAGCATCCGATAATGTGTCATCTATTCGGGAAGTGGATAGCTATACTTTTTCGTCACATTATTATGTTTTCGATAATCTACACAGAATCTCATGATGCCCTTCTTCTTCTCGACCAACACCATCGATGAGCTCCACGGACTGCTCGACGACCCAATAAATCCTGCTACTCGCATATCCTTAACCATTCGATTCACTTCTTGTGTTGCCAAAGGCAATCTTCTAGATGCTTGGCAAATCAGTCGCCCTGTTCCAGTGCCAATTCTTTGTTTTACCATAGTGGTCCTTCCATCATTCTCTGGTGTTCCACAGAAAATGGACATGTACCGTTCTGGTAATCACTGCGCCTCACTTGTCTGCTCCTTTGTGAGATCTTATGTCCAGTTCTGCCTAAGTTGTCCTATTATTTCCTTTTGTTCTTCTGCATTGACGTGGGATTTTTCTGTTCGCATTTCACAATGGTACTTACCTTTTCACATTTTCCGATTATTGTCTCTTTCTTGAATGTTTTTGTCTTATTCAATAAATTTAGAGCTCTAATTGGGATTCTATCGTCGTTATTTGGTATTACTATGCCTGTTTCTATAACCCACAACTTGAATAACCCAGAACCTCCCTAAAGCCTTCTCCAAATAATTTTGCTGTATTTGGTGACAGCTTTTCTCGGTGGTCTATTATATAACTCACTTGATGGTTGTTACATATGAATCGCCAAGTCGAGGTTCCCATCTCGATATTACGGTAGCCCAGGACACCTCGTCCAACAACCAATACGAAGCCATTCGTTCTCATAAAATCCATATCTAAGATGACCTCATCAACAAAATCGGCGAGCAGTACTTCGTGTTTAAAACTAATATCCCGAATTTTTATTTCCACTACTTTCTTACCTATAGGATGAATGCACTGTCGCCAGTCGGTGTTTGCAATTCGCGTTGGCTGGTTAAGTGCATCCATCCTTTCGAACAGTCATGTGTGTTGCTCTTTTGTATAAAATAATCATACAACATTTCCCATTAATATCACATCTTATTGTTGCTGTAGAATGGAGGTTATTGGGAAATCAGTTGTGGAAGCCAGGTTCTGCCTCTTCAAGATGACTCGTTGGAGTTTAACGACAATTTACTTGGGTTCTCGTCCTTTAACAATGCTTTATCTTCCTTTGATTTCCGCTGCATTGGAAATGGTGACCTATCCCGATTTCGTTTTTCCCAGCAGTCCCGCGATATTTGACTCACCTTATCACATTGGTGTTTGTTTCAACCCACCGTACTTTAAGTGAAGGCTTCATAAAAGGTACAGTCTCATTAAGTAATAGTTGCTGTCGGTGAGAAAACTACTGATCTGTGTGTCTCTGGAAATCGAATGCCTTCAATGAAAGTATCCATTTTGCATCTCTTCATGTACTTGGCTGACATATTTGAGTATGCTAAATGCGATAAAATCGCTCGATCTCTGATGTGTTCCTTCATTTTGATTCGATATATCGTTCTTGTCTGTACTCACTTCCATATTTCCGATCCTTTTCGGAAATTATTTGCAATGTTTGTTGCTCCACCTTTAAGAGCTACTACTGATTCTGCGACATGACTCACTTCATGTCAAGCATATCTGTTGGCAGCCGTTTCAATTGGAATTTGAAAATCCCAAACGAAATTGTTTGATCGATAGTCGGTGTTTGTATATTCATTTAATTTCTTCTCTTGATTTTGGACAATTCTAGAAATGTCCTGGTTGGTTTTCTTAGAAGATTATTCATTCTGCCAAATACTCTGTTTACTTCGGTCTCATTATTAATTATCCAAACAGGTATAATTTGGTTATTTGGTTTAGTGGAAACTGTTGTGAACAATTTTTAGTTTTCAATGAAACCGTAGAGACATAACATTTTCATCAGACCTTATGTGCCACCATTGTGGAAGATTTAATTTTACCTGAATTTTTTAGATTCCATTTGCGGCGATAGTTTTATGCTTGTCAGGACGCTATTCGTAGTTTATATTACCAAAGGGAAGAAATAAAATTTAAAATTATAAATTGCTGGATTCAGTTTCTATAGTTTCTTTAGCTTAGAGTTCCACCAACTACTTCGTTTTTTAACTCTTCTTTTCCTTGGAATCGAGTTATTGCAGATATGGTTAACTGTGTTGAGATCAGCTTCACACGAGCATTAATTTCTTCAATCGAATCAATTTCTGGAAGTGCTTCCACATCGTCCCTGGAACCAACCAAGTGTCTAGCAAATAAACCTCAGTCAGTTACCTTAATAGCAAATCTCAGAGTTTTGCTACTTGCGAGCGGACTATTCTGTGGCGAGTTTTATAATTCGAACGTGGTCTCTAGTTACTAGATGTCCAACTTTCCCTCACACAGTCGCACACTACAAAACTATCTAGCCCAACAAGGCCCCATTGGCTATTGTTAGATCAATATTGGGGTTACTTTTTGGTGTTATCGCGCTAAAGATCCGAGGATCGTTTCGATTTTGTGCAGATGGTACTCGACCGGTTCACTGAATTGGGAAAATATTAAATATAGGTACAAGGAACCAACTTCCGATTGAATTTAAACACGAAATTAAACATGTACTGTGGCTATACAAAACTGAATAACCTTCACCATGTTCATGCCAACATTGTGAATATTAATTGCAGTCTGGGGATTCTCAGAGCTCCATGTGCGGTTACTCTGGCTGTAGCAGGCATGTCGCTGACCAGTGACTGCGTGCGGTTATTGCATACATTGAATAACTATGTCGTGGTTGGTGATGGACTCACATATTTCTGATCCGATTATTTTAGCGCCCTACATGTTGAGGTGGGCTATAGGTATAGGTTGCTCCTACAATGTCTGATATTTTGCCTAAACATCATATTTAGCATTCGATTTCAGACATTGCACAGCAGTTTTGTATGCGTTACAGGGAGCGCGAACTACTTGGTCGGTTTTTGCATTTCCTAGCAGCTTACCCAACTGGCAGGTTTTTCTTTATTTGGACAACCCTTATAACCATGCTCATATTGTGCACAATGAGAACAGGTCTCTGTATGTGCCCTACAATTATTTTCAATATGATCGTTTCGCTGTTACCTAAAACGCCTAGTTGGAGTCACAAACTCATAGTTTTAAGTTGCCGATTAAACTCAAAAAAAATTTCAATTTAGGCGATTTTAATTTTCTAAGTAGGTTGTGACCATGTCGCCATCAAGCTGCGAGCTAACATAAAAGATGATTACTTAAGGTAATCTCTAAATACCTTTAAATCTTACGCTAGTTTTCATCAATGTTTTCTGTTGGTATAGTTACTACTCGTGCAGCCATCTCTAGTGTCTTTTCCACAGTAACCAAAGTTATTGGTTTGCCGAGAAACGATTTATATCATCAGGTTTTCATAGGGCCTCTCGCACGTTTATGCTACTTTGCCAACCTTACTTGGAGAAGTAATACCAACTTCAGCCGTGTCCACATCATCGCCTACAAGCTCGGCATCTGTCTTCGAATCTATTAGATTCCTGTTATATTTCACCTTTTTTGGTGCACGTTCACCGTCAGATTCTTTCGGAGACTGATCTGATTCACGTCTTTATCCCTTACCCATATCTCTCTTGTTTCTCTTTCAATGTGTGAATGCCTTTTTTAGATCCCCCGTCCCCAACTACGCACATTCCTGCACTCTGTTTAGCAGCTTAAAATCCGCTGGACCGACTTTAGTGAAATGTTGTTTTGTTTCATTTCATTTAATAACGGGAAGGTTATAGGCTAAGCGGCATGGTCCTAACTTATGCAGGGGCTGAGTAATTAAGAAACACGTTGTTGTCCCTATAGAGAATTGTGGTTGAGAGGCCACATTTTCTAACTTAATTAGATGCGTAACGTTATGATGTCAACAAATGATGTGATTTGATTTGCTCATAGGATACGCGGATAATCCTAACTTATTTAGTCCACTAATCTGTCAGAATCTTTTTTCTACATCTACCATGAACACTTGCATATGTTTTTGTCAACACAGTGATGGTTTACAGATCTTGTTGTAGTGTAACACCATTAATCATAAATTAATAATAATTTAATGATGTACCTGTGGATGTCTTTGCCGCTACTTAAAACACAACCCATAATTCGGTCGACGAAATGTTTGAAAGCATTTTTCAACTTGTAGTAATCGAGCGAAGCCTGGTGTTTTAACAACCCAATGGCTTCGATTACAATAGTAAAATGTTAAGAGAATTTCTTAGTCGCAATCTTCACTTTAGTTGAAGTGAATAGTTTTGGCTGTAAATTTCCTTACTATATTTTTTTTTGTTGTTAGCCCATTTTGTTGTCAACCTTTTCAAGTCCCGATTTTTTTAAAATGGTTATCAATATCGATTTTGGTTGTTACCAGGTACATTGGGTACATTTTTATAGATTTGCCATTGTTATTTGCCCGTAATAATCGGTGTCTTTAGTATTTCTGGGTAGAGTAAGCTGTTTCAGTTTCTATTAGATCGAGCTTCTTGACGCTTTCAGTTTGTTTGCGACTTTTTTTGTGATAAAAGTGACTTAAGAGCCTGGATCAATAAAAGCGCACCCTAACAGCATGGCGTTTGCTTATAAGATATATGTGCAGAGCTAAACACTGACCGTAAATTTGTCATAGTTGGAGCTTCTAGTTGGCTTGCTGGGTTGCATTGTATATTACGAAGATATGATGGGGTCCGTGACATTTCTTGCGGTAGTAGTTTGTTCTGCGATGTAGAAAATTTCTGCTTTAAACTTTCGCGTTTGTGATCGTAGATCTCTCTTAGATCGATACAGCTATGAATTGTGTGGAACTAGTAACTTCTTGCTCACAATTACAATGAGCAGTCATAGGGACAGTCATAGCAATATTAGTTAATCTAAATGTAGAGTTACCTCTAACTAGTTCGATCGGTAATTATATCTTTCCAGTGCTTTTTGCAGTGCAGATAGTCTTATTGAAACGATTGTAAAAAGCTGTCCACAGGTTACTCCCTAAAACACGAGGGAAACTTTATTATTTTCGAAAGCTATACGCGCCGTTTTATTATTATTTGTGTTGAAATCTATTTCGAGCATTTATTGCAGTTTGTTTGGGATTTATTCGTATGATTCTGGTAGATTGTAGAAAAGGTTATGCTTTACTGATCTTTGGCTTCTCGAGCGAATTTTCTAATTCTGCATCGAGAGTGTAGAATTGATCGAAAAGTCTAGTTAAACGATCGTGAGACCGTCTTTGCAATGTTTGACCGTTTTGCTGGACACTCCATCTTTGTTTATGTTAACATTGGTTCAGCTTCTCAGCTTGGTAGAGATTTTGCCGTATCCATTTTTATTGGAATATTCGAGTCCTGCATTTCGTTGGTTAGGTGGCTTTATAGCTCAATGGTGAGAAATCATATTCTAATTAAATTAGTTTATGTTCATTAATCTATTATCATCTGCATTGTTCACGAATGAAATTGGACCATTTGGCCATTTAAATATCAATACGAAAAGAGAATTTGTTTTCTGAGCATTATATTCTAGCATTTATATATCTTCATTATGTGTCTGCGAGAAGATCGAGATGTTGAAGTAACATGTATCCATATATTCAATACGCGAGTTAATTCCTTAGTACAAATTTTTAAACGTTATCCTTATTTCACCTCCGAGGGCGTTGATGTCCTTCTTAGTAAAATATGTGAGGCTTCGTAACATTTTAAAAATTGTTTCTTTCTTGGGTGGGTTGTTAGGAGGACCTATAACTGATGGCTGATAAGAAACGAGTTTTGATACTTATTACGTTTAAAGTTCACACTTCATATCACTATTTGTCGTTAGATTATGTTAAGTCTTATCATACGTTTAGCAAATGACCAAAATATTACCTAGGTATAAAACTGTTTTCCCGATGTTTGAAGACGCCGATGATATCTCAAGAATGGTTTGGACGATTTGAATTTTTTTCGTAAATCCTCGCCTATTTTTATTTCGTTGAATTGAAAAGATTTTGGGACCTGTGCATCAGGGGGCTTGGTACCTACCAGGTTAATGGTACTTACTATAATTATTATTGCATGTATGTATACAAATTTTATTATATCACTACACTTGATAAATTTGATAAATATGCTTAAAAACGTCAAGTAACATGCTCACACAGCCTGATTTGGTCGGAAGATTGGATTATTGGGTGACAGTTTGGTGGTTCTCCGACATCGCCCGATAAAAATATTGGTGTACGGCAACCTACAAACGACCTGATTTTACATCTGATCTGACCAAATCTGTCCGGCACTAATAAGATAACTTTCCATAATAACTGAAATTTGTTCTACAGAAACGAAAATCACCAAATATTTGCTTGCAACACCAAAATGTTATAGATTTTTCTGGTGGGCTCCAGTCATGTATATGTATAACAAAGACTTATTTCAAAAATAATTCATAGTTTTATTAATTCCATGTTCATTGTTTGACAGACTGGAAGTTGCGGAATTCTGCAAAAATCCTTCCGAGAATCTACTGAAATGATTCAGCATGGTAAGATTGACGTCGATTAACCGGTTCATCCATGATAACTTGCGATGTCGTCAGAGTTGTGACTTAAAGTGGAACTTAGGATAAAGTGTTGCGAGAACAAACTGCAATAGCATACTGGAAAGAATTTTTTAACTTCTTACTATGGACATATAATTTGTATTATTTGTTTTGTGATTGTAAAGTAGAAATACATGAAAAGATTGCAACGGATTTTCTGAGGTCGCAAATAAAACGTAATGCAAAAAAACATTAATACGGCAGATTAAATTTGGATCGCAAATCAGTACGTTTTTTATATAAAATTTACTTACTTGCGGACCGATGCGTCTGTAATGTGTTTGTCGCATTGCCTCCATTATGGGAGGTTTGCTTCATTTTATGTTCGTTATACAAACGGAAATGTTATTCATAACAAATGAATGAGCGTGACATCCCATAAAAAGTGCACTGTCTCCCGTGAACTTGTTGTACTGATTATCCGAATTATGTGGTGCGGTAATCTGTAGCTTCAAATTCGTTCGTTGTTCTTGAATTTTTGTAATCTTTTTTGTTAAACAACTGATGCTGACGTCCACCGCACTGTTTAAATGAATGACTTAGCATACAGTCCACTGTTGAATCGTTACTTTTTAGGCAATTTCCTCAAAGTTCAGATAGTAACACGAGTTGGTTTTTTCGTTTTCTTTTCATTTTAGTTTTATAATTATGTTTATAATTCTTGAGTACGGGTTGAAGTTTTGGAGATATCGTTGTACGTGTTTCTCTCTTACCTCTAGTAACATAAACAATTTTGAAGTCGATTTCTCTGGAAGGGTAAATAGACATACTTAATAAGAATGTGCAATCAGAAGTGCCAAGTTCTTTGGTTTCTAGAACACTCTGTGTCAGAAAATAATTCATTCAACCGTCTTTGTTGTTCAATTGGATTGGATGAAACTTTAATTAGCACAAATTCAGCCGCTATATTTTTCGAATAGCAATGAACATGCTTTATAGAAATATGTATAAATATTTATTCGGAAGTGCCAAATCCATTGATTTCTAGAGCATTTTCTGTCAGAAATCGTTCCTTCTTGATTGAGCAATGGAATTTAGTCAATTATGGATTAGCATAAATTCTAATAAGACTTTACAATCAAAAGTACCCAGTTCATACACTTTATGTCAGAAAATCATTCATTTAACGGTCTTTGTTGTTCAATGAAATTCAGTTCATGCACCTCCAAATCATCTAATGTATACAGTTTACACAATGCAATCAGTCCATACATTATATACAGTCTATTCAGCCCATCTAGCCCTTCCAGTCGAATCGCAGCATTAAGACTACTCAATCGATGTAATAAATGCTGCTCATTCAGTTAATCCCGTCAACTCAGAGTCCATTCGTCTCATTCAATTGACTTTAATTCAAACATATTATCGAGTTTCTTAATATTTCTCCCTTCGTTTGGGTCCACTGGGGTCTTGTAATCTAATAAATTACTTGCTTCTTAAATATACGGAAAGTTAAAAATTGAGGCCCTTATGATTTTTTCTATTTCGAAATAGTTCTCTTTTCAAAATTACTAGGAAAATCCACCAGATCAAATATTTCGGAAAAATGGCATAAGTTGAGGTCATTGCAATGTGATGAAAAAACTATACTTTTTATTTTTTTTTATTTTCCCTGATCTGTTCTGGGGCCGAAGCTCTCCCTACTATTTCGCGGTTCGCTTATTTACGTCCTTACCTTTACGCCTGTATTGGCCAGTTCGAGGAGGTACGGATATAGGTCCGAAAACTATACTTAGATTGAATATTTCATGCGTAGGAGTTTAAGAAAATATTTTTAATTGGTGCACCTTAAGACTCTCTTAAGAGATTACTTTAAAAAAAATTATATATAACGTCATTTTATGTCGACGGTTCCGATCTTTGGCTATAGAAGGCAGAATAATAAAATAAATGATTCAATTTTTTGTTACAAATTTTTCTCCTGAAACGTAATTTGCGGTGAAAAAACAATAAATTCTATAACAATGTCTGTTAAAAATTTTATCAAGAATTCAATAACGCAATCTATTTGGTTTCACCTAGAGATCAGGGTGTTCCACAACTCTAATTCCTCTGATTAAGATCTCTTATCAGTTTTATAATTAAAGCTACTAATGAAATTTAATATTTTGAGCCAAGTGTAAAATTTTACAATGGCCCCATGCGCAATACAACTGTTTCTTATGGAAGTTTCTGACTTAACAAGTCCAAATCTCGATAAAATATTTAAAATTTCTCTGAAAATTAACTTCTCGAATAATTGATTAATACTTGTAATGTATATATAAAACCACGTCAGGGGTAGTGAAAGGTAATTATAGAAATCCTTAAGTGATCTCGAGTAGCTTTATCTCATTTCGCCCATCAAAAATGAAATGTTTATAAATAGGACAGCAACAGCGCATACAGTGTCAATTCAAACCCCTCAATATTAACTATCCGTTATTAGGAGATATTCACATTCAAATTCGGATCTCTTGACACTCGTCTGAACGGTCACTAAATGTGTTACTTTCGATTAAAATTGTTGGTGTCGGGGCACGGAGGTTTGCATTCTAAAAGATCTGGTCTAGCCAATGTTTTTCTCGATCCAGGCACAGAGAGAATTACCGGCCCTATAGACTATATATATATAATTTATTATGAATGGAGAAAATAAATATTTGGGTAGCGCTTTTAGCAACGGTAATTTGTAGGTCAATGTCTTTGAAGAGGTTATGTTCCATTGTGACGGTAAGATTCTTATCGTGAAACAATAAAAAGGTTTAATTCCAAACGAGCAATGCACATGGTCTACAAAGTAAATACATTTCCTTAAATGATTGCAGTGGTAGGAAAAAACTAGGAAATTGAAAAATGCGAATTAATTCCTTAAGTAAAATCGAGCGTTACGATTGGCGTAGTTTAATGCTGTTCCTAAAATTTTTTCATCTTGCCACACCAGAGGAATTCAACAGTTAAAATTCTGCTGCTTGTTAAACAAAATATGGTGAAACGTTAAATACTTCTTTTGAGGTAGTGGGTTGTTCATGGTTTACATTGAAATAAACCCGTAGAATCTAAATTACCCAACATTACGATAGATTTGCAAGCCCTGCTTGACCATGCACATGGTCAAGATTATTAATATTGATTTAACTCGTTGTATGCTTATCTCGGCTGTGTATTAAATAAAATTGCGACTACAGTCCTGCAAAATGCTATTTTGATGAGAGTCCAGTGCAAACTACTTTCCAGCTGGATTCAGTACTCTGTTCGTCAAAAATTTAGTACTTTGATTTCTTGCCAATGTCATCCCAGTTATGTTCTAGACTACTTTAATAAAACCACCTTTAGAGCCACTACTCAACCTCAGATGTCACCAATCTAAAATATGTTACTAATGTTCTAAACCTCAAATAAGCAATTTTTGTGGAATAAGTGTCTCGCCAACGCCGAATTAATTGTCCATCAATCCAATAGGCGAGATCGTAACAGTACTCGCCATCTAGGCCTCAGGCCTTCCTAAGGAATAGGATCCAAACTACCACTTGTGTAGGTTAGATCGTGTAACGCAAATCATTTAAACTTCACTGTCGTCCTAGTCTCCAGATGCCAACTAACCTTTGCGTTAATCTCCATTGATCATCGCAGCTCAACTCCAACCTTGACGACAATCCCCTCCATCACAACTGGCACGCCACGCGTCTCTTCTCTACCGGGCACCACCTGCTCATCCATAGTATTTTCCTTGCAAATTGCCAACGCCTCCATTGCGACCGCCTTCTTTGACCCACATTTCATAAATGACCCTTCCCGCCTTTGACTGTGCCTATCGAACTTTAGCGATATAGAGTATAGCCTGATAATTCTAAGCCATTTCTGCACCCCTTCCATACACCGTCTTTCATACTGATCATCCTCCATATGGCTCTTACTTGACCCCTGCCGGGTAGCCTTCCTGTGAATTGCCAATCGCCGATCACTGCTTCCGATAACCCTTGCTACAAGTAGCCACAACTGGTGGATCGATTTTAACTCACCTTGGCCGGTATCTCCTCCAGATACATTTCAATGTTCTCTTCAACGAAACCTCATCCGATCCTAAAATGACCGCTCTCTTAATCCCATATCGATCTGGCCAGCATTCGTTCAAGTTATGTTTCTGCGGTTCGCTTAAACGTAGCTGCCACAATTTCTCTCCGGCATCATCCGAGCGCATTGTTGCGTCATCAACGAGTTTCTCTTTTTTCTATGACATACTTACCGACATCATCCTTGCATTGCAATCCGTGTTTGATTTTCGCGTTAACCCCAACACCTTCAGCACCAGCGTCATCAGTTTCATCAAGTTTGAGTGTACAACCGTGGGTTAGTGTCATTCGCCGTTACATAAGCAATCTCCATTACACCAAAATCGTCGACATCATCCCCACTAGGTAATTGGCCGTCAACTCCATTAATTATGGACACCAACTCTCTTGGTTTTTGTTGACTAATAAATGCATCACTAAGGGACGTCGTTTCTGCATTCGGTTTAGCATCCCGATTAGTTCGATTTAGTTCGGTTTCTCCCGACCAATGACATCCACTCCATGCCCTTAGTCATCTGGTCCCACCTTACTACCGTTGGTAATTTCCAATATATGCCTCCCATCGTTCTCTGAGTGCTCGACTTTCTGCTCCGTTACATCATCGTTTCTTTCACCAAATATTTCACGTCTCAATTGGTCCATCTTATCGAAGTTGACTGAATTAATTTCTTTAATTCTTTGTTTCATTTCTCCATGGTTCTGGTTTTTGTTGATCAAACATCCGCTTCATTTGTTGCAATTCTTTAATTCGTTGATTAATTTTTTGATCCAATTTTTCATCTTGTTGTTCAAGTTTTTGGTTTATTTCTTAAATTCTTTGTTTACTTTATTGTGTCAAATGACTTATAGCGGTCATTATTTGCGCCATATCGAACGTTCCAGGTGGCCTGGGGGCTGCCTTTACCATCTCACGTTTATCATCTAGTTTTTCCTCTATCACATCTGCAAACTCACAATTATACGGGTCATAAACTTGCTTATCAATAGCATCACGTAGTCGCAATATTAATTCGTTTTTACAACCGGGTGTCGGTAAATTACGCCACTTTAATTGGAATTTTAATTTCGTCGCCGTTAAATACTTAATATTCGCAAAAATGCCGGAGAAAATTTTTCTAATTACGCCACTACTGGAATATTCCCGAAATATGTCTACGATAATGTTCCCTCTCTTATTTTATACTGAATCACAAAAATAACTAATTTCCATAATTATTTATTAATTCACTTAATACACCATTTTAAAAAAATTAATTAAACCACTATTTTTGCTATTTTCACTTATCAGTCACTTTCGCTTTTAATCTTTCGCGTGCCGAATCTGCCAAATGGCACTCCAAGCTAACTCAATGTGTTTGTTGCGCTGGTATTTATCGTATGTATTCAAGACTATAATCATCTGCTACACAAAAATCTGTTATAAAACTCCTTTATTGCTACTACTAAACCCCAGATGTCACCAAACTCACAAAAAATGTTAATGAAGTTCCTAAATGAACACAATGCCGAATTAATTGCCCATCTATATTTTGTTTTCGTGAGATAGATTTACTTTAAAATTCCATGTGATGAAATGGGACGACATCATTTATTCATTTTCAAATATACTGCGCTAAAATAGAATGAGAAAACAATAAGTATATAAGTAGACCTTTCGTCTGTTTCTACTGTATTACTGTTCGAAAATTGTTACCTAAATATTTTATACACGTACGAAGAACAGAATACATCACAATATGCAATGCCGATGGAATTCCGTTTACGCACTATTTCTATGGAAAGAACTATGTAAAGTACACGGAAATCCATACTACTCTGCCAGCTCTCGCAAATAAAAGTGTCACAAAATTCCAGTGTAGGTGTGAATCCCGACTAAAAAAGAAAAATCCAGTAGGAAATTAGATGGAAGTTTTTGTTGCATTTTGTTGTCAAATTTACATCGCTCACTCGGCATCCATCTTAAAAAAATATGTGCTGAAAATCGTCAGTATCATAAGTATGCGTCGTCGTAAATTTGTACATGATGATTTAAATTCAGTTGTATTACCTGTTTAGTCCAATGTTATTGATCGTAAGAAATACGAGCATAATTAAAAAACACTTAAAATTAATAAAATTTTACTTTAATACTTAAAAAACATTTTAAATAAACACAACATTTCGAAAATGAAACAAATAAAAAAACCTTAACTGTGTACATGTTCATTCGTCGACAAGTAATGTCACACTAGAAAGAAGACTATTCTAGAGAAAGAAAACTATTTATACCCAAAATCAAGTTTTTTGTGTCTTGGATAATTTGAAGTACGGAATTTAGTGTGGAATTTGAACTGTTTTTTCCACACATTGGAAAAAATGCATGTTTATGTTTGGATCAATTGTATTGATGTTCGCGCTATAGTTTTCTTATTCATTTCCATATTCTCTCTTTCGTCCTAGTTTTACATACATCAATTTTTACACATTTTAAAGCTAAAAATTTCGTTATTTGTGACTATTTGGAAATATCAAACAGAGCGAATTTAACAAATTAATTTTTTGTGAAAGTTTTTCTGGCACTAATGCACTTTCAATTCAATTTTAATAGGAGTTTAAAAATTCATAATTTTCAAAATTCAAAATTGTGACTAACCAAAAGGATTTGAATAGCAGAATTCGTTCTCTGGTATAAAATCGTTATCTGGAAATACGGGATTTACATTATCGGTATTTTGATCTTTGGGATTTTGATATCCGGTATTTCGAGTGTAAGCCATTATTGATGTATTTAAAAATACCTCTAAATTGTGGTTAATATATGATAAAGAAAAAACTGCAAACCAACCTTGAAAACCTCACGTTAATGCGGAAAAATACGAATGATGATAATAAAATTTATCCAAAATCAATGTATCAGCATATTATAATTGTTTGTTTGAGGAGATGAAAATTCAGCCTCTAGCCCATTAGTGTTACATTTCTAACGGTTGGAATTCCAATAACTAAGAAATTATCTGTAATGCAATTATATGTTTTAAAAGCCTCTGATGCTTTCCAGTTTTCAACGTACCGTGCACGCGCGTACCCAAAATCCATAATTATTATTTTGATGAACTCAAATCAGTTGGAAAAAATAAATCAAAAACAACAACAAAAATTACACCACTTCTTGGGTATTGTTGTACTAAATAACAACAAACAAAGGAAAAGGCCTGACGAAAATGTTCCGAGGGGGGGGAGGTGAAAACCAAAAATAATGGATTTCTACCGTGGGTGGTCTTGTTATTTTTGTTGTGCCAAGATTTTCTTGTTAATAAATCAATATTTCATTGTTTGTTATTATTGTTGTTATTATTACGAGTTGTATTATGTATCACCACACCATACATAACAATGTATATACGACGACTATGTTACAGACATTTAACGAGTACGTACACCTTACGATTTATTATTTTATTTTTATATGTGAACGGTTTAATAAACACAAAATTAAAATAAAAATATAATAATTAATATAAATATAATTACAAAAAAATAACAAAACCAATTATACCAATTAAATCCAATATGAAAAAATAAAATTAAGATTAATCGCAAAAAATAGCAAATCAATATAAATGCAAATATGTATAAATCAATTTATAGCGCCGATGAGGGATTCGATGGCACGTACCACACAAATATTGTGGTCAAACATAACGGCGGTTGTCTGTACGTGCCCCCTGGTATCTTCAAGAGCACATGCAAGATAGACATCACGTGGTTCCCATTTGATGATCAACATTGTGATATGAAATTTGGTAGTTGGACGTATGATGGAAATCAGGTACGATTTATGAAAAAAAAAACGCTTCGCAGTAGAAATATAATAATCTTAAGACCATTATTTATCTTTATGTTATTTATTTATTTATTTATTTTTATGGTTGAGTTTTTTTTATAGCCATTTTCAATTTTTTGTTATTATTGTTTATTTCGTTTCACATTTCACGGCCATTAAATTCAATTCCCCCGAATCAAACATAAACTGTTGTGTGCTTCTTATATAGATACACTGTACAGTATAGTAACATACTGTTTAAATGATTTAATATTTGATTAATTTCAATTTTTTGTTTTCGTTTTATTGCTATAATTTTGTTTTAATTAGCTTATAACGATGATTTAACGAGACCAACAGATAGAGAATTCAATTTAAGTGACGCCAATTCAAAAGATTTGGTTTTATGGGCTACGCCAAAATTATCCGCATAGATTAAAGTCCTTAAATTCGGAAAAGCAATATTAAAAACATCACGCACACACACACACACACACAGAAACGATATTTTTTTAATCTTTCAATCTTAATGTATATAACCATTTTACGAAAGCTCGCACAGTAATCCAAATCAAACAAACTTTTTTTATCTCGCCCAAATTCAATAAAATCCGAATGGAATCTTTTTTGGGTGTGTGTGCGATTCTCGATACCCTTAAAAAATAATATTTAAATATTATAATTTGCATTTTTAATTTAATTTAATATTTTTTATTTTTTTTTATTATTTAAGATTAAAATAAATTATATATTATGGTATATCTTCGAACTTATATATCGATATTGAGCAACGCAACGGAACGAAACAATCCAAAAATTAATATTAAGATTTGTGAATATAAAAGATTTTAAATTTTTTTCCGATTTTGTATTTTTAATAATCCTTAAAACTTTTTATTATTTTAATATATATTAATATGTATATAAAAACTTATATTATTACTAAATATTAAAATAACGTAAAGGCGCGCTAGATTCAATGAAAATCGGTCGGAAAATTAATGAAAATATTTTTTATATAATTTTTTGATAATATATTTTGCAATGCAAATCTTTTTATTAATTTTTTATTATTAAAAAGGAACCATGTGAATTTCTATTCTAAAATTCGATAATAAGACGACCAATTTAAAAAAATGTTTACATTAAAATGCAACTTTATGGTAGAAATACCTATTTTGCATGGAGCTTACAACACATATATTGTGGCTCTGTGAAAACTCTTATTATCTCGATAAAATTTTTTATTAAAACACGTTATATGTTTCGTACTTTTATTATCTCTAAATATATATTTGTTATTTTTTAACATTTTAATAAACTATTTTTTAACCTAACTTTTTATAAAAAAAACACCTGTCAAGTTTTAGGTGATAAAACACTGAACACATGTTTGACCAATATTTCCTCATTACGACTATGTAGATATAAGATTTGATTCAAACATATGGGCACTGTTTTGTCACGCAAAATTGACATAAGGGTGGTATAACTTTTTTTATTGCAGCTGACAACTAGTGGCAGTGTTGTGAAACGTTATTGTAAGTGTAACTTAAAAGTGAAATATGGCTTACTTTCAAAAGTACAAATATGGCAAGGACGTATTCTAATTAGAGGATAATTTTTAAGAGTAAAGGAAGTGTGTTGTTTAATTTACAATAATTATATCATTCCTTACCTTTTCTACCAGTTTAGTTCATTATCCCAATCAAAAGATTATTGGGTCTCAGTTCAATGCTTGTTACCTCTATTTTCGACATTTTATAACATGCATTCGACGTCATTGCACTAATGTTGGTTGTTGTAATAACTTTCACAGAACCAAATATCGAGATGGCCTTTATCTCAAATGTAACGATTAACTTGCAGTCCAATTCCAAATTTCTATACATTACCTGGTTCTGGAAAGCTTATTTAACCAAACCTTTTTAAACATGCTATATTAATTTATTAAATCGTCGGAAGAATGAGTGCAGGATATGAAATTTCGATATCTTGAATTGGTATGTTTGTAAAGTTTGTGATAGTTTTTGGGTTTATCGATATGAACCTACACTTGGGTTCATCTTTAGCCAAATTGTCTTACTTCTGCTTTTTAAATCAACAATTTTCTGGAGCAACGACCGATGAGAAAACAGTTTCAACATTTTCATCACGACATGCAAATGGTCTTGATATTTGTTTACAAACTGTAGACATCATCCCAAGTAGAACACTTCAATTCCACAATCGACAAATATTGTTCCAGATAATTGTTGACTTAACGACAGACTTAGGTCGATTTAGCTAAAGGTGGTTCCACGTGTCCATATCGGTGATCCATATCGCCACAACTGCAAATGACCTTAAAAATTTTATCACAAACTTTGCCAGCGGGAAATAAGAGATTACACTACTCGCCACAAATGTCAACAATATCTCACAAAAAAATTTTTTTATTATTATCATTACAATCTTTAGCCTCTCCCAACCCTTTCGCAGTTCACTTTTCCCATCCTTACTTTTACGCCGTTGCCAGCCAATTCGAGGACGTACAACTAAAGGGCCAATTTTCTTAGAACCATACGCGCATTACATAGCTTGAAGCGAGCAGCTTATAGTACTGGCATGGAAGATGGGACGACCCACGAGTTTTGCACTCTGACAGGAGGTCATAGTTGTGTTCATTAAAATCACAGATCATAATCTGATGATGATAATTTCCTTTTGCATCCAACTCCTATCGGAATTTGAACCCGGTACCTCCTGATCCAAATGCCAAAGCTTTAACCACTGTGCCGTTTGCTCGGCACAAAAGAGAATTTCGAAAGTTATAACTAGTGAACATTTTAAACAAAATAGTTGTATAAAGAGATCTGGGCCCCGGCAGAGAACCCTCTAGACGAATTTTCCCAAAATTCCGACTCACTGAGGGCCGTTAATTATATTGAGAACTTATTAATTCCTTGTATTTCTAGGCACTCCAAAATCCCTTTTTTCAATTTTTTATAAATAATTGTTCAATATGAATTATTTTAGAAAAAGACACGAGTTTCTCCAGGATACATTACAAAGCCCTGACCCTCGACAAATAATTGTCATAACAACCCAAGATTTTTTAAGCAAATATAATTTTCCTTAACCCAAACTCCACAAACGAACTTCTGAAACTTTCTTCAAGCTGGAAGTTCTTCAATTTGGCCAACATCAACGAAAATTAGCCGCCCTTCTAACCGGTTATTTAACAAATTTGCCACAAATAATTATTTTAAGAGATGTGCACCAGGCCAATTTATGATGTGGAATTGTAATTAACCACAAATTGGGCAAGATGTGGTCAGAATTCTATGGTAAATCGAAACGGTGATATTGAATTGTACTTTACTTAGCTCTTATCCTTAAAAAACTCAATTGTACAGCAAGTCTCAACCCCGTCGAGTAACCTGAATGATTTTCTCTACAATGTACACATTCATGAAATCTCGAGTTTTATAAGCCGCAAACTGCTTGTCTTGTTGGACCTGATCTAACTCGGTAGTTATATTTGTAATTTACCGACAAATAATAGGAAATGTGTAAGGTCATATACCAATAAGGGACGTGGTGCCTATTGCCGCTTTGCATCTAATTGAAATATTTTGACAGCATTTCATATTTCAAGTGTCACGAGATCCATTCGAATTTTCCCGACATCCTTATCCAAAAGATGCTTGGTAAAAATGTTGACCTATGTATCTTAAAGTCAAGTGCTTGAGAAATTATTGTGCCGTGAAATTCTTCTGATCTTGGAAGTGGGGTTATTTGCTTGTCCAAATTCAATGAGAACTTCTAGGTAGAGGTAGCTAGGTATCCTCCTCCGTGTAGCATTCATGCAACTACCGCAAGTCCTATAAATTTGAGAATAAAAAATTGTCGGCGCCTCCTGGTGTACATTTAGTATAACCTGATACAAATAAAATTTAAATCGGCCTATAATTGTCAGACTAGAAAAACTACACCTATCCGAAAGAGAGAAATATTTCTCATATTCAAAATCGTTCATATCTAAAACTGGACGACAATTTAGTAGAGAAGTGCATAGAAGAATACATTTGGTAATTGCACTGCATTTCAAGTGACATCTAGAATATATTTACCACTGCGTGTCGTGCGCACTCGACCCTTTGATCAATTGTGTATCCCAGTTAGTCTGTCACGTATAGAGAAGATTTACTTCCTTCGCATTCGGCCGCATGTGAACAATATATGTTCAAATGTTTCCCTCGCTGATGCTGAAACAGAATCTACGGCGAGCTATCTACCATATGGATTTCATTGATTTGCGGTTCAACTTGAGAACTTCGTCCAGATACTCGATGTTGTAACTATAAGAAGCGTTTTAGTTTGTCCAACTCCAAACGAGATTTCCAAATCTGCTTCAATAGTGCTTTTACTCTTTCCATAATCCTTCTATTTAAGTGGCTCTTGGTACGAGCAATTTTGCTATCGACATCCTTCCTTGTGCAGAAATTCCTTGAATGCCGAAGTGGCCCTAAGAACAAAATAAGGTAATATTTTGTTTTCCTTCCCAAATTCTTTTAGGTTACAACAGCAGCTCTATATCCAGCTTAGAATAGAGGACCGGACCAATTTGGGCTAGCAAAGCTCCCACTTTACATAGATCTCAATTTGTTAGTATTTTTACTGTTGCTCGAGTTACGATTATTGATTTTCGAAAGGGCCGATCATGCCTGTAAGCCCAAGGAATGAGATATTAGCCTCTGTATTTTATTCAATGATGTGCAAGTTTGTGTGTGCTCTGTTTTTTGCCACCAAACGAATGCCTTGTATGTAATCATAGACCTTATTAAGGTTTGATGTATCTTATCTTACTTTCATTTGTGGAGTGATATCCGACCTTTTTCCAAACATTCGTTGACAGGTAAAGAATACTTTATTAGCTGTATTGGTGAATACGAGATGTGGGTGTTGTAGGTCCATTTGCGATCAAACGTAACAGACAGATATTTAGCTTTCGGCATTATTTGCCTGATTTCTCTTGAAAATGATTTTATCTGTTGTCTTATCTGTCTAAAAGTATGTTACATTCATCAATGTTGTTGAACCATAATTGTTGTTGTTCATAATGGGGTGAATTATTGGACGATCAGTAGCTACCATAAAAGAAGTAAGGGCTCCTCCTTTTAGACAGCATTTAGGCCCTTTTCTTCAACATATGTTTAATCCATCCTATAATGGAGAAGCCAGAATCCCATGCTCTAGCTTGTGCATGAATTACTTTGAATTGATGTTGCCAAAAGCAAATTGAGATGAGTAATGGCATACAACAACAAATCCAGGTCTTGTAGAGCTGTCTCTGTTAATTTTACAGTCTGATACGCAAGTTTACCCGGGTTCAAAGGGTATCGTTGGAGTGTGTTGGATCAGATATAGTGGCCCAGCATTTTCTCTATGGTTTTACGAATAAATGACGTGAGACTAATCGGACTGTATGACTTGATGATCTTGTATGATTTATTTATTTATCATACAAGATCATCAAGTCATACAGTCCGATTAGTCTCACGTCATTTATTCGTATTCATCACATAAAGCCTAACAAGTGAGGGTGTTCTATATCTTGTTGTAGAAATATGAAGGGCACTCCATTTCTAGGTAGGATTTTGTAAAGGACAAAAGAATTTAAAGTCCAGGGGATATCCGTGGCCTCTAGTATTGCCCCAATGAAGTCATTTGGGAAAATTCTAGAACGGCAATTGTCTAAGTATCAATTTGAATAGGCTTGCCATTTGATGTATTTATGTGTGCTTAATAAGGATTCTAGCCTTTGAGCTATTTCTTCGATACATTTTCGTCGAGGATGATGCTGGTCGTACCTAAGTTTATCAGGGTATGCATGTAGGCTACCTAGCATGCTATCTGATAAATCGTCTAGGTAGGGAATCGAACGTGTTCCCGTTTTTCGTGGACGCGTCTCTCTTTGTTTGGAATTTAAAAGTGGGGGCTAGACTATCATGAGGTTATCAGAACTTCGGTTTAAAACAAAATTTGGAAAAATTGGTTGCAAAACGGCTCAGGGCACTATCTTAATCACCATTGGTTTTGTAGGCTAAATTAGGTTAGGCCAGGTTTAAATGGTAGTTTATGCATAATTGGACGGGTAGCGGAACTTACTCTTTCCCGATCTTCCTTTTCCTCATCCCTGAAGTTTGTACAAAAGTAATTTGATTCAAAACTCACGATTCTCGTATGTTTTCCAAAACGGAAGTGTCGTATGAAAGAGGAATTAACTTTTTTGAGTGCTCGGAGTCCAGTTTTGGACAAACTGGTCTTGCTATGTTACAGGTGATGGCATTCGTCCATCTTTCATTTACCTTGGTTTCCGTACCTTTCGATAGCGCCAGCTAAGTGCTGAAACAGGCCATCTCACTCCCACTGGTTCTGATCGCAACCCATCACTTCAGCTTGGTATACGCTCTTTTAATCACGGATACGTACTGAATGCTCATCTTCTAATGGTGGATTCTCCTCGGCGCTAATAATCCTGCTGAATAGCGTATGATTGATTAATCTACAGGATGATAATTATCACCAGAGGCCAAAGGCATGGCAATCTTGCAAGTCTATTTATTGATCTGTCGTGTGCACTACGAAACGTAAAGCTGAATCTACTAAGTTCTCTTCACAGTTTGCATGTAGAAACTGGCTCCAGCTAGGGACTCTAACTCTGATGCTCGAATGTATAAGGCCAACAATCTTTCCAAATTTTCAGAAGAAACGAGAGTAGGGTTATGGGCCTTAGATCCGTTGGCTACACTGGCTACAATGTGAGCTTTTAATCGCTTTCGGGAAAAATACCACCTCGACTCCTTCCATTTCTTTGGAATATATTTCATTTTACAACGCCCTATAAAGATGGCCTTCAGCCAAAGAGGAAGAATTTCTGACCTGTTTTGCATTTCCATTGGAAAGATCTGGTCTGGACTGGCTGAATAGCTTTGTGTCATTTATCGCCCACAAGTTTTTTGGCAACAATATATACGCTTGTGTGTAAAGTATCGGGTTCCCAATACATGTTGAGCTCCATTGAATCCTTAAAGTTTCTTAGGAAGAGGGTTTCAACACGAAGCTCCAAGGATTCCGCACTTGAAGGCGTCCATTACTATCCATCCAGGCAAAGTCTAAAACGAAGAATGTCCGAGTTCCTCTAATTTATCACAGAACAGATCTGCAAGACCGCAGCGCCAAGTCTCCGGAAGATTAGGGCCCCTGTAGATAAGATTCTTCCCAGCGTTTCCTTATATATGCTTCAGTTTGTCCTCGTATGGTTCCTGAAGTCCTCTCTTTGTCCATACAAAAACGTTGTCAGAGTCGCTTCTAGCACCTCCCGCCTGGTTTCCGTATTATTGCAAACTAAAATGTTAGTGTTCAAGTAATCATAAATTGTTTTGCTCATTTCTTTGATGTCCATGCTCCCTCAGATTGTGTTATATGCCCGCGCGCCACATTCTACTACAACATTGTTTTTCCTGAAATTAGGTCCCCAAAGACGTTTGGTCAAGTCTACTTTTCTCGGTCCAACAAGAGAACAAAAAAATGGTGGCTTTATCTAAAACCTTTTAAACGATATGCTACATTTGTAATGGAGTAAAAATGTACTAAGGTGCTTGAACTATCTTCGTGGAGACAAACATACATGAAACAAGTGCATATTCTGTAATAAAATAATAATTGCCAAAAGCGCCAAACCGGTGGATTTATGAACTAGAGTTAAATTGTCAATATTGTTATTTGATCCAATATATTTTAAACGATATACTATGCGAGTATATCAGAATAATAAAAAAGACTAAAAAGCCATGATGTGCTGTTCGAAGGTTTGTGGTGATTTCTTATAACAGGTGCTCGACCCCCTTGACGTATAGATTCCTAAAGCTTCCAATTCTCTAACTTCAAAATAGAAAAAGATTGACAAACAAAATTCAAATTGCATATGCCAGTCTTAAACTATCATCAATATAGGCAGACATCCAGACGAACGAGCAATTTTTTTACATTTTTGGACTCAATGTGGTATATCAGCCCATTTATAATGGAGTATGCAGTTCATTATCCAATTTCGAAATTTTTTCTCGACTCCTATTACATTTTGATATTTGAGGTCGTTCCAATCGTTGAGCAAGATGGTTTGGGTTCTAGGTTAGTTTGTGTTATTTTTATCAGGAAACTTGGTTCAAAACCAAAGTTAAACCTCCCATTAATTTGTTTGGGGGGGGGGGAGGCAGATGTTACCACTCGCTACCCTTGACCTGTGTGGAAAATCTAAAGACACCTTAATATGCTAGTCTTTCATGAGTGATTTAGAAGTTTTACAGGGCCCTTTTCTGTATGTTTAACAGACGTTGTTTAAAACTCAATTTACTTTAAAGGCTTTGACTTTCGCGGGGAACTTTCGCGTTCCCTATTTCCTTCTTTTGGATCAATAGACGCTAGATACCATGATCCATGATATGAATTGCTAGCATTTAAGTCGTTTCAATTGCCAACCTGATAGCCTACAACGTATCACTGTAATGAGGCTGTTGACGGTGCTTGGTTCCGTCAGCTGCCTCATACATGAGGTGAATACTTTTGAAGTTGTCAGTCATTCAGCTCTTTTCATGAGAGGTTAGTGTTTTTATCACGTTTTTATATAGGTTTTTTATGCTGGAGTTGTCTCTGCTTAATTGTTATCTTCTGCTCTTCTTACCATCTAGTTCTGAACTTATTTGTGCATCTCTGGAGCTGGTTGTGCTAAATGTGTGTAAGTTGTCTTCGCATATTGGCACGTTAGCACGTAGTGCTGGGATATAGGTGATTGAGTTGGAAAAGTTCGATCTGTCTTAGCCCATAGAGTCGTGTCGTCCTAACACTTGACCTCCAGAATTGGTGTGTTTGGAGGAGCTCCAGGAATCTGGAATTAGACATTGGAGCTAGCAACCAATACGTTCACTTGGGCAAGCATCTCTCGGCGCACTCTAGATCGGGTAAAATCTGCTCGGTTTTGAAACGGGAGAGGCTATATGTCAGAAGGAAAAAACCCCAAATTCTAACTTTATTTTATTTAGTCTTCAAATATTTAAAGACAATATAAAATATTCACAGCTCCGTGCTGAATGGCAAGCCCTTAAGAATCGATAAAATGTACGTATATTCATAATTGAACTGACATGCTTTATACAATAAAAACATAAGCACCCCAATTTCAATTTATAAATTCTAAAGCTTTTACGATAATCATGACATTTATATCCCCACAAATTACATCTCATTGTGGGCACAACACACAGACGTCGCACATAAATGAATTATCGCCTTTCCACTTAATGCCATAAAAACGAACGACAAACCAACAAACAAAAAATCGTTAAACTTACATATTTCCAGTTTCACAACACTGACTGGTCCATAAAACTTAGAACCAAAAAATAAAAATAAATTTTGTTACTTGTATCCGTTAAAAATTTAAAGCTGAACATAACCAAAAAAAGTTATATCACTAAAATTTTATTTTAATGTTAACTAATCAACAAATTTTGTAATTTTTAATAACTTTCATAAAAAATTTCAACGTACATCAAGGAAATGTATATTTTTATTGCAAGCACCGATATTTATTATAATAAAGTTTAAAAACAATTCTCTGCTTTTTTTCAGGTTGAATTTGAATTTCGTACACACAAAAGCGCCGAAAAATCTCAAAATTATATTATATGTTTGGCAGTTTTCCCCATTTTTTGCCATTCATTTTGTTCCAGTAGAATGGTTTATAATCCATGTCACTAATTTCAAATATACGAAATGGAAAAATTAAATTTCCCAGAATATTCATAAAAATGAAGGATAGACACAGGCACACACAGGCACTCGTACCGTAAAACTCACACACATACACACACACACAGCGAAACTGAAAAATAATGTGTTTAAATTTTATTATACTCATGACAGTAGCGAACAGTTGGAAAAATCAACTAAAAGGATGACAGTTTTCGTTTTTATTTTCCAACTCAAACTTTTCATTTTCTTTTTAACTATAATATTAATTGTGTTCGTATCTATCCGAAAATGAAAAAAAGTTTGACATAATATTTTTATAATATAAACCCGAACACAAAAAGCTTTCTCATCCCACGCTTTTTTATTGTGTGTGCCTGTTGGTGTGTGATTTTATCAACATTTTTGGTTTTGTGTAATTCGCAAATAAAATTTGAGTTTGGAACGCTTCGAGTTATAGCAACACTGATAAGTGCTTAAATTTTAATTTATGTGGACAAGTGTGGTATGAAGTTTTCGTGATGGTTGTTGAGTTCTTTTGTTTTTATGATGATGATTATATAGACACAAATGGAATACGAGTTGTAATTTTGTTAAAAAATTTAATACAGTAGAAATGCTTTAAGACAAAAGATTTTGTCCAAATAAATTTTAAACTAGATCTTAATGAAATTTTTTAATTTTTTTATTTCAGATTGCCGCGCTTCTCAAATACTAATGTGAATGAATCGTCGGGCGACTTAGACGAGAAATTAGATTTCGAGTGTTGTAAAAATGAGGTTGGAAACTTCTTGTTTCTTCTCTAGAATAACTAACTACCTTCGGTAATTTCGAAAACTAGAAACAAACTTCTAGTATTGTTAAGCAGAAGTAGAAAATTGTATTATTAAGAGATTGGTAAAGTTAGGCCACTCGTAATATTCACATTATGATTTCCTACAGTTTGTTTATTCTCTAATGAGAATAAAATGGTTTTGTATTTGTAATTACATACTGCTTTATTCTTTAAGGCTCAACTCACCTATATTGCAAAAAACACGACTTTTTGTGGTACCATAGCATAAAAATTAACAACCTATCACCAACATATCTTAACATTTAATTGAAGTTTCAATGGAAAATTAACCGGGGTCAAATTTTCACTCTAGATTTTCCGCTACGGCATTTAAAACAAACAAAATTTTGGTACCATTGCGACAAAACGGATGCTGTATAAGATAGCGGAAACTTGACAGCCAAAAATAAGAGATTACACTACTCGCCGCAACTGGCAGCACCATCGCAAAAGAGATTATATTTTCTTATTATAATTACCGGCGGAAATTTTTTATTCATTTTGTATCTCTTTTTTCACTAAATATAGCATCCCAGCGGAATAAAATATTAATAGTGATCCTTAAAATGACAAATTGATTGATCTCCGAAGTAAAGGAACTCGGTAAATGAAATACTACAAAAACAACTGAAAGTATTGGTTATTAGTAGAAGTTTCTGATATATTGGCCGAAAACTGAAAATAAATAAATAAAAAATTTTGAATTTTCAAAAGAATTTGTTAAGAAATGGCCAAGTTTAGTACAGCATGAACAGATCCTAGAATTTGGTCCAAAATTTACTTTAAAATCCCTGATCAATACTACTATCCAAATTTCATCGTCATTTTTTAAAAAATGGCGGAAAGTCGGAATATTGTTAAATTTCAAGAATTCATTTACCGAGTTCCTTTAAGGATTACTTTTAATATTTTATTCCGCTGGGATACTTTATTTAGAGAACAAAACAAATATTCTTTAGTGCTGCCACCTGCGGCGAGTAGCGTAATCTCTTATTTTCGGCTGTCAAATTTCCGCTATCTTATACAGCATACAAAACGGATGATATATCAAAACACCCAGAAAAAACCTAAAATGATTCTCGGTGGCGTTTTGTTAGTATTTTAGTATTAACCGAGAAATTTCCAAAAAACAAAACAACTTCCGTTGGTAATTTTTCCAAAGACACAATCGCAAAATTGAAGGATTTTATTCCTAATTATTTTTACTAGAATCTAACACATGTAGTTAGTTTCCAATCTTACAGGAGGAAAACCCAGTATTCGGACGCAGAACAAAAAAATAATATTTTTGTAATTAATTGGTATAGTTTTCCAGTATAAACAAAAAAAAGATTTACTAAAAACAAAATTATAAATAAAGTAATACAGAATATTTATTTGTAAGTAAAATTTAAAAAAAAGTCTAGTTGTTGCTGCTTCGTTTCCCATCTGTACAAATATTTTTTGTTCGCACTGTTTCGAGACATTTTGATGTATATGGAAGATAGAAGTGAGAGGACGTTGTACAGATGCCTTTATCTAACCAACTGCTGTTGCTATTGAAAATTGAAATAAAATGAATGAATAACTAATAGTATTTGGTAATATTATGTATGAAATTGACATACATCTTTATTTTGTGAAAAATTCTTTTTATTGTGTAGGTTAGAGTCTCCGATTTAAGAATGAACAACAATTTTGTTCATGTGGCTCCCTCTGCTGGCATTACAGTAAGCCATCCTGTGAGTTCAGTTTTCAAGAACTGTTTCGATGAAATCGGCGCCTATTTCGCGAATAAATGTCGCAATGTTATGTTTTAAAGCTGGAATTATCTCTGGATTATCCGCATACCATTTATATTTCAAGGCACCCCATAGAAAAAAGTTCAACGGCGTCAAATCGCAGCTCCACCGTTGATTATTTGGTTGCAAAATTTAGCGCGGAAGAAATCGATTGTCGGTCGGTTTGTATAACATGCGGCACCATCTTGTTGAAACCAAAAGTTGTTCACATTGGTTGGCAGCATGGCTCCGTAACGGTTGCCATTGAACTTAACGGCATTTCCATCGGCTTTTTCGAAGAACAATGGGTTAATTATGCCACCATCTCAAAATTCACACCAAACAGTCTCTACAATTACGTGTGGCTTTTCCGAAGCCCAAATCCGGCAGTTCTGAAGCTGGTCTTTGGCCCACGCAAAGAACTGATATTAAAGCGGATGGTCATTTGCTTCCTACTGCTGAGTCACCTGTACTTTGTAGGCGAATAAACCCAGATATTTGTGCAGTATTCACCTTAGGCTGGTGTGACTAACGGCCAGTTGATACGATCGGCGTCGAGTTGAGGTCGATGGATTCTGTCCTTCCTACACTATGCTTTCCACGACCTATATTTATTTTAAAAATTCGCACGACTTCGGCTACACAACACTGACCTTGAAAATAAGTTTCCAATATTTCGAAACGCTCCTCAAGCGAAAACATTATTGTTTCGTAACCGAGAATATCAGACTGACGAGATATCAAAATTCCAAGGAAATCATTCAAAAAAGTGTTACCATAGCATTTGTTTTAAAAACAAACCAATAGATGGCCTACCCTATTGGTGATAAATACAAAAATGAATGATATTGAAAAAAACTGTTTCATGATTTTGGCTTGGTGATTTAGAATATCTACTTGCTAGTTGTTACTGCGGTACTTATAGTTTTATTTCAGAAGCACAAAAAAATTAGTTAGTGAAAAATCTAAGCTAAGATATTCTAGGACGAAAAAAATTTTTGGTGATTGAAAGGGAAATTATCTATCCGGAATTCCGTTGCTACCCGTATTATCGCTGTACCATTCAAATTAAAAATAAATTCATCCATCAAACAAACTTTTAAAGACCGAAATATACCAATTGGCATTTATTTTGACATTTAATATTTTGACGTTGAAAGTTTAAGTTTGTAAAGGCTAAAAAATAGTAGAATGATAAAAAAATTATTTCAACATTTTTTACAATAA
This sequence comes from Nephrotoma guestfalica, assembly GCA_963691935.1. Lineage (NCBI taxonomy): Eukaryota > Metazoa > Arthropoda > Insecta > Diptera > Tipulidae > Nephrotoma > Nephrotoma guestfalica. Next base: position 137,049,752 of record OY829913.1, on the reverse strand, counting down.
ATGAAAAAAAATTGAAACTCATAAAAGTTTTAATTTCAATTAGTTAAATTAATAGAAAGAATATTTAGAGATTAATAAATATAATATTTAATCAAAAATAATTCATTCAATACTATGGGTGTTTTCCAAACCCCAACTTATTTCAAGTCGGTCAAGCTGTTCCAATTACTTTTATCGACTTAATTTGACAACCACAAAACAAAACAAATTGAAAAACGAAATTTTATTTTATTGAAAGCGAAATACACCCAGACGCCGATTTACACGGTACGTTTTTTAGACGATTTCACTTTACCGCGGTTTGAAAAAACAAAACAAAAATTATTATATTTTTAAGTTTTTATTTGTTATTTCTAATTTACTATTTATTTCATGTTAAAATAAATGGGAATTTTTGACTCATAGATGGACAATTTGTAAGAATCCCAACAATCAGTTTCGAACGGATGAGATTATTGATTTGAAAAAATCAGTCTTCTCATCAGGTCGCGACGACTGATGTTGTATTACTTACATTGGAATATTGTCGATATATGTAGGATGTCGATATATGTAAATACATGTGTATTTGTAGTACTAGCGAATTACTACTAGCCTAACGAAATCGATTCTTTCATATTTTTCATCTATGTTTCATTCTCACAATTAACTTTTCGTGTTTTTTACGAATTTATTTTATAATTTTTAATTTTTGTTTTCTATTGTAATGGGTTTTATTGTGATTGTTCCGTACATCGGTATATCTTCAGTACTCTCGAATTAAATACACAGTCATAGGAAATTATTCCATTTAGCGTCAATCTGAGTGACAACGACTATGATAATCGACACCTACTTTTCGCCGTTATCGCTGGACCGCCCCGTTATCGCTGGACCAATGCAAGAATCCCAACAATCAGTTTCGAACGGATGAGATTATTGATTTGAACAAATCAGTCTTCTCATCAGGTCGCGACGACTGATTGGGTTTTAAATCGATAATTTAAGAATTTTATTGTATTTTTTCGATTTACACAGTTTTTCAAACAAAAATCATATTTTCGATTTACACGGTTTTCTGTGGAACTAATCTACCGTGTAAATCGGAGGATGGGTGTATATTAAATAAAACGGATGAAAAACAGACAACGTCAATTATACTATATCTATAAAAAGTATATTGGTTGAAATAAATTTATTAGTACAGTCGTTCATGTATTAAATTAGTTTGGTAGAACTAAATTTAAAATGTTTAGTTCACAGATTTATTTGAATAAGTCGAAACAAGCAAATAAGTCGGTGTTTGGAAAGTACTGAAAAACTGGTGTATCTAGCAAAAGAGTAACTTTGCTGAGGATTTGACCTTTTGTTTTACTGATAGTTGTTGCAAAAGCAACTCGGACAGGAAACTGAGGTCTCTCAAAGCACATCGTGTAGATCCAATGATATTGGGAAACAATTACATTAGGCTTTAAATTAAACAGTTTTGTTCCATTACTAAATCCAATTGATGGGTTTAAATTTCTTAGGAGAATTATTGGACAACTTACTTTTAAAACTAATTTGTGTGGTGGTAACCGAAAACTTCTAATGAATTCAAAATCTCTCTTGGATGTATAACTGCGTTATCTTCTGCAATGACCACAATAAACTTTTTCGTCACCGATTAATTTATTTAAACGTACATGCTCACGAAATTCATCTAATTATTTTTAAGTGCCAGAATAGCATTTTCTACAAATGCTGATTTATTAAGTTGATTGGAATTTTCAAAATAAATGAAGTTTACTTCCATATAAGTTATTGGAAGCGTTAGGTTTTGAGGTATTTGAATTTTATCTTTACAACCATTGGCAAAATTCTGTGCCATTTCTGGAATTCAATGATCTCATATTTGTTGACAATTTTAATTTTTTAACTCGCATGCAATTCAACAAACCAAATTTGTCGGAAATTTCTGTCCAACACGATGTCTTTAGTATTTTTCATTTTGAACCGGACGAGTGGTGCAGTGGTTAAAGCTTCGGCACTTGGATCGGGAGGTGCTGGGTTCGAATCCCATCAGAGGCTAGATGCAAATCGAATTTTCATCATCGATTACGATCGGTGATGCTAATAAATACAACTAAGACCCTCTGATGGAGTGCAGAATTCCGTGTCACGCGCCGACCCACCTTCCTTTCAATGTACAGGTTGACATGGAGCTTGCAATGTGCAGGTGGTATACTGTAGTTGTGTGAGTAGGTGAAGTAGGTGGGTTAATGATGTGGAGTGAATGAGTGGTATCACAATGGACCTAAAAATTGGCCTAAGTGTGCAGTAAGCAACCACTGAAACCTACGATGTCTTTACCCACAAAGAACTCATGTTTCATGAATACAAAGTGGAACTTTAAATCGGCTGTCAGCCGTTTGTTCATTATCAAGTAACTGGGCAGCGACTCCAGACGATGCTACTGCGAATACTATTTTACCATCTGTTCTAATTTTACTCAAGAACGTATTAAACAAAAATTATATCCCAGTTCCTGCAACACCATCTACAACAAACGATTCCTTTCTAGCGTAATTTGCACCTAAAAATCAAATAATAATTTCAAATGCATGTTTTTTTTGTTCATCATTAAAAAGTTGAAAATTAGTTTCATATTTTTCTCCTTTATTTAGCGAAATGAAATTAATTTCATCTTGTATTATTCGACTTGTATTTATCATATTTACATCCAATTTAGGATTTAGAAATTTTGAAAAAGAAGAGCCATTCTGATTTGAAAAACTTCTATTTCTAGCTAAGCTGAATTTATGTCAGAATCATTTAGCTTCACATTTGAATGTATTATTTAACGTTTGTGCAAGAAGTCTTCACAAAGACTTAACTTAAATTTTTCCCACAATAATTGTGGCTGGTTATGCTAGCAATGAATTAACGCACCATTGCGAATAGTTCTCTCATTTGAATAAGCATTTTGAAATTGGATACTTCTTACTCGTCCCTTTCTCTTGGTGAAACAGATCTTACAATCGGTTTTAGCACTTCGGCTTCTTACAAGCGTAATGGTTTACAAAGTCCAAATATGTAAATTGGCGTGCATCAACTTCCCCACAGTTTTTTGAAAACACATGGTCAAAGTGAATGCCGTATTTAAATTTTGTAATTGATTATGTGTGACATCATTTCGGAAATATACCAGTTGCCGCTCTTCCAAATGTAAAGCGAATATAAAAACAGCTAGAAAATGATCGTGCATTTCAAAAACAAACGCCAGACGCATTTTTCTTTAGCTGTGGAACGGGCTAAAGACGACTATTTGACTATTCGTCAATATTTCTTACCTCACCACATATTTATACAAATACTTGATTGCTGACACTGTTGAACAAATTTCGACATTTATATGTGCGTTAAATTTTCTGGACAAATATTTGTTGCTGTGGAAATCTTAGAAAGACTTTTGAACATTTCCTTTCCTGCATACATGGTGAACTTGGATTTTCAGCACCACATGGTCCAAGCAAAATTACCTTTGTAATAATATAGTACAAATCTGGCTCCGTTTCTATATTTAGAATTTCACGACATACAATTTGATCATACACATCAACATCGTATATACATTCGGTCTCATCTAAGATCTATAATATATGGTAATGTGGCATGCCATATTTCTGAAATTCTATGACGTAACAAAAGCAATAACCTGATACCGGTTATGTAAATTATAGAGAAATTCCTTTGCCGAAATACTCTACAAATAAGATCTAGTAGATCATTTGGACATTGGCCAGGTAACAGTTCATTTTTAATTTCATCCCAGTTTGGATTTCCTTTAAATGTTATGAAGAAAGGTGATTTGCCAAATTTTCTAACGATAGGCATAACATCTTGAAACAGATGGTGTCTATGGTTTGGTTCGCCAGTGAAAAAAGAGGGCGACAAAATTCTTCTTCTTCCAATAGTCGGAGCATCTCCATCTCCTTCATTAAGGGTATCTTGAACTCCTTGATATCTGCTCAAAAATTTGATGGTTGTTTTTAATAAAAAGTACTCATTCTTGTTTTGCACAGCAACCTGCAATATATTGAGCAAAAGTCAATTGGAGCGATTTAAAATTTCCTTGGCATTCCTATACATTAGTGCGTTTGCATAAAATTCGCTAAGTGAAACTTTCCGGGCGGTTGGATTACGATAGTTTATTTGTGAACGGTAACCTAAAGTACCAGTGTGAAATAGTAAAACATAATGAAGTGGATCGTTTGTAGTTGTGTTGTTTTTAAAATAATATCCCTTGGAGCGTGTCTCATTACCATCACCGGGCATTAAAAGCCCTATTTGGAAGGAAGCAGGAATATTAAGGTATGTTCGGTCAATCGGATGATTTTCCGGCAATCGAGTTGTAAAATTCAGATTAGTATTTGCAACCATTTCGGATGCCATTTTAAATTGTTCAACAATGAATTCCATTTTGTACTTGTTGCAACTCGGACAATAACTAACAATTTAAGAATGGCATATTAATATACCGGTTTTCTAACTCATTATTAGCATGATAAATGAATATTTGCAAAAATTTTGATCGGTCATTGAAGTTAGATATTAACGAGCCAATTTTATGGCGAACTGCTCCATTTATACGAAAATTATAAACACCTTGTTGCCCATTTGCTAAATGGTGATCAAAATTAATGTAATGTAAACGTGAGTGATGAATTTAATGCTCTAATATTAGCAAAAAAAACATCTAAAAGATTGTAGTACCGTTCAAAAGGTTTTTCCAAAAAAGTGGGTGTCGGCCGTAATCACGGCTACTCTACCTTGCCTCTCATGAAGCACATTGAAAACTTTTTTACAGATCTAGTGCTCGTGCTTAGTTTTTCAGAATCCCAAAACTATGAGTTGCAATATGAAAGCACTCAACCATTTCTTCGATTTGAAGTTACATCGATTACGCTTAGCATTTGTATATTGTGTACTGGCGAGCCGCTGCACATCTGTAAGATTTGCTCGATGTCGACGTGGACGTTCTCAAGATTGCATTCTTCGAATTTCGATTCTGAACCGCTCCATTCTATTAAAAAAATCACAGAAAAAAATAATCACAATAGCAAGTACTAGCATTTAGCATGTAATAACATATAAAATTTAAAAAAACAAAATCTGCTAAAATTTCAAATTTTAAAAATTATGTAGGCTACCGTTTAAATACGCGAGTAAAATGTGAAATGACAATAAAATCTATCAATCACAAAAAAATTAATTCGCAGCAAGAAACACACAAAACGAAGTAGGCAAAAAATAATTATTCAAAAATGCTATTTTGTTTTATTATTTTCATAAAAAATAAATAAATAAAACAAAACCGCGTAAGGTTGTTGTTTTTTTATACTGCATGACGGAATAAGCAATAATTTGCTGAAGAAGCACTACGTAATTCCATTTATCTAAATTTGCATACGAGAATTGATTTTGTTTTTATTTACCTTGAAGTTACATCTCATAAATCGTAATACATAATTTTATACGAGCAGGTCTGAATCGAATTTTTCCCGGCCGAATAATGTCAAAAATCGGTGCTATCGACTGGTCCCCACGATCCCCGATTTGACCCCTCCCGATTTCTTCGTATGCAGACACTTGAAGGGAAAGGTGTACACCAATAAACCAACCACAACCTCGATGCTTAAAGACAACATTAGAAACCAAATGACTGAAATGACACCAGAAATCTGCGAAAACGCTTTGAAAAATGTGCTTAAAAGAGGTCGCCTTAACGCCACGGCCAGTGGCAGCCACTTGACCGACGTTATATTCCATACATAATGTATAAAGACCTTATAATCAAAAATTTGTATTCAATTTAAAAATTATAAAAAAAATCGACTTGGAACACAGAAAGCACTCGATATACTCGGATTTTATACCGATTTTATAAAATTATACCGTATAACATTTCCGAATTTTACTGACAGCTGAATCCGGGTAATTTTTTATTGCCTGACACTTCCAAAGAATTTCGGATTAGTAACATTGTAGAACAAAATAGTTCGGTAGCTACCTTCAAACAGAGTGCAGACAATTTAATTCGGCATTTCCATATTTGTCTTAACTGAATTATACCACATTTTACTCCCAACTGTTTGTTTACTTTTGCATATGTTTATTTTACTCTTTCTCTCACTCTCACCTAATACTCGTATATGGTGAAAAATACGAGATCACCAAATTTTTGCAACAGTTGTTGTTGCATAGGACACTTGGATGTTGAAAAATGTAAAAATTCAAAAACATGCTTGAATGTTTTTGCTTTTAGAAAAAAAACCAACTATCCGATAAATATGATATAGGGCTTATTTTTAAGGTAAGTTAATTAGGATTTATAAAAATATATAAAATAAAAATTCTACAATTTTTCTAAAATATAAAAATATTATCATCATTTTCAAAATTCCCACCAAATCGTTTTTTTTAATTTTCTGAAAATCTTTTTTTGTTTGTAAATGATTGGATTTTTAAACATAACATCAAACAAACCTACCGTTATTTTTTCTTATAAAATACATTTTAGTAAGACCGTACCTCCTTTTTATATGGACACAGTATATTTGAATATAGATAAATTTCACAAAAAATGATCTCAATTAATTTGTTTGTTTATCATTTAATATTCAAAATAAATTTCAAACCCAAATTTTATTGATAAAATTATTTTATTGTTGTTTAAAATTAAATGTTATAAATGTTAGACAATTTAAATGTAACATAATCCTCAGAATTATAATTGTTTTAGATTTCAAGTATCCATTTTCTGTTGGATTGACTGCGTGAAAACTATGAGTTCCTTTAAGTATTTCTAATTGTTCAAACTTAGCGGCAAGTTTGATTTGCTTGGATTTATGTTCTGCGTCGGATCCAAATGTGAAATTGATATCTGCCTTCCATGTTTTCGCCTACTTAAATAATTCACCTCCATTGGCTACAGTACTTTGTATTTCTTTGTGAGAATAGCTCTGGACGCCATTCTTTTGATGGTACTCCCTACTACATCACATGCACCTTTTCCATGAGCTGCTGTATGGTACTCGTAACTCCATTTACAATCAACTCCAAAATCTTCTTTGTATTTTCTTAAATTTTTCATTTTTTTATAACACGTGACTGCAACATCGGTAATTCATTAAATTTTAGATAAACTGGATATTTTAGTTTTCAGGAACTATATCTACATTTCAATGAATAAGTTAATTATTTATTTATTTGTTTATGTAATAATTTAATAAATCGAGTTTCCTTTTCCAGGCTAAATACAGCAGTATTAGCACATTAAATTATATTCTCTGGTTGATTGACCTCTAGTTTAATATTTCCAACAAAATGCTTTGCATGAATCGATTCTGAATTTATTGAAGACATGTAATTTGCATTTGACTCATGACAACCAGAACAGATGCGCAATAATTGAGCCACGATTGATTCATAAAAAAAATTATGTTTGCATTGATAATTTGTCTTTAATTTTTGTGAAAAGCCCATGCTTTTTACTCATCTTTTTAACGATATAATTCCAGATGAGACTAATTTTGTTTCAAAGAGCACCTTTTATGCCATCATTTGATACTAGCCACTACTCGGTGTTATCTCTGTGATCGGCCCAATAATTAATACACTGAAACCCAAAAACCGCCAAAATATTCAATGCGATTCGATTTTCCAACGCGTTATGCTCAAACAGAACTAGAGCAAAGACGACGAGTTAAATCGCCTGTGATATTACAAAACACCGAAAACATGCAATACAAACACAACCATCGAAGCGGGCACGACGATTTTTTCGTTGTAATGTAAGAAGAAATGTAGAGTAACGTATTTCTATTTTTAACGCCGGCGAAACAATGTTGCCAACTGTTTATATATACATATAAGTTGGTATCATATAACTGTCATATTATAAACAATTTTTTTTTCTAGATTTGCATTTATTTCAGTTCTTTTATTTCTATCAAGCTTCGTCGAAAAAATATGGTTTGGTTTCTTGTAAGATTTAGTTCTGTTCAGGTTCTGGGTTGTTCCCTGTTTTTTGTTTTAATTAAATGAAATCGTTTGTTGTCAGGTTTCCATTGTTAGCATTGCTTTTACCGACTGTTTGTGTTTGTTAATTTAACAAACATTTACAACAACAAATGTTAAATAACATTTTGTTAAAAACTTCACATCCGTTTTTAAATTCATTTAATTTTTTTGTATTTTTATGCATATTGTATTTTTCGAGATGGACAGACGTTAGCGAAAAATCTTACCAAAAATTTCGGGCCAACTTCAACCAATTACACAACGGTGGCTCTCAAAACAAAAATGTTTCCAATTAAATTAAAAATGAATATCTAAAAATATTTATTCTTTAATTACAAGCCAATTTTCAATATAGAATCCGTTTCGTTGACACTAGTGACGTCAGCACCACGTGATAAGATGCACATGATACTACCTCTATATACAAGTATTGTCCGATAACAGACACACACTTAATATCAAAATTGCGGAATTTTTATAATATTTTACGGGATTCCGAAATATGGGATTTTAAGGCCAACAAATCATATAATTACTCATATAGGTTAAACGGTTAAGTATAGGGATTAGCGCCTATTCGTTTTTCAATTACATCAACTTTCACCACAATACGAACCAAAGCAATAGTAGTGCTTACTTTTACGACATCTGGCCTAGTTGAATTGCGACTTTGAAAAGGTTATCTTCCAATTAACCTTCAAAAATACAAAGCTCCATTTAAACATCATTAAATAGCAGCTTCTTTCAATTACACCAAATTTCCGTTGAAAATTGGTATCTCGCCTAGTTCCATTAGGTCATTTAATAGACAAAATATTTATATTTTTCAAACTTTATTATTTATGCGGAGGCACGATACCATCAGCCCAGCCTGAGAAAACTTTTCGAATTTATCATCAAAAAAAAATTTCACCGGAAATTAAAATTTTCTTTTGTACCGCATTTTCAAAACTTTTAATTACAAATTTATTTATTTTGCTGTTTGCTTACTGTATCCTAACATACATAAGAATTATAATAATAAGTTGTGTCCATTAGGTTTGTTGTACATTTTAAATGGCTAGATGAATTTTTCCAAAACTCAGGAAATTATTCTTTTCGAATATTGTTAAACACATCCCTGTTGTTTGGTCCGTTGTTTAAAGAAACCGACATTACGGAGGAAAAGAAACTTAAAATTACAACAAAGTTAATTTACAAAACATACCAAGTATAAAATTTCCTTTTTCATTTTGAAAGCTTTTTTCTGGTTACAAGAAGAAAAGCACAAAAATTGTTAATACGAGTATAAATTTAAAGGGAAGAAGATAAATAGATAAATTTTGAAAACAAAAGAATATTTTTTTCGGGTCCCGGGATAATTACATTAAATAATGTATTATTATAAAGAACTAGGATTGAACACAAAAAAGGGGTTTTCACAGTTGTTACAGAAATTATTTTATACAAGTATTTTTTATAAAATGTTTAGGCATCTCTAACTCTGAATACCAAAAAATAAAAATTTACATAAAACACGACGATAAAATAACTACTCGCCTATTTATATAGGGAAGACAAAAGGATGTCTGTTACGTATAATGATTGCGTAGATGTAGTAAAGCACAGTGACGTATTCAGTTTCTTAGCGGGATAAGCTATAACCTATTTATCCTTCGCATTAATTCGTTTTTATGATTCATGGGTTATTAATCTCAAAGGTCGTGACTGCGTCACTAATGACACGATATCTTAAATGTAATAATCAAATGTCGAGGAAGATTTAATGACGTACAGTTGCGCGTCTAAATTGATTTGGTTTAATGCAAATTTAACCGCCAACCCGGATGATATACAAAAGATATACCAAATATTTTTTAAATTTGAAAAGGGGTTGAGCGAAGGGATAGAAACGGGATGAGACAATAATGAAGCAGATTTAAATAAATTATATTACTCTTTGATTAGTGGTTGAAGTAGTTGTTTGAAAAATATTATAACTAACGAATTCTTATTTTAAAATTTTTGATTATAAATGATAAATGAAATAAAATTATAATTTATTTTATTTTTTTTTATTAAAAATATCTTTAAATGTTGGATTTTTTTTATATTATTTAAATTATTATAACTGAATACAATTTGGGTCCCTATGAAAGTCATCGTTCCTAATGCACCACGGAGCGTTAACTATACCACGTCGCACTTTGTTCAAAAACTTTGTATTATTTTGGTGTTGGTTTTCTTTGTACAGCCCCAGAGCTGATTTCCGTAAGTCCATACAGTAGCATCTGTTGATATAATAGCAATTTATTTTCAGCTGACAATTTCGAAATATTCCCGAGCAGCCAATACATATTTCGATATTTGCAATTTAGTTCATTTTTTTTCTTTTTAACGGGCTCTATCCATCTGAGCCTGGTATCTAATGATTACAGGTTTGTCGCTAACTTTTAGATTAGTAAAATTTGCATGCGTGGATTCATTGAGCCCGATACGCCACATTTTTGTCCATTTTATGATTTTATCACATGCTGCTTGTAGTTTCGTTGTCGATTCCTCGATAGTGATTCCTACTGAGAGAACTGCGGTCATCAGCAAATGTTGCAACGGTAACATCGTTTAATTGAGGTAAATCTCTCGTGTAGAGCAGGTAAAGAATAGGTCCCAAAACACTACCCTGCGGTAATGCTGTCGAATGTTATTTAGCTCGGAGTATTCTTCTTCATATTTCACCCAAAAATTCTCTATGTATGATTTTAAAATCAAATAATATTGTTTTGGTAAATATCTATGTAGTTTGAAGAGTAAACCTCTGTGCCGCACCTTCGATAAGGCCTGCGCCACATCTAAGAAGATACTAGAGCAAACCTTATTCCTCTCTAATGTATTCTCTAATGTTTCTCACTGAAACCAAACTGATATTCTGAGATAAGGTTTCTTTGTTCTAGGGTTCTGTTCAATCTTCTGAAAAACAGCCAACAATTTCGCTAGTGTTGGTAGAAGTGAAATTGGCCGGTAAGATTTTCTATCATTCGATGGCTTGTCCGGTTTCGGAATCATTATTACTTCTGCTACTTGCCAGCGCAGTGTGGCACATATTTATTCCTGAGGATCACATTGATCGTATCAGATCGTACCCAGGAGCTTTCTTTGATTTTATTTTCTTAATTTCGGCTTTTAGTTCTTTCAATGTTACAGACCTGATATCTTCGAAGTCAGATGTTCTGGGCGTATCAGCATTGTTTTCGTAACTGGTCTGCCGACCTGGAGGTTGAAATGTTACTTCAAGACGTTCAGAAAACAGGTCAGCTTGACCTTCGAACTTCTAACCCTTTTCCCATCGTTTATTTTGATTGGGAGGTCTGCGTTTTTGGTTGTTTTAACCCTTTTGTTGCTTTCCAGAGAGAATAGTCGGTATGTTTGGTTGGAGCTAGAGAACAAAGGTATTTTCCAATTGTTTCATTTTTCACTGCTTTTATGAGTGCTTTAAATTTAATGCACAATTTGTTTAAGGTCGCACGCGTAGTTTGCCATTTCTTTTTCTTACTTTTATTGGGTAAATAACGGATTTTTCTTTCCTCGATGATAATTTTGGGGTGCATTCTCAAACCGACCATTGTATGACATCAAGGAGCCTGTCTAGTTCCTCTTCTATTTGAAGCACTTGCAATTCTATTTTGTCCTCTGCTAGCTGCTTAAACAATTCCCAATTTGTTTTGTTGTTTGTGAGCTGTGGTGAATTTGTTTTTTCTATTACATTTTCACTGTAATTTCACTGTTTCAATGATCAGATATTAGACTTTCATCATTTTCTAAGAAGATGTAGCGTTTCGATATGCCTTTAGTGATGTAGAAATCTATAAGGTCTGGGATTTTTTAGGATGAGATGGCCAGTACGTTGGTTCCCCCCCCCTGAGTAAAATTCACAGTTTGAGTATTGGCCAGCTGCAGGTAATGCCTTTTGGAGAGGTTAATCTTGAACCCCAGAAGGTATTTTTTGCATTAAAGTCACCTCCAATAATGATGTTACTTCCTAATTTGTGGAAAAAGTTAATGGAGTCTTCTTTCTTTAGGTTAAATCATGGTGGACAATATATTGCAGATATATTACAGGTGTTGTTAAATTTAACCGTACCAAATTTAAACGTCACAGTGGTTACTTGCATGGATTCTTTTTCTATTTTAATTCTTCAAGATGATTAATATTATCCCTAATAAATATTGCTGACCCTCCTCTTGACCGTTCTGCTGGATGTGTGGTATAGTAACAAGTATATATGTATGCTGCTGGTAAAATGTGTTTCTGATATTAAGCAACTATCAATTTCCTCAGTATTTAAAAATAGTTCTAATTCTGCTAGGTGTTGTGTCAATCCGTTTGCATTCCATACGGCTATGTTAATGAGTATAGTTTTGATGTCTGGTTTCTGCTCCGGAATTATGAATTGAACTATGTATTACCGACATTATTTATTTTTAGGTATTTTGGAACAAGGTATTTCCAGCAGATTGAGTCGATCCAGAATTAACTTATTTAGTTTATTCTGTTCCTTAAGGCTATTTAAAATTGCTTGAAGAGTATTTTTGAAATTTTCGATACCGTTGGTGTTATTTTCTTTCGAATTTGAAGAGGCCTGCGCATATGTATAATTCTCTTAGTTTTGATGACTTAGAAGGGGTTTGCATGCCCGATCCCTCATTTTCTGTAACTGCTCGGCAACCTCACATCCTCGATAGCTGGCCGGATGCTGCCCATTACAATTTATACATTTTGCTGATACTTCTTTAGATAGTTTGCAAGTTTATGATGGATGCTTCCCAGCACATTTGACTCACCTTGGTTCGCGCGCGCGATATCGTTGCGTATGGTTATACCCTTGGCATTTTTTACATTGTACTAATCTTGTACCGCCTCTTTTAATACTTTCGATGTTTACTCGCATGTTGAGTAAGCCAGTTATATTGTAAATTTTTTCTATTTTTTCGGATGTATCAAACGTTAGCGGGAACAGGGGAAGTTCTATTTTTGAAACGGATTCTAGTTGGTTCGTTCCGCTATGTCTCTCGTTTTAATAATGTTCCTTTATTTTCTAGGTCCTCCATTATTGAATTACTTTCGCAGGTTGGATGTAGGCCTCTTGCCATAACCTTTATGGGACGATCGTTTTTATTTTCGTACGTGTACCACTGATATTTTTCCATATTCAGCTTCATTAACAAGTTTATGTATGCGTTTCGATTGGATGTGTTAATCTTCCATACATTATTGTTCAAAGCAGTGATTGTATACTCTTGTTCCGTAACAGTACTCATTACACTTTGGATTTCTGGATAGTTGGATACTCCTACTATAAACATCGGCAGGGCTTTTACTTTTGGCTGTGCTTCATTTTGTTGAGCTGGCTGCCGTTCGGACGATTTTTCTACCTCTGGTGAGGACTCAGCTTTTCTCTTTTCATTTCTCTTGTTTTGTTTAGCTTTTTCCTTCTTCGACATTCAGTTAGTTTCCCTATCTAACCCTTCCTCGTCCGTTGAGTATTCAGTCTTCTGCGACTTGTATCTTTTAGGTTGTCGGTTTTAAGCAGGATAACGAAATGTCTGGCGCTTCTTTGTTTATGGTTTTTTTTTCCGTTTTTGAATTGTTTTTGTCTGTTTTCAGGCAGATTAACTCGCGTTGAAGACTGGAGACTAGAAGATCCATGTCTTCAATTTTTGTTTCAGTGTTTGATTTTCATTTTCTAGATTAGAATGTCCATCATTTGCATTGCTACCGACATTGAAGATATCGGTTGCAAAACTTCTTCTGCTTCTACTATCGGCATACGTTCTTGCTGTATTTGACTGCTGTTGAAACGGATTCGCTATTTCAAAATTGATTTCACTGACATGCAATAAGTGGTTCTCCCCAGAATCCATGGGACCGGCCTTCGAAGAGTGTGGATTAGCGAATTTGAAAAATTGTGTACCACCTGGGGTAAATCCTTTTGTGTTTTGATTCATTGCATTGTGTTGGATTGACGGCTATCAATCATTTGCACCCCCAAATTTTGGATGGAGTTATGGAATGTGTGGCTTGCAATTTCTTGCTCAATTTTGTGCAAATTCTGTTCTTATGAATGTGTAATCAAGTCCGGGGAATTATACTTTCTGATTCGAACTTGAGTATTTCTTAATCTAATATTAGCATTAGCAATGGGATTAGCATTACAACATGAATATTAGTTGCAATTTTGTAATGTACCTGTTTCACGAAACTGGACCATTTTAAATCTATTTTGGCAAATTTGGGTTAGAGGATTTGATGGGGATTATAATATAAACTTTGAACTTATTTGTAAAATAATCAAGACGAAATTCTGTGTTTACGATTAAATTGGAATTTTAAATCAATTATGAACAAAATTATAAAGTTCGTCAGCTGAATCGAAAGAGGTGAAGCTTTGATCTATAAAACTAGTGAAGCTTGGATCTATAAAACACCCAGTTTGTATTCTGATGCTTCTAAATTTTTCTAAGGAAAAGAAAATATAACGAACTCTTAAAAGAGATTAAAAATCAAGCTTCTGGCTTTGTGGCATCTGAATCATCTAAACCACCTTGCGATAGTATGTCTTCGGGCCTCTGTAGTACGGTTCATGTGCCAGTTTTTATTTTCGGGGTTTGATATTTAAACTCCTTCAGATTATCTAACAATTCTAATATCGTATAATGAACAAAACCTGCGTCCCTGTGTCCTAAACAGGTCGCTGAATTGGATACATTTCAATTCAGCGCATACGCACGGATGTAATCACAGGCTCTTTATCATAATTGTGAGATTAACCCTGGGACCTTAAAATGCCAATTGTTCTCCAGAAACATTGGTAGAATCACTTTTGCACCAGTTAGTTCGAAAAGTGCCGAACATAGGCCCTCTTAAGGATTACAGTTTCTGGAGTTTCATAAACTCGATGTTTCATAATTTACGATTTCATTTCAGTATATCTATATACCTATGGCTCAGAACCAGACAGGTTACTTCATTGCCGGTATCTCTGGAGATGGTTCTGACTGTATGTGATCATGTTCTTTTCGAACCACCATTTATGTTCGTTGATCGGTCACGCCCGCGTGACCACACCTGGAACACTCATTTCGTTAGGAAAGTATATTTCTTACATCTTTGACCGGAGTTAGCAATCACATACTCAATCCGCATAAGTAAGTATAGAACATTAATAATTCAAAGCCAGTGTATCAGTTCTTGGTTGAAACCTGATTTTTCCAATAATGTGTTCCTGAGTAATAGGTTACTGTTTTCTCTTTATAAAATATTTGACTTGTAACTCAGGTTACCGTTCAAAATGGTGCCTGTAAATCTCGCCACATCATTAAAATAGATTTTTCTGCTGTACAAAATATGGGAGAGAACTAATGGTTTTACATTTATATGTCTTAGTAAAGAGAACCAACTCCCACTTGGCGTGTGTGTAGCGAGAGGGTTCCTGAAAAATGAGTTTCGATTAGAAGCTACAAAATGTCCCTACCTTCAAGCTGTGCTAGTAGAGGAAACTGGGTTTGTAGGTCTAATCTTCCTAAAGCGAGAAGCCCCGGAGAACCGTTGCACCATCCTCAGCTTAAATCATCTATTTAACATTGTGTTTCATTTTGTGCTCGCAATTTAGGTGTGCCCACTCTTTCAGAATAGAACCCGAATCTCAAATTGAACTCTCATTTTCACTGTGCACATCAGAAACTTCTATTAAAATCCCACTTTCATTATGCAAACCTAATTTTATCGACATCGGACTAGTGCTATTAGCAAATTAGCCTTTTTGATTATATAACCTGCATTTTATCGCTAATTTTAGGGAAACTAAAACTAATTTTTAGCCAAACTTTCTCAAACTCGGTGCTAAGAACAAGATTGAGATTGAAAAGTAAACAGTCCAAATTTTTATAATTTCACACCTGCGTCTCTTTTTTTACGTCAACTTCTTCTGCTGCAAGGTCGTTACAGAAGATGTCGTTAAGGTGTGTGAAATTTATATTTTCAGTAATGTATAAATAGAAACTCTTAATATTGTGAAGGTATTACTTTAAACGTTTTTGAGCACTTCAAATTATCTGTAAAAACTAAACACTAATCATTACAATCAAGATAGTATTGGGTGGGTCCAATTTCTCTTGAAGTTGGAGTTTGCTTTTCCATCCCCTTTAGATTCTCTGGAGATTCTCGAATTGAGCCAGGAACCAAAACTGTACTACGAACAGGTATGTCATGTCAATGTAGGTTACCGAATTGAATCCTTCCAGCCCTGTGCACACTGACGTATGTATAGTAGGCACGGTCTTTTTATCCCACATTTCGCTTGTGAGATGTGTTGTCGCTGTGCAACAGACGAATGACAAAATTAGATTGAGTGCTAGAATCTAACAAAGCTCTTGCAAATTTTAACTTGTAGATGTAAGAACTTACACATTAATTTTTAAAATTAGAAGACAGATTTTGAGAATACTGAATGGATTTGTTGGGTGGGAATAAGAATTAATCTTAGTGATATAAGGAACAATCGCGTGATTGTGCGAAATTGGTGTGTCGTTAATTGCAGTATTGACAGGAGTAGGATTGTTCAAGTAGTATATTTTTTTCAAATTTAGTTATTTCAGTAGTCTTGTTAATACTAATAGAAAATTTTATAAATAGATACCACTTCCGTTAGGAATGTTCATTAAATTTTATGGCCGGATTCCTCTAAACTTCCTCTAAAAATTTTTTTCTATATTGACAGAATGAATCATTGCCTAAGTGGAATGAATTACGAAATGCATTTCTCAAGGTCAAATTTCAGTACTCTTATAATGAATTAATAAATTTCAGTTATGTTTTCCGACTGTTCCCGTCGACGGTCAAACATGCACTGTAGAAAATATAATATAAAATATAAAATATACAACTTATAAAATATGATATACAACTTGGTACTTGGTCGTAATAACTAATATCTGCCGGAATCATATACTTAAACATAGCAATTATATGTTTCTCCTTCTCTTTTTAGCACTAGGATTTTTGGAAGAAATTGGGTTGACGTCCCTTAAAATTATTCTTCGGTTCTTTTAGTTGCTCTTCGTCTAATGTTAACGCTTCAAAGGTTTTTAGTATCGTAATCCAACGAATATTCGATTCCAAATTCGTCTTGGGTTAATCTTGCGGTAGAAAATGGAACAATTTTATAATCAAAACATGTTTTTGAGTATTTGGCTCCTCCAATATTAACACTTTTCAAAAGTCTTATTAGTCCCAATGGTGAAAAATATTTATTAGCAGACAAATGCTTTTCAATTTGACTATGGATATTGTTCACTACATGGTGCAAATCTGACGGCGTTCGTGAATGGCGTCTTTATTTTACAGAACGTCACTCCATGGTAATACGAGTAAATGAAAAAAAACGAAAAAATAATGAACGACAATGCTAATAATTATCACTGTTAATTAGGCAGCTGGAATATTAACAATAGAGAATTGTCCCCGTTTAACTATCAAAGTACCTTTGAGCTTAAAATTCTCAATGTAAGTTGTCAGCTGACTTTTATGTTAGGAGAGAAGTGATTGGTGTTAACTCGTGCTCTATGTCTATTAACGATTTAGCCTATAACGGGGGAGTGACGGATGATATTGTTATTTCTGACCATAAACGTATATTTTTTAACTTGAACCTTAATCCATATCTTACTCGAAAACCTTACCGCAATAAGAAGTTAAGCAACTGGGATTCATTCCCTCTCCAACTCGCAGCTCGGCTTATTTCACTCGGTGAAATACGTCCACCTCAAGACATTTACTGCTAGCATCGTCATTGACCAAATCATTTACGTTAACATTTGAAAAATCGTTGCCCTCCTAGTACCAAACAAAAGACTCAGAATAAACTCAGAATTTTGGTGTGCTGATCTTAAAAAACTAAGAAAATTTATTAGGAGACTCCAGAATTCAGTTCTACTGTTCAGATTGATTGCGTTAATTTTTAGTAGCTCAAAAAGAATATAAAAACAGGTTTAGGATCTGCTCAAAAAGCTTCTTTGATTCTGTGAAAAAATTAACATTAAGTTAACATTAAGTTTCTGGTTTCACCAGACTGCATAGCGCTCTAGTGAAAAATGATCCCTGTAGGCCTGATGTTCTGCTACTTAACGATGACACGTTTGCCTCCTTCAGAAGGGAAATTTGGGAGTTACTGCTTTCAGTTTATCGTCACCCTCTCGATTAGGACTTACCCCACAGACTAGTCACTCGCGATACTCTGCGCTGGAGTATATCCTCTTTTGCGCCATATAAGGCTGGTGGTCATGATGGGATCTTCCCTGCTGAATTAAAGTAAGAATTTCCTCTCAGGAGAGGATTTCCTCTCATTCTTGCTTCAAATCTTGCAAGCATGCATTGCTTATGGGACTGTTCCACAATCGTGGAACAGAAGTAGTATTGTTTTCATTCCTGAACCTGGTAGGTTAGATTATACTGACCCCGAGATATTTCAGCCTATCAGTCTGCCCTCAACCTGTTTGAAATCTTTGGAGAGCATTGTCGACAGATTTAATAGAGATCGCGTTTTAATTATTTCCCCGCTCAGCAGTGTGAAACTGCTCTACATGAACTTGTAACTAAGAGGATTGAAAGATCGCTTAACAATAAATAGTTTCGTATGCACTTTCCTGGATATTGCAGGTGCTCTAGATAGCACGTAGTTTTCTACCATGACTGATGGCTGTGTAAGGTTTTACACTGACCAGGCCATTATAACCTGGGTTGAATCCATGCTAAGGACTCGCGTAGCTGAGGCCGAACTAGATGGTCTTGAAGTTTCAGTTAGAGTTCCGAAAGGTTGTCGTCAGAGTGGTATTTTGGCACTTCTATTATGGCTGCTAGTTATTGATGAATAACTAATTAAACTGCTGCAATCTGGCTTTATTGCCCAGAGCTATGCTGATAACTTGGCCTTAACAGTTTCGGGTAAACATTTAAACGTTTTATCTGCGCCATATATATTGTGGTACTGTGGTACATTGAGAAGGGCGGATAGAGCGGATGTCGTCAAACATTTTGGTGTTATCTTGG
Organism: Nephrotoma guestfalica; assembly: GCA_963691935.1. NCBI lineage: Eukaryota > Metazoa > Arthropoda > Insecta > Diptera > Tipulidae > Nephrotoma > Nephrotoma guestfalica. Next base: position 137,030,629 of record OY829913.1, on the reverse strand, counting down.
ACAGTAGACTTTCCTGGAAATTTCAACTTGAATGAAATTTTCAAAAAGCTACTGCCATATTTTGGCAATGTATAAAAGCATTTGGGAAGCCCTGGGGACTGATTCCCAAAATCCTAATGTTCATTTATAAATCGCTGGGTTTACCTAGCCTAGTGGCCTGTGGTCAACTCAAATTCGGCTATAGCGAAACTTATTAGCCTTCAAGGTAAAGCTTGCAGAGCTATTACCGGTAATATACCTGCAACTTCAATTCTTGCTTTGCAGACCATCTTGTTCCTGACCCGTTCCGCTACCATTCGACTGAGGTGCATTGCAGCCTGGAAACCTCTCGGTACGATTGTAGGGCACAGACAAATTTTTACTTACTACACTTCATCTATATCAGAAATCGACGAGGTTAATGACAAATTGTCGCCAGAATTTGGTTTCGACAGGTCTTCGTGGTTGTTTGTTTAGAGGGGCTTACACTTGTCTCAGAATTTTACCAACTCGTGTCTGAGTCGCTTGTATTTTTCGGTGACGGCTCTCACTTTGAATTTGGTGAGGTTTTTGGAACTTACTCCCTTTCTCTTGATCTTAGATATCAGCTGGTAGTTTAGATACATACTGCAGTGTTTCAGGCAGAGTTGATAGCACTCACACATTGTGCGTTTGATGCTTCTAAGCTCGCTGTCTCCTACAAAAATATTATTCTATATACAGATAGTAAAGCTCTTCTTATCACTTTGATGCATCGTCTGACCGTTTCCAAGTTGCTCTAGTATTGCATATACCTCATTAGCCTTCTAAATTCTAACAATAACGTTACCGTCATGTGGGTTCTTTAGCAAAAGCAAGTATTCGATTGGAATTATTTGGGTTCGAAACAGCAGCCCCCTTGAACTTCGTTACTGGTAAAAAATCTATCATGAAATACTAAGCACTTAATCAGTGCTTAATAACTTATTCATTAACCTGAGGTTAACTAAGTACGCTCTCTCTTAAGAAAGATCAGTTGTCATGGTCGTTTAAATCGTCATTTACAATGGGATTAGTTTACGACTACCTCGAAGAGGACGATGACTGCATTTATTACATCTGTAGTTGTCCGGCTTTTGAGGTGGTTCGGTCCCAGTTTTTTAACTGTACATCTCTCAGTACAGGCCAACTGTCTTCCCCGCTTGTGTTCAAGCTCTAGCAGTTTGCCAGGATCACAGAGCGCTCTTGTGAGTTAGGTTAGAGTCATCCGTTTACAACATGGGCCCCTTGTGATGTTGGGTGCGAAACTTTGCTGGGTTCCAACCAACTTTAACAAATAATGCAATGTCATTTCCACTTCTCTTTCGATATTGCGCAATACGCTACTTTATGGTGATAAATACGCGATAAGATTCTACACATTAAGTTTAGAATCGTAGAATAATGGACCAATTTATACCGCGGGTACGATAAAACATTTTCGAAATCGAAAACAACCACTTGGAATTCCTGATTCCTTTATCTATCGGATTTTTTGTCTGATTATTGTTTAAAGATAGCAATGTTCTTCATTTTCTTAAATCAATTCGTCTGTTAAATTTTTTCGTTTTTCTGGCACAGAAAATGTCTCGCATTTCTCACATCTGCCGGATTTTGGTTGATGGAAGCCAAAATTAAAGTTGAAATTGAACACATACCTATAATGGCTTATCTTTACGGGTTCTTCCACCTGATATTTATACAGATTGTACATTTTAGTAAGGTAGGTTGGGATCAAGGTAAGGCGTTGACTTATTGATATGAGCCTTCACTTCAGACACATTAGATTCAGAATTCTTGTTGGCACAAAGTCTAGTGCCTATTTCGTTCCACTTAGCTATACTGCCTACGTTTCTGAGTTGGTAGGCTTTATATCGGTTTTTGAAAAATCGCAAAAGTACTTAGCCAATAAGATTTGAAATAATTGTTGGTATGATGGTTTTAAGATATAGCCAACCTTTTCTTGCTGACTTAAAGTATAAAATGATTGAAATAATTCGTTTCGTTCTTCTTAGGCCATAATGAAACTAAAATTATTTGTATTGTTACTTGATCTTGTTATGCGTTATAATTTCGGTTTTGATAATTATTAGGCCATAATGAGCCAAAAAATTATTTGTAACTCAATTGGTTTTGGTTTGAGTTCTAATTTCGGTTTTACTCCGATTTTTAATTTGGCCTATGCTAGATTTGAAGTCATAAAGCCTAATGTTTTTCTCGAACGAGCAAAATAAAATAAATTTTAATAGGGCATTCCTTTAGCCTAAAATTAACCTATAATTTTCCAATTGTTTTTAAATCATTTTTTGGTATGGGTTCTGCTAACTTTCCTAAGCCTAACAGAACTCATGGTTTTTGTGGAAGGGGAAACGCACAAATTTTTGAGTAGAGCCTATTATTAGCCTATAATTATCCATACTATCTTGTAATGTTCTGTTGTATGGGTTCTGCTGGCTTAGACGTTAGACGTTAAAAATTTTTAGTTTGTGTTGACGACAAACTATGCATTGAACGCAAAGTTATCAAAATAAACTATTCACCTTTGGTTCTCAGTGAACGATAAATTGTCGAATGATGTAACTTTTAGTAACATTCTGTTATGCAGTGAACACAGCTAATGTAAAAGGTTTTCCAATAAGAGGATTCATTTTTGAATAGCGTGCTATTTGAGCAGTTGTAAATTTTGAAGCTGTCATCTTTCGAGATTTGACAAGTAAAAGCTATGCCATTACTAAAAATGTACGATACACGCTTCAACAACGCATTGAAATTGTTAAAATTCACTACAAAAATGGTGAAAATTTTGCAGTCACAGTTCGCAAAACTAAAGAATTTTTGGGTTGACGTGATGCATCTTCTCGGCCGGCAATAGTGAAACTGGTGGAAAAATTTGAGCTGTTGGGACAAGTTAGTGATGTGAAGAATCGAAACCATGTGCCTCGCTCAAGAACAACTGAGAATATTGCTGCTGTAGCCCGTAGTGTATTTTGCATAGAGACTTAGCTCTTAAGGCTTTTAAAGTTCAGTTAACACAAGAACTCAAGCCGTTCGATCACCATAAACGTCGTATTTTCGCTGATTGGGTCCTTGCATCAAAATGATCCAGATTTTCATTGAAAAATCATCTACAGTGATGAGGCCCATTTCCACCTCGGGGGCTACGTTAATAAACAGAATTGTCGCATTTGGGGCTCATTAAATCCAAGAATGATTGTTGAAAAGTATCTCCATCCTCAACGTGTCACTATTTGGTGCGGGTTTTAGGCTGGCGGTGTGATTGGACCTAACTTATTCGAAGATGAGGCTGGTGCAACTCTTACTTTGAACGAATTGGACTACCGACTACGATTAATGATTTTTTATGGTCGGAATTGGGATATATTGATGTGGACGACGTTTATTTTCAGCAAGATAGTGCTACGTACCATACAAGCAACGAAATAATCGCAATTTCGCAAGGAAAGTTTCCTGACCGTGTTATTTCTCGAAGTGGTGATCACAATTGGCCACCGAGATCTTGTGATTTAACATCTTTAGACTTTTTTCTTTGGAACCACGTGAAAGATACGGTCTATGCTAATGCTCCACAATCAATTCAAGATCTTAAAGATGGAATGTGTGAAGTTATCGAGGACATATAGCCACAAATGTGCGAATTGGTCATGGAAAATTTCTTCAAAAGGATATGGTGTTGCAAACGTAGCCGCCAGCGACCATTTGGCTGATATCGTTTTCAAATGTTCATAGCATATCTCAAAAAATACTCGTTTTGTTTTAATATCAAAATGAAACATCTTATTGGAAACCGAGTAGTTTACATGTATATTAGTTGCGATTCCATTCCATGAACATTAATTTGCATATTATATTGAAGAAAAGCAATTTTTAAACGTTATTATATTGATTACTTACGCAATATCCAATGTTTTAATTAGAATCATCAAAAGACATCCAACGTCTACCAAACATTCTTTCTAAATATTCTGTCAAAATTACAGCAACATAATTTTATTTAAGCTAAAGAATATCAAAAGAGGTAGGCGATTGGCAATATCACCAATCGAAAGAGCGTAGTCGACTTATTAAGACGCAATGCATAACTCATTTTCATAGAAACTATTAGTTAGAACCCTGTTGTCCTAAGATCGCATATAATTATTCCTAAACATCACACCACTGTTCACTACTCGGCCCGAACTCATAAATATAAACATTTAACTCGACAAATAAACAGGGTGAGATAAGAAACTTTCGAATTTAGGCACAAGAGGAAAAAGTAATTAGGAGAAAAGTAGCCTTTTTCTATTTTGCATAATGTCTAGTGTCTATTTAGCATATATTGCATAAAAATCCCGCTTTTTAAAATCCCGCGCCTGAAAGCGGGAGTTTTTTGTAAGACATTGCTAAATATCTTTTTTTATCTACATTTTTATTAAGAAGTCGGCCAAGTTTTGATTGATCAAATTATGGGATGTGACTTGCATTTTAACGTGAAATTTGAAGAATTTTTGGGATTTGACCATGCACAATGGAACTTGGCCATTTCTTAACTAATAATTGTCAAATTTGGTATACAGAATTGAATTTGAATTCCAACTTGAATTTTAATCAAAGTTCCGGAATTTGGTCATGCTGAATGTATTTAGGCCACTTCCTAATAAATTATGGTCAAATTTGGTATGTATAATTGGATTGGGATTTTAACGTGGATTTAACGTGAAGTTCTGGAATTAGTCCATTCTAAATGGAACTTTTCCATTTCTTAATCAATCATGGTTAAATTTAAATTGTAGAGCTGGATTGAGATTCTTACAGCAATTTTGGCTGAAGTTTTGGGTTTTGCCCATGTTGGATGAAACTTGGTCATTTTTTATCCAATAATGGTCATATTTCATATATTAGTATAGATTTGAAATTCTAACATGAATTTTGAACGCATTTAAAGAATTTGGCATTCTTCTTTGGATTCTTCTTTATTTCTTTTTTGACAAAAGAATAAGGACTTGACAAAAATGATGATTGAAATCGTTTGGTCATCATTTGGTCAGGATTGGTCACTAGTTTGTATCGTTTGGTCACTTACGATTAAACGGTAAATAAATAATGAAAAATTCAAACAAAAATTTCCCGGGTTGCAGCTCATTGCAAGAAAATCATACCGTTTTTATCAAATTTCGTTCGATAATCGTTAGGTCAGAATTGGTCAACACATTTTGGCGTTTGGTCACCAATGGGTCTTTTTTTATTGCGAAAAAACAAATTCAAAATTGTATTAATTCAATAAAATCAGGTTGGTCGCTTTTTTGATTCTTTATAACTCGTTGAGGATTGGTCACTAGTTGACTTCGTTTGGTCATCCCTACGAAAAGATTTATTGCGAAAACTCGTTAAAACTCATCATTTCCACACGATTCGAAGTGTACGAGGCTGGAAACTTGACCAATACTATTAATCTAAAACTAGTGACCAATCCTCAATGACAGTAGACCGACCGATTTCGATCGTTGGATTTATAAAATTATTAGTATTGGTTAAGTTTCCAGACCCGAACACTTTGAATTGTGTGGAAAGATGAGTTTTAACGATAGTAACGTAGGGATGACGAAACGAAAACAACTAGTGACCATTCCTCAACGAGTTATAAAGAACCAAAAAATAGAATTGATTTTAGCTTATGTCTTCCACTTTTGATACAATTCTTTGAAAAAAGACATATTTTTCTTGTAATACATTTTCTTGAAAGATTTGTTAATAATTTTGTAAAATGAAATTCCCAAATAAGCGACGAACCTGATTTTATTGAATTAATACAATTTTGATTTTGTTTTTTCGCAATAAAAACTGATCCATCGGTGCTAACGAATTCAATCATCATTTTTGTCAAAACCTTTAGATGGGGTGCTAAAAAAGCGGAGCCCAAAAGCGAGCTTTGATAATCGGGATTTTGAAAAGCAAAATTTTGAACAGCGGGAATTTGAAAAGCGTGAATTTGAAGAGAGGGATTTTGAAAAGCGGAAGTTTGTAATTACGGCTTGAATAGCGGGATTTTAATTTCGGGATTTTGAAAAAATGCAAACAACCCTAACGCCTAATTAACTGTGCAATAATACTAGGTATATTTCTTTAAACGTAATTGTTGAGAATTACATACATGAAAGCACAACAGTATAAAATGTAAGCTATTGATTGATGGTTATCAACACTTTGCTCCTTGATATTGTTAAAAAATAAAAACAAAGTAATTTCCAACACGTCATTTTATTGATCTAGTCCCACTCCTATCTAAAAACAATAAATCAAACTTTCTACTTTTCCAATCAAAAAGTTTCAAAAATTGTATTGTGTATCAATCTAAAGTTAAAATCTCTAGTCAAATCGTTTAAATTTTTTTCTAAGATAAAGACAAATCTTTTTTATTGTATTTCCTCCTAATCCCACCCAAATCGACTGTACTAAGGCTGTCAGAGAAAATAACCAACCTGAAACACTACTATACCAACATTTATTTATTACAATTTCCTTTTTATTATGAAAATTTTACATTTTTCCTTCCAACAAATACACCTACAACTGAAATTGTATTTGGAAATGGATAAATATTTAGTGAAGCACATCACATAGAAATGTTTAGTCTGTGGCTGGTGATGCCACTGTGTCTTTACCATAAAACAATAGAGGAGTTTTTTTATTTCATTGTGCAAATGAATAAAAATGGGAAATATATGAAGTTTACGATACGCAGAAAGGAATATTATGCATGTATGAAACATAAATCGTTACAAATGTTAAAATGTAGATTTGCCACACCGAGTTCAGTATGAGTATATACTGGATGCTTACGATCTGCAAATATTGCCGCCATCGAAGACTGTATATTACATGTCCTCTTAGAATGTGCCTCCCCCATAATAAAACTTCCATTTTTATTTCTACCAAAAAATATATTTAAGTAAATTTGAATAGGATCATCTACCATTTCCTTTACGACTTTCTTGGATTTAGAATTTTTTTGTTCCGCATAATTTTTATATAAATATTTATAAATCGTTGAAGATTGCTTTCGTAAAACGGAGCATAAAAAAGTTGGAGGAAATATTTTAAAGGACGCTGAATTTCTGGATAGTTTTCTCCAATTTTCCGTCTGTTTTCCATCTCGCTGCTTTAATATTGACTTGTTGAAAGGAACAAAAAAAAGTTCGAAAAAATATTTTTTTTTATTTTAAATTCGTTTAGGGAAATAAATTCATTGAATTTAAATGGAGAAAATTGGATGAAAATTAGATTAAAACACAAAATGTAGCAACAAATTCTCTGTAGATTTTCTTATTAGACTTAGCTTAAACATGAATCAGTTCATGTATCTGCCTGTGTGTGTGCACAAATGATAATTTTGTTTGAATTTTTGTTTTGGAGAGGAAATGCCAATCCATGTAAAACACAATGATGATGAAGATGGTGATTGCGATGGTAAGGCGAACGGAAATTAAAAATTTATAGCTAAATAATTTGAATTACGTTATGATTACTGCTGATGCTTATGTTTTGCAGTGTTGTTCGTCTATGCGTATTTCAGAATTGTTTACATGTTGGTAGAATATGTAGATAATTCGTAGACAATGAAGATTATTGTTTTTTTATGATTTTCCAATTGGGTTTTTGGGTACGTGGTCGAATAAATTTAATTTTTGCTACCCAAATAAGTGGGATAGTACGATTAAAATAATTCAACATATCAAACTAATTTTTAAATTTTTTATTTAATGAATCTGTTTTTATTGTTAACAAACGGTAAAGTCACATATTAAATAGTACAGGGGGCTTTTTATGTACCAGGTCGACGCTTTTTTTATTAACTTTTAAATGAAATACAATTTTATAATTTAAATTTTATTGATTATGGAACATAATCAATAATATATGGAACATAATGTCGGTCAAGTAGCTACAAAGGCGAGCTCTTTAAAGCACATTTTTCATAACATTTTCGCAGACTCTGCAGTGTTATTTCAGCAATTTCGTTTCTAAGCATCATTCTTGAAGTACCTAGCCTAATTGATCAAATTCAGGCGCAAAATAAATTTCCAACATAGCCCGATAGCAGTGACCATTAACTGTTATAGCATTGCCTCTAGCATTCTCAACGAGACGTTACTCTACGAGAGCGTAATGGTTTTTGGTTGTCAATGTAAGGCTTTCAGTGCCCCAATATTCTGTTTCTTAGCACGTTCGCGGAAACTTTTTGAATCGTTAAGTTACTCGGAAACACACTTTTATAGCTTTTGCAGTTGTTTAAGTATTTCATCGCGGGAAGTCCCAATATGCATAAAATTTAAAAATATATAATATAAAGCTTGTTTTAAACAAACAGGGTTATGGCAGCTATAGCATTAATTTAGCCATTGCATATGTTTTTTCATATTCCCTACAAATGATTGATTTAGTAGTCATAGCTGTCAGAGCAATCATTTGACTGCCCAAATGCTTTGACCATTTGCTATGCAAAAATTAATACTAATAAAATGGGAGTACAAATTAATTGAATTCGGTCCGTTTTTTTCATTTTGAAAATGTATTTATTTTAAAATAAAATGAATGAACAGATTAATTAAAATATTGCCCATCGCTGTTTACAACTTTTTCCCACCTCTCAGGTACTTTTCAAATCCCATCTCGGAAAAACGTTTCGTCTTTTGAGGGCATCCAAGTTTGAAGCCAATTTTCAATTTCTTTGAAAGAAGTGAACCGGTTCCGTGCCAAATCGTGTGGCATCTGTTTACAGCCAGTAATCAGAAGGAGCAATGTCCGGAGAATACAGCGGGTGTGGTAAAATATTCGACTTGAGCGTTTCCAAATGTGAGGCCGAGCGTTGTCATGCAGTAGAATAACTTTATCATGCCTTTCCCCATATTCTCGGCTCAAACGAATTAATTGTAGTCTGTATCGTTCGCCCGTAATGGAATCGCTAGATTGTAGCCGCTCGTAGTACACAGCGCCTCTTTGTTCTCACCAGATACGCAGCATAACCTTTGAACCATGAAGACGAACATCTTTGGTGTTGATGTTGAGTTCGATGGCAACGATTGGCCGGGCAAGGCGTAGTATTTTTGTCTCTAGCGGTTATCGTAGCAGATCCACTTCTTGTCACCAGTCACTATCCTAAGAAAAAAACCCTTTCCTGTTTGCCTTTGAAGCAGCTGCTCTCGCAAGAAAGAAATTGCATTTCCACGTCTCTTGGTTTCAATTCATAAGGGACCCAATTACCTAGCTTTTGAATCAAGCCCATAGATTTCAATCGTACGGAAACTGTTTTTGTTGGATCACCCCCAATGTACCGGCAAGCTCCTCTTGCGTTTGAGTCGGATCTTCATTGATCAATGCCTCTAATTTGGAGCGACTGAACCATTCCCAACCTGATTTATTGGTTGGAGCATTGACACCGTTAACTTCCACAAGCATTCGATGTGTTTCAGCTGCACTTTTTTCCAATTAAAACAAAAAATTAACACTTCCAGCAAATGCTGTTTACTTATCACAAAACCCAACATATTCAAACCGTAAAAAACACGTTTTGTATGAAACTCAAAGCAATACAAACTGAATGTTAACGGTAGATGTCTAATCTGTCTGAAACAACGGAAATCAGCTCTCACTATAAACAATGTATTATAGTCAGAGCCACTTTTTGAAAACGGACCGAATTAATTTGTATTCCCAATAAATAAAATACATCGTTCTAAGTTTTATTTATTTGAAATTTTTATTTCCCCTAAAAGTTGACTGTACAACTAATTATGAAGGTTCCAATAAAACAAATAAAATTAAAATAAATAATAATAATTCAAAATTTAACTTATAATCAAAAAAATAATCTATGTGATTTGAACACAGATTTCATGAATCATCTTTGATCATCTTTCATTAATATGGTAGGCCCTAAAACACTCTGGATATAATACCGGTTTGTCTGGACATGTTTGACATCTGTAAGAAGTTTGTTTTTTCCTATGGTGGGATTTTTTCCATTATGTGATGATTTTCATTGTAAGAAGTTGCTGGAGTTTAATTTCTTGAATGAAGGGGTGATATGCTAAACAGTTCAACTTCATTACTACGTAATGATGAAGATAATGCCAGAAAATCTTTTGGTCGACCTCGAATTATGCTGGTCAAGCTATAGCCATCTTGCTTATCGGCAGGAAAATTAATCAGAGGTTTGATTAAAAGGTAAAAGAAATATTATCTTCTTATACCACCGTAAGGTCTTTCGTGGCGAAGGGTAATAAGATACCATTTGATCACTTCGGTTTGCTCCGGACATGTGCCCATTATAATGTGCAATTTCTATTGGTATTAATTTAATTTGGCCGTATTTGTTTCCCGTTTCTACAAGTTTAGGATGATGTGCTGTACTAATTGACAGTACTTCTATTTTATCCTTCCAGTTTGATACAATTATCTGGCCACGTCTCCTCCAAATAAGGTCCCCTTTTTTTAGTTTTTTCCTAATTATTTCTTTGGAGAGGCCTTTTCTATTTTACCGAAGAGTACACGAACAGTAAATTTTGTACTATAACAATGCTGCAGATAAACTGTAGCTATTATAAAAACTGTCCATGAACAAATGACGCCTTTTGTTCAAATAAGGCTGCATTAATCGTGCGTTAATACCAGCTCCTGTGTTTTGATGTATTTGTATTTGTTTCGCTTTTGCTTAAATAAATTTCTACGGATAGTATATAGCCGGCCATTTGGCCTTCTTTCTCAAGCTAAGTCGAAACAAAACTAGTGATTCATCTAATGATAACTCTTTGTACGGTGAAAGCGCAGCTCTGAAGTTTGCCAGCAGAGGATTTAATAATGGAGACACTTTTATCAGTTTTTAGCCACTTCCAACATAGCTATCTTCATCCACGTGTGTGACAGTTAAAACTTCGCATTATCTGTTCGAATCGGTTTCCAGACATTGTGAATGAACAAATTGGGAGTAATATATTAAATCTGTTGTGAACAAATGGCGTATGGTAAAGCATTCATGTGTTTTTTGTTGACACAAAACGAAAAACGTAGAGTGGTAGCGGAGAATAAATACGGGGAATTTCTTATTTACATATTCTTTCTCAAGTTTAGTGATCGTTAGGTAAAAATGAAATATAAAATTCTATGTAATGTGGAAGCGAGGAAATACTTTGGGGGTTTCTCGTTTATGTAATACAAGAGAAAATATTTATGAATGCTACAGCAGCCATGCCCCAAGCCCCAATACAACATCAAAACTTTGAATGGTATAGCAGTCATTTTCCCGAACGTGTTAACAAAGTTAATAAACGTTAAGTAAAGTCAAAATGTGCTTCGTCGCTCATAATAATTTTTCGGCAAAAATGGCGGTTGTACATACCGAGCTATAAAGCTCGAACACTCCAATCTCGCTGCCGTTCATGGTCGTTTTCCTACAGCTTTTCTGTCAATTGAATTTTATACGGGTAATAATACAAATCTTCTTTGAGAATTTTTAACAAACCTGATAGAGACGTTCGAAATACCTGTGTGGGGTTATCGATAAGAGGTACCTGGACATTCAGTAACACTCTATTTAATTAAGTGTCGCCCAGTCCTTACTTTATCTCCCAGTAAATGCAAATTTTCAAAATTATTCATTACACGTTGAATGGTTGAATTGCTCGGGCACATGATTATGGTTTTTTTGGTCACGTAATTTTCTTTGTCACAATAGAACAATTATTTAAATAAAATGTTTTAATAATTTCTAAAACTGTCAAATGCCAACTGACAAATGTCATCCAAAACAAAATGGCACCCAAACAAAATCGACCTGGAAGAAAACAAAGATTCGAACTAAACTTATCGTTTAGTATAGTTTGAATAGTTTATTTAAATTTTATTTTTAAAGTTGTCCAGGTAAACTGACATCCAAACTTTCTTCGGTAAATAAAATTAAAAATCTTTTTAATTATAATTTAGTAGAACATAACAACTACAGCCTTTAAATTATTCCGTCGGCTTAAATTTGTCTATAATTTCATCATTTTGCCCAAATTCGTCCGATGAATTTTCGGACGTGTATTGCCCTCCAATTCATGTTTATAAGGAAATATAGTAGTAGTAGTAGTAGTAGCAGTAGTAGTAGTAGTAGTAGTTGTTGTTGTTGTTGTTGTTGTTGTTGTTGTTGTTGTTGTTGTTGTAGCACTAGTAGTAGCAGTAGTATACACAGTCAAAAACACTTGTAAGATACTGGTTTCCGGCTTAAAACCATTGCACCGGCGGTGGAGTGGGTTCAAACATTATTTCTCGTACATCACTAAGTAAATTAGCATAAATCGGTATAGCTCACGTAACTTTTATTCTAGGTTATCACGAACGTCCAAGTGTCAATGTAATCAGACCCGACAAGATATAAAGAGCCTTAGTGAACAATCGAGGCTTTATTAATTTATCAAAAACGCCAAATACTTATACAACTTGGTATGATAATGCCGATGTATTCATCATCGCGGCATGTTGGTGATAGGGTGTACGTATCATGTGACTGCTGTTGAAGTACTTGGTCATGAACTGGATATACCGTTCTTTTGAATCCTGGTTGTATCCTAGTTTCATCTCTAGCTGTACGAATCGTCCAAATGCTTATGACCTTGAACTTATTTTAATCTAGTTGTATCTCCATTATGAGCAGGTGTATCACGTATCCTTCTTTTTGGCCTTGTTTCGTGGTTTTTCAAAAGAGTAATTCATATTTGTGGATTTCCGCGTCCCACTATACTCCTTCACTATTGGATAGACTTAGCAGCAATTTGCTTTGTGTTTTGGTTTAAATCTATAATATAAAGCGAAATGAAAAGCCTTCGGAAAATAATCCGGTAATCCGTAAGTAAATCAATGTTTAACCTTTCAATTGATTTTAGTGAAAACTATTATTTTTATAATCAAAGCAAATCAAATCAGGACAACTTTTGAAACTAGTGTTTAGAAATTTAATTGTTTGTTTATATAAATTTGACATATTTTGTTTACATTTCGTATTTATAGTTTACCCCTATGTTATCGATAATGCAGTTCATGGAAAATTGCGAACATTCAATATACGAGTATAATGTTTTAGTGTATTGCTCAACCATCCAATTTATCAGCGTAGGGTGCATCGATTCATTTTATTATTGCATTTGTTATTAAAAGACCAAAATTTGCTTGGACTGTTCATATTTACGATTTTTTTTATTTATCATGTTTATGGGTGGCTGTCATCTCAGCGGAGCACGACGTCACTAACAGCTTCTTAATTACCATTTAGGAAAGTTTACACAAACAGCCACCCTATAAAAATGAACCATAAGAGTCTAGGCAAACAAAGAATCACTTTAGGTTTTGGAAATATAGACAGCAATATCTGACTTATTTGAAACCACGTGGCCGCTCCCCTTCTCTATATTTCCAATAAAATCTCTCACAAATCTTGTTGATAAAACGCTGGAATGTTTGAGCAGCATTTCTGAATACAAATGAAATTCAGGTGAATTCGAATGAGCCAAATGGTGTAGCAATTGCTGTTTTATGTATGTCGTCAGAAGCAATTGGTATCAAATGGTATGCTCTGACGAGATCGATTTTCGAGAAAATCGAGCAACAATGTAAGAGCATTGAGAAATTTTGGATGTGAGGAATAGGGTAACGGTCTGGAATTGTGACTGCGTTAAGCCGGCTGTAGTCCCCATAAGGTCTCCAGTCGTTGTAATTCTTCTTCAGCATGTGCAATAGTATGATATTGCTGAAGAAGAAGGTCGGCAGATTCCTAGCTCCGCCATAAAGTAAATATCCCGTAATCACGATGTAGGGTACTACATTATGCATTACTGGAACGTTGTAGTTTGATGGAGCTGTTAAAGAAGTTAATTTCTTTAACAGTGCTCCATTGCCAATATATATAAAAGGTGTGTTTTGAACATCTTAATCCGATTTCAACGTTCAGTTATTTGGTACCACAAGTATTTATTGTGGTACCATTTGCTGCTGCCAGAACTGAACCACGATTGCGATTTATTCCATAGCAATAGTATTTGTAGTACGGGATTGCGCTTAGATCAGCGCAGGTGTCAATCAGAAATGTGACATTGGTTTAGTGAACCGATATTTGCAGGTCCCTTTTGTTGTATAACAAATGTGCATGGTGCAATGCATTTTGATGCTGAAAAGGCTACTTTGCACCAATTTCGTATGTATGTACAAGTGTTGTTGCACGATTTTGTATATTGTTGTTAAAAAATGTTTAAATGTTTATATGGTTGTAAGTTGTTTCGTGTACAAGATTGTTGTAAATTATTTGGGATAATTCTTTATATGGAGAAAGAATTGTGAATAAAGAATTGTGTAAAGAATTGTGTTAAATAATTGTGCGGTGTTTCTTGAAGTTGTAGAAACAACCCGCTGCATATTTGGTCCTCTAATCAGACTTCAGTGCATAAACCACAAAAATATTGTAAATACTTTAAATACATAGTATAAATACAATATCTTAGTGAATTATTTTATTTCGCTACTCATTTGTTAACCTCTTCAACGTCAACTCGCGTTTTATTGTAGTTCAAGTCAAAATTTTCGGACAATATTGACTGAGCGTATTGAATCAACCAAAACATTTAATTTTGTAGACAAACTCCGCTTAGTATTTTCTTTGTTCTCCTTTAAATTAAAACAAGTCTAATGCAAGTCAAATGTTGATCCAGGCATGCAAATTCATAAAAAAAATTGTAAATGTCGTATGATTGCTAGAAAATGTAAATTAAAAAATTATAAGTTTAAAAACTTTCAAAACAACCAAATATTTTTTATTCATTGTTTATTTTATGTAAAAATTAATTATTTTATTTACTACGAACCCTAAGCGTACCTCCGAGGAAAAACCCTAAGCGTACCTCGCCGGCAATAAATAACCAGCGGCTGTTCATAATCACTAATCTAATAATTAAGCAACATCTTATTTGTGCAAGCCTCATTTTTAAAGTTCATCATTTTTCATTCACATTAGTTTTGAAAGCGGGAATATCTAAAGCAATTTAATAACTGACCAAGATGCATTTCAAAATATCCTAAAAGCTGGTTTCTTATTCAGATTCCTCCAAATATTAAAAGTAGCGACAGCTAAAGCTTAAAATAATTGCATTTTGAACTATGATAAAAAACATTTTTTATTTCATTCGTTCCAGATTTAGATACTCTCCAGACTTATCCATCACGCGGCATACTCACTTATCCACTTGTGTTCATTAACGATATAGCCTAATCATTTTGTTTTCAATTTATTACTAATAAAAATTTCCAATAAAATTTTCAAAATTTTGAATATAATTTTATAGTATTTTGTTGCCAATGTACAAAAAAAATCCGAGGATTCTGCCAGCAACATTGTGAACAAGCAAGCAACGTTAAATATTTACACGGAAATAGTCAAATGCTACAAGAAACTAGTCAAAATACATTACGGATGAAACCTGATTCATCAAAAACCGAGAGTTGCGATTTATTTTGACTAGATTCAGTGTTTGTTAAAAAATTCGATAAATCGCAATTGTCTTTAGATTTCTCTAGGGCCATTCGGTTCAGCTGAACTTTGGCCTTACGTAGAATGACAAGTATGATGACAATAACATGTCAACGAAACAAGTTTTTCCAATCAAAAAGCAACTAATATTAAATTATATTTCATATTATATCAACACTATCAGTTTTGAGATTTTTCGAAATTAATTGCAATATCGATATATAACAATTTATGTTTAATATTTTTTAGTTTAAATTATAAATTTATAAAATTTTATTGTAATTTCGAATACATCTAATCTGAACGTCATTTATTGTTGCTCCCCTGATAATTGTGCGGAAAACTATAAAACATTTCCAGCTTGATTTAGTATTAAATTCCGAAGACGGTGGCGATTTATCGGATTTTATAACAAATGGTGAATGGTATCTAATAGGTGAGTAAAACAAAATTTAACAAACTAATTAATAAAATTAAAAAAATTTTAAATGCAATTCACTATAATTTTATGAAAATCGTTTCTTTTTTATTTCGTTTATTTGTTGTGAACGCACACGAATAGGAATGCCCGGTAAAAAAAATACAATAGTGTACGCATGCTGTCCGGAACCGTATGTGGACATTACATTTACGATACAAATTCGTCGAAGAACGTTATATTATTTTTTTAATTTAATCGTACCATGTGTGCTAATTTCGTCCATGGCACTATTAGGATTTACATTACCACCAGATTCGGGTGAAAAATTAACATTAGGTAATTATGCAAAGTTTTTATACATTTGTAAAATTTTTTAAATATATTTATATATAAAAAATAAATTTATATTTAAAATTTGATTATTTATTAAATTTATATTATGACAGGAATATATCAAAAATTATATAATATTACAAAAAATTATTTTTTTAAACAAACAAAATTCCATTATACAAACATTTTTCAGGAGTTACAATTCTACTTTCATTAACTGTATTCTTGAATCTTGTGGCCGAATCAATGCCAACAACATCAGATGCAGTTCCTCTTATAGGTATAGCCATAAAATTAGATTCGGCTACATACAAAAAATATTATTTTATAAAAAAAAAACATATTTGATGTTTTATATTTTTTTAATTTTATTTTTATTGGACCGAATATTTTAAAAAAAAAACGCTACAACTAGTAATTTTGTTTTTCAAATTAGATGAAAATTTATGTTTTTATGTTTGATCTTTGTAAATATTGCATTTTTTATGAAAAACCAAAAAAGTGGAAAAAAATATTATTTTAACTTGATTTTATACGTTTTACATGTTTTTCCATTAGAAAATTCAATATTAAGATTTAAAAAAAATGAAATTACCAAAAAGCTTTATAGAGATTTTTTTATGTTATATAAATTAATTTATTCAACTTTATTATATAACCCTCCTAAACCCCACAAAAAAAATTGTTACACAACTAAAATTTATTAGTACGTAATAATAATAATTTATCATGTCAATTTAAATTAACATATACGAACGATTATTTTACAAACAACTATACAGTATTAGAACCCGCATAAAACTATATAAATCTGATACGAAAATTAAATAAATAATTTTCAATCAATTAATACTCTAAAACAACAACATCGACAACAAATAGTTTAAATTTCTAGTTTCAACCATCTAATTTACTATAATATTATTCTATTTTTATAAAACTAACATAATGAATTCGCTTAAATATTTTTTTGTTTTTGTTGGCGTAGTTAAAATTAATTTTAATTTAAATGAAAAATTTCAATTACGATATTCTATTTGATGTTCTAATAATTTATATTGTATTATTATAAAATTAAAATTATTGAGCTTTTAGGTTAAACGTGTACGATTATTTTATGGTTCAGTAATAACGATGACCAAGAACTTCGCATAGGTTGATTTAGAATATAAATAATTAAACAATAAATTAAAATTAACCAACGTTTTATGTGGAAATACCCGGAGTAAATAGGCGAGAAGGTAAAATAATTTATAAATTTTAATGAAACTTGGTGCAATTTGATTAACAAAACTACATATCAAAAGCAATTTGCATGCAAGAATTTCCACGATTATCCATTGGTGCATGACCCAAAAAAATTTTCATTTATTTAAACTAAAGTTACAATTTTTTTGATGATTTTCTTAATTAAACAAAACAAAAATCTTTTCTAGATTCATTAAAAATTGATGGCTGATGATCACATACACATTTCGTTTGATTCGAATCACGGTTAGGGCTGTGCATAGGGGCCACATTATAAATGGTGAAGGCGTTGTATGAAAAAGAAAAATCGGATTCAAGCAATGCTATAATGCTAAAAATAAGGGATTACGCTACTCGCCACAAGTGGCAGCACTATCACAAAAGAGATCATTCGTTGTTATATAATTACCAGCGGAAATTTTTTATTCATTTTGTATCTCTTTTTCACTAAATAAAACATCCCAGTGGAATAAATTATATTAAAAGTGATCCAAAAAATAATATTAAAAGTGATCCATAAAATGTCAAATTGATTGATTTCTGAAGTAAAGGAACTCGGTAAATGAAATCTGAAATTTAACAATATTCTGTCTTTCGGCCAATTCTTAACGAATTTAAGATGAAATTTGAATAGTAGTATTGATCAGGGATTTAAAAAAAATGTTGGACAAAATTCTAGGATCAGTTCATGCTGGGCAAAATTGGCTATTTCATAACCAATCCTTTTGAAAATTTAAAAAAATTTATTTTCAGTTTTCGGCCAATATCTCAAAACCTTGCACTAGTAACCAACACTTTCAGTTATTTTTCTAATAGCGTCAAAATTATAATCAACAAATTTTCCTTGTAGTCTTTTTATGACCTAAGCTATTAGAAAACAACCGAACGTAATGCTACTAAGTTAGCCGAAAACTTCATCCGAAAAAATCTGCATTATCGACATATTTTGTATCAGGTGGTAATACATATAAAATTCTGTTGATATTAGTCGAAAATTATATGTTATAGAAGTTAGCAGTAAATTTTCGCCGTAGAGAAATTTGAATCAATATCCAATAATTCGGATGTGTTAAAGGTCATATGAACTGGGTGAAGTTAGACCAATTCGTAAACTGCTGGATCCTATATTTATAATTTGTCGTGTAGCCCTGTATATGAATTTGAGTTGTGGCACTAACAGTTAAACACCTGTGCCAAAAATCAAGCCATATTTTATGTAGAATTATAGTGAACTAAATTAAAAGCTGGACGCATGTTTAGTGGTAATTTGCACTGGGTGAAGTTAGACCAATTCGTAAATATCTGGATTAATTTCACTATGATGCTACATAAAAGCATGATTTTTGGCCCAGATGTTCATTGTTAGTACCACAACTCAAATTCATTGGCCCCTAGCACGACAAATTATAAATATGGGATCCAGCAGTTTACGTGTTGATCTAACTTCACCCAGTTCATATGACCTTTAAAACATTCGTATTATGTGATATTGATTTTTCAAATTTCTTTAAGGCGAAAATTTACTGCTAACTTCTATAACATATAATTTTCGACTACTATCAACAGAATTTTATATTACCACATGATACAAAATATGTCGATAATGCACGTTTTTTTTCGGCTAACTTCAGTAGCATCCGAAAGTATTGGTTACTAGTGGAAGTTTTTGAGATATTGGCTAAAAACACTACGTCTCACTGTGACCTAAGCTATTAGAAAAACAACCGAAAGTATTGGTTACCAGTAGAATTTTTTGTGATATTGGCCGAAAACTGAAAATAAAAAAATTTAAATTCTCAAAAGGATTGGAAGAAAAGGAAGGAATGGGCAAGGTTAGTCCAGCATGAACAGATCCTAGAATTCTG
The DNA here is from genome assembly GCA_963691935.1 of Nephrotoma guestfalica. Classification (NCBI taxonomy): domain Eukaryota; kingdom Metazoa; phylum Arthropoda; class Insecta; order Diptera; family Tipulidae; genus Nephrotoma; species Nephrotoma guestfalica. The sequence goes on along the minus strand of OY829913.1, from coordinate 137,011,215 downwards.
TCCAAAATTTACTTTAAAATCCCTGATCAATACTGATTCAGATTTCATTTACCTAGTTCCTTTACTTCAGAGATCAATCAATTTGACATTTTATGGATCACTTTTAATATTTTATTCCGCTGGGAAATTTTATTTAGTGAAAAAGAGAAAATAAATAAATAAAAAATTTCTTCTGGTAATTATATCAAAAGAAGTTCTTTTTTGTAAGAAAAGAAGTGCTACCACTTGCGGCAAGTAGCGTAATCTCTTATTTTCCGCTGTAAAATTTCCGCTATCTTATATAGCATGTTCAAGGAGAAATCTACAGAACAATGGTGTAAAATTTTTTATTCTAACCTTTAAATTAATTAACAACAATCAGTTATTGTCTGATGAATTAACAGTGTTGGTTTATTAAGCATAGCTAAATATATTTTGTACCCAATCAAATACACTGCTATACTATTTAAGCTTTTATGCTTTAACTTAGTAAATCCGCCATGTTTCTACCTATCTTCCTTTCGTATATCCTACGTTCTGCTTGTTTGTCTGCACGGCGTGGTTTATTAATATTCTACACGTGTAGACAATGTATGTAGATAATTAAAAGAACAGTGTAGAAAATCCAGATAATGTAGAAAATGACGAAAATTATTATTTCAGCAAATTGTTCAGAATTTAATTGTTAAATGGAACTATTTTAAGATAGAGCGGTTCATTCTTAACACAGATTTAAAAATTTTTCCTTAAAGTAGATTACTAAACAGAGATACATATACATATGTATGTATATGTATGTAAAATTACACTATGCTCGGAAAACGAAATAATCGGAAAAATGTATATTACAATATGCTTTATCTGGTTTAGTACGTAAAAATAATTAATACAGACACCTGCGTTAAAAAGAGCTTTACCTACGGATTCTTCTTTAAACTAAAGGCAGAGCCATCAAAATGATCAATATACATAATTACATACAATCATTGTTATGCAATACGCGTAAAAAATAATTGTTTACATTTTTTACGTAAATAATGTAAATAATGATTAATTACGGCAAAAAATTGTAATAAATGTCAAAATGTAATTAATTAGCGACATCTGCATGAAAACATGAAAATTCTTATATTGGTAAAATAATTTAAAATACGTTATTTTGTAGTCGATAATACATCCATTACAAGCTATAGTCCTAATCGATCTTAAAAAAAAAATTTGCGCAGCTTTCAGTGATGTAGAAAAAAAATTTATAAAAATTTTGATGGGTCGCATTTATTTTAGATAGTAAACCTAAATAAAATAATAAATAACCATTAAAAATAATTATATTTATAGTTTTAATACACAAAACATGCAAAAACTGCACGCCTTTTGGAAACAATGTCAACATTTAATTTTGGTACAGACTAGGGTATATAATACAAACTTCATTTTCGGTACAAATAAAAAAATATTTTAATTAAACACAATTTAATATATAAACAAACCTAAACTTTGTGTTTTAATTGATCCCAAAATTCCTATTCCATTTAAATACAAATACAACATAAAATGTAAACAATAAACATGAATTATTATACTTAATACATCACTGTGTATCCGCCATATTTTTTCTGCGCGAGAACTGTCGGAATTCCACCGAATTTGAATACTACTATACATCTCTTGAAATTTTTTAATTTATTATAGATTATTCTGTGGGCCTGACATCTGCTAATTAGTGGCGCTACTACAATAATTTAGAATGTGTGCCTCCTAAATTAATGAGTAGTTATGCTATTAGCCACCAGGTCTTATCATTTAAACTCCTGCTGCGGTTACTTGATTATTTAGTTGTCATTTTTATTTTTATTATTTTTATAAAATTTCGTTCTGGCTGAAATTTAAGAATACATAAAAATGAATGAATAACTATTCCTATAACTTTTCAGGCTATGTTGTTTCAATGTACAGGGTCAATGTACATATTACCTGGTATTTGTTTTTTTGAAAATTTTTAACTCTCATTGTTAAAATTTCGATTGATAAATTACAATCGACATTCATGAGTAATACGATTACCGTACCCATATTTGTTTTATTTTTTCTATTTCCTTGATTTCAAGGAACAAACCGGTGTTGTTGAAAAACAATATGACGTATGAAAACTCGTAGTCTAGTTTAGTTTACAATTTAGTTTACAATCGGAGGCACAGCATATTTAAAAGATACTAGTGTCACCTTTGAATGAATGATATGAATCAGTCATTAATTTAGTTCAGTCGGCAATTTCGTCGAAAAAATCGCTCTCAGGCACACAGTCTTAATGTGTAAATTATTACAAAATATATTCATTAGTATCAATAATTTTAATAAATAATTCAATGCTTTTTTCTATAACGTTGCATAATATATTATTAAACGTAATCCACTTGATATATGGCTAAGGAAAACATACTAATAGCAGATCCATGATTCAAAGGATGAAATATATTGTTAATAGCTCAGGTCATCACCTTAGGCGGCAATAAAAATTTGCAGGGACTTAGGTAGCTTATACAAATTTGATTGCATTTCTGGAAGCGCCAAATAATTACTACGTGGGCGGTAAAATATTTATTTTAGAATTTCGATGTACTGATATATACTTAGAAAAAATATTTTAGTATAAAATTTGTATCTCGTTATGAACCGCTGGATGAGGCACATTTGGCTGAATTCATCAGATAGATTGTGTGGTATGGTTGCTGATGTTGGAATAACGTTGGATGATTTATTTACAACTGTTTTTCGAATTTAAAAAAATAGGAATCACCCAATTAGAATTTTAGTGTGTATGTTTTTACAGTTTTACACTAAACAGGCATTTAAAAATATCGAAAAATACGGATTTACGAGTAGTGGTATGCAAAGGAAATTAGAAACACATTTTAGCGAACAATAAAAATAAAATTCAAATGTCAAAATTTCAATACATCTATTGCATGTAAATGTAATGGTTGCATTATAATTTAAGAATTTTCATACAGATGTCGCTAATTGATTACATTTTACATTTTGTTACGCGATGTAACGTAAAAAATTTCGCTTAATTAATACATATAATTATTTACGTGTAAATAATAGCGTAATTAATGTAACGTAGTTAATCTGCAAACACTGCATAGAATCATAACCTCACCACTAAATGTTAAAGCACAAAAACGTTTCTCAGGCAAGTAAATGTTTAATTTATTTCAGGCAATATAACTTCCTAGTTAAAAAGAAACAGCAAAACTAATCGTCGATTGATTATAAATTGATGAATTTTTCAGCCAAATGTAAACATCAGTTGATAAGGCGAAAATGGATATCGATTACATTATAAGAAATTTCCGATTGAAAACCACGGTTGAATGAAGAACATCCAATAAGTTTCACCAAATTATCCAGTTAAACTAATATGAAGTAAAGAACGATAGAAAATATCGCCACCACATACGACTAATCAAAACACCAGTTGGTGACTAAGAATGCGGTAGCAATGTAATCTTTATTTGTTTCTGATCATCTACAGGCATACATACAAATGCATACATATCTATTTGTATATTATACATACATACATATACCGGTACAAGCGGCTCAACGGTTGCAATTTTGACGCGTTAACCGTCGCTTTATCTATTTATAAAATCGGACTAGGCCTACCGTTCTTGGGTAAGGCTCTTTACAAAAAACATATTGGAGTCCACAGATAATGGTGGAAACCGATTATCACTACGAGATCTCCGTGTCATAATCTAATTCGCCATTACGCTTATATGCATATTCAAACATAAGAAAAAGTGGGCCAACACCATGAAATGGATTAGAAATTGGAACAAACTTGTTTCAAAAAACTACGATGGAGGCCCCCGGACCGTCCAATCAAGTGAAAACCAACAAAATTAGTGATTGCTTTCATTTTATCACAAATAGAGTCAGTGAGTCTTAGCTGACCCAAGGTTCGAAACGCCTTCACCTATTGATATTTTATTAAGGGCTGATGTTTACGACGATTAAGTCTGTCATCAAATATCAAAGGGCAAGCCAAACACTATCTAAACCGATTTTGGCTGGATAATTTCCGTTCCAACACAAATGTTAGCACTTATCTAATAGTGATGGAGCATAGTAATACTAAGAAATCTACGAATATGAATTACTCTTTCGAAAATGACTAGCCATGACCCTAGAACACCAATTTTAAGCCACGTTTCCACTTAAATCTGTACTCCTTTCACCAATAACACACCAATGAGCAAACCAATGATTTAACATAACCACAAACATAAAGTATAATGGAGTTATATCGTATGATCTTGGTTGCCAGTGCACATCGAAATTTTTGGAGTTACACGAATATTAAACTTTTCTTTCAATAAATTGATTATGCCATGAGTTGTATAGAATGTTGCACCATCTTGTTGAAACCACATATCGTTCAAGTTGAAATTACCTAAATCATGCCACAACAAATCAGTAGTCATTGGCAATGTCATTTTCATTTTCATCACGATCATAAACCACACCAAACTGTTAATTTATGTAGATGTAAAAGTGTTTCATGACCAGCATGTGAGTATGTTTTTCACTCCAAATCGTGCTTATTTACTTATGAAGCATATTTCATGTGTGGCATAAGAAAATGCAAATTCTTGAGAAGGACATCTAATTGATTGTTCCCGATTTTCATCCACAGAAAGCTCTTTAGGTCGATTATGTTTACCATAAACTTCACGTAATATGTGAAACGTGACCCAAATAGAATCATTATTTTTGTAATCAATTTAAACAATTTCTGGACGCTGTGCAACTGTGTATGTTACCATGGTGATTTGTCAACCAATACTGAACACTTTCAACTTTATAAATATTGGGGGTACAAATAAATTTTGAGAGATTTACAAAACATGGTGTAACTAGTATTAAATCGCATCGGGCAATCCCTTTGTGCCAACAAAACACAATTTGCGGAAGCGCTATTTTTTTGTTTTAAATTGAAGAAAATTTCAACTGATGGACATCGATTGCTGTGTGAAGCACATGAGGAACATGCTTCATCAATAAAAACATGTGAGAACTGGTTCCGCCGTTTTAAAAGTAACGATTTTGACACCAGTGACAAAGAACGCGAAGGGAGACCAGTAAAGTTTGAAGACACTGAGTTGGAGGCATTATTGCACCAAGATTCATGCCAAACTCAAGAAGAGCTCGCTGAAACTTTGGGAGTGACTCAACAAGCAATTCAAAACCGTCTCAAGATCGGGTGGGTATGGTGCAAAAACGAGGAAATTGGGTTCCATATTAACTCAAATCAAAAGACGTCGAATGCAGTTTTTTCACGTGCAAACAACTGCTCCAAAGACAAAATCGGAAGGGGTTTTTCCATCGAAACGTGTCGGGGACAAAAAGTGAATCCACTACGATAACCCCAAGTGCAGAAAATCGTGGGGTAAGCTCGGTCATGCATCAACTGCAACCGTCAAACCGAATATTCATGGAAAAAAGCTAATGATGTACATCTGGTGGGATGAGTTCGGAGTGATCTACTGTGAGCTACTCCAGCCTAACGAAACCATCACTGGAGAACGTTATCAACAACAATTGATGTAATTAAGGCGAACAATGAAGCTCAAACGCCGTCAAGGAAACTTTGGAGGCGCTTTAATTTAATGTGCTATGCCACCCGCCGTATTCTGCAGACATTGCTCCTCTCGACTACCACTTGTTCCGGCCGATGACCCATGGCCTGGCCGAGCAGTACTTCACCACATACAAAGCCATAAATTGGGTCGATTCCTAGACCGCCTTAAAAAATTTTTCAATGCGGAATCCGTATGCTGCCTGAAAGATGGGAAAAAGTCGTTTCTTCGAATAAAATACATTGCACCAATTTCTCTGAATAAAGCTTCGAAGTTATAAAAACAAAACTCAAAACTTATTTGTACCCCCAATATATTCAAAACAAAGCATAAAAATTTTATTTCGGAATATTGGTACCCATTGGTAGTTTTGTTTTAGCTTTACGAAATTTCAGTACTTTTTTCAGTGTAACCTTGGCTATTCGAAAGATATCCGAAATTATTATACTCTGTTGTTCGCATTATCGTTTGGGTCACAATTGCAAAGAAACCACTTGTTTCATTCAGCTTTAATGAAATTCCCTTAATACGTTAGTGGTTTGCTAGGGATATCCATTATTTTGGATTAGAATTGCATTTTCGTTATCGATTTGATGCCTTATCCTTTCTCGTTGAGATACATAATTAAGGCTAACAGTTTGGTTACTCTAAATCCAATATGAGCAGTAAAGCTTTTCAACCTTTGTTGACATTCTCGATCTAGGTTTAAAATACAATCGCATATTCCCTAGAAATAAACAACTCGATTGAAATATTTCTTAAAATTTAACAACGTTATCTGTTAAAGGTTAAAGATAAATAGTAGCCCATTTTAACGGAGTTAATTCAGCTAAACAATTTTAGGTTACACTCATTTCTTCCAGAATTTTGACCATAATCTGTTAAAAATTGATTTGGCCAGAATCTGATAAAAATTAGAAAATTTCATTCGAAATAACCATAAATTCTAATTTTTTGACCGACACGTAATTCAATCTATAGCTCACTATAGCTGCAAAACACTTTTGTCGGATTTTTTAAAAATGAGCGTAGTGTTAGCTTGTCAATCTAAAAATCTAAAGCACAATGCTGCAAAGCGAGACAATGCATAACGGGGTTTGTAAAAATGTCGGAGCGATAAATAAATAATCCCGATAGTAAGCGTAACAAATGAACACAATTGGTATAACTCCCAATTCTTCGTTCGCTTACAATAATTATCAGAATTGCGGTAATAATCTCCATTTTTATAATCGAGAATTAGCCATGAGCTTTTGTGCTCGCAATTTCAATACTTGAACTAGGTACACGTGTAACAAATACAATTTCAATGATTCCAGAATACATAAAACCGCATTAATTAATTTTGAAATATATTCGATGTCGAAACTTCTAATTGCAACCAATTTAGTATTTTTCCAACATTGTGTTATCATAACAATTTTCTTGGTATTTTCTGCAATCTGTATTCGAGCGAATACCCCATTTATCATTTCAATAACAAATTATTCCATGTTCCCAGAAGGGTGGGTATTAATCATCAATAATGGAAAATCGTTACTCTATTTACTCATCTGGAAGCATACATATACTCGTACATGAAAATAAAACTTGTATGGGTATGTGTGTACTCGTATATAGCTAATTTAATGTATGACATGTGCAATAATTTTCATGTCATTGCTTATTTCAATTTAATATTTTGTTGAATAATGTGCACAATTGACGATTTCAAATAATATAATTTTGTTTCACAAGAACTTGCGAATGTAGAAGATCTGATCTGCTAACTCATTAAACAACTTTAGTTTGGGTAAGTTGTTGATTTATCCTGCTTTAAGATGTTCCATAAATGGCCCAAATCTTTATTTAGATTTGAGCGAGCTATAATGAGGTCCATAAAAAATGATTATCGTTAGATGGTTTGGTATAGCCATGTGGGTCTTATTGCAGTACGAAACGACTGGTGTGAAATTTCGAGACATTTTGGACAGAAATTTATGCGAGTGTCCAAAACTAATTTTTTAGACAAAATCATTTCATATTTTACAGAAATAATTTTAATACGAAGCAATATACGAAATTTTTGTATGAAAGGATGTCGTTGTAGTTTATAGCAAATTATACGAGTCTCAGAGGTTGCCCCTCATACTGGGTATACAGGTTTGAAAAGAAGACATTCGCATGGAATTTTTGAACATTCACGCTATCCGCTATTTCTATATAAAAGAATGTCGTTGTAGCTTATGGGAAATTATACGAATCTCGGAGATTGTACCCCATAGTAGCTATATTGGTTCAAAATGGCATACATTGTTGAAATAAATCCACCTAATGCCATTTCGAAATAAGCCGTAGGGCTCTCGCATGGAATTTTATAAATTTCTACGTTCTTTTCAATTTCCGGCATATTTCTCAAAAACTCAAAAAATCAAAAATTCATAGTGAAAATTCTAACCGATAAATGACAGTATGACCTTAGCTATTAGAAAAAGAAACGTAGTAATTGGATACCTATGAGTGTTTTTGAAATATTCGATTAAAATTCAAACACAACCCTGCACAACTAATTTATTTATTTACTTGTAAAAAAGTAAATGAGAAGCGCCCATCCTTGACTCATTTCAAAAGCTTCTTCAAAATACATATTAGAAATACAATATAGACCTGCGATGCATATTTCACAATCATTCAGTTAGAATTAATCGATTTCGCTCCAGCATAAAATCTATTTCAATCGTGTAGAATGGACAGGTACCAGAACTTCATCTAAAATTTATGTTTCAATCCAAAATCAATCTAGAAACCAAATTTCATAAGAATTGGTTATGAAATGGCCAAGTTTAGTCCACATCCTACAATTTTGTCCAAAACTCACTCACATCCCTAACCAATACTATAAAAAAAATTATCATCATAAATTATTAAGAAATGGCGGAGAAAGATGGAACATTGTAAAATTTCTTTACTTCGGATGTCAATCAATGTGTTAATTTAATCAAGACTTTTAAGATTTTATTCAGCTGAACGATCATTCTAGTGTCATTACACAGTCCGTTCTGTTCAAGTTCCGAATAAGCTTACCAATTTTCAAAACTGAGACCTAGATCTTCAATGATGATGGACTATGAAATATAGTATATCCTAATGTCATCGGAAAGCGCTAATGAATCGCTTTTTCATCGGTACTTCTTCCTCTGGAAATTCCAATCACAATCGACTTGATGATAAGCGGAGCTTCTCCCGATGTTTCTGTCTCTTTCTTTTCTTGAAGCCGCTATAAATTGTTTATCGTCCTTTCATCAATGTCCCAGTAATTCCTATTGAAGCTCATTAATGTTTTATAAACATATGTTTTAGCGGAACCGCTTGGCCATTAAGATAGAATAGATTTTAAAGATCAGCGAAGCCAATTATATTTTTAGAAATGCCGTATGTTGTTTAACTACTGCTTGTACTCATGTGGGGTGAGGCAAATGAAAAGCTGCCCACGAGAATCTATGTCGGCGGATTGCTGAATCAATATCGTGAAGAGCGAAATTATATGATATGGTCACGACGTAACTCACAAAACTTTCCCCATAGACTCAATGGACTTGCTCACTATAAATGCATATGAATCCGGATGTCTAGTGCATTTGTGGTGGCATTTTGAAAATCAGAACATCGTCCAGACATTTTCCCCATTCGTCATCAGAAGAGAACAATTTGCGACGGAATGCTGCCCCATTTTATCTTGCATATTCATTGTTTTGACAGTTCTTAGACAAGCATAACTTGTTGCGACCGGAACATGAAGTAGAAGAAGTCGAAGGAAAAATGTTTCTGATCGTTCGAACTAATGACAAGCTACTATTATATTTCCTTTCAAATAAGGAATACACGTTGATTTAGGAGCGCGCATGTATCCATCGATAAAAGTCGCACTATCATTACGAATCATTCTATGATCACGTAGTCATACCCTTTGTAGATATGTTTGACTGCCTTAAACTCTTGATATCGTTGATAGAGTGGATATCCACTTACATTTGGTGCTGTAATTGCTTGAAATTTCGAGAAGCAAATGATTTGGCAGCATCGCAAGGTCGATCACACACAGATTGATCGATTATTTCAGCTGTTGTACATTTGTTATCAACTTGAAGTGAAATGAAAATGTCAGTATAGGATAACCATAAGCGCTGTTTCGTCTCAAAATATGATTTATCGTTATATTATCCATCAGTGTCTTCAGTTTAATGGATAAACGTGAATCTAATTCAGGATGTTCAGATGCAGTTTCACCTGGTTTCAAGTTCGTTGTGAATTCGGGCCAGATTGGGTTTGCAGTGAATGCGATGAACAGATCGGAAGGTCCTTGAGCATCATTGGCAGCATTTGCAACATGATCAGCGAGTCCTTGTTAAAGATCAAAGCGGAACCTGTTCTATTGAAAACGGAAAAAGTTTAGTAATTGGCCTCGAATAGGAGATGAGCCAACGATCTATTGCTGTGTAAGCTTGCCTGCGCTGATGGTTGCCTTCAGGACTCAAGAGACTGAAGTTTATGAACTGTTGCTTTGAATTTTCAGGGTTGCGTGGATAAATATGACTCATCTTTATCATCTATAAAAATCATCGCAATTTCATTTCATGTTGGAGTATGTTAGCGTCTTTAATCTGAATGATAGGCTCGGAGTTACACCATGGTAACGATGGATATACTGTTCTTCATCAACCGATATGTCGTGAAGTGGCGATTATGTAAGGGAAAAGCGATCGATTTGATCTATAACAACTGGCAGGCATTTCTGATTTGCTGGTAGAAAAATTCGTTCTTCTACAGCTTGAGCGCTATTCACAGCGTGGAGTTAAGCAAACTTCTTTTCGCTCTCTAAAGGAGTCAGATGTTCGCTCTCTAAAGGAGTCTGATGGAGTGTCAGTTTCATTTCAACCTGTTCAGTCCTTTCTCTGTTCAATCGTTCTTTCAATTGGATTTTCCTCCATTTTGATCTGAATATTTAACGTTTTTTGAAAATAGCAATAAAACACTAATTATGTGCCCACCAGTAACAATAAACTCTGAATACGCGAAAATACTTGAATTTATTGACGTTATGAACACACAGATACACCCGTGAAAAATTACAGAATTTTTTTTACTGTACACCAGTAACACATTTTCCGTTGTAAAAATACAAAAAAAATTAATAAATTGAAAGCAATGAGTTTGTTTAAGTATCAATTAAAGTTTTAATGGCAAAATCAAAATTATACTGCCTAAATCGTGCTGATCATTTCAAACAGCTTTTAAATAATTGAAATTTCTAAGTGAAATAATTGTGTTCATTTTATAAATTTGGCACCAATGATTTTCAATTTCAATCACGTCATCATACACACAGACAACTTGGCTTATAATGAATACACTACCAACCATTTATCTTGAACACAATAATTATTTATTGATTTATCATCTACGGTCAATAAACAAAAATTCTAATTTAATCACCATTGCGGCGTAAAAAACATGGTTGCACGTAATTTTTAGATCAAAACGTTCATTATTTACGTTTCATTTTATTATGTCTAGTCAAGGCATGACGAAGTTTTGAGAAAATCGATTTGTACGTTTCAAAAAAAAAACGTGTTAAGGATGGAACACACCAAGAGCAGCGCTCACTAATGGTTTCGTATGGGCGTCATCAAGCAGCGCAGTTTGTTTTGTTTTAGTATTAAAATCGACTTGTGTCAGTTTTATCGAAGTTATGAGTAGCAGCAAAGAGCACTCAATTGAAGCTGCTGGGTTTGGAACTTATTGATGTCGCGGCAGAAGCAACTTCATTCTAAATAATTTCTTTCAAACTATGATTGTGATTTATTACATAAGCGAATAAGCCAATATTCAAATTTGCTGCTCGCTGCTGCTGCTTGGTGTGTTTCATCCTTTACTGTGAAACCTAGTCTCAAACAAACTAAAAATATGACGATTATATGACAATGTGCCGCCTTACAGTACGGCAACACGATGTGTGTTTCTCCTCTTCTTTTCGTCTCTTACCTCTTCGCCAATAAACAAAATTTTAAAGAAGGGCTTTTTTGCGGCACGTTTGCAGCAATAACAGCGGTATATTCCACACAAAATAACAAATTCAATTAGAAAGAGAGGAAAATAAAGGCAAACTATTTGTGAGAATGGTACTTCCGATTTTTGTGTTTTTATTGTGTTGCTATAATTTCTCGTTAAAAATGTCCAAGTTGAGCATTTTTCATGGCAACCGAAAGAAAAAACCATCCCCACTATTACTTTTTCTTTTAATTTTACAAATAGTTTTATGGCGTGAACGATCACGTGTTTTAGCGTTCAGACGCGCAAAATTAGATTGAGTTAAGCAAAAAAATTATTTTTCATAAAGCAACTTCCTTTTATGTATGGGATAGAAGATATTTTAAAACGTGATTGCACGTCCTCACTTTTAGGTTATGTACCAAAGTTTTCCTCTTACATATTTTATAGTAGAGTACTTTTATTTATTTTCGAAAGTTAAAGAAATTAATAAAATAACTTGATTGTGTTCACCACAAACATAATATTAACTTTTTTAGTAACTGCAATTAGCATTCTTAGTATTGGCATGAACACGGTGAAGCAAAGTCAGTTCTGTGATAGTCATTGCACATGTGTTGAAATATCATCGGAAGTTGGTTCATTCTACCTATTTACAATATATGCCTAATACAGCGAACCGATCGAGTACCATCTGCGCAAAATCGAAACGATCCTAGGCTCTTTATCGGGTCAACAAAAAAGGTAACGATCACCGGAGACTTCAATGCTAGAAGTAAAATGTGGCATGACCGTTTAACCGATGAAAACGGAAGAATCTGGGAAACCTAAAGACGTTCTCGTCTAATAGGAACTCCAACATTGACTTAACAATGGTCATCGGAGCCTTGCTGGGCTTGATAGTTGGGTGGTGTTTAAGAGAAAGTTTAACATCTAGTGGCCATAGTCATCACCATAGCTTGCAAGTAGCAAAGCTCCGAGATTTGCCATTAAGATAGCTAACTGGGGTCTATTTGCTAGACACATGGTTGGCTATTGGGACAGTGTAGAAGCACTTCCCGAAGTTAATTCGACAGATGAAATTGATGCTTGTGTGGAGCTGATCGCAACACAGTTAACCAGAGTTTACAACATATCAATTCCTAGGAAGAGGATTAGCTAAGAAACGAAATAGTTGGTGGAACTCTAATCTAAGGAAACTTAGATGTTCTATGCATAAGCTTAGAAGAGCATGCCAGGCGGAAAGGGACCAAAGAGCAAAAGAGTTTGACAAACACAGCAAAATTGACTCCTTTCAGAGGGACAACAAATAAATACTTGCATAAAGTATTTAAAGCAAAGCAAAGTAGTTTCCTACGGTACGTCACGGAACATGGTAATAGAGGCCCATGGGGCCTTGTATACAAATTTGCCGCTGACAAAACAAGACCTCTTGAAGTTTTGAATACCATTAGGACGACAAATGGAGTCCTCACTGATACGTGGCATGATACACGCTTGGAATTACTCAACTCACTCCTACCAGACGAAACTGGGCCTCAAACAGAAATGCGCCAGATCGCCACCAACAGCAGTTGGACATCCACAGATGCTGAAGACCCTTAATTTACGTGGGAAGAGATCACCAATGCTCTTGCTTGCTTTAAACGTAGCAAGTCACCAGGACTTGACAACTTGAACGCTGAAATAATTTAAGAATTATTAAATAGCTGCTTAAAGTGTGGAAAACGGGTGAAATGGTTGTAATCTGGAAACCTGGCGAAACAGATTCACTTTCTTCGAAACCTTATAGGCCCATAATATTGCTACCGGTTTTGGGGAAACTCCTGCAAAGGTTACTAGCCATTCGCATTATACCGCGAATTGAAGAAAGCGGACTGTACTCGGACAAACAATTCGGTTTCCGACATAGCATGTCTACTGAAGATGCGATAGTCCGCCTAATCAACACTGTCAAAACCCAAAGCTCGAAATATGTTAAGGATATATCCTTAGATACCAGCGGTAGCATTTGATAACCTTACGTGGCCTATAATCTCCCTAGAAACACTATGCATGTTTTTAGGAGCTACTTCCGTAACCGATCCGCAGTAATCAGAGATATGTATGGTTCTGCATCTAAACAAATTACAAAGGTCCTCTAATCTGGAATATCGTGTTTAACACAAGCGTGATTGATGACTTGGACGAAATTGCACTCGCGGATGACAAAGTCATTCTGGTGCATGGCAACTCGAGACTCGAACTTCAGCGTCAAGGTCAAATCGCAATTAACAAAATTAACCAATGGTGTGAAACAAGTAAAATGTCAATATCTGCTGAGAAAACTGTGATGCTACAGCTAAAAGGCAAATTTGACTCTTGACGACCTCCAACAGTATCTTTAAACAGTCGAAACATGAAAATGGTCAAGTATGGGCGTAACTTCTTACGTTCTAAGAGTGTGAAAACGCTATTCCACTCCTTGGCGAGAATATCAAGAGAGGGATGGGAACTGAATCACAAAACAATTATAATAATTTACAAAGGTGTGGCGTACGCGCTATTCACGTATGCCGCAGCTGATTGGTGCGATAGGTTAAATTGCCACCACGTCAGATAATTGAAAAGTGCTCAGAGGAATATCCTGCTAGGAGTAACAAAGACCTACCGAACAGTGTCTAAAGATGCTGTTGTGGTTCTTGCCGGCGTACTCCCAGTAGATATTCTAATCAAAAAGCGAGCGCACTTGTACTACCTAAGACATGCTACACATAGTAGACATAATTATATGAAATAGAAGAGATAGCGCTTCACTTATGGCAAAGAAGGTGGAATGAATCAGCCAATGGTAGGCATACATTTGGCTTCATTCCAGATATAAAAGCACGAGTCAAATTGAAATTACCACTGACGAGCTCGATGAGCCAAATTATCTCTGGACATGGTAAGTTTAAAGCCTACCTGCAGAAATTTAAAATAACAAACCAATGCCAATGTTTATGCGGATCGAAAGTAGAAGACGTTAAACATCTACTTTTCGAATGTAACGAGGTGAGTGTCGTGTCACTAAAACATAAGTGGCTGAGTATTACAAACATACAATAATTACCACTGCCAGCATTACTTAGCGACGAAGTTCTTTCCAAGTTCCGGCGATATTCTGCTGAACTGATCAAAGTGTTAAAAGAACGGGATAGTGCGATATAGTAGACCGGAATCCCGGACTGTTCATGTCTCCACGCAACTAGGGATGGAAACGTTGCAATTTTTCAATTGCAACGGCTAAATGTACTAGCACTGATATCGGTTTACAATGCTTATTATTGTAATATATACACAATTTATTATGTAAACGACATAATTTAAAAACTATTAGGTATTATTAGGTATAAGAATTAAAATTACATTTTTCCTGGTATGTTGACTACGGTTAATAACTGACTGACTCAACCTAATACCAACCTGGTTCATAGCAAAGAGTATCTATTGTTATAAAGAGTAATAAAATAAAGGAAAAATTGTCATCAAAAAATGCATGGGTTATGCAATTTAAATTGGTTAAACAATACACTTATATACACATCTTTATTTGCCGTAATTTTTATCGTTTTCTATAAATAGTCACGAGTATGACAATATTTAATACAAAAACCCATTTAAATTGCATAACCCACGCATTTTTTGATGAAAATGTTTTCACTGTTTCGTTACTCTTTATAACATTACATACTCTTTGTTCAAAGAAACATATTTGTATTTTTGTTTGGAATATCGCTATAATAATATAGCCACTGACACAAACGAAAAACAAAAAAAAAATTAGGGCTATAATTTTGTTTTTGTTTTTGCGTGATTAGTCTGAAGTTACAATAAATGTTGATCATAAATAAACGCATTAGCAAATGTGAGGAATTTTACATTTGTGGTCTTACTTTAGTGCAAGCAATTCCCATTCTGAATAGGAATAAATATTGTGCCCAAGGTAACAACCAAAGATTTTTTTAAATTTATTTTTATTGGTCGGTAACAATTACATTTTGAATTTCAAAATAACGTAAAAATGCAACTAAATATATTCAACTAACTAGTAATGTGTTAGAACATTATTGAATAGTATTACAAATCGGAACTAATTTCTCGTCTTGTTTAGAAAAATGAAATGTCAAAATAATAAAAATCACTTTTATACTTTTATTGCCAACATTTAAAAATAAAAGTATTTAATAAAACTGTCGTGGTGGTGGAGATTAAAACTACAGGCAGAATAGAATTATTCTATACCCGCAAAAAATTGGTTGAAAACTATTCCAATTTGGAATAAAATATATGGGATTGTGTTGTAAATTTCCCAAAGTAAGACCGCAATTGTGTTTCAATACCTACTAGATTTTTTAAATTTTAGTTTTAGTTTTTCTATCCGATTCGCGCATGCAGGCACTCAAAGCAAAATGAAAATATTTTTACATATACATAAACAAGTGCCGCACTTGAGTTATGTGTGGAGCTGCTTGCCAAATTCAATCAAAAAATAATAATTTAGTCGTGCATCATCGCCTTTGTCTAATCGATTGGTTTTGTTTTAAAACTTCATTTATCTGATATATGTGTGCACAGCCATCTAGTTTATCTTTTTTACGGTACATAGTTTATAATAAAAGTTAAAATTCAGCGGTCAGCACCGCTTTTGCTCTGAGTGTAATTTTAAATTAATCGACATAGTCGTAATACACTTAAATTAAATTCTGATGATTACAAGTAACAGACTAGGTAACTAACTGACAATAGCACTGCTTTTTATCACACTGCATCTCACCATAAGTTAACGACACACCTAAAGACATCCCGACTAAAATTAGATCAAAAGGTCTTGTATTCGTTATATATTATATTTTCGATATTGTACATAATAAAACGCTTGGATCGCTTTAAATGCTGATATTCGTTCAACTCACAGTTTTCTAATCATGCACCTGCAATAAATTTGTATACATTGCTGAATCATAAAGTACCATACACCTAAAGTTCTAATGCAATAATTTTATTTTATACTATAATACATAATTTTATATAATTATCTACAACATAAATATTTTTGAAACTATTTCTATTATTCCGTTATTTTAGGTACAGAGCAAACGAATAATGCCGCTGAACCAATTTATTAATTTTAAGAATATAATGTTTAATACAATATTTAATTTCAGGGCTTCATCACCAACAAATTAAAACCAAAAATGCTACATTACTAAACAAAAAATTTATAAAATTTATAAATAGATTTTATTTAAATTTTATCAATTTTTTCAATAATTTCATTTTCAGGCGTCACAATACTTCTTTCACTAACTGTATTTCTCAACTTAGTCGCCGAGACATTGCCTCAAGTATCTGATGCTATTCCCCTGTTAGGTAGAAAAAAACTCTTAAAAACCATTTTTATTTTTTTTGTTACATCAAATAACCAAAAAAAATTAATACTTTAATTAATCTATATATATTTAAATATATATACATTATTTATTTATTTATTTTTAAACTTAACATTAAATTTTTTGTTATATAAGTGTTACTGTTTTTTATTAAAATTACAAAAACTATATGAAAAACTAATTTTTTTTATAATATAATTTTACATATATTTATTTTTTTTAATAATTGGATATTATATAATTTGTTTTTACTAATTAAAATTAAAGACCAAACGATATAAAAAATAATAAATTTTTAATTTAATTTTTTATGGAACGAAAAAATACACCCGATATATAAAATTAAAAGAAAAATTATTAAATATTCATGGACTTTGATTTGTTTTTATTTTTAATATATATTTTATTTTATTTTAACCGTTATTTACTTTTCATTAAAATAATTTTTAAGTTTTTTGACCCATCTCTTAATGAATGATGATATTTCATGCTTTTATTATACGAACAAAAAAATAAACATTAAAATTAAAATTAATAGTTATATTTTAAATTTTATTTTTGTTTCATTTACATAATTTAATATAATAAGATATTTGTGGCAATATTTTTTATTTTTGTTTGTAATCGTACGATAATTTATTTGATTTTTTTTTTATAATTTAATATTGTTTGATTCATTGATTTGCTAATAAAAATTGTGTGATAAAATTATGTCTGCATTTCATAAGTTACAAAACACTGCAAATAATATAAAATTAAAATTACACATTTATTATTGCACTTTACTACTACTTTTCGCAGCTTTGTGCCAACGCTATTTAAATGTTTGTACATACCAATAAAATGGCAACGATTTAAAGTTGTTCCAGCCTGACATTACAAGACTTCTCTCTTATTACGGTGTCACTTACTCTTCTCGGTAAATTCTCGTTTTGTGATAAAATAAAAATTAAGAATTCATTCATTACTAAGAAAACAATTCTACACAAAACGAATAATTTGCCATCAGCGCCAAAACGTAGGATTTGTAAACTAAAGTACCTTTAATAAAATAGGGCTTTGTCCACAATCATTCAAACGATGACCCATATGATTATATCTGAATAAAGCAAATTGAATCTGCCTCCAGCGCCATGGCGGTAGTTTTGAGTACCAAGATGCTATACATTTTTGATATCGTTCAAATTCTTCACAGTAATATGCGAAACGTATATATTCAATAAAAAAGGAATAGTTTACCACCATCGCAAAAACGGAGATTTTGTGAACCACATTGAAAATTTGTACGATACCTTTCAAACTAGTTTTAGTTAATTGTGGTATACTGCACGACCTTTTCATATGGCTGACTTTTCATATGATATACAACACGAGTATCTGGCAGTAATCAAAAATACTTTAAAGCTATAACCAACAGAATTGGATGTTTTTTAGAGTGATTCCCTATAGCAGCTTGATAAATAAACAAATAATTAACACAAAATTCTACACAGGGTGTCCGCGACTGAGGGTATTATATTGAAGCGGGTGAACGAGTAAAAAATTCTGACTACCACGAATTATCAAAATTTGCTATCACTTTATAAGCGCTTTATAATCTGGTTTCGGTAATTTTGTCCTCCAGCTCAAAATGATAAAAACCTAGTTTTGGGAATCAACGAAGTTAGCTGGAGTCCGAAATATATTGGTGGATTTCTTGGAAAGGGCAGCCATCCCGCGACAAACTAAAAATAGATTATAAAATGTACCACCATCCCGAAAAAACATTTAGACAGTAGAAAAGCAAGCAATATAGAACAAATAATATTAATGTAAACAAAAATAAAGACAAAAGACTTTTAAACTACGAGTACAGTAAAGCAAATATATAATAATTTAGTAGTAATACACAACCACAATACTTAATTTATCACGCGACAGGAAAATTAAATATTCATCCTTAAAGCGAAACGGACTAATTTTCACAAATGAGAAGATAATTCTTTCTCATATGACAAGATAATCCAAGATTCTAGATGAGAAGTGGAAACTACCCTATGTCCTTATCAAGTGGGAATAAACTATTTTTTATTTTATTTATTTAACCCGAATAGCAATGATTTGTACAGTAACCTAGAAATAAAGCTACCAAGCGACATATATGGCCAAATAGACACAATACTAGCTAAAATGTGAAAACTACCCTGAAGGTGGAAATAACCCACATTTTAACTTATTTATTTAACCTTTAACTAGGATAACGATAATTTGTGTAGTTACGATGAGTCTACACTAAATTGTGTACTGCAATACATAGAAATAAAGCTACCAAGGGGCAAATGACCAGATAGACACAGTACTAGCTAAGATGTGAAAACTACCGTACTTTAATATCAGGTGGAAATAACCTATTTGTTAATTTATTTGGTTAACCAGAATAACGGTAATTTGTGTAGTTGCTATGGTCTACACTAAATTGGGTACTGCAAAACCTAGACATAACTACCAAGCGGCCTGTATGGCCAGATAGACACAGTACAGCTAAGATGTGAAAACTACCATACTTTCATATCAGGTGGAAATAACCTACATTTTATTTATTTAGTTAATTCGAGTAGCGTTAATTTGTATATGAAGTAGTAAGGGTCTACACTAAATTGTGTACAGCACACAACCTATAAATAAAGCTACCAAGCGGCATACTATATATGGCCAGATAACTATATATGACCTTACGAGCTAAGATGTGACAACTACCATATTTCCATACCAGGTGGAAATAAACTATTTGTTAATTTATTTATTTAACTAGAATAACGATAAATTGTTTACTTACTATGAATCTATTAATGTATAGATCCATAGTAACTACACAACATATCGCTATTCGGGTTAAATAAATTAATTAAACTTGCGTGTACTGCAGTACCTAAAGATAAAGCCACTAAGCGACATATACTCGTATGTATGGCCAAATAGGCCACAGCACTAGGTAATATGCGTAAACTACGAATAATAACTGGGCATTTAGTAAAAAGTGCAAATCACTAGATTCCCAAAACAAGATTCTTACCACGTTTAGTTTTATTTATATTGGTAAAACGAGAAACAAGTCATTTGAACGTTAACCTCTTATGACGACTTAACGACAGAATATTTCGATAATCAGTAGTATTTTTTACTCGGAATTGTGTTCTTTTAATCCCTTCAATGTAATACGATCATCAGTGAATTTAAAAAAATCTATAGTAGTAAGGTATTTAAGCAAAATAATTTAGATTCTCTAGGAATGTCAATCATTCTTCTAATAAACTATTAATTTGCCACCAGCGACCAAATAGTGGTTTAGTGAACTAAACAAAAAAATTACTACCAGCGCCAAAGCAGTGGATTTGACAACTAAAGCTAATTAAAAAATCATAAAATCCGGTTCGTATATATTCTATATTTAACGATTGTGTCAACAGCGCCAGAGTGCTGAATGTATGAACTAAAATGGTTATGTCAAAATTGTTGGTAGATCCATTCCAGATAATATTGCAAACGAATATAAGGTAATTATTAAAAGGACTAAAACGTCATGTCGTGAATCCATCCAATGATCTATTAGCCAGATATTAAGGCGGACGGTCCACAATGACATTTCTGAACGTTTTAAAAATTTATTAACCCAAAAAGATAATAAAAAATGGACACACGTTTGGATGTCTGTCTCACCCGACTATATCTAGAGAATGATTTATGAGATTTGAATTTTTCTTCCTCAATCTTCTTCTCTTTTAATTTAATTTGAAGAATTGACATACTTGTGATATGTAATCATTTATAGAACCACCCAACACCACGATCTGGTTTAAACTCTTTTTTATTATTGCGATATACTCGTGTAGTACTCGTACATGTTATGAAAAGTTAGGATTAGACAATAATCTGAACAATACCACGTTATAATTCGACCATGCTGTAGCAGTTACCGTTTGAATGGCCTCCGACCAAGTAGAGGGTTTGTATCAACACATTAGTTCACAAATCTACCGATTTGGCACTGGTGGTAAATTATTCGCTTGTTACATAATATATTCGTATCGCATATCGTAGAAAAATTCTTGAAGAAAACCATAAGTTTAGCTGAAGCACGTGATACAGCACATCGTTTGAAAAGTCTCGATCAATACAACAATCGTGGTACAGGTTCTTTACTTCATAAATCCTCCGTTTTGGCGCTGACAGCAAATTATATGTTCTGTATAGAATGCATGGTTGCTCATTCTTCGTCGCAAACCAGTAGCTTTACGCTTTTGCACATACCGTTGTTTTACACCTCTTCTTTCGAAGTTGGCTAATCTCGTTCCAGACCATTTTTGCACATTATTTTTATTAAATTAATTGAATTCAACTCTCAATGCCTTCAAAGCCCTACGGTGCAATCCTTACTTTGTCACCCAGTGCTCGTCAGTCAATGATCTTCTCAATCACTACCAATATTAGCTCCGGAATATTCAACATGCCTTCCTCAAACGATCCTTTTCAGACCCGACCAGCCAACTAATCTCTATTTTATACGTGTAGACAATCAAAATATACCACGCCCACATTATAAATAATGCACTACTTTGCATTAGATTGAACAGGGCCAGAAAAATATGATGGAATAGTAAGGATAAATAAAATAAAATTCCAATAAGTAAAGATTTAGCAAGAAAGGGTCGTAGTTTACAGGACATACATGTTCATTCTGCTGAGAAAGCAACGACAATGTAAACACAATACAAAAATGTATAAGAATGAAAACACACATGAGAAGAGTGGTCTGAGGACAACTCCATAGAACGCGCAAAGATAAAATAATGAGCCATTTCCATGGAAATAGAAAGCTCAATACAAATGCTTGCAATGTTCATTCTTGAGCAGATATCCTCATAAATCAACCAAATAACTTACGAAGAGTAAGGCAAAGATAAAAGCTGATCACTCCTGTTTATCGTACTAGACAGCGTCATGCAAATGCTGAACCATACTAGCCGAAATAGAATCCAGTAAACTCCAGTAAGACAGCCAGTAAGACAGTGATCTGAAACATAAACTCTAGTTGCAACAGTTGTCTTACTTTACCAAATGCAGCCTATCACAGCAATTACCGCCAAACATATACGAACAGAGAATAAGGTGACGTTTCACGTGCCAAAAGAGATTACAATAAACATCTCGCTCCTATAGAAAGTAACGAATATGCTAAACCACTATTGTAGTGGCGTGAAACATGAAATTAGAATATCACCGGAAGGCACGAGTTACTCGCGTATTTGAAAAAATCCTTTCACAACGGATCTAATTCTTTTAACCGAGCACAATCGGTACAGCAAAAAGACACTGAAATCAATGTACGTATATAGAGGGAGAAGATTGGGACACACACCAGGTTAGGTTAGATTAGAGTGGTTGTCCTAAAGGGCTGGCATAGAAACACTTACGTTTGTAGCCGTGTCACATTGTTTTCTCTCCTCACCTACTCATGAAACCACCTTGAACTCTCAACAAAGCGTAGGATATTAGGAGTTCTCAGGAATTTTAATCTGCTAAGCGCTAGACGGGGACAGGTGCAAAGCAAGTGGAGAAAACTTTATTCCTCCTAGTTATTACGCATGAGGCACTATTGTTCCATTTGTCGTTCGTTATTTTTCTAGCTTCTTCTTAAAGCAGTAATTTAAGGCATCCATATCAGGTAGATGTTGAGCTGCTTTGCCATCTTATTAAGAGATGAGAGGCAATTCTGGACTACTTTCGACATAAAAGAATATAATTTGAGCTTCTTAATTAATGCATGACTGTCGTAAAAATGCGAACATCGGCTTCCTTTATCGCGATTAGTTCAGCTTGAAAAACGCTGCAGTAGTTCGCGAAACGAAAAGAAAGGTTTACATTTAATTCTTCACAGAAACCCCACCTCCAACCTTCCATCCATCTTTGAATCATCAGTAAAAAAATTAACACTTACAACAAGTCCTCTCTTATGGGAATATCAGTCGAAAACCTTTTATCAAAAGATGGTAACGGGTGGTAGAGTCGGTAGTATTTAAGATGTTCCAGTTTCTTAGAATAGATGAATGTCCTGTATTGTTACAGTTTCACAAGGAATTTGAGCGTTTTATCTGAGCTCGCTGCTATTTATATTTACCTAGGAAATCTAGGGGTGTGGAATAAAAGAGAATCAACAGGCTGGCCGTCACGACCCTGCTGTTAAGTATTTATTCTACTCAGCCTCTGAAACCCTTGTCCACGCAAAGAGAAGAAAGAGCCAGAGAGAGAGAAAAGTTATCATAGAGGATTCCTTTTGTTCAAGGGATTTTTCGATAGGAGAAATAAGGATGTGGGGAGCAGTTTCCACAAATTTCTACTTGCAATATAATGTTTGGATTTCGATAGCCTATTTTGCTCAATCTGACTGCTAATGTAGGCTTCTATCAGTCTCCAAAATTTGTATTAATAAGGTGGGTAAGCTTATAGGTCCAAGGTCTTTGGGACTGCAATGAAAGCTTTTTTCCGCCTTAGGTATAAATATGACATTTATTTCAGTTCATTTGCTGCTACTGTGACAGAGCTCTAGGCTGCTCTTGAAGATATGTTCCAGCAAGATAGAAACATTAGCACAATCATGGGGAGGGGGCGGGGAAGGGGGTAAATATCCGTTGATATTTCTCAATGTACGTTCTTCCCCGTTTGTAATTTTGAATCATTATCCAGAATGATTAATGATCATGTAGGTATCTTCACTTTTTAAATTCTATTACATGCACGATTCCACAAAGAGGATTTTTTCACAATGTGTGGCTCTTTTAGTCATTGTCTCTATCATAAATTAGTGCCAATGCCACCTTGGTTAGCTCAACCGGCTCTTTCCGGGAGTTTCAATTTCTTTATTTTCCACTTCATGAGGCATTTTTTTGAATTTGCTTGTTAATTATATCACATAAATTCATGAGCATTTTTGAGCACTGCTTATTCTTTAGCAAGTGCATTCGTTCGTAGACTACATCATCGAGTACATCGTCCAGTACGTAAATTTGGGTAAATTTTCTGCAGGGATCACTTTCTTCAGGATGCACTATTCCAATCCGGTGAACTATCGGTCGCGAAGAGTTGGTTTAATTTTAGCTCCAGTCGAGACAAACTGAAATGAACTATTGTACGATCGTATACATTCCATAAACTGTTCGCTTTCTGGCAGAACATTGGCGAAAAAATTTTCTAAATACCCGAAAAAATTATCAAGTGGCGATAAGAGACAGACTATTTCCAGATTTTTCTTACAGCAAAGCTAAGCCAAAAGCGATGTTTGTACACGATGTTCATAATCCCAAGAAAATTTCAAGAATTGTTAATTCATATCTGAATGTACTTTCGTCAGTTCTCGAAATTCCTGGGTAACCGGCCTTTGTTCATCTACGGTGAATAATTTAGTTTCACGATATCGTAAGCAATAGTTTCGAAGTCATGTCTCACGCTGTTCAAGCGTTTCAGCAGCTCTTGAAGAAGAACGTGCTTCGATTGTTTTCAAGCCACGTGTCACGCTGGTTACATGTTTCAGTAGCTGTTGAAGAAGAAGTTCTGCAACTTGTCCAAAAGGTCGTTTTTCATGGCATTTTATTGAAAATAAAATTATATAAATTAAAATTAAATGCAATAAATTGAAGACTCAAATATAAATAAGAATATGTATATAATAGGTTTTCCATCTGTTAGTTTTTTATAAGCTCAAAAATAATATTTATTGTGCGGTGGCAATCCGGAAATTTGTTGACAAATGTAAAATCAAAACTATGCCATTTTTAGTCATGTGTTCGTTTACAACACAACAACGCATTTTGGCTGTAATAAAAAACATGTCGTAAATTACGTGATGATTTTGGTCAACAAGGACGTTCCACAGAGCCTGGAATTCGCAAAATTGTTGAACGTTTTGAAAAAACTGGATCAGTTGCAGGTAGTAGAGCATATGAACACCATCGTCCAGTTCGTACTCGTGATACTGTAACAGCTGTAAGTGAAAATGTTCGAGAAGCAGTGAATAGTGAGTACTATCGTGACATGTTAATTTGATTTTTGTGGCCAAAATTGGATGAAATTGATTAAGATAATCTTTGGTTTCAACAAAACGGTGCCGCATGTCACACAAATCGAGGAACACTCGGCTTGTTGCGTCATGCGATTTGAGGCCGTTAGATTATTTTCTTTGGAGTTTTTTGAAAATTAAAGTATGTAGCAATGATCCACAAACAATTCAAGGCCTTAAGACAATTTGATTGAACACATTTTGATGTGTTGTAGGTCTGTAACAGGAGCCATGGTTGTCACATGGACAATTTTTTATTCCATACGTTAATGGCATAAATCCAACTTTCATTTTCAATAAAAAAAAATTGAATTTAATTAAAAATGACTTTACTAAAAACAAAACACGATCTTAAAATTAACTCTATTTTTCCCATACAATATTTTGTATTGAAGGATATTTCTTGTAGAAGATGAAAATTTAACTATAAAATCTTGGTAATTTTTTACCTCGCAGTGTTTATTATACTTTGATGGTAATTGGTAATAAAATTGGATCGTATAACAAAAGAAAATCGTATCAATATTGAATAAATAAAATGTAAAAGTCGCTTCTTAGAATTTATTTGTTTTTGAGATACTAAATATTTTACTGTCATTGTTTTATTGTGCCTTTGTTTGACTGTATTCGAATTTTATTTTCGGTATTAGGTAAAGGGTTATCCAATTCGAGGTTGATAAAGTAGAAATCTGAATACCGACATCTGTCAAAGATAAACGTCAAGTACGCTGTCATTTATTTAGTTGACATTCTGCCATTTAAGAATATGGAGCATTTAACATACGCAAATTGGGTGTTGGAAAAACAGGCCGTCGATGCTGATTTTTCGAACAAAATTTTCTTCAGTGATGAAGCTCATTTTTCGCTTGGTGGATACGTTAATAAGCAAAACTGTAGAATTTGGGGCTCAGAAAATCCACAATTGATTGTAGAGAAGCCATTACACCCGGAAAAAGTCACTGTTTGGTGCGCATTGTGGTCTGGTGGTGTGATTGGGCCGTATTTTTTTGAGAACAACCATGGACGAACCGTTACCGTCAATTCTGAGCGCTATGGCCGCATGTTAACCGATTATTTTTTTACAAAAATCGAAGATTATGATCTTGACGATATGTGGTTCCAGCAGGATGGAGCAACCAGTCACGTAACACGAGCAAATCGAGATCTTTTGCAAGAGAAATTTCCTGGACGTTTGATTTCGCGATTGGCTGATGTCAATTGGCCTCCAAGATCCTGTGATTTAACGCCTTTGGATTTCTTTTTGTGGGGCTACGCGAAAGATCGTGTTTACGCAAACAATCCTCAAACTCTTGACGAATTGAAAACTAATATTCGTAAGGTAATGGCCGAGATACCGCCCGAAATGTGCCGAAAAGTCATTGAAAATTACCGCAAAAGAATCAAGGCCTGTAAGAAGTCCCGTGGAGGACATTTGAATGATATCTTGTTTAACTAAAAATGGCAAGGATCAATCTGTAAAATCTGTATCTTGTAAACCAACTCGTCACGAACGACAATTTGACACATTTTTTATGTATACGTAAATATTGCCTGGTCCTAATACTAAATGGCACTACTTCACATTATTATAAATCGTCGAACGTTTAAAAAATATCATATTTTCCAAAGGGTTTTCGAATGCTACATGTTCAGCAATAGTGATATTCTCAAAAGTGTTTGGACATCAATGAAAGTCTCGCGTGTTTTTTTACTTTTGATTTAATTGAACTTTCGGGAGACACCCGAAGACATTTCATGATTCATGTTAATGATATTTAGAGGTATTGAAAATATTACTGAAGTAATCTGGGCCAAATATAATTCAAATCGGCCAAAATATGTCCCAGTTATTAACAAAAAACGAAATTTTTCCGAATATTTGTTCTGGAGGGACCTGAAGGAAACAGACATTTTGAAAAAAATCATCTCTTAAATCGTCCCTCGGTATGCATCAATTTAGCGGTAGCAAAGCACCCATTCGGTAAGTAATCAAACGCAAATCTGTGGACATATAGTGGTACATACTAGAGATGGCCATATTGCTGATTCGGACCACTGACACTGATAAGCCTTATTTCTATAATTGCAATCACTCTTATTACCTTTCAATAGTTTTGTTAATACTACTACAATGATACAATTCTAAACATTCTAGACGTTTGGTTACCAATACACAAACATTGATGATGATTTGAGTCAGTTTATCACACATGATATACATTTTCTCATGACTTACTTATTTTTTGATGAAGCCAATGCTTTACTCTGCATTTGATCCAATACAATGGCAACACCGTGGATTGGCCCACAAAACACGATGTACAAATATATTAAGCAATTGGTACACTGTGCGTCTTATAGCAATTTATCTGCAATACTATCTTGTGTGGATTTCAATCGTGGGTTCATACCTCGAAGCATTATGTATTTGACTTCCAATTTCATAAAATAATATTTAAAGGTATTCAGAAAAACGTTACTTTCCATTTCGTTCGGCAACCTTTGGCTATCTTTCTGGCAACTTTCTATTTCCGCGTTCATACAACTTCTGGTTGCCATCGTTGGTGACAACTTTACAACTTCTTTGAGAATTGCAACCTTCGAAATAAATGGTAATCAGATGACGCAAAGTCAAAGCAGGCTTAGGACTATATGTGGGGCATGTACTTCCTAACCGAGCTCTAATAATCTCCCACAAATTGACAGATTTGTAAGGCTTTGTTGCATTTTCATATGGTAAAATAAATTTCCATTTCGATTTGTCAATTCTAGTTGTTTTTCGTTGATTGTTCCGTCCAGTTTAAACAATTGTTGAAAACAAACATTTGAATTGATCGTCTATACAACACCTTTGTACTACCACCAAACTGGCATCATGATATATTTTATGCAAATCAGCTACCGCTCTAGTTTGTGCTGGTAAACGACTTATTTATCATCAGCATCAGACTTCATTACGTTGAAATGCGTACCGCAAATATTAATTTGTGCCTGACACGTTGTTGATGGCTTAAACCATTAATTTAAAGACGAATGAATCACTGAAAGCCAATACTTTGTGAAACGCTAATACCATCTATCAAAAACTAATATAAACTACCTCCAATTTATTTTAGTTTGTGATTAGTGAAAACTGGTTACAGCTTCACAGCGCATCGCAGTCTCAGTCGCATCTCAAATGAAATCTTTATTTATTTACGAAGATTTGGTTTAACACTCCAAGATTCTAATACCTACTCAAATATGTTACTAATTGTTAGAGAGCCAACAAACAATGAGAAACCTTTAAGCAAGCAACGTGCCTAATTCAATTCGAGTGGTTTCGAACTTCTATTCTGAACTTCTGAAATTATTAACCATTCAAAGAAAGATGACTTGACAGTCCATTTAAAAATATAATAAATGTTACAATTCTAAAATTGCATCAAGTTGAGTTCAGATTAACATTAATAAAAGAGTAGTGTAGCTCAGTTCGAGTCGAACTGCTATTTTTTTGGACCAGACCGGACCAAAAATTTCAATCCCAACACTGGAAAAATTTAAAGCCGTACACTTTAGAAAAGTTCTTATCGTGTTCCTTAAATTCTTTTCAATGGTTGTTCCTTTATTTACCTTCCTTCTCTATGAAATCTCTCTCGTTCGCAACGATTACTAAAAGTGTGCTAAAAAGTCCAAGCAACTAATTAGAGAATTAGTCATGTCCACATTGAACAGATAAAGCATCGCAACAGAAAAATTTACCAACTTGTCAACTTCTACAGACACCTTCCTACATTCAATCCCGCTCCCTTCTTTCTAATGATGTTCGCTTAAATTTTGAATTTCTATTCGTTCTTCTATTTCTATGTTTTGTTGACAAAATCGTTCGTCATTCGAAATTTTGTCTTTCCCTACGTTGTTATCGATAAAATCTAGATAGTCACAGTGAATTTTTGATTTTGCTCATTTTGTATCGATAAAATCGTTCATCATTCGATAAAAATGGTAAATAAAAATAAAATAAACTAGAAAATCAAAACCCCTATCCTTCAATCAAAATCTACCTATAGTTTTGGGGAACCGAATTGGGATAGTCAGATTGGTGTCTATCTGGCAAAATCTCGAAAAACGGAAGATGGTATGAACTAAACATCGAAAATCAAAATTTCACCCCCTATAATTTCATTAAACCCACCCTAAACTTAGAACTAAAGTCTACCTAGAGTAATAAGCTATAGAATTGGCATAGTCAGATAGACACCGGTCATCTGGCAAAATTTCGAATGATGGACAATTTCGATCAATCCAAACAGTCTGTGAGTTACATTTTTCGGATGTCAAATCTATGTTTTCATTTATTACATTTAGATCTATATTATTGGCATTTTTCGCTTGAATATTGAACATGATCTTCTTTTCCGAAACAATCTGCATTATCGGCATTTTCAGCTGATGTGTGAATTTTTATTATTTGAATCTGCGTTATCAGCATTTTACATTGGTTCTTAAGACTTTCGGCTAACTTTATCAGTAAAGAGGCAAATGTAATAAATTAATTGCAGTGAAGTATTAAAAATTATCAAAATCGATCAGCATAAACGTAAAAGCTTAGCATATAGAGCCAATTAAGAGTTCATAGTTTAAAAAAATAGAATTTTATTTTAAAATACCACAGTTTTATACCAATTATATTTTCTATTAACTTTGGTACTTTGGTATGCTGACATAATTTTAATACACTTTGAATTACATTTTTCCATATAAAAGCAACTTGGGTGCATAAAACAAGGGATATAATTACAGGCTCCGGGAATACCAGTCAAAAAAAAAGTTCCAGTTCTAAATTTTAATAAATAAATTTTAATAAAATGGATATCTTTATTATGGCTGAGCAACCTTTTTGAAAGAAAAGCTTGATTTAATTTAAAAGTAGTCAACTAATAACTTACCTAAGAAGGATCTACAAATTTTAACGATGAATTCTAAGTCATCAATACTGTTGAAGAAGCATTTGATATTTCATAAACAGGTTGATTGATGATAAAAGAAAACAAAGTAAAGCTTTCCTATAACTAATATAATCAACATTCCGGCGGATAATAAATTTCTCAAGCCTACTATGATCGTGTAAAATTATAAAAAAGTAAATACAAGATAAATTTCTCCTAATTGCCGATTATTAAACCAATTTAAACGTCACTTCGATTTCCATTCATTACATAAACTCATAAACACGAAAATTATAATTACGAACTAGATAAAATTGTCTAGTTTGGTTTGGAAATTAAATCTGATAGATTAGTATCTCGAGTCTAAGCTTCGAAGCAGAATGAAAGAAATATTTAAATGGTATCGATGCAAAGCTTGATCAAAATCCTAAAATATAAAAAATCCAGTTCAAAAACTCTTGACTATATTCGCCTTTTTCAGTTTCTGAATAAAGAACCTTTTGAAATGGCTTTCAAAAAATTTTTTTAATTCCACCCGCCTTTTAACTGAAACGTTGTTGACTGGTATTCTTCTTCACACCACACAATTTTGCATTACTAGCACATAATAAATAATTTCGATTTATTTATAAAAAAATATTATAGCAGTATTAATATGAAGTGAAAATAATAATTATTACTCATCAAATTTGAAACAAATTCAAACGTACTAAATTAAAAGTTAAAATGCCACCGTTTAATTTCCCTTTAAATTATACTTTATTTTTATTTATAATTTCATTTACTACTTAAATTATAAATTTTTAAAAACGATTAACTAAATACAAATAATAAAATATAATCGCACGACGCTTTTATGTACACTCAACATAGACAAATAGTCACAAATGCATGGTTCAATAATTAAATTAAGCAATTTATAAATTATAGTTCAAGAATTACAAAGTACAATATTGTAGCTGCAGCCAATGCCCACGTTTGAGATATGAGACATTCCTGAATATTCAAATTGAACATTGTCGAAAGTGTTTCTATTGTATTATATTATGCATGTTGCAAATTAAAACTAATGATTTATACTAAAATTACATAGCAATTCAAAAAAAAATTAATTAAATTAAATTAAACCAAATAAATATTTAAAAAATTTAAAAGCTTAAATATCATTTTACATTAATCAAATGGGTCGTGAAATTTAATAATAAATTTTTCTGCCACTTTAAATATTTTTTTTTTATTTACCTCTATATTAAATTATTTATTATTATTTAACCAAACAAATTAACAACATACAACAACTATTTAAAAATATATTATTAATTATATCACTATACTAAAAAAATTAAATCTATATTATATTTCTGCCTGCTTGCTAGTTAACAAAAATTTTAAAACAAAAAAAAAACAAAAAATAATTAACTAAATATTTTGAAAATATATAAAAATATAAGTTTTAAAAAAACACAAATTAATTTTTAATTGAAACTACATATATAATTATTAATTAATTGCTATTTTAATTCGATCTTATACATATACATTAATTTTATAAATTAAAAACAATATTTTGTTAATAATTTAATCAAAAAATTTGTTTTTAATTTATAATTAAAATGTTTATTTTATTTCTTTAATTTTATATCAAAATTTTGCTTGCCTATTTCATATACTCGTATTTCTCAAACTAATTTTTTTTTTTTAAATTATATACAAAACTTACAATTATTTATATAAATACGTATTCTGCCATTGGTTTAAGTTAAATTATTTATTTATTTATCTTTTAATTTATTTTATTTTTAATTAATGTGAGTGTTTTGAATGGTGGCACAAACCATATATAATTATTGTTACTATAATAATTTATATTATTATTTTTAAAAATAATATTATATATAAAATTTTGTTTTGAGTTTGTTGAATAATAATTATTAATTAAATTAATTTTTTGTGTAATAAATATTATGTATTTTAAATATTTACAATATATTTAATTTTTTTTTCATAAATGTTAAATATACTCCATAATATTTATAGGTTGAGTCATAAATAATATTATTATTATCTAAATTGAACAAAACAAAATGAACATCATTCAGTGATTTAAATCCTGAACGGGAAGTTGGTCTGAGATCGATCACATAAAAGCTTTTAGAGAGATTATTGTATTTGGAAGGAACAACAAGTACTAGTAGAAAAACAAGTCAGAAAGCATTCCAAAATATTATAATTCAACAAAATTCCCGGATGTTATACTAAGTAGTGTACTGCTCTGCAGTAATTCCCATTTAATATTTCTCTTTCCCAAAAATGTAATCTGGCACAATTAGATTTTTTTTAGGGAAAAATTCTTTATCTTCATTTTTGTAGTATGTTATGCAAAGGTAAAAGATTTAGTAATATAAAAAAATTACAAAACTATAGGAATCACAACTCCCAACAAACCTCATAGAATAAGAAGACGTCGAAACTATTATAAAATAGAATTTTTCCCTAATAAAAAAATTACAAAACCGTGAAATCCATATTGTCTGGCAAAAAATCGGGACTCGCTATGAAAAAATAATTTCCAATTTACAAAAATGTACAAAAAATTATTTTCCTCAGTAGGCCAGAAAAAACTCAATTCAATCACAATTTTTCATATGAATATGGATTTTTGTTAGAACTCCACATAAAAATACAACCAACGAAAATTCGATTGGAAAATTTTTAATGTTTTGTTTAAATTTTTAGTAGACGTCGTATTTCGGACAAAAAAAATTGTTCAGAATGAATTATCTGTAAATGTTTATCTGTGACAAAATGAAATTTAAACTTCTGCTATGAGGTCGTCTATAAACTAAGTCACGGGGAGGGGTTACCGGCTCCGATGTCTGATAAATCTTCTTGTGCTTGGTCTCCGAATAGATGGATGTACAACGTTGATCTGAATGTTTTTTTTTTTGGATCTCATTGCCGAATAATCGCATGTTGCTAGTGGAGTAATGCATCTACCTTCGACATACGTGTCTGCTTGATTACAAAGAAGTTTTCTTTCATCTTCTATTATTTAATGGACGCACAATCATGACTTATAAATATATTCGACATTCGGTTTCTACATATTTATATGGTAATCATACCGCTTTAATGTTATTAGACGATTGTTTTTACGATACACGGCATGTTCAT
This sequence comes from Nephrotoma guestfalica, assembly GCA_963691935.1. Classification (NCBI taxonomy): domain Eukaryota; kingdom Metazoa; phylum Arthropoda; class Insecta; order Diptera; family Tipulidae; genus Nephrotoma; species Nephrotoma guestfalica. Next base: position 136,977,959 of record OY829913.1, on the reverse strand, counting down.
GTACAGATTCATCGGTGACATGTTGATCTACCGTACAGTCTTCTTCACCGTACAATGGACATCTCGGTATAGGTCCCCACATAGATTATAAATCATCCACTTTAATACATGATTTCGCAATTAAGGATCATCGTTGCCGAGAATTTCAGCAGATCTCGAGCATCTAATTCTTCTAAATTACGGATTTTATCTTCAGGGTTCATAATCAATAGCAGATTCATATATGGGAGACCCCGGAAAGATGAAGTTTCATATCCGTAGAAATTTCGAACGTTACTTTTGGGTAAAAAAAGGATAAGTAAAATGTTTGACACGGTTGTCGATATTTCTCAAGTTCATAAGTGTTTTACCACATTGATCAACAACCATGTCGTTATCTCAAATATTGAGTGTATAACTTAGTTTTTTGAATTTGGCGAGAGTAGGCGTAACTTTAGTATTAAACATTATTTTACAATGACACCTACGGCGTTTTAACGAGTGGAGACATTCCACATTAAAATTTAGTTTGTCATTATTCGTGAAAGCGTAAACAACATATTTTTTAATCCCGTTTAAAAAAATTGCTGAAAGTTTTTGTTCGCTTCACGAAATTTATGGTGAACATGCACCAACTCAACAGACTTGCGAAAACTGGTTTAAACGATTCAAAAGTGGTGATTTTGATGTCAGTGACAAGGAACGTTCTGGTCAACCAAAACAATTCGAAGATGAAGAATTGGAAGCATTATTGAAGAAAAACTCAGCTCAAACAGAAAAAGTACTTGCAGAACAGTTAAATGTTACTGAAGCACCCATAAACAAACGTTTACATGCCATGAAAATGATTCAAAATGAAGGAAAATGAGTACCACATGAACTGACTGAAGCCAACATTGAAAATCGTTTAATGGTTTGCATTTCTTTGCTTACAAGACACCGAAGATGGCATTTTTGTCTCAAATTGCGACTGGCGATGTAAAATGAATTTTTCATGGACAAATGTTCATGCAAAATCTGACCAACACGTTCCATTGATATCTTTACAATGTCAGCTATCTGACGCAACTTCACTTTACGGTCTTTCAAAACAATTTCGTGGATCCACAGCATGGTGCATCATCGGTGGTTGTACGACCACATTTAAATTCAGCATACCAGTCAATTATGATTGATTTTCCTGGTGCGGAAAACCCATCATTTTTCTGGCCCATCAAAAAACAGTGTTTTTTAATCAACACACGAAATTGTTTTTTCCAATGTTTTGAAATTAACTAAAGTAGCGTCACTAAAACAACTGTAACTTGTAAATTAATGGCCGCAATGTAATGCAATTTTAATACTTATCGTTTAAAGGTTGGTAGAATTTAATTATAAGAATTTTAATTTTGTGGCGCCATCTACGCCACCACGCGTTGGATTTGAAAAGATACTCGATCTGAAGGAACTTAATACTATTACTAAACACGAAAGTAATAAATTAGTAAACCCTGCCGCCTAGCGATTCTGTGTACATCTAGTATGAAAAATTTCTGCTAAACTAAAAGCTATAAAGTAGGCTTTTTAAACCCCTCTGTTCGATAGTCGACAAATTTTATTTGGCAGAAATTTAGTCTGGCATATTTCTACTAAATTTTACTGAATCGCTATACTGTTCTCGTTTCTACCGTTGATCGTGAGCAAAACGAAAAATCACTTTATCAAAAAGTAATTGCGGTGGTGCTTCATCACTTTTTGAAGCGTAACGTCGATGCGGTATTTATACCGCTGCAGAGCACAGTGCATTTAACCGTGTTGAAAAAAGAATGGCACCGCAAAAGTGGATTAATATTACGTCTCCAAAGCTAGCAGAATATTACAAGGCAAATGCTCTATTAATAAATTTTAGACTCCATTCTTTCCAAATAAACGGTGGGTTCTATTAGATTTAGAAAATTTTAGCAGAACTCTTACCAAAAAATGGTTTAGGACAAATTGGAAAATTAAAGGCTAATTAAATGCCGCATTAAAAATTATTAGCTCCACTCGTTTTTTACCACGCTCAGGTTAGGTTACTTTATTAGGTTGGGTTATTTAATTTAAAACTAGCAGAACACAAATAGAAAATCGGACCAAACCGAAATTACAACGAAAAACAAGATACATTCACATACAAATAATTTTAGGCTCATTGTGGCTTAGTCAAATGCTTGTAAAAAAAATAATAGGGCATTTGATTGGGCCATAATGAGCCTTAAATTTATTGTATGTCATTAGTTCTTGTTTTGCGTTCTAATTTCGGTTTGTTCCGATTTTTAATTTGTGTTCTGCTATAGTTCTAAACTCAATGATTTAAAGCTTGCGCAAGAACAAGAGGAGCCTAATATTTTTAATGGGCATTTAGGTTAGGCTATGGTGAGTCTAAAATTATTTGTATATGTATTAATAGATCTGGTTTTGCTTTCTAATTTCGGTTTTTCTCCAATTTTTGTTTTGAATTCTGCTTGTGTTAAATGAAATTACCTAATGCGTAAAATAGGTGAACCAAAAATAATTTTAATGGGGCCTTCAATTTTTTATTTGTTTTTAAATAATTTTTTGATATGAGTTCTGCTATCTTTAAGGATGTTTAATATTCCCTCAGTCATTTTGGTACTAATCGTAATAAGAAAAGTGAAACTGTTGATAGAGTTAGAGAAGCAAAATTTTACTTTTGCCGGCCAAATGTTGGTTAAAATGTGCACACTAAGCTATATTTCAGTGTAATAAGAAACCGATTTCTTCTTCCACCTATTCCCTTTGTCCAAACAGAACTAGGCCTGCATTTCGATTTAAAGAAAATTCGTTCAATTATCCTTCTTTTTTTGTTTTATTAAATTTACAAACGGAAAATATAATTCCTCAGTCTCAGATTAAAATTATTCCTTATGACTTGTATTGTCCGTCAGTCGGTCCTGAAAGATAGAGTTTGCAATACATGTGATAAATATTTCGGAATTCAATCAATGCTTCGAAAACATGTTCGAGAGATTGCTGGTTGGTTTGATGAAAAAATGGATCAAACAACCATTGCCATCTTCTCCAACTAACTCCATTGAAGAACATTTTATAGATGGAGTGAGGGGAAGTGATTTTGTATGAACGACCCCTATTGTAATACAGATGATACTAATTTTTTCAATTTTGTTTCATTACACACAAATTTTAATTATTAGTGATATAATTAGAATAACAAAACATTCTGACACTATTTCAATTATGCGAGCGGCAAGGCATTGGTTTTAACCTCTACCTCCAAAAGTAATTATATTATCGTTGAACACAATTTAAGAGCAGCATATTTCAAAAACATTTAATGAACAAGCCAATAGTGTCGATTTGATTCACTAGTACTAGGTAAAATCACAAATTTTCTTGATGCTAACAAACTGAATATAGCCCTCGAAGATGTTCAGTCTTTTTCGGTTTCAATATCCTTTGATTTTTGAGTGACGTTGCATATACCAACGTCATGTTTACTTCACGTAGAATAAATCGTTGCTAATCCTACAAGAACTCAAGACCTCTTCGAATTTAAGCTGCTCAATACCATCAAAACTCTTATGGTTGACATTGGAATCTCGCGGTTAATCACAGATAACAACAAACTATCTAAATGAAATTTATTCTCAGAGAGTGCCTTAACTTTCGATTCATCTCGCTAGCGACCACCAATAACAATGGCCGCAAATCTAACGATGCAACAGCTCATACTTAACACATCTATTCTTGGATGAAGTTATTCTACCAAATTTTCACGGAAATGGTCAGAATTCAAAGTTTCATTGCCTCTACTAGAAAAAATAATTATCAGAAGAAGATACAATTCGAAAACACTACCCCAACTGAGTTCCATGGATCTTGCTGTCATCGACATAAAAACATTACATTATAGGGGAACAAAAAGAGGTTTCTCACTTCAAAAATAAAAGTTGAGCTTTGTGGAGTCCTGTTGCTCAGTAAACTAATGAATCAAGTTAATGCGTCAACGCTTATAACAAACATCAAACCACTATATTGACATTCTCGTCGATTATGCTTCAAGATGGGTCAATAGGGATAGCAAATTCCAAGATATCATCGTTTCAACGCCTTAACAAACATCAACTAATGGAAAGAATACCAAAGGAACGAGTCATACAAGGGATACGTCGTGCGGTTCGTATGTTTTGCTACAACGAAAACTTTTTTTTTGTGAAATACAAATTTGTTACATGAGCAATACAAACCTACTCGATTTACAATGAAAAAATTTTATATATTTTCATGGAACGCGAATCTACTCCCAGTGCACTCCCTGTCTTCTCTTCAGTCATACATCTCTAAAAGAGGGCTGAGTCAACATATTTACAGCGATAATAGATCCAATTTAATTGTCAACGATTACACCGCAGGGAATAGTAGCCTCAAGTCTAGACCTAATAAGACCTTGCTGAGGAAGTAGCAACAGTTGAATTGCCATACAATGAAATAATTTCAACGAAAAATGGGTACACTTTGATATAACTAAGCTGCACCGCTGGTGAGAACTAAGAACCCCTTTATTAATTTGTGAGTCTTCATCAGTGCCACAAATATAAAACACTTGCAACCGATCAACATTTGATTCCGCGCGAAGGACCAAATATTGATCGGTAAAAGAGAAGGAAGAGAACGAAATCATACCATCTTCATACTAATTTACAACTCATATGTCGCTGTGTATGTAAACTATTCCGAGTGTTTTATGATTCAGTCCCCATCCTCCCGTTGAACGCGTGCCACGGACAGGAATAGTTACTTAGCGTTTTCACACATTCTAAGAATATGAAGAGTCACCTACTCCCATACGTTGCATTTCACCTAGTCCACTTCAGGCTATTAATGACTATGCCAAGAAATATACCGCTTACATATTTAGAACTCAGTTCATCTTCTCTAGACATGCTAATGCGAATGGCGAGCAACCCTTGAAGGAGCTTTTTATCAACATGATAGGTCTATAGGATTTCAACGAAAGGAGATCACTATCACCAGGTTGACAACGATATTTTAAACCGATTATGAAAGTATCTAAATTAAGTAAGTAGCTTATCAATCTTATCATTATGTTTGATCCGATGATAAGCCATGCAAGTTGTATTTAACGGATTTCTCAAATTCTGGTGAGAACTAATTTAAAAACACAACAACAACAACAAACTAAATAAATAGTGTTAGTAAACATTTAGGCGAAATTACATTGCAGCATTTCAACGAGTGTGAAATATTTAAATTTTCCAAGACACATTCTAAGTATTTCCAGGCTTAAAGTCTGATGGTGACAATGTTAAACCGAATAAAACCAAAAAAATTCTAATGTTCTCCAAGTATTTTCCATGCGTTTAGTACAAACTTCAGTGATATTGCCAAACTGGTTGGTCCCTTGAGTGTGCCCTTCCTTAGTTGCATGAACTTCTATATATTCCAAAGTTATTATAAGTATTGAAATCCCTTTGCAGCTATTTTGATCAAAGTCGTTTGTACTCTGGACTCAAAAGAAGAACCACTAAACAAATTTTCACGAAATGGGACCCCATCGCAATCGATTCCCTGTACTCTGTAGCTAAGAAGAAAATAAAAAATACCCCGGCCCCCAATTAAATGATCCCCTACGAATGTCCCCGAATTTATTTATTTCAATCGGTGATTTTAATCGCAGTCGATTTAACTTAAAAATGGAACCCGGATACTGGAACCCACCAGATGAATCCTAAACGAAGTTTACATTCGATTATTAAAGTCATTTGAGCTGGATAAATGACTTTGGATTATGGAACACCCGAAGGACACTGTTTTGGCCCTAAACAATCCAGGAACATCACTGAAGTTGATCCTAAATGCCTAGAAAACACTTACATTGATTTTTCAATGTACCGACGGTAAATTTCGTAGAAATGTTGCACTATAATGTACGCCTGAATGTGGTATTGAAATGTTATTGCCATGGGTTTGTTGTTTTCGAGCAGTTGAATATTACGATACCTAATGTTTCGTCCGGCAAAGTAAGTTGAGCTACTCAAAACGTTTGTTATGGGGCAGTTTTAACTCTGTTTTCTCTTAATTTCGTTCCGTCTATAATTCTCTTCTTAGAATAGAGATCCACTAATTATTTTGTCTTTTAGCTTCCCTTGTCGACGTTACATCAAAAAATTCGTGCCTTCGATGTGCCTTTAAGTTTGCATCTATGTCAAGATTTAAGTGAATCTAACAGCCGGTTATCATTTACTGAATGAATTAATGTTAAGCAGGTAGTGACAATTTCGGGACCTGTGTCCAAAATGGGTGTAGCCATAGCCGAATCATTAATTATGTTCGTCCGCTAAGATTTTAAACGTTTTAAGGAAGATCTAAAACTTTTGGACAACCCGATAAACTGTCAGACTGTCATACAATTACAGCATTGTACTTTACACTTTCCTGATTTCAACTGATGTTCTAGACCAATATTCAGATGTTTCCAGAGTCGTTTTAACATTGCACTTATTCTATTCATGAACGGAATCTTAACTCTAATCTTAGGTTCGGAGATGAAGTTAAGGGTGGTTGTATTCCTTAAAGTCTGTTACTCTCTATGACGTGCACAAAACTCAAACTGATCATTTATCTCCTATTCCATCGTCAACCTTGTTGTTTCACCTTGTGAGTGAAGTAACTTTAAAACCCAACGAGTTTGATATTTTTTGAATTTGAGCATGGTATGTAGTCGATGTTTTCGCCGTTTTTGGGCTGTCAAAACCAAACCGTCGGGTTCTAAAGATACTTAACTCACAAGCTGAAATAGCAATTTTTACTAAAGCAGTGGATATAAATGATGAGCTACCGTTCTTTGGCATTGTGATATGTTGAGAAAATAATAATCAAGGTACATAGAAAACCAACGACTACTGATTTTTATATCACAAACGAGTCTTACTATCATGTGCAGCATAAGAAATCTGCCTCCACAAGCAACCCACAGACTATGATCAAGAATTAGAGTAAATTAACGAGATAACAATAATAAAAACTTACAAAATAGAGATGATAGACCAAATGGTGTGTACCACTGTGCAAAGTAGGCTCTAAGGAACAACCCTTAACAGCATTGCCGAATCTATATGTAGAGTTAAAATTGTGTGTATGAAGGGCTTAACTACAACTTTCATGATATTGATCTGGTAGAAAGCAGTATCATGGAATCAGCCAACCTCATGGTCCACAATCAGAACATCAGTTGAAATTTGAAACCTATGAAGTACAACCCCTTTTTTAATTTCTTCACGCTTTTTTGCCTTTTATTATAGACGTAGGTCATTTCAGGCAGATATGGTTTGTTTTGCTTTGTATAGTTTCGTACCATTTTTACAACAAATATCAAGAAATACCTTTTTAAGTTGACCCGATATAGAGCCTATCGGATCGATTTTGCACAGATGGTTCTCCATCGGCTCTATTTAATTTGAAAATTAGCGTGTATCTACTCTTACTGTAGCAAGCATGCCCCGGATTTTCTGTGATACCGTTAGGGTTAGCATGCGCTACATAGTGTATCATAATTATTAATGCAGTTAAAATCGGTTGAAAGGCTAGTATTGTCAATCCTTGTTGAGATAACTTTCCGGTTGGTCTTTACTTTACTTATGCCACCGCTCTTTGTTCTTACGTTTCTTGTTATTTTACTGATTGCACGCCACTGGCCCTTAGTGATTGGTACTGGGGAGTAAATTCGGTGCAACCATCTTGAGTTTCTTTTTCACATTACCCATGGTCATTCGTTTTCATTGCAAATACTACCTATATGGTTACGGGCCTCTTCCAGTTTTTCAACAACGAAATTGGTCTGCTCAACCACCTCAAGAATTTTTATTTTTATATTTTTCAAATAAGCGGGTATTTGACACAAGTTTGGTTCAGTGAATTTAGTATTTCTCGAATGCTCTAATATCATTCCGAGAGAAACGAATTCAATCGCTAGGTTCACATGAGGTCTTTGGCACATTTGTGTTACTTCTACTTTTTAGGTATATGTAGATTATCGGCTTCTTGAAGGGTTGGCTGCCCTGTCCATCGAGCCGTATACCACCCTAGCTGTTATTGTTCTTGTATTGGTATCACTCGATTTTCATACTTATCGATTTTGATTAACACCTTGTAGCATGAGGAAAATACTTCTGCCCTTAGCACGCATTATAAAGAAAGATAAAAAAGCTTGATTGAGATGTGATACCATCAGGCTCCGGTGATTTGTAAATTTCATGGTCCTCACGGCAAGTAGTTTTCATTGAATATAGGGACATCAATAAACAGTTGGATTCAAATCTTGATGCATTACCCAATGTATCTAAAAAGTTATCTCCCCCCGACACCTATTTAGTCGCTTTGTACACAACTTTTTTCGAAAACCATTTAACGTCATTAATTACAAACGAATTTCATCCTTATAGTCTTTCAAGTAGACATAAAGTTTGATCAAAATGACAGAAATTACTCCAGTATTTAACAAAGAGCACAGATTCACAAGTGCAATCGTAATTTTTCCAAAGCAAAACTTTCACAAACCAACTGCACTATCAATTTCACTCCTAATAGTCCACTATATTAGATTCAAGACTAAAAATATTTTTAAAAATGGATTTGTACTTAAATTAAAATTTTCATATTTACCAATTCTAATGGTGCACATTACACCAGGCATTAGACCCGTTGCATCATTGAGCTAAGCTTTTGGTAGGTGGTCCTATTTTTTTACTCATAGCTTTCCTTTAAAGCCTTTTTAATTTTCAAACCTCAAATATATGAAATATGACTAGAAATCTCAGGTTAGATCCCTTCTTATGGTTCTATATTATGGTGAAATTGTGAATTATTGAAATCTAATCGCCAGGAGTTTTGAAACTTCTATCCAATTCGCTATTCCCGTGCTCGTACATTTCGGCAAAAAAAATGTTTAACAGTATTACAATCTCAAATGAAACTTCGAAACAGAAAATACTTAAGTTATTTTAACATTTAGACTCTATAAAATAAAATAATCAGAATCAAAGAAATTATTTATGACTCAACTTATAACAATTTGAGCAATGTTGCTATTTGTTATTATTATTTATTTTAAATCTTATTTTATTTCAATAAAAATAAATTTTTTAAGACTTTTATCGTGCGATTACTGTACCATTTAATTTTATCTATTTTATTATTTTTAATTGTTTATTTCAAATAAACGTTTCAATTATATAAAATACTTAATTATTTTTTATACATAAAATAAATAAATGTAGAAAACAGTTTTATGGTATAGAGCGACTCAAACGTAACAAACCAAATTTAATTTAACCGTCTTTAAGAAAGAACAGCTTATAGGAATTTTGTTATAATTAATCAACAAAACGCCCACCAAAAAATTACAAAACAAAATTGCAATTATTTTAAGTAATAAATAAATCAAAATCGCGTGTTATTCCAGGTGTTACCATTCTTCTATCCCAAACAGTATTCTCACTATTGGTGGGTCATGTTATAACAAAGACGAGTGAGGCCATACCTCTTTTAGGTAGAGACAAATAAATTTATTCTACTTTAATTTTTTTTTAACTTTTTTCTAAAAAAACACTCCATTCAATATAAATATACAAAAACAACAACAAAATTTATCTAAGGAATTTAATCACAAAAAATAAGATAATTAAAAAATCAAACAAATTTGTAGAAATATTCAAAACAAAATCTTTAACAAAAATTTTAAAATAAGCGCATGTTTTAAATAATACTTTATTTATAATTAAATATATAAAATCAATAAAAGTATATAAATAAAATGAACCAATAGAATCTATCTCCTCTCTATATAATTTTTTCCATTTCTATATACCACATATACTAATTATATACAATATTTTATATATAAGCATGAGTTTAAATAAATAAACAAAAAAAATTAAATTTTAAACAAAATCGATTATTATGACTAGAAAGTTTTGTAAATAACATTTAAATTGTATATAAATATCTACATACACATCTAATTTAACAAAAAAAAACACAAATATAGTTTTAACAAATAATATTCTAAATATTAAATTGTAAAAATGCAATTCTAAAACAAAATAACCGATTTTACGCCTGATTGTGGGCAACGATAAAACGTGTTTGCACAGTTGCACACAAAACTAGTTTCGCCTTCAATAATAAAATAAGTAGTCTGTAGGCTTTGTAAATTTCACAGGAGAGTGAAAAAAACAATAATTATAGAATATTTAAACTTATTTAATAATAAATGATGAGAACGAATGACAAGAACAGAAATCAATGTTACTATAAAATATTTAACTTACATTTGAAACGACATTTTGATCTATACACAATTCAAAGTCGTATGTAATCCAACTTCATCTGTGACAAACTGCTGTAGGTTCCCACATAAATAACTTTACAATTATTCGCATTCTATTTTAAATGTTTTCACTTTACAGTATACAATGAAAAAATTTACCTATCGGTATACAAATTTATTTACGTACAATTGAAAAATTTACAACTCGATTTACAATCAAAAGTAGTCGGGCGTACAACTTTTTGCATTTACAAAATGAAACCAAAAATTTCCCGAAATTGTATAGGGAAATTTTCAACCTTGCAATAAACACAGTAAAGCCTTTATTCCACAATGAAAAATTATTTATTCAGTAAAGTATACTGGAGACACAAAAAGAGAAAGCTAGTCAATAAATTATACTAGAGTGACAGAAACAAAAACAAAATTTATGGGAACATTTTATAGTTAAATTTTGATATCTTGAAAATAACAAAACCAACAAAAACTTCACAACATAAATTTACTTCGGCAATTTCAGTGTTTTTACAGGAATTTAAGTTTCATTGGTATTACAATTTATCAATATCAAATAAAAAATATTTTTTAAAATTTATACCTCGCGAAGCAAATACATATTATAAAACTAATAAAAATATCTAAGTAAAACGATCTTAGAATGTTGCTATAAAATAATCTGGTTAGTATTTTTCCCATTTTATTATGGCAACACACCACTACATATAAAACGATTTTATCAGCAAAATTTTACTGAATTTTTTTTGTTTTATTTTGATATGTGGCGAAATTATATTTTTATCTCGCTCTTTTTTTCTGAAAAAATATCTTTCATTGGGAATAAAGGCTTAACTTATTTATATTTTGAAAACAAAATATTTGTTTGTTATGTCAAAACTTTGGTATAAAATGGCTGAGATGCCAGACGTCCTCCTTTGAGGGGGATTGTTCCCCGTTGCGTTCCTATTTTCCCTATCCCCCTTCTGTACTAATTAGTCCCCCTTTCCATAAATAAATTTTAAAAATATGCAAAGTCAAACCCTATAGACATATTAAATAACGAACATCATTAATTGTGAATTAAATAATCAACGTACGAGCTAATAATTGTGAATGTGCAATAAATAAATGTCAAAAACTCAAAACGCTTCTAATTCATAAAGGAGAGTAAAGGCTTAGTTATATAGCCGAAAACGAAACGGGTCGAAACGAAAGGCAAATTTGTGATGGTTATATAGTTATGTGTATTGTGATAAATACAAGGAAATAAAATGGATTTTGAATTTGCTATTTTTGACCATTGACCACCCTTATGTATATTATTTTTATATAGTTTATGTTTTTTGTTATATAATTCTTCGTATTTTCTAACATTTTCTATTAAAATCTCCGAATCAATTTCATTATTAGGTATCTCTGCCATTTTAATTTTTTTTTTGTTAGACGTTTGATAAAAAAAAAAACAAGCCCCAGTAAACAAAATCGCAAAAAATATTCACAATTTATGAAAATTACAACAAATAATATCAATCATTGTGAACTTCGATCGAAAACGAAACGAAAAGAAATTGAAATGAATCAGTCTATCAATTCGTTTTCGTTTCGGTTCGTCTATATAACTGTTCTAATACATTTCCATGCATTCAATTCATAAGTTTTGTTTCGGTCCGTTTCGTTTTCGGCTATATAACTAGGCCTTAACTCAATCAGTACAGTACACTAAATATTTTTCAAAGTGGCGTAATGAAAGTTTTTATATTTTTGTAAGTATTTTTGTAATTATATGTAAGTTTCAATATGAGATATATCTCATATTGAACATCTGGATATAACACGCCACATCCAAACAAACATACACATCGAAAGCACAAGATCCGCTGCAAGCAGTTCGATGATTTCTAATTTTTTCGCTAAAAAGAATATTAAAACTGAAATAGATATGTATTTTGCAGAAATTTTATTTTGTTCAGCAATGCATTCGCACAGTTATGGTTCTAGTGCATGTGCCAGTCCATTATTCGAAACAATGTTTCCTGATTCTAGTATTTCGGCAAAATACTCATGTGGAAAAACAAAAGTAGGTGCTGTTATTACGAAAGTCCTTGGACCGCATTCAAAAGATTTGTTTTTAAAGAAAATTAAAGGCAATGTACCATTTTTAGTTAGTGCAGATGCCTTCAATAAAGAAAATATTAAAACATTTCTTCTCATAGTGCACTTTTTTGACGTTACTAAGGGGATGCAATCAATGTTAATTTCGTTTTTTTCTGGATAAGGATAATTTGAGTATTTTTAATGCTCTTAAATCTCTCTTAAATAAAAATGAGCTATCTTTGCTGCAGTAATTTTGGAAAACATAAAAGTGTATATACTTCACTTAAACAAGACAACGAAAACAGTTTTCCGAGTGGTTGTAATAATCCATTATACACAACGCTGCCAAAAGGGATGTTATTTTTAAAATTTGATATAGAGACTGTAATAATCAAATCGCATAATGAATTTAGCAGATCCACAAAAACAACATCATTAAAAGAGTTTTTCGAGCATGTTCTGACAAGATGGTTATCTTGGCTACCAACTATTGAGGAAATGCTACTAAATTATGTACCAATGAAAGCTTAATTTATGAGTCAGAAACAAATTTCACCCACGTTATGACAATTTTTAGAAGATGAGCTTAGTGAATCATATCTTGGACTTCTTATGAACGTATTCAAATTATTTGATGTACCTTTAAAACAATTACAGAGCAACGAAGTTTTAATAACGGAGATTTATTCGTTTATGGATAGCAACAGACGATTGATAATAGAAAGAAGGGATGCAAAATTTTACGCCGTTTGCAGCTCTTCCTATAAAATTCATGTTAGAATCCTACTTCCATCTCTTCATCAAATATGGTGAAGTCATTTTCGGTTTAAAAAATTGCCTAGTTTTGTATTAGTGAAGCATATTTCAGAACTGGCCCAGAAATAATTTTAAAATCCCATTTCCACCCGTAATACGCAATATGGAATGCTAAAAGTAATATCAAACAACGCAACAAGGCGCAACATTACGAAACGCGATATGCTATAAATCCGAACATCTAATTATCGCAAAACGCATGACGCTTCCTTATGAACCCCAAAGCAAGCTGTTGTAACATTACGCAACGTGCACCATGGTGGAACGTCTCGCAACAGTGTGCAACATTACGCAACATGAGAGCCCCATCGCAGGACTGCACGAATCGAATTTTCCGAGAATTAGTTCTAATTGCAATCGCTTCCTGAAACTCAAAAAAATCCACCTTCAAAAGGCAATTCCGAGGTTCTCCTAAACGAATTTCCGCTAAATCAGGGCTTACCGCAATCGATTCCCGAGAAACAAAATAGTAGAATTTAGAAAAACGTCCCTTTTAAGGACCTTCTTAAGATGGTGAAAAATGACCCTTGTCCAAAATCACTATCTCGATGTTTTGAAGGTCCCTGATCTCAAAAATGCAAAAAAGTTTGTCCATCTGTTGGATGTCTGAATGACGGATGGATCGATGTCTGTACTGTTGATACCCCAAGAAGGGTTATCCGATTCGAAATTTTTTCCACCATCTTCTTTTACTTTTAATTCGAAGAATTGAGAAGCCTTTGGGATCTGTACCTCAAGGGAGTAGGGCACCAGCCATAGAAATCACCCCAAAAAACCGCCAATACCACGATATTGCTTTACATTTTCCCATATACTCTTGAAGTATATCATTTGAAAGGTCTTGGATCAGACAATAATTTCAAAAACCCTTAGTTCCAAAATTCATCGTTTTGGCGCTGGTAGTTAATTTTTCTTCTTTTACAGAATACATACTTGTCGTATATCGCTAAGACGGTCAAACACCTGAGTACGTAAAACTACCGTTGTGGCACCGAAAACAGTTACAACTTTTTTAATTCTATATAATCTTGTGGCATATCTTTTCAAAGGTCGTGGAAAAAAACAATAATTTTGTAATCAGCGCTTTAGTTCACAAATCCACATTTTAGGCACTAGTAGCTAATTATTCAAATATCATATAATATATGAATCATAGTATTCAAAACTACCATTGTAGCGCTGGAACCAGTTACAATTTTTCTCATTCCCATATAGCCATGTAACATATCATTTGAAAAGTCTTGGAAAAATCAACAATTTTGATACTAGCGCTTTTGTTAATAAATTCACCGTTTCGGCGCTGGTAGCTAGATATTGATTTATTATGGAATACATAAGTGTGACTTGTCAGTGAGGAGGTATTGAGGAATATCACAAATTTACCTCAAGCATATAAGTACACCATTTTTTATCATTTTGATATGATCATGTGGCATATCGTTTTTCAGATTTTGGACGAAGGACATTTTGTTTATCAGCAATTTATTTCACAAATTCAGCGTGTCGGGGCTGGCGGCAAATTATTCATTTGGTATAGAATGTAATTTTGGGAAGCAACTGTACACCATAAACGAAAATATAAAAATAAGGACGTCTCAATACGAATAAAATTGTGCACGACTATGATTTGTCGGTTATCAAAAAACGTTGGAATGGTTTGATATTAATATTACTAATGTAATTTAGTCAGCCAATTCTATTGCCACACTATTGCTCATTTTCCTAATTTAGGCGCCATAATACTACTATTTTAGTCTATGATTCTTCCGTTTACTCGTCACGCGATGTGAACGCTGTGACCAATAGAAAATTAGCAAAATGAACTTTGAACGATAAGTGTAGCTACACAATTGAACGAAAAATGTAACTATTAAAGAGAAGCAATGAAACGTTCGATTAAACTATTGTGAACAACTCTCGTCCAACTCTCGTTTCATTTTAATGTGGTTAACTATTATGAACAGATCAATCCCTTCACTATTAGAGGACAATACGCCCACACATTAAAAATTAAATTTTTCTTAATAAACCCATTTCGAGCACCTAATATATATTGTTGATGCACAGCAAAGATCAGTTATTTAGATTGTTTCATTGCTACACTTTCTGTTAATTTGTGTATCTATACTTTTCGATAGTTTGGAACTACTATTTTGCAGCCGAACATAAATTGTTGACTCATGTACCGATCTGGTTTCTACTTCGAGTATCCAGTATTAGTGAAAATCGACAGTTTGGGGATTGGAATTTACTGATCATGCTAGAATATTTTTCTTCCCATACAATCTGCTTATGTGACAGCGAGTTTGTATATCAATTAAGAACACACGACCCTATCACCGATATCAAAAACAAAGCTAATGTTTTGCTTAACAAAACAAATATAATTTAATTAGAAATGTAAAATTTTGTTATTTGAAACCGATGATAAGGATTTGAAGTGAATATCGAATACTAGTCCGCGTTCTAGTCCGTTCTAGTCCGCGAATATCGGACACGGATTATTCGAACCGTCCGTCTACTAAAAATTTTACCACAGAAACCCAAAATTTGTACGTAGGGCGAGGGCATCCCGAGACTATAGAAAACCACTATCAAATTTTTAATAAACTATACAAAATTTAAAAGATAAACAAATAAAATTTTCTAGTCTATAAAATCAAACTTTTGTAAAAAATTGTAAATAATTTGCTTAATTATTTTAATAACTAAAAAGTAAATAAAAGAACATTAAAAAGGTATTATTTGAAGCATGTACAGAAGATATTTTAAATACATTCAAAGAAACAATTTTTAAAAAAATATTTATATAGGTTTGTGCCTCTACTTAAAAAATAATATATTTCAATTATTAAAATCACAATATAATTCAAATCATGGTAATTATTTAAATAATATAACGTATAGATATTTATTTAATATTCATTTTATTTGACTTTTAATTTTCTTCTTTCATATAATTCGTTGATTGAGGAGCAAACAGACCTCAAGACACCCCGAAAAAATATTCCTTTATTCATTAATAATAGTGTAGTAGTGTTCCTTATCCACCATTTCCACATTGAATATTTAGAAACTCTACATAATTATATGAAATGGGATCTTTATCACCTAGGCCATAACAACATCGCACCTTCAAAATAATTAGTTTTAACTTTTTATATAGCAAGCACTTCAAACGGCGAATTATATACATTAACCCTTTACTCTGTAACTCTAAAATACCAAAACTAACTCTATCGCTCTCTATTTATTTTTTATATATTTGTTTATTATAATTATTGTATACTAAATAGTTTCTAATAAATTTAGTTTAAAAAATTAGGCCAGAAAACTACTAATTAAAAAAAATAATTTTATTTATCATTTGTACAAAATACCATTAGTTTATTGTATTTATTTTAATATCATTCATTTAAACTTCACCATCCGATTTCATAATTAAATTTTAATTATCTAAAAATAAACTAAAAATTAATTAAAAGAAAAAACTCAAAATTGTATATTGTTTTGTAAAAATGGAGAATTAGATGAAGATACTTCTCGGTAAGCGGTTACTATTAATTAGGAAGTAAATTTTAGTAGATTGTTTGTAAACAGTTGAGATTAAAAAAACTAGGTAGCAGCAGCATCAAAATCAAAAAATATATTTTGTTTTTCATTTTATAGGTTTAGTCTTATAGTTTATAAATCTAATAATTTTGAGTTTTTTAATTTTAATTTTAAAAATATTTTTTAAACAATTTAGTTAATATAATAATTAAATTTAAAATTTCCATTAATTTTTTGTTCTTTTTTTAATTTTATTATACGAGCAAAATAGCAAATAAGCGCGAACACATTAAATAAGTGGTATCGTTAAATAATTTTCGTTTTTAATTAATTTATTATAATTTTTAAATAAAACCACAATCTAAAAATAAAGTCGAAATAAAATAAATGACTATTAAAAATTTTAAAATGAAAAAAGAAGAAAAAATTAGTGTCATATAAATAAATTAAATTTAAATCATAACAAATTAAATCAAAATAATATAAAAAATAATTTTCAGAATTTAATCTAGATTAATTAAAATTAAAAACTAAAAAGCTTAAAACTTAATTATAAATCAATCTTAAAATGGAATGTCTTCTAAAAATATGCACACATACTCACATATACACATGATACAAAAATTCTTCCTCTCGAATATCAAAATGCTGTCTAATTTAATATACAAAATAATACATATACTAAATTAAATTAATTTATGTCACTAATATAGAAAAAATTAAAATATATATAAACCCTGACTATAAATCCAGGGACCGTAAGTTTGGACGAATATAGAATTGTTTAAAGTCTCTAAATAATATTATTTAAATTCAGGAGACGGACTTTAAACAAAATAAAATACATTATTTATTAAATTTTGAATTTGACAACTAAATTTAAATTTGACAGTGAGAGATCTAAAATTCGAACGAAACAATTTCGTACAAACTTACGTGCCAAAACCAAAAAATTAGAATCGACTGTATATAATTTTACCCTAAAAATTAAAACATTTGTAATTAAATTAATTTAAAAATAAAAATTAAAAATTAAAAATCGTCTGTCGCTAAATCTACTTCTTCTTATCATTATTAAGCTATTTTTAATTTACTATTACCGATTTTAGTTTCAACTTAAGATTCTTAAATTGAGCAAACAATTAAAAATAAACCAAATCAACATAATTAAAGTAACAAAATAAATAAAATTTAAAGGCGAAAACACCCCAAAAATGCACGAAATTAGAAAATAAAATCCCTATAAATATACTACCTATATATTCTCGTGTAATTATATATAAACTATTATATACACATATATATATATATATATATATATATACATATAGAAATAGAGCTTTCTCCAAAAAAATTATGCTTTAATAGAAAAAGCACGTTGAATATGTATAGATAAATTAAATTACAAATTATTTTCTCCAATTATATTTTTTTATAATTTAATTTTATAATTTTTTATTTTTAGTTTAAAAAAAATAATAAAATAAATAAAAAATATATATATATTTATTATATCCATGCAAAAGTCTTAAAAATATGAATTACCAATAATTGGGCTTACAATAAATAATAGAAACGCTTTCGTTAATGTTACGCTTATAAGTGTGTTACGTTTGTGATACGCATGCTTTTCAAACCTAAAAAATATTTAGTCAAATAAATGTTGTTTTTAATCATTATTATAATTTTGTGCATGTGTTTGAAATTAAATAAATAATTAAAAATTATATTAAAATAATAATATATTTAAAAACCATAAAAAATAGTAAATGCTAAAGAGGTGAAAATGTGTACAACTCAATTTAATTAGAAATGAATAATGCTAAATAAATATTTAGCTATAAATAAAAAAAAAATTAATAAAACATTTTCAGCTCTTTCGCAACACAAATATAAAATAAACAATAATATTTTTTAAAAATACTTAAAATTTTAATTTGTTTAAATAATAAATAATACAATGTATTTTTTTGCATAACCTATTTCAGGTACTTATTTCAATTGTATAATGTTTATGGTAGCGTCATCTGTTGTTTTAACAGTTGTTGTATTAAATTATCATCATCGTACAGCCGATATTCATGAAATGCCACCATGGGTAAAACACAATTAAATTGTCCGGCAAAAAAGCGGAAGTAGTAAAAATATATACTTTGTTTTTATTTTGTCAACAGATAAAATCTGTATTTCTACAATGGTTGCCTTGGTTTCTACGTATGGGACGTCCGGGTAAAAAAATCACACGTAAAACAATATTACTTAGTAATCGAATGAAGGAATTGGAATTAAAAGAACGTTCCTCAAAATCATTATTAGCTAATGTATTAGATATCGATGACGATTTTCGTCATATATCAGGGATTAGCGGTTCACAGACAGCGATAGGTTCTTCAGCGTAAGTATATTTTCTTAAGATTACAAATATTTATGATGCACTAACTATGACGTATTTTCATTATGTAGTTTTAGTAGGCCGACAACGGTTGAAGAACATCAAATGTCTGGGTGTACGCATAAAGATTTACATTTAATATTAAAGGAATTGCAATTTATAACTGCACGGATGAAAAAAGCGGACGAAGAAGCGGAATTGATTAGCGATTGGAAATTCGCCGCAATGGTTGTTGATAGGTAAGTTTTGCATGCCTATGTTTTTTAAATAATTACTAGGAGCCTGTCACGTACTCCGCAGTTCAGCCCCGATAACCGCTTCGCAGTAAAACTGTTATATAAACATAAATTCGTCTGTGCCTTTCAAAACCACATCTTCACATAAATTCAGTGTTCTGGTTCGCTAAATAAGCAAATAATAATGGTTTCAATTTTTCTAAGCCGTTTCAAAATAAAAAGTTTGAAATTGTTGTGTTGTTTTTAACGATTATAGTTTGATAACTTCCTCCTCTTGCAGTATTATCTGAGTGTATTGTGTGATATACTTGCTATCCTGATATGATACATACATACATCAATTGTATATTATTAGAATATTCCAAGCCAGTACTTTGATGTTTTTCGTATGTAGATTTAATTTCCGTTTCATTTGGGTTTCTTGACACGTTTATCTGTTACTACTTCCTTCTCATTTTGAATCTTTCACTGTTCTTAGAAACCCGCTCTACTTGCAGCATTTAATACAAAACTATAGGGGTTGTTTAAAGGTTATAATCAAGTAATTCTAGAGATGTATATTCAGATCTGTGAATGCCCTCTGATTGTGTGTACTCTTATGGATTAATTTTGATAACCACCATATATATTAACGCGGCCCTCGGGGAATTTCTCACCGATTTTAGAATACCGCTTTGCTTGTGATATTTTATATGAAATAATAAATTCTCTTTTTTTCTGTAAACTACACAATAAAAGATAATTTTCCAATTTATGCCTCAACCACCGAACACTTAAGAGCTTAAGTTGAACGCTGTTTGTACCATTTTGATTAGTGCTACAATCATCAACATTTTATAGACGTCTCGTCACAAATAAACAATTGACCTCCAAAAGTTTGGTGGTCGTATCACTCCCCTAAGTGGTCCAAACGAAGCACAACTTAAGCTCCTAAGTTTTCGCTGGTTGAGGCTTTAGTATAAAGGAATTTTTTTTTAATTTCTGTTCAATACTGTTTTGGGTTTTTTGTTGTACGTATCGTGTCTATGTGTCTATGTGTGTCTATGAGATTTTTTATAAAAGTATAAAAAGTTTTTTTGTAAACTATCGACCCCTGCTTGTTTCTGGATACCCTTTAAAACCTGTTTATATTTGAGGATTTATTTTACTGAATTTATTGACCCGGCTTTTCATTGGACATTCTATTTTTTACGATTTTAGTTTTGTTGCAAATTGCAATTTTCGCATGGAGGAGGACAGTTTTGTATTTTTCTGAATATAACAAGATGTCTACCAAATATTTAAGAAAATATAATTATAAAAAGAAAACAAATAATATTTCTGCGCAGGCATTGCAAAATGTTTTAGATGAGCCGTCTTTATCTGGTGAAATTCTAACCAGTTATGATAACGATCATACGAAAACCATCTGTGAAAAATTACGTGTACAAAATTCCCTAAAAATTCGCTGACTCAGCGCAAAATATAACTAAAGCTGCTCAAAAAATTGAAACTGATGTAGATACAATAAATTCAGCAGATAAGCTTAATTTTAGCGACGATATTAATTTGGACATAACATTTAGTTATGCCAAACACAATTTAGAGTCAACTTCCCCGAATTTTAAACAGGACAATGAATTGGAAAAGAAGTTGAATTCTGACAAACATTACCTTATCCAACACTTTATACTAACTGACACAATTAAACTGTCTTCTTCATGTTCGAATCGTAGTCGTGAAGCGATTCGCAATAAAATTGACAGTTGTTTCAATGACATTAAAAATTCATGCGGGATTTCATTCACGCCAATGCGAGTTACCTCTATAAAAACCCGAAAAATCACTGTTTACGGGCATTGCAATTTCATTAGAGAGAAGAGTACAAATTTGTACTTAGAAATCAATGGCTTGACATTTATTCGAAAAGTAATCGGTGTATTAGTCATGGGGGGAACTTATCGTTTACAAACAAATTAGGGGCATTAGTCGAAATAATATAAAGAATCGTTTAACAGGAACATCTTCGCTCAAGAAAGACGATCTAGTCCAGGATTGTAATTGATATATGCCAAATGGATTTGGTTGAGTCAAAAAAATAGATATATTCTATGAAATAACACCAGATTCATTAAAAATATTGTGTCTGAATAGACATCTCTAGAATTACGCCTACAATCTACCCCTACACTTTCATATTAAGTATCGCAAGTAGAGTGGTATTCTAAAATCGATGAGAAATTCCCCGAGGGCCGCGTGGGGGTTATCAAATCTAAACCATAAGAGTACACACAGTCCAATGGGATTTACAAATTACAATATTCATATAAAAACGTTTAACCGCATAGACATATAATTTAACTTTACATTATTTATCAAAATAGATTTAAATACCTTTAGATGGTTTATATAATTTTGTTTATTATGATTTTTAAATTTAAAGTACCTATAATTTAATTAAATAAAAAAAATTCAACCCTGCTCCGTTTTTTTCTGTGTATAACTACACTTTTGATTAAATTATGTAAATACACTTTTGAAAAATAATTATTTGTGTAGCTACACTTTTGATAATTGACTAAAACTTCACACCGGTTACTTTGAGGTATCCACTGTTCAGCAATTTTGTTTGATATTGTAACTGATTTAAATCCATGAATTTTCTTATATTCTGATAATTTTGAACTTTATTTACATTTACTGGTGGCGATTTTGTTTGATGCCCCTGTTAATTTTCTTAGTGTTTTCTTGAGTTTTATCAGATTGTTGATATTCCACTTTGTTGACTGTGTTCAAGAAATACAATTGATAGATTTGCGTTTTTATTTTATTTTACATAGTAAAAGTAATAGTTTTGCCAATTTACCATTTGCTATATCGCCGAAGTCAAAAAAAGTAATTTTTAATATATCTCTGTGTGTACGTGTGTGGTGTCGTGGTAACTATAATGTCTGTTGGTTCTCTACAGCCCATATTGGATTGACTGATCGAAAAGAAACTGCATACTTAAGATTTTATAAAAAATTGGGAGATACCAATGATTTTTGGCTGAAATCAGTCTACCGGAAGTGGCAGCCTTGAAAGAAATTTTTTCGTTTTTCCACCGGAAATGACAGCTTCAATAGGAGCTTTTTCGTTTTTTGCATGTAAAGGGTTGGTTTTCCAATAAATTATTCAGTGAGACCAAATTTTTTTTTATTTGGAAGGTTACATTATGCCATTATGTATGGAAAATAACACCATTCAAATGACCACCACGACTTCTCCGTACGTACTGCATTCTGTCAACCTAATTTATCATCACTTTTCCACATAAATTTGGCTGTATTTCAACAATAGTACGTTCAATGTTGATTTTTAATTGGTCAACTGTTGTTGGATTATCAGTATAAACTTGTGACCTGGGAGGATAATTAACTGAACAAAATCTCGATATAATTTCATAACGAAATTTTGTTTTCAATAAATCGATTGTTAAAGTGGCTGTGTCGTAGGTGGCCCCGTCTAGTTGAAACCACATATCTTCCAGATTATTCTCAACAGCAGAAGGAAAAAAAATCATTTAACATTGTTCTGTATCGTTCTCCATTCACTGTTACTCTTCGACCATTTTCTTCAAACACTTAACCAGCATAAATTGCACACCACACAGTGACTTTATCTGGATGTAGTGGTGTCTGAACAGTGCGGATTTTCATCACTCCAAATTCTGCAATTCTGCAAACCATTTAACCAAAAATGAGCTTCATTCAGCAAAATCAGAAAATAACCGACGTTTACGGTGGTCGAATTGCTTCAGTTTTTGGGCCAGTTGAATTTTTTAAGGATGTTAACCCAATTCTTTTCTTAACATTCTCCATGTTGTTGTTTGAGAAAGATTTAATTGTTGAGAACGACCTGGAACCGATAAATTTGGATTTTCTCTTACACTTGCTGCTACCAAATCAATATTCTCTTGTGTTCGTGCATTTCTTTATCGTACTGGTACTCTTGTATCGTGTAAAGAAAATTTACTTTCAAATTTATCTACAATGCGACGAATAGTGAGTCGATTAACTGAATAATATCGTCCATGAATTCTTCTTAAATTTCTCTCAGTATTCACAAATGAGCACTGATTTTGATAAAACAATTTTACAATTTCTAAACGTTGTTGAAGCGTGCGTGATTAAATGGCATAACCTACTAAACACAAATGATATAAGAAATGTCAAAAAATAATACGCAGTGTTGCCATTATAACCATTTTAAATTTTATCATTCCTATTGGAAAACCCGTTATTTTGAAAAGTATAGAATTTACTAGGAAAACGATTATTAACTAAACGATTCTAAATTAATTTTGTAATAATACCGGCTCAGCTCAGTTTTCCACAATTTAAGCGAAAATGACAATTTTTGTCAAAAAAGTGTTTTTCAGTAAAAATTTGATCCCAATAAAATAAGCACAATTTTTTGATAAATTTACAGAACACGTGTTTATTAAATGCTTCTATAAAACAAATACCATAATTTAAATTAATATTCCAACACTCGTCCTTAATCTAAAATTAACTTACTTCTTAATTTCCGAAATTGATCTTTAGCCAGTCGCTTGGTCAATAGATCAGCAACCATATTCTCTGTTGAACAAAATCGGCAAACAACTTGCTTCCTGCCAACATACTCTTTGTCGAAATGAATCTTAACATCAATATGCTTAGAGCGACTAGTAAATTTTTGGTCTCGACCCATTTAAGTACACTTTGATTATCTTCATATATTATTGTGCATATATCACATATTCTCGTTTAAAACATGCAACAATCGTTGGAGCCACTTGTACTCTTTACAAGCTTCTGCCAAAGAAACAAATTCCACTTCAGTACTCGATATGTTTGGTCCACCAAGTAGAAAAATATAACCCGAATTTGATTTACGGCTCTCACGACATTCGGCCCAATCTGCATCAGCATATCGGACCAAATTATTTTTTTCATTTAAACTACCGAGCTTTAGCTTTAGACTTATTGTGCCTTCAAATATGTAATTATTTTCATTACTTGATTTCAATATTTTGTCGTTGGTTTGGCCGATTTCTGTGATAAAATTGGTACAAATATAGAACAAACAACCAATACGGACCCGATATGTGTCGATGCCAATAAATATCTCATCACATAGATCTCTATGATATGTTGGACTAAGTGGAATATCTGGTTCCTTTGCTTCATTCAATGAAAATTTTGAAACAGTATTTTTATATACTTTACCTGGTCCAACAAAAAATAATCACCATTAATACTCTTATTCCTTGATAATTGATAATTTCACCCAATTTTTCAATCTCAAAATGTTTTCTTAATTTATCTTCAACTGAAAATTAAAATATTACCCGGCTCCCTTGATCCATTTACCACACCCAAATTGTCGTTATCAATAAAAACTGTGTCATTCATTGTATTTTCTTTCCGGAATTTGCATCTATGCATTCTTCAATGTCTTTCTGTGCAACACTGGACTTATAAATGTCATTACTATTATTTAATTTACAAGAGAAACCATTAACATCTTTCATAAACTTAATTTTCCTGAAATCACAACTTTCTTCGCTGATGACACAAATACGCGGTATGCTTTTGATTCAACATCAAAACCTAACAAAATTGCTTATTTTGCCTTAGCGTCGAGCTTTCTTCGTTGTTCGCCAGGAACTTAGTGAAGCACTTGGAACCAAAACGTTTTAAATTCATATAAATAAGGGCGTATGAACTCGAGGCTGCACGATGGCGTTAGTAGTGATAGCTGTGTCGGATTGTTTAACCGCTGGCGCATTTATTCTATAAGCTTTTTGTAAGTTGACGCCACTGTAGCTCTTTGGTTGGTGTATGGATGATCTTTATTGAATGCTGGAACACGGTTGTATATTTGTTCATCCGTTTTTGCGAACCCTGTGTATAGAATTTTCAATTGTTCTATCTTCGTTCCCAAATATTTACTCGTCTTGCGAGATAGTCCATCTTTCTTGTAATTGCTCTCTAATTCAGCTAGTTTCCCTCTAACAATGTCTTCTTGATCAAGTAAGTTATCCATTATGGTCGGTTGTTTTGTGACTGTTGAATAATGATACTCGGTTTCGCTAGTTGTTGTGTAGCGCTTGATTACGGTTGAGAGCCATAAGTATAGTTGCGGGAGCCGATGATAATTTAACTGTTTAGTCGGTTGTTGTTTGGCGTTGCATTTAACGTACTCGGTTGTTGTTTGGCTTTGAAGATCTTTATTAACTTGTTTTTGTCGCTGGTTGGTTTTTAGTTTCGAAGAACCATTATTAAATTGAGTTTAGCTTCTACGGTAGCGATATCATGACTGGTATTATGGATATCATGACTTATAACTTCCGTCTTTATTATAAAAAATTTACAGTTTATTAGTGTAACTACTTGATTATACGTAAATATCAAGTTCAAGTAAATGCTATTTCAGCATTTTATGTTTATAGTTTTCTGTTACCAGCTGAATTGGAAACAAGTGAAAGAATAAAAGTAAGATATGACCCAAGAACGAATAGCTAGGGATTAGCAGAGGGAGACTTGGCAGAAGAAAAGGGACATCACCAAAACTACAACAAAGTTGGGTAGGGCCTTATAAAATCATCCAACGGATTAACGATGTTGTATGTCGGATTGAACTAGGCCCCAGAAATAAGATGAAATTCGTTCGCATTGATAGATTACGAAGTTATAAGATGAGGAAAGTGGACGAGTCTGTTCCCAATAATATTATTGAGGCGACTATTATTCCTACATGCATTGTTGAACAAATATTCCTCCAATACGGATTGGGAATTGGATTTTAGAATGGTGTTTCATGTGAGGGGCAATATAGAGTAACAACTTTAATCAAGACACGGGAATTGATGAAGTAGAATATTCGCGAATACAACTACATGAAAGTAATTTACAGTTGCAATACGCATACATCGCCAGATGCAGTAAAAGGGATAATCTCGAACAGTGATAGACATAAGCGCGTGCAATTTGGGGGCGCACACAGTTGTAATTTAGCCAGTGAACCGTGCAAGTTAAGAATTAAACAGTGGGAAAAGTAAAAGTGAATTAGTGAATAGTAATAAAGAGAGAAATTAGTGAATTGCTGAAGAAAAAAGATGTTGGGAATTAAAGTGTGTGACTTAAAACGCTGAGTATTTTATTTGCAAAATCCTGTACGAATACGTATTGTTTTTGTAAGTAATAAACGACACTAATATACTTATCCAGGAATCGCAATCATGTGATGAAAATTCCCTTTTGCAACTCGCACTGGGGGGATCCGAACCAAGTACTTCCCGATCGAAATTTCACAACTTTAAACGCTTTTGTTTTCGGTACTGATACCAATCTCTATTCGTACAGGATGGGGAAGATCACAGATTTTCTCCCGGTACTTTAGATTTATGGGGTGTTTGTTATTGTAAATGTTTATTTATTAATTACCAAAGATTATTACAATTTGTAAAAAAAAACTTAATTAGCAGTAAATCGATTGAAGAACCAAAATGCCAGAAATGAAAAGTAAATGTCTTTTTTTGAAAGATTATAATTTTATTTCATTTTTGATTAACAGAATACAAATTAATTAAACAAAACTTGTTAAATTATTGTTCTTTGTTTCATTTCAGATTTTGTTTAATTGTTTTTACATTATTTACAATAATAGCAACAGTCGCAGTACTACTTTCGGCACCGCATATTATAGTTCAGTAGAAATAAAGAAACTTAGAATAACAAATGAATTGATTTTATTTAGTTGAATATCTAGTTAATGTTTTATATTTTATGTTTATGATATATTATTAAATTAAAACTAAGTTTACGTTATGAATATATAATTTTGAAGTAAAAAAAACGAAAATTGAAAAAAGAAAAGAAATAAATAAAGAAATCAAATATAAATAAAATTAAACTGCCGCAAAATCAATAAATGTAAATGCCGAAAAGAAATTACAAGAATTAATTTTTAATAAATTTATAAAAATAAAGAAATAACACACAAGCTACACAACAAAAACTCTAACTCTATGTACTTTTAATTTGAAAAAAAAAATAATAATTATAAATTATTGTTCCTAAGTAATGCAATTTAGTTTAAAACACAATTTTGATTATGTATTTATTTCATTAATATTGTAATTAACATAAAATAGACCGAAAAATGTATGGTTGTGTCTACTAGAAAAAATAATAACCTAAAACTACTAAATTAGTGATATATTATTACTGCCAAATTAAATTTTAAAATGCAGTAAATTATGATAATAACGTATAGATAAATTAAAAAATTTAAAATGTTAATGACAATATTAATAAAAATTTATTTCACTTTTCTTTATCCTTCCTATATATAATTTAACTAATCTATAATTTTCTACTATATAAAATAATTACTACACGTTAGTTGATATTAAATACTTAAAGAAAAAAACTAAAAAATACGAATAATAATAAATAATTATAATTATGAACTTAACTCATCTATATGTAGATGGACACAAATCATTAATAATATTAAAATAATATTTAAAAAAGAGACAAATTAAAAAAAAAACACTAATGTTATAAAAAAAATTAAAAAAATACATATTTTAAATATTTACCTATATATTAAATATATAGGTAAATATTTTTTTAAATAAATAAAAAGCGCACATAAAATGAATATGATGAATAAAATTGATTGATGAACATTTTTATTTATTTCTTTTTTTTAATAATAAATTTTTATTAATCATATATTTTCAAATTACTAAATATTATTTTATGGGTTCGCATTAATATATTTTATATATAATTTAAAAAATTTATATTTTAAGTTTGCCATTTTATATTGAGTTTTAGGTGAAATTAATAAATTGAAATAATAATGATAATAATATTTTATTATTATGATTATTATTTAAAAATAAAACACAAAACTATTCGGCTCAGTAATCAAAACGAAATAATAAGAAAATTGAGAAAATAAATAATTTTATTAATATTTATAAATAATCGATTTATAATAAATATGAAAATAAAATGTATATTTTAAAACTAAGTAAATTGGTTATTGTTATCAGGAGTGGATTGGCCTGCCTAGTAGAACTTTGGAGTATAACTCCTCGGTTACTAGGGTATACTTTATATTTAAGTACAGCTAGAACGATTGAAATTGGGTCTAAATTATATTAAACGTTTGCTTCAACGAATCAATAGCTGATAAAATATTATTCGGGAAACCTTACCCTAAATTTAATTATCAGGTTTTGAACCTAAATTAAATAAGCATTTCAAAATTTCACTTTATCTCAGGATGCATACTGGGATTTAGTTTGCAATAGAATCTTCTAAAAAAATTCATATCAGCAGTTTAAACTTAATAATCTTTAGATTTAATGAATGGAACTCTTAAAAAGCATATCACTTCTAGTTAGGCTTTACTTGTCATGTTTTAATGACTGGCTCCACGAAAACTCGAGTTCACTCGGAATGTGAATTCGTCCACATCACAAGCATATTATTAGAACCAATTCCAAACAAAAATATCGTACATAATTATTTCTTTTATCAAACATTCGACTTTTACTATTAATATTATTCACAAAACGTGCCAACCCACTCCCGATTTTAATGTTAAACAGATAATTATAAAATGATTATCGCATTAAAATAAAATCAAAAAATCCCTAACTAAATAATAAATTTTATAAATTCGCTTTTTACTTTTTTATTTCTATTAAAAAAAATCTAATTTCTATTTCTAAACAAAAATATCTTTAAAATATACTTAAAAAGCAATTTAAGTTAATTCTTTGTATTAATCAATTAAAAAAATCGAAAAAATTTCACATACTATGAACAAAACTAAAAAATATTTAAATAAATTTAAAACAAAAATAATCTACAAAAATAATCACCCTCAAAAAAAATAACGATTAGTTTAAAATAAAAATTGTTTTTAAGGAAATAAAATCAAATCTAATGTATTCAAAAAAACACTCAACACAAACATTTAATCACATCACACACCATATAAATAAAATAAATAATTAATTATATTTAAAGAAATGTCACACGCAAAATTGAAAAATAAAATTATAAAAAGTTAGAAGAACACTTATAAAAACAAAACATACAAAAAATAGTGGAAATTTTAATGTATTTTGAAAAAGCCTTTATTAAACTGGAAAATTAAAAGTGAAAACCCCCAAAAATAATTTAAAAAAGCAATACACAATTACTTCTCTAACAAAAATTTAAAATTAAAAAACAAAAATATTTCTCAGTGTGAATTTATTTAATTTCCAACTTGCCAAACTTATTTATAGATATATAAAAATAAGAACAAAGGAATTGTCTATTAAAATATAAATATTTAACTATAAATAAATATTAATATATATCAAAGTGTAAGGCATTTTCTAGCCTGAATTGAAAAAAAATTTTAATATTATTTTTATAATCAGCATAATTATTTAATAAAATATATAATTTTCTTATTTACACTTTATACTTATTATGTATAATTTTTTTAACGTCGATTTACTACTTTCTATATTTACTACATTACATAAATATTTAAAATGTAACTCTAAAAATTTATAAATATATTTAATAAAATAAAATGGATTTAAAAAAACAAACTAAACTAATTATTAAAAATAAAGTAAATAATATAAATATTAAAAAAACAAAAAAATAAAAAAAATTTTAACAAGTCTGTCACCGAATTATTAATTTTTATTATAAAAAGTAATAAATTAAAAACAAAATATTTAAAAAAAATATTAAAATAAACAACCAAAATAATAAATAAACAGACGCTGTTTCGTCACATTGACGAATAGTTTTATAAAAAAAATTTTAATATATAAATTAAAATAAATAAATATATAAAATAATTAAAATATTATTACATATTTTATTTTATTTTTTTATTAGTTCGAAACGAGGCGTTTATCATTATTAAACTAAATTCGATAAGTCACATTTATTTCCATCATCTTTCATTCATATACATAAATTAATCATCAGATATATACGAATTTTATTCACATCGAAGTCTGTGGAGTAGGTCCTATTTCATTGTCATACTCATTTAATTTAAAAAAGTGAGAATTGAGAAATTATTCAATATCATTTATACTCTTTTTCAGTCAGTTCACGTACTGGGGACACAAACCAAAATCGAACAACGCTTGCCTTTCCAAACAAGCGAAATCGGATAGGAAATGCATAAAATAACTTTTAAACAATCTAGCTTGGCTTTGCAACACAATCTAAAGTCGGATTATTTTCAAACAAACTCTTGCTCTCATCAAAATTTTCGCAATTTATTTCTATTTTCCGCCTGCCGAAGGCATTTATTTTTTGTCAAAACTCAACTTTGTCCGGAGAACGGAATTAGGGATTATGCACAAATTTTAGAAAAACTGGTTTTTGATTTTCGACTTAAAGCCGGTTGCCTAAATTCCAGTTTAGGGCACATCGTTAAAATCAGGTAAGCAACATGATTTTCAAAAAAAAAATGTATAGGATGTTAAATTTAAAGTTTATATAAGGTGCAAGCCAAAAAATCACCGGAAAATTCCCACATTTTCTTTTCATTTAAAATGAAAAGGCCATTTGGCCATTTTCCATCCCAAACTTCGGATTAATCTATATAAATAAAGTTTAAAACATTTGTGGTAGATCTATAAGTAGAAGCGATACGAGCAATATAATCTCCTTGATCTGTGTCTGTAAGGTTAACGAAGCGAATAATAAAGGGAGCAACCCAAAATTTTGTTTATCAAATTTCCGTTTGACAAAATATCGTATTTTTGAAGAAATACTGGATTTTAAGTCCAACTCATTAATTATTATTCATTACATAAACATATGTGTACTAAGATTGGGGCGGCAGTCCCATCTTCTAAAGTTAATATTATTTATTTATAACAATTTAAAGAAGTTTATAATCAGTAAGGTTATCTCGTAGTCGTTGTTTTCTGTATCCATATTTTCGGTAGGCTAATTTGTATGATTTGAGGAATATGTACTTAGCTAAATGCCCTCCGTGAAAAGATGTCTTTCGGGATGAGGTTTCATATGATCTTTTGACTGCCCGTCATGTTGTCTCAATCCGATTGAGGACGGATCGACGAAAGTTCCGGAATGGTTAACTTCTAAATTGAGGGAATCTTATGCTTTCCAAAAATCAAAGATTATTGTGGTTGTTGAAAGTATCAACTTATTCATTTTTGGTATAAGCGTATTTTAACTCCGGTATTAAAATAACTGCTCCTGATTCTCGTTCAATGTAGAAAAATAAGTCAATGAATAATTTATTATACCCAATAGTAATAATTCACTACTTTACTGACTATTCCAAAGCCATTGGCCCCTACATGATAACCATACACGATGATATTTCCGTATTCCGAATTTCGATTCATCAATTCATCAATAGTATACTGGCACATAATAAAGTCTCTATTTTTAGAATTGCCCCTAATTCCATTCAAAAATGTATGAGTCTCGATTATTTTTTGCTAAATCATGTAGATAAGATATTTTGAAAAAAATTGTGTACTGTTTTGAAAAGTAGGGTGGCTTTATAATTTATTTTTTGAAAAATGAAAACATTTTTAGGAAAAGTTGGACAATTTTTCGAAAAATATAGGAATTTTCGACCAGTTTTGGCTTGCATCTCCTAAAACCTTTAAATTTAACATGTTATAAAAAAAAATTGAAAATCATGTAGTTCACCTGATTTTTACAATGTCCCCTCTACTGGAATTACTTAAATATGTACATCTAGATTCTCTACATTCAAATGCTTTATGTCGCCTCTTTTAAACAATTTAGACATAAACCAATTTGTCTAGCCTTTTCTTAACGAACGAGTGTGATTCTTTTATTTTTTGACTTGATCAAATACATTTCATGTTTACTATTATCACCTAACGCGACTAAAATACGACAATGACCTTGTAAAAATTTTACCAACTGTTTTCGAATTAGTTATATTTAATTTAAATTCCTTTTTCCATAATCCATTCTTTAACCATATAAACTATTACTACGTTACTTAATTTTTCTCCTAAATTTTCCAAGGCACATAAATTTCTCAGCTGTCATCTGAAAGTTGCTGTAATTCGTACAGAGATTCCATTTGAACTGGCTTCAAATTAAAGAATGATCGAATACGTTTGTCAATTATTGATTTTTCAAATAATCGCCCAATACGGATGTGATGTATTCCGGACATTCCATAGATGTTATATCTGTGTGAGTTTTACACTGTTACACCAAATTCAAACAGGACAAAAATAATTCTTATTGGAAATTTTAGTATAATTTTATACGTTTGACTCAAATGACTCAAATATCAATTTAAATAAAAAATGTATATAACTAATTCGAGTTTTATTTAAACAGGCGAGAAACCCGAAACACAAAATTTTAATAATTAGTAAAATGTTTAAATCCAAACTTGAGTTAAGAGTCAATAAAAACAGCTAGAACATACAAATTCGTAACACGAAATCCTGAAATCGTGCATACACTAGATGATTTTAGTTGGTTGGCTCAATGATTAACTTCATGCACTAACCAGATTGGAATGACGTTCTAAACTAATGACCGATACTGGCCATCCAAATTTGAGTTAAGAAAACATCTATACAATCTATAAGATAAAAATTCGTAGCAAACAGCCTGAAGTCATACGTTGTTAACTCTATATGGTTCAGGTTGAACTTAATGATCAATTTCTTGTACTAGCCAAACATGAATCACGATCTCCAAGTATGGCTGATAATGGCCAACCAAATATGATTTAAAATATCATCTTTACAACAAAAAGATAACAATTCACTAGATAGTTTTAGTTAGGTGGCTTAATGATCAACTTCATGTACTAACCAGACTTGAATCACGATCTCCAGGAATGCCCGTTTATAGCCCGAGAGTTAATTCCTGTAAATCGTGATTCAAATCTGCTGCTAATACTGGAAGTTGGTCATTGGATCATAACTAAAGTCGCCTAGTGCGAACAATGAACGAGTTCAAGTTTCTTGCTACGAATTTTGATGTTATAGATGGAGAAATGCTGTTTTAGCTCGAATTTGGATCACTATTATCGGAGTGATTATTATCCCTAGCCAGATTTGTATCACGACCTCCAAAAATAACAGATAATGGTCATTAAAATTTGAGTTAAATAATTATTTTTGCTTCTAATTTTTATCACCTTCGGGTTCTGATGAAAAGATAACTTAAGTTTGAGTGGTAATAGCCACTCATTTTTGGAGATCCTGATTCAAGTCTGGTTAGTATATGAAGTTGTTTTATCTTCAAAATTTTCTGATGTTTTGTTTAACTCTTGACATTTTCTAATTTGATTCGTAAAGATATTTTTTTACCTCTGGATAAAACTCTGGAATTTCGTATATGAAATTCAAATATTATTGTAGGCCTATTTCAAATTCTTATTAGAAATTAGTAGCAAATTCTTAAAGTAAAGTCGAACTGTTTTAGTGCATATTTTTAGAAAAAATTAAAGGTTATGTTAATTAAAGGTTTTTTGCTTCGTGTTTTATCGAATAACATTTTAGTTTTCACGTTAGTTATAACATACAATATTATTCTGCCATTTATTGCTAGATTTCGTAAAAATTATAACAGTGTATTCCAACCATATATATACAACTACATAGAAATCCAATAAAATTCAATTGGAATTAGCAGAGCTTCACTATGAAATTATGGAACAAATTACAATTTTTAATAAATTTGGTCAGCGATTGATCACAAACTTTTCCGAAGACGGATTCCTTTGGATTGTATAATTGTTTATTAAAATATTTTGAAAATTTAGAAAGTTAAGCGCCGTCATCATCTTTAATCCGTTGTTCTAGCTCTTCAAAATCTTCAGAAGATGTGTATGGAATTTTTATCGATGCTACTGAATGGCTTAGGCTCAATGATGTGCTGTATTTTTCGTTTCTTGTTTTCATCTCTCTTTAAATCAGCAATTGTTGATTTAAATCATTAGAGTTAGATACAGAAGTTCTAGTTATAACATTTGTGTGCCTACGCGTATTTTGGAATGTTCGACGCCATGGCGTCGACAATTGCTTTTGGCGTCGACAATGTAGACAATTGGCGTATAACATGTTGAGAATGTACATAATTGTAGAATATTATATTGGTTTATGTTTCTACGTGTATATTACAATAATATATCAGTTTTCTTGAATGAAAGGTCATTCTCGTACATCCAAATTTAGCAGTTAAAATTTAATATACATATTGAATATTATCTATGTACTAGTTTTTGACATATGAAAATCATTATAAACCATAAACCAAATTGCCTTTCATTAAAAGAAGCACATAAGAAACAGAAAAACTTGTCCTACTCTTTTGAGCATCGCTAAATTTTGCAGTTGAGCTTGATTTGTCATATTAAACTTTATAGTTACAAACTGTTTCATTTATTATACTGTGTGCTTTAATCGACTAAACTGAATTTACTAAGCTAAATATTGAAGCTTCTACTACTTTTCTGTACAAAGCCGATGAAAGTTTAATTTACGAGGATATTTTTCGATGACATTTCAATTCATTTATATCAATATACGGTGTACTAACTTTGAAAGACTTTAGTTGTTAAACTAGACACACATACACCAAATTTTATTTTAATGACAACTGTTTTCATATTTCACCAACTTCTGATCTGAACATAGTGTCGACAATGTGAGACTGAGACAATTGTGTCGATTAAGGCAAGCCGTTTATTATAAGTTGGCCGTATGACAATGAGAATGCACTAGCATTGCCCGTATTAGGCCTTCAAATATATGCTATTGCTTTAGGCAAACTTATTTCAAAATATAGGTGACTAGGTAGTATGAACATTTTTGCTTGAGTTTGAGCCACCTATTTTGAAATTTCTGCACAATATACAATGTAATTTAATATTAACTAACAAAATTTAAAAGAAAATTATTGGGCAAATTCTGCTACGTGCCTTAAATGACTAAACTGACTAATTGCCAATCATCAATTTAAAAGGAGCAAAGTCTCAAAATTAGGTATATCATCAAGTCATGCCGAGTTAGTGCCCAGTACATTAATAATTTACGCCACAATATACAACTGTTTGAATTTGAATTGTATAAGTTGACGTCAATCTCAGATGGAGGGCGTGTCAGTGTAAATGGAATGGCAAGTCAAATAGTAATCTTTTGTAGCTTGTCATATACGATTCATATATGAACTGTCATCTGCTAATCATCTCAGGCATGACACGCATCAACATTAGTCTGTTAAAATTCTAGGGAATACGTCTTATTAATTTCAATTTTATTATTATTTTAAATAAATCATTAGAACTGAAATTATCAATTACAAATCACAATAATTCGTACAAATTATTAAAATATCAAAGTTTTTTGTGAGTCAACTACATAC
Organism: Nephrotoma guestfalica; assembly: GCA_963691935.1. Classification (NCBI taxonomy): domain Eukaryota; kingdom Metazoa; phylum Arthropoda; class Insecta; order Diptera; family Tipulidae; genus Nephrotoma; species Nephrotoma guestfalica. Next base: position 136,942,088 of record OY829913.1, on the reverse strand, counting down.
ATAGTTACATATTGAAAATGTATTTTATGTCGAAAAACGCGCCGATGACGTCATATTTCTAGTCGATTATTCAGCGTGAATATAGCAAACGTGCCCTATGCGTAATCTATTTATATGTGATTTTTAGTAACGATTGATTTTCTAATAATTGTTTAAAGTCATTTTAAAATTATTAGTATGAGATGTTATAGCCTATTTTTGAAATCAGTAGAAATTGTCATATACTGAGATTTCAACCTAAACTTAAAATATTTTGATTTGTTAGCCACACTTTGTTCGCATATTTCCTCAGTTATTTTTCCTTATCGTTTGAATAGTTCCAATAAATAAAGCGTGCACGATATTATCCGGAATTTCACAAAATTGTCTTTCGTTCAAAAATTTTACCCGTTGTTATCCTCATTACTTGAGGGGAAGAAGGATGAATTGATTTGTTTTTTTTTTTATAAATTTAGGTTACCACAATTTTTGGAAATCTAAAATTTATTCAATATTGAAAAGTTAGATTCTATATGTGTGCTTGGAATTAAGGGATACTTCTCCACGCCGCTTCTTGTATACTGTTGCTGAGTTGTTCTAGTTCTTCTTCTAGCTGTATCGGACTTTTAATTTGCACCTGAAGATCAATATTATCTTCAACAAGTTTCTGAAATTTCTCCCAGCAAGTTTTTTTATTAGTTAGCGAAGGTGGACTAATTTTCTTAACAATCGTTGCACTGATTGTCATAATAACAGGCGTGTGATCCGACAGAATCTCCTCGCTGGTTTCAAGGTATATGTAGTTTTCGTCTATACCTTTGGTGATAAAGAAGTCAATGATATCGAGTACTTTGTTTATATCCATAGGCCAAAAAGTTGGTTGATCTCCAGAATAAAAATCGCATTGCATAGTCTTCCTGCTGCAAACAGCTCTCTTCTGATCCAAGTAATTTAAATAATGTGCAATAGTCTTCTTTAATTAAATTATATATTCTTTGTTATTATTTATAAATACTTTTGATGTGACTTCTTGCATAATTTCCTCTTCAATTTTAAGATCTATAAAGTGTTTGATGTTTTCTTTTATAACTACCGACGATCCTCTCCTTGCCCTTCCTGCTGGATGAATGGCGTGGTAACAACTGTATCCATATATTTTAAGACAAGAAGTTGAAGTAAAATGGGTTTCCGGTACTAGTCATATATCTATTTTTTCAGAATTTATAAAAAATTTTAATTCTGGAACATGTTGCATTAGCCCATTTGCATTCCACGTTACTATTCTTAATGTTTTATTTGTCGTTGTTTACACCATTTTAATAGAGCATGGATTTCCTGTTGCTTAGAGTTTGAAGGCATTTCTCTTGTTTAGCTAGACGAATGTTAAGAGCTTCCATGCTTCTTAGTATCTTTTGAAGCACTGCTGTATCTTCGGTAGTGTCCTTCGAAATAACTGGTTTTGTCATGACTACTTGCGAGTATATAGTTTTGTTTCTCCCATTTTACTACCATGAGGTTTAGGTTTCGCTTTGGTGGAAGTTTGATAAATTTTTTCCGATATTCCTGTTTTGATTTCGCGTTTTATTTCTTATTCTTTGTAGCTCTTTAGCTATTTCACATCCCCGGTAGTTTGCTGGATCTGGCTTATTGCAGTTAACACATTTTACAGCAATATCTTTACTAACCGGGCATACTTGGGCATGATGCTTTCCGGCATATTAAACCGCTATTTTTTCAATAGCTCTATTTTAACTTTCATGTTTAGTATTGCCTTGATATTATACACATCTTCCACTTTTTGTTTGTTATTGAAAGTGAGCATAAATAGTAGAAGCCCTCTTTTGCTAATTTGAACTCTTGTTCAGTTTCGATTTTTTCTTTCTATTTGATAACACTTTTGCTAAAGATCTCGAGCGATAACTTTGATTGGGCGATCATTCATATCCTCATAGATGAACCACTGATGCCCTTCGTAATTAAGTTTTGTAGCCAAAGCTTTATAGGTTTCAGAGTCTACAACATTAATTTTCTAGACGTCATTGTTTAAAGATACGAGTTTGTACTCGGCTACCGTAATCGATTTCATAATTGATTGTATAGTGGAAAATTTGATATCCCAACGATATTTATTGCAAGGCTTGGTGTCGTCCCAAATTCCGCACGTGTTTCAACTGCTTTTTTGAGTTCTTTAACCTCATTCTTTAAAATTGTAAATTCTTCTTTCAATTTAGTTGTAAATTTCTTTATTTACTTAGTTGTTCACAGAGTTCGGCATTTTCCGTCTCGTACTGAAATATATTACCAGTTAAAGATCTTGGTGATCTTGATAATTTGGTACTTCGTCCAAACAGGTTATACAATGATTGTAATTAATGATGCACATTATATGAAACGTTTTCAACTCCGTATAATAATGTAAACTGTTCAACAAATTCATTGAATAATTCACTTGCGCATTTATTATTCGGCTTATAATCTTTTGGATTACACAAAACCCGTACACCACAAACCAGTAGTAAAAAATGTTTGTAATACTTTTCGTCTAAAATATCACTCAACGCTGGAATACCGGCATACAATAAAAATATTTTCGCTGTTTTCTAGCGAATTCAAAAAGAACATACTTTCGAACGGTTTTAAAATTTAGTTTGATTGCATCAATCGCATTTTTTTAATGAAAAAGGAGCTTTTGGTAGTTTCAGCCACAACTGCAACAACTGGCTCGTCACACCCACCCAGTAATACACGATGCATGTAGTCAATAGGGAACGCTGTAACGTACCCAATATTTAATTAATTCAATTTGATACTCAATCTTATATGATGCTCCATTTGTAATCGTTGTTTCCCGATCGAAGAACAACTTTGAGAACTTTAACTCCAGATAGTTTTAGTGCTGGCATATTCAGAGGTCCTACCTCAGTAGCTAGGAGCTTTTATGTTATAAAAGTACTCAAACCAATGTTCATTGACATTGAGAGTGTTTTCGTTTATTCATTCTGTATATTCCGAACGTTCCAAAACTGTCATAAAACGTACTTTTATTCATTCTATGTATTCTGTTTTTTATTCCGTTGGTTCTTTTATTTAGTTAGAATTTTCGGAACGTATTCTCGCAAATGTCAAGATGTGATAGTGCGTGTGCAAATAATTTATATAATACATATATAATATATTTATATATTATATTTATATATCATCTATAGCTCAACAAAATTAAATGCTGTCAAAATAAAAACAAATTGATGCTCTAAAAAAGTATTCTGTTTATTCTATGTACATATGTCCTTTTATTACTTTTCGTTCGGAATGTGCTTAGGTCACGTGATCAATATTCTATTCCTTCTATTCTTTCCGTCTAGATCGGATTGCAGAAACAAAAGATTCTGGCGTATTCGTTGGTCTTCCGTTGAGAAGATGTTTCACTTGTCTCTGTATCAACGATGGTACGGAATCCCTTTCATTCTGGGTATGCCCTTCTATTAAGTATTTGTGGGTCATTGATTTGATACCCAGGTACCGCATATATAATAAGTAAAGGGCAATTATAAAATTATTTGTTTACTGCCCAGCGCAATTGTCGGAAGAAAATATTATATCAGCATCGGATTTTAGACGATATCTAATAAAACATAAATCGTGAAATTAAAAACATTCAATTTAGATTTTTTGAATTTTTGACTTATAGATTGGCTAATGTGTAAGAATCACAACAATCAGTTTCGAACAAATGAGACTATTGATTTGAAAAAATCAGTCTTCTCATCAGGTCGCGACGACTGATGTTGTATTACTACATTGGAATATTGTCTATATAACGGGTGATTTTTTAAGAGCTTGAGAACTTTTTTTTAAAAAAAAACGCATAAAATTTGCAAAATCTCATCGGTTCTTTATTTGAAACGTTAGATTGGTCCATGACATTTACTTTTTGAAGATAATTTCATTTAAATGTTGACCGCGGCTGCGTCTTAGGTGGTCCATTCGGAAAGTCCAATTTTGGGCAACTTTTTCGAGCATTTCGGCCGGAATAGCCCGAATTTCTTCGGAAATGTTGTCTTCCAAAACTGGAATAGTTGCTGGCTTATTTCTGTAGACTTTAGACTTGACGTAGCCCCACAAAAAATAGTCTAAAGGCGTCAAATCGCATGATCTTGGTGCCCAACTTACCGGGCCATTTCTTGAGATGAATTGTTCTCCGAAGTTTTCCCTCAAAATGGCCATAGAATCGCGAGCTGTGTGGCATGTAGCGCCATCTTGTTGAAACCACATGTCAACTAAGTTCAGTTCTTCCATTTTTGGCAACAAAAAGTTTGTTAGCATCGAACGATAGCGATCGCCATTCACCGTAACGTTGCGTCCAACAGCATCTTTGAAAAAATACGGTCCAATGATTCCACCAGCGTACAAACCACACCAAACAGTGCATTTTTCGGGATGCATGGGCAGTTCTTGAACGGCTTCTGGTTGCTCTTCACTCCAAATGCGGCAATTTTGCTTATTTACGTAGCCATTCAACCAGAAATGAGCCTCATCGCTGAACAAAATTTGTCGATAAAAAAGCGGATTTTCTGCCAACTTTTCTAGGGCCCATTCACTGAAAATTCGACGTTGTGGCAGATCGTTCGGCTTCAGTTCTTGCAGGAGCTGTATTTTATACGGTTTTACACCAAGATCTTTGCGTAAAATCTTCCATGTCGTCGAATAACACAAACCCAATTGCTGCGAACGGCGACGAATCGACATTTCACGGTCTTCAGCAACACTCTCAGAAACAGACGCAATATTCTCTTTTGTACGCACTGTACGCATTCGTGTGGTTGGTTTAATGTCCAATAAAGTAAACTGAGTGCGAAACTTGGTCACAATCGCATTAATTGTTTGCTCACTTGGTCGATTATGTAGACCATAAATCGGACGTAAATCGCGAAACACTTTTCGAACCGAACACTGATTTTTGTAATATAATTCAATTATTTGCAAGCGTTGCTCGTTAGTAAGTCTATTCATTATGAAATGTCAAAGCATACTGAGCATCTTTCTCTTTGACACCTTGTCTGAAATCCCGCGTGATCTGTCAAATACTAATGCATGAAAATCCTAACCACAAAAAAATCACCCTTTATATAGATAGAACATAACATGTAGTTGTACGTAGCGAATTACTGCATAGCGTACGAAATTCTTTCACATTTCCATCTATATTTTATCAACTAACTTTTCGCATTCACGAATTTTATTATATATTTTTACTTTGGTTTTTGCAATTGTAATGGTGTTATTGTGATTGTTCTGTATATTGGTATATTTCAGCACTCTCGAATTAAATTCACAAATCGTAGGAAATTCTTCCATTTAGCGTCACTATCTGTGTGACAAACGAATATGATAATCGACACTTACTTATACACAATCAACTTCCCAACCACCCCATACTTTCTTTCCTTTAACGCTGGATCGCGGATAAAAATTTGAATTTTTGACTTATAGATTGGCTAATGTGTAAGAATCACAACAATCAGTTTCGAACAAATGAGACTATTGATTTGAATCACAATAACACCATTACAATTGCAAAAACCAAAGTAAAAATATACAATTTAGATTGTAATAATAAAACGACCAATTTCCTTTCAGGTTTTTCTTTATACGTCTTTTCTCAGCTCTCGATAAATCTTTTTCATCCAGATGTCGATAATAGTCTTCTTTCACCTCAGTCTTTTCCCACCTCTTGTATTTTTAAACGCCATACAAATCCGTGTGACATAAATCGTTTTTAGAACGAAAAAGGATATATTGTATTTTTGTGTAAATAGTTAGTTGCCAAACGGTAAATTTTCGATTTGCAGTTGGTCACATAGTCCTTGCAGATCTCTGACATAGTTTTACTCACATCATTGAAATGTTTTGACGTATTTGGCGTGTGTAATGGCTTTTTATATTCGGTATTGCATTATGCTGTTTTACTTGCCCTTACACTCGCATCAACAGTCTTTGGTTTAACATGCTCTTCTCTTAAATCAGTCTCAAGCAAAATATTTACAACATTTTCCTTTTTTTTCTAGGACGGTAAGAATTGGCCGGTCGGTTATATCTAAGGTATTTTTCAAAAATAATTTGCATACGCCGATTTTTTTATTATTTTGGTGAATGCATTATTATTTTACCGTTAATTTCTGGTGTCACCAATACGCATGTACCGATATTTAGGTTCAACCACTTTCATTGAATTCAAAATATGTATACTGCCTCTGTTTTTGTAAATTGTCCAGATCCCAATAATATGTAAATATTTGTTTCCTTCTTTGGAAAGAGATTTGGAACACATTGTAATTTGCATTTTTCTCCACATACCGGTTTTATCTTTCTCACTTTCACTATTCCGCGCCTTCTTTAACAAATTTCTTTTCCATTGTCCGTTGTTCAATTAGTGTTTTAAGCCTTTTTTAAGGGCTTTGCCAATATGGTAATGTCCTGAGTAGCTGAACTCAGTTTGAGTTACTTCATTGGAGTTGATATTCTGGCTGCAAGAACGACACATTTCGAGAAAAAACTCTCTCAACACTATTAATAAAATAAAAAAATTATTTAAACACTTACAGCAATATAGTCTCAAAACAAAATAATTCACAGTTTCGAAATTTTATAAATATTTCTTGTAAAACAATACAACAATTACAAATGAGATAAAACAGTTTTGTAACACAAATTTCGGGAGGTTCTCAGGTGGTGAGTTTGAGAAGCTCAAACATGTCGTTTTACCAGTTAAATCAAAAAAATTGCCATTCAGTGCCATTATAATGGATGTACGTCTGTCTATTCTATTCAACTGATGAACACATACTGACTGAGTAACGTCATATTTTGTTTCTCTCGTTTACCATTTTTACAAAACATTTATCGTGTTCCACGGTTTTCCTCATTTTATTGAAACCACAACAGAGAGAAAAGTGTAAATATTTTAACGTTATTAAGCACATAATTGACGCATTGACTCTGCATTGGAAAAAGCACAAATAGTGGTAGGTCATGATACAGAGAGCATTTGGTTAAGCAATTAATTCATTTTTTTTATCCATTCAACATTACAACTGGTTCCTGGTTCAGAGATCATCTAGTAATTTATCTATCTTAAATTAGTTTCTCGGATTAAGATGAGTAACCTACTAACCTATTGGTTACTCATTTTACAATAACTTCTTCTCACGACGGATATTTGCATCCTTGCTTGTTTTTTTTTATTTCATCGGTGGCGTATTCCATCTTCAAGTCCCTGTGAAGGTTGTCGTTCCTAATGTACCATGGAGCATTTACACTCAACACAGAATTTTATTTTGGAAGCATTGTATCATTTGTACATTGGTTTTCTTGGCACAACCCCAAAATTGGATACCATAAATTCATACTGGCTTTAGCATTTGTTCAGAATTTCTACCCATGAATCAGTACATTCTCCTATATTTGAAGTATAACTCTTCTTTTTTATCCTTGATGTGTTCTTTCCATCTTAGCTTAACATTAAAGGTCATGCCAAGATACTTAAATGTACACTGCGCGAAATAGCTATATGGGACAATTAATTTTTGTTTTTTTTTTTTTAATAAACTCTTATTTTATTTTCATTTGCGTCAGAACATTTGCCAATGCATATAGATATAGATATAGATTTTAATTCGGTTAGATAGCTATATCGGATAATTTCCCATTCCTCTTGAATGATTGTCTGAAGCTCCGCTAAAGTAGTAAATTGACGTCCAATTCTGTAGACTCCCTGACTAAGAATGCTCTACAGATTTGGATTTAAGCCCAGACTAATAGCAGGCCACTGCAATACTGGCATATTTCGTGACAGTAAAAAAACCTTGGTGCACTTAGCAGCGTGCATAAGCGCATTATGCTGCTGAAATATCCAACTTTGACATTTCCTCCCCAAAATTTACTAAAATGCCGTCTAATAACTGCATATACTTATCCGCATTCATTTTATGGAAAACAAAACAAAGTGGGGTCTTGAAAGTAACCCTCCTTGAAAGTATCTCGCTAATAATTCTGACATCTATCTGGTCCGTCAAAATTAATTTTTTTTTCATCCGAAAAAATTATTGATGGGACTCTGCACCCCAAAATTTTTATTTCTCAGCCAATTCCGTTCTCGCTGATTTATGGCGTGGCAGAAGTTTAGGTTTGTGTACCCGTTTCCGATATTTCAGATTAACATGCTCTTTTAAAATATGTTGTATCATATTGTGACTCATATGTGTGACTCATATTTTTCCTAACTGCAAGACGCCTTATTTGAATTTTACTTCGTACGTCAACTTTAGGCTTTGATCCTTGCCTTTTTATTGTGCTATATGTTTGGGGATTTTTTAAAATGTTTTAGATTGTATTTTTATTTCTCCGTAGTTTTGTAGCTATCTGACGAATGGTAGCGCCAGATTCCCTAAAACATTCGATCGTCCTCGTTCATCGGTCGATAGTTGCGTTCCTTAATTCTTTAAAAATTACTTTTGAGTAACAAAAAATTATACCTTTAATATAAAAAATAATTAACTCCTTTTTGTGAATGCGAATATTATTAGTTTTTTTTTACAACACAATATTAAAATTAACAATAAAACACTATTAAAAACACACTTGTCCCATACAACTATTTTCTTCCACTGGCGATTGTTAAAAACAATAAATTAACATAACGGTAATACGAAATCGGGACGAAAAGAAATTTTAATTTCAGTTTGTTGAGTATAATGAGTATCATATAGCTATTTCGCATAGTGTATTTGCATATGGAATGCATATGGAAAACAGTTACTTGTCTTATGTTAAGATCATCTACTTTGTTTACGTCCGTTGTATTTTCATCTAAATAAGCAGCAGATAGAGATACTTTCTGTTTGTCACTTTTAGCCCAGGAGCCACCATCATTTTTAATAGGTGAGACCTGCGTTTTGGTTCTTTTTAACCCTTTCGTTGTTTTCCGAAGCGAGTAATCGTCATCCTTTAGTTCAGAAAGATCTCGAGGAGCCTTATTTCTGCTTCCGTTCTATATTTCCTTAATTCGTTGTTTTAATTTGTTGCACAGAAAATTGAGGATATTTTTGTGTTGCATCTTCCAGCTGCATCTCCGTTATAATTGGTTCGCCGAGAATCTTCCATTAATTTCTTGGGTAAATCGCAATTGGTTTTATTGTTTGTTAATTTATGCAAGTTATCTTTTTTTATTATCATTGTACTCAGAGTCATGATCACAGATGAGTGGTCTGATGATAGTCCTTTACTATTTTCAATGCACGTGTAGTCCTTTACAACACCTTTTGTTACAAACAAGTCAAGAAGATCTAGTATTTTATATATGTCAGCAGGCCAATATGTTGATTTATCGCCAGAAATTCACAGTTGTTCTCGCGAGCTGATTAAATAACTATTTTCCTTTAGAGGTTGTAAGTCTAGATCCCCAATAGGTATTCTTTGCAGTAAAATCACCGCCTATGATAAAATTTAGTCCTAGTGACTTAAAAAGTCGTCTGAATTTTTCTTTTTTTAACTGATAGCGTGGGAGATAGTAAATAGAGGAGATGCTGAGATACCTATTATTGATTCAACTTTTATGGTTTTAACATGCATAATTTCTGGTTCAATACCGAACACTTCAAAGTATTACATATTATTTTTAATAATTACGGTAGATCCATCTCTCCTGGATGAATAGCATGGTAGCATTCATAGTCACGTATTTTAATAAATGAAGTTTCTGTTAAATGAGTTTCCGATACAAGAAATAAATCTATTTTTTCTATGTTTAGAAAAATGTCTAGCTTTGGAATATGCTGTGAGAATACATTCGCGTTCCAAACAAGAATTCTAAGTGTTTTATTAATTTGGTTAGTATATCGTTGATAAAAGCCCTTCCGTAGCTTCTTAACTATTCAGCCGCTTAGCCGCTTTATTAATTAATTCATTCACAACGAAAACCACAAGTGAAGTGAAAAGACACATGTGGCCCTATTTTGGTAATTCCCCAGGAATAAGGAACTGGCAAAACAATTTACATATAATTTCTGATTAAATTATTTTTTTCTGGAAAAGGTAAAATGCCACTATGGTGATTTTTTTGAAAACAAACTAAAATTGGGAAAAATTTTCCCTGCCAGTTTCGCTATGGAAATATTCACGTCGATTATAGAATCCGCGGGAGCGAATCGGATGCGGATTGGAAAATGCATATTAATAAAATGGAAAACAATTGCTATAAATCAAAGTAGCCAAGAAAATGTATATCGATTTACATACAAATCGTTTTTTCTGATTCCTCGTGCAAATGCAAAAAAATAGTTGCGGATCTAAAACAAATGTTACTTTACTAATTGTATGAAAATCCATAGGAATTTCTATGACACTATGATTTAAAATTTTATTTTATGTTTTTTTTATATGCAGTTTTCAATCCGCAATCGATTCGCTCCCGCGGATTCTATAATCGACGTGAGTAATTCCCAATTTATAAAAATTTACAATAAACTTTTTTCCTCAGTGGGCCAGAAAAAAATAATTTAAACAGAAATTATATGGAAGTTCTTTCCCTGAATAGGGCCACTGTGACACTATTCTAGTAATGCCCCGGGAATAGGGAACTGGGGAAGAATTTATATGTAATTTATGTTCAAATATTTTTTTCCGGCTTACTGCGGAGAAAAGCTTGATGTAAATATTTATAAATTGGAAATTAATATTTCCATAGCGAAACTGGCAGGGAAAATTATTTTCAATTTAATTTTGTTTTCAAAACAATTAACACTAGCTTTTTACCTCAGCATGTCAGAAATAAATAGAAATAACATATAAATTCTTTCCCCAATTCACTATTCCGAGGGAATTACCAGAATAGTGCCAGTGGTAATTTTAATATATTTCCAAATGTAGCGGAAAATTAATATTCAAAATGTAAGGGAAAACGAAACTATCAGTGTTTATTAAATGAGAAAGAATTTAAGCCGTTATAACGGATTAAATTTAAAATTCCTCTTACAATAATTGGTTTTTGAAAGACTATTTAATATAAAAGGCCTAACTTTTTTCATTATCTAGCCTTCTATAAAAGTATGTATCTGTTCAGAATTGATTAAAGGGCGCTACAGACTACAAACAAATTGAATGTGGTTTACACATTTTCCAATTTATTATCCAATTTTACGATTTTTGTTTTTAGTTACGCTTCTTTGTCTGTTTCGGTATAATTTGTTTTTCTTTTCCATGCAAATTTTCGCATAAATGACGAAATATCGAACAACATCACTACACACCTTCCAATTTAGTTGGTTGTATAGAATTCGGTTGAATAGAATTTCAATCCAACACACTAACTTAATTTTGTCGACTAGCGTGACTACACACCATTCGATTTTGACCAAATTGGATCGTCTGTAGCACTTTTAAAGATTCACTAAACAAAACTCTTAAAAAACTTCTAAGACGTACTTCTACAATAATTCCTTTTAACTAGTCTCAATTTCTCAAATAATTTTCCTAAAATATACAAAAAATCCCCAGCAAAAAACTTTTTTCTTAATCAAAATCCTCCAGGTTTATTCTTTGAGACGGCTTCGAGTCCAGAGCGAATTTGCTAGCAGACATTTTTAATATTTTTAAATAACAGCATAAAATAAAAGGTCTAAACCTGTCTTGCTACTCTACAGTTCTAATGGTAATAGGCCATTTATTACTAAATGGTGGGATTTACAATTTATTCGTAAAATCCACATACGACAAAGACTTATGTGAATTTAGTTCATTATCTGTTATTAAATAAAATACATTTTGATACCGAACCGATAATATAAAAATCGTTATATCATGGCTATTTATTAATTAAAAATATGAATTTCATTAACAATCTATAAAACAATCTACAGGAATATAAAACCATTCTCGAATTTTCGACAATAATTATTTTAAAACCAAGTATTTTCTCTTAAAATCTAAAACTTTCAATGAAACTTTAATTTAAAATCTACTATATTCAGCAAAAAATTTAAAATTATATTAAAAAATATCCTTTAACTATTTAATTAATAAATTATAATGAAAAAAGCCACAAAATCACAATTACAAGGGGACATGTACATATAAATTTTATATTTATTAATAATTATATTAAAACAAGAAAAGATTTATGTAACTCTGGTATAAAATACCATAAATATATTAAAACATAATTTCATAACATAAATTATTAAATTGTTTTGTTTTTAGTGTTCGAAAAAAAAATTATTAGGTATAAAATATTTATAAAAAGTGTATATATATATAATTAATTTATAATAATACACAGTAGTATAATAACTCTTAAATGTAATGGAAAATGGCCGCCCCAATTTTCCAAGCCCACACAAAATCGTTATTTAGTAAAAATACCAATCATCCTACATTTTCCATTACTACACAATTAAACACAACACTGTAATTATATTTTTAAATTATTATACATAGTTTTTGTTAATCATATAATTTATTGTTAATATTAATTTATTTTTTAATTGAAAGCATAATACATAAAACTTAAAATTTTATCATGTTAATTTATAGACTGACAAATATTCTCCTCTTATTTAAAAAATGTTCGCCGATAAAACTCTGAAATCACTCTACAATTAATTTAAAAATAAATTATTTATGTATAAAACATAAAAAAAATAATTAAGACAAGGGACCAGAATCTTAAAACTAAAACATACTAAAAGCGCAGTCTATTCACTTCACTAATGTGGCCCTAAAAATTCTCACGCAATTTCATTTCCTCGTTCGTTTAATTTTTTCGATACGAATTTAAAAAATCTACATTAATTTTAAAATAAAAAAAATTAACATGATAAAAATAAAATTTTATTTAAAAATAAATTCGTTAATGTTATATAAATAAATAAAAAATTATTAAATGAATAATTTTACAACTACAATGTAGTTGTAGTTATTCGAAATTAAATTTTAAATTAAAAAAAAATGAAATAATAATAAATAAATAAATATATTTAAATTAAACAAATTAAAACAAAACTCCTTGAAATTATATTTATTTTTTTAAACATATTAGAAAAAAAAAATATATTTAAAAAAAATAATAATAATATTTTAAAACAAAAACAATTCCACCGTCCTATTCCACCCACTCAAAATCTATATCTATAATAATATTACTTAATTTGAAATTTTATTTACATAAAGAAATATTAATTTTTTATTTTACTGGATTTTTCTACGACCCATCTACTAAAATATCCGTTCAAGGAGAATAATAAATATAAAATATGAAACGAAACATAATAAAAAGACAAATCATTAAAAAAAATAATAAAATAATTAATAAAATTACATATAAACCAAAACTATAAAAAAAAACTAAAAGACTAAAAACAAATAAATTTATATTACGACAAATTTTTTAAATTAATATTTTTTTTTTCGTCTTTAGTATACGTATATTTTAATTTTTATTTTTATAAAGCAATAAATATATAATTTATAACATTTTTTTGTACTCGCTTTAAATAAATAACATACATATTATAATTTTCTGATCTATTTAATTAATTATAAAACTAAAAAAAAAGTTATAACATAAATTAAAATTTAATTATTTCACATATCATAAATTTTAATTAACATAAAAATAGGAAATTAAAATAATAAAAAAAACGTAATTTTATATTTTTTTGGTAAGTTAGCATTGGTTATTATTTTATTATTTATTCTCTTATTTATTATGAAATAATTTTTCTGTAATCAGCCAAATAACCATAAAAAATCGAAAATTAACTATATATAAGTATAAATTATTATTAAAAATGAGAGCTCATATATTACCTGAACCACCCTGTTATTATTATTATTATTATTTTTATTATTATTACTACTAAATAACTAAAATATATTAAGTATTTATGATTTATTTAATTTTGCAATTTTTTTAACTAAATCAATGTGGTTTTAAAAACTGAATCCTAAAAATAGTTTTTCGCGTAACTCGTAAAACATTTGAAATTTTATAACATCGCATTTCATTTCAATAATTCAAAATTTTAGGATTTTAAGAATTTAATTTTGCTAGAATTTTTGTAAATGCAAGCGATATATAACATTTCAAATACATTTGTCGACTTCTTTTTACCTATAAATTATTTATCCGTCTACTTAAAAATTATTGCACATTTAATGTAAATTAATAATTAACGAGCCCCCACAAAAGCGATAATCAACAAAATTACTTTATTTATATTATTTCTGTCCTTAATATTTTGCCAACCCGTTTCATTAAAATTTCTTTTAGAAATTAAATTATAGAAAAAATCTAATATAATTATTAAAAAATAAAATAAATAATAAAATGAATTTTTGTGATAATAAATAAAATTTAATAAAGTAAATATTAAATATAAATTAATTATTATTATTTTAAAAAAATAATTAAGTCGTGTGATTATGAATTTAATAATAAATAAATTAAATTAAAATTACAATTAATTAAATTAAATGATTAAGATAAAAATAAATTTAAAAATGATGCGCGTTATGTGAGATTGAGGAGTAAAAATATTAGTATAAATAAATTTAAAAAAATATATATAATTATTATGATGTAATTTTATAATTTTTAAACTTTATTTATATTATACACACACATACACACACACACATAAAATTAAATTTTAATAAAAATTAAAATTTTTAAAATACATATAGGTGCATAATTTGAAAAAAAAATATTTATTAAAAAAATACATAATTATATAAAAAAAATTATATAAAAATTAATAAAAAATTATATATTATGTTTTTTACGATGTTCAATATTATATATTGACGATCGCAGAAAGAAAAATTTAAAAATAAAAGAAAATAAATTAAAAATTTAAGAGCCGTTGTGTTAATATTTTAATAAAAAAATAAATGAAATTAATTAAATAAATCAAATTATAAATTTAAAACCAAAAAAAAATATTAAAATAAAAAATGAAAAAAAACTAAACTTAAAGTAAATAATTTTAAAAATTCGCAAAGTAAATAGGTATGGATAGGTTTCAGATTGTACTGACCCATATTTATTGTATTTTTGAAAAATACAAATAAATATTTTATTTATGAATGATAACAAAAGAAATATTTAATAATGTTCTACTTGATTATAAAAAATAACTTATTTTGTTTTACTTCCATTTTAATTTAAATCCTGAGACAACCTGATGAAGGTAAGTGATGTGTATCAGTAGCAGAGACAACTTTTAAAGATAATAATTTGGTCTACTAATCAAGTTTTGTCGAAAGATGGGAACCTTATCGCTCCTTCTCCTCCAATTACGTATTTTCGCACAAAAATTACAAAGTTTACAATAGGCGTTTTCGAAAATAGGCCACAGTAACTGTTGAGTAACTTGCTGACAAATAATTACCCGATCTATTTCCGAACATGTATAGTAACTTTAGGGTAATTTAATTTTTTTGTGTCTGTCTCTGTGTTAAATTAGAAGTGTCAGAAAAATTAAAGTACAAACTACACAAAATAAAGCGACAAAAATGTCGTATCTGCCAAAAACACGCCATTGAATTTAACTGAAAATATTCATTCGCGAAATGTACTTCCAATGGATCTGCTTTATTATATACAAACATATTTTATCTGAAGGATCATGATAAATATCGATATTTTGAGAAGCATTTCCAATAAAAATACTTCCATATTGAGAAACTTTTCATTTACCAACTTACTGACAAAAGCAACTCTAACAATTCCACCCTTTTGGCCGATCAGGAATTCACGGGTGTGCTCGTCGCAGGGGGGTTCTTTGGCCAAAAGTATACGTAGTCAAATTGTTGCATAAGAATCACATTCACAGCTTCCTGATCTTCGATCACGATCGATTGCCACACTCATTCACATCACCATAATTCTTTACTTTAGTTGGTCATATTTAACGATACAAACTCACTTTGCAATAAACAATAAAAAAACAAAGCAACGGCTAATTTTTGAGAGCCCTATTGTATAACGATGTCAACGAAAGATCTGATATTTTGCTTGTATACCTTACAATAATAACACTAGCACCTATCACTTTTACTTACATAACAAATCTTATAAAAATTAAGAATTACTAACTTACTAAGAAAGGAAATTGTATATAGAATTATTATTATATCCGAAAATAATTTCGGTTGAACTGAATTATCATCAAAAACATTAATGCAAGTAAACTAATCTAAATTTACTCAATAAATATGAAATAGAATTAAATATCAAGAATTAAATATACCACGCTGCAATGGGTGTAACTGACCTCCACTTTTGTATTTGTCCTTCATGCGGTGTACTGTAGTTGTTGTTGGTGCCGGTCAGTCGATTTAAATTCCGTTGTAAATTTCGTTGACCTCCATACAATTGATAACCGGAGAATCCCAAGAATGACGTCATTTATCCAATATGAATTCAATATTAAACACGATGGTGCTTTAAATTAGCAACGATGAATCAGCCCACAACAGTAGTATTGGATGAAACCATACGTTATTTGCATGCGAAAATTTTTTTGGTTTTTTAGGGATCATACACACGATCTCATAGTTTAAATAACTTTTGATCCAAACTTTATTTAACTTTTAATATATTTATGTTTATTTCCAAATCACCAATTTAGATTTTGTTACAAAATTTATATAAAATTATTTTAAAATATAGTTTGAAGTTCATTTAATGTTAAAACTAATAATTTTCATTGTTTTCTCTTCATTTATTCACACTTATACATGTACACTCAAATTTTGCGAGTTTATTTAGTATAAGATGTATAAGGTGTTACACAAACGATTCTAATTTTTATTTTCTTATAATTTTAACTTTCCACGGTTATTCCTTACGTTAAGGATTACAAAAGCAAAATTAATTTTTTTTTTGCTATATGGCACACACAAAATATCAATCTATTTAACTTTTAGTTTTAATTTTTTTTTTTTTTTTTTTTTTTGTGGATTATCATCCAAAGCTCCAAAGAAATTTACCAAAAAAAAACTAAAGTCTATTCTTCGGTTTTTTATTTTCTCTCCCTTTGATGCTTATCGATTATCGATAAGCTTATAAACAAAGGGTGATCATGCATAATCGTTACACAACTACACACACATGTCAATGACACGTGCGCGTATAAGATTTTTAATTTCTCTCGGCTATTTGTTTTGGTTTTGTTTCACGGCATAGTACCGAAGAAAAATTATGAAACGGGATGTTCTAACTTAATTTGTGTAATTAATTTTAGATTAAAGGGTAGATTTAATATTTTGCATGTTACAATAAAAATGTCATTTACATTCGTTTGTATTTTGTATATTATTTGGGTAACCTGCTATGTGGTGTGCACCTTAAACTAAACAAACCTTATTTTTTCTGTACTGTATTTTGTGCCGCAGCGATTATAAAATGTTCCCGTTATACCTATGCAATATTCATAAGGTCGCGATGTTAATTTAAAAAATGACAGATAAACCGTATCCTAATTTTTGCTCTTTACTGTCACGGCATTTTAAATGTTACACAAGCCCATATTTATCGTAACTTGGATTTGTTTAAGTTATTTTGCGCAAACAACTAAATCACACATTTGGGCTTATCATTAGTGTTGATTTATTAAAATGCATTTTGGTTTATTACACCGCATTAATTAAAAATCAAGTTTTATTTGAACAACAAACAAAAACATTGTCATATGCGAAGACGTACATCCGTCCCCTTCAACATATTTTGGTTTACTTAAAAAAATAAAAAAGCAAGCAAGAGCGGCCGGCAGTAAAAAATCTCGTGTCTTTTTGTTTTCATTTTATTTGCTATTGCTGTGTAAACGAAGTTGCTGGTTTAATTGGAAAATTACTAAATGAAAAGTTATCTCAAACCAATTTTTGTTTTAAATAATTCATTAATAAAATATCACTATTTATTTTTGACAACGTTACTATTCAATTTGACTTGAACGATACAAACTATTTATTACAAATAACGAAATTGGTTTTGGTACCCATATATTTTTTTCGTTTTGTATGGAATTCTTATTTCCTTTTGGATTTACATATACCAACAAAATTATAACAAGAATGGCCTATTATGTAGTGGTATTTTGCGGGTGTGAAGTTTGTCCCACCAAAAAGCCCGTGTACATATACAAATCCAATAAGAAATGTTTTTTACAGAACGTGCATTAGTAATTACACTGTTAAACCAAAATTTTGGCGAAATAACTATATTATAATAGAAAGAGTCAGGACAGAGTTCAGAACAGGAGCTGAATTGCTCTAGTGCATTTCATTAATATAAATAATATAGAAAATAAATCGTAGTATGTCGGAAAATTCCACTATGTGTAAATGTTAACTTTAGGTTGACACAATTAAAAGATCCATTTCCATATGGAGGGGTTAGTTATCATTTTACGTTCTCGCAAATCTAATCGGTTTTATTGACATGAGCATTTTAAGTTTAGATAAATTCTGGATATCATGGAGTTTCTGGATCGTTTGCTTATGTGGACCTAACATTTCCACATAGTGGAATTTTCAGACAACCCTTAGATATTCAGAATTAAAACAAAATTTATTCAAACCAATAAAATCGACTTCATTTACCACAACTAAATAGGATATCCCAATTCTCTGTTTGGAAATGACAGTTAACTCATTTGATTTTGTCAACTAAGGCTATAATAGCTGCTTTTACACAGGTAAATTTTCCGACAAAGTTTACGATATCCAGAACTTATTTTAACAAGAATTACGAAAACTAATAAAATCGATTTGATTTAGCAGAACTAAAAAGGATACCCATATCTTATAGACATTTTTCAACAAACTCCACGATTTTAGTAATTTATTTAAACTAAAACTACCCTTACCGAACAAATTGACTTAATTTACACGTATGTGAAGTTATCTCCGAATTTTATCCCCGAAATTGAAAATAATTAATCAGGCAACACTAACATAATTATATTCCTCTAACTCTTGTGTGGAGTTATTCCCGCCCCGTTTTATATTATATTTTATTCTAACTACACTTCATAGGTGAAGTTAGCCCCGAATTTTATTATTTGAAAAATAAAAATGTTTATTAAAATTATTTTAATTCGCAAAACACACAAAATAAATTTAATAATTTAATAAAATGAAGTGAAATAATTTTTTAATTGGCTCGTAAATTTGTCAGATTTTGATAATTTGGTTATAAGACGGAAAAAACATATCTACTCGTAACATTTAGAAAAACACTAAAAAATCGTACCGTTGCAACCTAGCGAAATTAGGCACCAAACAAAATATTTCCATGTAATACGTTTTGAACCCAAAATAGCATTTTAATTTGACATGTTAGAAGGTATTAACACTTGTCGGATCAGAGCTATACGGTTTTGAGATGACCAGACCCATACGTCACTTTTCGCAAATTATGAACAAAATCTTACTGTTGCAACATATAGCGAAATTAAGCTCAGAGCAAAACATTTACATGTAATACATTTTTGACCAAAAATAACATATTAATTTGACATGTAAAAAGTATTAATTTGTCGGATCAGAGCTATATGGTTTTGAGATGCTCTGAGCCTAATTTCGCTAGGTTGCAACGGTACGATGTTTTAGTGTTTTCCGAAATGTGAGATATGTGTTTTTCCGTCTTATAACCAAATTATCAAAATCTGATAACTTTATGAGCCAGTTAAAATATTATTTTACTTCATTTTATTAAATTATTAAATTTGTTTTGTGCGTTTTGCGAATTAAAATAATTTTGCTATTAATTGTGAGCCTCTTTGTTTTGTGACATGGTATTTTAAATCTAGCTCTTATTTTTGTTTTAATTTTGAGATGTTACTAAGTCGGATTTGTTCGAATGGTTCGAGATTTACATTAGGAGCCCTACCATAATATACTTCTACTATGGCCTTTCCCTGTTGTAGAGTGAATCGAATGATTATACTCATTGACGGATCTTTCGAGTAATTTCTCAAATGATCTCTCTATCACTTTTGTATGGAGGAGCATTGAAAATTTTAATTTTCAATTCGTCCTCCAACATCGAAGTTATGGAGTTTGAGTTGAGTGATTTTTCAACCACTACTTCCGGTACACTAAAGAAGAAAAGCCCTAAGGGGTTGTCTAATAGTTTCTATTTCTCTAGATTTTATAGATTTGCAGAAGGCGAGTTTGGTAAGTTTATCAATAGCCAGTTTATTTTCAGTCGAATAAATGTTCATATGAAGAGTGTATTCGTTTTCTTACGCATTACGATGGGCTCGTCGGTGGACGGATAGTATTTTCTCCTCCTGTTGGTTCTCGTCTGTAATGTTCTGTACTATCTTTTGGGTATAACCTATTTTATAATTCCCAAAATGTATTGGGTATATTTCCTGAATTTTTCCCATTGTGGTTTCTGTGGTCTTCAGCCCGTTTATTGTGTGTAGGCTTAAATGTCGTTTGATAAAGTTTATAATATCTATATTGATAAATTTTGCTTGAGTGATGATAGTTGCCTAGTTTTCGTTGCTTATATTTAGGATAAGTTGGTTTCGAAATGCGTTTATAGGAGTTTCGACAGTGAGAATTAAGTCGTGTGACAAGCTATCGTCACTTCCGAGTTTGTATCTAAGTTCGTAGTTGTATTCTTCAAAAATAGCCTTACATCGTTTCATGTTTGAGTTATTGTATTTATTACTACGGCAGTATGTGACCGACCAAATGACACAGTGGTTAATAAAGCTTTGGCGTTTGGATCGGGAGGTACCGGGTTCGAATCCCGATAGGGGCAGGAAGCAAAAGGAAATTTTCATCAACAGATTACGATCTGTGACAAAAAGGAACACAACTGCGACCCCCTATCGGAGTGCAAAACTCATGGGCCGGCCCATCTTCTATGTCCAGCGCAGATGGTAACGTAAATCGGCCCTATAGGCGTACGTCTTCGATTTGGCATAACTGCGTAGAGTAGCACGGGAAAAACAAACCGCGAGTTAGGAGTGTTTCGGCCCCAGAACAGATGGGATTAATAAAAAAATAAAACTAGACGTATGTAAGTGGCTGGTGGTCAGTAAAGGTTTTTATCTTCTTGGATCCGTATAGGAAATTTCGGTCTAGAATTTTCGAAAGAAACGTAATCGATTTCTCATCCTGTAACAAAACCGCGTCAAGTACGAAATTTGATGCATTTGTGATTAGTTCAAACTCTTTTTGGAACTTCGGGAATGATAGGAGAACTTCATTAAAAACAAGAGATTAGTTTATTTTGTTAATGCAGTTATTTCCTTGTCCTTTAAATTAACGTGTATAGTTCTAGAGAGTGTTTTGGACACGTGTCCTTCTCCCCTCTTAAAAGTAAAGTCAAGGGTTTTGCCAGTTTCGCACAGTCCCTAATGAATCTTAAATAGAACCCAGCTATTCCGAGGAATGATCTATGTTCCTTAATTGTATTGGGTAATAGGTTTATTATTTTTTTTTCTTGTTGGTTTTTATGCCATCTTTAGAGATTATGAATCCATGGCTTACAGAGAAGATGGTCTATCCAATATCTGATATTTTTAGTGGAATCTGATGGAAGCCACTTTTTACATCCTCAATTGTGAAAAATATATACTCTTTCAAAGTTGATAGAATATCATTGATTCTGGATGCCACTATTCTGGCTTTCCCTAAAGGGGGAAAGGGAATAAGGAATTAGGAAAAAAATTTACATAGCATTTTACTCAAAATAATTTATTTCTGGCATACTATGATAAGCAGTTGGTGTAAATTTTTTCAAAAACAAAATTAGTTTGGGAATAATTTGTGTTCGTCACGCCAGCCGGAATCAAACCAATTATGGCTCAAGTAGCACGATGGTATCATTATGCACTATATGATTTTGCGAACCTTTTAATTCCAGACGAAACCTAATAAAGCTAGCTGGAACCATACTACAGCAAAACCAACTATGCCACATGAAGCACAATGTACTGTGCATCATTATACACTAATTGTTTTTTCAGCCGGAACCTTATAATTCCAGCCGGAACCATATAAATCCAACAGGAACCATACCCTCTACAGCCGAACTAACTATTATGCAAAAACCCCAATGGATAGTGCATCATTATGCACTACATGAGTTTTCAGTCGGAACCTAACAATGCTAGCCAGAACCTTATATAAAGCCACTCGGAACTATATCCTCTACAGCCAAACTAACTACGGCACAAGAAGCATAACGGATTGTGAATCGGATACCTGTGCACTACATGATTTTTCAGCTGGAACCTTATAATTACAGCCGAAACCTTATAAAACCAATCGAAACCATACTACTCCAAACCAACTATAGCATAAGAAGAACAATGTATTGTGCATCATTATGCACTAATTGTTTTTTTTCAGCCAGAACCTTATAACTCCAGCCGGAGCCTTATTAATCCTACCGGAACCTTATAAATTCAGCCGGAACCATATACTCTCTACAGCCAAACTTACTATATCACAAGAAGCAGAATGGATTGTGCATCTTTGTGCACTATATGATTTTCAGCCGGAACCGTATAATTTCAGCCGAAACCTTATAAAGCTAGCCCGAACCATACGACAGCAAAACCAACTATGGCGCAAGAAGCACAATGTACTCGTATTGTGCATCATTGAGCACTATATATGACTTTTCGGTCGGAACCTTTAATTGCAGCCAAAACCTAATAAAGCCAGCTGGAACTTCTGCAATTAAAAGGTTCCGACTGAAAAATCATATAGTGCACAATGATGCACAATACATTGTGTTTCTTAGGCCATAGTTGGTTTGGCTGTAGAGAGTATGGTTCCGGCTGGCTTAATAAGGGACCGGCTAGAAAATCATCATATAGTGCACAATTATGCACAATGCATCGTGCTACTTGTGCCTTGTGCTTAATAATTTTCCGTTCCAACTTTGATACGGAAAAATTATTTCCAAAATTAGAAAATTTGATTAAACATGATTTCTCAGTAGGCCAGAAAATGATAATTTTGACAAAAATGCTATGTATATATTTTTCCTAATTCCTTTTTCCTAGCTAGGGACAGGAGGTACATTCTAATAAAATGACAAATTTTCGTGATTTTTTTTATTAGAACAAAATAGCGTCACAAAATATTTCTGATTCTAATGAAATTACAAATGATGTTGACAGCAGTTTGTAGTTGTTACACTTGCGTTGCACTTTGCACTCAATTTCTAACATATTTCTCTAAACGCACAACTATTACTTGCAAATCGTAAAACAACTGCAAATTCACTGCAAGATCCATTAACAATCTCTCGCAATAATTATTATAAAAATTTTATATATTTTTTATTAAAGTATTTAGTGTTGAATTTCGTAAGTGATAATTTTGTACTACTTTTCATCTATTTCTCTTAAATCTCACCTATTATTTTCCTCGTTCAAATACATTATAACATGTGTACGTTGCCAGTTGCATTTCAGCTTTTTAACTGATACCGAAGATGAATCGGGACTGACATCTACACTCTACCAGGGACCCTAGTTCTGTTTATCAACGTTTCTCATCATTATTAACGTTTACAAGATTCGGACAGAATTTTACGTTTCATCTATTTCCATTCTTGTTTAAATTCACCATGAACTAAATAAAACATGTTAGTAAACGGTTTCCACGTATACTAACCCGAACTCATCTTCGTTAGAAAATTATGGGTTAGTTGAATCCATGGTTATTTTATAGTGGTTATATCACATTCCAAGTGTGATATAAAGAAATTGTCGTAGCTTATACTTCGGATGAATTCTGAATGAACAACGCCACGCCGTAAATTGACTCAAATGGAAAAAACTGGAATATCTTTCATCATGTTCCCACACAAAAAAAAATATTTTGTTTTGACGTTCAATTTTATCGTTTATTGTTTACACAGAATTCATTAAGTTTTTTGAAATACTTTAATAAATTTCCGAGTTTATGACTACCTAAAAACATTCATATAACTAATACGAAAATGTCAAATTATCACTTTTGTTTTAATTCAATATTTCCCCTCATAATTCATTTGGCAGGGTTGGGTTTGTAGACTATTTTGTTTTGAATTATATCACAAAAAAATTCACAATAGTGATATAAATTCGTGATATAACCACCATAAAATGACCACCCTGATTTTGTTTCTAAGTCAGCGCCTTTAGGTATTTATGAATTACTGACCCATTTTCTGAGCTCGAATCACAACAACTTTTACATTGTTTATGCTCCTGTTTAGCGTGCTCGATGTTGTGATCTAGATGGCGGTGATTGTCTACGTAGAAATAGTTCTGCACAATTTTGCTTGGAAATGAAAAGTTGTTTCCTTCATCGTGCATAACTACGAATTGCTTCCCGGTGTAGAATTACCAGATATGGGCGGATATCCATGGATATGCTGATGCATTTGCCATTTTCATAGAAAATCAAAATTTTAGGACTAAGCTCTGAGAATGTCTCGTTATATCGGTGCTATATACTAGTATTTTGCCATTGCTGATTTAGCTGAGTTTATTCTCCCAGCATATATCTGCTGTGTAATCAATTTAATATTTTTACAATCGTAATAGAATTAGAAAATGTTTCATAAATACAAGTATTAAATAGTCAACTGAAATAAATAATATTTTTGTTATATTTTTAGTCGACAGAGATTGAATCTAGTAAACCAAGAGGTTTCTTCCTTCGCAGTCGTCTTACTGGGTTTGACCATAGACACCTACATGTATCCAGACACAGTAATATTTTTGTCAATGTGTGTATTGAATTTTTTCTTTATTGAATTTGTTTAGTTTCTCTCTATATTTCGAAGTGGAACGTTGTGTTTTAAGGTAATGTCACTGGATTTATTTGAATTATTTAATGTTTTCAATTAATTATTTTAGTGTTGTGTTATTATAATATTACAGTTCGGCTTTTATAAACAAATTCCGTATTTAATGGAATACAATTAGAAAATATGCCTCGAAGATGTTGTGTTGATGGGTGCTTGAGTAATTCGACCCAAAATAAAGAAAACAATAGTGAGACAATTCCGACATTTTCTTTTCCTGTGATTCAAATTTGAAATTTAAATGGATAGCAGCTATTAAAAAGCCAAATTGGGAGCCGTCGAAATACTCGGCGATATGCGTACAACATTTTTTACCAGGTCAAGTGCAAAAAAATTTAATGCTGAGAAACGAAGATACAAATTACCCAATTTCACGATCAAAATTGTTAAATGGGAGCATTCCAACAGTTTTTCCCGGCCAGCCTCATCAACACGAACCGCCAAACAAACGTAAGCCACCAGAAAAGCGACTAGAAGAAATCAATTGTAGAATTGAGAAAAATAATGAAGCTATTCTGCAAGCCGACATGATTAAGGGATATCAGGACGTTCTACAAAATTATAAAGAGAAAATGAACAAAAACATTTTAACAGAGTATAAGATTTTCGAACAAAAAGCTAGTTTGACTTTTTACATAGTTGATGGTGATTTACAAAAAGGATGTAATTTCAAAATAGCGATTTGCAGTGATTTGAAGGTCAATATTTTTACATATAGTGAGTTAGTAACTAAGCAAGATTTAAATTGGATTCTTCCAAATACTTTAAAATTAACACTCTGGTCTCAATTGGAAAATCTGTTGGTAAGATATAAAAATTTTGAAAATATTAATACTTCTAAAGATTGTAACACCCTGTTGGAAAATGCGCTTAACATAATGAATTTGGCTTTAGAAAACATCCCTGACGAATTTTATAACGAGCTGAATTTTTTGACCGATCAAATAAAATTATTATTAATGAAAAGTAAAGTACCTAGATATTCCCAAAATACTATAATAGTTTCCCACCTTTTACATTCGCAGTCTAGTGCAGCCTACAATATTATACGGCAATATTTAACTCTACCACATCCGGAACATATTCGCCACATTTCCACATCTTTAAATGTTTCTCCTAACACAGAAATTTCCAATAATAATTACTTAAAAAACATTGTTGAAACTTTAACCGATAGGGAAAAGAAAGTAATTTTAATGACTGACGATTAATTCGATTACTGAATAATTCAGATTCTTTAGCTAAGACTGTTCAAACTTTTATGGTTAAATCTGCATTTGGAAATTTCAAGGAAGTTGTGAAATTGATACCCGTTAAAACTTGCACAGGGAAAGAACTGCATCAGCTAACAAAAAACATCTTGCAGTATTTATACAATATTGGTTTAGAAGTTTTTGTAATTATGACCGACAATAATAGTATAAATAGAACAATGTTTGAAATGTTTACTGGCAATAAAGATAGTTTCTCATTCCTCCATCCCTGCGATTCTGAACGTCTTGTATTTTGTTGTTATGATTCTGTCCATATTTTTAAAAATATACGCAATAATTGGTTAAATGTTAAAAATTTTGATTATTCATTTGTATACCCAGACTTCGAAACCCGAGAAATTAAATATGCTCGATTTTCCGATTTAAGAGAGCAATATATGAAAGAAATAAGCTTACCTGCTAAAACTGCTTTCAAATTGAACTTTAAATCTATGTATCCAAACAATTTAGAACGCCAAAAAGTTACACTTGTCGATAATGTATTTCACTGCAGCACAATTGCTGCCCTTCTACAAAATAACAAAAATGAAACAGCTGATTTCCTGGAAATAATTAGAAGATGGTGGGATATTTTAAACGTAAAATCGAAATTTAAAGGAACAGCGAAACGAAATGAATATTCCGAACCAATTACAAGCCCTGAAGACAGTAAAATAAAATTTTTAGAAAAAATCATAGAATCGCTTGAAGACTGGCATAACACAGAAAATAATAATGGTAGGTTGTCTCGTGAAACACACACTGCCATGGTTAAATCTACGAAAGCGTTAATAAAGATCTCAGAATACTCATTTAAACAGTTTGGTATAGCTTACATTCTTCTCGGTAAATTTCAATCTGATGACATCGAAAAAAGGTTTAGTAAATACAGATTTTTATCGGGACGGTGTTACAACGTTTCATTTCGAAATATTTCTGAATCCGAAAACGAATTGCGAATTAGGAAAATTTTTCGAAAATCAATTCCATTAAATCTTTTTAAAAATAACGAAAACCTTGAGTACGTAGATGACTCAAATCTGGTTTCAATGTCTGATTACACAAATGTATTAAACTCGGATTATTTAGCGAATGTGGAATTGGATGATATTTCGAATAATTACGTATGCGGTTATGCGGCACACTCAATTTGTAAGAAGATTTCATGTTCCGATTGCCAGTTTGTGTTCATTAAAGAAAAAGGGATTAAAATTCATGAGACTTATTTCGATTATATGCAAAGAGGCTTGGTTCAACCAACTCAGGTGGTGCAACAGCTATTTTTCCATATGTGCGCAATTTTCCAAGAAATTATTCGTAATGGTGAAATGAAAACAAAATTTTTCTGCGAAACAAGTCAAAGAAAAATTTTACATTGCCTTACTTTAAATAGCGTTCAGCAAGAAAATTTTTATATCGACACCAATAGAGTTTGCAATTGCGGACAAACAAATATTAACATTTTCAAAATGTTATTATTTCCCATGGCAAACGAATGACTGGATGATATCGATATTGGTTTTCTTTGTACAACCCCAGAACTAAATACCGTAAGTCCACCCAGGTTCTAAAAATTGATGGTGTAGTAGCAATTTATTATGTAAAGTTAGCTAAGAATTTCTTCCTGACAAATAATCCATCGTTTTGTATTTAATGTTTAACCACAGAGAAATCACAATCAGAGACCTAAACGAAAGGAAAATTCATTGATAAATCAAATTTTCGCTAATGGAAAAAAATCTCTAGCGGCTGTTTATAGAAATACTTAGCTAAAACTCAAACCCTATTTTGGTATATTTGCTCAATATACAGTGTTGGGGAAAAAAATTGGACAAACATATTTTATTGCAAATTGGAGTATTTTTTTGCTAAAATTACAAAACTTTTGAAAGCAATTGGCTTATTGTTTCATTTTAAATAGCAAGTAATGGAACAAATTATAACACCTATTTTTTATTTTTTTTTTGTTTTTTATTGATTTATAGAAGTTTTATCTTTAATATTAATATTTTGTTGGACCGGCTTTTGTTTTTATTACGCCGGTACAACCCCGCAATTGATGCGCAAAAAAATTGGCCAAGCAATTATTTTATTTTACGCCTACCGTTCTTGGCCGTCATTAGGGTGCGGATGTTTTATTGCCTGTAATTAATTTTGAGTATAAATAGTGCATATTCTGTAATATTAAGTTATTCTGAAAGTGATCCTAGTCAAATAAAGAATAAAGTGCAATTTTATTTTTAAAAAAATGTGAAAAGTTAGTAAGCAGTGTAAAAGCAATATGTTGATTTTGGCGCGAGATAGTCGCAATGTTAGTCTCCCCTATCGTTGGCAGTGCCACCTTGTGATACTCCTGCATATATTTTCTTGATTTCTGAGTATTCGTTATATAGATATGTAAGATTTTGGCATTTCTTAAAGCTACTTAGTAAGTCTTTGTAATTTATATTCCAAGCCTTTATGTCATACTCTGCTACATCCAAGAAGATACTTGAACACACTTTCTTATTTGCAAGTACAACTTCAAACATGTTTGTAATTCTATGTACTTGTTCTATTGTTGAATGGTGT
The DNA here is from genome assembly GCA_963691935.1 of Nephrotoma guestfalica. Lineage (NCBI taxonomy): Eukaryota > Metazoa > Arthropoda > Insecta > Diptera > Tipulidae > Nephrotoma > Nephrotoma guestfalica. The sequence goes on along the minus strand of OY829913.1, from coordinate 136,913,396 downwards.
TCTCTGAAGCCAAACGTGAAGGAATAAGATTTCTTTCTTCTATTATTGGTTTAATTCTTTTTACTGGTGATAGAGGCTGGAACGTGTTCTCGAGGTGGGTTACAAACAACGATTTTTTTTAATTTGCACTTACCCAATTTCATTTTTAACTGGTGGAATTTGTAGTTAGATTGTTTCAAACTTCTTGTCGCTTTTCAAAGGGATATTTGGTATCCTTTTCCCCAGTAAGGCCGCTTAGGTATTTATGAATGGATTCGTTCTTGATTTCTTTAATTAGCAACTTTAGTTTATTGAGCAAAAAATTTAGTTGTTTTGTACTCTGGCGCTCGACTTCTTTGTCAGGCCTTTCTTGCTTTTCGTTTTGCTGCAATCAGTTCCCTAACTTCCAGAGGATAAATAGTATTTCGTCGCATTTCATTTGAATTTGAGGATGTATCCCACGCAGCTGCTTGTATAATGTTGCTGAGTTGTTCTAGTTCTTCTTCTAGCTGTATCAGATTTAGCCTATTATTTTTTTACTAATCATTTGGTTTTGCGGATTTTCTTTAGAGGTTCATGAGTTTTCAATAAAGTTAAGTGTCATGCCCCAGTTTAAATACACAGTTAGGTAAAATATTTTCGAAAATTGGATTTGGCTAGAACATAATAACGATCAAATTACCTTCTCAAAAACTGAAAAATATGACTATAAGCCATTTTTGAAATAAAAATTGTAAATGGTTGTTGTGATCCAAGACACATCTAGAAAACGTATCATGGAGATCCGCATTTTTCTTTTTGATATTACTTGTTCGGTAAATTCACCAATTTGTTACAACCACACTCTGCATTTCGAAATTTATTGTTTAGTTTTTGCCCCATTGCATTTTTCCGATCAATAGTATTTACAGAATTTAAAATAAGTGAATATCGCAACACCTACTACCACTAACATGCCAGCTCCTACAGGTTCAATTTTTAGTATCAAAGAACTAAGGTGTCCATTAAATTGAGGTTTGTAAATTGTTTGTGTTGCTTATAAAGTATAATTAGGAAAGAGGATCGGTTAGTTCTTCCGAAATGCGATTGCCATTCATTGTGCAGTGAAACTTTTCGGATTTTTTGTAATGTTGATCCTAAGCCTACTCAATGGCCTAAGAATAAGAATTTGTTTATCACACGTAAATGGCAATTACATCTAAAGACTCTAGGAACCGGTGCAGAAAATAGTTGTAAGTTGGTGTTTTCTTGTCACTACTGTCAGCGATTAGGAAATCGTTTACATTTACGTAAATTACTATAAAATTTTAGTATCCATCCAAAACTCTAATGAGCGATTCACTCCCCCAATGTTAATACAAACCGCAGATTTTTTTTATTAAATCTATTTATTTAAATTGAAAATTAAAACGTTACTTTTCTTACAATAGATTATCAGATTACACATTACAATGAATTTAAAAAAGTCCGAGCCAATAATTATACAATTTTTTTAGTATCTTCCTTTGCGATCACGAGATCTTTCCCTCGATCGTTCTTTGCGTTCATTGCCACGACTGCGTGAACGGCGTCTGTCACGCGAGCGATCCCGTCCTCGTGAACGTGGCGATCTTGATCGAGAACGTGATCGTCCGCGGCGACGTGAATATAAATATCGGCGTAACTCACGTGAAATTGGTTTCAAATGCATGAAATTACAGAATCCGGAGCGTGTACATTCGCCCATTTCATATTGGCGACAGCATGCTTCTCGGAAATCAGTAACCGGTGACAATTCTGCATAGACCGGTCGACCACCAAACCACCGATTATTCAAATCTTTCGCTGCGCGCTCAGCATCTTCTTCGCGGCGAAACTTTATATAGACATTTCCGACTAGGTGATCTCCCAAATTATCGCAAACATTCATCTCTTCAATTTCACCATACTTGTCTTCGCATTCGACAAACACATCTTCAAAAAAATTATCGTAATGCTCTTGCATCTCCTCATCGGATACATTTGCGACCACTGAAAATAATATGTACTTGTTATTCTAAGGCCTCATCGTACTTTGATAATCAGCCAAACACAGTTAACTACTTACAATGACTACCGTCCGCCGACTTAGCCGAATTTTGTGGGTTCACGTATAAATTTTGTAAAAGTACCGTTTGCGAAAATGTTGGTTTATTGTGTATACGAGAACATCGGTCACCGTGTCGACAAGCCCCAATTTTAAAATAAAATGAGCAATTTACCCTAAAAGTATAAACATAAATTTTAGTTAAATTCGAAGATGCGGCCTAGGCCGACTATTAACGAAACGTATTACTTCACACATACTTATCTTTCTCGGTACCGAAAATAGACGCTAAATATTCTGCCATTTTGATTAAGATGACTTTTGTTTAGTTACTTCAATACAAATTTATATTAGTGTTATTAAAACGATTTAATTATTTTAAAAAGAAATGTAACCATCCAAAATGAGGATGCCATTAAATGTCAAAATTTACTATAAACATGTTTATATTAGTGCTGCCCTCGTGAATTTAATTTTTATAGCGTAATGAAGTGTATCACAATCTATTAATAGCCGTTTTCGAAATAGCCCATTCCGCCATTCCACACAATGATTCTTTCGTCGTGATTCTTTCCTCGTTTCCTTCCCCTTTAACAATAAACGGTTGCTAATTTCAAATGATTTTGCGGCGCTAAATACAGCTAAAGCAAAAGATTTATTTGTCGACAAAATACACCACATGGTAAATTTTGGTTAATTTTAATTTTTTAATGTTGGTAACAAAAGTTACTCATGTAGGTGGACAATCCAAAACGTAAGATTACATTTCGCGTGTGAACATTTATATTCAGCAAAATTCAATGGCGTATTTTTGGCAGATACGACATTTTTGTTGCTTCTTTTTGTACAATTTGTACTTTAATAATTAGTAATTTAATTTTTCTGATACTTCTAATTTAATACAAAAAACAACAAAAACTAAATTACCCCAAAACTTATTCTACGTGTTCGGAAATAGATTTGGTAATTTATTGTCAGCAAGTTACCCAAAAGCTACCATAAGTTATTTCCGAAAACAGCTTAAAGGGCGTCATAAACTATATCCAGTAAACCATGGTATTTAAATTTGAGAAGGTATAATCATAGAGAAATCAGTATCAGAGACCTAAACGAAAGGAAAATTCATAGTTAAATTAAATTTTCGATGTAAATGGAAAAATATCTCTAGCGGCTGTTTATAGAAATGCTTAGCTAAAACTCAAACCTTATTTTGGTTTATTTGCTCAATATACAAATTTCTCGCTCAACATATTATTATATTATATTATATTATTATTTCAATACACGCACATACAAATAAAAAATATTATATTTGTTTGTACAGTATAACACTCAAATTATTCTTCAAAATTTGTTTTTTATTTTTATTCTACTAGGAAAGTAGTGTACTCGGTGTGTTTGGGTATATTTAATTTAGGGGGCACTCTTGGGTATATTTAATTTAATTTGGAAGATGTGCTATTATATTTCACAGTATTTCTTTTGTTCAAATTTCTGCCTTTGTACTTGTTCTATTATTCCATGAACTCTTAATCCAAACTAATGACCCGTTATAATCTTTTGGTCTTGCACAATTGGTTTAAGTTTTTTTAAGCTTTTCTTTCAAAGAGTTGTGAAAGAGTTAGCTATTTAATATTATTTCATTTGTTATTTAATGATTTCCGCTAGTTAAAAAACGAAGTGTTAAATATTTCTGTTCTTATCAGAAATTTGTAGTTGATGGGTTTGACTACAAATTGAAAAAGGCCACAACTTCTTAGTTGATGTGGATTTCGAGATTGTTAAATGATTTATTTAAGTAAAAAAAATGTTTGATTTTAACTGAAAAGCAGAAAATAACTAAAATATTTCGTCAACTATATTTATTAAAATAATTAAAAAAACGAAATGACATGTTTTTGTCGTCAAGTGACGTCACATAACATGCGCAATATTATACCTTCTCAAATTTATATACCATGTCAGTAAACGTAACTCAACTAGTTTTTTAAATTACATGCACGCGACTTTTCGCACTCACCCACACCGTTTTGTATAAAATAGAATAGAGTGAGAAGATACAAACTTCGTTTCTTTCTCTTTTATCAACAAAACCGGTTTTTTGCGGCACAAAAAAGTGGTTTTATAGGTAAAGGGGAAAGAAACTAAATTTGATTCCGCAATTATGACTCCTCGTGTGGAAGCACATATCTCGTATTCTCGCCGCAATGTATGTAGTAAATAAAATATGGCGCAGCTACATCTTCGAGGTGTGAGTGTTTATAAGTTAGTGGGTGTTTTATTAAAATAGTGTTTTGTGGAGTAAATAATTTATTAATTAATATTTATAATATTTTATTAATATTAATATTTATTAATTATTAATTTTTATTAATTATAAAATCAAAATTCACATGATCAACATAGCAATTGCGAGTAGTACGAAAAAGATTAGTGAATAAATTCAAGCTCCAAAATCAAAAAATTAAAATTAATAAAATAAATTGTGAATATCAAAATGTTTAATAGGTTAATTGCAATTTTTTTAGGTGAATTTTGATCAAGAATCAATTATTTCTAAATATCAGCAAATTTGTATTAAATAAAACTTTCTTTTATCATATTAAATATTAATTATATTATTAATGCTTCTTAAATAAATATATAGTTAGACTTGATAATAAAATATTTGAGTTTTACTTATAAGGTTAAGAACCACTTCTAAAGTACTTACACGGAAGTACACACATCAAAAGTGTAAATGGAACACATGGTTTATAGGTTGTCATTGCCTTGAATTTGGTTTTTTGTTTTTTGTTTCTAGAAGATACATCGATTGCACATACAATATCAAAAAAAATTCAGGAATAACGGCAAAAATGGTTATTGCATTATTATAATGGAAGAAAAACATAAATTTATGAATTTTGCCAATTCAGAATTTTTTTATTTCTTTTTAATTCATATAATTAGAACAGTTAGTTTTGTTTCCTAATAACTGGTGTTGCCTTCTCTTGCATTTATGACAGATTTGCATCTTCTGGGCATCGAGGTAATCAACGTATCGAAGCTGCCTTGTGTAATTTATCTCCAGTGATCTTGAAGGAGATTGAATAGTTGCGCTCGCGTTGTTATTGATGCTAAATGTAGCAGAATGCTTCGATGAAGCTGATCCCATGCGTATTCAATCGGTTTTAGATCCGGGGATGGTGCTGGCCATAGTAACACATGGATTTCTTGTGCTTCCAACTAGTCGGTTGTGATTCTTGCTGTGTGGCCTTGCTTTGTCCTGCATTAAGATGAATTCTGGTCCGATTTTTGTTGATAATGGAAGCACGACAGGTTCCAGTATCTCATTGATGGGACTGGCTACCGATAAGGAACCTCCATTTCATTATAAGTTAGATTACGTTAGATTTCTACAGTAAATTTTAAATTTCACAATTTTAAAATCACTATGTTAGGATCTAACACTGAATAAAGTCTAAGGCAACAAGTCAACTCAAATAGGCTAAAACAATTTTTTCAATAATACAATAACCGTTTTTACCTTTATCCCTAAAATTTTTTTGATATTGTATGCGCAATCGATGTATTTTCTAGAAACAAAAACCAAAACAAAAGTCAAACCAAATTCAAGGCAAAGGCAACCTGAAAACCATGTGTTCTATTATCCATTTACACTTTCGATGTGAGTAGTTTAGAAGAAAGAAGTTCCATTTTTATGTGGAAAACTTGACAATTATAAAGAGACAGGTATTGTTTTTTTGTAGTAAGAGTAAAATAGAAAGCTAAATATATTTTTTTTTTCAAACTGGTGTACTACTACAACATTGTTACAACATTGCCAACCAGGCAAAAATAAAAACTTAAAAATTAAAAAGAACAATTTTGATGATACCAATTTTCTTCCATTTTTTGACATTTCAAAGTGCATACAATATATCAGAAACTTTGCATCAAAATTGAGCATAAAAAACCGCCCAACCAGCAATTCTAGCAGTTTAGAATTATGTCGTAATACTTTTTATTTGTTATCTTCAACTTTTTTTTTATCAATTAAAGGCAAAATTAATATTTTTAAATGAATTCAACAAAAAATATTTTATTGTAAAACTATTTGAAGTGATTTGATAACGGTTTCAAACAATTTTTAATATTTTTTTTGGTACACAAAATGTTTGTTTACCAACAAAATGTCCATGGCATTTGAAAAATTGTGTTGTCTCTTTCTCTGATGTTGTTTCTGTCCTTATCGCCGTTTACTTTTTTAATTGCACTTTTTTCAAGCCAGTGTCATAATACCATAAGATATTTGTTCTTTATTTATTTATATCTCGTACATGTGGCAGAAAAGTAAATTTTCACTCATCTGAGCATAAACTTTGTTTATTTATTTATTTATTCACGAACATATAGTCCAGTTGTATAAAATTATTAACAATTTTAACAATTTCAATCATACACCACATTGTGAGCATGAGAGTTCATTTGTAATGAGGCGTGTAATTCAAATTTCTTGCAATTCATATTGCCTTGTTACTAGTTTGTTTGTTGGTGGCTCTCGGTCATTGCTCAAAGCTAAATCATCTTGGCTGCATTTAATTTCGATCTGACCCAAAATTAGAGCAAAATTATTTTATAGGAAAAAAAACAGAATTACTCAAACCTGTCTGTTCGACGTGAAAGTCAAAAGCTATTTACTAATACATCCCTATATGTATACCTGCGGGAGCGAGTGCAATGTATTAGAGCCGCACTTTTTCCACAACTATAATCGCACAGTGCAGAACGGCTGTATGACAACATTTTCATTTTTATAGTGGTTTTTGCGGTGTATTGGCTCAAAAAGTCTTCTGCAAAATTTTACATAGATATATTTCTTTTCTTGTCTCTCATGTGCAAAAAGTCAATGTTATATATCTCTTTCATTTTACAGAAGAATAATGTTGGTTGCATGTAAATGGGCTATAAGCTAGCAACAAATAAATTATCGCGAACAATGCGCAAATGCCAAAATTTGTTGTTATCGAAGATTTATTGAAAATTCAGTAGATGGAACTCGTGAAGCTCCAACCATCAATATTATACGGTGATCATCAAATTAAAGACATTATAGCGGAAAATGGTAAAATTCTGAATCAAAACTAACTTGAAAATGACAAACAATTTATCAAAATAAACAAAGTTTATGCTCAGGTGACTGAAAATTTATTTTTCCGCTACATGTACGAGATATAAATAAATAAAATCAAAACAAACTCTTGGAAAAAAATGTCTATAGCAATTGTATAAAAGTGATTTTTCGTGTTTACATTATTTGGACCTGCATACATCCAACGCGTTTTTTATTCGCCTTCAACTTGGCCGCATGCATATATACGCAATGACTCGACTCAGCAAACACGATAGCTCAAGTACATAATTTAAAATTGGATAGTTGCTATAAAAATTGTTTGTCATTAGCACTGGCAACCCCAATTTCTTTATGAATGGTAGTCAATGGTAGCTAGAGTATTCTAGAGCCTTCTGACTTTTGTCGAACAAGAACAAATACATCAAAAACGATAGTCTTCAGTAGTTTATTGTGTTAATAAAACATTTTTGTAATTACCGTATTATCTTCAACTTTAAAAATATCAAAGAATTATTTTAAAATCCTAATAATTTGACATTATAACAAAAAAGGAATGGCAGAGGTAAATTTTATTATATTATTTTACGATTTGATAAAAGTGGGGTTACGTCCCATACAAAAATATAATGTCATGTATTTTCATTAATTTTGTTTTTTCGTTTCCTTTCAACTTTGGGGCCCGTCTCAAAGATCAATGAACTCAAAGAAAAAGGAAATAATGCACTAGCTGCTGGAAATTTTGACGAGGCAATCAAATGCTACTCTGATGCAATTAATTTTGATAATTCCAACCATGTGCTGTATAGTAATCGCTCGGCGGCTTATGTGAAGGCCGGCAAGTTTGAGGATGCACTAAGGGATGCAGAACGCACAGTACAAATTCAACCAAGTTGGGCTAAAGGTTATTCAAGAAAGGGGGCCGCCCTAATCGGATTACAAAAGTATCAAGAAGCACAAGATGCTCTTAAGAAAGGTATGTATCCAGAACATTCCACTTATATTAATTATTCGCCTACGTACAGATTAAGTACATGGGTACTCCCATATAAATTCGTCCCGTCTTAGAATTGGGTAATTATAATGCAAGGTAGATGGATAGAAATTTTTGCACGACTGATTTTGCTTGAAGCTCGTTTTGAATGAAAATATATTTTAATTTTTTAACAGCAGAGTCAATGTTTTTTATGAACTTTGTATATTTTAGGCTTAGAACTCGAACCCGAAAACCAAACAATTCAACAAGCACTTCAAGAGGCTGAAATTATGAACTTGATATTTAATAAGGGACAGCCAATGGACATTGATCCACAATCCCCGCCTACCGCTAGTAAAGCAAAATCTGCACATCAAAAATCATCACCACCACCACCTCAAGAAAAGGATCCGGATGCAGATTTACCGGAAAACAAACGTTTAGCAAAAAGGGAAAAAATGCTAGGTAATGATTTCTATAAAAAGAAGCAATTCGACGAGGCAATTGAACATTATCAAAAGGCTATCGAACATGATCCATCTGACGTAACATTCTACAGTAATATTGCCGCGGTATATTTTGAACAAAAAGAATTCCTAAAATGTATAGCTGAATGTGAGAAAGGTATCGATATTGGTCGTGAAAATAGAGCTGATTACAAATTAATAGCAAAAGCTCTAGCTCGCATTGGTAATTCGTACAAGAAACTAGAAGACTGGAAATCGGCTAAAGTTTATTTTGAAAAGTCAATGTCTGAGCACCGTACACCCGAAGTGAATGCGTTACTGAGCGAAATGGGAAAGAAAATCCGAGAAGCAGAGAGAACGTCTTATATTGATCCAGTTAAAGCGGAAGAAGAAAAGGAAAAAGGTAACGAATTATTTAAGAACGGTGATTTTCAGTCAGCTATCAAGCATTACACTGAAGCGATCAAACGTAATCCAGATGATCCGAAGTTGTACAGTAATCGCGCTGCTTGCTATACAAAGTTGGCCGCATTCGATTTGGGCCTGAAAGATTGTGAGAAATGTATTGAATTGGACAGTCAGTTCATAAAAGGTTATGTTCGAAAAGGTAAAATTTTGCAAGGAATGCAACAAGGTGGTAAAGCATTATCTGCTTATCAAAAAGCCTTGGAAATTGATCCAGCAAATGCAGAGGCCTTAGAGGGATTTCGTGCATGCACAATAGGTTTAGGTTCTGGTAATCATTCGGAGGAAGCAATTCAAAACGCTATGACGGATCCTGAATTGCAGGCTATTTTGAAAGATCCAGCAATGCGAATAATTTTGCATCAAATGTCAAATGATCCAAAAGCTGTATTCGAGTAAGTATCCGCATTTTATAGTGTACATATATATAATTAAATACTTTATTATTTTAAATATTTTTCCGTTGCAGACATCTAAAGAATCCAGAAGTTGCGAATAAAATTCAAAAATTAATCGGTCATGGAATAATTCAAATCAAATAGAAAAATTACGTTAAAACTACAAATAAAAATTAGTTGCTTAAATAAATAATTCAATATTCATTTTTCCCTTAATTATACATACATTAATTAATAATTATTATGATATAGTTTTTTATTTTATAAAAGAAAATCGGTATGCTTTAAGAACTCTCGTTATTCCAACCACATGAATTATACATACACATTATTTGAAAGGCAAATAAAGAATAAATTTAAATTTTTAATTTATTATTCGCTTTTTAACGCAAAGTGTAAGATGTTTTAAACGAGTTAAAGGTGAACAAATTCATATAAATAGGTTTTATGTTAACTATAAATTTTATATTTCATCATAATTCGCCTAAATACATATTAAGTACAATCTTAAATTATTTTATAATTAACGCCAAATATAATACAAATGATAGAGCGTTTTACTCGTTCGTCTTTAGGTGCTACTTTACCTAGAAACGGTAGATGTACCATGCGCCAAAAGTGGTCAAAACTTGCAATTGAAATTGCCTAACAAATTTGGCTATATAATACAAAGTAATTTAAGATTTTTAATTTTGCAAGAAAAAATTTCGACTGATCTAATTATCCTTAACGCATAGTTAGTACTCAGTTCAGTTTCACGTGAAATTTTCATACGTTTCTACCAAAGTGAAATTTTATAATGAAAAATGAGTTTTAATTTTGTAGTATTATCACAGAGAATAGTAGAATCACTTCTTCTCTGTGGTATTATTGCGAAAAAGTCAAGGCGTCTTTATGGTTGCGCCCGTTCGTTAAAACAATTATGCCCCTATTATGGTTTTCGCCTACGCGTCACTAGGCGACGATGAGTCGCCGTATTTATATTTTGGTATTATGATTCTCGCCGTGAGAGCGATGTGAGAGAGTGATGTGTAAAAAACGATCGCCTAAAATTTTTAGGTGATGAATGTGATGTAGTACGAATAAAGTTTTTGAAGGTTACAGGACAAATAAAAAATAATGGCTACCAGCGATAATGTAAGTTTTTTTCAATAATTTTTACGCTTATAAATAATTTGTTTACCAATTTTATATATATATTATATATATAAATATAAATAAATATATATATATATATATATATATATATATATATATATATATATATTGCCCCTATTATGGTTTTCGCCTACGCGTCACTAGGCGACGGTGAGTCGCCGTATATATATTTTTGTATTATGATTCTCGCCGTGAGAGCGATGTGAGAGAGTGATGTGTAAAAAACGATCGCCTAAAATTTGTAGGTGATGAATGTAATGTAGTACGAATAAAGTGTTTGAAGGTTACAGGACAAACAAGAACAAATAACAACCAAAAATAATGCGGCGACACATACTCTCTCTCGCCAAAATAAAGGTGAGAACCATAATACTAAAATATTGCTCACACGAATCTAAGTATCACGGCGAAAGAGTGGTGAAGCGATGGTGAGGCGAGAACCATAATAGGGGCATATATATATATATATATATATATATATATTTATATTTATATATATAATATACATATATATAAAATTGGTAAACAAATTATTTATAAGCGTAAAAATTATTGAAAAAAACTTACATTATCGCTGGTAGCCATTATTTTTTATTTGTCCTGTAACCTTCAAAAACTTTATTCGTACTACATCATATTCATCACCTAAAAATTTTAGGCGATCGTTTTTTACACATCACTCTCTCACATCGCTCTCACGGCGAGAATCATAATACCAAGAACAAATAACGACCAAAAATAATGCGGCGACACATACTCTCTCGCCAAAATAAAGGTGAGAACCATAATACTAAAATATTGCTCACACGAATCTAATACCAAATTCGTTTGCTTTTACAACAACAATTTGACCGGATTTTATGTAAACGAATATGAAAGAAATTTGATCGACTTTTGAAGTAATATTTGTGAAAAGAAAGACAAAAAATTGTTTATTATAAATGGCGGGTTTATCATTTCAGCTTGTTAGCATCGGTATAATAAAAAAATATATAGCAAAGAATTAAAATGTTCAATATAGTGTCTCCCATTTCTCAATTTAATTAATTTATTTATCAATAATTTTCAATTAAAAGCATAAGGAATTATATAATTTCGCACATAAACACAACATTTTAGTACACAAGATATTTCGAAAATACGTCTCACAAACAAAATTACAAATTAGCCTTAAAATTTTAATAAATCTATTAAAAGCAAAAACACACAAGATATTTTGAAAATACGTCGCACAAAATTACAAATTATCCATACAATTTTAATAAATTTATTAAAATTAATTTAAAATTTATTAATTTAAAACTGAATTGTACAAATGGCGCGGGGTCTTTGTTTTGATGTTATATTTTGACGTTTACTTTTGTATATATGTATGCGTAAAAATCTGACAAAATATCAAGATTTTTTAAAATTGATCTAGGCAATTTGTTAGATCAAGATTTTTGTGTGAAAAAAATTTGTAATGTCAAAAATGTTGATCTGACAGCTGAATCCGATCAAATCTTTTTGATCTGACAGTTCGAACGAATTTAGTGTAAGTATCACGGCGAAAGAGTGGTGAAGCGATGGTGAGGCGAGAACCATAATAGGGGCATTAATTTCGACAATGCAGAAAAAACGTCATTTTGGGGCAATATGATTGGTCGAAAAAATTTGTTTGAACAACGAACGCAACATAAAGGCGCTTTCAAATGTGTTCATTACATCAAAGATGGAGCGCATAAACTCTCCGAAAAGAATAGAAAACAGTGGTGAAAAAAAATTGAGCATCCACTCTTCTCACTGCCGTTATAATAATGGCCGTGACAACATAAAAAATATCGTTTAGTGTTAGTGAAAGGCCACAGAATATTATCCAGAAGCGCCATTGAATAGACCAAGAAAAAATTACCTATCGACCATTTTCCAACCTTTTTTAACGACTCTCAACTAATTATTTTAATAAAATTTAGCCACTGAACATTATTGAAAAATCACACTGCTAGATTTATTTGCTAATTGTCAACAAAAAAAAATTGACATTTGTATTGTAAAGAGATTTTTACTCGAATCAAGGTGAGTTATTGAGTTGTGGTTGCGAGTACTCAACTCAACTCGTAAACACCAATTTAGAAGTCGTATTACGCATTAAATTAAAATTATTAGGTCGTATATAGCTATAAGTGCTAGTTGACCTAAATAAACGAAATATATATAATAAAAAAAGGTGAGTTATCCAAACAAAATTTTTTAAATATATTTTTTTGTATACACATATAATCATAATATTAAGATCGATGAATAATATATGTTTATATAACTAAAAGTGTTAATTTTTTGTGTTCTTTATTAAATAAAATTGTGTAATTTTAGTATTTTTTGTGATGAATTTCGGTAAATGTGAAGAGTTAACAACACCGTACGAACTTTTACAAATGAGTAGTGAGATTTTTAAGGATATGGTTGTATCAACAGGACCTACAGAATTATAACTACTGGAAAGATAGATAGTGCCTTAAAATATAAACCGACACTGATGAAATAAAATTACAACTAAGCTATGAAGCCGGTATCGGAATGATAAAGGTCATTTGCAGAATTTATTTCAGTAAGTTTTATCATTTCAAACATTTTTGTAATAATCTAAACAAAATTCAATTTACAGGACCTGCTGAGGAACCAAGCGCACATTTTAGTGGAAAAAAATATCCGATATAATTTTTTCCGTTTAAATCAAAATGTATGTATGCAGCAAAAACTGCTTTGTGCATGCAACCCACATAAAAACTGACTAAATTTAGACAAAATTATTCATTATGTTTCCATGTTAAATAATATTGGAAATGTGTAAAAGCAAAAAATCAAATTATAAAAATAGATCGTATGAATTGCCAATATAAGCGTAATCGTTAATTTTGTTAATAGAATTTGAACAGGATTTTATATGTAGCATTTCAAAAATAGATCTTTTCCTGAAATTTGGTTGTTTTTCTAAAATGTTTACATCTTCCAAAATAATGTTATGCACTTTTTTCAATCCAGTTGTATAATACCATTACATGACAATTACTCACGTGTTATATAACAACAAAAACAGATACATGTTGATGTCGTTTGGAGATGGACCAAACATTTTTGGAATTGCTGTTCGAAATGGCATAAAACTTTAATTTACTTTATGAATTATTAATAAATATTATTATACATTGCTGGAAATTAAAATTTGAATTAACTATTTTCTAGTTAATTATCTATTTTAAAATATAATGGCGCCGTAATATTTAATGTACAAGCCCCGCCTCTTTTAAAGCACGTGCGCACTCACACATGCACAAGTTTTACTCAAATTCATCATTTGTCCGACTTTAGCGACAACCTTCATAGGAAATATTTAAATATTTCGGACACTTTTACTGACAAAAGTCGGTGATAATTTCATCAAAATGTCAGGAAAATGCAGAAATTTTCGGAAATAAAAATACTTGGATATAAACCCAAAATGTCCAAGCTTTTCCGACTATTACGTCTTATTTTCGGAAAAAATCTAGTACATTAATATTTTTTTCCGTTTTGTTATACTTGGGAAGCGTACAAAATCTATAGTTGAATTAAAAAAATGATTCTTTATAAAGGAATTTCATACATTTTTGTATATCGGAAGGAAAAATAGTTAAATTAAGATAATTTAATACGCGATTGCACATGTTATTTTTAGGAAATGTTCAAAAATTATACTCAAATATTTTATAATAGAGCACTTATCGTATAATATTTTCGAAAACTAAAGAAACTAATAAAATAACTTGATCCTGTTCATTGCAAAAATAATATTAAGTATTTTAGTCATTTTAGGAATATAACATTTATTGTGAAACATTAAAAGTGAAGATTCTTAATTTTTTTTAAAATAATTTATAGGCTAAATTTTGTTGATAGTAAAATTTCCCCTAACGTATTTATGGTAGAGCATTTTTTACAAAAATTAAGGAAAATAATATAATTAAATAATTTTGTTCATCATGTCAAAATTTCTCCAATGTTTTCTACTGTAGAAAAGAAATATTTTGTCTTAGTTCCTCTCATGTAGATTATTTATCTTTTTAATTTAGATAATAATAATAATGTTTTATTACAAATGTATAAGCCTTAGCTTTTGTACATTAACATATTTACAATTTAATACAATAAATGAATGAAAAAAACAACAATAATAATTATGTAGCATATTAAAAACTATGGTAATAATATATACAGAAATATATACAACAATAAATGATACAAAATGTTTACAAATATGTACAATTTAACAATAGCAAAAATTATTTATCCGCTATTAAATTAAATATAACTTTTTTTAAATTATTAACATAGGTTATTTTTTTACCGCAGATGGTAAACTGTTCCAAGTGACAATCGCATTTGTTAAACCCGAATTATTATAATCATTAGTTCTGTTAACGGGTAAATTAATATTTTTTGTTCGTAATGACTGAGAGAAATTTAATTTATCATTCAAGTACAATGGACATCCTGATTTAATTATTCGAAAAATAAATAGAGCAGTCCTATAACGATAAAACTCAAACAAGTCACAACCAAGAATCGAATGTTTAAACTCAGAAACGTGATCAAATTTCTTTAGGTCATTAACATAACGTACACAATTGTTAAAAGTAACCTGAAGCAAACGTTTTGACGAACTGTCACAATTTGAAAATATTGCATCACAATATGAGAAAATTGGTATAACCAAACTTTTGAAGTATATCCGTAAGCCAACTGGACAATTTTTTTTTATTAACCTTAGCGAGTATAAACTATAATTAACTCGCTGACACAACGAACTTACATGATCATTCCAAGTTAACTTTGAATTCATGATTAGACCTAGATTATTAACATTAGGAACAAATAAAATAGTATCATTGTTTAAAAAAAGTTCAGGTACAATATTATGGGAGCCATTTTTCGAGAAAAATAATGCTATACTTTTAGTTGGATTTATGGTAAGTGCATTATATTTGAACCATAGCGAAACATTGTTAAGATCGTCATTCAGATGTCTCACAATTTCATATATATTCAACAAGTCACCGCTAATATATAATTGCAAATCATCAGCATAAGAATGATAATGATAATTTAAAATAGATCAAAAATTTGTCTTTTTGTTTAAAATTTTGCTATTAATTTAACTTGTTATCAGCGATGTATATGTTTCTTAAATTAAAGAAGTCAACGAAGGAAGGAAAAACCAATAAAATTGAAAATACAAAAAATTATATAATTGTTCATACATTGCACAGCAAATTAAATTCTCAGAAACCGATATTTCTTTACTCTCGGATTCTTTTCTATCTGTCGTTTTTCATACAATCGGACAAAATGGGGCATTTACATACATGCAGAAAATTGTTTTCTTCTGCAAATTTTTCCAGGTAAATAAGAAGTATTCGTTATATAAAAATATCCAATATGCGAGAAAGAAATAATTTTTGTATAGCATTATTATTAATTTATTTTTAATCAATTCAAATGAGAAATTTACATTTCTAGCTATGACGTCTGTTTTTATTATGAATCCTTAACATTTATGAATATAAAATATTTTTTTTTGTTAATTTTAAAATTGTTGCCATAAAAATACCTGGATCGAATATATTTTATGCCAAAATTTTCATTTTTATAGTGGTTTTGGCGGTGTAGTGGCTCAAAAAGTTTTCTGCAAAAAA
Organism: Nephrotoma guestfalica; assembly: GCA_963691935.1. Lineage (NCBI taxonomy): Eukaryota > Metazoa > Arthropoda > Insecta > Diptera > Tipulidae > Nephrotoma > Nephrotoma guestfalica. The sequence continues at coordinate 136,897,064 of OY829913.1, read as the reverse complement.
TTGTTACGATATTTAATTTCTTGTGCAAAAAGTCACTGTTATATCTCTTTCATTTTAAATCCAAAATTGTATTCAATAATCGACAGAAGAACCCAGAAAGCTAACTTTCGGTCGACAATGTGCATGTATGCATGTCCGGGCCGTACGATATATTTTCTATGTCAAAACTCGTGCGAAGGTAGCTACTTTTGAAAATCACGAATCGTACAAAAAATGTTCAGTGGTTGTTAAATAACGGGATGAGAAAAAGTACTATTTCTTATAAAGTTGTAATAAAATAGTGTGTGTCGTGACAAGATAATCGAATTTTTTTATTTTTGGTCTAGTTAAAATTTTTTTTCTGTTTTCTTTAGTTTATTTTATAATTTTCATTTTAAATTACGATCTAACTTCTAGATTTAAAAATAATAAAAAAGTGTATTTTGTATATAAACTATAAAAATAATTATAAACATGTAGTTGGATAAGAACACTGAATAATCGAACGAAAAAACGCAGGAATTGAGAACGATCATTTTTTGTCAGATATATTTGGTCCCCAATGTGGGACCCAATATTTGTGAATTGCAAACAAATCAAAAGACAATCTTTAAATTTAACAAATCATTTGTTTATTATTTATAACACTGTGTTGCATAGAGAGTTCGAACCGTTGTGTTTGAAGCTCTCGTGAACGTTTTGGATGGAACTATGAACCAGGATTCCTTATCGTTTACCTTAACGCAGATTAGTTATTTGGTTTCTACATTGAATAAAAGGAATTTTGCTCAACAAAGCCGATTTCTATCGCAGGTAAAAAATTGAAATATTTATACTAGACTTTGTTTTCCTGTCGATGGTAGATAAATTCTAGCGCCGCCATCTTTACTTTAAATATGTCTCCTCGTGAAATGTTTTCGAATTTTTCTTTCTGTAATATTTTTTGTTTTATTTTTGGTTGCTTTCGTGATTTGCAAGTTTATTGTGCATGTATGGGTTTGTAGTATAGTATGTACGAAGGTGTTTGATTTCTCCGCCATATTGAAATGTTTGCTTTATAACAATTTTTGTGATTCAAGTATTAAATTTAATCAAAATAATTAAGTTCTAGCAATTATTTTTACATAAAGAGTAATTTTATGCTTAAATCTATTAAATTTAATTTAAATGTTGTAATAGTGGCATAATTTTCATATATAATGGAACTGAAAACTACAGGTGATTATAATTGATTACTGATGGTGGTAGAAAAGCAAAAAAAACTAATCTTCCGTTTTCCAGATACTACCTAGTTAGTATTTCGTTTTACTAGTAAAGAAAAGTTCATGGGAAGTTTTCTTCATTCTGAATTTCTCTAATTAATTAAAAATTAGGTAGCAATTAGATATAGCTTTAGGTTTGGGTAGTGCATTGAACCATAGATTAAACTCATCTTACTACTAGACTAATCAGATTTTATCTGATCGAAATGCTGATTTTTCCTGTAATTGAATAACTTAATTTCTTTAACTAGCTTGAAAGACATTCAGAAATTGAGTGCCATGGCTTAAATTGAGACCCAAAAAACTAATTATTAAAAGTTGTCGCGTACCTAATAAATTTGAATAATTTTTATATTTAGAGAACATTTTTTATGTAAACTTAAAAGGTCATCGCTTCGGTTGTCTTGTTTTCTAACTATGTACCATATGGAAAGAACTATAGGTACTAATTGGGACCAAACCCACGGCATGGAGCTAGAACTATCTAGGGACTAACTAGGGAACAGTCGTTTTATATGAAGTTCTAATGAGTTTAGGCTGGTTTACTTATTTAACTGTAGAATAGCTAACTAGCGTTCAACTGCTTAATTAGATTTCCATTTTTGCAACAAAATTTTAGGAATATTTTTGTTCAATGATTTAAAGAAGTAATGGGTCAAAATAAATTCCGGAAGTTTCAATATTGAACTCCGATCCAACTCCGGTGAAAAACCCTCGATTAACTATTCGATGAATTTGTAGTTAAATGTTCCGTGAAACCGCGCCAATAGTTAAGTTACAGTATAGATTACAGAGTCATTCACTATCTTTAGAAGGTTATTGGATTATTAACAACTATAATTAGCATTGCAATTAATGTTCACGAGACTTCCTTTGCCTTATTAATGAACAGAATTTTCAGTCTATTAAAATAAAAGTACGCGTTACAGACTTACCCTGTAAACAGCGTTGTAAGGCAATCCAATTTTCGAAAAGACGTTCTTTATAATTTTCACTTACCTTTGAACAATAAAATTGGTTCAAAGCTATAAAATCCAACCATATTTTTACTAGCTGCATATAATTTTGGTAGGATAACATTTAGATGAAGTTGCATTGTAAGTATTTTGTGACAATTTATAAAAAGCTGATTTTGGAATCACTTAAATCTCACCTAAGTTATCACTGAACAGTAGTAAAATTGGTTACAAGCTTTCAATAAGTTCTCATTTGTCATTATCACTTGAGAAGATTATACTCCCTCAGAATAGGCTCATTTTAATGTCACCTCCACCAATAACATACCTAATTGGTATAACTAGCCAGAAATGTATATGAAGTTTCGAAATAATTAGAATCGTTGATCTTTCTTGGACATTTTTAAAATGGGTGAATTATTAAACAATTTGTTAAGTTTAAAATAAGTGTAGGTACTCTCATTGATCCTTATATCGCTGGTACGCTGCAAACTTAATTTTATTGTCCGTTTTTTAAAACAAGATAAACCGTCACTTTGCTTTATCATTTAACCAGAAACCACACAAATTATCTGTTTTATTTTATTTTTAGTTGGTAAAGCAGTTCGGTTTAGAAGCGGATCGACATCTTCTGCGTTGTTTATTTTCATCTATAAATTTTGGGGACGCTGCACAAGTTTCAAAAAATTCCTTACAGGCTAAACTGCTCTCTTCGGAACTAACAGCACTACTTAACAAATCATCACTCATATCAAATATCTGTTTTGCGATCGATAATACGTTTTTACACCAGAAAGTATGTTTGATTTTGTATTTATCGAATATTAATTCATGAAATTTATATACATAAGTAATTTTTTAATATATATATTTACATTTTTAGTCACTGAAACCATCAACCGTTTTATTTACGTTAATATCAAGAGCATTAAACTGTTCTCCGATCCAGGAAGTTGCTATTGCTCTCGCCCTTCAGTATTCTACCAATTTGGATTTGGCAAAATTTGCTGAAATCCATATAAAAAATTGTCTCCCGAATTTAGTGCAATCCTATATCGAAATAGATACAGCTGTACCAAACCAGGAAGGAAGTTTAAACGATATATCGCCGGAATTACTGCAATTGATTTTGTCATTGATATCGCACGGAAAACATTCGAAATTTGGATTAACGGATTTTGTATACAATAAATTCATTAATCAACTGTGTCGGGATTTTCCGCGCGATAGAGTTCCATTAATATTGGCCCCGTTGCTGTACGCTGAAGACATTGAAATATCAGCAGAAAAAATGTCTTCAAATTCTCAAGGAATTCTTACATCAGCTATAATGGATACGTCGTGGGCTAATTTGGTTATGGATATCGGATACGCATTCACAGCATCTGTCGAGGAATGTAAAGCTCATTTGATGAAAGTCGGTGGTCGGGATATAAATGCCCAAGATGTTGCCAAAATTACATCGTTCATGTGTCGTACACCAACGAATTTATCAGATAGTAGCATAAATTTACCAACGCCGGGCTCATTTTGGCCTGGTTCCCAAGGCGGTGCCGATGCTTCTAGTAAAGATAAATCACAGACAAATCAAACTTCTACTTCAACCACCGAACACACGACATGGAAACCTGAAGTATTTGTTCAAGCATTGCGCGAAGTTGCACCAACAATCGTCTGGAAAGACGTTTGTTTGGCATTTGATCATCAAGAATTTATAATTAAAGATCGAGTGGGCTTGCAACTACTAATCAAAATTATACAGTTGGGAATGCAATCTAGTGGTGCAGGCACTAATTTACCCGTTGAATGTATTTACCGACATTGGAATAATGCCGAAGGACAGCTCTCATTAATTAGTGTGATATTAAAAAATTCAGATCTATTTTCATTTGCTGACCACATTTTCACAAGTGTACCCGTCGAGCTATTAAAAACGGTCCCGGAAACAGATAATCGGGATGTTGCGGCCTGGAAATCATTACATTTAGTAGACGTTTTGTTGTATATAGCCGAAAATAATTTATATAGCCAAGTATTAGAACTATTTAAATTTCCAATTCAACATTGCCCAGATGTATTGTTTATGGCGTTGTTGCAAATAAATCCACCCGTCACGGTGCTGCGTCAAGAATTATTCACTACTTTGATACCGATATTTTTAGGGAATCATCCAAATTCGGGACCTATTTTACATCATGCTTGGACCTCGAATAATTTTAATCAGCCGTTAAAGCATATAATAATGCATGCCATGAGCGAATGGTATATCCGGGGCGATTATGATCAGACGAAATTATCGCGAATTTTAGATGTCGCTCAAGATTTAAAAGCTTTGTCAAATTTACTAAATCATCGTTCTTTTATGTTCGTAATTGATCTCGCATGTTTAGCATCAAGACGCGAGTATTTAAAATTAGAGAAATGGTTAAGCGATAAAATTCGAGAGCATGGTGAACAGTTTGTACAAGCGACTATAAAATTTTTGCAACGTCGATGCCCTCAAATTATGGGCAGCAAAATTCCAGAAGATCAAATACCAAAAGCTTCGCAATTGCAACATGAAACTGTTAGTACAATACTATCGTGTCTTCAAGCGTGTGTTGGAAGTGTACCGCAAGATATTGCAGATATAATTATCACCATGACGACAAATCATAATTTGTTAAATAAACCACGTCAGCAACCACCACCCGGTGTGCTTAGGCATCGTGGACTAGATACTCCCTTTAACGCAACAAATATAAGTGGCCAAATGTTCGCTGGTTCTTCTATGGATACTATACCGGGGATTACGTCCAATATTGCAGGATTGAATATAGGAGCACCATCAAGTGGGGCATTCAATTTTAACAATGTGCTGGGTAATTTAGTTTCACCGGTTTCACCATCTCGCATAATGGCAACACAATCGAATAGTCCATTTCCGATGATGAGTCATCCTTCAAGTGTTCCGAACAATTCTGTAAGCAATTTAACACGAATGGCAACAGCACCAACAGGAGCTGATAAACTATCAATGACCAATACCGTATTTCCTGATATGGCAGCAAATGTTACAAAAGAAGTAGAAGACGAAGCGAATAGCTACTTTCAAAGGATATACAATCATCCGCCTCATCCTACATTGTCGATTGACGAAGTCCTTGATATGTTGCAACGTTTCCAGGAATCGCCAATTCAAAGAGAACGTGAAGTCTACCAGTGCATGTTACGAAATTTATTTGAAGAGTATCGGTTTTTCCCGCAGTACCCAGAAAAGGAACTCCAAATTACTGCTCAACTTTTTGGTGGCATGGTAGAAAGGAGTTTGGTGACCACGTACGTAGCCCTTGGCTTAGCACTACGTTGTGTATTAGATGCCCTTCGAAAATCAAATGGAAAAATGTTTTATTTTGGTATCGCAGCTCTTGATCGGTTTAAAACTAAATTGCATCAGTATCAGAAATATTGTGAACACGTTCGTAATATTCCGCATTTTAGTGAATTTCCACCTCATTTAATAGAATTTGTGGAATATGGTGCACAAGGTCAAGAACCACCGAAAAAGCCTGGTCAAACAATACCATCGACTTTACCGCAAATGATGCCGACAAGTACACCAACAACAATTTATCGCAGTAATTCAGTTACTGGAAATATGGTGACAACCCCCACTACGACCAAAGCTCTAACAAATCCAACACCACAAGCGGCTTTGCAAACGTCTCGAGTTAAATCAATCGCAAATGCTACAAATATTGATACGCTACTAGTGGCAAATGCTGATCGTGAGGAGAAAATCATTACGCCCCCAGACACGGTTCAGGATAAGACTGCGTTTATATTTAATAATCTAAGTCAATTAAATTTGACACAAAAATGTGAGGAAATCAAAGAAATACTTACAAAGGATTATTTTCCGTGGGTGTCACAATATCTCGTGCTAAAACGAGCATCAATTGAACTTAATTTTCATGCTCTGTATTCAAACTTTTTAGACGCCTTAAAAATACCCGAAATAAATCGTTTGGTAACAAGGGAAACGTTCCGAAATATTAAGGTACTTTTGAGATCTGATAAAGGGATTGCAAATTTTTCGGATAGGACCCTATTAAAAAATCTTGGCCATTGGTTAGGTATAATGACGCTCGGCCGAAGTCGTCCTATATTGCAAATCGATATTGATTTGAAATCGTTACTCGTCGAGGCGTATCACAAAGGTCAACAAGAACTTTTGTATGTTGTGCCGTTTGTATCAAAAGTTTTGGAATCATGTTCTAAAAGTCGCGTTTTCAAACCACCAAATCCGTGGACCATAGCAATTATGAACGTGTTAGCCGAATTACATCAGGAGCCAGATTTAAAATTAAATTTAAAGTTTGAAATTGAAGTACTTTGCAAACATTTGAATATCGATGTGGCCGATCTGAAAGCGGTCGTTTATTTGAAAGACCCTGAGAAAATAGTTAATATTGAATATCAATTGTCACAGCCAAAACAAGTTATTGATTCAACACCGCCTTCTGCGATAGCGACTCCGTCACAGAATATTATAGCACAAGAAGAACCATCTACAACTCCAGCACCAAGTAGCAATCATTCAATGTCACCTCAAAATCCATCTGTTGATGCAGCCGGGGTAACAGCTGCACCTCCTGAGCCTAAATTCAACTACATGGACATCTCGGTCCATAACTACTCATGCATCAATCAATATTTAACAGTTTCGCCAAATATTTCACTATTGCATACGCATCCACAGCTTAAACAATTTATTCGAACAGCAATCGAACGGACAATATCCGATTGGATTAATCCCGTTGTTGAGCGTAGCGTAAAAATTGCACTCACCACAAGTGAACAATTAGTACGAAAGGACTTTGCATTAGATCCGGATGAAAATCGTCTACGAACAGCATCTCATTTTATGATTCGTAATTTGACGGCTGGTATGGCTATGATTACGTGTCGAGACCAATTGATGCAAACCATCACTAATAACGTAAAAACCGCATTCATGACTGGATTATCTGGGCAACATAAAGATTTAGCCGAAGCTGCTGCCGCTCAAATTGCAGCCGATAACATGGAATTAGCATGTGTCTTTATACAAAAGACTGCAATGGAAAAGGCTGTCCCCGAAATAGATAAACGTTTGTTAGAGGAATTTAATACTAGAAAAGCAGCACGCCAAGAGGGACGGTAGGTTTGAAATCGAATTCGATATTTATTTTGTTTAATATCTAAAATATGATTTTTATTTTCAGCCGTCATTTTGATGCAAATGTTTTGACCTATCAGAATGAAAGAATGCCGGAGCAAATTCGTTTAAAAGTTGGAGGTACATCAAATGCTCAATTTGCAGTGTATGAAGAATTTGCTAGAAATATTCCCGGTTTCCAACAAGTTTCCGATCGAGATGCAGCGACTTTTATCCCAAAAGCTACTGTACCGGTAAATAATTTAACATTCTAAATTAAATATTTAATCTAGTACCCCGATAGCCTACACGTCAGAGAGATTATGTCATTTTTAACATGAAATATTTATTATAATTGCAGGAAAGTGCCGTTCCGTATACAACACCATATACGGCTATGGCTCAAACACATGGCACACCATTTGGATCTGATGACTTTCCGGTTTTGTACGAGGAACTTGGCAATAAAATGGAAACATTTATTAGCAGCGCTATAAATGTAAATGCATTACATGCCCAATTGACAAATATGCATTCATTACTAGATTGCTTAATGGTTGTGCGACGTACGCGAGATAATCTAAGCGCTGTAAATTTATTAAATAAAGCGGTTGAAGGGTTGATGGAGGGTCTAGTTAATTTACCCGAACATGTCGAACAAATGAAACTCTATCGTGATATACATTTAAGAGTAATGAGATTACTTCAAGATAATAGAGCATTTGGAGTTCCGTGGACAAATAAAGCAATCACAAAGTACATGATGGAATGTCGTGATGAGATTCGTTATAATTTAGAAGCTGTGGATTTATTGATTTCATCCAATTTTGTGAATATTCAACAGTTCGATATGATGCTAAGCCAGTCGCTTGATAATGGAAATAATTATGTGGCGATAGCTTTTGCTATGCAATTGATTCAACACTATTGCATTGATGAGAGGCCAAATTCAGTGATAACCGAAAATGAATTGTTTAATACAATTGAACTACTTGTGCGCATAGTACAGACTCAGCGAGCGCCAGAAGGTTTGGCCCACCTAATCGAAATGCTTAAAGTTACGCATGATCCAAATAACTATTTAATGGATCGTTCGAATAGTGGACCAACACAACACATTCATTCGGGAATTGTCCAAGTTAGAGCCAATGATATAGATGATCCACCAGGCTTACTCGATAAAACCGAATATTTGTTAAAGGATTGGGTTACTATTTATTATACACAATCAACGGGACGTGATCCAATTAAAGCGTTTGGTACATTTGTGAATAAAATGAATATTTACGGTATTTTAAAGACTGATGATTTGATTACACGATTTTTCCGTCAAGCGACACAAATTTGTATTGATTTAGTCTATCGACATTTGAATGATCCGAATATTGCACCTGCCATTGCAAAATCAAAAATATTTCAATACATTGATGCTTTTGTAAGATTAATTGCCTTGTTAGTAAAACACTCCGGAGAAACTGGAAATGCAAGCACAAAAATTAATCTGTTAAATAAGGTAATTTCACCTAGCATTTATGAAAAAAATATCTAATTCGTGTTTTATTATAGGTTTTAGGAATTGTAGTGGGTGTGTTGCTGAAAGATCAAGATGTCCGAGTCACAGGGTTCCAACAAATCGGATATCATAGGATATTTATAATGTTATTTTTGGAATTGAGTGCTCCAGAGCCTGTTTTGGAAAACATTAGTTTAAATGTATGCCAACTTGGTAAAATTTCAACAAGATTATTAACTTTCTAATTTTTTCAGGTGGTTATGGCTTTTTGTCATACTTATCATATACTATGCCCAACCGTTGCCCCAGGATTTTGCTACTCATGGTTAGAATTGATATCGCATCGTGTATTTATCGGTCGAATCTTAGCAATGATTCCACAGCAAAAGGTAATTGAATTGGAACCGTCTAGATTTTGTAAACCTTATGAATCGTTTCTGTTAATTTTTAGGGCTGGTCTTTATATTCGCAATTGTTAATTGATTTATTCAAATACTTGGCACCATTTTTACGTAATGCTGAGCTAGCAAAGCCAGTCACATTACTGTACAAGGGAACTCTACGCGTCCTTCTAGTGTTGTTACACGATTTTCCAGAATTTCTATGTGATTATCATTTTGGATTCTGTGACGTGATACCACCTAACTGTATTCAAATGCGTAATTTGATATTATCGGCATTTCCACGGAATATGCGATTGCCCGATCCATTTACGCCAAATTTGAAAGTTGATATGTTAACCGAAATCGCCACGGCACCAAGAATATGTACGAATTATGTGGCGAATATTCAACCCGCCAGCTTTAAAAAAGATTTGGATTCGTATTTAAAACTTCGCGCACCTGTTACATTTTTGTCTGAGTTGCGCAGCTATTTGCAAATTTCGAATGAACCAGGATCACGATATAATGTGTCACTAATGAATGCACTTGTCTTACACGTGGGTACACAGGCGATTGCTCATATTCGATCGAAGAATTCGGTTCCAAGTATGACCACAATTGTACATTGCGCTCATATGGATATATTCCAGAATTTGGCTGTTGATTTGGATAACGAAGGACGCTACTTGTTCTTGAATGCGATTGCAAACCAATTGCGGTATCCAAATAGTCACACGCATTATTTCAGCTGTGCACTGTTGTATTTATTCGCTGAAGCTAATTCAGAAGCTCTGCAGGTAAATTTCGTAATATATGTAGTACGAAAGAGTATCTAATATTATGAAGAGTAACGAAACGAAAAATTTTCATCAAAAAATACATGGGTTATTATTTAATTTAAATGGTTAAACAATACAATTACACACCTCTATTTATCATAATTGTTATGGTTTTCTATCAATAGTCACGAATATTACAATATTCGATACAAATAAAATAGTTGTGTAAATGTATTGTATAACCTATTTAAATTACATAACCCACGCATTTTTTGATGGAAATTTTTCCTCTGTTTCGTTACACTTTATAACATTACTTACTCTATGGTAGTACCGAGTGCAATGAGGTTAAATTATTTAATTATTTTTAGGAACAAATTACACGAGTATTACTTGAACGACTTATTGTAAATCGACCACATCCATGGGGATTATTAATAACATTTATTGAATTAATAAAGAATCCTACTTATAAATTCTGGGAGCATGATTTTGTGCATTGTGCCCCAGAAATTGAAAAGTACGTATACATTTTACCAATTCATTTTTGCAATATATATATATATAATGGATTACATTTTGTCTATGCAGGCTTTTCGAATCGGTCGCTCGATCATGTATGGTAGTTAAAGCAAGTAATCAGTCACAATTACCTAACATGGAGCACCAAGCCGACCACCAAGAATTTAATTGTAAAGAAATTTAAAAAAATTAAAGCGTGTGTGTGTGAAATAAAGTGATTTACCAAAATAAAACAAACTGCGCTAATAAAAAGAGCTTACTTACTAACCACCTAAAAACTTTATCAAAATCCATTTCCAAATAATTAACACAAACCGCCATCATTAATTATCTTATCCACACAAGGATTTGTCTCGATATTATGTTAAAATATGTTTATAGTTTTGATTGGTAAATTTTCGTTTTACTTTAGTTAAAACTAATAAAAAAATATAAATTATTGTGTGTGATATTGATAACAAACAGCTAATTATAAAATGAAAAAAAGTTAAAGAAAAAACAAAAAATAACTAGACACTAATTAATAATATAGAATATATAAAATAATTAAAACAATATAAATTAAATTTAATTAATAAGAGGTGTAATTTTAGAATATATGAAGAAAAACAAAAAATAATTATTATTATTTTTAGTTACATTATTATTTTTTTGTTTTTGTAAAATGTAATATTATTATTTAAAAAAATGAATTTAAAACAAAAATATTAATATTAAAGAAAATACTGAATATAAAAAATAAATAATGGATTTTTATCAATAAAGTTTTCACTATGGTCGACACTTGATTCATCAATTTCAAAATCTGAGCTCCGGTACACGGAGCTTTGGGGCGTTCTCTACTAAATTTTGTGCAGATTTGATAAGCATCTGTGAAAACATTTTCATCTAGCTTTTTCATATTCAATAGCTATTATTACGAGTTTTTCTCATGGTTAGTTTTTCCTTTTCTCGAAATTTTCTCTTAATATTTTGTTATTAGCTCTCAAACTTGGAGAACTTGTGAAAGCTCGATCGGAATATACAACAGCAATATACTCAAATTTTTCGCAATAATAAAGTTAAATCTATAATCTCGTACCTAGTTTTGTTATTAAAGAAAAATTTAAATAAAAACAGATTACCCGTAATTTCCAAAAAAATTATGAAAACCAACTCCAGGAAATTTCCGATAGAGGGCCAAGGATTGTTTGTAAGTAATTACGGAGTTTTATTATTAGGTAGGTTCGAATGGTAAAGAAAAATGTATAAATAGACAAGTTGAAATTTAATTTTTAGATTAGGTTCAACAACCAATTTAATTTAATATAGAACGATCTTAACTGTTATTTACTAAATTAAATTTGTTGTTGAACCTACCTAACCTAAAAATTAAATTTCAATGTGTCTATAGATATTTCTCTACCATTCGTACCTGCCTAATAGAAAACTCTGTATTATTGCATATCAAACAATCCCTGAACCTCTTCGGCAATATTCTGAGTTCGTTTTAATTTTTTTTTGCATATTATGGGCACTATTCTGTGTTATGCGTAATCTGTTTTTACTTAAATTTTTTCGATAATATAAATTTAAAATATTTAAAAACAAACAAAACTAGTTGACTTTATTATTGCGAAACAAATTTGAGTCTATTGTTGTTGTATTTTCCGATGGAGCTGGCACAACTTCTCCAAGTTTGAGAGCTAATAATAAAAGAAAATTTCGAAAAAAGGAAAAAAACTAAGCACGAGTTTTCCATAATAGCTATTGAATTTCAAAAACTAGAAGAAAATGTCCCATAAATGAGTATCGAGCCTGCACAACTTACCCTTACTCTTTATCCCTGTAAAGAACATTCTTATCAGCAATCGTGATTAAAAAATAATACCGGATTTACAAGATTAAACGTGAGGGGCATATTATAACAATAGCCGGTAATGGAAGAACCTATTCACGATCGATGTTATTTGTAAAAACAATGATGAACGCTCATGGTAGTATACTATACAGGATGACACATCTGAACAAAAATTATATGACAACACATATCTTACCTATATGTCAGCAATATATGTAACCTCTATAAAGAACCTAAGATTATCTATCAAGGTTCTACTGTAAAACTAGTCACTTTGAATTTCACTCATAACTTAAAAGCTACTACTCACAAATTTCTCAAATAATCACTTTCTTATCGTAAATTAATTAGTGTATCAAACACAGAACCAATAATAAGGCCCGGCCGCATACTGCACGCTCTATAACGCCCTTTTTGTCTGAGGTTGGAATAAACAAGCTGAACTGGCCTGCAAGCTCTCCAGTTTTGAACCCGATAGAGCATGTCTGGGACATGTTAGAGAGACAGGTTTGAGCTCGAAATCCAGTAGTTCGAAACACAAGAGCTTCGAAATGTTTTCTGGGACGAGTGGGAAAATTTATCACAAGAAACGATCGATAGTGTTATCGGTAGCATGGCAAGACGAATGAATGCAGTTGTGCAAGCTCGTGCAGAACCGAGGAAACCTTGTTATTTTGTTTTATTTGATTATGTCAATCAAAGGTAATCATTTCAAAAAAGTAGCATATTTCCCTTTTCACTGTTTTCCATAATTTTTCAATAAAATTTTAGAATTTTTTTCCTGTATTTGGATGTGCATTCTATCACCTATGTTAGATGTGTTCTCCTAATTGTGCCGCTATATGTAGTTGATCTAATTGTGGTCTCAATATCTCTTCTACATTTCTATAAACGTATCAATTATTTACTGATACGATTTTATTTATCAGCAAATAATTGATCAATCAATCAATCTATAGTGGTCTTAGAAATCGTAGAATATAATTAGAATGATGTTTTACTCATGCAACAAACTAGACAAACTACGTTTGTAGAAGTGAAATAGTCTGAAATTATACTTGCCAAAATTGAGACATAAACTAAGTCGAAAATATTGATGGTACAACATCCCAGCCCAGAATAAAAGAAAGCAGTACCAATTTCCATGGATTGTTAATTGCGTATAGATCGAGGAAAATGGACACTAACTCGTAGGAAACTTTCTTGTCACTTTTAAAGAAACAGACGTTTTCCTCCAGTGGGCAAATAATTAACATATTTGCATCAGGCCGTTGTTAATGTAGAACTAACCACTACCCGCTTCATCTTACGATGAAGTTCGAAAAGTAGTCAAATATGAAATCCAATAAGGGATCTGGTAATGATGACATCTGAATCGAAATTCTCAAGAACGGCGACGAGTATCTCTTCGCTAACCTCAAGGTTTCGTGCGGAAGAGAAAATCGCGGAAGAGTGGAAAATATGACCCTTATTTGCCTGCTAAGAGATCGGTTGCAAGAGCAGCCCAATACACAAAACATTCGGATTACCATGTCGGATTCATCACAAATACAACCTCGAAAATTGTAGGCGAGCAACGCTTTAAAAATGGATACATAGAACGTGCTTAGCCTCTGGAGGTCTCAGAAATCTTTCGTGCCAGACAATGGGTTATACAATAGACGTACTTGCAATACCAGAGCTTAGATGGCATAAGAGTGGGATCGATGTCACCACCAATGATTCCACTTTTCATTACAGTGGCCATCAGAATTGAGGTGAATTTGGAGTTATCTTTCTCATCCAACGACTTGTGAAGCAACATATCATCGCCCTCTGCCCTATCAACATGCGAATTTGCGCGGTCGTTAATGTACATCACGATCGTTAATGTACATCACGATCGTTAATGTACATACATCCATCAAAGATAAATCAGATAACGTCAAAATGACGACATTAAAATTATTGTTGTGAGTGAATTTAATGCAAAAATCGGTAGGAATGTAGAAGGTACAGAGCACACTGGTCCTAATAGCTTAAATCTCACCAGTAACAACAACGACCACGGCTCTGGCAATAATGTACAATTTATTCGTGTCAAGTACGTTTTTTCACATAAGAGAATCCACAAAGTAACGTGGAAATCGAATGATGGGAAGAGCCGAAATGCAAATCAATCTCGTCATAATCTCTAAGAGACACTTCACCAGCATATCCAACGTTAGATCTTACAGAGGTATCCACACGGACAGCGATCATTTGCTGGTTATATTCGAATATGACTGCAAATACATATCTATATTCGATAGCAAGCACAAAAGACAGTTCGATGTTTTAAAAGATCAAGCATCACCGTACAGTTATCAATCAGCTGTCATATATCTTGCAATGATTGGCCCGCGACACTAGAAGTACTCCAGCAGAATATCTCCATGTAAGGAAGCTACGAATATATAAGATTTCCAGCGGTACAAGGAAATTCAATTCGATTCAATACAATTCGATTCGAACATCTTTTGGTATTTGTGAATTCGAACGAAAATAAAAATGTATACTGAAAAGTTATCAGTTAATTGATTTGAAATTAATATTTTTAATATTAATAAATTAAATTAAAAATATTAAAAAATAATGAGATAAAAATTATTCCGGAGTTGTTTTACTGTGTGAAAATTTTAAATTATCGCAGCCGTGTGTTTTGTTTGTTTTTTTAACCTTCTGCATTTATAACAATTATATTAAATAAGCTGATTGTCTAAGGTATACTAACTGTAGTACTATACTCTTGCATCAAATCTATACGATCTCATTGTCTGTATTTAGGACCAAGTACAGCTGCCGGAGAATTTAAAAACCGTGCTTATACGTCCGCTGCGAAAAATACGAAACCGTCTTAAATATGAAGACTTCGTAGCATAGCCCTATTGAATACTACCTACAAAGTGTTGGCTCATGTTGTGATTTGATGAGTCTCCCTTTCGGCGAAAACATCATTGTGGTGGTTTTCGTCCCAACGGATGATTTTGAAGAAATATTGGGAGTACAATATATCCATACATTAATTACTTCCGGCAGGTATATGGTATTGTAGTATCAATCGTAAGAACTTTTGGGACGCGCTCATGTATCTAGGAATGTCAATCATACTTCCAAACTTCTACTTAATCGGATTAACGGAGTGACCCCTATTCGAGTTATTGAGCCACCGGGCAAGGAGTTACTGTACCGTTCCCCACAGTAGAGGAGATTTATGCAGCTATTAGCAGTTTAAAAAATGGAAATACACCCGGTCTTGGTAGAATCCCCTCAGAATTAATAAAACACGAAGGCGCTACTCTTGTATCTATCTATACGAACTTATCGTTGCGATCCGGGACCAGAAAGAGCTTCCCGATAGATGGAAGATCGCACTCATATGTCCGCTGCATAAAATAGGCAATCGTCTCAAATGTGAAAATTACCGTGGCGTAGCTCTGCTAAACACCGCCTACAAAGTAGTATCGCCTTGCCGAAAATATCATCAGCGAATATCAATGTGGTTTTCACTTCAACTGATCAACCAATGTTTAGGGTGATTCTGGAAAAATGTTGAGAGTACAACATAACCATTCACAGGATCTGAAAGGAACAGCAACAAAGCTAAATGTCTAACAAAACGATCTTAACTTTGAGAATGTGGAAGACTTCAAATATCTTAAATAACTTCCGCAATAAAGTAAGCTCGTAATTTACAAAGCACTTATAAGACCTGTGCTAACTTTTGAAAGCGAAAGTTGAACCTTGACCACTAACGACTGTAGAATATTATCTAACATTTGAATGGAAGAATGGATCATTCTATCAATTTATGGTCCAGCCAAGGTTGCGCACAACAAATATCGGATTCGAATGAAATTCAACATAAACGATTCCTTGGAATTAGATGGCTGGGCTACATTGAACGATCCCCATCACTACGAATGATAAAGTGTCCCAACAATAACCTCCAATAATTGGAGAACCACCGTGCAGGCGGCAAAATCATACCATCAAAATCGAACGGTGAACATTTTTTGACGCGCGGTGTTTGTTATTCTGCTCCTTTAAACCAAGGTAAGATGCTTTGATTTGGGACACAATAGCCTCGCAGTATTTCAAAGTATCCTTGAATTCCAGATTTATTACAAATTAATTCTCCATGTTTAGCCACGGGATTTGGTTTCAGGTTAAAATGGAACTAAACACGCCAATTTAATCAGATCAGTTATTTTGCTGAGAGGTAAAAAAATTTTTGAAAAGTAATTTTTCTGGCGCATTTGTAAACAAATAAATTCAAGTTTTGGAATATGTATGTCAAATCCACACGTAATGAGAATAACTCTTAACTGAGTATGAAATTATGTTTTAATTTTAGGTATGGTTTTGTACTAATTTTTTAAGTTGGCGAACCAGGGCGAAACCTTAGACGGGCCTAGAAGTGTCTGTCTTAACCCAGCAATAAATTGAGTTTTAGACAAATCTGGACACATAGCAAAGAGAGGTAATACGACAAGATCGTCACCATGAACATCAGCAATCATTGTTTGGGTTAATACAAATTTGGATGACCGTACGTGAACAAGACATGGCATTATGCCTCATCCAGCGGTTTTATGGCGTGGTAAGAATTCAATGGGTTTACCATGATGCAAAGATAAGACTTATTTTAAAAATTTAGCCGAAATTTAAAAAATTTAAGAAGAGTAAACAATTACTGAGATCCAATTACGTAAGCACGGCAAGTATCGCCTTACGACAAATGACATCAAAAGACTTGACTTTTTGTTGTTGTTTATAATAATATTGTACATTATACATTACTCGTATACACATCAATTATAATTTCGCGATATAACTCGTAACGTATAATTTCTTTTGTTTATAAAAACTTTCGGATTACAGTCAGAATTTATATCAAAGTGAAAACTATTGATAGTTGTCACATCGGAAGGGGACACAAAACCAGACTACCAAACAAGTCTTACAATCTACCCCAATGAATGTTGAACCGCATGAAAGATCTTGACTGCACCTCTCCTATCGCGAGCATTGTTACTTCGCTATTTGCTTTAGGCATATCTATAGAGAATGTTTAATACACCAAAACGTACGTTTCGAATGCTGCACTTTAGAAATTTTGGCATGTATGCTAGGAAGAATGCTGCCAAGAGAGTTTTAACTAGAATTTTTTTTAAATGATAATCTGAAATTTTATTAAAATCCTTATTATTATAATTCGTTTATTTGGGGTAATATTCAGTCGCCATTTTCGGCTCGGTAGTCATTCCGTGCCCGATGTCCCTTTCAAGTATCATAATCTGAAGTATATCATAATTGAATTATGATGACGTCGTGTCACCTGATGACGAAAGGGTGAGATTCATAATAGGGACATAATAAACATCTTTGCGTAAACGGACGTCTTTGTAAACATAACTAAAGTTGTCAATATACTGTAACATCGGAACTGTTTAAAATTGACATCTATAAAGCATGAAAGTATAATCCCATAGCAACTACCTAAACAAGTTACTGTTGATTTTTATTTTGTTTTTCGATACCGCATAAGCAGTTCGATAAATTATTTAACTTACTTTTAAGAATGGAGACACCTGTTCTGGGACCACAAGTAGATGCAGATGAAAGTGAGGAATATTATGAACCACCATTTCATCTCGAGTGGGTATTCGGACACGATCCACATGTCGATATTATAAATTTAACTGATAAAAATCATAAAATAATTGGATTTGTTTCGTCGAATATTTGTGGATTGTACAATATCGAAACTAATAAATGTAATTACTTGTTGGGCCATTTGAATCAAATAAAATCTGTGTGCCATGATAAAACCGGGCGGTTTATAGTAACATCAGATAAAAATTGTGTTAACATATGGGATCGGGAATGCGAAGACAGGTTAGTTTGTATTGATTGGCCGTGTTCATTGTTATTCATACATAATTCTCAAAAATTATGATGTTATAGTGTAGGACCGGAATTGATTCGGTCGATGGAATCACCTCATCAGAATGATAATATACTTAGCACTAGCATGAGCTTTGATGGAAAAGCAATTGTTACAGTGGATGATCAATATAACTTAAAATTTTGGTTTTGGAGTTTCGGAAACGAAACTGCGGATGGTAAGTAATTTTCATTTACTGTTTGTAATAAAGCTCAGATTTAATTCCGACTTATTTGTAGATGAAGTACATCTACGCTCCAACTACGGCTTCGTAAAATCTATTAAATTTAGCCCGAATCCTGACCAATCCAATTGGTTTTGTGTTACCACTGAGACGCACGTCAAATTTTTTCAATTCGATATGGAGCAAAAGAAATTACTGAAACATAATCCAACTGGGGTACACAAAATACGAGCGTATAATGATTCAACATACGTTCATGATAGCCGTAGATGTATTTCAATAACGCCAACGGGCTATGGTGTTATTTGGAGTGATATTCTGTGTGAACCATCTGATCTACCAGTGACCAATAAAAAAAACTATACTAAAACAATACAATTGGGAAAGGCATCATTGAATCTTATTACATCGGTAGATGGAGCTGTAGCGATTGGAATGGAATCGGGAGATATAAAATTTTTTGATTCCGATCTAAAATTTTTATATTTATTCCAAGCAATTAAGTTTGATGCAATCAAAACAATTGCATTTAATTTAGTTGAGCGTAATTATGTTTTAACGACTCGAAAGAGCGTGGCTCGTGATACACGTAAGCAATAAGATCTCAATATTTAGGATAACAATAATTATTAATAACGACATTTTTATTTAGCTATATTGGAAGATGGTACGCAGGTTTGGTATCGTCCAATATTACCAAGAGATGCAACACTTGATAAAGCACCATTCCTTGTGCGAGATTTTGTTGTTGGTTCGTTTAGCTTAATTATAACAAAATCATAAATATAATGAATATAATAAATTTCTTGTAGCCACAAAAACAGGAAAACTTGAAGTTATAAACTTCCCTAAAAAGCAGTCACGTTCGATTTTGTACAACGCTTGTAATCATATAACACATTTTGATTTGCATCCAACAAAGTGACACCCATTAAAAATATTAAACTTGACCGTTATTAAACAAATTGTTATTTTTAGGCCTTGGATATGCTTAGGTAATGCACAGAGTAAACTTTTTATTTACCATATGGAAAGTAAGAAAATAGTTGCCGAAGTAACATTGCCACCTATAAAACTGAGTGACACAGAAAAGGTCTATATTAATCCGCCAATAAGCTGCCTATCATATTCACATTCAAGTAACCATTTGTTTTGCGGCTTAGCAAACGGTTCCATTTGGATGTTAGATCCAATAACATTAATTCCGATAACTGCAAGTCCGATAACATTCACATTCAGTCAGATTGATAAAATCAAATTTAATGACACAAGTACATATCTGGCGTATACGGTAGGTCCTCGCTGTTGATAAATTAATTAATTATTAATCAAAAGTTTCTTATTATAGGACATGGAGTTCTATTTAAACATATTACACTATGTAGCAGGGCAATGGCAGCTAATAGGAAGATGTCGAGAACATTCTCGATATATTATTGCCATTCTGTGGTTGGAGCAGGATAATAAACAACCGCGACTAGTAACGATCGGCGAAGATAGGGTAAGATTCAGAATATTAACGCAATTCACATCTTCTTTAATGATTAAGTCGGGTTGTTTTTCATTATCGGTTTTTGGTAGCGGTTAGTTCTAATTTGGTATATTATCGAATCATATACGAACGTTTAAAAGACCGTCTAATCGTGTTACAGCTTTAAGGGGTATGGACATTTATTTTATTATTTTATTTACTTTCCTAAAGTACCGATTACAATTAAGAGGCACCATATAGTAGGGTTTTCGAATAATTGTTAACCGGGTCAATTAAAACGGTATGTCCTTACGGTTTTATTGTTTATTGTTTAATTTTGTTGTTAGATACATGGAAAGTAATTTAGGCATATAAAGTTGAGAACAGTATATATCACCAAAACCTATACCTTGCAACAACCCCCTAATATATCACCTTAAGTGGTTGTTTTAATAATGCTAAGCTAATTTAATCAAGAACATAGAAAATATCAACATCAATGAAATTTAAATGAAGTGATATTCCAACATTTATACTGCTTTTTAAAATAAATCAGGAAGTAACTTGATGAGCGAGCTTATCTGGCGACACATCATATATATGTTGGAATGATTTGTCATCTCGTTAGGAGAATAGAGTCTATTCTGGGCTACAATATGATATGACTTTTAAAGGGGTGATCGAATAAGTTGCACAGCCACTCTGCCGTTAAGATAGACCATTGCAAACCATAGCAAGTTTTTCTCATGAATTCCGAAATTTACGGTTTCTTTTGTGCAATTCACTGATCATCAAAGAGAAAATGCGAGACGAAATATTTTAATCAATGATAGAAGTAAGGGCACGAACGTGTTCAACCGTCTCCATCATAGTATAAAAGTACCTATGAGTTCTTTCCCTATCTTTGAATTTACGAAAAGTCCTAGATAACCGGTGGATGAGTTGTCCCACCTTGTTTTTATTTCTAAGGCATTTGATAAGCCTCTTTGGGCGACGCGTCCTTTCTAGCTAGTTTATCGGCTTCCCCATTTCCAATGACGTATATGACTGGGCTCCGAAAGAGGTATAACTTTATATTGTCTGCCGAGTCAATTTAAAGTTTCAATACTCTCCCATGCAGCTCGACTGTCTGATGCAATACATATTAAGCGACCTCTACAGTCGGTTTGAATCCCAAGAGCAGCATACCTTATCGATTGCAACAGTTGCTATCTGAAAGACAGAGGTATACTGTCCAAGGGAATAAGTCAAATTTGCCTCAGAATCAGATACGTAACGTCCGTCACCAGTTAGATCATCATTAATGGATCTATTGGTGAAAATGATTAAGTCCGCATCAGAAAAGTAAGATTGATCATTATATTCTCACTCATATTTTTCAGTAATAATCTCACTAAACGATTTCTCGAAAGAGTGTCTTGTGTCCATGAAGCCGGGAATGCAAGCCGTTGGAAGTGTGCTTCTTACTTTCCTCCAGGTTCGATGGTATCTAATAGCAATATCTACTAGAGAAGCATAAGACATTCTATGGCCGGTGGTTGCCTACCAGTCCTAGTTTGAACTCTAAGACCCCACACCAAGCAGCAAAGGAAACAATGGGACTGAGTACGGCAACATAACCATTATATACTTATTTTGGTTTCAACTCCCTTGATTACTAAACGTATATCAACATTTTCGGTAAATATTGGTTCCTTATTTACATTTCTCTTTAATGTGTTTTGGTAAGTTTAAGATCGGACCCGAATATACGTAATCTCAGAGGAAAGTGTGATGAAATTCTCAAAATTCTTCGCCTCGTGAAAAGGACCATCCCAGCTTTCTTTTGATTCTCTGAGAAGTCATTTGCACAAGAATAAGTTATGCGTCGCCAGCTGCGTGTGATCAGAAGAAGTATTATGACAATATCACATCTGAAAGTAAAGTCGCTTGTCGTTTAACTAGCCTACGTAGCGCTACTCAATTTAGCTTATTCTCCCGGACCTAGGCATGGCATCACCACCTTGCAATAGTTGGTTCTATGCTACAACTTAAAGGTGCTGAGATCATAGCATTAAAGGATGCTTTATTAAATGCCTCTCCGTGTCCAGAAATGCTCTCACGGCAAATACATTGTTTCTTTGGTAAGCATATTGTCTGGGATGAATTAGAAATGATTTATGAGCGAGTTATCTCTACAGTATCCGTCCACTAGGCGTGTTTTATCCAAAATGATAAAATGGCAGTATCCGATTTCTGAAAGCTATAAAAAACAGAACTTTAAAAATTTATGTTACTTTTTTATTATTGTCCCATCTATCTACTCTACAGTTTAGAGACTCTTGAGTTTAGAAGTCATCGAAAGCCCCTCTAGTTTCTCACAGAGAGATCTCGTTTTCGATGTTTTTCCACTCCAGTTTACGAGTGTTCGTGCATGCATTTTAAAACGACGTTTTGGGATTTCTAAATTCCTTAATTTCGCATTTATACGAAATAGGATAGGATAGGAAATATCACAGTGGTCAGAGACAGTTGCCTCGATCATTAGATATCCACGTTACTTTGTGGATTCTCTCATGTGGAAAGACATACTTGATATATCTAAATTGTACATTATTGACAGGTCAGTGGCGCATTTGCCGTTGTTTTTCCTAGTTAGGTGCGGGCTGTTAGGACCGTTGTGTTTTCTGCAATCCTATACCGATTTTTGCATTAGTCGCTCACGATGATTTTAATGACGTGGGTCGGGATGTTTTTGACGACTTTCTCCAACTCGACAAAGAACAGATCTTGATGTCATCTGATTTATCTTCGGTGGATGCGTGTACATTAACGATCGGTATGTTAAATTTCTTAGTGCGGAGTCTGACCATGCATATCCGCATTTTTACGGAGTTGAAATCGATGATATGTTGCTTCACGCGCCAATGCCTACTCCATTCTGAAGGCCGCTCTAATGAAGAAGGGATCACACTCCCACATCATCTAAGCTCGTGTAGTACAAGCACGTGTAATCTATAAATCTTTGTCTGGTTCGAAAGGTTTTGGAGATCTCCAGGTCTTAAGAGGCTAAGCACGTTCCATCTTCCTATTTTTAAAGCGTTGTCCTTGTAAAATTCGAACGTCGTGTTTGTGATGAATCTGATATAGTAATCCGAGTGCCTTTGTGTAGGTTTCATAACTTAGTAACCCGCTTGTTACGTGTGTTGGCCACGTATTGGTGAAAAAACACTGATTTGGTATTGGTTTAGAGCGCCAATGATGCGTGACATGTAGTGCCTATGGCCATAAACAGAATTTCCTCTGCTCATCTCCAATATATCGCCAGATTCATTTTGAGTTACCCAGATGGCACAGCGAGGCTGTACGAATCTAGGACTTTGCTCTTCAAAAATACGCCTACTCAAATTAAAGTCGAGTTAGACGCCGTCCATATGTTTTTCGTAAAAGACGAAGACTACTTAGGGAGAGGTAAATCAACGCAACGTCGTTATTACCAGTTGAGGTATAGTAATCTTGGGAAAACGAATCGCATTTGCAAGGGAATAAAACTCTACCACCAAGACAACGCGCACCGGTTCGCTCGAAACTGTTACGTAAGCTTTAAAGTTTGGATCGGGAGAAAATGATTTTCATCGAAGGAGAAGTAATCATAACGCTAGACGCCTAGAACAAAGCGTCAACTACTATTTAGATGAGTGATTATCTGCCTAACTGAAAAAAGCAAGGAATTCCCAATAATTTATAGTTTAGTTTCGCAATTTGGATAAAAATATGAGTGTGAATCTCCGGGTAGTGATGGTGACAAATTTGAAACTTGCGTGAGCCGGGAAGTTTACTAATTTCAATATTTATTAAGTGTAAAGAAATTATAGAGTATTAAAACTTAGGTGGTCCAAATGTCCAACAACTATGGCTTATAATCTTGTGTATTTAAAACTTCGTCCCTAATAAGAATTTTCTCATTCCATAGTTTAATAAAATACCTATCTAGAGACGGCAGATAATAAGTTATTGTTAACATTTATTATTTAAAATTGACTAGAACCTAAGAGATAAAGTACTCAATGGCAAGCAGGATCCTAGTGGAAATCCAGATTGTTGCAATCCGAAAACGCAATCTGCTGCCTTAGTTCAAAGAGTTTGATCCAAGACAGGGACGGCAACTGAACGTAAGAAATTTAGAGTAGACCATATACAACTTTACATCATTGATAAGGCTGACGAGCTGCATACGAATTGAACGCAATCGTTATCCTTTTCAAGACATTCTTTGCATATAAGGTATTTTGTGTCAGTCCTAGAAGATGTAGTTGAACTTTATCAAAATTATAATTGTTTCCTTCTTCAACTTCTGGATCTGAGGATTTTTCAACGAATTAAGCACGACTTTACTATCTGTACACAGATTCATATCACTACTTGAATGAGCGAGCTTAGATAGCGCAGTACAATATACACCTAAACGGAGTCATCATTGAAAAATACTAAGAACTCTTATACCTGGCTAGTAAAGTCTTCGGAGAACCAAAGGTCACTCGCTGGATATACCACCAAAAATGTGCTACCAAAATCAAATTGAGGCAAAATTTTCTCGTTAATCTAAAATTTCTCGTCTAAAATTTGCTCGACACACTTTATTTCGCAATAAACTGAGTGCTATGCGTCTGGTCAGCTCGCTGTAGAATTTACAGCAGCTCATCAATAACCAGGAGCCACAGCAAAGCGGAAAGCCAACTTAGGAAATTTTAACGGAAACTGAATGACCAGCTAGCTCAAACTCGACCAATGCAAAACCTAGTGCAGGCGACGGCAATTGTAGAGTACGTGGTACTGTTGAAAACGCGTCGATGTCCAAGAAAATTCCCTCAAGGAACTCTTTGATATTAAACAATCTTTCACTCCTAGTGTCAAGTGAAAAGTGACCTGTGAAACAAGTGTCACAGGTTTTACTAACTCCGTAAGAATGCTGCATTTTACTGAGTGGAATACTGAATAAACAATTATCTCACTATAATCTGACCTCCCAGTTTTCGACATAAAAATTATTCTACATTTATTTCAAAAGTGTGGAATAATCCTAAAGACAATACAAGTCTGGAACTGCTAGAACAAATGACACTAAGCAAGATGAAAGACATGCATAAGTTCAGTTGTTGAAGTGAATAGTCGTTGATTTGGCACACTTTGTTTTTCATAATGTGTTGTTTAGTCTAGCGATGCCAGACAGGCTGCCAGTTTCCTCATAAAAGCTAATCTAAGAAGTTGTAAAAACGGCCCTTAAATTCTTACATTCTTTTTGTGCTGTCCGGTAATCAGCCAGAAGTTTGAACCGCTTACCAATATCTTTTATTCGCCTAGAAATTTCGCTTTAAAGTTTGGAACGCCTTAAAAGGGTTTGTTCCGCGATCTTTGTTTCTTAGTTCGCAATAGAGAATAGTTTAGATAAAGACAAAGCTGCTTTTCAATATCCTCAAATGAATGAATTTCTACTACTGAATCTAGAAGACGTTCAAGTTCGAGAGATTCCCAATCGATTGCAGGCCTTTTAATGTTTATGTTAAAAGAGGCAAGAATATCATCCGCCACTCTCCAATTTAAAATAAAGCCAATTTTGTATGCACATCGAGAATTTCAAGATCTGATGAACTTGAAAAATTAAATAGAAATAATACTCTATTATTGTCATGTGAACTGCCTCCAACAAGTGATTCTTACACCATAATACTAATTCCGAAAATTTCTCAGAAGAAGGGAGTGTAGTGGAATCATCGCTGCTGTGACAGATGACACACTTGAAATCGGTTATTAAGTCATTTCACAGCTGTTCTGTTAAATCACGAATAATGAATAAGAGTTGCACTATTCTTATTAGAAATAAATATGCAAGCTCTAGGTTTAATGTCAGAACCGTTATTAATGATACGATTTTTGGATAAGGCAAATATTTGTATGCGATGCCCGATCCAGGAAACAGCATTCATAATTCGAAGGAAACTGATTTGCTATATTGCAGATTGTTCTGTTTTACTTCAAGCATGGCGTACATATTACACACCAACTAATAAAATAATGATAATAAAACTATGGCCCTGAAATGACCCTAAACTGAATCTTATTAGGGACATATTGTTAGCGTTTTGACTCTCTTTTGTAAAGGACAGTCTTCCATTGAACTCTCACGCAGTTCCGGAGTTGTAAACCCCAAGTCTGATTAAATAGGGGTTTCAATCGATCGCAAACTGAAAATTAACAACCTTTCTGGTTTTCTTAGATGTTGTCCATGCGAATGAGAACTTAATATTTTTAATCAAACACCTTATTACTGGAAACTTAATTTTATAATATCAATAAACTAATCCTCGTTTGAAAGACACTACAATATATTGAAAAGGACTACAGTCCTTTCTAGAAAATTTTATATCCGAGAATTCAGAGATCGAAAGTACCAGAAGTTTTTCTCTACGCCAATAGGCAAACTCATGCCATGTCTTCATCGTGTTGATCGTTGAATCTAAAGGATAGCTACACAACTAAGGATGGGGAAAGAATGACTGCAAAACTTGGTTTGTTTGCCGCTTTGTATATGTATCACAAGTGATTGGAAGATGTTAGTGATTTTTGTTAAAATTAATTTTATAATGCGACAGTTGCCTTGTGAACTTTGCGGATAATATTCACATGTAGCAGTTTAGAACTTACGAATGAAGGAGTAATCGATGCTGCTGTTGTAGTTGATTAAATTAAATTTATTGCAATGCGCAATATCGAATCTAGAATCGCCGCATAACGAAAATATTTTTTGCCACCATACTACAAACGACGACGACATATAAATGCGCAACCCAACAATAATATTAATCATTCTCAAATATGAAATATATTTTAGTATGTCGCGGTCGTCGATGCAACACTAAAATTAAATATTTAATTTATTTGAATAAAATCTCTTTTGAATTTGGTTACCGGCATTTTCCAAAATTATAAATTTGCTTACCTTATAGTTAGTAAAAAGTTTAATAAACCAAGTTTTCTTGAGTACGTCACGGAAGGGATATTTTCCTTTACGCCATGGTTACCGCTGATAAAATCTCGGGTGGCTATGGTAGCGGCTGGCATTGTATTGATTTTGGCTGAAATTTTAGTTAGAACATCTAGAATCGTGCATCTAAGAATTGTGCAACGGTCCTCTCACATGGTTCCGGCTGGTGTACTGTTTCGGCTGACATTTTAGAGGTTCCGGCTGATCTTGTTATGGTTCCGGCAGAAAAATTATACGTTGCTCATCTAAAATACATTGTGCAAGGGTCGAATGATTCCGGCTGGTAAAACCTTCGTATATGTTGTCTGTTGTGGCTGAAATTTTAGATAATGCATAGTGTCATATATCGGATCTGGATCATTGTGCAATATGGTTTAGGTGGTTCCCGCTATCGGCGTGATGGCAATGTTTTCTTGGGGTCCACGTTTGAACAACATTTTTCAGAATGTAAACCTCTGTATGAGATTCATAGCCCCCACACGTGTATTCTCTATTTTAACCGCAAAATATATTGTTTGCACCGGGACCAATTTGGCATGGCACATGACAGTATATAAGCGAAAAGATTGGTGATACCATAATGTAATCATACGAGTATATAGTGGTACCATATACGAAAAAAATCTTTCGCCAAAGAAGTTCCACAGATCGCGTTAATCGAAACAATTTTTTTTACAGTTTTATTTATTTATTGATTCTTTCAATTCGAAAATTACAATAAGTTATCAAATCTTAATCACTAAGGTAATTAAGAAAATTTGCGGGAGCAGAATTTACTTCTTATCAATAAATAAATTTTATAGTTTTATAATTTATGTTGACACAATCATCGTTTTCTTCTTTAATCACGAATAGGTATATCTTTTAGGTTTCTCACCAACAAGTTCGAATGAGATGATAGTTTCCCTGCATCGCTGATCCTTATGTATATTTTTGTTTTTTACGAACCACAGTCTCCTGTAATCATTCTGAGTGAGCTTATTGGTCTATATTATGAGACTTGGGTAGGATCCTTGCCATGGTACGGGATCATTTTTATAGTTGACAGTTTCCAGCACTCAGGGATAAATCTTGATTCATAAATTGAATTGAATATTTGAACCAGTTGTTCAAAGGCAGCTTTTCATCTGTAATTCGGTCATACCCGGGGGCTTTCTTTAATTGAATTTGATGTGTAATTCTAAACTTTACTAGTGGTTCCTTTATCTTAAATTTCCTCTCAGGTCTGATTGCTACATTTTCTGTTTGAACCACCGATAATCCATGGTTTGGAGTGAATACATTTTCAAGGTGAACAGCAAAGATTTAGTTTTTTACTCGTCACTTCTAGCCCATTCACCGTTAGAAAATCGAATTTGCGGGTTTGGTAGCTGAGTCCGTTTAAGGTATTTAGTGGCCTTCTTGCAATTTTGCATATAATCCATATAATCCATTTTGTTTTTGTAGTAGGCTTCGCACATTTTCAATACTTTATCGAAGCTTATGTCTCGATTCTTTAGCATAAAATGTGACACAATATTCCACATTTAATATCATGTCCTAGGCTGCTAGATTGAAGAATTATAATATTTCTACTCCATTTCCACCACCAAATAATTTGTTTTCTACCCTTGAACGAAAATAGAGATGTTCATTTTTGTTCTAGTAGGTTGTAATAGCAATAGAAAATAAATAATTCCAAAACGGAACTTGTCTGTGATATATTTATGATCGCGCTGATTACTTCATAAAAAATATATAACTTTTGGGCGAGTATATGTAGAAAGTTCTCGATGATTAATTTCAAATCAGTACTCGTAGCGACATCTTAAATTTCATGCAGAAAACCATCATTGTATTACTATATAATACTTTTTATACTATGGTGATACTTAATATTTTTAACTAATTTTTAATTTTCAAATATTTCAGAGACTTATCGAATACGATATTACAACAATTAGTGCCGGGTATAACAAATCATTAGAGGCGGGCGAAGAAAATGTTAAACCAAACCTAATTAATGTATTCAAAGAGTACACACTTGAACAATCACCAGTAATTTTGTGTGGTGTATTTGTGCCGGCGAATCTTTGCGGTGATCTGAAAACCACATCAAAATATGTTTTGATCACATGCGATACGCATTTTAAATATAAAATTTACGATGCAGATACATTTGATAATTTGAAAACGATAGTTGGTCCACGTTATGAAAGCCCATTGCTATCCATAAAATTTTTGTACACCGAACCGCATAGTTTTGTTGTGGTCGCATCCCGCAAATCGATTGGCGTTCAAATTTTACCAATGGATGGCAATCCTTATGGGAGGCGTGGTATGGTGGCATCACCCAATAAAATCCAAACGATTCGCTTAAGCTTTGATAATAACTATCTTTTCACATTGGGTGAGAATGAGTATTCAATACAAATGTGGCGAATTCACACAAGACCAATTATCGAAGAAATGAAAGTTGATCGACCCCACTTGGAGCCATTCTGTAATCTATTGCCAGGTGGAAAAGATGGTTGGCTCTTTAAAGAGATACAAGATTTTTTTTACTATATTCAAATTCTGAGCAAAGGAATTAATACTGCAGATGATATGGAAATAACAGATACAATACCCGTAACCGAGGTTGTAGATTTTATGAGAGGAATTGGGTTTTTCCCATCAGACTATACGGTACAAAACAACTGAGATTATTTAATTTCACGTTTAAATTTCATTTAATTTTCAGATAAAACTTTTAATCAACGAAGCTACTCGAACGTTTCCCGGCGAACCACACATCACACAAATATCATTTCGCACAATTTTCAAATTATACATAAACCATCGACCAATAATTGGATATAAAATCGAAAGAATTATGCGGGTATTAAAAGCGCTTTCATCAAGTGAGTATATGAATTATAGCGAGATTAGACAATCAATTGAAAAGGATGATCCTAACACTATTCCATGGGAAGAGTTATCTATCACAAAAGATCAACTAATAAATATCCTTAGCCAAAAAGGGGAGAAAGTTCAAGAGGCGCAAGCTCTTATCTATCTAAAAGAGCTTTTACTAACACCACTTTATACTGAAAACGAACTAGCATCGTCCAATATTTATTCCATGATACCAAATAAAATCAGTCTGAAGAATATATTAACTCGTCTTCTTGGAATGCCAATCGATGACGATTTAATACCTGTGTTCAACAAAGTAAACGACCCCAGCGAAATTAAACCCGAACTAAACAACAAATTAAAACTCAATATAGGAGATTAATTACTAACAACACGTTTATTTAATTGGAATTTCAGGTAGTACTGTATTGTTATTTTGAATGTACCATCGCTGAAAAATATATTTTGATATTTGAATTGAATTCCCCACCGTCATAATTGAATAATTCCTTGATGTAATAAACGGATACTCAGCATTTCGAATAATTTCCATTTTCAATTCATTATTATCAATTTTCTCGTTAGTTTGGGCCGATGCCACCACCTTTCTGTTAAAAATTTGCCAACGGGGCAAAAAAAAATCTTTAACAACACCACTCCACTGTTTATTTGCATAATCGACTATTTCGGAATTTGGTCCCCACCATGTTATCTGATATCGTGCATTACTCTCGTACAAATCTTTTACGTGTGCATCACCAACAGCGACCGCAAATCGATTTGAACTGTCCAACCAATTTCCAAGTAAAAAATTTGAATTCGATTGTAAAAGTCGATCAATATCGAGTAGTATCGCTTCGAATTCTTGTGTAAATTTTATTAATTTGCTAAGAGATTTCTTTGATTTGTACAATTTCATGATTTTAATATAATATTGATCGGATAAATTCTGTAAGTATTGCCTTGTTATATCTACCAAATCGTGTAAATACAATTCACTGGTGTTAAATTGATTAGATGCATTCAAGAAATGGATCCATGCCTCCGTTACGTGAGAATTGTTATACCAAGTCTAAAATATAGATTATTAGATAACGAACATAAGAAAAAATTTAATTGTTTATTCTTACCCATGGCTTCAATTTTAACGATGGCCGCCGATTAAAAATATATTTTCCTCTCATTTGTTGCAATCCATGGAAGTGATAAACACTGGATGCTAAAATTGTCCATGCGGCATGAATATCCAAATTATATTCACCATATCGTGATTCACAGTAATTTAAAAGCCATTCATTCACATTTACTGGCAACATTCTCCAACCCATTTCGAGTGCAAATTCATACAACATATAATTTTGATTAATTCCTTCTGGTGTAATTCCAAATCCTACCATTGTACTATTCGGTGCTATTTGAGCATCAATTGGTCGATTATTTATTATGCTGAGTGAGCCATGCATGCCCAACGTACCACCGAAGTTATGCAACATACACCAAATATAAGGTTGGCCATAAAAATTATGTGTTCTCTCGTATTGTGGATACTGTTCCGATTGCAAGTCTAATATTAACATTGTGCCGGGTGGATTAGCGGTTAAAAACGATTTTATCATATTATCACTCCAGAATGGATTTTTTACAAACATCCATCCTTGAAGTAACCAAACAGCATCATTATCAACTGCCTGCATAGCCTGATAAATTGCTGTCGATGCATTATGTAAATATTCCGGATTTGAATATGATGGCTGAATTTCATTGAACGGATCACTAAAGTAAATATGATCAGTTCCATATTCATTTATAATTTCCATTACAAGCCATTCACCAATACATTGAAATAAAGAATCAGTCGGCTCTAAATATAGTGGGCAGCAAAATTTATCTGAAAAGTGATTCCACCTTTCCATAACCGTATATGTTGAATTAGGAAAATACTGTTTTAATGCCTTTGGAACATGACCGGCAAATGCTGGGAGTGCTACCATCATACCTAAATCTCTAGCATCGGTAATTATTTGTTTTTGTAAATTAAGCGACATTTTTTTATAATTATCACTTAACGGTCCACTCCAACCTCTGATATTGCCCATGCGCTGCCAAGCAAGGAATGCGGGCCCAGAAAAATGTTCATCTATCTCGTCGTTGGTTAAATTCATTATTTTATACATTCGCGTCCAAATTTCTTCTTGTATTGGTGCTAAAAATAAATTAATTCCGTTTAATGCCATCCAATCTAAATGTTGACGCCATTCTTTATACGTCCACCAGGCAAAACTGTATGAATGTGTGCACACATTTTGATAATAAATAAATGCATTTGGTGACGACATCTCAAAGTTTACTGCTGGAAATGGTAATTTGATATTTTTTAGTTGAGAACCGTCCCATGATACTTGACACTTTAGGTAATATTTAAGATAATAATTGAATGCACGACAAGCTGAAATACCTCTGGACGCTGTTATGTACACCAGATTATCATCACTTGAGGCGTTTTTAAATATCTGAAAACCAAAATAATTTTGGAAATATTTTATTGATTTATAGTTTATTTATCAACATTATACCTTAAAATAATTTAATGGTAAACTAAAATTGATCTGAATATCAATAAACCGCCCATATTCTGGGATGATACGGTTTATCAAATTTAATGTGGCATTACGTTGACCCTCGCTTGATGATTTCAATTGACTTCTATAAAATAAATTATTTATGCGTTCAAATTGTAAATTGTTTATATTATCTTCTCCTGATTGGTCACGATTAATTATAAAAATGCTATCATTTAATTTTTCACCATTATAACAATAAATTAATTTAAATAAAGTCAATAATAAAATTAATACAATTATTAGATGTTTCATTATTCTGGCTTTCGTTTAAAATGATCGTTTGCATCACATTTATTACTACATTTGTACTTTGTTTTGTCTGCTCATATGTACGATACGAGTAGAGAGAGAGTTTTTTGCTTTGCATGATAACCATAGAATATACACTTGAATGAGCTACCCAATATACACTAGAATGAATACAAATTTGTTTCCCATATAAAATCGTCTATTTCACGTGTCACAAGTTGGAGAGGGATGGTTATACAATAAATCCATATGTCGGATTCGTTCTTTACTTCGATACGTCAAACAAATTTGTTGTTGTATGATTTTATATTAAAGCAAAAAATTGTTTAATTAAAAATACAATTAATTCATAAAATCTTTAATAGTAGTATTATTATGTTTACAAATATATAGAAAAATGGAGTGTCTAGCGAGAAAATTACATAATTATCCCGGGAAAAAATAAGAGAGAGTTTCATTCGTAGCCTCGTGCTGCAGACGTGTTAGTTAATCATATAAAATATACTTATTTAATTTACAATTTAATAAAATTTGTACAAAAAAAAATGGACCGTGGTTTTGTTTGGCGTTTCGCGGATATATGTATGTATATGCAAGTGCCTGGAGCACCGAGTCAAAGGTTCAATTGGAAGTTTTTGTGCCATTAAGTATAAGCATCATTTCAAGCTTGGTACGTTATTTTTAATTGTAATACCGTGAAAAAATCGAGTCTATACATTACACAAAGTTGAAACATATACGGTAATCCTCCGCTTTACGGACGCTCGCTTAAAGGAAATTCGATATTACGGACTTGGTTAATTAAGTATCAAATTTTAGGTATACGGGTGAAATATTCGCAATTACGGACAAAATATATTTTTCTCTGTTTTGCTTACATTTTTTGTGAGGAATCCCAAAAATAAAATAATAAAAGATTTTTAGTACATAAATACAGTTTATGCTTGGTTTTGTTATACGGGGAATCCCAAAATAGTTATCAAACGTTCTTACGAATTAGTATTTGATGTTATATGCGGTATAGTGCAGTGTTAATTTATTTGCGCTCAATACATATTTTTAATTCAATTAAATTTAATTAAATTTCTCTAATATTGCTAAAATGTCTGAAAAGCGAATAGCAAGCATCGACGAAAAGCATGTAAAAAAAGTGAGAAAATCAATAACATTAATTAGAATTAAAATTAGATATTTTACGACGGCTTGACGCGGGCCAAAAAAATAATAAAATCGCCAAAGTTTTGGGCCTAGCTACTTCAACAATTAATACAATAAAGGACAACAGAGATAACATTTTATCAAGTGTAAAAAGGGTAACACTCCTAACCGCAAAAAATGTGTCAAGACAAAGAAGTGAGATTATGGAGGAGATGGAACGGCTGCTTAGTGTGTGGATAGACCATCAAACTAACATAAACGTACCATTAAGCACGATTGTAATACAAGAGAAAGCTAAGCATCTTCACGCTGATTTGGCTACTAAAAATGGTGAATCATCTCGTGTGGAGCCTTTTTTAGCTAGCATAGGATGGTTTGACCGATTCAAGAAGCGGCATTCTTTGCATAATATAAAAGCTGTAGGGGAAGCGGCTAGTGTAGATCTCGAGGGAGCGAAAGCGTATCCAGAAGTATTTTTAAAAATTATACAGACCGGTGGATACACGTCACAACAGGTGTACAATGTCGATGAGACGGGGCTTTTTTGGAAGCGAATGCCCGTAAGGACTTTTATCTCTAAAGACGAGAAATCAGCTTCAGGTTTCAAGGCAGCCAAAGATCGAATTACAGTTTCGATAAGAGGTGGTCATAAATTAAAACCGCCACTCATTTATCATTCGGAAAATCCACGGGCCTTCAAAGAAATAAATAAGTCACAGCTTGGAATCACTTGGCGCTCAAACAAAAAAGGCTGGATGACAACACGCATTTTCGAAGAATGGCTAAATAATGGTTTCCTAAATTCAATTTCGAAATTTAACACTGATCAAAATATTTCAAACAAAGCCTTATTAATCGTTCACAATGCCCCCAGCCATAAACTAAATAACGTCCCGGAAAACATCAAAGTGGTATTTCTACCCCCAAATACAACACCATTACTACAGTTAATAGACCTACTACCTTCGTCGAGTTTTCAAAAACCTAATTGAACCAACCCTCAATTAAGGAATTTTGGAAACAATTCAATACAAAGGATGCAGTAGATAATATTATAAAATCATGGGAAGAGGTAAAGCATGCCACTATGAATGACGTGTGGATGAAATTATGACTCGAGTGTACGGATAAATTTCAATCTGCTGGTCCCTTACATGACATTACATTAGAAATTGATATGATGATATGATATGATAGAGGCGTACAGGCCAGCCATAACGGCGATCCTAGGTACGTTACCATAATCCTGATATATCAACAATCAAATAACAAATTATATCTGAATGCGAATAATATTTCAGCATCATGCGGGCCCAGGCCCTGCCTGTATCCTTAACATATAAGGTTAGTTAGGAAAGGATGTTAGTCACAGAAACGACTAGGGCGAACCGCAGCAAATATTTAAATATATTAGAATGTTAGTCTCAATTAACTTCACACTCTAGATTAGAGTTTGTTAGTTAATTAATGTAAGTTAGTTGTGTTTGAGGTAAAGGATACTAATATTCAGCATATGTATCCGGCATCAGTCCTACTAGACTGGTTAGGTTATTTAATTCACATCTATGGGTCATCTCATCACATACTGCTTGTAACCTTATTTTGCTATCTTCCCATCCAACACGATCTAACCGAGGGACTTCACGTTCGTGACACGGCAGTATTTTCATACATATGATGACCTAAATATTCCGTCAATAATGTCAAAATAAAAAAATAAAAATAAATTAATACAAAAAAAAAATTTAGATCCGGTATTGTCATTCAGCTACCTATATTTAAATTTATCCAACTAAAAGCAGGGTTAATTTATATCTAACATTCACACAACTACACTAAAACATAACCTGAATTCAACCAGAAAGATCGTCGAAAAACAACATTCCATAGCAAAAAGTCTGGATCGTTAACATATTTGATTGTATTGAGTTTATGCTCAAAGCGTAAGTAATTAAATAGACCCCCTGATCAAGAATGTTGCAATCACAATCTTCCCTGACCTTCCGGTATGTAAAAAAAAATAAATAAATAATAAATTTTAAATAATAATAAAAATAAATTGAATTATATTTGCCGACAACTTTATTGTTTTAAATCAGGACTTTCGACAAAATTTCAATTTATAGAATTGTTTAAAGTAAGTGAAAATTATTAAAATAAATTATGAAAATGTAATTAAATTTAAATAAAAACCCAAATGGATAACACAATCCAACATATTTCAGCTCAAATGATAAATTTCCCGTGGCAGAAAACTGTTTCCTCCTTTCATTAACATTTTATAGATTTATCAATTTATATTATTCCACAAAAAGTCATTTTTGTCACAATACGGTGGCAACCCATTTTGAGTATACAAATTTTCGCTTATTGAGTAAGTTACAATTCGATCTGTTGTAATTTCAAATTTTGGTTTCTCGGGTACCAATATTTTATGTACTTAAGTACATACAAAGGGAATTCCCTTGAAATGTCAGCTTCTATGTATACGATTATAAATTACCGTTCACATATATGTAAATAGTTATAATAACAATAACAATAATAAATAATTAACTTTTATATAATTAGAATGAAAATTAGAATAAAAAGATACTTCTCTGATTGTATATGTGTTGAACGTAATTTTCAAAATAACTGTCTCAATTCACCTGTATTAACAGCGGTGAACTTCTAAAGAACAAAACTCACTCAAAAATAGCACACCACTCTCACACTACACATTCCTAAACTGATTTGAATTAAAATATTAATAATAATTTATTTAAAGGAGACACAAAAACACGTCTTCCCTCTACGACGATCAGTCGATCCTCTCTACATGACATTACATTAGAAATTCAAAATTAAATCGTCGCCATTGCGCATGAAGCTAAAATGAGTGAAGTAGACACCGCAGGTATATCAGGACTCTTAGAATGTGCTGATGAAGACATTTCCAATGAAGAATTATTAATGCTAGTAGAAGAAACCACCGATGTGCGACAGACGGAGAACTCTACTCAGCATGAAAACTCGCGTATTTTGACAA
The DNA here is from genome assembly GCA_963691935.1 of Nephrotoma guestfalica. Classification (NCBI taxonomy): domain Eukaryota; kingdom Metazoa; phylum Arthropoda; class Insecta; order Diptera; family Tipulidae; genus Nephrotoma; species Nephrotoma guestfalica. The sequence goes on along the minus strand of OY829913.1, from coordinate 136,860,071 downwards.
CAAATAAAATATCAAAAGCATTTTCTCTTATTAAAGAAGCCATGGAGATTTTTTCTGAGAATGATCCGTCTACCTAAAGACGCCTTAAAGTATCAAGACAAATTGAAAATTCCCTTCTGTGCTACAAGGAATTGTACCAAGAGTCTAAGAAACCAGCAAAACAAACCTCTCTAGACTGTTATTTTTCCAAAATCACTGGAACATCTACTGTTGAAGAATGTCCTGATGGAAATTATAGCGACAGCTCCGGTAAACTATCGACCAGCTCAGAAGACCTCTGAATTACAATTAATAATTTAAGAGTTATAAAATTAAAACTGAATTAATGATTTGTATGAATTTATTTTATTTATTGAAAATGAATAAATGGTTTGTGTTTTATTGAAATTTATTCATTACTTTTGTGTTTTTACGGTTCTCTTACTTTATGAAATTAGGTTTCGTATACCGCAGTTTGAAACCCCTGTATGCTTCCCATTATTAGTGTGAATCTATAGTAAAATTGGATTCTTTTACGGGTATTTTTACTAGCTGGAACGCATCTATCACTTTCCAATAGAATCTCATAGTAATAGCGGTTTCGTTTAACAGATTTTTGATTTACGGACAGTTTATGACGAACGCATCCTGTCCGTAAAGCGGGGGATTATTGTACGTGGATTTGGTACCAACCGATCAACCACTGACCAGTGCGGTAACAAAATATAATATAAATTTATATTTAAACATTTCTATAATAGGTTTATTCTTTTGAATTTGTATTGTGGTGCCATCTACGGCGAATTATTTGTACGTATGTAGTTCTTTTTCCCAAAATGAAGAGGAAGTGCAGTATAAAAGATAGCAAGTGAAAAGAAAGAACGGAAACGTGTACTCTTTTGTTAAAAAAATAAAATTGCATATACTGAAAAATTTATAAGTATTTTGTTTTAGCTAAAAAAATAATAAAAATAATGTTCGAACTCAACGTTACAAAGTGGCGCCCAACGTGAGGCTTAAAATAAAATAAATAAAAAAAGTGCAATTTGACGGCCATGTGGTTTTGAATACCGCATCGTTATTAACAAAATTAAAGAGAGTCGTAAGGTTAATAATTACAAAGTTTATTGCAATTCAAATATCATTGCAATTAATAATGCTGCACCAGCACTTGTAGCACAATCTAATGAAAATGATACTGGAATTTTTTACAAATTAATTAGAAATTTATTACACAGTTTGTAAATTTTTTACAGGTCCCGTTATCCTGCAATTTGTGTATGGGCTGGCATTAGACAAAGCTATACACCTCACTTTTCGTATTTTTGTTAATATTTATTGTATCGTGCTGGGAGTAGTACTGGAATTGTTTACAAATTAATTACAACATATCGGCATAATTCGACCAACAAAAAAATACCCCTAAGGGGTGCAATTCTTCAAAAACTATATTTTTGGTTACAACATGCTTTTCGCATTTCTGTTAATTTTTGTTGTATCGTGTTGGGTATGATACTGGCATGTTTTAGAAATTAAATAAACATATTAATTGGCATAGTTGTATAGCGCTAGGAGTGATACTGGAATATTTCTACAAATTAATTACAATAAAATGGCATAATTAAGCCCCTAGAAATCTACCCTAAATGGGAGAGCAACCGTTTACCATAATTGTATCGTACTGGGGGTGATACTAGAAGTTTTTACAAAATAAATTACAATATATTGGAATAGCTCAATTGCCAAAATCTGCCCCTAAAAATGTAATAAGCAATGATAGTAAACACCCACCCAACTCAATCAAAATGCATCGAACTTCTTTCTTATGCAAGAAATAGGTATCCCCGAATTTATTACAATAGCTAACACCAACAAAAATGGATCATAATGCATCGAGATTTTTTCCAATTCAAGAAATAGGTACCGCTGAATTTATTACAACAGCCCACACTCACAAAAATGAATCAAAATGCATCGAACTTCCTTGCTATGCAAGAAATAGGTATCCCTGAATTTATTACGACAGCCCACACCCACAAGATCTATGTTAATGCATCAAACTTCCCTCCTATGCAGAAATAGGTACTCATGAATTTATTACAACAGCCTCTATGCACAAAAATCGATCTTAATGTATCGAAATTCCTTCCTCTGCAAGAAATAGGTATCCCTGAATTTATTACAACAGCCCACACCCATAAAAATAAATCATAATGTATCGAGCTTCTTTCCTATCCAAGAAATAGGTGCCACAAATATCAATCAAAACGCATCTAATTACCTTACTAAGCAAAAAATAATTTTCTCCGAATTCATTACAACTGGCACACTCACAAAAATCGATCTTCCTTCTTATCCAAGAAATAGGTGCCGCTGAATTTATTACAACAGCCCACACCGGGCCACACCCACAAAAAATAGGTATTCCTGAATTTATTAAAACAGCTCACACCTACAAAAAACGATCATAAAGCATCGAGCTTCCTTCCTATGCAAGAAATAGGTACCCCTGAATTTATTACAACAGCCGACACCCACAAAAATCGATGCTATGCCAATATATTGTAATTAATTTGTAAAAATTTACAGTACCACCCCGAGTATGATACACCAAATATTAACTGAAATGTCAAAAGTATTGTTTAACGAAAAATGTGGTTTTTGAACAATTGGACCCCATAGAGGTAGTTTTTGGGAGGTTGAACTATGCCAATATGTTGTAATTAAATTTTAAAACATGCCAGTACCATCCCCGGCACAATACAATAAATATTAACAAAAATACGAAAAGTGTGGTGTAGCTTTGTCCAATGCCATCCCTCACACGAATTGCAGGATAACGGGACCTATCAAATATTTTCAAACTGTATAACAAATTTGTAAAAGGTTGCACTACCGTTTTCATTGAATTGTGTTATAATTGCTGGTGCAGCATTAGGGTTATTTGCACTTATAATTATTAGATCTAAAAATTTCATCATTGCAATTTTCGTAAAATTGTTACGTCATCAGTCATTATCATCAATTACAATTATCAAAATTGTAGCCGTTGACTTCGTTGCAATTATCATTACATCGCTATTGCAGTTTTTAATAGTTAATGAGTCAACAAAATCGTTGTAATTATTATTGTACTGTGCGTAGTTACATCATCATCATTACGTCATCATCATTTGTTTTATACCAGTTATCACAAACACCTCAATTTGTAAAACAATTGTGATTTCATGCGAGCGAAATCAGCGGAAAAGTCAACTACGCCTGACAAACGACCAGCAACAAGATCAACTACAAGACGAAAGGGAACATTCAACTATAATCATAAAATTCATAATTCAGGTAATAGTTTTAAAAAATAAAAAAGCAACCATAAAATGGCTTTATCTGTGGCTCAGTTCAAGAGATGTAAGAAACTATCCGAGATACTTTTAAGGTTAACATAGAAAATTTTGAAAATTGTTCAGCTAGATTTAACGGTAAATTAAATTCAAATGTTCATATTTTTGTAAACACAATACAAATTTATAAAGAAAGCAAAGGGATAAGCGATGCGAACGCCTTGAAGGGGTTACCTTTACTGTTGACACTGCAATTCGGTGTCAGGGAATAAAATCAACGATAAATTCAGATAACGATGCGATTGGAAAGTTTGACCGAATTAAACAGCCACATAAGGTTTTTATGGAAATTTTTTCCGTACCACAGGATGACATTACAAAAACCGTCACGTTTATAAGTGCAAAACGAGCTCTTTTCGCGAAACTACCAGACGAATTATCAGAAAAATCCAACTTGATATGGTGTATGGACTATTATTGTGCAGACTGCGCAAGCCAATTAAATGAAACAGTTTCAGTACGTTTGCCAAATTAATAGATTTAGGAGGAGTCTCTTGGTTATCTCTTGAAGAAACAAATACAAATGTAAATAGAAAACTGGTTTGTAATTATTGCCGTATTCGTGGACATGATATAAAAAAATGTAGAAAAAACAATTCGCATCAAGTCAAAACAAGGTAGCAACAAGTGAAAGAAAAATAAATAACACAAGGTTAGTAATCAATGCGTGCAATTCCGATACAGCAAATCGACCAAAATTTAAAACCGAAAATGATTTTTATTGTTACGGGTGTGGGAAAAAAGGTGTGGTTAAGAGTAATTGCGACCACTGTAAAAAGAAAGTCATTGCATCACCTACAATTGCCAATGTTATCGATCACGTATTAGAAGACAATTCAGGGAATGGCACACAACGACAAGTTGATGAGCTATCTCTAACGACTGTAGGGTTTTCATCCTTATCGTATATAGAACTTAATCTACAAGCCCGTCCTTAATTGAAAATTCGAATTTTATTGACACAGCTGCAAAATTAAGCAGAGCTAGTGATTATCTTTATGAAGTATTTGAAGACAATAAAGTCCGTTTCATGCAAATACAAATTTCCATCGCCTTAGCAGATGTCGCAAAAACGATTCAAAATGCATTATTAATAAACGGCGATGTAGTTTTACAACATAAAATCATTACAACAAACTTCATAGTCTGACCGGATCAAAATGTTATGGAAACTTTATTGGGGATAGGTTTTATTAATGACGCAAATCGTATTATAGACTTCTATAATAAAACATATTCATTACTTGATTCTAAAGAATTATTTGAGCTTACGTTTGAAAATAATAAGAATAAAACCGATATAACATCCCTTCAAATATTGCGAGATAATGAAGGTCATGGTTTGAATCCAGAGGCGAAAAAAGTTGTTAATTCATTTTTAAGTACAAATGAAACAATCTTTTCGTCTATTACGAGACCACACTTTAGTAAATGATAAAATTCAGCCAAATGCCGATTCCTCTTATCGATATAATATTCATAAACAATTTTTACTAAAAAAAGAATTCGACAAAATGTTAGAAAAAGGAATAATAGAAGAATGCGAGTCGCCCTGGGCAGCACCCCTAGTTCTTGTTGCTAAACCAGACAACTCTATGAAAGTGTGTATAGATTTTCGAAAGTTAAATAGTGTAACTATTGCCGATAAATTTCCCATGCCGACTATCGATTAGTTGTTGCATTTACAGGGTGGGCCATCTGTTACTGCTTGGACTGGTTGCTTGAACGGAATGAAAGTTTTTCATCAAAAATCATCTTTAGCGATGAAGCTCAATTTCATCTTAATGAGTACGTAAATAAGCATAACTGTAGAATTTGGGGAGCGGAGAATCCTCATGTTATTCACGAAGCAGAAGTTCATCCTCCAAGAGTCACTGTTTGGTGTGGTTGATGGATTTTTGGCATCATTGGGCCGTTTTTCTTTGAAAACGAATAGGAAAATGCCCTTACAGTGAATGGAGATCGTTATCGCAACATGTTAACTGGTTTTCTGTGGTCCAAATTGAATGAATTTCGGGTCAACGACCTTTGGTTGCAACAAGAAGGAGCGCCATGCCACGCAACTCGTGCAACAATCCATTTATTGTCAACAAAATTAGCTGATCGCATAATTTCAAGAAATTGAAAAGTTCCTTGGCCACCAAGAAGCCCGGCACACCACTTGATTATTTGTGGGGTTATTTGAAAGTAATGTGTATGCTAACCAACCACAAACAATTCAACAACTTAAAAACAAGAGCTGAAATTGAGATCATTGATCCGCTTTTATTAGAAAAAGTCATCGAAAATGTTGATGTTCGGATGCAGGCCTGTAGACGAAGCCGTGGTGGGCATATGAACTATATTGTTTTTTATATATAAGTTACATAGAACCACCTTTCATTATCAATAAGTAATCCATCCAATCCTTTTCATCCCAAAATGTGTGTTTTATTTACAAATGAAGAAAGGACTAACAAATGGCCCACCCTCTAGCTTAAAAATCACTTTTCATGTCAAGCATAGATCTGAAGTTATGATTCTGGCAAGTACCAGTCAAACCGGATGTTTAGCTAGGTAATATTGTGCGGCTTGAACACTATTTCTAGCTAAATGATGAGGTGAAAACAAAACTAACTTGTTCGTATATAATTTTGTTCTACTTATTCTAAAAATTTTAACTCTTTTTATAGTTACAAATTTTAATAATTGTAATTGCTAAGTTAGCATAAATGTTTACTGTTGGATTCAACATATTCCGGAGCTACAGAAGAGATTGGCGTTGGTTTGGCTTTTAAGCGTCACTGTTATAATCAGCTCGGGGAAGAGGTGCTGGCGCTGATGACGGACGTTGCGCCTTGAATCTAAAATATCAAGTGGCGAAAAGTAATATCAGGATCCCTATAGTTGAGTCCCTATCAATCTCGTAATGATGGATGCCGTGGTGATTTATTTCTGTCGGCATTCGTTCATTTTCCTTTATTGTTTTCAGCTCTCTTTCCAAATCTGTAGTATCAGGTCCTTGCATCAATGTGAGATTTTCGTTTAGTGTTGTTCTGGTTTTTAATTGCCGACCGAATTCCTTTAAATTGGTGGCTCCGTTTATCGTGTTGAATGTTTTGCGAAACGATTTACTAATATCGTTAGATCCTGTTGCTGTACAGATAGTGATGATGCGGAGAATTTAGTCTCTTACCGTACAACCAGCGTTTATAGACACTAACCCTGGTCCCTGGGCTCCAACATCGACGCATACAGAATTGTATGAGTCCATGTTGGATCCACATATGATATCAACTGTTGTTTCGTTTCGGGAATTATGAATATCCATTCGTTGGGAGCGTTAAGCTTGGTTGGTTGGTTGAATTTATTGACTTAACATTGCATAATCTGCCGAGCGCTGGTTTTCGCTGTAGGATTGCAACTTCGTACTGGCTTTTGTTTGTCATAGCGTTGAAAATTAGTGATATCGCGCATAAAAACTGTGTAGATTGAAATACTTGGCAACGGTTCCCTTCTTCTGTTGTTAGGGATGCAAAATGCTCTCGATGGTTGTCTACTGCTAGGTACCTTGTTGATGTAAAAATGCTTGATTGAGTGTTATTATGATTAATATCAGGAACTGGAATTACGGTTAGCAGATTATAATCCAGTGCAAAGGACAACGGTATGATGATTTCAATTATCACATTACGTCTGTTACTCTGCTACGTATATTCATGCTTTGATATATATGAATGAGGTGATGAATATTGTGTCCCGGTATGGTTATTGAAGCCGGTATGTGCTGACAAATAAATTGTAGTTGGTCCTCTAGCTGTGACGGGGAGAGTATCGATGGATGTAGGATGCTGTGATGTGCATAATAAACAACATCAAGCAACCCCTGTTGTGTATCCTCTAGGTTTTTTAGTATTACAGTCAATTCTATCATGCTTGTTAATATTAAGCGGACCCTATCTTCGTATATTCGATACTCGTTCAACAACTCCATTTCCAATCTTAGTTTCTGTTGCTCTTTAATTAGATTATTCAACGAAGTCACTGTTAAATTAGAATTGTGCTTTACCAACTTGATTGTGTTGTCTATTATTGATGTTTATCATTATTAGATGATTTTCGTCGTTGTTAATATTCTCAAATTGAACTTCATATTGGTCAGCTTCACGTTGGGTGAGAAGTCCAAGCATGTCACCAAACATAAAACCTACCGTGTCTCCCAAGCCCCGTTTTACTCGCCGCCGTTCCTTGTTGATTGTCAGTTGAAGCTCGTTATCAGCGACCAAGTTTTTGAATTGCCACTAGAGTTGTTGTAGGATTATGTCGCATGTTAAGTTAGAGAGATCCTTGCAAGCTGCTTCCAATTCGACTTGTGCTTTCTTAAAGGTTTCCATCTCCTCTCAGTAGCACGTCATATTGTAATAAATTACTAATGTCCACTGGATAGCTACCACCTCGAGTTTACCTAGATCCACGAAGTATATTCCTGTTGAATGGTTAATTGGAGTGACTTTAATCTGAGCTTGCGCAAACCCTGGTAGACAGCAAGTTGAGAACATTGCTAAGACTAGATGATTTGCCTTTGCTTGTCTTTGCGCTGCTTTCTCGATTTTTGGTTGATTTCTCTGGACTGTGTGTTGTCGGCTTGCATGGTTGTGGTTGTATTTTGTGTTGTTGGTTGATACTGATTTTCCCTTTTGACTATTGTCGACTGAGCAGGATTACTATTCTTGGAGTACATGTTCACGTGGTCTTCAGACTCGTTATTTAATGGAAGACGGCATACTTTCGTAAGATTCCTCTTCAACGTGTTCTTCTTATATTTGACTGTAACTACCCTGACTAGTCCATCTTGTCCCGGATGTAGTTCGATGACTCGGGCTAGTGGCCAATGCGTAGGGGGTAGTTGTTCATCTATGAGGATTACTAGTTCTCCCACCTGGAGGTTAGGTTATTTTGTAAAGTTGGACCAAGGTATACATCATTTCGTTTAAAGACGTGCCTGTTGTTGTTTTGCTGGAAGCATTGAAAACTACCCTCAACTTGGTTGTTTGGCTTTCTTCTTTCATTAAGGAATGATGCGGCATGTAGTAAACACAAGAACTATCTGCTATTGAATCATCTTTGAACAGTTCCATGTGGTTAAGCTGGAGATACTCGTTCATGAACTTATGATATTGACTCTCAAGTCTGCATCTTTCTTGAATGGTTTTTCCATTTGAAGCAATCTAGCAACTGCTTTGGCTTTAGAGTCTCCTATTACCACTCCTCTCAGATTGTCGTTGTTGAATGGTATTCTAACCTAGTATCTTTCATTCTCTGACCTTTTGTGGATCTGCTCATAGTGTTTTTCACATTCTTCCTCTTCAGCAGTTAGGTGTCTTTCCGGGTATAGTTCCTCGGCTTTCCAAAAATATTTTTATTGCTTAACTATGTCTGCTAGTGTGACATGGCTTTTTAATCGAGATATCGATACGCTGCTGTTCTGGGTTAGGCGACCTGATATTATCCATCCTAATTCAGATTGTTGGGCTATTCATTTATAAAGCGGATCTTTCTTTATTCCTTCCAACAGTATTTCTCCGTAGATGTCAGCGCCTATTAAAAGATCAATAGGTCCGGGAGTGTCGAAGGTAGGATCGGCTAGGATTGCTTCCTTTTGTTGTTGGCTATCTAGACCCAATATGTGTTTATCCGGAAGTGTTTTGGAAATAGTTGTTAAGACTAGAGAAATTGCTTGTATCTTAAAGATTGATGTAAATCTGGGACTGATGTTTATCATGATCTGTTGGTGCGATCATCCTTTTGTTGCTGAAATTCCGGAAACTTCAGCTAGAACCCTTGGTAAGCCGAGTTTGTGTGTTGCTTCTTCCGTGGCAAAGGTGGCCTGTGATCCTGGATCTATTAGTGCCCGCAACATGCTGAGTATATATTTTGTACTTTTACCATAGCTGTTGCTAAGAGCACTGGGTCACAATCCTTGTCGAACACTGATATGTTCAATTTCGTATAACTGTTCTGCTGTTCTGGTTTTTTTTATGTGTAGCAAAGTATATGGTGGTTATCCTTGCAGGTAAAACAATTGGTTTTAATGCTGCAGTTTGTTGTCGTATGGCTTTTGGCTACAAATGGTGCAACATAACCATTTGATTTCGCTCGGAAGTGCTCATGCTTTTAAAGCGTTGGCATACTTCTGTTCGATGGTTTTGTTGACAGCATACGCAAATAAGCGTTGGTTGTGCTGCAGCTACGAAAGCATGTTTTAATTGTTGTACTTGATACCTGGGTTGTTGTATTGGTATTGACTTATTGCTACCGATCGACTCTAAGGATTGAAAACGCCTTTCCAGAAATTTCAAAAACTGGCTTGTCTCTTGGAATTCTCTTGGGCTTTCAAGAGAACTTTCATATAGACGTCGGGATTCGTTGTCCAATTTTTTTAACAAAGTAAAGATGATGAATGGTATCCATGTGTCAATTATAATGCCTTGGCGTTACAGCAAATAGACATTCGGTTGTTAAGTCGTGTAAACTTTTGATCGCAGCGGCGGATTCAATGTTGATAGTTGATTGACTTAATAAGGTATTTAACAGATTAGATACAAGTATTATTTTGTTGTTGAAGCGGTTCTCCAGGATTTCGCAGGCTGCATCGTAGTTGTCTCTGATGGGTTCCAAATGGCTTACTAATTTTCCAGCTGACCCTTAAACGTGGCTTTTTAAGTAGTTCATTTTGTGCGTGTTTGTGAGCTGATTGTTATTATGAACTAGCTGTTTGAAAGTGTCACGAAACCAACCCATTTCGTGTAATCTCCATGAAAATATGGGTCTTCCACTGGTGGTAGACAAATTTAAAAAGGCTTCACTTTGTATTGTTCTTCTTCTTCCAACAATGTCATTAGTGATAATACGATTCTGTCGTATTCGTTGTTTACGTTTTCGTAGTGTTGTTCTACGAAGTATTTTAAATTAGCTTCCTGTTCTTCGGAAGCTTCCATGCAGATAATTTCATCTAGCTCCATGGCCTGCATCAACATCCTTTCCATATTCTTTAATTTAAGCCGTACCGCTGATCTGGATCTGTTTTTGCTTGCCAGTACGTCTTCAACTGTGCGGATTTCTCTATATAAGCCTCGCATTTGGACGTATTGTTGTTTTATTTGCTGCACGAATTTTTGAGTTTGCTGATGTTCAGTGCTTCTTGATGATTCAGACGATTGATTAGATGAAGCTCAATTTCCTTGGGCGTTGTTATTCGACTCTTCAGGTTGGGCAAAGTTGAATTTGGAGGATGCATCTGGAGTTGGTGTTGACGGCAAGGATGATGAGTTTAGGCATTGACGCATATCGCCAATATATTTTGTAAATCTTTCCCATACTATTTGCCTATCTTTATAGTATTGGTGTATTAATTCAAGTTCAGGTTGGAATTCTCTTATTTTGTTGTCTACATCGACGTACTCGGCAAAATCCCTTCATTGGATGTAAATAAAGCTAGAAAGAGAGAGGCGGGATGGAAGGAATAAATATCAGTTGCTTATTTAATTCTGTTTCTTTAATTCGTTATTCCCTTCAAACAACTCTCAATGGCTTCACGTAGGTGTATTATTAAATAAGTTTTCCTACCATCAGTAATAAGCAATGGAGAGGTGTATATATTGTGACCAACACTCGCCTTTCTTGTGGTGTTGATTCTCATGAGCTCGTATACATACGAGTATGTTAAAATTGGAGTGCAAATAAATAAAAATACGTAAAATTATTGAATTTTTGGTTTATTTGCTTTATTTATTCATTTTGTGGCACAGTGTGATAGTGAATATAGTAATATATTAGTATTAATCAAATGTGTTTATTTTTATTTAAATTATATTATATTTGCTGCAATTTGACTTTGAGAAAGGCAGTTTTCGTGGGTAGTTAAAGTCGTATATATATATATATATATATATATATATATATATATATATATATATATATATATATATATATATATATATATATATATATATATATATATATATATATATATATATATATATATATATATGTACATATATATAATAAGCATTTACAAATCTATATCGTTTTTATGCGATCGGTTTCCCCTTCCCTCTTACTCGTACATGCATGTGTGTAGTAAAAGTATAAATAAATTGTATATAAAATGGGCTGGTTTTAAAATGAAATACCGGTAGTTTGCAATGTGGTTTCCACCGCAATTGCTGCATTCGTTTTTTGTTGAAGAGTTCTTTGGTTTTGGGCAACTATTGGTTTGGTGTAGTTCCCCGTATACGGCACACACTGATATCAACTTGCAATAAGTCCTTAAGTGACCATATTCTTGGCAGTTTAAACACTGTATGGCCCGGACTTTTCTTTGGTTCTTCAACAATTATGTGTCTGTGTATGAGGTACTTTAGTTTATATATTGGATGAACTTCTCCCTTTTTTAAAATGCTTTTGAATGGAATCACCAATGGTCAAACATTGGTTGTGGTTGATTGAAGAGGTTCATGATCCTATATACATTCTGTATCTTAAAACCATCTTCAACAAGCGCGGCCTTGATTTCGATTGTTTCAACATGGACATCGCATGCCTTTAGTTTCGGTTGTGAGCATCGTAATTGACATCTCTATAGCTGTTGACCTCATGTGCGTTTGAATTTTTTACTTCGTGTATTTTGCCACGTAGAAAAATTGTTATACGTGAAATGTTTTCCCATTCATTAGCACGCTTGATTTGAGTTCTTGCACCACCTTGTGTGTATTGGTTTCACGCAAGTAGATTGGAGGTGGCTTCTATTTTCGATTAGCCTGTTCTTGAATATTTGCATTTACAGTTTTGATCTCTACCGCATCCTTTTCGGTGAAGCTTCCAAATCGGGTTTTAGCGATATTTTGAATTTATCGACGTTTGATTTCTTACTTGTCAGTAGTTTTCCCTTTTTTGGGCTATCGCTTTTCCGTTTTACAATAATATAGCAATCGATACCAATTTGTGTCATATGTATATATACATTACGTTTAGTGCTCACTTTAGTGCTCTTTAAGGCTTGTGTCGCTACTGTGCTTTTCAAGGAATATATTCATCGGATCATCTACCACCTTGTCACCATACTAAATACTTCTTAAGAAACGATTGTTCAATTCAGTATAGGTGTTTGAACTTCCGTCAGCCATACTGGATGAACCACCAACCAAACTCACAAGCTCAGAGTTATTGCTTGTAGCTGTATATGGTGTAGTAACCAAGCATTGAATCACTACATCACTGCGGTCGCTGGATCTCGAAGACTGGGAGCCCATTTGCTCACTCCCGAGAGCCATCAAATACTGAGCATCAAATTCCCTGCACCGTAACTTTGTTTTTCATGGTTGACTCCATTATGTATTTAGATTCCGGGTTCCTCCCCATAGTCTTTTATATCTTCTGCCAGGTTCTTTTACAGCCATCCCCAACATGGAGAACAGACACTAGTCAAAGCCGCCCCTAACATGGAAAACTGACGCTTCAGGGTTTGCCATGGGTTTTTCCTCCTCACGTAAGTAGCTAGGATTTTACCGCGCCCGTACTCGCGAGGTTATACTTTTAGCGTTACCCGGGGTGCAGTTGTATAACCAGTGCACCACCAAATTTCTGTCTAAAGCTGAAATTAATTATAGCGTAATAGACATTTAGCACAGTAATTCAGTAATTTTTGCAGTAACAAATTCTTTCATTCGGAACAAATTCATAATCAGAACTGGCCATAAACCACTTTTGGGGAAAAACGCAGATTACCTCAAACGCCGGCGGGTCCAAAACAACATTGGGCGGTAAAATTATCGGGATTTGATTACGAAATGCAGTATATTAAACAAAAATATAATAATGCAGATTTCTTTCCACGTTGACCATTTAGCTTAAGAGAAAGTGTTAATGAGGAAACAAATAATATTAATTTTGTTTAAGATGAAGGAATCGAAATCAATAGTAAATTAATAGCAGAACAAACAAGTAAGGATCCTGATATGAAAAGTATCTTATCTGAGCGTCGAAGATAATATAGCAACATTTGTAAAAGGGTTAAGTGCACCTATTGCGCATTATATGTGAATAATGGTTGCAAAAGAGATGAGATTGTGCAAAACTATGTATTTGATTATTGGTTGGCTGAACACTGTTCAATAGGAAAGTCTCCACTTCCAATAAGAGATCAACTTCTAGATTATCGATTGATTCAATGTTAAGCCTCAGAATAATCATCAAAATCTGATCAACTGAGGCCAATAATATTAAATCATGATTAGTACATTTAAGACGCGCACACAATTTATAACAATTCTTTTAGAACAACTAAGGTAAAATAAGACGAAAACCACTTCACGTCATACGCTGAACAGCAAAATTTTAAAATTGCCAACCCTAGTTCCAGAAACCACTGTAGGTGCTCGGCCATAGACGAGATTAATATTTTAAGAATTATGTGATTTATCTGATGATTGAAAAGCCATAGGTTGCAAATGGGTATATAAAATCAAAATAAATTGTGATGGGAGCATAAAAAGAAATAAAGCTTGACTCGTTGCGCAAGGTTTTTCTCAAAAATGTGGAGTGAATTTTGATGAAGTTTTGCACCTGTTGTTAAACAAACTTCATTTCGAGTATTATTATCGTTAGCTGGGAACTACAAAATGCATGTAAATCACTTCGATATAAAGACAGCCTTTCTGTATGGTCTATTAACTGAAACAATTTACATGAAGCAAAGCATGAGTCCGCATCTTGACTTATTTTCATACCAAAATAAACGAATATTTTGGTATGAAAATAAGTCAAGATGCGGACGGAAATTTTGAGATATGTCAATCAAGCTAAATAAACAAAGTTGCATCTATTTTTAGTTTACAAGATGAAAAGCCAGTCGTTACACCGTTGCTAGTTGGATGCTATCGAAATCAAAACAAATAACACAAATTATCAATAATTGATTGGACATTTGTTATATTTGTCAGTAAATACACGACCCGACATTTCAGCAAGTGTCAACATTTTGGCTCAAAAGATATCATCAGCACAATACGATTGTGACCAACTGAAACATGTCGTTAAATATTTGGTGGGTATACCAAACATGAAATTAAAATTAAGCAACGATCCTGGTGACAAGCAGGAATTAATTGGATATGCAGATGCGAATTTTGCTGAAGATAGAGTAACCCGAAAATCACACAGTGTTGTTAAGAACTATGTTGAATGCTGTCCTACAGATGAAATAGTTGTAGATCTACTGGCTAAACCACTACTAGTTTCGGAGCATGCACAATTCAGAAGTTTAACTAGTTGTGGAGGAGTATTGAAATATTGAATCAAAGCAATCTTATAATGCTAAATTTGTTTCTTAAAACGATTTAGTTTTATTCACGTTTAATAAAATCCACTAATGTAAAACATCTAATTTTAGTTGAAATAAAGCTGTATTCAGAAAGAGTTTGATTTTTATTGTCCTATACGCTACAGATTCTACAACACTCAACAATGTTCGCATGGAGGAGATCTGTCTGTTCGCCTGGGGTACCTGGTCGTAAACTCATTGTTAGTCCAGTAAAAAGACAACCGAGTAACAACTATCAGCAATAGCCAGTGGCGTTGCCATAATACTTGTTGGTAAAGTTGGCAAAAGTATTCTATAGGATTGCATACAAATAGGGAGTCAACATACAAATATGTGAATCCTAAAAAAGCCGAGGTGGTCCTATTCACGAGAC
This sequence comes from Nephrotoma guestfalica, assembly GCA_963691935.1. Lineage (NCBI taxonomy): Eukaryota > Metazoa > Arthropoda > Insecta > Diptera > Tipulidae > Nephrotoma > Nephrotoma guestfalica. The sequence continues at coordinate 136,844,962 of OY829913.1, read as the reverse complement.
GAAGGATTTTGGGAAAATTCAATCTCCCAAAATTAGGGGATCATTACATGCCACTCTTTTCGGAAACTAGTAGTAGTATAGGTTGAATCGAATTTGCGCTATTCTGATGTTATTTCGAAAGGCTTCAACAGTTTGCTTTCGACTTTCGCCACAACCACGACATTATGTAGAACATGTGCATGGAATTCACCCTAAACATATATTGTATATCGAGTTAGGGAATTTTGTTTAAAACACTTTCGAAGTGGCCGTAGAAAATGTCCTGTTCTGATTGATGATTTAGAAAACCAACTCCGAACTCGTGCCTATCGAAGTTGTTGCTTTGACAGAGTAAATTCGACTGTGATAGACGATGTTGTTACTGATAAGCTTTGTTTCCGTGCTTAGTGCAATTGGATCGAGGTGTGCTTGGTGAAAGAGTTAATAGGGTCTCCCCGGGCGGTTTAAGATGAATATATTCCTTGTTCCAAATTTTAACGCGTTGTCTTTATTTCGAGTCCGAGGTGGTTGTTGTGAGTCCGAGTTAAATATTCGAAACATTTGTTTTTGTTTTGATTGGGTTATTTTGCTACTTTTGACACATTGAGCAGACAATGAGAATTCCACAACATTGATAGGTTACCAAATCAATGCTAACAGGAGAAAAATACTTAAAACAAATTGTCAATTAGGTTTTAAACTCAATTTTTATTACTGGTGTACAATATTTACAAAACATAAGACTACAAACATTTCAAATTTTGTTATTTACACAGAAAAATTATTAATTTATAATTTTAAATTAAACGAAAAAATAATATTTTTATTAGAAGAAAAATTATAGTTACGTATAAAAATACTGTAATAAAAACAAGTTTTCTTATATATTTAGAATTTCTTATTAATACATACCTAGAGACATATTTACTTACCTACAATAATAATAATAAACTATTTATATATCATATATTTATAAAATGTAGAAAAAAAAAATAATCACATAATTTTATCTTAATTATTACTTTTTAATTGAAATTACTAATTTCATTCCTGTGTTTGTTTTCTATTGAATTTTTTGTTCAAAGAATTTGAATTAAAATTAATAATAAATTATACAATTAACCAAAACAAAAAAAAAACAATATTTAAATTTTAAAAAAATTTCATAATATATTTGCAGAGGAGGTAATAAATTCTGGAGAACTTACTGATTGAACTTCGATTTGGTTTTTGGGACTATAGTTTCTTGTTTAGAAAGGCACAATTTTATATTTCACAACCTGAGATTCTGATCCCATAATTTTTTTTTTGTACGTAACCGTGTTTAAAAGGTTTACCCATGCTTAGAGATTTGGAACAAGATAGATTCTTTAATTTAATATTCTATTTGAAATTTATTTTCTCGTAAATTTCGACGATTTGCAGCATACGATGTGTGCCGCTGTCGCTTTCTGGAGTACGATCGTAGTTTTCTGTCTGAAATTATCGGAGATGTCAATTTAGATTTTTTCCCAACTAAAAAATTTTGAAAATTCATTAGCTTTGTAAATTCTACGGTTGCCTGCCTTAAGATTAAAGTTCTTACCTGGCGTTTTAGATAATTCGTATGACTTTAATATTTTTTTAGTTTCCATCAGCTTTTTGAGCAGCAATTCATTTTTTCGACGTTCTAAACTCAGCTCGTGACACAATTGGGCTTTAGTTTTATTCTCCGAAGGCGACAAAACAGGATGATTAAATATCGTTGTAGACGACGGCCGTTTATTTGGGTCTGGGTCCATCATTACTTTTATGAGATCGTTAAAATCTCGACTAAGCTGCGGTAAATCAGGTACAGCCCCATTTCGTAAACGATGCCATTCAGGTCCATTTTGTGGCAAAGGCGCGCCACTAGCTGCTTCATAAAGTGTTATACCGAGTGAAAATATATCAGCACGTTGTAAATTATTATAATCTTCTTGTAATATTTCATTTGGTAGATAACGACAATCTCCCTCCTCCACCTGAGGATCATTTACAGATGTAACGTGACCTAAATCGCCTATTTTGTAAGTGATTATAAAATCGTGTTCTACTTCATCCAAAACATCTTCAAAGCCATCATCGCAACTGTCAACTGATGCTGATTTATTAGGAACTTTTGTTAAAAAAATATTTCCTGCTTTCAGATCCATGTGGACCAGGTCATTTGAATGTATGTATCTGCAAATGGTTTCAACAATCATATTAGCATTAGATTTACTAATTTAAATTGAACCAAATATACTTACTTTAATCCCTCAGCAACATGCATTAACAGTATTCTCAGTTCTGATTCTTTTAGGCTTCGTTCCTTTATTAAACTCTGTAAGCTACCACCATTGCAATATTCGTTTTGAATTAACATATGATTATTTTCAGCCCATGCTGAATAATATCGAACAACATTTTCGTGTTTGCCTAAGACTGCATGGGCGTACACTTCGTTTAAGGCGGTTTTTCTATAATTAATAAAATAAGAATTTATTAAAAAAAAAAATTAATTCAAAACAAACCAACTTACTCGAAAACACTGCCGGCCACAGGTTTAATACTTTTCTTAATCGCGTATTCACAACCATCCAAACGATTTAAGCAATGATAGACTAATCCAAATTCTCCGACGCCAATCAACGATAATTCAATAAATTCTTTCTTATACCGGGTAATGTTTGAATCCTGAAGGGCTAATCTTTTTGGAGCTTGTCGAATATCACACTCATCATCCATAAATTGGAACAATTTATTTTGACTTGTAGTTTGAACTGGTATTGTTGAATTACGATTACTAGTGCATTGATTATTATTATTACTATTATTTTTTAGCGTAAACGTAAATGAATAACTTAAATTTTGACTTTCTGTACGGGCCCTTTTATTATTTCGAATGCATTGCATGCCTTTTGGTGTAAATGGGTTTATATTAGCGGTAGACATATATTGTTCTTGATATATATGCAGTGGTACAGCTCGAGGTTTATCTGTAAACAGTGGGGTTGATATATTAAGAGGTCTCGCCAAATCTTCACCATGCACTTCTCTCGCAAGGACATTGTTTAATGATTTCTTGTATTTGCTGGCCGCTGATTTTTCTATTATGGTTTTTGGGGTCGCCGGTGAATCAAATAACCTGTATTTTATAAAATATCGGTATATTAAACTAGTTTATATGCATCGCAATTTATGGAATCCTTACCTTAACGCTCGCACTCTACGGTACGGTGGTGATATGGATGGTTGTTTGCGGGGGCTTACTATTAAATTGGCTTGCATAAAATCTCGCTGGATTGGATTATTTTCTGGTTCGGGTGAAACACCAAATTTTAGCTTTCGGGGTTGCACATTGATTCGCTCGGGCGAATGTAATTCTGCACTAGAATTCATATCGGGCGATGTATCAATTCCACTACTTTCAGTAAGTAAATCCATTTGAATTTTCTTAATAACTAATTAGTTTTCGCATAAATATATGACGTTTTCCCTTAGCTTTTATATTTTAACAGTTAAAATTAAATAATTTCACCATAATATACGAGTAATAAAATAACAAAACAAAAAAAAACCTTTTGTATTCAAATTAGTAACGAATGTCAAAACACCAAATACTTTCACTAACCACTTATTTTTATTCCTTAATTATACACACATTCGATTAACTATACAATTACAAAACAACTTCCTATTAACTAATAATTTATAGACAATTTTTTATTATTTAATTTTATATTTATAAAAAATGATTTAATTTTTTTGAGTCCTATGATTTCGTATGTACAATGAAAATTTCTAAATTGAAAACATGGCGTCGTTTCGGTAACTATTGGTTGCATCCAGCAGAATTTTTAAAATATATTTTCTTGCAGTTTGAGTTTAACGAACTATTTAACGTACCGTACGTAAATGATCTCGTGTATTTTAGTGAAATTTTGATTCAAAATTATAAGGCAAAGCGTACTAAATCACTAAAACTATAAAATTAATTATGTAGTTATCGTTAAAGTTTTAAAATATACATAAACTTTTCAAAATTACAATTTTGTGTATGTTTACACATTTTGTTATCCATATAAAAGCCCTATTTTACTGCAGTTCTTGGTAGATCTATCGTTAGTTCCGAGAACTAAATAATAACTATTTTTTATTTTTTTTTAAATGCTTATGGATTTATTACAAATATTTTAAATTAAATTATATAAATTAGACTAACTGTATAAATTAATTAGAACCAAAAATTTTTAATATTAAACATATTTTAAATAGAATTGCGTAGCAATAATTTGACAACTTCGTTTAATTTTTACTTCATTCCATTCATAAAAATAAACATAAAAATCCAATTTGATTAAAATAAAAATTCAGTATCGTACAGTGTGTTCATTGTGTAAGACGTGGTGAAAATTGTGAAGTGAAAATTACAGTTTTGTTATAATTTTTTTGTGTGTGAAAAGTGAGATTTGCGAGTGTGTGAATGTGTTAATAATTTCACTTATGATGTGAAAGAGATAGATCTATAAAATGTATAAATACAATATATATTTGATTCTTTTTAATATAAATTAAACCATACATTTTTTTTAAACAAAATAAACAGTGTAGTGTACTTAATTTGTAATTGTAAAATTTTAACTTATTATACCTAAATAGATAAACATTTGAAATAATTTAAAAAAAATATGAATTAAAATGTTTTTGTATATGTGCATATAAAATTTAATTTATATGCATATGTAATTTATCGTTTTCTCTTTCAAACCCGTGTTCTATTTTTTTGTTTCATTCAATTTTTTTTTACAATTTTTAGAAACGGAACGGCTTTGCTTATTGCTTTTTATTTTTGCTTTTGCCGATATGCCACTATCAGAGATTTGACATTGTCTCCTCACAAAAAAAATAATTTTATAAAAACTGCCTAGGTTTATTTAAAATTTAATTTCTCATATATTTGTTTTTAGTGGATAATAAAATAGAAAATATATTTTTAATAAACATATGAATAAAAATTATGGAAATGTGTAAAACACAACCATCTAAATTATTTATATACACCACAGTTGATATAAAAGATGATTTTGAAGAGGTAAGTTATTGATTTAAAACAATATATGTATATCTATACCTATTGTGTAAAAATTAAGAAAAAAACTTTGAAGTTCCCGTGTGATTACGAAAAAAAGATGTAAATTAAAAATATATCTTGTGTCAGCCATTTTTGTTTTTGCCTTTGCGTGTGTAGTCTTGATTTTTTTCTTGTAAAGAAATCGTGGTAATACACGAATTTATTCGGTTCGGTTCCGATGATGTGTTGATGTTGAGAAATTTATTTGGCCTGTCACATTTTTCAGTAAATAAAAATATCGCGGGATAAATAAAATTCAAATATGTAACACCTCTCAATTATGATTAATTTATTAATGATGTTATATTTTAATTCTAGAAATATGAACGTGCCTATCAAAGTTTACAAAATATATCGTCTGGATTAAGTGACAAGGAATTTCATGAATTGGTCCAATCGTGCAAGGATAAACAGTATGAGGAAATCTTTATGGGGCTACTTTATACCATCTTAACGGATGTAAATTTAGCATCGAAAACATATCGTGATCTGACATTACTTACAAATGATGGTTTACAATTTATAACGACAAATTTATCAATATTAGTTGCCGAGAAGTATGTTAAATTTACTGATATAGCTAGAAAACAATTATTGTGGCTCTTAAGGGAATTGATTAAAAATCAAGTTCTTAATGTCGACGGTATTGTATGGAATATACTGCGGCAAGCCAGCGGTGGTGATGTCTCACTTAAAAATATTTTATTAATCGAGGGCATCATAGATATACTAATAGACCACAGGCTGTGGCTAGAAAAATTTCCATTTTTGATTGGAACGGTTGTTTACACTTTCGTAAGGTACCTAATTGTCATTTTCACTTATCCGAATAAAGTATTTTCTAATCTTTATCATTTTATAGGTTAATTGAAGATCATCAAAGTCCACAATTAACAAATTTAAGAAATAAAGAAGTAAAATTCACAATTTCACTTATACGGGATAGATTTTCAGATGTTATACCATTAGGAAGAGATTTTGTTCGACTTCTACAAAATGTTGCTCGATTGCCAGAATTCGAACAACTCTGGAAAGATGTACTATTAAATCCAAAATCTTTATGTCCCACATTTACCGGTGTATGGCAATTACTTCAAATCCGTACAAGTAGAAGATTTTTACAATCACGATTAACGCCAGATGTTGAAAGAAAAATACATTTTCTTACCAGTAGCGTTAAATTTGGTAATCATAAACGATATCAAGATTGGTTTCAAGATCGTTACTTTATTACACCAGAATCACATAGTTTGCGGGCAGATTTAATACGATACATCATAAATGCGATACATCCAACAAATGATATGTTATGTTCTGATATAATGCCACGGTGGGCAATTATTGGTTGGTTACTAACATCATGCACGAATCCAATAGCTTTAGCTAATGCTAAATTAGCCTTATTTTATGATTGGTTATTTTTTGATCCAATTAAAGACAATATTATGAATATTGAGCCGGGTATTTTAGTAATGTATCATTCAATAAGAAATCATCCGCTCGTCAGCAGTACCCTACTAGACTTCCTATGTCGAATAATAAAAAATTTCTTCCCGAAAAATGAGGATAAAATACGGGCGGGAGTTTATAATTCATTTCGCAAAATTTTAGAAAAACAAGTAAGCATATTATATTTTACTCATAAAATACTGTTAAAAATAATTATTTTATTATTGCTTATTTTAGGTAATACCGGATTTAATTCCACTCTTCGAATCACCAAAATTAGACCGAGAATTAAAAAATTTAATTCGAGAAAATTTTCGTGAATTTACAAATTCTACAGCAACAAATAATGACATTACAACTAATTTTGCATTTCACGATGAAACCAAATTAAATCAACGTGTACCGATAATGACTGGAAATTTTGATGAAAATAATCGAATTCCAAACACGGCACATAACAATTATATTGCTGGAATTATTGGTACGGGTAGTGTTATTGAAAGTAAGGCGGCAATTCGCTATGAAAATAGCAATTCAATAGAAAATAGTAATAATCAAACATCCAATGATGGTAACGAATCGAGCGGAGAACAAGAAAATGACGCTGAATTTAGTGATGAGGATGAGAAGGATCACAATTCTTTAAAACCGGATGACTTAACTGATGACGATGACGATCTACCACTATCAAAAGTAAATATATATATATTTTTTTATATTTTATAATCGATACGTATTTGCTCATATTACATACTTAAAATAGTGAACTTTGCATAATTATTGGGCTCCATCCGGATGGAACAAATAAACGGGATATTGCATTTTGTTCAGGGAAGGTATCGTGAGTACGACCGGAAAATTTGTACGGATTCACAAATATTTTCAAACATACTCGTTTAAAACTATTAAAATTTGCCATAGCAGGTGTGAGGTGACGCATATAATCCAATTTCAATGAATAATCTGTTAGAAGATTTTCGAAATTCAATTTCTACCGGTAGAGCCGGTCCTTATAAAAATTATCGATAAAGATTTAGTTGTCGAATACATTTTTCCGTTACATTTTCGTTTATTTGCATTTTCATACAAAATAGTGTTGGTTAATTGTAAATTTTATTATGTCTTTAGAATTATTTTTCTGCATTTTGGAATATGAAATCATGATTTAACCATTTTAAAAACAATCATGTTTTAAATTAACAAAATATAATTACTTTCCCTGAAATGTAGATAGCATTCTACAGTCGTGTCTGGTCAGGGATAAGCTTTTTTGACAGCTACTAGTAAGTAAGAATTATAAATCATTTCTAAAGTGCGAGATTACATAACGTGAAAGATGTTGATTCCAACACTCTTAATTGGTTGGGTGTAGAAAACTCGATCTACTTGCAATTCCTTTATGCCTGAATATCACTTGAAAATGATATAACTAATTCGAGGTATTTGAGAAAGGCTTAGTGTGCTTTTCCGAGATATTGGCGCGGTAAAGTAAGTTCCAACAGACACACTACCGATAATATCTATGAACGCCTTTTGATTCGATGAAACTTCGTCGATATCGGCACTGATAAAACAATAATTGATTTAATTGCAAATTGCACTTAAACATTGACGAATGTATTTTTAATATAATATTGATTTATATCCACAACAAAATATTGATTCCTATATTAAAAGACGATTGCGATGTATCCGATATATCGACCGATAAAAAATATCAGAATCGGCGTATCATTAAATGGAAAAAGTTTCCATATAGGTCTTTCTTTGAATATGAGGTTCGATCCGATATATCGGAACCTTCTCAGATCTTATTATCGAAACCTTCTCCATATTGAAATTATGGTCGCCATAAGAGTGTTGATAGGAAATTGTTTTATTGCTGTTTGCTTTCAAATCAAATCTTACTTAACGAACTAACATAAAACTGTCTTTGATATCGGTAGGTCTAAGAAGCCAAGGAGCAAAATATGATCCTGATATCCAAGAATTAATTCTGACTTATTAAATATTCGGGGCACATTAAGAATTAATTTTAACTTTACAACAGTGGTCTTGTCCAAATCGCATATGTTATGTCAAAGAGGTAATCGTGTTTCTGTCTAATTCCTTTCTTGGAGGTGCTAAGTAATAGTGCACTGTTTGGCCTAGACAGTTAGTTCCATGGTTAGCCTTTGTCTGAGGTTTGAAGCAAAGTTACTAAGCCTTATGGAAGGTTGGTTTATATTATGCGTTCTATTATTTTCCCTTTCAGTAAAATATACTGGACCATGTTCCTTTATTCTACATTGTTAATATCCCAGCAGGAAAATTATTGCCGATACATATAGAAATTTATCAGCAAATTAGACTAATTTGCGTTTGTGACATGGTGTGCTTGTGAAATGAATCGTTATGACATGTCTGAGATGAATCGTACATGAGAAGTCATAGACAACATCTTGTATTATATGTTGTACATGTCCACATAGCATATCCAATGAAAACATTTAATTTAAATGAATAATATTCCTAATTTATTGAAAAAAAAAATCATTTATATAATATGAGGCTGTTGCCTTAAGCAGGATCATCTTTCCGACACATGTGTTGGTGTTTCTGCTGGCGGAACTTTATATTTGTGTCGAATATAAATACAATAAGAAAATGTTATTTCAAAAATTTCCTAATAAAACAGTTACAAAATGTTTTCATTCGACAAACAAAATGTAACAACCGTATTCAAAAAAATAATCAAATTTATTTATTAAAGTAATAAATATTACATTGCGACGAGGAGTGAACATGAAATAAAATGTAATTTTCTATTTCTTTCAATTGTTTATCCACGCCATTTTAAAAAGTATTTGATATAATGAGAAACATGGAAGACATGTCATACATATTTCGCTTAAGCGATTGTCATGAAAGAAGAACGGTATATGACATGTCTCACACCTATCGTCTAATATTGACAGTTAATCTATGCGTCTACACGGGATATCATGATACCGGCATCAAACTTCGTTTCTTGCCCCTTTACCTATAAAGCCGGTTTTATTACGGCGCAAAAAAACGGTTTTATAGGTAAAGGCGAACGATATGAAATTTGATACCGGTATCATGATATCCCGTGTGGACGCATAATATGGACAATTTCTTTGAGAAGCTAATGTGACGTCATAAATTAATCATTAAGTCAACACTTAACAGAAATGGACAAAAAAAAATTTATTTTTCATACACATTTAGAAAAAGGCAAGAAATAGAAACGTACGTCTTTCGCAAAAAATATACACACGCATGTTGACAAATGTCCAACTTGGATTGTATCGACTGTCATTGTTGAGCGGTGGGGATGTACGTTTTTATACACGTCAAATAAATAAAGTGACAAACGGTTTATGCAAATGTGCAAGCACATTTATAATTTTGACTTTTGCAAAGGCAGGCTAGGATCGGCTTGCAAATGATGTTTGTAACAATAACGGAAAATATATTTAAGGACGATAAAAGCACGTGTATTGTTTCATATTGTAATCAATCTAGAGTAAAGAAACACTTCTGGTATACTTTCTTAAATACTTATCATAACGGTTTGATACGTTTTGTATTTGAAACCTGTACCTCTGTGTTCTCGCGGAAAAATTTGTTACTACGAAAAAGATTTTAGTCAGTCTCACCTATGAATTTTGTTTGTAAAGTGATTTTGGAAGTTTAGTCATTATTATATAGCATTAAAATTTAAACAGTAATTACATTTATTTGTAATTAATATTAAAATTATCAACTTAAAATAAAAAAATGTCTTGATTGTAAATGATTTCACGACATCCCACCGGTGTGTGGTGGTATGTGGCGCATAGTATTGTAAAAAAGTAGTAGTGTGTAGATCTGTGATAGCTTGACATTGGACAGTTTGTTGTGCACATCGCTGTCGTTTCTGTCAAAATAATGTTAATTATTATAACGAGAACAATCAAAAATATTTTAAATAAATGTAGGTCAGGGAAGGGAGTCAAATTTGAAGCCTTACATAATTTAAAGATTCTGGTTCGAGGTAATCAAAATAATAAAAACCAAATAGAGTCGGGCGTTCGATATAGATTCGTACTTGATTATGCAAATAACACACTCAGCGATTTAAGTTTCAAAATTTATTTTCTAACACCTTTTAATTTGCACAGCAATTCCCTTATTTCACTCGTTTACTGCTCACTAATTCATTTTTACTGTTCACTTTAACTGTTTACTTTTACTGTTCACACACGAAACACTATCGAAACATTTGCGTGTTTTTTTGTTATTATAGATGCCATTTGTACAAATGGCAACAATTACAATTAAAAGATTAATGAAGAATGCCATTAATAGATTTAATTTTAATATTTAATGCATAAATTAATTGATTTGTTATAATATTTGTTACGGATTCAAGAAATATTATCATTGTGGTTTCTGTAATTTTAAAATAAAATAAAACTAAAAATTTAGGAAAAGATATACAGTTCCGTTATAAATCTATAATCACTCAAAACAATCCACAATACTATTAATATTTAATATTAAATTTTCTTGATATACTTTTACAGTATACTATATCGTAAACTAATAAATTTTAAGAAATAAACGATTAGCTAATGATTTGTTTTGGTATCGCTAAAGCGGATTTCGCAAATTTATTTGAAGGGATGTAGTGGTGGGTATCGAAAAGGGTGTGCGAATGTTGCGAATCACGAATTTGGCGATGCGATTAAGAATCGTTTTGTACAGCGAGAATTTTACGAAATTAGCAAAACTTAGCAAATAGAAAGCTTGTTTAGTTAAATTTTTGATTATTTTATTAGATAATTCGATAATTAGAATACGCAGGTTACCCATACATATCTATTTAATTTTAACAAATAGATATGTATGGGTAAACTGCGTATTCTAAAATTCAATTATTGATCTAAATTTGATTTCCAGTTTTTTTAATGTTCTTAATATTTTATGAAGGTTTTTGGGATTTTTTACATTCATCTTTAAAATAGAGACCATTTTCTTGTTGTACTGATAATTTTTAATTTCTTCGACGTGGGGAATTTCCTTTTTGCAGTCTGTAAAAGGATTGTAAAATTACTTTAAGTTTATTAACAATCCAACGTGTATAATATGTAAATTTACCTATATTCATCATTATAATACTTTCTTTTACTCATTTTACAAAAAAATTAATTACTTTTCAGTTACATTTCTTACTTGTAACTTTTTAATAATTATTTTCATTAAAACGAAATATAAAATGTATATCACAATTATCCACTACTAATTGAAACTAAATAAAAGGTTTAATAAAACCAAAACATGTAAGAAACTATAACTTAACAAATGGCACCGTTTAAAGTTTTATTTTACTTTATTTTCACTTCAACATACAAAATCAAAATAAATCGTATGGTGATTTTACTGTTTGAAAAATTTCTTCGTATTTAAAAAATATAGTATCGTTTACGTATCACCATAACGTACCGTTTTTTACGATTAGCTAAAATTATTTCAATTTCTAATAATTCAACTGGGCAATGGAAATAGGATGTTAGTAATAAAAACAGCAAAATTAAATTTGTTGTTGTTCAATGTATCGCCAAATTTATGATTCCTGGAATACTTTTGACAGATTAGTCTATAATAATGACATACATAATCATAATTTGACAAATATGTCTAATATTCGGTTACAATTATATAGAGAATGGAGAAATCAATCAAGAAATATGTTAATGTATAATGAGTTGAAATTATTTAATGGAATTCCAGGTAACATAAAAAAGATACATCTGTAAAAGAAAAGTAATTTTTATGAATATTATTTAAATTGTGAATACCTAGTCTAACAAATAAAACTAACAAATAAATAATTTTAAAAAATATTACCCGTCGTCCACTAAAGATAATTTTAAGCCAAAAGAACATTTTGGCCTCAGAACATTTTTTCATAAGGCCTGGTACGAAGCAAATTAAGAAAAAAGTATGTGGGCTTTTTTATCCATTCCGAATGTTTGGATTATTCCAAAATTGCCAATTAACGAACGATTAATTCATTTTTTGTCCATGCAGTCCTTTTCCATTGTAATTGGTCTATTACACATCGTCTAGGCGGTGATATTGTTTTATATGAGAAAAAGCCTCACAGCATTTCATCAGTTTTCATATTAATTATATAATAATTTAACATTATAAATAATATTTAATTAATAACAACTAGTTTTTTAGAATTCTATCACTTTTGGCTCTAGTTTTAAAATATACCACCAATTGTCAGACACTGCGAATAGGTAGAATAAGTAGAATATTCTTTCAATGCGAAATTTTAATATGTAAGCACATTTAATAGTCTCAATTAATTTGTTGCATATTATGTGTCGTAAATGCCAATAATAATCTAAGTAATACAATTAATATTACTAATAGTAAAAATATATCATTTAGCTGTCCAAAAATGTATTCTATTAATTCCAAAATGTTTTTATCTTGTACTAAACATAATTTTTTGCTACATTTTATAAGTGGCTGAAGCAATATGATCAAAATGGTATGTACAGTAATGGCGAAGCTTTTGTATTTCTAAATTTTGTAATTGAGAGAGACCTCCGGAGATGATTTGAAAAAAGATACATTTAAACGTCCGCCATAATTATATTATTTTTTAAATTATTTGTAGTTTGTCATAGCATTGAACAAAATATGCGTCAGGTACACGTTATATACTTTACATATAGCAAATTCAATTTAGTGAAAAGCCCGAAACAATTTAGAAAAACTATATCTCTTGCGAGCACTCGTTTAATTCACCTTTTTTGTTGTCATGATGTGTTGTGCACAATACTCGTGTGGAAAGCCGTAATAGTTGGAAACATGTTGGGTAAAATCACGGCAACGTTTTCAAAATGTTTAGCACTATTTAGCATTAATTTTCAAATCAAATTAACAATGATTTCACTATTCATGATGGCGAAGCCGAAAACGCCAAATGTAAAGAAACAATATAATATACAAACAAACACGAGTTAGCATTTTTGGTGTTAATTTTTATTTCATTATAAATGGATAATGAGGCCGATTCATGTAGAATAAAATGTATGTTATGTTTATTTATTTCCCGCTCCTATTGGATTTTTTTATTTGTTTTTTTCTGGACCCTGGGTTACTTTCAACTCTTTTGCGATTCGCTTTTCCCATCCGTACTTTTTCACCGTTTTTCAGTCAATTCGAGGACGTACGGCTATAGGTCCGATTTTCGTAGAAACATCTGCGCATTGCATAGCTCCTCCATGCCATCATACAGTTACTGGTATGGAAGATAGGTCTCGGCCCATCAGTTATAGTTGGGGTCGGTCATAGTTGTGTTCATTTTCATCAAAATTAATTTTGATGTCCCTATCGGGATTCGAACTCGGTACCTCCCGATCCAAATTCCAAAGCTTTAATCACTGTGCCCTTTGGCCGGTGGATTTTGGCTTAAAAAACTAAAAAAAATTAATCTCGAAATCAGTCCCAATATATTCATTTCTAATGCGGTTATTTCTAATTCGAGTTCTTTTATTTCATAATACCTTCTCTTATCCTCAGAAATGTTACCATCAAATCTTGTTTTTTTGTTTAAGTTCATTTGTTAGTTATAGCCTTAGCAATTTTGGGGATTAAAAACGAACAGTTTTTGCCTTTTTATAACAGCTTTCGTAAAGTTTAATATATAATCTTATAAAATAATTGAAAAAATAAGATAGTAAGTAAAAAGTATCTGATACCTAGTTAGTCGTGCCTTTTTCAGAAATATCTGTAAGGAAACGGTTGGTTTGATATATTTTTTAGTATGACACAGTACCTTTTACACAAACTGGATTACAATTATTATTCATCTAGGTGATCTAGACAATGAACTTTTTAAATGGTATTTCTTTTGGTCATATTCAAACATGTATTCTATTGAGATACGTGCAATGTATGGGTACCCAAACCCGTACGTATATGCCATGTCGATGTCGAATGAACCTCCAACTCACAACGAAAACAATTCCTTATATCGAGTCGATATCTCAAAGAAAAACATGTTTGTAAATGTTTTCGTTTTTATTTTTGAAAACAGATACACTTACAAACATCTTTGATACGTTTCGATACACTGCACGAAGAGTAGCTAAACGAAAATCAAGAACATTATGGAACAATTTTTTTTATTATTTAATTCTACTGCTCATATTGAGCGAATTTAAATAATGTAGCTGCCATACAGATACAAGATTGAAAAGCAAAATAATATTATCTGAGTCATGATTGCGCAAGCGCATGATTGAAGAGTAGAAATCAAAAATATTTGATATTTCGTTAATCATTTTTACAGGATTGGTGATTGAACCACTATACACTCTCAAAATGATTGCAACGACGGTATTGTCGACATTATAGTACTTTTTTCGATACTTTGGCTGTATGAAAAGTACTTCGATACTTTCGAGCAATTTTTAGTATTTTAGAGATTCCGCTCTCCTTCAAAACTGCTTAATTTAAATTGCGTAATAATTGCTGCACTGATTGCGATATTTCTTGTACTGTGTCATTTGGTTTTAAAAGAATTCAGGAACTTACTGATTTGTTTCTGTTATTTTTTCGAATGCTCGCATTTTCGAAAAAAGTCTTTTCGTAAATGTTAACAGGAAATTATGGTTTTTATTTTTCTGTTAGTATTCTATTATTGCGGAAAATTAACTTGCCTTGTATCGTTTTAAAGCTCTTCCCGTTAATTTTGAAAATATCCTTGATTATTCTATTATTTATTTGAGTACGTTTGAAATTTGTAACCTCTTACCTAAACTGTTTTCTTAGTTGTGGGTTTCCAAATTTATCATACACTGGGCATTCACACTGCCAAAACTTGTTCTTAATATTCGAAAAAATCTTTTCCGTTGTTGTCCATTTCACCAATCGGACAATTATTTAATTTATGGTTTTTCAGAATTTATTAATTTTATTTTAATTATAAAAAACTTAAAGTTCTTTAGATTTTTAATAATAAAAATCCGATGTTTTGACTAGAAATTTATACGATAATTTTTAAAAATATAATTTATATAAAAACTGAAGGAAACTTGATTTGAAGGAAAATTTGAAAATAATTTAATTCAATAATTGAAAAACTTTAAAAATACCGAAAATTTGTCATTTTTGTCTTGCGTTACGTATTACAAATTAAAATTTACGACTATTTTAATAATGCTTAAGTGAGTGATCAATGAATGAAACAATATTTTGGCAACCGGGAAAAATTTTGGAATTTCTTACTAACACAAATTACGAATTCTAATTAAATAATGTACTTTTTGATACTCAATAACGCCTATTGTTAGTTTATATACACACCTCACCCCGTATATTAAAATTTGTTGTAGTTTAATTCATGACATCAATTTTTGTTATCAGAATTACATTTCACGAAATTTTCTTTTGTTCTCTATAAATTTGGTTAAACGATATATAATTTTGGTCGGAGTAGAGCATATCAAAATAAGTCCTACTTTGTATTTATAATTTTATTTGAAGATGACGCTAAAAAAGCTACCTTACATTCTATGTTAATCCAATGTTTAAATGCTTAATTATTTCTCTAATGCCACAATCTATTTGGAAAAACAAGTAATTTCCATTGCAAAGTAAACGGGCGGTCTAGTGTATAGGGTTTTAATAGATAATCCCTAATAGTTGCTGAGAAGAAATGTCTTGCTAAAGTGATTTTTGGCAATTTAATCATCAATTCTGTTAAACATTTTGAAGTTGCACCTTACGTCAGCATAAACATCAAATTTAATTTACACATTCGTTAAATAATTAAGATTTTTTTTTGAGCGATTATTTTTAAAATAAAACAATAAACACACATGTGATAGTTCCTACTATCAAAGTACGTAACCTAAATTTACCGAACTAAATGATGTGTAATGGTGTTAAGAAATTTCCATGTAATACAAAATACGTTGTAGTAAGAAAGTAGAAATATTGTAAGCAAATTATCGGTTTATACACACAACATCCGGTGCACGTCATAAATGTTATTTGGTGTAAAATTCGAGCAGACATAAATTTTATTGCTTAAGGTTGACATCGTGCCAGAAATCAGGAATTACAAAGTATTATTATTTGAATAATCACACCCAATTAAATACTTGAAAGTTCAATATTATGTAATTTTGAATTATAGAATGAACATTCCCAATCGTCGATATCAAAACTAAAATGCAGAAAATTTTAATTAAATGTCCTATTTTATTTTCAGGTTCGCTTAAAAGAGAAATTGGGAGTTCCCGAAAAAGTCGATTTACCGGCCGCAATCACAACTACATTTCAAAAATTTTTAACAACTAAAACTCAAAACGATTTAGAAACATTTTTGCTTGATTTAAAAACAATCAGCTCGCTGGAACAAGATCAAGAGAATTACGTTTACAATAATATTTATCAAATAATAAAATTAACACTACCGAAAAGCCCATTTCCGGACACAAAACACGATGACAAATTGAATGAGAGCATAAGCTACCCATTATACGGTTTATTTAAAATATTGCATCAATATGAGGATAAATGTAAAAAAATAATTATAAATTTATTGAAATATTTAAAAATGCATAAAATTAATTCGATTGGATTTATGTTGCTGTATTTTCTAAAAGTTTATATGAAATTGCAGTCGCGTAAAAATCCAAATACAAATCATGTATTCAAATCAAATCTATATAAAATTTATTGTGATTCGATAGACGAGACAATTGAGACACAATTAGTTTATGATTTAGATTTACTAGAGAAGGAAAATTCACAAATGTTTTTATGGTTGATGCCCGATATATATCGTGAATTTAAAAGTCAAATGATAAATAATTGTAGTATAATTAAAATATTAGTTGGTTGTGTGGATGCAAAAAATTTACGTGATTTAATTTATAATATAACACAAGGGAAATTAGTTATCTTCAAGAATACGGGAATTATCGATTGTGTTCGAGACAGTTTGACATATGAAACGTTTGAACAATTTTGTTTGTGGCAATTAATTCAAGCTCATGATGTGCCTATAGAATATTTACAGGTAACAAAATGTCATTTATTTCATTGTATTTTTGCATTTCTTAACAATAGTATTTTAATCTCACTCCGCAGGAATTGTTACCAGACTTAGAATCTTCAAATCATGCAGAAGCACTTACGTCAATGTTGATGATGTTAAAATATGAAAAGCCGACACATGAACTAATTAGATTATTACTTAGTAGGGAAGCTAAAAATCGCGGTGATTCATTTGTGACGTCAGCGTTAAGGTACATAAAATAATTCCAAATAAATAATAATGTATTTTACGATGAACCGTTCTTTTTAACTAAATAGGTACTGGTGCCAGGAATACGAAGAAGTTTTATCGGAAATTATAGGAAATTTATTAACATCAAAATATCCAGGCAGCTCGCCAAATAAACGGAAGCGGCCGCTGAAAAATAATTCTGCACAGAATAGTATGCCCTCAGCCGATCAAGTAAGTACATGTTTCATATTCAACTTATTGTCGACCATAGTTTCAATTGAAGTCAGTCTATAATATTGATGAGAGAGTGACCCAAATACTGTAGTAAAAATACATTTTGTGTGTCGCTAAAACTTCGATTCTGTTATTTGTGATACGATATTTGTATTCTTAAACAAATATAAATGAACCTTCAACTTAAACTTCTAAATCAACACATTACCGTTCTAGAATCGGGTTAATAAGAAAGAAATTACCATTAGGAATGGCTTCGGTGGCCTAACTGGTGGACTTCAGACCTAAGTCCTGAATAGTCCTCAAAGGACAGAGAAGTAGTTGTGTTCTAACCCTAATTTGGGTTTATCGAATTTTATAATTTTTTAAGGAATACATTTTTTTTTATTTTTTTTTTTTATTCATTTTAATTGGTTAATTGGATAGTATGTCAATTATGTTCTTTTCCGGCTGTATGACGTCCTTGTGTCAAAATACTTATTTTGACCCACAGCATTTTAAACGTTTTTTTTGTGTTTATCAACAGAAGTGTTTGTAGTTTGTGTAAATAACAATTCAATAGACCACCATTATTTTAAAAAAAAATTTCATCTGGTAGTATTCAACGTATTATTATTCAACAGAATCGTATTAAATTTATCATTTGACCTAAAGAACTAACAACATTTTTTCTGATGATGTATTCGTTGTAATTGTGAGTCTGCACACGCAAGGACGTATTTTGTTACATCTAGAAGTAAAAAATTCTTTTACGTTTTATTTTTCTTCTAATTACCAAATTGTTTTTGGAGCTATGCAATATGCAACCGGACAAGTGGTGCAGTGGTTAAAGCTTCGGCACTTGGACCGGGAGGTGCTGGGTTCGAATCCCATCAGAGGCTAGATGCAAATCGAATTTTCATCATCGATTACGATCGGTGATGCTAATAAATACAACTAAGACCCTCTGATGGAGTGCAGAATTCCGTGTCACGCGCCGACCCACCTTCCATGTCAATGTACAGGTTGACATGGAACTTGCAATGTGCAGGTGGTATACTGTAGTTGTGTGAGTAGGTGAAGTAGGGTGGATTAATGACGTGGAGTGAATGAGTGGTATCACAATGGGCCTAAAAATTGGCCTAAGTGTGCAGTAAGCAACTACTGAAACCTATGCAATATGCAGATGGTGATAAAATCGCACCAACCGTATTCGTAATAAGCGAACCTGTTAACCGGGGACTCGTCAAAAAACGGATGACATCAATTTCCTGGCTGAGAGAATCAGTTTGGTCTTCTTCGGTGGAGGAGAACCGCGTTCAAGTCACTGTTTCCATTCTTTGGTTTTCAGAGTAAAATTGCGTACCCCGGTTTCACCAACATTTACATAACGACGGTAATAATCTTTTGGAATAGGCGGAAATTTCGAAACATAGCTGAGAAATCGCCATTCAGTTCCCTTAGGTAGGTGCACTCTTTGATCATATTAAATTCTAAAACTAAAACTGTATAAACTATGTCATTCGATATGCCTACGATGTCAAATATTTCTCTCTAGAAGCTAGGCATGTGACATATTTTAGAGTAGGGCTAATGAAACAAGACAAAACATAAGCTAGCCGTTTCTTTGCATCACATTAAAAAATTTCTCTTAATTCAGAGAATTAATTTTTCGACTATTAGAATTGGCGATTTAAACGTTTAATTTGTCTACATTGCAGGTTTATTTAGCACAACAAAACTAAACTTCATCAAATACTTAATAAAATCTCTATCACATCCCATAATACACATTTCACCAAAATCGGCTAAAAAACAAACAAATTACATAACGCATGGCAAAATCTAGTGATCTAATGAATGTGGACTAAATCTGTTAGAACATTCTCGAAATTATATTTAAGCCTCGTTCAAATTCGCTCGTTAATGAAATAGTTGTCGAATATAATTTTACTGTTTTCGTTTATTTATCTTTTCATACAAAATATTAAGTCTAACTTTTTTGCATTTGCCCATTGAAATATTTAATCTCGTCCAAGAATTCCGCATAGATCCAACCGTTAATCAAAAAGTCAAAATGACTAATATAGTTTAGTTTTTTTGTTACATGAACATTGATTTAAAAATAACAGGTTTCCTTTGGGTCGATTATGTAAGCATTACGAGTTCGAAATTCGAGTTTCGATACAAATGTATGACAACAATAAAAACTAACTAGTACTAGTATCTCTTCCAAGTAGAACAACAGTAAGAAGGCTTATGCCCTATAATGAATCTAACTTTCTCGTCACCAGGTGGCGCGACGTCACCATGATTCAGTTTTGCGATTACAATTCTTACTATGATTATTTTTTGTTAATACAAAGTAAGAATTTACACATTTTTGACAAATAAAGGTAAAATATATAAAAAATGCATTACATATTAAAATCATTTTTAATTCTGATTTTGAACCTCCAAGAAACATGTGTATATGTGAGATTCTCACTCACAGTGAAAATCATAATACCAAAAGTGAATTTAGGTGACGCTGCGTGACCCGGTGAAAAGTAAGTGAAATTCATAAAAAGGGTAATACATAATTAATCCTCGCGTTCTCCTATTCACATGGAAAGCAGAATAGTGCCACTGGTTAACATTTTGAAGTTTTAGACCTATCTTACTAATTATTAAGTGATAAAATCTACTCTTGTACGGTTCTATCCATCAAATTATATAATTTTTTGTATAGTTATATATGACTATTTTAAAGTCAAATTGAGTTTTTCAACTTAAACCGCAAAATACAAATGAGTAGACAAGTTTAACGCTAGAGCAATACATAGAGCACTCAGTGCCCCTAACCATTTTCAAACTAATATTAAACTAACAATTTATTCTATAACATACTAACAATTGTTGTTTATTCGAAAGAGAAGGTTATATAGAATGCACATATATGTTATCTGAAATGTATTTGTAGTGTCTGTTTGCGTGAGAGAGCCAAGAAGAAAAATGCCATTTTCGTACACAGTGCCCCGCAAATTATTAATGGATTTTGTATGTGCCAATTCCTTCATATTTTCTCTGTTTTTTTCATTCGACAAAATCAAAAATAGTTTATATACTTTACTAAATTCGTTTACTTTTACAACAACAATTTACCCGGATTTTATGTAAACAAATATGAAAGAAATTTGACCGACTTTTGTAGTAGTATTTGTGAAAAGAAAGACAAGAAATTGTTTATTATAAATGCCGGGTTTATCATTTCAGCTTGTTAGCATCGGTATAATAAAAAATTATAAAGGAAAGAATTAAAATGTTCAATATAGTGTCTCCCATTTCTCAATTTTATTAATTTATTTACCACTCAATATCAATAATTTTCAATTAAAAACATAAGAAATTATAAAATTTCGCACATAAACACAACATTTTAGTACACAAGATATTTCAAAAATACGTCGCACAAACAAAATTACAAATTATCCTTACAATTTTAATAAATTTATTAAAAGCAAAAATAAATTTAAAATTGAATTGGACAAATGGCGCGTTGTCTTTGTTTTGATATTTATGTTGTGACATTTACTTTTGTATATATGTATGCGTGCATTTTTTATAAAATCTGACAAAATATCGCAATTTTTTAAAATTGACCCGGGCAATTTGTTCGGTCAAGATTTTTGTGTTAAAAGAATTTGTAATGTCAAAAATGTTGATCTGACAGCTCAATCCGGCCAAATTTTTTTGATCTGACAGTCGAACGAATATGGTGTAAGTTTTTTTTATTTTATTTCAATATGCAATACTCTCAACGCTCTTTGTTTATCGCTTACAAGTTACAACAAAGAAAATGTTGTTTGTGTAATTAGAGTGTGTTATGATAAATTAGTGATTTGAGCAAAATCAAAGATTGAAAACTTTCATGAAGCTGAAAATCAAACAGGTTTGTCAAATATCCTCCAGAAACACAACAAAATGACGCTCCGGCAGTTGAGCCCATTCGGGAAATGCGCTACATCGCACAGAACAAAAATGTTCAGCAAACTTTCATGATCGCGTCTCTTTCATTCAGACCAAAACAGGACCACTTTCGCAAAAGCTGCAAGAAAAAATCACATTGTATTGTGTAACGGAGCATTTCCAAATAAAGTAGACATATTCAAACGGCTCATACCAATATCGATTGTCGAAGCGATTGTATTCGATAGATACAAATAAAAAGCAAAACGAGCATATGAAAGCAATCGACATCTGGCATGCTGAGGTAAAATGTTAGTGTACATTTTTTCGAAAACAAAATTAGATGGGGAATAATGTGCCCTGCCAATTTAGATATGGAAAAATTATTCCCAATTTATAAATATTTGCAGCAAATTTTTCTCGTCAGTAGGCCGGAAAAATAATATTTGAACAGAAATTACATATAAATTCTTTCCCCAGTTCCCTATTCCCGGGGAATTACCAGAATAGTGCCACAGGAGAAATATGTTTGACCCGCTGCTACACATGTAAACGAAATATTAATCGTTGACTCGTCGCACTGTTTTATAACATGTTAGATGTATCTTCATGTCTCGCATATTTCAACTGTGTAATCCAAACTGATGTACGTCATCGAAACGTGAAAATTATTTTTGAAATCGCTAGCAACAGAGTTGGCAATACTGCCGGAAATTCTGAACAGTAAAATAAAACAAAGGTGTGACGCCTGTAACCGTACTCGAAAAGAGCAAACGGTTGATGAAGAAGAAGACTAATTTGAATAACTTGTCTGTGCAATCCACCTCCTCTTTGGTGCTACCATCAAAGCGACCAAGAACGCATTCATCAAATTAAACGTTATTATTTTGGAACAATAGTTATGTAATTATATTTTCAAACATAAATCAAATGAATTCAAAATACCTAATCCTACAAATTGTTGTGTAGAACAGACCAACGAATTTTTGGAAAAAGGCTATTTTAGTTCCAAATAAAAAAATTCGTTGCTCTGTTCTACACAAAAATTTGTTGGATTATGTATTTTATTCTAAAGGACATTCATATTCCACTAAAAACGTATTGAGGCATTGAGTACCCCTAAGTACGATAAAGCGAAGTAACTCATATGTTCACGCTCTAGGATTAAAGTGTACTTAATCCAAAAGATTTTAAGGTGATCTCCGTGTGCGCGAGCGCCATCAAAGTGATTGTAGAGTACCTCTAAAATTATTCGACTAATATGTGCTATTTCTTATAATTTGAGCATTGGTGTACGGTCGTAGTATTTGTCCGGTAGGCCAACTTATTTATTAAAAAGATTGTTGATACAAATAAAATTCAACGCATGTGTTAGATAAACTAAAGAGCACTACAGACGATCGAATTTGGTCGGGCTTTCGAATCATTTTGGATGGATCGGATGCAAAATCGGATGCTGTGCAGTGAAGTTGGTTGAAAAAATTAAGTTGGATGGAAATTTCATTCAATTGACCAAATTGGACGGTATGTAACGTTGTATTTCATCATTCATATGGAAAAAAAAATTTTTTTATATATTTATTTATTACAACTGATTTACAAATCATCTAGTAATTTATCTTTCATATTTTATATTCTTGTTTGGAGGGTTGTAGGCCTTTGGCTAATCCCAATTTTATTATTTTTTTAGTCGATCCTGACTGAATCTAGTAGGCCATGTGGTTTCTTCCTTCGCAGCCGTCTTACTGGGTTTGAATTATCCAACATACGACGTATCTCAGCATTTTTGTGTAGACTAATACGTTGCATGTGTTTTCTCGCGTGTTCTTCACTGACGAAATCCATCTTCAGATCCCTATGGAGGTTGTCATTTCTTATGTATCACGGCGAATTAACTAATCCACGTAGGACTTTGCTTTGGAATGACTGGATGATATTGACATTGGTTTTCTTTTTACAGCCCCAGAGCTGAATACCGTAAGTCCACACAGGTTTTAGGATTTGCCGGTATAGTAGCAATTTATTATGTAGAGTTAGCTCAGAATTTCTTCCTAAGTGCCAATCCATCTTTCTGTATTTGATGTTTAACTCTTCTTTTTTCTTTTTCACATGCTCTTTCGTGTTTAGGGTCATGCCTAGATATTTTGCCGTGTTTGCATAGGGAATTTGCTGAGAGTTCAGTTCTACTGGTATCCAGTTAACCTTCTTGTTGGTAAAGTTTACTTGAACAGATTTTGTTTCATTTAGATTTATTCGCCATCTCTTGGTCTAGGTACTGACAATATTAGTAGCTCTTTGCAATTTGCTGGTAGATTCTCCGAGGTGTATAGATAGGTGTATAGAACATCTAATTTAACTCGAAAGTGTCGCTTAGATATGTAAGATTTTAGAATTTCATAAAACTGCTTTGGTAAGTCTCTTTGTAAGTTATATTCCAAGCCTTTATGCCATACTCTGTCAAAAGCCTGTGCTACGTCCAAGAAGATGCTTGAACAAACTTTCTTTTTTTCAAGTACGACTTCAATTATGTTTGTAATTCGGTGTACTTGTTCATTGTTGAATAGTTTTCTCTGAAGCCAAATTGATGTGGAGGAATAAGATTTATTTCTACTATTATTGGTTTGAGTCTCTTTAGGAGTAGTTTCTCGAATAATTTTGAAGTTATTGGGAGTAAGGAAATCGGCCTATACGAATTTTTATCATTTCGTGGTTTGTTGGGTTTAGATATATCATAATTACTTCTGCTACTTTCCATTGATTTGGAACACTGTGTTTAAGTCTGAACACAGCGTTAATTATTTGGAGTAGTTTACGTAGTCCTTTTTCAGGAAGAACTTTTACTATTTGTCCTGTAGTTAAGTCATATACTGGAGATTTCTTTATATTTAGGGTAAGATTGATTTCCTCTTTTAATTCTTGTAATGTAACAGGAGATATATTGCAGTTATTCATTTTACGAGTATATATTGGTGGTATGTTTTCCTCTGCAGTTTGTCTATGTAGAGGCTGGAACGTGTTCTCGAGGTGGGTTGCAAACAACGAAGCTTTTTGCTTTGCACTTACAGCCCATATGCCATCTTCATTTTTAACTGGTGGAATTTGTAGTTTAGGTCGTTTTAAACTTTTTGTCGCTTTCCAAAGAAAGTACTCGGTATCTTTTTCCCCAGTAAGGCCACTCAAGTATTTATTAAAGGATTCGTTTTTGATTTCTTTAATTAGCAACTTTAGTTTATTAGATACAATATTTAGAGTTGTTTTATATTCTAGCGCTCGACTTCTTTGCCAGGCCTGTCTTGCTTTTAGTTTTCCTGCAACCAGTTCCCTAACTTCCAGAGGATAAATAGCATTTCGGCGCATTTCCTTTGAACTTGAGGGAGTACTACTCCACGCCGCTTCTTGTATACTGTTGTTGAGTTGTTCTAGTTCTTCTTCTAGCTGTATCGGGTTTTTAATTGGCACCTGAAGATCAATATTATCATGAAACAAGTTTCTGGAATTTCTCCCAGCAGGTTTTTTGTTAGTTAGCGAAGATGGACTAGTTTTTTTAACAATCGTTGCACTGATTATCATAATAACAGGCGTGTGATTCGACATAATCCCCTCCCCCCCCCATCACCATTGAGGGCATTATATGGAAAAATGCATTGAAAACAAATTAGAATAAAACAACAAAAAAAAGCGAAAGTAAAAAGTAAACATTGTAAAATTGGATGATAAATTGAATGTCGTCTGTAGGCAACATCCAATTTTGTTCGAACAACAGTTGGTCCAAAAAGTTGGATCGCCTGTAGCGCTATTAAGTAGTCCTATATGTATAACAAAAAAATCATCGTAAAAATTCGATAGTTTTGTTTTAATATTCTTGGTCTCCCCAGATCTGTATAATAATTGTTAACAAGAAAGCTATCGAATTTTTTCAATGTTTTTTTGTTCATCTACTCGGTGAGTTATTTGATGTAAATAAGAATAATTTAAAAAAAAATTAAATTTTAAATTCAAGTTTGATAAATTCTATCGATTTTTTTTACAAAACACAGCTATTATTAAAAAGAGAACGATCGAGCCAAAAACCTTATAACAATCGGATTACTAGCTATCGGGCCTACTTATATCAGACCTACTTGTTAAAAATTAAACGAATTATTCTAAGTGCGTGTTTCAATTGGTTTAAATACCGCATAAAAAGTTAAAAAGTTAAAAATTGAGGTGAATAAAAATGTCAAACTTTTTATCTGCTTGAAGAGCTGATAAAATTTTTATATGGAAAACATTTGGCCGACAAAAATATTTGTTTGTATACAGAAATTTGCAATGTACAAATTTTGAGAAATATCATAATGATATAGATGTAAACTGACCATAATTGACTAATATATACTTAAGTAGTATTTATTTTACATATTTTCATATTTAAATTTGCTATTTACGTTCACAATTACACACAAAACAAGCAACCATAGTTATTGTCAAAATTTTATCCAATTGAAACAGATAAAAAGTTAAAAAGTTAAAAAATATTTACCACGAATAAATTTTTAATTTTTTAACTTTGTATGCGGTATTTAAACCAGTTGAAACACGCACTAAGAGTGTGTGTATTGTTTTAAATACCGCATAAAAAGTTAAAAATTGAGGTGAATAAAAATGTCATACTTTTATCTGCATCGAGAATAAATTTTTTTTGGTTACTGAGAACCTATGCATACGATTCTGCCATACTTTTGAATTAAAATTAACTAAAATTAACTTCACATAAATGATTTTTTGTATTTTGTTTTAAAAATGTCGATTCAGTTCGAAGATTATTTCGAAAACAAAAAGACATGTTTGCGTTAGGCTATTAATATAATACAAAATGGAGTATTTAACTGTACAAGAAAAAATTGAAATGGTCCTGGTTTAATTACAAGCTGGCCGTGGTCTTGATAATCCTGTCACTCTCTACGCTTCGCGTTTTCCGGATAGAATTCGGTCACGTGCTTCATTTTATTCAAAAATTTAAAAAATAAAATTTGTTTAAGACTAATTTCGAGTATTTACATTGAAAACTTGTTAATTTTAATAACGTATTACAGAATCATATGCATAGGTTCTCAGTAGGAGAAATCGAAAAAATGTAATATTGTTATTACAGCGCCATCTATCATGAATCGAAAAAAATGTTTAAAAGAAACAATCCTACGTACTTAAAGCCGTAGAATCCAGATCTGCAATAAATAATAGAGGTTCCTATTTTAATTTCAAAGTTACTTCCCCGCCTCACTTACAAGAAGGGGAGGAGGGGTACTAATTTTAGCACTAATGTATGTCCCCTCCGGAATGATTAATTTTTGACAATGGACATTTGTTTCTTAGAGTGCCTATTTTCCGAGATATTTGAAAGTTTCAGCTTAAAAAAAATCACCCGGTATATTTAAGTAGTAGTTAAGTAGTTAACTATTTGACATAATTGATTTGTCTGTCCACTATTCTAGTTGGATTAAATTACTTAATCGTGGAGATAAAATTGTGTTATTGATACAATCTGATAAAGTTACCCAAAAATATTAACCATTTTTTTAAATAATTATCTATAATATCACATCGCTAACATTCGCAATATTTCCATCCATAAACTATAAATAAAATACTTTCATTTCACGTGAATTTGATCTTAACAATGTTGTACTGTTTTTGAAAAAATGTCAATGATTAATCACGTAAATACAGACAGCAATGATCCTTTTTGAAATAATTAAATGATAAACATCGGGAGTAATTCTTTGTTGTTCTTGATCTTGTACTGAAATCCTTAAATGTATGAAAAATGTTGTCTCAAATAGGTGAAAGTTTCGTTGAATTCATTATTTGTTAAAATCCAATTAGTAGTGGTCTAAACCGTTTCTTTTTTGTCAGAATGAGTAGGTTGTTAAGATTTATCTTTGGTTGATAAAATGTCTCCTTTATCAACAAAACTGTTTTCAAAGTGAAATTTTACTCTATGGCTTTTTATAATATTAATAAAACCGTATCTATGTGGCTTTATAAAAGTTATAATTTACCATGGTTGTGAGATTATATCATTGTCTCAAAAATGGGTAAAAAATGAACGTAAAATTTCAATGCCCCTATAGTTTGAATCACATTTCCATACGAGTAAGTAGTAGACGAATGCAAAAAATGTTAAGTTAGTGCTTTTGTCCACGACAAGACAATTAACTATTTTAGATATTTACGAGGGTGGAATGTGGATTAATAAATGTTTAGATTAACGCCATCTATGCGTCACTAGTAACAACTTAGTTTGTTTATCGTGAAGTACGTTCTTTTAAACGAAAGCTGTCGATAGCCGTGTTTTTTATTAGCGCCCGATAGCTATATCCGGAGCACGCAATTTTCTATGTCAAAACTTATATTTAGCGCGCTATTTTAGCATATAATTAATTTATTTAACTCTAAACTAAAATTTTTCATCCAACCTGACATATACCAATTAACGTTTATTTTGGCATGACGTTATAAAAAATAAATCATCTTGCTACGTTTCTAATTTTTATTGTAAGATTAATTTTCTAATGGTTTAAGGGTTGTACAAAACAAAGGAAATTTAAAATTTCCCTTTGAAATGGATAGTGCTCCCGATAGCGGCTCCCGATAGCGGTTCCCGATAAATATGTAGAGCAAGATATTTTTTTATCGATTTTTAACTAAAAAGTTGAATGAAAAATCTTAGTTTAGAATTAAATAAATTAATTATATGCAAAAATAGCGTGCTAAATATAAGTTTTGACATAGAAAATTGCGTGCTCCGGATACAGTTATCGGACGCTAATAAAAAACACGGCTATTAAAACACGGCTTATGACGTTTAATTGAATAGTTTCTTATTAAAAACGTTACTCGTCTTTTGATTGATGAAAAGAAAGACAAAAAATTACTTTTTGTAAACGATTTAATAAAGAATTATAAAACAAAGTATTAAACTTTTCAATGTAGTATCTCCCATATCTCAATTTTATTATTTTTTTTATCACTCAATATCAATAATTTTTAATTAGAAATTATATAAGTTAGGAAATAAATACAAATGAAAATTCTTCGCACAAAATTACAAATTAATCCACACAATTTAAATACAACAATTAAAAATGAAAATAAATTCAAAATTGAAATGTACAAATGGCGCGGTTTTGATATTTATGTTTTGACGTTTATTTTTCTATATATTATGCGTTAATTTTTTATAAAATCTAATATCGCGATTTTATAAAGTTACTCTGGGTAACATTGTAATCGGGTAATTTTTTTTTTGCGAAAAAACGTGTTAAGTCAAATTTTTATTCTGACTGCCCGCCCATCTAGTGTAAGTTTTTTTACTTCACTACTTTTACTTTACGTCACTTTAGATTTTTTAAATATGGAAAAAATGAATGTCGTGCAATGATTATATAATTTTATTTAGATGGCTTAAAATCAAGAATTCATCGATGAGATGAAAACAGTGTTAGACGAATGTACCTTCAAATGCAACCGTTTATAATTGGGTAAATGAATTTAAACGTGGTCGCACAAGCACAAGTGATGCTGAACGTTCAAGAAGGTCAAAAATGGTAACATCACCAGAAATGGTCGAAAAAGTCTATGAAATCATTATGATGGCCGTCGTGTAAAGTTGTGCGAGATTGCTACATTGTAAACATTTCATATGAACTTTTACTGAATTTTTCCTTCGATTCATAATGGTTGATGAAACATGGATCCATCACTACAAGCCAGAATCAAAACAACAGTCAAAACAAGCAAAAGTTGTTGCATCAGCTATTAATGTTATGGCCACTTTCTTTTGGGATGCACAATTCGTAATATTCATCGAATCTGTTGAGAAGGATAAAACCATCACAATCACAGATGAATATTATACATCATTATTAAACACTTTGAATGAAAAAATTAAGAAAAAACGACCACAATTGAAGCAGAAAAAAGTGTTCTTCCATCATGACAATGCACGATTTCATTCATCATGGAAACCACAGTAAAAATTGGCTAAATTGGGCTTCGCATTGCTTCCTCATCCACCATATTCACTTGATCAAGCCCCTTGTGACTTTCTTTTTTCCAAACATTTCCTCAGTAGAAAGAGATTTGGTTTAAATGATGAAATAATAGCTGAAACGAACGCTTATTTTGAGCAGTTTGATAAAACATATTTTAAACAAGGTTTAATGGAATTGGAGAAATGTTGGAGTAAGTGTATCGAGCTAAAAGGAGACTATGTAGAAAAATTTAGTGAATTTACTTTAAAAAAATTAAGTTTACTGTTTCATTTAAAAAACCTAACCAATTCACTATCGTATTTCAATTTAATTATTGAAAACGATACTTGCATACAACTTCAGTTGTTTTACTTTTATACTTGACATTTTTTCTAATATTCTTTTCTTAAAAACTAACAGATAAAAATACAGATAATTCATTGGGAACATATTTTATTTTCTATTCAACTTTAAATACGTGTAATACCAGCGCACAACGCTCACCAAACGACCATAAAAGACGGAATAAATTCGTAATCTGTTGAAACGAATTAACTAAAGTGAACTAAACGAGAATCCAACTGCAGATTACTAATTTTTGATGATTTTTTATTTTTTTTCGATAAAAATATTATGCTTGGGTTCCTCGATATTCGGACAAAAAATTGTTTAAAACGAATCATCTGGGATGACATGTTATAACGTCTCTTTTTTCCTAAACTGAAATTGGCGAGTGTGTCGTTCATGAATTATTTGTGTTCTATGCTATCGAATCGAATAGAATAAATATGAGTACTAGTACCTCTTTCTCCAATTTCTTTCAAATATCGAAAACAAATTATTTGATAATAGAAATGGAGTAGAGGAGAAAATGTTATAAAAAATGAAACAATGGGCGTATTCAGCACACTAGGATTCTCACTATTTTTAGTGGTCCTCATCAACTTTTATATGAAACTTCTGTTTGTTTTTGGTTAAACCTCACTGTGCTGGATACGCCTAATGCCTCATTTTATTCTAGAGAAGCAAGGCACAAACTTAGAAATTATCTAAGAAATGGAAACTAGGTAAAATTATATTTTATAAAATTTTGTCAGTGGAAAAACTGGTACATATATATGCACCACACAAAATAAATACTAAATACGAAATACTATTATAGCATACATAGATATCACTATCTATCTATATCTATCTAATCAAACTTCTCTCAAACTATAAATACTATACCTCCTAACCTTGTTATACGTAGGTTTGGGTTGCTAATCCGTTACTGGGTGATGCAGTTTGAGAAAATTTTATTCAGAAAAAACAGCAGGCACACAATTTTTAAATTATAATTCCAAAATATTTAACGTACGTTGAAAGTCTCAATAACTGTTATACCTCGGACGTTCACTTATCCCCGTTTATTTTCATGATCTATCTTGACTAATTATTTGGTTTATTTTCAGTTATTATGCCATTTGGAACACTTTCGAAGAAGTTGTAGGCACGGTAATGGTACAGGTACAGGCCTCTATGTTCAAGATTCAATGCAAAGGGCATTACAACAGGCTTTTGCTCATAGCAGTGATAGTACAAAGGTAAATACACTAAATAAAATATAACATTAAAATCAAAAGTATCTCTTTTATGTTTTGAACTTGTTACACAGAAGCAGTATAGTGATTTATTTGCATTGGCGGCAGAAGATGAAACAAGTGCCGTCGGTCGTCGCGGAACAAGCGGACGTGGCCGTAAACCGCCACCAAATAAAAAGGATTCGAATAATTCGTCCACGAGTAACAAAAAAAATTCAGAGCCAATAAATAGCATAATATTTTCTAGTGATGAGGAAGAAAGTGATGTAACTACATTTTTTGTTAAATTATAAATAAGATCAAGCACTGAAATAATTTAAAAAATTCTTATTTTTTAGGAGGATTGGTCCAAACCCAAAGCTGCAAAAAGACGAAAAAAAGCTATAAGTGATTCTGACTGACATCACCATATAAATAGTAGTAGTAATAATAATAATAATTTAAACCATAAAACTAAAGTAAATGAACATGATTGGTATGATTTTATATAGAGATTACCAGTTAACTGTATTTTCTAATTAATTTAACAAAATCTAAAAATAAAAGAGATAATTATAATATAAATAATTAGAAAGCTAAATACGAATAATTTTTTTTTTAGGATAGAAATATAATAAATATATTTTTTTCTCTTGAGACTGTATAAAATCATTTTATTAAATCAATAATTAATAATGTAATATAATTAAATTAATATTTAATATAATTTAAATCTTATGTACGCATACTTTAATTGTTTACAGTTACTTAATTCAAAAACAAAATATCATTAGTAAGAAATTCATCAATAGTATTTTCTAATACGCAAAATTTTATTTATAATTTATTATTATTTTTAATCCCTTAAAAAATATATTATTGTTTAATTTCCTAGATTTCTTAAATTTATTTTGTATGTTTATGATTTCTGGATCGAATAAATATGTTTTGTTTTTTTTTGTAATTATTAAAACAATAAAATTGAAGAATTATAATAATTAAAAAAAATTATTATTAATTTATATAAATAATAATGCAAATCAATGTGATATATAATAATGAAAAAAGTTAAGTAATTATAAATTAAATTTTTATTTTTAAATTTAAAAATAAAAAATTTAAGTAACAGTAGTAGCTCATTATTTATATAATATAATATGTAATACGAAAGACCAAAACAGAAAATCCTTTTTTTATTTAAATTAAATGAGCAACCTGTTTTATTATTATTTTTGATTTTAATTTATATAAAATATATATTTGTGAATTCTCCTGTTTTATAAAAAATAGTTTCTTATGTACAATAAATAAATAATTTACCATTAATATTAGTTCAACCGTAAGTTGTTTTCTATTTGGTTTCACTGAAGTGCGTGAAATTTTTGAACAAAAGCTTAAAATAAATAAATAATAGGTATAGTGATTGAACAAACAACTGAATCTTTTGATTCGCGCCACTAAAAGAAACATTATGAATATATCTTTCGGTGAAGCCATTACTTCTTTTATTTTTTAATAATTTTACATTATTGTACAAATTGTAAATTTACTAAAGTTATTGAATTTTTGTAAAACATCACACACAAACCACATACAAATTGTAAGATGCCATTTAATTAAAATGCAAACAAAAAAACCACTATATAATTTAAATACCAGAATCTAATTTATAAAATTCCATCTTATTTTTTAGTTAGCAGTATTGAAAATATTATTTATTCTCAAAATTATGGAGGTTTTAGTTTTTTATTTTTTCGATGGAATTTTAAATTTTAATCTAATTTTATACAAATTCTTATAATTGTAAAATACAAAAATAAATAATATTAATTAGTAATATTACGTTAAAATAAAAATTGTAATATAAAAATATACATAAAGCAATTAAAATAAATTTTGTTATAAAAAATAGAAATAAATTGCTCTTTTCATTGAGAAATTCGATAGACATTATGTTTTCGAGATACAAGACCGTGCGAGTGAAGTCCTCGGATTCATACCTCCTCGCGGTGCTCCCTGGGTAACTCTTAACTGAATCAAGCGGAGACGAGCAAAGGATAAATTCGATTTATAGTCTTGGACACTGCATGTCACGACGAGTCATTGGCGCCCTAAAACAAAGCAGCGTCTGTTCTCCAATTTAGGTGCGGGTGTCTGTCTTGTATCAAGCAAGTCGCTATATAAACATGTTCAAGGTAGGACAGATATTCCTTAAGATCATTCACCAATACGTGACTTACACATGTAACAAGCGGTTGAGTGGCAGGCTAATAACCTTCTCTCTCTCTAAATAACAAGGCTAAGAACCCTAAACAATGGTCTCAAATTACCATATCGAATTCATCACAAACTCGACCTCGGAAACTGTACACGGACAATGATATAAAAATGGGGACGTGGATGTGCTATTAACAACATCCCGCACAATAACATTAAAATTATTGTGGCCGAGTTTAATGCAAAAATCGGTAAAAACTTACACCTCGCCAGTAACAACTGGTGGAGATCGAATGACGAAAGAAAGGAAAACCAAGTTGATCACGTTATGATCTCAGAAAAACATTCTCCCAGCATATCCGACGTTAGATCTTACAGAGCAGTGAGAACTATGAGAAAATACATACGATACAAAAAGTACAGCCATCAAAGATGGGAGATTCTCTCAATAAGACAAACCTGCTAAATCGGACTGACGAAATGATCTCTATTAGAGCAACTGCTCCGCCGGGTGAGGAGGTCTTTGTCGAATATCCCACAGTAGAGGAAGTCGAGTACCCGGTATCGACGGCATCCCTGCAGAATCAATTAAACACGGAGGCACTGTTTCTGCATGACATCTATACGATCTTATCGTTGCTATTTGGGACCAAGACGAGCTGCCGGAGAATTAGAAGACCGCACTCATATGTCCGCTACACAAAAAAGATGGCCATCTAAAGTTTGAATACTATCGTGACATAGCTTTATTGAACACTGCCTACAAAATATTGGCTAATGTTGTACTTGCCAGACTCGCTGAACACATCATTGGTGACTATCAGTGTGGACTTCATCCCAACCGGTCAACCACTGACCAGTATTTCGAGGATGGTTCTGGAGAAATGTTGGGAGCACATTAGCATATATCAACTAAATTTTCAGCTGACATATGACAGTATCAAGAAGTCCCACAGGATATTATCGTTTGCTTGTACCAACGTTACCAACGGTACGTATTGCTTAATAATGACCTAATGGCTAATTGAACTAATTCTCGACGAATTATCTTATTCTGAACCCTACCGTAAGACATTTCATTGTACAAGTATCAAACTACTTGCTATAGCCGATATTGGTAAATGGGCAGCAGAACTAGTTCTTTAATAAGGTGGATGAGCTTGGTTTTGCATAAGCATTTATCCACATTAGTGCGGTATGCGTGGAAGTTGGTCTCCCTTACGCAAGCTCCGCCTAGTGAAAGTTATATTTTGTCAGACCAGATGAAGAAAAAACTGATTTAAACTTTTGTTATGCCTTTTGTTATGCCCTTATGTTCTACATCTTCTTCATCAAGGTATTGAATTACATTCTAGAGTAGTAGTGTGGACATATACAGTGTTTAAAGGTTTATTTGAATTCGTGTAATTTTAAAAAATTCCAAAACCAAAACTTCTAAATTTTTTGTTGATTTGGGAAGTGGGTCAAAAATTGATTACAAGATTTGGCCGGCCACCCGATGCGAAATTAATGTTTTTGTTTAACGCAAGAACACTGCCTATACATAAAGTATGTACACCACAATTTTGTGGATCGGACTTAAGTTCATGTAGAAAATATACCTAAAAACTTACGTGACTAATATTTGTACCGATATGGTACTGGTATATAAAAACCGCCTTTTGGTGATTTAAGAATGGAACATACCAAGCAGCAGCAGAGGGCAGCAAATTTAAATCTTGGATTATTCGCTTAAGTAATGATACAAAATCATAGTTTGATTAGGTGTGTTTTTCAAAGAAAAGAAATCAAATATTCAGTAATTTTAATAGAAAAATTTAAAGTAATTATATTGAATGAAGTTGCATTTGTCGCGGCATCAACAGGTTCCACAGCCAGCAGCTCGAATTTAAATATGCATTAATTTATTAATGCATTGTATAGAAACGAGAGTATAAATAATTTTATATCAATTACATATTTATAAGAAACATTACAAACATTGGATTTTTAATAGAAAAATCGTAATCTTAAGAAATTGTATCGAATGTAGTAAATTATGTCCCACATCAAGCGGCCACAAAAATTTATACATCGCCACCGACAATAACCTAAAAATAATGAACTTCAATTGTGGTTCATACATTTCTCATTCGTCATTCAAGTAAGCACTCATATTATTTACGAATGTTAATGATTAATAAAACAAAAGTCTAAAATTCTCAAAACTTCTTTGCCGCTCTTCGTGTGAACAGATATGCGCGTCGAGTTGTATATGGGTCGTTTGGAATTTGACGCACCGCATTTGGTGTGTAGCCCTTTAACTCTTTAACTGCTGTTCGAACGAAACGAAAATTTTTCGCATATCGTAACGAATCTTTATTTATTTTAATTCACAATAGCTTGTATTATCGTCTTCGCTGAAAAATAATTAAGCAAGGCGAAAAAGTTTTTCGAAACAGAATTAAACAGTTAAAGTAAATTAGAATAAAAAAAATCGCATTAACATGCGGCAAATCTTAAAAGTGAAGCACTAGTAAGTTAAATGCCTATTTGCTCATTGTTCTTGTTTATTCGACGCGTATAATTAATAAAAGCTATAGTTTTTACATGAATACCATAATTTTGTATGCTAACGCACTAAAATAACTCATTTAGTTCCTAAGAAACCCAACAAGTACAAAATATTTTGAAATCGTTTTCCGTTAAAACCTGATAAGCGGTTGGAGCGGAGATTTTTCATTGAAACTGTTTTACAAAGAGAACAACAACAAGTTGTGTCTTGTTATTGCTCTACTTTACAATGGAAAATATGGGTAATCTCCCTTATAATTATTGTAGTTATATTACTTTATAACCCTTTTGCTTCAGATACTCAATAATTTCCTTTTTTGCGCCAGTTGGATGAAGACCTTTTACGTCTTTAACATTAATTTTCCAGGCGCCATTATTTAGAGGTAAAAGTTTATAATCGGCTGCCGTCACCGATTTCGTAACCGATTCTTTAGTGGAATAATAATAATTTGATATTCCAACGGCGTTAATTGGTGGAGGTGATGCTTTCTCTGTATGGTTTAGCTGGTTGTTGTTCTGAAACTAGTGTGTCACGATGATTAACTGCCATTCTGTAGAACGTTAAGCTTTCCTTTTGTTGATGTTCTTTTCTTCTGGTTTAAGAACCAATTTGTTTCTCTTTCTATTTCTTCTTCTTCCATATGGAACGCATTAATGTGATCGCCGATTGCAGGTTTAAGTGCCGAGTTCGTCATTTCTTTACAATTATAAATTCTTCTTTCAACTTAGCTGTACGTACATTCTTGTATTTCTCTTAAAGATTAATGGGCTTCGGCGTTTTCCTTCTCTTCATAGTTTGGAGCTTCGTTCAAATGGATTAAAGCAATGGTTGGCCCACCATATACACCCGTTTTTACACCTAACTGTTTCAATCTCAATTGGGTTCTGGCCATTCGTGACTAATACATCCACACCACGATAAATGGTATCAGACTATGACAATGGTACGTAGCACTAAATTAAAAAATCTGATTTTTTTTAAACTCTTTATTAATATTCAAATGGCATGCACAGAAAACAGGAACAATATGGAAGTGAACAATTATTTTTCTTCTCCGGCCTTGGCTGAAATAAAATAAATATTTAGATAAAATAATTCTAAGCTAGATTTAAAATCATACGTTGCCATGTGAGATAATCCGCTTGTGTGGCTGCTTCATATTCTTGCACAAGACAATCAACTACTTCCCGGGCATTATCCAACTCAGAGAGATCATCTTTGAACATATCCTCACGTTTGAACTGTTCCAAAAATGCCCCACGTTTTCGTAATTTATCATACTGGTTTAAAGCTCGTTCAAATAACTAAAAATAAATAATATTTCTCAGAATAATGATAAGGTAAATAATTTCCAACGTACCGAACAAATACTGGTATGATTAGCCAACATTAAACCGGATACTCGATGACTGCTTTGTACATATGGACTACTTCGCGATAATGCGACTTGTATACTTGTCGGGCCCCACGGTATGAATTGTGCCAACTTTCTTTCACGTATTCTTTGTAGCGATTTATGTACTTGAGTGGGGTCTACTTCACCCTGAATTATATTCAAAATTGAGATATAGCAATGATGATTGGTTTTGTCCGGGCCTGTTGAAACCATCATATTTTTTGGCTGCAAGAGTCGCCTCATGACATCCAAAACAGTAGTTTTCCGTATATTAACGACATCACAATCCGTTGTTAAAGGTGTATAACCAGTCATAAGAAAATGTAATTGAGGTGTCGGTATTAATTGTGATGTCAATCCAATTAAATTATTGTTCATGTAAGATGGATATCTTAACGTTGTTGTGCTCACTGACATAATAGTCGACACTAACGTATTTATTTGTGTGAAGGTTGGATTCTATTCAATTTATTTAAGAAAAAGTTTCATATAAGTACTGTATTTTATGCATCATTAAGTTTCATGAATACAAACCTCTATATGTA
This sequence comes from Nephrotoma guestfalica, assembly GCA_963691935.1. Lineage (NCBI taxonomy): Eukaryota > Metazoa > Arthropoda > Insecta > Diptera > Tipulidae > Nephrotoma > Nephrotoma guestfalica. The sequence continues at coordinate 136,806,639 of OY829913.1, read as the reverse complement.
AACGATCGGTAGCGATACGATTTAGCGCGGTATTATCCAATACAACAACACAGTCGGCACAGTTAATTAGACGTTTTAATGTTAGTAACGAATTATAGGGTTGGACGACGACATCGCTATAAAATGAATTATTAGATTTATGCAGTGCATAATTTAAGGATTAGAGGGGTTTAGAGAAATTTACCTTATTTCATCTTGGTTTGGGAATACACTATAAGTTTGCACTAATTTTTTAGGAAAACGATCAGATAATTTCTCCATGATATATGAACCCATGCCAGAACCCGTTCCCCCCGCAATTGAATGGCACAGTATGAACCCCTCCAAGCTATCACTACCGTCAGCTTCACGATCAATTATATCAAATATTTCTTCCTGTAATTTCTCACCCTGACTAAATCCGGAAGCCCAGTTGTTTCCCGCGCCACCCCCATCTTTTGATAAATAAACATTTTCGGGATTGTAAAGCTAAAAGTATACATTGTTATTAAACACAAAGTTAATTAAATCATTAAATTGTTTTATTACTTTGGCATAAGGCGATGTCATTATTGTGTGGATTACTCGAGGCTCAAGGTCAAGTAAAACTGCGCGCGGGATATAATGATCGTCATCCGCCTGAAATTGAACAAAAACACGTTTTGTAAAATTACCTTATTATTTTAAGGGCACACACATACCTGATAAAAAAATGCATCTTTCCTGTCCAAATCATCTGTAGCAAAATCTTCCAAAACACCATTTGCTGATATTCCATGTTCCAAACACAATCTTTTCCAAAACTCGAAACCAACTAAAAATTAAGGTTATTTTGCATTTTTCTTACAATAATTTTTGCGTACTCACTTTGATTTCCACATTGGCCTAATTGTAACGTTATCATTTCACTCGGCATTTTATTGGTGTTATTTATATTCAGATTTCTACTTCAAAATTATTTATATTTATTTTTTCAATTTTTGTGTGGATATGGTGTTTTTCTGACCGTTATAGATTGGAGGACTGCTTTGTTTTGATTTATTATCAATTAAAACAGATGTCAAATCAATAAATAGCTTATGTGTCGAAAGCTAGGTGTCACCATAAACGGTGAGAGAATATTGTTAGTTCTACGTAGAGGTGATGACTAATTAACAAATATTAATAAACTACTAGCAATTGTGAAATTTAAACTTTGCAGAATTCATTAATTCAATTTTGAATATCAAATAATACGATGTTGGAAGTTTGAAACTATTTAATTTCATTTGAAACATAGAAATTAAACAGTCTACATAGACTCAAGTTGTAGTAAATAATATCGACATATTGTTTGTAGGGTAAATTTACTGTCAAAATTTGTTTTAGTATTTGAATGGCGTCGAAAAGTATTTAAAATTTTATAACTTAATTATTGATAATTGTGGTTTTATAAACATAAAGTGGGTGTTTGTAAGGATTATGGAATACAGTAAATTAACCGATGATCAAATTATGGTCGGAGAGGAATATTTAGTACATCGACAAGATGGACAATGGCACCCGGCCACTGTTATACAAGCCAGACTGAATGAATTCCAAAATTATGAATATTACATACATTACGAGGGCTTAAACCGTAGATTAGATCAATGGGTTCAGAAGGATAGAATTAATTTTATGCCAAACGAAACAAATACGATTGGTGTGGATGAAAATAATACTGCATTAAAAATTGATGGCCACAACAGTTTAGAGACTACAACAATAATGGGGGGTGAGAATGGCGATAGGAAAATCACGAGAAATCAAAAACGCCGACATGATGAAATAAATCATGTTCAAAAGACGTATGCTGATATGGATCCGACGACCGCTGCACTAGAGAAGGAACACGAAGCTATCACAAAAGTAAAGTATATCGATAAGCTGCGAATTGGCAAATTTGAAATCGATACGTGGTATTTTTCTCCGTACCCAGAGGAATACGGAAAAGTAGGTACACTTTATGTGTGCGAATACTGTCTAAGGTATATGAAGTTTGCAAAAACATTTAGATACCACCAAACCGAATGCATAAAACGGCAACCACCCGGTAACGAAATATATAGAAAAGGGACGATTTCTGTATTTGAAATTGATGGGCGGGATCACAAAATGTATTGCCAAACGCTTTGCTTAATGGCAAAATTATTTTTGGATCACAAAACACTTTATTATGACGTGGAAACATTCTATTTTTATGTTTTATGTGAAATTGATAAAAGGGGGCAACATATCGTTGGCTACTTTTCGAAAGAAAAGGAATCCCCAGAAAGTAATAATGTAGCCTGTATATTAATTTTGCCGCCCTATCAAAGGAAAGGCTATGGAAAATTTCTTATTGGGTTTAGTTATGAATTATCCAGACGAGAGGGCATAATTGGTAGCCCTGAAAAACCTTTATCAGATCTTGGCCGATTAAGTTATCGTAGTTATTGGGCATACACGTTGTTGGAGCTTATTAAAGAATGCCGCACATTCTGCATAAAAGAGTTGAGGTAAAATTTACTAATTAATAAGGCTTAACATAAATTAAAAATCATTTAAATTTACGGTTTTAGCGAATTGAGCGGCATCACGCAGGAGGATATAATTTGCACTTTGCAGTCTATGAAAATGATCAAATATTGGAAAGGACAGCACGTAATTTGTGTCACGCCCAAAATTGTAGCAGAACATTTACAACTTCCGCAGTTTAAACGACCAAAATTAATGGTCGATCCTTTGTACTTGAGATGGATGCCCCCTAAAAAAATCTTGGCATCGAAAACAAATAAAAAAAATTGATAAATGCCTCATTTTCAAAGGTAAATAATGAATTGAATATTCCATCTAAGAAAAATAAAATGTGAAATACATAAAAGAATATTGACTAAAAGTTTTTTTTAATGAATTCCCAGAACCAAATAAAATTTTCGTATTTAATTTACAATTCAATTTATTTAAAGTATAAAATTTTTTATAAACACAATTATCCTTTAATTACAGCTATTGGTCGTAGTTTGAAACATTTCTTACTGATGTTCGCCGCATGGCATGTATCAACGACATCGGTTACATCCTTATAAGACTCCGGGGCCTCTTCCATAACTAGCTTTGGTGATGCTACACGAATTGCAATACCTTGTTCTTTCATTTTGTCTAAAACATCTTGGTAGTCTAAATTGCGACGTGATTTGGCACGCGAAAGAGCCCGTCCGGCCCCATGACACGTTGAGCCAAATGTTTCCTTCATTCCAGTCTCAGTGCCAGTTAAAACATAACTGCATGTTCCCATAGTGCCGCCGACTAAAACTGGTTGCCCGGTCATTTGATAATCCACAGGAATTAGCGGATGATGTGGTGGAAATGCTCGTGTAGCTCCTTTGCGATGTACTAGTAAACGTTTAGGTTTTCCATCAACTATATGTTCCTCAATCTTGGCAATATTGTGCGACACATCGTAAATTACTTGCATATCGAGGTCATCAGGTGTAGAACGAAATTGTTTAGCAAATGCCTGACGGGTCAAAAATGTCATAGAACTACGATTCACCCAAGCAAAGTTAGCAGCTGCAGCCATAGCTTTTAAATAATCTTGCCCCTCTTTCGATTTGATTCTGGCACATGCTAGTTGACGGTCGTTTGTCTCAATTTTATCGCGTTTCATTGCTTTTTCCATTTCGATTAACGCATCCGTAGCTACTTGATGGCCAAAACCACGGCTGCCTGAATGAATCATGATGCAGACCTGTCCCTTTTCTTCAATTCCCATTTTACTTGCTGCCCACTTATCGAAAATTTCATCAACTACTTGTATTTCGGCGTAATGATTACCCGCACCAAGAGTACCAAGTTGTGGAAGACCTCGTTTCTTGGCACGAAGGCTAACTTTTGATGGATCAGCATTAAGCATGCGCCCATATTCCTCGCAATGCTCCTTATCTTCTGCCCAAACGTATCCCTCACGCAATGACCAATCCATTCCCATTTCGAGAGCCTCTTCTAAATCCCGTGCATTCATTGGAATAATACCTTTCGATCCCACACCTACCGGAATATGATCGAACAGACTTTGTGCCAATTGCTCCTGGACAGGTTTCACATCTTTCTCCCATAAGTTTGTTCGGACCAAGCGAACGCCACAATTAATATCAAACCCTACTCCACCGGGTGACACAATAGAATCAGGATTATCCATATCAAATGCTGCCATATTTCCGATGGCAAATCCATAACCAGAATGTATATCAGGCAAACCAATCGATCTACAAATTTTAATAAAGAGAAATTATTAATATATTTTATTGTTACACATAATTGAGTACACAATACCTTCCCACAATACCCGGGAGTGCTGCAACGTTGGCTATTTGCTTGACACCAGGCAAAAACCCGCCGGACATACCAGGCCTACAAGAATTGCGTAATTCTTCTAACATTAATTTTTCTAACCTACTGTTCACATAAAAGCAACCTTCTACGTTCATGTTCGGCTGGAAACCCTTTTTAATCCTCCAGCAATTGTCTGTAATTTTCTCTAAATACTTTAACTCTTCCTCATATTTTCGTACAACCATTTTGGTTTATTTCACTTTTCCCCGTCACAAAACCAATTAAATTCTAAGCTTTTTACACAAAATGAATTCAATATATGTGATATATATATTTTAGTTATATTTATGGAATAAATTTTGGTTTGCAATTATTGCAATATGGTGAAATTAATAAAAATATTATGGATTCTGCCGGCATTAATATTTGACATCTGCCAAAAAGGCTTTTATAAAGTATAACACAACCGCTTTTAAGTGCGTATTTTGCTGAAAATAGGCGTGTTCTTTTAATACACTGGAAACTGATTAAGCGCATCCCCAATAGAAAACGTATGACTTGACTTACAGAAAAGTATGAGATATTTTGAGAAAAAAAAAATTTGTTTGTTACGTTGGTGGTTTCCTTATGAAAGAAGTTATCAAACCTTTGCCATTTATAGGCAGATTTATATTATCCGTTCCGTTCAGTTCCCGTACGTATCGTGTCAGACACTATCCGTTCAGACATTTTCTTCGTATGATTATCGTATATATTCGTATCTTTTGGTTATGTATACAGTAAAAAATAACTTAGAAAAATTCAAAAATGTTTTAGTAGCAATTTAATTTTTGTGTATGCAAGTTTGGGAAATAAAGTTTATCACGAAATATACATATACCTATACAAAAAGTTGGTTATACCAAGAGAAAATGTTTCCACATTTGAAATTAAACGATTTATATATATATATATATATATATATATATATATATATATATATATATATATATATATATATATATATATATATATATATATATATATATATATATATATATATCTCCTTACTTTATTACGCATATATACTCCTATTTTACTTTAACAATTTTTTTATATTTTATAGTTTATTAGACTAAAAAAACTATAAAATATATGAAATAATTTAAAAGAGCAAATAAGAAACATTTAGAGGCGACAAACATTAGCATAAAAAAATAGCACAAAGAGAATATAAAAAAATATTATTAATTAATTTCACACATATATTCGTATCTTTGGTTACGTATAGACTAAAAGATAACAAAAAAATCCAAAAATGTTTTAGTAGCAATTTAATTTTATTTTGATTGTTGATGTTGAAATATATATGAATTCCACTTTCTTCGTTATTTTTTTGTATTTTTTCGCCATCAGACATCAGACGTGTAGGAACAATATTTGTATGACACGATACGTGTAGGAACTGAACGGGACGGATAATATAAATAGGCCTTATCATGGTACATATATAAATTTGAGAATTTTGATCTTTGCGTCATGTGACGACAAGAAAACAGAAATTTACATTGAATTTGACGATTTTGTTTAAATAAATCGTAATTTTTTTAAACAACTTATTTTAATTTTGATAATTATAGTTTAACTAAACACTTTTTTATGGTTTACACTTTATGTTTCATTTTATGGTCGAAATATTTGAGAAAATAATCCATCGAGATAAAATCAAGACGAACGACGGCAACAAAGGAAGATAATAATTATGAGTATATAACATAAAACTATAAAATTGTTAATTACATATGTTACTAAAAAAAATATTATGTATCTGTCTGTATCTATTATGAAGTAATTGTTATGTCTAAATATCTGTATATATAAATAAATTCAGCTCACAAGTTATTGTTAACGATATTATTATAGCTAGGTTTCTCGATTAACAATTTTAAAAAAATATTCGTGATCTTAAGAGTTCATTTATTTAAATAGATTATGTACTTTAAATTACAAATTAAAATTAAATTTCGATATTATTTCATTTGTTTTTTTTATGATTTCCGCTACTTAAAAAAACGATATGTCAAATATTTCGGTTCTTATCAGAAATATGCAGTTGATGGGTTTGGCTACAAATTGAAGATGGCATAATTTCTTAGTTGATGTAGATTTCGAGATTATTAAATGATTTATTTAAGTAAAAAAAATGTTTGATTTTAACTGAAAATCAGAAAAAAGATTAAAAAAATTTCAACTATACTTATCAAAATTAAATAAGCTTTTTTTTTAAAAATAAAAATACATTTATTATCCATTTATTTAAAAAAAAAACGAAATCATATGTTTTTGTCGTCGCGGGACGTCACATAATGCAATATTATATCTTCTCTTCTTATGTACCATGATACCCCATTTACATGCGCCCAACATTTTGCTTCTGCAAAATGAAAGAGATATAACATTGACTTCTTGCACATAACAAGAAAATAAATATATCCAAATAAAATTTTGCAGAAGATTTTCTGTGTTAAAACCACGATAAAAATGAAAATGTTGCCATAAAATATATCCGATCCGAGTATTTTTATGGCAACAATTTTTAAATTAACCAAAAAAAAAAATATATTTATAAATGTTAAGGATTCATAATAAAAACAAACGCCAAAGATAAAAATGTAAATTTCGCATTTGAATTAATTAAAAATAAATTAATAATTTTCCTATAAACAAATTATGGCATTACTATATATGTTTATTTCTTTCTCGCATATTGAATATTCTTATGTAGCGGATGCTTCTTATTTACCTGCAAAAATTTGCAGAAGAAAACAATTTTTTACATGTAAAGGCGCCTTCACTGAGCGGGATTATTTTTAATCCAACTCTTTAGCCAATAAAATCTTTATATCCAACTAGTTGAGATGTTTCCATGCACCTCAGATAAGAATAAGTTTCGTTGAGTTAATAACATGGCTGGCGCTAATCCGCATCGTTCCCATGAAATTAAAAATCTCAGTTTCTTTTTCTTTTTACTTATATGTGTATGGTTTACATTGCGAGTCGAGACAAGTTATAGTTATCTTGTAGTTAACTTTTTTGGTGTTTATATTGGAGAGTTATCTTTGGATCGAGTTAAAACAGGTTTAAAATCGGAAAAATTACAAAAAATATGCTGTCGTAGTTAGATACCACTGCTCGTACAAATAAGTTAAAATTAATAATTTCGTTTTGTTTTCTTTTTATTTTAGTTTTATACCCCATTTACATGCGACCAACATTTTTCTTCTGCAAAAGGAAAAGGTATAACATTGACTTTTTGCACATGAGAGACAAGGAAACAAATATATCCCAACAAAATTTTGCGCAAGAATTTTTGAGCTACTACACCAGCAAAAGAACTATAAAAATGAAAATGTTGCCATAAAATATATTCGATCCGAGTATTTTTATGGCAACATTTTTTATTATTATTATTATAATTATATTATATTTATAAATGTTAAGGATTCATAATAGAAACCGACGCCATAGTTAAAAATATAAATTTCGCATTTGAAATTTGAATTAATTAAAAATAAATTAATAATTTTCCTATAAAAAAATTATGGCATTTTTATATATATTTATTTATTTGTCGCATATTGAATATTTTTATATAGCTGCAAAACTTTACAGACGAAACCAATTTTCTACATGCAAATGCCCCATTATTTTTGCTGTTGTTTTTCGGCTCGACCCCGGATATACGGGAACTGGAATTGGAAATTTTTAAACATAGTTAACTCGACCTATGAAATTTTTTGGATTGAGTCGAGTTAACTACAAGTTAACTCGTACTGTTTACATTGAAGGTTCAACCTAGTTTGATGTAAATAGTATATTAGAGTAGTTCGTACTAGTTTTAACGTATAATTAGAGTGTGTTCCAATTGCTTTAAATACCACATAAAAAGTTAAGGCAAATAACAATGTCAAACTTTTTATCTCCTATAAAATTGTATAGGAAAAACATATGGCTGACATAAAATAGCTGTTGTTGTTGTTGCAATGTCCTAAATTTGTTAAAAATCGTAATGTTTAGTTATAAACTGACCGTAATTGAAAGAATAATTACGGTTATAAACTAACTAACTAACTACCGTAATTGAATTAAGTAACCATACAATTGTCAAAAAATTTTAACCAATTGAAACAGATAAACAATTATCAAATACGTATGTAAGACGATCATCAAATTAAAGACACCATAGCGGAAAATTGTAAATTTCTAAATGAAAAGTACCTTAAAAATAAAAAAATATTTACCAAAATTAAGATAAATAAACATGCTCATGCTCAGAAGAATGAACATTTATTTTTTAGCCGCATTTACGAGCTATAAAATAATAAATTGAAAAAAAAATTCCAAAGCATTTGTATGAAATTTTTTTTTTCGTATTTACGTTTTTTGGGTCTACGTACAACATAGTTCATATATGCAAGACGGCCGTGTACACATCCATATGCACTGATAAAATAAATCTTTTATAATAACAGAACTCACCCATTTTCCAAATTTAACTTTTGACAGCTCCGTTGAATTATATAAATTTTTGGTAAATTCATCCGAAAAATGTCATTATATATTTTAAATAATATTCATACTTTATTTTAGATGCAATTGTATAGCACAACCTTAAAACAGGTTCTTGATTCATGGCCTGGTAAAAAACATTTCGGTTTATATAGATTTTTACCTTTATTTTTTGTATTGGGTGCTGCATTGGAATTTTCTATGATCAACTGGACAGTGGGGGAAACTAATTTTTATCGAACATTTAAAAAACGTAAAGCTAAACAAATTGCCGAAGAGGAATTACGCGTAAAACATTAAGTTCTTAAACTAAATTTATGTGATAATGCCCGCTGGAGTATCTTGGCCGAAATATTTAACATTTTTTACAGCTGCCATGTTGTCAATGATGGCTGGTTCTCAGCTTGTACATATCTATTATAAACCTTTAAGTGATGTAGAGAAATATGTCGTAGAAGAAAAGAAAAAACTGTCGTTAGATACGTAAAAAATAAAAATATAGAATCGCTAATTGTGTTTTACTTTAACACTTCATAATTGTGTTGTGTGGGAGTTTGTGAGCTAAATATTTATTTTCATAGTAAAATTGCACACTAGCATAAAATTACTGTTTATTATGGTCGATTTATCTCCAAGCACACCACGTAAAAGATTTTGTAACCACATCAGATCTCGGCTTCTGTTGATGACAGTATAACGACATCTTGTTTTCTAACTTCGTCAATAACACCATCCAAGAAAAATATCCACTTCTGCATAGCCAATTAATTCCTGCTTGTCACCACGAACGTTAGTTAATTTTAATTTCATGGGTACTGGGTAACCAAATATTTAACGTCATGTTTCAGTTGGTCCCAAATCCCAATACCCAATCGCATTGAGTTGGAGTTGATATCTTTTGCATCAAGATGCTGACACTTGCTGAGATGTCGGGTTGTTCATTTACTGACAAATTTAACAAATATCCAATTTCTCTTTCATTTACTCCATTTCTATAATAATAATAGTCATCAGAAAATAAATAATTTATAACAGCGAAACAGTCGTTAATTTCAGTTTAATTGTTTAGAAAAACGAGATATATCGAAAATATGATGTTACACATGTCACCATCATGTTTCCATGGGCATGAACCAGGTTGGTGTTAGTAGATCTAGATCGTTAGTTAGTAGGCGATGATCGTTTCCATGGAGTAGAGTTATGAGCTAGTTATATAAACGGAAACGAAACGGACTTAAATGAAACGAACGAATTGAATACAAGAAAACCTACTAGACCAGTTATATAGACGAAACGGAATGAAAACGGACGGAGACGTTGATCCAATTCAATTTGTTTTCGTTTCGTCTTTGCGGTTATACACTATCGGTTATGTTTTTCTTGTTATCCTTACAAGCACTTAAGTCAAATTATCAAAATATTTTATATTTTAATTACCGCATATTCGTTCGAAATGTCGGGCAACAAAAACTTGCCCGGATTCAGCTGTCTGGTCAACATTTTTGACATTACAAATTCTATTAACACAAAAATCTTGACCGAACAAATTGCCCGGGTCAATTAAAAAAATCGTGATATTTTGTCAGATTTTATAAAAAATGTACGCATACATATCATAGAATTATATACTATAGAAAGAATGTAAAGATTTTCCCATATAAAATTTGCTATTTCATGTGTCACAAGCCAGAGCAAACAAATGCATATGTCGGTCTCATATGTCAAAGAAAAAACCCCTCAAACCAGTTTTTGATTTTGTTTAAAATGACGCGTTAAATTTTGTGCTCTTAAAAAATCTTGAAAATATTAATTAAAATAATTAAAATATTCTTAAAATAGTTAGTGGATTGTGTATAGTGGATCATTTTAGTAATAAAAATTAGAAACATTTAATAAAACGAAGTGTCTCGTGAAAAACTGCTAATTACGCCTAAAAAATTTCAAGATGGAATTTCGTACCATCAGTAAGTGTTTATACAAAATAAAATGTAAATTATGTTAAAAAGAAAGTGATTTGTGGTAAAATTATCCTTAATTTAAGTTAAAAATCAGATAAAAATAAGAAAACAATTTTGGTTATTAGCGTGGGTTCTTTCCTTTTGTAAATAAATGTTTTTGCCAGTGCCGCATTTATCGTATTACTATGGTTCGAAAAGTGGGTGTTGATTGTTTCATGTGCTTTTCTTTTCATAATTTATTTTTATTTTGGAATATGTACTGTAAATACAATTTTTTACAGAAATTATAATGTAAACATTAGTTTTTAGTTTACCAAAATATGGAGAATTGCAAAAGCAATGGTTTAAGCCTCATCAGATGATATTTCAATTGACCAAGAAATTTCTAAAGTAGACGAATCTAATATGTATGACGAAGATTTTTTTGGATAGCCAATTACACTAAGTGAATTTTCAACATACATTACATTTTAAAGGAATGTGAAATAAATAAGCGTAGTGGTTTTATAATTACTATTTTTTATACACATAGTATTATATTTAAATAAAAATAATTAATGCATTTTTATTAAAGAAATAAAAATGTAATTAAATGTAAATATAAATAATTTTTTAATTTAAACTTCCTAACTTCACTGCATTCGATCGAAAAAAATTCTAAATATGGCCCTGTTAATTAATATGCTTTCTCTTTCACCCTCCGAATTTGTGACGCTTGACAGTTTGCTTACATTCATTCTATATACTCTATTTCTATGCTTTTAACCCACCGAATTTGTGACGCTTGACAGTTGCTTACATTCATTCTATATATTCTATTTCTATGATACATATATACAAAAGTGAACGTCACAACGTAAATATCAAAACAAAGACAACGCGCCATTTGTACAATTCAGTTTTAAATTTATTTTTGCTTTTAATAAATTTATTAAAATTGTAAGGATAATTTGTAATTTTGTGCGACGTATTTTCATAATATCTTGTGTGTTTTTGCTTTTAATAGATTTATTAAAATTGTTAGGATAATTTGTAATTTTGTTTGTGCGACGTACATATTTTCAAAATATCTTGTGTACTAAAATGTTGTGTTTATGTGCGAAATTATATAATTTCTTATGTTTTTAATTGAAAATTATTGATATTGAGTGGTAAATAAATTAATAAAATTGAGAAATGGGAGACACTATATTGAACATTTTAATTCTTTGCTTTATAATTTTTTATTATACCGATGCTAACAAGCTGAAATGATAAACCCGCCATTTATAGTAAACAATTTTTTGTCTTTCTTTTCACAAATACTACTACAAAAGTCGGTCAAATTCTCGGTCTAATATTTATTTGTTTATTAATAATAAGATTACATTATTTAATTAAAATATATTAGTTTGCCATGGTACAGCTCCGACCCCATTAAAATATTCTTTTAAATCGTCTCGATGTTTGTAGGCAACTTTTGCTGATCGATTTTGCTCTAGTCGTCTAACCGAAGCTAAAGGTTGATTTATTTCATCCCTCCTAAAACGGAATAACTTCTACTTGCGTGGAAGCACTCCTGTTTCATAGAATTGCCGTTTTCTGAAAGATACCCCATGCGGCGTCGTTTCCCGCAGCTCAAGCCGGTAGAGGAAAACGGTGTGGGTCTCGGGGTACTCAGATCACTTCCTAGATCACCGCATAGATGATTAGATAAGATGAGACGGCATGTGTTATGCCGTCAACTAGGGAGTAACCAAAAAAATTGATAAAAAAGAGGTCAGGAAATGACCAAATTAGTGGAATTCATGCCCCCTTTTAGGCATGTCCACCGTGGTTGTTTAATTAACAAGATTTAGGGTAACATCATTACCCTAAATTTGGCATACAAAATAAAAGATTTAAACATTTTTAGCCTAAAGCCTTAATAGTTAGTAAGTGATATTTTATATTGGTAAAGCGTTACCAGCAGAAGGAAACTCGCGTGCTAACGCAATTGCGCGATTTCCGCCCCTAATGGAGCAGCTGGTAGACCCTTTACCAATTGGGCCCGTTAGTTAGTAGGCTGAAAAAAATAACAACACGAACCGGGTACTTTTGTAATAAACTTTATTGTCAAACGATAACAAAAAAAAACGATAATTCACCTAATACACTACTCTGATGAGTTACTAATTACTTTTTATTTATCTTACTATCTATTGGCTGTGGAATGCTCAGTGTGTAACTAGAGTCGTATCGTTAATCACCAAAAACTTTCCTCCAAACCAAAATTTTGGCACGGTATTTATACAAAAATTAATCGATCGATTGAGAAGGGAGGGGGAAGTTTTAGTACAAAAATTGTACTTCTCTCTCCATCAACTAATTTAATTTTTGCAAAATTAACACAATTTTGCACAAATACCGCCCATTTAAAAAGTGTTATAAAATAAATAACCACTTGGGGAATTTACGTGTGCCACGAAAATTGCAACGTTTTAAATTTCTACCTATAGGTCGTTCAATTATCTCTAGGTAGAACGTTTGCTTTTCATAAAACAAAACAAAACATATGCAATCAAATTGCAAAACAAACATTTACGTTTACTCATTTGTATTTATAATAACTACATTATATATACATTAAGTGATGTAGTTTGCAATTCGATAGTATAACCCAGAAATATATTTATGTTTGTCGTATTGCATATTATACCCATTTTATGTACACAAATGCAACAACAAACATAAAGAAGACTATGGAATTCCGGCATGCCTAAATGTTTAATGAATATTTGTGAAGATGAGATCTTCAAGGTCATGCGAAATTACCTGGATCACAGAAATTATGTGGATTTAGGTGTTTGATGTGATAACGGAATAAAATTCCGTTACACTCCATTGGCCTTCCAGCACTTCACCATTTGCTAACGTCACATCACCATAATTTACGGGACAGTATTGTACCAACGGTTGGTTTGTCTCGTGTGATTTAAAAAAATTATGAAGACAGGCGGTGGCCATTATAATGCGAGTCCCATTTTCTGGGCGTAAATGGAGGGTTGTCAAAAGAACTCGCCATCTTGCAACCAATTTTTGAAGGCATTCTCGATTGTTTTTCGAGTTCTTGAAAGACGATAATTAAATATCAATTTATCGTCTGATAAAAAATTGACTGGAAATGGCCTCAATAAATTTTCCATTAGAGGAAAGGCTGCATCACCTGAATTAAATTGTTTTATTTCATACAATAAAGGTTGAACGTGTCGGCCGACATGCGAGTATACTTAAAAAATCGCTCCGGATCATCTTTTTTCATTTTTAGAAAAAATATTTAAAAAAAACCCATTTTATCTCGGGATTGATTTATAGGCCGAACTTCTTGTGCCGTGTACGGCACACGCCGATATTTGTTTTTTCTAATTTTTATAATTAGCAATAACACTAATAAGTAAAACTCCTTATCTATATTTAAGTATTATATTTTAATTAGTTTTCATACACACAAGATGTAAACTTTAAATAATATAAAATTAAAAACAAATATGAAAATGTCAAAAACGTTTTCACCAATTCGTCTATTAATCATGTCTCTTTCTTGTTTCCGTTTCGTTTCGTATCAGTCCGCTTAGTTTTCGTCTATATAACTAGCCCATTAAGTTGAGTTGAAATTTTGAAAACCGGTTAATAAATTTAATTTTATTCGTGCCTAATAATCCTTTAGGCATAATATATTCATATGTTCGGAATATTATTTTAAAACACTTTTTTATTTTAAATATACAAATATGTATATGTTCAAAATTTATAATATTTCTTATACATATATTATAATAATTTCTTTTACATTAAGAATGAAAATTTTTTCATTGCCACCATTTTGAATTTCAATTCTACTGAATCCTACTAGTTTCGTCTAGTTCAAAATAATTTAATGAAAGCTCAACTCTGCTCTGTTTCCATGAACGCTAAAGAACTACACCCCAATTGTAGACGGCGAGCGGCAAATTTAAATATGTGTTTTGTTTTGTATAAAAATCATAGTATAAGCAAATGTATACCAATTGTTTATAAAACACATTACAAATTTTAATTTTTAATAGAATAATAGTAATTTTAAGAAATTTTATCGAATGGAGGTCGCTGAACATAATCTAAAAATAATGATCTTCAATTATGGGTCCATACCTTTCTTATTCGTTAGTCACGTATGCATTCATATCATTTACCAATATTAAAGATTAATAAAACAAAAGTCCAAGATTCTAAAAATCGAAATTATTGGTCCGAATGGATATGTGCATTGGTCGTTAAATCTAACTCAAGCCGCTTTCAACTCTGCATGGAAACAAAATATTATACGTACGAGCATATTAAAAAGCTATAGTTTGTCTTGGAAATACTTGTTTTATTTCCGTAATGCCCTTACTTCTTCATGAATAGACTCACAATTCGCTATATGCTTGCTTTTTCTGGAGTTTCCTTTAAAAATATCATCAGTTATAAAGTTTGTGTTGCTTTAGGTCCATGACCTTCAAACTTACTACAAATTGGAAAGCTTCCTCGATTTAAGCTGGTTGTTTTTGTGATAGGTAGGTCTCACTTTTTCGGATTTGTGATAATACTAAGCTGATTGAACTGAATCGCACTATATTAAAATCGAATACAAATGACTTCATAATAAGGTAATTGGGTGTATATGTAAAAAATATATCAAAGCTGAGTGTTTTTCCGGCAACCAACAACATAAAGCACCTCTTATTTCATTTTGTTTAATGAATAATTTTATAGAGTGATTGCGCGAACAATTGATTTGGCTAAATTTCTAAAATGTTTGGAAGAAGTTTGCCAATCATTCTCATGTAAGTTTTTATTCTAGACTTTCTCATATTTTCAGCATTTTATAGGTTGAAGAAAACTATTATTGTATGTACTAAATAAATGGTGCTGACAAGAATGTAACTTGGTTATTCCAAAGTGTTTTTTATTACATTCCATACCATAGAATTAAATACTATAGAATGAATGTATTGATTTTTCCCATATAAGATTTGCTGTTTCACGTGTCACAAGCCAGAGCAGGATGGTTATATAAAAAATGTATATGGCGGTCTCATATGTCAGAGATGCTACCCCCTCAAACCAGTTTTTGTTTTTGTTTTAAATTACGCGTTTAATTTTGTGCTCTTAAAAAATCGTGAAAATATTAATTAAAATAATTAAAAAATAATTAAAATATTATTAAAATAGTTAGTGGATTGTGTGTAGTGTATCATTTTAGTAATAAAAATTACAAACATTTAATAAAATGAAGTGTCTCGTGAAAAACTGTTTAAATACGCCTAAAAAATTTCAAGAAGGAATTTCGTACCATCGGTAAGTGTTTATAAAAAAATAAAATGTAAATTATGTTGAAAAGAATGTGATTTGTGGTAAAATTATCCTTAATTTAATTTATAAATCAGATAAAAATAAGAAAACAATTTTGGTTATTGACGTGGGTAGCATCTCTTAATAAACATATGTTTTTTACCAGTGCCGCATTTTTCTTATTCTATTTCATGTGCTAAGTGCTTTGCTTTTCATAATTTATTTTTATTTTGGAATATGTACTGTAAATACAATTTTTTACAGAAATTATAATGAAAACATTTGTTTTTAGTTTACCAAAATATGGAGAATTGCAAAAGCAATGGTTGAAGCCTCATCAGATGATATTTCTATTGACCAAGAAATTTCAAAAGTAGACGAATCGAATATGTATGATGAAGATTTTCTTGGATACCCAATTATACTAAGTGAATTTTCAATTAATGTGATTGAATACATAGGAGGATTTATAGTCCGATATTAATTTAGAAAATTGAATTGTGAGGACTGTTGCACATTAATACAACAATGTACCTCTTATACCTCGCTAATCAATTTAAAAAATAAGGGTGGTCTGTTAACTCCTTCGTCCTCAGTATTAAAAATTTGTAAATATTCAGACGCTGTATTAAAACGGGAATTGGCTATTGCGGACTACAAAAACATAACGCAACTAAAATCTAGTTCTAAATTGTTTAAAAAAAATAAGTTATAACGTTCTTCACAACCTAATAAGTGTAAATATTTTCAATGATGAAGATCAATATAGTCATTCTCAAGAACACGTTAATTTGTTAGCTCATTCTATCATAGAAAAATATTATGACATCCGATTGAATTATTTTTGTAACCAAAGGACATATAAATTAACGAAAAGAAACAAGTTTATTTCTTTATTACATTTCAAAGGAATGTGAAATAAATAAGCGTAGTGGTTTTATAATTATTATTTTTTATATTTTATATTTTTTATATTTTATAATTTTTTATTATATTAATATTATATTTAAATAAAAATAATTAATGTACTTTATTAAAGAAATAAAAATGTAATTAAATATAAATAATTTTTTAATTTAAACTTCCTAACTTCACTACATTCGATCGAAAAAAATTCTAAATACGGCCCTGTAAATTTATATGCTTTCTCTTTTACCCTCCGAATTTGTGACGCTTGACAGTTCTTTACATTCATTCTATATACTCTATTTCTATGTTCCATACAGAATATTTGGAATGAATAAATAGAAACACCCATTAGCAAATATCGTTTTGTTTACTGGACATTACGATATTTTGTGACAAAAGCAGAATGTTGTTGATTGGGGAAATAATACATACATGTGCATCGCATTCTCACACAAGTATACACACACGACATTTTATTTTTTGTTTGTGTGAATTTGTTTTTTCTTCAATTTTTCTTCAGTCGACGAAATTTCATTCTTCGCGTGAATTAGTGGTGATAGTAAAAAATCTTATTTAGCAAAGAGTAATATTAAGGTAAATTAACAATAATTTAATAATTGCAAAATTGTGGTTGATAAAGGTATTTACTTCCGTTTAAATGCAAATTCACTTTGTTAATTATGAAAACTAAAATAATCAAATTTAAATTGCGTATATTTTGTACGTCAAAACTAACCAAAAAATCAAAATGTGACGACGACATTAAAAGATAGATTCCAATATAACTTATTATTTTTAAATATAAATTGTACATAAATACATAATAGATGTATTTCCATTTTTGGATATCCTTTCCGTAAATTAATTTTTTTTTTCTAATCAAATTTTACATTACAAATAATAAATAAATGCAAAATACTCTCGGTTTTCTTACATATGAATAAGAAAACCTACATGCATGATACCAGAATCCGAGTACATTTTTAAGTGATGAGTTTTATGTTTTTTTTGTTTAAAAAAATATTTTCATTATATGTATGAACCTGTACGGAAAATTAATTTGATTACTATTTCAATTGGTAATCAATCGGTAATGTTTGCTTTGTCTCATCTATGTAGCAAAGATCATTTGAGTAATTTGTAAATTAATTTAATTTTGAGAGGTTTCCTATGTCAGTCAAATTGTTAATTTAATTAGGTACATCAAAGCTTTATAGGTGATTATAATTATAATTTTTATCCTTTTGATTTTAGTTTGCACGTGATTGAATCACGTGTGTATTGTATACATATTATATACAATATATATATATAGGTATATATGTGTGCAAGGACCCACCCAATTTGAACTAATTTTTTAAAACTCGTAAGAGTTAATGTTTATTGCTTATATGCGTGAGAATTGTACGAACAAATCGATCGATCGGGAATGATATCATAGCATAAATTCATCATAAATTAAAACCTTGAAATTTAACTAACAATTTCGGGGTTCTATCCACACTACTGGATTATAAAATGAATTGCAAGAAGAATGGTTTTCTTCTGTGCCGACTTGTTGTAATGTAACTATCACATTTCTCGTCTCGATGCGTTTTCGATAGAATAACGGTATTTTAGCAGTAATATTTTTACAAAATATTCTTACTTCTAAAATACCGTTACTCTATCGAAAACGCATCGAAACGAAAAATGTGATAGTGTCAACATGTCGACAGGTATGAGTTTGCAGAAGTATTAAGCGCACCACAACTTGCATTCCGTTAGATCTTTCTTTTACCACATTAACGTTGAAAGCAATGATGAATGTATGTTCCCTCCGTGGACACGAGTCTTTTTCTTGACGAAAGGCATTGAGCTTTATTAATGAGCAGCATAATTAAGATTTTCAAAAACGAGAATTGGCAATTATCCCGAATAATTCAGAAACTGACGTCGTTCCGCGAAGTTGAATATTCAAGGCTTGGTAAAGCAAACACGTCACCTCAAAGTTTTGTCGTTTTAAAATGTATTCGATTTGTTGCTTCTAATGTGGTGTGATTTTAATCAATTAACGGAAGTATATTGCTAAATAGTCCTCCCAGGGGAGCGCTAATTCAGGTTATATGGAAAAGTATATAAAAAATGCTATCATCCGCCTAAACGATTCGATTTACGGGAAATTTTATAATGGGGAGTAAATTCGTGTTCCGTGAAATAAAAAGAAAACATTTTCATTAGCAATCTTCGATTTACTCGATTGCAACTGGCAAAAACTTTTCTTTTCTTTTTTTCACGAAATGCGAATTTACAGGGGTAAACTATCCAAAATAAAGTGTAAGTCCAAAAACAAACAATAACACAGGATTGTTGTTGCAAATTTGGTAAAGTCGAAAAGCTTATTATGGTGTTTACGTTTAAACATTGGGTGTATCCAGTCCATGTAGACCCCACTAAAAATAGTAGGCCTCACTAAAAAATAGTAGGCCTCACTAAAAAAGTAGACCTCATTAAAAAGTAGGCCTCATTAAAAAAAAGTAGGCCACATTAAAAAATAGTAGGGCTCACACATTATGGGCTGGGGCTGGATGCAAAATATCTCACCAACAAAATCTAGATATCAATGTTTAAAGAGGCAAAATATCTCTGTCTACTTTTGAGTAGATATTTTTTGGTTTGAACTTGCGCTTTATTTAACAATTTAGTTAGTTCTATTCTCATTTTTTTTATTGGTTTTAACTTCAAGGTATGAAGTTTTATACATTAAGGACTGAGATATTTATTTAATTATTAAAATAAATTATATCAGACATAAACGCAAAATAACTTCCAGTCCAAATTGCATCCATTCCAAATATAATTCTACAAGTGAAGCATGGGCAAGGCAATTTTACATGGGGTATATCCATCCATTATCTTGTTTTTTAGAGAATTAGGATGCAAATCCGGCTTAAGAAGCTGTGAAAATATTAATAAACAAATAATTACTATTTTGCCGTGTTGTGGAATTACAAATCCTTACGAAATCTTAATAAAACCAACAATATTCATCAATCTGTGTTAGAGAACGAAACACGTTTTTTAATTGTTTTTATAAATTTCTCGACATATTGTTTCAGCTCGATACATTTATTCCAGTGATATTCCAACTTTTTATGCATTTCAAAAAATATGCTTTGTCGAACTCTGTAACGGCTCGCTTGTTTCGAATACCAGGCGATTGTCGGGTGTTGCTCGTCTGAGGAGGGTTCGTCGAAATTTTCGAAACAATTTAGTGGACGCCGGTTACAAATAATTTACCTGGTTTCAAATAAATAATACATGCACGCTAAGTCCCCAGGTAGCATCACCAATCCCAACCGAAATTAATAAATTACATTATGATCATTTTACATCAACAAAAAAAAATCGCAAATAAGAAACATGCGCTCGAATGAATATATATGCGCGCACCTGATTGCTAAAATTGTGTTGTGTTTACAGAATATATACCTACTATAAAAAAAAATTACACCAAAGAAAATAAGATGGCTGAATTCGTGGTTTCTAACAATTGCATAATTTAACTACTATGAAATGTAGTATCCCAAAAATTAAAGTTATAATAAATGAATCAAAAAAAAAAGGTTTACCTCTATAAATTATTCCCGCTCTCGCCTAGTATCCCTTTCAGCTTGCTGTATTGTATCCCTAATGTAGAATCCCGTTGATGTACCGCCACAATAGTATACCGTATTGGAATGAATTTCAAGGTATACTTTATCACGATCAGCCACAATTAACAACTTTATATTCCACATGTCCCGCAATTAATCCGCCCTACCGATGATTTCTTCTCCGGAAATTATAACGGTGATATTATTGGGTGGGTTAGTGTTGCGCGAACAAGGGTGAACACGTTCTTCAAGATTTGATTGGTTTACTAACTTTTTTTTTTATGTAATAATTTATAATTTTCTAACGATTAGGTTTATTAGGTATTCACTGAAAGTCTTTTGTTTAATCATAATAAATAAGTAACTATAAACGTGGATTTTTATTTTTATTACACTTTTATTAATTTTATAAATTTTTTAATTTTATTACATATGAATCTTTATTTACAGTTTATAAGTAACCTTTTTCGTACATATAACGATTTGTTTATAATTTTATTGTAATTTTTTTTTTCCACCACGAATTTGCCACACGAATTTTAGCTACTCTATTAATAATTATCACCGATATTGATACTTAACAGCTACAGGTTTAATTTAATCAATTCTCTTTACCATGATTCACTATATGGTTATGCCGACACAATATAAAATCTCTTTTTTGAGTTAGTTCGTACAAGATACAATAAATTAAATTACTTCAATAATTTTAATTATATAATTTTATCTTGGCACACCATTTTATAATTTTTAAGCACACAACACAATTCTTGCAAGCAATCAAAAAACGTATGACCATTACCTACCGGTCAAGTATCACTGACTAATCAATATCTGTCCGTTCAGTTCGATCGCAACACCTTTTTTTTAACCAATCCGAGTTATAGGGGAAAAGTTAACAGGTTTATTTGTTCAATACTACCATATCACCATTGATCATTTCATCAAATAAACATTTTTATGATTACAGGGTGTCCCTGTAAATCGTTACAACTCAATAGGCTTCTATTTCGCTGATGATCTCTTTTGACGTGAATCGCGCTCCGCCATGTCGTGTTTTTTCTTATTTTGAAACAAAGAAATCGCAGGGCGCCAAATCTGAAGAATAATTTGAATATCGCAGCAATTAATAGTTCGAATAGTTTCCAAATTTTCAGGCGCTTCTGTTTTTGATCCACTACGAGCGACCCTGACGGTCCAGGTAGTCTTCATCAAAAACTAATGTTCAGTCTTGCTTGAATTCATTGACTAATATCTGATTGGTTCCTATCAATCAACCACCTATCAAAACATAACTATTCGTGAAATCTAAAAATTGACAGATGTTGATTCAATGGTGACGTTTATCGATCGTATTCAAATTATTATACACTACTAAATTCTCCCTGTATTTTCAATTAGCGTGACACCGAATTCAACTCATTGACTTTGTTCTATTTTACTGACAAGTGGCCCTATTCAGGTATTTCTCCGGGAATAGGGAATTGGAGAAAGAATTTACATATAATTATTTTTCTATTTAAATTATTGTTTTCTGGTTAGTATGCCAGAAAAAAAAAGTTAGTTCTAATTTCGCTATGGAAATTTTGTTCTCAATTTACAAATATTTACATCAAACGTTTTTGATCATTTGATCGTTTTGATCTATAAATATAATTATAGATTAAAGCTATGTAAATTCTTTCCTCAATTTCCTATTCCCAGCTAATTACCAGAATAGTTCACAGACACCCTATTCTGGTATTCCCCGGGAATTGGGCATTAGTGACGTTTATCGAATCGTTTATCTATATCGTTCGTTTGGGAATTTGATGTTAATTTTTCACAATTATTTTTTATCAATCATGGAAAAGTACTGGAATTAAGAACGTTCTCAATCATAAAAAAGCGCGAATATGACCATGCAAGTGATTTACAGTTAACGTATTTACAATACACATACATCGCCAGATGCGGTAAAAGGAAAAATCTCGAACAGCGACACAAAAGTACATAAGCGCGGGCAATTTGGGACGCAGGCACAGTTGAAATTTAACCAGTGAACAGTGCACGGCAAAGTGCGAAAAGTTGTGAATAATAAAAATGAGCAATTTAAAGTGAACAGTAAAAGTGAGTTAGTGGGCGTCAAATTTGTGAATTGCTGGATTGCGCTTAAAAAAGCGGTCTTTTAACATTTTACTAGTCAGTATAATAAAATAAATATATAAAATAATTGTTAGAATTAGACTAGAATTCTGCATTGTAAGAAATTTTGAATCGCCAAGCCAGATTAAACTACGTCATGTCTTAACAATTTTTGTTTCATATTTCATCAAAAGAAAAATCGTCCTTTTCAGGATAACCATAAAAATAAATTTTATTAAAATAATATATTTATCATTTACAAATACGTATTTGAAAGGATCAAATAAACAAATATTATGTAATCCAATATAAAGTGGATGCCTAAAAAATCAAACCTATTTTTGTTAAATTCCTAAATCAAATCTGCATACTAAATTTGACAATAATATGTTAAGAAATGATTTAGTTCCAATCAGTATTTATTAAAATTTATGTGAACATCGCAATCCAGCTCTTATATTAATTCGTAATTCCAGAAAATCCTCCAAATATTTGTACATAAACATCATAATCTAGTTGTGCATAATAATTTTGATCATAAGAGGTCAAGAAATTTCGAAATTCCATTCAATATGAAGAAGAAATATACTAGTTCAATTAAGCAATGCCAAATTCCTTAAATTCGTTCAAAATTTATTTTAAAATTGCATTCTAGACCGATATATCAAATAAGACCATTATTGGCCATCCAACATGGCCAAAAATCAAAACTTCAGCCAAAATAGACGTAAGAATGCCAATCCAGCTCTAAAATTTAAATTTGACCATGATCGGTTAAGAAATGGCTAAGTCTCATTTATAATGGTCTAATTCTACAACTTTATTTTAAGTTCACGTCAAAATCCAAATCCAGATGTACATACCAAAGGCCCAGTTACATTCGCAAGGCCACATTCCGGAGCTTCGTTCAAAATTCAAGTAAGAATTGAAATCCAATTCTGCGTATCAAATTTGACAATTATTGTTTAAGGAATAGCCAAGTTTCAATGAGTACGGCCAAATTCTAAAAATTCTTGAAAAAATCTTTTAAAATGCAAATTACATTCCATAATTTTTGACCAATAACAATCAAAAAATGGCCGATTTCCTAATAAAAATTTAGATAAAAAATATTTTAATATACCTTAAAAAATCCCACCAAAAAGCGCAGGATTTTAGCAAAATCAGGATTTTAACAAGCAGGATTTTAAAACGCGGCATATTAAAAAGCGGGATTTTGATAATTCAGGATTTTGTAATTCTGGCTTTCGGACCGATCCCAGAAATTAAAGGTGTTGGAAAATAAAGATTTTAACTTAATCGCTGGGTGTTTTATTTGCTCTAACGAAATTTTAGTTCTTGTTTTTGTCATGTTCAGCAACATTTTTGTGATTTTTTTATGGAATAGTGGCATGAGAGAATGGTGTCTCCGATTATATTTTACTGAGCAAATTGTTGTTGTGTTGCCATAATTTTTCATCAAAAATATCACGTTTAGTATTTTTTATGGTAACCAAAACGAAGAAACCATCCCCATTCCTTTTAAATTTTATTTCAAAACTATTTTTATGGTTAAAACATTGCGCTCACGTATTTTATCGTTTATTTCGTTAATTTGTGCTAGGACACATAATTAATTATATTTAATTAATAATTTATTTTATTTTCGTTTCAGGGGGAGGTGCGACAAATTTTACTATTAAATACATTTTTCGAAACCGGGCTATGTTAATTAATTTTAATTAGAAATTTAAAAATAAAGTTTCCACAAATACAAAACAAAAAATACAATGTCTCAAGTAGGTCGAGTGATAAAGAATATTGAAACACCAAGACCTTTAAAAACTAGGCAATCGCATGCACATGCACCCCAATATGAGGTTCAATCAAGTAAGTTGATAATCTTAAGAAAAAACACTCGAATTTTATACCTTAATAAATAAAATTATTTTCGTCAAACAAGGCAATATATTTTGACGCAATATTTATGAATTTTTGATTTTGTCTTTCTTTTGTAATAATATACCTTATATTGCTAAAGTACAGTGGCTAAGTGGCACAAAAAATATCCCACATTATGATCGATTAAAATAATGACTAGACGAATTTGATTGTGATTATTTTATGAATGAATTAGTTATTGTTGTTGAGTTGATCGCTTTATTATTTTTTATTCTTATAGTATGATAAACAATAGGTATTGCATTTTCGGATTGAATAAAGGAGTTTTGACCGAGATACAAAAAAGATTCCGGCTGGAGATATTTGTTCTCAATACTACTTTTATATATAGTCAGTTGGATGAATTTAAATATAGGTAGCTGAATGACAATACCGAATCTAAATTTTTTTTTTATTTTTTTTTTTTTATTTTTTATTTTTTTGACATTATTGACGGAATATTTAGGTCATCATATGTATGATAATACTGCCGTGTCATTACGAACTTGAAGTCCCTCGGTTAGATGGTGTTGGATGGGAAGATAGGGCGAAATAAGGTTACAAGCAGTATGTGATGAGATGACCCATAGATGTGAATTAAATAACCTAACCAGTCTAGTAGAACTGATGCCGAATACATATGATGAATATTAGTATCCTTTACCTTAAACACAACTAACTTACATTAATTAACTAACAAACTCTAATCTAGAATGTGAATTTAATAGAGACTAACATTCTAATATATTTAAGTAGTTAGAAAATGACTTTGCTGCGGTTCGTCCTAGTCGTTTCTGTGACTAACATCCTTTCCTAACTAACCTTATCTGTTAAGGATGCAGGCAGGGCCTGGGCCCGCATGATGCTGAAATATTATTCGCATTCAGATATAATTTGTTATTTGATTGTTGATATTTCAGGATTATGGTAACGTACCTAGGATCGCCGTTATGGCTGGCCTGTACGCCTCTATCATATCATATCATATCAATACTACTTTTATATATAGTCATATCTATTAAATATGGCGCATAAACAATGGAATTTTCTGTATTTGTGGTAGCCCTTAATATATGTTTTGTTATAATCTCAATTACTAAAAGATTTATTCTATCGAAATTAAATATTACTTGATTTGAAATAAAATGTTTTGGATTTTAAATTTTCAAATTCAAATACTTTGAAAAAAATAATTTATTTAACATTCCAAAGGCTTTACTAGCTTTGCCCAATTGTGTAACAACATGTTTATTGTTTAATTGTTTTATTGACTATTTTAATCAATTCCAATTTTTCCTAATATTATGGTTTAATTGATTTAACGGAGTCCTGAATAATATTAGTTCACATTCACAACTAACTTCGCCACAAACAAACTGAATAAAACTGGTTACTTACTACAAATTTCGTTTTTGTTAAAATCTCAGCTGACATATAAATTAAACTAGGGTTAAATTTTATTTCAATCAATTTATACAGTAAACCGTCGATCCATACGAAATCAAACGAACGTTCTATATCTATTAGTAATGCTCCGGTTACCTATGTATTATTAAAGCCGTTTATGCGTCAGAGGTCAATTTGTTTATTGCATGTACAGTGGAATGAGCATATCGAAACCCGAATTGATTATCTGGCATTAAGTTATGTTATTGTACGTGTAGTATAATATTATTATGTAATACAATTTCAAATACTTTGCTCACGTTAGACATTAAGGTGATTGCACGATAATTTTTATATGACTTTCCATCTTTCTTTTTTTTTTCTTGATTGGGATTATCTTCGAGAGTTTCCAATGAGTGTTATAAAATAGATTATTCAAAATTATGCAGTATTGTCTTATCATGCATCTGGGCAAATGTTTCAGAGCAATATTTGGTATTCTATCAGGCCCCGAGGATTTTTTGTTGTTATTTTGAATATATTTTCTAATTCAATTTCTGGTGAATATATAGACCATCAGTCACTAAGATTGAATTGAGATTGCCCTAGAGCAGCGTTCAACAATAAATTCGTGTTTATAAAATTGAATTAAAGTATTATTGAAAATGATTTCATTTTTTTGATGTTGTGGATTGGTCATAAAATGTATTTTTCTTAGTTTGTTCTTCTAAATAGGCACATATTATATTCAGTTTATCTGTTGCCTGAAGTACTTGAACATTATCACTATCGATATTTTTAATCCTCGTTCTATCTAAATATATTTCTGATTATAATTTAGGAATTGCGAATCGTAATTATTTTTTGTGTTAATAAAGGGTGTTTTTTTAAGCCCGATAGAACTTGAAATTGTAAAAAATAACACAAAAAATTAAATTGTTATTAAAAATTTTTTTTTTTTCGAAAGATCAATACATATTTGAAAATGATTTCGGGAATATGGGCGCCACGGCTGTTCTTGACGAAACGCATTCTGGACGTCCAATTTTGGGCCACTTTTTCGAGCACTGCTGGCCGTATGTCACGAATAACACGAACAATGCTGGACTCCAAGGCGTCAATTGTTGCTGGTTTATCAGCATAAACCAGTGACTTCACGTAGCCCCACAGGAAATAATCGAGGGATGTAAAATCACACGACCTTGGAAGCCAATTGGTAGGTCCATTTCTCGAAATCAACTTATCGCCAAATTTTGATTTTATAAGTCGATGGTTGTATATATTTTTTACAATTTTTCAAGTTCTATCAGGCTTAAAAAACACCCGTTAGTAATGTTATCTATAGATATGCCATCATTTGGTCGGGAAATTCTGTTAACATTAATAAATACACTCTTTTGCTATTTAATTGAATTTTACTTTGTTTGTTTCTTCACACTTTATTTGTTTGGATTCTTATATTTTCTTTATTAAATTTTTTAGATTTTTTATAATAGATTGCAATTAATTGATTGAGATTATAATTTGGATTTCTTTTAATTTTTTGATTTTAGTTATAACTAAGCTTTTGCATTTATATAATTTAAATATTAGTCCATAAATATTTTTTAAAATTTGATTGTTAGTGTTGTTAATCGGAGATGTTATTTCTTTTAAAGTGTCTAATACCAACGAATTTAATTCCAATAAATAGCTGTATATTTCATTGTTATTTAAATTTTTGTTATTGGGAATGTAAGTCTCGTTTAAATGATCAGAATCGTTTGAAAGCTTATAAATTAATTTTGTTCTAATTTTTGTTTGTACATATTCCAGTTCACACCTGCTATCAAGATCCCATATCACTGTCGTTGTGTTGTGTTATTTATTGATTTATATATTTATTTTGAGATATCAAACGGGCAAGGCCTTGTGATCACTGTCATAACTAAACGTATTTAGAATACCAGGTTTTACTAGATTTATTCTATGATCGATAAATGCTACAATCACTAGTGGAATTAGTTCTAGGAAATGTAGGTTTGTCTGGCACCACTAAATTTAGTTTGAAAAACTGACTATTAGTATCTAACCATTTTTTTAGTTTTTTTCCACGAGTATCGTCAATTTAGTTATTCCACGATTGATGTTTAGTATTTACATCTCCAGCCAGCATATAATAATTATTTTGGTTATTTAGATTTAGAAAATTAAATATATTTTCAAATTCGTTAATAAATCCATTGCAGCCAATGAATATTTTTGAATTTTTATTGTCTAGCTTAATCTCGACTGTTGTTTATTCAATTGTATTTAGATATAAATTAATAAAATTTATATGTTTAAACTGTATATTATTTTTTAAAGTTATATCTGTCCCACCACCGTATTTTTCGATCGTCCATATTATAATCCTTAATCTTAAAATTATATCTTTTATCGAGTTTTGTTTCAGACAGCAATATAACATCTGGATTATGTGTTACGATAATTATAATTAAATTCATACGGCGTTCTATCGATATTATTGAGTTAACATTTATTGAAATAATTTTTAATTTATTTATGGTTAGAATAACTATCGGATTTTATTTGCTTCAAAACAATCGAGAATCATAAAGATGTAATAACAATAATGAGTCATCACAGAACCACTATAGGTCTTTTAAAAATATCTTAGCTTTAAGATCTTTCAAATACAAATATGTTTTACCACAAACAATATATTAAATCAGATATGAAACGATCAAGTAAAAGTTATGTAGTTCAATATTTAAGTTAAACTCCATTTGTATAATCAGCAACCAGCCCTATTTTAAAATGGGGACTCGGACCCCATCTGAGAAGAACCATCTGAACAAATGTTTCCGAATTTGAAACTCATGATAATCGGGTCTTAGCACTTGAAAACCCCTCATTAATTTTTATAAAAAACGTTCGACTCGAAAAAATCTTAAATAAATTTTCTGAAAATCAGGACTCATCGCAATCCATCTCTGGCTATCTCGAATTAAACAACCCTTATCAACCGCAATTATTATGAAAATCGTTCGAGTCGAAAAACATCTAAAAATGGTATCGAAATTACCTCTAATGAGACCAGAATCCATCGCAATCGATGTCTGGTACTCTAAAACGTCCTCTCAGCTAAAAAAACCGTGCGACCATAAAAAAAATTAAAGAAAGGAACCCAGGCCCACCAAACTACATCAAAATCATTTGAGGCGGAAGAATATGTGAAAAGAGACCAAACTCGTAGCATTAATTAAATAGTGAATGCTGCAAATCAATATTGTTACTCATAACAACGAACATTTCGAATAGACGCGATTAACGAAAACATACAACATATCATCGTAAGTTAACGCACCCAGCACAACATCCCTTTATGATGAAACATAACGCCAGGACATCTAATTAACGCAAAATCCAACGCGAAGCAACTTGATACAACATAGTGCAACAACACGCAACATGTAGCAAGGTCATGCAACATTCGACAACATTGTGAAACATGTCAACATCCCCCCTCCTACCAAGTTTCATAAAAATCATGCGAGCCGAAAAAAATAATGAAAGAGATCCACTGGGGTCCACTCCATCCACACTCTCATCGATTTTGCCCCGAAATCAGGACCGATCGCTAGAATTCCTCATATTTGAACCTTTCTCATTTTACATATTTTTATCAAAATCGTGCGAGCCAAAAAAAAAAAATTAAAAATTGAACCTGGGCCCCTACTAGATGAGTTTCTAAACAAATTTTTCCGAAATCAGGACACGTCGCAATCGATTCTTGGACGTTTGAGCTAAGAAAAAAATAAGAAAAATGGAATCCGGGTCCCACTGGAGAACTCTCTAAATGAATTTTCCTGAAACAAAGACCCATCGCAATTGATTTCTGGTACTCGAAAACCTCCTTTTAATTATTTTCACGAAAATCGTTCGAGCCGTTTCCGAAACCCTTGTACAAACCTCAATATATATAAATATATTTATATTCAATTAATCCTCGTATTATTATTATGTGTAATAGATAGATTAGATAGAACGTGTAAAAAATATTTACATGCATGCATAAAATCATAAAGTGTATGCGAATGGTTATTTCACATTTTATGTAATTTTGTTTTTTAAATACATTTTGTTTTCATTTTACTTTATTTAATTCCGTAATAAAAATAAAGATACAACTTAAAAACTTACATTTAAGCAAGGCCCAGAACCATTTTACTTATAACATTTACAAAAGTTTTGTTGAAAGTTTTCTGTAGTTGAAAGTCATTACATAGATGGATAGTAGTTTTAAGTAAAAAAACCTAAAAAAAAAATATTTTCTTCTAATTTTCTTATCTGATAACTTTTATTATTTGTGGTTTGCTGACCATGAATAAGCTCATTAATAGCGTTGTATCTAATTTTTGTCGTTTTCCAACATATATAACTGCAAACATATTCAGTTTAGTTAGGATGATTTGATTAAAGTTATCATCATTACTTATCGTCATTACCATCTATTTGGTTTTTCCGTTTTCCGTTAGTAATCTTATAATTTTTCTTAAAGATATCTTTGAAATTTTCTCCGGGTTAAATAAACGCGAGTTCAATTTTTTTGTTTGAAGTTGTTTTTCCTCCTTTGCCGTCTTATTCTCTTTAGTATTCCTTTATTTACTGTACATCCACGATAAGATGCTGGATGTCCGATTTCTCTATAATTGGTATTATGGAATTATTTTTTTTTATCAAATTTTCATTTTCCTTTTACATGTTCCCTCATTACATTTTACTCAGTGGTAGTGTAAATTATAATTAATAGCTGCGTGCCCATATCGTTGATAATTTTGCACTGTATATTTCGTTATAAAGTTGATATTCGTTTAATTAATCTTCATTTTTTTCAGTTGAAGAATTGATAGCACTAGTAGAAAGTGTTGCAAACACTTTATCCAACGGATTAAATGACCAGGAAGGGATGACCTTTCTATTATCTAATTTACGAATGCTTGGTCCGCAATTGGAAATGTTTTCCAAAGATACACTAGATCGAGCCTTCGTCACTTTTCGTAATGCTTCTCAAGATGAAAGGCTAAATATAATGACTAGGTTAAATTTACTTGAATTAATTGAATTGCGTGCTAAATCATGGCAAATTTCGGATGGGCTAAATTCTTACTACAAACATAAGGCAACAAACGTGGAGGTAAATATTAATTAAATAGTTAAATGTTTCATAATTTAAATTTTTTTTTTATTTTAGCCCGAGACAACAAATTTGGCGAACACGTTAAATGACCTGTCAATGCTTAGCACCTCCCCCCCGGGTAATAATACTTTGGGACAAACTAATTCTCTGTTATTAGGACCAGGTGAGGTGATTCGAACTTCTGGAAAATTTCCAAAACCCACCAAAATACCTGGTAAAAATTATTCAAAGGATGAAGTTGTAATCCGAAATGCTGATTCGGGAAAAGGTTAGTTACATAAAGTAACCATATTTACTTTATTAAATTTATTTTTATTTAATTTTTATATTTAAATTAAAATTAAATATAAAAATAAAAACGAAATTAATAATTTATCTTAGTTATGGGAATCAAAGGTCGCCGCGTTCATATGATTGAAGAATTAAGTGAGACGATAATTTCGTTCCAGAGAGGTAAAAATAAATATTTTTGCAATGTCAAAAATAATCTTCGCACGGCACGTTACGAATGAATTTTTATTTTCCTTTATTTTAAAATTATTTTTATTATTTAGCTTTCCAGCTAGTTAATAAGCTATTTAGCGAGTTTTAATTTTTTATTTTGCGTTCGCACTCAAGTTGTTTGTTTTGGTCCTGACATCACTCTATAATATTAATATAACAATACTGCCTAGATAACATGCAATTTTTAATTTTTGATTGTTTTTAATGGTCAATGTGTTAACACCTAATTATTTCTATGTATGTTATGTAACCTTACTAAATTATTAATTTCTCTTATGTTTTTTTTGTTACCTTTTATGAAGTTGCAACAGTAAAAACGTCTCACTGTATTTAAATGATGTGACTCAATCGTTTATTGCCAATGTTTTCTTTGTGTGTTGGTGTTAGAATTTGTTTCTGTTGAGTAATTTTTTTGTGAACTTTTGATGTGTCACTAGCAAAGAAAGATAATTACTGCCTACCGTGAAACATGGTTATTACAATTGTTATTTTTTTCTAATATATATTGTTGCCGGGGTAAATATTTTGGATTCTAGTTCTGAAGCGAGCGTTAATTTAATATCTGAGACATAATTTTTTTTATACACTCTGAATTAAAGCGTTACGTATCACATTAAAAGCTGTGTCACAATATTCGAATCATTGTCATTGCATGCAATTTGTGAAGATCACGCAGACAATAGAAAAGTAACCAGAATTATATTTTTTCCTAAAGGCGCATCTATTAAAACAAAATTATGTAATGAAATTTGAATGAATTATCTAATATAATTTGATTGGTCAAAATGGCGAATTCTTGAATTAAAATGATTCTTTATCCGTCACCGCCTTATAGGACCAACAATTCCAAGCTCATTGGATATTTACCTCAAATTAATCATCACACGTCATTAAACATAACAACTTCCCGTCCCCTGTGTATCCATTGCAAGATTATAAACACGTATTTTAAAATTTAAAATTGATGAATTTCAATTTCTCACTAGGAGTGTGGGTTCGCAAGCTGTCATTGGTTGAAATTACATAATAGTACTTTGGCAATAGCCAATCTGCGGATTTTCCGTATGCACAAATAAAATAGTTAAGATCGTCAGTTTTTATTTCAGTTTTAACAAATTTAAATTGTTTGAATTAAACTAACTCAAAAAAATTGTTTAAACATTTATAAGGTCACATTTATATAAACCAAAGCTAACATTAAATTTGTTTGCTGTTTTGGATAAATTATCTAATTTTAAACAGTATCCTAGTTCTGAATACGAAACAAAATCTGTACTAGATACTTATTTAACTTTTAATGGGTATATTCAGCCCAAGTGGCTTGAGTGGTTTGAGATGTCTTAATTGTATATTTCCCTCATTTGTAGAATTCTACATGGGCTGAATGATGTTTGTGTTATTTTGGGTTTATGTCTAAAATAATTGATTTTAATAATTTAAGTAAATATGAAATTCCTTAATTTATTAAGCTTCACAGATTGAATATAAAAACAACAAATAAACTAAAGTGTCAATTAAAGTACAGGTTTAAACCAAAAAATATCTACTAAAAGTAGACACAAGATTTTTGCCTCACTCAACATTGAAAATATCTACATTTTTTTAGTGAAATATTTTGCATCCAGACCACAAGATGTATGAGGCCTACTATTTTTTTATTGAGTCCTACATGGGTCAATAAGAATCATCTTCATCATCCCATCAAGAACGAATCTAAATTCACATCAAATCTAATAGTCTCGTTTTCATATCGTATTCAGAAATAGGGCTACATGTTATTGTGAGAAAACCAATAATATTATTATTTAAAACATTTTAAATATGCTTGTAATATTTACTGTTCAATTAAGAAATAATTCTAATTATACACCCATCCCCCGATTTACACGGTAATTTTTTACACGATTTCGCTTTATTGAAAAAACGAAGAAAAAATTATTAAAGATATTCTATATATTTTACGTTAAAACAAATGAATTATTAAAATCCAAACGATAATTTAAAAATTCTATTGTATCTTTTCGATTTACACGGGTTTTCATACAAAATACCCACTTTCGATTTACACGACATTCTTCGGATTTACACGGTATCCTGAGGAAACAATCTATCGTGTAAATCGAGGGATGAGTGTTACCATTTTAACTATAAGCAAGTCCCATTACATAGTACAGGATGATTCATCTGTTAGTTCTTTTTTCATTTGTAAATAAAACTCATTTTGCTATGAAAAATCAAAATTTTTTATTGATAAGGAATGGTGGTTCTATGTCATTTATGTAAGAAAAACAATATCGTCCATATGTCCACCACGGCTTCGTCTACAGGCATGCATCCGAACATCAAAATTGACTTTCCAATAAAAGCGGATTAATGACATCAATTTCAGCGCGAGTGTTGTTTTGAAGTTGTTAAATTATTTGTGGATGAGCGTACACTTTAACTTCCAAAAAACCGCACAAAAAATATTCAAGTGGTGTTACATTCGGGCTTCTTGGTAGCCAAGGAACTTCACAATTTCTTAAAATTACGCGATCAGCAAATTTTGTTGACAATAAATAGAAAGCTGCACGTGGCCTGCGTTGACACGCAATTCATTCAATTTGGGCCACAAAAAAACAGTTAATATATTGCGATAACGTTCCCTATTCACTGTAAGCCCATAAACCACATCAAACGATGACTCTTGGAGGATGAACTTTTGCTTCTTGAATAACATGAGGATTCTCCGCTCCCCAAATTCGACAATTTTGCTTATTGACGTAACCATTAAGATGAAAATGAGCTTCATCACTAAAGTTAATTTTTGATGAAAAATTTTCATTTCGTTCATTACCAAAACTCACGTAATTTACGAAATGTTGTTGTATTTGAATGATTGTTGTGTTGTTAGCAACTCCATAACGATAAATGGCATATTTTTGATTTTTCATATGTCTAAAGAATTTTTTAGAACAGATAACATTAAATACTAAAATTCATAGATTGAAAAAAGAACCTTCAGATGGCCCACTCTATAACTTTTACTACTCGAACCTAATTTTGAATTCCACTGTCTCAAATTAATGCGGACTTACTTTTGGAAGTACAAATTACAACAACAATGCCTTATATTTCATTCCAACCAGAATAGTTTTATTCCAAGTTTTTGTAGGAATAGGAATAAAATTATTCTACGCCAAGTGATCTTTTTGATCACTAGAGCAACTTGGTCGAAAATTAAAATTTTATGGGTTGACATCTTGACAAAAAAGTCAATTTTGAAATTGATAGTGAATTTTTAAGCTCTTTAATTTATTTTTTCTACAATTAAATCGTGGTAGATGCGAAATGAAATCATGTCTTTTAATAGAATCACTGATTGCTATTTATGACGGTGATGTGATGATTACGAAGGTACTACACCAGGTATGGGGCTTTAGACCCGTTGCACTTTTGAGGTAGATTTTTTTTAGCGAAATGAGCATGTTTTAAGATCACAGCGTCTCGGTTTACTTGGCAAAGCCGAAATAAGTGAAACCGAATTCACGGAGCTTAGCTCAAGCCACTCGTACGCCCTGATTTGTTTAATTTTTTTTATTTAAACCTGTGGGATAGAAACACAGCTCACCGCTCATTTAGGCGAAAATGAAACATTTAAATATATTGCTTTACATATTGAGTTGATCCTGAGATTTATCTACAATGTTTCTTATATTTGAGTTTTGGAAAACAAAATGGGAAGTATGTAATGGGCCTTGATCATGCCGTTTATGACATTTATCGCCGTTTTGTAGGACTTGCTATTTAACAATTATATAATTTTCAAACATTTTATTAAATATTTTATTTTATTTGACTGTGCTAACGCTATTTAGCTAAACGACATCTTGCTTTAATCATTGTATAACGCTAGCACGAGCGTGTGGATAATATTACTAATTTTCTGCATTTCATCGTCATGAGTTAGACTAACGAATAATGATATCAATTTTCAGTGAATCCGGGTGCTAAAGAGCGACTCGTACAAATAACTGGACCGAGTGAAGATAAAATAAAGTACGTAAATCTTTTAATATTATTTATAAATTATTCTAGTAAAATAAAATAAAATTTTACAGTTATGCGAAACAATTAATCGAAGAAACTATACGTCGCAATGCATCGCCGGTGCGCTTAGAAGCATCGCAGGGTGGATCATGTAGTTCTCTGGCGTCATCTGCATCAGATGAAACAGCTCCGAGGACAAATCGACATAGTGTTGGTGCCATGATTACATCAGGATCAAGTGGCAGTGGTTTAAATAATTTTGTGCCAAACACGATAAATTCGGGTGTTAAAATGAATCGAAATAGTGGGCAAAACATGCTGTTACACAGCTATTCCACAAATGATGCGTCACTGGGTGAATATAAACATACAGTTAATGTTGGACAGTTTAATATAAAAATTACGGGGGATTGTTTAGATTTAGTTCGTGTAAGTGAAAATATAAATTTTACACTTTTTACTGTCTATATTTCTTATAACATGATTTTATTTTCCGTAGATTGCCAAATTAGTTCTAGACGATTATTTCAGCAGTAATGAATTCGAGGCTGGTGTTAGCTTTGAATCATCTCAAGTTTCAACTCCTCTAAATCCATATGCTCCGTCTATGATTCCACAATCACACCAATTAATCTCTTCATCGCCATTTGTTGACAGTGGGATCAATTTGGACCTCTTGAGCCAAGGCCAAAGTGTTACAAACAACAACTTAGAGGCGGACGATGATGTATTTATTGTTGAAAATGGTATGTATTTATTTTATTTTAAAGTTAATTCGTCTTGTACCCATTAATAATTAGGTAATCATGTGTTATGGTGGATTTTGCTATAAAGCACAGTTCTTTCCAAAATGCAGTGAGCAATGCGATTGATGCAAAAAATCAAAATTGGTAAGACAAACACAGTGAAATAAGTTAATCGAGCGTTTTTATTGTTAATTTTAAATTGAGAGATAGAGAGTTGAGACTCAGGCAACTTTGGCGATAACGATTAAATTGTTTTAGAGGAGTTCTCTTATCAATTTTTATTTTTTATTCGGTAAATATGCACTAGTCACATGGCACTTATAAAAGGTAATTTGTTCTCTTCATTAACTACATTTTCCAGACTGATATTACATGCTTAATATTGAAAACGATCAAAATGTGGAAGCTTATTTGGCCCTCTGGACGGTTACATTTAAAACGCAGAACAAATTAAAAGATTCCAAGTTTCGCTCTGCTCTCGATCGATGGCGTCTAAACTACTAGGTGCGCCACTAAATTTCCGGGGTTTTTTTCGTTCCGGGGTACCACGACGATAAAACGACGCGTCCTTGGACCGAAACCATTCATCAAACCAATTTTGCACTTCTTCGAAACTAGCCAAGTGTAGCCCTTCCAAGCCATGTGCCATCGACCGGAACAAGTGATAATCCGAGAGGCCAAATAAAGCGGGTGCGGTAACAGATCCCATCTCAGCGTTTTGATGGTGTCTTGGATGATGTGAGTGCGTCGGCATGGAGCGTTGGCGTGCTGAAATATCACTCGTTCGTGTCCCGTATCCTATTCTGGCCGTTTTTCGAGCATGCATGGTTCAGATGGAGGAGTTGTTGTCGGTAGTGTTGTCCATTGACAGTTTCGCGCTGTTTCCGCAGCAGTACACGATCCCTTTCTCGTCCCACCAAACGTAGAGGATTGTCTTCTTTCCGAAGCGATTTGGCCGGTCCATGTTGATGCTTTGCCAGATAAAAGCCACGACTTTTTGCGTTAGAGATTAAATCAAATAATATTTGTTCCTTTATTTTGTATAGTAACAAAATTAGCAAATTGAAATCTAAAAGATGAATTTTGGAGGCCGCATGAAACATGATGGAATATCCCAAACATAAGTCCGGGGGTCTATTATGAAATTTTCGACAACGTCGACTAATCTGACAACGTCAAAAATACCTATTATAAATTTTTCGATTGTATCGAAAATATAAAAACCTTAATAAAATTTTATTACGAAAATTTTTTATAATTAAACTAATTAAATTTTAATAATTAAAATTATTTAATCCAATTTTTTAATATTTTATGTATAATTTTATAAAAATTTCTTGTATTGGCAACGATATTCGACACCTTAAGAGGTGTCGTAAATTTTCGATTCGACGCTGTCGAAAAATTTCATAATAGCTTATTTTCGACAACGTCGAGAAAAAAACGAGGTTGAAAATTTCATAATAGACCGGTCTCGAAGGGAAAAATGATGTCATGAAAAACTTGGCATTTATCGTCATCATTAATATAAAAAGATTATAAAATCCTCTTGAGTTTTTTTCTGCAATGATGAACGAAACTTTTAAATTGTGATTTAATGAGTCCGATAATTGAATCGTTTTATTTTAATTTTTTTTCACTTAAATTTTCAAGGTATGCGATGGAAATTCTGGCTGATATTCTGTTCGATTTCGCTTTTCAAATTTTGTGATTACAATATACGAATGCGTGATCAATAACAATTAAATTTTAGGTATGAACAATTTTTCGTTGATGTAGCTTATAAGAATGTTAATTTTCTTTATCAATGAAGGGTTTCACTTCAATGGCAATTGCAGGTTGTTCTGATCTTCTATATAATAACACTGACCGATGTCCATACACAAATACACAATACACCAAACGTCCATTAGGTATGACGAAACTGCTATATTTTCTGCAAGCTAGTTATTGGCCCATAGAAAAATTTTTCTCAGCCTGTTGTATTATAAACATCTTCGTTGTTGAACACCACAAAAATAATTTCAACAACAATGTACCATTTACTATTACTTTTAATCACACCACTAATTTCATTTTTGGATCATTTTCCCTACGCTACTCAGTTTCATTCTTACATTATCGCGTACCGAGTCAACCTAGACCCACCAGCAACTAAATTATGACGCACTCTTCGTGTTCAACGTAATTAGTCTGCTGTATGTATGTACAACTAAGTTTTTATAAAACCACTTCTAATGTTACTATTAAAGCTAGATGTCACTATTTTTTATAAATGCCATTAAGTTTTCAACTTTTAATTAACCAATCTACGCTGAATCTCACCCAAGTGACCAACCCACGCGGAATTTGTCATCCAAACTAATAGGCGAGATCGTAACATTACTCCAACCTAAGTTTGTTCATCCCGAACAGTAATCAAACAACCTTAAACTGTAGAGCGCCAATCAATTGAATTTCTCTTTTGTCTTTGCTTCTTGACACCATCCAACCTCGCCGTTACTCTTTATGGTTCATTCTAGCTTCATACTTAATGACAATCCATTGTGTCATTGCTCAGCCACGCTATGCATTACCTTTACACCTGGCCCCCACCTACTCGCAAAACTCTTCAACCATGCTGTCATCGTCGAAAGCAGACTGCGCCCCCCAGTGCCAACGCCTTTGTCTAGTGTTTCGTCGGTGATCTCCGCCGTCGCTTGATTCGAATTTTAGCGGTAAATTGTCCAGACCGTTACAATTAACATCGGCTCCTCTAAATTCCCGGTCGTTTCTACCTCTCCATAGACCGTTTTTAGTTTCGTTCGCCCTTCTTACCAGGTTGATTCTTTGTGATGACGTACAGGACTCCCTTCTGTCGTTTGCAACTTCTGTGTAAATCTCCTTTCTGTCCACGAGCCGTTGCAATACAAATACCCACCTACCCACCCTGGACAGCCTTTCTGTGAATTGTCAGGCGGCAATCACCGCTTCCTATTACTCTTTTTGTTCTAGCAGTCAACTAGTATACCATCTGCTCAATCGCCACTTGTCTTAGTCGGTATCTCCTTCAGATACTTGTTAATATCCGATCCAACGGACCCCCTTCCGATCCTAAGTGAATCACTTCATCAGTCTCACTTTATTTGCCACCAGTAGCCGCC
Organism: Nephrotoma guestfalica; assembly: GCA_963691935.1. Classification (NCBI taxonomy): domain Eukaryota; kingdom Metazoa; phylum Arthropoda; class Insecta; order Diptera; family Tipulidae; genus Nephrotoma; species Nephrotoma guestfalica. The sequence goes on along the minus strand of OY829913.1, from coordinate 136,766,910 downwards.
ACAATTAATCTTCGGCGTCATAAATCATTCATCTGTTGCAATCCATGTTCGATTTTTGCCGTGACTTCACCACCTCTTGCATTATCATTTTGCTCAAGTTTTTTGTCGCTGTCCGTTACATAAATAATTTTTGTGCCAAAATCATCGAAACCATCCCCAGCAAGTGACCCGCCGTCCTCCTCATTCATCATGAACACCGTCTCTCCCGGCTCCCGCTGACCATCAAAAGTGTGCCAACCAATTGAACTACTCCTTTGTCTTTGTCTCTTGACACTATTCAACTCGTAGTTATTCTCTATGATCTATTCCATTCCACTTTCTTCCTCAATGACAATCCACTGTGTCAATATTTTTCGTATTCAATTTTCGAGAATCAAAACATATTCCGTTTGTGCCATCATTTTTGTTTACATAATAGGCTAGCAGAGCTGTTCGTTTGTAAGACTTCTCCAATCCAATTATTAGCATGTTGTATGTAGAAGGTATAATCTTTTGAAAATTGATTGCTTCCTGACTGATTTATCGTGTAAATTTGTATAAAATTTTGCTGTTCTGTTACATATCGCTACTGTCATTTAATAAAATGTAAACGTTTTTCTTTTCTGTTAGACGCATCGTTAAATACTTCTACCTCAGCTGTGTGCACATCCACGCCATTGAACGGATTAACACGTTCGCGTCGAAGTCATTTTTCACGCAAGGACAGTACACCCGAAATGGTCAAGGACAAAAATAATAAAGAATCTTCAATAAAAATTGTACATGAGTATGAACGTCTATTGTATTACTCAAAATCACCTCATTCATGGGCATTGCCACGCGATTGGAATATAATAAGTGAAAAAAATCCTTCAATTGTTCGAAACAAGGTAAATTTATCGAAAAATAATAATTCAATAAATAATAATTTTATTAATACTAACAATATTAACTCCACGCATTACAATAATAATAAAATATTACGCGGGTATGCCATTTATAAAAGTTTTGATTACACTAACAATAATTTGTCAACCCGATTGAATCGGTACACCCGATCCCTCTCATTTACTGATTAGACCTTTTTATTATTATTTTTTTCTTAGTTTTAAATTTAATTAATAAGAATTATAACCATTTTTTTTATAGGTAACTTCAAGTTTATTCTGATTTGAAAGGGGTCAGGTCATTATTATTTATTTATTTTTAACTATGTAACTAAAATTAATTTTATAATTTTACTTACTTGAAAAATCTTTAAAACATTCCCTAAATTTTATAATGAAACCAAAAAATATTTTCAAAATACTCAGTGATTTTCCATATGTAAATATTAGATGAGTGCGCGCTTCTTACAGGAAGAAATAGTATCGCGCCTTTTTTCGAATGTTTATTCCTTACATAACATGAGATTATTATTTTATTTATTTTATTATATTAAGACTTTTGATATTATAACATAATGTACCTATGTAAACCATATATATTCATTATGATTTGTATTTATTTAACAAATTAATAGCTTAAAAATAGTAAATTAATTACGAAAATTGAGAAGATTATAATTCACTATTTTTATTTTTATTTATTGATACATAATCGTTTTCATTTAAGTTATATTATATGCACTATATTATATCATTACTTTTGTTATTAACGTAATCATTACCTAGTTTATGTAAAATGTTAAGATTTCCGTCAACAGTACTGGAAATATCAAGAAGAATGAGTTTATCTTTGTTTACTAATCGGAATACCAAATTTGTCATTATTCCGTTCCAAAATTAAACCCATTTATTGACACCATCTTAAAAATATAAAAACATCAAGCGCATTATATTTAATTGTATAACATTTGAATTAAAGTATGTACAATACATTTTTTTTTATTAATATTTTTGAAGAAATAATAGTTTATTGTTTTACGTTTTTGTATAATTTTATAAAGCTAACTAACATTTACAAATAAAAAAAATAAATAACGAAACATATGATTTTTGATATCGAAATATTAAAAATGAAATAACGAATTTTTTGTGCAAACTATTTTTGGCCACAACCTGTATGATTGAGATTTTATAAAAAACAAATAAATTCGTATTGAATTTTCCTAATTACTAAAAATTTAAACAAAATTTGATAGTCTGTGATAAAATTGATTAATCTGATTGACCTTACTTACATATGTATTTTGTTTAATATTTTTTTTATTTTTTTTTGAAATTATAAAAACCATTCTAATATTTATGTGTTAATTAATGATACAAAAAAATTAAGAAATACAATTCTTTGAAATAACTTAAAATTCTATAATGGCATGAGTTTTCTTTTCTCAAATACGGTCGCTTATTTTAAAATAACATCTAGAAGCTTTATTACTAATCTTAACTATTTCTGCATCTACACGTAAGTAAACAATTTTTATATTAATCAAAACATCTTTTAAATTGTTACAATCGGTGGTGCGTTAAATGTTGCTAATGCCGTTACTGATTGATTCTAAGCAGTAAGGCCAGGTTATTATGTCAAACGTTTTATACTTGACTGTGTGACTTTCAACTAAGTTTCAGATACGGTACTGAAAAAACGACAAACTTATCAAAAAAATTCTGACAAAAGTTTATTAAAATTGTATAAATTTTGTATTATAATCATAGTAGGTTTTATTATCCTATTAGATAAGTGTACATGATGGAGTAACACGATAGAGTAAAATCTCGGAAGATTTTATCAAAATACTTACACAATTTACATAATCCTTCTTACCGTTTTTCTCTATTGCGTACCCTTATCTTTGCGTACCCTTGTGTTTGTAGAACTTTTCCACTACAATATAAAAATAACACATTTCTTGTATATTTTTGGTGGGAAAACTTGTAAAAGTAGAAAAATATATTTCTACCAAAAATTCATTATATTTTAATTTTTAATGTTATAATTTATTTGTAATCTACAGGAAGAATTCTACCCCTAATGATTATATCATAAATCCTACAATTTTTTAAAAAATATTTTGTACGTGTCTCAACAGACTAATTTTTAAATAAAAATTAAAAATGAAAATCTGTTTTTATATTTAGTAGTTTCCCCTTTGATGGTGCAATGAGTTTAGAAACTTATGGTATTGGAGTGCCGAATTCATGAGCCGACCCATCTTCCATTTCAGTACAATAGGATGTCATGGAGCTATGCAACGCGCGTAGGTAGTACGTGAAAAGCGAACTGCAAGAAAATTGGGAGTGCTTCAGCCCCAGAACAGCTTGCTAAGATTAAAAACCACAACGCAAAACTTACGGAGGAATAGAGCCAGAAGACATTATGAAGTATAATGTAATGATGTTTCTCATTCAACCCTTCTCTAACGAACCACAATTTATTGCGTTTTAAGATTCCGCAAAGTTTAAACGAGGTTTTTGACCCTTATATGTTGGTGCTACACTTTACATTATATTTTCACGATCTTGTGGGGTAACAAATATATTTGTTGTGTTCATACTAGGAGATATAAACCTCGAGGATAAAAATACGCTGCGAAACTAATGCCTCAATCAACCAACAGGTAAGAGCTTAACTTGTACGCTGTTTGGGTCATTTCCGTAAGTGCTACGACCACCAAAATTTTATAGACTTCTCGTTAATAATAAACAAGTGCCCCATAAAAAAGTATTGGTGGTCGTACTGCTTATCTAAATGGTTCAAACAGAGTACTTAAGAGAACTTAAGGTCTTACGTGTTCGCTGGTTGAAGCTTGAAATAAGAAAACGAGATCGGATTTTAGGAAAATGTAATATTAAAATCCGCATACTATTTTAGGTAGGTGGATATCGGAAAACACAAGAATTCCAAGAATTAGTTTTAGTTTATACGTCAGATCTTCATTTGTCAAAGGCTTGTGCAGATTGTTACGGAGCAGGCAGTTATCTCTTCTAACACCTTTTCAATCATATTACTTATTCTATATACCTGATCAATAGATAATTGCTCATTTCGAAAGCGAAACTGATGATTCGGAATAAGGTTATTTCTGTCGAGTTTCGGTTTAAGTCTTTAGTAATTTAATTTTCCAAATATTTAGTTTAGACATTATTGGTAACAAGAAAATCGCTCTATGTGATGTTACTAAGGAGTGAGGTTTTCCTGGTTTGGTCACTATTAATTACTTCAGCCATTCAAGCTCCTGTATTTCGTTTTCATCAAACATTTCTTCAGTTTGATGTTCATGTGGTTGAAATATATTTTCAATGTGCTCAGCCATCTTTCGGCTTTTTCTTTATTATTCATTGCTCAAGTCTCATCCACTTTCCTGACACGATGAAGCTGCATTGTTGGCCATTTTAAGATTTCTGTCATTTGTCAACTTACTCAAAAAGAAATTAATGATCTCATTTTTTAATTTCTCTTGACAATTGTTGAGGCAAGTTGTTCAGTCCTTTTTATCTTGAGTAGCTTTGGTTTGAGGCCACTTTTTGCTCGGTTTTCTTTTGTCTCTCAAGAGAACTCATTTCTTTTGGATAGTTATTCTATTTTAGCGTTTTTTTATTTTGATAGTACTTGCTCAAGCCGATTGTTGTAGTTATATCGGTGACAAGTTTATTATTTATGAATATTTGTTAACTAGTACTTTGTTAGGTTTGTTGGAGAATGATCTGAACTCAAATCCTGGCTCTTCCCGACTTTCATAAAATTGTTAGAAATATTTTTGATTGCAAAGAAATCGAGTAAATTAGGTATTTTTCCTCGGTCAGTGGGCCAGTACGTTGGCTTTCCTGCTGAAAGAGATTAAGTATTCAGTAATCCTTTGCGTTTGGTTGTGGTTAGTTAACCTTGATCCCCAATGAGTATTATTTGCATTGCGTAAATAAACCAGTCACACAATAGGGTAATTTTTAGTATTTATATTTACAATTGTACCTTCCTTGCATTTCTTCTTTTTCTCATTTTTCGTTTTTAAATTGTTGCATATTTTCTTTTATTATACCTACACTTCCTCTTCTGGTAGAGTTGCGTGGATATGATAAACAATTTAACATCTAAATTTAATGTGGGAATGCATAGTAAAGTGAGTTTCTGAGGTAAAAGATATCTATATTTCGATATCGAGGACTACTTGTAGTTCTTGAAGGTGTCTTCGCATGACTATGAGCATATCATAACAATATCTATAGTGCACTGGTATTTCTAATTTTGCTTAGATTTGGGTTTAGCTCCCAAAGCTCTTTTTCCAATTTTTATCATATTTCGCCGAATGTACTTAATTTCAGGAGTATCTCCTGCAAGGTTTGATTGATATCAACATCTTTCTTCTTTTCTTTTAAGGTTTTACTCTACTTCTTGCACCACAACTTAAAAGATGACCTCCTGAAGTGTATACATTGCAGAAAAGCTCACCCCACTAGCTGTAGAGGATATATGATTGCAAAAAAAATTCGAAAAAAGAGAAACAATAAAATTAATAACATGCAAACTGTCCCTCGGATAATCAGCAAACTTCAAAAGCAATATAATCAACTATCCTTCCAATTAAGAACTGAAGTTGTAACGTATGCCCGCAAATTATGGACTGCCGTTTGTCTTAGGGATAACTTGAATGCTATTAATTTTGTTTCTCATTTTTTGAATATCTTTTGCAATCATACATCCCCGATAGCTAACGGGGTGAAATTTTCCGCAATGTACGAAGTGTATTAAAAAATAAACGGGAATTTTGTAATTGCGTGTTTTGTAGTCCGATTCGCACGATTTTTTAGTTGTTGTGTTGGTAAACATGAAAAATATTGGTATAAACAGAACCAGAGATACAGCGACTAGATACATTTCTCTGTCGGCGATGTCGCTTTGGTAAATACAACAAACCTTGTAAGCAAAACCTAAAATATTTCATTTACCTTTTTATCGACTGTTTTAAGTTTTTTGCAGAAAACTTCAAATTCATATGTAGTTCTAAAATCTTTGGTTGGTAGCACTGTAGCGCCAACCACATAATCAGATGTATATTCTAAAAAAATTATGCGACAATGTTGTCGCCAGCGAGAGTGGTTGGTTGTGTTAACATCCTAAGATTTATGTGTATTTTAATTTGGCGGGCGTTGTCGCTTGTCACTGTATCTCTGGTTCTGTTTATACCTTCTCTGTACAGTGTTAGAATATTAGATATTTAGTCTGTTGTCAACTACCAGAAAAATTATTTGTGTTTTGGTAGGGTCAGCGATTATTTATTTGTATAAAAAATTGATCAGATAATTTGTTTTAAATTTTGCTATAAGAATGGAATAAAGTGCGGCAAAGTTTTAGAAATGTTAAAATGTTGTTTCTGTTGAGTATGCTATGAATAAAGCAAGGGTTTACGAGTGGTATAATCGTTTTCAAGAAGGCCGTGAAGACATTGAAGATGACAAACGTACTGGACGCCCCGGCAAATCCACAATCGATGAAAACGTGGAAAAATAGAAATGAGTTCAACGTCGTTTGCATGGAGCAATCCAAAAGAAATCCGGATTGGTGGCGAAACAGTTCATGGATTTTCCATCATGATAATACACCCCGCTCATACTTCATTGTTGGTTCGTGAATTGGGCCAACAAAAACTGTAATGATACTCCAGCTTCCATATTGGCCAGACATGGTTCCTTGTGACATTTTTCAGTTTACAAAAATAGAGTAAACCTTGAAGGGCCTGAGAGGGCTAAAAGATATCTCAAAGAACGAGGTCCAGAAGTACTTCGGGATTGGAAAAGGCTTTGGCATAAGTGTATGCTATCTAATTTTGGCTATTTTGAAAGGAACTCTCTTCTTTTGAACACACGTCGTATTCATTTCAGGAGGTCATTCCGCAGTTAGATGTCCTGTTACTTAACACGTCTTGGTTCTTCACTGCAATATTGCTGCGTATGCCCATACGCTTGGTATCTTTTGCTTTTACATTGCGGAATTATTTTAGATTTTCTTAATGGTTCCATTTCCACTTTGCAGCCTAAAAAATAATTTTTCCACGAATTGTATGTATGTCTTCTTCGCAGCTCAATTATAGATGTTTAATAGTCTCTTCTGTGTCTCTAGCCAAATTTGTTAAGTTAAGGTTTTTAAATAATACTCTATCCTTAATTCTTTCTGTATTTACAAGTATGATGTGGATTTCGCGCCATAACTCTCATAATAATAATAATTGCCAACGACCAATCACCTCCCTGGCCGCACGCGAGGAGTCACCATCAACATTATTATTTTTTTTTTTTGAATATAATTCGGGGGAAGGATATCATTCACCTAAATTAAAATTAAAAAAGAACACAAAAATAAAATAATATTAACCGAAATAAAAGTTGTATAGACACTATTTGCCGTAGGTACTTGGCGAAACATACTTACACTTAATAAACACATTTTTTTTAAGCACTGGCGTTTTTTGTTTTGCTAAATCTAAATTTTGAATATTCTAATTAATTTTTTTTTTTTCAAAAGTTTAAAAAATCACTCGATCGATTTCGGCTTGTTAGGCCATCATCAGGAGTATCTACTGATTTGTAAAAATAAAAATTTAGTTATACATAGCAGGAAAAGCAGTAAAGAGATCGTCCCAACCTTCCGTTGTTTATATAGAAAAAATTAATAATAAACAGGTAAGCGATTAGTCATCGGCTGAGTAACAAAATAATTAATTTTTTCCGTATAATCAACGGAAGGTTGGGACGATCATTAGATTAATTTTTATTGCCTAATTTGTGTCTCCTCTTATTTCTTCATTGCTTTTCCTACTATATATAACTACATTTTTATTTTTACAAATCAGTAGATACTCCTGATGATGGTCTAACAGGCCGACATCGATCGAGTGATTAAACCTTTTTGAAAAAAAAAAAATAATTAAAATATTCAAAATTTAGGTTTTGCAAAACAAAAAAGGCAAGTGCTTAAAAAATGTGTTTATTAAGTGAATTCTTGGAATAGCCTCGTTCTGGCCGTAGGCCGTTCTGTGAATAGCAATTCTATTGGGAGAATCGAGTACTGTCTCAGAGCACGAGCATTTTATCTTTTCGAGTAGACCTGAAGAACCTACCCCACCAGATAAAAATTGATGGATGAATACGATGTCTGCAACAGATCGTTGCTGACCGAGAGGCTTTAAGTTAATAAGCTCCAAGCGGTCGAGATAAGGAGGCAAGTTGTAAATGTCCACCCATGGAAATCCGCGCAGAGCAAAGCGCAGAAATCTACGTTGTACAGCTTCAATTTTTCGTATGTGCACTTCATGGTATGGGGACCAAATCTGACTAGCACACTCGAGCAAGGACCGAACAAATATCATATAAATAGCCCTCGTAACATAAGGGTTTAAAAATTCTTTAGACGATCGTTTGACAAGTCCAAACGAAGAATTTGCTTTGTTGACAATAAAATCGATGTGATCTGTAAAGTTCAATTCGCGGTCACTACACATTCAAATCAAGATTAGTTTTAGCACACCACATTATGAAGTTATTAAGGTTCTGTAATAGGTTAACATCGATAGAAATTTATATATATCGGTAAATTTTCATATCGAAATCGACGTTGTTGATTTTTAAGACGAAAAAACTCGGCCCAAGATGACTGCCTTGCGGTACCCCGGAAGTAGTTTAAAAGGAGCAGATATTGATGACCTAAAGATCACCTGATGTCTACGTTCCCTCAAATAAGAGGGACCCATATTAAGAGTTGAGGTACGAAGCCAAGAACCCTGAGTTTGAACAAAATTATTTTATGGGAAACCGTGTTAAATGCCTTGCTGAATGAAGTCCGTAGTAATACCATCAACTTCGTTTCCACTTTCCATAACGTTAAAGTATATATGAGATGCAAATTCGGTTGAATTTGTTGTAGTAGATCGTCCTCTAAGAAAGCCAAGCTGATTCTCTGAAAACAATGTTTCAAATTAAAAGTAAAAGGAATCATATACAATACTTTCACATAGCTTAGGGATATAGGATAGTCATCTGATTTACACCCACTCGTATGGATTTGAACTATAAACGAGTCTTTCCATATTCATGAAAACATTCCGTGTGAGATCGAGTTTTGAAACAGCGTTGTAAGTGGCTGAGCTAAGTTACCAAGACAGTTCTTAAAACGACAGAAGGCAAGTAGCCATCGGGGCCAGCGGGAAATTAGCTTTTAGCTTGTTAATGCTCCTTACCACAATATCAAGTTCAATTTGAATAAAGATGCTAGAGCGCTGTTATTCATGCAACTGGACTGGTCCGCATCGGGCTTGACGTTGTTGGAGTAGGCCGTATTAATTCGAAAATTCATCGTAAACGTTCACATAATTTAAGTAATTTAAGTAATCCGGGCTCGTCTTTAACAATTTTTTTCAGTTTTTGTTTCTTTGATTACGCATTGAATGGAATTTTCTACTAAGTTAAGCTGCCTGTTTAGATTGTTCTTGACGTTACTGATCTGCATCAAACCAGAATTTAAAGAATTATCAGTAATCAAAATTTCTATAGCAGATCATGCATTCGCAGCAACATAACGGGTGTTATCTTCAGATTGTGTCCATATAAGATCTGGGAGTTTAAAATCTCCAACAAGGTCATCTAAAATATCAGTGCTATCAAAACGTATTCGAGTATTTGCCATAATTGCATCACATACGTACCCTCCGGTTTTGATATTAGCAGACTACAATTACAAAAAATGGGGTTTAATTAATTTTTCACTTCTGCAAATCATTAAACTTAGTTTATTGGAATTATAAAATTACACACAAATTTCACATCAAATGTTTAATTATCATGGCTTATACGAGTATGCTCAAACAATAGCACCATCATTTAAATTTGAAATTTAAATTTGATGTACTTTTATTTTTGTATTAAATAATTTCTCACTTACCAATATTGATAAAAAATGACGAAATTTCAATTTTTCTAATAAATTCGTAACCTGCCTTCATTTTGAAATTTAATATTTTATTAAGTATTATTTTTTACACAAAGCACAACACACTTTTCTGTTTAATATTTCAAAACACGATGACTACAGAGTTGAGAAAATCATTTAGTGCAGCTAAATAGACTAACGGGCATTCCTTTAACAAAAGGGAAACATTTCCATACATATTCTATAGATAGTAGGAAATACAGCTATATGATACAGCAATGAATTTCCATTATAGGAGCCATTCCTATATTGCACTCACTGCTATGCAAAATGGATAGTCTGCCATAAATATAGAAAATTATACAAATATTATAGTGCCAGTTACTATAATCTGATTCCCATATATACATAAATAGGAAAAAAATTGGTGATTTTTATTCTCCGTGCCAATAAAAGGGCTCCGCATAGTTCCAATCGAGGTAGGGACATTTTACTTCTATTTATTTCTGATGAAAATCATTTTTAAAATCGATCCATTGTTGTTTTAATTCTATATTTAGTTTTCATCCCAACCTACATTATATCTGGCATATTTATTATACCAGCTATCCAAAGGTACTGCATCAAATCAATCATCATCAATATTTATGCTTGGATGATTATCGGTGCAAACCATCAATTATATCAGTGCAACAATTTCCCTATTTCTGATAATATTTTCCTTTTTGTTGGTCCTTCCTTATTTTCGTATGGCGTATCAAGCATAGCCGATTTATATAGAACAAAGTCCAGCCTCATGAGGTTCTTCTGTCAAATGTGCTGTTAGTTGTGTGTAATAACTGGACCATTTTCTAGGTTAAATCTCTCTGATTTGAGAAGATTTATAAGCTGGGCTTCTAATGCTTCAATTACACGTGACAAAAGATCGTCAACATAAAAATCTTTTTGAAACGGGCCTAAATGTTCAATATGGATGGAGTCAGTGTACATTCAAGGACGAATAAACCAGTTGATGTTCGTTTTAATGTGTCAACATGTTTCATTTGATTACTATTCCGATGCACAATTTCAAAATTGAAATTCGAAAAGTGCAAAGCTCATCGGGCGGTACGGTTATTTACATATATCTTTCTTTTCCATGTATGTTGTAAAGCGTTACAATTGGCTCAAATGTAAATTATAAATATAAATAGAGTCTCTAATTCAAATAAATGATACTTTCTCTCGTTGGGATTGGTTTGCTTACTATAATACAATACTGGGTGAAAACAATTATCGTTTGGTTATTTCTGACAAACAATTATCATACATTCATTCCATACGCTATAAAACAGTATAATGATCTTCGACTGTCATGCCAGCGATCAAAATGTCACCGATATAAATCACAACGGAACAGTAATCAATTAAAGGTTTAAAAATTTGATTTGATAACCGCAGTTGAATTACTTAAACCATATGAACATTTTAGAAATTCAAATTGCCCTGCTTGAGTTATGAATGAAGTGTATTTTAACGAGTCGCCGTGGATTGGAATATGGAAAACACCATTTTTTTAGGTCTATTAATGAAAAAACGTTTTTTCCTTGAACCGCATATCCAAAAAATCGACTATAATTGGAAGAGGAATTCGATCCTTTACTATTATTTTATTTAATGCGCGGTAGTCCACGCAAAGTCGGTGTGTATTATTCCGTTAAGCACGAACATGACACAAGATGCATAGTCGCTACAACTAGCTCTAATGAATATCTTTTTGACTATATTCCGATCAGAATACGAAAATCTCGAGTGTGAATATATCGGGTTATAACTTTTGGTTTCAATTTGCATCTCGGTTTTTATACCAGGTTCAACTCTATTTGATTTACTCACAAACTAATTCAACATTTCGATAATTTCACTTTCAACAGAATAATCTAACGTTATATTTACCTTCGATTTTAAAATCATCTTCTTTGAGACAATTTTCAAAATTTCTTTGAACTTATTTACCCGATCGAATGAGTCGAATTTTCACTGATGGATTCTTCAAAAATTCTCCGCCAATGATGCTATCGTAAGTTATTGTGTCATCCGATATAACGTGATATCTACTGATATATAAATTTGAATTAATTTTACAATTTTAATCATAAGTGTATACAATTTTCGTAATCGTTTCGAAGTGACAAATTTTTCAATTGACTCTGGTTCTACAATGTAGACGTCGTATTCGATATTCCTCGCTGCAACCGACTCACAATATCATTGTTCTCCATTCCCACGGTTATGTCACTGTATCCCGATAGCAGTGATACCTCGGATATATCTGACGTAAATAACACTCGTTGCATCTGGAACATTGCAACACAGCAAGGCGTCGATCAATATCAGCTATTTTCCGCTGTATTTGCTATCGCTTTGCAGACCACATGTTGCACATTCACGATTTTATTGTACAACTATTTTAATTTGTGTCCCTATCCCACTTCTGAAATGTAGTGAAACCTTTAGTTTCCGAAATAAAACGGCCTAACATTTATTATTTTAAGACTACGGAGATTACAACCAACTTGTATTTATTTAAGTTTACGACTGACTCTCTATTTCAGTCTTCCAAAGCATATAAAGTAAAGAAAAATACAGATGCACTGTCATACACTTATGTACCGAACAAATTCGTAAGGCAATGCCATGTAACAGTACAAAGTGTAACTAATACTTGAAATATTTAAATTTAAAATTCAATTTACGATCATTTTTTCTTATTACTGTAAGTACACGTAAAGCAGTCACCAACGATTCATATTATCTTAGGACGACGATTAGAAACATGACTTCTTGGCCCTAGTTATCTTTTAATCTTTAACTAATTTTAATGATGATATAGGGTGATTTATAACTCTTATTTTAACTAATTTCATCTAATATATTGATGCAAAAATTAATACATTTTATTTTTCATTCACATTGTTTAATTTGTAGATTGACGAAACCACGCGATTTGATCCTGATAAACATTTGAGCCAGAAATCAAATGAAATTATCGTCATATCATCAGATACCACATCAGAATCATCAGAATTAGAATAAAATTTGTTTTTATAAGTTAATTATATTAAAGTTTTTTTTTGTTAATTTAAAAATTTATTTTAATTTTTTATTAATTTGCTAATAATTAATTTATAATAAAAAATTTGTCAATTGTTGACTGAAGAAAATCTAAAACTAGCCCAAATTAAAATTGTTTTACACAAAAATTGAAGCATATTATACTTAATATTTTATTGGTATTTTAGTTCAATTTTAATTTGGGTAAATTTTTTCGAAATCGGGTATTTCTTGGTATATAGATGGCTTTCTACCTTGAAATTCTCGGAGCAAATATTTTTTATATAGATAGGACCACCATACGATATGTTAATATACTTTTATATAATTCCTCCATAGTAAAGTGAATTTCAAACGATTTTGCTTTATTATAGGGACACATATTTTTTTCTAATCAATTTTTGAAAATGTAAACCATAATTTTGTTTAGATTAGTAAATGGTCTGCTGCAAGTAATAACTTTATATGAATAATAATATTACGTACTACTAAAATTTGAAAATCAATACTACTGAAATCCTAAGAATTTATTGATGAAAACTTTATAAGACTATTAAATACACTAAAATATTATTTATTATTTTGTCGGGGTGATTCTCGACACATTTTTGTATTAAATTTTATAATTTATAACCGGTCTCTGTTAATGGACATGCAGCAGCATGGGAACGCTTGTGTTAACTTTTGATCTATATTTTTATAATTACATAAATATTGTTTCCAAAACTTCGTTATTCATCGCTAGATGTGATGATCATTTTAATGATTTTTTTTAAAATTATATTAATACCAAAAAAATATTAAAACTCATACTCCTTTTTTTAATGTAATTTTATTTTTTTTTTAATATTATTAATAATTTATTATCTAATTTATTTTTTAAATCAAAACAATTTATTAAAATTATATATAAAACTGTAACTATTAATGCTGTGTATAAAATAGTAACTATAATCTAGTCTTTAAAAAATGTAAAACAACAAGAATGTTTAAAATTTTTTATTATTATTTTTTTATTTTACACAAATAGATGAATTATTATTATTTTATTTATATAACAATTTATATTGTATAATTTTTATTTATTAATCAATTTTTGTAAAATTATTTATTAAGAAATCAACTCGTTTAAATTTTTTTAAATATCTATTTATATGAAATTCTTGTTTCGACGTCAGCCTATAGTGAAGTGCTAAGCCTATAGTAAGAATTTTAGGGTATCTAAAAATTGTGCTTCCACTATAAACTTACCGTAATTTTTTCGTTGTAACGGGAAATATGAGGTATAGAAATAAATATATATCTTAAATACAGTTATGGCTTAATAAAAATAATTTATCTGCATTTTAAAACTATAAAACAATTTCTGATTGTAATCGAGGTTAATTTATTTCCAGAAAATATTGTGTAAGAAGTGTTATACTTTTCAATATATATTAATGTGATTATTAAATGCAGCAGACAAAATTCATGCTAATAAATATTGCTTCTAACGGGTACATTGGTGACTCCAACGGTGACCTCGAAGTAATAAATAAAAAAAATATCAGGTAGGTTTTGAACATATGTACTGTTTTTCAAGTTGATGCAATGACAGTCAACATAGTTTTTCCGGCCGCTGCACTGTATAGTTGATATACTCATTAACCTTAACATTTCGAAAAATAAAAAGAAAACATGATTTTGGGCGCCAAATCATTTCGATGGTCGCTTAGGATTTTTTTGTGGACCGGTATTATGATGATGATGAAAAAGAAAAACGAGGTTTTTTAAAATAAACATAGGACAAAGTTAGTTGAAGACAAGTTTAAAAATTTGACATCCAAAATTACCGTAAACTAAAATATTGCTTTAAGCTGTATAAATTATAATTTTGATTTGCCTGAATTAACAATCTACAATTTGGTCCACATAAACATTTGATAAAAAGATGTTTATCTGTGATTTGTGGATATATAGGAATTTTGTGTTATTTTAAATTAAACCATTTACTTTCAAATAATAGAAATAAAAAACATTTCTTTTTACAAGTAGTTTTTACAAACTTTTACCATTTTGGGAAGAACAAAGAATAACACTGCTTTAAGCAAATTAATTTTCGTTGTAACAATAAAAAAATGATAATTACGATATTAACAATTTATAACACTCCAGAGTGCTATAGATTGGCAAGTGTACACATAAAAATTGACAGCTCGATGCAAAATTCCTTTTTCATTTGATAAATAGTTAATTTGTAAGAACAATTGGTAACAAATGGTGTAACAACAATTTTATAATATTAAAAAGGTGGTGGACCCAAATAATACTGTGGGAAAAAAATAGTAAGACTTTGTTCATAATTTTAAAATTCTTTATTTATTTCTCCAAATCTATTTCGTCCCCCTCAAAGTAATCCCCCCCGACCTCAATACACTTGTGCCAACGTTTTTTCCAATCCTCGAAACAGTTGTAAAGTCAATTTCCAGAATAGCCTTCAATGCGCGTAGCGATTCACGTTTAATGTCTTCAATTACCTCAAAACGGTTTCCCCGGAGTGGTCGTTTGAGTTTGCTGGACAGCCAGAAGTCACACGGAGCTAAATCAGGCAAATACGGTGGTTGTAGAACGATATGGGTGAAATTTTTGGCGAAAAAATCACGTAAAACTAATGCAGTATGAGAAGGTGCATTATCGTGGTGCAAAAACCAAGAGTTGTCGACCCATAATTCCGGCCTCTTTTTACGAATAGCTTCGCGCAAACGACGCATAACACTCAAATAGTATTCCTTGTTGACAGTTTGGCCTCAAAAAATTGAGTGATTTTGGAACCGATCGTTTTCACTGATCCTTCCGATATTTCAACGATGCCAGTAAGGTCTCTGACTGTTAATCGTCGATTTTCGAGCACCAATTCCTTGATTTTATTAACGTGTTGATCATCAATTGATGTTGATGGCCGTCTGAGACGTGGTTCGTCGTCAACACGTTCTCGACCCTCTTTGAACAATTTGTACCAATCAAAAACACTTGCTCGCGACATACAATTATCAACGGAGGCCTTTTGCAACATTCTGAACGTTTCGGCACCACAAAATTGATTCCGCACACAAAATTTAATGGAACTTCTTTGTTGAATAATTTCACTCATTGTAAAAATCGCCGAATGCACTTTTTGTACTTCAGAAAGACAAGCGTATACTAAACACTAATGATTATTTTGATGTGACATTTGGCACAGATATCACTGACAGTCATACCAACATAGAAAAAAAAATATTTCGACGAATGGTTTTCCGCGCGAAATTTAAATTATAAAGTCTTACTACTTTTTGCCCACAGTAGTATATAGTGTTTTAAGTGGATTATTGTTTGGTGGCAACAACAACAAGTGTTTGTTTATATTTAAGCGACGTGATTTTAGACAGTAATTAAACTCAGGTGTGGGAAAAAGGAGGGATTCGGCCTTTAAAAGAGGCGATGTTTGAAAGTCCAAATAGATTAGCCCAAGTAGCACAATTGAGGTGAAAAAAGAAAAAAGATCGAAGAAATGCGAACAAAGAGATTAGGATTCGGTGGCGGTGTAGATATAATGGATTGCAATGGAGTGAATGAAAAATATCTAATAATCAAGCACGAGCAGGAGGGACAAAACCTGGCAAATTTTTCACCTTTTGGAATACAAAAAGCGCTAGATATGATAACCAAAGGTATCATTAAAACGCAACGCTCGAGAGCTGGAGAACTGCTGGTTCTGGAAAAAATCAGGCAGCGATGGATGCATTACTGAAGGCCACATCTCTGGGGTAATAAATAAAATAAAAGTGACGGAACATTCCATATTAAACAGATCCAAAGGTATCATTTTCTGCCACGACCTAAAAGGTTTAAACTGAGGAGGAAATCAAAGAAGGGCTTAAGGACCAAGGCGTCATAGATGTATATACAATAAAGAAATGGGTGGAAAACAAATTAACGGACACAGCAGCAATTATCCTGACTTTTAATTCACCAGTATTATCGGAATATGTGAGGGCAGGCTTTATACAACTAAGCATTCGGTTGTACATTCCAAATCCGTTGAAGTGCACCGAATGCCACAAATTTGGTCACACCAAAAAGAGATGCACAAGTGATCCTAAGTGCTACAAATGTAGTGAAGCAACACCACACAACCAGCCGTACACTACACTAAAATGCATAAATCGTGGAGAGGCACACACCAGCAACAGTAAGGAATGTCGAGTATATAAACGAGAAGTAGAAATAGGGAAAATTAAAACTGTAGATAGATTAACATTTCCCGAGACGAAAGCCAAATATTTTCTATTATATGCAAACACCACACCAGCTAACCAGACAACATACATATGCAGATACACTAATAACCACCTTTAACCCACCAAACACACCACAAAAGTCGCAAAATAAAGAAAATCAACTAGAACAGACAAAACCACAATCATATCAAAAAACCATTTCAACTTCAAGGCAACAACAGACACAATTAAACCAACCACAACAACAACAGCAACAAAAGGATGAAGTACAACAACAACAGCCGCAACAACCAAAACAACTACTAGAAACGAACACACTACAACAACAAATACAGCAAGTACAACAACAACAAGAAAGATTACAACACAACCGCAATCAAATCAACAAACAACTTCTAATACAGCAATGGACATAGAGACAATCAAAAAAAAAATGAATGAGGCATTCTAATTTAACTCCAAATGAATTAACACTATTTGGAAATGACCATGTAAGTATGATTGATGATGTTTGAGGGAAGGAGAGAGAACGCATTTGCGTTTATAAATGCCCTCTCCTTTCTTCATTTCTTTGAATTGCAGAGCGAATGCTGAGATCCAATGAATGCGTCAAAATTGGCCAGATAAATATTCACAGTATATATGCCAATGGCGATATGTTGCGGGATTATCTGACTAATAACGATGTGAATGTGATGAATTTGTGTGAAACTTCGGAGCGTGAGGGTAAGACGTTTCGGGTGAAAGGATACAATTATCTGTCCAGACCGAGGGCTGATGGCTTCGGCGGGGTGGCGATATTGGCACGTGCCAATATCAGCCTGATCCTTTGTCACATACCGCGTTTCGAGCACATTGAAGTCATCGCAGCCAAAACTCGGAATCTGGACAGAAACTTGTTATTTGTTAGTATCTATGCAACTCCAGTGTTGTCTACGTCTGACAGAGAGAGAAGCCAACGAGGTTTTCAAATTTTGTTTGAATGGGTGGAAGGCAAAAGTGACGTGATTATAGCGGGTGATATGAATGCGCATTCGAGAATATGGGGGAGTGAAATAACTGATGCTAGAGGTAACTGGTTGACCCGCCTCATTCTGGATTCCGATCTCGTAGTCAGAGGGAATGAATACAAGGTGAATGGTTGGTGGAACAATGGAATCCAGTATTGGTATGAAAGGAAACGAATAGCATTGAGGGAGTTCAATAGGTGTATATGTCATGAATGCAGAATAAATTATGGAAGGATGAATGCAAGATTGAAAAAGGCTATCCGTAGAGCGAGCACGAAAAGTTGGCGGGACTATGTATCCAAAATGACACATAGAACCACAACTAAGGATGTATGGGATAAATTTAATAGAGTGAGAGGATATAGAGCGCAAGGCAGAAATGCAGTGTTAGACGACAGAGAGAATGGTGTCTTTTTACAAATGATTACGGACGTACGTAGTAATTTGAGCGATAGGTATGAAGCTTTATTGCCTGATAATGAAAATGAATTTATGAACGATATGTGTAAGAAGTTTGAATGGGAAGAGTTCCGAGGGGTTTTAGAAATATCAAAATCTACTACCCCCGGAACTAACAGAGTGAGTTATAAAATGATTGGTAGATTAGAATTCGAAGCCAAGGCGGCCTTGCTTCGAATTCTCAATCAAGTATGGATGAATACTCAGATACCGGAAAAATGGAAGGAAAGCAGAGTGGTACCTATTCCTAAAAGGGATCGGGATAGGAATCTGGCAACATAAATTACAGGGGAATATGTATGTTGCATGTATTTGTTAAAATTGTGAACGGTATGATGAAAAGTCGTATACTCGTAGATAAATTTGTGAATGAGGGAAACTTGTTGCCGGAAACCACCATTCGGTTTCGTCACAACCACTGCTAATGAATGTGTAGAAAAGTTTGTATGGGAAGTACAAAAGGAAAATAAGTATGTTGTGGCGGTATTTTTGGATATAGAAAGGGCATATGATTACGTGGTTCCAGGGAGACTTTATCAAGTCCTTATGGACTTGGGGTTTCCTTGGAAAATTTGCAAATGAGTGTATGAGTTCATGAATGAGAGAAAGTTAGATTTATGTGGTAGAGGGTATAGGTTGGAAGGAGCGGTGACTGTGGGTCTCCCCCAATGCAGTGAAATCTCTCCGGCTCTCTTCAACCTGTACACGGGCTCGATACATAGGTGTAACCCCTCGGGCAAAGTCATTTTGCAATTTGCAGATGACTTTGTCCTGGTGGGCAAGGGGAGGACCATCGAGGAGGCCTTGAGTCGGGCTCAAGAATGCGTGAATCAGGTAACCGAATGTTTGAGTGAATTGAATTTGAGGGTAAATTCGAGTAAATGTTGTAGTATGGCTTTTAGAACGAATCGGATGGTTGATGTGCGAATATATAATGAGAGAATAGAGTGTGTGAAATTGACTAGGAATTTGGGAATCTGGATTGACAGAAGAATGAGTTTCAAAGTGCATATAGAAAAATTGGCCGATAGTTGTAAGAGTAGATTGAACGTGATTAAAAGGGTGAGCAAACCGAAATGGGGAGCTCATCCGGGTGTGACTGATATGTTACGAAAGACGCTAGTGTCAACTAAGCGTATGGAATGAGTATATATGGTGATGGGTCCAAGGTTGGGCTTAAAAAGTTGATGCTTGTGGAGAATGCGTGTGCTAGAGTGGTACTGGGAGCGATCAATTCGACACCAATACACACTCTGTGGTCTGAATTGGGTGATTCGCCTCTCAATTATAAGAGGGAATGGATCACCGTGCGAGAGACTGTGCGAATGTTAACTATAGCCCTTATAAGGACAAAAAATTGGTGAATGAAATTGCAAAGAGGGACGGTTTACAAAAAGACAACAAGATCACTGGTAACCTTGAAAAATATTAACATATTCTCCAACATTCGTCCGGCAAATCCGAAAGTTGAGGATGTAAATTAATATGAATTCATGGATGCCAGAGACGTACTTCGCATGTTTCAGGTGAATCTGTGGAGAAAATGGGAGAGAGGGTTTGTTGAAAAATGTCAGGTGAAAGGTAAGAAGTTCTTTAAGTTGGTTAGGTCTCCTTTGAGGCAACCGTTCTTTAAGGTGCTCAAAGGAGGTACTAGAATGTTACGAACTATGGAACGAGTGAGATTGAATCATTTAAATTCGAAAGAATGTTTGAAGAAATGCAATTTGGTTGTGTGTGAATTATGTGAAAGCTGTTTAGTTGTGGAGGACATCGAATATTTGATTCTGAAATGCTCTGCATTTAACCAGAGCAGACAAATGTTCGATGATCTATTGAGTGCAAGTAGTTTGTCTGAATTATTACGAATGGGAATGAACGTATATAAGAATGTTTATGAATTTATTAGAACAAATCAGATAGAAGTGTGAAAGGGGATCGATGTGTGCTAGGTATATGAATAGAAATTAAAATTAAATTATTATGGTAAAAAATGTAAAAAATTAAATTTGTAAATTTTGAAACGGGCCATATGGCTCTAAATTTTTGGAGCTAGTGCCAAATAAGAAAAAAAAAAACAATTTATAACAGGTTGACCATACGTATACGCTGCAGATTGATATGATGACAAATGTATTACGGTTTTATGTGATGGCTCCACAATATTCCGCTCTTAGTGAAAACGTGCGGGTACTCTTCTTCCTGTTCTTATAGTTTTGATTGGTGATGGTACAGATGTCGTTGTTTTTTCTGATGGAGTAACAGGTGTTATTCCTGAATGATCGAAAATTGTTATCACGTAATACGTATTTGCACACGACCCGTAGTCCCTACAAGGTCAATGACACCAAGTTTGACCAGTCGTCGTTTTGATGATATTTAATGGCATGTTTTTAAAGTCCGGTGCTAACGTCCAATTATTCCGTTGGCTTGCGGATGGTATGGTGTGGTTCTCAAATGTTTAAGCCTAGAATTTCGCTCAGCTCTCTGAACACTTGCGATTCAAAATGGCGTGCCAAATCCCATGTAATTTTTATTGGAACTCCGAAATGTTGAATCCATCCTATGATAAGATGTCTATCGACAGATTCTGCTGTAATATCCTCCATCGGAATTGCAGTGCGCCATCTATTTAATCTATCGATGACTGTTAAACAGTATCGATTTCCAGCTGAAGGTGGCACGGGTCCAATAATATCAATGTTGATGTGTTCAAATCGCGAATTTGGATGAGTATACTTCGAAATCGGGAATTTGTTTTGCCGTAATATTTTTGTTAGTTGACATTGTATACATTTCTTTACGAATGTTTGATAATCTTTGTTAATCGATGGCCACCCAAATCGATCGTAAACTAATTACTGTATGCCGCGAACGCTAGGGTGAGTAAGTTCATGCACTTTACGGATAATTGGCTGTCGGTACTTCGACGGAACGAATGGTCGAACTGGTTTTTGTGAAATGTCAAAATTTATTTTTGTTTCCAAATTTGGTATGGCTAACCGACCTAACGATAATGAAATGTTCGTCGCAATTTCCGTTCAATATTGACAGCAATTCCGGATCTCGTTGCTGTGCCGCTGCCAAGTTTTCGAAATTTACTTCGCCCGTTAAATGTACCGAACTTATGCTGGATAACAAATCGGCGACATTATTCTCCGAGCCAGCAATGTGACAGATGTCGGTGGTAAATTGCCCGATAAATCGAGTTGTCTGATTTATCGCGGTGTTGACGGTTCTTTTTTTGCTTAAAAGTGAAGATAAGTAATTAACCCACCTACTTCACCTACTCATACAACTACAGTATACCACCTGCACATTGCAAGGCTCCACATGTCAACCTGTACATTGGACATGGAAGGTGGGTCGGCGCGTGACACGGAATTCTGCACTCCATCAGAGGGTCTTAGTTGTATTTATTAGCATCACCGATCGTAATCGATGATGAAAATTCGATTTGCATCTAGCCTCTGATGGGATTTGAACCCAGCACCTCCCGGTCCAAGTGCCGAAGCTTTAACCACTGCACCACTTGTCCGGTTGTTTTCCTTCTAACAAATGCCGGAAATATTTTCTACAGGCTTCAATACGAAGATCAAAATTTTTAAGAACTCGCTCACACATTACAACATTAAGTTCATAAATTTCTTTACTGTTCAAGAAACCCCAAAGAAAATAATCTAATGGCGTTAAATCGCATGACCTAGGTGGCCAGTTTATGTCACCATTACGAGATTTTAATAAACCTGAAACCTTAGACCGCAATAACTGGATGTTTTCACATGTTGTGTGACTCGCAGCTCCATCCTGTTGAAAATGACGATACTTTGTGTCTATTTGTTCAAGTTGACGCCACAAAATATCTTGAATCATTTGTCTATAGCGCTCTCCGTTGGTAGTAACAGCTCTTTCATTTGCACCTTCGAAGAAAAATAGACCAATGATTCCGCCAGCCCAAAAACCACCCAAACAGTACATTTTTGTGGATGTAATGATTTTTCTGAAATTATACGAGGATTTTCTTCTCCCCAGATATGACAATTTTGTTTGTTGACGAAACCATCCAGCAACCACTAAAGATGATTTTGTGT
Source organism: Nephrotoma guestfalica (assembly GCA_963691935.1). NCBI lineage: Eukaryota > Metazoa > Arthropoda > Insecta > Diptera > Tipulidae > Nephrotoma > Nephrotoma guestfalica. Next base: position 136,744,164 of record OY829913.1, on the reverse strand, counting down.
GAAATACCAGCACCATATTCTAACAACCATTTGACGAAAGTTCTGCGTTGATAATGATCTGTTTGTTTTAATTTTTGTGTTAATTGAATTTTGTAAGGATGCAAATGAAGATCCTTGTGTAAAATTCGCTAAACAGTCGATGGATGAATGCCTAATTCCTGAGAACGTCGTGGTATTGATGTTGCAATGTTCTCACAAAAACGTCCACTTTTTGGTCTGCCACACCTATACCGATCCTCGACAGAACCAGTCTCTTTAAATTTTTTCACTAACCTTTGAATTGTTGATTAATTTGGACAATTATTTACACCAAAAAAATCACGAATTTCACGATACGTATTTTTTAAAGATCGATGATTTTCATAATATGTTTGAATAAGTTTAATGCGTTCTTCTAGCGTCCAAGTATCCATCGTTAAAATTGCACATCTGTCTACTTCACAAATGTCAAAGATGGCATAAAAAAAAGGTTGCGTTTAGAAATTATTTACTACTCACATCTAGGCAGGCTTTTGAAAGACCCTTTATGACGCATTTGCTTAGTATCAGGTAATTTCTTCGACACTTAATAAACACATTATATTAAACACTTGTTTTATTATTTCGCAAAGAAATTTTTTGAATATTTTATTTAAAAATTTGCCCAAAAAGTTTAAAAAATTATACTCGATCGATTTCGACTTGTTAGGTCATCATCAGGACTATCTACTGATTACTGATTTGTAAAAATAAAAATTTAGTTATATATCGTAGAAATAAGCAAAAAAGTAATAAAAGAAGGAGGGCGTAAAAAATAGGCCATAAAAATTAATCTATTGTCGTTCCAACAATCTGTTGTTTACACGTAAAAATTACTAATAAAAAAGGGGGTGGAATAGCATGTAAGCGAATTAGTCATCGGCTGAGTAACAAAATTCAAGGTATATTGAAGTACATTTAATTACTCGACGTATTAGTCATATTATTAAGAGAGTGAGAATAGAACAGAGCGGGATCCGTAATAGGTGAGAAACGGATTTATCTCTGTTTGTTAAGGATGTTTAGTTAAGGAATATGGATTTTTGAATTTCGTAAGATTCTAAGGTATCTAAACGTTTAGGGTTGTATATGAAATATGTCTAAATTGTTTAAGCTAGCTGTTTGATTTTCTAAAGTTAAATGATTATGGAATGTTGATTGATTGCAACCAGATAAATGTTCTTTAGCTCTAACTCCAAAGTTGCGCCCAGTCTGTCCAATATAGGAGAAACTACAATCATTGCAATTAACCCTATAAACACCAGACTTGGAGAGGCGATCAACTCTAGGTTTATTGTTAAAAACCATTTTCTTTATTGTTTTATTATTATAAAAAGCAAAACTAATATTGGTATAATCGGAAACGATGTTGCTAATCCGTTGGCTAGTTTTTATATATATAGGGTGGGCCAAATAATTTTTTTTTAAAATGCACTAAAACAAAAAGTTCTCAATATTTTTTCAAATTTATTTTTTCATTGTAAAGAACAATCCTTCCGATTAATTATGGAATACTATTTCATTCATATGACTGCCTCGGCGGGCCTTGATGTACCCCATACGGTCGGTCCAATTTTTGAGCAAATTTTCGATGGTATGCGGCATTATGTCTTCAATGGCAATGCGAATATTGTTCTTGAGAGCGTCAATCGTTGCTGGTTTATCGGCGTAACACTTATCTTTGACGGCACCCCAAAGATAATAGTCCAACGGTGTCAAATCACAGCTCCGAGGCAGCCAAATCACATCAGCATTTTTACTGATAATTCGATCTTCGAAGACAGTGCGCAAAAGATCAATTGAAACGTGTGCTGTGTGGCACGGAGCGCCGTCTTCTTGAAACCAAATGCTGTCTAGGTCCTCCTCTTCAAGTGCCGGGAACAAAAAATCGCTTATCATGGCGCGGTAGTGCTCACCATTAACAGAAACGACGGCTCCTTGCTCATTTTCAAAGAAAAATGGAACAATGATGACACTGGACCAAAATCAGCACCAAACATTCACTCGTTGAGGATGCATCGGCTTCTCTACGATCACGTGCGGGTTCGCCGTGCCCCAAATGCGACAGTTCTGCTTGTTTATATAGCCGCCAAGATGGAAATGCACCTCATTCGAAAAGATGATTTTTTTGTCAAAATCGGCATCTTCTTCAAGAAGATCGCAAACCCACTCAGCGAACCGAAAACGCAATGGGTGGTCCCTTTGCTTCAATTCCTGAACCAATTGAACTTTATACGGTGTTATACCAAGGTCTTTATGCAGAATTTGTCGCAATGTTGTGCGTGAAATGTTCAATTCTTGAGCACGATGATGAATTGACGTTCCCGGCGACTCACGCACATTCTCGGCTACAGCATCAGCATTTTCGAGTGTACGCTTGGTTGGCTGCTTGGTTCGTGTTGGTTTATTAATTAGCAAGCCTGTTTCTTTAACTTTATTCACAAAATAACCCACATATGGAGCACCCGGCACTTCGTTTCTTCCGAAAACCGCACGCAATTTTCGCACACATTCTGCAACACTACCATGATTTTCGAAGTAATGTTTCAATATTTCCCAGCGTTGTTCAAGTGAATACACAACCATTTTCGTTCAGCGAAAGGATAAAACTAACTTTCTGTCAAATCAGAAGTGACATAACCCTTACCATACTCAAAATAACCGCTAGTTATAAAAAAAGTTAGATGGCTCATCCTGTATACTCTAAGCGACGCCAATTTTCCTTCGTTGGATTATCCAGTGGATAAATACCTGATAGAGCTTTACGCTTTTGCTTTTTATTTAATAAATTTAATATAGTCTTAGTTGCATATCCGTTATTCATTGCTATTTGTAGAATTATATTAAGGTCTATGTCATAATTTGAATTTGTCAAAGGTATCTTTATTAGCCTATCTATAAGTGAGTGGAAAGCTGACATTTTAATATTATGGGAATGGTTTGAAGAACTAGGGTTACTAGCATCTGTATACGTGGGTTTCCGATAAATTTTAAAGTCTAAAGACGAATTAATCCTGGCTTGTTATACCTAGAAAATTAATACATTTATTTTCTTCCCTTTCCAACGTAAAATCAATGGTGGGATATTGAGAATTTAACCAAGTTGAGACAGCGCACGCATTGCTCTATCACAATGGTACAATATTTGTTCGCCATTCAATGGTACAATATTTTATCCTTGTCGATCGTTCTGCTGCTATAAAACAAATAATTATCGATTGTCGATATTAAAGATAAATATTGTTGGTCATGATGGAGAAGAAAATATTTTGTTTGGGATGGTTGAACGGTTTTTTTTGGAGTCAGTCGGTATAGAACTCTCAAATGTGCGGTACAAAAGTATTTTACTAAAAAGAAAAAAAAATAATAGATGGTTTTTAAAAATGATTAAAAATCATTTGTGTGATTAGTTAAAAATATAATGCGTTTCGATTATAAATAAATGATATCAAAAATATGCATAATTAAATTTTCTTTAAAATAAAACATCTTATTTATTTATTTTTTCAACATTCGTAACGAAAAAACATTATTGGCGTATTTGTGATATCTGCGCTTGAAATATTGAAATATATATCAGAAATTTTTTTTTGATCAGTGTAAATCAAAAGAACAACATATTAAATTATAATAAGCGAATTAAATTCGAAATTAAAAGAGTGTCTTGCAAATTAAAGTGTGTGCAAATTTAAATTTAAAGACGTTTATCAAATTCCGTTCAATAAATATAAAATAATAAACGAAACCAATAATAAGTTATATTACGAATTCTAAAACCGATTCGCCAATATTAAATAATAAATAATAAAATTAATACTAATAGAAACAAAAAAATAATTAATACTAGGTGCTTTAAACTGTTCAAGTGTACACCAATTACCTGTAAGTGCATATACTTACGCAAACTCAAATAATACTGAGGGCAAAAAATAGTAACTTTGTTCATAATTTTAAAATTCTTTATTTATTTCTCCAAATCTATTTCGTCCCTCTCAAAGTAATCCCCCGGCCTCAATACACTTGTGCCAACGTTTTTTCCAATCCTCGAAACAGTTGTAAAGTCAATTTCCGGAATAGCCTCCAATGTGCGTAGCGATTCACGTTTAATGTCTTCAATTGACTCAAAACGGTTTCCCCGGAGCGGTTGTTTGAGTTTGCTGAACAGCCAGAAGTCACACGGAGCTAAATCAGGCGAATACGGTGGTTGCGGAACGATATGGGTGGAATTTTTGGCGAAAAAATTACGTAAAACTAATGCAGTATGAGAAGGTGCATTCTCGTGGTGCAAAAACCAAGAGTTGTCGACCCATAATTCCGGCCTCTTTTTACGAATAGCTTCGCGCAAACGACGCATAACACTCAAATAGTATTCCTTGTTGACAGTTTGGCCGGTCGGAAGGAATTCGGAGTGCACCACACTTCGATAATCGAAGAAAACTGTCAACATCACCTTGATTTTTGACTTGCTTTGACGTGGGTTTTTTCGGCTTCGGCTCACCTTTGGCACGATATTCGGCCGATTGATTGTCTGTTTCCGGGTCGTAAGCATAGATTCAAGACTCATCGGCATCGCCAGTTATAATACGTTTCATGACATCCTGGTAGTCGGAAAGCATTGTTTCACAGACGTCAACTCGACACTGTTTTTCCAAAAAATTGAAAGATTTTGGAACCAATCGTGCTTTCACTTTTCTTAGGCCTAAATGATCTTTCAAAATGGTTTTCACTGATCCTTCCGATATCTCAACGATGTCAGTAAGGTCTCTGACTGTTAATCGTCGATTCTCGAGCACCAATTCCTTGATTTTATTAACGTGTTGATCATCAGTTGATGTTGATGGCCGTCCTGATGGTTCGTCGTCAACACGTTCTCGACCCTCTTTGAACAATTTGTACCAATCAAAAACACTTGCTCGCGACATACAATTATCACCGAAGGCCTTTTGCAACATTCTGAACGTTTCGGCACCACAAAATTGATTCCGCACACAAAATTTAATGGAACTTCTTTGGTGAATAATTTCACTCATTGTAAAAATCGCCGAATGCACTTGTTGTACTTCAGAAAGACAAGCGTATACTAAACACTAATGATTATTTTGATGTGACATTTGGCACAGATGTCACTGACAGTCATACCAACATAGAAAAAAATATTTCGGCGAATGGTTTTCCGCGCGAATTTTAAATTATAATGTCTTACTACTTTTTGCCCACAGTAGTATGTAAAAATTTAATGATTTTAATTATATAAATTGAAATTTTGGTATTACAATCGAAAAATTCATAATAGTAATTTTCAAAGTAATCGGTATTGTCTAAAAACACTATCGAGGTGGAATCTACAGCAACCCATTTTTAAGCTCCTGTATCCAAGAAAAACGTGCACTGCCGTTGTGCTAATACACCATTAACAACTAAATTTTTGCTCTCTTTCCCAAAGTGTGCGATTTTGACGGTGTCCTTTCGCCCTTCGAAACTATTTTAAATATAGTTTTCTGGATCCACGCAGATGAAATGAGAAATGTATTTTCTCGCCTCGTCTCGCTCAGTGTCCTGATCTTCTCTTTTATCCGATCAATATCCAACCTTATGAAACATATTTTAAAGCCAATGCCATTTCTTCATTTATGATTTTGTCTGTCATATTTATTCTCAAGTGAACTTTCAGATGGTCGTGTTTGACTTCACCGTTGTTCGCTCAACACATCTGCAGGAGCATTTTGTTAAGCCTGATCCACGAATTTTGTCACTTACCTTTCTAGGTGTTGCAGTCTCTGTTCAACTGGATTTTGAAAATAAAATATGGTAAGTTCCCAACCTGTAACACTTATGGCATTTGCAACAGATTCTTAATTTGTTTTGTTAAGCATTTTTCACAATTTAGCTTTAGTCACTTAGTTTCACTGTTTGTCTTTTGTATACACAAACTTGAAGTTTTAAACCGACTCTGCATTACAATTTACTCGCGCTTACACTGTTTGTGGTCATCTATCGATATTTAGATGTCGCAATTATAAACCGTCGTGGGATTTAATATGATTTTCGATTACGTTTCTTTTTTACAATATCGACTAACGCTGAATTACGATAACGCCGAAAATCACTATTATGAAATTTCGAATATATCGAAAATCTCATTAAAATTTTGATAAATTTATATACCTAATTAAAATCACTACAGTTATATATATAAATTTATAGATCCAACATTTAATATTATAATATAATTTTATGTATTCGCAACGCTATTCAGCACCTTGAAAAACGCTATCGAAAAGTTAATAATTGCGCATTTACGATAGTATTGAATAAAAAAAGCTATATACATTTTTTTATAGGCATGTGTTGTTGTATTTAACTAACTGACTAATGCCGATGTTTACAATTGCTTTTGTTTTCCAGTATTCCACTCCACCTGAAATGCCATTGATGACTGTAAAAGTACGACAAGGAATAGTGACTCGAAAAGGTCGTAAAATTGATTACTTTATTATTCGACAATCGCATTTTTAGTTCATAGAAATCTTATACATCAATTTTCAAATTCCAATTTTTATATCTGACCACCTCAGTTCAAAAAAGATCCACTACGTGGACTCCAAGTAGTCAATTGTAAAATCCAATCATTATTAAAGTGGAACTGTAGCCGGTAACATCATCACATATTTACATTAGTAGTCGCCTAATTAAATTATGTGTACATCTTAACCAGTCGACCACCAGGTGGTTATAATCTTAGTCCATTAAATTCTGTGTAGCGAAAGGGTTGAGTATTTTCTGCCTTCAGACAACACATCTGCCTCAATTCATTTTGCGGCTGTCTTGATTATTATTCCATAGTTATTGTTATTCTAAAGCGATATTAAGAGTAAGTAAAAATAAAGAAAATGTACAAAAAATTACCTAACATCCTCAATTGATGATATCGAGTAGTTGAAGAATTAAGATCATCAATTATTTTCTGGGATTAGCAATACGCTAGCAGTTTAAGTATAAATTGTCTAAGATTATTTTCTAAATGGTCTAGGATTTTCTCAATTTAAACTCTCATAAATTAACAAAATTATGCCCAACAATATTAATTTATTTATTAAATAGACCTGCTCAATAATAAAAAAATAAAATAAATAAAAGTGATACCTATTAAAATAATACATTACTAAATTCAACTATTGTTTAATTAACTAAAATTTAATTAATAATCAGCAACGTATTATGAAAATTTTGGACCATAATTTTTTTATATAATTCCGTATGGATGACTAATACTAACTTATTATTTGAGATTTAAAATCCCAATTGAATTGAATTAATTACTATAAAAAAAATTTATATAAAGTTATAATTTTGAATTGCGATCCTTCAAATTTTTTGTACTATTGTTCTTTCTCTTCCATTGATTCAACTGACGAAGCATTTGATACTGCACATTTTTCACGCTCCTTTTGCAGATCCAGTTCAGCGACATAGCATTCATTTTGATCGTTGCGGCGTTCCAATTCTATTTGTTGTATTTTTAAGAATTCTGATTGCGTATTACGTGCACCCACTAAGAATATATTTGTCTGAAAAATATGCAAAGTAATATTAATAATCAGGGAATAATTAGTTGGATTCAGGATAAATATGTGATGTGAAACTATGATTATATTAAATGTATTTCTAAATTGCTCAGTTAGCTGATTACAACCAGATAAAACGGTATGTATTCAAAATGATCGATTATTTGATGACATTTTAAATAGTAGTTTTGAATTTAAATATCGACATTTTATGGTTGTGCGTGCGGGGTTGTATTCTTTTTGATAAGAGAATGCTAATTTGTGAACATGCTAGTGTTCAAATTTGCAAGCTAGGATAATTCATTCATGCCAGTACTTTTAAGATGTTAATTTTTATTTAAGCCAATTTACGCTAAAAATTATTTGATGAGGAAATTTTGCTTAACGTATATCGCCAGAAAAAGCTGCAAGCAAATTTAAATGTAAATTTGATTGTGTTATTATCGATTATCAGCATCATGACACAAGTATGAACATTACTAGCCACAAGATTTTGTTGTCAAATTTCACAATGATTTATTTAAACTACGGCTATTTACTTAAGTATTAAGTTTTGCGGTTAATACAGATTTCCAGCCGCAGACAATTAATTCGTTTTTCCAATTTTTATCAAATTCAATATACATGTAGCTAGCTAAGGAAAATTAACCCATTTCTTTGGAACTCTGTGCATATCAGTCTATTTAACTGGATTTATTTGTATTCTCTTTGGTAAAAACTAAAATATAGGCACCCAAGGCTGTGGACAATACAAGGGTGGCGCGAGATTAAATGAACAATAATTTCTTAGTACTCTGGTTTTCCATAGGAAAAGGTAATATTTAAAGACTATTTGTGCTAAAATATTTCTTTTTCTTGGCTTATAATAGAAATAGAATTTTTTTACTACCAAAGCTTTGTTTTTGAAAGTTATTGCAAGTCTAAATCTGGCTTTTTCCATTGAAATTTATTTATATTCGTTGCTATTGACGGAAAATAGACATCCTTCATCCAGGTGAACATTTATATGGAGACAATAGAAAGGTTTTTTGCTTGTATGTCTTGCCTAAAATGCTATTCGCTCTCGAATTATTACAAAATTCGATTTGCGCGTAAATTTAGCTTTTTTGTTGTAGTGTTGTGTTTAGGACTATATTCCGTGGGAAGGCAATTTGATAACTTTTTTTAAAAAGGTTTTATTTTTACAACCAGATAAAGTAAATAGGTTCACTAACCATGTTAAACCACGGTTAGTAATCCCAAATATCCGATTCTGGCTTTCTTTGAATTCAAGTGTAAACAAAAGGAATGAGAGAAAAGAACATTGTAATCCCAAAAAATGCTATATTGTTTGAGGGTTACTTCTGGTTAAGTTATTTTATTCTGTGAACAGTTGCTTTTCAATTTTTTATCCATAACTTCAATATGCAGTAAAAATAATTGATACAAAAATGTTACGAACATATTACTCCTCCTGATTCCCCATTCCCCTGGCAAGCCTGAACTTTATGCGAACGCGTATATTTTTGTTACCTTCATAAAAATGGGTCCCAAAACCCTATTTAAATCGGACGATGCACATGGTCCCTTAGAATTGGATACTAATTTTACAAAACTAATAATTCAAAATCATTCTTGTTACATGTTACATTTACATTTGTGGCTAGTAAAAATGTCTAAAATTAAAAAAATTACCTTATTCTGGTCATAATATTATTCGTTACTTGAGCTCATTGTTGTAAAACGAAACTAAGATAGTTTTTATTTAATTCAATATCGTTTCGAACACATTTAGAAATTTAGTAGTAGAATTTTATTTGAAATATAATTAAAATAAATAAAGTTAAAAGTTTTAATCTTCTGAAATTTATTAATAAATTATTTTTAATTATTATTGCGGACATGATAAGCATTTTCGAATTTATTAAAAAATTTGTTTATGTCCAAAAAACCTTATATTGGGCTTCAACCAATAGTTTTTACATTTAAGAACCTGCCTTTCGACAAAACTCGCTTCTGCAGGAACAACGCATCAATACAACTACACATATCTACGAACGACTTTTAAGAACAGATTTGGCATTTATAAATTAATTACAGCATATTTTTGACTTAAATTAATGAGATAATATGTAAAATATCTCAAATAAGTAGCCAAAATAATAAATTTGCAATTATTTAATGATTTTAAGTGAAAAATAATCATTTTTTTTATTTAGTCGTTTCTAGAAACGATTTTTGCTGGAGCAAAAATTACTATTTATGGGCCAAGGAAAGTGGAAGATGATATTGCTGCATGACAACGCTCGTTCATATACAGCAAAATCAACCCAAGAACTCATCTTCTCCTTAGGCAGGGAAGTTTTACAGCATGCGGCGTATTATTCAGACTTGGCCCTCTCTGATTACCACTTATTCAGATCCATGTCATGATATTTAAAAGACCAGCGGTTCACGAAAATTGAAGAAGTGCAAAAATGACTCGATGACTATTTTGTTTCGAAACCACCAAGTTTCTATGGCGAAGGCATTCATCATCTACCTGATAAATGGCAAAATACCATAGATAGTAATGGCAAATATTTCCATAATTAGCCTTTGTAATAATTATATTTTCAATAAATTTGAATGTGAGTAAAAAAAAGCAGAGTTTCTACTTGCATACCTAATAAATGTTCTATACTTTTCATTTTGCAGAAGAAAATTGTTGGTCGCTTGTAAACGGGCTATTAGGAATCGTGACTTATGGTCTAATTCTTATATGTACTAAAATGCTATTCCTAAAATGGAACCGGCTCTATAAACGGAAGTTTTGTTCTGTAACTTTGCAGCACCAATTTTGATGACGTAAAGTTACACATCAAGATTTCGATAGCGAATAACTCGGAAAAATTGTCATTTTCTCAAACGGTTTTTTCGCCTATTTACATTGTTACCAATAGCACTTGGTACAGAGCCAACAAAAGTTGAAGTTAATGCAAATTGTAGTTTTTGAGCATTTAGATAAAATTTATTTGTTTAAGATTTATTATTCACGCCTAGATGTTGATAATACAATAAATACACGTACAGTCGAAACAAATACTTTAATTTCCAATGTACACAGTAAAAATATTGTTCTTAATGTATACAAATCAATGTCGCCAACTGTACTAATATGTTGTTTGACAACTGTACAATACATTCATTCACACATTATTTTTGTTTACTTCTTAATTAACATAAAATTCAATATTTTTATAATACACAAGCATAACAAATTTTATTTATAACGCGAGTTTATGTCAATATTCGAGTGCCACGGCGAAAATTCTACAATTTGTGAATAACATTTTTTAGAACACTGCATCTTTTTTTCTGTAAGCAATTTCTATAAAGTTGCAGCTATAGAATTTTTACATTTTCAGAATCGGGCCGTTAGTTTTGTTGATATCCGTTATCAAAAATGTCTGTTAGTCTGTCTGTCAGAAAAATTGTATTGGTTTTCATTTAGCGGATATGAAAATTTTGTCATGTACAAATAGAAAAAATAAAATCTACAATGGTTAAAATGTATATTTTTTCATTTTTAATAAAAGTGTATAAATATAAATTTATTAATTTTCGATGTCAAATTTGTATTCAATTTAAAATTGCTACTGGCTGAATGTTGAATTAGAAAAAAATTTTATGGATTCGTGTTTTTATTAATTTATAATATTTTATAAGTGATTATTAGAAAAATCTGTGTTTTGTTTTGCTGATTTTTATGCTTCTTAATGTTATTTTATGGCTCACAAAATGACAAGGCACGAGCTAAAATTTTATCAACAAAAAATGGTGTATTTAGGACAAGCTTCAATCAATATCGACATTCACAATAAGAAATTTAGCTGTCGACGAGAAATCTTTATCCACACGGCAACTACAATAAAGATAAAGATCTAGATTACAAATATTTCTACGATCGACAAACCTGAATTTAATTAGCAAAATGCTTCTATCAGTAATCGAATGAACTAACCATCAATTTACTTAGTCACCAATTTAGACAAAAAAAACTACATAATACGCATAGCATTAGGGACGTTTAAAAATGTAATCGACAAACCAAAAACAACGTTGTAATATATTTTGGTTGTTTTTTGAGGTATGGGTTCTCAATTAAGCATTGGACCAAAAGGATGCGCCTATTACTTAGTAATAGGTTGCGTTCACTACAAACAATTGTCGATGTGGTATAGTGTTCGTAATATCAAAGAGACATCGGTGTGAGTCGAAGTAACTTTAAAACTCAGTAAACGACATGTACGCCATCTTGTGTGTCAATTTTAAACTTTCGTAACATATTTCACAATAATTTGGCTATTATGTCTTTATATTATAATAATATTATTAAGTTTATAATAATAGTAAATACTAATAGTTTAGCTTTTTTCGATTTTCAGTATTTTTAGTATATTGCATTTTAACCATTTTACTGTGACGAACATGACCTAATATCAATCGACAACACTCGCGACTGTGATTAAAAAATGCTACTTTGAGTCGACCACAACCTTGCAGTGAACGCCAAGTTGTCACAATACTGTCCTTCTTTGATGCTAAGTGAATGAACGAAATTGTCGAAAAATGTAACTTTTAGTAACATTTAGTTATGCAGTGAATCATGGAAACAAATGATAGCGGAACGAACACGCCACAAATCAAAAGAACTGGAACTAATAGGTTTTGGATCTGAGAGACTTTGAACACACTTTGTCCGTTTTGGATTCTGTAGACAAGATAAGTTAGGTTTCAATTCTGTTTTAGCAAAAATTTTTGCACTAAAACTGAATTCTGTATATGCTTACAGAGGTTCTAAAAATGCGTATAAAATATTTCAAGATCAAATAATTTGAATTTCAAGTCTTACATCCAGATTAACTCTGTCTTTCTTCAATCAGGGTTAAATATCTTAAAAATACTTTACAACATTTTAAGATGTGAACGGGGCCCTATTTTACAATGTGTAAAAACTTATTTTACAAAGCCGTTCATTTTCTTTGGCGCTAAATTTTCAGATCAATTCGATTCTTTCGCGCTCCGCTGTAACGATTTCGAATGTCATCGTTACAAGTTTCTGATTTATTTTTTTGAATTTGTATATTTGTATGTAAACCGCCTGCAGTACGTTTTGTGTATGTTAGCAAACTTTCCCTAAATGTTGACTCCGATATTGTGATGTGCGAATCGGTAATTGAAAGTTATCGTCAAGGAAAAATATCGATCGATCGATAATATAAGTCAGTTGATTTTGAAAAAAATATCGAGTGTCGATAAAGCAGTGGAAAGAATGATTTAGCAAAAATAAATTTTTCGGGTTTTTTTTTTTTTTGTTTTTTTCGCGATTTTTTTTTTGCGAGGATGAAAAAGAAAAATTTTGGTTGGAGGTAGTTAAGTTTGAGATTTGAGTTTGTGCACAATTAGAAAATTATAAAATTATTTTGAGTAAAAATCAGAAAAATACTGTGAGAAAGAAAAAAATTAAAGTTAAGTTAAGTGAGTTAAAGTTAATCTGTATGGTGTAATAAAAACAAAAAAAAAAAATTTTACATGTTAAGCAAAAAGATTAAAAGACAAAAAGATTCTTTTGTGAACAATGATAATAGAAAAGTGAATAAAAAAAAGGAACTCAGTTTTGTGATCAATGAACGGACAAAATATTTTTTTTTTGGTGTAATTTGATCGATGGTGTGATGCCATACTAATAAAAATAAAAATTAAAAAAAAAAAATTATTTACTGATTAATTTTAAGAGACGCTCAAGCCAAACTTGGTGGGTAAACTACATAAGGTCAATGGTGTTTAATGCGGTTAGCCTAATCGATGTTAAATAATAGATATAAATTATAAAAATCTTATTATTTAATGGTGCACGTTGATTAAACTTGTAACCAATCGCATTACCAACATAATAATACGGTATATATAAGTATATAATAATAATTATGTAATTATATATTATATATAATTTGTAATAATATAATATGTGAGATAATAGAAATTATATAAAAATAATAGCAATAAAAAAAATATTAATTAAGAAAAAAAAAACCAAATCAAACTTAATATTGAAATAATAATAAATTAATAATTAATAATAATAAAAAAATAACCCGCAAAACATAACGATATCCAGTAACATCCTCATTCAACACATCTTCGATTTTGAGAATCATCTTGCAACAACACCAACAATCAACACCGTAAGAATTTTCTGTATAATTTTTTTTTTCACAAAAACAAAATATTTTTCTTTATTTTAATAATTCATTGGTATTTAATTTGGTGGCGGGTAGTTAAAACTTTTAATATAAGTTAGTTAGGATAGTAGATATAGCTAGGTAGGTAGTTTTTATTTCTCACAATTGTATTTTATTTTCATTTTTTTTTGTTATTGCCGTAATAAATTTTATTAATACTTTAGTTAAAATTCAATATTTTATGTCGTTATTAATTCGCACAGAAAAATGAGATCAATGTAAAATAGTAAATTGAGGATGAACTAGGGTGAGTGTTAAGGTCGGTATATAGGTAATTAGCATTTCCTATAGCGGTTAACCCTGACTTACTCATACTCTTATACCCACCCTACTCCCTGACGCTTAGCCGCGCAACAACCGCTTGAGTCCCTGAGTAGGTCAAAAATCTATAGCCTGGCATGTGGTGGACGGTATTTATTTATTTTTTTTTTCCGGTCTCCTTCATTTGTTTGCCTTTACTAGAATTTTCCTTTCATTTTATTATTTATATTTTTTTTTTTTGTTGTTGTTTGAATTGAATTTTTTCTTTTTTTTTTTTTTTTTTTTCAACCCAACAAATACCCTCCATTGCATGCTAAATGCTACACCGCAAACAAAATTTCAATTAGGTAATGCTGTTTTCAATTTAATCCTTTCAACTTTCTGCCTTTCCGATCAATTCCGCTTAAATTAGACTATTGTCAAATAAAGTGTGATCAAATAAGAGCTATATATTTTAAATTTCAAATAAAAATAAAATGATTATTTATTTTAGACCTGCACTATAAACCTGCACTTATTTCACCAATAACACGAATAATGCTGCTTTTAAGGTCGTTGAGTGTTTGTGGTTTATTGCAATAAACCAATGATCGAACATAACCTCAAAGAGAAAAGCCCAATGGAGTTATATCGCATGATCAGCAAGTTTACATAGGAATTTTTGGTTACACGGCCATTAAACTCTTCTCTCAATAAATTGATTACGTCATGCGATGTATGGCATGTTGCATCACCTTGTTGACACCACATATCGTTCAAATTGAAATCATTGACTTCATGCCACAAAAACCAGTAATCATGTGTTTGTTGCGTTCTCCATTGACAGTAACTACAATACCATCTTCATTAAAAAAAATATGGTTTAATTACATCTCCACACTATAAACCACAAGAAACTGTTATTTTTTGTGGGTGTAAACGTTTTCATAAACAGCATGTGGGTTTTTACCACTCCAAATGCGACAATTGTGTTTATTTATGGAGTTATTTAACCAGAAATGAGTTCAATTATGAGACTTTTCTCGTTTCCTTCCTCTTAACCTACAAATTAATTTTACGGCGTAGAATAAAATGCTTCATCGCTTACAAAATTCACCTACTGCTTCGAATTTGTTATAATTTGCTTACGATGCCAGAATATTCTGTCTGTATGTAATAACAACACTTGGAATAAACAGAAAAGATTTTTGGCAGCTTTAAATGTTAATACAAAAATATGTTTCTTCAAAGACTTTTTTATATTTTATGTATCTGTGTTTTATATTTTATGTAATGTGTAAAACTATTTCTGCTAATTATAACATTATTATAACACGAAAATTATTTGACATTAATATCTGGGTTCCAACAACGTTAGCCAGATACTTCAGATTAGATGTTAAATGGAACGCAAATCACTCAGGATTTAAACTTAAGAAAATACAATTTTCGGTTGAGTAACTATGGGAGATTTGTTGACACTGCAGAAACCCGGCTGATCTTTACTTGATTTACGGCTATAAATTGTACGTAAATACGTATCTTAATAAATTCGAAAATGATTATCGTATATCCCCTAATTTTAATAAATTTAACGTAAATCAATTTGAAACTTTCGCTACCAAACACTTGTTGATACGCGACTATAGGTGGGCGTGCCAAAATAAAACTGAAACATTTTAAATTAAAACACCCTTATCGTTGAAGCAACCGTTGTGTCCACTTCTTTTTTAATTATATTTATTCATTACAACTGATTTACAAATCATCTAGTAATTTATCTTTCATAATTTAAATTCTCGTTTGGAGAGTTGTATTCCTTTGGCTAGGGGACTACTTTACAGTTTTATTATATATGTTTGCCCCTAGGAAATTTGCAGTGAGTTCAGTTCTACTGGAATCCAGTTGACCTTATTGTTAATGAAGTTTGCGCAAGCAGATTTTGTTTCATTAAATTTTATTCACCCTGGCTTCGATCAGCTACTGACAATATTAGCACCTCTTTCCAATTTGCTTATGGATATTTCAATGCTATAGCGACTGCTAAGAAGGCAATATCATCCGCAAACGTTGCTATGTTTGTCTCCTCTATCGTTGGCAGATCCGACGTATATAGAACAATTAAAGTTTGTCCCAGAACGCTTATATTCCAAGCCAACTCTGTCAAAGGCCCGTGCTAGATCCAAGAAGATACTTGGACACATTTTATTATTTTAAAGTACATCTTCAAATTGTGTTTGTAATCCGAAGTATTTGTTCTATTTTGGATGGTTTGTCTGAAGCCAAATTGACGTGGAGGAATAAGATTTTATTCTTCTATTATTGGTTTGAGTCTCTTGAGTAGTTTTTCGAATATTTTTAAAATTGTTGGAAGTACGGAAATCGGCCTATATGAATTTTTGTCAATTAGTTTATTGAACAAAAAATTTAGAGTTGTTTTATACTCTCACTCTGCCAGGCCTTTCTTGCTTTTCATTTTGCTATGAGGTTGTTCTAGTTCTTCTAACTGTTCGGATTTTTAATCGGCACCTGAAGATCAGTATTATCCTCAACTAGTTTCTGAAATTTCTACCAGCAGTTTTGTTATTGATTAGCCAAGGTGGACTAGTTTTCTTAACAATCGTTGCACTGATTGTCATAATAAAAGGTGTGTGATTCGAGATAATCCCCTCGCTGCTTTCTAGGTATATATAGTTTTCGTCTATAAATTTGGTGATAAAGAAGTCTAAGAGATCGGGTATTTTGTTTCTATTCGTAGGGCAAAAGTTGGTAGATCTCCAAAAAAAAACCGCAAATGCAGAGTCGTTCTACTACCATCAGCTCTCTTCCTTTTCTAGAGATCATTCTTGATCTCTTGTAGGTCTTGTTTACATTAAAATCACATCCGATTATAAAACTTGATGCAAGCTTTTTAAAAAAATGTGCAATAGTCTTCCTTAATTAGGTTATATATTGGAGGGTAATATTGACGATACACTATCTCCTTTATTGTTATTTATATGTACTTTTAAGATGACTACTTGCATAAATTCCTCTTCAATTTTAAGGTTTATAGTATTTGATATTTTCTTTTATAACCACCGATGATCCTCCTCTTGCTCTTCCTGCCGGAAGAATGGCGTGGTAACAGCTGTAACCATATAATTTTAGATATGAAGTGGTGGCAAAATGGGTTTCCGATATTAGGCATATATCTATTTTTTCGGAATTTAGAAAATTTTCTAATTCTGGAATATGTAGCATTAGCCCATTTGCATTCCAATGGCATTATTCCCTGGGAATAGGGAATTGGGAAAAATATTTTCATAGCATTTTTGTCTAAATTGTATTTCTCTATCCTGCGAGGAATCAGTTTTAAAATATTTTTACCAAACTAATTCCATCAGTAGACCAGAGAAATATAATTTAGACAAAAATGTTATAGAGATATTTTTCCCAATTTCATATTCCCAGGGAAAGCCAGAATAGTGCCACAGGTTACTATTCTTAATGCTTTAATGGTAGTTGTGTGCATCATTTTAATATAGGATGAATATAGGATCAATTTAATATAAAATATTTTGGGACACTGTTGTATCTTCGGCAGTGTCCTTCGAAATAACTGATTTGGAAATTGCCACTTACGAGTATAGTTTTGATTCTTCCGTTTTACTTGCATAAGGTTTGGGTTCCTCGCGTTCACTTGTAGTTTTTTCTATAATAATAATACCTTCCGAATATTGGAATGTCAAACGTCGTTGAATGTAAGTCAAGCTTAAAACATTTATATAACAACGATTTTTTAATATTTTAATTAATGTTTTCTATGTTAGGGCTGCGTACTATTTTATTTACAATCAAAATGATTCAGTTTTATTTTGGCACCATCTGTGTATCATAATAATACTCTTGACAGACTAGGGATTAGATAATCTAAAGCCGCTTAGCATAACTCCACTAATCTACAATTTTTGGAACACTATCTAGAGATTAGCTAATTTATTAGCAAAAAATTACACAGGTAATTTAATAATAAAGTACAAGTATTTTATTATTAAAAATATAAAAACTTGTAGTCCCAAAAAACACAAAACCAAATTAATTTGAATTAAGAATCCAATTTTGATACCACATGCCAAATTTTATTCAAATAAGTCCGGTCGAATTACCCAAATTAAGTTTACCCAAAAATTATAATAGAACCCTTTTTGATCCCATAAGCCGTATTTCATCAAAACCGATTACGAAATGGCTTTGTTCCCAAACGGCTTGGATTAACCATATTTTAGAACTTCATCCGAAAACCGAATAAGAAATGCTTTTCGATCTTACATATCAAATCACATCATTATCAGTTAAGAAAGGACTCTGTCTTCGGCCATAGACGTCATGTAAGTAATATATAGTATTTATGACTTTGAAAACGTTTTTGGGCCTTTACATGGCTTTGAAAACATTTTTGTTTAAGTTCGTTTTTGAAAAATCCAAATTTCATCAATCGATGCTACTTTTATTTGTTGGTAATCTCATTATTAGGAAGGTATACCTTAAATTTGAAACAGATAGTAGCGGATAATCGCGAAAAAGTATTAAACAGCTTTAATTAATCCCTAGCCTGTCTATGGCATGAGATATATATTTTGATCGGTTTCAAATTAACTGTGTGTGGCTTGAGATATGGCTACTCTTGAAAAATCAAGCAAACAAAGGTATCCAGTATTACAAATTAAATATTATTTTATACACATTGCTATCTTGCAACCCGATAGAGTATATATCCCTTATTATTATATTTTATAAATATTAAAGATAAAAATACAATATTCTTACCTTTGGATCTTTAGACGAAAGTACATCCATTTTGTCGTATATAATGGCATGCAGTCCAAGACGTTTTAATAGATGTATTGTTTCCTTTGAATTATTATCGTCGCCCCAACAAAATATTATTAGACCTTCATCGGTTGCTAAGTGTACCTAACGCCAAATCATGTATCAAAAATCAAATTAAATTTTAAATATTGATTATTTACCTGTGATGGATCTCTAAGTATATCTTCCGTATGAGCCACAATCCCTAAAAGTTCCATTGCACACGCATTTTGTACGGCTTTTTCAATAGAATTGCAACGATCGTCTAAGTAGCTAGGATATTTCTGAGTTACGCCCTGCGTTAAAAACATAACTGGATATTTATTTTGTTTATATCGCACCATCGTACAAATGTCGGGATCAAAGCACGAAAATACAATTTTCCGTTCTTTAGCTTTACACATAACTACTTTTAATATGCAATCGACGTACAAATTTCGATCAATTTGGGCATGATTTGATTCCATGGTACCACTTCTCAATTGCTGTGACCATTTTATTTCAATATTAAAACCAGTACTAACGTCAATTACTTCTAAGGCCTCCGCTAATTGTGGGAATGGTTGATGTTCATCTAAATCTTCATCGAAAAATCTCTGTTCACGATCGCGTGCTTCTACAATGTGATACACTTTTAAATTTTTTAATTGTTCTAGTGTTAGCTCTCGCATTGGTAACTCTAACATATCGTTGTCCTCTAGTATTTTTTTCTTTTTCAATGAAACATATACTAAAAAGTCATGATAAATCACGGGCACTAAATCTTTCGATAATTGCACATCGAATTCTACCATATCCGCTCCGTGCAATGCGGCCTTTTTAAGTGATGCTATTGTGTTCTCTCGTATGACACTTCGATCACTAGTTTTAAAACTTGTTCCTGAACCACGATGTCCTACATCAAGTCCTGTCCATTTTCTATTCCAATATCGAATGTAAGAAGTTTTCATATCACATTTATATGCTTTTGGTGGCTTTATCTTTAAATACTTAATCATCATCATACCCAACGGCTGATGTTTTGTCGCACATGTTATTGGTAGTTCTAAAATACCTTCAGATTTTCGAACCAAATTCGGTAAAATGTAGTGATAACCTAAATGGGATGGTGGATCATCATCATCTTCAATGAATCGGGTGGAATAGGCAAATAAATCAATCAAATATGCAACATTTTCAGGTTCAGCTACTATAACATTAAATATTAAAATATCATCTGCGTAATATGCCCGGCCAAATTGTGATTGTGGCTCAAATTGACATTTGGTTCCTTTTAATGACACAACTTCGGTAAATGCATAGGCTGGTTGATCAGTTTGAGTATCTCTAGTATCGTTTGATACTGATTCATCTAAAGAACATAAATTGGTACTTGAATTTTCGGCACGCATTCTTAAATTCATGGGTGTTATCTAAAAGCCACATTATAGTTTTTGGGAATATAATTATTTGTTGTATTCTACTCGTGCTCACTTACCTTAACATACAATATTTTATTTTGTAATTTTCGCTTCACAGCAAACGGATTCGTGCAAAACTTAAACTGTATTATAGTTTCTGTTGTCAACCAACCTCGATCAACCTTATGAAGCCCATTTAAATCACCAAATGTGTCATTTGATACTAACGTTTCGGCATTTAATACGTCAATCTTTCGTGGTTCCAAGTGTGTTTCCCATTTTCGAACATGTTTTTCTCGACTCGATGGATCGATGGCGCATATAAAATAACGATAAGTAATTTCAGATTTTCCCGGCAATTCAATTGATACAGTCCATAAATTGTCATTTTCTAAATCAAACAGAGAAAGATTTTAAATTGTTAATTAAATTTGTTTAAGTAAAATCAATGCACGATTAATTTATTTGAAATTTGGTAATACTAGTATTATGTTGCCCTAATTCAACAATTTTGGATAATGCTTAATACAAATACGTACATTGTAAACATTTCAACTAAAAAATCTCTGGGTCAACCACAGAATCTTAGTCGCTTCACAATTATTTTCACGTTCAGAACTGGCAAAATAAGTAAAAATTAATGCGAAGTGTTAGTTAGTCGTGGAAAAAATCTAAATGATGACAGCGTAGATTAATCATGTGAATATGCCGTACGGTTAATATTACAGCATGCGTCCATATAAACAAAAATATGACAATTTACAATGGCATTATATAAATCTGATTACAAAATTGATGAACGTAATCGAGAATTCTGATAAATAAATTATGTTTTCATTTGACCATCGAACGCATTATTTGTAATTTAATAAATTTAACAAAAATCATAAAACACCTTCAATGTTTTGCAAATAGTGGTGCAAATATCTTATTTCTGCAATACATACATATCGTTGGTAATCACATTTCAAAGTGTTGTTGTATTATGTCAATATATAATTTAATTGTGCACGTTGTAAACACACAAGTCGTTCAGAATATCATGTCAAAACAAACATGTGCAGGGTTGAAGTACCGATTTGTAAGATAACTATTATAAAATGCGCGGAATAACATAAACACGATGTCGCGGATTCTAATTAGCTTAAATCTCACCAAAGAGCCACCGCATAACTCTTAGGTTAGGCATCGCAATTAAAGCTCGATATCATAGCACTATCGGCAATGAGGAATTTAACTGCTAACAACCAGATTTACGTAATTTCGTTCATAAACATTCACATGCATACAAGTACTATCATCTAGTATTTATAGGCGTTTATGTTCCTTGGATTGGATAAACGCGATTACATCAAACATCATCAAGTTTTTAAATACCACTTTGAAAGTGTTTTAAGCAAAACTCGTGGGGTCAATGACCCACAATTCCTTCATCATGCTTCGAACATTTCGAAAACAGTATAAATGTCCTACATAAGAATATTCACGAGAGCACTCGGAAAAATCATGGAGATCCGTTTTATCCAAAAGTTTCTATCATCGCCTTACAAATTTTAAAACAAAACTCAAACCTAAATCTGAACCGTCCCTAATAATTACAAAACACATCTCCCGACTTGATCAATGGAAAAATTTGAAGAGTTAAACAATCAATTACGAGATGCAACCTCAAACCAACCTATCAGAAATCTTGAAAACCCAGTCAGTTTATTTCTATGTTACGATATAATATGATAAGAGACGTGCAGGCCAACCATAATCCAATATCAAAAGCATATTTGAAAAACGAAGCGCACTCCAGAATTAAGCAGTATATCTTATCATTAAAGGTAATATAAGGAAAGAATTAGTGAAAACGCAGAAACTTCTAGTGTGCCATGCAGCAAAGTCTAATTAAACTATATAAACGATTTGTTAATCATTTACACATACATATATACGTTTTCTATAGATAAGATTTGTTAATTTATTAATTTGTGTTAATTGTGATAAGGAATAAGATATATAAATTTCATAATACGTATCTATAGTCCTCAGTCGTAAGCGACTGGAATAATTAATCAATTACATTCAGGGGTCACCTTATCTTATGCTGTATAAAGCTGCTGCACTACACCGAGGGATGTTCGTAAAGATTCGACACCATGTAAATAAATAAGATAACATAACAATTTAAAGTCCATCGTCAATTATTAAATTTAAATTCAGTTATAAATAAAACGATGTTTTTTATTTTGTTAAGTATTTTTCCTTATAGCAACAATAGAGTTTTTTATTTATTTTAATATCGATTACGGATTCATTATCCTTCCTCAGTTATTATACTAAAATAAAAACCATTGTTTTATTTGTAATTTTAAAGTGACAAAAGTACACAGAAAGAAAATGATTTTTCAAGAAACAATTGAATTCAGTGTTGTTATATTTCTAGCTTTAACTTTACCACTCGTTAAAACACACGGATGTAGAATACAACATTCATGTCAGCTAAATAACAGAAATAAACACAATATAAATTAAATTAAACTATTGAACACCTTTTATTATTTATGTTAAAGCATTACGCAGCTTTCGACTTTAAATAAAATTAAAGCTACGCGGGTCGTATCGAGGAAACGTTCGCCTTCCCTGTTTTAACGTTATACCGTTCATGTAACGAAAACATTTTTTTCTACGTTTCGTGTGTATTTTATGTAGTAAACTAGTAGAAAATGTATAAAAGTTTGATACAAAAATTCACAGAATCTACAACGTATGAGAATGTGGAAGGCGTTGCTACAAATATTATTTGTCAAAATAATTTATTTCAACTTTTCCTTAATTTTATTCAGTTGAAACCAATCAGATACGTAGAAAAGTCGAATAAAATAATTAATAAATTTATTTTGTACTGTGCTAGAAATAAAATGACTTGGCCCGCCATTTATCATCTATTAAATCTATGTACGAGTAAAAAATTACGACCCTCCCCTGATTTTAAGTAAAAAAAATTTATTTACTTCAAACTTCTTGACATAATATTTTTACTAAAAATGAGGTCGTAGACAAAATATTGTATGTAACTCGAAAATAAACATCGATTATTGCTCTTGTTCAATTACCACCTTCGGTCTCCAGTTTTCCTTCTTCAGTGCCCTAATTCTCTAAGCAGTAAGATAATTTGTAAACGTGTAAATGAAAAAATATCTTGCTGTTTTTAAATATTCACATTCTCTAATTGCTATCTAATTGCTTCTCTATTTCAAGGTAAAATTTTAACCGTTAACACATTTAAAATTTACGTATCCATATTTAGACTTTGAGAGCCAATACCTCCCGTTCACCTTTAAAATTCAACGTGATTTTTGTGAACCAAGATTCAAATAAGAGGGGTTGTGATACAACTAAATTTTATGGATGAAAATTTTATACAATAACTTATCATAAGCATTTTTTACCCAATAGATAAACTATTGACATCAAGTGAGCAAAACAAAAGTTAACATAAAAATGAAACTTTTTTTTATTTCCATAACTCAAAAATACAATTTCTACGAATGTAAGTGCTAAGCATATAGATGACGCTATCTAGAATCACGCATAGCTCTAAAAATTATGTTTATAACTAGCCGAGATCAGAAGTTTTTGAACATCAAAATCTAGATAATACGGTAGAATAAAGAAGAAACAAATCAAATGCTTGAAAAAATATTATAACAGCTAAATATTTCGTTAGCTCTTGTAGTAAAGAAGATTATTTATTTGAATTTTTGACTCATATATGGAAAATTTGTAAGAATCCCAACACAATCAGTTTCGAACGGATGAGATTATTGATTTGGAAAAAATCAGTCTTCTTTCTCATCAGGTCGTGACGACTAATGTTGTATTACTTAAATTGGAATATTTTCTATATATATATTAGGACAATACCACGTATTTGTAGTACTAGCGAATTACTGCTAGCCTAACGAAATCGATTCTTTCATATTTTTCATCTATATGTCATTCTCACTTTCGTGTTTTTTACGAAATTTTTTATATTTTTTGTTTTCTATTGTATCGTTAGTCTAGCAGTAATTCGCTAGTACTACAAATACGTGGTATTGTTCTATATATATAGACAATATTCCAATGTAAGTAATACAACATCAGTCGTCGCGACCTGATGAGAAGACTGATTCTTTCAAATCAATAATCTCATCCGTTCGAAACTGATTGTTTTGTTGGGATTCTTACAAATTTTCCACATCTATGAGTCAAAAATTCAAATTAATCCGCGGTCCAGCGATATTGGACGAACAAGTATGAGGTGGTTGGGAAGTTGATTGTGTATAAGTAGGTACCGATTATCATAGTCGTTGTCACTCAGATTTGACGCTAAATAGATGAATTTCCTATGATTGTGTATTTAACTCGAGAATACTGAAGATATACCAATGTACGGAATAATCACAATAAAAACCATTACAATAGAAAACTAAAAGTAAAAAAAAAAAGAAAAGATTAATTTATGTATTTACAATTCGTCCATTGAACTTAATGTTATAATATATTAACCCGTTAAGGATTATTCTTATCACATTAATAATTATAACTGTAAATATTGTTTATGGTACTCTCATTTGAAATTCAATTTAAACCATTGAATGCAGATGCTTATTTCGGCGCATTTAGTTGTTTATGTTGCATGTCCCTAATATAGTTTTCTGCATGAGCGAATTGATGCTACTTAAGTCATTGCGAACTCGGAATTCGAAATATGTTTTGTGATTCCCGCAAGATTCCGAGCGAACTATATATTTTGAGCAGCGAAGACTGTTTGCCAGTCAAATTTTAATTGGGTAACGCGAGGTTCATGAACTCAACGAGATCCAGTCGAAACCATTTCAAGATATGTGATAAATATCTTTTCCTATCATCAGTTCTAATTTCCTGGGTATAACCCACAGTATAAAAATATCAAAAAAATTATGTTCACGTATAACTCGCACTCGTTGTATATGGTGTCTCAACAAGAGCGCCGGATTTAAATTTGCCGCCATTTTGTTAATACGAGTTGTACGGTGATTTTTTACTGACAGTTGTCACGTACAGACCACGCGATTTAAGAATATGGAGAAGTATTCAAACCAACAACGTTTAATTATTGTTAAAACACTTCACAAAAATGGTTAAAGTTTTTTCGAAAACAGTTCGCCAATTATGTCAAGCTTTCGGTCGCAATAATGCGCCAAATAAATCGACAGTGAGGCATTTAATTACAAAATTTGAGACCAAATTTACGCTGATGGATCAGAAGATCATTGTTCGTCGTCATCCAGTGTTTTCTCTACGCAAAAATATTAACTCGCGGATTATACCCAGAAAATTAGGGTACATGAAAATAGCTCAATTTTTATGGATCTTGCCGTGATCCATGGAAAAAAACATTTTAGAAATTAAATATTAATAAATATTTTTAATTATTAATAATTTCAAATAATGTCTTTTAAACAATTAAATAAAGTTTATCCACGATAAATTTTTTGTGATAATTTTGAGATTAATTCATCTTGACAATTTACATTTTATCTTGATTCAAATTTAGAGAATGCGACTTTACAAAAACATCAACCAATACAAATCCAGACTTCTACGATCATTTTTTCGTGTGTAAAAGTTATCATTTTTACACTTCACAATTTATCTTGGTTTTTAGAGAATACAATGATTCACAACACAATTAAAATAGCAAAAACTGACTCATCCATTTAGTCTAACAATACTTGGAAGGATAAGGATTGTTTTTACACATTTTTAATTAATTACGGAGAAAAATCGAACGCAATAAAGGATTCCTTCAACCTTTAAGCCTATCTCACAACGCAGAATTCCTAGCCGACAGTTATTTATTACTTTCATTATTTTGTATACGTAAAATTAACAATTTTCGTTTTGCATACAATTCTCTAACGATTTACAGGAAGTTTTTAAGTCAGTAAATATTATTATTTTGCTGTAATTATCCTTTGTTCATTTATTATTTATTTATGCCAGGTCGCATCGCGCACTAATCGCTATTAATCCAATTGTCTTGATATATTATATACTCATGATATATACTCATTTCTTGTTGTAGTGGTATATATGTTAATAACATCCTTGATATAAAATCCTACTCCACACTTATTATTTTTCTTGACCCATCATCATTCAGTATATTCTTGTTAATAGTGCATGTATTTTTCTTCTAGTTCATTAAAATTTGATGTAATTTATTTGTCTCTGATTTTCTTGCACTTTTTCCTAATTTAGTAAATATGTGAAATTGTCCAGCCTTCTGATTGGATGTTATCGTCTTTCACCAATTATTTTGATTATTGGAATTTGTCTTTAAGTATTTTATTACCAATTTCAGATTTGTTCGCAATTTGTTTACACACATGTAGATACAGACATTTGCTGTGGCATATTCATTTTGTTTAGAGTACGAGGGCGGAATGAGAAGTCTGGTAAAAATGAAACAAGGAATACATAATATTTTCGGCCAAAAAAAAATTTGTTTTTCCAATGTAAAATGTATTTCAAAAGGAGAATTTTAAATGCAAGGTTATTAGAAAATGTTAATACCAAAAAAACGAAAACTAAATAAAACCATAAATTAAAATTAAAACAGTAGTTTATTTTAATGAAAATTTATAAATATATTATCTGAATCCAATTCTTGCTGATGATAAAACTACCTAAAATTGTATTCATTTTCATATATTTCAATAAACTCAATAAAGAGAATACAAATTGTACCATGCAAATGACGTAATGCGCAAACAAGACGAAAATGAAACTTGGGAATAGTATACCGTATTATTTTGTATACCTTTTGATATAGGTAATACTTTACAAAAGGCTACTACATACAATTTCAAAAAATTAAATTAAAACGAGTGATTTACTTGTTAGTAGGGGAATAATGATTAATCACTGCTTGTAGTGAATAATGTATATCAATATAATAGAAGAAACAGAACTCAGCCCTCAAAATAATTCCAAATTAGTTTAGCAAGCTAACATTTAAACACTTTCGGCTGGAGAAATCAGCCCTAACTTTAAAATCAGCCCTACTTCGAAATACCATAAAATTTGAATAATAAGTTAACTCCAAATAGTGTACGATTCATTTTCAATTGTTGATGTACACTGCTCGTCAAAAAATTCCGGGACACTTGAATTATTAAAGCATGACAACGTCAGACTCCACATTGCAACGTTGGCAATCATTATTTGAATGAGGTGGGGAATTGACCGAATTGTTTGGCCCACTCGCAGCCCTGACCTTAATCCCATTGGGCACATTGTGCACAGCATGCCAAAAAGAATGCTAGATGTGACCAGAGCTCGTGGAGGAAATACTCGATATTAGATTAGCGACCTCTTAGATTGATTGATGATTTTTATTTAAATAAAGATGAAGATATATCAATATCCGCTTTTCGGTAATTTTATTATTTCATTTGTTTTGATCCTGTAGTTACTTTTATTAAACAAAAAATTGTTCCGTTGGTGCCTTTTGGCACCAATATTTTTTATTATATTATTTCGCACAACCATAACTTGAATAATGCGAATTGTTACCGTAAACACAAATATTTAGTGAAAAAATGTAGTGTCCGGAGTTTTTGACGAGCAGTGTACGTCAACATTTGTTGACATTTTTTGACTCGACAGAACGAATTATGTAGTAATTTTTTTTTTGGTCGGAAAGAAAATAACATTACTAATAAAGTGAAATTATTACGGTAATCCCCAAGATCGATCATCTGGAAATAATAAATTGAACGACGAGTTTATTAGATCCAACTACTTTTAATATTCATATTAAAATTTACATTTAAAAAATAAAACAAATTATACTAATTATTTCTGTAATTAGCCAATTAACCAGGTGTCCGAGAGAATTATCTGAAACTAGCATTTATTTAAATGAAATGTTTTACTACACCGTTAACTAACAAATTTATCAAAAACAATAGACTGCATTCTAAAATATAATTTTTTATTTAATTTCGTGGGTTAACAATCTAATCACAATAAAAAACTAAGAAGAAAACCATTAAGATTTCCAATGAACTACACATCCAAAAACCTCAAATGGTCTCTCGCCCAAACAAACAATTTTAAAAATATTGCCGTTTCGCAAACCCCTGATTTTATTTATGCTCTCTCAAATATTTTTGTTTTCCTATTTTTTGTTTTAACTCTTTTATATTAAGAATAACACCAAATTCGTTCGAACTATCAGGTCAAAAATATTTGATCGGATTGAGCTGTCAGATCAACACTTTTGACATTACAAATTTTTTTCACACAAAAATCTTGATCTAACAAATTGCCTGGATCAATTTTAAAAAATCTCTATATTTTGTCAGATTTTTACGCATACATATATACAAAAGTAAACGTCAAAACATAAACATCAAAACAAAGACCCCGCGCTATTTGTACAATTCAATTTTAAATTTATTTTTGCTTTTAATAAATTTATTAAAATTGTAAGGATAATTTGTAATTTTGTTTGTGCGACGTATTTTCGAAATATCTTGTGTACTAAAATGTTGTGTTTATGTGCGAAATTATATAATTTCTTATGTTTTTAATTGAAAATTATTGATATTGAGTGGTAAATAAATTAATAAAATTGAGAAATGGGAGACACTATATTGAACATTTTAATTCTTTGCTTTATAATTTTTTATTATACCGATGCTAACAAGCTGAGATGATAAACCCGCCATTTATAATAAACAATTTTTTGTCTTTCTTTTCACAAATACTACTACAAAAGTCGATCAAATTTCTTTCATATTCGTTTACATAAAATTCGGGCAAATTGTTGTTGTAAAAGTAAACGAATATGCAATAAGATTCAATCAATGGGAGATGGATGATGTATTACGATGTTTCCGTGAACAAGGTTGGGAGTAGGTAAAATTAGGTTTTCGTTAATTCCAAAATGGCGTTGATAATTTTCATGGAGTAGAATTAGGTTGAATTGAAATTGTGAAACCCGATAAGTAAATTTAATTTTATTCGTGCGTAATAATCCCTTATGTATATTTATATAACCTGATAATTATTTTTAAATATTTTTTTATTTTAAATATAAATATTTGTAGTTCAAAATTTATAATATAAATTTCTTTCACATTAGCCACACTTTCACATTGTGAGTGAAGAAAAATATCTTAATTTGAGTGATTAAGGTTGGGTACCTACATGCATTTTGTATGGAAACTAATTTATTAAAAATTTTTTTTTGTAATTATTAACTGATTTTGCTAAAATTACATAAATTAAAAACAATCTTGCATTAGGTGAAACATGTTAGTTTGCCATAAACCAAGAAAAAAATTATCGATAGTAATAAAAAAATGTTGGTTAGTTTTTTTTAAATAAATAAAAATATAAACATAAATTAAATTAAATAAATAAACAGAAATACAAACAATGAAATACATTGACATTAACACAAAACTATAAAATATTTGCAACTATTTCTTTCAAAAATCGTGTAAAATATATAAATGAATCGTATTGAGTACGTTTGTTACACTAATCCGGACATTTAAACTACTTTTTGCTGCCACGTGCGTGCAATAAGTTGTAAAATTTATCATTTTTAAGTGTGACCGTAAACTATCAATCAAAATTGAAGTTGTCATAAAATTTAAAGTTTTTATTACGACTGAAACATACAAAAATAGACGTCTAAAAGTGCAAAAGGTACCAGGGTACCTCATCACTCACATTAGAGAATGAAAATTTTTCATTGCCGCCATTTTGAATTTCAACTCTACTCAATCATATTAGTTTCGTCGAGTTTAAAATAACTGAAAGAAAACTCAACTCCACTCTGTTTCCATAAAACATACTCCAACTACCAAGCCACTTTCAATTCTGCATGGAAACAAGATCTATTATAGCAAATACAGCAGAAGAGAGAACAATCACAAAAGAGAATGTTCAAAATGCACAGAAAAGGTACATCGTATTTTGTTTTGAAATGTGTCTTCGAATTTACCATTTCCGATATCATGTGAAAATAAAATATATAAATGAAATAGAGTATTCTCTGCTCGTCTCTTAATTTATATATTGCCCTTTACAAAGAATGGAAAGGGAAAACATTCAAGTTAAATATGGACATATTTGTATACACCGACAAGATAAACGCAGAAACAAAAGCAAAATGAAAGAAAAGAGTCGAAAAATATGTGTATGTATGCACATTAAAGGCATCAAAAATCATTAAAATTTTATGAACTACGGTCGTAGGAGGAAAGCAAAATCTTTACTCATATTTTATATTATAAACATTTACACATACAGATACAAAAAATTAATATATAAGACCCGTATTCCATGGAAAAAATCTGCTGACAGTATTTTTTTACTGAGATGACGAAAGCAAAAAATATTTTGAAACTCTATAAGAGTGACAAAGAAAAGAAATATGTTTTATTTCATTTTTATGGCAAAATTTTATGGTTAAACTTTGACAAATACATTTTGTCATAATCTAAAATTTTCATTAAAAGTTGTAATTCGTTATTCATACATTTTGATTTTGTGTTATATATTTTAATTTTTATATATTATCCACTAAAAACCATTAACGTTAACAAATTTAAATTCGAAATAAAAAATAAAGTGACGTTATTTGACTATAAAAATGGCGAACGATTTATTTTGTATGAGTGTGAGAAAAATTTCATATCTCTACATACATTTTTTGTAGATGTGTGAACAATGCTGCCATAAAAAATACTCCAATTTACATTTTCTTATAGCACATTATGGCAGCACACTAACACCAGCACAAATATTCTCTCAGTAAAATTTTACTGACAGGATTTTTTGTTTCGTACACAACCAGTAAATCTATATTTTTTTCTCGCTTTTATTTTTACTGTCAGCAGATTTTTTCCATGGAATACGGGTCTAATAATTATGTAATCTAAAAACTAAAAAAATAAAAACTCCTCTGATCTTATATAACAATTAAATTATATAAAACGTTATAGAATTCCAATGCAACCCTTCATGTATAAATGATAAACCCCATATTCACTATTATCACTCTCACCTATTATTATTTATTTAAAATTATATTTTATCAAACCACATTTAAATAAAATTAATTTTTTTATTTATTACGAGGAAAGGCAAAACGCGCCTTTCTCCGTCGACGAACAATCGCCGACCCAATAAAATAAGGCAATGGTTACTATTCATGATCGTGTTTTAACGCAGTGACTGACATCTAACGGAAAATTTTAAAACTAGAGCCAAAGATGATTTAATGTAATATAAACTAGTTTAGTACAATTCGATTGAATATTATGCAAAATGTTCAATTAGTTTACAATTAATGTACAACAAAAGATAAAATAATAATAAAATGGAGAGGCTTTTTCTCATATAAACAAATAAAACCCTTCGGTCGCATAGAAAGGGGCGCTAACTATGCGTCGTTTAAAAGGCCAATATAGTACAAAATTTATAAATGATTCAAACTTTTTTTTACAAACTACCTGTACTCTTTACTTACCTTTTAATTCATTTTTTTTTCAGTTTACAGTACCTATATCTCATAGTGTGTCCACACGAGGTGTAATTTCTTCCAAAAAGAGTCGTTTACTGTCTAGATCCTTTGCATTCACACCACACAGCGTTTTAGTGTCTAATGAATTTGATTTGATATACCGAGCTTTCGATAATCATGAGTAAATATGTGACCTATTTTTAGATCTGCATAAAGCGTTTGACTGTATTAATCATCGTCTACTTCTAAATAAGTTGTATTGCTATGCCTTTCGGGGCTTGGCTTATAATCTTTTGATGAGTTACCTTCAAAATCGTAAACAATTTGTGGCTTTAGACGGTGTAATTAGTCGGTGTAATTAGTCGCTGTAATTAATCACTCTTACTATTAATTGCGGCGTTCCTCAGGGTAGTGTACTTGGCCCTATTCTATTTCAGATTTTTCTAAATGATATATCCCACTTACCTCTGGATGGAAAAATTAGAATGTTTGCTGATGATACCGCAATATTCTATAATTCTAAAGATTGCTCCCAAGCCATGACTAACATGGAAAATGACGTTACTGTACTTACAGAATATTTCAATTTAAATAAAATATATGTAAACCTCAACAAAACTAAATTTATTATCTTTCAATCCCCATTCCTGCCTCATTGTGATTTCCGACCCTTCCAAGTTTCAAATGGTATTATCGAGGGAGTTGATAAACTCAAATATCTTGGAATTTTGCTTGATAAGCATATGTCTTGGAATGAACACATTCATACATTGAGTTTAAAAGTCAGTCCGTTTATTTATTTGATTAGGAAGGTTGCTTCCTTTTTTCCACAACATATTCTAAAAATGATTTATTCTTCATTTATTCAAACCAGATTCTATTTTGCGATTGCTTGTTTTGGCAATACTGGGAAATCAAAGATAAAAAGGGTGCAAATTTTATAAAACAAGAGCTGCTAAGCTATCTATAGGCTTCCACAATTGTTTCCCTCCGTCGAGATGTATAAGAATGTAACTGAAGGTATCCTGACAATAAACGCATTATTCCAATATTATATATCACTATAAATATATGTATAAATGTTTGCGGATGCCGTTAACGCTATCAAACATTGAGTTTCAGTATGTAAATCATAGCCATACAACTCGTCGTTCTAATCTGTTAATATGCTATAAAATCAAAACTGAATTTGGTAGAAAATCCATGGTAGAAATTCCAAGAAAACTTTAAAGATATATTTGGCAAACTGGTAGAAAATTATCTATAATGTAATGTATATATTACCTGTATCTTTAAAATTTGTTTTCAACTTATTAGTTATATTATACTGTGTACATTATTTTTGTTCTACTTTTCGTTTTAGTGGAGAGCTAATTAGCTTTTAAAGGATAATAAATCCATTAGCTATCCGTTCTCATCCTAAACTATTAACTTTTAGTTTTAGTGTTTAAAACTATTAATTTTAAAACTATTTGTTGTACTAATATTTCCACTGTATTTGCACTGCCACTGTAAATTTGTATATATATTTTTTCCTTTATTAATTACATCTGAGACTGTGCTCATCTAGCAATTTATCTTTCAAATTTACAAATTTTACATTTCTTAAATAATTCTGATTTGTTGGGGTGAAACCCAATGGTTAGTCCCAAAATTAATTAAACCTATTTAAAATATAATTTTAATTTGGTATGTTTACTAGGTCAAGTGGCCTCGTTCTTTGGTCTTCTTTCAACGACAGGGTTATCTATCATATGGCGAATATAGGGGTTTCCATGTTCTTGGAGCCTTATTTCGTGTTTGGCGGCGTGCTTTTTTATTTCATCTTTGATGTATTCCATTTGTAAGTCCCTGTGAAGGTCTTCATTTCTTGTATACCACGGAGCATTTACGATGCTACGGAGAACCTTATTTTGAAACGTCTGTATCATTTTTCGTTTGTTTGCTTAGTACATACCCAAAGTTGAATACCGTAGGTCCATATCGGCTTCAGTATTTGTCGATATAGCAGCAGCTTGTTGTATATTGTAAGCTCAGAGCCTCTACCTATGAGCCAATACATTTTTCTGAACTTAATATTAAGTTCTTTTTTTTTATTTTTGACGTGCTCTCTCCACTTGAGCTTGGCATCGAGAGTCATGCCCATATATTTAGCTTTGTTTGCATATGGCACCGGTCGTGAGTTAATTACTATCGGTAGATGGGAAGCCTTTTGATATGTAAAGTTAATATGCGTGGATTTCGTCTCATTAAGCTTGTTTCTCCAGCGCTTAGTCCAGTTACAAACCGCATTGGTAAGCTTCTGGAGTTTGCTGTTTGCATCAGCGACATTACTTTCAATGGCCAGATTGCTGTGTCATCTGCAAAGGTGGCTGTGGTTCCTTCATCTGTTGTTGGAATATCCCTTGTATATAATAAATACAGGATTGGTCCTAAGACACTCCCCTGTGGGACACCGGCAGAGATTTTCTTTAGTTCGGAGTATTCATCCTCATATTTCACACGAAAATGTCTATTGGATAAGCAGATCTTAGTATGGCACAGAATTGCCTCGGCAGATCTCTATGCAGCTTGAATTCCAGTCCACTGTGCCAAACTTTATCGAATGCTTGGGCGACGTCCAGAAATATGCTAGAGCATACTTTTTTGCGTTCTAACGTTCTTTCAATAACGTTGGTGATTCTATGCACCTGTTCAATTGTGGAGTGCTTTTCCCTGAATCCAAATTGATGTGGAGGAATTAGTTGTCGGTCCTCAATTATTGGTTTAAGTATTTTTAGTAATAATTTTTCAAAGAGTTTTGACATAATTGGCAGCAATGAAATTGGCCTGTACGATTTTTTATCGTTAGGTGGTTTATCAGTTTTTGCTATCATGATTACTTATGCTACTTTCCATTGCCACGGAACATATCTTAACCGAAAGCTTCCATTGATTATGTGTAATAGCTTACGAAATCCTTTATCTGATAGAGCCTTGATTATTTGGCAAGTAATCAAGTCATATCCTGGGACTTTTTTAACATTCATGTTGCTTTTCACTTCTTCTTTTAATTCTTTGAGAGTTACTGGGCGTATATCAAAATCATCTAGCTTTTGGATTGACATTATATTTTCATTGACCGTTTGCCTTGGTAGTGGTTGGAAGGTATCCTCGAGCTACTCCGCAAATAGATCAGTCTTCTCTTTAGTACCTCTTGCCCAGGTTCCATCCTCCTTTTTAAGTGGAACACTTGCATGTTGGGTCTTTTGAGTCCCGTCGTCGCCTTCCAGAGAATAATTAGAATTTTTTTCATCGGTTAGGCTAACTAGATATCTGTTGATTGATGCATTTTTACCTTCTTTAAGAAGAGATTTGAGACTGTCACCTAAATTGTTAAGAATTGTTTTGTTCTCCGGTGTTCTAGTTATTTGTCAGGTTTTACGTGCCCGTCGTTTTTGTCTTACCAACTCTCTAACTTCCATTGGGTAGGATATGTTAAGCTTCTTCTTATTTTGTATAATGGGGGTACTTGCCAAAGCAGCATAGTGAATTGCTTCATTGAGTTGTTCTAATTTATCTGCCAACTGGTGGGGATTTCTTATCGGCAGCTGAAGATTTATTTTTTCCTCCAATACCTCACAAAAGAGATCCCAGTTTGTTTTTGAATTTGTTAATCTGGGTGCACTCTCTCTTTGAATTACAATTTCACTGACTGTCATGATAACCGGGGAATGATCCGATACTAGAGAATTACTGTCTTCAATGTGAATGTAGTTCTGGGATATACCTCTTGCTACATAAAAGTCTATTAGGTCAGGTATCTTCGTTCCGTCACTGGGCTAGTATGTTGGGGAACCACCAGAGTAATAGGTGTTTTTCGCATTAAAGTCTCCTCCAATAATAAAATCACGTACAAGCGATTTAAATAGTTTAAGATAGTCCTCCCGTTTCAAGTTAAATTTGTATATATAAATAAATAAATAAACGTCAATATTTTTAAAATCGGTAAAATCGATTTCTGGACTATCGTACTTTATTGTAATATTGAATATAAAATCTGCCAATTAAACATAACATATCAGTTCAGTTATATGAAAATCTACAAACAAGCGAACAAAACTTGAAAGACATTTATTTTGCTGTCGTGATGTGTT
This sequence comes from Nephrotoma guestfalica, assembly GCA_963691935.1. NCBI lineage: Eukaryota > Metazoa > Arthropoda > Insecta > Diptera > Tipulidae > Nephrotoma > Nephrotoma guestfalica. The sequence goes on along the minus strand of OY829913.1, from coordinate 136,708,128 downwards.
GTGCTCAATACTCGAGTGGAAAAGTAATCGCATTGTTTAATACAGCCAGTAGTTTTCATTACACTAACAAATCCAAGGGACCAACGAGTAACCATTGATACTTTCCTCCCTTGGAGGAAAGCTAAGCAAGACGTAACGCCTTAAAAAGCTGCGCACTTCGATCAAAAAAAATATCGTACCACGTTTTGCTGTTTAAACCGATATAGTCGAGCTCTAACCAGTATCAATGGAGAGAGTACACTAATCCAATTATTTTATATATAAAAATGCGTCTTGAAGAAAACTCTAAATATAATTTAAGCAACAAGTGTTTAAATATGGTGTATACTAATGTAAACTCATACAGCTTCTAAAAATATGCTTGTCTTCTTTTTAATAATTTTTTAGAATCGTTTTGAATATTCTATATAATGTGTGCCAAAATTAATTTGCAAACAACATCGTAGTACGGAACAAGTAGTATTTCTTTATTATCATACAATGAAAAATAACAAACCTGTCAGCCGAATTTTGTCGGGCAATTGACCTGCAAATTACGTCTGAAAACGTATTAATAAATTACATAAAAAAATTATCCGAGAGTATGTCAGGCGCAAAAATACAATAAATGAATTTGTAGACATTTGTTCTTAACTTAGACCAACAATCACATATGATTTTAAATGTGATTTGATTATCAGCTTCTTTATTTTGTAATTACAATGATTGTTTTTATTATTGCGGGAAAAAGAGGCGACAGTAAACCGACCTTAATTTGTTTTCCCCTCTTCATGTCATTAGTTTATTATTTTGATAAAAATAAAAAATAAATACACATCCGTTCTGAACGATTTTATTGTAAAAAATATTTTTCATTTAATTTACAAAGAACAAAGACTCTTCTAGGTTTGTTGCCAAAAAACCGAAATTCTTAATTGAATAAATTGAAAAGATTGCCACCACAACGAGACACATGACAACGTGGGATTGGTTTCGTTTTTAAATTGTTTGATTATAGGTAAGATAATTATAAGATCAAATTTTATTTTTAAACCAAAATGTTTATTTTGAGTGAATTAGTGGAGTTCTCTAACTGTTAAAACGGGAATAGAGTTTTAAAGCGTTTCAAATAAAACCGAAAAAATTTGTTCGAAACACCGGTAAAAATAACATATTTACAACGTCCTTTCTTTGAGAACTGGATCTGTCAATTCGCTTTTGTCAGTGCCACCGCAAAAGGATAATAAATGTTTGTAAGTTAGATATGCGGTTCAAATTTAATTTAAATTTTACAAAAACAATTTTCTCAATTGAAAATCAGACTCTTAACCGGGTGTCAAATAACCCACATTCAAAAACGGTTTAGTTGACCAGGTTTGAAAATATATTTTTGCAGAATCACAGAATCAGACGAAATTGTTTTATTTTCATAACTTTTGCATGTCTTTGAAACTATGAGATAGAATTAAAAAATGTATGATCTCATCAAAAATATAGATTATAACCATATATTACAAGAAAAGATTACAACAACAAACAGGAAGCTTTGATTTACGTACGCGAATAAGAACCAAAGAGAAAAAGTCATTTTCGTTTAATATATGTACCAAGATCCACACTATAATATTCTAGCCGGTTAGATCATACAATTGAACTTCTTTAACAATGCAAAGTCAACAAACAACAGATAAATTAATCAAGTGCTCTTAATAAGAGAAATTAACTAAACCCCGCAATCTTGTTGAAATTCTTTTCAATTCTTTTCTTCGCAAGTTAACATTACAATTTTAAATTTCAAAGCACCACGACTTAGTTGCTTTTGCCAAAACGAAAACAATATGTTTCCTGATCAATTGACGCCAGTGCCCTCCGAGTTTAGATAGTTAGGTCATATATTAAAAATATTTAAAACGCCGAGTAAATAACGCAAACTATGTTCGTAAAGAGAAAGGATAATCTGAAAAAATTTTCAAAGATGTAGAATTTTAGAAAATATTTGTCATGACGTCAAAACAAACTTATGAAAGGATATCCGAAATAATTTTATTTTTTTAAATTAGAAGGTTGGTGAAATGGAATTTTGAAGCAAAGGTTGTTTTTGGTTCACAAGAATCGTCTAAATTTGTACTATTTTGTTTTAACAAGAGACCAAAAAAGCAAACTAAACCTAAATTTAAATTATGGAGTTAAAGTTATTTTATATCATATTCGTTCGAAATGTCAGGCAACAAAAATTTACCCGGATTCAACTGTCAGAGTAATGGGGACATTACTGCGGTCTGCATAGAGACGAAGGGGAGAAGATTCTGGCTTGCAGCCGCGTATATGGACCGGGAGATGCCAGTGCCGCCAGACATACTGGGGGCACTGGTTGCTGACGCAGATAGAAGGAAGGTGGGAGTTATCCTGGGGTGTGACGCCAACGCACACCATACCATCTGGGGTAGCTCGAATATAAATGACAGGGGTGAGTTATTTTTTGATTTTCTCTTAAGAACTAACCTCACTATTAGCAATATAGGCCAGGAACCCATCTTTATTATTAGTAATAGACAGTAGGTTCTGGATATTACTCTGGTCTCCGAATTTATTTCACCGATGATCAGGGAATGGAGGGTGGCGAAGGAGCATTCCTTCTCCGACCATCGATACTTAACGTTTAAACTTAATCTCAACATTACAAAACAATACGTGTTCAGAAACCCCCGGAGGACAGTATGGCATGTATATAGGAAGGTATTGGAGGGCATCATTCCATCCAGAGTTCCAGGACTCTCCGACACGGGAAGTGAACTGGATTCAATGGTGGACACTCTAACTAGGGCTTGCAATACCTCTATGAGGGTAGCCTGCCCTTTAACAAAGCTTAGGGGGAAGCGAAAACCTGTTTGGTGGAACCCGGCACTTGCGGAGTGCCGGAAGGTCTGTGGGTCTGCCTTTAACAGAGCGAAAAGATCTAGAGACAGTCAAGACTGGGACTTCTATAAGGAAAGCCTCAGAGTGTACAAAAGGGAAATAAGGAAGGCGCAAAGAAATTCGTGGAGGCGCTTCTGTGAGAGAATGGAAGGGGTCTCGGAAACTTCGCGCTTAAGAAAAATTCTGTCTACCAATCCAACTGTTTCAGACTATCTGTTAAAAACGGATGGCGAATGGACGGTTTCTAGTGAAGAGACACTTGATCTCTTGATGGAAACACACTTCCCGGGAAGTGAGGACGTGACGACTGCGAATCCTCTGGATGACCGTGGGTCAGAGGATCACGGCGGGGTCCAACCGTTGTGTACAGAGGCTATTCTGAACACGCGAAAGCTTAAATGGGCCATTAATGGGTTCAAGCCGTTTAAGTCAGCTGGTCCGGATGGGATTGTACCAGCAGAAATTCAGAAGAACTCGGAGATCTTGCTTCCCTGGCTGGAAGTTATCTTCAAAGGGTGTCTGAAGCTGGGGTTCCCAAGAAATGGAGGGAGGCTAGGGTGATATTCATCCCGAAGGCGGGAAGAAGCTCGCACAGCAACCCTAAGGACCTTAGACCTATATCTTTGTCATCTTTTCTGCTGAAAATCATGGAAAGGATGCTGGATGTATATATTCGTTCGAAAATTGCACCCAGTAACTGGGCTCAGTCGCAACATGCATATCATAAGGGTAAGTCCGTGGATACGGCATTACGTACCCTGGTTCGGGGAATTGAGAAGTCACTGGATTTTCAGGAATTCTCGCTGGTTGCGTTTCTCGATATCGAGGGCGCATTCAATAACGTAAAGATGGAAGCAATTTTGGAAGGATTGCTGCCACTTGAGATTGTAGACCCTGTAACCAGGCTAATTACTCATCTGCTGGGTAGCAGAAGAGTCATAGCAGGGATGGGGGAAGTTTCCGTCAGAAGACGGGTCGTTCGGGGAACCCCTCAGGGAGGGGTCCTCTTCACCCTTCTCTGGAACTTAGTAATCAATGGACTACTATTGGTACTGGAGAGAGAAGGGATAGGTGTGGTTGCTTATGCCGATGATGTGGCGATAGCTGTCTCGGGAAAGCACTTGGGAACAATCAGGGATATGATGCAAAATGCGTTGTCAATCACTGCGGGTTGGGCCAGCAGATGTGGATTGGGGATTAACCCATCAAAAACAGAGCTGGTCCTTTTCACTAGGAGATACAAAATTCCGGCAATGGTTCCACCGAGCCTGAATGGTACTACGCTGGTCCTTACTGATAAGGCGAGATTCCTAGGGATTCTCCTGGACAGTAAGCTCAGTTGGAAGCCAAACACAATGGAAAGAGTAAAGAAGGCCACTGTGGCACTCTACTCTTGTAAAAATGCCATTGGAAGGAAATGGGGCCTGAAACCGGAACTGGTGCACTGGCTTTACACGGCAGTTGTAAGGCCCATACTGCTGTATGGTGTGTGTGTGGTGGCCAGCTCTGGAGAAATCATCATATACTAACATGATGGCGAAGGTGCAGAGGGCAGCCTGTTTGCTCATTAGTGGAGCTCTGAAAACCACCCCCACTAGTGCCTTAGAGGTCATACTGCATCTTCTCCCGTTGGATATTATCGGTAAGCAAATGGCGGTTAATACGGCGGCCCGGCTATCAGCGACCTCTGGTTGGAAGTGCCTGCAAAAGGGGCACTCAACTATAGTCAATTCGGTGAGGCATGACTTGGAGAATTTAGATTATAAAATACCCATGTTGTGCTTCGACAAGCGTTTTAAGGTGATTCTCCCCTCTCGGGAGGATTGGAACAGAGGTCTCCTTATCGAGACCGGGACAGTTAATTTCTTCACCGACGGCTGCAAGCTCGATGGTAGAGTGGGAGCGGGTGTGTTCTGTGGGGAATTAAATGTCAATTTATCTTTTCGTCTACCTGATTACTGCAGCGTGTACCAGGCTGAAGTTATAGCGATCGAAGAGGTCATGAACTGGTTGAAGCATAATGTGATATCGTGCATTGATATCACTATTTATGTGGACAGTCGGGCGGCCATTCTTTCGCTGGATTCAGTTTCCCTGGCGTCACGGGTGGCATTGAATTGTCACACATCTCTTAACGAGATGAGTGAGCATTTCAATATCCAGTTGGTCTGGGTTCAGGGTCACTCTGACGTTGAGGGGAATTGCAGGGCAGACGAGTTAGCAAGGTATGGTACAACTCTCCAACTGGAATCAGGGAGAGAATGTTTAGGGAGACCTATGTCTATGCTGAAAACGGCAAGCCATAGGAAAGCAGTTGCCTTGGCGAATGCTAGGTGGCTTGAGAGTCAAACCAGTAGGATAGCGAAGCAAGTATGGCCTGTGCTGAACTTGAAGCGTTCTAAGATCTTAATCACACTAGGGAAGCGTGATTTAGGTAGAATTGTAAGGGTACTTACCGGACACTGCCTTTTCGGAGATCATGCGAGAAGGCTGGGTCTAGATTCAAATGATTTCTGCAGAAGCTGCAGGGACGAGGAGGAGGAGGAGACTTTTGTTCACTTTCTATGCTCATGCCCTGCGCTAGCTGGCAGAAGACATGATCACTTGGGCAAATACACCATGGACAGCCTCTCTGATCTCGAAAGCTGCAATGTGCGAGATCTTTTACGCTATATTAATAGCACTAAATGGGTTTAAGGAGTTTGATGATGTCGGATCCTGTGGTATCACAATGGGCCATAACTGGCCTAAGTGTGCGATGGCAGCCACTGAAACCTAACCTAACCTAACTGTCAGAGTAATAAAACTTATACTACTTAACTAGATGAGCTGTCAGATTAACATTTTGACATAACATGTTCGTTCGAAAAACAAAACTTACCCGGAAAAGTTACCCAGTGTAACTTTAAAAAATCGCGATATTTTGTCAGATTTTTTAAAAAATTTACACATATACATATACAAAAGTAAACGTCACGACATAAATATCAAGACAAAGCCACCGCGCGCCATTTGTACAATTCAATTTTAATTTTTTTTTTTGTTTAATAGATTTATTAAAATTGTAAGGATAATTTGTAATTTTGTGCGACGTATTTTCAAAATATATTGTGTTCTAAAATGTTGTGTTTATGTGCGAAATTATATAATTTCTTATGTTTTTAATTGAAAATTATTGATATTGAGTGGTAAATAAATTAATAAAATTGAAAAATGGGAGACACAATATTGAACATTTTAATTCTTTGCTTTATAATTTTTTATTATACCGATGCTAGCAAGCTGAAACGATAAATTTTTTTCATGTTCGTTTACATAAAAATCGAGTAACTTTGTTTGCTAAATTCGAACGAATATGACATTAGTTACCAGACTAAAGAAGAGAAGAAAACTCAAGCCCAATCAAAACATTTGATTTTATTTACAACGTGAGAAGTACTAATTATCAAAAAATGTATGTTCCAAAACAATCCCCAATATCGTAATGTTGATAACGTAACGTGATTGTTAATCCATATTCTGTATATAAACACAAATTAGGTCAATTTTGTACCATTATATCATCAAATTTAATTTTATGACTACTCATTAATTTTTACATCATACCACACAGTTAACCCCATTTCTGATCAAAGTTCAATTGATGATCAAGTCTCTCGTAATCTTGTTAAATAATCGTTTGTTAAAGTCGTATGTAAGTGTATGTGTGGTTGTGGTCATGTATTCAATTCTTGCGATAATCGTAAGAGATCAATCTAATTAATACAGACCGACATAGAACTAATGTGAGAAAACTTTTCGTACTTCGTCAATTAAATTGGTATTGTTTTATCGAATATAAAAACGGATTGATAGCTGTGTTTTTTCAGTTTACAACAGCTGTGTAGGCCAAATCCTTTTGCCAATTTTAGCTTCGAGTTCTCTGCTCGAACGTCGTTTAACTATTAATATCATTTTGAAACTATTCTGTCAAATATCCTAAAATTCGCTAAAAGAAACAACGAATGAAGTTATGTTCGGAAGACACTCAATGGGCGCATTCAGGGCACCCAACAGTTGGGAACATGTTGAGTAAAATCAAAGCCAACGTTATGAAAATGTTTAGTAATATGAAATTTTGAAATCAAATTGGCGATGATTTCACTAATCATGATGCCAACAGTTGGTGGTCCTGAAGGCGCCCAATGGCTACCTACGTTATTCCTAATGCATATCGATTATTTTCAAAAACATTTTTTTTCTTATTAGCGAATTGCGTTGACATGTCCAAAATGGCAATTATAATCGTAGTTCGTTTGATTGACAATATTTTCGAATTTAGTGTGATTACATATGAATACCATGTAATCTGATTTTTAAAATATATAAATTAATAATCAACCAAGTCATAGAGTTAAAAAACCGAATAAAATCTGATGGAGAAAAGAAAAGTCAAAAGATGGGAGTACTAAAACAACCGCCAATCCAAACGATAAAAGATGGAAGAAATCAAAAAGTCGAGTAGGAAATTAAATCAAGCATAGTTAGATGGAGAAGAAAATGAACCAGGCTTTCTAGATTCATTTCTAAAAAGAAAAAGTATAGAATACGAGTTGCAATTTCAATGTCCTGAGAAGATGAAATTCCACGGGGATCTGGCGTTTAGTTCTCCCATATTTACCAAGAGGTATCACTTCAAATAGCACCGTTCTAGCCCAGGTCATGAACATAGTTATAGCGTTGGTAATTTGCTACTTTTATATTTTTAATAAAAAGGCATAGGAACTTATTGAATTCAAATCGATACCGTTTGGGGTTTCATTATCTAGTTTGCGCATCACAATAACTAGCACTATTAGGAAAGTAAGTGAAGATAGTATACAATATTCCTTATCTGACTCGATGAATGTTACGGTCTTTGTCGTTGTGCTTTTCCTTATATAGATCGATGACCACCGGGAGTATTAAAAAAGTTTCTCCGCACTCCATTGACAAACGAATCGCGTACGAAGAAAAAATCAGTTATGCTATTTAAATTATTAGACATTTTAAAATGATACAATTTCGATCTATAATTCTGCTAAATTATTAATTTAGATGAGAAATTTTTAATTATCTCTGAAATTCGACCCTTAAATTACCTATTCGAGGCCTCTACCGTTGGGAGCCAATTCCGCGTATCGTGACACAAAAATATTTTATTACACATCTGGATAGGGCTGAACTACTCTCGACAAGACTTCTTGCAACATTTTTCCTAAAATCTGGTGGCAGTCTGGTGTAAAAAAATGTATTAAATTTGGTTAAATTGACGCTTTTGAAATATATAATCGTTTTGGGGTGAAATTTACCCTTAGGATAGTTATAGGAGTGGTCTTGGACTAACTTATTCAATGTAATTAATTTGTAACAAATTCTGGTTCAAGAATCATCCCGATATCATAGCTACATCAAAAGTTACAATTTTGGCGGTGCAGGTTTAATTGTAAGTTGAACCGACCACTCGTTCCTCGAAAACGGTAACTGTAATAAAATCGGGATGTGTAACAAATTATAGTACGCGTACATGGCAATTTGTGAAGCGAGTTCGTGAAACTGGATTGTTATTGGATAAACCAACACGTGTACGTGCATTTACAGCGCGTACAGCCGAGAACATTGCAGCTGTTGCTCAGAATGTCTCTGAGTACCCATCAATATCAACTCGCCATCGTGCTCTAGAATTGAACATATCACGCAGATCTGTTATGAGAATTTTGGATAAAGACCTCGGTATGAGCACATCCAAATAGTTGAACTTTGCAGGAGGTGCAGGAGATGAAGCAAAATGACCATCCGCAACGTTTTCGGTTCTATAATTGGACGAAGAAGAAAATTAGTTGGAAGAAAATGAGCTTTTTTTTACCGAAAAATCATCTTTTCTGACAAAGCTTATTTTCACCTCGGAGGCTACGTCAACAGACAAAATTGTCGCATTCAGGGCTCAGAAAATGCACACGCAATCATGGAGAGGCCGATGCATCCATCCATGAGTGATTGTTTGGTGTAGATTTTGGACCGGCGGCATTGGTCTATTTTTTTCGACAAAAAGCAAGGAGCCGCCCTTACAGCCAATGGGGAGCGTTACCAAGGGATGAGTTTTTGCTACCCAGAATTCAAGTGGAGGATACATACGACATTTGGTTTCAACAGGACGGCGCAACTTGCCACACCATTCAGATATCCAAGGCTTGAAAGATCAAATCGAAGTTGCCATTGATGATATAGGAGCCCGCCCATGCATTCGAAAATGTTCTGAAAAATTGGCTTGTCAGAATGGGGTACTGAAAAGCCAGCCGTGGAAGTCATTTGAATGAAATTGTGTTCCATATTTTATGGCAAACTATACTCTTTCTAATAGAACAAACCGCTTCGAAAAATATTCATTCGTCGTTGAATTAGAATCAAATTAAACTGCTGCAATTTACCGCCAACCGGTTTATAAACAAGTTTATTGAATTACAGTATTGGATTACCGGGATTTTAAAAATTTTGTAAATTTGCTGATTGATATCAATATTAAACTCAAACTATCAAACTTCAAATCAGCTGAAATTTGTTCGTGTTATGATCAAAAGCAAACAAAATATTTATTACGGAGTTAAATAATCGTATAAATATTCCCTACATGCCTATAATAGTAAGACCTATAAACCCAACAAAACTCGATGCGCGAATCTCTAGCAAATCACAACAACGTGACTGTAGAATACATAAAGCAATTGTACCAAATTTGATGATCCTCACAAATCCGTCCTATATCGGTAAATTCGCTTATTATTCCAAAAGTTTAAATACAATTAAATAAGAAAAAATAAGCCAATAAAACGATATGTTGACAAAGGAATATGTTGTGAGCGTTTTGATGCAACCTCGACGGACTACATTAACGAATTTAGTACTGACCGGTAGGCAGCTAAAAATATTACGAAGCGACGTGACAATGTATTTTAAAAATTCAAAAGTTCATTGGGTCACATGCTATTTGGAGTTAGCATTCCTATCGATGTCAGTTTGAGAACAACCTCAATCAGCCAACTGCCCAGAGAGTTTTTATTTCCTGCTCGAGAAAGAACTTGTTCTTTGTGTTATTCTTTGAGTGTTAAATTGTTCATTAGGATGATATTATGTTCAAAATAAGCCCGGAACAAAACTAACCTAAATTTATCATGATGATAGTAATCGTGGTTTGTTGTTACATAAAACACACAAAGTATAAGCAAAAGTTTATGCGTAAAACCATAAATTAAAATCGCAAATCTCAAATTTCAGTGAACGACCGAAATAGAGACCAGAGCCTTTAGTCATATATTGACAATGGAAGTTTAGTCATTGAACTGAAATTTTGGGCGTATCAGAAGCATACCGTTCATAATATCGAAGTTAAATTACTCAGCATGGTGTAAACTTTTCGTAGGCCTCACCAAGAGTATGATGACCTTAAACAATAAGAACACTGCTAGCAGTAATTTAAAAAAAATTCGGTTTGTTTACTATCCAAATTAAGTTGCATATAATTTTGCTTTCTATATAAAATGTATGTATTGAGTTACACACACATAAAACATTTATATTAATCGTTTGTTTGGCGACCAATCGTATAGAAAACAAAATTATTGTAAACCAAACGATAAGAATAAAGAAAATTAAAATTTCGTTATGTGTATGTATGCCCAGTTTCACAATTATCAGCTGATTTCTGTAAGGTTATTGAATGAATTTTACTATTAGCGAACACACATTTTGTTTATGGAAGAGAAAATAACCGATAATCGTATGTTGGCAGTACACAGTTTACAAATACATTCATATCCATTTCACGCAATGTTCGAATATGGGTCTTGTTGTTGAATAATAAATAAAACTCGATAATACAAAGTTATTGATGTAGTTTGGTATGCCTTTGTAAGTAATTATGTCAGTTATTGGTATTGTAAATATTTTTAAATCTATTACAGTTCTAACATGCGCTGAAAGTTGCGATTGTCGCAGTATTTTTATAAGTATGTGTCTCATCACCTCGTGTAGATGTGTTACAATTCTAGGTAAAACAATTTGAACATTTTGTCTTGTTTACTATAAAATAACAAATTGTATTACTAAAATAAATTTATAATTGAACATACCGCATGTAGCAAAGAACAGTGGCGCGACTTAAAAAATGAACTTTTTGAGTTAATTCGTTAGAAGGATGCGCAATATTAGATTTCATATACTGCAATAAAGATATGTATTTTGGTTTTTCCTCCACCGAAAATGATAGTGTGCGAACGTTCTCGTTTTATGATTTTTATATTAAATAACGTAATTACTAGTTTTTATTTTTCATTCTCCTGAAAAATTAAAATTTTTAAGTTGTGCCACTGTCCGTTGTCACGTGCGATATTATATTCGGAATTAGTACGACGTAAACAATATTCTCGTAAATTTATAATCTAGAATCCTTTAGTAAGTGTGTAAGCTTGACATAAAATTTATAGCAAATTAGGGTTCTTAACAAATACATACTAACAAAACTTGCCCATTATAATAATGGCACTCGAGGTTAACACCAATATTGCATCTTTCGATTACAATTAGTGTATTTCACCCGTTGATCCGAATCGGTTTAAATATTATATGGGAAACTTTATTCAATTTTATTTTGGATCGTCGTTTGTTGTAGACAAAGCGCCAAGAAAATTAAATGAGACCAATATCAACAAGTCTAAATGAAGAGACTATTTTATTCTTCGTAAAATTATGTATAATGGTATGTTTTTTTATATATTGTCTCTTATTTTATACATATATTAGTCTTAAGGCTTAAACAAAATGCATCCATTCTGTCCGTCTCGTTTTTTCAAAATGTCAGTTTGCATCAAAAACAGAAATGTAAACACACTGAGCGGAAGGGAAATTTTCCGTTTATCATACAATATGACATTTTTTTAAAAATGAGACAGGCCGGATAAAATGTGTTTGGGTCGATAGGCTTGTTCTTTGTAATCTGTTTTAAGCAAGGCACATAGCAAGCTGTGCCTTTAAACTAGTTTTTCTATTTTTTGCTGCGTTTATTCTCCACAGCTAAGTTTGCCGATATAAAAGCGGCATTCTCAGAACTCAACCAACTAAAATTTCAGTTTAGGCAGAGCTACATGATAACAAAAAAGAAAAATTCGCCAACTGTATTATAATACAACATACTACAAAATAGTAACGGCCCACAAATATTACAAATCGGAAGTAACAATTTTACAAATATTTTTTCATTCAAAAAATTAATTTGTTTTTGGCTCCGTACACGATACGACGAAACCATAATTTGATACAAGGAAAATACTGAGGTTCACTTTTTCAAATGACCAACTGGATTATGATCAAATTTAATTTGTGATTGGGACCGACTCCCGTAAACTAAAATTCCTTTTGTTATTTTAACCTTTTGAATTTTTTATTGAACAAATAAAATAACATATCATCCAATTTTAAATCGCAGGATCGGTCCTATTATTTTCTCGTTATCATTAAAAATATTCGGACATTTAATGATCAATTACAAAAACCAATTAAACGAATATTTACTTTTCGTTATCATGTGGCCTAGCTGATATGAAAATGACCTTTGTAACAGTTTTAATTTGACTGTAGGTGGAATAAATGCAGCATTGTCGTCTTCATATTTCCATCAGTTAAGTAGGTTACATTTTTAATAAGTAAAACAGATAATAGGGCCGATTCTAGGATATAAAATTTTATGATGTTATACTTGTTTGTCCAATAAAATTCCAGAAAATTTATGTAGCTTGAATAGGCCCCAGTATCATTCTACTGTGGAAAATAGTTGATAGGAACTATAATTTTCGAAAAATAAAATTATTAATTTAGATGCAACATGGAGGATTAAAAGCCGATCTTTAAGCAAGTTCTACTGTTAATTTAACTACAAATCTAGAATTTTTATGATTGCGCTATATATGATCCAACTTGTCGGACCACCTGTCGCTCCAACCACATTAAATGTTTCTTATTGGCTACACAAGACAAATATTGTTTTTGTTTTTGTCTTTGTTTTTTATGCAATTTTTAAAATGAATAACGATATATCGTTCGACATTGCAACACACCACTCAATTTGGTTGGTATTTCCAATCGACACGTCAAACTTATTTAGCCAACTTGCCAAGACACCGAACATCCGGCCAAGTTGGATCGTCAGTAGCGCTCTCAGAAAAACTATCTATCATTCAGCTACACCTCAGTTTTAAGGAAACCGCGAACAAAATAATTTATTTAAGTAAATTACGAAGCTTTCTTTCGGATATAGGTCGAGCGAGGTATTTGTGCAATAAATTGAAGAATGCCAAAGTCAAGTTTGAGACTTCCACCGGACAATAAAACAATTTGCTAAACCCTATAAATTTATTTTGATTTAGTTCAAAATAGAAAATTCTAGTAAACTGAATTAAAAAACTCTCTAATTTTATTTAGAATTCCTTAAAAAAATTAAATTTTCCCTAAGATAATGGAAAATTTAATTTTTCAATTTTTTTTTAATAACACATTATTAATTTTGAAATTTTTAATTTAAATTTTCAAGTTAAACTTGTTTTTTAAATGAAAACTACAAACAAATTCAATAAAATTTCCATATTAAATATTCAATAGTTAATAATTTTTTTTTTCTGCTAGAGCACACCGTACAATTCGACAATTTTGATCCTCAATTCTGTGGGCATTAACTCAGCACAAGCAGTAACCAGGTTTTTATTTTATCCTTGTGCATATTACTATATTTTGACCAAACACTTACATTTTCCCGCTAATTTAAACACAATACGATCCTCCATAAATCGGAGAGGTGCGTTGAAAAATGATAATAATATAGAGGAAATTTATAATTCCAGAGTAATAAATTTAACATTTTAAAAGTACTAGATAGTTTAATATTTGCATTTTTAATCAATCGGTCTGAATATGTAACATTTTTAATTTTATCATAACGTTTATGATAACAAGACCGAGCCAGTAGGCACTCTGTTTAATAAGCTTCCATGATACCGTAGCAATCCATTAAATTCTCAGAAATACTAGTGGTATTTAATTTTTTACTTTATTTATTTGTTTAAACCAATCAAGGCTGAACTTGATAATTAATATATACAAAACCATTGTTGATACTATTAAAAAATATGATTACGATTCGAAAATCGATAAGTAGGATCTTCTACATCTGAACCAAAGTTTTGTTCCGTAATTCGAAATGGAAATTATATTTTATCCTATTCGCCTTTTAACAACACAAAGTGTCTGATATCTGGTGAAATAATTTAAAACTAGAGCCAAAGGAGATCAAATTTCCAAAAGCTAGTTCGTATGTTAAATATAGTTATAAAAAATAAGTTACCTATATAAATGTATTAGGCGCAATATCATTAACAAAGATAAATAACAAAAAAAATCGAAAGTAAAGATTAATTACCCGATTGTTTTATTTTTGCGAATTTTATAAACTAAATTGGAACCAATATATTTTATTTTTACCCCAAAATTTTATTTAAAGAAACTATAAAATTGAAAATGGACACATCTAATTTAATATAATAATTATTTTGCTTGATTTGCACATTTTAATTTTTATTTATACAGTTGTAGACTGTGATTTATACATTCGTTTAAACGCAATATCATTATTGAACTATTTGTTGTACCATTATTGTACACGTTCTTCGTTAAGGCAAAAAACAAAATAAAAATTTGAAGTTGAAACCACTCTCTCGAAAGTTTGAAACATGGATCGCCGCGTTATCCCGTTGAAATATTCAATTTTGGTCCGAGTCATCATAGAAACTGGGTAGAACATTTTCCAAAAGATCAATGTAATTATAGGAATTCATCCGTGAGGAAATAAAATATACGAAATTAAACGAATGTCTATCACTGTATGTAACATAAATATAAACAAACAAACATCACAAAACGAAATATGTAACACAATAAAAAGTTGCATAGATAAATCAGAGGATAAATTATAACTCTCGAATTTTGTTTTATGTTTATCGTGGTTCATAAAATGCAAACAGTGTATTAATTCTAGATTAATCGTTTTTCCGCTTTCATATCGGCCTAAATGTTCTAAGGCCTTGTCTCGTATAAACCTTTGGCTCGCATAGGAAATGGCGTTATCTGGCAGCATTTAAAAGGCTAATGAGAGTTACTTTTGCTGCAAATCTTAATTTTTGTTCGACTTCGACTACAATCAGATTGTATACAAAGCAGGGGTGGGATGATGTAACATCACTTTTTTTGGTACTTCGAAGAGTTTACCTCTTTTTCCTAGAATAAAACAGCTTACTGTTTCGCTTTTCAATTCTCCTTTTTCTAATGCGATCGCACACTACTAGAATAATTTATTTAGTTATCTCGTTTTTCTTTTTCGATAAACTATCACTCATAAAATAAGTAGGTGATTCAGTACACACCAACATTAGAAAGTCATAATGTTTTATTCGAATAGGTAGAGATCGCAATAGAAACAACGTAACTGAAAAATTAAAAACCTTAAAATTTATTTGTGAAGAAACGTAAATTTCGATAGTATCGGTAAAAGTGATTTTACAACATCCCATTCCAGACCTAATTATGACGTGTGATGGATGTGGATTAACGTGAAATTTTTCAGGCTATATTACGAGTTCGAGTTAAAGCTTAGTACTCAGTTCAAAGTGAAATGAAATTTTAAGCCGGTCTCCAAAAATCTATTTATTTTCGCGTGGAATAAAATTGAAATGTAATTTGGAAAATTTTTATTTTTAACGTATAAATTTGTGGACATAAATAGATAAATTTGCTTAGACATAATATCAGACATCTAGTGGAATATTTTAAAACTAGAGCAAAGGTGATCAATTTCTTAAAAAATCCAAGTTTTTGTTTTATAATTTTTAAATTTGAATATAATTTCAATAAATATTGTATATAACGTTCAAATAACACAAAATTAATCTGAAAAATAATATGTAAAAATGTGCGGGAGGCTTTTTCTCGTCTAAACAAATTTGCCTTACCTTTCGAACGTATAAAAAGTGGCGCTAAATAGACGGCCTCAAACAAGTCGATTTCACATGCGCCACTCTACTATCGAAGTGGAATTGATAATTTGCTGCGCAATTTTCAACAAGGTACCTGACATCTGGCGAACAAAACATGGATCGCACTTTGCAGGGAACGGGTTCAAAACTGTCATAACAATGAATTTGACATTCCATTCGTCGTTCCCCCTTGTAGACGTAGAAACCAACGCTGTCTATATTCGATGAAAATCGTCAATATGTCTTTTCACATAAATCGATATACAGGAAACTCTCGAAGAACACGATTAATTGATTCCGTGTTTTTTGAAACCGTGTTTCTCGAGACTACAAAAAACGGGAGTGTAAAAATAAAAAAAACGTTTTTTAATTTTTTTAGTATGGTAGGTATCCAAAAAACCAAAATAAAATATGAGCGACATACATAATACATATTTTATTCTTTTTCAAAAATATTACTCACAAATCATGTAGTATGAAACCGTGTAATTCGAGGGAAGGTATCAGCGGTTTTCGAAACTCGTGTTCTTGGAGGGTTACCTGTATATGCAAGTGATAGTAGCGCCACTAGTGTTATGTGTTTGAAACTTTGGTTGACAGAATTTATTAATTGTTTACATTATTCTAATTTTCAAAAAAATATTTTAAAATCGCTACCAACACCTATTTGAAACATATTATTAAGAGTTTAAAAAAACACGTCTTCCCAGTTCTGTTGTGAATTTGAGACTATTATCTGTATGTGTCATTCTTTTTACACGATAATTCACTACTGTAGTGATAATTGAGATACTGAATTATAAAAAGTAGTTGATCTTGACAATTCACTACCGAATTTGATATTGAAGAGAGATAGATTTTGCATCCACACAACAATAATTCGGAGTTTGAAATACACTCAGATAGTGGATTATGCTGTGTGAGCGACTATAGAATAATTACTCGACAAAATAATGTGCCCGTGAAAATAACAGATCACATTTAGTACAATAATAATGTGATGAAATTCCAAATTATTGAAACACATAACTAAACTAACTAATCTTACCTTCAGCTTTTTTTAATAAAATTGAATAAGATGGATCCCATTGTCCCAGTTGCACACAATCGCCTGTGATGGCAATTTGCTCAAAATTTGTTAAAGTTTCATTTACCAAAACATTAAACGTCCATATATGATTACTAGTCGCGGGATCGTCCGGGTTAGGGGCATTCCAAAATGCGGTTGATGATAGAACTTCCGGTGTTGTTGATCCTTTAGAATCAGCGTCTGCTTTCTCTTCTAAATACCACCAGCGTTGCATTTCCTTTTAAATTAATTTGTAGTTTTTCAAACTATAAATAAAACATCAAAAACATTATTGTAAAATCAATTGATTTTTATTTTTTTACCCTTGAAACAAAAATAACACAAGCTGCAATAAGTACATAGACTATTGCGAATAAAATTGAAACTGTAATAACCAAGGTAGCTGGTAGTAAGAACATTTATAATTTGCTCGTGCGTTTCCAATAACTTCCTATTTGCAAATATATGTCTGCTAGGGTTTTTTTGAGAAAAAAAATTACATCATGTTATATGCTTCCGATATAGAAACAACACATGGTTAGAGAAAAATATCTATACCTCATTTTTAAAGGAGCCCAACGTATCACGAAAACTGTGGGATAAGGCAAAAGCAAGACTTAAACTGGATAATAAAATTGTAGACATTGTAGGTAGGTATATTATATTCAAAAGGATATTCACACATCACTGGTTCTACCATTATGTCTTTAGTCAAACCATTAACACATGAGAAAACAATATCTTACATTTATTAATTTGATAGTTTTATGCTTATCTATCAATAAAAAAACTATCTATGGAAGCTAACAATATTTTGAATCCGCAAATAAAACGACATATGTATTGGTATTATGCGTTCGATTAAGGTCATAAAAACTTGATTACGATTTTTTTTTGGAACAAAATTTGTTCTAAGAAAACCGCGCGTTCACAAATTTTACCACAAAAATGATAATTAAAACCACCATTTATTAAAATAATACACGTGAAATAAAAATCCTAATTTTTGTTGTGTTCACATTTTTTTATCAATTATCACCGCACAAAAATAAATGAATCGCAGACCTTCGATTTCGAATTATTTTTAGCATACTTATTTTACATACATGAACACAAATTCACATTAGTAAAACGTAATTGTTTACTATAAATTTATAATAAAATGGTTTAATATAATAAAATTTTATTAACCAGCAGTTCTCACCTCCCTTTATACCTTTTCCACAAGACTGACTGACTAGTAAAAAAAAACTAAAAAATAATAATAAAAATTGGATTATCGAATTGTGCTCGTGTCGAATCGAATACCTCGTGAGGAATCGTAAAATTTTATGTCAATGTGCTTGGTTGCGTGCAGTTTTCTAATTGTGTAATATTTGTGTCAAAATACAGTCGAACCGTCGCTGCTTGCTTTAACTTCATTCATAACTACACGTGCAGTTAAATTTTTTTATAGGCACTCTACAGAGTGCGGCAACACGAAACTTTTACCTTTTCGCCATGGTGGCTAGGCGTCCGTGACGGGCAACCGCAATAATACTATTCTGTGCCCTATGTAAGTGCATATGGCCGTCTCGCTATATATGAACTTTGTATGTAGGCCCAAAAAACGGAAACACTCAAAAAACGTTCATACAAACGCTATGGAAATTTTTTTTAAACATATTTTTTTGACTTTAGCAATTTATATCTCGTAAATGCGGCAGACAAATAAATTTTCATTCTCCTGAACATGAACTTTGTTTTTTAATCTTTATTTGGCTAATTTTTTTTATTTTTAAGGTAGTTTTCATGTAGAATTTAGCCATTTTCCGCAATGATGTTTTTAATTTGTTGATCGTCATATAAAATATATAGAGTCTAGCTAGTGTGTATGCATGCAGAGTAGAAATTTTATTCGTTTTTCTTCTCTACGTCATCCACTCTACGTGCATACACACAAATTTTCCTCTATATATTATATTTTACTCTATATATTAAAGATCATAGCGGAGAATGGTAAAATTCCGAATGAGAACTAACACGAAAATGAAAACCAATTTTCAAAATTAAAGGTAAATAAACAAAGTTTATGCTCAGCTGGCTGAAAATTTATTTTTCTTCCACATGTACGAGATATAAATAAATAAAATCAAAAAAATCCTAACAAAAAATAATTTCCATAGCATTTGGATGAATGTTTTTTCGTGTTTAAGTTATTTGGGTCTGCATACATACAAACCGTATTTTTTTTTAATTCGCCTTCTAACCATCTAGTTGATCGTATTCATACAAATACGCAATTTACTATTCCATAATATTAAAAAAATTCGATTACATGGGATTTTTTTGCCAGGCAAGTTTAATTTCGTTTATATTTCCTTAAATACTTAAGCTTTTTTTTTATGATTTTTCAATGACATATGTAATTATAATTTATCCAAGTACAGTTTCAGACTATTTTTAATCCAAATTTAAAAACTTTTATTTCATAATTTTTTTTTCCAGTTTACCCTATTTATCTGACATTTTTTATTAAGTATATTTTTTTTGTTCTATTGCTGCGTTTTGGATAACTTGAAATATTAAGTTCATTCATATATTTTTTGATATATTTCCTAATACAATAGTTTTGAGTATAAACGTATTTATATCAACAAATATATGTTTTTAAAATTTTATTATTTATATGCGATTTAAATAACCACAAGACGATAAATTATTTTTTTTAGGTTAGGTTTAGAAAAATACAATTCTACAGTAGATTGAAAATTATTTTTGATATTATATTCATATTAGTAGATGTATACATGAATATTTTATAAATAGAAAAGATAAAACACACGAATTATTCAAAATTCTCTTATATAAAATATAAACATGAATATTACATTCAACGCATTAAAATTTGTTTGGCTTTTGTTGTTGTAGTTATTAAGTTTCTTATTTCTGGACGAAAATTTTCACTCGTTTATTCTTTTTAAGTGACAGCGAAAATGAAAAAATATTAAAAATATTAAATATATGTATTCTTTTTATATATATTTATATTTTATATTCATTATTCTGAGTATAGTCGAATACATGTAAATACTCTCTTTCGCTCTCTTACGTTATTTTTTTATTCCATCTATAGTTCCCAGTTTACACGGTCAATAATAATGACATTACCTGCGTCAGTATTCTATCATTAATTTTTTACTACACACGATCATTCCAAAACGTCAATAATTTTACCATTACTGCGAAATTCTCAGTAAAAACATATTTAAAAAAATTAAAAATAACAAAAGTGAGTGACACTAATAAAAATAATTGACACTATCTCCACCATATTGAGTAATGATGTCTGAAAATCAGAAAATCTAGATTTTCGTCATTACCGACCATCATTCTTAATTACTTTAATTTACATGATCAGTATTGGAAAGTACTGACATTATTATTGACTGTGTAATGGGCCCTAAAGAGCCTATTCTATGGGAAAAATTTACTGTCAGTAAAAATAAAAGCGAGAAAAAAATATAGATTTACTGGTTGTGTACGAAACAAAAAATGCTGTCAGTAAAATTTTACTGAGAAAATAATTATCATGGTGTTTGCTGCCATAACGTGCTATAAAAAAATGTAAACTGAAGTATTTTTTATGGCAGCATATTGTCAACACATCTAAAAAAAAATGTATGTAAAGATAAGAAATTTTTCTCACATTCATACAAAATAAATCGTTCGCCATTCTTATAGTCAAATCTCAGTTTGTTTTTTTATTTGGAGTTTAGCTTTGCTAACTTTCAGGTATTTAGTGGTTTTATATGGTGTTAAAATATATAAAAAAAATCGGTTCAAGGATATTTTCACCACAGTTTCTTTTGAAATCAGGAGCCCAACCGTCGCCAGTAACTAGTCAAATTCGTTCACAGTCATACGAGTATAATTATAAAATAATTTTGGATCTTGCCGCAACTCTTTAAAAATACAATTGTATCGCCCGGTTCGATCCCGCTCTAAATAATAAAGGCGCACCCAACATTTTGGTTTCTGTTTTGGCGTATTTTGGACATTATTCAGATCCATAATGTTTGATGGATCTAAATAATCCAAATCTTTCAAATCCATATTGGTTATATTAATAAAAATTATAAAATTAAATTATAAATGATGTACGAATTAAAACTTTTATGAAAATATTAGGTTATGAAAAAATGTAATTGTCAAAATTAAACCATACGATTTTGCTATAAAAATGAAATAAAAGATATTTCTTTTCTTAGTCACTCTTAAAGAATTTTAAGATTTTTTTTGCTTTCGTTTTTTCAGTAAAAAAATACTGTCAGTAAATTTTTTCCATGGAATAGGCGCATAATGAATTAGTAGAATAAATGCCTGAGGAAATGTGAAAAATTTTACAGTTTGTTTTAATAACTACCTACCGGACAAGTGGTGCAGTGGTTAAAGCTTCGGCACTTGGACCGGGAGGTGCTGGGTTCGAATCCCATCAGAGGCTAGATGCAAATCGAATTTTCATCATCGATTACGATCGGTGATGCTAATAAATACAACTAAGACCCTCTGATGGAGTGCAGAATTCCGTGTCACGCGCCGACCCACCCCTTCCATGTCAATGAACAGGTTGACATGGAGCTTGCAATGTGCAAGTGGTATACTGTAGTTGTGTGAGTAGGTGAAGTAGGTGGGTTAATGATGTTGAGTGAATGAGTGGTATGGTATCACAATGGGCCTAAAAATTGGCCTAAGTGTGTAGTAAGCAACCACTGAAACCTAACCTTTAATAACTACCTACTAGATTTTTTAAGCATCCAATCAGGATCTACTTAAATATGTCCTGCTAACTCTACACATATAAAATAAACAATAACTAACTAAAGATGTATTGGTAATTTTTTCTATAGTATTTTTTTTCAAAATAACTAAGTACAAATGTGTTGGTGCAGAAACAAACAAAAAATGAACAAAAAAATATATTTACTTCGGATTGTTAGTGTAACCAACACAATCTTTAGTAGTTATATAGGCATCTGTCAATGAGAGTTAGAGCAGGACTTATATTTAAGTAGATTCTGAACCAATACAAAATGAAAATAATTTTACACATACATACATAGATACGTACCGCATTTGAGTTCTGTGTGGAAAGGCAAGTGCTGCTTCAGTTTTGTTACAAAAAACAATGTGTCGAAAGGCTGATTGTGTATATTATGGCTTAGTCCAAATTAAAATTCACAAGATGTATTTGCATTAATAGGCGAATATGGATTTAACAATGCTACCTAGCAGTCCATATTTGCCTTTTAAAAGCCGTCTAGTTAGCACCACCAGACGAGCCAACATTGTATTGGTTTATAGGAGAAAATGCCTCCCAATACTTTTTCATTATTTTTCGTATTAATGATACATATGTGTACTAATTTAACATTATAAATAATATTTAATCGGAATATAATCAAATATTAAGTTTATTGTAACATAAAAACTAATTATTGAGAATTTGATCACCATTGGCTTTAGTTTCAAAATATTCCACCAGATGTCAGACACTGTCTTAAAAGGCGAAGATAAATTGAGGGCCAAGTTTATATATTTTGTTTTTAATACCAATTCCAATAGGAAGCTGGAAAATTAAATATCCATAACATAAAAATTATAATATTATAAACATTTCGAATGGCACACAAAATGCAATATTACATACATTACATACATTTAATTAATTTATTATAACTACATACATATATAAAATAACTATAAGCACAATTATGACGGTTACTCGACTTCAAGCAAATTAAGTTTTAATTTATCATTATTTTTTATGTGCTGTTGCATGTGACGTTGCAAAGGGCTCGACTGATTAAATTTAGAATCACAGTATTTACACTCAAACGGTTTTTCGCCGGTGTGTATTCGGAAATGTGCTTGTAAATTACTTGAATTTGAAAAAGCCTTGCCACACTCCGAGCATTTAAATTTTTTTTCTAAATTATGTACAGTGTTGATATGTCGAGTCAAATAGTTTGTTTTATAAAACGATTTACCGCAAAAACCGCATATTCGATCTTTTACTTCTGAATGCAAGTGTAGATGCGACTTTAGCGCTTTTTTGTGTCGAAATAATTTTGAACAATTTTCACATTTATAATTTCTTTCCGTCACGTGGGTTAACATGTGCTGCTGAAGATTACCACTCGATGTAAATTGCTTACTGCAAACTTCACATATAAAAGGCCTTTCGGATGTATGAGAACGTTTGTGATTAAATAAATTTCCACTTTGGGCGAATCGCTTAGAACAAATATCACATTCATAGGGCCGTTCCCCTGTATGAATTCTCAAGTGGTTTAATAAATTTGCATGGCATTTAAATACCTTCCCGCAATAGTGGCATTTTTTCTCTTTTTCGTTATTGCTCTTCTCCTTTGTTACAGATTTGCAAGTTTTAGGACAATTAGAAAAACTATCTGAGGCCGTGTGGGCCAGAACAAGTTTTTCTTCACCACCAGAAATTCCATCCATGCTACTATTATTATTTACAAGCGAGCCGTCTTCTTGGCAAGAGTCTTCACTTTCTTCTGACTTAATCCAGGATTCTTCTATAGTATTGGCTGAATCCGTCGGAATTTTTACGAACGTTTGTTTTAACATTGCTTCGGAATTAGCTATATCTTGTTTGAATCCTATTAACAGGGTTAACTTCTCCATACAATTAACACATATTTTGTCAGGTAAATTCTCATCATTTTCAATCTAGAAATTATTAAATAGAGTATTTAATAGAAAAATGGTGAACCTAAAATAAATGGTTCATACATGTACGTTTGTTATCAATTGTATTGTATCTGCTATCGTTTTTTCTTCCATGCTTTCGAATAATAATATTTTGCCATTCCCTTTTAAACAAATGCGACACACATTTATGTCAATTTCATCCATGTTTTAGTATTAAAAGTAAATTTATAATATTAAACAAATATATATTTCACCAAGAAAATAAAAAAACGATATAAACAAACCTGAACTGTCAAATAGTTTGGCTGCAAACAATATTATTTTCGCGAACAATAAATGACAGATACTCTGTATTTCAGCAAAACAGCAACATTGTAATCATAATAAAAAAAGTAAACAATTTAAGAAAATGTCTAATTTATCCATAAATTTATGTCGAATTTGCTTGTTTGAAGAAGGGAAAATATCATTATTTGAGAAATATGATGAAGATCTACCAGCTAATCTGCTTGAAAATATTACAGGCGTAAAAGTAAGTTACAAATATCGAAGTATTAGATGTTTTGATCCTGGACAGCCCACAGCATGACATTTTTCTTTACAGATTGATTACGATTCTAGTTTTCCTAATAAAATATGTGAAAACTGTTTATCGAATATAAATATTGCAATACAATTGAAAAGAAATGTAGTTAATTCTGAAATTAAAATTAAAGAATATTTTGGTAACACTGTACTAATCGCGAATGATATTAACATAAATTGCATGGGAGATGAATCATTACCTGCTGCTAGTATAAAATCTGAAGATGATTCTGATGGTGAAGATGATAATGACAATGTTTTGGACGGTGATTGCAATTTCGAACCGGATGATGAAGAATCAAGTAATGATTTTGTTCCGGAACAGCCAAAGGTTAAACGAAAAAGAAGAAATGGAACCAAAGAACAAAGTGTTAAGAAGAAAAGAGCCCGAAAAGTGTACACAAGTAAAGAGACCAAGTGTAAAGAATGCGGGAAAGAATTCAATTGCCATGCCAATTTAATTAATCATCTCAGAATACACACAGGCGAAAAACCATACGAATGCGATGTTTGCTCTCAGAAATATTCACAGCATGCAAACTTGATTGTACATAAACGAAAACACACCCAAGAGAAACCGTATGTCTGTGAAATATGTAGTAAACAATTCTCCCAAGCTGGTAATCTAAACCAACATCGATTAACTCATCGTACCGAACGAAATTACAAATGTGAATTATGTGAAAAATCATTTTTACATTCGAAGGCCTTAAAAGCGCATTTGTCGTTGCATTCGGAAGTGAAAAAGCATGCGTGCAAAGATTGCGGAAAATCATTCCCATTGAAAAACTATTTGACACGGCACGTTCGAACGGTCCACTTCCAGGAAAAGAATCATGTATGCAGCGAATGCGGTAAAGCATTTTCTAATTCAGGAAATCTCAAAGCTCATGTTCGAATTCATACGGGAGAAAAACCATTCGAATGTATGTATTGTGATTCAAAATTTAACCAGTCGACCCCGTTGGTGCGTCACATGCAGCAGCATAAAAAAAATAAGCATAAAATAAAAGAACCGGGTGATGATCGAAAATCATTTGATGTAATTAAAAATATATTTTTTGTATAGATGATAAATTAATAAATTTATTTTGCTTTTAGTTTTCTTATCTATCATCATCGATGAAGTTTATTCAAAATTAGAGTTTCAAATTTCCAAACGAAAACAATGGATTAGGTCTTAAATATTTTACTGTGTAAAATTAGAAGTACCACCGAAGTCAGAC
Source organism: Nephrotoma guestfalica (assembly GCA_963691935.1). Classification (NCBI taxonomy): domain Eukaryota; kingdom Metazoa; phylum Arthropoda; class Insecta; order Diptera; family Tipulidae; genus Nephrotoma; species Nephrotoma guestfalica. The sequence continues at coordinate 136,682,545 of OY829913.1, read as the reverse complement.
ATTCCAACAATTTGGAGTTGTCTTTTATTTCAATATTTTATCATCTTGTAAATGACTTCTTGCAAAATCAATCATTTGAATGGTTCCATATATGTACTAGAAGGCCGTCATATCTTACAATTCTATGCCATTCCAAAAAAATATAAATATTTTGCGTTTGTTTACATCACAATACAAAGAATAAGGAAATAAGATAAATTTGCAATGTAAGTTCATAGAGATTTAATAAATGTGATTTTCGTTTGATCCGTGTTGATTTGGTATACCATCCTAATTATAGTACATGATCGACGGCTTCTGGGCGGTTATCTGGCCCGATGCGACATGGTTGCACAACATCAAGTGTGGCGAGTTTCGTAGCCGACCTTCTAGATAATTTAGCCGTTCTACATTTACATGTAGAAAATTGTTTTCTTCTGCAAATTTTTGCAGGTAAATAAGAAGCATCCGCTATATAAAAATATTCAATATGCGAGAAAGAAAGAAATATAGTATTACCATAATTTTTTTTATAGGATTATTATTAGTTTATTTTTAATTAATTCAGATGCGAAATTTACATTTTTTTCTATGGCGTCTGTTTTTATTATGATTCTTAATACTTATAAATTTAAATAATTTTTTTTGTTAATTTTAGAATTGTTACCATAAAAATACTCGGATCGAATATATTTTATGGTAGTGGTTTTAGCTCAACAAGTCTGCAATTTTACATGGATATATTTCTTTTCTTGTCTCAGAGATATAACTGTCTCTTGCTCATGAGCAAAAAGTCAATGTTATATCTCTTTCATTTTGCAGAAGAAAAATGTTGGTAGCATGTACATATATGAGGTATTATGATAACAATTTTAAATTAACAAAAAAAAATTATTTTATGTTTATAAATGTTAAGGATTCATAATAAAAACAGATGCCATAGATATACATGTAAATTTCGCATTTCAATTAATTAAAAATAAATTAATACTAAAATTTACGGCATTACTCTATACGTTTATTTCTTTCTCGCTTCTTCTCTTTCTCTCTTCTATTAAATATTTCTATATAGCGGAAGTTTCTTATTTACCTGCAAAAATTTGCAGACGAAACAATTTTCTACATCTATATGGGACAAGTGTACTCGTCAATTTGGTTTTTTACCACACAACTGCAACATTGTTTTGTTGTCTATTTCGACAATATCAATCAATGAGATATACAAATTTAAGAATACTGAACCACTTTGATATAATATTATTACCTGTAATAATATTAATTTTAAAATGAATAATTATAATTATTCATTTTAAAATTAATATTAAAAAAATTAAAAATTCGGCTCCTAGCATTTTAACTAAAAATTCAATTTAATTTAAATCTAAATATTTTTCAATTTATTCTCCAATTTATACAATGCGATTATGTAATAAATTTAGAAAGTTTACCAATGCAATACACCTTATAATGTAAATAAACGAACACAACTACCAGTCGTGTTGCATTGCAAGTAAAATATTCGAGCTCGAAAGCCTTTCGAAAACTATACTTTGACAATCTAAAACGATACTAACTTCATTCGGTCTTCTGTACTTTGTCATAATGGCGAATCGCGGTGGAAATTCTCGTCGTAATCAAGAAACGGATAATACAATAAGTTACGTTCAATGCGATGGCTTGGTATGTATAACTATATAAAATACTCTATATAGTTTTATTGTATATATAATTTTTCGATGAAAACTTACTGTATTACAAGATTTATACATTTCAACATTTTTAGTTTACACTAGCACACATGTAAAATGTTTCCGTGTCATTCATATTCTTGACATTTGTAATTTTTATTTTCTAGGCCGTCATGAAAATGGTAAAACATTGCCATGAAGAATCGTTGAGTAATATGGATGTTGCTCAAGGCGCTCTTCTGGGATTAGTTGTTGATGAACGTTTGGAAATCACAAACTGTTTTCCGTTTCCAAAAACGTCTGACGAAACCATGGACGAAGAAGAATACCAATTGGAGATGATGAGACGATTACGTCGTGTGAATGTCGACCACTTCCATGTTGGTTGGTATCAAAGCGCGGATGTAGGTAATTTCCTATCTCTTCCACTCTTAGAGTCACAGTATCATTATCAAACAAGTATCGAGGAATCTGTAGTTGTGATCTATGATACACAAAAATCCGCTCGTGGGTTCTTAACATTGAAAGCATATCGTTTGACTCCACAAGCGATCCAGATGTATAAGGATGGTGATTTTACACCAGACGCGCTTCGCCAATTAAAAATGGGATATGAACATTTGTTCATTGAAGTGCCAATTGTTATCAAGAATTCAGCACTCACCAATATTATGATGTCCGAGCTAGCTGAAATGGTGCCTGAAGAAGAAGGGACCCATTTCTTAGATTTGGGAACGGCTTCAGTACTCGAAAATCAGTTACGCTGTCTAATGGATCGTGTCGATGAGTTAAATCAAGAAGCTACTAAATTTAACAAATTTCAACAACTGGTTATACGTCAAGAACAAGAAAAACATCGAATGCTTGCGAAACAGATGCAAGAGAATGCGGCACGTATTGCTAAAGGTGAAGCACCGTTACCCGAAGATGATGTGAACAAGTTGTTCAAGCCGCTTCCAGTACCACCCAGGTTGAATCCAATGATTGTTTCAGGGCAAATTAATACATATGCACAACACATTTCACAATTCTGTTCTCAATCTCTTGCTAAGCTCTACATGACGCAGTCACTTCAAACAGCCAAGGAAAGCCGACAAAATGCGAATTAAATTAGAAACCCTATAGATTTTATAATTCCAGGTGTTTATTTTTGTGTATTGAATCTGAGTACAGAAATTAATTGAATAATAAACTTATAATTCAAAAGTTTGTCGTTTTAATTTTCCGTAAAACTCAGGTACTGCTCTTTATGTTAACCCTACGCAGGCAATTGATAAAAATTGTTGCGCAGACTCGATAAATTAATGTCAAAAGTTTATTGCACTTGTTATGTTTATAAAATTTACAATTTTATAAATACATAATATTTAAGTTCCTAAAAATTAGTTTATGTAGGCCACTTTGAATTTAAAATATATAAAAAAGGACGGTTTATATAACAAGAAAAATATTTCGTATTCCAATGATGGCTGGTCGTATAGAATGTTCGAATGAACTCCTAATTGGGGTAATGACAGATGATTGCCCGAATGTTGACAGGTTTTTAAAACGAGGTAGGTAATTGCGTTCGTTTATAATGTTCCATTTCCTTGTTCTATTTATATTTCAGGGATTAATCCAACATCAATCACACAAACCGGATTAACTCTAATGGGATTAGCTTCTCGCCAAGGTTCGATAAATGTTTTACGGCTGCTCTTGGATTACTGTGAGAATCCATCTAAACATATATTTGTCGATAACGACCAGGAGTATCATGATTTGACACCCGAGGGTATGAATGATCTGCAGTGGGATGATGAAATAATTACAAATTCTATAGACACTATCGACAATGAATGGAATACGCTGTTTTTGTACTATATAAAAATAATCGAGAAGACACAGCAATTCCTGACGAACTCATCACCAGCATCGACATCGACCATCACAAACAGTTATAATTACACATCAAAAATTAAGTTGGATCCAAATATTTTAGACAGTCATTCCTTATCGCCTTTACACCATGCGGCCATAAATGGTCAATTGGATTGTGTACAACTTCTCCTGAGTTGCGGTTGCTCAGCGAATATAGAAACATCGGATGGATACACGGCCCTACATTTGGCCGGCGACCACAAAGATATAGTAGAGCTACTGCTAAAGAATAATGGCAATCCAAATAAATTTAGTTACGTAAAATTAGAAACGCCGCTTATGTTTGCCGCTAAAAAGGGCGACATTGAACTGATCGAATTACTACTAAAATATGGGGCAAATATAAACGCGCTAAACTACTTAGACCAATCGGCTCTAATTTTATCCGTTATTCATGATCAATATGAGTCGGTGCGCATTTTAATAAATAATAAATGTCGTTTGAACGAACTCGATTCGAATGGATTTTCATCGATATCGTACGCAATTAAATACAAAAATAAAAATATATTAAAATTGCTTCTTGAAAATGGAGCACGGTTGCATCCCATCTCAAATACCCTGCAAAAATATTTACGTAACGGATCAATTGATATTGTTAAAATACTAATCGAATCGGGTATTAATCCTAATATACGATCGAACGAAATGTGGACTCCGCTACATGTTGCCATCAAATATTGCACGATTGATATTGTAGAATTTTTGATAAATATAGGTAACGCGAAACTGGGACAATCACTATACAATGATTTCAAAGAAATTCATCTGTTAATGACCCGCAAATACGATAATTACAATTTTATAAAAATTTTTAATCTACTTGTTCAGAATCGAATCGATTTTGATGATTTGAGTGAAATACATAAAAAATCACCACTCGAGATTGCGCTCAATTTAAATAATTTCCATGTATTTGCCTTACTCGTGTTAGAAGGTTGTAATATAAATTTATTGCCTGCGCCCGATACTATCGAATACCTCAAACGATACGAATTTTTTCAGCTTATTAATTTACTCATATTAGCGGGTTATCAAAAATTCCAATTAAAAATTCCGCTAACGCTGAAACAACTATCGAGAATTAAGTTACGAAATTTATTGGTGACCAAAATAAAAAATGATCAGAAGCACAATAGACTGTTAAAAGTGATCAAAAATAATTCACATTTGGAGACGTACATCGATAAAATGTTTATGCCGATAAGTTTAAAATTATATTTAGCAAAATTCCCGGATATCGATTTGGATTTCGAATCGAATTATTGGCCGTTGAGTCCGGTAGACAATTTTCATTTTAATTTACGTATTGATTGACATTTATATATATATCATTTTATTATATTTAGGTTCAGTTTTATTTTTTTTAAATTAATAATTAGTACAAATTATTTAAAATTATTAGATATAGGTTTATAAACTTTTCGAGATATTGGATTGCTTTATCATGGTAACAGCACACATTTTATATTCGATAAATATTTTTTGAGTTATACATTCGGAACAATACTAGTTAAATTTCGGTTCACGCCGGCCCAGAGAATTTATTTCCATGTGCTTACAAGTGGCCACAATCTGTAATGGTCAGTAAAGTCTTATTGTAGGTAATTTAGTTTTAGAAATAAAATGCGGCATGTATTAAAAAAAAATATTTATATTATTATTATTGTATTGTTGCCAAATTTTAATAGTCAAAATTTAAATATAAATTTGAATTACAATTTAATTAAAATCAAAGTAAATAGGTTTTTTTATTTTAAAATTTATATGAGTAAATTTGTTTGGTTTGTATCTTTGGTAAAATGTCAGTCCACATGCCATATGACAATGAATCTGTCATTCTTGTAATACAGCTGAACAATTCTTCATGAATTCTTGTTTATTTGTATAATTATGCTCTTAATTTTAAAAGTTGTTAGCTATATACGTTGAAGCACAAATAAAGTGAATAAAAAGCAGTCTTACAAAATTTTAACAATACAATTTGAATATCGAACTGACTTGATACGGTTCCATAGTGTAGCGGTTATCACGTCTGCTTTACACGCAGAAGGTCTCCAGTTCGATCCTGGATGGAACCATTTTTTTGTTCGACTCTGAATTTTACAAATTTAGTGTAATTAAATTTATAAGTTCTATAAAAATATTAAAATTAACAACAATAAACTAATTTAAAATACTATAATACGTGTTTACGAACGAAATGTTAAAATGACGCATTTGAAACTTGAGTAAACAGTTTCGATTATTGACAGGTAGGAACTGAGTCATGGATGATATTGGTTGCAGCAAAACAAATACCATATTTGTGTTTGATAGTTTTGTTGCTTTGACAAAACGTGTATTCGTAGCGATTATAACCAATGATATTGCCGATTAGTCGTGTTTCTTGTAAGACTAAGAACAGAGCTTATGGTATATTGAGATTCCTCTTCGATCAAGTCTTCTCAGTGCATTCCATGTTCCGGGTTTTAATACGTACAGTCCTTAATTTGTGTCAGACGTCGTTGTTGAGATTCCAAATTTATCCAAAGTTTAAGTTGAAGTATCGGAACATTTTATTTTTCTGAGGTTGGGTTGTTGTTAGACCAACGGAAACTTCAAAAGACTAGCACTCACACGTTTTAGCTGCAGCGGTTCCGACATAAAATGCTCAACAAATTATAAACGCACCGACCATAAGATTTTGCAATTTTATGAAAAATTAGCCACTTATCATGCTACAAGTGACTTGAGGTGAAAGAAACATTTAAAATGTGAAATTCCGAGTCGTGTGAAATTTTGCGGTACCTTGAAAAAACCTGAAATACGCAGCTTGTCGACTACGATAATAAACATTAGATAATGCAAGGCACACATTATTTTGGCAAGGCAGTCGACTAAGGGTTTATAGTAAATTGAGTTACTTGAAACATCACTCAACTAGTGAATCGGGGTCTTATGTATAATTTCGGATTGTTCTAACCGTAATTTGTTTTGTATTTATTTACCTCAAGACACTCAGAATTTCTTCAGGTAATGTTCGGTGTGTTTATTCCAATAGTCTTAAGTATGGTTGATGAATCGAATCGAATCGAAAACATATGGTCTTCTTACACTTGTTGATGTTGAGGCTGAGCAGGTTTGAAGCACACGGTCACTAGGTTGCCAGTAGTTTGTAATAATGTGTGGATGTCGTGGATGATCTCCACGGTTTTAAAAATTTTAAGGGTGGTAAACATTACGTCCTTTGAATTATGCATTACTGCTGTGATTCAGTTAATGTAAATGGTGGAGATCCAGAGGCCATTATGGAAGCCTTGAGGTACACCGGAGGATATAATTCAGTACTATCGTTCCCCATTTCGATATATTGAGAGTGGTTACTCAAGTATGATTTAAACCAGATCACAAGCGGATTAATTTGACCTGTTTATTTAGGTGCTGGGCAAAAACAGTCGCTTGAGCAATCCAAAGCTCAGAAAAAATACACACTCTTTCGATTTGCATTTTTAGTTGTTTATCGAAGTAAATATATTGATATAGATATTTGACTAAACATTTTCGTTCTATTTTTTTATTATTGAGTTTAATCCTTATTTTTCCCCAATTGTTTCTTATATTACTGTTCATTTTATTATACAGATAGTCGAAACAAAATTGTTTTATATTCAGAAGTTCATTTATGTAGTTTACATTTTTTGCTTACAATGTTCTTTGTATATAAATATAACATCTATATTTTTCGATTGTCGGGGCTACTATTACACGGCCAATCTAAAAGAGGGATATTTTGTTCCCGCGCTGTTGTGTGGCAAGGAGCTCCATCTGGCATACAAATAAAAGGTTCCCCTTTTGGGAACCATTTTCTGACCTGCGGGAGCAACCGACGTTACAAGACTTTTTTATATTGAGCTTGTCTCATTATGCCATTTACCACATACAGGCGCCATGTGTCTTTGCCATTGATGACTGACCAGATCATCACCTTCGTAGGGTGCTTATCTGAAGTACGCAGTCGGGATGAAATTTTTCATTATGGCGACGACGTACAAACTGAGACATATTCACCACAATCTCAAGTGTGCTTTTATCGTTGAAGCAGACCTGTCAAAAACACAAAAAAGAGATAAACATACGAACCAATACTGAATTTTCATTATTTCATCGTAAATGATAAATTTAATGTCAAATTACCGATCTGCAGAAATCCACATCTTTATTACGCCACTGTTTGGCCTACGTCAGACTCTTCGCTTTCATTGCAGCTGTTAACTTAGGCTTCCTGGCCGGTCGGCACGCCTTGAAACCTAAATCTTTTAATTTTCTGCGTATTTTGCGCATTCACATTGGCATCTGCCAGATTCGATTTTATATTTTTTTGTGAGAAGCAAATCTGTCTCCTAGACAAATTTTCGTTAGGCATCCTTCTGTCCTTGGAGTAAAAAAAGGCTTTCTTTTGCATCTTTCCTTTGTTTTTGGGCTCAATTCGTGTTTTGATTCAACTAGTACCTTTATTCGACACACGCTAGCTTCAGACACCTTCAATATCAAAGAACATAGAAAACATTTAAGCGCTAATGAGGTCCTTCACTTTAGCTTTTAGGTGTGGTGCAAAGTCTCCTTAATCGATCATTTTTGGTTGTTAAAAGTGCTGCACACAAAGTAAACACAGTTCTGTAGTTCAATATTTCGAAATTATAAATCACAACAATCATACAAATCACAAAATCACGTTTGCACCAGTAACACGCGGGAATACAACTGAAACAAAACAAACATATCGCTCATTTACTGCAAGAGTGCACAATCTAAAAAATTTTAATTTTTCAGTAAAAACGGCGTTTTTCAAAAGTAAATAAAAATACATTCTGGTTCAAAATAAAATAAATCAATAAATTAAAGTAAAATAAATTTTTTTCTATTCCTATATCCTCAGTCGGACCTTAATTTTTATAATTCTTTAATATTTTGCAAATTTTCTTGGAATAGTTTCAAATAGTTTAAAATGCAAATTTCTTTCGCGAATTGAGTCATCTTTTCTATGAAATTTTATCTGCATAATTTGCTAGAAATAACTACATAAGAGAGTATGTTTTGATACAAAATAATAAAAATATGAACTATTGGGCATCATTTGATTCGAATATCTTAGAAATGAGAGTATTTTGAGTTGTGTCACTGTTGCAGCCAATGAGCGATTATTGAACAATAAGCATTAATATCTAATGATACAATCCTGTATATGTGTATGTATTTGAGTGCTCCGAGCATTTTTTTTATTTATACAATTGAAAGTACTTCTCAGTTCATCCTATAGTCGTTTGAAGGTTGTTAGTCATAGTGTTTTGATTTATAGGTTTTTCAGATTAAATGAAAACTTTTGCAAATTAAGTGAAACATTTTACAATTAGAATGAAACTTTTTACTAAATTAAACGAAACAATTTGCAAATAAATTGAAACCCCTAGAATTTTCCTTTGTGAATGATAAGAAAATACCTTCAGTTTTAATTTTATAACGGTACATTCACATATTGTCATCACGTATTCATTATGCATAGTAAAATTCAAGAATTTCATGTTGTCATTAGTTTCATGTTCATCAGCCATAATTAAAAGTTATTAAAATGAGTTCATCAGAATCCAAGAGTTCATCAGGTGATGTAACATTATATACATAATATAAATATCATATACTATAATATGTAAAAATGTCTTTATTACAATAATAAACCACTTTTAAGAATCTCAACCAAGAAACAACCGACGAACCGATATCTTTTAATAAAACTGTTTGAAGAAGGGAAGACAGTCCAAAATGCGGAAAATATCGCCGGACTAAATATTAACTCTGCTAGAACAGTGCTTCGTCGTGACAGGCAAAATGAGTGCGAATTATTATTAAAAAAGAAAGGAGGAAATTCGCCGACAAAACTAACCGCAGAAGTATTAACAAGAATTGAACGGATAGTTGAAACTAACCCTGGTTTTATGTTGGCTATTATTCAATAAAAGTTTGCAGCACAAAACTTACTACTGAGTCTCTCAAGAATTCGAAACGGCCTAAATAAACTTCGGATTACAAAAAAATTACCTAGTCTGGAAATGAATTCGCCAAAAACAATAGCCTTGCGGAAAGAATATGCCGCACAGATTTTATGTAATTAACCATAATCTGTTTTTTCTTCAAAAAATAGTTTAATAAGTATTGGAAAATTTCAGCATGCGCTCAACAAAACCGCGAAAAATTGATACAAACCGATGAATCCGGTTTTAACCTGCATTTGCGCCGAAGACATGCGAGGTCTAAAAAAATACACCGGCTCGTATCATTCTTCTTTCAGTAAGAGGTAGAAATGCCACGCTTATAGCGGGTTTAACTGATCAGGGTATTATCCATCATAAAATAATATCAAATTCGACATGCACTGGAAGTAAGTTTTGTGGTTTTCTCTCAGAGTTAATTTCAAAATTGGATGGTATCAATTATTATTTTATAATGGATAATGCCCAGATTAATAAAACGTCAGAAATAAACGAGCTGATTAAAATATCCCAAAACCACATCTAGTTTCATCCGCCTTACTCCCTGATGTTAAATCCAATAGAAAAAGCATTCTCAAAAATTAAATCCAAAGCTCTAGATTTGTTAGTTTCTATAATAGACGATGTGATAGATTTTGTCGATGTGATTACACAGCCACAGACTGCTCCAACTTTATTTTGGATATGATGATGACACTCCCATCAGCAGCAGCAGGGGAACCACTGACTTAAAAGTTACAATTATAGTTAAAATTATTTTAATTTGTTTCGCAAAATGGCTGTCATCGACCATCGTTAAATTCGTCCTTAAAAAATGTATCATTGTTGTTAAACAAGACCCTTGCTTTGTAACCCATTATTTGTGCTGTAAAAGTTTAAATAATATTTTCCATTCTCACATTTTTGTGTGATTCTCTGTTTGTTTTTGAATATTGTAACGATCACATGGTGCACGCTATATGAAATAAGATCTCGTGTACATAATTTGGTATTTTTAATTTTGTTTGTTGTTGCGCGATTATCGATATTATGCCTACGTCATATTGTTTAAAGTATATAACTCTTCTCCCGGACCAATAGTAGTGGTAATTAAAACTATATTGATTGGTTATCAGTACGGGATTACATAAATGTATAGCAGTTTCATTTTCCCCTCGTAAAGCAAAATTATATAAGATATGGTGCGATAGAGATCAGGCAGCGTATATTGTGGATTCGCGATCAAACATGTCAATTGGTCAAAAAAATTATTAAAACGAACTAAATAAAACAAGTGCTATGCAGCATATAGTAATAACTTTATTGTAATTTAATAGTTTGTAAAAGTCAATATATTAACGTTTACAAATGTGTATGATTCGAATAAAAATCTATGTATAAAACAAATATAGTTGCTTGGGTATACCAAAATCGTACGGACTGTATGTGTGATTGTAATTAGTTAACCCTCGATGGCATTGTGTAATAATAAATATAAAGAACAAATATATTCATGTAATATTTTATAAGACATATTTATTTATTTATTACACACACAACATATAACTAATTATGTTCTCTTCGATCCACCCTCCATCCACACGCCTCATTTTGAGCAGCAGCTGCTCATTCTAATAGAGTGCATGGCGTGGTGTAGATCAAATAATTTAGAAAAACAAAAATATTTACAAGAAATGTCCGTCAAATAAAAGTATAATTGTTGCCGATTTTGTGGCTGAACCAGGCAATAGATACATTACGGCACTTCAATTGTTGAACATTCAAAAAGATTTGGAAATTGAACCGGTTGAAATACAGCAGCAACTACTTTGCTTTGCCTCCATTGGTAGTTGTAACAATTTGTCTCACAAGCATCCAATGTTTTAGATTTTTATAATTAGTAAAGATAATGAAATACATTTTAGAGCGAAAAATATGCGACATAAGCAACATATATATGTTAAAAATTAATAAATTCATAAACAGTCATTCAGTGAATTGTTAATTCTCATTTAAAATCATGATATTTGGTGGAACGTAAAAACTGTGGTGTGATAAATAAAAACAAAAAAATAAAATTCCTCGATAAATACTGAAAATAGTTAATGAATGTGTTTATTGTTTGACTACGCAGAATACCCATCACCAAAAGAAACCACGCTAATCATCAACTGCTCATTCTCGACGTTAGCAAGGGAGCGGGTTATGACTATCTTCCACCGATCCTATTCAAACGTTGTGCCGTAAGTCTGGCCTCTGCAGTTACCTTCTTGTTTAACGAAAGCCTTCGTCGTGGAATTTTTCCAGATCCCTGGAAAATATTATGCGTTCATCCAATTTTTAAGGCGGGTAATAGAAGTGAGGTAAGTAATTATCGTGGGATCGCCATTCTCTCTGTCTTACCCAAACTGTTTGAGTCCATGGTTCACAGAGTATTGCACTTCCATACCAAGAGACTAATTTCTCCTTTTCAGCATGGCTTTTATCCTGGTAGGTCTACCGTGTCTAACTTGTCCTCACTTTGTGGTCATCTATTTGACAGCCTAAACTCCAAGCAGCAGCTTGACGTTGTCTACACAGACTTCGCAAAGGCTTTCGATGTGATTGATCACTCCATTCTTATTAGCAAGTTGGAGAGTCTCGACTGTGATTTCATTCCCATCGACTGGTTGCGTTCTTATCTCTCAGATCGTTGGCAATCTGTTAGGATTCTGGATTCCCTCTCCCCATTATTTCGGGCACCATCCGGCGTGCCTCAAGGTAGCCATATCGGCCCACTGTTGTTTTCATTATTTGTTAACGACGTTGTAAAATGTTTTAAGTTTGCCAATTGCCGTCTGTAGCGTGTTAGACTGCGAAATGTTACAAGACGACTTCAAAAGCTTTTGCATCTGGTCAATTAACAACTTTCTAACTTGAAACGTGAGTAAATGCAAAACCATTTCTTTCTTCCGTATCCGCTCGCCAGTTTTTTATCAATACCAACTGTACCACGAAACCATCGATCGGGTTGAGTTCATTTCGGATCTTGGTGTGATCTTTGAATCTGATGCTTCGTTTACCAGACATGTTAACACCATTATTTCAACGTCGTACATTATGCTTGGCTTCATTAAACGAAACTGCAAGGACTTTCGTGACCCGTTAACTTTGACATCGTTATACGTATGCTTTGTTCGGTCCATTTTGGAGTATGCATCTCCTGTTTGGTCACCCTCCTACCACTGCCATTCTGAGAGGATTGAGAGTATCCAGAAACAGTTTATTTTGTTCGCGCTACGACATTTACCATCCAGTCGTGCCGTGGACTACGTTCTTCCGCCTTATCAGAATGGATGCAATCTTTTGAAACTGCAACGTCTACGCCTATCGAGTTACTAGCACGTATCAACTTGTACGCTCCCGAACGTCGAATGCGTCAACGCGATGGAGCTTTATTCACATTTATATTCAAAATAAACAAATAAATAAATAAATAATCGGAGGCATACAGATTTTTGATGAAGAATTGTTGAAACTTCTCCCTCATTAACACCAAAACACCTACCTAAAGATATTCAAAGTGAACCAATGCATCACCTGTTATTAGATTGGAAAATAGAACATAACTAAGTTTGCCGCAAGTGGACAACGGTCAACGTGTGCCAACCATTACTGATATAGGTACTTCGACGGGGCTCCATATTGAAAATATCGACTATAATAAGCTCACGCAATTCGACGGATCAATAATCGGGCGTAAGTAAGGCAGAAATTGGTCGACGTTTATCCGAAAAGGTAACAATTAAATATACATTTATAACCCTTAAATTTTGTTTTTAGTTCGAAATAATTGAAGCTCAAAATCTGATTACCGCATTTACTTATTATTTTTTCCGTTATATTTACTTTTATATTTTATTAATTTAAATTTAAAAAACTGTAATATTAATATGTGATACACTAGTGGGAAAATCGGTTCAAGTTTAGAATTTTTACGTTGCTAAAATATTTAATTTTCGTGTTTTGTGTGGTTGATATGAAGCGGTAAAATTAGAATAAACTGTTGACGACGATGAAGGTATGGCCTATCGCGCGGATGAGTTATTTGCATATTTATTGCCAGAATGTTTACTATCACGTGCGTCCTAAAAGCATTAAATTGGTTTCGGGTAATGAATCCGCCGACGACGAGCAATACCCGACATTTTAGCCTGGCATGCGAAACCAGTACGCACGTTACAATATCAGCCCCAATCACATTTAACTTATTCTCAGGATCAAATATTTTCACTATCTACATTTAGTTTTACTTTTATCATTTATGTCAATTGAGTATTTAGTTTGATAATTAAGCAGTATCAGATCTTCACTATTGCATAAATTCATATTTAAATTATTTATCAATATTTTATCTTTAGGTAGGTCTAAAAATTTGTGTTTTTATTTATTTGGATCTTTTCTATTTTACATTTCCATACTTTATTAATTTGAATCTTGATGTTTTGCTTTATTAAATCTTGATATTCTTTAATGATTGAATCTGTAGTTGTTTTATGATTGACTCAATCTTCACTGCATCAGTAAATGTTGGTCTATTTCGTTGTTAGTTAAATTTCTATTGCTAGGAATTTTGGCTCCAATATCCTCTTCGTTTATTTTTTTATGATATTTTTGCCAACATATTCCTATAACTATTCCAATCTACTCCTCTAAGCCACTCTGGATTATTGATTTGTTGAGTGGTAATACTAAATTCTAATGCCCGGAAGTTGCTGTCATATTTGACAGTATTTAAAGAACCCTCGTTTGACAGTTAAATTCGATCATTTATGAATGCTAAATCTAATGTAGACTTGGTTCTCGTATAAGTAGGTTTGATGGGCGGAATAAATTTTAGTTTATAAAACTGTGAATTTGTGTTAATCCATTCTCGTAATTTATTCCCTCGCGAATCATCTACTGCGTTGTTTCAAGAACTGTGTTTGGCATTCATATCCTCCGCCGCAAATATGTAAAATTTGTTAGGACAATTACATTTCAACTTAGTGAAAATGTGGCATACATCTGAAATAAATTCTGTATTGGATTGGTTTGGAGCCGAATAAATTGAACTTGTAATTAATTTGTTATTATTTAATTAAATTTCTACTACAGTACATTCTATGTTGATTGGATGATGATTTATATAGGAGGTATGTTTAAATTAAAAATTAATTTTTAGTAATATGGCGGTACCGCCATCATTTCTGATCGTATCCTTAAATTGCAAGTTTACACGTATTATCTATTTTAGTTTCAGTTAATAAAATTATATCAGGATTGTGTCTATCAATGAAATCTATCAAATTCATTTTTCGTTCTATTGAAAAAATGGAATTTACATTTATAACTACAATTTTCAAATTTTTAATATTTGCCATAGTATTTCTTAACTTTTACTATCATTAGGGTCGTTACTTCTATTATTAATAATTCTTGTATTGGCAATTCTAAACGTAATATTACAGAAGTAAAATATTTCTTATAGTAATTTTTGGTATATTGATTACCTATTTTCATAATATCGGAGTAATTGAGTTGTTTACTCATTCATTAATAATGTTTCAATCTTTTTATCATTTTCAATCATGTAAGATTCAAATATCAGCTTCGGCGTAATATTTGTTCCTTTATATTGTTAGTGATATTACTGTTGTTAGAATTTGTTTGTGGTTTACCAGTTTTATTTTTGTTGTTGACACCAAAGAGATCTGCAAAATTGGTTCCTGTTTTAATATATGTTGAGCTGAAACTTCGACTTTTCACATTTAGTTTACTTTACATACTACATTACAATTATAATATTTGTGCAGATCGATGCCCTGTTGACGTTGAACTCGACATATTCCGGGCCACCTACTTGGGATGATTAGACTTCTGCACGTTGAAGTGGCCAAGGTGGTGGGCGAGGATTTGCTCATCTTTGTGTTATACATTTGATGCCCCAAATGACACCTAAGGCTAAAAGGATACCAGAAATGACATGCGTCATGGTATAATGGTGAAAATATGGATCTTCATATTTTCGAGCATTTTTATCTCTTGTTCCAATTTGTCGGTATCTTGAAGCGTTACGTACTGTGGATGATTATGTCGGACTGGGCTATCTTTAATCCGAGTGATGAAATTCTTTAAGTGAATAGATCCAACTAATGTATTAACCGATCTATTGAATCCCTTTTCCAAATAGTTAGAATAGGATCCGATTGCAACGATATAAAAATTTGCATCCCGTAGCACACAACCAGCTTTGATTTTTACTATGCCTGATCCTTGAAGGTTATACGATTTGCTTTCATGACCGCATATTACCTCGACTATTGTTTCATTGTGAATGGCATATACCCATTGATTGTTGGCATTAAGTTTTATCCAGTGATTTGATGCATTTATGGTTCCGATGGAACATAATTCCTCAAGATTCATCTTCCGTTGTAGGATTGCCAAGTCGCACTGAGCTTGGCTGCTCATGATGTTAGATACTGGCGATATTTCACACAAAAATCTTCTTCCTTGAAATGATTGACAATTTTTTACTTGCTCTCTAGTCATTAATGCGTTTCCGGTCAGCATCTATTGCTAAATATTCTGCCTTGGTGTCGATGTAAGACTGCGAATTCTTGTGTTCGATATTAGGCACTGGAAAAACGGCTAACAATGTGTACTCCCGCGTAAATGATAATGGAATGGTGAGTTCTAGTATAATGTTTCTTGGAGTTACTCTACTGCGTATCTTCATGCTATGATATACGTGAAGAAGATCCCTGGTATAGTGATCGATGATGGTATATGTCTTTTAATAATTTCGAGCTCTTGATCCAATTGAGCCGGGGAGAGTAATGAAGGGTGCAAACTGTTCTTGTGTGCATTATGGATTACGTTTCAATATTAATGATCATTTATCAGTTTGTTTAATCATTTCATGGTAAGAATTGAGTTATGCTTTATTAGCTTAACTGTGTTGTCTATTATTGTGGTATGATTCCTTATCGGTGCCTGTAACTGATGCTGATCACTATTTTTATGGCTTCAAATTGATTTTCATATTCTCTTGCTTCACGTTCTGTAAGAATCCCAAACATGTCGCCTAATACAACTCCTATTGTGTCGCCTAAACCTCGTTTTGGTCTGCGCACTTCCTTGTTGCTCGCTAATAATAATTCATTATCTGCCTCCAAATTGTTGAACTGCTATTGAATTTGTTGAAGAATTAATTCGTAGTTTATTTCAACCACGTCTATGCATGACTTCTTCAGTTGACTTTGCGCGGTCTTAAATGCTTCAATTTCCTCCCAGTAATTACTCATATTAGTGACCATTTCATGGGTACCACCTCGAGTCTGCTTATTGATGCAAAGTGTATGCCTGTAGAATGGTTGAATGGAGTAATGTCTATGTTGGCCTGAGCGAGTCCCAAAATGCAACACATGGACAACGTCGCAAGCATCAAATGTTTCAATTTGCTCTGGTTTTTCACTTGTCGATGAGGTTGCTGCCGTAGAATCCTGTCGGGATTCTTGAATATTTGTGACTCCTGCTCCTCTTCACTCTGGTTGGCTTTCATGGGCATTAGATCCTTTAAATTTTCCTCTATTGGTAGTTTACACAATTTCACAATTGGCCGCTTGAAGGTATTGTACTCGCACTTCACTGTAGCTACTCGAACTAAATCATCGCTTCCGACATCTGTCTCGATAATTCGCCCTAGTTTCCAACGTGTGGTTGGTTGTTGGTCATCCTTTAATAACACCAAGTCATTGATCTTTAGGTTCGGTTGGCTACATTTCCATTTAGTTCGTTGTTGTCGTTGATGGAGATATTCTGAGGACCATCTTTTCCAAAAGCCTTGCACCATTTTCTCAACAAGGTGCCATCTTGTTTTTAAAGAGATGTTATCTGTATCAGCGACCGGCAGTGACTTGAGAGAATCACCTATTAAAAAATGTCCTGGTGTTAAAGCTGATAGATCTGTTGGATTATTGGTCAGTGGAGTTAGCGGTGGAGAATTTAGACATGCCTCGATTTGTGTAACTACTGTGTAAAGCTCCTCAAAGGTGAGGGTTGCTTCTCCTTGGATTCGTTTTGAAAATACCAATTGGTTTCGTCGTTGGCTATCATAGTGCGATCTCGTCCGGTAATGTGGTTATTGTGTCTCATTGTCAGAGTAGATGCGCGATGGTGCTCTTTTAACATTACCTTGTTCGCTCCAACGAAGTATGTCTCATTGTCAGAGTAGATATCCATGCATAATCCTCTTCTGGATGTAAATCTTTTGTACGCAGCAATAAATGATTCGGTTGTTAAATCGCTTACAATTTCAGTATGTATAGCTTTTGTTACCATGCAGATAAATAGTGCAATGTAACCTTTGTGAGTTTTGTGACCTCTTCCCTTAGTTGTTCTTACTTGAATGGAGCCAGCATAATCGATACCCGTTTTTGCGAACGATCTTCCCGGCCGCACTCTAGCAGATGACAAGTTTCCCATTTGTTGCTGTGTAAGATGCTGTTTGTTACGGAAGCAAATAATGCATTTTTAAAGTACTCGACGTACGGCACGTTTACCGTCAATAATCCAATATTTATTTCTCAAATGCGACAATGTTAGTTGGGCACCCCCATGTAAAGTACTGATATGAGCATTTTATATAATTCTTTGTGTTACAGGGTTGTGTTTATCCAGGATGATGGGGTTTGCTGGACCTTGATAATGCTGAATTTTGAAGTTGTCCATTTAGTCGTAACAAGCTATTTTCATCTAAAGTTGGATTCAATGATAGTAGCTTCTTTTGCTAATTTGTTTAGCCTGGTTAAGATAGAATTTCATTACAAAAATCTTGTTTTTGTAATGCCTTGAGAATTGTTGTTTCCGCATCCCGAAGTTCCATACCTGTAAGCTGCTTATGATTATTGCTGCCGTGCTTGGCATTGTTCATGAATCGTTTACAGTACGCAACTATGTGTTTTAATCTGTTGAAATTTGAACATCGCTCAAATAATTCATTCAATACGTGCTCTTCTTTGCTTATTGTCATTAGTTTTGAAGTTTTCTCTTCTAATTCTTCACGATGATGTGTATAAGTGAAGAACTGTTGACTTCCTTCCAACTAGTTATATTTTGTCGCAGAAAGTTCGGTCCTTCCCATCATAATTTGTTGTTTGTTAGTGCGGATGGTGGTGCGCCTCGTGAAGCTATATCAGCTGGGTTGTCGCCTGATTTTACGAGATGTCATATTGTGGTCGGTATCAAGGATTTTACTGCAGAAATTCTGTTTGCCACGAATGCCTTAAATTTGCTTGGCTCGACTGTGATCCAACATAGTGCAATGGTTGAGTCTTTTTGATATCACTTAATTCTGCCTTATATTTTATCCATTTTGTGTTAATATGTTCTGGTAGATGTTCATCCCATTTTATTCCGCTTAACCATAATCCTTGCATCATAATTTTTGCTGTAATTGTTAATGGCGAGAGCCATCCAACTGGATCAAATAGCTTCGATGATTGGAATAATAATAAACGCTTTGTAGCTTGGTTGCTGGATAACTGAAGCCTTGCAACATCAAATTTAAAGTTGTCTTCTTGTGGATCATACAAAATGCTTAGAGTCTTGATGCAATCGTTTGGCTTGATTTCCATATTACCCTTACCGTGCAGCTCTCATGGTATATGTTTTAATAATTCACTTGAGTTAGAGAACCATTTTCGTAAGTTAAATCCACCTCGATCTGTTAGCAATTTTAATTCGCGAACTGATTGACATGTTTCCCTTATATTGTGGCATCCGGTCAGCAAATCGTCAACATAAAAATCTTTCAATATGAGATGTGCTGCTACTGGATACTCACTGGCTCCATCAAGAGGTAACTGTCTCAAAGCTCTTATGGCCATGAAAGTGGCAGCTGTTATACCATATGTGACTGTCTTAAGTTTATAAGTTGTCATTGGTTTAGACGGTTGAGTTCTCCATAATATTCGTTGGTAATTCTGTTCTTGTTCGTTTATCCAGATTTGGCGATACATTTTCTCTATGTCCGCCGTCATTACGATTTTGTATTTTCGCCATCGCAATAATATATCCGCTAGGTCATCTTGTAATTTGGGACCATTCATCATGCAATCGTTTAAAGATACTCATGTCGTAGTTTTAGCCGAAGCATCAAACACTACTCTAAGTTTTGTAGTGGTGCTATCCTGTTTGATTACACCATGATGCGGTATGTAATCGGTGTTACTTGCTATATTGTGATCTTCAACCTCTTCCTGCACGAATTCCATGTGCTTTAAATTTATGTATTCCTGCATAAATTAATGATATAACTGCTTGAAAGACGGATTTCTCTTGAACCGATTTTCAATTTGTATTAGCCTGGCAGCGGCTTTTTTCTGGATTCTTCTGATTTGATATGATCATCCTTGAATGGAATCCTTACCACATATCTTCCATCTAATCCCTTTTCTGAGGTTAACTGGAAATGTTGTTCAACCATGTCTTCATATTCCGTATTAATTCGGTTTTCTGGTATCGAATCTACCTCTATGAGTAATTTCAATTGATCTTCAATGCCTTTAGTAGCTATCATTGTTGTTGGTTGGTTTGTTCTGGTGTTGCCTCTGCTGCCTATTATTATCCATTCAATTTCAGTTTGTTGTGCCATTGGTTCTAATTCACCTCCCTTTATGATGTTGTTGTTTATGATTGCTGGATAATAATCTGCACCAAGTATGAGATCAGTTGGTTGTGACTTATTATAATAAGGATCGGCGAGTTGTATTTGTTTGAGATGGGTCCAGCATCTTGCATCAAAGTCCACCTCCGGTAACTGTTGGTTGAGTTTATCAAATATCAAGGCTTCGATATTTAGTTAAAACTCGGTTTCAAATCTTGGCAAGATTTGTGTATTGATTGTACGTTTACAATCAGCTGCTTTTCTTCCTCCTATACCGGAGATAGAAACGTTGACCTTCTTTTTCTTAATGTTGAGTACGTTAGCGGCTTTTGCTGAGATTAATGTCACCTGTGATCCAGGATCGATTAATGCTCTTGGCAAGATCTGATTTCCCGTGCAAGTTATGGCTTTAACTACTGCGGTTGGTAACAAAACTTGTCCCTGTTGATTTACTATGAGGGTTTTCGCGTTTTTAACTTTCCATCGTTTTCATGCTTTTATTATTTTGTTTTTATTATTATTGGAATTAATATTACGGGCTTTGTAGCATTTTATCATCGTAGGATCGGTATAAAATCGTTATCTGAATCATTAATCTCATTGACGAATGAACGGATATCTGCTATATTTACCTCGTTATCTTCGTTTAACAGCAATGAATTAAACTGTGTTTGCCTTGGTACGTTGTACGTTAAATCAAAAGAATTTCCTGAAGCATTTAACACAATCATTCAGTATAGTTATTTTACTTACCATACTCTGATTATCTTTAATTAAATCTGCGTTTTGTTGAATTAACTGTTGCAATGGTCATTCACTAATTTGAGACTGTTCTAAAGCCGTTCCAGGCATTATTTTATATTAATTTTTTCGAAACTTATTTCTACACCCGAATTAGGAATCATATTTTCTGATTCCACAGTTATCAATGTTGTACACTAAATCACAATAAAAGTTTGTTTACTTTCAATCCACTACTTGGGGCTCCGAACAGGATGCCCAGTTACAAAAAACGATGTTTCTATATGACACTAATATGCTGATTTGTGTTTGTACTTTTTATTTCAACACCATGTTCGATTCTTTTGTTGTCGTTCAACGGTTAAAACGAAATTTCCTTGCTACCCGCTGTTGCTTCTTGGTGTGTTTCATTTAGACTACGACTCTAAAACTAAAATTAAGGTTCAGTATTTCATCGAAACCAATCTATTTTATTTTTATTTCAAATTATGGCATTTTAACATTTATCTGAAGAGTGTCAAACGAAAATCTGCTTCTCTTCAGCAACTCAATTTCTGAAGGGGAGAGTTTCAGCTCTTCAATTGAACCGAATGCACCAGAAAATATGAAAGAATTAAACTTTTAAATTAGTCTCGGCTCTGAAAAATTGTATTAAGAACGAAAGCGTAAACAGAGAAGACATTATTATAAAAACATTTGTGTTTAAGTATACGCAATATATTATCAATACAAATAAAATACAATATAATTTCTAAATAAAATATTGTAATATTTAGTATTGTTTCCTAAGAACATTTTAAGTGCTCGCACAATCTTCAGTATATGAATTAAGAATTTTACAAAACAAGTATTACAAGTAATTCGTATTTAAATAAGTATAAAGTTAACTAAAGTATTATTATATAAATATTTTATTGTTGTAATAAAACATAATTTTTCTATCATTATTTATTTTATTTATTTATAAAGAAATATTGTTCAAACATAATAATAAGTAATGCTATTAAACGAAGATTGAATTAAACGTTTTTTTCACAATATGATGAAGACGACTTTGATAAAATTGATTTTAAATGAGGAAACTTATCGTTAATTAAATCACAAGGAGTTTTATTATTTTTATCTTTAATGTGTATTAAGGATGCATCGTATTTGTGGATCAGTTCGATTGAGTCTGGATTTCCTTTTAGGACAGCACGATGTAATATTGTTTGACCATCGCTGTCCTGCCGATTTGTTATAGGGTTATTGGTCAATAGCAGTTTTATAACTTCAGTATGTCCTATTAAAATAATTAAAAAATAAATTGATTAGAATTTAGTTTAAGGCTGAATATTGCAATACGCTCAAAACAGAACAAGAGCGAAGGTGGTGAGCGAAATCGCCTGTCATGCTACAACCATCGACACTGGTGATGACAATTTTGTCGTTGAAATAAATATAAGTCTATTTATATTTTGATCGCCGGCGAAACAATGTTGCCAACTGATTTTTTATATATATATAAGTTGGTATCATATAACTGTCATATTATTAATAAACAATTTTTATAATTTTAAAATTTTTATTATTCGAGTATGCAGATTTTTAGAATCCATTTTGACATAGATAAAATAAATATGTCGTGATTATGTCGTTTTAGTAGTTTTTATCGTCATACGCTGACGTTCTTGTTCTGTTAGCTACAGCGATATCGCAGCGATATTTTTTATTGATTCGTCGACGCTCGTCGTTGTCGCTCTTGTTCTGTTCGAGCTTTAGTGAGGCGAATTTATTTATTTTTAAAGTGTACTTTCGATTTGATTTAAATTAAGTTTTACATGTCAATTTTTTTTAAATTCATATGCATTATTATCAAAATTGTTAAAATAACAATCCGGATAACCGGGTGTCGAACTTTGCGGTCGTAATCCACTCCGGGGTGGTTACTTGATTTTTTTGAAAAAATATTCGTATGGGAGGTAAGAATCCATTTATTTTATCCTGCGTAACATGGTACTGAAAAAATGGTTTAGGAAACATATGGATCGCTTTTCATGACCTACCTTTCGCAGTAGTCAATTCGAAGACGTACGACTTATGTTTCATTTACATGAATGTTTTCATCGTTGTTTTTGATGTTGTTTTGGACTTACAAAAAGAATTTAAATTTAATTTTTTGAGTATGTAAACTGATCGTTTTTTTTTGATATATCGATAAGTTTTCAATTTTATTTTATGACAACAACAAGAAGCCATTAAATATACACATCTATACCAAAAAGGTCATTTTTTGGTGATATCTTTTTCATTTTTTCGCCGAATTAAACAAAATTAAAATATGTTGTAGAAGTTATATTAATGGTTTAAAAATCAATACAAATGGAAAAACAGCTTAAGTGTAATTAGGCGATTATAGGTTTTTGGTACAGATATATATATTAAAATCAATTAACCTTTTTAAATAATTAATATCGATTCAAAATATTATCGATAAATTTTTACGAAAACAACCAAAAATTACTACGGCATACATATTTTGGTTGTTTTCGGCGTTGTTTTCTGTACACTGTCAATACACATACCAAATATTTTTACTATGAAAACGATAATTTTTTATATGGGACATGCAACAACAACATTTTACAATCTGAAAACAACATCGAAAACATTCATGTAAATGTAAGAAAAGGTTCAATTCAAAAAATGTATTTACTTAATTTTTTAGTACTAAATGCGCAAATGTAATCACGCCTATTATTAGTTTAGTTTTGCATATTTTTATTCTTAATTAGTATTGGATTTGAATATTTTTTCTTTGAATTCTTATGAGTATGTCTTGGCATAATGTGCATAAGCTCCTGAGCTTTATTATGCATTTTGTTAAATAAATAAATATTTACGAAGAATGGAATAAAAAATTCCCACTATCATCATGAGTGGTTATAATGCGTCTTGAGCGTTAACTGTGGTGGTGTCGTATAACTAAAAATAATTTTATCGAGTCAATTTTTCTAACTGACCGAATAAGTAAAATTATCAAATTATTCAGCAGTTGATTACTTCAACAATAACGCCTTTGGGAAAATTAAAAAAATTTAGAATCCTCCAACATGGTTGACTTCAAATCGAAATCTTTTGTAAATTATATGAATTACATATTTGTTGGGCAGAGAAAAATTTAAACTAAACTGCATAAATAACAAGGTATTAAAGTTCAGAACCTGTCGAGATATAGAAACCACACAACAAATTATTGAAAATGGAAGATAAGAACACGCTCTAAAACCTCACTCACTTGGATACCCCAATGAATCAGGTTGCAAATCTAAACGAAAATATAATCGTATGCTACTGTAATTGTCGTCTAATCATTAGAACACGCAAAATGTGGCATGAATTCGTTGGATGTGACTTCCAAAAATTGGTATACTTTAATGTAGGCACATCACCTGCGTGCATAAGAAACATAGAAGTCACTATCGACTCTTGGGATCAAATCACCATATAAGTTATATCCAAGAAACTCGACTCCGAACCATTAAGACTATATGAGACGTCAGCCGTGCCATTCAAGACACCCATTGATCCGGAGCAGTATAAGTTGACCCCTACCGTATGCTGAACTGGAAAATTCAAAATAATAAATATTTACGAAAAATACCAACTCGTGTCACTATTGGAACGCTGCAGAAACTGTCTAAAAACAACCATTCAATAGTTGACTGTACGTTAAATCATCCATGTACATAGTGCGGTGGACGACATCAACGTCAGTAGTTACATAATAACAAAAAAAGACAATAATTCAAGAGCAACAAACAAATCTGGAGCCACAAAGCCGAAATGAATATTCTGGATACCAAAAAGAAACAAGAGAAAGGTGAATCACATTATCAATAACGCCCCAATCCAACTTCAAATGTCAACTGAGCATTAAAGCATTCGTAGCAATTAAAATAACACATGCTCATCCACAGAAACCAAGTCATTCAAACGTGGGATACTCTAAAGAACTTACCATTGGCTGACCCTAATTATCATTCTCCATCATGCTTCTCATGAAGCACTTGACAAATACAACTGCGATTACCACCAAGGAAAAATCGCTAGAGGAAATTGAAAACCCACTGAAGAAGAGGCGTGAACAGTTGTTCTAAAAAATTGTCAAAATTGTAGCGGGTTCATCGTATACAATTTAACAGTATTAATACCAAATTAGGCGCCAAAAAATTGCAACTCATAAAGAACGACGACTTAGCAGCCCAGAAACGTCATGAAAAAATATGAAAACTCGGGCATACGCAAAAAACCACTAACATGCCGACATTAAACCGTCAAGCACCACAACAAAGTTAAGAATGGTGTTTGATGCCTCTGCAAAATCAACCAATGGTCGGTCACTAAATGGCATTATGTTTGTCGAACCAAAACAAGATCTTTGACATATCACCATGATGAAAACACAAATACATATTTACCGGAGACATTGAAAAGACGTTTTGGCAAATATGGGTTGCCGAAGAGATCAGGAATTTCCAACGCATACTTTGGCGTAATTCACCAGCTGAGAAGCTTCAGGAATACCAATTAAAAAGTCATTTACTTCAGCAGCCACTTACCCCGCAGTCGTCAAACAAATGGCGGGGAAGACCGGTTTAATTTAAAAAAAAAACGAACAAAACTAGCTACTAGAACGTAACCGAGACGAAATGTAGCCGATATGAAACTATCAACCATGGGTTTTATTGTAGGGAATCATAGCATTCCCTGCCCATGACGGTAGGCGGAAGACTTCATAATTCATTACTAAATTATGAAGAAAACCATCCTGCCATCCTGCGATACTTCCCCTAACCATCAGCTCAGTAGAGCAATAATCAATTATGCGTAAAGAAAAACGGCACGTGGAAGAATTCAACTTGCGCTTTTATTCTTGGTTATCAAGTATTGGATCGCTGATATAGAGGTAAACAACGGTGTAACCAGCCGATGGGAAACAGCACACTAGTTTACGAGGGCATAACAGTTCTAAACCAAATAGAGGCAATGTTAAATTATAAACGCTTATGCCCAATATCGGACATTTTTTAATGAATAATTATTGATATTTATTAAGGCTGATTATTGTGCCTAAAACAATTTTCAGGAGTACTTGTTTCAGCAAATTAATAAAATTATTTCAGAATTGTGCTTTTATTCCTAGAAAATCAAATAAGTAGATTAGAAAGGTATTATCTTGTGTTACTATCTGATGGCTATACGTAGGTGTCTGTAACCTCGTAAATCTCAATCAACACTAATTAGGGCCCCTCTTACGATTTTCACCTCACCTAAAATTACTATGCAAATGTGACTAGATTTGTATGGAGTCATTCGGTGAGGTGAGAACCATAATAGAGGTATACACCTTTTCACATTCTGTTGTACATATGTATATATTATGTAACAAGCTCAATGCTTCAACGTATTATAAAGAGTGAACGAAAACGAAATAGCACGAATCTAACCGATTAAAAATTGCGTTCGTTTTCAATAAAAAGATCAGTTTTTCAATATGGCTTCAGTTCTGGAGGTCTATTATGAAATTTTTCCGTATCGTATTTAACGTTAACTGAAATATTCGAATCGACATGGATTTACCTTACGAGGGCGTAGTGAGAAGTCTGGTAAAATTGCAACAGAGGACGTCACAATCACAAATCCTAGATGTCATGTGTCAATACCATCTGTCACTAGAACAAATTAAAATTTTCAGACAGATCTGTCATTTAGTTCAAAACTGAACTAAATGACAGATCTGTCTGCCATTGAAAACAGACAACCCATTTTTTTTTTGCAAACATGGAAAAAAGTGAATTTCGTGTTAATCAAACATTATTTTTTGCGTGGAAAAACCATTACGCAAACCAAAACAAGCAAACCATTACGTAAACCAACTGTAAACAATACAGATAGCTGAGATAGTAGGCCTCTCAGTTGAACGTGTGCGCAATATATTACATGAACATTTGAATATGAAAAAGCAATCTGCGCGTTGGGTATCGCGTTTGCTTACAATCGACCAAAAACGCACACAAGTGACAACTTCAGAGGCAGGTTTGGCGATGTTCAAGCGAAATTAAAAGAAGTTTTTCAATCGTTTCATAACTGTGTATGAAACATGGATCCATCACTATACACCGGAGACCTAAGAACAGTCTAAACAGTGGATTTCTACTTGCGAATCTGCGCCGAAGAAGGCTAAGGCGGTTTTATCGGCCAACAAGGTCATGACCAGTTTTTTGGGATGCATGCGGCATAATCCACATCGATTACCTTCAAAAGGGGAGAACAGTCAACGGCGAATATTACTGCAACTTATTGGACCGTTTCAACGACGTTTTGAAAGAAAAACGACCGCATTTGGCACAGAAAAAGCTCTCTTCCATCAAGACAATGTACGGATGCACACGTGTGTAGTTGCCATGGCCAAAATCCATGAATTACGCTTCGAATTGCTTCTAAATCCGCCATATTCTCCAGACTTAGCCCCCTGCGACTATTTCCTGTTTCCGAACTTGAAGAACTGGCTCGGCGAAAAGAGATTCGGCATTAATGAGGAGATCATCGATGCAGCAAACGCCTATTTTGAAGGGTTTGAGAATTCGTATTATTCGGAAGGCATCGAAAAATTGGAAAAACGTTGGACTAAGTGTATCGAGCTAAAAGGCGGCTACGTTGAAAAGTAATTTTTTTTTGACCGAAAATATTATTCCTTGTCTCCGCCCTCGTATTATGAAACTTGATCTTATCGATTTTGTAATAAGCAAATCTGAAGTTAGCAACATTATTTTTTTAAAAATAATTTGAGGTTAGATTTTGATTTTTAATAATTTGACAGACACATGTCATATTAAGTTAGTTATATTAAGAATTTATTTATTCAAAATTTCTTGAATGGCCTTATCAATCATTAATATGAAAAAATAACCTGAGAAAATAAATTTTTCAAAGGCCCAATCAGTGATCAAATGAAAAATGTAATGAATAAATTCGTCAAAATAAATGTGAATTTCCAAGAGCACGATGCCCGAATACCCATTGTTTTCTATTTATTGAAAAGTCAAGGTTATTTGAAATAAAATATCACAATATTATAAAAAATGTGTTATAAAAAAAAGCAGTAAAAACGCTGGCTTTCGAATTTGAATCACTTTCTTAATGTTTAGTTCAGTACGAGTACGTTTGGTTTTATAATAATTATTTACGATTTTGTAACGAGTAAATCAATTAAATATGAAATCTATAATAACATATGGAAACAATTACCCATCATCGCAGCTCGATGCAAGGCAGTTGCCCCTCCAGAAGTTACAGCATTTATATCAGCACCACCTTCAATCAGCAATTTACATGCGTCCACATGTCCATTACGTGCAGCATAATGTAAAGCTGTGTAACAGAAATTATCACGATCGTTTACACAACCATTTCTAATAAATTTCTTTAAATCCGTGATCTCATTGTAGAGAGCTGTTCGTGAATACAAACAATGAGGTATAATAAATAACTAAATATAAGAGAATACATACAATTTAATATATAACTCACCAGCTGTCCATATTCCTCGTTCAAATTCAATTTCGTCTAAAGTTTGTGCTACACTGGCTGTTGCTGGTACACAATTACAATTAAGATGTTGTTTATGGTGCGACATAATCCTGTTTGATGGTTTCACACGTAAAAGCAATTCACATTAACAATATGTAATTTAATAAAATTTAAAAATTATAACAAACAAACAAATTTAGTTTATTTAAATAAATATTGCTTTAACAAAGTAGTGTGTCGTGTTTATTGTATTTGTTTCACTTCCGATAGTATTGATTAAAAATAAAAGGTCTAATTAACTTATACGACATTAAAAAACAAACGTAAATATTTCACGAGTTTAAATTTCCCGAGCCATAGTCCATACAATTTCATTTTCACCTGTACTACAAACAACTTTATAGCCCAATTGGCTTAACGAATTAAGCACATTAGTCAGGGATGCTTTTATTAGGACACCGTTTACAATTTGAGCCGAACTAAATGAGAATCGATCGCGAAGCGCTAATATCTCATCGTTATTCAATCCAAATATAGCACTATCTTCGGCATGTAGTGATCCTTTAACAGCTACGTAAACGTATGTACCTTCCTGCGCTGGTAACACTGGTATTGGTACAGTCACTAAATTTGGTGTTGCCGATGTAACGGGCGGTGTTGGTGATCCCATAATGTTTTACTTAGATTAAATTGTATTTTTTTGGTTGGTTTCTTGTTTAGTTACTAGAGTATCAATCCAATCAAATCAATTGGAATGTTAAGAATTGGTGGTTTTTAATTATTTTTTATTTTTATGATTCACACGGTTTTATTCTGGAGAATCGACTTTGTGAAAATGAGCAAGCGTTTCACGTCCAATATTTGTTATATTATCGCGTTCGACTAATGATGATGATGTATCTGGTTCTGGCTCACTAAATTCTTTTCTCATAGTCCACATGTACTCATTATAATCTTGCTTTACGGCTGTTGAGGATGACGCTACTACTCGATAGCCTAATACCTGGGAATAAAAAAAAACACAAAAACATATTCAGTAATTGTTG
Organism: Nephrotoma guestfalica; assembly: GCA_963691935.1. Classification (NCBI taxonomy): domain Eukaryota; kingdom Metazoa; phylum Arthropoda; class Insecta; order Diptera; family Tipulidae; genus Nephrotoma; species Nephrotoma guestfalica. The sequence continues at coordinate 136,652,904 of OY829913.1, read as the reverse complement.
AAGAAATGGAAATGTTAATAAGTGAAATTAGTGCAGCTCTAGTTATTCGTGAACTTGTTATAAATGATAAGTTGGCAAACGATGGGGATTAAACGACTCATTTTTTTACCTACACATTGTTAGATTGTTAGAAGGACTTGTGTTGAAACTTTATAGTGAATGCATTTCTTAGGTGTTCTAGCAAGGTTTCAAGACAATTTTATGTCGACAGGCTACTGCATATTTTCTGTAGAATGCGCGTAGATATCGCGTGGTGCATCCCAATCTCAACCTCTAACCCAAATCGAGTATCAAAATTTTATAGTGAAAGATAACCGGAAAAGTGCGAATTGGGAGCATAACCAAACATGGCATTGAAAATAAGAACGAAAACTCGTCACTGAACTCGAATAATAAGTAAACAGTTTCGAGTAATATTCGCGCCGGTCATGAGCTCCGCGATAAATGAGAGCAAGTCCTTGTGTTTTCCTTAAGTAGTGTTAAGACGTAAATAAATTGCAATGTAGAAAGAGTGGGCGAAGTAAACGAACAATTCCGAATTCCATGTCAACCGGATCATGTGACGTTGCATAACCTACGCTTTGTATTAAAATTGGATGGGCGGTAGCGAAATTAACATCATGGAAAATTTGAAATCTGCACGACTATCAATGAAAAATTAAGATAAACGTCTAGAAGAAAACTTAATAATCTGCAACAATTACTCCATGGTTATGGGTCATGTCAATTTCGACTCCACCGCGAAATTTTATAAATTCATCGCTAGTGCTTATTTATGGTAATTTGGTTCACTAGTACAGGCAATAAAGCCATATTGGAATTTAAATTTTTTTATATCCAAATTTGCTAAAATTTTAATCCGGCAGCAGGCCTCTTCGCGATGCTAAATGGTAACTCTATAAATGATTTAGGCGATGTAGTTGAGAGGATGCAGAGGAAATTCGGGTTATACGTTTCTGTTCTTCAGGTGAGCGACGGTTGTTTCGATATCTGTCCCGTATGAAGAGGCTCACTACATACACGTATCTCCCGCAAAAGCCAGTAAATGATGATCTGTGCACAAACGCCTCGATTAACTTTATCAGATCCATCACATCAACAACCTCGGAAATTGTACACGGAGTACGCTTTAAAACTGGGAATATGGAACATGTAGTCTATTAAAACATGGCGATTTTCAAAACCTCGCGAACCAAGCACATAATCACATTGTCGACGTGCTAGCTAGATGAACTTAGATGGTCCGGGCGGGTCGATTGTTATCGATAACAAACATGTATACCGAAAACAAGCGGGCGATTTATTCTTTATGTTGAACTAAACCTTAACTAGCCTTAAGAGCCTATATACATCATACTAGGAATGCTAATCTTCGATCCGCGGTCACAAGCACAATCCAGAAAGGAATGTAGATGTTAAATGATGGATTAACAGAAAATTAAATTGATAACGACTTGGTTGGAACCTAGAGAGGGGCCATCGTAAGAGGGGCTATCGTTTTTAATATAAGTGCAAATTGATATGAACATCAACATTGAACATCGATGCTTTCAATGATAACGGTTTACAATGCCATACCAGCCGGCTATCAGCGCAAGAATGACTATGGCGTAATATTCAGGAACAGTGAAAAGCTCTAGAATCAGTAATAAATAAACATCTTTTCAGACAACAGCATCCCACAGTTAAAGAGCGATATAGCAGCCGGCCTTGACAGAATCAAGTTGCAATAATTTATACGATTTAATCGTTGCAATCTGGGATCAGGGACTACAGGAGATAGAAAATCGCACTTATCCCTTCACCTCACAAAAGGGGCGAACGTGTGATTTGTAGAAATTATCAACAATAATTAAGCACGACCACCAGGTTTTTGAAAAGGTTGTATTCGTCACTCATCTATCACGTCGAAGATATTTTGTGACTATCGCTGAGGCCCAACCGGTCACCACCGATCAATGCTTCATGAAAAATTCTCCTTGAAGAAATATACTCTGATTCCTTTGTGATGAATGTCACAAATTATTCGACAAAGAACGCCCTGGCAGCTGTGTTGTTTAGTTGGCATTGAGTAACTAATATGGAAAAATCTGAATAGGCTAGGTTAGGTAAGGTGATTTTCCTAACGGACAGTTAGGAACCAGAAGTTTGGTCAGTAGTGACACCATATAGATTCTTCCCTACTTATTGGAACCATCCAGAGCTTCCGACGGATCATAAAATTGTTTTGACCCAATCGCCCCCCATTGCTTCACAGCTAAGACAGTAATCACGTGCGGAGATACCAAGTCTATTCGCGTGTTTACCTATGAGAAAGTATCTTGTAATAGCATCCACCACCACGCCCATATTACGTCTACGCTGAGATATCAGCTGTCTGGATCTGGACAGGACTAGTTTTGGCCAGATATGATTAATAATTACACATGTACACTATTAATTCATCTGCCGTTCGTTAGTCTTATAGCTTTCTCCTGAAGCATTAGCACATAGCGAACGGCATTGAAATATCGGCTCTGCTGCAGAACTGGTACTCCTCTTTTTCCGCTCTGGTGGGAATATTAGTTCTGAGCATCTACTCAAAGGATAGTGTTGGAACATCGAAGTTGAGTAGCGGAGTGTTCTGAATTCAAGCAGGTCCACATAGAGGTGAAGTTAAGCCTCAGCCGGGGCGTCAGATGAAAGATAATCTCCGCACTGATGCTTAAGGTAGCTGTTCACTTATTTTCATCAAAGGCTTTAGGTGCGCCGGAACATTTTGAGCAGACCAAAATACAGTAATCATATATAACAAAACGATCCTAATGATTGTCGTGTAACGACAGTGTACGGTGTGGGCTGTATGCACCAAACTCCATCTTTTCAAAATGGCTCTTTTGCAAGGGTAAAGTGCTATAGTATGCCTTTCTATACCCTTTCTAATATATTAGAGTTACAGCTAAATTTGCTCTTTCAAACGAGGCCTATATACTTCGCTTTATCTATGAAGGTCAAGCTGATAGATACTATTTAAAGTGGATGACCAATTGTAATATTTCTGCATGGGCGCAACTCAGTCTTTCGTGGATTAACGCTTAAATAGCTGCTGGCTCTATCGAAGAGAATGCTGTCCACGGAAGAGAGATATCACTCTACCTTTCAGTGTGCGATCCACCGAGACCCATCAAGATCCTGTTTTCCAGATGTAATCGCCGCCGGTCTACCTTTGCTAGCGAATTCTCTTCAGAGCAGTTTTCCCCTTAAGATATACGTGTTGAGATTTCGCCATTTTTATTTGTCATTCCAAAAAATGTAGGAGAAAATCCGAATACAAACATTCCATTTAGTAAATCATGGGAAATTTTTGGATATTACGCTTCTAGGTCGAAGAAAAAAGGACATCAAAGATAGTTTCGCACCGATGGACCAAATCGTGAGATGGCTTTATTATTATGAAAGTTGGCCGGAATCCAAAAGGTTCCACACTCAATGTCACATAGGGCCTATGGTGTAAACAGGAGATTCTATTACAATTCACAATTACGCTCTGAAGTCCCGTTTATTAGAAATTGAGTCTATAAGTGGCAGTGACTGATAAGAAAAACGACCAAAACTCTTAGCTCATTACGCTTAACTTCCAGACAATGAACCAGTTTTACTAAAGAATCAGCTATCACATTTACATCAATACCACAAAGGCGGAACCTAAATAACCTTGACACTATTATTGGAACGGGGAAGTCAACTAAAATGTTTATAATCCTTGATCAGTTTGAAAGTGGTCATATGATCTGTATCGAATTGAGCGCAGCTTTACTATCTGTACACAGAATAATATTTGCAACTTATGAGTACTATCAGCTCGGCTTGAAGCACCGTGTAGTTTAAATCCAAATGAACGCATATCTTGTGAAGAATAGTAGGTTCCAAATCACGTACCAAATTCAGGAAGAGAGCCGCCGGCGAAAAAAAATGAGACTAACATCCAGTTCTAAATGCACTTCTACATTGCCAAAATAAGGCAGTGGCTTTTACAAATTTGCTTTCAAGGTGAAATTTCTAGGAAAGTTTACTGTCTAAGATAACATCAAGTGTTTGACCATGTCAGTCGATCGTTTCCCCAAAAATAGAAGGAATGGCCAGTTCACCATAATTTCTGGGTCTAGTAAAGCCTAGCTATTAAAGTGTTTAGCCGAAACCATATCGACCAGTATGATGACATAGCCTAGCATAGCTCTCAGTAATGAAACCAAATAGCTTGCAATTTAATAAAAAAATTATCAATAACCACAAGAGCATGGCTTCAAACCATGTAACGATGTTTTGATCAATGCTAAAATTAATGTATGCCTCAGTAATGGTAGAGAACGATTTTCTATCAAAGACACCTGCAATATCCAGGATAATGTTCACAAGAATCTCCTTAGTATTTAAAGATATAGTAAGCCTTGTTATTGGCCAACTCTGTAAGAATTTTTAGTGATACTAAGTGGAAGGTTAGATAAGTGATGGTCTCTAATATATCCGTCAACGATTCTTTCCAAAGCTTAAAGAAAAGTTGAAAAAAGACTAATAAGAATAAATGCTTTCAGGTCAGTATAACCCGAACTAGCTGCTTTTGGAACTCCTGTTTTAACATTGTGAAATAGTTCCAAAAGTAAAGCATGCGAGAAAGAGTTGAAGTAAGCGATCCCGAGTGAGAAAAACACTGTAATTTAGCAGGAAAACACCTGTCTTATACGGTGGGAAGGAGAATTCCAACGCAAAAGATAGGGAGTGATCGCAGCGTATGGGCTAAGAGTCCCAATCAGATAGATTAACAGTACTATTAGAATACTCGGAAACCGCACCCGGGAAAATGAATATAGAAAGCAATAGTCAGCCTGACATCAGGCTGTCGCAATACATCGTCTGCAAGAATCATTTTTAACTGGATTAAGTTATCTCGAGTCAATAATAACAGTCGAGATTATAGAGGTCGAAACTTCTGTCGCAGTCGTGCAAACTCAAACTTTATAGTAATATTACTCACCACTACTGAGAGTAAGGTAATACATGATCGATATTCGGTCCCATTAAAGTTACTGACAAGTTGGGTCAATATAGAATCCGCATGGATGTTCAAATAAAACAACTTAAGATGAATAAGATGTACTACTGTGGGCAAAAAGTAGTAAGACTAATTAATTTAAATTTCGCGCGGAAAACCATTCGTCGAAATATTTTTTTTCTATGTTGGTATGACTGTCAGTGACATCTGTGCAAAATGTCACATCAAAATAATCATTAGTGTTTAGTATACGCTTGACTTTCTGAAGTACAAAAAGTGCATTCGGTGATTTTTACAATGAGTGAAATTATTCACCAAAGAAGTTCCATTAAATTTTGTGTGCGGAATCAATTTTGTGGTGCCGAAACGTTCAGAATGTTGCAAAAGGCCTTCGGTGATAATTGTATGTTGCGAGCAAGTGTTTTTGATTAGTACAAATTGTTCAAAGAGGGTCGAGAACGTGTTGACGACGAACCACGTTTAGGACGGCCAACAACATCAACTGATGATCAACACGTTAATAAATCAAGGAATTGGTTCTCGAGAATCGACGATTAACAGTCAGCTTACTGGCATCGTTGAGATATCGGAAGGATCAGTGAAAACCATTTTGAAAGATCATTTGGGCCTAAGAAAAGTGAAAGCACGATTGGTTCCAAAATCTTTCAATTTTTTGGAAAAACAGTGTCGCGTTGACGTCTGTGGAACAATGCTTTCAGACTACCAGAATGTCATGAAACATATTATAACTGCCGATGAGTCTTGGATCTATGCTTACGACCCGGAAACAGACGACCAATCGGCCGAATATCGTGCCAAAGGTGCGCCGAAACCGAAACAACCACGTCAAAGCAAGTCAAAAATCAAGGTGATGTTGACAGTTTTCTTCGATTATCGAGGTGTGGTGCACTCCGAATTCCTTCAGACCGGCCAAACTGTCAACAAGGAATACTATCTGAGTGTTATGCGTGGTTTGCGCGAAGCTATTCGTAAAAAGAGGCCGGAATTATGGGCCGACAACTCTTGGTTTTTGCACCAGGATAATGCACCTTCTCATACTGCATTAGTTTAACGTGATTTTTTCGCCAAAAATTCCACCCATATCGTTCCGCAACTACCGTATTCGCCTGATTTAGCTCCGTGTAACTTCTGGCTGTTCAGTAAACTCAAACGACCGCTCCGGGGAACCGTTTTGAGTCAATTGAAGACATTAAACGTGAATCGCTACGTGCTTTGGAGGCTATTCCGGAAATTGAGTTTAATAACTGTTTCGAGGATTGGAAAAAACGTTGGCACAAGCGTATTGAGGTCGAGGGGGATTACTTTGAGGGGGACGAAATAGATTTAGAGAAATAAAAAAAGTCTTACTAACTTTTGCCCACAGTATTAGACTAGGCCAAAAAATCTCACTTGAGAGAATGCTCAAAACTGTACCAATTACAACCAGCCGATGCACGCCGCATGGGAAGACCGAGACCAATAGGAAATTGGTATATGAAATATCAATCGTGTATTACCTGTGTTTAATTGCCCAAGAAGAACGCCATCACAGAAGAACACACTTCAATATTGACACCTTTAGCAAGTGTACGTATATGAAACAACAATAAAAATTAAAATTCTTAAATCAATGCAAAAAAGAAAGTGAAATACCATTTTCCATTCTAACACTCCAGTTATTGAAGCAGTTCTTATTTAAATTTACTGTGGTCAACTTGAGTGCACTTAAACTGCAGTGAATTTTCATTCAACTAAAATGAATAAGTAATATTTACGCTTGTTTTCAATCAAACACTGTAAACGAACAGACAAGGCCAAAAATGCTTCTTAATCTATGATCAAAATAACCCAAGGTTCGATTCAAAATATTTTCACTTTATTATAAATCATGTACATATGTACTTGGTTTTGCAAACTCGAGGATAAAGACAGCTTCTTATTTCTTAAACGTAATACACATTTAATTATTTCGATATGCTATAATCCAAATATGTCCACCACAACGTAAGGGGGAATGGAAACTATAAGCAAGAATACAAATTTATTGCATTCACGAATTATATACAAAAAAATTTAACGATCCAGTCACTAATGTGCATGCCAGAGAATAATTTTTGGCAATACATCAATTTTTAGTTAATAAAAATAACTTAGAAATAATAAAAAGAATAAATAATAATATAAAATTATTACTAAATAGTTATTATCGTCTGACCACTATTATTTACATTGTACTTTTAAATAAAATATATGTATATTCAATAGTTTATAAAATTAGTAGATAACGACAATGATAATTTATTTGAAAACCCCAAACACCAATAATTTATCACTACTAAACTATAACCAACCAAAGCATATTTGCCAAAACCGCATAAATACTAAATAATATTTTATTCTAGGAAAGTAAATACACCACAAAATATAATTATATCAGTAACGATAAATAAAAAATCGATTAGATATCTAAACAACGTTACTATTACATATTATGAAAATGAATATGAAATTTGGCCGAAACTTATTGAATTTTCATTATACGCTGTTACTCCAATATAATTACATGTATGTATGTTTTTTGTAAGTAAATAAGACAAAATACTTGTACTATTAGAAAAAAAAATTATTTCCAATTGTGTTCATTCATAATAATAACAAACCTCTAGAGCTGTTAAAATTACACAGGGATGCTGTAAATAAACAATCGTTGATTCATCACTGTATCCACCGCACGGAAATCTATTTAACTGTTCAATCTCAGCAGCTACAAAAAATATATGAATATCACACTTTTATTTGTTTGCATATAATTTAAAAAAATATTAATTTAATAAAGTTAAATTAACACACACAAAAATATATTAAATTTCTTTAGTAATTAAAAGAAACACTTAATTAAAAAACGTTTAAATGTGAACTACATTAAATTCCAAAGTGGGCTTAAGCTTTATACAAATAAAAAAATCAACAAAAATTAAAAAAAAAAAACTTTAGCGATAAAGTATAATGACGTCGCGAATAAAATAAAAAAATTTTAAGAAATAATAAAAGGCGAATAAGACATACTCGTGTAAAAATGTACAGTAGAACTGAACGGCTGATGCGTCACTACAGTGATTATAAAAATGTTCTTTCAAGGGTAAAATATTTTTACATACATTTTTATTAACGATTTGTTTACTACTACGAGTACATGGTAAACACCATGCGACAATGGTTGGTTTGCTATTTGTATAATAATGTTAACACTCGTTGGCGTTTGTGCTTATTTTTGTTTCGTCTGCTAAAGGTTAAAAGTCACGGCATGCAACAGTGATATTATGTGACATAGGGTGCGATATAATATTTATCTACGCTCGATGAACAATTCGTATAAAAGAAACAGATAATAGTTTTTGGGGATTAGTTTAGGGGCACGATCAATTGCAACCGATTTAGGCCGAATTCATACTTCAATTTCCTCGATCATTCATACATTCAAATAATTTCTTCGACCAATCATCTCTTGTGAAAAAAGCAGAAGGAAAAAATCGTTATTTTGGAGCAATTTTATAAACAGAAAAAAAAGTTCGTCACATTTCAGCAAATTTTTTGCCTTTGGTAAACCCGCTATTCCATCAGAAAAAAAGAAAAAATTTTGCTGTAAACGTGACAAAGGCAAGAATTAAAATTTTCATTGGAGTTGAGTGAGACACTACATTTTTATTTTATGGTATAAAAAGTTGGGGAAATTTTGACATCACCAAAAAACTGAAACATCTTGATTTTTAATGTTTGACAATGATTTTATATTCCTAAAATTATTTTAATTATTTTGAATAATTTACGAAACTATTTAAAAATTGTTTTGTTATAATAAATTATGTGAGGGGAAATTTTTGACAAGTTCATAATTAACCTAAAAAACAAAATAATGTAAACTGAAGTTTATTTAAGCAGGCGGAAAAAAATTAGCAAAATATAATAACAATCGAACCGGTCAAATGTTTTAAAGTAAAAAAAAATCCTAATAGAAATGGTAAGTGAAGGATACACTATGAGAATTTATCTTACGTTATAATCCAACAGTGGTGCTCTTCTGGCTTTCCCTGGGAAAAGCGAATTTGGAAAACAAATTCATAGCATTTTTGTCTAAATTATATTTTACTGTTGGAATTCTTGAAACAAAGATATATTGGGAAATTCTTCCCTCTATAAAAATTTTGTGGAACAAAATTTTCTCAATCAACTTTACTTCGAAAGTATTTAGTCCTAACTAATTCCATCAGTAGACCATAAAAATATAATTTAAAAAATATTTTTCCCAGGGAAAGCCAGAATAGTGCCACAGGTTTCGAAAAAGGCACCAACCACCACCAAATGGTGAACAAGATGAATAAGATACTGGTAGAAATATACGAGAAAAACCTGTCGAAGAACAACAAATTTAAAAATTATCATTGAAGAATTAAAATTGAATGAGACCCTGATTGATGACGATGAAAGTTTTATATATGTAGATCATCTTATTGAGATTCCAATTTAAATGATTGCAGATTGCATTTGAAATAAGTCAAAATACTAGTAAAATTCAAGCAGTCAATTGTATCGATTGTACAGGATAATGTATTCGAGTGCCAAGTTTGTAAATCAAATTTCTATAATTTTAATAATTTTCAGTTGCACAATTCCATATATAATCATTACCGACCATGATCTTGAATGGTGAGTGCGAATTGGTTATTAATTTAAAATTTCGATACTAAATGAATAAATTTAGGCTCATTTCCTCCCATTCGAGGGGAAAGGTTGCCAACCAAAGGTTGCTTATCAATAAGGATCGGCTGACATTGGAGGTCATATAAATGCGAGACTTGCGATAAAACATTTATAAGCCCGGCGTCGTTAAAAATTCATTAAGCAATCCATACGGGCGGAAAACAGTTTATGTGAACGTAGTTTGGATGTGATCTAGATTTTTTTTTAATAGACACATTTAGATCTGCCAAGTAAGAATGATCCAGAACCGACAGTCAAATCGGAGAAAGACCAAAAATACTTTAACATAAGCAACACTAAATTTCAGACCCCGATATAATCTACCATTCAAGAAACATAGCTACTTTTATCACATCATAAATACTTCTGCAACAAACCATTTGTGCTTGAAACAGAGCTCGACTCGCATAAAAAAGAGTGAGTATTCTCTGCCAATTAAAAATTCGTTTGTCGTGCATGCTCAGATAAATTTCATCGAGCGATATCACTATCTGCGTAAACATGCTGACGAATAATTACCTTATACGGCCGATGTGTGTGTGTACTTCGGCATTATGGAGATAAACCATTTATTTATAACTTTTGCGGTAAGCGATAGATACAAGATACAAGTCTATACATTTTAATATTTCAGTGGGAACGGATTAAAAACGAATCATAAAATCTTTCGAGATCCAAACCTCGTCATGGAAGTAGGTAGGAAATTAAAAATCGGACTAGGCAAAACAGAATTGATTTGATTGTGATTACATATATGGTTTTAGATAAATTATGATAAATTTTAATTTGTCAATGATCAATTTTTAATAAAATACATATTTCTCATCTGCAAATGTGTTTTTAATATTTTGTGCATAGCGCAATGTGATGCCTATAGGGTGTTTTCGAAGGAACTATTTTGGCTTAGTTACCTAGTAAAAAGCAACGATGTCAAAATACAAAGAGGAAGGCGGACAATGTCAGCAGTTGGCATTATTTTTAAATTTTGAATTGAGAATTTTTTAACGGGAACATACAACCGATACAAACCGAACTACAAAAATCTTCTAACCAATTTGCCTCAAACTAAAGTCGAAATTGCATTTATTCATCACTCCACTAAGGACAATTTTAATTGTTATAATTAATAAGTTTGAAAATACAAACAATTTACAAATTTAATTTTTCCCATTTCTCCAAAAATACATTTTTAAGTGTGTTGACGCACCAAGCGCAAACAATTTATGCTGCTACCATAAAAATTAAAGCTTGCTGAGAGTGGGGGAATTTTTTTCAGTTTGGTTACCATAAACAATACTTTGTTTGGTTTTTTTTTGTTTATAAAACTCAACAACAATAAAAATATTCACGCACCCCGAGAATCTATATTTTTATCTCGTTCTAGTTTTCTGCAAAATAAAACGCTGTTGTAGTGGAATTGAACCTTAACATGGTTTGTCGTTGGCTAGAAGAAAGAAAATGTACGATTTTTCGAACGTGAAAAAGAGATAAACAACTAAATAAATTTGATATCTCTTGAGGTGGTCTTCTGTTAGTACCAACAAGTATATCTATTGATAATAAGGTGTTTTTTTGGAGGTTCACATCTTTAAGTTGGCAACAATGTCAAACAATGACAACCGATTTGACAGCTTACATTTGATTCGTCATTAGTTTGATTTGCCATTTCATTATGAATAGCTCACACCAGAGCAACGCTTACAAATTGTTGAAATTTCTTATCAAAGTAATGGCTGTTTGCCAAACTCATCGTGCATTATGTCCATTTTACGGTCGTCATAAACGTCCGTCAGAGCGGGTAATTCGGTTAACAATGGATCGTTTTCGCACCAAGTATACTTTAAATGATAATACGCATCCAGTAAAACGTCAAACAGTGCGTACCGAATAAGTGATAGACGCTGTACAGCGTACCATTGAGGAAGACCCAATTCGACGTCATTCTCAGCAACTGTAGATGTATCCATTCACTTTATGGAAGATTTTATCTACGGACCTTGGTTTACGTGCTTACAAAATTCAACTTGTGCTGGAATTAAAGCCATCCGCCCATCACACACGCCGCCAATTCGGCCAATGGGCTGAAGCACAAATTGATATTGATTTTTCAAACAAATTTTTTTTGCAGCGATGAAGCTCACTTTGTTGAATGGGTACGTTAATTGACAGAATTGTTGGATTTGGAGTGAAGATAATCCACAAACCTTTGCCGAAACACCATTACATCCAGAGAAAATCACTGTATGGGGCGCTTTAAGGGCCGGCAGACTAATTGGTCCATATGTCTTCAAACACGATGATGAGCAAAATGTTACAGTCAATGGTGAGCGGTATAAAGACATTATTTCTAACTTTTTTAGAACACAGCGCGGGATACAATTAATTTACTCAAAGAAACATTTGATGAAAGGCTAATTTCACGTAATGGTCCTGTTAATTGGGAACCGAGATCGTGTTATCAGACTCCATTATACAATTTTCTTTGAGGATATGTTAAGTCACTTGTCTACGCCGATAAACCAGAGACGTTTAAACTCTTGGAACACAACATTCGGCGAGTTATTAGCGAGATACGGCCACAAGATGCCAGCCTCGGCGGGAACATGGCCGAAATCATATTCAAGCATTAATGGCATACAATTATCTATCCAATAACGCTAGTTTCACTGATATGCAAAATGATCTGTTTGTTCTATTTGTTTAATTTTAAAAATTGTGAACCTCTAAAAAAACACTCCTTATACAGAAATTTTTTCGTTTTTATAAGTTTCGATAATACAGGGTGTCCGCCGGGAAGGTATACTACTTTGTTTTGCCGCCATTTAGGCGAATATTAGTATTGACAGTTCATACTTGACAGTCGTGAAGTAGACACGTGGCAAATTTATTATGGAAAAATATTTGATAAACCATCGTGTATTAATTCGTTAAAACATTTTATCAAAATCAAGAAGAGAAAGTTACGTGCAATTTTTGGGAGAAACAACGTGCCAACAAAACGCACTATTTATCGTGTAGTGATTGATTTCGAAGAAAGAGGGTCTGTAAGTGATAGGCCCAAGCATGGGCCACAACGTACTGCAAGATCGGCTGAAAACATTACTGCTGTTCAAGAGTGTTCAAAACAATCCATCAACCTCAATTCGACGCCGCGCTCAGGAGCTTGGTCTTCAAAGAACAAGTTTGGCCACAATTTTGCACAAGGATTTGCATTTGTTTCCATTTAAGATTCAGTTGACACAAGAGCTTCTTCCACAAGACCATTTACACCGCCGTACATATGCCAATAGGATGTTACAGCTCGCCCATGACAACCCCGATTTTCATGAAAAAATCATAATGAGTGACGAGGCACATTTTCATTTAAATGGATATGTGAATAAACAGAATAGTCGGTTGTGGGCAATGGAAAACCCTCACATTATTCATCAGTCACCTTTACATCCATTAAAAGTGACAGTCTGGTGTGCAATTTGGTCAGGAAGAGTCATTGGACCTTACTTCTTTGAAAATGAAAACGGCGTAACGGTAACTGTGAATGGGGAGCGATATCGTGATATGATTGAAACATGTGGTATCAACAAGACGGTGCCACATCGCATACAGCCAGGATTACAATGGAATTACTGCGAGAACTCTTTCCAGAACAAGTTATTTCAAAAAATGGCGATGTTGATTGGCCTCCACAGTCGCCTGATTTGACTGCTCCGGACTTCTTTTTGTGGGGATATCTAAAAAGCAAGGCTTTTGCAAACAAACCAGAAACGCTTGAGCAACTCAAACAAAATATTCGTGATGAAATTAATGAAATACCGCGTGAAATGTGTGAGAATGTAATGAAAATGTGCTCAAAAGGGCTCGCATTTATGAGGCTAACAGATCTGATATTGTATTCCATACATAATTGCCGACATTAAATAAAACATTTATCAATATAAGATCCATTCTCTTTCATTTAATCAAAAATCATAAACAAACAAAGTAGTATACCTTCCCGGCGGACACCCTGTACATATAAATTTGTGTTTTCACGAAAAAAAAGACGTTTACATGTAAATAAAAATATTGCTCATATTAATAATTGTTTTAATGTTATTTTGATAAAAAAGTGAACATGATAATATATAAAACGTACGAGGTTGTTCAATTTTTAGCGTTCGTCAAATGAGATTATTTCATCAGGGTTCAAAAACTTGCTCCTCAAAATTTATTATTCGATCTCTACTGAGCAAAAAACACTTTTACTGCTGAACAATTAGGATTTGTTAAATCTTTTTATGGAACTTAAGTCTCTGATAAACAAAGACCTTGGAGGAGGTCTCCGATACAGATTTAATAATCCCCAGGAAATTAAATGCAGATGCCGACGCATGATCATAAATGTTTAGGGAGCAGATGAATGGAATATAACCGTCGAAGTAGATCCTAAGACGATTATGTTAGTGAGACTAGCGCTAACAAACAACTCGGCACCATATGTGAAATGGGGCATTAGCAGAGAACGAATCAGCCTGGCCCTGAGTTTAACTGAGAGAAACTCCTATACTTAGACAAATTATACGTAGAAAACACGTCTGAGATCGGCGCTAAGGTGAGTATCATAAAAGAGGTCTTTATCCAACGTAAACTCAAGCCTTATAACCTAAAATCAATGGGTCAATGGCCATCTGATGCAGCTGTAACTGAAGGTAACCACCAGAATTGTGTGTTGACCTGAGACACACAGATACCAATTCAATAACAATACCGGATGAAATAAACAGTATCGACGAATGACGGTTGATGAACAAGCGAACCACCAACAGAAGCCTTAAAATTGTACTCTTTGGGTTATACACTGAGATCAATCAGAAAGATATGAGCGATTAAGATAAACCGTCGAATTGGATAGGTGTGAAAATGGCTAGTCAATTTAGAGTATACAATCTCTTGATTAATTACGCCGAAAGCTTTGGACAAGTCAAGAAGAAGTATGATAGTGACCATCCTGATCAATTTTTTGCAAGAAGAAACAACAATATGGTTGATGTAAGAACTTTCTCTAATTCCGATGGAGGTACGCGCTGCTGTTTTCATAAAGGAGACCAGTTGATCCTTGATAAGGAGCTTACATACTATGGATAAAGCTGGTAACGGGAGTCTGGCTTCAGATAGACAAACAAAGTAGTAATAATGAGGATTATAAGAAGCAAGAGGCGTTTAAAGTGGATGTGGGAAAACCAACTTCAAAAATTTTATCAATATGTTATCAGAAACAACTGGGCTAGGTAACACTCCTGAACAAGTGGCTTTCGACAGCTCTGCCATGTTCCGTGCTAAAGTCAACAAAAGTTGGGACTCTCAAGAATTAAGCAAACTATGAATTGATTCCAACAGGATCCTGACTACTCAAATTCGTCTTAAAGTTGTAGTTAACACCAATTTCTCTAACGTTACCCCAGAGGGGTTTCAGATGTTGATTTACGCTAGAGATCCTTAGTAGAGAGGTAACGGGATTGCGAAGGTTTAAGTAAGTTCTCCAGCTAGCATTTGACCGATCCTCATTGATAGTCCGAACATGATTAGGCATGACTTAGGAACTACTAAGCTGGTGCGAAGAAGACCAAGGATAACAGAGTAATCAACATACAGAGAATCAAGATTCATATTACAAACGGCACAATGGTTAAAGCTTTGGCGTTTTATCGGGAGGTACCGGGTTCGAATCCCGATAGGGGCAGAATGCAAAAAGGATTATTCATCATCCGTCCATGCCAGTACTGTAGGCTGGCATGGATCTATGCAATATACAGATGGTTCCACGTAAATCGGATCTATAGCCGTATGTCGTCGATTTGGCAAGCAATGCATAAGATAAGACGTGAAAAGCGAACCGCGAAATAGTTGGGAGTGCTTCGGCCCCAGAACAGGTTGCATAGATTAACACATAAAAAATAAAATAAAAAACGGCAATATTACAATAAGCATGTGCATCCGGCCTGAGGAACAAACCAGCGATTCCAACAGATTAAGGTTGAAAACCTCCCATAATCAGGATGTTACTGTACCGAGGCCCTGTCGTTTACCACAGAAAGCATATTAGCCATATTCTTCCCCATATTTTCCTGCCATTCCGATTAATAAGATTCAATCCGTTGAAGACTGATATTTTGAAAAGCTCCACTTCGTTTACATAAACATTTAAAACGTAAATTCTAGAATTCATATCAGCTCCGAACACATTCGAGAGCATGATATTAGTGGTTCTATAGTAATCCTGCATCGAGACACCTACTTGTCTCGTATTGAAATAATGGCTACCTTGAAGAATGGAGGTATCTGGTGTCTTGTTATGTTGACCGCTGGGGACGATATCGTCATCGGAGTATTGACATTCAAGACAACTGAGATTTCATCGAAAAACTAGAATTATCTTAATTGGTCAAAGAGTTAATAGTTCAGTTAAAGTGTGAAAATTATGACATTTGCATGATAATGGTTACCCGCACTTTTTGGTTACTGCTGTGAACAGAATTTGACATAAGTAAATCGATGTTTATTTAAGGCGAAAGACTTTTATGCGAGAATGTATAGAAACGAGTGGCAATACATTTCTTTACTTTGTTGTGTTGTTGAATGGTTAGGTTTTTAATTTTATTGTGCACCTTATTGTGTGAGCCTTAATCACATAATTCGAGTATTACAGGTTTGTGGTTGCAAATTATCGAACAATTTTAATTGACCATATGCCACTATAATTTTTGGATAAATATATCAAATTAAATTTGATCACGTTTCACGACTCAACTTTGCAAAAGTCACTATAAATTTAAAAGTTTATGATTTATTCCAAAACAACAACCATTAAAAGTTTGTTGCAATTTCGCTGCAATACTTTTCCATATCCTTCTTATCGCTCTAATGGACTAAGTAAAACACAAAAATCTAGTTTCCTCTATTCGAACTATAATAATAAACCACACCCCTTTATAAAATAATCTTATTAAAATTCTAAAGAAGAATACATTTTAATTACTTATGACATGTGTATGTGTAGACTAATAAAGAAAGTCAAAAACCTTAAATATATAGAAAGTATGTGTACTCGTGTTGCTTTAATATTTATTATGTGTCTTTGGTAACGATAATATGAACAATTTATAAATCACAGTGCCAATTCATACCCAAAATTACACTCAGATTTTGATTGGAACAAATCGGTATTCTCTACGATATTTTCATTCGGTTAATCATCGTAAATCTGATTGGATGAAAAATTATCGCCGTAGCGCAGGTTCGAATCGGCGCCATTCAGAACTATAACGTCAACCGTAAGTGAGGATCCACTTAACCAATCCGGCTGAATTTTATCCACATTGTAAATTGACGGCTCTTAAGTTATTACGTGCCCACGTATTTAATTTTAATGCTTCCCATACGAGCATAACGTACATATTGCACATTAGAGCGGGCTTTAGGATACGCAATTTATAAAATTTCCACCTTGGGTCGAGAAAAAAACTGGTTACTGACAAAAATCGGTCCTTTTGTTGAAATTCTCTTTTATACTCGCCGCTTGCAGCTTGACCAGTTCTATTTTATAAGGAGAAACTTAATATCTCTTCGGTAGTATTGATATCGATTTTAGTTTCAAATTATCTATATATAAAATTGGCGTCATACAACTTATTTTATATTCGAACATAGTAACAATTTCAGAGTAAACAACTGTGCTCAGACATACATGTAATGATGATCAACAGGGTTAAGACAAAAACAACATAAAATAAATTGAATTTGATTAAAATTAAAACTTTATTAGCTTTATGTGTTTTCGTCGTTGTTGCGTGATTTCACGAATATTTTTTTTTAATTTGAAAACTACGAAATAACTGTAGTATACATACCAATATTAAGTTCTATAATACATATTTCAAAAATGTCAATCTAACGCCATATACTTATAATCCCCGTAACTATCAATTACCGAATGCGGTGGTGTATATACTGTTTATGAAGTATGAAACGACACAGCAAACAATGGTAGGGTGGCGGTCGTTGATTTCCGAAAACCTCAAACTAACTTATAAATCAATAAAATACGAATTAATGACAAAATATACAAAAGGAAAAACCTTGTACTTGTTGATTCAAACAATACAGCAACAGCAGTAGGTATTTACTACTAAACAAACGCTTTTTGCTTAGTTTAATAGCCTTCTAAAGAAATTAAGTATATACTATAGAATCTAGATTAAGAAGAGATATTGAAGTTATATAAATTTTCTTTTATATTTGCTTTATTATTTATTATGGGGGCATGAGCAATTATGTACTAACATTGTTTAATCAAAGGTTTTTTTCATTTTATAATTCGTACATAATAATTGTATGGTCAATATAAATTTGTGGTGCACTTTTGCAAATAATGGTAACAAATTTGCATAATCAAATTACTGCAATTATTGTGTAAAATACACCGAAGAATTAATTCTTTATTTTAATTAAAGTAGAAGTAATTGATTCGTTGGATTTGGTTAACCTTTTTCGTTTATGGCTTTACAACATTTAGAGACGAGGCTATTCAATATATTTGTCGGATACAAAAACCTATTCTCGGTGTAAAGTTTGGATGAACAGTACCTTCAATATTAGTCATTTCTTCACTAAAAAGTACGTTTACCGAAGATTTTTGTACTGACTGTGGTCATAAAAAAGGAAGACAGTCCCTATTGCGGCCCGTTTTGTAACCGAACACTGGTTTAGAAAACAAGAAAATCAATTTGTGGCCACAAGACACTGCCAATTAACCTATTTATTTTCAGGACAAAGTTAAATGTATAATTGAGACCTTAATATACGATTATGAAAAAAAAATTAATTTATCTATAGTTAGGTTACAAAGTTGGCCGTTTTTTAGAAACTCATCAATCGATTTCCGTAATCGTTTTCGTCTAAATCGCAAACAATTCCGCATTTGGTCTATAAGTAATATAAAATCTAGGGATTAATACATTTTTATCAAGGTTAGCTTTGAAGTGGCGCAAAACATGGAAAATATGCTTAACAAAATATTCAAATATCGATTCCGATCGTGCCAAAAATTACTTCAGATGGTGTTTTGGTTTTACGCCGGAATGGTGATTAAACATGTTTTTTTTGTTGTCACTAAATGGCAAGTTAATTAATAATTATCAGGCGAAGATTATAATGGCCGATAATTTATTGTAATATGCAAATGGAATGTTAAGAAACAGAACTAATGAACATTAAGAAATTAATTAATTTTACACATATGAGCAATGCAGCAGATAACGCAAAGTAACTGAATTTTACAAAATTTTTGTAGTCACATTTATTAACGAAACAAAACAGGTTGGATACATTATTTGAGCAATTAAATATCGGTGCGAAAAATAAATTTAGTTTCTGAGTACCGTCCAGCCTAAGTGCTTGTCAATGAACATACTATGAATAAGCTTGTATTATTTGTTTTGAATTTATTTTGGTATTTTATTTTAAATTACACAAGGAAGAAAGAAAACTAATCTCTAAAATAAATTTATTATCACACATTTTATACATCAGCACAATTTAAAATAAATTTGCTTCAATAAAAATAAGTGGTGCCTTGAAGCTTCTACCTGTTAAAAAATAAAATTGAACATGCCTCGGTATTTAGACAACGTAGAATGAATTAAATCTGAAATTATTAATGCCGGCTAATTTTTTTAGTGTGGCCATTCCACATTGAAGTAATAATTTTTTTATTCTAACTATAGTTTCAGTGCAACAGAATGCTAAATATCCTGCGTAAATAAAATAATGAAAATCTCCCTAGATAAAAACTACATATATAAATAAAATTAACCAGCGATACGTAGAGCTCGTCAGGAAATGAGGTAGTATTAGGTTAATTTATTTTTGTTCACTTGGGCAGCTGATTTACTACTAGGGGCCAACATATTCAAAATGTTTAAATTCATTCGGAATTTGTTTTCAAAACAATGACTAATTATTTTATGTAATTATTATTATTAAGATCTGTGAAACAAACAGAAAGTGATCCAATCCTGTTGCGAAAATTCCTTCATACATTCCAAATGATTTTAACTAAATTATGAACCACGATTTTCATAACGATTGGAGTATTTCAAATAATATATAAGTGTTTTCATATATTTTGGCACTTAGGACTTTTGTTTCTTCAATTATATTAATTTACATTATTCACTACTAGTAGTGATTAATCATTACTCATTCACTACTAAGGGTGTTTTCCAAACACCGACTTATTACAGACTTGTTGACTTATTTGATACCATCTTGAATAAGTCGCTCAAATCATTCCAATTCATTGTACCGACTTATTGGTGACGTAATAACAAAAAACAAAATGCAATTTCTATTATATGAAAGAAAAAAATTTCTTGACATGTTGGTCGTTGCCACTAGATTTGAAAATAAAAACTGCATGTATGTATTAAATCAAAAAGCAAAATATACATACGAGTAAGAGGACTCATGTAGACATCCCGATGTTAATCTATTTTACTATTGGCAATCTGTATAAGCCTAACAAGAATAATGAACTATAAAATAACTGTGCCGATATGTTTATAAGATACGTATATATGGATTAAATACAGCAAAAAATTAAATTTGTGTATATAAATATATCAAAACTATAAAATAAGATTACCCTCGGAAAAATTGGCTTATAAAATATGCACTACTTGATTTCTCTTATATATTTATTCATCGATGA
Organism: Nephrotoma guestfalica; assembly: GCA_963691935.1. Lineage (NCBI taxonomy): Eukaryota > Metazoa > Arthropoda > Insecta > Diptera > Tipulidae > Nephrotoma > Nephrotoma guestfalica. Next base: position 136,632,370 of record OY829913.1, on the reverse strand, counting down.
TTAAATTTAGTCAAGACACATTTTTGGAGACATTTCTGTGTAGACCAACTTATTCAAATAAGTCTCCTCGCGAGGAAAACAGCCTTATTGACTTATTAGACGCCATCTTGAATAAGGCGGTCAAGTCATTCCAATTCATTGTACCGACTTATTTGTGATATGATATGATATGATATGATAGAGGCGTACAGGCAGGCCATAACGGCGATCCTAGGTACGTTACCATAATAATGAAATATCAACAATAAAATAACAAATTATATCTGAATGCGAATAATACATCAGCATCATGCGGGCCCAGGCCCTGCCTGCATCCTTAACAGATAAGGTTAGTTAGGAAAGGATGTTAGTCACAGAAACGACTAGGGCGAACCGCAGCAAAGTCATTTTCTAACTACTTAAATATATTAGAATGTTAGTCTCAATTAAATTCACACTCTAGATTAGAGTTTGTTAGTTAACTAATGTAAGTTAATTGTGTTTGAGGTAAAGGATACTAATATTCATCATATGTATTCGGCATCAGTCTTACTAGACTGGTTAGGTTATTTAATTCACAGCTATGGGTCATCTCATCACATACTGCTGGTAACCTTATTTTGCCCTATCTTCCCATCCAACACCATCTAACCGAGGGACTTCACGTTCGTAATGACACGGCAGTATTATCATACATATGATGACCTAAATATTCCGTCAATAATGTCAAAATAAAAAAATAAAATAAAAATAAAAACAAATATAAAAAAAAAAATTTAGATTCGGTATTGTCATTCAGCTACCTATATTTAAATTCATCCAACTAAAAGCAGGGTTAATTTATATCTAACATTCACACAACTTCACTAAAACATAACCTGAATTCAACCAGAAAGATTGTCGAAAAACAACATTCCATAGCAAAAAGTCTTTGGATCGTTAACATATTTGATTGTATTGAGTTTATGCTCAAAGCGTAAGTAATTAAATAGACCCCCTGTTCAAGAATGTTGCAATCACAATCTTCCCTGACCTTCCGGTATGTAAAAAAAAAAAAAAAAATAAATAAATAATAAATTTTAAATAATAATAAAAATAAATTGAATTATATTTGCCGACAACTTTATTGTTTTAAATCAGGACTTTCGACAAAATTTCAATTTATAGAATTGTTTAAAGTAAGTGAAAATTGTTAAAATAAGTTATGAAAATGTAATTAAATTTAAATAAAAACCCAAATGGATAACACAATCCAACATATTTCAGCTCAAATGATAAATTTCCCGTAGCAGAAAACTGTTTCCTCCTTTCATTCATTGTACCGACTTATTTGTGATGTAATAATAAATAACAAAACGTAACATTATGTGGAAGAAAAAAAATTCTTGACATGTTGGTCGTTGCCACTAGATTTGAACATGTATTACATTTACATCCCGGTTACGCTAGTCGAGGCGATTGTCGTTTCAGTGACTATAAAAATTTGCTATTTGTATGAAAAATTAGCCACTTGCTATGCCAATAAGTGACTTGAGACGAAAGAAACAATTAAAAACTGTCATTTCGAGTCGTGTGAAATTTTGAAGTGACTATAAAAAACATAAAATACGCTGATTGTCGTTTGAAGTGACTACAATAAGAAACATATTATGACAAGACAGGCGACTACGGATTCATATTAAAAGAGTCACTTAAACGTCAAATGACACGACTAGCGTAATCGAGGTGTTAGTCAAGACACGTTTTGGAGAGATTTCTGTGTAGAGGTACTTATTCAATAAATCTCCTCACAAGGTTTCTTATTTGAATAAGTCGGTGTCCACAAATAAGTCGGTGTATGGAAAATAGCCTAACAAGAATATCATTATTTTAATTTTTTGAAATTTTATCTAGTAGCCTTTTCTAAAGTATTAGCTATAGTACAGACAAAAACACACGTATCATGCATTTGGAACAATTTCTTGTTCGAACTTCAAGGAATCGCAGCATAATACTCTACCTAAACCCTAATCATCTCCTTCTTTCATGTACTTTAGTTAATTCGTTATAATTGTTCTTCGAATTTCAAGTTGAACAGAAAATACAATCAGTTGCCAATGAATGATCTCTATAGGCCCGTTGCACACTTGAGCTATGTTTTTTGACTGATGTGTGCTATGTTTTCATTTTACAGCTTCCCATTTTGGTTTCCAAAACTCAAATAAGCGAGACATTGTAGATAAATATCAGGATCAACCCAATCTGTAAAGCAATATATTTAGATATTTTATTTTCGTGTTGGAGATAAATAATTAGCTCACATCGCTTCATTGAAATAAATCAAGACGTACGGATAGCTTGACCTGAGCTCCAGGAGTTCAGTTTCACTTATTTCAACTTTCTAAAATAACCCGAGAAGCTGTGATCTCAAAACATAGCTCACTTCGCTAGAAAAACATAGCTCAAGTGTGCAACGGGCCATATTCTTATATGTGCCTGTTGGTGGTTTTTAAGAAAAGACTACTAGATAAAACTTCGAATATAAAAATAAAACATCTGTAGCTGCCCACAAGTATCATTTTCAATAGATAAATTGAAACGTCAACATGGTTCAAAATAGCAAGACATCAGAAATGGTTAATTGTCGCGGACAAAATATGATATTCTACTTGCATATAATGTCTGTTATCCAGTCGGATGATTTACGACACTCGCCGCCTAACGAGTCGTGTCGTAAACTTCATCCTCATTAATAACAGTCTATATGCTCGTTGAGTAATATATTATTTTCCTCTGCAACATAGTACTAGAGCATATAATTTTTGTATGCCTTAGTACGCTGAGAAGTTTTGCTTCTCGGCTTGAGCTTTACAATATTTTATTACGCAGCACTGGTTAATAATGAAATTCACACGTTCATACAGACATATTTTGCAAACACATTTTCGTCATAATACGTCATCAAAATAATACACAACGCTTTTGTTTGAAATTTCGGCTACTTCGATTTCGTTAATATTATTAAAGAACAAGTATTATGCTTAACAAATTGACTTTCTTGTATCAACCAAAAATCCCTAAGGTGGTACTTCTAGTGAAAAACTAGAAAAGGGTGTCTCAGCAAGAGCGCCGAATTTAAATGTGCCGCCATTTTGTTAATACGAGTTATACGGTGATTTTTTTTTTGACAGTTGTCACGTACTGACCACGCGATTTACGAATATGGAGAAGTATTCAAACCAACAACGTCTAATTATTATAAAAACACATTACAAAAATGGTGAAAAACGTTACATTTGGTTCGCCACTTACGTTAAGTTTTCGATCGCAATAATGCGCCAAATAAATCGACAGTGAGGTGTTTAATTACAAAATTTGAGACCAAATTTACGCTGATGGATCAGAAGATCATTGTTCGTCGTCGTCCTTGTCGGTTTCTCGAAAATATAGCCACAGTAGGGGAATCTGTAGCCGAGAATCCAGGAACTTCGATTCGGCATCGTCGTCAAGAATTAAACATTTCCAGAAGCACTATGCAACGAATTTTGGTAAAAGATCTGCATTTGCACGCGTACAAGGTACAATTGGTGCAAGAAATCAAGCCAAGGGACCATGCGCAGCGCAGTGAATTTGCTGATTGGATGTTGGAACATCATCAAATTAATACGGATTTTTCGAAGAAAATCATTTTTTCAGATGAGGCACATTTTCAACTCGGCGGATACGTAAATAAGCAAAACTGTCGAATTTAGGGTGCTGAAAATCCTCGTGTGGTACTCAAACAACCAATGTACCCATCGTGAGTAACTGTTGGTGTGCATTTTGGGCTGGCGGAGTAATTGGGCCGTATTTCTTTGAAAATTTGATGTAATTGATAAGGAGGACATGTTTTTCCAACAAGACGGTGCGACCTGCCACACAGCACGTGAAACAATGGTGTTACTGCAGACTAAGTTTCCAGGCCGTGTCATTTCTCGATTTGGCGATCAACATTGGCCACCAAGATCGTGCGATTTAACACCGATGGACTTTTTTCTTTATGGCTATATGAAGCAAAAGGTGTATGCGAACAAGCCTGTAACAGTTGAACATCTTAAAGAGGAAATACGGCGCGCTATTGGTGAAATACAGCCACATTTATGCGAAAACGTTATTCAAAATTTCAACAAAAGAATAACGCTGTGCCAGAGGTTTCGTGGTGGCCATTTGCCTGATGTTGTATTTCACGTTTAATCGGAACTATTTTTCTTTATGTGGAAATAAAAATGTTTGCTTAATTCAAAAATAGATGTGTTTTTCTTTAAAATTAAATCCGGTGCTCTTGCTGAGACACCCTTTATATTCTGTCAAAAAAGTAACGGAAATTGGTCAATAAAACATAAAATATTTATTATTCATTTTGTATCGTTTTCAAAGTAGGCCACTTCCGAAATAATACAATTATCCCAACGAATAATCCAATCATCAAAACGCATGTTCCGGCATCGATTTCAGTTCTCGCCGCGAAATCTCTTGTATGTCCTCTATTGACTGAAAACGAGTGCCCCGAAATGGTAATTTGAGTTTTGGAAAGAAAAAAAAGTCAGCCGGAACCATATCAGGTGAATACGGTGGTTGTTTGATGATATTTGTTTTTTTTGGCCAGAAATTCGTTCAGAATGATAGCCTTGTGAGATGATGCGTTGTCGTGGTTTCTCTGACCAGTTTGCTCTCTCAAATGGCGCATAATGCCCAGATAATATTATTTATTTCTCGTCTGACCTTTTGCGAAGGTCTCTGAGTGCACAATACCGCGATAATCAAACAAAACAGTCAACAATATACCTTGACTTTTGATCGACTTTGACGTGGTTTTTTCGGTTTCGGCTTATTTGGAAGGCGCCGTTCCGAAGCTTGTTGACTGGTTTGCATGTCAAACTCGTAAACCCATGTCTCATCACCAATTATAATGCGTTTTATGAATGTGGGATCGGAATTGACTCGCTCTACGAATTGAGTCGTGAGATACAGGAAGATCAGCAGCTATCTCTCTCAAACCTAAATGACAAATTCCGTCAACATTTCCTTCATTTTATTGATGTTAACTTCAGTTGATAAGACGTTGATGGCCGACCAGAGCAAGACAAACTTCCACCACATCTCGACCGCTTTTGAATGCACTGTACCACTCATAGGTACGTGTTTTTGATAAAGGCGATTCACCGTAAGCATTCTGTAACATTTTCAGCGATTTCCAACACGAAATTCCATTTGCAATACAAAATTTGAGACAAACTCTTTATAAAAATCCAAAATACACTGGAGATGAACTGACAAAATAAAGCACTGTAAACAAACTAAATGACAGATCGCACTCACGCTTCACGTCAAGATAGTGCCAACTTAGCGACAAAAAATTTTTTACAATCCTTTTAAGCGGGCTTTTTAAATGATAATTTGCCATCACATTTTTGACAGAATGTATATACATCACGCTTGAGAACTACTATTATATCGCTTGCCTGCTAAACTTATAGTATATACTTCTCAACCTTGGTATATAATATACTATCCCTACATTGCTTTACATAGTACAAAATTCAGCCATAAAAATAAAGTTTGTCGCCTTTTGGTTTGATGGGTAATTATTCAACGAAAATTGATCATTTAAGGTTTGGAGAATTAATGACATTTTTTTATGAGATTAGTGACATCTAGGTTTAAGTAGAATTCCACTGATAGTTTAATAATAGTTTTGTGGTATTAGTAAAGAACAAAACTGTTGAGAATATTAATTCTGTGTAAATCAAGGCGAGTCCAGAATATTCGATCGATATATAAATACGACAGCAACGAACAAAACGGGTGTCATTCAGGAAATACGGTACGCGAAAGATTAAAAATGAAAGTGAACAGTGTGAAAAATTAATAAGTGGTGTTTTTAAAATAAAAAAAAATGTGTGATTTATTGTAAATTGTGGAAAGAGAATTAATAATAAATAATAGTAAAAAATATTTGTTGTTGTGTTTTTAAGTGTGAAGTAAGTATTTAGAAAACTATTCTAAGGTTATTTTTAGTATTTTCAGGAATATTCTGGAAGCGGTGTTACGAGTACTGTTATAAACTGTAAAATTCTGTAACGATATTCGCAATCCCGTGATACGAACCGGATTTGACAGTGCAAATTCGAAACAATATTTATTATAACTAAGTTCCATAAATCATTCTTTTGTATATTTGTTTTGTTCGATGAATTGTTTAAACTTTTCATTCAGTTCAATTGTCGCACTTTTATGGATGTTTTGCCAGACACAATGTTTTGCTCTCCTTGCTGATTTATATTACAATAGAAACAGATTTTAACACCTCAACCTAACTAAATCGTGATTTACCTTAATAAGCCATTTCAACTCCGCTTCAATTACGACGTTCTGTAACTCTAGTCACAATTTTTTTTATCGTTAGATCAGAAAAACACCAATTATATTTTAATTAGCAGGTACAAAAACTTGTATTTTATGATAAATTAATTAACACAATTTATACAATTTTCATACTTCCTTTGTATGCAATAATCTTCATACAAACCTTATGCATGCGAATAATCAATGAACTCGCATATATGCTCATCTAATATTTTGCATATTTCTGTTAAATTAAAATTGCTTCTATTTTTATAGAATAACCGTCGTAATTCAGTAGGGCAGTTTATTTGCCGATTTCCCAGTAAATTCATCTATATAGTCTGAAAGTTCGATAAAATAAAATTGCCCTTGGATTGGGAATTCGGACAAGCAAATTAAAGTTACTATTGATTGATAATGTTAAACAACAAAATTTTCATTTCAACGTCATTTATCAACAATTCAAATATAAAGTTTTCCTAGCTGCTGCTCAATTCATGCTCATTCGGCTCCGTTATACAATTCACACTCTGGACCTCACTAGCACTGAATATCAATCGGTGTCGATATTACTTCGACCAGTGGCCATATTCTGGCTTTTCTGGAGAATCGGGAAAATATTTTGCTATAATTACAAATTGCATTAATTTCCAAATATTTATTCCCCGTTTCCAAATGTATATTCTGGCAGACAGGGAATACGTTTTTGGAGTCAATTTTTTATGTAGGTTTTTATAAACTAAAACACGTATTGCGCCCTTATTACAATTGATTAGAAAAAATAATGTTTACAAATTAAAAAATCTATACGAATCACAATTGTCCCAAAAATGGTGATAAATTAACGTCAAATTTGCTATAAAATGGAATTATTTTTTCCCAATAAAAAAAAATCCCAAACGCCAGCGCCATACACTTTGTGGAATAAACAAATTCCCAACTGCTAGAAAACGTCACTAATTCCCAATTCCCGGGGAAAATCAGAATAGGGCCAGAGGCATCAGAAAGATATAAATAAAGCCCAAGGTTCTATAAATTGCTAATAAGATGTGTCACTCTTCGAAAAAGCGTTAAACCGGGAATCCGGTTACGAGCATAAATGAAGCCTATAAAACTGTTGCTTAGCAAGTAAATCGTCCAAATTCGTTTTTATTATTTTAACTATATTTTGAATCTTCAAATTCATTTGTTTCTTGCAAAAATTTTCAAAAAAAATTAGAGCTTCAATTGAGTTCAAAGTTTGGCCTTTTCATCAAATTCTAACTGACATCAAATTTTGCAATATTTTTCAAAATCTTAAAAATAAATTATATTTTTTCTTGTAATAATGGATTTGGCCTGCTTCCGGAGTATACAATTTTATGTTTTGTTTTTTCTACGTAACAGAACATGACTTTTATCGTTCCAGAATTGTGCCCAATGTTGTGTTTCAATTTTATACAAAGTTCATTCGATTTTATAAAAAATATCAAAATTATCAAATTGACAATTAACGAATGTAGTGGTAATCTGCCAGAGAATATTTATTGTTAACTTGATGTTTTCTATTTAGAACAAAAATGTATACTGTGTATACCCTCACGCCGATTTTCTTTGTATAAATTTCCAAGTACTTAACTAAATTGATAGTTAGTCTTATATTATTCGTAAGAATTATTCATCATCAAGTCAGTTAAAAGTAATTGGAAGTGTTTACTGAAATAATAGTAAAATAACAGCTTGATTGCAAATTATAAGCATTTTGGATAACATCAGCAATATAAAATTTAATGTTCGTTCTAACTTCTAAATGATGAAAATTTTGAATTACAAAATCATTTGAAATTCCTAATTGAACAAAATAATTAAGCGTTATAAAGGCACCATTAATTGTATTTCCGAATTCTATATAAGTACGAATTCGTTGGGCAATTTTTAATGTTTCCATATAAAAGACAGCAAGTTAATAATTGAGTTATTCTTTGGTTATATTACTGAAGTAATTCGTTTGTACCTGTATTTTGTTGTAATGATGAAAATCAACTTATTTTTTAAGTTTTTTTTACGAATGAACCAAAATTTCTTTAGCGTTCAGCTCGGGATAAACAAGTTTAACATCTGTCACAAGGAAAAGAGGAAGCGTGTGTTTCGTAGTTACAAACTTAACCACTGACATTTTCTCAACTATGCAATGAAGGTTGGTTGCTTGAAGCCTTTACAGACGAGATTTTTACCGTCCAACTGGTTCATAATAGTTTGTGAAGGCCGGAGCTGCAGAAATTGTCGATTGCAGCAACTATGCAGCCTCTGGCTATCCAATAACTTCTCTGCAAAAGACATTATACATCCACAATAATTTTAATGATGCGATATTTGAGCTAAATTAATTTGAAGAACCACAGTAATCGGTTAATATAAATTCTACTTATAAATGATTGATAAAATTATTGTTCCGTTAAAAATTTGATCGGGGTCACGAGATGCCCGTTTGTTTTAATCATTTAGATAGAGACATGAAAAATTCAACATCGGAAAGCATAAGTACGGACAACGGTAATATTTTAGTATGGTGATAATAGGGGGAGTAGTACAGCATCTAAAATATTCCATTGCCTATACTCTGTACAACCATTGATCTAGAATTAATCGAGAGCTAGCTTCACACACATGATTCACATAGGCGAGTACTGTTTCGACTATATTATTGCTTTTATAAACTATTCATAATATACTCGTACAATCTATACGATTTCATAAGCATTATATCTCATACCAAATACATATACAAAAAATTGTAATTAATATTCTGGATTAAATTTTAACCAAGCCTAATTAGTATTTTTTAATTAGAAGCTTATAAATACTAGGAGCACAACATTGGCAAGAAGTAAGAAACATTTCGCATTCTAGCAGTAGAATTATTATCTAATCTTCGTTTTATATATGTACGAGTATGTACTATATGTTCGTCTAAATGGGGAAATAATTTGTATCAACACTTACAAAAATATGAATACAATATGACTGATAACAAACATGGTATGTATATATATAGTTATATATATATATATATATATATATATATATATATATATATATATATATATATATATATATATATATATATATATATATATTTATATATATGTATGCTGCACAAGTAATTAAACATAGTTAATGTGCAATTGAAATGTCAAACACGAATAAGTAAATCATCCAATTTGAACAAACAAATTTAAAATCACATTTAGTAGTGAGGGAGGCATACAAAATAAATGTGATACATATAAGTTTTCCAGTTGATAAATTATTTAAAATGTGGCACATGTGCAGAACCTCTATACGCCTAAACTCACGCTGTTTATATAAAGGATACACGTAAATAATTAATCCATATACATAAAATACTAAAAGCACAACAAGTGTTCGCAATAACACATACCCGCACCATACTTGTGCATTAAATAATCAATATCACTAGAATGTATATTACAAGTAAGTACACACGTAGTTATTTTCTAGACCTTAACATTTCATTACATTTTTGTTTAAATTGTGTGACATACGAGAACACGTACATACATAGCGCGACTTAATCTATTGTACATTTAAATTTACGAGTAATTTACAAAAGCTAGTTAATCATCACGCACATTTGCGATTTTCAAATTTTTAACCGTTTCATTTCAATATTGCATTCACAAAGTGATCCAAAAAATTAAAAAGGCATGCTCGCGGGGTCTTGAAACATAACCAGTATTAAGGGCAGAAGCTTTCAAAAAATAATTACGTTAGGTTAAATGATATTTCTACTCCAATATGGAAATGAATAACCTTGGTTGGGATATAAATACAAATATGGTTCATTTTTGCTTCTTCTTGTAAGTAAACCTATAAAACAAGGAAAAATTTCAATTACGTAAAATTATAAAATAGACACGCATTTGCCATAGCTTTTCCTGATGAATGCTTATATTAGTTTTATAACGACAAACAGAAAGTCACGTGTGTGAGAAAGCATTCTTTTATTGTGATTGGTGATATCATGTTAAATGTTAATCAAAATGTTTGATGTGTTGAGTTTTTTCGGAGGCAAACATAAAATTATCCAACTTTACAATTTAATTATTCCCGAAGAGGAAAAAACGTTCAGTGTTTTTTTAATTATATTTAATGGAAATAATAAATCGCTTAAAGTTGACTAGAACTTGGTTGATTTATAAACTACTTTATACATTTATGCAATTTATACAAGGTGCAGTAATGATATAACGCTTAAAATAGTGGGACAATCTCTGGAGGATTAATGTCATAATTCCGCATTTACACGAAACTATTTACATGATTTATATTACATTTAAGGTAAATTTTTGTGAATCATTTTTATTTTAGATTCGGTTCTCTCTATAAATTCTGTTCCAACATTTAAATTTTAAATTAAAGCATCAAAGCGAGTAGGAGTCGAAAGCCTCAAAACAATGTTCTAAAATAATTAAAATAAAAATGTAAACCAAAAATTGGCGGAGATACAGTGCGATCCATAACTATAAAACCACTGGTTTTTCCGGATTTTTTTAAAATAAAAATAAAATAAAAATAATAATAATAATCCAAAATGAAGGACGGTCATGAAATACACTTACACAATAATAAAAATATTCACTTCGATTTGTCCTCGTACAAAAAATTCATGTATACCATAACTATATTACCACTTTGTACTATATTCGACGTTCAAACTTCAATAAAAAAAAAATAATATGCCGTCGTCCTCCCTTTGTTCTCGGCCATCGCTAGAAACCTGTTAGGCACACTTCCACTCAATGAATCAATGGTTTCGGGCGATAATTCGTTCCAGGCATTTTCAATTGCCAATTTCAACTCATTGGTCGTCTGAAAATGACTGGTACCATTATAAACCTTTCTAACTAATAATCCCCAAAGATTCTCTATGGGGTTTAGGTCTGGAGAACAAGCGGGCCAATATAAAATTGGTATCTAATGCTCCACAAACCAAGATTTGATATTTTGACTTTTATGGGTTGGAACATTATCTTGCTGGAAAATCCAATTTTCCTCTTGATGAATGAACAGAAAAGATAAAAGATGGTCTTCAAAGACGCCAATATACTCCGCGCTCTTCATTCTAGTTGATGGGAAGGCTAAAGTGGGCGTACCCACAGAAGAGAAGGCTCCCATACCATTAAACTTCCAATCACCAAAATTTCGCGTTGAGAAGTACATTGGTTCCTTTCTAAGATCCCTCTCATAATACTGAGTACCATGTGGCCCATCCAGGTTAAATTGTTTTCCATCGGAAAAAATCTCCTATTGATTAATAATGGTTAGTTATAATAAATATATATAATTACATTTTTTTCAATTACCTTTGACCAGTCCTGTGTCATATTTGCCTTAACACATTCACGTCGTGCCGCTTTGTGCCGTGGCACTAATTTTGATACGTTTCATGTTTGTGTAATCAGGTGCACCTAAACCTTTTAAAGTCCGACGGATCGTGTTTTGGGACACATTTAACTGGAAATCGATTTTCAGGTGCTTAATGTTTTCGTGGAATTACTGGCGGCTTTAACCAGTCTCGTATTTGTCGGCAAGTCATATTTTTATCGAACCTTCAGTATTTCTTGTCCCGTGATTAGTAGGGTTTTCTAATTAATTTGCAACCGTTGGCGGCATAATCTTCTACGTATTTGCCGAAAAGAAAAACCTTCTCGGTTGATAAGTATTTTACGTGGCATTATTTTTATACAGCACTTGGCTATTTGACAGACCGAATAAAACTAACATATTAGTTGCTTTCCAATCGACCACCGTAATTACTTATAAGCACTTAAGGTTTTTGTCTTTGCTCAATTAACTACTCACCACTGTTCTACCTTTTTATTATGAGCAGTTGAAAGCAGTTACGATAAATTTGTCCGCTAGGTGATTGTGTGTAGTATTTTTCTGACAAAAATATAATTGAATGTCATATGTGAAGCGCTAATAAAATTCCGGAAAATATATTGTTTTATTAAAAAGTTAATGATCAATCAATTAATGTTTTGCTTTTGTCATTTTTTGTGCTTTCCAATTGACACTTTACTCAATACACATTTTTCGCACTTATAAGTACTTGCCTTGCGTTGGTGGATTGGAAAACAACTATAGGGTTCGCAATAATTCAATTGTTGCACTTGCTGTGTGGCACGTAGCCCCATCTTGTTGGAACTAAATGATGTCAAGATCAACTTCTTCCAATTTCGGCCAAAAAAAGTTGGTTATCATCGATCTATACCGATCGCCATTGATAGTAACGGTGTTACCAGCTTCATTTCGAAAAAAATACGGACCGATGATTCCACCAGACCAAAAACCACACCAAACTGTCAATTTAGGTGAATGTAATGGGTTTTCATGAATAATTTGTGGATTTTCTTCGCACCAGAATCGGCAGTTTTGTTTTTTTACCACACCACTCAGATGAAAGTGAGCCTCATCGGAGAAGATGATTTTCTTAAAAAACTCGTTATCGTTTTCAAGTTGTTCCAAGGCAAAATCAGCAAATTCACGACGTTGAATGAAATTGTATGATGCAATTATAAACATTACTGAATACAATGAAACAAAAAATGACAGATCATGACATATTACAAATGGTCGAAACGTCACTTAAAAATCATATCATTCCTATTGGAAAACCATTATTTATTCATTGGGCTTAGCTAGAAAAATATAATCAAAGGTTACTGAGTTTTATAGTTACGGAACAAAGTAATTTTGAAAAAACTGTTTTTTTTTTCAAAATAATTGAATCCTGGAACGGGGCTTTTCCATGACGGATCACATATGTACATATTGAGGGTATAAATAAGTTTTGAGGTTTTTTCTTTATAACTTCGAAGCTTTATTCAAGTATAGCGTCCATCGTTAGCTACGATTTTTTTCCATCTTTCGGTCAGCATACGGATTCCGCGTAGAAAAAATTGCTCGTGTTTTGAGGCGATCCAAGAATTCTCCCAATTTATGGCTTCTTCGTAAGCAGTAAAGCGCTGCTCGGCCAGGCCATGAATCATCGACCGAAACAAGTGGTAGTCAGCAGGAACAATGTCTGGCGAATACGGCGGGTGAGATATGTCATCCCATTGAAGCGCCTTCAAAGTTTCCTTGACGACTCTTGCAACATGTGGCCGAGCGTTGTCGTGCTGAAAGACAATTTTGTCATGTCGGACAATTTTGTCAATATTCGGTTTGACGGTGTTAAGTTAATGCATGACCGGGCTTACCCCACAATTTTCTGCTCTTTGGGTTGTTTTAGTGGATCCATTTTAGTGGATCCCACGTCACCATTCGATGCAAAAAACACCTTCCAATTTTGTCTTTGGAGCAGTTGTTCGCACATGAAAAAACGGCATTCGACGTCTCTGGGCTTGAGTTCATACGGAACCCAATTTCCTTGTTTTTGCACCATACCCATGGTCTTGAGACGTTTTGAATCGCTTGTTGAGTCACTTCCAAAGTTTCAGCGAGCTCTTCTCGAGTTTGGCATGAATCTTGGTCCAATAACAACTCAGCGTCTTCAAACTTTACTGGTTCCCTTCGTGTTCTTTGTCACTGGTGTCAAAATCGCTGCTTTTGAAACGGCTGAGACACTACTAACATGTTTTTATTGATGTGTGCTATATATTCAATCGAGTTGTCTCGAACTCTCCACATGAAAATTGAACTGAATTTTTTTCCAGGTGTGAGCATCATTAAGACCTTTCATTTGAATCTATTTCCAGTCATGACACTTTAAAAGGTCAATTTTTAGAAATTTTTAAATTTTGTGTGTGCGTATATTCGATCGTTTTCCCGGAATCCCCACATAAAAATTGAACTGAAATTTTTTCCAGGTGTGAGCATCATTAAGACCTTTCATTTGAATCTATTTTCAGTTATGACGGTTGACCGTTTAAGGTCAATTTTAGGGAAATTTTCAATTTTTGTGCGATATAGTCAATCGAGTTCTCTCGGACTCTCCACATGAAAATTGCAATAAGCAATAAACAAAACAATTTTTTGAATTTTTGTTCGAATACCATTGTTCGCCCTCTATCAGGAGCTGGAACTCTAATGTAAGGATCTTGCGTCCGTTTACAAGTCGATTGAGCTTATATGCTTATATTTATTATATACACGATTATTCTCACGTACATACTCGTATCCCTTTTGCATATGTCAATGCATTTGCCTGCACAAAAAGCACCTATGTATAGTGTTGCAATTTACAGATAAAACATCTTGGAATAACTATTTTAAGGAAATAATTGCAGGTAAGTAAAATGTACGTATAGGAAGCAGAGAAACAATTTGTAACATACATTTCATACTTTGCATAAAATATGTAACTACACAAAATTTTAAAGTATTTTGCATTTCCTAGCATATAGGAATAATGCATTAAACAGAATCGATTTCCTCCGTCGTTTATATTGGCACCTTAACAAATTTCCTGAAATTGCTGCAATTTTATCTCGTCGTCTATTATTTGTATACTCGCACCGCTAGTACACCAACCTCATAATATTCTATTTCGTCTATCTTAAAATAATATACACAATGAAATGGCAAAAGGGATAAATATTATGAATATAATGGATGTAAGAAAAATTCGTATAACTATAATTTTCTTAACCCCCACATTATATCGTTTACATAATATATTAAGAGCTTTTCGTTTTCCATAAGCTGAACTAATATATGTGGGCATATAAAAAATAGAAAATAATGAAAATTTTAATATAACAAAATGAGTGTAATAAAATCAAGATGTTTCATTTGGTTCGAAGCAATTCTCATTCTATCGTACACACTCGACATGTACTCGACACATACTAATTATAGTATTCTTGTGCACTTTACTACTCGTATGAATGGATAAATGGAACCCAGCATAAAATTATTATTCTAGACAAGCTATGATGACAGAAGAATTGGAAGCTGAGCTGATGAAATAATTTGTTGTATAATTATATCGCATGCGTTACACTGTAACTGGGAGCTCTTTTGGATACAATTAAAGAGTTATCCCTAATAGTGGTTAAGTTATATTTTATAATGTTATAAAATTTTAATTTAAGATTTGAGTGAAAAAAATTCATTCATATACGAATGCAGTTATTGACTTTTATAAGAGATGGCACTCATATCACAGTGCATAGTTTTATTGTTTATGCTCAGTATGCAGCTGAAGTGAAATGAAATTTTGCATATAAAAATGACACAAGGGAAAACGAAATTAAAAATTTCAGCGCTGAATTTTACTTTGCGGTAAGCAGTTTAGCTAGTGAAATCCGTATTTTTCTTATTAGAATATAGATGTCTCCATTGCATTCGGATCAAAATGTAAATCGGTTGGAATCCCGACGTGTAGTTTCATAAGACTAATGGAAGAATCGCGACCTAGCTTCTATGATGTGTGTCAAATCATCATCATGTGTGGAAAATATAATCATGTGTGCAAATATTTTGTCAAGGGGCAAGGTTGTTCTCTATCTATCTAGGTTTTGACAATTTGAGTACCTGCGCACTATTGCATTTTAAGATAACGTCAAATTTCATATCGGATGTTGCCACTTAGATATTAATAGAGCCTGTACAACTATTACTCGAATAAGTCTAAGTTGATTACGCTCGGTTATAAGTTTTGGAAATTTTAATCTAATTTTTGAATGCATTTTTTCTTAACCGTGGACATCTGCAGACTTGTTGGTTTTAAGTTAAAGCCAGATTTTAAAAATAAACCTCGTTTTATTTTTTATTTTTTGCTTTATGAAAATTTTGTTTGTTGTTGTTCTTTTCTAGGTTTCAATTTATTGAACAGATTTTTAAAAATTAAGTTACATCATGTTTCTGTAGCTCTGATCGTATTGTACTTTGGACATTTGCCTACATTGTAATATGTTCTCTTATAAATTTTGACAAATTTTAAACTCATTGCATTAACCGTTATTATAATTGATAATTTTAGCCAACGCGGTCGCATCAAAACTCGTGTTCGGTAAAATTTCTACACTTTCTGGTGAAAGGTCTATAAGAGAATCATGCGGCGTCCTAGCAGGAAGTGTTCGAGAGAGCGGAATAGATGAAAATGTATGTAAAGAGCTATAACGTTAGCGAAGTAAAGTTATCTGGGAATCTGTTTTTCAGCGGCTGCTGTTTTTCAATCTGTTGAGGAATCCGTCATTAGCAACTTGCATTTCGACCTTACTTCTCATTACAGGTAAAGATACGATTTTATTTCATTTATTTATTATCAACCATTTTACAAATTTTTTATTACAGGTTCTGGGTCAAGATACTAGAAATTATTACATTATGCATAAAATTTGACATATGTTGTAGGGTACAATATAGCTATGAAAATACTGCACTAAAATTTAAATAGTTCTGGAACAAGCAACATATAATTGACCATGTGAAAATCATGTATTTTCCAAATTCACACTTGCAGTTTTCGGTGATTGTCCCTGGCCTTCATCATTGATTGTCATTGCGAAAGCAAGGCGCGGTGGAAATTGTAGTCGCTTGAATTCGAAAGGCAAATCGGTGGGAATGATTGAAATGTGTAGAACTAACACATTTTCTCCTTTACATTTACCAGTAATAAACGTTGCTTCAATCACATTCGGCACTAAACAAAACCGTGTCGCGTTGCACAATTTCGGTGGATCCAAATTACGGAGTATTATTGGTGAACCCTCTTTCAAAAATAGTAAGTGTGGGTTCCAGATGGCTAAAACAAATTAAGAAATTCGTTTGGATAATTGACAGCTTGCTTGTCATCAATAACTTTGTCAAGTGATTTGTAATTCATTGGTGGACCGGGGAGTTACAATTGAATTTCATTACTCATATTATTGATGCTGTCATTCTTGGGAGCTAAGATTGCACGTTCGCAAAATTAATCATTGTTAATTTAATCAGTTGTTTGAAATGTTTGGAAAAAATTTCATTACAACATCCTCCTAATGACGGCTGCATTTAGCAAAAATCAAGCGGAAGCGATATTTCATATATTATGGGATGTTAATTGGATATTTTCCGTTACCCATATGCTGATTGGCAATGTTTTGACCGTAACATCGTGAAGTAAATTCACAGTTGAGACGCTTTTTTTAAAGAAAGTATTAATTGTTTAGTGGATTTAATGTCATTTGAAGGTCAACTAATACCCCCCTTTTCATTCACTCACACACCACCCGTTCACACAATTATAGTATACCACCTGTACATTGCAAACTCATGTCAACCTGTACACTGACATAGACGGTGGGTCGGCGCTGAATTCTGCACTCCAACAAAGGGTCTTAGTTGTGTTTAGTAAACATCACCAATCGTAATCGATGACGAAAATTCGCTTTGCAGCCTCGGGTGGGATTCGAACCCAGTACCGTGTCCGATAAGAGCTTTCAGACAGGCATTGAGTTCGTTAGCGAGTGTTGATCAAGGAATGACTGGCAAAATTTTACAAAAAATACCGCTAACAGTAAAAAAGTTACTCCCATTGTTCGGTTATTTTTTGACAATCACGCACTTCCTGAACTAGAGCTATGTGCAAGAAAAATTATCTGTTTGATTCAAATTTAATGGTAGTTTGAGAGTTGAATGTGGTTGTGCGCCCTCGATTGAGTAAAGTTTAGACAATTCCAGATGGTGCTACAGCGAGCCCGATTTCGTTCTGCTGTCTAATTTCGATTTGTATCAAATTAAGAAGAAGTGATTTACCAGTGCCTCCGGATGCATCAAGACAAATAATTCCTTTGTTACCGTTTGTTACGTATCGCATTATCACTTTAGTGTATGCCAGTTGTAACGAAATTTTAGCACATTTCGTTATCAATCCATTCCACCTCCATTACATTCGCTCTCTCGAACAAGCAATTAAATTTGAATAAACACCGTGCACTATTTGGTAGTAGGCAGTCTGGACCAACTTGAGTGATAGTTATTCTCCATTGCGATGAAAATTAATTAGAAAGAGCAGTAGAACGTAGTACTATAATTTTTTTTTCTATCACAGGTATTAAAATAAAATTTTAGTTTGTAAATTGTTCGAGCACTAAATATTCAGTTTTTTGTAAACAATTACCAAGGTTTCTTTATTTAATTCAGGGTCAGTATGATGAAAGAGAGGAGTTAACAGTCAACTAATACAAAGGTACCAACAGCAAATACTCTGCCAGCTGTCCCGCAAAGGTCAGAGATATAGAAAGTGTACCATCGCTATCTCTCTTCTGTTGGCAACGTTTTGTTGTTCAAAAAATTTACTAACACCTTAATTGGGTCCTAGGCCAATAGCGAATGAATTAAATTATGAATTCTGATTTTGTGTCATTAGTGAAATTTAAAGTAATTATGCCACGCTAAAGCACCATTTAAAGTGCCACAGGTAGTGAGCCTGAAAACATGATATTACGATTAAACTACCGAGTTGGGTCCGGAATGCCCAATTCCCCATTCCATTTTACTAGACCCCATGATGTGTATGTTATCTCGTCGCAATCTTAAACGTGCGGTAATATAGGTCGCAATTCGTTTAGCCCACCAACTTGCGCTGCGGGAATAAAGGCGCGCGAGGTAATAAACGGATAGCGACAATTTCGCTGAACCAGGTTGATGTTCAGCAGAGCTTCAGCTAACCTGTTTCACAGGCTCCGATCATCCATTAACAGACTTTTTTGAGTTTCAACAAAAACTCGAAACGGGTGCGACGAAAGACAATGCGACAACAACTTCATTAACAACGTCAAGCAACCATTGCTTAGGTTAATACATCATAAAAGTAAATGTAAAAATGAAAGAAAATGAGATCACGCATGGTAATATGCCTCATCCAACAGCAGCCCGGCTAGGATTCAATAGACCAATCATTTATTAATCCGAAATTAAATTGAGTAGTTAACCTTAGAAATAAGGCGGCCAAACCCCTTAAAAGGGGATGTAGCGCCAGAACAATAAAAATAAAATAAAATAAATGAAAGCTCATAACGCTTTCGTTTGATCCGCCATTCTTTATCTATTACTTATTCTTTATATATACTTTATCGTTTATATGGGCTCCATATATTTTAGATAGAAGTACAGTAACGAAAAACCAATTTATTATAAAATCCACGTTCTTGATAACTCTAATTAAATGGCAAAGTAATTTTTTCGTGTGGTTACCAACTTCATGCTTACGTCGTAAATTCGAGTAAATGGAGACAGAGACTAAAAAATGGAGACTAAAAAAATCGACATTTTGGAACAAAAAATTATACGGGGCACTTAGACCCAGAGTCCCGAAATCTTCAAAAATATTACGAAAACCTGCAGATTTTGATATAAAATCCCTATCGATAGTTGAATTCGATTGGATGAATGTATGGTTACTTATAAGGATGATCTCCTAGGTCCAGCCAAACATATCACTTCTTTGTATAACCCATTTCCCAAACTCATTTCCGTAAACAAATTTAAAAAAATTGTTATTTTAGAAAATATTTGTCTCTAGCTCTAGTTCTCCTCTCACATCTCTGAAACCTGAACTTTACGAAAAAATTTGTATGAACAACAAATATTTATTTATTTATTTTTAACTGCTTAATCAAAGCGTGGACTCAAAAGTACAGGAATTTAAGAAAACTAACTTTCATCAACATCACCACCAAACTTTCACTTCGACACTGAACAATATTCGTTGTAAGAAATTTTATCCTATCTTGCACTGTTTCCGAAATAAAAGTGAGGCGTTTATTAAAAAACTCATCCTGTATACATATAGAAGATTGTGAAATTTTAGATATAGTAGCAAAAGCATAGTTCTCAGTAAATATCTAAATATGCCCTCATGTGCCACAAAGTTGTATATAAAGCACTAATTCCACAGAGTAATGAATTGAATTCGTAAAGTTGATGAAATCATTTATTCTAACAGCAGCCATACAAATTAAATTCTATTATTTGGGCAATCACTATGAATTAATTCGGTAATCTTTTCGACATAAATGAATCACATCTTTATTTTAAAGAAACGTCGAAAATAAAATTTATTTAATATTATTACATACTTAATTGATTTTTATAATGCAATTTAAGCAGGGATTAAATACAATAAGTATTCTACTAAAAATCTATAATTCAACTTTATGCCTAACATAAAAAATATGTTTTTTGGACGAAACAACTATTTCGTTTTCTGGCACATAAAGTAAATGAATAATAAATTTGCAAAGTTGGGATAAAGAATTGTGCTACAATGTAAAATATCTATCCGGGATAAAAGTTTAGTTTCAGATCTAGACAAATTGACTCCTACCGAAATATATCCATATATATGTCTGTACATGTGTACCTAGGATACATTTAACAGATGTGTCAAATGTACATAAGTATACATTCACAAAATACACAATGAGATATGGACGAACTGCTTATACTGCTGTTTAGGTCTTATGATAGGATTCAAATTAAATCTTGTAGTATTGTTGGTTATTTGTTTTGTACTGATTTTATAATTTGTATAAGTCGAAATCATGAACTATTATCATTCCGCAAGTCAATGTTATACGAGTATAACAAATAATACCAAAATTTTACACTGTTAAATTTAAAAGAATTCCAATCGGACTTGACTTGTAGTGAAATTGAAACCTTTTTAGAATATTTTTAACTCTATCTTACAGATGTCCCCGAAAACCTATTGGTGTAATTATTTTAATGATCAAATATTTCCTAATGATTTGAGATAAACAAGAAAAAATTACGATGCAACTGACTAAAGATTTTTTAATTCTAAACATTATTTTAGACATTATATCTAATTTTATATATCTCCTACCATAGAGAGGGTCTCGGGATCTCACCTATAAAACCGAATAGTTCCCTACGTGTCACCCAATGTGTGTGGGTATTTGATTTTAAACTATTTTCAAATTTTCAAGAACAGATTTTTGAATTAGGATAGCCTAAACAAACTGCTAACAAGAAATGATGAAACGGGGTTTGGTTAATTTACAGTGTCATACATACAACTTAGAGGTTTCATGGATTTCAATAAATTTTCAAATTTTATTTCACCGATCCTAGAGATGTTCACGGGATCCCACCTCCATGATCGAATAGTTCAGGCAAAACCCTATGTGTGTGGTGAATGGAATCTAATTATGAGGGTGTGCCGTGATGCACTGATTTATTTAAATGTTTTATTTAAACCTAGACAGAAGCTTAGCTTAGCATTGCCCTTTTTCTGAGCGATTATTTATATCAAAAATGAAAATAAAATATTTTTTTATAATGCTGGATGGATAGAGTTGATCCTTAGACTTGGTGTTTTGGAAACCAAAGCACGAAGCTGTGAATGAAGACACAAGGCTAAGTCAAAAAATATAGCTCAATTATTCCTAAATAAACGTTCCAACGAATCCATCTATGATAACCACGAGATATTGGTTTAATTTAAGTGTGGCCGTATACTTATTTTTGATGAGTGAGCGACATGTTTTTTGCCGATCGCCATAAGAAAGTGCGCGAGGTATAGCAGAGGCCGGATGCGTATCATAATGAACATTTCCAGGAGAATCCGCTCCGAAGTCAAAAACGGTCCAATCGGCCAAGATTTTTTAATATTCGAAGGGAATAATCTTAATAGACTTCTTGGAGGAAGGAAGGACGATCACAGTCTATAGTACATTATTTAACCGATCCAATGAGCAGTTAAAAGACATCGGACATTTGTTGTAGAAAAAAGTGTTGTTCCACCACGACAAGACACTTGCTCTCTCATACAGAACCGTTGCGGCCAAATTGCAAGTTATTTTTTGGCATGGACCTCAGTTGTATGTATGGAGTTCCAATATAACATATGAATGTGATTGTAACATATAACCTATTTGAATGAAACTATTTTATTGACATTTGTGTTCAATATTGGCTGGAAGATCATGGAAAGATACAGTCGCACAGCGTTTAGAAATTGTTAAAATTTATTACAAAAATAATTAATCTATTCGGGCTACGTTTCGCACATTATGTGAAATTTATTACTATTCGTAATGTACTTACAAAATTGGACACAAATGGTAGTGTTTGTGATGTTAAGGATCCAACCCGTCAAAAACGTAAATGTATTGC
Source organism: Nephrotoma guestfalica (assembly GCA_963691935.1). NCBI lineage: Eukaryota > Metazoa > Arthropoda > Insecta > Diptera > Tipulidae > Nephrotoma > Nephrotoma guestfalica. The sequence continues at coordinate 136,609,894 of OY829913.1, read as the reverse complement.
TGAAAATGTCGATGCTGTGAACCAAAGTGTGGAGGAAAATCGAGAACAATCAATTAGACGTCGTTCTCAAGAACTTGGATTTTCTTAAAGCAGTACATGGTATATCCTTCATAACGATTTGCATTACAAGGCGTATAAAATTCAGTTGACCCAAGAATTTAAACCAAATAACCATTAGTTACATAAATTTTGCAGATTGGGTTTTAGAGCAACTTGAAAGCGAAGAATCTCATTTCTGGTTAAACCGCTTCGTAAATAAGCGCAATTGTCGCATTTGGAGTGAAAAAAACCTAGATGCTGTTCATGAAACACGTTCACATTCACAAAAATTAAGTTTGATATGGTTTATTGGCTGGAGGTGTAATTGGAGCATATTCTTTTGAAAATGGCATTTCAGTTACGAGAAAAGTTTAATGACCGTGTATATCTAAATAGCCCGATGTGAGGCCAGTTCCAACCAAGATCATACGATATAACTCCATTGGACTTTTTTCTTTGAGGTTATGTTAGATCATTGGTTTACTCCAATAAAGTACAAACACTCTATGACCTTAAAACCAACATTATTCGTGTTATTGGTGAAATAAGTGCAGATTCATATGAAAAAGTAGCCAACAATTGGTGTTCTAGAACTGGTGGACACCAATGTCTAAATTAAATAAAAAATTATATTGATATCTTTTATACCATTCATTTTTATTTCAAATTACAAATATATAGCTCTTAATTTGATTACTCTTTATAAGCCATTTCTCAACCGATTAGGATGGAACTCGATTTGTCGGACGAAAATGTAATTACAGTATAAGTTCAGAATATGCTTTTCGAGTATTATCAATTTAAATAGAGCTAAGCGATCTATTAACAAAGTGGGCTTCAACTCGGTTTATAAAATGCAAATAGAATAATAAGTGTGGGATTGCATGTTTGTATTTCTGGAAATGGCCAATTTGAATAGAATTAATTAAGCTATTTCTTAATGTGATGTATGGCAGTTCCGCATGGTGTTGGATAGATTTGGTAATTGAACTAACTATTGAAATTCGGTTTGTATGATGAAACTAGAATTATAATATGAGTTTCAGATGTGGCTCTATAAAATGACGATTTAAATTGCATTAGACCTTTCCTCAACTAATTGGATAAAACTTGGTTTCGTGGCAAGAATTACATTACACCTACAATAGTCAGGTAAGAGATCATGAAATGAAATTAATAGTTTTTGAGAACGATTACACCAGCTGCTGAATAAAGAATAGCGTCATCGTACACCTAACATATTGTTATGAGTTTGTCCTGTCAAATACGAACCGGATTCACTGGATTGCGAATACCTTTATAGAATTTAACGATTACAACAACAATTCTCGTAACTCACACCGCTTCCGAAATATTGCCGAAAATACCGGATATGATTTCTCACACACTACACCACTGCCTTAATATCTAAACCACTGGAATATTTCCGAAATATTCCTACAATAATTTTCCCAAAATCCACTAACACTATAACATCACAACAAATAATTTCCACAATTATTTGTTAATTCACTAATTATCATTTCCATTATTTTTAAATAACACCACTTTTCCACATAACACCACTTTTCCACATAGCACCACTTATTATTTTACTCACCCAAATGACTCATTCATTATGTTTGTTGCACTCGTATTCATATACCGTCGCACATTCTCGACTCGCCTGGATTTATGCAGAAGCAATAACTCTTCTGTTCTAGACTACTCTGTCCTCTAGAACTACTACTCTGTCTCTCTCTTCTGTTCTCTTCTTGTTCTGTTCTAGACTACTGTAATTTGCAATACCACAAACCTGTTATAAAACTACCCTAATGCTACTACTTAAACCTAGATGTCACTAATCTCATAAAAAAATGTTATTAATTTTCTAAACCTCAAATGAGCAATTTTGTTGAGATCGTAACAATATGTACATATGTATCTCAAATAATAGCTTTTATCGATTGCTTACCAATCGAGCCTATGTATAAACAATTAATATTTTAGAAGTTATTATCTGCATATTTGTATTTGTTTTAGTTAGCAAAAAAAGAATAATTTGGAAGAGTTTTAAACCTTTGTTGCATTGGTTATTAAAGATAGACCCAACTGATGGAACGTTTACGTGAAAATTATCCAAGGAATCATTTCTAGATAAATTAGCCATAAGACGGACCACCGAGATTATTAAAATTGTTATCCGCTTAACAATATTTACTTATACTAATTTTAGTTATATAATTATCTGTAGGGCATAAGTTTATAAACCAGGTAAGTATTTATAAGCAAATGATATGTGGAGAAAGCAGGTAGGTGAACCAAATTTCATTCAGCCATTTGCGAAATCCTCCAGCTCCATTTAATATGACTATTATCTAGAAAGTAATCTAAAATATCAGCGCTATATTCACGAGAGATGGCTGAGCACGAATATGTACACTATAAAGTCTGCGAATTAAGCTCAAACATACAAACCAAATATGCTCATATACTATTAAGAAGACTCCTAATAATTCATCGAAGAGTGACTTTCCAAGCCAATAATTCACACTACTTGATTACTAAAGTTCACAGTTTAGGTTCTAAAAATAGAACAAATATATTTTGCTCTAATCCATCCAATCTGGGTCAAAGACAGAGAAGTAATCACTCAAGTACCAGCTAGCTGATGATCAAGTTGTTTTAAACAACCTCACTAACTTTCATTTTTAAAACAAAAACGACCAGTTCTGAGAGTTGTTATGCGTTCCAGTTAAAATTTATAAATAGATTTAATTAAATATTCAAATTAATTTCATAAAATCTAGGGTGATTATAGCCATATTCTAAACTTTCTGTAGAATTTGAGTAAAAAAGAAATTCCCTTGTTATTTTGAGAAGAGGTACCGAGAAATAATTTTGAAGTAAGCAGGACTACTAATACGAAATAATAATACGAATAAAATAAAGAAAATGGACAAATAAAATGCTTTTTATTTTCTAATGCTGTATTATGCCCGTTTTTTTGTCTAAATTTCCGACTAACTAAATTGACGGTTAGTTCATACCAGTTATTCCTAGGTGGCACAAAACAAACCGCGTCTAGTTTAATTAAAATTTGCTACATGTACATTAGAGACGTCTATTAATAGATGCCAGCTATTGTCTAACTCAACAACTAAAAACAAAAAATTGTTTATGATTTTTCTATTAGACTTAAATTAGCTCTATTCGTCCTCTGCACACCAAAGTTTTTGCCTGTATCAGATATACCTAAGCCACGAAATCATCTCCGTATAACTAGTTTTTGATTAGATACCAAGTATTTAATGTCATTTTATATGTCCGTCAAAGTAAAAAAAAATATTGACTCCTATTATCATTATCGTGTCGATACCAATGGACTCTATCTCATACTAGACTCACTATAAAGTTGCAAATTCATAGAAGTTTATAAAAAATTAAGACCTAAATATACCATTCAATGGTGATTAATTTAGAGTTTTATGATCCAGTCGATATTTTGACACAAAAACCATAATAGGAGTGAATTATTTTCGGGGTAAAACATGACAAATTACAATTGAAATATCATAAATAACCACTTTGTGATATGTATATCCACGTAACCAAGCATAGTCGTATAAAATTAGTTTTAAAATTACAAAAATTTGTAACATAGCATGACTAGAACTTATTCTTACATTCTAGCAATGTACAATAATGTTAATATGAAATGATAATTTTAAAAATAGAGTGAGGTGTATAATGCACTGAAATTTTTTCAAATTGTAATCACTTTATTATGCAGGACATGCGAATTCAACAGGATGCCATTAGGATTGAGTGTTTATTTATAATTACGGTGCGATTAAAGTTCTATTATGGAAAATAAATTATTAAAAATGAAGTAAGTAACTAACTAAAATCACTGAATATTTTCGGAAATGTTATGTAAACGATTAGTTCGTCTCAGAGTGATATTTGAAGGCGATAGATTAAACATTTTAGGGTTTCAAATAAGCATGCCATCAGCAATAAATATTTATTTAATAATAATACAATAAGATCCACAAACTCTTGTTGAAAAAATCAACATATGTATATCAGGTGCGGAACTAAATTTCCGGGTTGCACACATAGATGGTGCTAGTGACACATCTAGTTGTCATTTATGTCAGAAGTTGTGTTTTGTTCATAGCGTGGATAGTTGTTAACGATAACCAGTTGTAATACCAGCATACTATATCGCAAAAATATTTTTTCTAAGAACGAAAATGTCTAGTTGTGTGCCAAACAAACAGCATTTGCAGGTAGCTTTGCTTTTCTGCTTCAACTTGGAAAGCAAATGCAGCTGAAACACGTCATTTGTTTGAGGAGGCCTTCCGCGAACATGCACCACTATCGAAAACTACCTGTGAAGATTGGTTTAAATGCTTCAGGAGTGGCGATTTCGACAAGAAATTGAGGACAAAAGGCGCTCCGGAAGACCAAAAACATTTGAAGACACCGAACTGCAATCGTTATTGGATGAAGATCATACGCAAACTCAAGATCAACTTGCGGATGCATTAAACACGACTCGCCACGGTATTTCCAAACGTTTTCATGATATGGGAAAAATTTAAAAGGCGGGAAAATGGGTCTTGCATGAGCTGACTGAGAAACAGATGGAAAATCGAAGAGCCTGTTGCGAAATTTTGCTTTCAAACCAAGAAAGAAAGAGCTTCCTGCATCGAATTGTTACGAGAGATGAAAAGTGTAATTTTATAAGAGTCCCAAACGCAAAAAGTCGTGGCTTTCTCCTGGCGAAGCATCAACATCAACGGTGGCCAAATCGCTTCGGAAAGAAGACAATGTTCTGCGTTTGGTGGGACCAGAACGGAATCACTATGAACTGCTGAAACATGGCGAAACTGACAATGGGCAACGCAATCAACAACTCATCAATCTGAACCATGCATTGCTCGAAAAACGGCCAGAATGGGACACGAGACACGAACGAGTGATATTGCAGCACGACAACGCTCCATGCCACCCCACTCCCATCGTCCAGGACACCATCAAAACGCTGAGATGGGATCTGTTACTGCACCCGCCTAATTCAGCAGACCTGGTCTTAGAATTTCCAAAAATGTTATTTTTACTTTTGTTTGAGTTGTAGATGAACATACTAGTTATGTTTTATTTTAACTGATATTTGTAAAATTATATTCTACGCATTTTGACTGTTTGCAGGCGATTATAAGGTAACAATGATTATAAGGTTTTGACCAAAGTAGCGGCAATAAACACTCAGTATCTTATGATTACCATCTTGGATTTCGTCGAAACAGATAAACAACAGAAATGTTACGAGAAGGTATCTCTGTTCAGTCTATTTATAGAATTTCAACAGGCATACGAGAGCATACATAGATACCCGTTTTGGAACATTTTGTTCTATCTGGATATCGGAATTGATGTCTATGCGAGATTATGATGAGCGATTGAAATTGCAAGGTAAAATTCGAAGGCAAACTGCCGAATACCTTTGAAATATATCAAGAGTACGGCAAGGTCACTCCTTCGCCCAAACACTTTTTAATTTATCGTCCACCAACTCAACATAATCATTAAATCAGCTTATGCTGATGCACATGCACAAACTAGTTATATTTGATAGTAAAAAAATTCTTATGGTTCTCGGACCAATTAAGGAAAGCGGTGATTGCAGATTGTGAATGAATGATGAGATATGAAATTATCTCGAAAACGTAGATATAATAATATAATACGATTCGTAAATTCAAATAGAAAGATGAGCTAAGTTAACTAGGGTGTATTTTACGAACACAAAGCGGACTACCATATCGTTGAGAATGGTAAATCCCTTTATGAAATATAGCGCCAGCAGTGTGTATGTATGTATGAGACGAACTGATTAGAATGCAAGATAATATTTTTTATAATTTAACTCTAGTATATAGATGGATATGCTGGAAGAATCACAACAATCAGTTTCGATCCGATAAGATTATTAATTTGTAAAAATCGGTCATCATCAGATCAGGACGATTGACGTTATGTTACGTAAATGGAATCTTTAACTATATAAAGAGTGTTCCATTTGCTTTTTTATATTAAAAAATACCTAATATATGTTGGAAATTCAAAAAATTACAACTTTTTCCAATAAAAGCAGTTCAATAGCCTCAATTTCAGCTCGAATGTTGTTCTTAAGATCTTGAATTGTTTGTGGATCATTACTATCCACCTTACGTTTCAAAAAGGCGAAAATAAAATAATCTAACGATGTCAAATCGCATGATCTTGGTGGCCAAATGACATCAGAATTTCTTGAAATTACACTTTGCCACAAAAATCCAGTTAACATTCGATGATAGCGCGCACTATTCACAGTTACTGCATCTTCACTTTTATTTTCGTAAAAATAAGATCTAACGATGCGAAGGTCGCGAACTGGGCCATAGTGCCTATAGCGCACGACTTGCAACTGATCCAGTTTCTTCAAAACGTTCAACAATTTTGCGAATTCCAAGCTGTAGGACACCCATGTTGACCAAAATCATCACGTAATTTACGGAATGTTTTTTTTACAGAACGACCATTTTCGTAATAAATTTGGATAGCCAAAACGCAATGTTGAGTTGTAAACGAACACATGACTAAAATGACATAGTTTTAACGTTTTCAAAAAATTTTCGGGGTGGCCACCGCACAAAATATATTTTTTTTTTAGCTTCAAAAGCCAACAGAGGAATACCCGTTACATACATATAGAAAAATAAACTATACTTCTAATGCTAGTATCTAAATATGTTTCATTTACTCACCAAATTTCTAATAAAATAATAAAATATAATTTGAGAACCACATAACATTTGATTTGATTGTTAAATGGACTTTCCATCAAAACTATTGCCGATTCATAACGCCAGCGCAACGAAAACTTAGATTAAGAACAAAATTATAAATGTCTGCCATGAAATAGGAAGTAAATTAGAAGCACCAAAGCATTCTATAATTACGGTATTAATTATTGGCCTGAACAAATTATTATCGAGTATTTTGTAATGTAAAATATAATTTTTGCTTACAAATAAAAATTAAATATATTCTGCAAAAATATAAAATTAATGTAATTTGGATAACAGCCAGATAAAACACAACTACAAAGCATTTGTCTATTGCATAAAAAAATACTCGCACATATTTTTAAATATTGCACGGAACGAACTAATTTTCGGAATTATTGGAAAAAATTTTGAAACATTTCTGTTTTTGTTTTGCTGACCGCGCTACCATTACATAATTTATAATTATAAAAAAATTTGTACCAGAAAATTGGAAAAGCCTAAATTATTTATAAATATTAATAACTAAACATACACATAAATTGTATCACTTGATCACCGTAAAAATTGTTTTCATTTTTTATCAACCGTCATCATCATAAGCAATGATTTACATATGCAAACATTTACAAATAGGCACTCTCGACCGTATACATTTATTTATAGCTTGTAAACAAATTGAAATAATTTGTCTGAATTTTTTGGTTAATTTACAGAGAGAAAGTGAAAATTGTATGACTATGGCCTATAGAGTTTAATAGAGATTTTTTTATTTACGTTTACAAAAGCACTAACGAAACACTACCCACATTATAGGTGCAGCCGAATATTAAAAAGTATGTACATACATAATTTAGAGTAATTCCGTTTTAACTACTACTTAATGATACTCTTATAAATACAAACATAATATTTTAATATTATAAAAAGGCATGCAAAATAAATACAAAATTATAAATTATACACAAAAATTTAATTACAAATTATTTAATAAAAATAATAAAATGATAAAATACCTTTCAATCCAGACACAAGCACTCTCCAGGGATATTTATGACTGTAAGAAGCTAAATTGCCTCTTATCAGTATGTATGGCATTGAAAGATGAAATGAATTTTTTGTCGTCTAAAATTTAGAAAAAATGGTATATAATTTAATAATATTTAATTAAAACAAACACAAAAATTATAATTCTTATTAATTTAAATAAAATATTTATCTAACAACAGTAAATGTAAAGAAAAACCAAACCACCTCTAAGCAATAAAATATAAACACTGAACAAAAAAAATATTTTGCTCAACTCTCGAAATGAAGAAGAATGAGGGTACGAAATAACGAATTTAATTCCAACGAAAAGCCCACAGTAGAATATTAACTATTTAATTCCTCTTGCTATTACCACACGGTTAGCATCTACCTATGTTAAATAACATGTGTATGTGAGTTACCTGGAATTTACACTGATTTTTAAAAAATTGGCAATCGAACCGACAGGTTTAAACTCGAATCTGTCATAATATAAAATTAAAAAACATAATTTTACTCCAGACGAAATGGTATATTGTAATATAATCAGTTAATTTATTGCTAACTTTCAATCATCATGTCTCTAGCGAGATTTAACATCAAAACTCAGGTAAACACGGAAATAATTTTTGTTGGTAATTTTTAATTTAGCCCATAGGAAAATCCCTTTGAGACTCGAAGAAAGTTCGCCAATTTTTGAAATAATAAATTTGGCAGACCTAACATTCAATATTTCATTAAATTACATATTACATCGCCTGAAAAGCTTCCTGTCTGACACATGGATGGTGCCACAAATTTAAATCCATATGATTTTTAAATTCTACCAACCTTGGTAGATGTGTCAAAATTGCATTACATTCCGACAATTAGTTACCAAGTTACAGAGGTTTTAGTACTTTTATTAATTTCAAACCAATGAAAAAAGATGAATTTCGTGTGTTGATGAAACACTGTTTTTTGATGGGAAAAAATATCGTTTAAGCAAAGCAATGGCGTGTTATCCGAACTCTGAACCAGAAAAATCAACCATAATTGACTGGTATGCTGAATTTAAGCGTAGTCGTACAACCACACCGATGATGCAACATGCTCTGGACGCCCAAATGAGGCTGTAACCGTAAAACCGACCGTAAAGTGAAGTTGCGTGAGTAGATATTAGGCCGTTTCGGATGTTCTACTTTTATGTAGGTCACGAGCTTGACCCCTTTGACCTTTCTCATTGTCCTTGATTCTTTTCTTATCATGATCTTGACAATTTGATGCTGTTTGTTGTTTTTTCGTGGTCATCTATTGTTATGGGCGCGTGGCTGTTCTTATTTGATCTACATTTTGAGACTGTCTATAGTTTATCGAGGTTATTATTGGTCGAATAGTGTTCTTTTTCTTATCTTTATACATTTATAGTACTTTTTTCTAGACCGTGTTTATTTGTTAAGGGAGTCGTGGTTGCCATATTTGTTTTGGTAGCTTTTTTGGTCGTTTATTGATTATCAATAATGTTTCTAGGTCGTGTTTATTTGTTACGGCGCGGTTGCCATATTTGTTTAATAACTCAAAAACTACCAAAACAAATATGGCAACCGCGACTCCCTTAACAAATAAACACGACCTAGAAAAAATTATTTTAAATGTAAATATAAAGATAAGAAAAAGAACACTACTCGACCAAGAATAACCTCGATACCACACTACAGACGGTCTCAAAATGTTGATCAAATAAGAACAGCCACGCGCCCATAACAATAGACGACCTCGAAAAAAAACAGACGGCATCAAATTGTCAAGGTCATGATAAGAAAAGAATCAAGGACAATGAGATAAGCCATAAAGGCCATCGGAAGTGACCTAATATCTACTAGTAGATATTAGGTTACTTCAGATGTTCTACTTTTATGTAGATCACGAGCTTGATCCCTTTGTCCTTTATGGCTTATCTCATTGTCCTTGATTCTTTTCTTATCATGACCCCAACAATTTGATGCCGTCTGCTGTTTTTTCGAGATCGTCTATTGTTATTGGTCGCGTGGTTGGTTGATTTTCTTATCTTGACCGAAATCATTCTAAGATGAAAAAACATATTTATAGAAGAAACATTTAGAAACATTGTTAATAAACATTATCAACTCCAATAACAATTACTTCATCAGTTAGATAGCTGATATTGTAAAGATATCAAGCGAACATGTTGCACATTAAATTGCTTCCCCACCCACCGTATTCGCCAGATTGGGCCCCTAGCGATTATTACTTGTTTGCACACCTCAAATAAAACGCTCTATGGAAAGAGATTTGGTTCCAATGAAAAAGTGATTGCCGAAACTGAAGCTTATTTTGAAGACAAAGATAAATCGTTCTACAAAAAAGGAATCGAAATGTTAGAGAGGCGTTAGAGTGATTGTATCGCTCTAGAAGGAAATTATGTTGATGAATAAAATCTATTTTCCCCAAAAAATTGTGTTGTGTGTCAGACCGGGAACTTTTCAGGCGATGTGTTGCATATTACGGAGGGGTACAGAGAGGTAGTGAAACATTTCTGATTAAATACCGTCACTAATGGCACGTGAAGTGCACGGAAGATATACTCGAAAAGTGGAATTAACTAAGAACAAAAATACAATATCTCAAACATATTTCAATTCTAAGAATATTGCAGGCAGACAAACCTCTTAAATTCATCGAAAATTATGCGGTTGATTACGTCCGAACTGGAAGCGATCAATCCGTGTCGACAAAATTAATTGCAACAAAAACCAAGGTAGCTTCAATTAAATACATTGCATTACCGAGACGAATTATGTTGTGCAGTGCTAGCTTGTCGCCTGAACAGACTTGCAAATAGTATTGGCATGGTTGTCACAGCAAGCTAGGAATTAAAAATGTTTTGTGGCTAACCAGACCCTAGAAATAATAGAAGTGATTCTATGAAAGCATTGGAATCCATCATTGCAAAAAATTTATCGTATTTTGGAATACGTTTTCAAGTTATTGGCTGCAGTAAACGATATAATACATAATCAAGATACAGAACACGTTCAGTCATCAACAAAAAATCTCTAACGAGTGATGAGAAAACGACTTGATGTCATTGCCTGGTTTTCAAAATTTTGGTTTTGAAAAATTAATTTTAATTAATTCCCGTTAAAAAAATGTTAATTTATATTGTATTTATTTTCAATTTGAATTTTATTAAATAAAATTAAAAAAATTACGAGATTTACCGAAAACGTTTTTAAATCTAGGAAACCCCATTTACAAATGTTTTTCATAATTTTCAGAAATTTGGGCAATTTCATTTGCGAAACCACCATCGAAAAGGTATATGCGGTTCCTGAATTACATAAATATCTGTTTACCATGCTAAATGCTATTTCTTCAATCTAATATATTATACACATTCAAATTTATTGGCCAAATTTTAAAAACTATACGACAAAAACTGAAACTTATTTTTATGATTTTCAAAAATATTGCAAAATATGGGATTGTAGGTCGAATTTTATATTAAATACACTTTAAATAACAATAAGCACGTAAAATTATTAGATACTTTCAAAAGCAAATCCATTTGGCAGCTGCCTATGTAAAGTTAAGCACTTCACGCCACATCGAGGCAATTAACGCTCTTTACTAAATTCTTGTACTTATGATAACATATTATGTTGCTGTTTGAGGATTAAGCTGAAAATTATGGTTTTTTCCGAGAATTCGAAAATACGAACATATAAATCCTCTCGTTTCAACACCGACCATCTAAACCTACTCGTGGTTATTTTATTTATTAGATTTTAACGGACCTATAAGATCTCAATAAAACAATCCTAAATGCAATATTAGGCTCTAGCGCCAAGGGATGAATGGCCTAGAGAATTTGGTCGCAAGCCCGGAGCTCCGGATACCGGTTTGTGTATTTCCTTCTTGATAGTCTCTCGTTCTGATTGGTCATTTTCAAAGACTTGTCTCTACACATACAATTTAAGGTTCATTAATAAAGGAGTCCATTGAGGATTAATTTTTTGGTTATATCCAAGGCCCTAAGATCCCCTCTTATATTTCTTAAGATCTCTTTGTACTAAGATAATCTCCAATCTCGCGATGAGTTTGGAAAATGTGTACTTCCTGCATTGTACAGACTACATAATTTTTCTGTGAATATATTTATAAAAATGTGTATAATTGTCCTAACTTTTCGGCATTTACGTGTAACTATCGTATCCAATTCGAGGACATAAATTATGAGATCTTGTTCATAATAATCTAAGCAGAGGCGCGTCGCTCAAAACTATACTTAGTAAGCACTGCGGGCTTAACTGCATCCTCAGCGCTTGGTACATCACGTCTTTACATATGTATGCATGCTGAAATGTCTTTTCAGTTATAATATGGTGGAAAAAGAATGATATGTTGGCTACATAGTCAAACATGATTTGGATATTTTGTGTTTGAATAGATTTAAAAAAATTTATATTAAACAAATTAAATTAAAGAAGGAAGCTCATTCTCACTCATCAAACTTCCAAAGGTAGTATACTCTCGCACATGATCAATTTCTCAATTTTTGTCATTTGCAACCATTTATTTATGATTATTGGGTTAGCTTACAAAATAATATTCCATTACCTCAATTCCATCACCCCAATTATTTTAAAATCATAATTTTATCTATCAAATTTATGTAAGGATCGCAATTTTTTTTTTTATCAAAGCCTGGCCAACTTCTTCCAAAATAAAATTAAATCAAACTAAAATTGATTATAATCGGTTCACTCCAGCATGGTAAATTTCAAACATACAAAATTCAGTCCAAATTCTTTCTTCAAACAGAATTTGACCTAAGAAATAGACTGAGTTGATTGATAATCCAGCGATTCTAGAACATCGTCCAAAATACTTGTGCCATCCGCATCCACAAGACAATACTTGACATGAGTTAAAATAGATCCATTAAAAAGAAGCAGCGGTGAGATTAGATGCGTTAGCTATGCCGAGTACAGCAAAAGTAAGCCATACTTTCACCATAGAAGAAACAAAACTACAATCAAGTAAAATCGAAGAACAAATGCTATGCTCGAAAGTAACAATGCTAAAACCAGTTAGTGCAAACAAGAAAGATGATTTGAAGCTCTAAACAATATGTAGATAAGCATCTCTTAATGAAATGGCATCCATTTTCATATTAACATGATGCAAACAACCACAAATAAAACAACAATAAAAAAGTGTCGATTCATTCTGGAGCTTAATCAACATAATAAATAGCCAATGCATAGAGACAAAGTACCCGATCCTTAGTATTATGTTCCATTTGGAATTCCAGAAACTGGTTGATGAAAATATTAATTTCCAGGTGCCAAATATTTCAATACAGCTAGAAGAAGAATTAGAACAACTCAAGAAGTCGTATTCCTCCACATCAAGTTGGCTTCAAAGAGCGCCATTCAACAATAGAACTACTACATCGAATTACAAACAAAATTGAAGATGCACTTCAAAATAAGAAAGTATGTTGAAGCATCTTTTTGGATGTACGAGATAGCATTCTTGAACCAACTTTATATGTATTGTATATAGCTCGGACCTGCCATGAACCACACACAAATTGTAAAGGGCCACTAACATTGTTAGTACCTGGACGAAGAGATAACAAATAAAACTTAATGAGACAAAATCTGTACACGTAAACGTCACTCACAAAAAGGAATAATATTTTATTAATAAAGACATACGTTTCAATTTCTTACCTCTTTGTTGAAATGTGTATGAAAAAGAAAATAAATAATTGTTTGTCTATTTTTGATGGTTATGTTGACTAAATGGCTAATTAATGACTCTACACATTAATTTCTCAAATGACATGTCCATAGCCTGTCCACGGTTGACAACAATTGTGAGACATGTCATATACATTTCCTCTTTCATGAAAATTTCTTAAGCGAAACATAAGGGATTAGTCTTCAATGTTTCTCATAATATATCATTTAATGACGTAAGGAAACAATCGAGAGATATGAAAAAATTTGCAATTCATTTCCTGTTCACTCTTTGTCACAACGCCATTGAAATTATTATTTTTATGAATTTTGTATGCTGAGTTCGAATTGGTGAGTAAACATTTTGTAAATGTTTTATTAGGAAAATTTAAAGAAAACAGATTTTTTTTATATTCAACAAAAGTACAAACTGTACCCATTTGGGAACCAACACATGTGCCGAGGAAGGTTAGGAGTGGTTTAACATTATATGTTACTTTTCTAAAATAACTTATAACAGTCCACAAGGAAATGTTTTTATTACATTTGTCCATACATACAAAAAATTATTTCAAACTTATCACCTACGATTTATTTCAGACATGTCACAAAAGATTCGTCTACGACTTTAAAAGTCGAATTGCGATTCACCTCAGTCATGCCATAGCGATTCATTCGAGACATGTCACACACGAAAATTAGTTCCATATGCTGATAAACTTCTATACACGTTTCATGCTTGACTGTCGCTGATGAGTCCCTGGTGTGAAGTCAATAACTTTCCCGCTAAGTGAATACCGGTAGAACTAAACTATAAGCAAATTCCCTATGCAAACACGGCAAACTATCTAGGCATGATTCTAGACGCGTAACTAAAATAGAAAGAACGTGTCAAACACAAAATAGAGAAGATAAACATTAAATACAGAAATATGGATTCTCTTACTGAAAAATTCTGAGCAAACTTTACCGTGTGGACTTACGTATTCAGCTATGGCGCAGCATAATATGGCATATGGGGTCGTATGTTGGATGGCACAAACCCAGTAAGACTGTTGCGAAGGAACAAACTACTTGATCAACTACATCAAGTCTGTATTGGATAAAAATATAATAAAACTGTAACGGTTGGGACTAGCCAAAGGCCAAACGAGAACAAAAATTATGCAAAATAAATTACTAGATGATGTTTTTAATAAATAAAATTAATACAGTTGTAATAAATAAAATATTTATGGAGAAAGGTCAAACGGCCGGAAATGCTGAAATGTTATTAAACCACTGGGGAATTGAACACCTAACGATCGATTGCCTAACGACCGCGATTTCACATAATTTAGTGGACGATGTTGGCCGTAAAGAATAGAAAAATTAACAATTATTAGCTATTATAGGTGAACATCATCTACAAAAACCGCATTTTTGAAACAGTTACACTGGGCATCAGCTGCAAAAGATTGCAGATCAAGATGCATGTTACATTAATTCAGTATTACGTTAAAAATGAAAACAATTAAGGTTCATAATGAATGCCATGATTAGATTTTAAACTTAAACTCCGTTAAATTAGAAACGGAGATTCGAATAGAGGAAGTCGAAAGAAATGAATTTAACTTTAAATTGAAGCCCGACAGGAATGATGCACCCTCATCATTAAAAGATTTGAGCAATATAAAAAAGAAAATTACCAAATCAAAGAGTTAAAGGTACACACTAAACCTCACATAACATTATTCTACGTTCTTTTAAATGACATCACTCACTTGGAAATGTTTTCATAACAAAATAGAATTTACATAATATTGGGCTGTGCAAATAAATAATGAGGGTGGGAGTAATAAGCAATTACACGTTATATGCCTAGAAAGAATTTTGGTTGCTTTACGAGTTGTCCGAAATCGCTACATTTACCTTAAGTGTTGCTTAATGAATGTTTTGATTGGCACTTTTATTTTTATTTACACACAATCTCTCAATAACTAATTACAATTTAAGAAAATATCCATTAAACCTCACGATTAATGTTTTTTTTTATAAATTTTCACAATAAAAATAACCAAAACATAAAAACACTGCCTTTCGTTTGCACGGGAAAATTACAATTCGTGTTATGTCTTTTCCTCAAATATTGTTTGCATTGACAACTGCGGGAGTGGGAGAATGCATATCCAAGAGAAAACAAAATAACCGCGCTCACTAAAACAATTGAATTTGATTACGAATGATATTACAGTCGAGTTGTGTTGAATTATATTAATCACTTCAGTTTTACCATTAATCCTTTCATTAATCCTTTCGGTTCAGCAGTTATTTAAAATAATCTGAATCCAAATTTAAACAAACGGGTCTGCAGATTTAAAAGAACAAAATTGAATGAAAGTCTATTTTTAAACAGCACCATAAACTTTTGGAAATAAAATCTATCTCTGAACAAACAATTAAAAGTCTATGCGCAGTTACAACTATAGTAAATTTTATAATGAGGAGTTCCTATTATTAAATTAGGCTTCAATATTTCGCTCACAGATGTCACCGAAACGAATAAAATGAGATTGCTAATAATATTTTACATAATCACCCTTCAAACAAGGTGAATCGTTTACGAATCACAAATGAATTGCGATGTGAAAGCAGATCATTTATGATGTTTCCGTCCCATAATAATTAGAATTTTTTACGAGATGAGGTTAATGTAGTGGTAATTCGTAACAGTTCACTTTAGGCTTTTCGTAATTGTATCGCTTTGAGTTTCATAAACGTATTAATTTTAACGAGTCATTGGAAACTAACTTAGTTATTCGTAATCGTATTTGTAAGTCATAATTGCGACATATTTTCACAATTAGGGATTTACGAAACAAAACTTTTTGGTAAATAAAATACAAAATTGAATTAGTATATTGTTTGCACCTGTATATATATAATAAAAATCGCATTTCAATTAATTTATATAACATTATCACAAGTATTTTAGTATAATAAGAGATCTCTCAGGCATTCATTGGGCTTGTTCACATTTCGCAAATTTTCTTCGGTTTATCTTCAGTTTTTTCGTCCCTATTTACTTCATAATACTACCGTTTGTCCATCTTAAACAAATAAAATATGTATATACGAGGATAGCGATAATACTTACTTGGAAAACCTTCTATTAATGTTTTACCTCGGGCAAATCTATATACATATATGTACTTGCTTATGTACTTACCTAACTCCACCAAAATAATAATATATTATATACTAAAAGAACTTAGAAAATTATCTACAGAAATAAATTTTATAAAATATATGAACCAAAATCTACTTAAATATAAGTCCTGCTCTTAGTCTCATTGACCTATATAAAAATAACTAACGAAGAATGTGTTGGTTACACTAACAATAAAATGTAAATTTGATTTTTTTTTTCATTTTTGCTTTGTTTCTGCACCAACACATTTATACTTAGTTATTTTAAAAAAAATTACTATAGAACCAATACATCTTTAGATAGTTATTGTTTATTTCGTATGTGTGGAGTTAGCAGGACTTACATTTAAGTAGATTCTGTATAAACGCAAAAACTCGATGTATTGAAAAAATGGCTTTGTCTTATTCACTCTTCCCTATATTATAAATAACACACGATTCGGGTTATGAATCTATTTGTTGGGATAAAAAATATGGGTACGTTTATAGTTTGTTAATGAACTGTTTAATGTTTATGCGAATTCGCTTTTTTTGTTTAGAGGGCATTACTCATTTTAAATTACCTGGCTGTGTTTGAATTTTAAGGCAAAATGTCCGACTTCTGATGGAATAATTTAAAAATAGAGCGAAATATGGTCAAATTCTCAAGCAACTAGTATTTTTTTCGTTAATAGAATAAAGTATACTCACAGAATACAAAGTTTAACAAGAATAGATATTGCGTAGACCAACAAATGTTTTCCTACCTTAAATTTTTTTTTATAGGAAACATAACTTTTAAATATAATTATTTTATTTATAATTACTGTTGTGATTTTAACTTAATTACCTCATTTTAGTTGAATACACTGTCAACATTCATTTTTGAGTCTGTAATTGTTTAATTGAAAAAAAAAATATTCAAAAATATTGAATTTGTTCATACCTTCAGGTAGGAAGGTCGAAAGATCGAATTTTCTAAGGTCAACAAATTGAGTCAAAACATTTCCATATTGCGTCCACACGAGGAAGGAGTCATTCATTATTGCGCAAACAAACTTCGTTTCTTTCCCCTTTACCTATAAAACCGTAGAACCAACTGTTTTAATAGGTAAAAGGGGAAGAAACGAAGTTTGATTCTGCAATCAGGACTCCTCCAGTGGAAACACAGATACCGCAGATACATTTTAATTCTTTCGTCGTAATTTTTTCCTCGTTTCCTTCTTCTTCACCTACAAACTAACAACAGTTAGTATAGTTAGCAACGACGAAAGAAAGTGTGGATACAAAAACAGCGTTATGATGTTTCTGTAGTTATTCTATGATACAGTTATAACAAATATTATGTATAATGTTCAACTATAGTATCTAATTAATATCAAAAATAATGAAATAATAAGAAAATATTATTTTAGGCTTTATCTCTTATTAATAAATATTTACCAGATTCCCGTCGCATCACGTAATGGATGTGGCGCTAACCGTCGTTTAAGCCAATTAAACGATATATAATTCAAAATACACCCATGCTTTCATACATAAGCCTTGAAAATCCCTAAAAAATCCCAAATCTAGGATTTTGCAAATACGTTGCTATTTTATGTAATTATTTCCTAAAGAAACTAGTCAGGGGTATATTAAAATATTGTGTTCTGACCGTCACGCAAAACGATTCGATTTAAAATCAACAGCACAAACAAAATTATTATCAACATCAAGGAGCAAATCACTGGACAAAACTTTAAATTTCTCGGGTTAATTATAACATCAACAAATGAAACAGCATGTGCTAATTTTCGTATGTGAGTGTTGGTCCTTGGGGTTGCGTTCAATGCAAGACAATTGTAGTCGATGTGGTGTAGTGTTAGTAATGGTGCTATTCCAAGGAGAAAACAGAAAAATTTTGCTGAACATCTGACAAAGACAAGAACTAAAATTAACATTAGAGCGACTAAGACACAACATTTTTATTTTATGGTAGAAAAAATTGGCGAAATTTTGATATCAACAAAAACTAACCTTAAATTATTTAAATAAATAATGTAACAGAATTCTATCTAATTCTGTTACTGACCTATCCCAATAGTACTAATTTCCCAAGAGCATGACCTCAAAGATAATATCTTCAACTAATTCTAATGTAATGCCGTCATGTTTTCATTTGTGAAACTGGGTTGGCTTTAGCTATTGCTAAAGTCTAAACCGTTTCAACAACTAAAATCTTTATTTTTAATAATTGACAACTATTTTTTATCCCAAAAATTAATAAACAAATTAATATCATTTTTGTGATGAAAACAAAATATGTTGTTTAAAGGGGGAATTCCACTAGAAAAAATGTACTGTGAGTAAAATTAAAGAAAGCAAAAAATATATATTTAGTAGATGGGGGAATGAAACAAAAAATCTTCTCAGTACAAAATTATTTGTGTCTGTAGTAGTGTAGCCTCCTATAAAAATTATAAAAATTATCAAATCGAGAACTTTTTATAGGAGTTTCACTACCACACATACATAAAACTTGTGTATGATGAGAAATATTTTTCACATACTAAAATAATTTTATGGTCAAAGTTTCTCCTTAAAAATTTGCTATAAAAAAGTAAAAATAAAAAAACACATGACGTTTTTTGGTAGAGATTTTTTTTAATTTTTACGGCAAATATACTAAAAAATATAATTCTGATATGGGCATTAATAATATTTAATTTTTTGTTAATTTTGAGATGTAAAACTAACCGAATTAATAGCAATATTAATTTTGTTATTGGTAATGTTTTTGTGTGCTGTCAATATTTCTCCTTAAAATTTTGCTATAAAAACAATTTAAAAAAAAACGTTGTCTTTCTCTGTTACATAGAGTTTTGGACTTTTTTCTCTTTTCTTCTTTGTTTACTATCAGTAAAATTTGAAGAATTTTTCTAGTGGAATAGAACCTTAATTTGCGAAAAGATCTAAAAAGTATTCTGCTATAAAATATGGAGGAGAAATTTTCGACAAGATCGTAAATTAACCTTTTAATGTCAATTAAAAATCGGTGTCAGTCCAAGTAACTTTAAAACTCATTGAGCGACATGTATGCCGTTTTATGTCAATTGTTAACTGCCTACCATATTTAACAATTTGTGTATTATGACTTTATAATATAATAAAATAATTAAGTTTATAATAATAAATGGTAATAGTAAATACTATCACTATTTAATTTTGACAAGCTCAAGTAATTTTGAATTTTTCGGTTTTTATCATCTGGCAAACACTAGATAACATCAATCGACCTCGCGACTGTAGTTAAAAAATGTTACTTTGAACACTTCGTAAACACATTTTTCTTAATCACTTGTTTTTTGTTTCGCAAAAATAAGTCTTTGAATATTAAAAAACAAGTATCAAATAGTTTAAAAATCACTCAATCGATTTCGGCTTGTTATGCCATCAACAGGAGTATCTACTGGTTAGTAAAAATAAAAATTTAGTTATTTGTATATAGTAGGAAAAAAAAAATAAAAGAAATAAAAGGAGAGACAAAAAATAGGCAATAAAAATTTATCTATTGATCGTCCGACTTATTTGACTCCATCTTGAATAAGTTGGTCAAGCTGTTCCAATTCCTTTTACCGACTTAATTTGACAGCTGCTAAACAAAACAAATTTAAAAACGAAAATTTCTTTTATTTAAAGAGATAAATGAATAAAACCAATTAATAAATAAATTTATTAATGCGGTCGTTCATATATTAAACTAGTTTGGCAAAACTCAATTTAAAATGTTTACGTTACCAAATAAGTTTTTTGCTTGGACGAAAGAGTTAGAAGTCGGCATAAGCAAATAAGTCGGTATTTGGAAAATATCCTAAATAATAATTCTAGCGACCTTTAGAGCCTATAGACTGATCGATTGTTTTGATCTGCCTCCTCCATATATTTGGTTTGCGTTTCTAATAGACGACATCTTTGCTGATTTTGAGTTTTTTAAGCCCCGTGTTTTTCGGTTTGTGATATGCTTTTAACACTATGCGCCGTAGGTACTTGGCGAAACACACTAACACTTAATAAACCCATTCTATCACTTGTTTTTTGCGAAATAATTAAACAAGTGATAGAATGTGTTTATTATTTGTTTGTGTTATGATTGCGTGAATGATTTTGATTATCCGAAACCGCAACCTCATTATCTATTCGTGGTGTTGTATTTATTGCAGACATGTAGATTGGGACTAAATTTATATTTGATGATGAAGCTGCAGATGATGTACTAGCAACTGATGATAGCCCAAAATTCCTGTTCAAATTTTTTGCAAATATCCTGTCCAAACTTTAAAGTTTTATCACCATTCTTCTAGCGGAGAAAATGTATGAAACCGGCATGTACCGCCCTGCCGCTACAATCGCTTTCTTATTATGCCCCATTTTTTTAGTTTGTCTTTAAAATCAGTCCGAACCTAAAATATAAAATTTATTATATAAATTAACAATAGCTAAAATAATTATGAAACAGACTACTTTTTGCCACCCTAATCCAGCTCGCATTGGCGGTCCTAAGGAATTTAATTTTTCGGCAAAACTATTCCACGCATTTTCGAAGTACCAAAATTAAAATACCCTTTTGCTACCGCTACGTTTTTCTCCATGCACTGCACGAAGCACTCAAACTGCCTAACATTTGTGATTTTAATTCTAATAAATAAATAATAATTTAAACAATTTAATGTCATATTTCAAAATAAATGTATCAAAAAACTTACGGTTTTCTTTTTTCATATTCAATATCACTTCTAAAAACTTTTTTAATGACTACTAGAATATCATGTTTCTCACTTGAGTCGCCGACAGTCGCCACATTCGCTTTACAGAATACTAAAAATCATTTGTCGTAACAAACGCCATGTGACTCGATAAGACAATAAGGGAGTTATATTTTAAACATGATTTAAGTTTTATTGAAATTGAAATTTTTAATAATAGAGCTGAAGTCATTTGGGGACAAACACCACGGTATGGTGCTTCAAATTTTCAAATTCAATTTTTTGAATCGAATGTGATGAATTCTAAATTATATGGTCCTTCAGTGGCGCCTGGTTTCCTTGAAGGAGTTCTTCTGGTGCCAAGAATCCAAAGCCATAAGTTCTAATTTCTAGAAAATTCGTTTCGAGGTCCTCAGGGGAGCGTGGTCCCTTTCCAAAATAATTTTCGGCTCAAACAATTTTGATAAAATTGGGAATGATTTAAAAAAAATGGTGGGGCACGGCTTTCAAGTGCAATGCAGCGATGGCTGGAAGTCTAAAATTCATTTACGAGTCCTTCAGATGGGCTGCCATGTTGCACCATGCTGAGAGATGTAACAACCACCACATTTAACTGGATGTAAGACGTACTGCAACTTGGCAAAGCTAGAAAATAGATGGGAATTGCTAAAAAGTAAGTTTTTGGTAATCTCCTACTAGGCCTAATCGACGCACCGGATGTACTGAATTCAATTAAAATAATGGTTCCTAGTAGACAACTAAGAAATCGTGACTTCCTCCACTAAAGCAGACCCAAAACCAACTATGGCGATAATGAACCAGTGAAGATGTGTAAAAGTTTCAATAAAATTAACTATTTGCTTGATTTTTGTTTAACTAAAAATAACTTTAAAAGTAGATTAAGGCAATTTTATGCCTCCCAGTGCTTTTATTATTACTTGTTACTTTACTTTTATATTTTAAATTTTAAATTCCAAAGCGGATTTATTTTGTTTTGTATTTGTACATTAATATTTCTCAAGTTAAATTTGTAGACTTATTTCAATATAATAAATAAATAAATTATATTCCAACATGTTACGGAATATTGTTGTTGATATTTCATTATGTTGCGTTGTTTCATGTGATTTGCGATAATTGTGGGACCCTGTTTTAAAAATGGGACACGTGAAATCTGTAAATTAGCCATTTCGAATAGAACTAAGCCGCAGCTTAACCAAGTGTA
This sequence comes from Nephrotoma guestfalica, assembly GCA_963691935.1. Lineage (NCBI taxonomy): Eukaryota > Metazoa > Arthropoda > Insecta > Diptera > Tipulidae > Nephrotoma > Nephrotoma guestfalica. The sequence goes on along the minus strand of OY829913.1, from coordinate 136,587,120 downwards.
GCGTAACTTATTAACTGCCGGCAAGACAACCCGTTTAGTAATACACTCCAAGTGAGATCACCGAGAAATTTTAGATCTGGCAAACTATCAGCTCGAAAAGGAATGTCGATTCCGCAGATTTAAGTTCTACAATATTTTAAATTTTTTCCGCCCAACTTTGGCCAAAAGGTGCTGGGTGCTCAACTTTAAATAATATAAAACAAAAACTAACTGGTTATACTTACATTGGATTAGACGGAACAAACATAATTATTTTTTAACAACAGTAACTTATTTCAAACTACGAGCTTTATTGTTTTAAATAATTTATTATTTTTAACCTCGATAACATACTTTCAATAAAGGAACTTAAAACTCTTTCTACAAATTACAATTAATTTTCGATATTTTATTAGGTATTCTACTGATCCGTAGACTCCATGATACACATAAAATATTACATAGTTTATAAAAAACAAAATAATTTAATTTGATGTAATTGGCACATTAAGTTATGTAATTAAATAAATAATAAATGGGCGGATGGCGATATAAATGAGGTAAGTGAAATTCCGGTTGTAAAAATGAATTCGTTGTAAAAACTAAATTTATGATTTGTGAGGGTTGTTGCTTTTAGTTGATTCTACTTGGCACTTAACATATTACATTTTATCTTATACAATTTTTATTGGCTACAATATTTGTTGTGAATTAACTTTTCTCTTTTGTATCAAAAACAAAATTACTTTTTCTCAAGTAACACATTATTATAATAATTATTATATTTTATTCGCAATATGTATTAAATTTTTAACAGCAATAAATAAAATTAAGCTAAAGTTAATTTAAAAGTTAATTTGTGTCGGGAGCCGGCTCTCGATAACCATCCGAATGTTGTTTACGTCCAATCATTTCTAGCATAGCTTTGTTTTCGGAATTTTTATCTAGCACCGAAATTTGTACAGTCTCTTCAGAATCATCAGATTTTGTTGGCAAATCACCAACACCCCACACTTCAAGATTTTTTATTTTAAATGTTTTATTTGGCCCAAGTTGTGTGTACCCTTTGAATGTGGTACATGATTCTGAACATGCCCCTTGCCCATATTCGCTATCAATCCATAGCCCCCAATAATTAAATTGTCCACCCATACCCTAACATGAAAAAAAAAATATAATATTAATTTTAACATATCAAAAAGAACAATATAAATAAGATTGTGTCATACTTACCAACCCATTGGGCATTGTTTGCTGATGTAAATTCAAATATTGAAAATTTGTATTATACCCGGACGAGAAGAAGCATCTCATCTTTGGTTTCAATGTTAAAAGAAATGATTCAGGTGTACCTGAAAATTTTGGGCTTAATTTCCATTCCGATGGTGCAAACCCGCCAAATACAAAATCATTTGAATCCTCAATCAATAGTATCGTTGCTCCTTGATTTTGAATCCGGCCTAAAAACGTTGAAAAACTTTCGCCATGCATTTGAGATGAAAATAGAAATCGCCATTTGTGCTTGTACTCATTTGGAAGATTTGAATTTATAAAAATTATTTGTGATAAATCAATGAAGCCGGGTAATTGTGGCGTATTTATTAGACCTGCAATTAAAAATATCAAAAAATATACAATTATTTCACTTTAAGGGGGGCTCTTTAAAAATGGAAAAACTTGACTGAAACGTATTTTTATGAACGAATAGTGGAAAAAAATAGTCTCAACTGTTAGGAGCCTAATTATAAAGAATTGTAACTAAATCGACAGTACTGAACAGCGGTAGAATCTAATAGATGGAATCTTTTTTTACTCACTTGTGTGCGTCCAGTTTACTGAGTTTGGGTCTGAGTTCCAGAACGTGTTCAGTGGCCCTATTCTGGTAATTCCCTGGAAATGGGGAATTGGGGAAAGGTTTTACATAGATTTTATCTATAGATCAGTTTTTCTGACCTACTAAGGAACAAAATTTGATGTAAATATGTATTTGCAAATTGGGAATAATTTTTTAATATAGCTAATTTTTTAAATTAGCTGGGTAAAAAATTGAGGAGTGATTTTTCAAAAGGACTTATTTCCATTTTTGGTCAAAAGTGTATTATTTCGGATTTCAGTTCAACAGCTTAAAATTATTGTGGATTGTATAGTGTCTTTTGCAGAGATGACATTTACGTAATACGTAGTCCATTTGAAAATACATACTCAATATTCCCAATCTTACTTTGTTAAATATTACCACTAACTTTTTACCTTAGTATGCCAGAAAAAAATTGTTTAAATAGAATTTACACTGATAATAATATAAAATAAAATATAATTAAGCCACTACTAGACAAAGAAACTTAAGCCCCAGTTACATGTAGAAAATTGTTTCGTCTGCAAATATTTGTAGGTAAATAAGAAGCATCCGCTATATAAAAATATTCAATATGCGAGAAAGAAATAAACATATATAGTACCGCCATAACTTTTTATAGGAAAATTATTAATATATTTTTAATTAGTTCGTCTGTTTTTATTATGATTCCTTAATCTTTTGTAAATAGAAAATATTTTTTTTTGTTAATTTTAAAAATGTTGCCATAAAAATACTCGGATCGAATATATTTTATGGCAACATTTTCATTTTTATAGTGGGGTTTGCAGTGTAGTGGCTCAAAAAATCTTCTACAAAATTTTGTTGGGATATATTTCTTTTTTTGTCTCTCATGTGCAAAAAGTCAATGTTATACCTCTTTCATTTTGTAGAAGAAAAATGTTGGTCGCATGTAAATGCCCCATTAAGCCACACAATTCAATTATAACTATGTAGTTAATAATTTCCCCTTCTTGCATAAATTTTTTTACATCATTATTTTTATCCTTATGGGATTCCCCTTTATAAATTCGGATTTTTTTTGCTATAAATAGAGCCTATAAATAAAACTGTAAAGCATAGCGGCGCTTCGGTTATGGTTTGGAGATGTTTTACCTATGAGTGGGTTAGGCCAATTGTGAAACTCGATAGAATTATATTAGATCTTCCGCTTCGCTGGTGTCATCAACACGACGATGACCCGACGTCAAAAATTGTTAAGTTGTGGCTTGATCTAAATAAAATCCGTGTCCAGCACAAAATCCGGACCTAACTCCCATAGCGATTCTGTGGGGCTTTATGAAGAGGTTTCGTTAAGGAAACCATCGAACAAGAGGGGGGGGGGGGGTGGGTGGAAAGACTTAGATTGTATACGTCTTTCCCATACGAAGTAAAGAAATTTTTGACTGTTGTAATGTTCTTTTCATTTTTTTAATTTGTTTTATATGTTTATCAAACCGTATCTTGTTTTTTATATCAAATAACTCCCGACTCCGACTATTTTTCAATATGATTTTTGGAGCTATGTATGATTCTAGATGGCTTTGATGTATGTGCAAGAATTTACATTTCTAGAGATTGTATTTTTTGAGTTATTAAGGATATAAATTAATTAAAATTTCGATTTGACGTTTAATGTTATCTTGTTCGCTTGATGTCAATATTTTTATCTTGGGTAAAAAAAAATGTTTAGAGAATACAATTTAAAATTGGTAAGATAATTTATTGTATAAAATTTTCACCTGTAAAATTACCCATATCACAACTAATAACAACTTGAACTATTGTTTCTGAATAGATGCTATTTAGAATAACTTGTATCCATAAAACTATTGTTGAAATTTAAATGGGAACGGTAGTTATGGGCCCTCAAAATCTAAATATGAAACAACATAAATTATAAGAGTGAAGTTTTGACATTTATTTATCGTAACCGTTTTAAATTATACCTTGGAGTGCAATTAGAGAATTCGAATATTGTAAAAAGGCAAGATAAATTACCGTTTACACGTTTACAAATTATCTTACTGTTTAGAGAATTAGGGCACAAGACAGTAATACTAAGACCCTGTTTGTGACTAGCAATACAGAGACAAATGCTCTAGAATATTCTGAATGAAATTTAATCTTCAGAACGCAACTACACTATGTTTGATTTGCCGAATAGAAATTACACGTGACGACAAAAGGAACATTTTCAAAATATTTGATTGGCTTGTGCAATGGAAATTTTAAAACTAAAACAAATTTAGCCTTATAAGAGTTAAATTAGTTTTGAAACTGATAATGTATGTTTTAAAACGGGTATATCATGCCTCACTTACCTTCACACATTGGTAGTAAATTTGTATCATCCGAGGTTATTCGTGTCACAACCGACACTTTTCTTTCTTTTGCCGATCCACCACTTTTAGGATATTGTACGCGATACGAATACAAATGTAAAAATACATGAGTTAACATTTTCAAAAATATTGGTGTCGTACTTAACCACTTCTCCGCATCGGCACGTGCCACGCGTTGAGTCCCTTGCTGTACAACGTCAAAGACTAAACTTTCGGCTAATTTTTGTACACAATCCTTAACGATTTTATAATTTTTCATTTCCCATGATTTGTAACGTGGATCTCCTTGTAATCGTAATGCTCGCATATAACTACTAACAACCGCTTCAACATATTCCTTAATTAAGGGATACGCGATGTCAGGTGCTTCCGTTTCATTTTGTCCCAGACTGCCGAACAGTACATTTGTACGTTCATCTATGGAGCCACGTACACAATACACAAATAATTCCGCAAAACGTTTTAACTCAACGGTAGATGTACGCGTTGCCAATGGGCCGAATAAATAATTAGTGATATATTGTGCTAGTCGTGGATCCATTTGTGAGCCCCAGAATTTCATTAGCTCATCCTCTTTGATTTTTTCTGAGTTTCTTGCTACATTTTTAAAACACCCCGTTACAAGCGGCATCTCATCTTTCGAGAGCGGTGAATCCGATAATTTGGCGGTTGTATTTCCCATATTTGTTGGACTATGTGTCTAAAAATAAATAAACAAAATAAATCTATTTAAATCAATTAAATTGTTATTGCGGATAGGAATTACACTTGAAACTTGTAATAATACTAACTACTTGTAATGATAAAATCCACATGATGGTTCATTTAATAATTCAAACATGTGAGTTACATAAAAAATATTCACATCTATTGGCTTATCAGATTATGTTGTGTATTGTGTGTTATCAATTATTAAAATATGAGTAATAATTCGTCGAAAAAAAAAATTAATTTTGTTTATTCTATCGACTCCCAAATTGCGCGCTCATCATTTTTATACGAAAAGGTGGATCAATGTATGTACTTATGTAAACATACATGCGAACGTTATCTATTGCCGGCCGCCAACAACTTACACCTAATACACGTTTCCATCGTCATCTCATCGCATCGATATATGTACGTACATCACCATCGAAAAAAATCAATTGATTTACTATTGTAAACATGGAGCGGCGGACGCAAAATAAACACAAGCACATACACGTACATGAACGTTAGAATTAAAATTCCAAAACCACAAAAATTTTGTTATGAAAATAGAAAATTGGGAGAAATTAAGAAAATATTTGATATTTACGTTTTGTACACACAAAATCAAAAAACTAATTAGCAGTATTTTTGGGTAAATTGGGGAAGAGCGTAAATGAAACTGCATACGTCTCTACTGGACTTATTTGTTGCTTATGTATAAACAACAACAGTTATTGTAATCCACAGGTTGACTGCAGTTCTATTTACCTACTAAGTACTGCAAATTAGCCTGTTGTCAACCGATATCACGTCTCTTGGTAAACATTGTCTCTTCATTCTGTTTTGCGTTTGAGATAAAAACCTCATTATTTTTCTAAATTTTAATTTTGCTCTTCTCATTGACTTTTATTTGATTTCTTCAACGAACTAGATTTATTTAGGTTCATACCGAACTTATCATGTCTTGAACATAAAGACAATAATTCAAGTCGATAACTTTATTATTGTTATTTACAAAAATAGTAAAATTGTGTTATATGTACTTGAAACGTGCTTATCTACGAAAAATTCATTATTTAATTGTGTGTCAATTTTCAATTCATCGTTAGCATTCATAACGCAACGTAATGATACGTAAACCCTATGCTAAGTAGTGTTTATCCCACTAGCAAACTAGCCACGTCTGAGTTTCCTTAATTAAATGGACACATAAACCCAATTCTGGTATAATTGTTCAGTCATTTGAGGGCTATTTTAAGAACTTGTTTTTCTTGCTTGTTTAAATACATTCTGAAATCTAGAGTAAAAGCTATGCGTACGTGGACTTTGTTTGCAATGGAATATTCAAATTTAACAATAAGCGTAAAACATATGAAGTTAGTTCAGCTTTTCATCCCAGAAAAAAAATTTACGACTGGTACTTTCCGTTCCGGCAAATTATATTCCTAGAAAAAGGCAAGCTTTTCTGTTATTCTTATATAGGGTTTCATAGAACTTGTGCCAAACCTACCAAACGGTTGGTACTCTCCGGCTGACCAGAGGAATAGGCTATTCAAAACATACACCATGATTTCCTACAACATATATTCCTAGGCGAATGGTGTCATATGGAACTTGGGGTTTTGCGCTCATTCTACCATACGGCTGGTACTGCCCTCTTAGTCAGCCCTGACAATTTTTGAGTTAGTCAAAACAATAACAACAATTAAAATAAACATCTGGGATGAATATTTTGTTGTTTAGTAAATAAATTTAAAATTTTTGTTCATGTTATACGAGTTAAATAGTAGAAAGCTTGAATGGGATAAAAGAGAATTATTTGAAAGAATTTTATATTTTTTTCTGGGATGAAAAACTGGGCCAACTTCATATGCTTCATATGCAACTTTATTTAATACCACATTCACTATTTCACTACTGTACAAACACTTATTTGAACATTTGTAGCACTTTACACTCCACGATATAAAGCAAATATAGTAGGACAATAATTTGTTCGTGCTGATATCTACCTATCACATTTCGGGATCTTCTATTTAATTTAAAACTTTCGGCATTTTACCTTTTTGAGAGAAGCCTGAACACACTAATGCTATGAGAAAATAACTAGTGAAAACAAGAACTTTAAGTTAGAGAAGTTTAAGACTTTTGATTCCGGTCCCATTCATATTTTTTTCCTCCTTTACCTAACGGATGGCCCATCTAACGTTTGCAATTTAATTTGGCTGTAATTCAAAGACGAATGAATATTTTTCAAAACGGTTTGTTTTATTATAAATGAGGCTGTATGGTACTCAAATTGTCAAAAACGATGTTAGGTAAAAATCAGTTTTTGATCATAAAATATTACCAATTGAACTAATTCTTTCTTTAGATGAACTTAGATGTATAATTGAGGGATTAATACATGATTGTCCAAATAAAATGTTTGGCTTGTTTATGGTTAGGTTTCAAGTTTATCGTTTTTTTTAAAACGCAGAAATCAATTTTTTCAATATTTTACCTCTATAAACAGCAAAAAAATTTTGCATCAAGATGTTAAGAAACATAAAATTGAGGTATTAATACATGATTATCTAGATTAGTCTTAAAATGACGTAGAAAATGTAAAATTAGTTTAAAAATATTAAAAAATCTGATTTTTATCGATTGAAAAATTACGTCAAACGATCAATAAGTTTATTTGTTTTTACGCCGCAATGGCGATTGATTTTTACTGTCGCTAGATGGCAAAACACGAAATACGTGCCCAAGGTAAATGGTTATTAGTTTATTATAATATGCAAGGTTTAGATCAGCAATAATGAAAAATAAATATGTTAATTATACATATATAAACAATATAAGTAAAGTTTAGTAAGCAAATTACACAAACCGATTGCATAAATTTTAGAGGCATTTAAATATCGATACTGAAAAATAAATTTGTTTTTCTCAGTACCATAGAGGCTTAAGTATCGAACACAATTTCATTCAAATGACTTCCACGGCTGGCTTTACAGTACCCTATTCTGTCAACCAAATTTTTCAGAACATTTTCGATTGTATGGGCTAGTATCTCATCAATGGCAACTTCGATTTGATGTTTCAAGTCTTGGATAATCTCTGGATGATTAGCGTAACACTTATCTTACTAATTACTTAGTTTATCAGAAAAGTTGTTATTGTGATATGAGCGGTAGTTTGTATAATTTGCGTCAACCATCGTTCTATCTCCTCCTTGATTGCTGATTGTTATTACGTTTCTTTCCCTAAGTATTTGCCTTCTTATAACGATGCCAAATTAGAATAATTTTTGATAAAGACTCGTAAAATTATATCTTCCATCGAACATCGAAATACGTATACATCTTACTCACTCGGTCATTTAGAGTAATATGCACCAGTGTGTTGTGCAGTTAAATATTGTACTAATATTCGTTACATTGCAGCTAGTACACTGCATACAGGTTACACTGCATACAGGTTTTATGGATGAGTACATGACGGTGCATGCAGGATATATAGGACTCATGGTTATCCTCAGTAAATGTTCTAAAGTATATCTTCTGGGTGATAAAAACCAAATACCATATATTGACATATTACATCATGTCAACATGCAATTTTCCGATGCAAGCTCATTCGTAACAAAGACGGAATACTTGAATGTGACGTATAGATGCCCAGCTGATGTTACTTTCGTCCTAACGGAATACTACCCTAACATTAGTAGATGAACACTGTGCAAATCTCAGCCAAATTTATAAACCTACCGTCAACATTGACGTCGATGCCAATGTTAGATGATACGCATTCTATCTAACTTTTACAAAAGCTGATAAACAATTAATCTCCCAGCTTAAGATACCAGAATCTAGTAAAGTCATGACGATCCACGAAGCGCAAGAATTAACCTCACCTAATGTAGTTGCTATTTCAAGACACACACAGTTGTTTAAATATTTTTCACCAGTGGCTAATGATACACTACACTCACTTTTAATGAGAGCTCGAACCTATAACTACCAAAACGTAAACAAAATGGCATTAAAGGCATTTGCTGGGAAAAATAGTGCCACAAATTCGGAATGTAATCATGGCACCTCAACCTTGTCACATCTACAAAAAACTATCAAACAGACATTTTATTTTCAAAATGTAAATAAATGTCTTCAAAGGCAGCTCAATTTCATAATTTTATTTTAAAAACACTCTTTCCGGCTTATATCATCTGTGAAACATCATTCAACGATTAAATCTTGAGTTTGAAATTCTTCCCTAGTCAATATGTGGTTTATAAATGTGATCGCTCACTCCAAACAGCATAAAGCATCCGGTGGCGAAATACTCATAGCCGTCGATGCATTACTACCTAATGAATTAGTAGATTTAACGAATCCATCGATCGAGCAATTATGTGTTAAAATTGTCATCAATAATAAGTCAGTACGAATTTACGTGGCGTATATTCCACCTGATTCACCTACACCATCGTATATCAAGTGCTGCGAACAATTAACGAAATTACCAATACGGCCGATCAATCAGACATAATTTTAATAACTGGAGATTTCAATCTCTCAAATAATAATTGGACCTATAATGAAGAAACCAACGAGGTTATGCTTGTAAACGCGAATTCGGATAACGAGTACCTATTCGTCGACACCATATTTGACTCAAATTTGGAACCTTGGACCTTATTTTTACTAATGAACCAGTTTTATTATCACCAACACCTTTCGTAATTCATGATATTCACCACAAAGCAATAGAAATAATATTGGAAACCAATGTGAATAACAGGTTTTAGGTTCCAAAATTACCAAAACCGGAAACCATATTACAACTTCAGAAAGATCAATTCGAATAACTTACAAGAATATTTTGATCAAATAAATTGGAAAGCCGAGTTTAACAGCAATGACTTAGATGTAAATGTGGAAAAATTTTACACACTTCTATTTATTTTATAAATTGATTTATTCATGCCCGTGTCTATGAGCAAACCGAACAAATATCCTCCATGATATGACGATCAACTTATCAGTCTTAAAAACAAAAAAGGCAAGGCTTATAAAGAAAACCTCAAATTATGTTCTCAGGACACAGTAAACAGAAATTTACTGCATATAGTATAACTGAAATTTTGAATCTTTTTTTTTTTTTTATAGAAATAAAGTGTTAATTGTCCTGTGGATCTAATGTCCCTTCAAGGTCAATGAGTTAATACCCTCCTTTTCATTCACGCACATACACACTATATTTCTATCTACAGTATACCACCTGCGCATTGCAAGCTCCATGTCAACCTGTACATTGACATGAACGGTGGGTCGGCGCTGAATTCTGCACTCCAACATAACAGAGGGTGTCTTAGTTGTGTTTATTAACATCACCAATCGTAATCGATGACGAAAATTCGCTTTGCATCCAAGCCTCTGGTGGGATTCGAACCCAGTACCTCCCGGTCCGAGTGCCGAAGCTTTAACCACTGTACCACTTGTCCGGTATTTTGAACTGAGATATAGAAGCTTTATAAAGCAATATAAAGGAAATAAAAGGCGACCCCAGAAACTTTTGGAAATCTTTTAAAACCAAACGCGAAACTGAGGTTTACCCAGCCTGGATGGAAATTAATGATCAAAAGTCTTGTGATCCAGTGTTTCCGCGGTATTTATCACAATATCAACATGGTTTTATGCCTAACAGGTAAGTATCTACAAATCTCATAGAATTTACTACCTATTCTATTAAAGGAATTAAGAATAACAAACAAGTTGATGTAATATACACCGAGTTTGCAAAAGCTTTCGACTCCATCAGCCATTGTAAAACTTTGGAACACATATTCAAGTTCGGATTTTCCAGCCAGTTTGTAGCCTGGTTCAAATCTTATTTGTGTAAACGAATCCAATATATTGAAATAGGAGGTAAAACGTCGAAAAGAATACAAGCAACCTCTGGTGTACCACAAGGCTCTCACGTTGGCCCATGGATTTTCACAATCTTCATTAATGGTATTACTGAAGTAATAAAGCATTCCAATATCCTGATGTTCGCAGATGACCTCAAAATTTACAAAGCCATCGGGTCAGTCGACGATGCCAATAAATTACAGGAAGATATTGACAACCTAGCGTTATGGTGCGAGTTGAACTCTCTGAGTCTCAATATTGGAAAGTGCAAATCTCTAGCATTTCACCGTAAAGCCAACTCTGTTAGACAAGGCTACAACATAAATGGTGTACTCCTTCAGGTAGTAGTTGAAAGTAAAGACCTAGGGGTTACTTTCGTTGAAAACATGAGCTTTACTAAGCACATTGAGCTGAACATCGCTAAAGCGAACTCCATGCTCGGTTTTGTCAAACGTTGGGCGAGTGACATTTTTGATGTGGAAACAATTAAGATCCTGTATTGTGCTTACGTTCGATCCCAGCTGGAATATGCTGTAAATGTGTGGTGTCCGACGCTACTTGACATGGAAAGACGGATGGGTTTATGATCATGATCTACCATACCACGTAAACATATAGCGACAACCACCATATTTAACCGGGTGCAAGATATACAACTTGACAACACTAGAAAATAGAAGCGAATTGCTAAAAAGTACATTTATTGGTAATTTCCTACTAGGCATACTCGACGCACCGGATGTGCTAAAGTCAATTAAAGTCCTGGTAGACAACTAAGAGATCATGACTTCTTCCACTTAGATAAACACAGAACCAACTATTAACCAACCAGAATTAACTATTTATTTGATTTTTGTTTAACTAAAGATAATATTAAAAGGTAAAGCAATTTTATGCCCCTCAGTGATTTTTCTTATTACTTTACTTTTATATTTCAAATTTTCAAATCCAACGCGGATTTATTTTATTTTGTATTTTTTTCAAGTCAAATTTGTAGACTTATTTCAATATAAATAAATAAATAAATCTTGTTGGGATGACAAAATAGGGGCGGTATAGCTATGTTTATTAGGAATAATATGTCGTACATCACTCCAAATATAGATGACGATGTCTGTTTACCTTTTCAATATATTTGCATTCAAGCCAACATTAGTCATCATTGTATTATCTAAAGTCCGTTTTAAGTCAAAATATACTACTAGAAAATTGATTAAAAAAATTGTGAATTATAGAAAAGTTAACCAGCTCTTCGATGAATTTCTGACTTCAACCTTATGTGATACTGATAATCCCGAGTAACTCTAATATGGATTTTTCAAAAATATAATGAATCGGTTAACCCTTTTTCGGTTTTGAGAGAAGTAAGGGTCAAAATAAAAAATACCTATATATGTCCGTGGATAATTCTTGATTTTTGGGATTTAATTAAAGTCAAAAATCATACTTTAAAAAGATACAAGCAAAATGTGAGTAATAGTTTTAAAAATTACTGTAAATTAGATTTTCTAATTAGGAAAATAAAAACATTATTTTGAAAATTTGTTCATTAATTTGAACGTTTACGACAAACAATGCTTCTTATACGATAAAATCGATTATTTATAATGATCTTGAATACGATATAAGTAGTATTGTCAATATATTTAACTGCGTCTTCGTTCAGGACCGCCAACTGTTGGCACCATGATTGGTGAAATCATCGCCAATATGATTTCAAAATTTCATAGTACTAAACATTTTCATAACGTTGGCTTTGATTTTACTCAACATGTTCCCAAATGTTGGGTGCCCTGAAATCGCCCAATGTCAGTAATTTTCCCATAACAAGTAGTTCTTATAGGTTCAAATGATTTAAACAAGTTTCAAACTGAAACACCCTGTCAAAATGTTTGTTTCTAAAGGCCATCTCATCCATTGAAATTTCAAATTTAAGGCTGTATGATACTGAGACATGGCAGTCAATATTTTGATTTTTAATGAGTCTCACGTCGACTCTATGCTCAGTGCTTCGGACTCAGATCTCCGTTTTAATGTTATTTGTTTACCAAATCTATAGCACTTGGCCTATTACGCACAACAGCAATAAATTAACATTTATTAATCAGAAAATAATTTTATTAATTGTTTGCTCATTAAACTATTAAATTAGACTTAAATTGAAAATTTCAGCGGAGATGCCCGAATTATAATAAACATATATATAAACATAGAAAACTCAAAGTCAAATCATTTCTTTCATTTGAGAACAAGACTAGGTCAATAAGTCAGTTATTTAACCATGAAAATGAAAAAATTTAACTGAACCAATCCAGTAAACAACTTTTGCACTCAACACATGAAAGGCTTAATCATAATAATAATTTCTAGTTGTGAATTATTATAAAATAAATAATTTAATATGTATATCACGATTTTAATTATAAATATTCCATCCAAGGTAATATCAAATTTACTGGGTGTGTATACAACATGGTACATCAAACTTAGTGCTTTATTTACTATTTTAGTATACACTATAAAATACATAAATTAAATCTTTTCTCCCATTTCTTCAAAATATTTCCCGATGCTGTGTATACAATTCAAAGATAATATATTTTTTTATTTGCCTCAAACAATTAAGTTTTCAATATGCTTTGAATGTATGTCACATATTTATACACTCGTAGTAATGTGTACATTGTAATTGCTGGTTCGTACGTAATGTTTTTGTATGTACGGAGTAGATTAATATACTGGTACAAGTATTTAATGTGCAGGCATCTATCTGTAAAGGAGAAACAAGTGGTTTTAATTTATGTATTGTATATCGAATCGAGCAATAACCTAAATAAATGGATAACATTTGATTTTATAAAAATTACTAAATAGAATTTTAGAGATTAAAAGTGTATTTCAAATTGAGCATTTAAAATGTATGGTCACATGACCATGGTTCCATAATATTCTGAAAAAAATATCATACAAATTTGAGTAATTTGTTTTAAAAAAAATTGTGTTACCCCATAATCTTGAATAACACAAATTTTGGATAAAACACGGAAAAACGGCTGCAGATCAAGTCCTAGTTAATTAGGGAACCACTGGTAATTTCAATAATTCAAAAGAAATCGCTCTAAAACCGATAGGTTAGATGAATCTGTTTGAAGAGGTGTTAGCAAATTCGGCTGTGGTTTCATACACAGACTAGATTTAAATTCTGTCCCATCTTGTAGTAATGATGAAACAATAAACCCTTTAATTCGTAAAGGGAACAAAATTCACCCCAAGAAAAGATGTTCTTTCGGCCAGTTGCCTCAATTACGGCGAATCCATCCGAAATTTAAATATCGCAGTTCCACACAAAAACAGCGGGGCTGTCAACTCATAAATTCCGAATAAAACTAATTTATTTCAATTTACTACCACATCTCCAGTATTCGTAGCTATATAGTTATGTAATATAACTAACCCTGGGTGTCCACAACAACAATTACGATGCAATTGTTATCTGTGAGGAAAGGCTTACAAAAAGTTTGATTCTAACTGAAATCTTTGCATGTCCTCTAGTTCATGATGGTATTGCTGTACGTATTAATATTGGTAGTACCTATAATGATTGCTGTATATGTTGCCCACGGATCAAATTCGTATTACCATGATACGAGTACTATTAATTTCATACAATTTACTGTTATGCCACTATTGCATGTTAACGACGGCTTCATCTTCTGCATATTACTTAGTTTGACTTTAATGGTGTTTTGATGTCCTCTTCTGTCGGCCAAAAAGCACTAATTACTTTGCGAGTTTAGCAACGGACGGCTAAACGGGATTGGCAATCGTCAAGTAAAAGTTTAGTTTTTTCAACCGATTTAATGTATTCGGAGATTTAAATAATTTTTAAGAACACTACATTTTCTTCGAATAGTCGTGTTTTCCATGAGTACTGCATTGGAACTCGATAAAAGTGTAAGTCTAGTTTAGGCAAATTAAACCGAAATAAGCGCAATAAGTGCATATTAATTTAATTTAAGTTTATCCTAACAATCACACACAGCATACTGCAATCGGTATTAAAAAAATACAAGTGTAAGAAATGATTCTTAGATAAAAAGGAATTGCATCACATAAACTTTAGTGTGATTAAGCTGAGTAATTGAGTAATACATTCTTGAGGGAATCCCTGGCTATAGACATAAATCAAATATAACAAAATACTTGTTGAAGATACGTGACGCGTTCAGAGCTTTCCGCACAATCATTCGACCCAGAAAAACGTCTCAGTGGCTGTAAACCAAGCAAAGCGTAATTTTCAAGCACGGAGTGAAGTGGGTCACCAAAGTCCCTACAGTTACGTTTAAAGAACCCAAACATAGCATACGCCTTTGAAATAATGTGATCAATGTATCCAATAAATGAGAGGTTGAAAGAAAAATAACACCAAGGTTCGAGGTAAATTTCACCCTTTCAATGGCGCCGTAACGGGAGGAAAACTGACGCACGAACGGCGAGCGGGAATGATAAAACGACATGGATTTGCACTTGCTCACGTTCAAAGACAACTTATTGGTAGTCAATCACTCACAAAACGCGTTCAAATCCTTTTGGATTTTAATACAGTCATATAATTCACTTATAGGTGCGAATATTTCCATATCATTCGCATATACGAGTAGATGGGCGAAGACAAAGCAATTACTACAACATATCGTTAATGACAATCGAAAACAACAGAGTTATAACGTCACTACTCTGCGGAACTTTGAAGTGCGGTTAGACATATATGATTTCAACCACCTGACAGGAAGGGACGGAAGATTCAACTTCTCAAGCTTAACAACCAGAATTGAGTCAATCTTGTCAAAGGATTTGGAAAAATCTGTATAAATCACATCGAGCTGACGACGGGAGGTAATATTATGAAACAGATGACCGCAGAAAGAAATCAAATTAGTGGCCGTCGACCTGCCAGAAAAAAATCAGTTGCTGATGTCGCACATTTTCGCTGACTTACAAATTTGACGAATGAAGGAGGTTTTCCATGGATCTGGAAAGAAGCCAGTACGAGGGCCCTCATTAAACATAAATGCACTAGGCGAGTTAGGACTGCAGCGCATATCTTGATAAAATATTATCACAATAGTTTAATAAAAGTACACATTTTAAGTACAACTAATTAAGATTACAACTTATTCTTACTTTATACCAAATTATAACACAATTATAAGAGTTTTCTGCTTTTATCGAGTGTAACTAAAAAGTAAGCTGTGCTATGCTTGTGATTATTTAATCTCATAATTTCTACTATTATATGAGCTTTATGCGCATATTTTTCCGATTTAAATTTCCGGACTAGACTTACACTTTTATCGAGTTCTAACGCAGTACTCATGGAAAACAGTGCTAATAGTTCTTTTCATTTAGATTTTAGGCATGCTGAATACATTTCTTGTATTCAGAAAACTATTTATCCTCATTTGTTGGTTGGAATTAGTTATAATAATAATCAAATATGGTTTTTGTAAAAAATTAAATTTGCTTCCTAACTATACTAATATTAAATGCAATAGTAAATCTTTAGAGGGGAGAAGAGCTATCAATCTAGCCCGTTGTAGTTGGAGGAATAACGAGCTTCGTAAAGGGTATGCTACCAGGAACAACTTATATCTCCATCTTAAAGTTGTTCACACTGAGCTAGCGATTCGTTTGCACTCTATTGAGTTCGATGGGCAGAAAATTTCGTACAGAGGTATCCGAAATTTCACATATTCAATTTGTGAAACAAAAAGCTAAGCTGGATGTGTTGCGAGATAAGGCTTATCCATTTAACCGTAGAGGTAATAGTGATTCGTCTGGTTTCCAATTCATCCACGTTTTAAGAACTTGTCCTCAGTCGGTTTCAGTAGTGAAGAGATTCAAATGCTGAGCAATGGAGTTAATTTTGCTGAAACTTCCTTATTTGACCAGTCAGTTAAAATTAGTATGTGCACTACAAATAAAAAATGGTATTGATAACTCTTCGTCTCCTTCTAACTCTTCTTCTGCTGCTTCTGTCGCTCTTGCTTCTCCTAATACTAACCTCAAAGTGATTAGTGCGATAAAGGAAAAGCTACGTGACCATAACCTGATAGCAAGTAAAGCGGATAAAGGCAATACTATTACTGTGCTCGAAAAAGTCGATTACTGTAATAAAATTTCTGATTTTATTACAGAAATCAAAGCAATAGCGCTTGGTAGAAATCCAACTAAGTCTTTTAAGACTTCTGTCATTAAGTGTAGCAACCAATGCCAAAAGTTGTTTAATGGAACTGGTTGGAAGTATTCTGTCATGAATCCATCTGCTCCGATTCTTTATGGTTTACCAAAAATCCATAAGGAGGGCATCCCGATTAGACCAATAGTCGCGTATTGCAATGCTGCTGCCTACAAGCTATGTAAGGGTTTCATAAACTTTTTCAATGATCATACTAATTTCTTTTCGACTTACTCTCCACTACATTCAAAACTAGTTTCGTTTGACGTTGTTAGTCTTTTCATTTCTATTCCAATTAAAACTTTATCTCAAATAGTTTGTAATTACTTAGATAGGGATGTTGTAGATGAGGGCTTACGTCGTGAACTGAAGTTGGTGTTTGAGACTTGTATTAAACAAAATTATTTGTTTTGAGAAACTTTTCATACTTCAAATTTGCTGATGGTCTATTCATAGGATCCCCTCTGTCACCTTTGTTAGCTGAAATTTTCATGAATTTCTTCGAACAAATGATTTTATCAAACAACAATCCTTATTTTCGTCATCTAATCTTTTGGTATAGAGATATGTTGATGACATACTATGCCTATGTAATGGAACTGATAGACTGTTAAACTCATTTCTTACTTGGTTAAGTTCTCAGTATCCCACCATTGATTTTACGTTGGAAAGGGAAGAAAATAAATGTATTAATTTTCTAGATATAACAATAACGAGGATTAATTCTTCTTTAGACTTCAAAATTTATCGGAAACCCACGCATACAGACGCTATTATCCCTAGTTCTTCAAACCATCCCCATAATATTAAAATGTCAGCTTTCCACTCATTTATAGATAGACTAATAAACATCCCTTTGATAAATTCAAATTATGACATAGAGCTTAATATAATTCTACAAATAGCAACGAATAACGGATATGCAACTAAGACTATGTTAAAGATATTAAATAAAAAGCTAAAGAGTAAAGCTCTATCGGGTATTTATCCACCGGATAATCCAACGCAGGAAAATTGGCGTCGCTTAGAGTATATTGGAAAAACTAGACAACGGATTAGCAACATCGTGTCCAATTATACCAATAGTAGTTTTGCTTTTTATAATAATAACACAATAAAGAAAATGGTTTTTAACAATAAACCTAGAGTTGATCGCCTTTCCAAGCCTGGTGTTTATAGGATTAATTGCAATGATTGGCGCAATTTTGGAGTTAGAGCTAAAGAACATTTATCTGGTTGCAATCAATCAACATTCCATAATCATTCAACTTTAGAAAATCAAACAGCTAGCTTAAACAATTTAGACATATTACATATACAACCAAAAGCAGACGGTTAGATACCTTAGAATCTTACGAAATTCGAAAATCCATATTCCTTAACCAAAATATGCTTAACGGACAGAGAGAAATCCGTTTCTCACCAATTACGGTTCCCGCTCTGTTCTATTCTCACGCTCTTAATATTATGACTAATACGTCGAGTAATTAAATGTACTTCAATATACCTTGAATTTTGTTACTCAGCCGATGGCTAATTCGCTTACATGCTATTCCACCCCCTTTTTTATTAGTAATTTTTACGTGTAAACAACAGATTGTTGGAACGACAATAGATTAATTTTTATTGCCTAGTTTTTGTCCCTCCTTCTTTATTTCCTTTTGCTTATTTTTACTATATATAACTAAATTTTTATTTTTACAAATCAGTAGATACTCCTGATGATGACCTACTCGTACATGTCGAAATCGATCGAGTAATTTTTTAAACATTTTGAACAAATTTTAAAAAATATTTTTTTTTGTGTTGCGAAATAATTAAACAAGTGTATAATGTGTTTTTTAAGTATTCAGAAAATCGTTTATTCTTATCAACTTTCTACCTCTTCTAATTAGAGTTTTCTCCTTCCGCGAGTACAACAAGAAACTATTGCGACCAAGGTAAAGAAGAACCTATTGCAACTCGAAAACTCCGTAAGAAATTTTACTCTCAGTATAGACCCCTCGGTACAGAATTGTATCCAAGAATCGATTCAGCTCAAATTTTACAGATCGCAGAGGAGTTAACTTCTAATACAAAAAGATTTTCAAATTTCATAAATTGTAAAATGAAAATCGTTGGATTTTCAACACGCGAAAATATTTCATAAGGACTTAAAAATGGAATACACCCCACGTAGGGATTTGGACGCTCATAATCGAGGCTACATAATCAAATTATCTTTGGATTAATGGTTGATTGAAATCTCTACCTATTCGAATAAAACATTATGTCGTTCTACTCTTATTCTATCACCTACTTATTTTATGAGTGATATTTTATCGAAAAACAAAAACGGAATAAATAAACAATTTATTCTATATAGTAGCGTGAATTACGTTTTTATTGCTTTTAGATATTATAAAAAAATATTTTATTTATTTATTTTTATTACAATTACCTTAATCACAATCACTTAACTATATAATTAATCTTAGGATTAACAATATTTAAATAGCCAATCTCTTTAGAGTTGGATGAATTATATGTTTTAACTCTGTACTCTTTGAAGTCAGAAATACAATTAATTTACATAAAAATGCTTTTCGTTTTCAATTATATGATTTTTATCATTTATGTTAATTTTGCTAATTTTTTATATATTTCCGTTCTACTTTAATTTTTGAAATCTTATATGAATTTCCTTTTAAAATATAAAATATAAAATGTTTATGTGACATTAATTTTCATGTGACAATTTTGTTAATTCGATCACTAGAACAAAATTGTCTCATGTGCATTTTTACTTGTTGAAGGTGACATGTCTCGACATGTAACTCTCCCTTCGTTAGTGTTAAGATTCTCCTGGATCTTATTTACAATTTTTATCTTTACATTTTTCTTTTTATAATACTTATAAATTATTGAAATTACAATTATTGTTATTATTATTATTGTTATGCTTATTCCAGTTTTTATGGCTTTTTCATGATATTTTAACATATAAATTGTATTGATATTTTCTTCTGTTTCTAATGATATTTCTTTAAAATCTAATGTATTATTTTCTAAGTTGTATTCTAAGTTAGGTATTATATAATTGGTATTATCTTCTTTTACAGTATTATAGTATATTTGATTATTTATTATTACGCTACAATTATAAAATTTTATAAAATAATTACCAGTTAATATGAATTTTCTCTCATCACAATCGGATGTTAAGTTTATCTTATTTGCTAATTGAATTATTATGCTTCCGTCATTTACGTTATGGATTTCCGTATTACAATTATCTATTTGTTTACAATTTTCTAATATTATACAATGTCTTAATTTATTCAATTGGTAAAATGATTTATTCATATCGAATTCGTAATAAGTGTTATTAATTTCTAATGTTTTCGTAATTTCGTTATTTATAATTTTACAATCTTCTAAATTTGATAAAGGAATGATTAACTTTTTGCTTACTTTTACTAATTCGAATGGTATTTTTATTAAAAATATAAGTTTATTTGTATTTGTTTTGGAAAAACCTACTTTTAAATCTTTTATCTTATTTGCATCTATTTTATAATCTAAAATTTCTTTATGGCTTAATAATGATGGATGTATTATATTTAAATTACTAAGTATGATATTGTCTTGTAAATCGCTTATTATTCGATCAATTTCATGAATTTTGATTTTAACTTCGATTATCGACAATTTTATCGCGATTTGACTTGCTTTCTTTTTTATGAAATCTTGAACAAGTTTCCTATCTTCTAAAATTGTATTATGTAATTTATATATGGTTTTATTGAAATTATTATTAATTTGTATTTGTTTATTGATATTTATTGCCAAGTTTTCGTTATTACTATCAATAAATTCCAAGTGTTGGTTTATTACCTGTCTGTCTTCGTCGTCCATGGTACCTGTTATCCATTTGTTTATTTTACCTAAAAAGTTAACTAGTCCACGTTTTCTAACTGTGTGATGACCGTCTTTCAGGGTCATTAACCTTGTTTAATTTATAAACTTCAAAAAAAATTATCTTATTTTATTATTGGAAATTATCTTTGTATAATACAAATTGAATTGAAACGCGATTATTATTTAATTTATTTATTTTGATTTTATTTAAAACTCTTGAAAACTTATACTAATTTTGCTCTTGTTTAGCAGCACAACGAAGAGAGAATGAATAATAAAAAAAATGAACGAACGTAAAGAGATAAAATTCTCTGTATTAATTTAGTATTACCCGATTTAATATTTCTTAAATTGTTAGTCCTTTTTCTTGGTTTAGTACCTTTTGTATTATTCAAGAAATATTGACAATAAAATTATTCATACTCCCCGCATTGAAATTACAAATTTCAATTATTATAATTATAGTTAACCTAATTACTTTTGATCTTATCATCTAAAAATATAATACTTATATAAAAACAAATCTACTATTTACTTCAATAACTCCTTAGATTTAAATTTAATTTTATTAATTACAACTTAGTGAAATTCAATAAATTCGATAACATGATTATTCAATTGATTATGATAACAAATAACGTAATAATTCATGACATCAGTCAATTGGTCATTACCCGATTAAGTAGATTATGATTTAATTATATTAACCTGATTTTATTGGTAACAAACTTATTCTTGTGATTGCTCGCTTAAATTCTGAATTGGCAGTTTTGACAGTTACCACGCGAGCATGTCGATCCTTTCCTAAATGAATTTGGATTATTCTTGCCATGATCCATTTCATGGGAGGAATGCCATCTTCGTGTAATAAGACCAATGACCCAATCTTAATTTCAGTTGATGGAATTAGCCATTTTCGACGGTTTTGTAACTCTGAAAGGTACTCCTTTGACCAACGTTGCCAAAATTGTTGTAATAAAGCCTGTACTCGTTGATATCTCGAAAGCTTATTTAAATTTATGTGATCAAGAGATGGTTCAGGTATGGCATTAAGTGATTTTCCGATCAAAAAATGACCTGGGGTTAATGGTGACAAATCCGTGGGGTCATCCGACATTGGAGATATAGGTCGTGAATTAAGGCACGCCTCCACTTGGACAACCAATGTATGAAATTCTTCAAACATATACGTGGATTGACCTATCACACGTTTTAAGTGAAATTTGGCACTTTTTACGGCTGCCTCCCAGAGGCCACCAAAATGTGGAGATCGAGGTGGAATCGTGTTCCATTCAATACCTTGATCTGAACAGAATCTCGTTACTTCATTTTGATGCATTTCCGACATAAATAATTGAAACAATTCCTTTAATTCTGTTCGGGAGCCTATAAAATTCGAAGCATTATCCGAATAAATACGCGCACATTTACCACGGCGAGACGTAAATCTACGAAGAGCTGCCAAAAACGATTGTGTCGATAGATCTCCCACAATTTCCATATGTACTGCTTTAACCGCGAAGCAAATAAAAATAGCAATGTATACTTTATGCTTAATTTTAGACCGATGATTATGAACAATATAGAAAGGTCCACAAAAGTCAACGCCGGTGTTGTTAAATGGAGTACTTGGATTAACCCGATCTACCGGTAATTGGCCCATAATTTGAGTTATGAGCTGTGGTCTGACACGCACACATCGAATGCATTCTCGGACGACTTTACGGCATAAACTTCTGCCACCTGTTATCCAAAATCGAAGCCTAAGGTTGTACAACAATGATTGAGGCCCTACATGTAATAAATCAAAATGTTGATCTGTTATTAACAATTTTGTAAACGTATGACTTCCTGGTAACAATATCTGATGTTGGTTATCATAATTTATGTTGGAGTTCATTAATCTCCCACCCACACGTAAAATTCCGTTTTTGTCCAAAAATGGGCTTAATGATTTGATTCTACTTTTATTTGAAACCACATTATCCTTTTGAAGATGTTTTATTTCATCCACATACTCATGCGATTGAATAAATTTGATTAGCGCTTTTAATGCCATTTCAATTTCGGAACTATGCAACGGGCCGAACGAACGATTCTCACGGTTTGTCTTACAGTTATTAACAAACCGCATACAAGTGGCAGTGACACGAAGTAATTTCTTGAAATTTGAAAATTTTTCGAATAAATCCCAATTCATATTCGTGCAAATTAACGACACTTCAGTTTTTCGGAGTTCCAATAACTCTGAAGATATATGAGAATTGGGGGATATTGGCCAGTTGTCTTGATTTTCATATAAAAATTTGGGACCGTTCCACCACATTGTACAATCAATTATGTCTCGAGGCATCAGACCTCTGGAAGCTAGATCTGCTGGGTTCATTTGTGACGGAACATACCGCCAAGTACCTAGAACAGTTAATTCCTGAATTTGTGCCACACGGTTTGCCACGAACGTTGTAAATTTCGACGGTAGTGATTTTATGCGAAGAAGTGTGATCTCTGAGTCAGACCACAAAACCACAGAATTAAATTGAATATTAAGAATTCCCAAAACTTTATGTGTTATTTGAGCTACAAGTAAAGCAGCACACAGCTCCAGACGTGGAATCGTTTCGAGTTTTCAACGGCGCAACTCTGGTTTTTGAACACAGTAATCTTACACACACCTTATTGAATTCATTAATTGTTCGAATGTATACTGCACATCCAAAACCCTTTTCGGATGCATCCCCAAATGAGTGTAATTCAATATGTTTATACGCGCCAGGTATGACACACCTGGGAACCTGAAGTGTTTGTACTTCCATTAGTTGCTCTTTAAAATCATTCCATAATTCGACCATGTTCAGAGGAATTTTATCATCCCAGAATAGATTAGGAGTCACCCACAGTGATTGCATAAACAACTTCGCCACAAATATTATGGGTGCACATAATCCTAAAGGATCGTATAGTTGTGCAATCTCTGATAAAACCTGACGCTTAGTACAGTCTTGTCTATGCTTATAATTTACCGGCGAAATATTAAATATGTCATTAATGGTATCCCATCGCATTCCAAGAACCGATATTGTATTTTCTGGATTTTCTTCCGTCGACACTAATTGAACATGATTTGATGCGAATTTTCGCAATTCGAAACCTCCAGAAGATAATAATTTAATTAAGTCGTGCTTTATTGTCAAAGCTTCTTCAAGTGTATCCGCTCCAGATAACACGTCGTCTACGTAAAAATCTCGATTTAAAACTACTGATGCTTTAGGAAAATTTGAAACTTCGTCAATAGCTAACTGACTTAACGTGCGAATCGCGAGAAAAGGGGCACATGCGGTCCCATATGTAACCGTGCTTAACCGATAACATTTTATTGGTTTAGATGGATCATCCCGCCACCAAATTCTATGAAGATCCTGTTGATTTTCATGCAATCGAATTTGGCGGTACATTTTCGTGATGTCACCTGTAAAGGCTATGGGATATTTCCGGAATCGAAGAACAATACAAAATAAATCCTGTTGGATTTTTGGCCCAGTCATAAGACAGTCATTTAACGAAAGGTTTGTCGAAGTCTTTGCCGAAGCATTAAAAACAACCCGCAGTTTGGTTGTGGTACTAAGGTCTCTTATGACCGAATGGTGTGGCAAATAATACTCTTTACTGTATTGATTATCAGACTGATCTACGTTTACCGCTTCTTTCATGTGACCTAATTTTGTATATTCAGACATGAATTTTACATATTCAATATATATCTCAGGATTTTTAATCAGTTTTTGTTCGAGGATTTTGAACTGTTTTAAAGCGTTGTGGCTTGACTGTCCGAGCTGATTAACATTTGACTTTAAAGGCAGTGCTACGGAATATCGTCCAGTTGCATCTCGAATTACATTTGTTTTATAGTGTTCTTCGCACTGGTTTTCTTCGATCGAAAAATTAGTTTTGCATTCAAACTCTTCGATTTGCCAGAATTTTTCGATGTTATAATTTAATTCGGCCAAGGAACCTGCGTGAAAACATAAATGAGTCGAAGTTTGATTTATGTCACTAGTGTCGGATTGTTTTTCATCAATTGTGCCTGATATAATGTAACCGAAGACGGTAGAAATGAAAGGTGGAAAATCTTTAATTAGTTCCATCTTCTCACCCAATATAATGTCGTGGTATATTTCCGCTCCGATAAGAAGATCAATTTTATCAGGCCGAAAAAAATAAGGATCGGCTAATTCAACAGAACCTGAGATACATTTCATGTTCACATTTACTGGTGCAGAAGGAAGGTACCCTGTAATTTTCGGTACAACTAAAAATTTAAGATTTCTTGAAAATTCTGACACCCGAGATCTAATGTTCAAATCAACCGTGTGCTTTACGTGAAGTGTATTCTGACTTATGCTAGCAACTGGTATTGACACATTTGTCTTATGGATTTTCAGAATTTGGCATACACGTTCAGTTATGAAATTCGACTGAGATCCACTATCAAGTAAGGCTCTGCATTTCATTTGGTAACCTTCAGAAGTTCTAACCCAAATGATAGCCGTCGCTAATAACACTTGTCTTTTATAATTCAACCGACTATCACCGTTGCTAATGTATATAGAAGAATTCCCGCAATGTAAGGGTTTTTCGGTGTTACTGTCAGTTGACTGTAATCCACTAACTGAAGAAATGTGGTTAACTACTAGCTCCTTTACATTATTATGACGAGGCTGAGCAATATGTTGATTGCTTTTTATACTTGAATGTGAATCGTTCCTACCAAAATGTAACAAAATATTATGCTTAAGTGCACACAAGGCACACCCACCATTTTTGCATTCAAATACTCGATGTTTGTCAGAGAAACAATTTGTACACAAATGTTGACCTTTCACAAACTCAAAACGTTTTTCTGGTCTAACATTAGGATCAATAAATTTGGGGCAATTAGCCAACATATGTTTACCGTTACAGAATAAACAATTAATTTCGTTTGATACAAATGATCGAATATGCTTTGTCGCAAATTGTTTTTTGAATTTATTATCTGACGTGGAACTTGTTGAATGGGTCGCAACGGAAGATTGTTTGATCGACTCAAGAACTTGCGCACGTTTTTTTATAATATCAATAAATTCTGTGAATTTTAAAATTGTATTTTGAGGCGTACTTTTAATCACTTGAGTTAATGATCCTGAATCTAATCGCTCACACAAATGATGAATAATGAATAAATTCCATCGATGAAATGCGTTTACATGCTTAATTACTGTATCAATAAATGTTTTTAACGACTGCGCTGATCCGTCAATCGGCTTTTTAATATCATATAAGCTCTTCATGTGTAATTTTTGAATAGAGGCTTCATTGTTATAACTGTTAAAGATTGTCGTCCATGCAGATTCGTAATTTCTGTTTGTTACTGGTAATGCTTCAATTAAGTGAAATGCTCTTCCATCTCGAACGCATGAAATTAAGTAGTGAAATTTGGTAGTCTGATCAAGTTTTTGATTATTATGAATCAAATCACTAAATACGTCACGGAAATTTAGCCAACTCATTTCAGACCCATCAAATTTTGGCAACAATATCTCCGGTAACTTAATAGCCACAGAAGTATTAATACTAGAACTTTTATCTGAATTTTCTAAATTAATTGAAGTGGTTTTTATCTCCATATTGGATTTATGTTCTAATTTATTTATTTGATCTAGTATTTGTGATTCTAGTTTCCCATACAGGTCTTCGAATTTATCACGCTCAGTGACATCACCATCTACTTCTAAATTTTCAATACTAGACTGTACTTCATCGAACTTTGAGTAAGTAAAGCGCAGTCTATGTAGCATTGACTGTAGTTCGCCAGTTGACAGGTTTTGATTCGAATCGTATAAATTTTTAAAATATGTCACTCTACCCTTGTGACCATTTCTTTGATTTTTCAAAGTCACGATTTCCATTTTTTCGAAATTAATTAAGAACCAATTCAAATTAAATTATCACGATATCGATTACAAAAATTTAAAATTAAATAATAATTCTAATTTAGTATTATTAATTATGATTAATAATAATTAATCATCACTGTAATAACACTTAAACATTGAAGATCATCATAATCAATTAATTTATACGCTAATACAATGTTATGTTTTATAAAATAACCTAACTTATTAAACTGAACTTACAAATTTTGATAATTAAACACTAACCTCATCAATTAAATTTGCAACTAAACCATGCGCTTGCTGCTTTGACGGGTTATGTGATGTTTAGAATTTATTCCGATAAATTGCCATCCATATAACGAAACGAAAGTATTGACCCTGGCGATGTAAAATTATCTTGCAGTGATGCTAATTCTTGAATCAATATCCTTATAGGTGTATTAAGATGAAATATTTATCCACGGCTATATTGTAATATATATGTAGTATTAAAATCCGAAGCGATTATGTTGAAATAATATATAACATCCGAAGATACAATGTTAAATTACAATATCCGAAGTAATGTATATAGTATACAATGTACATATGATGGAATATAATATTCGACGTTTCCAATGCGAACTGCACTACTTGAAGTTAACATCCACTCATATAATTGTAATAATTGATTATAAATGTAATAAATCGATCGATGAGAAATTCCAATTATACTTGTTGTTCACTTATGTAAACCGAAGATGGCGACCATACAAATTTATGTAACACGCGCCGCGCTTAACTAAATATTCGAAGATGGCGGATTCTCGATCCGGCTCGAAGGACCATAAAATGTTTAATTTATAAACTTCAAAAAAAATTATCTTATTTTATTATTGGAAATTATCTTTGTATAATACAAATTGAATTGAAACGCGATTATTATTTAATTTATTTATTTTGATTTTATTTAAAACTCTTGAAAACTTATACTAATTTTGCTCTTGTTTAGCAGCACAACGAAGAGAGAATGAATAATAAAAAAAAATGAACGAACGTAAAGAGATAAAATTCTCTGTATTAATTTAGTATTACCCGATTTAATATTTCTTAAATTGTTAGTCCTTTTTCTTGGTTTAGTACCTTTTGTATTATTCAAGAAATATTGACAATAAAATTATTCAAACCTATAAGTCAATAAGTCTAATTCTTTTAAAAGTGACGTCTTAATGTTATTTCTTGTCAATTCCACTATTAGATCTAATACTGTCGTTTTGAGGTCTATTATTAATGTATGTAGGGATTCTAAGTCAATTAAGTGTAGAGAGTAATTATAATTTCTAGGTATTGAAATTTCGGTTTCCTTAAAAATAGTGTAGCCAGCGTTACTTTCTATTTTCTCTACTTGTAGTTGTTGAGCATGTGTCGGTGTCATCAGTATCATCAGTATCGTCATCATTATTATGGTTTTCTGCAAATTTTAGAGGTCTCTTAATGTTAATAGGATGTATATCTGTTAAATTATGCATTCGGAATTTTGGTTGGTCCTTATGCCTTAGAGATTTATAATTTTTAATGTATCCTCGATTTCTAACTTCTTCGTAATCTTCTCTATTTTTATTATATTTTCTTAACCTTTTTCTTTGGGCTTCTATTATATTATTATGAGTTTGTTCCCTATTTTGAATTCCTTCTTCAGCATGTAATGGTGAACATTTAATTGTGTTATGGTATTGATTATTGTATGCTTTGACAGCATCTAACATTTGGATTCGCACTGGTTTAGGTTCTTCTATATTCAATATTCTTAATTTTTCCGTTAAGGAATTATTTAATCGTTCCACATCTGCATTTCCCGTATGACTATTTGGCTTTGCTAGATGTAATTCAATATTTTGTTCCGTTAAGAATTCTTTGATGTTAATATGTTTGAACTCATTATCGGCTATGATTTTTAAAGGTTTTTTGTGGTTGAAATACATTCTAAGTTTTTCTATTATTTCAATGTGGGTTCTATTTTCTAAAGGGTATGCTGTTGCATATTTCGTAAATTTGTCTATGAAAATCAAAAAAGATTGTTTTCTATTAACGTAAGTGTCAATGTGTATGATTTGATTTTTGTCCGTTGGTACTTCAGTTTCTTGAAATTTTGGTCGAATGGGGTTCCTGTCGTATTTCGCTCTATTGCATATGTCACAGTTATTTGTTACTTTGTTGATCATAATTTTTAGGTTTTTACTATAAATTTTGAATTTAATATTTTCGTATAAAGCTATTATTCCGGGGTGACCTTGTTCTCTGTGTTGAATGGAAATAATTTTTATTAATTCTTCTTCTGATTTTACATCTTGGGCGAAATATACGCATTTCACAAATTTGGTTGTGGGAAATTCTTCTATTAATATTTGTTGGATTAAGTAAAAGTCATGATCTGAAATTTGGGTATATATAGCAACTTTCGAACCTGTTATGTAGTTTTTTAATTTATTTACTAATTCTTCCCTTGATAAATCTGGTCTTATATTGATTCTTCGATTACCTAGTATATTCTCATATTCGTCAGTAAAATTTTCTGTAATTATTATTTGTAGTTTAAATCGATTTACTACAGTTTCTAAAATTGATATGTTATCGTTCTGTTCTTCTTCCTGAGAGTGGATTGTCGGTTGCAGTGATATGTTATCATCTAATTCTTCATTATTTATTTCCTGTAATAAGGGAACATTTCTCCCTTCGTTGAATTGAAAAATATCACTAAATTCACTAAGTTGTACTTCATTAATTTCATGTCTATCTGTATTTAACCTACTCAAGAAGTCTGCAATCTTATTTTCTTTGCCTTTTAGATAATCAATTTTGATATTGTATTCTCCAAGTGATAGTATCCATCGCTGGAGTCTTGGATTTAAATCTTTGCCTAGATACTTTGTATGAAGCCATTTTAATGCCTGATGATCAGTTTTTAATACAAAGGCTTTTCCATATATGTAGGGTCTAAAATACCTTACTGCCCATACTACGGCTAGTAATTCTTTCTCAGTCGTGCTGTATCTGAGTTCATGATTATTAAGAGTTCGGCTTGCATAAGCAATGGGATGGGTATCTTGTAACAAAACAGCACCAATCGCAAACTGACTGGCGTCTGTATTTAACACAAATGATTTGTTGAAATTGGGGTATTTTAAAATGGGGTGTGTTGTAAGCAACGTTTTTAATTGTTCAAATGAGTTTACGTAAGTAGGATCTAGTTTATTAATTTTTGTATCTTTTTTCAAATATTTTGTCATCGGTTGTGCTATTTTAGCATAGTCTTTTACAAATTTTCTATAATATCCGGTTATTCCTAGAAATGATTTAATTTGTTTTTGAGTTTCCGGGAGTTTAATAGTTGTTATATCTAGTATCTTTTTTGCATTGGGTTTTACCCCTTCTGGTGTCAGTGTATGTCCCAGATATTCTGTTTCTTTACAGAAAAAATTGCATTTATCTACTTGAATCTTTAATCTAGCTTCTCTTAATTTATTAAATATTTTATTTATACTGTCTATGTGTTCTTCGATGGATGTACTGAAAATCAAAATATCATCCAAGTATACAACACAAATTCTGTTAATGAACTGTCTTAAGACAGAGTTCATGAGGCGTTGAAAAGTCGCCGGGGCATTTTTCAATCCGAATGGCATTCTTACGTATTCATAATGCCCAAACGGTGTTGAAAAGGCCGTTTTCTTTTGGTCTTCTGGGTTTACCATTATTTGGTGAAAACCTTTTGCCAAATCTAACGTTGTAAAGTATTGGGCTCTTCCCAATTTATCTAAAATGCTTTCAATATTGGGGATTGGAAACTTATCGTCTATAGTAATTTCATTAATTTTTCTATAATCTATGACGATTCGCCATTTTTTCACATTTGAATTGTCCATATTTTTTGGAACAATCCATAAGGGTGAATTATATGGTGAGTTTGATTCTCGGATTATACCTTGTTTTAACATATCTTTAATTTGACGTTCAATTTCATTTTCGTGGATTTGGGGATATCGATATATTTTACTATAAATTGGATTTTCGTTTTGCAATTTTATACTATGAGTTATCTCATGGGTGAAGGTCAAATTTTCACCTTCAAGATAAAACAAGTCTTTATTTCTTACTAAAATTTCTTTTAAATATGATTTCTCTTCATTATTTAAATGAGTTTGACTCACTTTATGAAGTATTTCCTCGCAAGGATTTATTGTTGATTCTAAGTGACATACTTCAGTAAGTTCACTGGGATAATTAATATTTACAAATGGAATTATATAATCATTGAAAATTTTTAAATGTTCATTTTTTATATCAACCATGGCTTCAAATGGTTTTAAAAAATTGATGCCCATTATTGCATCGTATTTCGCACTCTTTAGAGGAAATATTTTCCATTCTAATGTGCCATGTTTTTTAAGTTCTGTTGGGATCGGAGTTATAGTTCTCTCTGTTACATAATTTGATCCTTCTAATGAATTGTATTTTATTGGGTTTTTAAGTTTTTGTGTTGAATAGTTTAGAACGTTTGGTGTAATAAGACTGGTATCCGACCCAGTATCTATTAAACAATTTATAGAAGTTTTATTGAATGTTAGCTTTACTATCGGGAGTTGATTAATCGAGGCGGTTCCATAAAATTTACTTCTGGATTAATTTCCTGACTAGATACAATATTATCGACTTCCATGGGTTCTGTAACCTGATTTTCGTTTATATTTCTATTATTCCTATTGAATCGATTAAAATTATTCGAGTTATTTCGATTAAATTGTCTATACTGTCCCGTATTCCTAAATTGTCCTTGTCTATTAAAATTATTATCGTTATTATATTGATTGCATAAATATTGATTATTTGGGTTGTTAAAATTAGTATTGTTAGTGTTGTTAGAATTAAAATTTCTATGAATATTGTTGGAATAATTTTGATTAAAATTTGTATAATTTTTCTTCTTATTGTTATTAGGAAAATTGTTCTTATGATTTGATTGATTTTTCTGATGATAGTTATTATTACTATTATTATTGCTTATAGAACTAAAATTTTTATTTTTGTTAATTCGGTACTCAAACTTAATTACATCTTCGGACAAATATATTTCCGACTGGCACAAAATATTTTCTAAATTAAATAATGAACTTTTTGGATCTATATATAGTTGTGCTATAGGAATTATTTTTGTCTTAAGAATTTGTACTAATTCGCGATCAATCGAATTATACGTGAAAATATCTTCGTTATCGAAGTCACAGATTTCACTGCACTCCGCCTTAATTTTATTTAATTTATTAAAAAGATCTTTCAAATTATATACCTTAATTTCCTTTGCTTGGTACAGCAACTGGTGAATGGTATTTTTCAGCCTGAATTTGAATTTTAATTGATGAACCACGTTTACCCATGTCCGTAAGTGATCTGGAATCTCCATTAATACTCCTCTGGCAATCCCAATGATTTTGTTATTAATAAGTTTTCGTAAACAGTATTGTTTTAGTTCCTGATTATTTTCTCCACACAAACTTTCGACATCTTCGATGGATTTTAAAAACGATTTTAATTTATAAGAATCCTCACCAGAAAATGGTGGGATTTCACTAAAGTTGCGGATGATTTGATCTGACGTCAAATCAAATTTTGTAATATTAACTTTTTGAATTGTAATTGCTTGTTCTTTAATAATATCACTGAGGCATTGTATTTGGTCTTGTAGTTTCCGTTGAGCCTCTTGTTGAATTAACAATTGATCTTTTAATTGATCCATTTTAAAACTTTTTTCACTTGTACACTAACTGATGTTTAACTTGTTTCACTAAATAATGTTTAACTTGATTCACTAAATAATGTCTAACTTCTTTCACTAAGTAATGTCTAACTTGTTTCTACGAGGAGCCAATGTTAAAGCTTCCTCTTCGTTTCCGTTATTCACTTGTAAATTACGGTTCTTATTTATCACTAGATTCTCTTCTTCGGAGGAGAATCCTACCAACTGCGCCAATTACGTTTTTATTGCTTTTAGATATTATAAAAAAATATTTTATTTATTTATTTTTATTACAATTACCTTAATCACAATCACTTAACTATATAATTAATCTTAGGATTAACAATATTTAAATAGCCAATCTCTTTAGAGTTGGATGAATTATATGTTTTAACTCTGTACTCTTTGGAGTCAGAAATACAATTAATTTACATAAAAATGTTCAACTACGAACCAGCAGGTGCCTTGCTTAATCTACGTTAAATTATTTATTTTGAATTAAATTATATTAACCACCTGAATTAAACCAAATTTTTGCTGAAAAATTTGCATTTGTGGATTTTAATCCTAAAAAAATATAAAGCTAAAAATTACGTGGAGTAACTGAGGAAATATGAATGATAATGAAATTATTTTAAGATTTATTTACTAGGAATTAGATTAAACTATTTAGGGAATTAACACTTTATTAATTAATATGGTATTGTGAAATTTAATAAATTCACAAATTATGTATCTAACATATTATTTATGTTAGGTATTATTCAAAACAAAACACGTACACCAATGTGTACACCACTACTATGACGTTCCGGTAAATTTCCACTTGAATTGTAAAAAGCGTACAAAATCCATACCCTGCTGTAAGTTTCTATTAGGTATGGTCTTCATAAGATAAAAGTAAAAGGCAAAAGTCAAAAGTCTTAAGGAAAAATTTTTTGCATTGGAGATGCGGTGCTATTTTCAACTTTTATGTTCGAACTTTTCTGTATGTTTCTGTAGTAAAATATTACAAAATCTCATGATTGAAATCGAGTTATAATAAAAACTAAAATGAGTTTTCCATACATTTCAATGCGTCATAAAAAATGTGTACCGAACATTTTAAGTTTATTAAAAAAAATTCGCCTCGAGGCACTATACAGCGTGTCCCAGAATTGGACGATCAAACGAAGCAGACTGATAGGGGAGCCCATTTCTAACAAAAACCGCCAAGTAAAGTTTTTTCGAATTTTTGATGGTACAAAAGTTATTCCACTTTTACTGTTTTTTAGAGAATTGGCGCGCACCCATCATAAAATTAATTTAAAAAAACATTCAGCGCATTCAGGGCACCCAACAGTTGGGAACATGTTGAGTAAAATCAAAGCCAACGTTATGAAAATGTTTAGTACTGTGACATTTTGAAATCAAATTGACGATGATTTCACTCATTATGATGCCAACAGTTGGCGGTTCGGAACGCGCCCATTAGTTGTCTTGTTTAACTTTCGTTTTTAATACGATATAGAAGAGTGTGTCTTTCCAATAACATCATTTTTGTTCTTCAGTCAAATAAAAACAATGACGGTTTTGTACTCTTTGTTTCTCAAAAAAAATTTGTCGTTGTTTAAGTGACGCCAGCGAGAAAATAATGTACTACAGAAAGTTGACCCACTATCAGAAAAATATGCGATACTAATGCAGATTTTAAAATGGTATCACACCATTTTTTATCAATTTTTTCACAAAATAAGTATTTTTTTTTTTTATTTTTTTATTTTATCCCTGCTATCTGTTCTGGGGCCAAGGCTCTCCCAACTCTTTCGCGGTTTGCTTATTTACGTCCTTACTTTTTCGCCAGTGTAGGCCAATTCGAGGACGTACGGATATAGGTCCGATTTTATCACCATCTGCACATTGCATAGCTTTGCATTGTCAGCCTATACTGGCATGGAAGATGGGTCGGTCCATGAGTTTTGCACTCCGACAGGGGGTCATAGATGTGTTCCATTCCATCACAAATCGTAATTTGTTGATGAAAATTCCCTTTGCATCCTGCCCCTATCGGGATTCGAACCCGGTACCTCCCCGATCCAAACGCCAAAGCTTTAACCACTGTGCCATTTGGTCGGTCACAAAATAAGTCGTGTTTATTAAAAAATGCACTTAACAAAATTTCGATTTCTAAAATCGATGTTTTGTGAGAAATAAAACAAAATGAATAAAATAATTTTTTTATTAATTTTAAATATTATAATAAAGGTGCGAAGCGTCCATCATTTGCCAAAATACATAATCGGCATCGCCGTATAAAATTTTGCTTAATCCGGCGAAATGCACGTTCGTTACTTTTAATAATATTCGACGCTTCGATTATACCTTGCCGCATCTCCTGATGGTCTGGTTTACTCTTTCATAAACCAGCTCTTTATAATAACCCCACAGAAAAAAGTCTAAAGGATTTAGATCAAAAGACCGCGGTGGCCATGCAATGGGCCCTCCCCTTTCAATCCAGCGGCTTTTATAATTTATGTTCAGGTGTTGTCTCACTACTTTTGCATAGTGAGGTGGAGATCTATCATGCTACAGCCACATATTTCCATGTGTTTGTAGAGAAACGTCATCAAGTAATTCATCCAAGTCATTTTGTAGAGAACTTAGATAGACTTTCCTGTTGATCCGACGTGGGACTTCAAATGTTCACCCACATGTTCACTCCAAATTGGTGTTGAAACCGATTACGCCGCATTTTCTTTGGATCTACGCGGGCCCAATAGTACAAATTATGGATATTGAGTATCTCCTCCCTTTTAACACATGTTTTGTCACTCCATAAAATGTTGTTAAAAATCTGCGAATTTTCTTGATATGGACGCAGCATTTCTTGACATAATTGCACCTTTTTTCATGGTCATCAGGTAAAAGGTTTTGTTGCACACGTTGCACATCGTAAGGGTGTAACTGATTTCTTTTTAAAATACGATGCAATGTGGGCCGTCGCACTCCCGAACGTATTGATAAACAACGAACACTTATAGATGGGTCGTCTGTCACCATTCCAATTACTCTATCTTCGTCTATATCAAGTTGAGTTCATATCTTCTCGGATGACCAGGGACTTCGCCTTCACTGTACATTTGATGTACGTTTTGAAATACTATGTAATCGGAAACGCGTTCTGCATTTGGATATCGTCTCTGGTATTCTCTTGCTGCTGCTCGGGCGTTGCCATTTCATAAACCATAAGTGAAATGCATTCGCATGCATGCTGCATGTTCGCGGTGGGAATAAGCCACATAGCTTATTAACATTTTAATTATAAACGTTCGAGTATATATTTATGGAACTACTAATACGAATTGCAAAATGTTTTTCTGTTTATACCACAAATTTTGTTTAATTCGGGCTACTACATTTGCATAAAAAATTGTTATACTTTAGTTTATACTATGTCCATCATTTTGTTTTATTTCTGACAAAGCATCGATATTAGAAATCGAAATTTTGTTAAGTGCATTTTTTAATAAACACGACTTACTTTGTGAGAAAAATTGATAAAAACATTCTGTTATGAATAGCCCGGTGTGTGATACCATTTTAAAATCTACATTAGTATCGCATATTTTTCTGATAATGGGTCAACTGTCTGTAGTACATTGTTTTCTCGCTGGCATCACTTAAACATCAAGAAACAATTTTGAGAAACAAAAACTTTACATAACCAGCGTTTTTATTTGACAGAAGATAATGCAGCTTATAAAAATGATTTTATTGGAAAGATCTTATACTCGTAGATCTTATTAAAAACGAAAGTTAAACAAAAAAACTCTTGGTTTTTCTAAATTAATTTGTTGGTGCCGCACATGCGATTTCACTAAAAGCCACTAAAAGGGGAATAACTTTTGCACCATCAACAATTCGAAAAAACTTTACTTGGCTGTTTATGTTGGAAATGGCCACCCCTATCATCCTGCTTCGTTTGATCGTTCAATTCTGGGACACCCTGTATATCTAGATGGCTCTGCTTCTTCAGCATGTTTTTACATGTAGAAAATTGTTTTTTTCTGCTAATTTTTGCAGGTAAATAAAAAGCATCCTTTATATAAAAATATTCAATATGCGAGAAATAAATAAACATAATAAACATAATATTGTAATGCCATATTTTTTTATAGGAAAATTATTAATTTATTTTTAATTAATTCAAATGCGAAATTTACATTTAAATCTATGGCGTCTGTTTTTATTGTTGCAAAATTTTGTTGGGATGTATTTCTTTTCTTGTCTCTCATGTGCAAAGAGTGAATGTTATATCTCGTTCATTTTGCAGAAGGAAAATATTGGTTGCATGTAAATGAGGTATAAATCGTTTTTCGTTAATAACAAAATTGTAACATCAATGTTTAAAGCACTATTTGGAGGTGGTATTTTAAACAATTTGTTTCCCTCGATATTTATTCCTTACATTGGCATTTTCAAATTTGGAAAAATAATAGAGAAACGCAGCTAACAGGGATTTTTTGTTTCTAATTCCCAGGGAAAACCGGAATAGAAGCACATGTGGTTGTATTTCTAGTACATTGGTTTAGGAGGAGGCAGGATGATCTTGATTACTTGCTTACTAATTTGTAAAAAACCTCTTAGTGTGTCAGCAATCCAATTCTAACAATACCGGTTCAATCTGAATGACCAGAGCTCTTCAGCAACTTGGTCATCGTTGCCGAAAGTGTCACTTGCATGCTCTATGATAAAGAATTGCAGATAACCGAGACCTAAAAGTACGATGAAGTAATAATACCGGTACCAATTATTTTGCCAAGTCATCTTTACATAAACTAAAATTCTCTCCGTGCCTCTGGGAAATCGATACCCGCGTTTGGTTAGCCCTTGAAATACGAAATTGTTTTTAACAAACTCAACGTTTCTATTCTAAATTTGCTAATCTAGTACTTAAGCGGAGGTCAATAGCCACTTTGAACTTCAGTTCAGCGATTTCGTTTTGGAAAATATTGATATACTGTAGTGAAATATTAAGTCAAGAGAGGCCACCAACCACAAGGGTTGATAGTGCTCTGATAGTTTATGGATTCTATCGTAATATATCTTACTATCCATCCAAACAATATTAATCCAAAAGTAATTTCGAAATTTCCATGAATGATCGTCGACGTTTAAACTTAATTTACTTTGGATTTTACGTTTCTTATTATTTATTTGTTTAAAATTACAAAATATTACTTCTATGTGTTTTCATGAGTATTTATAAAAGATTATTAATACATTTATTTATTCCGTAAAATATTTGGTTGTTATTGCAAAACTAATAATCTTACGGATATTGAAGTGTGATAATAGGCATGGAAAGGAAAATTGAGAAACAGGGACATAGGAGGTGCTAGGTGCAGCAACCAAATTTTTAAGGTACACTAAACATCGGAAATGTAGATCGTAAATATTAATGTTTTCTACTTACTTACCTGAAATAAACTACTATTTGCCTATAGATATAATTACAGACACAATTTATAGTTCGCAAAACACTTTTGTTGTATTATTGATAAGACAGAAACGCAAAAATGTTTCGGTCGATTTTTACGAATAAAATATATTGTTTTACATTTTTACGCCTCAAGAACACTTTATAGAGTAATTATAACTATTTTGTACTTCTAATTCTTAAATATTTATTGGATAATAGAACTTTTTTGTGCTTTGACTAGACACGATAAGTTATTTCGTACAACACAAGAAACAAAAAAATAAATAAATAAAAATGCAAAGTAGGGGAATTTTCATTAGCTTGCGCAAATTATTTTTTGACATTTTGCAAATGAATGGGTACGTTTAATAACAAAATTTTGGTTAGTGGTGCGCCCTATTATTAGGCGGTTACACTAGAGTTTACTTAAGACAGTGAGCGAAGTATACATGCATACAATTACTTTGTAAATTTTGAAAAATTACATGTCGTCTTTACTCAATAATCAACAATCATATAAATAATTTATTATTTTGCTTATATTTAAAGAATAATTAATAATAATAATATAAAGTAATAATTACAAAGTTATATCGTTACACAACATTATTTTATATAAATTTTGTTCGAGATTATTATTATTAATAATAAAATTTAATTAAAAATTAAAATCACATATTGTATTTATTTTATGTTATTTGACATTAATTAAAAATTATCATTTATATTCTGATTTGGTCTAATTAATTTTGTTTTATTCAAATTAAGTCGTGTCGCTAGATAAGGTTCTGAACTCGATTTTTTACTTGACAAAAATTGCTCTTCGGTAAAACTACCTACTGACCGACATACTCTAAAAATTATAAATCAAATTGGTAAATATTAGTATGCTATGTAGTAAATTTAATTTAAAATTAAATTGTTTACCGATGGCCAAGCGTTTTATTTAGATTAGTAGCTGCATTCGGAATTGGCTCTGCGTTATTGGTATCAAGCGGTATTACCAAGCAATCCAAATCGACCGATGAATTAGAATTTGAAACTTGCCTATTCCCATCGATCATAGTATTTCGAAATGATATATCTTTTGCTGGACTCGTGAGTAGCTGTAGTAGATTCGGTAGAGTGGCTCGTAAATCCCCACGACTCAGGCCGAGCGAATATTTTAGTTGGGCTATATTTTGATTCAGCAAGTAGACGCCGTAAAGTAAATCCCGTGGTGGTGGCGATTCTTTCGTGTACAATGGAAACGTATTGTTTGGCGGCAATAGTTTTATTTTATCTACTATTTTCGTATGTGATCCCTCGTGCACTATAGGATTTCGTAGGGGAATATCTAAAACTTTCGAAGCAAGTATAACAATATGAGCGGCGTAACCTAGTGCTACGGATAAATCCGAAGCTGATACATGGTCTGTATATGATTCAGCGTCTGGTAAACGCACTCCATTTACCATATAAAAATCTTCCGATTTTTGTATCTGATAAATATTAATTAATTCCTTCAGCACTTGTAACCGTCTCTGTTGCAACGAATATTTTAAGCTCACTAAAGCCTCTTTGGCACTGGTAAACTGCACTTTCTGCTGCAAATAAGCTTCCTTCTCCCGACTCAAATTGCGATAATGCAACATTAACCAGGATTCGGTTTCGATGTTTTTATCTGAAACATCATTCAGCTTTTTATCTAAATGTCGCATTAATATTTTGATTCGATCTCGCTCCTGGGTCAATAATCTACAACGAAATTTTTGTATTTCGATATTACGACGAAGTGATTGCGCCTTCAGTATTACTTCTGGATCGGGTGGTTCATTTTGTTGAAACAATAATCGATTTAAGGTTCGTCCCATTCCAGCTCCTTTATGGCTATTTTTCATATAATAGACAAGCGCCTTGTTTGTGAACAAATCAATATTTAAACAATATGCGCTCTTCATACAAATCTTTTCAATTAACTCTTTCGAATTCTCTAATTTCCGATTGATAAATAACTGTTTTTCCTGCAATTTAAGGAGCTTTTTCACATCGTAGCTCGGACGAATTTCCGACTTCAAAAAATCCTTTAATACATAACGTTTTTTATTATTAATTATTAAACTGCTGCTGGTAATCGCAGGATCACTATTTAATTTAAAAAGTTTCGATGTAAGGATTTCGTTTTCAACAATGCCGCCATTACTTTTGGGCGAATTTGATAGTAACGAATTTTTACTAGAATTTCTACTTAATTTTGATAAATTTTCATCACAGTTCAGATTACTATTATAACTATTTGTAAATTTTTTAACGGCAAATGTTAATTTATTACTAGAATTCGTTGGAGATTTCGACAGCACAGTGGTTGATTCCATCTCGGTTACCGTAAAATAATCCGTTTGCG
Source organism: Nephrotoma guestfalica (assembly GCA_963691935.1). Taxonomy (NCBI): domain Eukaryota; kingdom Metazoa; phylum Arthropoda; class Insecta; order Diptera; family Tipulidae; genus Nephrotoma; species Nephrotoma guestfalica. The sequence goes on along the minus strand of OY829913.1, from coordinate 136,546,663 downwards.
TTATTATATAGTCGGACGAGGTGAAATATCCACCATGCATTTGAAACACCAATGTATTATCGGAAAATTTTACCGAGGTTCGATTTGGTATGTTAATCAGACCCGAGAAGTATACGCCCCACAAAAAAAGCAATCGATCGACCAAAGGAGAATTTGAACTGCCCTTCCGATCATCACTCCTATGCTCCCATACACGTATACATACTGATCTCGTCCCTAATTCATAAATATTTGGTATATTAATTTCGGGCCATACAGCATTATTCGGGGTGTCTGATTTTTCACTGGTGAAGAACGGTGATGACATTGATGTCATATGCATAGTATAGTAAACGCTACACTTATCGTGACACAAAATATTGTGGCCCGAAATTTGAATCAAATTCCGTAAACGTAGCTGTTGTGTGGCCAAGGGACTCCAATCCCGACATCGTGGACGATTAAACATTATCTAAAATCGAGAGAAAAAATTAGATTCGAGTATACAGAGATGTCGAAGTTACATGATACGTTTATCGATTGGCTTTAAATAACACTATGAAACTATTATTTATTTTCCCCCATAGCATTGATAATACAAATTAAACAAAAAAACCATCACAAAAAAGAAAACTCGCTCGACTGAGATAAAAGTGATCGAACACTTGTTTGCTCCTCTATCACAAAAGTACTTACACTTAAAAATTTACACTACTGCTAAACACGATATAAGCGCAATAATAAAAACGGCTATAATAACTACAAAATAATAGTTAATTGCATTTTTGATAAAATTCTGTAACTTAATTTTATTTAGTTGTTGTTAAAATGATGTCGATTTTTTTATTTTTACGTTTTTTAATTGAAAAATAAAATCACAAAACCAGAATTGTCAAAACAACGTCACAGTGACAGTAGAACAATAATTAAACAATAAAAGAACTGTGAACCGTGGTGGACGAGCACAACAAACAAAATTTTGGTGCGAACTCTTTTGAACGATATGCTAACTACTAACTGCATTCTTATCAGAATCTTCCAATTAGATTTGTATCGGAATAGGGTAGTCCATAAATTTAGGACAAATAAAATATGAAAGCGAAGCTCATAATTAAAGTTTAAATTCCGTTGTTGTATTTTTGAACTTAAAGTACCAAAAACTTTATAAGGATAACGCACAATAGGATTAATGTATAAATTTTCATAAATTTAATTGTGAATGATTTCTTAAAAGAAATACGTTTTATTTGCGCATTGTCGAAACATAACTTTTTCTCGTTTTCTTAGACTCCTGACCCATGTTACCCATAATTTGTTTAATTTGATCGTAATACATATCAATAGTCAATCATTTGTTGTCTCTGGTATCATTTGACAGTTGGTCTCATCAGTTTAGGTGGAATATGGAAACTTTTCGAACAGGCAAAAAAAGCATTGCTTGGTAGAGAGAGTACTAACATTTTATAGTTAAATTTCCATATTATACTAGTTGATTTAAGTAATCAAATTGATATACATCTTCATTCGATTTGTGTCTACAGTTTATAAATGTGTCAATCCGTTGTTAACTTTTTGTTTGTAGGAATAATTTAATTTTGAGTAAAAATGCCATCGAAAAAGAGACCTAGTACGGGAAGATCGAAAGACATGAAAGGCACAAAAGCGGTTTAAACATCTGAACAGCATATGGCTTGAAAACGTGCGAATCAGAACTTTTTCTTTAGGAGCTGCTGAAATACCTGAATAGCATGACACACGGATTGAAAACGACCGAAACAGAATTTAGTTTTCAAGAGATGCTGAAACACCTATTAACAGCGTGGGACACGAGTTCAAAACTAGATTGCTTACGATATCTTGAAACTAAATTACTCGCCGTAGAAGAACAAAGGACGGTTACTCAAGAATTTGGAGTGTTGGCAGAAATTAAATACGGAAATGAACGAAACAATTCTTTGAGATTAATGAACATCGTTGTCAAACATTGCTTTTCGCTTAACTTTTCAGAAAAAAACTGGAAATAGTACTGATGAGATTGCCCCATGTTACCAGAAAGGCCGTTATTTAGAAATTATTTTGATTATTTTGATTTAGAAAATATTTTGATTCTCTGTCAGAAAGCAAGCAATTTATGGAATGTAAACGATCATTCCATCAGCTAACATTAAGCCACCTTAAGTCCAAATTGCTTTCGCGTATGCGGATAAATAGTTCATCGGATTGGAATAGTACATCCTGAAGGAAATAAAGCCAGAACCTTTGCCCAGATATATGTGTTTCACCCTGATAATGCAGTCTACCAACTAATGAGCCTTCCAGTGAACAAACAGTGCTCACAAATGACCATGAGAATGCTGATATAGTTAACAACTATCCACTTGCAAAGTTAATAAAAAATTTTCATGAAGTGGAAAAATGAGCCATTTATATACTGTTGAAGCAGATGGCGTTGAGCCAACCAACGTGGTATTAACTCTAATTTGAGATAGACGAAAGGCGGTACAATGGCGGTGCAAAGATGGAGAACCATCGTTTCCTCGGGATATTGTCATGCATCTACATGCTGATCAGCCTGGTCAACCAAAATTTAAAAGGATTGACATTTGCTATCCTGCTACACCATTCTCTTGTGCACTTCTGTCACAATTCCTTTTCTCTACAGTAAAAGATAATTAAATAATTAATACTAAACATTATAACACATAATGTACCCGATTTTATTTTATAAATCTTTAATGGAATATATAATTCGTGACGAAAATTCTGAAAACAAGCAGTTTGGAAAATTTTTAATATTTCCATCTAACTTACAGGGTAGCCAGCCGTCGCAATATGCAACAGCATTACCAGGTTGCTATGGCAACTGCTAGTAAGTATGAACAGTCGGATCTTTTTATCACCATGACCTGCAACCCGAAATGCAAAGAAATCGCGGAAAACCTTGAGTCCTGACAAAATGTAGAACATCGGTCACACTTGGTAGCTACAGTTTTTTGGCTAAAGTTAAATAATTTGGTAGCGGTCATTGTGAAAAATCTCTTTTTGGAACTGTGAAAGCAATTGTTCATGTAATCGTTCATTCAAAACCGAGAAAATCATTGTTAAACATATGATCCATACAACATGTGGCAACTGTAATCCAAGCATTCTTTGCTTAGTGAAAGGAAAATGTTCCGACGGTTTTCAAAAGAATTTAAAGATGCTGCATTGGGAAATGTTAACGGATATCCCAAGTACAAAAGAAAAGAGACAGGCGAAATAGAAGTTTTTCCCGGCCGTCGCATTGAAAACAGTTGGGTAGTTTGCATACAATATATGGTTTGTTTTGTTTAAAATGCTTGGCATGTCAACGTTGTGTACAAAGGACATGCATTCTTTAGTGTATGTGGATTCGCGCTACGTCAGTGCAGCGAAAGCCGCTTGGAATTTTTTTGTTTCTCTCACTTCAAGGAATGGGAAATTTACTTCTTGGTTCAAACTCAACCAAAATAAGCAAGATGCAAACTAGTGGAAATATTGTAAAATCTCCGTTCACTAAGTTGTGAACACAAAAACACTTTGTGAAAGGATAGACAACGTGGTGGGAATAAAGTAATTAGACGGATGTACTAGGTGTGCTTGAAAAGTAACGGGAATTTTTGTTTTTTTGGAAAGAATTTTATTCATTCGTCTACATCAATTTTATCCTCTATTTTGAGTCCCTATTAGATATTATATGCTTATGCCACCGCTTTTTCCACCATTTTTAATCTAACCTGGGGTTGTATAACGATGGCGCTTTTAAGTTTCTCTTTAATTTTCGAAAAGAGAAATAGCACAGGGAGACCATGGGGCCATGTTTGACGCATATGGATGCGAGGACTTTATTACAGTTTCATTTTCGACCATAAATTCATAAACACGCAATGAAGTGTGAGCATAGGTGCATTATCGTGGTGCAAAAGCCATGAATTGTTTCACTACAAATCCGGGCGGTTTTTGGATTGTGATTCGCTATTCGATCATAATCATTTCTTTCAATTTTTCTACGTTTTCCTGGGTTTTTGATATGCTGAGGCGTTCAGTGTGCTCGTCATATTAAACGTCTTCACGGCCTTCTTGGAAACACTTGTACCACTCGTAAACAGTTGTTTTACTCATAGCAGACTCACCAAAAGCAATATTTAATATTTCTAAAACTTTGCTACATTTTATTTCCTTCTTACAGAAACATTAAATACAAATTCTATGATCCATTTTTTATACAAATAAATAATCGCCGATCTTGCCAAACACATGTACCCTTTTTGACAAAGCTGCCAATACACTAACCATCCAATATAGTTAACACTGTACAGACACTTGTCAGGCATCTTTACTAAAAGACTAGACATGCCAAGCGTCGACGGCGAGCGGCGAATTTAAACATGCATTAATTTATTTATGTTGTATCGAAACGATAGTATAAACAATCATTGGGGATACAAAAAACTTTTGAGGGAATTACAAAAGATTGCGTAACTAATATTAAATTGAATAGGGCCATCTTGTCATTTCGTTGAAGTGTAAACAGCATATTTTTTGTGCTCTAACCATGTTAACCTTTGTGCCAACAAAACACAATTTGCGGGAAGCGCTGCTTTTTTATTTTTATTTGAAGAAAATTGCAGCTGATGGACAACGATTCCTGTGTGATTCCCGCTCCATCAATAAAAATATGTGAGTACTAGTTCCGCTATTTTAAAACTGGCGATTTTGACATACCAGGGACAAAGAACGCGAAGGGAAACCAGTATCGTTTGAAGACGCTGAGTTGTAGGCGCTATTGGACCAATAATCATGCCAAACTCAAGAGGAGCTCTCTGAAATTGTGGGAATGACTCAAGAAGCGATTCAAGACCATGGGTATGGTGAAAAAACAAGGAAGTTGGATTCCGTATGAACTCAAGCCAAGAGACGTCAAATGCCATTTTCCACTTGCGAACAACTGCTTCAAGGGCAAAATCGGCATGGTTTTCTTGCATCGAATCATAACGGGGGGCGAAAAGTGGATCCACTACGATAATCCAAAGCGCAGAAAATCGTGGCGTAAGCCCGGTAATGCATCAACTTCAACCGTCAAACCGAATATTGATGGCAAGAAGATAATGCTGTGCATGGTGGGCTCAGTTCGGAGTGGTCTACAATGAGTCTAACGAAACGATCATTGGAGAACGTTATCAACAACAATTAATGTAATTAAGCCGAGTATTGAAGAACGCCCACAATATGCCAAAAGACATGACAAAGTGACCTTTCAGCACGACAACTCTCGGTCACATGTTGCAAGAGTCGTCAAGGAAGCTTTGGAGGCGCTCCAATGGGATGGAGTATGCACTCATATTATTTACCAATAATAAAACAAAAGTCCAAAATTCTCATAATTATCCAAAACAAAACATGGCCGAGCAGTTTTTGGTGTGAACAGATATACGCATTGAGTTATATGGAACATTTGGAATTTGACGCGCCACACTTGGTGTGTCTAGTCCTTAATACAAAAATACGCAAAAATCGCACGAATCGGACTACTACAACACGCGAAATTATAAAATCCGCGTTACTTTTTTAACACACCTCGTATACTGTTAGCACAGACAATCAAAGGAGATTTTTCATTTGAACAAAAAAGTAGAAACAAATGTATTTCTGATAACTGCAACGTCATCGTTGTTTCTGTGTATACGCAGTGCACCTAGAATACTACAGGCCACACTGCTTTCTATGTTATCAAATTTATGTCTACAGTTTATTCTTTGAACTATAGACGGCAGTCATGTTCATAAAAAGTACAAACGAAAATAAACAAAAAAAAAAGAAAATAATTATACGAGTGCTAAAAGTAAGATTACGTCTTCCCTTAAATTACAAGAAATGTGTACACATTTTGTACGAGTTTACACATTTAACACAATTTAAAATGCTTAATTTTATAATAATATTATGAATTAATTCTTACCAATAGCATTTTATTAAATTTTAAAATATATTATTAAAATATTTTCTTGTTGTTTGTTTACAATTTTTTTGTATCAATATGACAGCTTAAACACAAGAAAATCAAAACAATCTTTATAATTTTAGTGCTGCCTACAATAGTCAAACAAGGAACTGACGACATAAATTGACGTCATATAGCAAAATATTTAAAGCAGTGTGGCCTGTAGAATTTTAGGTGCCCTGGTATACGCAAAAAAAAATATTTTTGATTGTGTTCGACTATTTACAGAAAATGTATACGCAGTTTAAATTTTTACATTTACAAAGGATGAAATATCTCCTTTAGGTTGTCTCTGCTGTTAGTGTCAACGATTCGGAAAGATTTTATCTTACACTTGCTTCACATGAAACGGGAGAAAAATCATTTGAACACGTTAGAACGATTGCAGTTAGCGGAGCGATCAAATGTTGTAAAAAGTACCAGGCAGTACCAAGCCAGTTTTGGACATATAAATATTTCTGCCTTTTGACATTTTGTTGCTTTGAAATCAGTTTACAAACAAAACAACAAAAGCAAGTTGCGACATTTTATTGCTCAATTTTACTATGAAAAGTTCGACTAATTTCCCTTATTGTATTTATATACTCGTAAAACAAAAGTATCGTCCAGCTTTGCTAATTTCCTTTACAGTTGCTATGCCTGTCGAATATTATCCATAGGAAATGTTGGTCGACATCGACATTGGCCGGGGCAAAACCTTTACCAACGATTGGTAATTTGTACAAATTTTGGCCCAAATATATTCATTCAGGTGGAACGACTTATTACGTCGTAAATAGAACTCGTAGCAATCCATATATGTATTGTTATCTAATGGGTTATTACACTGTTCAGTCACTAATCACTAAGTTTGGTATGCAAGCAAATAAAATGCGTTTGTTGAATAACAATTTTAAATCGATTTCGTATTTTTGTTTATTGTGGGCTGTGGCTAACTTAATTATTATAAATAATTTAAGTGAAATATAAAGCAATCAGCAATATAACCAAAAAGGTTCTAGATGCATGATATGTGCTGAAAACTTAACGCTTAATACATTGTCATAAGATCACAAACAATTATCTTCGCTAACGTTACGTAATGAATTGTTACTATACCAGCAAAATTTAAAACGAGAAATCTTTGTAGGCTTATGTTATTCAGCTCTGTGGCTGTACTAAGAAGACGAATGCCAATATAATCCAGAATCTGAAGATGGAATTTTGTTGTGAAAAATTATAGAAATATTCGATGGAACGTATACAACGCATTAATCAACATCATAACTGTGTGATATTTGTGTCTTATGTTGGACAACATACGGCTTTTAGGCGACTAAGAAAGAAACTATGTATTATACTTAGACCTTTTATCGATATACTAAATCACTAAATTTGATAATATGCGGCTGTCTTTTACTTTTATATTTTAAGTTGTATTAATTGTACTAGAATCTTTTAATCAAGGCCACGAAAATGTCCTATGTTATAGTGAAATCTAAACAGAACTACGGACGTTTGATGTGTAGCCAACTGGTCCGACAATATTAAGTTGATGTGTTAGATGGGAAATCCATTATATTTATCAAATTGGACTATGTGTAGGAATGTTGAACGATATTTTATCATTCATGTGAAAAATTGCGTATACTCGTACAAAACAAATAAAATGGAAAAGAAAACTGAAGAGTGTAGACAACGTCTAATTTGGGTGAACCGCCAGTTGGTCGATTAGTGAAGTAGTGGAGGCGATGAAGCGGAAATTCTGATTATAGTCATTAGCAGATGGTACTACATGTCACGGTGCGTTATCTTATTTATCATCATAAAACCAATATCAAACAGCGTCTGTTCTCCAGGTTAGAGGCGGCAGTTGGACACGGAATGTGCTAAACTTTCTAAAAACTGGAGACCTTCAGAATCTTTCTAATCAGGCTTAAATTTACGCACTAAACGTGCTTGTACTACAAAGAGGTGCCCTTTATTCGACCTATTGCTCCACCAGTCGTCCTATTATGGTAATTCCGGCTGAATAGGGAATTGGGGAGAGAATTTACATATAAATTCTATTTAAACTATTTTTTCTGGCAGAATAACCCCTTCGAAATAATATCTGGCATCCGCGAGGAAGATCCACTCGCATTTGTGCTGTTTAATGGCGCTGGAGTACGTTATAAGGAAAAACTGCATTGAAACTTTGCGTTTTTGCGTTGCATATTCAATATAAGTTAGGCCAAATTCTTGGATATGAAGATGATATCATGCTTCTTGGCTAAGACCAAATATATCAAAACAGTTTAATACCGCGAAACGTCTTGGTTTGAAAATCAACAGCAACAAATCAAAATTGTTATCAACAGCTAGTAGCACTCCTGTACGGCAAATCTCGGAGCAAACGACTACAACTTTCACAACGTGGACACGACTATAACTTTCACAACATCTACGAATGATATGCAGATATAAAAAGCGGCATCGCAGCCGAACATCAACTCTACTATGCATTATAAAGGTTGATGCGATCAAAGCATCTTTCGTAGTCGTGTAAACTCGTACTTTACACATCCCTTAAAAAACTTACATACGTTTGAAAGTGAGAGTTGAACCATGACACCAACGACTGTAGATTACTATCTACATTTGAAAGAGAAGTCATCCATATATTGAATTCAAATGATTCACGAAACTAAACATCTCCTTTGAGACTACAATATTGCAGGGGAATACCATAGACTATGTCGGTGTGACGACGAACAAAATCGATGATTCGAGACATCGAAAGAACTTCGATGAGCAATCGATTCTTTCTTGCGACAATTAAACATATTTATGTTTGATAATGTCACCAAACAATATCTTGAAGAACCGACCACCGAACCGATTGATAGGAATATTCTGTCCCAATTGTGTGAACACACCAACACATTTATTACTCCAAACAGACATACTTTTTGTTCATTAGGCATGGAAATTATGTTGGATCATCGGACTTACAAATCGTTAAACAATATCTATCTTACGGATACCTAGATGTGATGATTCAACTTGGATTATAAACAATCATAAACTGGGTAGTGATCATGTTATATGTGTTACAAAAGAAGGACTTGCTAACCAAGATACAAACCAATTGCCATACATTGACAGGTTACATCATGCCAATATGCATTTTTCTGATGCAAGCGACTTCATAACAACTACTTTTGCTCTAAAGGAGCGCTACTCTAACATCAGTAGAATGGACACCGTAGTAACTTCAGCCAACGCATTCGACCTAACTTTTAACACAGCAGGTAAACATTTTATCTCCCAACTTAAAATTCCAGACACTAGGAAAGTCATGACGATTCATTAAGCTCAAGGATTAACTTCACCAAGTGTGATTTGTATATAAGAATCAACTCTCAGTCAAAAGAGCTGTTCGATAGTGTGCCGCATGTCATAGTTCCAATATCAAGACACAAACACTCATTTAGATATTTTTCACCAGTGGCTAATAATAGACTATACTACTGCTCAAATGGTAAAACAAACCAAAAAATCAAAGAAAGGCGATTTATGAGAAATGTGCAATTTACTATCAATATATCACAGGTTTATATCTTCATCCTAAAATCAAATTATCTTATTTATGTAATTTGTGAAGCATCATTAAAACCCTAGTATACGGAATAGCGATTTTTTTGGACGTAATTACAATGTTTACAGATGCGATCTCTCGAAATTAGCTGAAATAAATCGGGTGGTGACGTTTACTGATAGCAGTAAATTCTAAACTCTGGAAAGCTCCAGTAACCTTAGCCCCGTCTAGAGTCGAACAAATTGGCGTAAAATAAATTTCAACCAAACAAATTTAGAAATGTACGCAGCATGGTCATTATGTTTTAATACAACAATCTCATCAGATTTAGTTCTTGTGCTTTGCGATTTTAATCTTCCTAATATAATCTGGAATTTTGGGGACTAAATTGTACTTGGTACAATTTACTTGTACTCGTACATGGTAAAATACCATGCAATATAACAACAGATGCGGAATCTTTATTTGTGGATGCCATGCTTGGTTATAATTTAAACACAAATAAACTCCATTGCTATAATCTTGAGATTTTTGGATCTTGTCTTCAGCAACGAAATTGACACTTTTAAAATTTCTGAAATGATAGCAATCACAAATCTTTAAATATTGCGTTTGGATCGTATAAACCGTGTACAGCCCCACACGGTTAACAAAGTTACCTAGAAATAAATGAAAATGTTGATAAATTTTTACGAAAATAAAATGATAAATTTAATGTGTGTAAAACACAAAGTGCTCACTCTCAGTGGTTCGATAATAGACTAGTTAACTTAAAAAATCGGAAGTCGTATGCCAAAATGTTGAAAACCGGGTTAGAAACCGGCAAAATTACGGAGTCAATCCAAAGCAATTTTATAAAAACTTTAGAAATAAACGCGAGGTTGAAGGGTACCCTGCAAATATGACCTACAAGAATACCAGCTCCTCAAACGCAAAAGATATAGCTGACATGTTCGAGTCGTTTTGTCAATAGTCACAGTCTATAGACCAGGCTATAGTGAACTATACGAACAATCCAGCAAATAACAATGTATCAATAACTCCTCCTGTTATTTTTGAGTATAACATTTTATCGGCTTTGAAGAAGTTTGGAGATGGTTGTGGTCCTGATAATATAGCATCATCTATACTGAAGGAGTATTCCTTAAGCACTGGCTTGTTTTCCGAAAAATTGAAAGTTTCAAAAATTACACCGGGTAAAAGAGAAGAGATGACATCCTACAGAAGAATATCAACTTCAAGTATATCAAGAAAGAATATCAAGTTTAAATCCACAATAGGACGTCATATATCAGTAAACCAGCATGGATTTATCCCTAGGCGATCCTCATCGATTAATCTGGTTGAATTCACCAGTAAAATAATTAACGAAATGGAAAAACACCATCAACTTGATGTATCGTACACGGATTCCAGTAAAGCATTTGATTCTTCCTGTCATCATCCGTCGTTGAAGTCATATCTAACAAACCAGTTTTTACACTTACATCTGGTGCTCACCAAAGATCAGGATCACTCATCAGGCTCTGGATTTTTATTGTTTTCATACATTGAATTACCAAAACAATCAAAATCTCAAGCGTGCTCATATTCAAGAATCTTCAAGAAGACATACGAGTAGATAGATTAAGGGAGTGGTGTGATCGAAACTCACTATACTTAAATATTAAGAAATGCAAAATCATGTCTTTCATCGTAAAAGGAATAGTTGCAAGCGCTAGTTGCAATAGGCATATTGAAAATTGTACTGCGAAGGCGAATGCCATATTTGAATTTGTTAAACGATGGACTGCTGAATTTAAAGATATTCAAACCTTATTTTCACTGTGTTTCGCTTACGTTCGATCTCAACTGGAATACGCTGTAAAGTTCTACAGAATTTAAAGCACTCAAAAAAGTATCTGATTTTTTGTTAAAGAAAGTGACTGGGATTATGACCAAAATTTACCATTCCATGCAAATGTCGCTCAGTTACCCCTTTAATCAACAAGATGTGCGGATTACAAAAAATTGGGCAGCACTAAAACACCATTCCACAAACTACGGAGAAAACAATCCCATTATTAGAGTTGTCAAAATCATTCAACATCATTAATGACCTATTTGACTTTAATTTATTAAAGGACAACTTCACAAAAATCCCAAGGTATTATTTTTTAAATGGTAACAAAAATTTTGAAGGTGGCGTGCGTTTGGAGAGGTTCTTATGTCTTCGGGATTTTGTTTGAAACTAAGTCCATTTTAAGGTCTCTATCAAAGTCTTACTTTCTGATGTACCAGAGTGCCCCAACCATATTCCTTGACACTTTATTCTGAAATCTTTGGTGACATCTATGTTGTTCTGTTTGATACATAACCAAAGTGCGCTTTCGTACATCCAGATCGACTTCAATATTTGCTAATAAAGTAAAAGCTTGTTCCTTCAATGTTCAGTGCGAATTTATACATTTTTTCCGATGAAAAATTTTTGGCCGAACTCTATTGATTTATTTCGAATCGGAAATTTGTTAACAAAATGACCTGCTTCGATTGAGTTTTTGGGTGTCACAAAACATTTTTCTGTGCAGTAGTTCATCGTTTTTCTTTTTGACGTGGTTTTATCCATCGAAGCTTCTTAGCATCTAGGGTCAACTTAGCTGTGTTCGCATACGGTATTATTTTTTGATTTATGATTATGTTAAGCAGAATATATCCGAAACGTTCGTAAAGTTGGTATGAACTACTTTAGTTTCGATTACTAAGGAATTAACATTTTTTGTTTCATTTATTTATTTGAGTAACACTGATTATATACACTGCCATGTGGTTGGTACTCCTGTGGCCCTATTCTGGCTTTCCCTGGGAATAGGGAATTGGGAAAAATATTTTCATAGCATTTTTGTTTCAATTGTATATTTCTGGCCTACCGATGGAATCAGTTTGGTGAAAATATTTACTGAACAAAGTTAATTGGGAAATTATTTTTCCCAATATAATTTTTATGGAACAAAAGTTTCCCATTAAACTTTGTTTTCTAAAATATTTACACCAAACTAATTCCATCAGCAGGCCAGAAATATACATTTCAAACTAAAATTGATATGAAAATACTTTTCAAAATTCCCTACTCCCAGAGAAAACCAGAATACTGGCTGATGATTCTAATATTCTAGCAAATTGTATTGGAGTTCTTAACTTAAGATTAAACCCCTTATGCTAAACCTTGTCACAAATCTGTGTAAGGTTTAGAAATACCGTTGAGACAAGTTTTTCATCTCTAAGGATTTCTCTTGTAATATTGGTTTTCTTGTGCACGTCGATTTTGTACGAAAAATGACAAGCGCGAGGTGATCCAACCGAAAAAATATAGTATTGGGAATTGCGTTTGATTAGTATGCATCAGCGCATGCGCGTAATCTTATTGTGATATTTTTGAATAATTTTCACATTTCTGAATTAAATTGATATGATTGGTAATATGTTATGATAACTAAAACAAAAATACATATAAAATTATGTTAAAACATAAATTCTAACAACACCAAAAATACTTCAATCCACTGTGCAACAAGCCAATAGAAGAGGTGAGTGGATGTCGGCGTAATAAAAGTTCAACATTTCAATCGGATCCATTTACGTTGGTGCCTACCATCGTAAAAACGACAAATAGGCGGCAAAGCCCGCGGGTTATATGAAAAAAAAGTTGATTTTTTCGAAAATTTAAAGGTGCGGGTTATACATACAAATATTTTTGCGATTGGAAAAGTAGAGTAAACACTACATCTATCGGAAATTCTGAATATAGTATAAATAAATAAGTTTATATTTGCGGGTTATACGAGTTCGGGTTGGGTTATACGTGAACATATTTTTTTTATAATAAAGAGATTATCTTTTTGTACTGCGGGTTATACGCCAGGTGCGGATTATACCCAGCAAATTAGGTAGTATATTAATACACCGTAAAAGCACACAAAATTTTTGCTCAGATCGCCAAAATCAATTTATTGTTAAGTGTTGGTTACGAAAGTAAAATGGGATTAGTTTTTTCCTCTCAATTATCCTATTAAGTCTTTTTAGCAATATCTTTGACTTAATTGGTGGCAACAAAATTGGTCCGTAAGGCGTTATTATCTGTCGTGGTTTGCTGTGCTTCGGAATTAGAATTACTTCAGCAATTTTCCACATACTGGGTACGAATTTGATTCTTAGGGACGAATTTACAAGATGGATGGGCTTTACTAAATATTAAAAATATATTATATATTAAAAAAATATATATTAAAAAACCTATACATAATACGCAACTCTATTTTTGTAAGAAACAAATTCGTTTCATTTATTTGGCCTTGACTTGAAATGTGTGGTGAAATATATAGTGGCTTAAAGTAAATTTGCAAAACAAAAAATTAATAATTCAACAAAAGTGTGTGTATGCGGGTCTGCACCTACTCGTGTATATAGATACTATGTAATATATGATAATGGGACCAATTCTCCTGACATACAATTACTCTTGTTATTTTATTTCTCCGCTTCCTATTTATTAAACAAATAAAAATGACATAACATACAATTTTGTAAAGCGAGAGCGGACACTTCATCGCATTTTAAAGTAAACTTTAATTACGTAGCGGGCCATCCGCATCAGCCTAAATTTGGTTTTGTCGTTGGCTTAGTGAAGTTGTTTTAACAATCAATCACATGTACAAACTAAATTATTATATTGTAAAAAAACGCAATAAATTTAATATTATTATTCAGATTTTGTGTATTTTAAAATAAAACAATTTTTTTAACACAATATTAAGATATCTATTCAACAATATAGCTTAGAGTTTAAACCTTTCCACAAACAAATCTACAATTATTTTTAATTTTTTGTTGTTTTTTTATTTTTTTTATAGTTAATATATAATATTTATATATAATATATAATTTTATTTTTTTGATTTTTAATTTTTTTGCGATTTTTTGGATGTATAAAAATTAAAAATTATAAAAATATTTGTTTTCATTATTTTTATTATTTTATTAACATCTATGTATGTATTTTGTTTGTTTTTAATTTAATTGTTTTTATGATTGTATATAAAATGTTGAAATAATCATACACAAGGTGTTGCCAAACTAAAGCCATACACTTCGAAAGGTCATTGGACTGCAAGAATCTAAGCGCTGCAGCCTTCTGGCATTTATCACGATTCCACTGATTTCGAGAAAAACTGAAAGAAACGCATGTTGTATTTACACCCTATAAAAACGTACGGATTAAAATGTACGGATTAAGATTTCGCGAATACAAAACCGAACGAAAATTCGTCATAAAGGTACATATGTTGGAGCATAATTTATTGATGCCCAATCACCATTCGAATTTGTTTTCTTTAAATTTGGGACTGTCTGCGTATATAGTTTTTTATAATTTTTAATTTTTATAAATTATTAATTTTATTGTTTTTTTTTAAATTTTATATTTTATTTTTTTTATAATTAAATTAAATATATAACTATTTTTATATTATTTTATACATTTACATTTTTCTTTCATCTTGTATATATTACTAAAAAATACAAATTGTGTTGATCCTTTTTTATATTTTATTTTATTTTTCCTAAATTAAATTTTTATTGTAAATTATTTTCTAGATATATTTATATACTTTTATTTATAGCGATGAATATTTTTTTAATAATTATTAATATTAAAAATAAATAAATATATGCATATATGTATTACATAGCATATATGTTATATATATATAAATATAAATAAGTTCTCTGGCTACCCCACCTATCCAAAAATATAAAAAACCGTTATCATTTGAAATAGATGGTCAAGTTAAGAAAGCTTGCCTATCTTCAAAAGCAGCTTGACGATTTTGGAAATAAATGTAGTGATTCATTGTAATAAGTTTATAAGCTGTCTTACTTTGGTAATTGTACAACAACAATTCCATACAATTTCAATCCGGAATGAAAAATTTCATTCCGCCTAAAAGTAGGTTTAGGGACAATTATATTCTTCTTGTAGTTCAAATGTTCATCTCCAGACTAAATACATATGTATATAAAATAATTTTTATTCTTGTCTACTTCAGACTTGTTACAATTATTCTTGTCTTACTTTGAGCACAAAATTTCATTCTTGAAGGATTGAATTGTACCAAAGTAAGACGACTATTGTTACTAAAGGCTACCCGACGAATAAAAATAGATACGTTGTCACCTTTCACAACAATTTCAAATACGTTTTTCTTCAAATTTTTAACAGAGTGGGTTGACCGTTTTGACAGAATGACAAAGTCCAAAAAAGCTATGCAACGGGTGTTTTTTTAATCATAATAATTTTTAATCAATTTAGATTTCCCTTTTTTATAGAAATTATTTATACATATTTATATATATTATAAAATGTGTATGTATATATGTATATACATATTCTTTTTTATTTCTTAAATATTTAATATTAGAATAGAATTTATTTTTTATTTATTTAAATAAAAATCATCATCAGATAATAATTTTATTGTGTCATCATCGGTGAAAATTTTCTCTTTTATATAAAATATGTTTTAATTCTTAGAAACTAAATTATAAAGATAATAAATTTTCAATAATTATTTATAGTATAATAGATTATGTTCTATATATAATTGTATAACTAATAATAAAACTAAAGTTGATGTTCTCTTTTTAATAGTAATATTAATAATAATAATATTTAAATAATTACATTACGTTTGTCTACATTAATTAAAAAAAAAATGTGAATAAACGAAATTATTAAGACAGGAGGTACAGAATTAAAACTGCTTATTTAAACTCATTTGGAATTTTTGTATTCGATTTGACGAGAGATTACAATTTAGTCCTCCTGCACGTGGGTGTGTGTATCATAATTAAATTAAACACCACGAGATCAATTCTTCTAGTACGTCGTCGTAGTCGTATGTAGCAGTTTCTAAATAATATGTTACGAATTTATTGTATATTAAATATTCCCAAATCACAGTTTTCTATTTTTTCATGATTACGTTAAAAAAACAAAAATGTTCCCGGCCTAACACAAACAGTTTCATAATAAAAATAAAATATACATAATTATATAAAAAAAATCCTCATGGCATTAATTTAAAACGATGAAAATTTTACTTTTAAAGCCAAAATTAATTAATATTTACACAATACACAAATTATCATTAAATTTAAATGAAAAACTAAACCAAATCCTATATATTCACACAAATTTCCGTTTCAATTTTTTCATATTTTTAAATTAAATTACATAGGAGAATAAAATTAATTGTCAAAGTTTAATTATTGGCGGGATTTTATACACATTTATTGTTGCATGTAGAGTTAATTTTTTAATTAATTAGATCCAAACAAAATAAAAATTTAAAACTTTTTTAAGTCAGTCAAGTTAGTAAAAATAATAGTAATAAAATTATACAAATAAATTAATTAAATTCAGAAATTATTGAAATATTTTTTTGTTTTGTTTAGTTTCCTATTGAAATGAAAATTTGATCATTAGATTTCCACTGTTCTAAATAATATGTACACAACACTGCATATTTGTAAGAGTTTCACTTTTAATTACTATTTTATAGACTTAAACTGGTATTTTAAATAAATAATAAACTAAAATATTTAATTAATTAAAAAAGAAAATTACATTTAATTTATTATAATTACTGTTATATTATTTAATTTTTTAAAGTGATTTATAATTTTATTTAAAAAAATATTTTTTTTTTACTTTTATTGTTTTTTTTTGTTATTAAATACGAATAATAAGACACTTTTTCTTCATTTTTACAAATGTTTTCTAGTTCTTTGTTCATTTTATTTTAAACTTTTCCACATACAGTTTTTTAATTTTCATATTTTAAAATAGTGGAATTGCTAACACAGATACACCAATATCACTTTCATCGGATGAGTCGTATTCATCCAAGCTAAAGTCGCTTAATTGATTATCAATTGTTGAGGTTTGCTGATGCTGCGCTTCAACCATTGTTGTCGTATTGTTGTTAGTTGAAGCGCAATCTTTTGGTCACTTGCCATCACGCGAACCACGTCTTCGACGCCCTTCAGCTGAGGCATCTAAACCTAAGAAAACGAAATTGAAGAAAATTATAAATATGTATTACATTTTAATCCCAAATTGAGCTAGTTAAAAATTGTTATTAGAGAATTGTCAGAACTCTAGGTATAAACTGGTTTGGTATTCTGTTCGCGCATAACTTTAAATCAACAGAAGTTGTCAACTGGTATCCTGTTATTTTACTAGGCAGTTTCATGACTAATATACATAATATTGAAATAAATCGTATTAAACTTATTTAAACTATCAAACATCTATCTTATTTAGTCTAACACCGTTACACGTCTTCAAAAAAAAGTTTTGAATTTTTTCGGAGTTCATTTTTCTTCTAAAATTAATGATTTTTCTTCTTTTTTTATTATTAGATATATACTTTTTCCGAATTTTAGAACAACAAAATTGGCACACATTAATATCTCGAATCACGGAAAGCCAACATGTTAGCTCTAATGAAGTCAAATATCTAAGAACATTCATGAAAACAAATTTGACTTCAACTGTTGAACTGTTTGACTTCAATAGTAAAAATCATTCAAATTATGATGTTTAAAATTTACTTCCTAATGAGCTCCTCCTTAATTAGTTTATACAACAGATTCAGACGCAATTAGTTGCTTCGAGATTTAGTTGGCGACTTTGGTGGCCAATACAAATTTTACTGAGACACAATCGGAACGTAGCACAGATTGTTAGATTCCACATTTGAGTGTACAAATTTTACAGTCTATATTCTGGATCCATGTCTACCGTTTGCTCAATCGATAAAAGCACAATATGTAGAAGCTGGAATTGGAATTTTTGATGAACATAAAAATATATGTTAAAGCATCTCTGAAATATAGACAGAAACTAACAGAGCTGTCAAACGACGCTCACAGATAATTTCATGGAATAACATTTTCCAAGGAATAGAGAATTGGGAAGTTCTCTAGCATGACAATATTCGATACAAATAAAATAGAAAATTGTTGTGTAAGTGTATTGTATAACCCATTTAAATTGCATAACCCACGCATTTTTTGATGAAAATTTTTCCTGTTTCGTTACTGTTCAGAAACCTTATCAATATATTTAAAAAAAGAATTCACTTACAATAAAGCCGCAAAGTCTAACAGAAGACACTTTTAGGAAAGGGAATTAAAAAGTTGGGAATTAATGCAATTTGGAATTACAGCACAATTTTCTCCACAATTCTCCGAGAAACAAAATAAGAGCCACGTTTAAATAAATATCAAAAAATTAGAATTAGACTGCAAACAAAATAGTATTTTCCTGAGGGAAAAGTTTGAAAGGCCGTAACCAATTCAAAATAAATCTATCTACAAGAAACATTTGAACTACGTTTTTAAAACTTTTATGGTTTTGAACACGAATATATTACAGAGGCATTTCCAATTTCTATACAACCTAAGAGCATATACTTTAAATTAAAAGCCTCTGTTGTGAGTTCAAGAAAGAAATTTAACAAAATCATTTTATAACGACGTAATGGAACACGAAACCAGCACATTAAAAAATTGTAGTTAATAATAATAGGAATCTCAAAACAAAATTCTTACCTGCACTACGAGTTTTTCGCCGAGCCTCTGTTGTCTGCTCCGAACTCAATGTGCTCGTTATGTTACCACTCCCAGTACCAGTTTTGGTTTGTAGAAATGGGTGACTAACTGTTTTTAAATCTCCACCACCACCGGCACCAATAATATTCGGCGATGTGGGCACACTTGTGCCCGTTGTTGCTATA
Organism: Nephrotoma guestfalica; assembly: GCA_963691935.1. Classification (NCBI taxonomy): domain Eukaryota; kingdom Metazoa; phylum Arthropoda; class Insecta; order Diptera; family Tipulidae; genus Nephrotoma; species Nephrotoma guestfalica. The sequence goes on along the minus strand of OY829913.1, from coordinate 136,527,270 downwards.
TTAGGCACAACTGCATTGACCTGTTTTTGCCCACCCTTAGCATAATTTATATTTGTCATACGTACACTTCGCCTAGTGCTGATTTTATCATCACAACTTTGAATTTTTACGGATAGATTACGAATTGTTGGCGTCGTTGGCGAAGTAACGATAACAGGTGGGGTTGTTGCAGTCCCCACGGTGTTTGTTGCTGTTGATGTTATTAATGACGTAACCAAAGTTGTTGTAATATTTGGTAAGGTCATGGGCGATAGAACTGTTTTATGACCTTTTGTTATTTTATCCGTATCGCTTGACAATGGCAGAACTGTTGTCGCTTCAGCTGTATTATGTGATATTGACGTGGGTCCAGGTGGTTTCGTAATTTTTTTCGATTTATTGTTTGCCATCTCGCTTAAAGGTTCATCACTATCCGACGAATCTTCACCCTTTTTTAGCTGCTGCGGTGGTTCTGTAGAGGCTGATGCTGAAGTAATCGACGTTGAAGTTGTTGCTGTATTGGTTACGTTTATCGGTTGTGATTTAATGCTACAATTACTTGTATGCTTAGTAGTTGACTGTTCAGAAGACGCCGATGGTGCTTTCTTATTCTGCATATGTATGTGGGGCGATTTTTCTAAACTATTAACATTGGACACTGATAGGGCTGATGACGAGGTTATACTTGTGATTGTGGTTGTTGATGTCGTGCTCGATGCCACTGACTTTCGTATTTTTTTTGATCGACCCGGTGTGTCATCGCTAACACAGGACTGTGTTGAAGATTCAGATTCTTGTCTTTTCCTTTTTCCGGGTTTCGAAATTTTCGGGCTCAGGCGATCAATAGCTGCTTGTGATAATTTTAGCCCTGCCTTATTAAGACAACTAGCCGGCGAATCGATGGATGGACTTTGTTTTGACGGATCAAGAGGACTTTCCAATTTACTACTCGCTCGTGTCCTAACACGCGGTAAATTTTGTTCCTCGTGTGATGGTATTTCAATCGATAATTGTTGTAACATTTGCTTACTATCCTTAACTTCTTTTACATCGCTGGTCACGTTAAACGTTTGACTTAGAATATTACTTGCCGATGTTGAAAATGTATCATGCTCCTGTTTTATATTATCCTTTATATCCCCCAGTTTATTCGCCACATTATTCTCTAAATTTAATTCTAGTTTTGTATTGCCACATTCATCATCGTCAAAATTTATCTTAATATCTTTATTCTCAATTTCATCATTATTCGGAGTCATCATTAATTCATTCAACAATGTATCATTACTTTTAGTAATTATGGATTCATTTGATGTGTGTTGTTCATTCGATGACGTTACAATTGTTGAATGATCCCCATTTAAATTTTGCGTAGGTACTATTCCTTCCATATCCGCGAGAGCCGCTTCTAAATCAATGCTACTAAAATCCTCCATCATTTTGCCCGTATTTTTTGTATTGCCACTACTATTATCGTTTAAATTATTTGGACTATGCTTATTATCGTCTTGTGGTGATTGAGTTAGCTGGTTAGGAGATTTTTCTGATAATGCATCCATACTTTCGATCCCACTATCCTCACCTTGTGCCTGCGAATTAGGCGATCCTCGCTGTTGCACCACCGGCATTGCATTGTTCTGTTCCGGTGCATTATTGCATCGATTCGGATTTGGTTGCTGTTGTTGATGCAGAGACTTTTCTGGTGGTCGACTGCTATGATTTATTTCAATTTTTTTACTAAGATCTGTATTTATTTCTTTATTATAATTTGTACTATTATTTATTTTATTATTATAATTATCATTTGCCGTTGATTGCTGTGCTTGAGTCTGATTTTGTTGTTGTGATGACTGAGAATATGATGTGTTGCAATTTGTGGTCGAGCAAGTAGTCGCAGTTGCAGCTGCTGACGTTACCGACGTAGGTGAAGTGCTCGCTATTGAAGTATTTTCCAGAAGCTTCTGTTTAAATTTTTCCTCATTTATTACATCAATATTTGTTTGCGGTAATAAAATCGGTTTGATTAAATTTTTAATTATGGGTTTCCCCGTTTTTATAATCGTAGTTTTATTTATTTTATTATTAAACATTAATGAATTGCTCCCCATCCCTTTTTGATTTTTCGTTTGAATCAATGACGAATGCTGTGGTATGGTACCAACATTTGTCGACCCGATGGGTCCTTTTATATGAATATAATCGTCATTGTTTTCGGACGCATTCGTTATGCTCAAATTACTATTTGACATGGATGTTGCGGAGGATGATCCCGTTGTTATTGACCCTAGGGAAATCAAACTATTTGATAATTTGCGTTTCTTCTCAGGACAGTTTATTATTCCGTTCGGATTTTCACGGCATGTTGTTGAATTCAATATCGTCTGTTGTTGTTGTGATGTGGAAGGCGATATCGATTTTATCATTGAATCATGGCCATCTTTTTCACCATGAAAACTACTAGTATTACTATCACTTTTATTTTGTATTTTTTCAATAATTAAACTTGGACGATTTTGAAGCAGTGATGCATTACTTTCATCAAAATAATCCATACTGTTGCTATTAACCGATTTACGATTTAATAGTTCGCTATGATTATTATTCATCTTATTGTGATGATGTGATATTTTATTTATCCCCGTTGACAATTTCTTTGAATTAATATTGTCATTTAGTTCGTCTGAATTGGGTGTGTTCCCGCCACCCATTGCGTTTATTAACGAGGTTCCGACACTGCCACCAAAATTTGGATGACCAATATTTCCACCCGTATTACTACCATTATTATTATTACTACTATTGGATTGGTTTGTTAATACGTTTGACGAAGGCATAGATGATGATTTTTTACGATCCTTTTTCGAATTTTTAATAACCACTGAATTTTCGCCTCTTAGCCTAATGTGTAAAGGAGGCACACGTAACTCCTCGCCAGCGGGAGATTGTTGTACTGTTGATTGTTGCGAAGTTCCGAGCGAGATTGATGATGACGGTGAAGTAAACGGCATTGTATTCGCCGATGACAGGTGAGACATATTTGGCGAATTAAGAATGTTACTGCCACTCAAAGAAGACGAAGATGGTAGCTGAGGTATTGATTGAGATGACAATGCACGTTTTGGCGATTGCGAATGAACAAAACTAACATCAACCTTGTAGGCCGAGTTAATTGGTTCAGATTTTTCTAACTTTAGCCTCAATTTAATTTTGTCACTATTCTCTATTGATGAACTTGCTATTATTTTCGACTTGTTTTTATCCATTTTGCGTTCAGACGAATTTTTTCGATTAGTGGCCCGTGACTCTTTAGAATTTGTATTTGATTTATCTCTTGCCTTCGATTGGGTATTTCGTTCCCGTTTTACCACTTTGCTTCTATCTTTTGTTTTTCGGCCCTTAGTAGTTTTATTAAACGATGAAGTGTCTGACATATTCGATCGTTCCGTATCACTTTGGTCAGATGTTGTTTTCGAAAATCCAGTACTACACGAATTATCATCGTCTGAATACAACGAATTTGAAATTTCGGAATTAAATTCTTGAAAATTTATCTCGTCCATTTCTGCTTCGGAACTACTTTCTTCACTGGGCATAGGTTCCAATTCACCAGTTAATGGATTTATTAACATTTGTTTCTGCTTATTTGGTACAGATTTTCCACCTCCTGTTGCAATATTTGACACTATGTTTGTAGTAGACGGATTAATTCCACTACCCACGCCACTGGAACTCGGCGCAATTATCGGCTGTTGATCGATTAAATCTAAATCTAAATCTTTTGGATCCAGCAACAAAGCTTCCAGCGGTGTTTTACCATCTAATCCTAATTCCGAATCTAGCTCGCTAGCACTGAGGGTTGGAAGCAGTGAATCTAGATCGTTTTTCGACAGTTCCGCTAAATCCGAATCCAAACTAAATAAATCAGTACTTCCACCAGTTCCAGTATTATTATTGATGTTACTATTATTACTTCGAACGTTGAAATTATGCTGCATTTGCTGTTGTTGTTGACTTAAATTATATTGCATTTGATACCTTGCAAATTCTTGATAACTAGATTTTGTTGCAGAATCCATTGGTTTAAGAGGCCATCGTGGTGTAAATGTGTTGCTATTATTATTACTAGGTGGTGGTAGAGGTGGTGGAAATGTACTATTACTACTATTATTATTATGAGGCATTACTGGTGCAGGTGAAGGGTGCCTAAATTGTTGCATATGAGGTGGGTGTTGCTGTTGCGGATGTTGCAACTGATAACGATACTGTTGTACATTGGAATGATGTGACTGACTTGATACAGGCATTTGAAAATTTGCTGAATTAACATGTCTAATATTCATCGGTGATTGTTGTTGAATCTGCTGCTGTTGGGTTTGTGGCCCAATAAAACGTGTTTTTATATTACTATTATTGTTACTAATATTAATTGTAGAAGGCACATTTGATAAAGATGATGAATTAGATGAATGCAATGTTCCTCCGGCATTATTTCCACCAGGATTTATCAACATCATTTGACCAGGTGATTGTGGTATTGAGATGGGAGGTGGAGCGGAGATCACCGTTGCCGATGACATTGAACCGGCTTGTAAAACATTCTGTTGTAACACTAATTTTGCCGTCGAGTGTTTAAAATTACCCTCAAGCGGTTGCTTCGCATGATGTTTATTCAGTAAAATTTTATTGCAATTGTTCACGATTAATTCATCTTCAGTTCGGGCAATTAATTCATGACTATCTTTCGAATTTACATTTGTAACGTTTGGTTTCACATTGAGCACAGTGGGTGGTAATGCACTTTGCGGTGCTTGTACAATACTCGCACCAGGATTATTATTAACGCCATTGTTTCCTTCATTTTGTAATAAATTAACGAGTAGTGGACTTGTCATTGCAACGTTACCGCCAACCGATTGTGGACTACTCGGTGTTTTAACATTATTTGTATTTATATTCAATGTGGATGGATAAGGTGGCGGTGGCGGATGATGATGTGGAGGTGGTGGAGGCGCCACAAATTGAACACTCCCACCACTAGTATTACTAACACCAGGTATTGGCACCGTAGTTGCCATACTCATTGTATTTTCTCTCCTCTGTATTACACGTGCCTGTGTCATACTTTCAAATGGATATTCACAGTTATCCGCTGTAGAACCGATGGTATTATTTGGCACATGCACTGGTAATTTTCCATCCATCGGGCATACTGTATTGGGTGATTTAAATATTGGACCATTTTGCTGGATTATATGGTTAGTTGGATGAGATTGTTCTTGAACAATACTACTGCCAGATAATGATGATGATGGCCCTGCTATTGGCTCATTACTATTTATATTATTATTTACATTGCTTGATGATAAACCACTAGAACTGCTTAAATACGACGACGATGCTGATGAAGTCGCAATCGTATTTGGTATTACAGACGTTGATTGTTGTGGAGGTTGTGGTTGAGATAATATTCTAGTTAATTCACCTAATCCAACAGCATCCTGTGATGTTATGTTATCTGTTCGTATGACTATTTCTTGCCCAGCTAATCTCAAAGATATCACAGTATCTCCTTCTAGTTGAACCGATAATATTCCCAATGCCCGAAGGGCATGACTTCCTTCTGCGGCTAATTGTCTTAGTTTTATAGCAGCTTCTTTTGGAATAGACAGTGTAACTCGGACACTGTTCCATGGTTCCACCTGAAAATAAAGAAAGTTAGTGTGTATTACGCATTTTCAAAGAGATCGGTGTAATAATCATACCTTATTAACTTTTAGTTTCTTTGCTTTTGGTTGTTCAAGTAAACTTTTTAATTTTCCTAATATACTTTTTAATTTTCTAGGAAACTCGGGGTCGTGGAGGTCGCCTTCACAGATTACAACTGCTTTTAATGTACCATCACTATCTGCCGCCATTCTACAAAACATATAATAACATTAATTGTTAACCATCAGAAAGCCTTACACTAAAACTAATAATACTATGCCAATATATATTTTTATAACCAAAAATTTCCAAATTGACCAAATTCGTTCATTTTGACATCTCAAGTTAATATCACGCCGCCATATTTTAAAGTATAAAAACAAAGGCAAAAAAATTATCTATCATTTCTCTCTAGCGAACGCTATTTTCTATTTATTTTGAATAAATTTAGAACTATGTGGAAATATTTTTAGCGGCCAAAAGCCATGCACAATTTTCCATGACCACAAATTAGTATTGTGCCATTTCCGGATAACTATTTTATTTATGGTCGGGAAAAAATTGGATTTAATTCTTCATTTTCTTGACCTTTAACACATACACTACACACATTCACACTTTTATCAAAAAATTCATAGATGGAACCCTTTACGCCTATTCGATTTGAATGATTTTAAATTAAAAATACACAAAAATAATTAAATTCTAACCTTTTTTATATTCTCGCATTCCTTAACTTGGTGTCATTGGCGCAAGACCCCTCAGTACCTATCGAAAATTGGATTTTGAGTTATTAGTTCGTTTCCAATTTTATTTTGTAAAGAAAATAACTTTCGGACCACACATTTACAAAAAAAAAAATGTCATATGAAACAAATCTACACTAGTATTTTTATGAAAACATAAATATTTTGTTTTAAACAAATAATTATTTCTTTTTCAGTTTAAGCTTCATTATGTTAGTTTTACAATTATATGTATTTAAAAACATAAAATATATCGAAAAGTATTTTGTTTTGTCATGACGCAAAGCATCAGCAGGATGATGAAGGAAGCAGCCATTTTGGAATAATAATGGGGAGTGTGCCACGGGATATTTCCATTTTTAATTTTTTCGATATTTTTTTTAATAAAAATTCACTTTACATAAACTTTAACTAACAAAACTCATTTACACATTGTTTAACTTTATATTTATGTAGTTAAATCACTTTTTTAAACCATTTTATTCACATTATACAGAAGACATAATATAATTTTTTTATAACAAGTTTTTCTTTGGTGCGACCACGAACTATCACTATCTTTTGCGCTTACCCCATTTGCATGACACACTTTTTTCACACAATATTAACTATATACACAATTAAAATCCAAAAATAATTAATAAAAACACAGGATTTATAATATTTTTTAACATATTTATATTATTGTAAATGTTAAACTATGACGTAAAACACCATAATTAATGATAAAATAGTTTATTCAATACGAACAATAACAACGTCCGCCATTTGCATTTTTCTAAACTTGACATGCGCACGAAATGTTTTCATTTTGAACGTACGTGCATTTTGGGAATTAAAATTTCGCGTTGCGGCGACATTAAACATGCGTTGAAATTATATTTCTTTTCATTTTCACAGAAATTCTTCGGAAAATTAAAAAAACATTTAAGAAAATGCCAACGTAATAAAGTAATTAATCAATAAAAGTTAATATTTCACAAAATTATATGCAATAAACGTTTCGGAAGGTTTAGAACAACACTGCAAAGTTATGTTGTTTGTACTTTTTAAATGGACTGAATCCAAAACCAACCATACTTCACTCTGATTGGATTATTTATGGAATGGAAGCAATTTTTAAAGACCCTATTAATTAAAAATAAAAACAACTCAGTAAAATTAGATAATTTTACAGAAAAAGATTTATTTTTGGAAATAAATTACTAATGTGACATCTTTACATTTAGAAAGTGGAATTTAACTATCAGCTGGAGCACTAACAAAAAGTCCGGCTTTTTTCATGCGTTCGAATGCAGCATTTGGGTCATAATTTCTAAATCGAAAAACATTTTGTTAATAAAAACAGATGTAATAATTCGGTACTTCATAATTACCTGTAAAATTCAGCTACACGCTCCTTGCGTGGATTGCAATAAGCAAGTCTGAACGCAATCCCTGATAAGATGCATACACCTACGGCAATGGCTACATTTTTCTTTACAAGTGAATTATGAAGGTTTCTTAGTTGTGGTTTATTTGAGCTTGCCGCTTTGACTTCTCCACCTCCAGCCATTTTAATTTATCCTATAATTATAGAAAAAATACCTCAAGTGCTGTCAACTCATTACGTAATTTTTTTGCCAGCCCAAAACACATTTCTAACGTTTTGTAAATAAACCGATTTTTTATGGATTTATTGTTTTGCAATATAATTTACAAGTTTAGGGCATAAATTTTCTCATTTTATTCAAGAAATACCTTATTTAATAAAAAATTCCAAATTACACCAAAATCACAATTGAGGACTTCAAAATTTTTATTGACTGATCCAAAAATATTTGACACTGATTAGTACGTCTAAATTTACGCTCTTCCAGACGATGAAATTAATTCATTTTTAGTACAGTGCAAGTTGATATTCACATAAATTTGTCCGCTAAACAATTTGATATCGAATTCCATTTGAATAAAAATCATTGTACGAATTCGGCCTCTCGGTTCGTATCACTGGATTGTAAATACAACTATCGATTTGACGATTAACAACACAATATTTCTGTTAATTAACACTACCTCGGAGGGTAGATTCTGATAAAGTGACAGTTTTTTATGACTTTTTTATTAGAATAAAATCTGTATATCGATTTTGCCCCGTGCGTTACTCATTTAAAATGAGTGAAGCAAAAAGTATTGAATACGGATACACTGTATAATACACAATTATGTCTTTGTGTTTGTATTTTTCTTTTGTTCGTTTTGTGTCATTTTTATGATGGACAGTACCAAAATAACGCGGTCCGGGTGAATCGGTTTAATTGTTATTGTGCTTATTTCTTTTTCTCAATACATTACGTCTGTTCACGAGCTGTGGAGTGTCATTATTTAACATGCTAAAGTATTTTATATTTACTATATTTTTTATAATAAATTAATTTTATATATTTATATGTTATATGTTTAAATTTTATATATATATTTTAAAAATAAAATATTAAATATGCAAAAAAAAGGAAAATACATAAATATTTAAAAAGTAAACTATCTTGTAAAGGCGGATTCAGTTTTGCGTTAGTTTGTCTTTTCAGTCGTTTAAAGAATTTTTTCCGACCAATCATATTGTCCCAAAATGACGAATTTTTCTTCATTTTTTCAAACAACACAAAAATATAAACAAAAAATAAACAATGACTGGTGGTTTGCATGTGTACAGTAATGGGGCATTTACATGCGACCAACATTTTTCTTCTGCAAAATGAAAGAGATATAACATTGACATTTTGCACATGAGAGACAAGAAAAGAAATATATCCCAACAAAATTTTGCAGAAGTTTTTTTGAGCCACTACACGGCAAAAACCACTATAAAAATGAAAATGTTGCCATAAAATATATTCGATCCGAGTATTTTTATGGCAACAATTTTAAAATTAACAAAAAAAATTATTTTATATTAATAATTTTTAAGGATTCATAATAATAATAGACGCCACAGATAAATTGTAAATTCCGCATTTGAATTAATTAAAAATAAATTAATAATTATCCTATAAAAAAATTATGGCATTACTATATATGTTTATTTCTTTCTCGCATATTGAATATTTTTATATAGCGGAAGCTTCTTATTTACCTGCACAAATTTGCAGAAGAAAACAATTTTCTACATGTAATTGCTCCATAAAGGTCGATTTATATTATCCGTTCAGTTCCTACACGTATCGTGTCAGACAAATTTTGTTGAAAATTATGTGTAGTCTTATTTCTGACGAACAAATACGGCGAAGAAAGTGTAATTCTATTATTCTCCAACAACAACAAAAAAAAATTATAATGCTACTAGCATAAAATTTTTTTTTACATTTTTTTTATTTTTTTATATTTTATATATATGCTAATGTTTGTCTCCACTAAATTTTTCTTATATGCTCTTTTAAATTATCCCATATATTTAATAGTTATTTTAGTCTAATAAACTATAAAATATAAAAAAAATGTTAAAGTAAAATAAAGTAAGGGGCATGTATACGTAATAAAGTAAGAAGCATATATTTGCACAAATCATCTAATTTCAAATGTGAAAACATTTTCTCTAGGTATAACCTATTTTTATTTAATTATATGTATATTTCGTGATAAACTTAATTTCCCAAACTTGCATACACAGAAATTAAATTGCTACTAAAACATTTTGAATTTTTCTAAGTTACCTTTTATTTTTATTTATTTATTTATTTAAAGAAATCTATTCTGTGATTTACATGTATGATGTCAGAATTTAATATAAAATAAAAATATTAAAAAAAAAATAAAATAAAGAAAATTAAAACACAGAAATATATAAATCAAATCTTGATTTAACAATTAAAAATTTTAAAAATAATTCTTAAGTATATTTTTGAACTTGTCCTTTAATAAATTAAAGTCAAACAGGTCGTCGACGATGTTGAACGATTTATACGACCTATTAATGGGGTTATTTTCTCCATAGTTTGTGGAATGGTGTTCTAGTGCTAAAAATTCATGGTTTCGAAATGTTCTGCAAGGCACATGAATTGATATGTTTTTCCAAAATATATGCTGAATCAATGTGACCAAGCAAAACGTTACCAATGAAAGCATATTTTGTAATCCGTGCATCTTGTTGAGTATGGAGGTAACCGAGCCACATTTTCATGGAATGGTAAATTGTGGTCGTAATTCCAGTCACTTTTTTTTAACAAGAAAATCATAAACTTCTTTTGAATGCTTTCTTTTTGTACGCTACTAAAAAATAAGAATATATACGATAATCATACGAAGAAAATGTCTGAACGGATCGTATAAATTGACGGGACGGATAATATAAATCGGCCTTAAGGCGGCTATAATTACCACTGATAAAGAAGCTAACCCAATATGCAATGCCGACGGAATTCCGTTTGCATTCACGTGCAAAAAAACACACTCTTTCTACTGAAAGAATATTATAAAGTATACGGAAAGTGTCAAAAAAATTCCGGTCTCGATGTGAATCTAGAATAAAAAGAGAAAAAATCAATCCGGAATGAAGATGGAATTTTGCTGTCTACACGGAATTCTTCCGTACATAGTTCCATACTGATTTCTAACACTTTTTTACGTACAAATAAAGCCGATTTCCTTAGTATTTTTTCATGGAACTGGTAATCAATTTTTTCGAAATTAAAGATTTATTCTTATTTACTTAGATATTTATTTAATAAAGTTTATTACCTTTATACTCCAACTTTTATAATTGCAATCACTTATTTTGCACTATAATTTATATAAATTTCTTTTTATAATTAAAAACTGTACAATAAGAAATTAAAATGACCAAAAATTTACACGTACAGCTGAATGCGTATTTATCCTCCAACTTGTCACATGAAACTGGAGAATGATACAAAATAAAACATAAAATTAAAATAAAAATGTTAAGTGGGAACTATAGATGGAATAAAAAGAATAAAAAAAATAACGTAAGAGAGCGAAAGAGAGGATTTACATGCAATCGACTATACTGAGAATAATGAATATAAAAAGAATAACAGAAATTGCGTTTAATTTTTTTTCATTTTTGCTGTCACTTAAAAAGAATAACCGAGCGATAATTTTCGCCCAAGAATAAAAAACTTAATAACTACAACAACAAAACCCAAATAAATTTTAGTGCGTTGAATATAATATGCATGTTTATTTTTTTATATAAGGGGATTCTATATTATTCGTGTGTTTTATCTTTTCTATTTATGAAATATTAATGTATATGTATACTAATATGAATATAATATCAAAAATAATTTTCAATACACTGTAGAATTGTATTTTTCTAAACCTAACCTTAAAAAAATAATTTATCGAATTGTGGTGATTTAAATCGCATATAAATAATTTTTATAATTTTAAAAACATATATTTGTTTATATAAATACGTTTATACTGAAAAATATTGTAGTTTCATTCATAATTGTAGGAAATATATCACTAAAATATATGAATGAACTTAATATTTCAAGTCATCTATGGCCGTAACGTCAAATTGGAATAATAATTTTTTGTCTTCGTTTCTTACGTTATTCTTTTTATTCTTTTTATTCTATCTATAGTCCAGCCTTTAAACAGACAGAGATTGAAAATTATTTTTGTGTAAAATCGATATTTTTGCGTCTGATATTTTGTAATACGGAATTTAGTATGGAATTAAAACTAAATTTTCCCACACGGGCACGGACAAATTTTCAACTGGAATGTACATAGTTGAGGTATACATTTTGTTTTTTGTTGTTGCGAGGGTAAATATAAATTGCAAATTGGGCTATCTTATACCATATCTTATACCAATTAAAAATTTATACCGTTCCAAGAATTGAAGGCAACAATGTCAATTATAAATAAACCAAAAACGTTTTTGAGGTACAAATAATTGTTGTTCTCTGTGTTAAAAATAATCGATAAAAACTTAAAATTTAATGGAAGAAACGAAGCCATTTGTATTCAAAAAATCTTCATTATCGATTAATACAAGTGGAACGAAAAAACGGATGTGGAAGTCATTAAAACAAATCTTGACAACCGAAAGAAACCTCCAGTGGCCCGAAAATGCTGTTACGTGTATGGTTTCCTTTATAATTTATAGTTAATGAATTAACAATTTATTCTAATTCTAACAGACTCCTCGATAAATCCCCCACCATCGTTTAAACCTGCCAAAAAATATTCAGATATCTCTGGACTAATAGCGCCTTATACGGACCCTCAGTCAAAACTAAATTATCACAATTCTGAAGAGTTTACTACTGTACGAAATCTGCCTATGGATTTAACAGCGGGTTATTTAGCACTTCGGGGTGCTAGCAGTATAGTATGATAAAAACAATTATATTCATAAGCATTATATTTAAATTAATTAGTAAATAATAATATGTACATAATATAAACAAAAAATAAGCTACATTTTTTCTTTAAAACCTAAAATCTTTTGTATAGTTTCTTTAAGTGTTTCATCGGCAGAATCTTGTTTTATATATCGAATTAAATTAAGCAGAGCATTTTTCTCCTGATGTAACCGTCCCAGTTCATATTTATCAAAATTCTGTTTGGCTTCTTGATAGTGTAAGCCTGCAGATAGTTTATCGCGTACATATCGGTTTCGAGTTTCCCGCGATGTGGAATAGATTTTATTAAACTCTCGATCAAATTTAATCCTAAATTCAACTAATTCTATTTGGTCATCAGTAAGGTTTGTTTTGTTTTTCGAATTTCCAGTAATCTTCGAATCTGGTTGAATTTGTCCTTCATTTAATTTAGGTTTACTTTTAATAGGCATCGATAGTAAATCAGAATCATTGATACGTTTTACTCCACGTTCTATCTTATTCTCACTCTTTCGAGTATTCCCTATCAGTTGATTTAAGTTAATCCCGAGGGCCTCTTCTAAATTAGAAACTCCATTCTTGTTTTCGGGTGGTGCTTGTTCGAATAAACTGCTCAAGTTCTCGTGGTTTTCACCGTTTATATCGAAAAACTTATTTCCCAATAACTGTATAGATATTTCGGTCAATAAGAAATTTACACTCATTTTATAAAAATATAATAGATATTAGATACTATTTTTTTATCAAACTTCAATTTATGTTTATTTACCAAACAAAATGAACGAATTGACGTGAATGAGGTAGGGTTGCCAGTTGCTAGCTAAATGGATGCATTTTTGGCATGAATTTGACATCGCCGTACAGCGTACACCGCCGATATGTGAAAAATAATTAATTTGAAAATTTATGCATGTTCTAAAAATAAACAAATTATTTTAATATAAATATAATTTTGTTATTAATTAAACTACCTTTGCCTTGATATAAAAAGATTGAAAACTCGCTTTAATTACATTAGTAGTGCAAAAGAATTTTATCAAATTGGCACGGGACAAGACAGTAGATAAGCATGGAATCGAAATTGATTTCCAGTGCACTAAATATTTTAACTGAAGAAGCCAAAGGTATGTTTCGATTTCATTTTAATTAATAATTTATTGAATAAATATTTTTGCATTGTGGGGTGTATCATAATTATGTAATTAAAGATTTGTATTTGGGAAAAACCATACCTGAACTATTGGAAATACCAAGCGCTCTAGAATTTAGTCGGGATTACGTAGGAAAAAATTTACCAGTTGTTATCCGAAACAGTATTCTCGATTGGCCTGCCGTAATTAAATGGAATTCAAAATATTTTAGGTACGATATATAAATTGTTCATTCTAACGACACCCACGTCCACATTTTTCCAATATTTTTCATTATAATTTAGTTCTTCAGAAATGAAATTGCGGATAAGATGGTCACGGCAACAATAACTCCAAATGGGTATGCTGATGGTGTAGCAAAAAAGGATGGTAAAGAATATTTCGTAATTCCAGAAGAAAAAGAAATGAGAATGAAAGAGTTTTTGGATCAGTTAGATGAAAAAGGGTAACACTTTTTACAAAATGGCGGCCAAGAATTTAACGGTATTATCTCTAATTCTAGTGAATTTGTTTATTACATTCAAAAGCAGAATTCTAACCTAACGGAAGATTTTAAAGAGCTACTAAATGATATAAAACCGGAATCATTAGATTTTGCGAGACAAGTATTCAATCGCGAACCAGACGCTGTGAATTTTTGGATGGGCGATGAACGCGCAGTTACTTCCAGTAATTAAATAAACATCTCTCGATTTATTTGTTAATATGTATGTAACTAATTATCATATTTAATTTTTTTGTTTTTACCTATTTTCAGTGCATAAAGATCCGTACGAAAATATTTATTGTGTAATATCCGGCTACAAAGATTTTATATTAATTCCTCCAATAGATCTGCATAACGTACCTCGTCAAAAATATCCCACAGGAATATATAAAACGGACGTAGAGACGGGGAAAATGTATATTGAACCTATGCTGATGAGAAACAAAGCGCCAATAATAACGGAATGGGTAAGCCTCGATCCACTAGAACCAGATTTGAAAAAGTACCCAAATTACCAAAACTCCTCCATATATGAAATTCGAGTAAACGCTGGGGATATCCTCTATCTTCCAAATTTGTGGTATCATCATGTGCGACAAAGTCATAAATGCATTGCTGTTAATTTTTGGTTCGATATGGACTACGATTCACGGTACTGTTTTTACAAAATGATCGAACATTTATGTGAGTTTGGCGAATAGGAAACCATCCTATCGACTAATTAATTAGTAGCGGTCCTTTTAAGAATGTGCTTTATTTCGATGGGTTCTAATCAAATCCTGCAAATGTTTGATTGATATTTACCATATTATTATATACAATAAATATAAATTTAATGAAATTTACAAGAAATTTATTTCATTTTCAGTTAAAATTGTGCTTAAGGAGATAATCTGCAGAAATAAGTAATGCAGTGATTCTTTTCAACTTTCTAAATAAATACTTTTAACACTATGTGCTAAGTGTGTAGTGTTTAATAAAAACGTTTATTTGGTTTCTAAATAAAACTTATTAAATTGGCTATTAAGTTATGACTGTAGTAGAAAAAACCACTAACTAGGCAAAAAACGCAATTTCCACTAGACGAACACATACTTTATAATACCGAAAATAATATTGTACGAAAATAATCTAAATTGATGACATACAAATCAAATGATTATACGTTAAATATTGTTTATTTACGGAATAATTAGGTAGCATGTACAAGATTTCATTTTAATCCGCATTTATTTCGGATTGCTTTAAGCGCATTAATATCAATACCTTCGTCGAAAATTTGTTGTTCCAGCTCATGAATTATACCCAAAAGCCACTGCTCTTGTTCGAATAAATTTCGATTCTCAATTAAATTGTAATCATAATTGATGCTTAATAGGCGAGATGATAATTTTTTTTTATATCTGGAACGCCTCGAAGCTAAATTATTTTTAGCCCGTCCTTCTTCCATCACTGGATCTTCATATGTACGCCGTAATCTTGACTTACTTTCATTGTATCCGTAATCAACTGGGCACTCAGTTAATTTAGTTTCAATAAACGTTTGCTTTAGATGGTGGGATTCCCTTTCTATTTTCTCGTATTCGGCTAGTGTTTCGAATGGCAAAACATATTCTTGTGGCGTCATATGACTTGAAAGGCTTGATGCTAATATGGGGGCTGGAAAATTTAGTTGATCTTCTAGAAATGTTGGTGAATATCCTGAATCAGCTGGTGAATGGTTTGGTTTGTTTCTCGTCATTGCAGGTGCATTATTCTGTTGGAGGAACGACGAAGTAGCAGAATATTTGTGGTCTTCTGTAATCGATTGGAACACTTCGTGTAACTTCGTTAGGTTTCTAGAATTATTTATTGGTGATGATGTCCTTGTTGCATTAAAATCGATGTTGTATGTTCGGGTTACAGGATTAATTGGATGATGTGCTCCAACATTCAAATGCGATGGTGTATTAGCCATAAGAATTAACTTCTTAAAATGATGGTTGTTAAAGTTTGATAAATCACTCGTTTCGTTGTGAAGATTAATATTGCTGTTTATTAATGTTGTACCAGTACCATTTCCAAGTAACAGTAATCCAGATAATGCTTCTATATTTTTTGGGTAACCTTCAAATATAAAATAAAATAAATTAACTGCTAGAAAATTTCAATTCTCGTAATGTCTTAAAATACAAATTTTTAATAGTGTTAATACATATTCCAACAGTTTCAGTAGAGTTCCAGCCGTACTACAAGTTCCAAAACAAATGTTGTACAGCTGAACACTACAGAAACCATTAGCAATTCGTTAAATGAAGTATGATGATCGTCAGTATTCCGTTATCCCCATATCTTATCCGTACTACAAAACTAAACTGATGTAGAGTTACAAATAAGACACAGAAATATGCAGAAACTGCAGGTTTGAAAAACACATTGATTTTAAAATTTATTTTGAGCCCGAAGGCCCTTAGTCATTGCCGTACTACAACAATTTGTAAATCTAGTGTAGCACCAACATGACTTAGGACCTTCATAATCCAAATCACTTTTCACACTTTATCTAATTTATACACATATTTTAGAAATAGTTCACCTGTATTTTGGGCACCACTTTCATCATTCATCAAATAATTAAAACTTTGGTTCATTTCAATTTAAAAAACCAATAAATAATTTTTCTGCTCTGGGTTGCGATTTAAACAGCATCACGGTAAATTTTATCTAATTATTAAAGGATGTTGATTTCAGCTTTATATAGCAAATATCTTGTTCCCCCTCCATTAGCATAGCATCCTTACTAATTTGTATTATGAAGAGTAATTACACACAATAGAGTAATTAGCAATAATATAGAATGCTGGACACTATCGGGTGGCGAAACGCCTTTTTCGTTCGTTACGTTTATTAATTTTTTCTTGAGTGCAATAAAATAAATATTAGTCATATGGTTGGTATCTTTTGTATTCTTAAAAAAACAAGTAATTACAGGTTTTATTAAGTTGCTTTTTTTGTCGAAACCTAGGATATGATAACGGCAAATCATTTTATTATTATTTCAACGGTATTTTGAATTTATTCGGAATACGCAAAATCTAAACTTACGATCACACGATCACTTACTTTTCCAATTTGTGTTTAATAACGCATATAACTGAGGACTAATTTTTGGAATTTCCACTTGAAGACATCCTTTTTGGTCCTATTTAAAATCATAAAAACACCCATAAATAAATCATAATAAAAATCCTTTTGAATCCGTATTTAGAATTTTTGGGATAGACACCTCTTTTAGTGCCCTAAACTGACTATTACTATTGGCGTATTTTTTGACAACGTTACAACAACAATTCCATTGGGTAAAGCGCTTGGTATAAATAATAAAAAAAATATTTGCTTTATTTAAATCATTTGCTTTATGATTGTCAAGAAAATACGCCATATGTAAAAAACTAAACGGGTTTTCTAAATATTTCTATCCACCACAACTTTAAGGGCCGTATTTATAGTCGATACTACAACTGTCATGTTATAGCAGCCAATTTCGTATTAATAAATCTCACTACAAGATTTTTCAAAGGGTGAAACTTGGTTTTTATTGATCAAAATCAATTAAATTAGTGATTTTTGTGGAATAAAGGGAAAACCCCATACAAATTCACAAAATCTATCGATTTCCAAAAATAGAAGGCTATACTTATAGCAATACTTACGACTATATATTCGAGCTTAAGTTATTGCTTTTAATCTTTTTATACAGAACTGAAATACAAATTTTGCTGAAGCCAGCTAAAACTTAAGAGCTTAAGTTGTGCTCCATTTGGACCACTTAGGGGAGCAGTATGACCACCAAAAGTTTAGAGGTTAGTAGTTAATTTGTGACGAGAAGCCTATAAAATTTTGGTGATTGTAGCACTAACCGAAATGGTACAAACCGCGAGCAACTTAAGCTCTTAAGTGTTTGCTGGTTGAAGTCTTACATATTGAGAACCAACCACACGCTTGTCTATGTCACAATATGGATCAACAAGGTTTAACTTACGTTTTATATTCCTGGATACCTACCAACCGAAAGTTTTGTAACTGTCTTCGACTTGGCCGTGTACATATGCAATGATACTGTAGTGAAATACAAAATAGCGAATTATAAAGGATAGTTGATAAAACGAATTATTTGATATTTTGCATTCACACAAAAATTATTCGGAGTTCAAACTATACTCCGGTAGTGGACTATGTTGTGTGTGAAAGCGACTTATGCAACATTATATTTGCTCGTCCGACCGTCGAACTGACAAGTTGGATGGTCTGTAGGCCTACAACAAAGGCGGACAGCAACAAAGCCAGTGGTAACAGAATTTGAGATGTAGTCATTTTTTTATGGTTAGCAACTGACACAAAATATTCTACTAATTATAATATATGTTTAGTGCAATTATGTGGTCTGCTTCGGTTGTTCTTTTACCTTATAGGTAGCTAATAATTAATAAAATAGCTATAGTCACGTGATGGTAGCTTATTCACCGGCTTAACCATACAACATGTTTTCTTTGAAACTCTTTTATTGAAAGAGGTTGTAGTGCACCTTTTTGGTCGGGCGATAAATATTTATTGCGTGTCCTGTTTGTGTAGATTAGCACTTTTAGCCTGAACGAGGAAAATAAATTGTGATGCTCATATTAAACAAAGTAATTTTTAAAAGCCTGGAGCATGATCAAGAAATCCGAACAGAAAAATCATTTTTTCCAAAATAAATCTAGTTGTAATTGGCTAATACAAAATTAGTATTAGTATTAGAAGTTAGTTTAGGTTTGTTTCTTAATTTATCACAGAAAACTATTTCATCACAGTTGGCTATTTATCAGTAGTAATTGTGAGGTAGTTTACATCGTGAAAAAGATAAGTGGACTGACCTAAATAGTAACCCATTTTAGTCACCCTTGCAACCGTATACAACGCAAAAATTGTAGATCGCATTTGTATCACATAATAAGATTTATGTACACCATCTATTGAATAATACTAAAAGTATTGCTTGCGTTATCACTGCAGTTCATATGTTCATAAATAATTCTATTAACATTTTCGAAATTAAAATATTTCATTTTAATTTTTTAAATTTGACTAATTTAATGTTGTGAAACTATATTTTATGCCGATAGGTTTAGTTAAAATAAATAACACTACTGACATCTATTTCATACTGTAAGAACCCTTTAGGTCGGTGTCATTTACATCACATTTTTCATCGACCTAAGTTGAGTCAGCCTACACAGGAAAGTTACCCGTGCTAATTTGGGTAACTACCGTTTATATCATGTTACCTACTCAGTTTAGAACACATATATAGTCCGTCTACTAAATATGCCGATGTAAACTGCCTTTGTTAGTCTGTAACTCGGGGGCGAGCAGCGTAAGAAAAAAATCCTTAAACAATTCATCGGCATCATTGCTATGGTTAATATAAATTTGGAATTTCAGGCACATTATGCTTATATAATAAATAAATCAAATTCATCTCTCGGCTTTGTGAAGCGCTGTGCAAAATAATTTCTTTATTTAATTAATAAAGTTATTTTCCAAACCTTATGTTACCAAGACGCCATATAATTCCTTCGCTAGACCATTATTTGATTATTCTAGTCAAGTTGGCCACCTACCCATATAGTGGCCCTATTCTGGTAATTCTCTGGGAATAGCGAACTGGAGAAATAATTTACATAGATAAAAGCAGCAAACAAATCAGTTTGTTCTGGCCTACTGAGAAAAAAGTTTGATGTAAATATTTGTAAATTGGGAATAACTTTTCCATAGCGAAAATTGGTAGGGCAAATTTATCCCAATTTCATTTTGTTTTAAAAAAAATTAGCACTAAATTTTTACCTTAGTATATGTCAGAAAAATTATTTAAAAGAAATTATATGTAAATTCTTTCCCCAATTCCCTATCCGCGGGGAGATACCAGAATAGGGCCACAGGTATACAAAACTATATATAAAAGTGGAAGCTGTACAACTAGATCTGTCCTTTTTGTGTTACGTGTAATATTAACCTGCCCGTCTGAAACTTATTAACCATCATACATTATATATATGGTGACTGGGACTTTGCATCCTCTTTACTTGAGCAGGTTAACTTGAATCTCAATTTTCGTGCCCTGCGGTATGTACCTTTATTGCGCTCTACGAGTCATAAAACGGAGTACGACAGCAACGAGCCTATAACAATATACGTACATATTTGACCACAATATCAGTAAACAGACTTTATTTTCTTTTTTTTGGTTTTCATTTTATTGGTATTTTATTTTTATTTTTTAATTTTTAGTCTTTTAGGCTCTACTTATTTTCTTTTATTTATATTGTACGACTTGAGTTAAGTAGCACAACCTCCTTTTTCTATCTCTGTAGAGGTATCACTCATTTGAACTTCTGTATTGTTTTTGCGTAGATTTTAAACTCTTACTCAATTTTCAATTTAATATCAGTTCACCTCGGAACTGAACATTTTAAATACACTTCTTAGTTGCAGGTCCTATTCTACAATGATGTTAATATTGACTCCCCACGTGTGGGTTGGGAGGGATGATTGATATTTGGGAATTATTATTATTATCTATTACCATTAAAATATGGCCATAGAGTTGAATTTTTCTCAACTCAAATTTTATTAAATTTTAAATAGTTTTATTTTACCAGCTTAATTGTCACACGAGTTATAATAATCTTAACATGAAAGCCTGTTGTACTAGAGTGCTGAAACAGCACTTATTCAGCGATCAAATTGAAGCTCGACAATATAATTTGGTCTATTGTATCAGTTTACCCAATTTTTCGTGTAAACATGAATGAATATCAATCGAATGTTGTAAAGAAAAGAAACGAAAAGAACTAATTCAGTTGACGACTGTAAAAGTTACAAAAGCGTCGCTAAAAAAATGGCATGTGATTGAAATGCAATATGTCACAAAACCACTATTAAAAACGTTTATGTTTTTTGAATAATAATTACTAATAATATAATGGTTGTTATATAAGCAAAGCTAGCACAGTCAAACGAATAAATTATCACGAATGATGCACAAATGTCAAAATTTGTAGTTATTGCAGTTTATTGAAAATATTGGTCGAGAATTTATTACGATTATGTAAGTCATGCCACTTTACGGCTTAATATTATTGCCAGCTATTTGGTTTCAAACCGAATACATCATCAAAGTCTGTAATAGAGTTTATTGTCATTAAGTAAGCAAAGTAAATTTATGTTAAAATAAATTTTTTATTTAGTTAGAATTTGTAAAACTGAAGTGATTAACTTAATGGTAACGAACCTTGACTACCAGATTGATCATGTACTCGATTGCAATGTGACGGGTGGCCCATCTAACGTTTGCAATTGAATTTGGCTCTAATTCAAAGATGAATGGTGTTTTATTAGAAAGAGTTTACATTGTTATTAAATATGGAAAACATTTTCATTCAAATGACTTCCATGGCTGGCTTTACACTATCCCATTCTATCAACCCAAATTTTTGGATAGTCTCTGGATGGTTAGCGTAACACTTATCCTTAAGGGCTCCCCACAAAAAACGGCCAACGGAGTCAAATCGCAGCTGCTTGGTGGCCAATTGCCACGTCCTGTTGAAAAGAAATGGCGTTTGTGTCCTTCTCTTGAATTCTGGGTAGTAAAAACTCGATTATTATGGCTCGGTAACGCTCCCCATTGACCGTAAAGAGCAAAATGGCCGGTCCAAAATCCAGACCAAATAGTTACTCGTTATGGGTGCATCGTCGGAAAAGGTGATTTTTCGGTAAAAATCATTCCAAGCGTTACACAGCCCAATTAGCGAACCAAAAACGTTGCGGAAGGTCATTTTGCTTCAGCTCCTGCACTAATTGAACTTTGTACGCCTTCATACCGAGGTCTTTATGCAAAACTCTCATCCCAGAACTGCGTGAAATGTTCAATTCTTGAGCACGATGGCGAGTTGAGACATAAACAAACTTTGCAAGATACGTTACGAGTACATTAATTACTGTTCTAAATATTTCACCAGTGGATTGGTGATTGGTATGTATCAAATATTGCTAGCTTACTTGTTGTATGTTAGTATGTATTGAACATAATACAATCATGTCAAAGAAAACGGTATATCTATTTAAACTAGTGTCCGCCATAATTACATTATTTTCTAGATTGTTTGTAGTTTCTGATAGTATCGTACCTAATGTGTGTAAACTGTGAAGTACACATTAGCTACGCTACATATGGCACAGACAGTTGCGTGAAAAGTAATGAACACTTTAGAAAAAAGTATAATAATTACGGACACTCGTCACTATTCACGTTTTTTGTTGTCATTTTATGTTTTGCTCAATTTAACGGTTCGCATAATGCTGCTACGGTAGTATCCCTTCACAAACAAAATTTTAGAGTGGGGCATTTTTGTTACACGTTTACAGCATACAATTATTAGCGGCTCTCTCTTGGTGTTACTCACTGGGGTAGTTACTCGATCGGCTAGCAAGCAAGCAATTTGCTAGTCGAAATCGCCGCAAATTTTTTTTGAGGGTTAGATTTTTTTTGTTTTTAATCAAAATTAGTATGAAATTGATTTTTGATAAAAAAAAATTAAACGCTTAACAAACGTGGGAAATTGTATATTAATATACTCAGCTGTATTTTGTTGAGAAATAAAATATTATAGAGGCAATTAACAGGAATTATTTTTGAAATTAGCAGTACTGGTTTCTGAATTCATCATAGCAAAAAAAATTTTCATTATAGTTGGCTTCTCTATATCAGTAGTAATTATGAATCAAATTCGATTTAAACAAACCTTCATTTTTTTGATTTATATAAAGTAAAGTCGAATTTAATTACTACTGATAAATATGTGAACTATGATCAGGAATTTTCTTTTGCTATGGCAAATTCAGAAACAAACCGTACTAATTTCAAAACTGGCCTCTAATATTTTTAATTTCCCAACAAAATATAGCTACATATTTCAAAACCTACTAGAATTTACAATTTTATTTTGTTTTTCGAGGAGAGGCAATTGCTGCTCGATTTTTGTGCAAATGTAAAGTGTTAACCGGCTAAATATCAGTACGGCAATATCCTTGTGGAAAGACACAAAGAGTTGAGATTACGCATTGTTATATTGTTTTCATTCTTAATTTCAGTTATGTATTTCATATATTATATTACATTATATTATATTTCGTATTATTGGGTAGGTAATAAAGGGTCTATCAAAAATCACGTCTAGATGTCAATAGTAAATAATTTCTAAACGCAACCTTTTTTATGTCATCTTTGACATTTGTGAAGTAGACATATGTACAATTTTAACGATGGATATATTTACCCGCT
Organism: Nephrotoma guestfalica; assembly: GCA_963691935.1. NCBI lineage: Eukaryota > Metazoa > Arthropoda > Insecta > Diptera > Tipulidae > Nephrotoma > Nephrotoma guestfalica. The sequence goes on along the minus strand of OY829913.1, from coordinate 136,503,487 downwards.
AGAAGAACACATTATTGTTATTCAAACTTATTACGAAAATCATCGATCTTTAAAAAATATGTTCCGTAAAATTCGTGATTTTTTTGGTGTAAATAATCGTCCAAATGAGTCAACAATTCAAAGGTTAGTGAAAAAATTTGAAGAGAGACAATTTGAGAACTTTCTTGCTGTGGCCGAAAATGTCATGGAGGAACCTTCAACATCGATATCACGACGTTCTCAGGAATTAGGCATTCATCTATCGACTGTTTGGCGAATTTTACATAAGGATTTGCAGAACATAAACTGGTGACATAAACTGGCCATCTAGATCATGCCATTTAACGCCATTAGATTACTTTCTATGGGGTTTCTTGTAAACGTGCCCGAAAAAACACCAGAAAAAATTTAAGTATTTCCATGTTTTATTTTAAAAAATATCTAGGCACGACTTTTGAAAGACTGTATAAGTGTTATTTTTAAATAGTAAATCATCCAAAATTTTCTATTATCGATCGCAAACATTGTACGCACACACAAGAACAGCTTCCATTTCCACGCCAATATTTTAGTTTTTGAAATTTCGTATTTTGTATTGCATGTATGACCACAAAGGCAAACCCACTTAAAGGTATGTAGAGTTTACGGAGAAGATGTCGTGCGTTTAGGTAAATGTCAAAACTGGTTTAAATTTTCTCTCACGAAAAAGGTTTAACCGAGTGGATGGTGTTCGGCATGAAAAAATGCACAAACGGCCATTAATTGAGAGGAGCGATAGCGATATTATTTGGAACAAGCTACACCACTCCATTGCTATAATACTAATAATATATAATAATTTTGGCTAAATTGTGGTAGGTTTATAACAGTTTGGCTTAGAACAGAACAATTGCGAATCTTCTGTTGTGATCAGGCATGTTTACCGCGATATTTAAATACTGATGCGATGTATGCCAAAGAGTGGTCTTAGTGAAAACGCTTATAGTGTTATTGACAACCCAGTAATATCACTGATTTGCAGGGTAAGTTCGTAACAGTACATATTTATACGTTGTTATTGGACCGTCAGACATCCAAATCCTCTTGTACTTCGGGTATTATAATCCGAGCAAAGTTTGTACAGAGGTTATATTTAAAAAACCGAATGTACATGTTGTAAGCACGGTTCACATATAAAAATGCAGTGCAGTGTACAGAGTAAAATTACTCAGGTTGAATAAAAAACATAGAGTATTTTTTGACAGTACACTGTCTCTGCTCGGGTTGAATTAAAAAATAGATCCACAGCCCAGTTGGAAATTTGTGAACAATTTGTCAGCTATTTCTTAGCTTTTCCCTAAATGTGTATGAAAAAGAAAAATAATAAATTTTTGTCGAGTTTTCTTGGACCGACCAAATGGCATAGTGGTTAAAGCTTTGGCGTTTGGATCGGGAGGTGCCGGGTTCGAATCCCGATAGGGGCAGGATGCAAAGGGAGTTTTCATCAACAAATTACGATTTGTGATGAAAAGGAACACATCTATGACCCCCTGTCGGAGTGCAAAACTCATGGGCCGACCGCTTCCATGCCAGTATAGGCTGGCATGGAGCTATGCAATGTGCAGATGGTAATAAAATCGGACCTATATCCGTACGTCCTCGATCGAATTGGCCGATACAGGCGTAATAGTAAGGACGTAAATAAGCAAACCGCGAAAGAGTTGGGAGAGCCTTGGCTCCAGAACAGATAGCAGGGATAAAAAAAAGAGTTTTGTTGGTATGTTGACTAAATGACTAATTTATGACCAGTCACATTAGTTTCTCAAGTGTCTTGTCCATGTTATAAGCCATAACATGTTATATAAGCCGTTTTTTTTTTCGTGAAAATGTCTTAAGCAGAACATCCTAGCAGGAAAGTTATTGAAGACACACTAATGACTCATCAGCGACAGTCAAGCATGACACTTATATATAGAAATTGTACTGGTCTGAGATGTATCGCTTATGACATATATGAGACGAACCGTATGAGAGAAGTCATATACGGGTCTTATGTGACATGTCAGAGATGTATTGAATTTGATATATCTTAGATAAATGATAAATGATATTTTCGAGATATGTGTTGTGCATGTCCATAAAATTATCCAATGAAATCATTTTATTTAAATTAATAATATTCCTAATTTATACCTTAAACAATATTATAATCATCTTTCCGGCACACATGCGTCAATGTACCTCATGACTGAACTTTGTGTCGATACAAATCGAATAAAAAAAATTAAAATATGTTATTTTAAAATTTTCCTAATAAAACAATTAAAAAATGTTTACTTACCTATTTAACAAAGAAAATGTAAAAAGCGTATAAAAAATAATAATTAAATTTATTTATTTAATAAAATAGTTGCATCGACGTTGCAACGGGAAGTGAACATAAAATTAAAAGTAAATTTTTGTCTCTCTCGATTGTTTCTCTACGCCATTTTAATAAGTATTTGCTATAGAATGAGAAATGTCGAAGATATATCATACGTGTTTCGCTTAAGAAATTATCATGAAAGGAGAATGGTATATAACATGTATTACACTTGTCGTCTAACGTTGATAGTTTTTGGAGAAGTCATTTGGAAAAACCTATGTGACTTGTCATAAATTAGTCATTTAGTCAACATACCAATACAAATCGACAAGAAAATATGTTTCTTTTTCATACACATTCAGAAAAAAACTATGAAATAGAAACGTATGTCTTTTGTAAATATTGATTCCCATGCATGTTGGCAAATTTCCAATGTATTCTAATATGAAAAACTTTTTAAAATGAAGTAGACAAACAATCGAGAGAAAAAAAAATTACATTCATTTCATGTTCACTCCTCTTCGCAACGTCATCATAATTATTTTAATAAATAATTTTTTTTATTTATTTTAATAACCGTATTACATTTTGTTTGTCGAATAGGTCAGTAAACATTTTGTTATTAATTTCCAGTCTATGACTTCTCAAATACGAATCATTTCAGAGATGCCGTAAACGATTCATCAGAGACATGTCATAAACGAAAATTAGTCCCATTTGCTGATAAATTTCTATATACGTATCATGATTGACTGTCGTTGATGAATCATTAGTGTGTCGTCAATAATTTTCCTGCTGGGAATACAATCAAGGAATACGAATTTATCACCATCATCTTCGATGGTTTCTTAATTGATGCGGATTGGTGTGTTGATGATTATGTTCAGTCTCATAGCCCCTGTTTCCTTGATGCTATTTTTGAGACCGCCTTCCTGTGCGAATGCTTGTGCAATAGTAGACATATATAGCCCGAGTATCCTGATCATTAAGTAGATTTATTATATTGCATTGGATGTTATTCGGACTTGCTCTTCTTTATCTAACTCCTCGTGTGTTTAGTATTTGTTACTCGCCATGGTATTGAACTCTATTTGCTTCATCCACGTAGATTTCTTTGATTGTTTTTTTGAGAATGTCTATTTTGCAGACTGTTATTTAGATAGTGCTACTGTCGATGGAATGGTATGCACGTTCGAAGTTCACGAATCAAACAAACCATGAGGAAATATTTTATCCTTTTCTATTTTTTACAAATAACTATATACAACGAATCCTTAAATTTGATATTCCATTGCCCAGAATATCAAATTTAAGGATTCGTTGTCTTACGAATTTTTCGACAACTGCGGCAGAACAATCCCCTTATTTAGAAAAATGTTACCGAGTCATTACAGACACGAATTCCAAAAAATTTTAAAAAATAAAATTTTCACAGCGCTTAAAAATCGTGGGTTTCCGGTTTATTGAATTTCCCTGTAGAATATCGTTTTACGAGATTATATTACACATTATTACTGCCCGAACGAATCTTTTTTAGGATTTTAGCTTGGTCGTGAAATCTTTTAGCCTTATACGAGTATAATGTCATCTTTGCCATTTTTAAAATTAATCTTAAATTTAATGATTTGCTTACCTCAATGTATACTTGAATTGAATTAAATAGCATATTAATACATTAATTCGATAATTATGTTTTATTTTGACAATTAAAATGTTTAATTTACATTTATGTATAAAATTCAAACAGATCTCTTCCATTTGTTTATAAGTTCAGTGTTTTCAGCGCTGAAAACTACCTATACAAAATTTATTTTACATTTTATTAATTAAAGTTAATTAAAATCATAATCTTATAGATAAAATATTTAAAAATTATTATTTAATTTGTTTTATAAATAATTTAGTATAATTTTTTAACTGGCGTAGCTGAATGTGTGTGTTCGTAGATACGTATTTGATGAATATATTCAGCACAATCGGTTTTAGTATAAAAAATGTTTTTTCTTACAAATTTCATTTACAAAAATATGGTCGTTAAATCTAATAAACTAAATTAATAGTAGTACATTAAGATTATTATAATATATAATTGAATACAAAATAATTATCACGTTTCGGATTCGAGTAAGTAATAGAAAATTATCACAAGAAACAGTCGTCATTAATCAGTTATATGTAGGTATATGGATTTAATAAACTAATCCATTAATATTTTTATAAGCTTTAATCTAGCTATGTTCATAGAGAAGATATCTTCTCAAGGTGATCGGTATGAACAGGCATGGCACCGACTCAGGTAAATTACGACCAAAATTTTTACGGAAAAATGCTCTGGTTTGGGCTTTTAATGTTAAAGGCATGGTGGCTTGATCTAATATCAATTGGCGTTGCTCTTGAGTGAGATAGGAATTTCTACGTATCATACATGGATCAAATTCTTCAGCCGCACCTAACAACATTTCCAAAATATGATTTTTATCAGTTACATTAGCAAGGCAATTCAATAAACCATCTGGATCACGAAATTGGGTCTTCATGATTACTCGTGCGCCAAATTTCAACAACAAATGAATTTCTTCAATGGAAATGTTTTCGTTACTAGCTAGGAGTTCTGCTAGTGGTGGACGTAATAAACCGTTACCATTCGGTTCGCTTGACACACGTATATTTGGATCAGCACCATATGATAACAACATTTTCATAATTTCTAATCTATGAGGAATATTATCGGCGCACGCGACATGTAGTGGCGAACCAATAATCGGACTACTACGATTAACATCGGCACCAGCTTCTAATAACATACGTACTAATGCTGGATCACCACGTAGTATTGCCAAATCTAAAGGACTTGGACGATCGGGCTCTGGAGGTGGTGCGACGACATCCACTTTCGAACCTTGTTTTAATAGTAAATTAACTAAACCCATGTTGCCTGAAAGCACTGCATAATGTAATACGGTACGATAATCATTTCGGGCATCAGTCATAGCGTTTACATCCGCCCCATGACTCAATAATAAAAGTACTTGTTCCAAATTTTGATTGTGACGTACGGCTCGCATGAGTGGTGTCATTCCGGCACGATCCCGGGTTTCGGTGTGGGCACCATAAGTCAACAGCAATTCAAGTGATTCTGTATCCGTAACCAAGTTTATTTCAGCTCCAAAAAAGTAACGTTTGTTTGGATCAGCTCCGAATTCAAGAAGAAGTCTAGCAACGTCCTGCATAAATAAATATAGTTTATATATTATGAAATTCTATAACCTATACGTGTATAAATTTAACTTACATAATGTTTATTCTTCAAGGCGAGGCGAAGTGGTTCGTCACATAATGTTGTTCTTGGGTAAAGTTCATCTGTTGGTTCACGATAATCGATTTTTGCACCAGCCTCCATAAGTATTTGAGCGAGTTCATAAAATCCATGTTCCGCCGCCAAATGTAATGCACTATAACCAACCTCATCGGTTGCATTGATTTCGGCACCGCGTACCAACAGCAATTGTAGGGCTGGAATATTTTTCTGCCATACAGCATAATGTAGTGCCCGCAATCCTTGGGTAACGGGCTCATTAACTTTTGCGCCACATGCAAGTAATATTCGTATTTCGTCCAACGGTTGCATACGAATAATTGCGTCAGCTAATGACCTCTGTAGAGGATTACCCGCACATTCGGTAGGCATTGCTCGATAAGAATGACCTAAAAGTAAATAAAAAATAAAACATTCATATTTTCTAGTACACAATCTTATTAGACACGGAGTCTATTCTTTAATATATAGATGTTTAATTTGAGTAAATGATTTTGTTAATTTTAAATAATATTACATAAACACTATAAATAAACATAGAGAAAATTTTCTTATTTCGTAACAGAGTTTTATAATTTTTTTTACTACTAATTGATTGAATCTAATAAAATACACACAACTGACCTCGATCTTCACTATCCATTTTATTGTATTTTAAATATAGATGTAATATTAAATAATATATTAATTATTAATTATAAAACTTTCCGTAACACAAAGATATGAAAATTATTATTTTTTGATTGTTTTGTGCGACCTTTTCGTATTCCAACTAATCGAAATGAAAACCGAATTTTCACAATATACGTACGTTTAAACGTATTAACATACGTATGTAGTGTGTACGACGTACTTAAATGTCGCATTTATATTGTATAAAAATAAAATTTTGGGAAAATTTTAAATTTTCGATATAATTCAAGTTTTAGAACTAGGTATTTAATTAAAATTTATTCGATTTTTTTTTTGGTCTAAAACAAAAGACTGATTTAACCGGGTAAAATTAAATTACGAGCGTTCTCTAATTAGTGTCAGTAGTTTTATGATCTAATTATAAACCTAAACTGTATATAGTGTTTAATAATAATCGTTTTAAATAATATGTTGCAATGCGGGATGCGGGTCATGCTATTTTTTATACCTGTTGAAATTACCGACATATTTTTTATTATTTTTGTACGGATGCAATTATTCAGCCTAGAACAGAAAAATATACAAAGAGATAGTCTAACATAAATTATTTGTGTTCCATGTAACATGTTGTTTAGTATATATTTCATAAAAATTAGCATAACAAATAAACCAAAAACATTATTTATGCTAAAAAAATTAAAAAATAAAACAAAAAAATCTAATAATATTTTCGTTTTCATTAATATTATTTGCTAAATACGTATTCAGTCCGTATTTATATCATTTGTATTTTTAACGACAGAAATTGTAAATAAGTGCGCAAATTTTCTCACGCTTTTCTTTATCAATGATATTTACTAGTGTGTTTTTCCTCATTGCTAAAGAGAATTTTGCGCTAGTGTGTATTACAGGTCATACTAATAAAGATAAAGCGGCCAGATTGCTCGTTCAATAACATAATAATAATATTTCTTTGTGCAGAGTAATCCATTATTATTATTACAATTTATATGGCTTTGTTTACTTATTTGAATCTAGAACAAAAAGTGGGTACAAAGTCGAAAATCTTCAGTGGCTAAATAATAATTATTTTTAGCAAATTAACTCTATTAGATGTCAAGAAAACGTACAAAGCACATTCTCTTAAATACTGTGATTGTTGTACAATTTAAAGGAATTTCAGTTTCTTTTTTATTAAATTTATACATTAAAAAGATATAACGCAACTTACTAAAGTACCAAACCCAAAAATCCATTATACACAGAATAATAAAAATACCTGCAATACACATATAGAATTAGAACAATTGCATTTATTAGTCACTTGGTAATTTAGGTACATATGGTAAAACAAAGCGTACAAATTTAATAAAATAAAATTGTTTTGTGTTAATGTAAATTTATCAGGTTTCACAGAAGAACTAGTAAGAATTTAAAAAATGTATGTACAAAAAAGAATCAACAGTCACAGAGTTAAAATATTACTAGAATTGAAAAAACTAAAATTAATAAATGGTTAACCAAAATTTACGAATATTGAAATAATATTAAATTGTACTGGTTTTTCATTAAATAATATGAAGATAATCGACACAAAGTAAACAAATAGAAAAGTCCGCTGTTACGAATTACTGGAGTCTTCCTCTAGATTTATTTGATTAATCATTACGCAATTAGATGTAGAGCTGATCATTTATAACTGGCAATTTGAGCTATATGCAAATACTGCTTTAACGAGGAACACGCTCATGTTGCTTTAAATTTGAGAAATTTGAAAAATGGTCAATAAATGTAAGTTTACCGGTAAAATTATATTCGATAACTATTTCTATATCGAGCAATTTTAAACGGAATTGAGTTAACAGTAGAAATTGAATTTCGAATATCTTCTAGCAGATTAGTCATTCTGTTAAAATATTATAGAAATTGCAATATGTGTCATTCCACATCCGGCTATGGCAAATTTAAATAGTTTTACGCGACTTTTACCGTTGTATTTCATTATCCTTCCTCTGACTTGATAATTCTGGTTTTTTGATATTAGTTAATTCCTTTCTGAAAATAAGTCGCTTTTATGTCTGGTTTATTGTTTTATTTTGCAATGCATTTTTCATATAAATATCTCTCTTTACAATAAACGAAAAGATTATAGCTCGATTGAAATTGCCATTTATACTCAAATGCCCTATTGTCTATTTAACTGAGTTTATTCACTTAGGTTGAAAAAGATAAAGATTTGTTTTAGAAAAGATTCTGTTAATCGTGAAATTTTAGATTATTCTTTTTAGATATTCTGTTCATCCATTATTCTGTAAAGTGGAATGGAATTGTTCACAAAATATATTTTACTTGTATAACTACCAGAAAATTATTCAAAGTTCATAGATCGATTATTCTTATATATCATTAATCTCCAAACATTATAGCAAAAGTGGCAATACCCCAAAATAAATGATTCGCTATTGGCATATGAAAATCAAGTACCATAAGTAGTCTAGACTCTATAGCTATAGTTTCACAGGCTCATAAAGTGGAAACATTTCCTCGTGATGGCTCTTAATATATAAATCAATTATTTGTTCTGGTGTGATATTTGGATTAAGAAACATCATAATCAGGACAGCAACGATACAATAAATCAGATACCGGTGATTGCGATATATTAAACAAACTAAACATGTAGAACAAGCTGCCTAATAACAAGTAACCAATATTTCTGCAGTGTGCTATGGGTTTTTGTGCAGATTCAGAAACAGGATAAGACCAATCGCAAACAAAATCAATAAAATATTTATAAAATCGCTAAAAATAACAACAAAATCGTCTACATTAAATTTCTCAAAAAATTGTCTATCTTGAAATTTTAAATACTTAATCATATATGTTCAGTTAGGGTTACCAGATCAAATTTGTTAAAAATATGTACACTTCATGAAAACTTGTAGTTTTGATTTACTCGTGGACCATGCAAGTAATAAAATACAATTTTACCGGATTATTTTGTTGCCTCAAACTTAGGATGTTTGATTACTATAAAGGCTGAATCGCAGTCAGTTCGTAAAAGTTTAAGTTGCACTGAATTTTGACCATTCCCATCACAGTTAGTGGCCATCGAAACTGCAGGATCAATTCATTGTGTTTGAACAAGGATATATCAAACTTTCGATAATTAAAAATTCTAACGGAAATGGTTCAAACAGCGTGCAACTGAATTTCTTAAGAATTGGCTGGTTTGGCCTTAAAGCTACCAAATGAATTTGAATTTGCTTGCTATTTTGTTGAAAAAGAACGGACCAAACTGCAAATTGGTTTTGTTTACTCAATCATCACTATCGTCTAAAATTGTCGTGCAATATCCATGATCCGGCCTCTGACCTACCATAAGATGCTTTTATGTCATTAGTTTCGAATCGTCTACTCTCACATGGCTCTGGTATATTACCATTTATATTCGTTTCTTACAATCTTAGTAACTTCGCGTTAAAACTGTTTCCGAAAACGACATAAATTTCGTTTTAAGAATAACATGTGTTTTTTATAGCAGATCGAAGACCGTGTTTCAAATGTAATTCATTGGGCATATTAAGCACACTAAGATTCTAACTAATTTTAGAGAGGCTTCAGGCCTCAGTGTATTGGATACGCCCATTGGCTGTGTACCAATTGTCGCATAAAAGTCAATTTCAAGTAAATTCATTTATTTTTCAAAAACTTCATGACAAACTAACCGAAAAATCGGTTCTTAAAATCGATTTTACCGTATTAATCGTTTAGTTAAGCAGTGATTAGTCGGGTAGACTATCCAATTTTGTACGCATCCAATTTTGCAAGTCGTTGAATTCATTTTATAATTTCTGTAACTTGAAACTTATAATTTGAAATCAGTAGCTGAAAGAACGTTTAACATATTTTGCTGCATTGGCTAGGGCCAGTTTCCAAACATTCAATATGTATAATACGTATTCCGCAAGTCTAGAAATCACGTACAGATTTTTCAAAATGTTAATGAAAATTATTTTTGTTTGTTCTGCGCAGATCTTCAGTGGAGTAGAAAGTAAAATAACAGAAACAATGCGAAAAGGATTGATTGTTATTGATTCCTTTAACTTTCAAGAATACTAAACCTATACATTTATATATATTACTTTTCGTTTTCAATCAATTGGACCATGAAAAATTTACGATTCGATAAATTCTTAAAAAATCGTAAAACTAGAAAAGTAAAAATTAAATTCGGCGCCTCTGGAATACTGCCAGTTTTTGATACTTACGTTGAAAAGAAGCGCGAGATATTGTGATTTAATTTTTTTAATTATTCTATTAAAATTAATAAATTTTCTAAATTATTATTAGAATTTGTTACGCAAGGGTCATTGTATTGTTTATATTAAAATTATTTGGGATCCAGTTGCTATAAAATAATAAGAAATACAATACAAAATATGTGTTAATTCTAACCTCAAAAATATAAATTTCATTGCTATTTTCCGAAATATTTGTTTACGCGCGTAATCTATCAAATTTTATTAACATAAATCATCTATACATCAATAATTCGATTAGAGAAATACGTACCGTACGTCTGGCAACCCTTGTACGATGTTTTTTCATTTATTTGGGGAAAATTAGTGTGTTATTCGTATTAAATTGACCTTGATGACTCGCAATGTTTGAATTGCTCGCCAAACATAGTATCGTATCACTTTTTTGATTAAAAAGACACAATCTAATATTTTTATGTTGATATTTGTAATCGATAAAATGTGTGCTTGGTTACTATCCAATTTATTTGTGTATCGAACCATATTCGCGTATTGAAAAATTGAATTGTTTTATTTTGACTAGAATCACTCAATTTCATAACTCCAAAAGTGAACCGTGCAATTTAAGAACAATTATGCCAAATTAATTTTTATTATTTCTCATTTATATTGAATTCACACACTCAGGAAGACATTGTACTGATAGTGTTTGTACAGCTCTGTTTTTTCTTTCAATCACTTCAATAATTAGTAAAACCACTTAGCTTCGAAATCCACGTCGATTATAGAATCCGCGGAAGCGAATCGAATGCGAATCAGTAAATGCATATAAATGAAATGGAAAACAAATGCTATAAATCAAAGTCGCCAAGAAAATTTGTATTTATTTCCATTCAAACCGCTTTTATGATTTCCCGTACAAACGCAATAAAATAGTTGCGGATCTAAAACAAATTTTACTTTACTAATTGTATGAAAATCCATGGGAATTTCTATGATACTATGATTTAAAATTTTATGTTATGTTTTTTATATGCAGTTTTCAAATTCAATTGATTTTAGCATTCGGAAAAAATAACAAGAAAATGAAAACGTTTGAAAATTTAAATTTCGTGTAACTACTGTAATTTAAAAAGTTTACGAAAAAGAATCTGTGTTGCCCCAATCCAATCGTCAATAGTAGGATTATAAGAACAAAATATCACAGCAACAATTCAAAATCAACTCTACAGTCTACAACTTTGTGTAAAGTTAAATTCCGAAGTTTACTCATTTTTGTTTTAAACCATGTTTTCCAGAAATCAAGCTTTACGAGGAAATGGTTACTAAACCTCTAAAGAAATTTTTGAGAAATTTTAAAGCTTCTGTGTAATTGTTTGATAGATTTATGATATGATTTTTTTTAAACCGCTATACAATCCATACTATTTCACGTTATTACTTTAGGCTTCCTAACTTACATCTTTCTCAGCTAAACTAGAACATATAGGTCAGTTTTAATAGTAAATTATTTAAATCTACCACAGTGTTTAGAGCAAAATAAAGATACTCTAACTTACAAACTGTGAGGCTTGAAAATTATGCTAGTACGTATATTCCTCATAATACACAAGTAACTGGAAAGTTATGTGCGGTTTCACAATAGGAATTTTTGTAACAATCGAATAGGTTTGAATTGCGTATAAGAAATTTCACATAGTGGAAATCTGACGTTTAAGTTGATTTTTGATAAATCTTTTCGCTATCTCAGTGTGGAATTTACCCCAGTTCTACTTTTCTACCAGTAAGTTAAATTTCTCCTACTTTCTAAGATCTAGTGTAATGATCTAGATCTAATGTAGTATGAAAGATCTAAGATCTAGATCTAATGTAATGTGACGATTTGTGAAGAAACGATCACAAGAAGCAGAACACATATCACAGTGAAATTTATTTAATCAGTCCCGACAAGACAAATAATATTGAGAAGAAAATACCGCGATACATCTTCTTTGGCGTATAACGACGTGAGAATAAGGATTATTTTATTTTTGGAATATTTCGAGTCCTATTTATTATAGGTAATTTCAGGAAGAGGGAGATAATGCGACAACAAATTCACCACCAACGTCAAGAAAACAGTGCTTTGGTTACTACTAATTTTATTGATCGCATGGGAACGGTACAAAAGGTATAATTGTAAAATGGGAGGAAAATGAGATTATCACCCCTCGGCATGTCAGTATGCCTCATCCAGCAGCGGTATGCGCCTTCTAACAGTCCTGAGACCTGGCTAAAATCAATGAACCAATTCCACATTATTCAATTTAATTGCAAAAATGAGGCGGCTCGGCTTCATGTAATGTAGCCAGCAAAAAAATAATAATAATTTTTAATTAAATTATTATTGCTCATTGTACCAAGCCCCAAGAGAGGTTTATCTTTAAGATTTTAAAATGAGTTGTTTTGTATCAATAAATTTAATACATGCGTATATTCAACATAAGCGATCAGGTTTTCGATTCTTCAAATAAGCCCAGTCGTGGACGGTTTCACACAAATTATGTTCATCGTCTTGCGTTAATCTGCTCAAAATTACTCTGTTTAAATTACTCAAACCCACATACATAAACTAAATTAATTTTTCAAGCACACGAAATAAGAAAAAATAATTTGAAAGATGAGCGACTTTGTGTTCTTCCTTTATTTCATGGATTTTCGATCTTTTCTTATCGACGCTGTTTCAATAAAAATTTTTTAGGCGATCACAACCGTTTGTACATCAAATAAATGCAATGCAATCATATGCAATTCAATAAGAAGGTGCTGAATCTCAACAAAGAAAGGATTGATCTAATTTAAGATGCCCTATGTTGACAGTCCTGTAAATTAAGTATTAATTTACAAGAACTCTATTTCGAAATTGATCGCTTAACCACCGCTCTATACGCGTATAATTGTTAAAATGTTTAATTATGGTTGATGTTGATTTTTCAAAGAAAATGTTCTTCTCTGGGTTTGTTAGTGATAGGACTGCAACGGTCTATTGTGAGTGATTATTTTTGGCACGAAATAGAGATATTAATGTGAACAACATGCAAGTTCAATAAGACGCAACAAGTCACATATAGCGCGTGGAGCGATGCGAAGAAAATGAGATTTAATGTCTTTACATCGCTTTACAACTTAGCTTTCCATTCTTAGCTTAGTCGTGTCTACGCCAACAAACCCGAAACCTTGGAGCATCTAGCTTGGAGCGTCTAGCAATCAACATAGCCAATTATAGGTGAAATTACACGAAAAGATTGCCTGTTGCAAAATGTCCAGAGGCGGCCATTTAACTGATATTAATTTCCATAATTAACGAAATAGAAAACTGATAGAGAATCAGTGCAACCATCGAATGATCGTTAAAGGACTTGCGACCGTAAACAAGGTATAAATGAATTAAAATGGAATGGACTGTCAAGCCAAACTCGGCCAGTTGTCTCAAGATTGTAAATGTATGGTAAGCGACACTTGCCGGAGAAATATTAAATGAAGGAGTTACAAGTAAAAACGTAAAATATTTATGAAAGATTTTTCCAGTTTATAAAACAAATCACAATCGCATTGTTGATTGGTAACACCTTTATCAAATCAAAAATAAAGATTCAAAATTTAAATTTCGAGTGCATTGTCTTGTTGTTTCGAGTTCGTCGTCTTAGTTCAAAAACCGGCAACTATGTGGAATTCGTATCAAACTATCGTCAATTATGACGAGTATATTTAATTACCAGAGCTCAACAAGAAATAAAGTAATTTTTAAAAATTATTTGCCTCTCTAAATAGAAAATAGGCGACCCTTTAACTGTTTTATTAATTGTTGTATCGACAAATTCGGGGATTCTGAATCCAATTCTGAATTTCAAAATATTTATTGAAATGTTTAATGTTTTCTAATGCGGACTTTAAATACATACAGTTCGATTTTAAATAAAATATATAAACAACGCATTTCTTTCTTTCTAGCTAATTATTTCTCAGAACTCACAGTGTGAAAAGTGTGTTTTTAGACGAAAACAAAGTATAAATGAGGAGGCGGTTTTTTATTAGTTTGATGACATTTCGAATTGGGGAAATCCAAATTTACGTACGACATCATGAGCAGTACCAGACGTCAGCTGGCAAAGTTTAAATTAATTTATTTCCCAATTATTGAAATGTTTTTGACATAATGAAAATTGTAATTTTTTTTTGGAGTCGTTCCATTTTTTGCACCGTAATTCCGCTAGGTCCAGGAATCAAATAAAATATCGTTGGCAGACTATTTATTTGTTCAAGCGTTAAATAACAATCTTAAATTTTTACTATTTATTTGCATCGCAATGAGACTGATTCTTCATATTATGTAAACATATTATTTTTTAGATCAAAATAATAATTTATTTACGCATTTGGAAAAGCATGGAAATTTATTTGATTCACGCGAAATTATTTATACGTCTGAAGGAATTTTGCTTACGAGTATATTTATTTTCTATTGTCTGCGCGTAAAACAAACAACACAAATTTGTAAATATCAATCAACGTAAATATAATTACATGCGATTTAAATTAAACACGCGACACTTGTGCTGATCGAAAAATTATTTTAAAATAAATGAGTTCATTATAATTTTTCCGGTAATATTTATTATTATTCTGGCATTGATCTCAATTTGCATCTATGAAGTAGCACATGATCTTTTTGTTAATATAAAAAATCGCCGCTCTGTTGTTTTTTATTCGTAAATTTAGAGCATTGAACTTTTTCCTGAATATTCTTTGTTTACAAAAATAAAAATTATAATAAAAAAACTCTTAAATCAATAACATTTCGACATTAAAAGGAAAAAGAAATGCGTTTCGATTTAATGTAAAGAGTTTTCACGTGTCTTTATTATAAATATTGTTATTATGAGTATTTTCTTTGTTAGTGAAATTTCTAAGAGGCACTCACACCACACCAAAACCGAGTAAAATCTTAATGTAGTTTTAATTATAATTAGTATAAGGATTATAAAATTGTTTTGGAAAATTTAATAAAATCCACCGGGGAAAATGTAAACTCACTATTCTATATTTTTGCAAATTGTATAGAAAAATCTTTTGTTATCGATTTTTTGTTCTTATTTAAAAGTTCTTAAATTAAATTCTTTGTTTCTTTATAATTTTCTGCAAACTTTTCTCTGTATATAAATAATAATATTTTCCATCAACTACTTGTCTCACACCAAAAGTACAAATTTTATTTTTATTTTATAAAAAAAGTTTTCTTCACAACACACTATATTCTTATTAACTTAAGACAAAAGAAAATCTTGTCCACTTTATAAAAGAACTTTATTTTAATATTTATGAATTTTCCGTTTTTCTATTTTCCGTTTGGAAAAACTAAAAAATATTATTTATTTATTTTTTTTAAGCGCGACTATTCAATAGAAAATTTTCACAGTAAATGAATTTAATTAGGGAAAAGTTCTTTGTATTTATTAATTTTAAATATAAAGAAAATTAAAAAGAAAATTTTATAAATAATTTTCTATCTCGCTTTAACGCGAGTTCCTGCGTCGCGCTCATTATAGTTTTACGTTTTTATTTTTATTAATTATTATTCCTATTATTATTTTGATCATCGGGAAAAACTAAAGATTTTCTTTTGTTTTTCGTATAACAATACATAATATATTAGTAATTACTATTATCCTCTATTGTCAGAATATTTTACGTACTCATTAATTATAAGTGTGTCCGTCCTCTAAATTAATATTTGTACCGGGCGTATAATTGATATTAGCCATCCAGGGATTAAAATGTTGGCCGAACATATAAGAATCTGGACAATATTTTGGATAATTGTGTACGAGATCAATATATTGATTAATAATCTATATAAATAGCTAAAATACACAAAATGTGAAAAAACCATATGATTTTCACGATCAAATGTTTATAAAAATATTGGCTCGCGTTCAACTTGACTGTATGCCAAAGACGAAGAAATTTTTTATTTTTATTCTGAAAATGGAATTAAAATGTACAAAAAATATTCTGTACGTACTTAGCCTATTTGATGTATTTGTACTTTGCTTTGTGGAGTTTTATTATCATGTACCCATATATGAGATAAAAATACAAAAATGATAATTCAATGAGCAGCTATACTCTAAATGTAATAAATAGAAATTTCTGTTAAAATATATTTTGTATGTGAGAATTATTTTAAAAGTAAAATTTCGTAAATTACTTTTGATTTTATAAAGAAAATAAATAAGGCATTCGCATCTTAAATATATACTGTCGTAATTTATAAATGATTAAAGATTTTATACGCAGCCATTAAAATAAAAATTTCTTGTTTATAATTTTTGAACCGGATTTATTAAAATTACCTGCGCTTAAAATAAAGTGTCAGCTATAAAACATTTTTAAACAAATTTTAAAGAAGATAAAACGTGATGTCGCGTGGCACACGCCAAAAAGTTAAAATTCTCTGAAAATCTATTCGCTGCTCATGTATGATAAATAACTACGCTAAGTATTAAATTAGTGCACGAGGAAAATTTTATATTTTGAAAGTTTTATTTGTTTGATATAGGCGCATGCACTGATGCATGTGTAACAATCTAGGTATATGGTGCATTCGGACTGAATTTCGTGTGGCAAACTCGCGAGTTAGTTATAAAGCGTGCTTTTTAGAGGTTCACAATTTTAAATTAAAATAGAACAAAGAAAAATATTTTGAATATCAGTGAAACTATCTTATGCCATTAATGCTTGAATATGATTTCGGCCATGCGGCTGGCGCGTACATGGCGTAATCTGGAGGTCAAATTTTCGATCACTCTTGAATGTTTTGTTCCAAGTGTTCAATCGTCTCTGGTTTATCGGCGTAGACAAGTGACTTAACATATCCCCAAAGAAAATAATCTAATGGAGTTAGATCACACGATCTCGGTGGCCAATTAACAGGACCATTACGTAAAATTAGTCTTTCATCAAATGTTTCTTTGACTGAATTAATTGGATCCCGCGCTGTGTGGCATGTGCCACTGTCCTGTTGGAACCACATATCAGCAACATTTATGCCAGCCAATTGGGGTTCAAAAAAGTTAGGAATCAAGTCTTTATACCGTTCATCGTTGACTGTTACATTCCGTCCATCATCGTTTTTGAAGACATATGGACCAATGATTCCGCCGGCCCATAGAGCGCACCAAACAGTGATTTTCTCTGGATGTAATGGTGTTTTGGCAAAGGCTTGTGGATTATCTCCTCTCCAAATCCGACATTTAACGTACTCATTCAACCAAAAGTGAGCTTCATCGCTGAACAAAATTTTGTTTGGAAAATCAACATCAATATCAATTTGTACTTGAGCCTATTGACCGAATTGGCGGGGTGAGCGATGGTCGCATGGCTTTAATTCCGGCACAAGTTGAATTTTGTTAAGCACGTAAACCAAGATCCTTAGATAAAATCTTCCATAAAGTGGATGGACATATATATCTCTAGTTACTGAGGACGATGTAGAATTGATTGATTTGGGTCTTCCTTACTGCTATGCTGTACAGCGTCTATCGCTTGTTCGGTACACATTGTTTGACGTCTTACTGGATGCGTATTATCATTTAGAGTACACGTGGTGCGAAAACGATTCATAGTTAACCGAATTACCCGCTCTGATGGACGATTATGACGACCGTAAAATGGACGTATTGCACGATGAGTTTGGCGAACAGAACCATTATTTTGATAAAAAAATTCAACAATTTGCAAGCTTGCTCTGTCATGAGTCTATTCATTATGAAATGGCAAATCAAACTAATGACAATGGAAATGTCAGCTGTCAAATCGGTTGTCAAACGAAACAGTGTTGCCAAATTAAAGATGTGAACCTCTAAAAAACATCCTCAATTTGATCGCAGTTTTTTTAGATCACGCAATATTTTTGATATAAATAAGTGATTAACTTTCGTTTTGGCACCAGTGAGAAATTTTAATTGATTGATTGATTGATTGATTTTGAATGTACGACCAAGTTCTTAGGCTTGAGTTCCCGGATGACGCCGGGTCCACCGTACACCCTTTTTTACACATAACAAAACCGAAGGATTGGATAGGTTAGTTAAGTGGGACAGAATCGGCCCGGTTACAGACACCTAGGTATAGCCGATAGTTAGTAACACAAAGACAACACAATTCTAATCTACTAGATGAAGGATAAAGGCTTAATAGGTTAATGGATAACGATGGTATTGGTCTTCAACAATTGCTTCTTTAAAACGGCAACCTAAGAAAAAATATTATTACTTCACATGCATCTGGAATTTTCCTGAAATTTAATTCTATTAATACTTTTCGGCTTCCTAACCAAAATTGGTTGACTCGACCCGTTACAGACACCTATGTAAAGTCGTTAGTAATAAAATGACAACACAATTCTAAACTACACAATCAGCAATTACAATGAAGCATTAATTCACAAGCATCTGTAAATTTCCTGAAATTTAATTCAAAATTCATATTTTCCGGCTTCCTAAATAATTGAAACATTTATTAATTCAGTCATTCTGCAACTCCGCAACTTACAGTAGAATTTCCTGAAACCAAAGTTATTTGAACTTTAATCAAAATAACTGTAAAATTTATTAGTATTTAACCGTTGAATTGGGCGAACACGAAATAGCAAAAAAAAAAAAAAAAAAACAGATTAACTAGATTAACTACCGGATTGCATTCAAATATCCCTTAAAATATCCATCCATAGAATTCGCAAAAATTTCGTATGTTTACTAAAATTTTTTTATAAAACTGATGAATTTTTCCCGACGCCCATCCTTTTTCACAAGGAAACAAATACTTTTATCACTACTTTTGCACTAGTTCTGGAACTTCTTCTACGTTTGCTGGGGATATATCACATACAATTAATCTCAGACATGACACATGCGACTCGTCTATGACTTGTCACCTCGTATTAGACTTGTCATAAACGATTCATCTCAGACTGGTAACAAACGAAAATTAGTAATTAGTGTGTCGTCAATGGCTTTCCTGCTGGAAGGTAATATTTAAGTAAAGGCAACTAGATAAAATTTGAAAAAATTATTCTAAAATGAATGATAAATAAGTTTATTTTATAATTTTTATAATTAAATATAAATCGTACCAGTATCTTAAAAGAGGGATAATATGTACTCGTATATTAAATATATTTGAATGAGATTTCCTGAGAACCGAATAATTTTAATATAATAGCTCGGCACTGTACATGTAGATTAATATTTAGGGTTGATTTGAAATTGGGAATTAATAATTATAATTCTTATACTAAAACAGTCAAGATTGGCAACGTTGCATTTTATGACAAACATCCAGTCGTTGGTGTATTGAAGTATACAAACCTTCTCTTTCTTTTGAATAATTATATTAATTATATCAAATATTTCTAGTTTTTCAGTTACATTGATATAACGAAGTTGCCGATAAACAATTCTTTATGTTAAGATTGTTAAAATCCCAAATCCAATGCAAATAATATTTCTTTTTATAAAGCAAAAATATCGCTAATAAGCTGTGAGAAAATACTAGTAACCCATTGAGTGTCACAAAAAGGCAATTTTGCGGTAAATAATAGGGTTCGTTACCAACTCCAACATAGTTGCAATTAATCTTGCAAAAATGATGGATTATGAAGGAAATACAATATAGAAAACAGCTAATCATAAATTACCTACACTATATTCTCAATGCACAGAAGAAATACGGAAACGGAAAATTCTATCGCTAATCAAACCAAAATAAAAATATAACAATTTATTACACAAACGCTGAATAATAGGATGAAGGAACATCACCAAAATAGCTCTCTCCGAAAATCTCCGAAATCAAAGCGTGGAAGAAACCACCTCTACAAACAATCGTAGTAAAATGTACCAAGAGAATTATGCAATGTCCATCCAGGAGCTAAAATTACCTCGAAACGATCCCAACAGACGGCATGAACCTTCCCACCATGAAACCACTACCATCAACCAAGCGACCTCCTGCCAACACCACCATTCAACAAAAACCACGCTTCACAAAGCCGTGACGAATCCATGACAGATCACAAACGAACCATGGAAACCCTACAGCCCAAAAACTTCAGCGTACGACCGATCATACCAAAACTCCCAAAATGATTCAGCCCCCGCCAAATCGACGGCAAACTCCAACAAAAACACCCGAAGCATTCAGCAAAGAAACCAATTTGGACATACAAATCCAACAATCAGGCAATAATTCAATACAAAACTGCAAATCCGCCCTCATACACTAACAAATGAGAACTACCTCAAGTCCTAAACAAAACAACTCAAAACAGTCAAAAATACCTTATAAATACAGGTAACGACAGAACACATATGAACACAACTCTCCGCAAGTTGAGAAACACAACGTTCAACGAACAACCACCACAAACCGCAGACACCGAGCCATTACTCACCATGAACGAAACCCATTCAAATCACTCCAAATATCAAAAAAGATTCACTGCAATACAGCTGCAGCACATCCTCGCCGCACATCCTGTGTAAACCAATCACACACATACACCACTCGTCAAAATCTAATCCAGTTTTCGCACCACAGAGAAAAAGTATAACCCCCTCCCAATCGCCAAAAATATACATTCCTTTAAATGTACAATATTCATTTTGCGCGATCTCGACCTGCGACAACACCCACCCCTTGCCGATGACGCCAACCCAGGTCGACAAGGAGAGATCAACGTCAGCCGCCTCTCCACAACGACGGCAAAAAATCTCACAAAGTTAACAAAAGTCTAAATTATTATACATATAACAAATCAACAAATTATGAACAATTAAAGTCTAATCGACTTTCCCAATTCACAAATTGAATCATCCACATTCAAGAACATTTAGTGCAAATCCGAAGAAATTCGCCCATTTAGACAACGTAATACGAAGTCTTAGTGTAATCCACTACAAAAATATAAATACAACCGTGAGAGAGCAGAGAATATTATACGATCATTTTGTTTATATTTTGCGCATCCCATATACCATATTTTCACTTATATGTATATCCTTAAATAAAAAAATTAAAAGAAATAAGGATTTCAGTACAACATGCAATAAAGACTTGATATCCAAATTTTAAATTAGCTACGAAAATTATTAAGATTGTATTTGATACAAAAATCGCTAATAGAGGCTTGAGATAAACCGTTGAAATTATTGTTGGAGAGAAAAATCAGCAAGGTAGCAATTTAAGTGAGTGCATAATTGCTAGATCCTGGGACAAAGCCGAAAATAATTATTATAGGTTTAATTAATCTTGATAATGTGGACTTTTTTTTAGTTTTTATTATTCTATTTACCCTACGCCATGCACTTCGCTATAATGAGCAGCTATTGCTCAAAATGGAATGTGAGGATGGGAGGTAGATTGAAGTGAACAAAATTTATACCGTATTATTAAATAAATACAAAAGAGCCCGATGATAGAGCTTTAGCCACAAAGCTCACTGAAGAAGGTGAAGAGTGGCATACCTACGAAGATAAAAATAACCATGAAATTAAGGTTATGGACACAGGTCTTCTTCCCACCTGCAAGAAAGAGAATATAATAGAAGACTTTCATATAAAAGAACTGCAAATTGAAGGCACAGTAAACATTCTTCAACGGGAGAAAATTAAAAATTGTCCAAGAATCAAGAATGTTAACTAGAGCTCCTGTTATTCATACTCACATTCAACATGAAGGTTAAAATAGAATCACTGAAAAATAATACAAGCTTGATACCTCAATACACAATACCCAAAGATATTTGGGATGAGATATTAGGTGCGCAAAATGTCTCGATGGATATAACGCTAATGACTGCTCAGTTAGCCTAAACGAACCTTCTGTAAAAGACAACAGTCGACGACTACAGAGAATGCGAAGCAGCGATACAACTGTAAAGATTAAGAAATAAACCGCGCCAATCTGCTCAAAACCCTAACGTTACAAGAGAAAGAATTCCGACTACAACTAGGGTGTCGCCACAACCACAGCCCATAGGACCAGGGAGGAAATCCTCCAAAGCAAAACAAGAACGTGGTCTAGAAACTATATATAGCGATTAGATAGACAAGAAGCCACGAACTAGCTTAAATCAATGCTATACTAATCAAATGAAAATAACACGTAGAATTGTCATTTGGAACGCGAAAGGATTACCACAGCAGCTGGCTCATAGCAGAGCTACAAATTTTCCAAAATTTAGAAAAAATAGATAAATGTTTTGTATCGGAAACACATTTAACAGAAACTTCATTTATTAG
Source organism: Nephrotoma guestfalica (assembly GCA_963691935.1). Lineage (NCBI taxonomy): Eukaryota > Metazoa > Arthropoda > Insecta > Diptera > Tipulidae > Nephrotoma > Nephrotoma guestfalica. The sequence continues at coordinate 136,480,612 of OY829913.1, read as the reverse complement.
AATACGTGACTATGAATGTTACCACGCTATTCATCAAGGAAGAAACACTAGCGACCGTAATTATTAAGAAAAATATTAAACATTACGGAGAGCTCGGTATTGAAACAGAAATTGTGCAAGTTAAAACCATAAAAGTTGAATCAATCAATAATAGGGATCTCAGTATCTCTTTTATTTACTATCTCCCACGCCATCAATTAAAAAAGAATACTACAGCCCACTTTTCAAATCACTAGGACCAAACTTTATCATAGGCGGTGATTTTAATGCAAATAATACCTATTGGGGATCTATACTTACAACCTCAAAAGGAAAAGAGTTATTTAATGCAGCTCACCGCGAGCACAACTGTGAATTTCACTCTGGCCACCAACATATTGGCCTACTGACATACCTAAAATACCAGATTTGCTTGACTTAATTGTAACAAAAGGAGTTTTAGAGGACTATACGCTCATCGAAAACAGTGAAGAACTATCATCTGACCACCCACCTGTGATCATACCTATAACTACAATGATAATAAAAATGATAACTAGCCTAAATTAACAAACAATAAAATCAATTGGGATTTATCAAAAAGTTTGTGGAAGCGTGAACAAATCTCAGCGAACCAATTAGAACATAGATGCAGCTGGAAGATGAGCTGCAAAAGTTTACCTGCTTGGAAAAGTTTACCTATTCTTCATAACAACTCCATAAGGAAACAGAACTATCCTCTTGAGGTCAGAGAACTAATAAAGGAAAATGAAATGCTCGTAAAATCTGGGTGCAGACTCGTGCTCCGCAACACAAAAATATCCTCAATTTTCTGTGCACAAATTAAAACAACTAATATAGGATAAAATCATAAATAAGCGACTTCGAGGTGTTTCTGAAAAGCAACGAAAGGGTTACAATGAACCAAAATTCATGTGCCTCCTATCAAAAACGATGACGAATCCTGGGCTAAAAATATACATTTTAGAATATTCAAAATTAAGCAGGGATAACAAGTTTTTCCAAACAAAATCAAACAGTTAAAATCTCTTGTTGTATACCGTCCTGTTCCGTACCAAATAGTGTAATATGTACATTTTTTATTTGATCTGACATCCTCTTAGCACTTCCTGTTGTGAAATGAACCGTTTCGTAAGGGACCCCGACAATTTTACAAAATATAACAATTTTAATTACAGTATATATTGCTATGGTTAGTGTATATGTAAATTATTTGTGTGATTTGAGCCCAACATTTTTATTGTATTTGCATAATGTAATAATTAGGATTATCGTTATTTGGGAATAAACGCTACATATTTTTTGGACTCACTTTTGGACTCACGCCGATTATTTAGAGGAAATGTTCATTAAAGGACCGCAGCGCCATCTTTTTATTGATATAAGAAATAACAACAAACATTTTTAAAATTAAATTTTGGAACCTTTTTTTAAAAAATTATCAACTGCAAAAATTACCTAATTTAAATAAACGTTATGTATCAATTTATGTTTTATTGGAAATAAATATAAAATATTACAGCATTTACTACTACCGTTCGGTATTGTGGTCAATATCTAGTTCAAACTTATTATTTAGAAGTTCAGATATTTCAACGATTTCCTGACATTCATCTTTGCCTTTATTCAATTTAATGATCTGTTGTAACGATGGTCTAATATTAGTTTTGCCGCGAAGTCTTTTAGAGCCTTCACTGGATTCACATAATATTTGAATAGCTGACAGTACTCTTTCTAAACGTGCGTCGTATCCCTCGACCGGTTTAACTATATTACAGAGATTTTCAACGGCATTCAACGCAATAAAATCATCTCGAATTCTTGGCGATGTCGATGCGAGGATTGGAATGAGAAAAGCCGCTTTTATATGTACTTTTTCGTGATTAGTGAGTAACGATCCTAAAATACATTCCAATCCTCCCTGCTTAGTAAATTCCTCTAGTGAAGCATCATGATGTCGGATCATACATGAAATAGCATGCATCGCAGATGCTGCAACTTTTTCAGAGGGTTCAGAGAGTAATTCGATTAGTTTTGGAAAAATATTAAGTTCCAATAAATGCTGTTGACAAAATGGATTATTTTGGGCTAGCTCAGCCACTAATTGGGCCCCACCCGCTCGAACACTTTCATATGTTGAGTTTAGCAATGGTGAGATTACCACGAAACCACCAACTTTGAAGAAATCATTTGCCGTATCTATTTGATCAATAAAATTTTGGACCACATTAAGGGAAACTAGTTGTTCTTCTTCAGTCTTTGTTGACGCATCCATTAATGAATTCATAGCCTTTTCAAGTTCTGCAATCACATCGATTGTCATACTTTTAAGTGCTTCTTCCAGAAATCGCCGTCTCTGAGAATTAAAATATTTTTTCAACTAGGTAATGATTTTAAATAATATTTTACCATACCTCAGGGTCCATTTCCTGATACTGTGATTCATGAGGGGCATCTTCATTACGAGTTGCATTCATAGCAAATTTTAAGAGACCCTACAAAGCACATATTTTATGAATAGCTTGCATTGTTATAAACTGTTTTATTTACTTACTTGCAAATCACGGGGTTGTCGTGATTGGTTTCTATCTTCTTCACTCATTTTTAATTAATTTTCAGTTGTAAATTCCAAATTAAGTTGTTCAGAGAACTGTTTGTGTTTAGTTATTTTACGGAATGAATTAAATGTCAATGTGCAAATTTATATACACATATGAATTTCGAGTTCGAACAATTCTAGAAACTACTAGAAATGACATAATACTTCATCTATTCATAACTAAGGGCGCTAACATCAGTAAAGTATTTTGCTGTCAGTTTTGAGTTTAGTTATTTAATTATATGTTTACAAAGAGGTTAAGGTGGTTACTCTGCAAATTATACTTAAATAGTAATTATAAACGATAAATTGACGATCAAAAATGTCTGGATACGATGTCCATGATGATGGTCCTGCATTTGTTGGAATTCGATTTTGCCAGGAATGGTAGATACTAGGTAGAAAATGTAGTAACAATATTTCTAACCTTAAAATTGATTTTCAGCAATAACATGTTGTACCCCAAAGAAGATAAAGAACACAAAATATTGTTATATGCTTGCAGAAATTGTGATTACAAACAAGAGGCAGATTCAAATTGTATTTATGTGAACAGAATTATGCACGAAATTGAGTAAATATCATTTATAAGGATCACGAAAGGCCACATATTTTAACTAATTGCTCTGTTTCGTTTTAGCGAATTGACTCATATTGTACCAGATGTTATCTCAGACCCTACACTACCCAGAACTGAGGAGCACGCGTGCCCTAAATGTGGCCATCGTGAGGCTGTATTTTTTCAAGCTCAAACACGACGTGCAGAAGAGGAAATGAGGTTGTATTATGTATGTACAAATGTAGCGTGTACACATCGTTGGACGGAATAGGATTATGGGATGGACATTTTAATAATTAAATTAATCATAATTTTAAAAATAAAGAAATAAAGCGTTTAATTAAGAGGAAAGCAATTTTGATTTTTATAAAAACAATTGGTTGGGTAAAAGTGGTAAAAGTACAAGTTTGTTTTGAAACTCGAGAAATTACAGACACCTCACAAACGCCCCTGGAATAATGATAGAAAGCCTCTCTAGACGGGGTGAGAGCTACCTAAGCCGTTATCGCTTTTAGTTTCTAAAATGTCCGCAAGTTGGATTTTCCATACAAAATGAGTTGGGTGAATAATAAAAAAGGAAAGGTGTTCCTCAGTTTTCACTACCGAAATAATACGTTTACTCACTCCAACTCGACAGAACTGGTTATACAGCGCATTGAATCAAAGCTCTACGCCATTTGCTGATGATGTCGGCATGCATTTAGTTTTGTTGGTTTGCTTTATAAAAGGTATGGAGAATAAGCGATGAGATTATGTTTCAAAATATAGTTTAGATTTATTTATCTTTCGTGTATGTAGTCAAGTTGGTCGTCTAAATGAAGTTGGACTAGTTGGATGGAAATATAATCCAACCAAATTGGATGGTGTGAAAATGTTGGACGATATTTCGTCAGTCACAGTCATGCAAAAAATGCATAGAAAACTAATACAAACTACGAAACAAAAAAAAAAGAAAAAGAAACGGAAACAAAAACAAAATTCGTAAAATTGGATGGTAAGTGTGTACGATATCCCATTTGATTGGAACGACAGTTGGTCCGACAAGTTGGATAGTCTGTAGCGCTCTTCCAGTTAACTGTCATCCGTAGTGACGTAAGTAAATTCACACCTATTCACACTTCAGTTTGCTTGGTCTTATTTTTTTATTGAATTTGAATTGTATTAGTAAAACACTTGTAAAAGATTTTCCTTAGAGTGACAATATTGATTGTTATAAATATTGTCACTCTAAGGAAAATTTTTTACAAGTGTTTTACTAAAACAATTCAAATCCAATTTTATAAGTGACAAAAGTTATCAGTGAGGCTAAAAAATGGATTTCAACCATTATAGCACAGATTATTTTTTTATTTGAAATTAGACGTGGTTCGTTTATTATTCAAATCAGTTTGTCAAGTTCATAAAAATAGGCATTTTATGTTATATAATCTTTCTATTTGGTCATAAATTTAAAACTTTCATAACGTTGCTGTGTTTTTACTGAACTTGTTGTCAACCGTTGTATAATCGCAGAATTGAAAAATCTAAGTCTATCTATTTAAGCCGTAAAAAGAGTTTGAAATTTGGGGCTACAATAAATAAAAGTGGTTTCAAAATTTGTATGCAGCTTTAAATCTGTTTATATTACTTTCCTCTATGCTACGAGGCTTTTTCTCATATAAACAAATTGTTTACTTTTAACTCGCATAAAGGAAGGTGGCCATAACTAAGTAGGCTGCCTTTAAAAGGCGAATTTAGTTAATTGTTTTTACTCTTCAAAGTATGGTATTTTCGTCTCCCATAAAACAATATATGTAGATACATACATATGTTATATATTTCACCTTGCTATGTGATGCAATAAATACTCATTATTATAGGTCAGTAGCCCATTTCTAATTACACAATAAGAGGGGAGCTGTCTTCTTCCCTAATTTCCAACGAGGTAAAAAGGCAAAACAGGAATCAGTCCCTAGAGACTAACAACTGAGTGTTATGGACGTAACTGAAGAAGCGCTATTAGCTTGATTATTTGCAAGTCGGGTTAGCGCCTAGCCAATGGCAGACCATTTTACGCGGTAGTACTGAATATGATGGGCCCTTGAGAGTAAACCAGGGTAAAATCCTGAATTTAGGATGTAATCTATGGTTGTTCGGTTAATCACCCATAAACGATGAGCTTCGGATACCTAAGCGAGGCAGGGATGTATTGGCGTACCTATTACACTGTTCATATCAATAATTTAATCTGTATTGAACCCGATTTGAAATTAGGGTGACTAAACCCAAATTTCTTAATTGGGCTACTCCAAAATTAAGATCAAATTTTCAAAATTGGGGTATATACCAAAAATTTATATAGTGGACTATTGTTAGATCAATACTGGGAACATATCTCGACATTGTGTGATAATGTATCCAATGGTTGAAACCAGCATCCGTCTAAAGCGGTTTGACGCGGCACTCAGAGCCTGTTTCTCCTATACTGTCTTGGTATATGGTGGCCTAGAGTGAAAACAGGGCATGATAGGGAAACGTTGGCTCAGTTACAGAAAACGGGTTGCTTGGGAATTGTGGGTGTTATGCATTATATACTGACATCAAGGTTATTTTTGACCGCCCACCTAATAATCTTTGGATTAGGATCGTGTATACCTTTTGACTCGATGACAACAAGGCACTCGTTGGTGATATCATTTAGTTTGAATATTGCTGAAAGATATGAGTGGGAACATGATGTTCCAACTCATATTTTCGATGGGGCCTTTTTCCTGTACACCGATGAATCAGTTAGTGTTGGCCTAGGTGGTGCTGAACTGCACAGATCTGAACCTGAGGTGAATTTTTCATATTTCCTGCAACTGTCTTTTAGACAAGAATTCTTGCAATATTTAGAGTAGTGGCCTATGGGATTGAAATCGACTGTTGGGTTCGCTTAAAATGCATTGCATCGGATAGCCAGGTCATCTTAAGGAACATCGATTTCATCACTATTGCTTCGAAGCTTGTTCGAGATAGTGTTGAAACGATAAATCGGTTCGGTAGACAAAATAAAGTTATTCTTCTTTGGGTGCCCGGCGTAGAGACAGCCATGGAAACCGTGTTCTTGATATAAAAGATTCAAGGATCGCGAAAGAACTCGAGTAGTTTTAAACTATGAGGAAAGCGCCTGAGAGTTTTACTGGACAGTCTCATCGGACACTGTATTCTAAACAAAGGACTTGTGGTTGTGGTTTAGGGAGATGGTTGAACATTTCTTAAGTTCCTGTTCTTCGTACTCCCTTCATAGGTTTCATTGTTTCGGTTTACGTTTCTTCTTTAAGGACCAGTTAACGACGTTTACGATACTGGCAATTTTTTATTTCATGAGCAAGATAACCTGTTTTCGGTACTAGCTGTCTCGAGGGGCGTTTTTAGCGACTAAGTAGCAGAACGCAATCCTGGTTGCTCACTCTTAAAAACTTGACGATGAATTCTTTAAGGCTATATGATCTGCGTAGCCTTAAAACATAATATGAAACTCACTATTGCAAAGTATCGAATAAATACCCGATAAATACAGGTCTGTCGAGAAATTCCTTTCATCCCACAAGAATAAAAATAATAAAAATAATGGTTTGAGTGATATTTGCAACTCTTGTACTCAGACTGAAGCGTAACTCAGACTGAAACGTAAAACCAAATTGTAAAATAGATGAATAACAGCGAATAAATGCAAGATTCATATTCGCAACAACCAACCCACCATGTATCGAAATGAAAATAATGATTTTGTTTTAATTGAGGTTACTTCCACTGAAATTGGCCCGAGGAAAGCGGTTGTGCACTTTTACAAGAGCATAACGAAAACTACTGATTCAGTCTAGTAACTCCGTAAATTGAATCATGAGACATGTTTTATACATACTGTGCCTAATGTGAAGTTAAAAAAAACTTCAAATTGCGTGCCATACTCAAGCCTCATTCAGCGAGCATGTAATAGCTTAAGTTGTTCCCTATGTTTGGACCAGTTCGATAGATGGTACGACTACCGGCAATTTAGGAGCTAGTTGATTAGTTTTGACGAGAAGTATCTAAAGGATAATTGTTCGTTGGTAGGGACTTCTCTTGTCAAATGTTCCCGCCCTACACTACGATTTAAATTATGTGTTTAAACAAAACAGTAACCGCGGTATTTCACTTATAGATGTACTTCAAATAGTTAAATAGAAGATTTGCTGTTAATGACGTGCATGTATATAAGTGGGTTGTATGAAAATTTATTGAAAAATAATTCACCTAAATAAATTAGTCGAGAACCTCACTTCACTAAAAAGTAAAAAAGGAAATCACCGAAAGCATATTACTAAAGTGTATAATTTATTGTGGGTTACAATTTCTGTTTGAGTTACAAATCAATAAAATCTGGATACACGAGCGGATAATCTTGTCGGGTCGCCGTTTAAAGAAATTACCAAATCGGCACAGCCGTTAAAAGAAACAACACAGATCGATTCATAAATACAAAAATTGTAAATTGATTGGATTGATTTAATTTCCGTTGTATTCGTTCGTTTTTGGTGAACTGTCATTTCGAAAAAAAAACTGTTAATTATAGAACAATTCACCAAAAGTGAAAAATCACCAAATTATATTAAAACTGATAATTACTAATTGACTAAAGTTCTGAAAAACTGTAGCTGTGTTAAACGGAACAAAGCATCGGTTTTGTAAAATGACCAATTTGAGTATGGGAGTTAGACATTACCTTCTAACGTTCTACCTAATTGACATGAAATATGGCTTGTATTATCCCAATTGGTATAGAAGTAAGAGGGAGGGGGGGGGGGTCAATTCCATTCCATGATGACGTCTAGATATATAGTTCTAAACAATTCCATTATCTAGGTAATTTACCCATTTCGAAAGAATAGTTTAAATGACCAATTTGATTGGAGCTTAAATGGGAATTCCATTTTCATCATGGAAACCAAATATTAATTCCTAAACTATATGTGTCAAGATCTACTATTGTAGTAGAGGGCTATAGTAGAGATTGTCTCTTGTGATTCCGAGTATGCCATCATATGTATTAAATGCGTAAGGATAAATGGAAATGGTCTTTATTTTAATGCAATCCTCGATAAATCGGTGTTGGTTTCTGTTAAAATTTATGTAGGGTGTCTGCTACCTGCAAAGTCTTAATTTCATACCACTTCGCGGTGATGCTTGGGTAACTCTAAATGAAACGGGCGTAGTTGAGGCGACGAAGAGGAAATTCTGCTATAGTCAAGGACCCTACATACGGCGAGTTATTGGCGCCATTACCATATCAGCGTATTTTCTCAGGGTTAGGACAGGCTGAAGTGGGCGTCCGTCTTGTAGCAGGCGGCTCACTATACAAGAACGGGTTCAAGGTACGACTGGGTGTCTTAAGATGCATTAGCAATACGTGACCCCACACACACGAAAAGTGGGTTGAGTGGCGGGGCCAACTGCCTATTGGATGCATCTCGACAACGAAAAATTTACACGAACAACGCTATACAAATATGAATATGGAACTTGCTAAGTCTTTTAAAATTTGGAAATTTCCAGAAGCAGGCAGAAATTTTTACATTAGAAGTGCTCGCAATTCAAGATGGTATAACTACAAGTTGGCATCACTTGGATGGTCTAGGAGTGGGATCCATACTATTAATAATGGTTACACTCTCCACTACAGCGGCTACCAAAATAGAGGAGATTTTGAAGTTGCCTTTCTCTTTCACCGGCGAGTTCAATATTATATTTTCAACTTCCGCCCTGCGGAAGCATATAACATGCAGATATAATCGGTTAGATTATACGCATTAAAAAATTCAATATCAAGATTTCAATGCACATGCTCTAACCTTAGACAAATCAAATGATAAATCTGTTCTTTAGTTAGCTGAAAGACATTATCAGTAACATTACGCACCACGACATCTCAATCATCGTGGACAACTTTATTACAAAGATAGATAGGAGCGCAGAAACTACTTCACATATTGGTTCGCACAGCTTGCATAATATCGGTAACAATAATGGTCAATGCGTTCCCGAGCTTGCTATAATGTATTAGTCGCACCGAGTACGTTTTTTCAACATAAGACAATCCACAAGGATACGTGGCGATCGAATGATGGAAGGAAGGCAAATCAAATTGATCACATCTTGATGATCACTAAGAGATATTCCACCAGTAACTGACGTAGTTAGATTATATAGAGGCGATGTTATTGATAGTTATCATATGCATAAGACCGTGCGCTGGAATATCGATGCACTAAAAATTTACTCCATGTAGAGCTATCACCCAGCTGTCACTGAAAATTTAGACCATTAAAATAAAAACCATGAACCGCAATCAAACACTCAGGAACAGTGGCAAGCTATTCAGTCAGCTATAACTACCACAGAGGAAAATACAATTGGAAGAAAAGCACCAAGATCACCTAATGATCGGTTCGACGAGCAGTGCCGTAAACTCGTCGAAAAACAAGCAAGCTGCATGAATAATGGCTAGCTCGTAATACTAGAAGCTCTCAGTCAGAATATCTCTGCACTAGGAAAGCGACGACCAAATGCCTCGAAAACAAAGCTTCTAAGTGGAAAGCGGAAACTCGAGAGTATCTTTTGCCAACACTAGAAATCTTTTAAAAGACTTCCATGCAAGATCCACAGCCATCATAAATGCGAATGGAGAGGTGAGAACAAACGTGGTTTATGTTCCCTCAGTATAGCAAACCTATACTTTCAAAAAGGACTAACTCGGACTGACGAAGTGATCCCTATTTGAGCTGTTACTCCACCAGACAAATATGTATTTGTCCCATATTCCACAGTAGAAGAAGTAGACGCTGCTTATTAAAAAATTAAGAAAGGAAACGGAACCGTTTTTGACTGAATCCCTACAGAATTAGTAAAACACGTGGGAGTTACTCTTATACATCTTATCTAAATAATGTCATCGTAATGATCTGGATCAATGGGAGCTATATGAGGATTGGAAAACCGATAGGATTCTCATAGGATCGAATGATACGAAAAGCGTTCCGTCAACGGCCAGTTGGCGTACGTCGTAGGAGAAGACCTAGATTACACCGGCGTGACGACGTCGAATAAGATCTTCGAATGCAGAATATCGAATACTGAATGGAGCGTGCGATGAGCTGAGACAGTTGGTAGGCCGCCGTGTGCTACAGAATGAGAGCAAGAGAGACAGAGAGAGAGAAAGTGAGAGAGAAACAGAGAGAAAGAAAGAGAGAGAGAGAGAAAGATAGAGAGAAAGAGAGATAGAGACAGAGAGAGAGACAGAGAGAGTTTGCTTTCTGGTTCTGAGTATATACGTGCATATGCCAGAAAATTGGTGAGCATTCAATAAATAAAAGTAAGTGGTTATCGTTTGTGTTGGTGTTGGTTTTATTAAAATCTGTGTATTGGATGTTTAGAGATCAATGAGACTCTGTAGAAGAACTTGCCCCTGGTTTTGAGCATTATGCATCATATCGGCAAACATTTTGCTGTGTGGTATATCGAAACCCGGTTCCAGTCATTTGAAATGCGTGATTACAACGTAAGGTAGACCCAAGAAAGAAAGCTCCACTTAGAGCTTCAGTAAATCAAGGTATTTCCAAAATTTCATCATACACTAACTAAGCCACCATTCGAGAGTTTTGTATATATTGCAAGCAAGGCTGATCATTTGCATCACAGCAATGGAATATCAAGAACTACAATACTTTCAGTATTTTACCAATATAGAGCAACCGACTTAGAGGCTACGACTTAACAAACAAACAACAAACGTAAAAATATAAAGAATCGGCGATACCAGGATTTCATCAACTATTATAGTAACGATAACAATCAAACCACAATTCGCCTTAACAGTAAAAAATGTGGTTTGCAAGATTTCGTGATGGCAGTTTTCGCCTGATGGCGATTTCCTTATAAACTGACCAAAGACAACAAAAACCGAAGAGTTGACATCTGCATGAATTTGCTATCTCGGTACAAAAGAAAGATCATTACGGGTGATGAAAAATGGATTTTGCACGATAATCCTAAACGCAGCTATTACAGCTGAACGTGTAACAGTGCATCCGCGCACTTCACACTAATGTCAGTCTCTACAATATATACATAAATCATAACCCCTAAATGTATGTTCAGTAATACTCAACGGAACGAATTGGCACCTCTGCCGTCCAGACTTATATCTACATTTTTATGGGAAATGATTTGTAAATTTTGTCAAAACCCTGGATAGTACGTCAAAAGTCCCGTGCAAAGTTTGGCTCTTAAAATCCCACACCCAAACCCTGAAACTTAGCCGGCGAAGACCGCTGAAGAGTTCCTGTGTGAATCCAATTTTCTTTAGCGTTTGTGTGCTTGGAGAATTAATTTCGAGTAATGGTTTTGTTCCATGATATTCGATATTTTTGTGGTTGTTGTTGTTTGAATTTATGTTTTAGTTTAATTTCTGGTCGCGTCCGATTCTCCAGGTCAAACAAACTGCTACAAACGTTACCAGGTCCAATTGTTCAAATTAATTGATGCTCTGGAGGAAAAACGACCATTTACGGGCCAAGGAAGGCGGAAAGTGATATTGCTGCATGACTACGCTCGTCCAAAAACACAGCATAATAAAGCAAAATCAACCCAGGAACTCATCTTATCCTTAGGCTGGGAAGTTTTATAGCTCGCGGCGTATACTTTAGACTTGGCTCACTCTGATTACCACTTATTCAGATCAATGTTATCATATTGGAAAGACCAGCAGTTCACGAAAGTTGAAGATTTGCAAAACTGGCTCGATGAATATTTTGCTTCGAAACCACCAAGTTTATATCGCAAAGGTATTCATCATCTACCTGATAAATGACAAAACATCATAGATAGTAATGGCGAATATTGCGATAATTAATCTTTGTAACAATTATATTTTCAATAAAGTTGAATTTTACCAAAATTAGCCGAATTTCTACTTGCACATGTAATCACATGCTGCTGGCAGCACACAGACGATCTAGTTAGGGCTGTTTTTAAATTGCATGTTCCAGGGGCCGTAAACATTGTATTAGGAATGAATTATATTTCAGAAATTCTACTGCCAGAAATATAAAGGGATGAAACTGACCTACCGCTGAACGTGCAAGGTTGGTTTGGATCAAGTTTCGAGCTATTAAATCAACTAACAAACATCACACACAAACTAAGACAATATATAAGGATCTACAACAGTTTTGGAAAATGGTAGAAATCCAGTCTTCTAAACAGCTAACAACTGAGCAAAATTAATCTGAAGAACTGTACCAAGAGGGGCTTTAACTGATGGTTACCGAGTCTGGATGGAATTTTATGATCAAAAGTCTTGTGATCCACAAATCATAACCAACATGTTTGTTGATTTTATCCAAACTGATTATAGAGCAGAGGACATTGATAACTATAAAGATCCAACCACTAGTGAATATAGTATACATATTCATATTTACGACACACATCAAGTCAGAATACATCCAGCGAGCGTTGGTAGGATTCGGAGAAGGATGTGGTCCAGTTGGTATCCCGGCTTCATTTTTAAAAAATTCTAAAAATTTGGCAATTCCTCTAAGCATTTTGTTCAATCAGTCATTATAATTGGCAACTTTTCCACAAAAGTGGAAAATAACTAGAGTGACATTTATATCTGCTATACCTAAATTATTTGAACTAGTAATATGCAACTCATTCAAAGCAGTGCTTCCGCGGTAAGATCAGTTTCTACAAATCTCATAGAATTTACTAGCTATTCTATTAAAGAAATTGAGAAGAACAATCAAGTTGACGTAATATACACCGACTTTGCAAAAGTTTTCGACTCCATCAGTCACTGTAAAACTTTGGAACTCATTTTCAAGTTCAGATTTTCCAGCCAGCTTGTAGCCTGGTTAAAAAATTAAGATCCTGTATTGTGCTTACGTTCGTTCCCAGCTGGAATATGCTGTAAATGTGTGGTGCCCCAAAGACGGATGGGTTTATTATTATGATCGCAAACATACAGCGACAACCACCATATTTAACCGGGTGCAAGACATGCAACTTGACAACTGTAGAAAATAGACGCGAATTGTTACAAAGTGCATTTATTGGTAATCTCCTACTAGGCCTAATCGGCGCACCGGATGTGCTAAAGTCAATTAAAATAAAGGTTCCTGGTGGACAACTAAAAGATCATGACTTCCTCCACAGAACCAACTATGGCGCTAATGAGCCAGTGAAGATGTTGTGTAAGAGTGGCAATAGAATTAACTATCTATTTGATTTTTGTTTAACTAAAGATAACTTTAAAAGTACTTTAACGTACGTACGTTAAGGAATTTGTATGCGTCTCAGTTATTTTTCTTGTTACTTTACTTTTATCTTCAAGTCAAATTTGTAGACTTATTTCAATATAAATAAATAATTAAATCGTTTACCTAATGGCTCTTATACGAAATGAAACTCACACTAAAAGAAACGGTCGAATTGGAAGGCTCTAAAAACCAACTAATTGCAAAACTTTTTAAACATCTTACCTTAACCTACATGGTTCAGCAAACGCTTCAACAAGAGTAAGTAATTATCTACCACATCATGTGGTCATAAAAGATCCAAGCACAATAACTAAACTTCGAGTTATTCCTAATGCTTCTTCATTTTCAGATGACGAAGGCATAAATATGTTTTCACTGTCGATATCAAAAACATGTATCGGCAAACAAAAATCGCGGAAGATCATCAACATCTGCAAATTATAGTCTGATGTGATCAGCCAAAACCCTTTGAAGAAGTACAAGCTAACAACGGTATCTTATGAAGGTGGAAAGTGGAGGATTGTAATTGAGAAAGTAGCGCAGCAATTCGAAATAGGTATTAAAATATAATTTCGAAGAAAAATCAAGAAATGGCCAAATTTGAAATACGGGAAAATCAAAATCTGAAAACATTAGATATCTACTGGGCTCTTCAAGGGGACGCCTTTAACGTTCAAGTTCCAACAATATTAAATGCACTGAATTAACAGAACATTAAGTATACAGATGCAACGGAAGGCACGCAGCTGTGAAATCATCCTAGTATCAATTTAAAAAAAAACTTATGTCAACAGTGTTAAGTCAATTAGAAGCGTGTCTTAATTGTTGGAAAATATGGTCCTCTGATATCTGGCATCGTTACAATGAATAATAAAATGGCATGAGAGAAAACCCAATAATAAAAGAAGCATATCTACCAACTCAATAGGCATTAGACAAAACGCCGTTTTACAACAACATCTCTTAAATATCAATTAAATGAAAAACTCTGCTAAAGAAACAAACACCTATAGCCGAATCGACTTTTACACGACCGAACTTTTACACGAAGGATAGAGAACAGCCTAACCAGCAATTGAATCTGATGTGTCAAAATATTTCAAAATCTATCTTTGAAAGTAACGCGAATAATGAAATAGCAAACATATTTGTTTATAACTGCCAAGTCACGAGTGATAACTTGAAAATTACTAATTGAAATTTGACCTTATCAAGTGTATAAGGTGTTCTCATTATCGAGAAGACAGAACCAGAGTTAATAAATGTCAGAAAATTGATGGTCATTACATGTGGTGTGCGAATCAACACGCTATGTACACTGCTAAAATACATGTATTCAACTGCGAACTAAGCGTATTCGAACGTGTGCCGAACGTTAATTGGTTAAAATTAAAAGAATTAGAGACCATGGATATCAGTTGTGGATCAACTATGACTACAGTACAAATCAAGGGAATCGGAATTTTAAGGATTGAATTACGGTGCTTTGTAAAACATCAAGCATTAATCCGAGTAGAAGTACACATTTCAGTTAGTTGGTTCAATAATTCATTCTAACCAAAAACCAACATCTTTCAGCAGATTTTAGAAGAGCATCATTCCGAAACGATGAAAACACTGCAGGATTTTGAGTCCACAAAGGATAATATCCAACAGTGGAATCACATTCAGGCATCAATTAACCAGCAAGGACAAGGGATGTGCTGTACTGTCCACCCATGCCACTCAATATGATGTACATCGATACATTGTGTCTTACCACCTACTGCTACAATAAGTATTCTTGCCGCATACATATTAATTTCGGTAAGAAATTGGCACACACATCAGTCAGCCACTTTGATAGTCGATCGGGAAAGCCTGATATTTGTTTTAATTCGAGGTTAATGGGTACATATTTTAAATTGGAAACGCATTACTTACGAGTAATTACAAGTTGTATGGTGATAAATAGATTTTTAATTAATACAATTTTTGAACCGCGACTAATGGTAAAATAATATTTGTCACAATAATATTTTAGTGTCGCGATGGCTTCGCGAGCTAAAACATTCGCCCCATTTCTACAAAAGTGATAGATGTATTTTGAGGTTGAATGAAATGAAATAGTGTTTGTCGGGTTGATACTCACAGCCAACATTTGTATATTTTGATGTTGCTTTCTCTAACCTGTAGAGTTAATTAACATTTGAATGTACTTACAGTGACACTTACCTCATTAGTTATTTCGTTCTCACTCTAAAACTTAAAGATTCATTTTCTCATCAATTTCATAATCAGGTTAATCACCTTTTTTCACGATTCTAAGAAAATTGGCAAACTTTTAATAAAAATCGTTTAATGCATTGTCGAAACTTACCCCCCTCGTCCTAACATTATTGTTTGTTTAAAAATGCAACTGCAGTCTTTTATCTATACGTAAAAAAGGGTTGAGATTAGAATTACAGAATAATAAAACACTTTTTCGTCTCGTATTGTTATCAAAACTCAAAACTATAATTTTTATATCATAAATTAATTTATGTACGAACTCGTACATAAAACGTATACGCAAATATGTTATGAGAAAAAAATTTGTTAGAAATCTATTGAATAGAAATCTAATCCTGTTTGACCCTTTCCTCTATTCATGTCATTGTCTGTTAGTCTGCTGTTGGACGAACGATCCATTTATTAAATAAGCCTCTGTGTGCAAAGTCCTAGAAATAAAAGAAAATATTCTGCAAACTATACACATTTAGCATAACAAAAAATGGTTTATCGGCGATTATATGTAATACATTTTAATATTAGAAAATGATGATGGTTTCTTTGCCAATACCGGAGATCAAAACTTGTGAAACTTTAGTAATAGTCACAAGTTAGGGTCTCAGGGAATTTGCATTAAACAGGAGTTTGGAGCTATTTGGTATCTTGGGTACTGCGTTGAGGGCATTCTGATCCGCTGAAAATAATGCGAAAAATCTGTACATTCAAATAAATTATAAAAAACACTGTTAGATTAATTTATAATACTCTATTCCCATTCTTTTAAAAATTTATTTTTATTTTAAAATTCATTACATTATAAACACTACACAAATTTAAATTAAATTAACTTTAAGCGTCTTTTTCGAGTGGCACAAAATCTTTTGGAGAAATGTGCGATGCTAATTGTATTTTTTTTGCTTTTTGCGCGCGAATCACAGAAAAAAATAAAATTTATAAATAACTCTAAAAGATGAATCGCATGTACTAAACAACACATAAAATAAAGAAATTTAAATATACAAGAAACCAAAACAAAAGTATCGTACGTTGAACTCTTCGTTCTATAAAGATTTTGTTGGCATACATTTTTGTTAAAAATGGCACTGCAAAGTAGTAAAATGAAACGATGATTTGTAATGCTCAAATCTAATCTAAGTAGCCGACTCCTAATACTCAAAAGAAAATTTTTATTTTGTAACGCATTGCTTTCAATATTAAAATGGCTCCCGGCTCCAACGTGGTATTTCATGCACAAAAACAACTTTTTTTGGCTGTTTCACTTGCAGCCATTGGTGGTTTAATACTACAGAGGAATTACATTTCTGCCAGGATTGATAAAATTAGAGATACTGTAATGATGTAATATTTATATTTCAAGCATTACAATTTTCAATTTATTGACATATACATTTTTTTCTTTTTCAATTAGGAGTCGCGATGGCGATGAAGAAAATTAGATTTCAATGAGTTAACATGACCAATAAATTTAAATTATTTGATATATAATTTATGTAGCTAATTCAGAATAAATTTGCAAATTGTATACTTTGTATTCAATTAGTGCGTATTTATCCATACGTAACTCTTTCTCGAATATATAATTCAGCATAATACCGAGTATAAATACTTATAGTAACATAATAATATTACAAGTATATACTGTGTGCCTATGATTGGGGCACTCCTGAGAAACGTTGAGGGATTTTTATTTAAACACTAAGTTGCAAAATTTATTAGATGCTTTGTAAAACAAGTAAGGTGAATGTTGCGAGAACACGCAACTTTCTTGCAGCTTAACGAATAACTTAACCTTCGATGGCTATAAGAAACCTAGAAGTCAATATTGATTGTTGACGAAGATTCTAGCGTTACGATAAGGTTTTGTTCCTAATTTATACCTAATATTTCGAATTTAATTCAGGTTCCGTTTTATTCAGGTAGTATCATAATGCGTAAACAATAAGTTTACGCAGTGAAATTAACAAAAATCTTATCGTAATGCTAGAATCTTTTAAAATTATCTAAATTATTACTATTTACAATAAAAAACATTCCATAAATATATTTTTATTTTTTTTATTAGTAAAATAGTTTTTACATTTCTTTCTTTTACCTACAAAATAAAGTACGCAGTAATCATGAAAAATTTCATGGGGGGGGGGTGAATTTTCTTACTTAAGCTTTTTCCATAAATTGGGAGGGAGATTCTACTGATTTTTGGCCGAAATCGGTTCACCGGAAGTGACAGCTCCTATAGAATTTACAAAAAACGATTAAAAACAAAAAGATTGTAAATTAAATTTCAAATAAAATTAGTTCAGGTCGTTTTAGTAAATTTGACCGGAAATGACGAGTTTTGATAAAAACGCGTTATTTTACCAAAATTTGGTATCGTTACAGTCCAGATGGATTAACTATTCGGAATGAAACTTTTTACTTCAGCTTTTCCATAAATTGGGGGATCCTCGAGAAATGGGTTGAAATCTATGAAAATATATAAATTTTTAGCCGGTAGATACTTTTTTTTTTAGATATAAACAGGATAGAAGACGCAGGTATAATAGGAGAGGTGCAACAGTATAATTAACTAAAGTCCTTAATTTATGGCTCAAACAAATCGGCGAATTGTAGACGCGAAATGTAGAAAGGTGCAATGGCATCCGTGGAGTACGGGATTGACAGCCTCCACGAAGTATTTATAAATGGATACGGGCGTACTCTGGGCAATGTTCTGTAGAACGAACGGTTGTGGTACCCAATCCCTTCGTAGCAGTGAAGCAGAATAGCTAATTAGAAAATCGAAACTATGCAATGGTACAAACAAAAGGAAATAATACCCCAGATGGTACATCAATATCAACATTGGTAAATCCACTCTCTATGGAGACTGGCCCTATGGATTCTGGGGAGGGCCATCTATTGCATTTTTAGAGAACATCAAATCCGTTCCAGAGAAGATCAAATTTACAAAGATCACCGATAAAGAAAAATAGAAGCAACTCGGTAGCTGACCAAGCCGATACTTTTTCTAACGCTATACTTAGATGTACTGGACAAACATTACACGAAATAAGTGATACCTCCGGAAATTTTACTTTGCAAATAGCCGAATCTAGTAAAACAGCTATTGACCTAGAAAAGGAGAATATGAATCTCTTGGCGAGGCTAGAGCATATGGAGCGGTTATTTGCCAAGCTAAGCGAAGAAATTGAGTATCTAAAGCAAGAAAATGAAAACCTAACAATGAATCGGGATTCAAAAGAAGATTGAGATATAGGAAGCATTGAACCAGACTAGCTCATCTACTCCACTTTGAAGATGAATTACAAAGAGAGACGGATTGGAGCCTAAAGAAGAAAAAACAGTCCAGGAAGAGTAAGAAAAGAAAAGCTGAATCGTCACCTGAGGCTGAGCAATTAAATCTAGTCCAGATTCAAAAGATGTTCTATCCAAAGCCAATAAACCAAAAGGTAGTAAATCTGCCAAGAACATTACACCAAATTTGGTGCAACCGATAGCAAAATTACCCCCACCAATAAATATTGTGGGTGTAACCAGTTACTCAGAAATTCAGTCACTGATGAAATCGGTTACTGACAAAGACTATAAATACTCTGGACTCTGGAAAATTAATACTCTGGACTCAGATACTTATAGAATCTTATCTATGAAATTGAATGCTGAAAAGTACCAACGGTTTACTTACGAGAAAAAACAGCCCGACCTATAAAAGTCATGGCAAGGGGTTTGCATCACACTTGCTTAAGCAAAGAAATAATGGAAGACTTATAAAATATAGGTCTTAAGTATATACTAGATGCTGTGAATATTGTTAAAAAAGAGAGAACAGAAATCCAGGAATGAAACCAAATTATCACTAAAAGTAGACTGCCTCTCTTTATGCTGGTATTTGACAACAAAGAGAATGCTCAAAACATTTATGGAATAAAAGGAATCCTTCACATGAAGGTGAAAATCGGACCAATGAGGAGAACCATAACACGCATACGCCAATGCAAGAAATGCCAGGCATTTAATCACATCCAAATATATTGCGGGCGGGATCCAAGATATGTAAAATGCTCAGGTAATCATATTACCCAGGCATGTACAATAGGGAGAGATGTGCCAGCCAAGTGTACAAATTGTAAGGGCCAACATCCGGCTAATTATCGACAAACAACTACAAAAATTAAGAGATTAAACAAGAAACCAACCGCAAAATCACGAAAGTCGAAGGGTTTAAATATCAAATCAGGTGGATCAAAACCCACAATCAAGCAACACAGGGCAAAGAAGATCATTTGCGCGGGTAGTGAATGGTTTGGGTTCAACCAAACATATGGGCTCTGAAAGTAACCAAATTATGGAAAATATTATGAGCAGCATTGCAGCTATTATAAAGAGGCTAGATGACCAAAGTAATCTGAACAATATGATACTTGATCAACTGAAGAAAATGCAACTCGCTCAACGCAATCCAACAAAAAAATGTTAAGTAAGAACACAACTTTCAAAATCGCAATCTGGAATGCGAATGGCATTATGCAACATATTCCAGAAATAGAAATATTTTTAAATTCAGAATAAATCGACATTTTCTTAATATCTGAAAGCCATCTAGTTAAATCTTCGTTTGTTAAAATACGGGGTTATAACTTATATCACTCCATTCATCCAGCGGAAAGAGCAAGAGGTGGTTCGGCATTACTAATAAAAGAAAATATAAAACACCATTTAGAATCAAATATCGAAGAAGAAACCATGCAAGTCACTACTGTGAGGATCCAAATTAAATACAGACAGCTTACTGTCCCTGCAATATATTGTCCTCCCCGGCATAACTTGAAAAGAGAGGACTACCTTAAACTATTTACATGGCTTGGACGTGATTTTATTATAGAAGGTGACTTTAATGCGAAACACACCTATTGGAGATCTAGGCTTACGACGTCAAAAGGTAAAGAATTGCTTCAAGCAGCGCAGATATCAAAATGTGAATTTTACTCTGGTGGTTCCCCAACATGCTGCCCCAGTGGCGAAACGAAGATACCTGACCTAATAGACTTTTATGTAGCAAGAGGTATATCCCAGAACTACATTCACATGGAAGACAGTAATTCTCCAGCACCGGATCATTCGCCGGTTATCATTACAGTCAGTGAAATGGTAATTCAAAGGGAGAGTACACCCAGATTAACAAATTCAAAAACAAACTGGGATCCCTTTCGTGAAGTATTGGAGGAAAAAAACAATCTTCAGGTACCGATAAGAAATCCCCACCAGTTGGAAGATTAATTAGAACAACTCAATGAAGCAATTCACTGTGCTGCTTTGGCAAGTACCCTCATTATACAAACCTGGGCAAGCAGTCCTAAAGAGAAGGCTGATCTGTTTGCAGAGTATCTCCTGGATACCTTCCAACCACTACCAAGGCAAACGGCCAATGAAAATATAATGTCAATCCAAAAGCTAGATGATTTTGATATATGCCCAGAGCCTTTGCAAAATAATCAAGGCTCTACCAGGTAATGGATTTCGTAAGCTATTACATATAATCAATGCAAGGTTTCGGTTAAAATATGTTCCGTGGCAATGGAAAGTAGCAGAGGTAATGACAGCAAAACCTGATAAACCATCTAACGATAAAATATCATACAGGCCAATTTCATTGCTGCCAATTATGTCAAAACTCTTTGAAAAATTATTACTAAAAAGACTTAAACCAATAATTGAGGACCGACAACTAATTCCTCCACATCAATTTGGATTCAGGGAAAAGCACTCCACAATTGAACAGGTGGATAGAATCTATTGAATCTATAATTATTGAAAGAACGTTAGAACGTAAAAAAGTATGCTCCAGCATATTTCTGGACGTCGCCCAAGCATTCGATAAAGTCCGGCAGAGTGGACTGGAATTCAAGCTGCACAGAGATCTGCCGAGACAATTCTATGCCATACTAAGATCTTATTTATCCAATAGACATTTCGTGTGAAATATGAGAATGAATATTCCGAACTGTATTTATTATATACAAGGGATGATTCCAAAAACAGCTGGAGCAAACTCCAGAAGATGCGGTTGTAACTGGACTAAGCGCTGGTACCGATAGAAATAACTCACGACCGGTGCCATATGCAAACAAAGCTAAATATCTTGGCACGACACTCGATGCCAAGCTCAAGTGGAGAGAGCATGTCAAAAATAAAAAAGAAGAACTTAGTATTAAGTTCAGAAAAATGTATTGGCTCATAGGTAGAGGCTCTGACCTTACAATATACAACAAGATGCTGCTATATCGGCAAAAACTGAAGCCGATATGGACCTACGGTATTCAACTCTGGGGTTGTACTAAGCAAACAAACGCCAAAATGATACAGACGTTTCAAAACAAGGTTCTCCGTAGCATCGTAAATGCTCCATGGTACACAAGAAATGAAGACTTTCACAGGGACTTACAGATGGAATACATCAAATATGAAATAAAAAAGCATGCCGTCAAACACGAAATAAGGCTCCAGGAACATGGAAACCCCTATATTCGCCATATGATAGAAAACCCTGTCGTTGAAAGAAGACTTCAAAGATCAAGGCCACTTGACCTAGTAAACATACCAAATTAAAATTATATTTTAAATAGGTTTAATTAATTATGGGACTAACCATTGGGTTTCACCCCAACAAATCAGAATTACTTAAGAAATGAAAAATTTGTAAATTTGAAAGATAAATTGCTAGATGAGCACAGTCTCAGTTGTATAATTAATAAAAAAAAAAATGGCATCGAACTCCAACAGTTCGGACATCAATCATTATCGCAGCAGTGGTCGTTGCCATTGGAAACAACCCTAGCATTCCAACAACGTAATTAGCGTTGAATACAGCTGACAGTCGAAGGAGTGTTTCGCATATTTTGTTCAAAGATTCCAATGAGTTTCCCTATAAAATTCAACTTACAAGCTATTTAAATACAGAAGATCCACCAATTCGACTTGCGTTTTGTCAAAACTTGTTGCGTTTTGTTGAGAGCGATGTAAACTTCATAAATTGCTTGTTTATGTCTGACGATGGGCAAAATTGTCGTTTATGGGCCAATGAAAATTTTTGCCCAAAATTGGTCCACCGGAAGTGGCGGGTTTTGCAAATCAGTCCTCCAGTAAGTTGAAATAACGATTTTTAACAAAAAAAACTCTCTTTACTTTCTTTTACGTAGTAAAATAAAGTAAAGTAATCATGAACAATTATGATCTCGCGATTACCGCCGAAGTCAAAAACAGTGATTTAAAAAAAAATATCTGTGTGTGCTTGCGTGCATATGTGCGTGTGTGGTTCTGTGCAGATAAAATGTCTGTACCATTTCTACATCCCCCCAGACGGATTCATTGCTCGGGATGAAACTTCATACTTAAGCTTTCCCATAAATTACGAGACAAAGTGATTTTTGGCCGACAAAGTATATAGCATTTATGAAAAAACGTTGAAAACAAAAAGATTGAAAATTAAATTTCAAACAAAATTTTTGTGTTTCGAAAGATTTTTATTTTACTGGAAATGACAAGCATCTCTACAATTCGCAATAAAACTTCAGACTTAAACTTTTCCATTAATTGGGAAGTCTTTGCGAAATGTGGTGGAGCTTTTCAATTTTCTTGCCGTTTTAGCAAAAAACCGGTAAGCTTAATTTTTGCTTTAGAAATCAGGTATTGTTTTATTTTGCTGATGCAACTGGATGAGGCATACTGGCATGCAGGAGAGAGGCGGGGATGATCTTGTTTTCTTCTTGTTGATGAAGTTGTTGTCGCATTGTCTCCCCCTGCTAAAATCATTTAGCTCAGCCTCAAACAGTTGAAGTTTCCCTTTTAATTTAATTAAAAATATGTCGTTGATGTAAATAGTGGTAAAAGCGGACTCAGAATAGAACCTTGAGGTATTCTACATTTAATATAAGGCATGTTGACTGTTATTATGAATTTGGACTTAGTATCGGTGATTATTTAAATAATTTTCACCTAAACAAAATGCGTTATTTCTTAAGTTTAGCGAGGCAGATAAAACATGGGGGACACGAGAGTTCAATTAGTTAAATAAAAGGCTGCTGCACAGCTGTGAGATTTCACGCGCATTCAGACTCTGAAGTTAGTAATTAATACGTTTTGTTCAATCAAAATTTGTGTGTGTGTGTGTTGTGTGTTTTTATTATCATTGAAAGACTTTTTTGCGTATGTCTCGTATCAGTTCCCACTTGAAGTACAAGTTTATTAAATGTTTTTGCACTAAGAGAGAACACAGATTCTCTAATACTACGGGTCATGTTTATTTATATTTAACAATTATTCTAGAAATATTAAATTCTGATCCGAGCTGCAAGTCACATTTTTTCAAACCTTTCAATGTCAAAACATTTATTAGGTTATTTATTTCAAATTATTTTCAGAAACACGAAGATACCAAAGTGGACCCACTTAGTTAATCAGCTAATCCTGAGATCTATTGGTATATGCATTTTGTACGCTTTCATCGAGTGTTTTGGGATCGTTATGATAACAGCATCCAGCGAAAAATCGACTCTATTGCTGGTGAATGTTTTAAATGCATTTTACAGGCGATGTACAACAGGAGGGATCCTTGCCAAATCGTAAGCAGTATTATATCGAGAAATCTAGATAATTTTAAACGGATTTTATCGTTTTAGCAATCAAATCCAATTCCAAAAAATGCTGTTATGATTAGATACCTGAGTCATTACATATCGATTATTATGGATGGTCCGTTGAATTTTCTTAATAAAGACAAAAATACCTGAGGGTGGTCAATATGTCGTAGACGTGAAAGCGCGATTTGAACAATTAACTTGGGCATGTATTGAGAATATAATCGGTAAAAAACTTGGCACAAACTCGTATCTTTCGAGTTGTTAAACTACAGAAATAGATCTAGCAGGAGGATATACAAAAACAAAAAATTATCCCAGTTTGAACTTTTACAGATACACACATTCTGAAAAGCAGGAGGTTTGGCCCAGCTAAAGCATTTTATCTTTCTCACACAAATCAACGGTAAATAAGCGCTTGACGGCATTATCATGGCGAAAGATAATCTGAAAAAATTTCGACTACGCGTTAAAAATTTGTACAGTGTCGAAGTTGACCTAGACAATACAATATTTATAACACAATTGTTCCATTTTCATGCCATCAATAAATAAGATTCCTAAAATAGCTAAAAGGTTGCCCATTTTATTTTTTATGCAAAATGTTTGATATGCAACCTATAGGTCCTCTGCGGACAAAGCAGTGCAAAGATAAAAATATTTTAACTCGCAGGGGAATTTTTATAACGGGTGGGCCATCTGTTGGTCCTTTTTTCAATCGATGAATTTTAGTACTTAATGTTATCTGTTTTAAAAAACTCTTTGGCATATGAAAAGTCAAAAATATGCCATTTATTATCATGGAGTCATGATTATCCATCGCATTTTGATTGTTGTTTTGAAAAACAACAACATTTCGCAAATTACGTGAGAGTTTTGGTCGACATGGACGTTTTGAAGAAACTGGTTAAGTGAAAGGTCGTAGAGAAGGCATCGTTCACAAGAACTAAACATTTCACGAAGCACATTACGATGCATTTTGCATGTTGATCTTCATTTGTATCCATACAAAATCAACTAACTCAAAAAATGAAGCCACCGGAACGAAATAAAGGTTTTTCATCAAAAACCATCTTTAGCGATGAAGCTCATTTTCATCTTAATGGGTACGTCAATAAGAAAAATATTCGAATTTGGGGAGCGGTTAATCCTCATGGCTGGTGGCATCCTTGAGCTGTTTTTCTTGGAAAACGAACAGAAAAATGCCCTCATAGTGAATGGGGAACGTTATCGAAACATGTTAACTGGTTTTTGTGGCCCAAATTGAATGAATTGCGTGTCAACGACCTTTGGTTTTAACAATACGAAGCATGTCGCCATGCAAGTCGTGCAACAATTTATTTATTGTCAGCAAAATTTGCTGATCACATAATTTTAAGAAATTGAGAAGTTCCATGGCCACCAAGAAGCCCGGATGTAACACCACTTGATTATTTTTTGTGGGGTTATTTGAAACGTAAGGTGTATGCTAATCATCCACAAACAAAACAACTTAAAAACAACATTCGAGCTGAGATTGGGGTCATTGATCTGCTTTTATTGGAAAAATTTTTGATGTTCAGATGCAGGCCTGTAGGCGAAGCCGTAGTAAGCATATGAACAACATTGTTGTTCCTATCAATAAAAAATTTTGGCTTTCCATCCCAAAATGTGTGTTTTGTTTACAAATGAAAAAAGGACTAACAGATGCCCCACTCTGTATGAATAAACAAATTGAAGGAGAAGTATTTTGAAGAGATTTGATTGGTTTGGCGTACGGATAAAAAATTATAAATTTTCGGCGCACACAAGGCGATAAATCGTAATCTATTTACTTACAATTTAGTTACTTAGAATTGACATAATAAAACAAATTTAAACTAAAATCCATCTAATGAATACTAAAACTATGATAGCAATTACCACATAATTTAACAAAATAAATTAATACATGGAAAGTAGCATATGGAACGCTAAAGAATCAAAGGAAAAGTTGCATGGCTAGCTGTATGACTAGTGAAGTGACCTGAAATTATAAATTTTTGATGAATTAAAATTGAATGCGATTGTGTAAGGAAGGTGAACTTTGATTGTGATCGATACAACTTTATTTTATAATATTCTGATTACATTATAGATAAAATTAATACTAAATATATGAACTATAAATAAATAAGTTAACGATTCATAATAAGAGTTCTTGTGCTAAATAAACGAAACGGTAAATTATAAACTACAAAAATACAGTGACGCCACGATAAACGCGTCATATGGTGCCACGATCTGGGTAAATGGTTTAATATTATATTGTATTTAGAATTAAGGGTTTTTAGTTGTTATTTATTAAATTTAAAAATTTAATTTCCATAAATTGGTCTTTTCACTTATTTTTACTATAATCGGTTAGTTTTAGTTATGGAAATTAGATTTTGCTTGGCCATTTTTAAAGTTCCAATAAAATGTTTTTTCTTTTGATAATCTTCTTAATTTAAATTGAATTCAAAATGTTGGAACCAAAACATTCCTATTTAATAAAATTTTCGTTTTCTTGTTTTTCTATATTTTTCATTATTAATAAAAATGTTTAAACGTTTAAACGTTTTATTTATTTTATCTAGAGATAGTTTTATTGGCCGTGATTGTAGTTAGATACGAATTCGTAATTAATTTTTCAAATAAAACACTCAGCGTTCTAACTTTAAGTAACAAACTTTATTTACTAAACGGGATCGGTACGAAAGCCCGAATTTCAAAATTTGGATTATGAGATATGATTTGCATGTTCATATGAATTTATCACAAATTTAATTTTCTTTTTGAAATTTGGCCATGGTCAATGGAATATGGCCATTTATTTGCCAATAAATGTCCAATTTAGTTTGAAAAACTGAATTAGGATTATAGCTTAAATTTTGGACGAAGATTTGAAATTTAGCCATTCCGTATGAAACTAGACTAATTATGGTCATATTTAAATGGATTGCGAGTTTAACGTGAATTTTACACGGATAGTTTTGGAATTAGACGTATTTAACTGGAACTTGACCATTTCTCCCCCCCTTTGATTTATTGAACTAGTTTGGGAACATGAATCTTAAATTCTAACATGAATATTGAGCGAATTTAAGAAATTTGGCATTGATTAATTAAACTAGGCCATTTCTTCTTTATGTTGAGTATGGTAATTCGAAATTTCTTAACCACTTATGGTCAAATTTATTATGTAGAACTAGATTAGAATTATTACACTCATGAATTTGTATGACTTTCTGGAATTTGTCCATGATGTTTGGAATTAGGCTATATCTTAACGTATTAATGTAAGAGATCATTTGGGATTTTCACATAAATTTTAGATGTAGTACTAGAATGTAACCAACAATTGTGCTGACTAGAAATAGATTATCAAAATCCCGTTTTGGTTAAATTCGTTTTATGAATTCTGGTGACCGTATTCATACAAAAAATTTAAAAAAGCGGAATTTTGATAATCAAGATTTTGGAAAGCGAGCATACAACCCCAACCCTTATCAAGCACCTTTTGTTTCTTTAACAAATTCATTATTTGTTGGTATTACACTTTTCACTGTTCACTATTTATCACTTTGTATCTTCATAAAAATTAATTAGGGAAGATTGAAGGGAGATTTTCCATAGTGGAATGTGAACAGAAAAATCGGATAACAAAACATAACGCGACAGAATAGAAAGAACAATAGTAATATAGAAATAGGCCGAAGATTTTATTAAAGAACAGAAAACTGCAGGAATTACTGTAATGGTATATGTCTATTTATTGCAGTACACCGGGAAACAGCAGGCAGAACACCATGGTAATACATATAATTGATACCGGAACCGAGGTGTCGATTCCATTTTAGCACTTATGGAAATTGCCTTTAGCGAAACAAGAAGAAGTGGTTTAGTGATTAAAGACATGCGAGCGGCAATTGTGATCGAATGATCGAGTAGTTTGTCGAGATCTGTTGAGGGGTTATAAAATACAATATCTAGCACAACATTTTATTAAATTTTAAAATATAAACCTTTATTATCAATTAGTCCTAATTGTATTATTATAAGCTTACAAAAGGATATCTATTAATTACCCAAAATCGATAACACTTTAGACACATTATCGGATGCTAAAATATTCTCTACATTTGATCTAGAACTGTTCTAATATAGCATGTATAAGTTTAATAGGAAAAACGCGAGAGAAAACGGATTACCAAAAGGATTAAATTGGAGGTTGTGTCGTCCCATAAATTTGCAAGAGTTACGAAACGTTCTTTTGTTGTGTACCTACTTTAGACGATTCATGCCAGGATTCGCGTTGGAACCAAGAAGGACAAAAGGAATCATTTGTGGCAGCTATGCACATCACCATTACTTACATACTCCATAACCCAACATGCAATTTATTTTGGTTTCCGATGCCGGCAATGATTGTATATGTGAAAATCGATCGTCAAGAGCAACTTATATTGCATATTATTAAAAAATCCTATCGAAACCAGAGTGTAAATATTGCGTAATATTACATGGGTTACTAGCCATAGTAGGTCTCGTGAAATATTTCGTAAAACATTAATTCGTAAAACACTTTCGTTTACAAATAGAGCGTGAAGATCGAGAATCGGATTGAGAATCGGAAGAACAGGAAATATGTTGGACGGCTGGTTGGCAAAGCTTAGGTTTCGCCATGGAGTATCGAAAAGGAAGCGACATGGAAATGCTAACATAGTTATACTAGACCCGGATTGTCAATAATATTGCGCATTATAAAAAGAGGAAATTCTGCCAGTAGTGATTAAATAATCTACATATTTTAAACTTCTGTTTTCGGCGATACAAATTAGTAATATTATAAAATATATTTTCTAGTAAGTTATACTGAGTGTCTCACCAATGTACCTAGAGTACCAGACAGTACTGCTTGATACGACATCAAATTCATATCTACAATTTCCTTTTTGAGGATGTAGCGATTTAACGAAATGTTATACATATTTTAATAATAATATTATAAATTAATTCTTACCAATAGCCTGTAATATAATTTTTAATTGGTAGTATAATAGAACTTACAGCTTTTGTTCACCACGATTAACGCTTTCATTACGTAAAAAAGATTATACAAAAAAAATGAATCATTTATTTGATTATACTGCCATCTATAGCAAAACTTTGGAATCGTAGACATAAATTGACGTCATATAGCATAATTTTTAAATCAATGAGGCCATTAGTATCTAGATGCACGGGCCCCACGAGGGTTTTCCGTTTAATACTGTGTTTCTTAAGTCGTAATTAAATTGAAGGCTAGTTCAAAACAGTTCCATATAGATATGTTTGTAATATTTCTAAACCTGCAAAATTTGTTCAGATGTGTCAATAACCAATAAAAACTATTGTTGAAGCTGTAGCCATAAAACGTACTGGGTCTAATATTCAGTCGTAAATTGCGTACTAAATTGTTAATTATTAACCATAGTCAGTGGATTATATTTTAAGCCATCTATTGAAATTGGTACGAACTAGTCAGCAATTTAGTTAATTCAATTGTTATCAGGCACAAAGTACTAGAGGTTTTAATGGTGTGTGCCTGACGTCCATTTTTTCGTTTAAACTTTCGCCTAACTAAATTCGCTATTAGGTTATACTAGTCATTGATAGATGTCTCTAATTATGTTTGATATTCAGTTCTAAACTGCCAAACTAGTTAAAATATTTCAATCTTCAATTAGAAATATTTTGGAGATGGAATTTATTTAGCACATTTTAATTCAAAATCAGTTGCGGTTTGTTTTGTGCCATCTATATGAATTAACCATTAATTTAGTAAGTACGAAATTTAGACAAAAAAAATCGGCGTGAGGCGTACGGTCTAAACGTAAATTTCAGACTAAATAAACATTTTTGCTAGACAAAACCGCATAACATAAAATATGAATGTTCGTTTTTAAACAAATAATTAAGAATTCACAGTGCCATCTCTATAAAAATAATAAAAAAATTATAACCATTTATATTTTGATGGCATCTACTGACATTTAGCTAAACTAAAAATAATGTGAAGTCGAATTGAATTATAAATGTTTTATTCAGTGAGCTGGTAAATATTTCTTTCATGCATAAATTAATTTAAAGTTCATTTAAATGTCAAAACATTACAGAAAAATTGTTTTGTCAAATTGATTCTATGGCAGCTGAAGTACTTTCTTCTAAAATATAGTCAATTAAATGTGGACCAGAGACATTAGTGATGAGACCGAATTGGTTGGTTTGCACTATGAGGATGTTTTCCAGGTTGATCATGTACTTACTATAGTGACACGTGTAACGGCGACACGCTTAACAGCGACACCTAATGAGAACTAGGTAACAATGAGTACTAACCAATAAATTATGTGATTTAGAATCGAAATGCCAATTTATTTGTCCCCTAGGATAGTCAGACAATTACGAAATAGCTAAAGAACAACTTTAACATACCGGCGGTTAATGTGAAATAAAGCAAATTAATGATAAAATTTAGTTTTTAAAATTATTTCTTAGGTTGCCGACGTTGTTTACAATGTCGTCGTTACGAACTTAAAAAAGCGCTATGTAATTACATTGTATAATCTACCTCGCCAAATCTTGACTACGTTCGAGCACCTTCATATGGACATAGCCATTCCAAATTACGGATAGCGGCATTAGGTACGTATTCTATCATTTTGCAGTACCGATAAAAGTTTAGTCGGACGAGTGAAGAAATTTTTAGATGGTATGGTGTAAAGATTTAATATCATACTGGAGATATATTTAGAAATGGTTGTGAATACAAATTAATTCGACTGGGATCGACATGTACAACTGTTCCCGATGGCTTATCGATCAGCAGTACACAATGCTACCGGAGTGAAACCAACCAAACCAATTTTGGAAGTAATTTACCATTCGGGACAATTCAATTATCAGCTTCTAGATTGGGATACACAAATTGATGCCTTTGCCACGAGTGTGATTATTAAATCCACACAGAAAAATTAAATTAAATTAATTTTACTAAACGCCTTTTAACGCAAAGAGCCTTCGTCCATAGGCACGAGTATAATTACTTAATATTGACGACTGGTAAAGTATGTAAGCAACGAGCTTAAATTTTTCGCGTGTTTTTAAGAGATTGGAAGGGGATCAAGTATAATTTTCGTTAGTGAGTAAAAGTCAAACAAGTTCAGTAGTGCTCTGTTAATATAATATTACTATGCCCACTGTGATCGTTCTTGATTACTAGAGTTGTTAATTCTCAGATCAATGCCAAACTGTTCTGTCACTATAATGACGACATATAATTTTCTAAAACTTCGTTATACTAAACGTCTCGCTAATTTCCATTTACGTCACACTATTTTAGATGGTTATTTCCGTACCCAGACGTTCGTTCACACATCCCTTAATCGTTGCTGCTATAATTATCTGCCGATAATTATATGTGGCTCCAACGTACAATTTCCCAGTCAAGCATAACTTAATCTAGTGAAACTTAAAGGTGCAAACACTGAATTCCTGTTTATGATAGATATGGAAATACAGGGATCCCTTAAAAGGGCAAAAGGAAAACAGAAATTGGCAATCTTATGGAGACTATCGATGATTTTCTCGAAAATAGATTTAGTCCTGATAGGTAGCAAATTACATGGATCTTGCAGATATTACTTTTTGAGTTTACTCAAATGCCATAGGGCTTCCATAACTTAGCTCAGACATTCCATCAATTCCTTAATAAAGAGTAAAATGGCTGAACTGTGTCTTCTAATTTATTGACGTTATCCTCAGTTCGATTCGCTCCGAGATGGAATATAGTGAACATCAGTATTTATTCATTTCTCCGCAATTAGAATCAATATTAAAATTTCGAAAATCATTTTCGGTGTGAAGTCTTTCAACTTCATGGGCCATACAATTTCGAAAGACGGCTCCCTCCCGTCCAAAGACCATTGTCTAAACCTGTAACGACTCGATTTATCAGACTTTTTTTTTTGTGGAACTTATTCAAGCTTGTCTCAAGCTCAACATACAACTCGAAGGCTCCGAAAGCCTACCTGGCTTATCACACTTGAACATCCGTGTTACGCAATAACTTATTGCTTTGAAATACTTCTGGCCAAGAATACTTGAAAAATAAACTAGAAATTTTGTACTCTTTGGTAAATTCGAGCTGCCAAGCAGGATGTGAGCATATTCATATGAACCTGGTTGGTCTACTGCTCCAATCGAACGACTATCATCATCGGCCAATTTATCTGCTGCCCAGATCTTTATCACCTCCTCGCTCAACCTCCCTAAGGGCTTTTTATTCTTATATGGGGGTAGGGCGTTAGAAGCGGAGATCTATAAACAGGACGGAAATATGAAATTGGCGCTGTTGCCAAGGTTAGGACACTTGATTAAAATTATATTAAAATACAATGAGCTGTTGTAAAGGAATTTAAGTATTTTAAATTTCGAGATTTTTCTTTTCAGCATTTTTTGCAAAAGAGGTTTTAATTTTTAAGTCGATCCCACCACTCCACAGCTTGTAGTGGTCGTTCGTGTATTAGTTGAAGATTTTCAGTTTCCAATAGCGGGCAACCGTAACCTGGATATCCACAGAGATAGCCCTAATTAGCCGAACGTTTGCCCCAAAACTAATATCAAGAAAAAAAATTAATTGAAAATTTTTGAGTGTAAAAAATATGGCAAAATTGAACGTCATACTTAAACGATGGCTAAATTCGAATTTTTTAAATCATAGCTGAACTTTTCTGTCATTCTTCCGCAAAGTATTGCTAGGAGGCTTTGGGGGTTCATTTTTTAGTATAGGAATTAAAAACAACAAAAAATCTCATGATTACCGATCATTCAAACTCTTTATTCAAATATTAAAACAATTTCACTAATATTCCTCAAAGTTATAAAATTTAAAATAGGTGTTTGGGCTAGTAGCCCCCATCCTCTAAAGTAAATAACGAAACGAATTAAAATAGCCTTGAAAATATTGAAACTTTGTCGAAATTCGTATCTCTATAGGCTAACCTAACAACCTCTAGCACGCTCTGTAGAATTGTATTGGAAGAGACTGTGTCTGATCCCTTCGAGACAATATCAGGTATGCGACAGGGGGATATGCTTGTGCCTGAACTATTTAAATTGGTGCTCAAGCACGTGGTAAGAAAAACCTGTATTGCATCATCGCACTATATATTCAATAAGCCAAATTCTTGGATATGCAAATGATATCGTGCTTCTTGGTCGGAGACCTAATGATATCAAAGACAATTTAATACCGCTTATCCTTAAATGTTTATCAACACCAAGGAGCATCCATACGGGTCAGTTATAATATCAACAAATTACGATCATGCAGATATTAAAGCCCGCATAGCAGCCGAACTTTGAGTCAAGGTTATTGCGATCAAAACATCTTTCGCGGTCGTGGAAGCTCGTATTTTACAAAGCACTTATAAGACCTGTGCTAACTTTTGGAAGCGAAAGTTGGACCTTGAAGGAAAGGTCATTCAATCCATTTATGGTTTAGTTAAGGTTGCGAACAATGAATATCAGGTTCCAATTGATTTCGAAATTAAACGTCTCTTTGGAGATTGTGACATTATCGGATTAATTAAATCCAGCCAAGTTAGATGGCCGCTCCACGTTGAACGATCCTCATCACAACCAATGGTAAGAAAATCAACAACCAGTCGGCGTACGTCGCAAGGGAAGTCTAGGTCTTCATACGCTGACGCGACGACATCGAATAAGATCTGCGATCAATAGAATATTGAAACTGGAGGGGGCGTGCGATAAACCGAGATAGCTGTAGGATCCTCGTACAGGCAGTAAAATCCTTTCATGGGATGTGAAAGCTAGAGAGAGAAAGAAAGAAAGAAAGAGAGAGAGAGAAAGAGAGAAAGCGACTAAAACACTATATTATATCAACTTTTTGGACTGCACAAAATTTAATTAAGAAACCTCCAACAACAGCTAGTCTCTGTGATCCTGAACCTGGCGATATTAATACCAAACGTGTTTTGATTTGTGAAAAATGTAACTTCTGTAAATTTAGTAAATAATGAAATCGATATAATTAAACCAAAATACAGAAGTAGCTGCGTGTTAAGCAACTATATTTGTATAGTAAATGGGTGATAAACATCAAATCGTATTGACAATTGCAGCCACTAAAGCGTAGAGATGTCCAGTCGACGAGGTACACGCTCATCGGACGTAATCAAATTCACTAAAAGTTTAACCCTCAATGTTTACAAGATATAAAAAGAACGATTAGTAGCTAAACTTTAACTACCAGGATTTGATACAATATTAAAAATCCGGGACTCTATCGGCGTAAAATCTTTATCTCATCATCCCTCTTCGTTGTTAGTGATACTCGTATTCATCATGTAACATTGGAAAACATATTGAATTGTGAAGATATAAATGCTGCTAGCGTTTAACTAATTAGTTAATTAGGCTTCAGTAATATGTACAAAATCGACTTTTATCTACAACTTGAAAGCATCAATTGGCAGTACGATTTAGGCAACTTCTGTATTGATGTTAATTTAGAAAACGATTACAATATTTTTTTGGTGAGATCCATGAATTTATTCAACTCCATAAAATTAAACCAGAACCCCAAGCAAGACAGATGAGGCTTGAAATGTGGTCATCAAATATAAATTTACAGAGCGTAAGCATAATTTGGAAACTTAATTCGAGTTCACGTACAATAATTACGTCATAATTACAATAAGCACTTCTGGAAGTATTTTAAATCAAAACGCGAAATTAATGGTTCTCCTAAAATGATCAGATGCTCTGGGAATATCCATCATGCTTCCCAATTTTTTCATACAGTTTAAAAGGTGGAAGTTATTGACGAATACAAAAATTCTGATATGCCAGTGACAGTAGCATCTCCATCGTAGTTCCAAGGATTATACGCATTATAAGCATTATAAGCATTCATTGAGATTGGGATAATACCTATAGGTATGGGGAGGAGTATAACTGCTCTATTGGCTATTCCAAAGTTACTTGAACTGATATTGAGCCACTCTTTTAAAAATTTTGCCGCCCGATAAATTACGCAAACCCAATATATGTATTAGTTAATAGTTTCATACTAAACGAATTAACATCTACTAGCCCTATTGATTTCTTCAGTAATACCTTCAAAGAGAATGAAGTTCAAAAGCAGGTTCACGTTATGTACACAGATTTTAGTAAGACCTTTGATTCATTAAAATATTCGTTTAAATTATATTTGGGCAAGTGAGTTCAGTTGAAATTGGGAATACAATAATTAATTTACACATCACCTTCACTCTCAAGGTTCCGGTATGGGCCTCTGGCCGGATATTTATTAAACTCATAAATGTAATTACTGAAGTGATCCAACATTTTAATGGCTTAATGTTTGCGGGCGTTCTGAAAATTTACAGCTAATCTAGAAATTTGGCCGCCTTATATCTAAGGTTACATAATGAATTATGATTTCGGATTAATGAATTATTAGTCCATTGAATCCCAACCAGGTCCCAGGCTTGCTGAAAGGTGTATGCTGCTGTGGATGAGGCATACTGGCATGCCGGGGAGGATGATCTAGTTTTCTTCCATTTTTTTATTACTTTTATGCTGTTTCCATGCGATCATTAACTCAAGCAATGGTTGCTTTACATTGTTGTCACATTGTCTCTCTCTACTACGCGCCCGCAACTTGAATATGCGAGTATGCCAAATTGAATATGCGGTAACTGTTTGAGGCCTTTTTTATATAGTGGAACATCCAAAGGTCTGAAGGGGTTCAGATACAGTTTGTTCGCTACGTCACAAACGTGAAGTTACAATCTCTGTGACGTTATAATATACACTGCGTCAGTTATGTGAGTTGTTATTAAATTGATCAAATGCCACAATGTTCAGTGCAATAATAAAAACGATAGTTTTCGAAACATAGGCCCAAGTATCAATATATTCGTATTCTAGTAGTTACGCTGTTTTTTTTATCTGGATGTGACATACTATTTTAGATAGGCCCAAATATCCTCTATTAAGAGGATCCTTTCTGAGATTTGATATGATAAAATAAGAATGTCCCACATATTTTTTGTTATTTCACCCAATGAGTCGGTATTTGATTTAATAACAATTTTGCAGTTATGTGACGCAGTGTATTTTTTCATTATTTTGGCAGTAACTTCATATCGATGGTTTGCGACATCGACATCTTTGGCTAACACTCGTAAGTGTATAATAATCGTTTGTCGGAAACCTATTGCTAAACCTGTTGAAAAATTAGCATTAATTTTCCTATAGCAGAATTTATTTAACCATGAGTTTCAAACAACTATAGCAACATCGAACCAATAACAATAATACCAAAAAGCTTTAACAAAACTGACCACCTATTCGATTTTAATTTGAGCAAAGCAATTTTCAAATTTGGGTTAAAGAGCAGTTTGCCTCTCATGATCGTCTGAGTTATATTATAAACATTAATTTTCATTTCACAGTCCAATATCAAGGCCGAGATCATAAAATCTATACAAAAATGATAGAAGATCAATGATTTCAAAAAATCCATCGCCGTTCACATTTATTTTCTGGAAATGTATGTTTTCATCTTACTGTTACGAATTTCGGGCGTTCGATCTAAATTCGTACTCGATTTTGCTTTAATTTGTACAGTAATTCACTTATTTCACTCGTTTCGCTACTTGCTCACTAATTGGCTTTTACTTTAATTGTTCACTACTTTTCGCGCTGTTCACTGGTTAAATTACAACTGTGTCTGCGTCCCAAGTTACTGCTCGGGGCTTATATTATATACTTGTCTATCGCTGTTCTAGTAGTTGTGTATTCGCGAACATTCTACGTCAACAGTTCCCTAATACTTTCCATGATGATTATCGCCGCCGTTTACATTTGCTTTCGTTAACTCCATATTCCCCTATAAAATTTAATTCTCAACCAGTATTGGTCTGATGATGATGTTAAGAAATAATATCGCCTCAATAAAATTTTGGATTCTGACAAGATTTGAACTCGCGACGTTTGTAGAGTAGAATTCGTAACAATACGTATACCTTGAAATATTTTATTAGATAAAGGGGAAGGAAACGGGGAAAGCAACATGATTTTAGAATCAAAGTGTCGAGAGGCGAAACAAAAAAAATAATAAATTTTAATCTAGAAGGTTTGCCAAAAACAAAAATTAGAAAACAAACACAAATCAATAAATTTCAGTAGACAACAACCATTCAAGATGGGTAGCGGAGAGAAAGTTTTATGTGAACCGGTTCCTAATTTGCGGAATTATGGCGCTAGAAGCTACAGAAAGAATTTGATTTTTGCGATTGTCTTTTCTGGAGTGGGAGCATTGTTATTTCATCATTTTGTAGTTGCCGCGAACGAGAAGAGAATTCGGGAATTCTATAGGTAAGTTTTTATTCCAAACTTTTGAATCTGTATATGACAAATTAATTTTGTTATAGTACTTATGATGCTGAGGCTGCATTTCATCGCATGAAGGATCGTGGACTATTTAGTTCTGTTGGACCCAATGATACTTAACCAAACAACCATAATGAATAAAAACTATTAATTTTTTTGATTCTATGTGTTATATGGAGTTTTGTATGTTTTAATGTGGTTACGTGTTAATAAACATCTTCACGTTAAATGTTTTGTTTTTAAAAATATTCATCGCTCGGCAATTAGCATAATTTTTAAGTTATTTTTGGGCTCCGGAGGTCAAAACTCATAAGGTGATCGACGTGAACCTAAATTGTTTCAGTAAGGTTCACTTGTAAGTGTAAAGACTCAGTATTAATAACTTTATTATGAAATTAATTCTTAATAAGTGTCCATAGACATGAAACGTTATCATATGAATTTGGTATTATGAAATTAAATTTTATTTGCTTCAGAAATACTCGATGCCGTCTCGGATTTTTCGATCCGAAATATTCGATCCGACACGGAATTACCCTATTATGAAATTTGTATTATCGAATTTGTAATAAACAAATCTGAAGTTAGTTTTAATTAAAGTTTTGAAGCTTTTTAAATAATTTGAGGTTAGATCTTGAATTTTTATAATTTGACAGCGGGATTTTTTTATTATCTTAATTATCTTAATTTTTTTATTATTTTAATCTTATCTTTATTATCTTAAAATGTTATTAATTTTTTAATTTTATTAACATTATTAAAATATAAATCACTTTTCACTATATTTTTATGAAACGTCAAAATAAGATCAACCGGAAACAAAATCTGTCATAAATAGCAGTCGGATTTTTTTTAGCGTGTTCGGAAACATCCGACTCGATTTTTCTTTTTATGTTTATAATAACGCGAATTTATCTGTTATCGAATAATGGGGTCAATCGAGAGAACAATCGGCCAAAAAAGATCATTAATAGTTAAGTTATGGATGCAAAAGTATACATATAAGGCAGATTCCTAATAAATAAAATTTAATAAATTTAATCATTAAAATGTTTTCACAATTCAGACAAGGCTTAGCCTTACAATCCAAGCCAATCTAAGCTAGCTTTCAGTGGTATTACTGCATTGTTTTCTGAATCATCGGCATATCATGATTCTACCTTATATAATGGGCAATTCATTCCACTGATCTTGCGCTACCGATACCAATGGGACAAACATTCTTAACATTTCAGATAGAAATTGACAATTGGTGAGTGCGGTATCGTTAGAAGCTATAGGTTCACATGGAATACAAAATAGTTCCATGATTTAATTGATTGATCTTCCATAAAGGTGACGTAACCAATTAACATCATATCCACCTTACATATCCATTTCAAAAAGTCTGTGGCAACTGGAAAATATTGGGGAAAATGGAGACCACAAGTAATCCAATGCTTCCTACAGCTAAAGAAGAACCTAGAATCCAATCAGGATTCAAGAGAGCGGTATACTAAGTTCATGAGCACTTAACATGGGTCACATGATACGAACACCTTATCACGCAGAGCGATACTATGTACGTATCGCACCTATGATTTATATGCAGTGTTACTAAGACGGAGGAAACATCAAGTGGTTGTCTCAAGTTGCACAAAGACCATCAACCATACCTTACAATTCTATGGCAAGAGACCAACCATTACCCTCCAATGACATGGAAGGTGATAATCCCATACAACCTGACTGGTTGATGACAAGAGATTCAAAATATGCAATGTAACAATTTCGGTGGTAGTTAAATAACATCAAACTGAGAAACAAATCGTAAAATTCTCACTCCACTTTTACAAAGAGTGTTGAGTTTGAACAAATTCGTGCTAACGAAAAATATGCGTCGATCTTATCAGAAGCCACACCTCAGCCACCGATAATACACACACACACATACTTCAAATACAACATTGCACTAACTGCATAACTTCCTAGATAACTATATAGTACCAACGCACATAACCGCAGGACTTGAAGATAAGGCGGTTCCAATACTCCTTTCCTAACAATTATTGATAGGAGCCAAAAACCACGTACCGATTAAAACACGTACCGAAATTAATACTCTCGCTACATGGTGAACTACACTTGAACTATTTATCTTCATAAATCACCTTAAAGACCGGAATAAATTGGCTCAATGCAATCCCAACCACAACGAGCTTTGAAAATGTAAACGAGTATTTGTTTATCATTTATTTTCAGCACAAAATAATTTAACAACACGTCTGTCAAAGTCTGGTTTTGGTTGGGTTACGAAAGTCTTAGATTGATACGTCCTCTCGGTACACGCTGGGTAACTCTAAGTGAATTAGGTGATGTAGTTGAGGCGACACAGAAGAAATTCTGCCTATAGTTAAGGACGCTACACGACACAGGAAGTTATTAGCGCCGCAAAACTAATACGTTTAAGGTACGACTGGGTGTCTTAAGATCTATCACCAGTACACACGAGCAAAGTGGGTTGAGCGACGGGCCAACTATACCTATAGTTTCACAAAAACCATAAAAATTTACAAGCTGTACAAAGGACCTCGGAATAATTTATCGGATTCACCACAAAACGATCCGACAAACAAACCCTTCTTCTTCTTCGAGTTCTGCTCCCCGGGATTAGATAATATGAAAAATCTATCATTTGTTGTACTGGAAGACATCATCAGTAAAATCTCGCACCATGACATCAAAATCATCGGGAGCGGCTTTGGTGCAAAAATTGGTACGAACGTAAATAACGATACACTAAAAAATCAAGAGTCCGTGCGCAGTTACCAGTCAGCTGTCACTGAATTTTTAGATCAGCACAATGAAAATCACGAGCCTCAGGATCACCAGGATTGCGGAGTGATTGGTGCGATGATCAGTGCAGTGAAAAATGGTTGGCTCTTAACACCAAGAGCTCTCAGACAGAATATATCCACGCCGGGAAAGCCACAACAAAATTTCTTCTACAAAAGAAATGCGCCATTATATGAGAAAGTTCAGAAGTGTTTGTAAAGACTGTCCCCACAGCCATCAGAAATACGAATAGAGAGCTGAGAACAAACGAGGCTGATATTCTCTCAGTATGACATACCTACTTTCAAAATCTACCAAATCAAACTGACGAAGTGCCCCTCCAACAGACGAGGAGGTAATTGTTCCAACAGAATCCCAGCAGAATTATTAAATCACGGAGGGGCGACTCTTGCATTTTATGTTTATGATCTTGTCGTGATGATCTGGCACCACGAAAAGCTACCTGAGGAATGAAAGACTGTTTACATTTGCCTGCTGAATAAAAAAGGAAACCGTCTTAAATATGAAAATTACCATGGCATTAGAAGCTGTGAGCTGTTACACACTGTGTTACACAGAGTGCTTGTTAATGTAGTATTTGCAAGAATCATACCATACTTGCCGAAAATATCATCGTGACTATGGTAGTTTTTGGTTCAATATAGTTTTCGCCAAACCGACCAACCATACTGATCAGTATTTCACCTTGAGGATGATATTGGAAAAATGTTGGGAGATTCAACAACTCTATATAGCCTTTCGACAGTATATGATATCATAAATAAATCGTGAGAACCTTTGTGCCGCGTCCTTATTTCTAGTGGAACTAGTCTGTAGAATCGTAGTGGAAGGGGCATAATCTGACCTTTTCGAAATAACATCTGGTGTGCAAAAGGTAGTTGTTTAATTTGGCGCACGAGCACGTAATAAAAAAAGTGTTGTGTTGAAACTTTGCGCTGCAGTTTATTTCGTGTTTTCTGCCGGAAACCAAAATATATCAAGAAAAGTTCAATACCGCTTGACTGAACCCGAAACGACTTGGCTTGAAATTCAACAACATATCGATAAGAGTAAACGACCACAACTTTGACAATGTGGAAAACTTTAAATATCTTGAGTCAATTATAGAATCAACGAACGAAATCAAGGCAGATATAAAAGCTCGCATAGCAGCCGGTCATCGACTCTTATACGCACAATCAAGAGTTGGACCTCGACCACCAATGATTGAAGATTACTTTCTACTTTTGATACAACGAGCACCAGATTAAAATGAATCATTTACACTGGCGCGGCAATTTCGAGCAAGAACTTCGAATAATTGGATGCTGAAACGTGCGCAGCAGCGTGCAATAAGCCTAGATATTTGGAGGACCACAGGAGAAAATTGGAGAGAGCCTATTACCCACACACGCCCACCGAATACAAATCAGGTGATATAAAATATATTTTATATAAAAGAGTTAGAAGACATTATGAATGACGAAGATAAGGTTATTAAAATAATAGCGTGCGAATTTAATGCAAACATTGGAGTGAGGAGGAACAACTACGGTTAAAGTGTCACTGAGCTGGCTATATCGTATATTCCATTGGTATCGAGTACGTTCTTTAAAAAAATCCTCAAAGTAATAAGGCCATCGGCTGATGGAAGAACGAAAAACCCCAAAAATGATTACGTAATGATTTCTAAGAGTCAAACGAGGATTGGAAAATGCCAATGTATTAAAACGCTGCGGAGTTATACTATTGGGTGTATGAATATGACTCCGCCCTTTACCAATAGGTGTCGTTAATGGGCAATACTCCATCGAATACAA
This sequence comes from Nephrotoma guestfalica, assembly GCA_963691935.1. NCBI lineage: Eukaryota > Metazoa > Arthropoda > Insecta > Diptera > Tipulidae > Nephrotoma > Nephrotoma guestfalica. Next base: position 136,438,127 of record OY829913.1, on the reverse strand, counting down.
CGTGCAAAGAATGGCTTCGACGATTTAAAAATGATGATTTTAGCATTGAAGATAAAGAGCATGGAAAACCATCCAAACAATTTGAAGATGCTGACTTGGAAACGTTAATGGCTGAAGATTCTTTTCAAACACTGTAGCATTAAATTTTGATCGATCAACTGTTGCAAAACGTTTACAAATAATCAAAATGGTTCGAAATGCTAGCAACTGGCTTCCTCATGAATTAAAAGAAAGAGACCTCAAGCGTCGAAAAACCATTTGTGAAATACTGCTTCAAAGACAACAAAGAAAAGGTTTTTTGCATCGAATAGTTACTGTTACTCAGACGCAAACAATTTCGAGTGAAGCCTGGTGAAGCTGATCCATCGCAACCAAAGCGAGATATTCATTGCAATAAGGTTATGCTCTGTATCTGGTGGGGTCAGAAAGGTGTGGCACATCATGAACTACTGGAATCAGGTGAAACTATCAATGGCGATGTCTGCCAACGATACTAGTACGTTCGAAGCGAGATATTGAGGAAAAACGACAAGAATGGATGAATAGACGCAAGAAATTAGTTTTTCAGCACGGGGAGTTGACTGGGAAGTTCTACGCCCCCCGCTGTCTTCACCAGACATAACTCCTTCAGATTACTACTTATGCCGGTCGTTGCATAGTCGTTTCTTTCTGAACAGCGGTTCAGTATTCGCGCAGAGGTCGATAATTGGCTTATTGATTGGATCGCTTCCAAAGGGTTTCATCAGAGAGGGAATCCTGCAGATATTTCTTTTATTTTCTACACAAACAAATGTGTTTTATTTTAATAAAAAAGCTAGCTTCCACTAGCTATCCAGTATTCCGCGCCGTCTGTGTCCCATATCTAACAGAAGTAGAAATAGTTGTACGGAAGGAAGTAGTTTTAATGAACTTAAATGGTCATTCTTATGGAATGGATACATTTCATTATGGGGATTTAAATATATCTATAGCGACGTTCTTCAACCAGGAAAGTTTTTCTAATTATCATTCTTCCTGTCTTCCTATCATTCTTCGATAAGCATTTCTTACAATTTGGACATTTTCCAAATTTAAGACACTGTTTCTAATGCTTGTGAATTTAAAAACAAAATATAAAAAGATAGTCGGTAAGTATACTCGATGGTACATTAACTATTTCGGAGAAAAGAGCAAAATTTTTAATTCTAAATTTTTTACAAAGCATTGTCATTCGAAAGGTCAAAGCCAAAAGTGTTTATTGCCGTAAAAACTTCCATCCGACAATACTATCATTATTTACAGGATATGGAGTACACATAATCTAAAATAAGCAATAAAACAAACAAGCAAGATGCATTTAGAACCAATTCAACTATGACATGATATAATTTTCATAATGTTGAAATATTGATATATGCGTCAAAAACATGAATTCATTTAAAAATATTTTGAAACAGTTTACAACAAATAGTCAACACAAATATTGTTTATTGTTTAAGCATGTTTGAGTTATGGTATGGTTAATGGTTATTACTTACTTCATATTCATCCAAAAATCAAGCCGAAACGATCATTAATCGTGTTGATTGTTTTATAAAAATTCGACTAAGTTTTATTAAATTTGTGGATCTCGAGTTTGTTTGGTACATATCTGTGTAAGAGGCTACAACGTATAGTATATGTGACGGTGTGTTTTGGTATGAGTGATATGTTGTTCTCCTGAGACGCTAAGCTTCCCTAGGTTTTCTTTTTTTTAGGTTTCAGTGGTTGCTTACTGCACACTTAGGCCAATTTTTAGGTCCATTGTGATACCACTCATTCACTCCACATCATTAACCCACCTACTTCACCTACTCACACAACTACAGTATACCTACTACCTATACAGTGTACCTGCACATTGCAAGCTCCATGTCAACCTGTACATTGACATGGAGGTGGGTCGGCGCGTGACACGGAATTCTGCACTCCATCAGAGGGTCTTAGTTGTATTTATTAGCATCACCGATCGTAATCGATGATGAAAATTTGATTTGCATCTATAGCCTCTGATGGGATTCGAACCCAGCACCTCCCGGTCCAAGTGCCGAAGCTTTAACCACTGCACCACTTGTCCGGTTAAGCTAAGTTAGTCTTAGCTTCCCTAAGTGCTTAGCTAAATTTGGAGGTAATTCTAATGAATGAAATAGAGAACCATCAAATTTAAAAATTATCTTATACTTGTGTCGTGACTTATAAATTTGTACAACAAAATCGGATGCTGGCCACAACATACACACCCCTAAATGTTTACTTTGATTTATGCACGAGCAAAATTTCGTTTTATTTGTTACCGCTTTACCTGTCGAGTGCCTTTTTCAATACCATTTCGTACCTTTTCGGAATTTACAAATCCCGAAAAGTTCTAATTTTGATAAACTGCGGCGGTCATTGATTTTTGTGAAAGCTTTGTCTTGTTTCTCGCTTCTCTGAACCCTCCTCTTTAGCATTGGATATTTTGTTCAGCAAAAAATTGTTCCACTTTGTGTTGCTAGATATTACATTTAAAAGTTATTATAACCTTTAAGAAATCGTAACTTCGGCCTGAGTGGAAAACATACATCTGCCGTAATTGGTTAGGCTTTTGAATATTGCCATTTATGTCGCAATTCCGAAGGCTTTTAAAAAGAAAACTATGATCTCAAATCATTTATTTTCTATAGGTTAAAGTAATAAGAATAAGGTAGTATATTCTCCGGCGTGAAGTGACTGAAAGTGACATCAAAAATAAGACACTTGCGCTTTAGCTTCCAGCATTTTGCTTCCAGCAAAATGTTTTATCAACACCAAGAAGCATACATGAGGTTTATTGAAAAGACGATCATAACTTTGAAAACGTGAATGCCTTACATATCTCGGGTCAGTTATAACATCAACAAATGATGTCCGGACATCGAGTGTTCTACGCGTGGGTAGGATGTGGCGATCACAATATCTTTCGCAGTCGTGTACGCTCGCACTTTACAAAGCATTCATAAGATTTGTGCTAACTTTCGGAAGCTAAAGTTGCTCCCTGATCACCTGATTTTTATCTGTGCCTTTAAGAGAAAGGTCAGACGTTTTTATTTATGGTCCAGTTAAGATTGCGAACAACGAATATCGGATTCGAATGAATGACGAAATTAAACATCTCCTTGAAGAACGTGATATTATCGGATTAATTAAACCCAACCGAGAAGCAATGCCACGTTGAAAGATCCTCCACACAACAAACGACAAAAAGGGTCCCATCAACAATTAGTCAACGTTTATCGCAGGAACAATAGAAACTAGAGGGAGCCAGCGATGAGCCGAGATAGCTGGAGGGCCACATATAAAGAGAGAGAGAGGGGATCAAAAGTGATTGAGACTAGACTCAATCATCTCTTGCAATAGAAGCCTGAGTTTTTACGCAAAGAAGGTAAATTAAAACGGTGATCTACTTATCCCAGAAATAAGGATTATTAGGCTCACCAACTCCCTTCATGGGATGTAGTGCCAGCAAAATAATGAATAAATACAATGGATATTTTGACAACTACGTATTCACCATTTGATCCATAGAAAATGTCGCGAAACTCTGTAAAAAATGACAAAAAACTCTGGTTGAAGTATTTTGAGGAACTAACTTATAACACATGACACTAGAACTCGTCGCTCATTAGTGCTAAAACTAAAACATTATTCAAAATGGAAAATCGGAAACAATTAAACATCTTTGTTTGAAGGACCACCTCGATCGAGTAAGTTGGGAAACGTGGAGGCATAGTGGAAATATAAACCTCAATTTGGTAGGAACATCGGAATCTTCATCAGTAGCATAAAGAAAATAAAAAATAGGTTTTCTGTTGGCGCTCAGAGAAAGAAAAGGCGGATTATAAAACGTGCCTAATCCGCCTCAAACGATATAGGCGTTGTTCCAAAAAGAACAAGGTCAAACACGACCACAACAATGACAAATTACAATTTTACCGGAAGAGAGGAGTTTCATGGTTAATCTGGGAAGATATAATGGCCAATTACAGATATCCGATTCTAAACAAAGACAGAAACCGTAATAAATGTGAAGCTCTCAAAAGGGTTTTCATAACTTTTGAATGGCACTTGAAAGTTTATGAAGGCCGTTTCATACACTAACACCAATTATATATTCCGATATTTGTGTGGTGCAAATCAGATATCAATCAAGAAGTTACAGCTCCTTTGAACAATTTATTTGCTTGTGGTCATACTATATTGGAAGGCCTTAAGACGAGGTAACCTCTCTGACCACCGTTATATTTCCTTTTCCCTAAATTTCGATTCATCCAAAATTAAGGAATCTTAAATCTTAGAACTACAAACTGGGTGCTTTATAGACCCAATCATAATTTTATTTTGGGTGTCAGCAATGGAAATCAAAGGACACGGTGGAGTCAGGTAGTTTATGTACTTCAAAACACAATATTCGGCTCTCTTTTCTACGAGAAGATCTGCCCTCTTAGTAAATCTCAAAGAATTGGGTCACTCTGAACGACTACTTTCTTGAGTAGATTGAGGAAACAGATTAGAAAATCGAAATACTGCTAAAACTCATTTTTGGGAGTTATCCTCCTCAAGAGTATGAAACGTGTATCCAAAGGAAAAACCGCCAAAATGTAGATTTTCTCGTAAGGAAGTACAAACCTTCCGACGACTGCCAAACATAAGAAATTCTTCGCGGAAGATTGAAGGGATTTTTACAAGAATCAGTCAGATGGTATAGATTTTTTATTGGATACTCATTTCATAGGGAGTGGGAATTCAAAACCAGTAAGATACAAATTTCACATCGTCCAGAAAACAAGTCATATAGGGACATGCAACTGTCTGAAAGAAAGATTACGATGGAGGTTGTTTTTCTTTAAGTTCAAAACACCAGACCCAAGCGATATTTTTTCCGTCCTCTTACAAGAGGACGCGACATGAAATTTAACCTCTGCCAAACATGTTGCTAAACATACAGATGATCTATATGATCACATGCAAAATGCAATCAACATAGTCATAACTTGATGTCGTGAAAATGACTTATCTGAGAATCCTAAGATTTCAATCCCTCAAAATTACGGGTTCGTGTTATCCCATACACTTTTTTGAGAATAGGTATTTTGGGGTCCGATTGGATCCAAAGCTTACCTGGCAGAAGCACATTGAAGAGAGATGCAGGAATGAAATCAACATTCATTGATCCATTATTACCTTTGCGGCGTTGTGGCATGTGTTTGGTGGGAATCAGAGAATGGTTTGCCTCAGAATTGTGGGAGCTATGCATACCACGCCGATTGCCGCATTCCACATTGTCTTAGATCGCCCACCTCTTGACCTCTGAATTAGGAGGTATGTAGCATTTACAGGTATTAATTCAGGTGTGATATTTTGGCAGTCATTCTCTTATTGATAGCACCATTGAAAACCACCGACGGGACTAAGGAAACTTTAGGCCCCTTCCATGGAACCTGAACGAGCTCTCGGCTCATAGACAGTCGTACTCTAAAATAGAGGTTTTCAAATACCCCAACGTCTTACTTCAAACAATGTGGCATATTATTCCCACCTGCCGTTTAACAAGGAATGACCTAGTTGTATCTAAACTATGATAGAAGTGCCTTGCTGACTTTCAGTATCATGACAATGCAAATTGATAGCGGTCTTTCTTACTCCTTTCATGGTTCACTTTGTTTGGGCTCATGTTTTTCATCAACAAAAGTTACAACTCTGTCTTGAAATTACGGAGAAGAATCAAAAGAAATACAAAGCCACATCTAACCAAATAAAGAAAATGGTCAGGGACGGTCGCAGAAAATATACTGAAGGCATTCTCGAGACTGCGCATGCTACACCAATTTCCAAAAAGCTCACCGGAAAATTCATCAACTTACCACCGATAAAGGATATACTTCTGGTGTAGTCCTAACCACAGAAAATGAACAACTAAGTAGAAGGAAAGAGTTCCTCGAGGACAATTTTATAGATAGTGAAGACAGCTTCCTGAAGGAAATTATGTATAACTAAGCAATCAACACCCCCAACCGCGGAAACGGTAAGTTAAAAGGGCTATTTCGAAGTTGAATAACCACAAAGCGGTCGGTATGGATAATATAGCAGTTGAATTATTCAACGGCGACGCATCTATAGCCTCACATCACTACTAACAGAAATATGGAATACTGATAGAATTTCACACAAATTAAAGGAAGTTAACTATACTCTTCGTGAACACAATTTGGCAGGCATACTGCGAAATAGGCATTCCAAAGAAATTCAGCGAAGTCATCAAGGATGACCCCATATTTCTTAGGGATGCCGAAAAATTGTGTTCAATACAAGGGGAAGTAGAATGACAAACACTATAACACAATTAAGAGTCAGAAAGAGAAAGAAACTCCGACTGAACAATCGCATTCACATACGAATATACACCAACCATAAAAGAACATGTTGACAAATTCAAGCAAAGATGAATTGTACCGATCCTTTAAAGAAACACAAACTTACGAATGTTTAATGCATTTGCCAGTGTAAATTCAGTACTGATGTATGGCTGTGAACCGTGGAAACTCCCGCAGTAGATTACAAGAGCGCTCTAGGTACTGAGGCCACTTGCCAAACAAGATCACAGACCAAGAACTTCTGCGCAAGAGCAAAGTAGGAGGACCAGCAATGAACTGGAACAGAACAGTGTTAGCTGGAAACTAAAAGTAAGTAGTAGATGTCCTAAGCTTCTGAAATCAGAGATAAAGTAAAAAAAATATTGGAATTTAACAAAAAAAACGAGTAAAGAGAGGCGGTAAAACATTTTTAAATACCACGCTATCCTGTAGAAAATTGGTTGAATGTCTAAGGCACATCTTTATATGGGCCACGTGACGCCGCCTGTACAACTGTGATGGTTACCTTGCAGTGGTCCAGGGAATTACAAGACGTGATATTAAAAATAAATCAGTGGTTACTGAAACATCTGTTCACCCTTCGTTATTATTTATAACATTAAATTAGAAAGCATCTGAATCATTTATGATTCAACTATTATGTAACCTCAGAAATGAGGCAGCCAAATCCTGTGATGTGTAGCTAGCACATTTATAAATACTTATAACTCGAATAATTAGAAGAGTATCCGACCATATAATTGTAAACATTTAATCGTGTAGCAATATCATCGTATAAGCACTTAATCGTTACACCAATTAAGCGTATGGACGATTTTATTGGCACCCAAACGATTTGCTTACATTTATTTTCTTATGGAGATTTTACAGTACATCGAAATAAAATTAAATCGCTCGTAAGTAGATTTTGAAACGGATTGTTACTTAGTGTGCAAGTGGTTAGCCCCTAGTATCCAAATAAATGAAAACACGTCTACTATCGGAAAAAATTAGTGATTAAGTGATCATCTGATACCATTCAACGGGCTAAAATTACTTCCGTGATTACGCGAGTTTTGAATGGTTTTTGCTAATTCCCGAATAAACAAAACAACTGAAAAATAACAATGTCAAAGTCAATCTCTATCTTAGGTCTTGCTCATATGACATTTGGAAATGTTTGCAACTATCTACGGTGGTTCCGACATTTTCTCATGGCCTTCAGTCGTATCCTGTATGAAATTCATGATCAAGAAAAACTGTTCAACCGTGGAATTTTGACCGACGGAACTCTATTCTATAGTATACGTCACTAAAACTACGATACATACTACAAAATATTCTATATTGATAAACAGGTCAATTGAATCAAACGAAATGCAAATAAAAATTTACTTCCACTACCTAATTATCTGTCAGTACAATATGCATTGTTCAATAGGCTAAAATGTCTAGTCGATTTCATTAAAAAAAACTAACAATAAAACATTATTGATGCAAACGATATATAAAATTAATTTTATTTTTAAATTAAGTTTTTTAAATTTTTGATGTCATTGCTATGTGGTTTGCCTATACTCGTATGTTGTTTCAAGGTAATTAATAGCATACCTCTATATACAACTTTATAGATTGAAAGTCGCGAATATTTTTTTCGCAATTTTTGCAAAACCTTCACATTTTTTTTTGTCAGATTTGTGTACGATTTTGTTGTTCGTGTAAAAATATTGTATTGTATTATAGAATACATTTAATATATTTTCGGTTATTCATTACAAAAAACCGCAAATTACGTAATTTTTTAAGTTTGCAGTTGGTTAGACACAGACACAAAGTTTAATGATCGATGTACTATAAAAATATTGTATAATTGTTATTATTTGCAATTAATTGGTATTTATCGGGGTACCTACATTTAACTGGTTTATTTGTTATTGCACTCTTTTATTATTAATAATTTTTATTGTAATTTATTTATTTATTAATCACCAAAAGCTTAATTAATCCATAGGAAAGCTCACATACTTTTCACTTTTAATATTGAATAATTTAATTTTCTCATCACATTAAACGAATCTGAACTTTTATTTGGTGCCCGCAAGCACTGTCTCACACTAAACTTTACTAATAAAACGAAAAGATCTTCTTCCGCATATTTCAGTCAAGGTTTTCTGTACATAAAACAAAAAAAAATTATTATCAGCTGATAAGTGACGTCGCGATTATTTTCAATTTCTAATCTATATCACTACACTACAGTTTTATATAGCTTTAGAGAGGTCGCCAGTTATATTGTCCTCGAAATGAAAGCACCTCGCACCATTTTAAAAACTTGAACAAAATTTCCACTTGCGATTTCAACAAATCAGAAAAATAAAAATAAAATACTTTGCTTTAGAGCAAAACCGACCACAAATTTTAAAACCCATCCGATCTACGAATTATGGAAACTAACCAAGTATTTTTTTTCTTTTTGAACGGACTAATGACCCGCTAAAAAATTTATATATTTGAAAATTTTGTAGGAAAAGAAGACACCCGAAATATGTATACAACCATAAAAAAATGTTAGTCGCGATTTTCGAGGATTCGAACGGATGACCTCGCATAATTTGGTACGTTTTACTCTGTGTACGAGTAAAGCTCCGGTGAAACTAAGTGCTCAAATATGATGTATTATTTAATTAAACTCAAAATACGCGGAATAGAAATGTACCAATACATAGTTTATCTCTCGCCTAAGCCTTCACTATGAAAACCAAAATTAACTAAACATTATTTCCACCACCATACTATACATACATACATATAGTTTGCTCTATATGTGGTAGTAGGCCGTCGCAGAATAGTTTGAGGACTTTTTTCGCAACTGATGTTTATATAAATTTCCCACAAGAGAAGCTAGCAGATTGTACAGTAAACTTTATTTCATACCTACTATACAACCTACTACCTCATCCTGGAGGAATTTCTCCCGAACACGATTAGAATATCCCGAATATACTTTACGCGTCCGTTAAATAATTACGACGTTTTACTACCCTGGATATATACGAGCATACAGAAAAAAAATTATCGAAACTACCACAAACGTTGAAAAAGCAAAAAACTAAAAATCTAATTTTATATTAGATCGCGAATTTCCTACACATTTGCAATTTTAATTTTTTTTGCAAATTTATATAAATTGATCGCGTGTACGTATTTGGCACACCATAAACGAGCGTATTTTTAGATTTTATTTTAATAGTAAAGTTGTACGCCTGTCTGTAAGACTGTATGTATATGTGTGTGTGTGTGTGTGCAAAATATTTCGCAAACTTAAAAAAATGAAAAAAATAAATTCGCACAATGTTATTTCTAAATACGATTAGAAAATATTTGATAAAATTTCCATAAGGAAAATTCGATCTTGTGCTGTGAAGTAAAAACTACTTAAGATAATTTTTGCAAATCGCGAAAAAAATTATTGACCTTGACAAAATATAATAATGTGTATATACGCTGCAAAAAATTATTAGTGTATTGTGTATGTGTAACACATTAGCATATTTGTATAGCACAGCTACTGCGCGAATTATTAATTTGTTTCTAAATCAAGGTATTTGGAAATAGGTTTTGGTAGCTGGCCTATTTGGTATCGTTCGTTTGTTTGTTTACCTAAAACCAAAAGTTTATTAGTAATGCGTCATTTCTGAACAAAAATACAGTTTTTAAGCTTTAAGCTCCTTGAGATATGTAGTTTAACATTTTTGTCTTTGTGGGGTCGTTTATAACTGAATAGATCTAATATGTAAAACTTAAGTCTTTTTAATGGCTTTTTACGACAATTAAAAAATGCACGAAAGGCTATAGGGGAAAATTCAACCTCAATCATCAATGAGCGAGTCGTTGTAATTCTCGAATCTTATATGTTACACTGTTTTCTGTTATAGCATTAATCAAATCGTTTACAATATAACGAGTTTGGCCGTGCTTGTTGGCCTGTTCCGATCGCTGTATTTATGACCATTGTTTTGCTTCTATAATTCTAACGAACGCGTGAGAGTTTTAACAAAATTTAACAAGGCGTGTATGTGTTACGGTTAAAGTCTGAAATTTTAATGTTTTAAATTCGTTTACACGATTAAAAACCGGTTGTCCAGAGGTCCCATTGGTACGAAATGTTTGTTGACCTTCCCCCAGGGATAGGCTTCTAACTCGTATTGTGTTGTATAGGATCTAACTTGGCACACACTTGTCTAATACGGTTGAGTCCGATTTTTGTATCTAAGAAATTGAACGTTAGTTCATACCGGTTACATGTAGATGTCTCTAATGATTTTAAACCAAAATATGCATTTTGGTCGAAAAGTCCATTTACGAGCTTAATACATAGTTTTGTACGCTAATTTCAAATTACATTAATTATTTGTTTATATAAAAATTAATTAATAAAAGATACTGATTAAACATATTATTTGAGGAACATTTACCTTTATATTCCACGAACCTCTTGTTTTAATTTAGTTGAATCAACTTAGTCGCCTCAGTCTCACAGCATAAAAATAAAACAGAGTATTTTTTGTGCCATCTATGAACGACAAGTATGAACTAATCATCATTTTGTTTGTTTGTCGTAAACTTAGACAAAAAAAATTGACATGAGGTACACAGTCTAAATTACTGACTGAAATAAATTGCCGTTGTTATTGTAGTTATAAAACGTACTGGACCTAAATTTAGTCTTAAATTGTGTACTAAATTATTAAACATCGATAATTAATACTTCGACAATTGATAAAATTCAAATCAAATTAGCGTATTAGAATTGAGTGCATTTATTAATGACTGGCCCGATAAAATTAGTTTAATAAGTAATTTAGTCGAAAGCATATCAGATATAAATTTTTCTAAACTTCTATAACTAAATGTTCGTTTGACAACCATTTTTAAGAATTCACAGTGCCATCTCTATAAAAATAGAAGAAAAAAAATCTCACCATATATATTTTGATGACTTGATGTGGAGTTAAATTGAACTCTAAATGTTTTTTCACTGAACAGACAAATATTTCTTTCATACATAAATTAATTTGTTAAGCACTCCCAACTCTTTCGCGGTTCTCTTTTAGCGTCCTATACCTTACGCAGTAGCCAAATCGAGGACGTACGGTTATATTTCAGATTTACGTAAAACAATCTGCACATTGCATAGCTCCATGCCAGCCTATAATATTGACATGGAAAATAGGTCGGTCCATGATTTTGCACTTCGACAGGGGGCCATATGATAAATTAATTTAAAACTGCAGTTAATACTAAAACATTAAACCTTTTTTTATCAAATTATTAGTAATAGTATTTCTTCCTTAACTTTAGTGATCTAATTAAATGTGAACCAGGCACATTAGAGAGGAGGCCGAACTGGATGATTGAAATGGATACTAGGTTAAATTTGGCATATGAGCTGGGCCAAAATACAGCTTTCGCGTAAAACTTGCTGCACCCGCTTTAGTGTAACTTAAACAACTTTGAAGTTCTGAGCCACGAGAGAAAACATTAAGGTCAGTCATGGGCAACCAAGGCATTTTGTTGGTTCTCGATTTATGTTCATGTAAAAAAATTGACAAATTCAAGCAAAGATTACCAAGATATGTATAGGGAACAAGTGCAGACGATATTTTTCAACCAAGTTGCCTATGTAAAGAAATAGTAGGTAGCACTTACTTCACCAGTAAAATTTGGTATATCTGTCAAAAAAGTAACGGGAATTGGTCATTTAAAAAATTGTGAATTTTTTTTTGCCGCTAAGTTGGCACAACTGTCCTCTATCTTGACGTGCAGTTTGAGCGCCATCTGTCATTTAGTTTGTTTACAGTGCTCTATTTTGTCAGTTCATCTGACAAGAATTTGTCTCAAATTTTGTATTGCAAATGGAGTTTAGTGTGCCGAATCATTGAAAATGTCACAGAAGGCTTACGGTGAATCGACTTTATCAAAAACACTTGCATATGAGTAGCACAGTGCATCAAAAGAGGTCGAGATGTGACGCAAGATTTGCCTCGCTCTGGTCGGGCGTCAACGTCTTCAACTCCAAGTTGAGAGAGATAGCCGCTGACTTTTATGTGTCACCGAATCAATTTGTACCATTGTACATGATTGTTTGGGCATGAAACGTGTTGCCGCGTTGCTGCTGAAGACAAGTTAGATCGAGTCGAGACACGGGTTCACGAGTTTGACATGCAAACCAGTCAACAAGCTTCGGAGAGGCGCCTTCTAATTGAGCTGAAACCGAAAAAAAACATGGCAACGTCGAGCAAAAGTCAAGGTAATGTTCACTGTTTTTTTATTATCGCGGTGTTGTGTACTAGGAGTTCTTGCCAAAAGGTCAGACGGTAAATAAAGAATATTATGTGAGCATTATGCGGTGTTTGAGACAGCAAATTCGTCCAGAAAACGCCAGGTTTGTGTAAAGAAAACTCATGGATTTTGCACCACGACAACGCACCATCTCACAAGGCTATCTTTGTCAACGAATTTCGGGCCAAAAACTAAACAAATATCATCGAACAACCACAGTATTCACCTGATATGACTGCAGCTAACTTCTCCTCTCTTTCTTTCTTCTTGTTCTCAGTCGATAGAAGACATAAAGTATAACTCGCGGCGAGAGCTGAAGTCGATTCCGGGAAATGCGTTTGAAAACACTTTTGATGATAGGATTATTCGTTGGCATAATTGATTTATTTCGGAAGGGGCCCACTTTGAAGGCGAAACACTAAATCTGAATGTTTTATTGACCAATTCTCGTCACTTTTTTGACGTAGCAGTATTATGAACCCTGATACTAATGTAAATCGTTCGATCCAGCACACTGAGATTTCCACTGTTTTTCGTGATCTTAGTTATTTGATTTCACTTGATGATCGAACCAAACAATATTCGTAAAATGGGGTGTTACCTTAAAAAAAATTTAGTTTTACTTAATAAAAATTTAATTAAAGAAAGAATTAAAAATAAATTCTTATATGTCAGTTCCGAAAGCGCGCTTTAGCCACTCAACCGATTGTTATTAAATTTTTACCATGTATAAGTTGCATGTTCAGAAACAACCTTACATTATATCTAAGAGGTTGGACCTTGGGATCTAGGGGCTCTGGTATACAATTTTTTTCTAAAATTTCAATTCTTTTATTTTTTTTTCTCACGGAGATGAGTTTAGACAAAGAGTTATGAAAAGGATATGAAATAAGTGACTTACTTGAATTCAAGGGGTCCGTCCCCTGGATCCCCTCTTATAAGTTTCCATACCATTCATGCAATTAGATTTATCCGCACAACCGATCGTCATAAAATTTTTACCATGATTAGTTGTTGATGATAAGTTGTTGATGTCCAGAACCAATCTTATGAATTTTTGGAGGGGTTGGACATACAAACCTCGGAGTCTACAAATAGAGTTAGACAGTCTGCCAATAGAAATATGAGTTCAGGAAAGTGGTTATATAGAATTAGTGACATGCGCGAATCCGAAGGTCAGAAGCCGAACCCCTGGTTCGACCCCCTTATAAGTTTCCACTCCATGCATCCAGTCGGATTCAAACTTTGCATTGCGTTTTAATACGTAAATGAGCAGGTTTTCGTAATAAGTTGAAGGGGCCGGACCCCTGGGTCTAGGTGTTCCCATACAATTTTATCTCAAAATGTCGATTTTTTAAAACTTTTTCTTTTAATTTAATCACAGAAATTCCTTCACGACTTTCTTCATTTATTCGAATTTACGACGGAAGCATTCGAATTTACCGAGGTGCAACCACATTCAAAAACTACATTCTACGATTAGCTCGAATTGAGGAATGGCCCCTGTGTTAAAAATATGCAAAATTATTAGTTGGGATGAATGTACCATGATATGATGATACACAAATAATCACTTGAAGCACTTGATCGTACTCTGCTCGATTTGCGAAAAAATAACCGAACAATGGGGGACTTCTTATACATCAAATCTTCGTCAGATTTTGCTAGTTATTGCACGATCAACACCCGCTGACGAACTCAATGTCTGCCTGAAAGAGTCTCGTCTTTGGAAACGTTTTACGAAAATCAAACTACCTACAAACATGCGTATGAATTTACTTACTACGGTGTTACTGCCAAAACATTTGCCAAAAAGCTTTTGGATATGGGTAACGAGAAGTTTCCGATTGATCCCTTAACATTTGAGATATCTTTCCCGACTGATTTTTATCAAATGCAGTCGTCAATTTAGAACGTTGTAAATTTTTTCCAAACGATCCAAACAATTTCAAAAATCAATTACCAGGTGTGTAAATATGAAACCGGAATTTTTGTGGTAAAAAGTATACGTCCATCGTATGATAATAATTTAGAGTATTTCATTCAAAGTATTACCCATTATTAGTTACAAATTCCCATCTTTCAGGCAATGCGTGGAAGCCCGTGCCCCATCGATGCAAATAAGTGATAATCGGACGGAGCCAAGTCTGGCGAGTAAGCCACATGTGAAAGTATTTCCCGCAATTAAGTGCTTCCAACGTCTCCATGACTGGTTTTGCTTTGTGTGATGGAACATTGAAGCAAAATCACTTTCTGTTGCCTTTTATCATATTCTGGTCGTTTTCACGCAAAGCGCGATTCAAATTGATCATTTCGTTTTGGTAAAGTTCAGTATTTACAGATTCCACCAAATACAGAGCATTGCCTTCCGTCCGAAGCGATTTGGACTTGCAGTCGATGTCGTTGGTTGTCCTGGGTCAACCCAAGACATTTCGCGCTTTAGATTCTCAAAATAGATCCATTTTTCATCGCCATCGAATTATGACATTGCAGAAATGACTTTCTTTTGTATCTGGCGAGCAACATTTTGGAAGTGGTTTTTTTATTTTCCTGTTGCCTTTGATTCAGTTTATGCGGAACCCATTTCCCAGCTTTTGGATCTTTCTCATGTCTTTTAAACGTATAGAGACGGCTTCTCGTGACACATTCAATTGATCCGCGAGTTATTTTTTCCGCGAGCGTCATCTTCATCCAACAATGCTTGCAATTCACTGTTTTCACACCTTTTTGGTGGTCTTCCACGTTCTTCGTTTCTCACGTCAAAATCACCACTTGAATTTATTAAACCACTCGTAGCATTGTGATTTACCAAGAGCATGCTCACCGTAAGCTTTGACGAGCATTCGATGTGAACAAAAAATCAATGATGTCCGCAAATCGTAATATGTAGGCACAAAACTCGACATTTTTAACACGTAAAAAACATGCGTTATTGTATGAAACTTGTATGGTTATGTATTCGATGTTGTTGACAGATGTCAAAAGAAAACAATAGCGCTGATGACCTGGTTTGTCGAAAGGTACATTGACAGGGGGCACCATTTATTGGTAAATTCTGGTTTCATACTTCTACACCTGGTAGCTCCCACGAATGACGGTATCAACGGAATAAATAATGAAGTTCAATCGCATCTCTTCCCGGGCTACCAATACAATACAAAGTTATTTCCTCAAAGCATTTAAAATTTTTAAAGTTTAGAGAAAGGTTCAGATTTTCAAAAATTCCATGTCGACTGTTCGAATTACCTGTTGAAAATTAAAAATTTACTGGTAAATTCGCCAATTTTTATTAAATACTCGTACATGTCCCAAGAAATCTATTAAAGTTATGTATTTAACTTAAAGCTTCCATATTTAGTTCCAAAAACTCAAATATAGTTAAATAAAATAAAATTAAAACTCAGCTTAAATCCCGTCTGGCCTCTGATCTATTTCAATATTTTATCTTGAACATAATTTTTGAAACACAGCACAATAACAAATAAAAATATTTGGAAAATTTTAATAGAAATATAAAAACTGGTTTATTCAACGTACTGCTCTTCGCTATCTACACATTTTTGCCATCTCTCAAGCAATATGTTCGAGTACATGAATACCACGACGATAAAACGACGCGTCTTTGAGCACAAACCATTCATCCAACCAATTTTGCACTTCTTCGAAACTGGCCAAGTACAGCCCTGCCAAGCTATGCGCCATCAACCGGAACAAATGATAATCCGAGGGGGCCAGGTCTGGCGAATAAGGCGGGCTCACTGTGCCCAACACGGTCATGGATATAAGAGATGTCCAAATAAAGACAAATCTGCCAGTTGCGAAAGCTGCAAGGAAATGCAAAAATCACATGACCAACAAGTAGGTCGCTTTTCATGCAGCGCATTTAAAAGTTCTGTGCAACGCCTGAGATTAAACACTAAGCATGATGATTAGTCATAATAACAGATATTGTAATAACAACAATACGCATCGCCCACTTCAACATGCCGGACGCTAAAATAGTTGGATCAGTGGATAGGCCAATAGTTAAATCAGCGGCATGCCTGCTATAGCCAGAATAGCAACTGAATGCTCTGAGAATCCCAAGACTGCAATTAGTATTCATAGTGTTGGCATGAACATGGTGAAGCTAAGTCAGTTCTGTGATAGCCACTGCACATGTGTTGAAATATCATCGGAAGTTGGTTCATTCTACCTATTTTTAATATATGCCCAATACAGTGAACCGATCGAGTACTATCTGCGCAAAATCGAAACGATCCTAGGCTTCTTATCGAGTCAACACAAAAAGGTAATGCTCCCGGAGACTTCAATGATAGAAGTAAAATATGGCATGACCGTTTAACCAATGAATACGGAAGAAAAGTAAAGGACTTCGTGGCCAAGAGTGAATTTTTCATAATGAACGAGCAGGGAAACTTAACGTCGTTCTCGTCTAATGGGAACTCCAACATTGACTTAACAATGATTAACGGAGCCTTGCTGGGCTCGATAGTTGGGTGGTATGTAAGAGAAAGTTGGACATCTAGTGGCCATAGGGTCATTACGCTAGAATTATCAAACACGCCACAGAATAGTCTAAAATAGTCCTTGCAAGTAACAAAACTCCAAGATTTGCCATTAAGATAGTTAACTGGGGTCTTTTTGCTAGACACTTGCTTGGCTCTTGGGACAGTGTAGAAGCACTTCCAGAAGTTAATTCGACAGATGCAATTGATGCTCGTGTTTGCAACAAATCAATTCCTCGGAAGAAATTAGCTAAGAAACGAAATAGTTGGTGGAACTCTAATCTAAGGAAACTTAGATGTTCTATGCATAAGCTTAGAAGAGCATACCAGACGGAAAGGAACCAAAGAGCAAAAGAGTTGGAATTGACTCTCTTCAGAGTGGCAAGAAATAAATACTTTCATGAAGTATTTAAAGCAAAGCAGTTTCCAACGGCACGTCATAGAACATGATAAAATAGAGATCCCTGGGGTCTTGTATACAAATTTGGCGCCGGCAAAGCAAGACCTTGAAGTTTTGAATACCATGAGGAAGACAAATGGAGTCGTCATTGATACGTGGCATGACACACGCTTACAGTTACTCAACTCACTTCTGCCAGACGAAACTGAGCCTCCAGCAGAAATGCGTAAGATCGCCACCAACAGCAGTTGGACATCCACAGATGCTGAAGACCCCATTTACGTGGGAGGAGGTCACCAGTGCCCTCACTTGCTTTAAGCGTAACAAGTCAGTACATGACAACTTGAACGCTGAAATAAGCCAGCTGGAATTGCCCAATCATTGGGCCTAGCATAGTAAAATTATTAAACAGCCGCTTAAAATTTGGTGACTTCCCTAAAGTTTGGAAAACGGGTGAAATGGTTGTAATCAGG
Organism: Nephrotoma guestfalica; assembly: GCA_963691935.1. Taxonomy (NCBI): domain Eukaryota; kingdom Metazoa; phylum Arthropoda; class Insecta; order Diptera; family Tipulidae; genus Nephrotoma; species Nephrotoma guestfalica. The sequence goes on along the minus strand of OY829913.1, from coordinate 136,420,018 downwards.
AAACCTGGCGATAGAGATCCACTTTCTTCAAAATCTTATAGACTCATAATTTTACTACCGATTATGGGGAAACTCCTATAAAGGTTACTAGCTATTCGTATTATAACGCGAATTGAAGAGAGTGGACTGTTCTCGGACAAACAATTCGGTTTCCGACGTAGCATGTCTACTGAAGATGCGATAGTCCGTCTGATCAACACTGATATTAGCGAGGCATTTGATAAGCTTACGTGGCCTAGTGTCATCGCTAGCTTATCGGTCTACAATCTCCCTAGAAACACTATGAATGTTTTTAGGAGCTACTTCAGCAATCGATCCGCAATAGTCAGAGATATGTATGGTCCTGTTCCTAAACAAATTACAAAAGGATATCCTGAGGGCTCTATCCTAGGTCCTCTAGTCTGGAATATCATGTTTAACACAAGTATGATTGATGACTTGGACGAAATTGCATTTGCGGATGACAAAGTCATTCTGGTGCATGACAACTCGAGACTCGAACTTCAGCGTCAGGGTCAAATCGCAATTAACAAAATGAATCAATGGTTTACAGGCCAAAATTGGAATACAGACCAAATTTCGGTGTATTCCTAAATATGTTCCACTAATTTCATTGATAACCTTTATTTGATCTCAAATATTTTTTGAAATCCTTTATATACTAAAATTTATATTTCGATATGTGGGATTATTAGAACAATTTACTGACAAAGTTACACATTAATTTCTTCAAGACCAATTTGTTCACAAAGTTTTATTCGAAAATTACCTTGTCCGCAGCCAGTCAATTTAAGTGGCAGCCTACGGGAAAGCGGGATATTGCAGAATTTAAACCAGTTGGACAGAGTTATAAGCTGAACCAATGCCAGAAAACCAACCTCTCAAATTCGAGCAAATTATTAGAGGGAGTTTCACATCCTTTTCTGGCAACATTTTTATTATACGAGTAGTATAAAGGTAAACTTGCTACTCGAAATTAAATTAAGAGAGTCCAAGTTAAATATGTCAATGAATTAATTATTTGTTGCTCTAAAAGGGACACTTTATATGTAAATTAATAATACTGAAAGTTGGTCGTTCTGCAACATCTTTTCTGTGTTGCCAGAAAAAAAAATGAAACCGAAGAGTATACCAGATGAAAATCGTCCCCGTTCCGTAGCGGAAAATTTTGAAATATATAATAAACAATGATTTTTATACCCATAATTTTGATGTTAAGTCTGCAAGCTTGACTAAGTTATTTTAGCTAAGATTTTTCAGGGAAGACGTTTTTTTTATAAATGAAAGTATTAATTATCCAGTGGATTTAATGTTCTTTGAAGGTCAATTAATACCCACTTTTTTATTCACGCACACACTCACATATTCACATACTCACACAATTATAGTATATCACCTCCATAAACTGAAATGGACGGTGTGGGTCGGCGCTGAGTTCTCCACTCACATCTTTTGGATTTACAAAAACTTAAAAATCAACAGTATCGTTTTCCTTCATTAAATCTATATAAACCGAAGGCAATTTCTTCCTGCTACTTAAGAAAAAGAAATACAGACACACATACACACACACACACACACACACACACACACACACACACACACACACCACACACCACCACACACACCACACATACACCACACACACCACACACACCACACACACCACACACACTACACATATACACGCTGCAAATAGAGCATTGAAAATGAAAGTCATCCAAGTCAATCTTAACCATTGTGAGGACCTGCTGCAGCAATCCGTACAGGAAGTGGAAGTGGACGTTGTAATTGCGTGTGAGCAATATAGGAACCTTGATAGACGGTGTTGGGCTTCAGATAGATCGAATCGAGCTGATGTATGCGGTACCCACCCCTCCTCCATGAAATTGGGGGAGTATTGTACCCGGGTTTATTAGAGCCAAAGTGACCGGCGTTCATATTTATAGCTGCTACACACCTCCTAGTGCATCAATTGAAGAATTTAAAACATTTCTCGATCAATTAACGGATGGTGCACGAAGCCACAACCCGTTGCTCATAGCCGGGAATTTTAATGCATGGACCATATAGTAGGGAAGCGGAGAAACTAGTAGCAGAGGCATCGCATTGTTAGAAGCCTTCGCATCATTACCGGTCGTATTAATGAATACAGGAAATACACATTCTTTCTGTAGAAGAAATGCAATCTCGATAGTTGACCTAACGTTTATAAGCCATTGTCTTGCCGATAGAGGAGTAGCATGGAGGCTCAGCAATTTATATACGCATAGTGATCATCAAGCTATTGTGTATGAACTGGCAGATAGTAGACCCCAAAAGACTATAGTTAGAGAAAATTTTCCGTCTCATGATGAAGGATCTTACCCTATCTGGTACCGCAAATTACAAAGCCGCCCAGCTTATGAGACGTGTTACATGAGCCTGTGATGCAGCAATGCAAGAAGGATGGTGGACAATCGTAGAAAACCAGTCTTCTGGTGGAACGACGAGATTTCGGAATTGCGTAAAAGGTGTCTGAATTCAAGAAGGCAATACCAGCGTGCTATAGACACGTCGAAAACTCTCCCCTTCGACAACGATATTGTAAAGCTCGATCGGAGCTCAGGCATGTCATCAAATTAAGTAAGCGAAAGTGCTTTTGCGAACTGCGCGAGGAGGTCGACCGCGATCCCTGGGGTAGACTCTACCTATTGGTGATGTTACTCAGGAGGAGGTTCTGAAGGCATGTGGCAGAGTGAGTAACAATTAGTTATGGCCAAATCCCCTGGCCCGGATAACATTCAGAATATTGCGTTGAAGTCGGCGGTTAAGGCATACCCAAACATATTCACGGAAGTATTTACTGCATGCTTAGATAAGGGGGCGTTCCATAGTAAATGGAAGGAACAGAGACTGGTATTGTTGCCAAAAGGAGACAGACCACCAGGTGAGCCGTCCTCCTGGCGTCCAGTCTACCTGTTGGATACGGCAGATAAAACCCTAGAGAGAGTTGTATGTGACAGGTTACAAGAGGCTATAGTTAGAGCAGGAAACCTGGCAGAGCAATAGTATGGCTTCCGAAAGGCGCGCTAAACAGTGGATGCGGTTAAAGATGTTGTAGATATGGCGCACCAGGCGATATCCGGTTCTCGATGGCTACATGGTAGTAAAAATACTGTGCCATAGTTACATTGGACGTGAAAAACGCATTCAACACGGCAAATTGAAGCTGCATATTTAACGCACTTACACGGATGAAGGTACCAAATTACCTGCTGAGACTAGTTTCCAGCTACTTTAGCGAGAGGATCTTGATTTATGATACTGAGGAGGGAAAGAAACCTTACGAGGTGACTGGTGGAGTTCCTCAAGGATCAGTGTTAGGTCCTATACTCTGGAATGTGATGTACGATGGTGTACTTCGGCTGCCCATACCAAGTGATGCACGAGTGATTGGATTTGCGGGCGACATCGCGATTGTAGTTGTCGCAAAACACAGAGAGGAGATTGTGGAGATCTGTAATAAGACGGTCAGACTTATTCAACAGTGGTTAACATCTGCTAGCAGCAACTACCAGAACATAAAACAGAAGCTGTCCTTGTTATCAACAGAAAAGTAATGGAGAGCGTAACCGTAATGATCGATTCCAGATTGTCATATAAGACGTCAACTCGTTGGAGAAGGATACTTATAGGCAAAGAGTAGCAACAGTTCAGAGGTTAAGCGATCTGAGAGTATTGTGCGCATTTCGGACGGTATCAGAAGACGCTGTCTGCGTTCTTGCGGGAATGCCCCCAATAGATCTACTGGCCAAGGAGTACCAAGCCATGTACCTGCGTAATGGTCAAGGAACAAAAGCAGAGAATCACCGATTAGCACGGCCTGAGACGATCACAGTATGGCAGAGAAGATGGAGTGTGTCAACGAAAGGTAGATGAACCCATCGCCTATTTTCCTACATCGAGGCGTGGCTAAACTGACGACACGAAGAAATGGTTTAATCTTACGCAGTTTCTGACGGGTTATGTTTGCTTTAGATCATATCTATTCAGATTGAAACACAAGGAGTCATCAGATTGCCCTTTATGCATCGAAGTAACGGAGAATGTAGAGCACGTAGTATTCGAGTGCCACGATTTACTGAGGATAGAAGCAGTATCTGTGCACGTGGGGTCCAACTAACGCTGGAAAACAGATTGGAGTTTATGCTGGCATCCGAAGATGGGGGGGAACTCCGTAAGCGGAAGTGTCTCACGGATAATGAGAGAGTTGAGACGCCTCGAAAGAAGCAGGAATTCAGTAAGGAGTTAATTCTAGCCGATTAGGGGCAGCGTAAGCTGAGCCTGCCTCGATAAGTAATACCTAACGGTAGTTCCACGAGGGCGAACGGCATGGTTATGGGGTGGTGGTTTAGTCGGTAAGAATCCGACATTCTAAGATGCTTTGCTATGACTCACCTGGAACATTATTTACCAGTAAAAGTTAATTGGCAGTAAAGGAACTACTCCTTTTATTAGCCTAGGTAGTTTTCCTCTTCAACTGTTTACCTCCACCATGCAATAAATGTATTCATTTTGCGCTCACCAGAGATTCATTCTGTAGGTTTAAATCTGTCATTGTAACAATGTCACTTGGCTCATTCTAATTTAGGCATTAAAAATAGTAAGTTAGACAATTTACTAAAGAATGATTTCTTCAAAACTACGCCTCCTTGGAAAAAATGTTAAATATTGTTAAAATTTACCACTAAAGTGACAATAAAATTTAATTTTACGACAGTTTTCAAATCACAGATTATCGTCAGTTTTTGTGGTACGAGAAGTAAATATAAAAACGTCTCATCGTATTTTACATGTAAAACCGTCAAAATGACGACATTATCGGCACAATGGCAACACTACACTCTTATCCAAGGCACTAATTACTAAAGCAAATGTTACGCACGCTTTGCTTCTGACTTATTTGTCAGAAGTATGCTCCAATGGAAATGTATTTGGTAATGCCAGCGCAATTTACTTTTATATACGTCGCAGATTAAGATGGTGTGCTTTCCAATCTACCTAAGAATACCGGTGCTGTACTGAAATGAAACTAGTCTGTTTAAGAGCAAATATTGTGGGATGAGAAACCGAAATAAATTAATACAAGAAGTACCAAATTATTCATGAGAACATAAGTTTAAGAAAGAATTTATATAATTTCTTAGTTCATCTGGACTCATTTAAAAACTGCCGGATCTTATTTTCTTAAGTGAAATATGGATAAATGATATTGAAACTAGTTTTTATCAGTTAATGGATTTCCACCGGATTTGTTGTTGTAATAACAGATCGGGAGGTGTATTGGTTTTTACCGTAGGAATTTAAATTATTTTGTTGAATCAATTAAACTTGTATTGGCTGATGTTGTGAAGGTTAAACTTTTGATTAACAATGAAACATATATTTTCGTTTGTGTTTATAGGCGTCTTACTGTATCTGAGAATGTTTTCGTTGATCAACTTTGTGAATACTTGAGGCATGAGGAATGATAATCTAATTATTTTGGATGGTCTTTCCATAATGTATTCTTGCGGCTTTCCATAAGGGCTTGCGGCTCTAATTAATCAAGCTACTAGAGTGACAGTAAGTGCCTCCACTTGTATTGATCCGTTTCAGTAGATTACGTGGCAATAATTTATGTCGTGTCAATGCAGATTTATTAGATTTCAGAATTATCGAATACCATTTGAACCATTAAGTCTAAAATCTACCTATCCAACTTTCTAGTTAAGTCAAGTGCTGCTAATTTCTCATTCATCTATATTCTATTGATTATCCAGGTTCCGCTACCAAATCATTTCTGGCAGCTTGGGAAAATAATTTTTTAACTAGTTTGGATAAGAAGTTTTTGGATATCTAGGGCCTTACTCAATACGATCAAACGTAAAAAGTGACAATCAACGATTCCAACAATATGTTAATAATTACGTTTGTGAGGTGAAAGTTAAACTTGAAGCTGCACGTGAATCTTATTACAAAAAAAATTTGATAAATCTTCCGGTGATTCTAAAATGACGTGGAGTGCAGTTAATGTATATGTTAAGTAATAGTTCGTCCAATGCCAATGTTCTTAGTTCTATTCTTACAACCAGTAACAATTTTTTACCTGAAGCTGCTGATATCGCTAATGAATTTAGTACATATTTTGGCTATATTGATATTAATTTGAAATCTAGCGTCCAAGTTATAAAAAGAAATCTGATGAATTATAAGACTGATTATGTTTACGAAGCCATTCACTCTTTAAAATCTGGCTATTCGCTGGGTGGAATAATTTCCTGTGCTTCCCTTGTATAAAAATTGTTCCAAAAGCGATTTAAATAATTATCAGCCCACTCCCTTACAACCAGCTTCATTAAAATGCAAGGAAAAGATAATTAAAATTAGAACGGATGAGTTTCTAGCGAAGCATAATATTATTAGTGATTGCCAACATGATTTAGATGTAAGTTTTTAACTGAGTCGGCTTTAATTGAATTTCTTAACAATGTACAAACATCAATAAACAATTCTCATTCTTTTGGACTCTGGACTCTTAGTTGATATAAAAAAGGCTTTCGACATGATCGATCACAGTCTTCTATTACATAAGCTTTTAATCATATGGATCGAATCGCAATCATGCTGTTAAAGGAAATGAAACTAAGGCAAGCCTTTGGGCAACTAAACGCATAGTTGCTTTGAGTTTTGGGACCTCACCCCAATCACTGTCTGGTGGGAGGGGGGGGGGGTCATTGTCACTGTTAGTTAGCACAATAATTTCTTCGGATATCCAAACTTTAAGAAAATGGTTTGATTATCACTCTCTAATTTTAAATGATAAAAGGAAAATCATGCATTTTAAAATTGGTAAAAGTCACTGTATGCCTAATTATCCATTAGTAAAGTAGCATTTCAGTGCTGGTATAATTGTTTCAATAATTCCATTTCTAATGCTGAATAAGATAAAACTAAAAACTGAAAACTGTAAACATTTAAATGACTTTAAAAATTTATTGAGTGCAACATACTCATGGATGATTCTTACGTTGCTCATGTTTATATTTATAAGACCCCGGATACGATAAAAATATAAACCCAGTTGTCTTCCATCAATAATTGGAGGGTTTGTTCTTGCTAATAAAGCAATAAAATTTGGAAACATATAATTTGTGTTTATTTCATTGCAGTTTTAAAAAGAAACCACTAAATGACCCACCCTGTATAAAACATAACATTTTGGGATGCTGGATGTCGTACTTAAACCAATGTTTCCAATTTATATCAAATGTGAGACATCATTTAACGGAGCGATCTTAAGTACTGAATTCTTTCCTAGCCAATATGTGATTTATAGATGTGATAGATCGCTAGATACAAGTATCGAAAAATCTGGTGGTGGACTACTTATAGCTGTTGACACATCCCTATCAAGCGAATTATTTGAAGTGACTGATCAGTCAATAAAATATGTACAAATATACGTAGTGTATATCCCACTCGAATCGTCGAAGTCATTATATACTTCCTATTGCGACAAAATTATGAAAATCAACAGGGTTGCGGATCCATCCAATGTTATATTGACCACATGCAATTTTAATTTTCCTGATATTAGTTGGATTCTTGACGACGAAGTGGGCCAACTTCTATCTATAAATGTGAAATAAATTTAAGCAAAATATGTGGGATAAAAAATTATCGGGACGCAAGTTAAGACTTGAAATTTACAAACGAACCCCATATTTGAAGTTCAAGAGTCACCGTCGCCATTCATTATTAATTACGTTCATCATAAATCCATTGAAATAATTGTGCAAAGTGATCCGGATAATGTTATTAATTGTCAGAGCCGAATGCCGTATTTCAACTTAAAGCTGTACTTTGAGCAGCTAAACTGGGAGGATGAATTAATAAGCAGCGACATTAACATAAACGTAGACAAACTCTATAGTATATTATTTAGAGGCATCCATTTACATGTCCCTGTTGCGTTTAATAAATCCATTAAATATCCCTAATATGATGATAAGCTCATAAGATAAGGCGTACAAAGATACTCTTCAGTTCTATTCAGAAGAATGCAAGAATAAGTTCGCAATCAGTAACCAATATTTCGAAAGTTATTTTGAGACGAATATCGCAATTACATCAGCAGTATTACTGAAAAAATAAAAAAAGATCCGAAACATTTCTGGACTTTTTTAAAAAGAAAACGTGAAATAAATGGTTAAATACTGCACATATGATGTTTAATGGAGAAAAATCCTGCAACTTTTAAACTATGTCAAATATGTTTGCCGATTTCCTTCAATCACTCTATATAAGCAGAAAAACATTCATAAGTATGAAAACCTAAACAATGACGATAGTATGGTAGCTGTAATTACGCCCCATATGAAGATATCCGTTGTGCGAGAGTTAACCTGTGGCATTCCAGCTCCACTGTTAAAAGATTATACAAATTTGACAATTCAATGCTTGCTATATAATCAGTCACTAAAACTAGCAGAATTTCCCCAAAAGTGAAAACAACCATAGTGAGACCACCCTTCAAATCTGGAGCAAGAAATCATGTGCCTTGTTATAGCGGTATAACATCAATATTTTCAATTCCAAAATTGTTTGAACTGGTATAGTATGCAACAGCTTTCAACACGATCAAGAAAATGATCAATAAACATAAGCAAGTTGATGTCGTTTATACAAATTTTGCCAAAGCCTTCGATTCCACCATTCCACCGCCATTGTAAAACTATTGACTTCTCCAACCAATTTGTAGCTGGGCTTAAATCATATATAAGTGATCGAATTCAATATATTGAACTGGGAAATAGAAGATCGAAGTTAATTCAACCTACTTCATGGATACCATAGTGACCCTTGGTTTTTCATCAATGGGGTAAACGAAGTAATACAGCATTCTCAGATGATCTTAAAATTTAAAGATCAGTGGAAAATATCGACGATACTAATAAACTGCAAGAAGATGTCAACGATTTAGCTATTTTGGGTGACTCGTGAGAAAGTCATGCTCAACATTAATAAGTGCAAAATCGTATTATTCCCTAGAAAAGTAAACCCCGTTACACAGCACTGTCATAAAAATGTCATAACTTTTCAAAAAGTATTCGAATTTAAAGTCTTATGGGTTACTTTCTTTGAAAATATGTGTTTTAGCAAGCACATAGAACAGTGCGTTGCTAGACTAAGTTCAATGTTGGGCTTCATTAAGCAGTCAGTGGACGGGACGTCAGGTCACAACTGGCATTTGCTATCAACACATATGGTGTCCCTTTTACCAAATACAAATCCAATGAATTGAAAATGTTCAAAATAAGTTTCTACGGAACATACAATGGAAAGATGAGATAACGATCAAGATCAACGATCTGCAGCAGTTACCACCGTATCTGACTGGCTGCAAAACTTACAACTTCTCGACGCTAAAAAGCAGACGTGAGTTGCGAAATTCTTGATTATTGCCAACATGCTACTTGATCAAATTTATGCACCTTCTATAATAGAATCGAAAATTAAGACACCAAGTAGAAACCTATAAAAAAATGCTTGTTACTTCAACTAGACCTACATAAACCAACTTCAGCCCAAATGAACCAATCAATATGATGTCGAAGGTCTTTAACAACATTGACCACCTTTAACAACATATTATTTGGTTTTTGCATAAGTTAGGACAGCTTTGGATGTAGGTTAAATCAGTATTTAGCGCCAATATGAAATGGTTATATTTTGATGCTCTGTTGTGTAACTTACTTTTATTGTATTTGTTTAAAACTGGTATGTTCTATTGCGTTTCTTTTAATGTTTTAATATTTCATTTTTCAAGTCAAATTTGTAGACTTTTATTATAAATAAATAAATGAAGTAAGGCACGAGTGTACATTTGAAGGCAGTACAACTTTAATCCGATGCATTTACACTTTAAATATGTCAAATTTAAATGAAATTGAGTTGAGATTATTGGGAGTGTATCTCCCGACACATTTTCGCTAAATTGGAAAGACACGAGTTTTATTTTTCATCATTTTTAATAAATTCCCGGGCTGGGCTAACTTCACACAAAAGCAAGTTGGTTTATTGAATTAATGTTGTTTATTAAATTAAAATTATTTGTAATCGAAATTTAAGTCGGCGGCATCGTGAAACTACAAATAACAAAGCTAAAATTCGGTACGTTATAATTTACTGCGAAAACTGTGGAGACATTACACTTCTAGCGCATACCGATCAGCGAAATCGTCAGCTTCTAGCATTGACATACTATTGCCAAATTTGTAAGGAAAATTTAGCTTAACTCGAACTGCGTATTGACCTAAGGAATTGGCAACACTGCGGTACTTATTATTCACGTTGAATTTTTTTCGTGTGAATTGTCATTTGTTTTGAACAAATAATTTCATAGAACTCGGTTATCTTATAACTGTCGGCGATACCTACAGTTCGCCGGCAAACACGAACAAACTCTGTAAATATTTTTCGTGTTTATTCTAGGAATCGGCCATTTGGAAAGTCTACACTACACAATTTTCCATTTTCATGCCATACAAAACATGTAAATTAATTTTGTAAAATAAAACATTATATCGAATTTCGTAAAACGTAATGCAATCCAGTTCAATAAAATTGGCCAAACAAATTGGGGCACACAGATACAAATCATTCATACATTGGATTTAAAATTTAAATTTAACTGTTCAGTTTTATTAATTTAATGTTAACCAATTTTCCGCCTGCACAATTTACGTTTTTTTTGGATTAGTGTTTCTCTACATAAGCGCAAAACGCAATACTACCATACAAATATAATTTTGCAAATGTATAGGTACTATTAAAGTCTCTGGGTGTTTCTGTGTATGTATATGTGAACTACTACCGCAAGCAAATTGCGAGTTTTTTTGATGAGTAGTACGTCTTATACGTAGATATGAAAAGAAATTCATCAGTACGTCTGTTCACATAATCGAAAGAAAAAACTCTAAAGTCGTGTTATCATACTTTTTGTAATTCATGTTTATTTTTGATTAACTAAATTTTTCTAATCTAAAAACTAACCAATTAAAAAAAATTAAAATTAGAAAATTATCTAAGATTTCATGTTGGAAGTACGTATACTACACAAAAAATATATTATAGTTTAAAGGTTTCTAACGCGGTTTGCCATAACCATATTATAAATATGTTTTTAGCTGATAAGAAATGGGTGGGACACAAATTTACTGTAAACTAAAATGATTTGTCATAGAAATACGTACACTTCCTGTTTTATTTTATATATTCCTAGCTCAAGACGGAAGGGAATGTTACGTAAAATTTCCGAGAATTGTTACATGAGCACAACCCTGATCTTATAAGTCATCCCAAAAATAAATGAATAAAATATATTGAGCTTTCTTTATATTTTATTTTTTGTGTATGTATAACAAAAAGAAGAAGAATCTCTTTTATATACCATTTTATATTTCTAACTGTTCATTGACCTCAAAAAATTTATTTATATACGTAAACGTTATTTTTTGCAAAGCAGAATTTATTTAGAGTTAACTCTTCTTTTTTAGTTCGTTGTTATTTCAACAATCGAATTAATTTTAGTTTATATGGTTGAACAGTGATGGGCTTGCCTCGGTTATCGACTTAACGGGCGATACACACGTCACCACTTGAAATCGGGTCGAGAAAAGTGTATCATTCATACACTCAACACACTGACGGAGCAAACACTCAAAACTCAAATTTATTTCTAAAATTCTAATTTGTGTTTATATCTGCTTTACAGAAATTAGCACAAAGATTTTTTTTTGTATATACTTTGCGTTTAACGAAAGAAAAAATTGTATTATATAACGAATAGTGTGTTGTTGTTGTATATATTTTGGGGAGGACTGAACGAAGAAATTTTTAAGACACACATTTTTTATGTATATATACATATTCTATACCCAACTTTATATAAGAACTATAAAAGACACGCCCTCGATGCATGTGTATACTAAAAATATAGAAAAAATAAAATAAAATAAAAAATACATAAAAAAATAATTTTTGAATGCTCTGCAGGAATTTTAACCATCGGCAGATACCCATAGAAACGTCCTTGCGTCTTGTTTTTATAGAAATTTAGCACAAGTTCGGATCTACGGGTTCCTGCAGGTGATTAACTTGATTTACGTTTTACATCCGTTTTTATTATCCCATCGCACCGATTACGTATTATACCAGGTGGTGATGAACTATGTGCGTGTGTGTCCTTAATTCTTCCGCTTTCATTCAACCTAAAACGAGAAGCAAAATAGAAATTATAAATTATTAAAATGTAATTAATGTTATTAGGAATAGTAAAATGGCGTTCTTGTATGTTATATTACTAAGGCCAAAAACACGTCAATGCTATTTTTACATCGTCAGAATCGTGATAATATCGAAACCCATATTACCCACTCAGCCTACAAACATACAAAATGCAATGAAACAGAATTAAAATGCAGCAGAAACCTCTGCACAAACATAACCGATTTCGAATGTATATCCACACTGTGTTGTCATAGCAGCGATAAGTTATATACAAAATTGCATGTATGTGCATTTACAAAATAATCTACACATTCAACGCAGATTTGGCTTGAAAACCACAATACATTTATATGCATGCAATTGTGCAAGATGCTTCGTATATAAATATAATACGTATACATATATAGCGATACAATAAAAATCAAATCAAAGCACAAAAAAAATCACAGCTGTGATTCTGTGATAATATGTGCAAAGTACATAATATTCAAAAGGATATTAACCCCGTGGATGTGGTGCTAACCGAACCAAATGTTACATTTTTTTTATTTCATTAAATTCATTCTTAAAATTTATATTATGCGAGACACAAAATATTTTTTCACACCAGAAAAAATGACGCGAATAATATACAATCGCGATTTATATAAATTCGCGAGTGTATTGTAACCTACAATTTTTTGCAAGTTCAAAGTCAAGATTAAACGCACATAATAAAAAATATTAACACAAACGAAAACAGAAAAAATTGCGAATTTGTAGTTGTAAATATTATACACATAAGACTAGCGGTATAATTACAATACAAAGTATTTCGCACAAAACAAAAAACAAAAACAAAATATTTTGCAAACTTTCGCATATTATCAATGAATCAAACCATACGAGGCTATTTTTGCGATACATATTTATTTAAAATACCTATTCATAGTTAGCGCTAACTGCTAGTAAAATGAAAATATCAATCGCATTTTATGTATAGTTTTCGGATTTGATTTTTTTTTTTGATAGCATAAACGCCCATTTTTATATTTTTACTAGCTAGCACTATTTTCATGGCATGGTTTATGCTCAAAACGTATGTATGTGTGTACATACTCAAAATGGGTCGGCGCGCAACATGTATACATTATAGATTTCAATTTGATATTTATTGCAGAATCCATTACTGTTTTGTGCGGGCTTATAATATCAAGTGACCAGATTTTAACTTAAGCATTTAACTGTTATGAGTTGAATATTTTTATAGCAAATAAAAATTAAGAATCACATTCCATTTGACATTCGAGAAGAATAAAATATATAAGTTCGTGGTCCCCGCCTTCCCCTCCAAAAAAATATATTTTTATTTTCTACGGTACCGATACGTTCAAAAACTTATCAGTACGCACATTTTTAGAATGGGCGGAGGTAAAGGTACCATTACCATTGAAATTATAAAGGGCTGATTAGTATTACGCTATATAGTAAATTAAGATGGCGCAACTTAATGCTACTCTATGCACTATAATGCTATCTCTATATGCTCTAAAGCACAATACAACATTTGACAGATATAAAATAGCTGTTCAAATCAACAAATCCTGTCTGGTCAATCACAAATTCACAAATATTCATGTCATGGTGAAAATTATTTCTCATTGTCCATCTCAATATACTGTCAAAACGATAATGAAAAACTAGCTCAAATGATTAAAAATAATAGAATATAACAACGTGAGCCTGTAACTTAATCTGTCGGCTTAGAACTGGTTAGAATTTTTAACGTTTCCTTACTTGTCAAATCATTCAGTTGTTTTGGTTGTAATAGTATGGCGGAACTCTCAGCAATCATTTGCTTTCGATATCGAGCTTATGTACTATAAATTTTTCATTTCCATTGATTATGTGCGCCATAAACAAGCTGAAATAATCACCGATGCCGTGATTAAAATAATAAAGCGATTTCCGTTTGCGCCAATCGAGGCAATTTCTTCACGACATTTGTACGTTTCACTGTCCAGGATCGATGATGATTTTACAATGAGTGCGTTGTTTAAGCTCATCCGTTAAATTGTATTAAGCCCATGCAGTAGTATACAACTTAAAACATATGGTCCTCCGGCTCATCCAACCATTTGGCTATATGATTTTTGAACAATGGAAAGATACATATGTTTTGCGTACTTGGTGGAGTATGCTCTAAATTTATTTTTCGTATATCTCTGGATAGGAACCAGCACACATTTTATCGATAAAAAATATCAACAAAAAAGGATGTTTTTTAGGGGGAATAGAGAAAGCAAAGGCTGCTAGATTTATGTTGGTCTCAAAGAGAAACTCGACTATCGAAAAAATTATTTATTTAGTTTTGTTTTTTAGTCACCCAGAAAAATCAAAAACCTGCTACAATTTCATTTGGGATTTTACCGATATTTTTTTGAATTTTTTAATCGATAAAATTTGCGCTTGGTTTCTACCCTGGTGTTGAAAACCGTTCTAAGCAAACATAAACATTCATTTTGTTTGACTATATTTGCAAAACTGCCCAATATCGAATATTCATAACAAATAGAAATTTTCTAAATATTAGACAGCCAAATTTAACTATGATCATCTTTGAGATATTACAAATACGCTCAACCGCCTAATATGAAGAACACAAGAAAAAGATTCATATGCACATGAATTTATTTTAGTTAAAAATGACTTAGTAGTTTTGAAATTATACATCATGGATCAAAACTAACAGATAAACACAATTTTATTGGAACATCTAGAGACCCCGGATAACTTAATACATAAAATTGGTAAAGAGTTCAGTTTGTGTATCTTATAATTTTTCTGTTTTTTTTTCTAAGTCTAGAAAAACTGTTACTAAATACTAAAGACCGTAGAAGTGGTGCAGTGGTTAAAGCTTCGCCACTTGAACCAGGAGGTACTGGGTTCGAATCCCACCAGAGGCTGGATGCAAAGCGAATTTTCGTCATCGATTGCGATCGGTGATGATAATAAATACAACTAAGACCCTCTGTTCGAGTGTAGAATGCAGCGCTGACTCACCGTTCATGTCACTGTATACCGGTTGACATGGAGCTTGCAATGTGCACGTGGTATACTGTAATTGTGTGAATGGACAATGAACTAAAGGACATTAAATCCACTGGACCATTAATACTTTCTTAAAAAAAGGTACTTTTGAGAGTTGTTTACAAACTTACAAACAAACATCATTCCATTGAAAAATCTATGAATTGCGGGGGTTTTCGTATATGAAAATGGTTAATAAATAGGTTAATTTGCGTATCGTATGATTTTTCCTAGCATTTTTCGAAACTCCAGAATCACCACTACCAAATACTAAGCGCTTTTTGAGTTGTTTTGATATAAAACTGCCAGATAAACATCATTCCATTGAAATGTGCGTGTTTTATGTAGAGTTTCATGTGTCTCGTATGATTTTTCCGAGTATTTTTCCTAAATCCAGAAAATAGGTTTTTCTAAGCACACTTATGAGTTGTTCTGAATTGAAAAATCTAGGAAGCCCGGGTGTTTTAGTCTATACAATCAATTGGTAAAGAGTTCAATTTGTGTATCGTATGATTTTTCCGAGCATTTGTCTACTCCAGAAAACTCGCTACCAAATCCTCAGCGCACTTTTGGTTTAATCTGGATTAAAACTAGCAGATAAACACCATTCTGGTTTGGTTTATAAAATTAGTAAAGAGTTTAATTTGTGCATCGTTTTATAGTTAATTTATAATTTAATGTAGACGGGATATGGCAGGATACCGACTTTCATATGGTTGTTGCAACCAATTTTAAATAGTTTTATGCATTTTAGAATTGATCGATATTTATGAAAATTTTTTGCAATATTGTTCGACAAGTTTCAACAAATTCAAAATTTTGGAAAAGCTCATTTTATTTGAGAATATTGTTTAAATTAAGAACAAGCAAAAGTTCAAAATAATATGGTTTTCACGCAACCAATAGATTTTTGATAATTTTGAATCGGAATTCAGCAATTGGGGTGGGTGGTGGTGGCTGAAAATTAAAATGTTTATCAAATAATTCACTAGTTACTGGTATACGGGTGTTCTACATTTAGAAATCAGAATTTTTTCATGATCTTATCAGATCGAAACTGGATATTATACTTCTGTTACAAAACCATCACAAATTAAGATTCAAACAACTTGATCAAAAAGTCAAAATGTGGGGGGGGAGGGGATGGCTTTATAATAGGTATTATGTAAATGTTCGACGATTCTAATATATTCTCTGTTGTTTAAAAACACTACTAAATGGCCTTAGGACCGATATGTTTGATATCGCTTTGAAATAAATAGTTAATTCAGTATTAAATTAGGAAACAAATAATAAAATATTGGTTATTAACAAATAGGTTGTGTTCCACATTGTTTTGAATGCGATAATTTTCTATTTTCGTAATTATAAATTACCATTTTTTTGTTAACTGAAATACTATGTAGGACCAAAAATAAACTGTCTTCTAAAACGTGATGCCCAACATAAATAAGAGCTTGCAAATTCCAAATTCATTCGCCCAAAAGACCTTCTTTTGTCTTATATAAGTCTCATAGTAATAAAATAAATTGGATTAAAAATTATTATTTTCCCGATAAAATTGAAAAGCGATGTGAGAATACAAACAAATTACTTCTCTCGAAGCACGACCGCCATCTTTTGATGATTTGTTTAACAAACACAAGAACCATTTTCATTTACCCTATGCGTCTTTGGTTTACCCTAATTTATTTGAATTTATCGCTTACACTGTTAAAAAGGGCATTACCCTAGATTTATCTTAATAATAATTAATTGGTCCACAACCTTTGTTTATAAATTCAACCAAGATATAAGTTGGTAGATATAGGACACAACTAATTCAAATAATTGGAGAAATGATGATGCTATTGATATTCTTCTGTAACATGTGATGTTATACCATTTTTTGATTTCTAAATTCGTGTTATTCTGGAGATTTTCCATTTTTTGGGAAATACAGCAGAGATCAACGAAGGATTGAACAGCTTAGCTTGCATAATGGATTTGCCAAAATATTTTCAAATGTTTGTGACTTATAGCCGATAAGTCTTGAGTCATATTGTCAGGCTATAACTAACCTTCTAACTGACAGTGAACAATACTAAAACAGTTTTTCGAATATTGATTTGGATTTGACTTAATATTGTCTTGAGTGCCAGTCAAATGACATTTGTACATTAACTTGAAATACGTATCGAATTCCTCGTTCCGTTTTACTGTAGATTTTACATTGACGATTTTTTACGTTTATAGTCGATTATCGAACCATGAAGGGTGAAACCGGCATGAGCAGCTCAAAGCGCTAATGTAGTTTTTCATCTTAAAGTTCTATTTGATAGGTTCTTGGTGTTCTGATCTTTTCAACATACTGTAAGTGTTGTTAAACAAAACAACACAACAACAAAAATTTCTGTATGGAAAGGGTGTTTATATGTATAATACAAAAATATAAATAAACAACTAATAACATTAACTAATCCGCGACTCCATACATGAGCCGTTTATTGAAGAGATGCGTCACCAACATAATAATGGTGCACCAAGCACTATAACGAATAACTACCAGGCAAATCATTCACCTCTCCGCCATATGCAGATGAAAAAACACATTGAACACATTGAACACACATTAAACGGTAGCTTGGAAGATCACAGATCTGAACGAAACTATATACCTGGAGGCATGTGAAGACGAAGAAAGCACAATAAGTTACTGTACGGAGAGACATTACGACAGTCATATGATGGCGCAGTCCAACCATTATTAGAATAGTCAAAATGTGGCGTGGAAAATACGTTGGAAATGAAACTTCCAAATATTAGTATACAACACTTTAATGTAGAGCACATGAAATGGATGATATTTCATGATGTCTTCGACAAGTTATTGCACAACCACAAACGAATACTCACAATATAAATTATTTTAAAACTTACACCAGTGACCAGGCAGCAAACCCCATACCATAGACGACAGGTATGAAACAGCTTGGTCGGGGCCATAATGACAAGCTACATCAATACATTGATGTCACAAGGTATCATCGGTTCTGAATCTGCTTCCGCCATTCCTTTATTATACGACAGCACCAATGAGTGCCTGCATGTAATAAGAATCAAGAGAGTCAACATCTACTTTTGGGATCAATCCATTATATATGAGTACGTTATAACCAAGAAACTCCAAAACTCGTTAACAAGTACAAAGGAAGTAGTCCAAATTACAATTCAACAAGAGTATTTGTTGTTGACAACAAATACGCGATATGTAAGGTCCGCCAAATCGGTCATCAAATGTAGGATGGCGGAAAATTCAAAACAATGAATATTTGCGCAAGTAAGCTTTATTACTTCGCGTGCTACCAGTAGCTTGAAAATAAAAACAAATAAAGCCGAAATGAATATGACAGGAATCTGCGCAGATAAAAAAAACAATAAAAAGGTCAGCTATACATTGTCAATAATGCCGCGATTCAATTTTAAATGTTAACTAAACCTAAAGGCATTTGTAGTAAACAAAATAACTCACGATCATCCATAGAAACCAATAGTCCTTCAAAAATGGGATCGTCTAAACAACTTTTCATTGGCTGATCTTAATTATCAAGCACCAGCACTGATTTACCTATATGGACAGATTATTATGATAAATACAGAAAATTCATGGAAGAATATGAACAACTGGGGATATGCACAAGGACACTAATGCTTCGATGCCGTCTTTAAATCGTCAATCACCACCACATAGTTAGGAGTGGCGTTTGATGTCTCTGCAAAAACAACTAAAAAAAATTACAACAAGGCCTTTGGCATACTGTCAAGAGAAGGCGACAAATACGCATTTACCGCAGAAATTGAAAAGTCTTCGACAAATATGGATTGCCGAAGAGGACAGAAATTTCCAACAGTCACATACGAAACTTCAGCAGTCACTTACCTTGCAGTCAGAATTTTACAACAACTGGTGGAGGTTGAAAAAAGCGTATTTCCATCTGCTTACCAGGAGGTAAAACAAATATTTCTGTCGATGACCTTATGACAGGATGCGGCACTCAGCTATACTCCGAAAACCCGGTTGGGCAAGCAACCTAAACAACGTAGCCAAGACGGAAGGCGCTGACATACATAAAATTGAAGTTAATGGCACTATCAAAGTTCCGGGGCTTTATTGGTAGCATCGTACAGAAATTTTTGAATTCAACATAAACCTTCCTCTACATACTGGATCAGTATGTACCATAACCAAGTTATTTGATCTGTTAGGATGGCTAGTACCAGTAAAATTCCAAAAATTATGCTGCAGAAACTGTGGCTTCTAGGGCTCAATTGGGACAAGAACCCATCTCAGATAGGTTAAATCTTTTCTCAATAATGGTTAAACCAATTGTTAAAGTTTATGAATTGAATGTGAATCACTCATCGAAGTTTATGGATTTAGTGACGCATTGGAGCAGGCACATGTAACTTGTGTCTATCTAAAAATAATCACTGGAGAACAAGTTGGCATCAGTATCGTAGCAGCTAAAACGAGAAACGAGCGCCAGCAAAACAAAAAATAACATTACCACGCTTATAGAGTTAAACGGGATCCCCCTAGTTGTGAAACTACTGCAATAAATCAAGCAAACACTAGGCATACAACAGGTACCAACTTAAGCAAGGACTGACTCCACGATAGTAGTTTCATTAATCCAAGGTGATTTTTAAAAGTTCAAATCTTACGTTGCCAACAGGGTGTCAGATATCCAAAGCTTGTCTCAAAGAATGTGAGAAGCAGGCAGCAGACAACCGCTACAGAAGAAGAAGGCAGATTATTACACGTAAACAACCCTCACGTTTTATAAAGTCAAAGAGAATCGTAAAAACCGTAAACTACTGATTGCAGAAATAAACATAGATGAGTACGTTCTGCATGAGGCACAACGCCGTTACTGAATAATAAGTAAGTAGATCAGAGAAGCGTGTTACTACATTTAAATCCTCTTCTCGATCAATACGGAATTCTGCGAGAAGGCGGAAAACTTCAAAATTCATTTCTAAATCATGAAAAAAAAAACATTTTGCGACACTTTTCTGTAACCATCAGCTCAGGAAAGCAATACACAACTATAAGCTCGTACAAAAACGGCACATGAAGGGGCAACGGCACTCTCATTCTTACATAAGAAATATTGGCTCATTTATACAAAAGATGCCATTCAAGACCCCGGATTACAACAAAATAATATTGGAACAGCTAGCTTTGTACCGGGACACGTAGTATTTTCTATTACCAGCAGCATCTCATTTTGGTGGATTATGGGAACACCACGCTGACCTACGGGGAATTAAAAATGGTTACAAGCCAAATAGAGGCAGTGTTAAATTTTAGACCCTTATGTCCAATATCCAATAATATAACCGAACTAGAGATTCTCACACCCGGCCATTTCCTGACAAGCTTACCAATAACACCAGTATCTGAAAGAGATCTAACAATTTCAAATATTCATAGACGGCCAAGATGGCAGCTAGTGAAAACCCTAAAACAGGACTTTTAGAAGAGATGGAGCAATTAATATCTTCGAAGACTTATAACAACGCCCAAAATGGTTATGTACAAGGCCACAAAACAACATTGGGATATCGTTTTTCTAATATAAGACAATTTTTACCTCCTTATAAATGGATGCGAGGCAGAATTGTTGAAACTCTTCCAGGAACAGATGGGCACGTACGAGTTTTTTCAATATGTGGCCCGGAAAATTCTATCTATAAAGCAGCTATCACAAAAATATCGGTTTGCCAAAAGAAGAACCACCAACAACAGACAACGCCGATGAAATTGTAGTGGACAACACTGAAGATAATCAACCGAAACAACATAGGCGAGTAACGAGAGCAAACACCAACCCAAGGCAACCACAACATACCACGATTTACCTCACATCCTGGAATTTATTTTGATTAAATTGGTCAAGCTAATCTATTCAATGGTGAATGTAAGATTATAAGGTAAAGTATTTATACCTATATGTTGGGCAGAGCTAGACTATCTTGAGCACTGTACTCGTCAGCTGAACATGTTATGTACTGACGCTTCTAATAGATTCAGCACACACGAAGGAGAAACAGAATAACATAATAAACGCTTTATGCGAAAACAAAATCTTAGGCCAAAAAGGCTACATTTTGTAGGTACGGTTACCAACGAGTTATTCGGTGTACTTGATCAACGTGATCATAACGCCTACAAAGACAACATAGAAAAATTAAAATGAAACCAACAATATTGCCAGAAACTACTACAATAGACGTCGATACTGGAGTCAACAATCAACATAATTAAGCTTAATTACGAGAAATCAATCAATAATTTAAGACATTCACTAATATTCTGAGCAATATAAAGCATTCAATTCATGAAGAATTCATTGACTAGGGTTTTCATACTATGATGTAAATGATCAAACTTCGCACTCTCTAATATTTATACCGCAACAAGTTTAAGAACAGATCGGACAAATCGTTCACAGTCTGAAACCGAGTTAAGACATATCTTATCTGCGCTGAATAATTTAATTCATTCATATCTCTCAATGGAGAGTACCTCTGCAATAAGTGCCAACCATTATATGATTATAACACAAATACAAGCAATTGTAAAGTGCAACTACTGAAACAAACTGGCAAAATCCCAATAAGCTGTGAAAACATCAGAATGAACACCATTACACTATGGATTTCTCTGTGCAGATGCAATGCCTAGAACTTTGTGATAAAATCCAAGACCTTGTGTAATCTAATACGCAAACATAACAACGCTAGATCAATTGAAACACAACCATATTCATTAAAGGAGAGGAATTCTAGAATTTCATCCAAACTGTATTTTAAGAGGAGATACATTCGCGGTGTCAGCACAACAAGCAGTAATTGAAAATTTCATTTATGCCACAATTTAATCTTAGTGAGTTGAAAAAAGAGGGCTACACGACAAGAATCAGAATTAATGCTATCGAGACCTCATTTTAACAACATAAACGACTAGAAACATCAAGATCCGCTGTAAATGGTGTATATGAAGAAGAAATTGAAAAGTAGTCTGATATATTCACTTGAATAGGACAAGCCTCTATTGACCGTTGTGAGATCGAGATAGATCCTTGAAACTGGATCTATCTGGAGGTAACAATGTTGGCTAAAGTTTGTCCATTTCTTCCATTAGCTTTTGTTTTAGATATTGCAACGCAACGATCATCTACCTATAACATTATCTCTATTTACTGTAGTGTGACGGAGACGATCTAAGAATTGCACCCTTCAGAATAAATTCAATAATTTAAATTTGCTTTACACTTTTCTATTATTGAAGTAAAACTATTAAACGTGCATTTGGGGAAAAACCAATATAAAACGTGCACCTCATTCATTATAATCTTCGTTGTGTTTTCAACTACACTAGGAAATTTGTTTATACGCGTTTTGGGGGCTTTTATGGCACAGTTGTTGATATTGTGTTCGTAAGAGTGAAAGTAGCAAAGTTGCAAAGAAGCAAAGTTGTAATGTAACAGTAAAATATTACATTGCTGTGTTTGTTTAAATGGTATATAAGGTAATTCATTTGGAGTCAGTTTGGATGCTGAATCATTAATTGATGGATGACAGATCGCTGTAGGTTGTACATTTGGTATATTTTTAAAATAACATAACACTACCCGCTGATGGCAAAAGTTATACAATGGAGGTGGGAAAGTACGGATATGCAAGTTAAGAGGAGAAAAGATTATTCAGTAACCTAACCACCAAGGCTACCAGGGCATTGTTTTTAAGTTCCTCAAGGGAGTCAGGCACTTTTTATTAGTAACTTTATTTTATCCGTACCTTTATATTTAAATTCAAATACATAACAATCATACCAAGTTTCAAACTGAGGATAAAGTAACACCTTGAAACTGAAACTGGAGCAATGCGATTTTAAAGTCTCTCAAGTCTACATTGTAAAGATTTTCTTGAAGAACAATTTGCAAAGTTTGGATTTGTTAATTTAGAATCTTCCAGTAATCGTAATCTTAACGCAACAATATATCTTAGCGTATATCGATTGAGGAAAATTTCACGTAGTTCCGCTATTTATTAATTTTATAAATTTGCCAAAGTGTCAAGTGTCCATAGATACGACATTTAAAAGGCATCCACCACTGGTATTACAATTAAAAAAGCAAACAACATTTTAAAATCTATTATTATGTTGTTCATAATAAATATTCTTATCATTAAATTAATATCATTGCACTCTCTTAAGCGCTTAATCATCCAGAAAGACTAAAATACGCTTATAAGTGTGTATGTGTGTGCTATTTATTTGTGAATTGTTTAAAAAGAAATATTTCCGATACTTAAATGACTTCATCTTGTTTAGTCTGTGCTGTGCTCCGTTATGCTTATAAAAAATACCCCGCGCAGCTTGTCTTCATAATATTGCGTTCAGAAACACTTGTGATTTATTTTTACAGTGATTCTTACTATCGCGAATTAGGTTAAAGACATTAATTGATTTTTTGTTTGTTTTAATGTGGTGAACATACTTATTTTAAGGCGACCAGATTTTATGCTTTCTAACTCCGCGGGGTACTTATATGCACTTTCTCTCACCACATATTATAAATGCATAAATATAAATTGTTAAACGTTAAACCGCGCAAGAAAGAAAATATTACACTTTCTTTTATTTTCTTATACAAAAGTACGTAGGAGATTTCATCTTGAGTACGATCTGTATTGCGAATCTCATTATGCATATTCATGGTAATGGAACGAACCTTGATAAATAGTACAATGATGTGCAAATTCATTTCATTAGAATAAAATGCATTAGAATAATTTTACTATGAGTAAGCTCTCTTTTATATAGGCAAGTCACCGTCACCATCATCATCATCATCTTCATCGTATCTATTTCGCGCGTTCATTTACTTCTTTGAATATTATAAAATTTACATAAAATACAAGATCTTACGCGAGAAAAAGAATTTATGTATGTATGTATGTATATGTAAATGCAATTCATTATTGTGCGATTTTTTTGCATTTCGTATTTTGTACAAAACAAAACCAGATTTTTTTTAGGATATTGACATTAAGAAAATAAATTGTATTTTATTGCATTTTATAGACTTCTCACAACCACAACAACAAGAAACGAACAAAACGCATTTTGCGAAAGATGCTAGCATAAAACATTAAATACATATAGTTAAATAGAGTGGCCTTACGTATGCTAATTTATAGAATGCAATGCTGGTCGGCGTAGTCCGTCGGATGTTTGAGATGTTTAGTTCAATATCGTAGACGCCTACGTAATTTTGTTAGTTTTTCTATAAACACGTGTTTTTCATCTCTCATATTTCTATATCCCTTATTGTTAAGACCCCGATAGACTTAAAAAATCAATTTTTACTAAACGTTATAGTATTTATAATACAAATTTGAAACGTTTGATGCTTAATGCCATAGACAGACTACTGGTTTCATAACTATAGTTTCGAGATCATGATTTCCTAAATGAGAACTCAAGACACACTACAATTTATTTTCTCTTTTCGTTTGGTTTTAAAAAGCAATGGAGAAGGCATTGAAAAAAATGTCAAGATTGACATTTAATTGACTTTTAAATTGTCAGAAATGACGTTTATGACAGATTGACAATCGTTTATATTGACAGACTAGATTTGCTTGGGAAACTATTAGTGTCCGGAACCTCCATTTTTGATGTATTCGGCATTGGCAGCATAAAAATGCCACGGGATGAGAAAAAATATCTCATTCCGAAACTATGTATAAACCTAGTTGTAAATCATGGTTAAGCATGACACATTACAACGAAATCATGGTTAACTCGAAACTATAGTTATGAAACCAGTAGCCTGTCTATGGCATTATACAGACTACTGGTTTCATAACTACAGTTTCGACTTTTCGAGTTAACCATGATTTCGTTATAATGTGTCATGACTAAACATGATTTACTACTTGGTTTAAACGTAGTTCTGGAATGAGATATTTTTTCATCATCCCTCTCCTAAAACCAATAAACTGACAAATAAACAATAACAAAAAATTGACAACCAATTGTAACGGAATTCCACCTAATTCCGTTACTAACCTATCCCAACATTCTATATTTTAGCATTACTCATTAACATGACCACTTTGAGATTAACCTCTCCAAAAATATTAACATTCCAAATATAAAATTCTCCGTCATGTTAAACTTCAACATTTCTGTGTTATGGCGATCAAATTACGGTATGAATACAAATTCATATTGTGGTTGAACGATAATACACTTAAATGTAATTTGATCATTTTGTTTGCAATAAATGTTAGTTTTTTTAGGTAAATGACATAGGTGAACTATGTATTGACCGAGGGAAATTGCACTTATTAATTTGTCTTTCCTCAGCATTTTTTTTGTTTCAAATTTTTCGCGTGGCCAAGAATAAGCAAAATTCATGGCACGTTTTCGTACACCACTATGGCATTTTGTGATGAATTCACAAAATTTTCGAAAAATTGTTTTTATGCATGGTGTGTGGCGGGTAGTTAGTTTTTGGACAGACCGGCGTTCAGGTCCAATTTAAGTATAAGTTTTTTTTTTTGTTTTGATAAAGTTTTTTTTTGGTAGTGTAGTATTTTGTATTTTTTTTGGTGAATGTCATTTTAACCATTATAATAGTGTATAGTAGTCGATGTGTAAAAACAATTTTTTTTTTTTTTTTTTGGGCATTCCGTCAATTTCAAGTGGCAACATTTTGTATGATGATTGCATATGTGCATTCGTGTTTGTGTATACATATATTTCGTAAATTAATTAAGTAATTTTTGATTGTGAATGTAAGATCAGTTTTTATTTGGTATTAGTGTATTAGCGTTATACTAAGTTGTTTTTACACCTGTGACGTGGTTTGAAGTTGTTAAGGCAGCAAGGAAATACATAAAAAAAATTTATTTTATAACTTCTTTGGTTTTGTATTGTGTGTATGTATTTGTGTGGTAAACACAAGTAATTACATTTTGGGAGAGAGATTGAGATCAACCGGCAAGGTAAGTGGATAAAACTGTGTTATTATAAAATGTCTGGCTAGAAAGTCAGACAATACAACCACAGTAGCGTTTGGCCTACTTCCCTAAATGGGCTGCTAGCCTAATTAACTGTTCAGGGGTCCGGTGTTCCCACCCAATCCCCGTAATAAGTTTATTTTAACCGCAGGCGGTAATCTAGGCCGCTACCCTAGCCTCCCTATCCCCACGGCCAAATTAACCTTTTCCGCTGAGCTAGCGGGTTAATGCCGCCTCATGGGGGGCGTAATAGGGTAGAGGCAATTAAATGTAATTGGGTTTGCCCTATAAATAATAGCGGCTTACCCGTTACAAATGGCGCCCAAACAGAATAGGGCCAAATTAAATTACATCAGGTCCGATATAAGTGATTTATTATGTAGGCATTATTTATTCAAAATCGTGTTCAACATGGACCACAAATTGGCCCAAATAATTGGTATAAATTACCACAACTTTCAAAAATTTCGAGAAAATTGAGGATTTCCTCACAAATTCCAAAACTATTTAGATATTTAAGCGTAGCCTTGTATATGCTCAACGTTTCTCTTAGGTAAGTACTGATGCAAGGGGTACAGTTCCTATCAATTCAAATATAAAATTCCAACCGGTATGAGTATGGCTGCGGTCATGCCGAAAGG
Source organism: Nephrotoma guestfalica (assembly GCA_963691935.1). Taxonomy (NCBI): domain Eukaryota; kingdom Metazoa; phylum Arthropoda; class Insecta; order Diptera; family Tipulidae; genus Nephrotoma; species Nephrotoma guestfalica. The sequence continues at coordinate 136,392,911 of OY829913.1, read as the reverse complement.
CATGCCTGACCGGATGCATCGTTGGGTCATACATGTACTGGTAAGAATTATAAACTGTTAAGTTGCAATGCTGGATCCCCGAATGGATGATTTATCTGTGGCAAGTCCCAACCCGCACTCCGGGGGATAAATCGACATTTGTGGTAGCACTTGGAATTTAGAAGTGTGTTTAGAATTGTCAAAGAACTGAGATATGCATCGGTTTCTACTTTTGCAATAAGTTGTAAGGTTTTCATTGCCTCGTAGTACAACAATCAACTTCGCAAGTCGTTACTGGCAAGGGTGAATGGTGCGATCCCTGAAGTAATGAGCATATCTCTTTCCTGCCAAGCGACGATCTTGGGTGGTATAAAGGGCTGCTCATTCTCAGGTAAATTGACACATCATTCCGCATCCCAGCTGGAATTGTAAAGTTGAACCCCTAACCATCCCCTGTTTAGTGGCAACAATTTGGCTTGTGGCTAGAATTTACCACAGGTTAAGTTTTGTCATATTTTAAATTAGATAAAAATGGAATTTCCAATCTATAACTTTATATTTAAGAGTCGCGTTTTATTCACTTCTGTTGTTAAAATTTTAAATATCATCCCTCGGGATGGGGTCGCCAGTCCTCTCATTGTTAGGTTAGTTGCATCCAGGGTACAACGTGATTGGTTGGTCATACTTAGGAGTCTGCAAGTGGATGTGCATCGAATACAAGTTGGCCATAAACCAGTCGAGTTAGTATCACAAAGTTATGGAAATTCACAATAGCAACCGGCGTGTTGTTGTTCCTATTTGAGTGAACGATTCGGCTTGCCACTCACACAGTCATACTCATCCAAGGGGATTTAGAATGATGACTGTGAGATAAGAGGGCAAGAGGATTGTTTCAATCAACTAGGTAAATTAGTGGGATACGAGATGACTTCACCAAGGCAATGAGAATCACTTGCGATATGATCGAAGTTACGAATGCCATTGCTGATCTGGGTTGTCGTTTGGTATTCCATTCCAAATTAATTCAAATTCCTTTCCCTTTCCTTGTTTGACCCAAATAGTGATTAAGTTAGATCATTCCCATGGCGAATGAGGTCGAACGATACTGTGGTTGTATGTAAATTTTAAGAGTACTGAATTTCAATAGTTGTTTTAAGTTTGTTCTTTTTGTAGTTTTGTTGTCAGTTGTGAGTTTAATTTTTATTGTGTTAGCCAAGTTAGATTAGTTAATAGAAACCGTGAACATGGAGTTCAATATAGACATGCTTAGTGAGGAGGAACTGCGGATAGAGTTTGAGGTGCGCGACCTGGTAGACAAGGCAGACCAGGACGTTACCCAAACCCTGAAGGAGGCGTTGGTCCGCAAACTAGAAGAAGAGCGCGATGACTCTTTCTTAGCGCCAAGAAAGGCACATGTAGCTGCGCAAAAACAACCACAGCGCGAAATAGAGACATGTACCAAAATGATCATAGAGCTGTGCCAAGACATGGTACAGAATCTGAAAAATAAGGTAAAAGTTGGCGATTGGTTGCCTGGGGCAATGGCCAAGCTAGTACACATACAGGGCAGGGCCAACCGAGTAAGCAAATCCCCGAAATTTGTCAAGATGTCTGAGAGTTTGAAGGAAGCGATCGCAGAAAGCGGCAGGATAATAGCCTTGGTGAAAAGAGGTAAAATGACGTTTGGTCAAGCCCAAGGTGAATTGGAGGGGCTGTCTATGCCGGTAAATGAGCAGGAGCCCAAGGTGATAGTACCAACTAGTGCTGATCTAGGAGAACCTGGTCCCAGTAACGGCATACCACAGGTCAAAACACCAGTCTTGAAGATCCAAGATATCGGAGAAGATCCGTTTGAGGATTTCGAGTCAGATTTCGGTCGGTTGGATATGAGAAATGACTCACCTCCAATAGTTCCAAATACAACCTTATCCCAACAGACACCTTTCAACTCCACTCAGCTTCCTCAGGCACCAAGGTGGAACAACACGAAGTTGAGACAAGAAGTGAAAACCTGGAAGGTGAGATTCCAAGGTCTCCACAGCGATCTGACCATCCAGCGTTTCTTAGCTCGAATGGAATGGCATGCCTCAATGTCGGTTGTACCAGTTGACCACTTGGTAAGAGTTTTGGACTTATGCCTAGAGGACGAGGCATTAGATTGGTTTTGGAGTTCAGTAGACCGAAACCCAAACATAAAGTGGAACGAGCTGAAGCAGGTGATGGCTGTCAGGTTTACTACAAGCACCACCGATGATGACATTAGGCGGTTGCTAAACAACCGAAGGCAGCGGCATCCGAAGGAAACCATTCAGGAATTTTATCAAGCAATTCAAAAGATTGCAACAATGTCTAACAAACCAGTGACTGACGCCACACTATACCTAATCCTAAGGCGCAATATGAGGCCAGGATTACAAATGGCTTTACATGACGAGCAGCAGTTTGATAATCTGCCTGCATTCATCCGTAAATGCGGTTCCCTAGAAGCGATGTGGAGAAGGTTTGGGCACGTTCCTGAGGCCGGTCTAACGTTATCAGGTCAGTTCGGGAATTCGTCACACGGGACGGAAAGCTACCGACCAAGGCCACACGTCAAATTTGATCAACGCCCACCTCGCGTTAGTGAACTGGAAAGTCAATACTTACCAGAATCGGAGGATGAGCAAGTGGAACCCATGAGTCGGGAAGAGGACTGCGGGTATTACCAACAGGTGTGTGCCATAAACCAGCATCTCCGGCAACGGTCCGAGCAGACCACGGTGAATCGCCCAAGAGACCCCAGTCCCACAGCTTCCAGTAACAGAAATTTCAGCTGTTGGAACTGTGGGGATAAGTCACATTCCTTCACGGATTGTAGAAAGAGAGTCACAGGGATATTCTGTTTTGGTTGTGGTGCCAAGAATGTCCTAAAGCCCGATTGTACTCGGTGTAGACAAGCGGAAAACTGGAGGTCCGAGGTGAGGTATGCTCGGAGGTCTCATCTCGGCCCAGGAGAACCGAGTCGCTTACCACATGGGGCAACGGAGGAGGCCGCGAGCAACACCGATCCGGAGTTGTACGTCCGGCATCCACGTTAACAAAACCAACATCTGAGGAAACTCTTCATTCAACCCTTTGTCAAACGGATAACAGACACTTGGTTCGAATGATAAGTTATTTCTACGAGCGCAGGAAAAGGCGCAATCACATTATTTCGACAGTTATCCAATCAGGGCCAGACAATCGGCCGTACGCTAGAATTACGGTAAATGGAAGAAACTTCCTTGGATTATTAGACTCAGGGGCGAATATCAGTGTGCTAGGAAAAGCGAGCGAGAGATTTTTGTTGGACCAGGGGCTAGTATACCATCCATACAGATCACAGGTACAAACCGCCAGTGGCACAGCGGAACAAATCTTAGGCTACGTGTATCTCCCTGTCAGTTTCAACGGACTAACGAAGACGGTTTGCTTGTACATCGCCCCGTCGTTGACACAAGAATTATACCTGGGCACAGATTTTTGGAAAGCATTCAACCTCCAAATTTCAGTATCCGAGATAAGTTTGAAGGCCCAAAACAAAGAGCCAACTCTGACCATCGAGCCTCCCACTCAAAACCAACACATCCTATCTAGAGAACAGCAAGACCTTCTAGATAAGGTCAAGGCCAAGTTTCCCTCATCAGAGCGGTTGGGCCTAGGGCGGACCCGTTTTGTAGAACATGATATTGATACCGGTGATGCGAAGCCCGTAAAACAGCGGTACTATACCATTTCCCCAGCCGTACAGAAAGATATGGACGCGGAAATTGAGCGGATGCTCAAGCTGGGTGTAATCGAAGAATCTTGCAGTCCATGGAGTTCACCAATGGCAATAGTGCGTAAAAGTAATGGCAAAACACGGTTATGCCTAGACGCTAGAAAGCTAAACGCAGTAACATTGAAAGACGCGTATCCGTTACCCATAATAGACGGACTCCTTAGTCGTTTAGACAAGACAAAATTCATCTCTAGCCTCGATCTCAAAGATGCATTTTGGCAGATTCCGTTAAACCAATCAGCCAGGGCCAAGACAGCGTTTACTGTTCCCGGTAGACCTCTTTACCAATTCACGGTAATGCCTTTCGGGTTATGCAATGCTGCGCAAACAATGTGTCGGCTCATGCATAAAGTGATTCCGCATGAGCTACATGACCGTGTGTTCGTCTATTTAGATGACCTCCTAGTTACGTCCCCCACATTTGATGAACATGTCCAATTACTGGGACTGGTGGCGAGACAGCTGAGCGAGGCAAGGCTCACTATCAACATGGAGAAATCTAAATTCCTTTTAAAACGGCTAAAATATCTGGGACATATTATCGAGGATGGGAGCATTAAAGTGGACCCGGATAAGGTCACGGCTGTCCAAAATTTCCCAATCCCCAAAACAGTCAAACACATCCGACAATTCCTTGGAATGAGTGGATGGTACCGGAAATTCATTCCAAACTATTCATCTATCGCGTCCCCGCTCACTGACCTTCTAAAATCCAAAGGAAGTATCAAGTGGAGTGAACCGGCTCAGGAATCTTTTGACCAGCTAAAATCCCTTCTGTCTGAAGCACCAGTACTAGTGCACCCTGATTATGCACGTACGTTCTATATTCAAGTAGATGCGTCAAAAACAGGAGTAGGCGGTGTCCTCTTTCAGAAGGATGATGAAGATGAAGAACATCCAATCTCTTTCTTTTCACATAAGCTGAATGGTGCACAAAAGAACTACAGTGTCACCGAGCTCGAATGCTTAGCTGCTGTTCTCAGTATTAAGAAATTTCGAGCATATGTAGAAGGATATGAGTTTGTGTTGATAACAGACCATGCCAGCCTGCAATGGCTAATGAAGCAAACCGAACTCTCTGGGCGATTAGCACGTTGGAGCCTTAAACTCCAGGGCTTTAAGTTCCGTATAGAGTACCGTAAGGGGGCACGAAACGTAGTCCCAGACGCCTTGTCCCGCGTACACTCGGATGAGGTGGCTGCTTTGGATTCAGTTGAAATGTCATCAGCAGTGGACTTGCAGTCACCAGAGTTCACCAGTCCTGACTATTTGCAATTAATGGACACCCTGGCGAACATGAACCCTATGCCAGAGAATGTCCGGGTCACGGATGGCAAGCTGTTGTTCTACCAGCCAGTGAAAGATCAAGATCTGAAGACCGATATTCCGGGTTGGAAGCTATGGATTCCCTACGGCCTAATCCCCAAGGTCCTAGCACAGGCTCACGAACCACCAACAGCAGCACATATGGGAACAGGGAAGATGCTGGAACTAATTCGTAGGCATTTCTATTGGCCAACACTGGTCGAAAACACCAAGGAATATGTGCGCAAATGTGAAATGTGCAAACTAACCAAGGCCACTAACACCATATTGAGGCCAAAAATGGGAGAGTACAGGGAGTATGACAGGCCATTTCAAAAATTGTACTTAGACTTTTTAGGCCCATATCCCAGGTCAAAGAATGGGAATACCTTCATTTTTATTGTCCTAGACCATTACTCTAAGTTCGTGCTGTTAAAGCCTCTACGTGATGCCACTGCTAGTAGGGTGGTGGATTATCTAGAGAAAGAAGTATTCTCGGTATATTCTGTGCCGGAAATTATACACACTGACAATGGCAGGCAATTCAAGTCGCATCTCTTTGAGAATTGTTTAGCCAAGCTCGGAATCAAGCACTTGTTTACTCCAGTTTATTCCCCGCAAGCTAATGCATCAGAACGCGTGAATAGGTCAGTACTGGCCGCTATCCGTGCATACGTTAAGGAGGATCAGCGGACATGGGATGAACATCTGAATCAGATAGGCAGTGCTTTGCGTAATACGTCACACTCCTCCACGGAATACTCACCGTCTTATCTAGTGTTTGGGCAACACACGATCCAACATGGCTCTCAGTACGAGCTGCTTCGACTATTGGGAAATCAAAGTTTGGCAACCTTCACGGTGCAAGCCAAAGGTGACCGACTAAAGTTGGCTAGAGAAATTGTACTCGCACATTTACGCCAAGCACATGGACAATCAGCTCAACGGTATAACCTGCGGTCAGCGAGCCGTGTGATTGCTGCAGGAGATAAAGTCTATGTGCGGAATTTCGCCCAGAGTAATGCCATTCAAAACTACTCGGCGAAGTTGGATAGGAAATTTGTGCCCGCCAAGGTCCTCCGGCGAGTCGGTCAAGTGGCATATGAACTAGTAGATGGGGAGGGTAAACTTCTGGGTGTATACCACGCCAAAGATATCAGGACCACCTCCAGCGAGACCACTAAGCTGGAGTAGAAGGTAACAGGGAGTAAGCCTGTGAGGTTTTTCTTTTCATTTTAGGGATTCAATTGTTCATGCCTGAAGTAGGAGGAACTGAGATAGAGAAGGGAAAGAAGCACACCTCTGTAGTGGAATATTGGAGCAGGAGGCCACTAACAATCTTGCCACATTATGAGCCAGAGAGTGAAGCGCCCAGGTTTCGAGAGGGCGAAAAGACTAAATTAAAAGAAGGCCTACAGGAAGAGGACCGTATCTCAGGTTGTTGTAGTGTGCCGGAGGATAAGAGGAAGACAGAGGAAAGGACGGAAGGCCTCCGATTAAAACTCAATGAGTGGCGACGCAACCGAAGGAAGAAGATGCGGGAGGAGGAAGCTAAGAAATTAGCAATGGGAGATGATATAAGTAATCACGAATTAGTCCGTGGCCAAGTTCGCGAACCATTCCTGTCGTTACACTATCGACACTACACTAGGTGTCTGTGTGGGTAATGTAATGACAGGATGAAGATTGGTACCGCCAACACCAATAATAGTTTTAACCTTAGAATAATATGTTACATGTAGGGTAGGCCGAAGTACAGTAGAAAGATGTGTAGGCAGGGGAAGAGGTATTAGGTGTTAGGTAGTGTAAAGTAGCTGTTAGAATAGAATAGGATATCTTTAATGAATTGTTAGTTATAAGAGTTTATGTTTTCTCCTCCTCTTAAGAAACCAACGGAAGAACCTACGGACGCAGCATGGAGTGGATGAGAGTGTGGGCTTGGTGCAGTTTGCTCACACAGGTATCGGCAGGAGGAGGTTTGTTTGAGCCGTTTACTAGCCAGCCGGGGATATATTTGGAGCAGGTCGGGCATGCCTACCTAACGCACGAAAGTTGGAAGCTAATTTTACATTACAACTTAACTAACTATTGGCAAGAATGGGCCCGTATCAATGCAACAGTGACGCAGTTAGCCACCTGGTGTGCCAGGAGTGACTGGAGACAACGGAACGTCACACTGACCAACGATACGGTCAATAAGGTAGAAGGTTGTGGCAAAACCCCCAATACTATCAATAAGGCATGTAATGGAGGAGATGGCAGATCGCAACCGCATATTGAGGGACCCTAGCAGAAAAAAGAGAGCTCCTTTTGAATTTATGGGCACTTTAATGGGAGACCTGTTTGGGGTGTTGGACCAGAGGGACGCTGATAGTTACGCCCGGCAAATAGGGGAGCTGCAGGCAGGGAACATCCAAATGAGAGATCTGATAGACAAGCAAACCCACATTTTGGATGTTACCTCAAATGTCATCCGCAAGCAACAAGAACTGATTACCGCACAATATCACGCAACCCAACAAGATATATTGGCTCTCTACCAACATAGCGACTTTGTGGATGCTGCTTTACAACTCACAATTAATATCAATATTTTCAAAGAGATGCAGGAGGCGTTAATTGATGTGATGGTAGATTTGCACCAGGGCCATATGAACACACAGCTAATAACGCCCTCACAACTTAGGGAGCAACTGGAGAAATTGCGCCTGTGGACGTCCGAGCATGTACAGGTCCCTGATTACGAGCACCATTGGGCTCAGTTATATCAGATATTGCGAGTCAGGTCACGGCTAGTAGGAGAACAAGCCATATTCGAGCTAAATATACCATTGCTGGGCCCGACGATGTTCCAAGTATTTCGGGTTCACCCAGTGCCCACTGTACATAAAGATCGGATGATGTACATTCAACCCACCTTTACGATTTTCCTGGTGGACCTTCAACGAGTGTGGTACTATCCAATTTCACCAGAGGAGATGAGCCAGTGTCAGCCATGGGCGCAGTCACAAGTGATATGCCACCAACATAATGCAATATACACCGTGCAAGGAGACCAGCAGCCCTGTGAGCTACGGTTGTTACAACATCAAAAGCAGACCCTGGAAAACTGCCAAATACAGACCATCTTGTCAAATACAGTGATAATCCCATTGAGTACCACCAACCAGTGGATAGTATCGATACCAGGTACAGAAACATATGATGTGATTTGTAAAAACACCGTTGAACCGATATCGATCCAGGGGAGTGGGGTCCTACATTTATCACCCGGTTGTCAAATTAAGACCAGCCATTTCCTGCTAAGGAGCCGAAAAAGCTATGAGTCAAGGGGCAATGTGTCATTCCTGCCTACTTTCAACCTCACTCAACAATTAAGCCCCGAAAAATTGCCGTTGCTCATAAACGGACTGGATGAGGACATGGAGAGACTATCATCCGCAGTGAAGGATCTACACTCCAGGGAGGTGTGGACCGCCATAAGTCTCCATGATATACCCCACTATGCGACATCAACAATTGTTTTCCTGTTGGCCATCGTTGTAGGAGTGATTTGGTGGAGACGCCGAGGATTAAGCAAACTGTTATACCAGCTCCAAGGTAGTCGACGATCAGTACCGCCGCAGCAGCCATCAACGCAATTGGGTTGTAGGAGGAGGACTAGTGTTTAGGTATAATAATATAATTATAATTTAATAAAATAAAATAATACAAATAAAATTTAGTATGTAAGCCTTAAAAATAATAATAATAATAATTTCAGTTAGTTTAGTTAGTTTTTATTAGTTTAGTTAGGCTATGTGCCTCGTAGGATTTATTAAGATAGGTTAGAATATACCTTTTTTTTTTTTAAGTAGGATCATATTTGCCCAGCTTTGAGACTAACTCAGGATGTGGGGCGTCCGCCACGTTGGGCTGTTCAAAAAGTAACTTGGTTTCTTGAAACCACGTCCCTCCTAAACAGAGCATGAGATCTCTATTCCATCTCAGGGATTGGGTTTTCCCCACGCTGTAACGGAATTCCACCTAATTCCGTTACTAACCTATCCCAACATTCTATATTTTAGCATTACTCATTAACATGACCACTTTGAGATTAACCTCTCCAAAAATATTAACATTCCAAATATAAAATTCTCCGTCATGTTAAACTTCAACATTTCTGTGTTATGGCGATCAAATTACGGTATGAATACAAATTCATATTGTGGTTGAACGATAATACACTTAAATGTAATTTGATCATTTTGTTTGCAATAAATGTTAGTTTTTTTAGGTAAATGACATAGGTGAACTATGTATTGACCGAGGGAAATTGCACTTATTAATTTGTCTTTCCTCAGCATTTTTTTTGTTTCAAATTTTTCGCGTGGCCAAGAATAAGCAAAATTCATGGCACGTTTTCGTACACCACTATGGCATTTTGTGATGAATTCACAAAATTTTCGAAAAATTGTTTTTATGCATGGTGTGTGGCGGGTAGTTAGTTTTTGGACAGACCGGCGTTCAGGTCCAATTTAAGTATAAGTTTTTTTTTTTTGTTTTGATAAAGTTTTTTTTTGGTAGTGTAGTATTTTGTATTTTTTTTGGTGAATGTCATTTTACCCATTATAATAGTGTATAGTAGTCGATGTGTAAAAACAATTTTTTTTTTTTTTTTTTGGGCATTCCGTCAATTTCAAGTGGCAACATTTTGTATGATGATTGCATATGTGCATTCGTGTTTGTGTATACATATATTTCGTAAATTAATTAAGTAATTTTTGATTGTGAATGTAAGATCAGTTTTTATTTGGTATTAGTGTATTAGCGTTATACTAAGTTGTTTTTACACCTGTGACGTGGTTTGAAGTTGTTAAGGCAGCAAGGAAATACATAAAAAAAATTTATTTTATAACTTCTTTGGTTTTGTATTGTGTGTATGTATTTGTGTGGTAAACACAAGTAATTACATTTTGGGAGAGAGATTGAGATCAACCGGCAAGGTAAGTGGATAAAACTGTGTTATTATAAAATGTCTGGCTAGAAAGTCAGACAATACAACCACAGTAGCGTTTGGCCTACTTCCCTAAATGGGCTGCTAGCCTAATTAACTGTTCAGGGGTCCGGTGTTCCCACCCAATCCCCGTAATAAGTTTATTTTAACCGCAGGCGGTAATCTAGGCCGCTACCCTAGCCTCCCTATCCCCACGGCCAAATTAACCTTTTCCGCTGAGCTAGCGGGTTAATGCCGCCTCATGGGGGGCGTAATAGGGTAGAGGCAATTAAATGTAATTGGGTTTGCCCTATAAATAATAGCGGCTTACCCGTTACACAATTTAGATTTTTCGGTAAGAAAAAGACGGAAAATAAGTCACCTCGCTAGCTTACTTATTTGAATAAGTTAGGTTCCACAAATAAGTATTCGTTTCGAAAACAGCATTCACATTTTTGTGAACGTCTACTCCGTTACAATTTTAAAATCAAATGAGAAGACAAAATAAATTATAATGTGTCTTGCGTTTTCATTTGGGAAATCATGATTCCGAAATCAGGAATACGTAACTAGCAATGTGTCGGTAGTATAACTCTTGGTCAGTAACCCATGTGATTGCCATATTGGTATTAGTAAGTGTAACTTCCTCGTACGGCATAAACAATTTAAAAAATTTTGTACCTACAAAGTGGAGAAAACATGCTGGGTCGTCAAATTAGAAAATAAACCGTACTTTACGTTGAATGGCTTTGCACAAAATATTATTTGTAAATAATTATTTGTTGTTGGCGACCTCAACATTTATTTTTCTGGAAACCAACTAACTGTCTTAAGACCAGGAACTACGGAATAGAAGTGGCAGTACATGATTATTTACAACACCCATAATAGCGAAGAAGCAACAAGTACAATGAAGTGTAATGAATTTTCAACCTCTGCGCAACACTAGAGCATATTGGGCAAGAGTAAAGCCACTATACGCGCTCGCCCGATACCTTTAGCATGTTGATGAGCGTTCAGATTACCCTACATAATAAGTCAAAGGCAACGATTGCTAATCTCTGTCGGCCTCTTTCGTCAGCCTTGGACCGTAATCGGCAGCATTCTTGGAATTTCAAATGAGATTCAAACCGACAGTAATATAATGCAGATCTTTTTAGCAATACTAATGATTTCAACATCTGTCACACAGGTTCCCCACTGATTAGCATCACGACCGCTAAGTAGAAATGTTGCCTGATGAATCATGAGTTCAAGGCAAAATGAATTAAGTTCGTAAACTGTTTAATAGTGCCAAGTACACAAACAACTGGAGGGCCTACCGTAGTTAGGATTTCAGTAGATATAACACTAAGTGTAGCACAGGAGGTCCAAAACAAACTGACTTTTTTTTGGCAAAAAATCAACAAGCCCCACAGTCGCTTGTAGACTACATAGGACCCTCTCATTTGCAGAATAAAAATTCTTTCAAGGAGCCCAATGGTGAACTGACTACTTAAAAGAGAAGGCTCTAAACATATTAGTAAAAATCACTTCTCCAAATTCAACATGCGCAGCCAATAGACGCTCAATTAATATATTCATCCCAGAGGGTATCCGCTGTGCTATAAATTACAGAGACACAGAGTAGGGTATCCTCTACTTATTAGGCGGTACAGGGACAGCCGCAGCTTGGATTACAGAATGTGGTGGAAATCCCTCCGAGGACGTCAGGTTCTTTAAATCTATTAGCCTTAAGTCATGCAGTCCCAAAACCACGAAGAAAACTCTGGACCTTGTTTTAACCTACTCAGTCGCACAAAAATTTACCTGCAGTCACACGGTATATCTGCACTTTGGCAGCTCTATGTTAGCCTGTAAAACAGACATTGAAGAAGGGTCGACACTAAGATTTGCACTCCACTTGAGTCAGCTAGTTTGCACGTGTGTCTGCTCTCTTTTTACAAGCCGCCTACAGTTTCAATCGAAAACCCTAAAACTCACATCTCCTCTAAATTACTTAATATAAATTCGCCTGAATGTTTACTTTCACCAATACTATTACAATAAATGTATTGTTGTTGTATTTTTTGGATTAGTAGTGTTGTATTTTTTGGATTTGCACGCGCGTGCAAACTCGCTAACTCAAGTGGAGTGCAAACCTTAGTGCCAAATGCTAGTGAAGTTTATCCACTTCACTAGCATTTGGCACTAAGGTTTGCACTCCACTTGAGTTAGCGAGTTTGCACGCGCGTCTGCTCTCTATTTACAAGCCACAGGAAGACGCAATTTCTTATGCTATAGTTTCAATCGAAAACCCTAACAATAAATGGCGGAAGCTAAAAACCTAGAGTTACGGTTGATTAAAAACTGACAGGGGATACCCAAATCTCTTACATCCCCAAACAAAGCTAGTGATTCTGGTAAGAGCAATATTAGCTAGTACTTTGTAAGCGGAGTGTATCAGACATATATCACAGAAGCACATTTCGCCTTCTTTTCTATACTACATATTAGTGAGGTCTTTCATTCCTCCGGTATGCCATCCGTGCCCCGAATAGCAACAACGAGATCACATAGTTATAATATGTAGCCAAGAATAACTTCTCCGTGTTTAATTAATTTTAGAGATTCCGTCGAAACCTAGTGTATTTCCAATTTTAAATAGACATGGATCAAAGACACCTTGCCTGTTGGAGAAATAGCTCGAGTAGTAGATACTTTTCAATTTGATTTAGATTTTAGTTTTCTATTCGTGAATTCGATAGCTGTAAACCTTTACCAGAAGTGTTTGAAAATAATCCCTTGAGATTCTACTCACGCTCCTTTCCTTAGAGGATCTGGCTGGCATAGATACAGAATACCTCTTAGTTAGAAGTACTTCTTTATGGTTAACCGTTTTCACACAACTTAATTTTCCGCTTTTTTACCATTCCTTCATCATGTGCATTATTGATTTTGTTTACCACAAATAAGAATTCTGCTATATCAAAGTTAAAGGTTAAACAAAACCTGCTACCCAGGAAATAGTATTATCTTCGATTTAACGAATTCTAAATAGTCTTACTCCTTTAACAATTTATAAAAGTGATCATCTATGTTAGCAGTAATAGTTGCAAACCACCAAACATCTAGTTATACCTACTAGTCTAATCCCCAATCTCGGAACTTTCCTAAAACTAACTATCCCCACCAGAAAAATCAGCATCCACCATCAAAAAATCTATCCAAAACAATTAATTATTCCATTGATCTGGATCAGTGCAAATTGTATTTGGTTTTAGATTACAAATGTTTATTTTGAATCTAGTAAGCGCCTTTGCATTGATTTATCACACATGGGCCTTATTCATAAAATCGATGGAAATTTCCCTACACAAAATATAATTTGCTTGAGGATTAAATAATTTTTTAAAATTTATTTGCGTATTTCTCATTTTTTGTTTCCCTACTAAGGGAAAAACTCCGACTGATTCCGGCTGGACAAATTTAAAAAAAAAAATGATTAAAGTAGCCAGCGGAACATTCGAATTATAGACCAAAATCTATTCAGGTTAGGGATATTTCCACCAATTTCAAGAATAAGGTGTCAGGAACTGAATCAGAGCTTGTACAATTAAAATTGACCACGTTTGTTCATAATCGCCTCTAGTTGAACGCCTGAATAAAAATTCATTCATTTCTGTTTCAAATTTAGAACTATTTTGTCACTCAGCTCCGTTCATGAAAAATATTATTTTAGTATTCCCCACACATTTTAGCATTCTCCACACCCTAAAACGTCAAATCATCAATTTCGTCAATTTTGTTCTACGCTGTTTACAATTGAATTTGTGTACCGTAACAAAGGTTATGGTAAACGATTAAATAATAAAGGATATTTTTAGTGGATGCCGAGGAAAATGAAGAAGACTATGCCACACTTGAAAGCAAAATCTTTCAAAAGGACGCAAAAAGAGCCGACAATAAGAAAGCCGAGCTTAGTTGTCTTCGATCGAGTTACCCCTGAGTTAATTCTGTATTGTGGTTCCAAAATACCTGAAGAGAATGAATGGACGTAAATAAGGCCACCGGATCCGACGCAATTCAAGTTCGAATATTGAAAGAGTTTGACAGTAACTTGGCTCCAATATAAGCAAGAATAATACCTGAACGGCACTAGTACAAAAAATGGTTCTGAAAAGTGGTGACAACAAACAAATGAAATCGCGCTCTAGAACAACATGGAGAGATCTTTGCAATCGCTTTTGATATATCCAATGCTTTTGACAAAGTTTGGCATGAGAATCTCATTTGTGAACTTGTGAGTGTGACATACGACTTGGATTCGATAACCATCGAGTGGATAACAAGCTTTTGCTAAACGGGAGAGCATCAAGTATTAGTAATAATTTAAAATGGAATAAACACATTCTTGCATAGGCCAAGTCAGTTTTACGACAACTTTGGTTCCTCAATAGATGAAGAAGTTTCTTTAAATCGCATCAGGTTCTACAGATATATAAGACCTTCATTAGACCATGTAAAGAACATTGCTGTCAAGTTTGCGGTGAAGCATATGGTGTTACCCTCCTGTTACCGGATTCAGCAGTATGCCATCCGAATAATAAGCAACTCCAGTTACAAAAGATATAGACAGTCTACAGCACCACAGAGATGTTGCAGAACTCTCTGTGTGCTACAAATTAATGCATGGTAAACGTTCTGCAGAACTAACGGGGAAAATACCATCATTCATTAATCCAGGAATTGTAACAAGAGAAACGGTCAATGTACATAGGTTTACGGTGAAGCTGCCGAAACTTCGAACTGAGGAAGCCAAATGCGAATTTATTTATGAAAGATTCAAGAAGCGGAATCCGCTAAAATGTTGCGAATTTCCGTTGGACTATAAAATGCACAAATTTAAAGCGCCTATCAACCGTTATTTGATGGATCACGCTTTGGGTGCAGTACCTCTGACAGTTACAAGGAGTTAAATCTAAACGCAAACAAATGTTAATTTGTATTTACAGAGGAAAAATGTCCGAACAACACGAAACACGAAAAAGATCCAAATTATGTAAATTCAAGCAAAGAGTATCTAATATAAAGAGTAACGAAACAATGGAAAAAAATCATCAAAAATGTGTGGGTTGTGCAATTTAAATGGATAAAACAATACATAGTCTCGAGTATGACAATATTCGATACAAATAAAATAGAAAATTGTTGTGTAAGTGTATTGTACACTTAAATTACATAACCCACGCATTTTTTGATGAAAATGTTTCCATTGTTTCGTTACTCTTTATAACATTACTTACTCTATGATTCAAACAAAAACTAAAACATAAATGGAGCTCTTAGATACATTTGTATTTAATACTGTAATCGATCAAAGTCGAAAATGAACGATAGAAAAATACCGGTTGTTCAACAACGATGGTAGTCGTTTGACAACGGCTGCGTTCACTCCATCGAACGCAATTGGAATGAAATTAACAAAATGAATATAAAATGAAATCGGTCATTTTCAATAGTAGGGTCCCATTTAACATTAAGAAATATGCCGAATATGAAATATACTCAAGTCCCCAGTTGGGTCGGCTGCCGTACAATATACAAGCACATACTTGCACAGCGAGTTTATAGATCATAAGATCTCTTTTGCTAAACCATGGTTTTATTTTAATTCCTACCCCCAATAAAGGAGAATCCCATCTCCTGTTCTCGATCTAAGGTGTTCTCGGTGGTTCTTACGTCGTCCTGTGAATGACCGCCCAATTCTCCTTACTTCTGAAAGCTGTATGTCTCTGACTCTTGAACCCTTCCGCTGTACTACCTCGTAAAAATTGAGGTTCACATCACCACCGAATGTTTGAGTTTCTAAACAAACTTTCGAGCTCAAGAAAACAGCATCCCTACCAATCTGTTAACTTTCCTTATCGTTGTGTGAGAATGTCACATCTATTTTCAACTTCTTGCACTTTCACCTCAAGAGATCTAATCACATCTCGCAAATGTTTTATTTGTTTATTGACACAACCGAAATAATATTTGAATGATATTTTGTTCACGATGGGAATGCGCCATATTGTGGATTGCGAAATTATAATTGCTATTGTTATGAATTCAACAAATGATTAATCTTTAAACAGAATTAACACTTTTAATTGAATATTTAAACCAAAATAAGCTTCAGTTGCCTTTTTTCTATATACAATTACAAGTATTCCAGTTTTTTTAAAATGTCACAAATATTATGTATTCGGACTGCAAATGTCACTGGCTATGCGGAAGAGAAAATTATTCTGCTAATGTCAAACTTACCACGAGAAAATGATTTATTGCAGAAATTGGAGACGTTGGACATCAGAATTAATTTCGGTTTGGTTAACTATAAAAAATAAAATAAAATATTTTACCTTATGGTAAGGTCGGCCACAAAACGCACTCATTTACATCTTTACACATTTACATCTTAAAAGACAAAAGTACGCCTGCGTTCGTTCACTAAACAATTCTAAACCGCTTAACTGGGTTGTAAGTGGGTATATTTTATTCGATATGCCGTAAGTCAAATCCGTTCGTGGGCTATTCCAACAAACACTAATTTATTTCATTTTTTTATAAATGTATTCCTTTATCCATAACCAATTTTTGTACAGGGTAGCTCACATAATACATGAAAGTCTATGGTGCGAAAGATCCAAAGTTAAAATACTGAACTTAGGGAGTCACCTGAAACGTTTTTGGGCGGTTTTAATATTGAAAAATGACTGAATCAGCGGCGCTTCCATATTTTAGTTTCCAAAATAAATAAGATCGTTCTCACAATTCGCCGTGTACGTAAGTTGTTATTTCTAAAATTCAATCCTCGGGAAATTAATTCTGTTAAAGTTAGAAGGTTTCCAGCCGAATACTAAAAAATAATTATTCTTATGCTGTGTGCCAAACTTAAGGTAAAATTCAATTTTAAGTAAATTTTTCGGTAAATTCAATTATTTTTCATAAACTCTATGGCAAACTGATTGAAAAATCTGTACTAAAATCGGTTTTTAGCGTAGTGAATGGTTTACCTTAAGTTTGGCATGCAGCCTTAGTTGTAAATTGTATTAAAACCTAGTCGAAAAAGATGGTAATTCCAAAACTCGAAAATTTCTAAAAATTGATTAAAGTGCGTTGCTGATGGCTGGAATTTTTAAATTTTTTACAAATTTACATAAACTTTTTACTTATCATCACTAAGACTTTCCGTTTGAACTAATTGTCAGGAATGTATACGATATATTCAAAGAAATCCATTCCTTCCATAACTCTTGTCGATCATTAAACAAATGATGATTCTTGTACGAATCGCGTTCATTTTGTTATATTAGGGGTAACGAATTTCAGTTACGTTTCTAGTAGTGAACCCCTGTACCTAAATTCAGAGACTATGTAGAATATGTAGAATGGCAAAATTAATTTCAGATGAGATTCATTGACAAGATTATTCCTGATATTCTCATTTTAAAGTTATTTTTTAATGCCAACATTTCCAATAAAAGGTGCTAGGGGCTGAAACCTCACGAGGTAATTAGAAGTTTGGCTTGGGAATTGACAAACCCGAAAAATTTACTGGAATTTGGGAACATCGCAAATTTCCAGTAAGAAAATTGATCGCAGAATGACTCAGGAAAATATGATTTTAATATACGATCAAGACTGATTTTCAAAATTAGACTTAACAGTTTTTCAGATACACAATGAATCGAAAAATTAAAACAGTTTTGATTTGGTTAACATTTGGCAAGAAATAAATGTGTATGAATAGGAACATTGCTAAGAACTATTACTATTGCCGGAGAAATACGCCAAACGCTGAATTTGTAAAATAAATTGCTGATAAATAATTCTCCTTCCTGATGATCTGTCACATGATAATAACAGAATCAGACATATGTGACTGTAGTCAGCCGCACAATGGTAATTTGCAGTACTAATATGCTTCAGCTAAATTTGTGACATTCTTCAAGACCTTTTCATTGACATATCACACTTATATATTCTAACGGGTGTTTTTTTAGGAGGTTTGTTTTTCCGATAGATGTCGTTTTATTTTATGACAGTTGTTTTGACAGCTCAAAGTGGCATTTCTACTCAGTATTGTTTGGCAAATCATTATGAATAGGTTAACTCCAGAACAACGTTTTCAAATCGTGGAAATTTATTTTCAAAATCAGTGTTCAATTAAAAATGTTTATAGAGCACTTCGTGAATTTTATGGTGCACATAATCGTCCGTCAGAGACCACCATAAAGAACGTAATTACCAAATTTCGGTCTACATTCACTCTTTTGGATGCCAAGCCACCGACAAGAATGAGAAGAGTTCGTACAGAAGAAAATATTGCTGTCGTTGAGGCCAGTGTCGAAGAAAACGACAATTTATCGATTCGTCGTCGTGCTCAGCAAATTGGACTTTGTCCATCGACTTTATGGAAAATTTTACGTAAAGATTTGGGTTTGGTGCCATACAAAATTCAATTGGTGCAAGAATTAAAGCCACACGACCATCGTTTGCGCCGTGAATTCAGTGATTGGTCGTTAAATCAATTGAACGAAGATCCATTTTTTTACCGTAAAATTCTCTTCAGTGATGAGGCGCATTTTTGGTTAAATGGATACGTCAACAAACAAAATTGTCGCATTTGGAGCAAAGATAATCCACACGCCGTTCTAGAATTACCAATGCATCCTGATAAATGTACTGTTTGGTGCGGTCTATGGGCTGGTGGGATCATCGGTCCATATTTCTTTAAAAATGAGGAAGGACGACGCGTTACCGTGAATGGAAATCGATACAGAACCATGTTAAATGAGTTTTTGTTGTCAAATCTTGAAGATATGGATATGGATGAAATGTGGTTTCAACAAGATGGTGCCACTTGCCATACAGCACGTGAAACAATCGACTTATTGAAAGAAACTTTCAACGACAACATTATTTCGAGAAATGGTCCGGTGAATTGGCCTCCGCGTTCGTGCGATTTGACGCCACTGGATTACTTTTTGTGGGGATACGTGAAGTCATTGGTTTATGTGGATAAACCTCAATCGATTGACGCTTTGAAAACCAATATTCAACGTGTCATTGCTGACATACGCCCTCAAATGCTTGAAAAAGTGCTGGAAAATTGGACCTCCAGAATGACATTTGTGAAAAATAGTCGTGGTAGCCATATGCCAGAAATTGTGTTTAAATGTTAAATGCCAAAAAATTATCTACCAAATAAAAAAAAATTTTGGTCATTTCATAATTTTATATGTGTTTTATTCAAAAAAAAAAATCGGCAACCTCTTAAAAAAACACCCTTTATAATAAATCAATAATTAGCTACCAGTGCCAAAACGGTAATACACAATTTCTTGTAAGTTTGGCTTAGGTTTAAGATGTTGAGGGAATTAATATTAAAATATGAATTATAAGTGTTTTTATAAGTGAAGATTTGTTATGGCATTTATTGCATATTTTGAAATTACGAACTTAAAGCCTCAAAATTTAAAATCAGCAATAGCATACGTCTTAAATATAGGTTGGATGGAGAATTAGACTAAGTGTATATTCTTAGCTCTTTAAGATTAATTGAAGGCAAGTTACCTATTCTATTTTTATACGATGATTCTAATTTAATTTTCCTAAATCAAACAATCAAATTCGTTTTAATATATAGAATATGAATTTTGGTGAACACCTGATTAGGACTACATATTTATGATAGAAAAGATAAGTGAAATTTACAATCGAGAGGGTATTACAATTATTTTAGCCTTAAAATTACATCATTAAAGCAGCATGAACGAAATGATGCCAAAAGGTTTAAATTTACCATAGATACTCATACCAATCGCAATATAAATCGTCAGAATATTTACATTCATAATGTTTCCGAGGAAAATGCTAATGAACGATTTTCAAGTGTTTTCTCTTTTATTTATTTAAAACATGAATAATTTTAACATTTACTTTTGATTCTCCTCTCTAGGGACGATTGGAAGAGTGGTCTCATCGTGGAAAAGGGGACAGTTAAATTCTTCATCGACGACTCCAACCTCGATGGTAGAGTGGGAGCTGGCGTTTTCTGTGGGGAATTAAATGTGAGTTTATCCTTTCGTCTCCCTGATTACTGCAACGTGTACTAGGCTGAAGTTATAGCGATGGAAGTGGTCATGAACTGGTTGAAGCATAGTGTAATAACGTTGTCTGATATCACTACTTATGTGGACAGTGGGCGGCCATTCTCTCACTGAATTCAGTTTCCCTGGCATCAAGGGTGAGGTTGGATTGTCCATTGGCCGTTCTAATGTTGAGGGAATTGCAGACCAGGCGAATTTGCAAGGTACGGTACGACTCTCCAACTGGAACCGGAGAGAGAATGTGTAGGAAGGCCTAAGTCTGTGCTGAAAACAGCAAGCCATAGGAAAGCAGTTGCGTTGGAAAATGCTAGGTGGCTCGCCAGTCCGACTGGTAGGGTAGCGAAGCAAGTATGGCTTGAGCTGAACTTGAAGCGCTCCAAGATCTTGATCACACTAAGGAAGCGTGATTTAGATAGAATTGTAAGGCTACTTACCGGACACAGCCTTGTCGGCGATCATGCGAGGAGGAGGCTCTTGTTCGCTTGCTATGCTCATGCCCTACGCTAGCTGGCAGAAGATATGATCACTTGGGCAAATACACTAGGGACAGCCTCTCTGATATCGAAAGCTGTAATGTGCGATGACTAGAATGTGCAACCATTAGATGGTTTTAAAGGGAGTTTAATGATGTCGGATCTTGTGGCATCACAATGGGCCAACATTTGACTAAGTGTGCGATAGCAACCACTGAAACCAGTCCTAACCTAACATTTACTAGTTATTAGTTCGAGTAAAAAATTTAATTTTTAAGTTTTTTTCTACATGCGTATACTATTTTTAATTTTACATAAATTTAATTTTCTTCTATTTAAAAAAATATGTTTTCTGACAATTTGGTTATATCGGTTTCGAATGACTGTTTACTACTCTGAAAATAGTACCCTCATTTTAAACACCAAAATCACATGTCCCAAACTAAATTGACATTTGTTATGGCTCACAATGTCAGAAATTAGATATACTTGAACAAAATTTCTAGAGTAGAAGATCTTCCCCTGGGGGCAGAAAAAATTACGCTAAAGCCGACTGGCGAAAATTAATAATTTGTAACTCGCACGCTAAACCAATCAAGACGTTTGAAAACATTTTTACTCTATTTTTTCAAAATGGGCGCAATTTATGACAAGAATTTGTCATTAAATTTTTTTTTTTGTGTTTGGCTTGTGTTCGCCAAATTTTCATAAAGGAAGATAATTTGGAATTCTTGTTTATTGATAACGCGCGGCTAGACCAACTTCGGTACTGTCCTAATTGATAAAGCGCAATCGAAATTTTTTCAGAATATCGCTTTCGGGCGTCGTCAGTGTTTCTGATATTTGCGATGTATACTCGATAATTGTGTGTATCTGCAAAAAGGTTTCCTTCAACAATCGGTACATTAATAGGTTTGCTTCTGTATATTTCTGTTGTTTAACTCGAAAGATACGAACAACTTTTGTGCCAAATTTTTCACCAAATATATTCTCAATGCCTATGTTTATTGTTCAAATCTCGTTTTCATGTTGACGACATATTGACCCCCCCGACTATCTCCGGTTTTAATAGTTCAGCGGTTTGTCCTTAATAATCGAATGATCGTTCAACGATTCGTCCATAATAATCGAAAACTCCTGTTGTCCATCGCTTGTAAAACGTATTTGAAGCATTCGCCAGCATTAGAGTCGATTTTTCGCTCGATCGCTGTCCCGAAAATAAAAAATACGAATAAAATAAAATATAAAATGGAATTATGTTCTCCACACACAATTAAACTTTATTGGCATTAAAATAACAATTTTCAATTTAATTACCTTAATTCGCAATAAAATGTTTACCTGAAGATATTAAACTGCCGGAAAAACATTTCAATTTTGAGATTTTTCGCGATTTATACCTTGTTATAAAAAGATTATCTATTAAAATGAACAAGATTTCAAATTAGTGGGATGCAATTAATCAGTGAGCAAAAGAAAATCGAGATTTAAAGTAATTCCATTTCATTCTATTCTAGGCGAAACGGACTCCGGGTACTGGTAGAAATGAAATTTCGGAAATCAACCGCGCTCAACTGCCTTCTTGGCGCTTTGTGCCTCGATAACGGCGCTGATGCGCCTTTTCATAAGAGTATCACTAAGTAGTTCCACAAGTTTTAAGATATCACTTGCTCAGCTCTAAATGGTAGACAACCAATTTTATGGGCTGTACAAGAATAATATTTTTATTGACCATATATGATTTATAAGCTCTACGTATTTTGGACCTATTTACGTCTTTATTATACAATACGCGACATAATTAAAATAATATTACATTAAACTGTTAATTTTAATCAAAAATGCGATTAATCATTCACTATGTATTTTTTATAATCTTGCTTGAACGCCAAACTTCTGTAATTTGTTTCAGAAATAGCTTAGTTCCGTCGCAGATGGCTAAAATCCAGAATTTCTTTCAAAACGATTTTAGAATCCACCATACCCAATTTCATAATAATCGGTTTAGAAATGGTTTAGTGCTGACCCAGTTGTCCATATTCTAGAAATTCTTCTAAAACTCATTTTATAATCACATGTCCATCCGTCATAAAAAAAATCGTCTTAAAACCATTGTTATTATACCAAATGTCAATATGTACTTGTTTTTGTGTCTACTATATGAGCAAACATAAAACATTTAATGTTAATTTTTATATTGTGGTCTATTGGCAATAGACGTAGTTCTACGTCACAACTTATCTAAATTGCTATGTGTGCATTTTAACCCTTTAAAAACAACATGTTTCTTAATTACTCAGCCGCTGCAAAAGTTAGAACCATACTGCTTAGTCTTATATCCTTGCCGGGAAACTAGTTTCGTGAAAATTGGTCCAGCCGTGATCATTGAAAACGTTTCTTATAACAATAACACCAGCAAATCGAAGAAGCTTCACGCCCCGTTAGGCTAGTGAGCGTTGCTCACCTTGCAACTCGATAGCGGAGCTGACGCACCATTTACTACTAAGTAATTCAACAAATCATTTTTAAAATATTATTATAATTTATTTTTGTTAGAACATGAAATAATTCCGTTTTGTTAGCCATATTCCTGAACTTCCATTTCCATAAACCATACCAAATTTCATCATAACTTATTAAGGTGTAACTTTGTTCCATCCCAATTGGGCATATTCTTGAACTTCTTTCAAAAATAATTTTAGAATCTTATTTCAATCCACCATACTCAATTACATTATAATCGGTTAAGAAATGGCTTAGTTCTGTCCCAGTTTGTCATATTCCAGAACTTCTTCTCAATTGAAGAATCTAATTTTCATCCACCATACACAATTTAATCATAACTTGTACATAAAGAATCTAGTTCTATTCAGATGGGATTATTCTAGAACTTTTTCCAAAATGATTGAAGAAACCCATTTCCATTCATGATATCCAATTATACATCACGATTAGGTTAGAAATAGCTTAGTTCCATCCCAGTTGGCCATGTTGCAGAACGTCTTCTTAAAATTATTTTAGAATCTCAGTTACATCCACCATACCGAAATTCCATCGTAATCTGTTTAGAGATAACCTAATTCTCGATTAGCCATATTCCAGAAATTCTTCCAAAATAATTTTAGAGCCTCTTTCCATGCAGCATACCGAATTTCACCATGATCCTTAAACATATGTCTTACTTCCATCCCAGTTTGCCATATTCCTGAACTTCTTTCAAACATCATTTTACAAACCAATTTAGGTCATACTCAATTACATTATGACCGGTTAAGAAGCTTAGTTCTGCCCCAGTTTGTCATATTCCAGAACTTCTTCTCAAAATCATTATGGAATCCAATTCCTATCCACCATACATAATTTCATCATAATCTGTTCAGAAATAATCTAGTTCCCTCCAGGTGGGATTATTCCAGAACTTTTCCTAGAATGGTTTAAGAATCCAATTTTGATTCGCTATACACAATTTTATGAAGAACTGTAAGAAATTTATTAGCTCTGTCCCAGTTCGCGAAATATCGGATCTTCTTCCAAAATCATAATCTCTTAAAAATAACCTAGTTTCGTCCTAGTTTGTCAAGTTCCAGAATTTCTTTCAAAAATTATGTTAAAATCCCATTTTCATTCACAAAACCCAATTTCATCATGATTAGTTAAGAAATGGATTATACCCACGTTGGACATATATCAGAACATCTTCTAAGAATTCATTTTTCATCCACCATAAAAAACTCCATCATAACCTGTTCAGAAATAACCCGTTCCGTTCAATAGCCATATTCCAAAAATACTTCCAAAAATCATGCTAATTCACCATACCAATTTCATCATGATTGGTTAATAACTGTCTCAATTCCGTCCCAGACCCCATTTTTTCAGAACTTTCACCAAAAATGCTTTAAGACTCCCATTTCCATTCATGATACCAGATTTCATCATAATCGATTAGATTTGACTTAGTTCTGTAGCAGTTGGCCATATTCCAGAACTTCTTCTAAAAGTCATTTTAGAATCGCATTTCCTCCAGCATAGAAAATTTAATCGTATTTCGTTTAAAATTAACCTAGTCGATTCCCAGTTTGCCATATTCCAGATCTACTTGCTGTTAAAATGTGGCTTAGTTCCGTCCCAGATAGCATTATTACATAATTTTTCCCAAAAGTATTTAAGAATTCTACTTCCATTCATGACAGCCAATTTCGTTAAAATCGGTTAAGAAACGGCTTAGTTCCTTCCAGTTGGCCATATTCTAGAACTTCTTCCAAAAATGAGTTTACAATCCCATTTCCATCCAACATACCCAATTAATAAGTATACCAGAAATTATTCTAGAAACCATTTTATATAACCTAGCTCTGACCCAGACGGCCGTATTCAAGAATTTCATCAAGAATTATTTTAGAATCCGATTTTCACCCACCATAACCAATTTCATGATGATCGGTTAGAAAATGGTAGAGTTCCGTCCAAGTTCGTCACATTCCGGTTGGTTACTTCTTCTAAAAATATTTTGTAATCCTACCTCTATCCTCCATACCAAATTCCATCATAAAGAGCAAAATGGTAAGTCACAAAGCATATCGTTTCAATTTTTATATTGTACCTTGGCACGTAGTTCGACGTCATAATGTACTTAAATTGCTAATTCGTCACTTTTATTCGTTAAGAAACAACACAAATTCCGTGAAAATCGGTTTAGCGATTTTTTAGATCATCGAAAACAATTCTTCAATGAGAGTACCAGACAGTAGTACTGTTTGATACGTCATTAAATTTATGTCTATGGTTTGAACAATAGACGGCGGGTATGTTCGTAAAAACAACAATCAAAACATAAAGACGGAAGATATTAAAGAGAAAAATGTTATGGTTCGAAAAATGGAAGAGATGGATGTACTTTTTTCGTTTAACAACAAATTTTACGTGTGTTTTTTCACGTACATAATTGTTAAATGAAATGTTAAATTAATATTTTTGCAATAATATAATAAATTATTTGTTAACAAAGTTCCAAATTATAATATTTAATTGTAATTTATTCAAAATTTACAAGTTGTATCATCAAAAATCTTTGATGATCCATTAATATTTCATGATACCGCCGTAACAAAATCTGTTTACAGTTCACATAAACTTCTGGTCATAACTCCTGGCTATATGATTTATTCATTTTGTTAGTGAAATAACGAATTCCATTGTATATGCTGTTCTATCTGTTATTTTCTTTCAATATTAAAAAAACCACGTAATGAAAGGTGGAAATTAAATTTTTGTTTATTGAATACAACATCGTTCATGTGACCACCACGGCTCCTGTTATAGGCCAACATGTGCCATAGAATCGGATGGAGTTGAATGTGAGGCTGCAGCGGCGGATCTGAGTGCAGGTGCAGCTTGTAAATGTGTCCCACTTGGTTGCCGATTAAGAGAGGTGTGGCGATCGTTTTGTGACTGCAACCGCAAATACAAGGATGCTAGTGCTTCCTCTCGGGATTGTAGGGGTCTCATGTTTTGACAGCGTGGTTCGCTCTATAAGTAACTAGTACCTGTCATTCCGCTGTTCACGAATGATTTTAAATGTGTTAAAATTGTTGTTTTAAGGAAAATGTTGTTGTTTTGGATGAGGAAAGTGTTGGTTTTGGTGTTCTTTTATTTTGAATATACACGGGAATGATCCAACGCAATTCACGGATTACGATGTGTTGGGCTAACATTGAGTTATTTTGCAGGATGGCTAGGTGGACATAGTATTTTTGGGTTAACTAGTAAATTTCGATTTTTAAAGAAAACACCGAAGTCGTAAGACACTTACATTTATGGAATATAACTTTAGCGCTCTCGATCTCGTGCAAACGCGCAATTGTGTGCGGTTTTTTGGAATTTTTGGGACAGTTTATTTTTAGGAAAAGTGTGGTAGTGGTTGTCTCCGATGTCGCGGCTACGTATGGGAGTTTGATGCTCGCGTGTTTATCTGTTCGATTATTGTTTTGTTTAGTTGCTGTAGCTGTAGGTTGCTTTTGAGGTGTCAAAGTTGCGGTATCGAGGCGTTAATTACATTAGTTTAGAAATAAGAAGTTTTGATTTCATTTCCAAAAACTCTGGTTTCAGGTAATTCACTTGGATACTTGGGTTTGGGTATAGTAACAAATATGTATATTTTGTAAATTTAAATATTAATTATTAATAAAGACTTGATTTTAGGTTGCTCATAAATTACATAAGGAACTAAATCGTGATTATTTTTTTCAACTTTCAAAGTGGATTTATTCAACAACAGTCAGAAATGAACTTAATTGACTTTTGGCGGTGAGCACCGTCAAGGACCAGTGTTTATCGATAGTTTTCAGAATTCAATCGTGGCAGCAGTTCGCTTAACAACGAATTTCGTGAAGGTCGTCCAGAATTGGTTGTTATTCCCAAAAATATTGGTGCTGTGCATGAATTGAAAGGTCGTCATATGACTTATCGTGAGATTGCGGCAATCTTGGCCATTATAGTGGGATGAGCATACATTTAATATTGCATGAACATTTGGCCGTCAAGAAGATTTGTTCGCGTCGGATCCCACATAATTTGACAAACGCTCAAAAAAGACCCGTCTCAAGTGGTCGAAAAAAATGCTCAAAAAATATGATCGCGGTGCTTCAAAACTTGTCTATAACATCGTGCAGGTGACGAATCTTGGATCTGGCGTGTTAAGAAACACTTCGAAGGAAATTGTTTGTGTTGTTTTTCGGAAAAACAGGACATGTTGCAACCGTATACCATTGATGCAACGTAGAACGATCAATTCTGAATGGCAGACAACCATTTGTTTGGCAGAAGTCGTCAAAACAGCGATTAAAACTTCGAATTAATGGATCATTCACTGTATAGTCCTGATTGAGTCCCTGCACCCAATGACTTCTATTTATTCTCGCGAATCAAAAATACATTCCGAACGGTCAAAGTTTTTCGATACCTGAAAAAGCGGTTGATATGTTCAAAATGCATGTTTCGGAGAAATCTCAATTGGACTGGAAAAAGTAGTTCGAAAAGTGGTCCAAACGCATGCAAAAGTGTATTGACCTTCATGGAGAACATTTTGAAAAATTATAAAGCCACTTTTGATAAATAAATATTTGCTTTTGTTCTCTAGTCCCGAAATATAAAAGGCATCCCTCGTATATCCAATCGTTTATTTTTTTGATTTTTTTAAATAACTGATTAAAAAAATTGAGTTCGTACTTGATTTATGAGACTTTTTGTTACTTACTTCTATAATTTATCGAAAAAAACAGATTTTTCAAAACTCCTTTGTTTCTTAACTACTTAACTGTATAGCCACAGTACCCTTTTGATCATTTGTCTCGCTCAGAAAGAATTTTAGTATTAATCAATATTCCGAATATATAAGTGTGGAAAGTACTTATCAGAGATGGAAAAAGGCAAAATTTAAGCCCTTTTCGAAGAAGATCATTCTTTTAGAAATATCGGCAGGAGCTTGGTCCGATACATGCACCATATCTGCAGGTTACTGTCCACTGAAATATTCAATTAAAAAGTGACAGTTTGCAAATTATTTCAAAACCGTAGGAAAAAAAATTCCTTGGGGGAGGAGATTTTAACTCCAAACACATCCAATGGGGCTCGATTAACATCACCAAAAGGTAAGCAGCTGTGAGAATGTATGCAGGAAGGAAAACTAGATCATGTTTCTGACGGCAGACAAACATATTGGCCAATCGGTAGACAAAAAATTCCCGATTTAATCGGCTTCTGTATAACAAAGAGTATTGCTAGAACTTATGTTACGGCCAAAACATGCTACGAACTATCATCTGACCACTCCCCGGTTTTAATAACATTAAGCACACAAGTGTTAAATTCAGAATCAATCAGAATTTTTTTTAACGAACCGACACACTAATTGGTCTCAATTCAAATCTGCAGCGACCAGAGAGTGTTCATTAAGCATCCCACTTAAAACGAACTCTGAGATTGATGAAGCAGAGCAACACCTAATGAAAACATTAGAGCAAGCAGCGAAGGATGCTACATGCAACAGCTCTACTAAAGTGAAAATGCACCAAGCGTCACAGAATATTCAACAGCTCTTAAAGAGCAAACGCATACCTGAACAAACCACTAACAACCACTAACCACCACTAACAAAGGAACATGATGACGGGATTCAATATTATCTAAGTAAACTTACAGCAGCAGAAGAACAGATTACTCACTGTGGAAAGCCACAAAAACCTGGAACGGCCTACGCAATCATGCCCTTCGATTCCCCTTCCCGATGGAAACTGGGCAAGAAGCGATGCAGAAAAACCAAATGTATTCGCCCAACATTTAGTTAAAGTATTTACTCCGAACGAAAATAATGGACACCCGGAATTGCTGACTGAAGAAGTTGAAGCTTCAGAATTTCAACCAATTAAATATAAATGGCGTGAAGTAAAAACAATGATTATAGAACTTCCAGATATAATTATCAAATTAATAACATACATTTTCAATGCTGTAATGAAAACTGGGTATTTTCCTGAAACTTGGAAAATTTCACAGTTCATAATGATACATAAACTAGGTAAAGATGAAACAAAAGTAGACTTGTATCGTTCAATCAGTTTACTGCCAACTCTGTCAAAGCTCTTTGAAAAAATGCTTCTTAAAAAGCTTAAACCAATTCTGCAAGAGCAAAGTATTATACCGGATCACCAGTTTGGATTTAAAGAAAACCGTGGAACCATAGAACAAGCGCATAGGATCGTATTAGAAATCAGAAACATTTTTAGACATTGCCCAAGCGTTCGATAAAGTATGGCATGCCGGCCTTGTACATAAAATTAAAACCCAGCTACCATCAAATAATCATGCGATCATTAAAAATTACCTGCTAAACCATAAATTATTGGTGAAATATAATAGTACATCTTGCAATTTAAATGAAATACTTGCAGGGGTTTCACAAGGAAGTGCACTGGGTCCAGTGTTATATCTAATATACACAGCGGACTTTCCTACTTCAAATTATATAACAGTTTCAACATTTGCAGATGATACAGCATTATTAGCGACACATGAAAACCCTCAAATGGCATCAAGAGTCCTGCAAGAACACTTAGAAGAAATCGCTAAGTGGCTTTCAATATGGAGAATGAAAGCAAACGAGCAGAAATCAGCACACATTACATTCACTCTCCGTAAACAAACCTGCCCTCCGGTGAAGTTAAATAACAACAATCTACCTCAAAGCGAAACCATTAAATACCTAGGTCTACATCTAGATAGAAGATTGGCATGGAAGAAGCAAATCGAAACAAAGCGACAACAAATCAACATCAACTTGCGTTTTTGACATCGCAGGAACCAGTATATAAATACTGAAGAACAGCTGATGGCTCAGTTCGTCTTTCATTAATGCGTAATTCTAGTTTCGATTTCATTTCATTTGAAAGAATACTAATTTATTTATATTCTGCAGTCTTGATAACATGAAGGTAACAGTAGCGTTCGCAGTAAGAAGATTTGAATCTCTTCAACACAAAGCCTCTACCGTTAGCTTTATTGGCTCAAGCACATTAATAATCTCCACCAATAATATCCAATCATTTTCACAAAATTAATATTCGATGAGGTTTAGTTCTACGATCGCCATCTGTAGACTAGACTTTACTTTGTAAACCCGTTCGAGCATTATCAACAGGCTACTCCATTGCGCTTTAGAATCTAAGGTTAATTTCAATTCTTTCCCGGTTTTACATATTTTTGCAACGTGGTATTTCTTGTGGAGAAGCTCTAAATTTGTTTACTACTTTATGAATTTTTGTTATCAGCGGATGTATAATAGGATTATGTTTAAATTGGTCGGATAATTCTGAATCTAAATTATGGTTAGTGAAATTTTAAAGTTGTCTGCACCGGGATTTACCGGGATTTTATTCATCCTCACATTCGTTTTCGGGATCTACAGTTTCTGGGCAATTTACTTCTTCAAAAGTATCAGCAGTTTCGGATAATTCGTCAACGCCAATGACACCCAATTCAGAATTTCTATTCATATAAAGCACTTCAAGCTTTGCTAGAGCTGAATGCCACGAGCAAGGAAAGCTGATGTTCTGGCTCAAACAACCTCCCAAGTCTTTTCATTACCAATGCTCCATCGGTGGTTATACTTACCATGTCCTTTTCAAGCGATAAAGAGAAATCGTTTAATTTATTTTTAATTAGCTCAATACACTTTTCGGGAACACTATGCCGTGAGCCAAGCTTAAATTCCATATTTTTTCATTAGAATGTACATTTATATTTAAGAATCGATGGTTTCTTATAGTAGTCCACTCTTCAATAGTTAAACTAAATCTAATTTTATTCATTTTCTTGAATTTTTGCAACTCAATCCATTACAATTTTTTTTATCGTGTTGGGCGATTTTGGTATTTGATTGCACGTGAATCGTTTGGCTATAAGCAATACCCTGAGATCATTTGAGGAGCAAAACACAGAAAATGGTATACCGTCTCATGCAACTAGCCCAGATAAAATGGCAGACAAAGAAGAATCTTGTTTTTTTCACCAAAGAATTCTGTAATTTTGTTGGATGAACCTGAATCAGAGAAATTTGATGTAGATGGGACACTTATCTTCCGTTTTGCTACAGTTATATTGTGGATCGCTCGTAAATAGGAATGAAGCGCACTAGTAGATCCACCGCAACATTTAATTTGTTTTCCATGTTTCTTGCATTTAGTTCTACTTCCAGATTTTTCTCGTAGAAAATGAGCCCATATCGTGTACTCATCATTCGTGTCTTTTCTATATTCTTCAAAAATTTTAGTTGCCATGTTTTATATTATTTTGATTCAAAAGTCATATGAAATGAACGAACAGAAATGTAGAAATGTCAAAATGTCAAACAAACCAACCAAAAAAGTATAATTTGTACGAATATCGAAATAAAAACTAGACGAAATAGGCCGAAAGTACAGAGTCATCTCTTATAAATATAGGAAAATATTTCAAAACCGGTTTTTTTTTCAAATAAAACCGGGTTTTCGGTGATAGAAAACGCAACGATTAATCGGTTAACCGATTAATCGAAATTCGAGTTTGCAATCACTAATCCCAACACATTAGCTCGGGAAATACTATAGAGGCTTAGATATCAGCGTCTTAAAATAAAAGATCCCTTAGATCTAACTAACTTATTCAAATAAACAACAAATCAAATATTGCAAGACTTAAAATTTTTTTGCGTTTAATTAGCTTGTAAGATTTGAAAACAACTTGTGAGTTTCTCAAGATACGAAAGATTCAAGAACAAAGCCAAAGGCAGCTATAATCAAAAAAAATATCGGGAGAAGATTAAACCGCCTTCATAATACCGTTGCTAATTTTTTAAAAGATCCAGTTATTAAGCGCCTGAAAGACGAGCACGAAACAATCTGTCGAGCTATGAAACATGCTGGCCATCTAAAACATAGCATAATGATGTCAGTACCAAAGCTAATGTGGCACAAAGCGCTTCTAAAGTTTGTTAGGGCAAACATAATTCGCGAATCGCGACTGACTTATAGTAATTGAAGAGCATCTTATTCTGCATTTATGATAACTAAGCATTTTTTTTGTATATATTAGTGTAAGCCTAATGCAGGGCATTGCAATATTAAATACAGATACATAAAAAGACTAACATGATACACACTGTTTAAAAGTAATTAAGAATAATAAGCACGGCGACAACGAGCTAATTTCGTTTACAAAAATTAAAAATGAAATAACAATTAAATAAAATAATCAAATTTTAAAATTCTTACGTTTAAGAAAAGTAAATTATATAACAGTCAAATATTTAACAGTCAAATAAAAAAGAAGAAGAAGATTTCCATTTCCATTAAAATGAACTGTTTTGACGACTTTTTGAAGCTGTGTTTGTCCAATGATTTCATCTCTATTGTTAATCTGTTGTAAGCTTTTACAACTGCTTTAATTACTTGTACGTGTCGTTTTATTCGATGTTATGTGTGATGTTCAGTAATTCATGTTGGTAAATTAAACATATTGGAAGCAGGTGGTATCGCTCAAATTTTTTATCTGTTTGGAATTATTTGTAATTCGGCAATTTTGACTTTATTTACAGACCAGAAAATTGCAATCCCATAGAATACATTATTTCTCATGCTATCACTTAAATACTTTGAGATTCTTCTAAATATCCCAGCAGTTGACGACGATTTTTGCTCAACTACGTCGGCATGAACAGCAAATTTCATCTGATTATCAAGTGTTATTCCGAGATATATAAAAGATTCGACGCATTCCAAACGGTAACCCACATAGTAAATACTTATAGACAAACTTCTGTTAAACAACATGTATTTGGATTTTCAGACATTCAGTAGTAGTTGATTGTTATTTAACCATTTAGCAATAATCGATAAATCAGAATTGATTAATTCTTGTATCACGTCGTTGGTGGGAGCTTCTTATACAATTGCTATATCGTCAGCATATAGAAATATTTTCTCGGCAAGTGGTAGCATTACTATATCATTTATAAATATCAAAAACAGTACAGGTCCGATAATACTATTCTGAAGGACGCGGCATTTAATTGTCAGTGGACCGGAATTATTGTTAGCTATACTGATGTGCGAGATGACAGAAATGAAGATATCCTATCTAGTTATTCCAATACTCTCCATTTTACTGATCAAGATGACTAAATCGACAGTATCAAATGCCTTCTAAAGATCAAGGAAAACAGCAGCGGTATTCTTTTTTCAGAATATGCAACTTTGAATAGTTGAACATAAATCGTATAATACAACAGTGGTGTCGGAGTTCGAACGGAATCCATATTGTTGTTTGCAGATGATGTTATTTGCGTGTAAATAATGTAGAAGTCGGCGTTTGTACACAGATTCAGATATCTTAGACATGACGGAGCTAATTGCGATTGGACAGTAGATCGATATTTCGGTTTTACATCCCGTCTTAAAGATTGGTACAATTCTGGAGCACTTCAACTCAGCTGGAAAGACAACTTCGCTGAACGATTTGTTAATCGCGACCTATTTAATTATAAGTGATTTTTTTCTGAAGATAAAAGATTGTAGATTAAATTTTTTAGGGCCAGATAGTATTCAATATTATTAAAGGGATCTCAGAAAAGAGCCAAAGTACTTTTCTAAGCGGCATTTACATAGATGGCGTTAGTTTAATGGTAGGGGACATTTGACATGACTAGTATGCCTAACAGGAGGCAATAGCAGAAAACAAAGGAGGACCAAAAGTGTACAATTTTTTTTTAAAATTTATTTTATTGATTTTCGTAGTTTTTAAAGTTTAATTTGGGCTCTAATTCAAAGATGAATGAATATTTTTCAAAGCCGTTTATTTTATTAGAAAGAGTATATATTGCCATCAAGTATGGAACACAATTTCATTTTAATAACTTCCTCGGCAGGCTTTACAGTACTCTATTCTGTCAACCAAATTTTTCAGAACATTTTCGATTGTATGAGCTCCTATCTCACCAATGGCAACTTCGATTTGATCTTTCAGCTCTTGGATAGTCTCTGGATAGTTAGCGTAATACTTATCCTTAACGACTCTCCAGAAAAAAAGTTCAACGGAGTCAAATCGCAGCTGCGTGGTGGCCAATGACATCTCCGTTATTGCTGATGATTCGATCGCCGAAGAAAGTGACTGTAAGGGCGGCTCCTTGCTCATTTTCGAAAAACAAATTGACCAATGATGCCGCCGGTCCAAAATCCACACCAAACAGTCACTCATTGTGGATGCATTGGCTTCTCCATGGCTACGTGTGGATTTTTTGAGTCCGAAATGCAACAATTTTGCTTGTTGAAGTATGCCCGTGATGAAAATCAGCTTCGTCGGAAACATAATTTTTCAGTAAAAATGCTTATTTCCTTCCAAGCGTTCCATAGCCCAATTAGCGAACCGAATACTTTGCGTATGGTCATTTTGCTTCAGCTCCTGTCCTAATTGAACTTTGTACGCCTTCATACCGAAGTACCGCGTGAAATGTTAAATTCTTGAGATGATGGCAAGTTGATGTTGATGGTTGCTCAGACACATTTTGAGCAACAGCTGAAATTTTCTCGGCTGTCCGCACTGTAAATGCACGCGCACGTGTGGGTTATCCAATAACAAACTAGTTTCACGAACTCGCTTCACAATTTGATCCACAAATTGCCTTATAAGCATTTCATGTCTACTGAATTTTCCACGTAAATTTCACGACCCCTTTCGTAAAAGTCAAACATTAAACTAATTTTTTGTCATAACACGAATGATTTAAATGTTGCCACACTCGAAATAACCGGTAGTTCAAATTGCATACACTAGATGGGCCAGCCCTTTTATGAGTAGTTACGAAACTTAATTTAAATTAATTTTAAAAAATTAGGGTTTTCCCAAAAAAAAACTGTAAATTGAATCTTGCAACGGTTTCTTTATGTTTTCCTGAATTTTGTACTTATCTACTCGTAATTTTTGCCATTATAATTTTTTAATTTTGTTAATATATTGTAACTATAGTTATGAAACGGACTGTATATGAATTTCATTCATTTATTTTGCGAGCTTTCTGCGTCCTGTGTGAATTTGAACTATACATATTAAATATTTTTGCAACTTTCAGTACCACAAACATTTCTTTAATTTGATTTATTTACAGTAGTTCTGGAAAGATAAAATTAATAAAGTTTTATAATGTTAAGGAAGTCGAAAATTGAAGTCAATTCCACGAAATCTTCAGATGCATGTGAAATAATATTTTTTCTTAGGTGTTGGTTCAAAGAACCAATTGTTGAAGACCAATACCAATGTTAACCATTAAGCATATTAAACCGTTATCCTTTCTTCGAATATATTAGAATTGTGTTCTCTTGGAAGCTGGAAACAGAAGCACCATTTCAATTATGGTGAGTTTCTTTGCTAAATTTATTTCTGTCCCGCAAAATTTATTGAAAATAAATGCAAAAAAACGAAAATTTCATCCCGAAACATTTTTCTTGTATTATTAAACAAATATTACAATGATTTTTGCTCTATAAAAAATATGCAAAATATACACACATATTCACTCCATTATAATGGTATTGCCCACAAAAATATTAAAAGTTCGAAATCGTACCAGAAGATCATTTCGAAATCATGACTATAGGATCACGATTTTAATCTATTCATTCATCACTCTTGCCCTCCAGTTTCGACATTCTATTATACGTAAGTCTTGTTCGACGTCATTACGCCAGCGCTGTCGGGGTCTTCCTATGCGACGCACACCGGCTGGTTGTTGTTGGAACCCTTTATTAATCATAAATTGTTGTGGAAACCTTGCAACCGGGCTCGACCATCTATCTCAATTGGATTTAATGAATCCGATAATATCGCTACCTCCGAGAAGTTGCTTTGCCTCGTGGTTTATACGAGTGCATTGTGTGTTTTACGCAACTTCAATTGAACCAAAGATGGAATGAATGACTTTCGGTTCGAAAGTAGATAACAATCTAGGGGTCAGAGTCTAGGTGTTGCTAAAGCTTTTGAATTGCTACTGTTCATCTCCACACCAATTTTTCTCGCGTGGCAATCGTATGAAACTGTCCTTGATATTGCTTGGTGTTCGGCCAAGAGATATTATCTGCATATCCAGAATTTGCTCTGATTTATAAAATATACTGTTTAATAATGCTACCAAAAATTATGAATATAGAAAGCCTGAATCATCATAAGTTTAATTGGTACCCTAAACCTACTGAACAAAAGTTCGTTAAATTTTCCAGTTTTTCATAATAACTTGCACTATCTTGGGCCGCTTCGAGTCACGCTAGGCCCAGGCTAATTTATTAATCCTAAAAATAGTTTTGGATATAATTAATATAAGGCTTTGACTTTCGTGTCAAGCAGTCGGCTATTTTTTCCATGCAAATGGAACAATGCAAATTATATTTTTAAATAAAGGGTG
Organism: Nephrotoma guestfalica; assembly: GCA_963691935.1. Classification (NCBI taxonomy): domain Eukaryota; kingdom Metazoa; phylum Arthropoda; class Insecta; order Diptera; family Tipulidae; genus Nephrotoma; species Nephrotoma guestfalica. The sequence continues at coordinate 136,356,259 of OY829913.1, read as the reverse complement.
ATTTTTTTGTGGTTAGGATTTTCATGCATTAGTATTTGACAGATCACGCGGGATTTCAGACAAGGTGTCAAAGAGAAAGATGCTCAGTATGCTTTGACATTTCATAATGAATAGACTTACTAACGAGCAACGCTTGCAAATAATTGAATTATATTACAAAAATCAGTGTTCGGTTCGAAAAGTGTTTCGCGATTTACGTCCGATTTATGGTCTACATAATCAACCAAGTGAGCAAACAATTAATGCGATTGTGACCAAGTTTCGCACTCAGTTTACTTTATTGGACATTAAACCAACCACACGAATGCGTACAGTGCGTACAGAAGAGAATATTGCGTCTGTTTCTGAGAGTGTTGCTGAAGACCGTGAAATGTCGATTCGTCGCCGTTCGCAGCAATTGGGTTTGTGTTATTCGACGACATGGAAGATTTTACGCAAAGATCTTGGTGTAAAACCGTATAAAATACAGCTCCTGCAAGAACTGAAGCCGAACGATCTGCCACAACGTCGAATTTTCAGTGAATGGGCCCTAGAAAAGTTGGCAGAAAATCCGCTTTTTTATCGACAAATTTTGTTCAGCGATGAGGCTCATTTCTGGTTGAATGGCTACGTAAATAAGCAAAATTGCCGCATTTGGAGTGAAGAGCAACCAGAAGCCGTTCAAGAACTGCCCATGCATCCCGAAAAATGCACTGTTTGGTGTGGTTTGTACGCTGGTGGAATCATTGGACCGTATTTTTTCAAAGATGCTGTTGGACGCAACGTTACGGTGAATGGCGATCGCTATCGTTCGATGCTAACAAACTTTTTGTTGCCAAAAATGGAAGAACTGAACTTAGTTGACATGTGGTTTCAACAAGATGGCGCTACATGCCACACAGCTCGCGATTCTATGGCCATTTTGAGGGAAAACTTCGGAGAACAATTCATCTCAAGAAATGGCCCGGTAAGTTGGGCACCAAGATCATGCGATTTGACGCCTTTAGACTATTTTTTGTGGGGCTACGTCAAGTCTAAAGTCTACAGAAATAAGCCAGCAACTATTCCAGTTTTGGAAGACAACATTTCCGAAGAAATTCGGGCTATTCCGGCCGAAATGCTCGAAAAAGTTGCCCAAAATTGGACTTTCCGAATGGACCACCTAAGACGCAGCCGCGGTCAACATTTAAATGAAATTATCTTCAAAAAGTAAATGTCATGGACCAATCTAACGTTTTAAATAAAGAACCGATGAGATTTTGCAAATTTTATGCGTTTTTTTTTAAAAAAAAGTTCTCAAGCTCTTAAAAAATCACCCGTTATAAGTAATTTCAACTGGTCTTGTTGGGAGTCGCGTAACACCGTTTATGAATAGACATACTGAAATGGAAAGATGTTTGCCAGTTGAATGATGCACCTCAGTCAGAAAACGTTTGCAATTTGATGCAAATTTGGAAACGCCGATTGCCAGGAAAATATAGTTATATACACGGAAAAAATCGCTAGATGAAGTTTTAGATGCCATTATGAACTTCGCACTCTGTATGAATGAGCTTTTATGCTCAAAAAGGGTGTGGAGTTCACGAAATTTTTTGTCAATAAATAAATAAATAAATAAATAAAAAAAAAAAATAAATAATATAAATTAATATTCCCGAACAAACGTTTGTAAAATTTTAATTATTGGACAAATTTTGACTTGTTGACTTGACTTTTTGACAATTCAAATTAATAATAAAAAAACGCTGTACACGGAGATTTAAAAAATTTCAAAGTTTTGGTCCATTATCAAAAGAAAATATTATCAAATTTCATTGATGTACATATAGCATTCGAATATTCTTTAGAAATTATGTTATTTATCAGATATTCGACGATTTATAATAATGAACAGTAATGCCATTTGGTATTAGTACCGCAGGCAATACTTACGTAAACATCAAAAAATTTGTCAAACAATCGTTCGTGACGACTCTAATACCGAAAATGTAATTCGAATGTATCCGAAACAATAAAAATACTATATATATATTGCCCCAAGAAATGGAGAAACAGACAATGGCCGAGTTTTTTTTATTAGCGCCCGATAGATATATCCGGAGCACCCAATTTTCTATGTCAAAACTTATAATTAGCGCGCTACTTTTGCATAGAATTAATTAATTTAACTCCAAACTAATATTTTTCAATCGATTTAGTTAAAAATCTATATAAAAATATTTTTCACTCTACCTATTTATCGGGAGCCACATTTCAATGGGAAATTTGACTTAATCTTACCATAAAAATTGAAAACTAAGCAAGATGAATTCTTGTTTATAACTTCATGTCAAAATAAATGTCAATTCATATAATTCAGATCGTTAAAAGATTGTTTTATGGATGATTTTTTTTTAATTTGAATGGAGCAGCGACCGTACAAGGAGTAACGGAATTTCGGATAGATAATTTCCCTTTCACCACTCACAAAAAACACAGCAAATGTGGTACAAATAAAACAAATGCTGTGTTTTTATTCGCTACAAAACATGGAAAAGCTAGTAGTATTAAAGCGCATCGGGCCGTCTTGTCATCAATAAAAACATGTGAGTACTGGTTCCATCATTTTAAAAGTAGCGATTTTGACACCAGTGACAAAAAGCGGGAGGGAGTTCAGTAAAGTTGGAAGACGCTGAGTTGGCGACGTTATTGGACCAAGATTCATGTCAAGCTCAAGAGGAGCTCGCTGAAACTTTGGGAGTGACTCAACAAGCGATTCAAAACCGTCCCAAGACCATGGGTATGGTGCAAAAATAAGTAAATTAGGTCCCATGTGAACTCAAGCCAAGAGACGTCGTTTTTTGCATCGAATCGTGACGAGGGACGAAAAGTGGATCCACTACTACAACCCAAAGCGCAGAAAACCGTGAGGTAAGCTCGGTCATACTTCAACTTCAACCGTTAAACCGAGCTACTCCAGCCTAATGAAACCATCACTGAAGAACGTTATTAACAATTGATGCAATTAAGTCGAGCATTGGAGCCAAATGCCCAATATGTCAAAAGACATGTCAAAACGATCTTTCAGCACGACAACGCTTGGCCACATATTACGAGAGTCGCCACAGAAATTTTGGAGGCACTTCAATGGGTTGTCCTATCCTTCCGACTACCATTTGTTCCGGTCGATGACCCATGACCTGGCCGAGCAGCACTTCACTGCTTACCAAGAAGCCATATATTGGGTCGATTCTTGGATCGCCTCAAAACACGAGGAATTTTTTCGACGCGGGATCCGTATGCTGCCTGGTAGATGGGAAAAAGTCGTAGCTAACGATGGACAATACTTTGAATAAAATGCATTGTACCAATTTCTCTGAATAAACCTTCGAAGTTATAAAAAAAGCTTCAATACTTATGTGTACCCCCAATATATGGTCCAATTTAGCTACCGTCAAACTAAACATTGCATGGTAAACACGTACTAAATTTTATATTTAAATTTTCGTCTTCTTCTTGCAGATCCTTTGATACAAAATACTGTACTTAACGTATGCAATACTTCGTATCAAAGGGTATTTTTCGTAGAAGATGTACATTTATAAAATGTTAGTACTTTTTACCATGCAATGTTTACTTTGATCGCGTAAATTTTATTATTTTCTTTTGTTTTTCGTATTATGACTAGATGACTTGCTGACGGTCGGACCTAACTTTTAAGTGCAAATACCCGATGGATGAATCTCCAGGATTTCCTCAAATAATTTATTAATTTAATCGATTTTTCATTTTGTGGTACATTGAAACCATAAGAACAAATTGATTAAGATCGGGATCCTATAGTCATGATTTCGAAATGAGCATCTGGTACGATCACGATAAAATCGTGATGTTTTCACTTTTCAACGAAATTAATATTTGTTTAATAATACAAGAAAAATATTTCGGGATGAAATTTTCGTTTTTCTTGCATTTTCAATAAATTTTTCGGGATAGCTTTAAATTTAGTAAAGAAACACACCATGATTGAAAAGGACCATAATAGACAAACAGAGTACACAATACAGCAGTCTCGATCAACAAGATAACCTAAACATAATCGGACACTACATTCAAAAAACAACAATACCCAATCCGGCACTAGCCAAACAACACCAAGTACAGATAATAAAACAAATAACAGAACCATTAAAAACTCAATATAGACAAAATAAAATAAACCACTTAACAAAAACACAATTCAGTAATAACAACACCGCATTAAATCCACAAATAAACAATAATAACAACAATAAAATACAAGAGCACACCATTGAAAACAGACTGATGTCAGACAACCAATTTGGCTTCAGACACGGCCACTCCACAATACATGCCATAACCAAACACAACATCAGACGTATGCCGAAATCTAAAACGATAGATATGGAAAAGGCCTTCGAATCGGTGTGGTTAGACGGACTATTATACAAAATGATTAAAATGAGGTTCAGCCCCGATATAATAAAACTATTGTACGACTTATTACATGATAGGAAATTCAAAACAACAAATGGCACAGAAATTTCAAATAATACTTTTAAAATATATATACAAAGGTTCAATAACGGCCCCAGTACTATTCAACCTATATACTGAATGGATTACTTGCATACATGGAGGATAAAAATCAACCCCGCCAAATGTGAAGCTATACTATTCAGAAAGCCTTACCAGTTAGCACAATGCGACACACGACTGCATTGGAAGAAATTCCAAGTCAAAATAGCTGGTACGAACTGTGTGTAAAAGTCATCTGTTAAATACCGAGGAATAAATCTGGACAGGTTTTTGTATCTAGACGCACATATACAGGGGCAGATAGAGAAGGCAAAAAAATATTGCACACTAATAGAAGATGTAGATATTCTACACACCGACTATTAACACAAAGTTCAAATACATTTGTTAGAAATTCTTGGTACGCCCATTATTGACTTACGGTTGTTCTATATGGTGGAACATCGGAACAAATACAATGGAGAAGATGAGAGTGTTCGAACGGAAGTGCTTACGTTACTCCCACGGAGCATTCCGTAAAGCGAATACAGACTATAAACACTACATTTCAAACCAAATACAATATAATAAATTTGGAGCAGACCGAATAGATTTACACATCATATCATTGGTCCGAAATCATATTAGGAGATCGATTGAGAATAGAGAAAACTCGTTAATATTCGCCCCCTACTATACTTAAGACACAATCCGGAACCGGAGGTCTTTACGTACTTGGACAGGATTGGCTATATAGAACAGGAGGGAACCAGATACCCGCCAATATGGGCCTATCCTTCTGGAGAGAAGACAAAACGAGAAGGGTTTCAAACAGGAGATATTCGCGAATCCAGCTGAGTATTACTTGTAAAGAGTGATCCAATAAGGGCTTCTGGAAGGTTTTTTGAAATAAAGCGCATTAAAATCAATTTAATAATCAAAAAACGTATTTGTGACGTAAGTTCGGTTTGGATTAAAAATTGTATTTGTGACGTAAGTTCGGTTTATGACATTTAATGTTTGAATATAGTTCCTTTTAAATATTGTCCGCGACTGACTCTTAGATGATCCATTCTATGGGTCCAATTTTCGAGCACTCTTTCGAGCATTTCGGCCGATATTTCGTTAATTACGTGTGTTATGTTCGCTTCTAATGCAGGAATCGATTATGGTTTATCGATATAAACAAGTGATTTCAGATACCCCATAAAAAGTAATTTAACGGCGTTGATCACAAGATCTTGGAGGCCAACTCAAGGGTCCGTTTCTTGATATGATGTTCTCATTAAAATTCTCTTTCAATAAATCGATGGTTTGGCCTGCTGTGTGGCACGTTGCACCATCCTGTTGAAACAACATTGCTCTGTAGTTTGCGCCATTGACGTTTACACGCTGTTCTTCCGCATTTTTAAAGAAGTACGGTCCGATGATGCCATCTGCTCATAAACCGCACCAAACAGTGCATTTTTCAGAATGCATTGGAAGCTCTTGAATCTTTTCTGGCTGTTTATCAGCCCAAATACGACAATTTTGTTTGTTGACGTATCGATTCAGCCAAAATTTTTCGGTAAAAAAATGGATCAATTTGGCGCTATTCCAACGCCCATATCAGGCAAATCACAAAAAATCGGACTAAATATTGGTGGCTAAACCAATAATCAACCACTACCCACAACCACGCAATCCATATAAACAACATTTAATTCCCATAAAGAATAATGAGCCGAAAGTGGGAGTGGCGGAGGGTTGCGAACACTGAAGCCAGCAACCCAAAACCATTCCACTATCACTTTCGGACTTATTCCTTTAGAAATTGTATTGGCATTTTTTTAAACTTTTTGCCAACACAAGAACAATTTAAAGTTTGTATTACACAACAAAAATTAAAGCAACGCATCGACTTGAATTGAATTCTATAAAGTAAAGAGCGTGCAGCGAGGCTCGATATGAGCATACTGTATACAAATCGTAAATATTAAGGGCATTTTTTATAATCAGCTTCGGCCCAAGCATGTAAAAATTTTAATGAATTGTAAACCAATAAAGCGATGACTTAAGAAAAAAAATTAAAAGGTGTTTTTCGGGCTTGTTTTTCTTACCAGTTTGACATACATTTCAACCACCGGCACACTTGTCCAGTACTTGGTGCTACAGTCTAATCAATCAATTCTGTAACTATTTAATGAGTAGATATTGTATTAATACATTAGTTATTTATGGAAAAATGACTTTTAGAAATGTTACCCCTTTTTAACTGATATGATAATATAATTAATTATACGAGTAAGGTTTCGTTTTTCACAATAATTAATTACAAACTCCTCGTATAATTAGATCAAAAGTGAGTACAAAATTTTTACCATCATTAAAAATTAAGTGCGTAGGTAAATGCGTATAATGCAAATGTAGTGGAATCGAGCAAATTAAGTCATTCAACAGATCTTAAGGGAATTGAAGTCAAATACCATATTAACCTCGTTTATAATAATTCATAAGGGACAGGATATTTAACGTAACGTGTTTTTTTTTCATAAACACCCACGATAAGTGAATTTTTTTCAGCAAATCCCAGTAAAATTGCATAAAAATATACAATACAAAAACATACTATATATATAGAAAAAATGCATAGGTGTTAGTACTTATGTATGTCGCGAATGATAAATGCATCTCCGTTATATCATTGCCATTTCTTCTTAAACATAAATTCGCAAATATGTATGCATGTATATATGAGGGCATTATGTAGCAGCATAAAGACAAAATATTACCAACGGAGAAAAACACAATTGATTTTTAATTATCTATGTAAATGTGCACACATTAAGCAGAGTGGAACTAGTGATATCGCGTAACCACTTCGTGAGAAGAATTAATACTCCTTAATTCATAAACTATAGCCTGATTATATAACGTAATATCGTACATCAGAATATACTAGGTACATAATATACTGTGTTATGGAAACCAACTTGTTCCAGTGTGTATCGGGTTGAACGAAATGCGCATGTACATTTTTCTTTTTTCAATGCATTTTCTATTGTGTAATTTTTTGTGCACTAAAAAATATAGTTTTAAACTACAAACTCACAAATACATTTGTGATATAAAGGTAGTCCTATACGAGGATATACATATCTCTATCTCATTTTAACGATTTTATATACTTTGTTGAGTTAAAAATGTTAAATAAAGTTTTTGTGATTTTTAAAACGCCCATTTCGTAATGAAATTTGCACCGAAGTACAACTTTATATAATTAACAAAAAACAAAATTATAATAGTGATTTAAAATATACATAAAAAAGTAATAATTCTAATCGATTCCACGACATAATTCTAATTAGTTTTCTAATAAAAACAATTGAATTACAAAATTGGCAAATTTCCATAAGTACAATGATGCTGAACGAGTTGTTTTCCACATCACAAAAAATAGTGAAAATGCACAGAATAAAAAAATAGTTTTCAATTTTATAATCGATTTTTTGGGGTTGTTTTATAAAAAGGCGCCTTTGTGTCTCCTGCATGCCTTATAAAATTATATGTTACTGAAGGTTTTTAAAGACACCATTGGTAAAATTAAAAATTAATTAAGTTAAAACTAAAAACTATTTAGTCGCAACTCGCTAACGCAGCTACAAATCTATACTTCCAGTTTTTTTTGTTTCGTCAAGTTGCATACTTCGTACATTTATTTGAAATGCTAAATCAGCAAAAATACAAAAAAAAAATATTTTTTTATTTATAAATATTGATGATAAGTACACAAAAACTATAAATTACATCCAGTATATATAGTCGGATACTCCGTATATGCATATGACCTCGGCCTGATTTTATTTGTTGCTGTTGTTGTATTATAAAAATACTCGTATATAAATGCATTTTGAAATATTTTTGTGCAATGCAAAAAAAAACAACAAACCAATTTTAATAAACGCAAATATGTGTGTTCCCAATGCAACCATAATGAATTTTGATAGAAAAACGGAAATGCACAGTTGGGTCGGGTATTATGTAGTGTAATAAATTTGCCCAGGTTGGTTAAAGATAACACTGTTTAAAATGCCTGGGAAAATTTGTATGGCCTATTTACGAAAATGATTTTTATTTTCATGTTGCAATCGTAAATTAATCGCGTACTAAAATATTTATTCTTTTTATGGTTCCATGCCCCGTTTTATCATTGACCTCGTTTTGTTGTTCGAATATTTTTAAATATTATAAAATTTTCGATGTTTCGATATACCAAATATAGGATAGGAATACAGTATTTGAAAAATTGCAAACCTTATACTACTCCTTTTTGACAGAACTGTCATTATCTCATTATCTTATAATAAATCAATAAACCAAAAGCACAGGTGGGCGTTTACACGTCATTTACTAATTTTTACGTAATCGTGTCGACAACTCATCGACAACGTCGACTACTCGTAGACAACGTTGATAATTCGTAGAATACGTCGACTACTCGTCGATAACTACATACTTGTAATTCACGCCAGTAGTGATTGTATGATTCATATATTTTGAACTTCTGTTTCCGGAGACTTTAGTTCTCCAAGTAACTTATACTGTGTCTCACACCGATTTTTGTGACTAAATTACACGCGATTGAACTTTTACTAAATCTTACTAAATGTAGCTTGCTATTCATTTGCATATATTCAGGAGTAAATATTATAATTCTTTTAAAATATTAAATACATTTTATTTTATTTTGTAAACATGATTAAACAATTTAATAAAGAAATATTTAATTATTTTAAAGAATTTAATTAATCAAAATAAATTATTTAAGTTAATTTAATTGGAATTATAATTCAATTTAATTAGAATTTGACCTTAGTTGATTTATTAACAAATCTAGTTGTGTTAAAAGAATAGACAATTCCGCAAAAACACTACCTGTCTCAAAGTATTTTTATGTTAGCTAATTAGTAATACTGTCTCTGTAAAAAGTTTCAAGACAATCCCTTGGCCTTTATTACCCCTACGAACTGAAAATAGCGATATTATTAAGATTCATCGTCGATACAATGAAGAATACTAAAGGCAGTTCCGCCAAAATACCATCGGTGTCACGCTAATTTTATGTTAGCCAAGGAAACCAATAGCCAAAATTAAATAAGCAAATAGCCTCAAACAAGTTAAAATACCAGTAACAAACTGAAAGTTCAAAACAAAAACACACAAACAAAGAAATACCTGCAGCAAAATTTGCGTAACTTGATTTAACATTTGTGACACTAAGTACACTAAGATCGCGCAGTAACGTAAATGTTTACGTTATACGAAAAAAACTAATAACAGCCCACGTTCTCATTGCGATTTTCTGTTAGTCCATTGAGTCAACAACACGTGTGTTGAGTTTTAGAAAAACCGCTTGTAGTTTGCTACACTTATGGCATGCACAACTAAAATCGAGAAGCAACTAAAAGTTTATGATCTACAAAATAATATTAAAAAAGATTTTTACTAACAGCCCACGATCTCATTATGATTTTCTGATAGTCCATTGAGTCAAAAACATGTGTGCTGGGTTTTAGGAAAATCCCTTAGATTTTGCTATCCTTATGGCAGGCAGAACGCAAATCGAGAAGTAACTACAAGTCTATGATCTACAAAAAATATTAAAAAAGATTTTGCCAATCAGCCCACGATCTCATTGCAATTTTCTGATAGTCCTTGGACTATTGGATTCCTTTATATGCTCTACATTTAAATTGAACTATCAATGTTGTGCACCGAAATATGAACTCAAATTGTAATCCATCATAAAATTATTAAAACTGATTTTGAGTTTCAAATTTTTAAATCTTAAACATTTAAAAATTTGAGACTCAAAATCAGTTTTAATAATTTTATGATGTATTACTACAATTTAAGATCATATTTCGGTGCACAACATTGATATTTCATTTTAAATGTAGAGTTTATAAAGGAACCTAAATAGCCCAGGTTTGATAGGCAAATAACCTGCACTCTTAGAAATGCAAATACATATTTATCTTCAGGTTTTGCAGCTTTTTGGGTCCAAAGGACTTTCTTAAAATAGCCGTATTTCTTGACGCTTGATCTGATCCGGATCAGTTCAAATTTCATGAAACAACGCAATGATTCTTACTAAAGGTCATTACAAAATTAGTTATCCAAAATAAAATTTCACTCAAGTTTTCTATATAAAATTTGAACTGATCAAGATACATTTAAAGATCGATTCAAACAAAGCTAACACATAAATAGTTTCAGATCTTTTGTACCTTTCCGAAATTATTTTAATTTAATTTAAGTTATTAAATATTAATTTAAATATTCGTGTGAGAGAAAAATGTTTATAATTATAAACTGCCCCTCAATATATGCAATTGTGTAGCAAGTACCATTAAATCAAGTTAGTAAGATTTAGTAAAAAGTTCAATCGTCTATGCCAATAAAATTGCACTATATTCATTTAGTACGATTTAGTAGAAACTTCAAAGGCATCTAAATTGTTGACTAAAACAAATTGCCGTTGATTTGTACTAGTGATTGATAGTTGTCGCTGTAGTAATTATTTAGTCCTAAATTGCATACTAAATTGTTAATTAACTACGATCGATAATAAACACTATGACAATTGAAAAACCTTACGAATTAAGTTTAAATTAGTTTAGTCAATAATTTAGTCGAAAAAATTGATATCAGGTGCACAATATTAGAGTTTTTATACCGTGCACCTGACGTTGAACATTTTGTCTAAACTTCCAACTAACTAAATTGATCATTAGTTCATACCCTTTGTTCATAGATGGCTCGAAATACACCGCGTCCGATGTTTAATTAAAAATTATTAAATAAATTAGAACTTATCAATTAAATATCAGGCTCATTTTGGTTTATGAACATTAGAGACATCTATCAATAACTGGTACGAACTAACCATAAATTTAGTTTTTTATAAATCGCACTCATTTCTTTCAAATATGTTATCTGCTAAACAGTTGTAGTTAAACTAATTTTTATTTTAGAGCGTCAACGAGAAATCAATAGAAAATCGGTTTAAGTCCCGCCCATATTTGTTCCTGTAGTTTTAAGAACAGTTAAGTCGTACACGCTCTTGTTGCACCTACTGTAAGAGGAATGGGAGATTCAATTCAATGTTTTATATTGTTGATTTGTTTATAATATAAAGAGAGTATTTTGGAGAGATTCCAAAATTAATATTTAATTAATCTTTTTTTATTAAATATTCGTTGAACATTGCATTGTTCAACTTGTTTTCAATCTATTTAATGGTTATCTTGGGTTGACAGAAACATTCCGGCTATCATGACATTTTATGGTATAACGATAGTTTCAATTTTGGGCTGTCAATATAAATATGACAGTATAAATATGGCGCTATAGTCAATAGCGTCTTGTGGGGGGTGGATTGACAATTCTCTGGGTTGACACATACTAAAGAAGAATATCAAATTTAAAATTTTAAATTTAAATCTAAAAACGTCATTTTGTAATAACATAAAAGGCTTACACACATCTACACGAATGAGCTTATAGCTCAAATAGTAGTGTGTGTAACCTACAAATTTTCTTTTTATTATAAATAAATAAATAAATAAATAAATAGATATAATTCGTATTTATATGTTACTATATAATTTTTCTAGGTTGGATGTTGGACCAACTTTACAAACATGGAGCGGATTCGATAGAGATCAAATTTGACGAGAGAAAATTTTCATGTCATCGGTGAATACAAGGCAGATTGCGAATTTAAAGCAGTCAACGTAATAATAATGAAAATAAATCCTCATAATGAAAATAGCAAAGGGCCTAAATCACTACCCTGCGGTATACCTGATGTCGGACAAAATAATTCGGAAGATTGACTCAGAAGTCTTACAGTGTGCCGGCGATCTGAACGATAAGAGTACAACCCCTCTTTGGGAATGAATTGGCACCCCTCTGCTTGGCGATAAGAATTGAGTGATCCGAGAATGGAAGCAAAAAATCACAAATAGGGAGGACGACTAGCGACCGAACTGTGGTAGGTCATTGGGGATGGGACAAAAGCTACTTTTTCCTGGTTCATGAAATTCCAGAAGTCTTTAGAACATGATATCAACTCGTCCTCAATTCGTACTTTAAAAAACCCATTTAGGCTTTTGAAGTTTTTCCGGGCTATATCAAAAGATTGGTAGTGATCTATGCCATGTAGATGCCATTTGAATAATCTATGTGCTCTCTGTATCATACTGAGGTTCCTGAAAGCCAGCTTTCTTTTAAAACAACGGAACGTGCCTTTCGATACCATTTCTGAGTATGTCGTTAAACAATAAAACTATTTCGTTTAAATTCCAGCCACGTTGAATATAATTCCAATTACTATTTCTGAGAAGCTCGTTCAAAAATGCGTAGTTCGCGTTTCTTAAATTAAAATAAGAATTAGATTACGGCATAGATTTACATTTTGCATGAAAAATATTTATGACAATCGATGCATGATGAATGCTAGAGCAGCCACGAAGAAGCCACGGAATACACAGCATCATTAACAAAAATCAGATCCAGGAATTTACCTCGGCTGCTGCTAGAATGATTTAGTAGAGTTGTCGGACGCTATTAGCGTAGTAAAGTAATCTATAATTGATAATGATTTTGCGTCCAGAAGATGATGTAAAGTTGGCGTCAACATCTGATGTCTAAACAAGGGTGGCAGGCTACCAATACTCCGCCGCCTCTACGGTTGGTCTCAAAATTATATCAGTCCTCCCTGTGAACGACTTTGTCAGATGGAAAGTACTGCGCAGAGTGCATATTGTCGTTAGACCAAGTCTTACAGATTTTTATTATGTCATAAATAAATAAATAAATAAATCGAAGTTAGACTGGTGTCATTATGCATTACTTGTTGATTACTGGTGTTCCTACATGGCGTTATTGGTGTGTTTGAAGGAAGAAGTTACGAAGGAAAACGCCAAATGCAAAAGAAAAAAACGCTCTTTCACCAAGACAATACATCGTGTCACAAGTTGTTGGCTACGATGGCCATGAATTGAAGTTCGAATTGTTTCTCCTTACCCACTGCATTCTCCAGATCTGGCTTCCAGCGACTCCAGTGGCCCTTTTCTGATAACTTCCTGGAAATAGGGAAATGGGGAAAGAATTTACATAGCTTTTATCTAGAACTCAATTTTTTGGCCTACTGAGAAAAAAAGTTATTTGTAAATATTTGTACATTGAGAATAATTTTTCTATAGCGTAACTTATAGGGAAAATTATTCCCAATTTAATATTGTTTTAAAAAAAAATTACCACCAACTTTTTACCATAGTATGCCATAAAAAATAATTTAAATAAAAATTATCTGGAAATTCTTTCCCCAATTCCCTATTCCCGGAGAGTTACTAGCATAGGGCTACAGAAAAAAATTTGCATCAAATGTCCTTCAGTCTAATCAATCAATCAATTTCTGCACCTCACTTTTCATAAACGAAAACATTCCAGCGGAATAAAATTTTAAACATGTTCCTCTGTCAAATTTCTTAAACTTCCCATAATGAAGGAACTGGTTATAGGGAATTATGAAGTTTTAAAATACAATCAATGAGGTCACGGCGCATCTAATAAACAATTCATATGATGTGTAGAAAATACCAACCTTCAAACGATATGTGTCAAAATGTTGCTTAAATTACACAAAACCAACAAGATCACACTGGTACGCAGACGTCCCCCACATATCGCATGGCTCTCCCAATATATGACAAAAGTTTTAGTCATAAGTTGTAATCCGAATAGTCAGAGTGTGTACAGATGCCAATTTTGGTGAAATAAAGTTTCTTTCCAATCAAAAATCGTAATTTCCGATAAAATTTAAAATATGATCTGAAAAAATTTTGTAATGCTTTATGCTTTTCAAAAGATGCAAACAACGAAGAAGCTCCTAAGAGAACTGCTACTTTCGGTGGACCTATTTCGACCAAAAATCATTGTCATTGGGATCCTCTGATTTATGGAAAAAATGTATTAAGTATTAAGTTTTATCTTGATCAGTCAATCCATCTGAGCTTTAGAGAGAACACAGACATTTAGTCAAAAAACAGATTTTTCTCAAAAATTGATCTCAACCGATATTGTTCATAATCGATTTTTTCATAACTGATAATGCCTCCTCAGCATAGGGTACCCAGAGAGCTTTGACTATCTCTGTGTACACCTAGTAGGTAAAACCTAAGTAGCCGCGTCCATACCGCGGGCGGATACTACTTAGGCAGTAGCAAAGTACTACCGGGAACTAAATGCCAGTGGTATAACTTGGCAAAAATATTCAATGAGTACAACAAATACGGAATGTAATAAACCAGCTGCCCTGCTGCTGTACCACAGAGATGCTGCCTAAATCCACACTCTTCGGAGGATGGCTCAATGGATTCTGGGGTGGACCAATCATTGCTGAACGCATTTGAACGAAGCTCCAAATTATCAAGATCACCAAATCTTCAACTTGAAATATCTTTCAGTACTAGAAGGAAAACGCTGAACTCCATGAACAGTTAAGAGAAATAACGGAATCTACAATTAAATTGAAAAAAGAATTTACTTTAATTATGAAAGAGAATGAAGAACTACACTCACCAGAAATGGCAGAAACTTTACCATCAACTTCAAAAGACGTTTCTAGAAACCAGTTAATCATCACGAAATAACTAGCTCTAGAACAACAACCATCTAAAACCTACCATCCAAAAGAGAGAAATCACCTGCACTAATATATGACGTTGGGATGTCCAATTTCTCCACTATATACAATCGATTACGAAATCGATTACGGTAGCCGAGTACACTAATGGCGTCTGGAAAATTAATGTTGTAGACTCTAATGACCTATAGAGCTTTGGCTACAAAGCTTAATTCCGAAAGGCATCAATGTTGTACCACGAGAATAAGAATGATCGTCCAATCAAAGTTATGGCTACAGGTTTTAATCCAACCTGCTCAAAAGAGGAAATTATTGAAGATCTCTGGAAGATGTGTATAATATCAAGGCAATACTTAACGTGAGAGTTAAATTAGAGCCATTGAACAAAATAGCGGTATAATACCGAAGTGCAAAAAATGTGAAGGTTTTAATCGTACGCAGAAATATTGCTAAAGAGAGACTATAGATGAGTGAAATGTGCCGGAGAGCATCACGCCCAAGTATGCTCGGTAAGTAAAGACATTGCTGCAAAATGTGTTAATTGCAACAAGCCACATCTCGTAAATTACAGGGGATGTGAAATAGCTAAGGAGCTACAAACATTGAAAAACAAAACGCGAAAACAAAATTCAGGAATATCAGAAAAAATTAACCAAATTTCAACCAAAGATGGACCAAAACCTCATGTAAGTAAAACGGGAGAACTAAAACTATACTCGCAAGTGGTAATAACAAAACCAGTTATTTCGAAGGGCACAACAGTGCTCTAAAAGATACGGCACTTCTTAACATTCGGCTGACTAAACAAGAGAAATGTATTGAATCTCTAAGCAACGGGTTAAATAATTAAGACTCTCTTGAAAATAGGCTAAGCAACATATTCCAGAGATCAACCAACTTATTGGCCTACGGATAAAAACAAAATACCCGATATCGTAGACTCCTTTATCATCAAAGGTATACCTAGCAAGCAACAAGAGGATTATGTGGGATCACACGCCTGTTATTATGACAATCGCTGCAACGATTGTTAAAAAGCTAGTTCAATGTGCTACTGGGGCTAATATAGAGATTGTTCTGCAGGACTTAAAAAACTCCACCGTAATCACGCCGAAGTGAACAACAAGGGTAACCAACTATCAATATTTACTTGAAAGATCACCCAATGAGTGTAGAAGTTTTGAGAATTGTTTCAGAAGAAACAAGAAACGGTGCTATTTACGCTGACATAAGCTGAGTGTGCGTAATATAATCCACAATTAACTGGGAGCATCCGATGTAGAATTACACCTTGGAAACTCTGTTAAGTCCCATAATTTCATAATATTTTCAATTTAAGGAAATGCTTAAAAGACAAGACCCTCAAGTATTTTCATAAGTAGGTTACAACAATTACTTGCATTTAGGGTGATTCTCGCTGATTGTAGGCGGCCCTTCTGATCTTTTGTTGATATATACCAAAGGGTTACGGTTCGCCCAGAGAATGTAAATATTATATTAAATACGTAATATTGAATTGAAAATGCCTGTAAAATAAATGAAAGGTCATCTGGGCTGGCCAGAAATCATTTGAGACTATTTTTGGTACCAAAGTCACATTGTCTGAACAGCAATTTCTTTAGGATGATCCTGAACATAATTCATAATTGTCAGGGGCATTTGCTCGTTCTAATTTGCAAGTTCAACACAGCAAGCCCGCTTCTTTTGAACGTATAACCCACAAACAAATGTCAGGCTAATTAATCTAAGAACCATAAACCTTCTTGACGGTGTAATTTTTGGACTGAAGAACGGGAATGGTATAGTGATTTTTGTTAATTTTTGCTACTCTTATTCATGAAGGCAATTGGAATTAACGATCAATGTGCCTTTTCTGTGCGAACAACTTGTCAGTCTTAAAATTGGAGAACTAATAAAAAAATGCCTCTCAAAATTAGATGACAATGCTATTGCCAAGGAAGCCTCTCTGTTTTCTAAGCTCTGAGAGCTAGAAATTCAGAAATCTGATTGTGCACCAACTTTTATCAATCACGCTCGCCGCAACATTATTGATATTACCCAATGTATTATGTCCTACATGTCCATATTCGAATTAGCCCACAGGGACTTAGCCCACAGGGTAGTCACTTTCAATACTCTGCGTTGGAGTATATTCTAATTTGCACCATATAAGGCTGGTGGTGCTGGCGGAATCTTCCCTGCTGAACTACAGCATGGATTTCCTTTCATTCTCATTGCTTTTGGGGCTGTTCCACAATCGTGGAACAGAAGTGGAGTTGTTTTCAATCCTAAATCTGGTAGGTCAGATTATACTGACCTCAAGGCATTTCGCCTATCAGTCTGTCTTCAATCTTTCAACCTTTTTGAAAGATTTGGAAGAGATTATCGAAGGATTTATTAGAGATCGCTTCTTAACTATCTCCCCGCTCAGGAACAGGCAGCATGTTTACAAGGTTGGCAAATTATGAGAACTGCTCTACATGAACTTGTTACTATGATTGAAAGATCACTTAACAATAGAGAGTTTCTCATAGGCACTTTTCTGGATATTGCGGGTGCTTTTGATAGCACGTCGTTTTCTAACATAACCAGGATTCAATCTATGCTTAGGTATCGCGTTGTCACCTCACTTATGGCTCCTAGTTATTGAAGAAATACTAGTCAAACTGCGGCAGCGTTATTGCCCGGGGGGTAAACATTTAAAAGTTTTATCTGACTTAATGCGGCGCGCCCTCCATATTGTGGAAATGTGGTTGGTGTATTGGGAAGGGTTTGAACGTTAATCTATCTAAAACCAGTTTACTGGTCTTCACGAGATGAAGAACTATTGGCGAACTTGCTGCTCCTTCTCTGTTTTAGAGAAACGATAACTAGAGTGGATGTTATCAAACATCTTGGTGTTATCTTGGATAGGACACTTTCCTGGCAATTTCACCTTGAAAGCAAACTGCAAAAAGCTACTGCCATATTTTGGCAATGGAGAAGAGCATTTGGGAAATCTTTGCGACTAACTTCCAAAATGCCGCTTTTCGAATGAGGTGCATTGGAGCCTGGAACACTCTCGGCTCGGATTTTGGGGCATCGACAAATTTTTACTTACTACTCCTTATCTATACCAGAAATCGACGGTCGGTTAATGACAAATTGTTTCCTGAATTTTGCTTCGGCTAGTCCTTTTCGGTAGGTTATCCACCGAGGGACTTATGGTTGTCCAAGAATTTTAATAACCTGGTGTTTGAGTTGCTAGTATTTTTAGCTGGCGGTTCTTACTCTGAATTTCGTGCGTGTTTTGGAACTTACCTTCTTCATTCTTAGATTAAATGGTAGTTTAGGTACATACGCACAGTGCTTCATTCGGAGTTGACATCACTCACGCATTGTGTGATTGATACTTCTAAGCTCTCTGTACCGCACAAAATTATTATTATATGTAGAAATAGTAAAGCTGCCCTTAACTTGTTAAAGAATCCTCGGGCTGTTTCCAAGTTGGCCTGCAAACACTTTATTAAAATGCTCAGTTCCAACAATAGGGATTGTTTGGTCCCGAACCAACAGCTCCCTTGACGTTCAATGGTAAAAAAGTTATCATGCATCAGCAAGCAAAGCTCAAATGACCTACCGGACGGCTAAACCTTTATCAGTGAGCCTAACCTGAGGTTAACTAAGCAGGTCCTATTTCTTAAAAAACATCAGCTGAGCCGCCATTATTAGTCATGGCCGCTTTAATCGTGATTTGCCACGAATGGGATTTGTTCACGACTCCCTGTGTAACTACTGCCTCGAAGAGAACGATGACTGCATTCATTACTTCTACAGTTATCCGTCTTTCGAGGTGGCTCCATCCCAGTTTTTTAACTGTGTGTCAACTGTCTTCCCTGCTTTGGTTCAAGCTCTTGCAGTTTGCCAGAGCCGCAAAGTGCCCGAATTTATTGAATAACTGTTTAGTTATTTTCAAATTCCCACAAGAGTCTCTCTAATTTTATAGAAAGTATTAACGCAATAACATTTATAAATAGACAGTCATTATAACGTTGACTCAAAGTGCTTTGGACTTTTGAAAGTGGCAAAGATGTAATAAAAACCACGTTCTTATACCGTGATCTAGCAAAAATACTCTTTTACATTTAGAAAGAACTAACTGAGAATTTTCATTGCGATTCTGGCTGCAGGATTTGAAAAGCTGGCGAACTCGATTTGTTAAGTATACGATCGTAGTGCTAACTTAGAAATGGCGCTTGTGACGATATAAACGATAGAGTTTTCGACCAATAGTGATTATTAAAATTATAACTTACCAAGGAGAATAAAGTGAAATATCCATTTTATTAACATAAACGTTTAGATCAGGAAGCAGCGCTGTAAAGAAAAGATAAAAATCGATTAATGCTTGTTCTTTTATGTTAATTAACGATTTCGTTTTTAATCGTTTATCGCAGACTCTGGTACAAAACTTGACAGTGGTGGTCAATTGTCATTTTACCCTAACAATGAAAGGTTAAATATAGAAACAAATTATCTCTCAAAATTTTTGTCACAACAATTTAGTGCAGAGCAGAGAGGCTTTCTTAGGGACCAAATTGTTGGATTCTTATGCTGCGTACATCATATCCGAAATAAAAAACCAATCGAATTTCGTGAAATGCTTTTTGCCCCGCCTACTAGTTCCGCACTCGAGTTGAAATATTTTTGACTTTGTTGTTGTTTTACGATACCATGGTATTTTTTCCGAACTAACTCCCGATATCATGTACGCAGTCTTAAATAGTAGGTTTGAACGTACTCTAAAGAAACTAAACATCTCTATTCTGACATTACAAATTCATTTCAGGAGCCCCACCCTAAAAGTTGAAGACTTCTGATAGTGATGTTAAAATTGTGTCATCTATAATGAAACATTGGGTTGCAATTTAAGAGATAGCTTGGGCATATTCTTTCCACGAAATTTTTTTTCAGAATTTTTTTCTAAAGCTCAATTGCGATAGGTTAAATGGGTCGCCGATTGGTAGAATTTTTTGACTCGCGTTTTCCATTAAACCATTTATTTCGTGTTGATCGGACAACTTTCTGCAAATAGTTTAACAGTTCCGCTTGTGCGGAATTTTAATATCAACTAAGTGTCGTTGTGGACGTTAAAATTACCCAAGGCACCACTCTCAGCAGCGGAAAAAACTGCAAAATGTGATCTATAGACATTGTCAAAACCTGTCTGAATTTAGTTTTGGATAAAAGAAACTCTGGAGCATAGGGATTAACGATCCTTAATAAAAACATGCAGCCTCCAAAGCGAATTCAGATAGTCAATGCGCTAATATCGAGGACAAAGTTATTTGCAATGTATAAACAGTTCATTGGCTCTGACCATATTATAGGAATGCACATTCAGAAACCGCGTGCAAATTTTGATAAAAAATCACTTAGATATTATTAATTTATAATTCATAATATTTGCGGTTCTCCTATTCGAGAGATATACAAAATGTAAACCACACCACACATCCAAACTAAAAAAAATGCAATTTGCAATCAAAAACGCAAACAAATTTTATTAATAACTTTTTGCATTGTGTCATTCAATTTTGTAAAATAATTTTGTTGTTATTTTTGTTAAAAAAATAATAGTAATAACAATAATTGAACAAGTCATAAGCCCCATAAAATCTTCTTTATTTTTTCTTGACTAAAAATATCTGTATATAATACTCGTACACACAAGTGAACGTAATTTATTCATGAAAGTATTAACCTCTTAATATTCAGTTCTATTTTAATTTGGTACAAATACCTATCGACCGATATACTCCCAAGGGATCACATTTTAGCATAAGGACTTTTACAACAGCGGCTATCTTAAGGTAATCAGCCCAATTGCTTCAGAATTTGTGACAATAATTTTCAATTATAAAATATTTCCAAAGAAACAGACGATCGCAAGCCCACAACAATACGAGTATATATATTTATGAGGTTTAAGGTTAACATTACAAAAAGACTGGTGGTCTTTATTTTATTAGCCAACACCAAATTTATTCCATCTCCGCCAGAAGGATATATTTGATTGGTTTTGAAAGTACGGCTAAGTTTTTACACAGGATCTCCCGGATGTCGCCGAGACAGGTTAATTAGATGGGACAGAATCAGCACGGATACAGACACCTAGGTATAGCCTGTAGTCAGTAACACAATGACAACACAATTATAATCAACTTAATCGAAATCTATCTCTTCTGATGCCCGGCATCCTACCTTTAGTAATAAAATTTTAAAATTAGATTTTATATTAGTTTCGTATAAAGCAAGATATGAATTTACTGAAATTTAATTTTTAATTAGTAGTTTCACTTCCCCGACTCGGTAACTTTAAATTAAAATGTCTTTTAAAATTATAATGTCTACCTACAAGATATACTTTCTTGGCGTATGTATGAATTTCCCCAAACTAAATGAAAGCTAAAGGACATAGAAATACAATCATCACTCAGCCATCTAACAACAAAACTCAATAAAGTATTTCCGGCTTCGAAATAACTAAACACAAAAATGCCAGAATCCCATTAACATATTAATGTATTGCATTAATTTTATCACTATTAAAATCACTAGTAAGGACCGTTCGATAAGGATTCGTACACGATTTTGCAAATAAAACACTACTTCACTTTTACTGGTCATTTTAACTGTTCACTGCTTTTCGCACTGTTTATTTTCCACTTTTTAACTTGCATTGTTCACTGGTTAAATTACAACTGAATGTCTTTCATTTGAAATAATAAAAATATATTTTATTTGATTTCTTTGCCTTTTTTGGTTCCTGCATTTCTACGGCACTTGTCGCGCGCATCAATGAAACGGGCACCAGCAGCCAAACGGTGGCCGCTGAATATGTCCAATTGGAAGTGGTGGTCAGGTTCGACAGGTTCTGGCGGTGCTGCTTGGATCAATACCAAATGGGTGCTGGTACATGCCCGACATGAGAATCGGGAAGCGTCGTTTCAGCACCCCATAAGAGCGTGCGACGACGTTGCGCGTAGTGAGTATCGCTCTGCAAAAAGGAAACAAAATAAAAAGAAACGGATAAAGAAATACATTGGATTGATGATTTGTATAAAATGAAATGATGTGAATGCATGATGAATGCACCGACTTAACAGCATCACTTAATTGCTCAGGTTTACGGTGGCGTGTGAATGGCGTGCACAAGTAATGTTGATTACCATAGCCACCATCGCCAACGATCACGTATTCCCCAAATTCGGGATCTTGGGGAACTTCGAATTGTTGGTGGATGAAGGAATTGCAGAATATGGTCGAGTCATGAGTTGAGCCAGGCTAGTGACCAACGACATTGAGTATTAGATATTGTCTGGACGTTAATTAAGAAATATCCGTGACGATTTTGGAACGCTTCGCTCTACAAATAACCAAACAAATATAAGATTGATGTGTGAATGGATGAAACGAAATTAATTATATTAAATTGAAGACACTCACAATATCTCCACCAGGGGAACTGATTTCATATGTGTTAGGGTAATCGATGGCACCGATGTACCGGGAAAGTGCCAACGCCACAAACGCTGCTACTTTTGCCAAACGCTCATCTTCGGTTCGTGGCATTCGAACGATAGCATGGACGTCTAGCAAAATAACGTCGCACACCTGTAGAAATAATAATCAAGATGGAACAATGAGCGAAATCAATGAAAACCTGAAAAAAGCATAGATATCCCTACCAGAGGCAGAATATTAGCCATTGTTGGCTGCGAAATGCCTATATAATCGACTGCCGTTTGCTCAAAGTTGCCAGCATATACGGAGTACAATGAACAATTTGTGTGCTGCGGTCCACTCACGTGACCTGAAGAAATAAAAAAAAACAATAGGAATAAAAATACACCGAAAATATATCTTAAGTTATGTTGGCATTTTTTGCGTTTAACATTTGGATCCATACGTTTTTAGTCGAAAAGTCTTACCCAATTTATATAATGGCGAGATTTCGTTTTGCAGATGATTTGA
The DNA here is from genome assembly GCA_963691935.1 of Nephrotoma guestfalica. Taxonomy (NCBI): domain Eukaryota; kingdom Metazoa; phylum Arthropoda; class Insecta; order Diptera; family Tipulidae; genus Nephrotoma; species Nephrotoma guestfalica. The sequence goes on along the minus strand of OY829913.1, from coordinate 136,333,053 downwards.
GCAAGTCGCGCAATGTGTGGATGACAGTAGACAGCAGTTCGAACAAATCGGGATGAAATCCGGTAAGGACGTCGCACCGTGTGTTGCACTTGTTGTGCAACTATTACTCCCTCTGATGACGACGTGGAGGACATCAAAATGCCGTCAATATCACGTAATACATCCATTTCTGAATTATGACAGTAAATAGAGTGATAGATTTTATTTCTCTCATTGTGTCCATGCAGCAAAAGAGCACGAAAATAACGAAATCAAACGATGCACTTACCGTCAGTCAAAAATAAATTTAATTTGACAAAATTCACAACACGGTTGCACTGGTTGGATTGAAAAACGAGTGAATAATATGAACACATGGATTAAACCAACGAAAATGTTCATAAACCGGCCGTTAGAGTGCGGTTTAAAATCGGCATGGTTTATCGGCCAATTGGTTTAAAAATTTTATTTTTTAAACCAAATGACTAATATGAAATTTCAGAAAAAATTTGGTCTAAAACGATTCAAACCATGGTCTAAAATAAACCAAATTTAAACCTAGCGAGTAATATGGACGTTAGTATTAAAATCCATAGAAAAATGCTGCTACGTTCATATTTTTATTTGAAATTTTGAATTGATTCTTCTAACTTTTCATCAAGACTTGGCTGTTCGGTTTCCTTCTCTTCTTAATTCATGCTATTTGGATTTGGTAACAATTTGGTTAGCGATAGCAAATTCTGGTTTCTATTTTTTCAATTTCTTATTTAATAGCAATCAAGTTGTTACTCCATTTTCCTTTAAAACATGAAAAGGAACTTTAAAGACGCCTTTACTCCTAAAAAGATTGCATTCACGATTACTCAGTGCTTCTACTGCTCTTCTGATTGGGGTAAGATCATTCATTAAATCCTTTAACTTTTGAAAGTATACAGTTCCTTCCAGAAGTGACTTATATTTAAGTCATGTAAAGCTTTCTCTATTAATGATTTAATGCTCAAAAATTTCTGAATCATAGCTTCCGTACTATTACATCTAGTATAGCAGTTTAAAACTAAATTGAGTTCCTGTTTCTCTACTTCTGGCGATCTTGTAAACACTTTTATAATCTGTATAACTTTTTGAATTGTGTCGCTATATTCTAGGATTAGTGAAGTATTGCTTAACCGTCTCAGTCTCCAAATTACTGTCTGCCTCTGAATTTGAATCAAAATGATCCGATAACTCATTGTCAGAATCATCGTTCTTACTGTTTGAGATATAAAATCAACACTGTCGCTACAATATTTTTGGAAAAATGTTTTAGTACTGCTAAATGCAGCGCATGATTGTAGCATAGTTGATGAAGAAGCCCAGTAATACGACAATATTTTTTGGCTACAGAAGCTACGTCTATTCTAACGGCCAACACGTACAACAGAACAACGTTCATAAATTTTCGTAAATTTTTTATAACTAGTCCACTCAGCCAGCGACATATTGAACCTTTCATTTTCGTGTTTTAATTTCATATAAGTTTGTCAATTAATTTTTTTTTTACTTTTCGTGAAATCAATGAACTAATTTCATTAGTGTTCGAAGATGTAGGTAGTGAAAACCCTAATGGTGTTATGTCTTTGCGAATTACTCTACTATTTGTAAGTGTTAATGCCAAAATTTCATTCAACCAGCCAACTCTGAAACTAAAGCTTCTAATTATGTCTTAGTTGACACAAAATTCAGCATCGACGCTTGCTTGCTGGAAGTTTTTAGACGCTTACTGTTGCGCTCGCTACCCTATCCTAAAAGATTATCAGCCATATTTAATTTGTGTTTGTGTACACCCCCTAAGTATCTTATTAGACCTGTAGTAAACCCTCCACGATACGAAAGAAACACCGTAGCATCTTTAAAAAGGTTCAACGCTCCGAAGTTGGTTTTTTCATTATTATTCGAGAGTATAATTGCTAAAATACAGCAAAATGCACCTGAGTTATTTTATGCTTCACGAACCACCTCGAAGCGAATATCTATGCTTTATGAAATTTGACAATTCGTTTTCGTTATCCATTTTCACCTAAATTCACCTTAAAAAGCAATTTATAAAGCTCGGGAACAACCAAATTTTCTGTTTTTGATTTAATTGAATTGAATACACTTTTTTATGTGAAATCCCATTTTGGAAATCCCAAGGTTTTCTTATTTTGTCGAGTAGTGTTTGATTGTGCAATTTTGTGCGTCTCACGGTAAAATTTGTGCATAATGTATTTTGGGAGATGTGTTGCTTTAGTTTAATTGTGCAAATCTGTGAATGCCAAAATCAATTTAGTTCTTCTCTAGAATTGGTCAGGATTTCTCCTAGAACGGTTTCATCTGCTATGTACATGCGCTATGCACAAAATCTATTAAGGTAGATCAACTATGTAAGAAAAAGTCGTAGTTTTCTCTAGCCACACTAGATGTATATAACCTGATTAGACCAGGATTCACTGGTGGCATACTCAATATCAGCCAGATATGGATATCCATCCATCCTCCATATCACCAGATTCCCATTCTATTGGGAATAGAAAACTCTTAATTCGACCCTACATTTAAAACTTAAATTTCTGAAAATCCCACCTTTTATTAATGATATAACTTAAACTAGTTGAAATGAACAGTCGGATAAAATTTCATGATAGTGCCTATGCCCCATCAACCAGAATCACTCGTAGGAAACCCCCATTTCAACCCTAATTTCAAAAGCTCATTTCTGAAAAATTTTATATGGGTGATTTCTGGAAATCACAATTTTTATTAATGAAATCATTTAAACTGCTTGTACAGAATACACTGACCAAGTTTTATGGGTCTGCCAACTCCTCATCAGCCAGGATAACGGCTCTAACCAGGCCCTGGTTGCATCCTTAACAGATCAGGTTAGTTAGGAAAGGATGTTAGTCACAGAAACCGCAGCAAAGTCATTTTCTAACTACTTAAATATATTAAAATGTTAGTATAAATTATATTCACGCTCTCGATTAGATTTTGTTAGTTTATTAATTTGGGTTAGTTGTGGTTGAGGTAAAGAATACTAGTATTCATCATACGTATTCGGCAGCAGTCATAATAGACTGGTTAGGTTATTTATTTCACATCTACGGGTCAACTCATCATATACTGCTTGTAACCTTATTTTTCCCTATCTCCCATCCAACACCATCTAACCGTGGGACTTCACGTTCGTAATGACTCGGCAGTATTATCATACATATGATGACCTAAATATTCCGTTGATATTGTAAAAAAAAATAAATTTGGTATTGTCGTTCAGCTACCTATATTTAGATTCATCCAACTAAACGCAGGGTTAATTTATATCTATACCTGAATTCAACCAGATCGTCGAAAAACAACATTCCATACCAAAATTCTTTGGATGGTTAACATATTTGATTGTATTAAGTTTATGTTCGAAGAGTAAGTAATTAAATAGACCCCTGCTCAAGAATGTTGCAATCACAATCTTCTCTGACCTTCCGGTATGTTGAAATTTTTTTTTTTTTTTTAATTAATAATAAAAATAAATTGAATTATATTTGCCGACAACTTTATTGTTTTAAGTCAGGACTTTCGACAAAATTTCAATTTATACAATTGTTTAAAGTAAGAAACGAAACTTTTTTAAAATATTAGAATAACTATAAATAAAAACAATCAATTATTTGATTGGTTGATTGATCAGAATGCACGGCCAAGATCAAGCAGGGATCCCGGACACGCCGGGCCCACCGTACACCCCCCCACACACACAACAAGATGGAGGGACAGGAAAGGTCACCAGATATGACAGACTCGACCCGGTCACAGACACCCAAGCAGCCAACAGCTAGTAAAGCACAAGATGGCACAATAACTCCGCCCTCCGGATACAAACAATCAGCAATCAAGATAATAGACCAACCATTTCCTCCACCCAACTCGAGAAAATAATACTATTATAATTATGATCTAATTACTCATATCATGCAAAATTAAATCTAGTTCTTATTAGCCTAATTTATAATTAATTTAATTTAACAATAATAATTTATTATTCAGAAGCTGAATAATCGGATACAGGAATAATACTAAAATTAGTTAATCTCTGAAATAAAAATACGGCAAGTAGTTAGAAGACAAATAAAAAAACTACGGTTTGTATGCATGCAGGCCCAAATAACGTAGATCCGAAAAAACACTCGCACACAAATGCCATGGAATTATCTTTTGTTAAGATCTTCCCCGACCCTACACATCCACATCCTGTACATGCGGAGGAGAAACAAACCCCCAGTCACCCGAGCATAAACTCTGCCTCCACCTTCTTCTTGATTCAATCCTCATTCAGAACTTCACCATTCCCCACTATGAAGTCCCTAATCCGATGATCACCGTACAATATACAGAAAAAAAACTTGTCTATATGCACGCAGAGTGGATGATCTCGAGAAGAAACCCAAACGAAACTCCCATTCTTCATGCATACGATAACCACGCACTGCACACTTTATACGAGATCACCAAATCAAAGGCATCACCGCGGAAAATGATAAATCTCTAAACGAAAACTACCCCAAAATAAAAAAACTATTATTCAAAACCAAAGATAAATAAAGTTCACGATCAGGAGTATGAAAATCTGTCTCTTCACCGCACCTACAAAAAACAAATTAATAAACACATAAAAAAAAATCTTCAAAAAATCCATATCACCCGTATGACTGCGCGTTTAGACCCGCGGCACCAACATATTACACTCGCTCCCGCAGGTATATATTCATACCTGCGGAGCGAGTGCAACAATCGCACCAACTTACGCATTGCGAGACGGCCGAAAACACATATATAGGCACAGGTTCATCGATTATTAAACAGTTAAAATCCCACTGCTTGTTAAACAAAAAATTGTGGATCGTTAACTATTACTTTTAAACTGAGGTTGTTATGGTTATTCATGGATTACATCCAAATAAACCAGTAGAATCCAAGATTACGATAGATTTGCAAGAACTTTTAGATATGCGTATGGTTGAGATTAATTAATTTAACTTCCTGTTATCTCTGCTGTGTAAGAATGCATTAATTAAAATTGTAACTTGGGTCCTACAAAATGCTATTTTTATGTGAGTACAAGTCAATTTTAATTCCATTTTCCTTGAAATTGACTTGTAAAGTTGTTGAAATTTGGGTATTGTCGATAAATGTATTCAGTATTCTGATCTCATCAATTTAGTACTTTTGATTGTTTGCCAACATCATCCCTGACAACCTAGTCTTTCACCAATACATATCTAATATATCTGATTTCCTTTGTGTTGGAATGTTCGTGGAATTAATCATACCCAAAAGCGCAACAAAATCGACTAGTAATCAGGAGTTAAAAGGTTAACAATTAATTTAATAATAATTTGTATCTTAATTATAAACTATTGCTTGAAAATACATAAGTATAAGATTTATATAGGTTCTTTAGGTGGCTGAACAACTGGAAACATGATATTTCATAAAAATTAGGTTTAAAAAACGTGATGTTCTGTGCTAATCAATTTATTAAATTTATATGATTTTACTAACTAATTGATCAGTCAGGTGTCTGTAATTACCGGTGTCACCGGCGCCATCCGGAATACTTAGCTTTACATCCTGAGTGAGTTCTTTTCTAAAAAAATTCCTACAATTTTTTTGAATTATATCAATATTTTATTGATTTGAAAAGCAATTTAAAATTTAACTAAAGCCCACATTATTAAATTATAAAATCCATTTAAAAATAGATGCACCAAGAATTTTAATAAACGATTATTGAGCGAAAAACGCTTGACCCTAATATAAACATGTAAAGTTTAGAATTTGAATGACTATTCAATTCTTCAAAGAGCTTTTATCCTATTAATGCATTTTCCATTAAAAATAAGACAAAAACGTTTCTCTCGTGAAAAAGGTGGATCGAAAGCTCTCGTATAAATACATATCCATTTAGAATAAAACTATATCTTTTGTACTACACATATATACCAGTACAATATAAAATTGCATACATACGTACGTTTGCCTTTGCAATATAGTTTTTCAACCTCTGCAACATTAAAGAAAACAAATCGCAAAAATATCGTACATTTTTTCATCTCTCTCCGACAAAAAAAAATAAAATAAATTCTGTACACTACAATCAGTCTCTTCTTGTTGTTTTTATTTTCAAAATAAACTAACAAAAATATTTATTCTGAGGTTAGTCAACTCTCTGGCAATATAAAAAACTAAAGCAAAAATAATGCAAAAAAAATATTTGTATGTATAATTCTGATGGTGGCCACGGGGACGCGCATTTTTTCAAACAACCACATTTACAATATTGTGGGATATTCAGCTATATGAAACTATACACAAAATATAACATATACATAGAGCTTTTCTTGTATATAATCGTATACACGAGTATATATATACATACAATGCACTATATATGCAAAAAAAAAATAAATATTTTTATTTTGGTGAAAGAGAGTGAGACATAAAAAGAATACGAGACACAATGTTGCCAAAATATTTGAAAGAAAATTTATTTAAAAAAAAAGCTCTACACCCAAAATGATGAAAATTTCATACTATGGTATTATATAAAAACTATAATCAAAATCTTGAATAAAACAATTGGCAATTAAAAACTGTATGCCGTATAAGGGGGGTCAATGACTTGAGTCGCGATTAAAAAATAATAAAAATAAAGGGTGCATATTGCAATTTGACTTTACGCGAATATTTATTGCATGTCATGGTGTACGGTATAATCAAATTTACATCCAGCACACAAAACCCCATACATACGATACCATTTCACATAAGTTATATGATTATAAAACATGTGCGGATCTTAGATTTATTTATTTATGTATGCTGTTGTATGCTTTGCTTTAGAAAATTTTCTTTTTCGCCGATTTAATTCAACATTGTCTTTAAGAAATTGCAAATAAGAAAAAAAAATTATATACAAAACAAAAACGTACAGAATTTAATTGATCCGGTTTTTGTTGCTTGCCTTTTGTGTATTTTTCATTTCAGTTTTCATTGCACAAAAGTCATACATATATAAATTATGCATGCTGAAGCACATCATCACATAATACGAGCGAGTACATAAGCTCAGGAGATGAAAATATCTAACATACTCGTATTACGTGTGTATTGTTGATTGCCACATCTTGACCTGCTCATTTTGATACTCATAACATATTTACAAACGTACGTACTAAAATGCAGTAATGGAATTAAGATTATTGTATTATTAAAACAAATTTTGCTGCACACGAATTTATTTACGTTCATTAATTTTATTGACCCCAAAAATAATTTTTTTGAACCAATTTTAATATATCTGCTATATTATAATGTATTTTGTGCAGCAGATATTTTTTAGGTTAATAACTTTTCTTCGTTTTCTTCTTATCGTATACTATATTGCGATAAACTTTTTTGTTGTGCTCTTTTTCTGCACTGCAATAGAAAAGTTGCATTCACTTTATTTACAACATGAACAGAAAAATAATAACAACAACAACAACAAAAAACTGTAACACCTGACAATTGCGCAGAATTCATTTGAAAAACATTGATTTCTAAATGAAAATAGAATACAGACAGTTTTTCTCTGTCTGTACGAGTATGTGAACAAGACGAAATATAAAATTAATTTTCCAAAAAAAAAAAACAAAAAAAAATTGTACCCACTTCGAAGAAGAAACAGGACTATGCAATACTATATTCGGGTCACAAACCACATCACGCAGAAATAGAGCATAATTCATTAGGTTCGAAACTTAGATAATATAATGTTGTCTTAATTTCGAATTTTGTTTTTTTTTTCAACTCGGCGCCTCCACTTTTTTGTCACAAACATAATTCTACTGTCTGGGGTAAAATCGAATACAGAAAACGGAGAAGTTAAAATTCAGAAAATCGCATTTCAAATCAAATAAAAGAATAAATAAAACGTGGATTCGGGTCGGGTCAACGAACCCCAACATTTTTGTGTAATAGTATTGTACACTTTTGCGAATACACCGTAATTTGGGTTCTACGTTTGAAGGCAAAAAAATTACGATGAACGATTTCCCGTGCGAATTTCTTTTTGTAGTTGCTCGTAAAATAAAACCACCAACAAAAAACGGTTCACCATTTTTGCGAAGGCGTGGCAAATTTTCGATGTCTGCAACAGAATTCTACCGATCCAATTTTTGTGTTTCGATAAGAATATTTTTGGGCGGCGAATACTGATCGATAATGTATAACCCGAGCGAATCGGAACGGTTATTTGATTTAACAAAGTCTATTGTTAAATTTGTTCTGCAATTAATCATAATATAGCGGTTATACAATGATAAATACGATACCCATTAAAACAGCAGGAACAATTATATAATCGATTCGATAACCATATATATTGGCTTAGGTGAGTCTTACTAGAACTAATCGGCCAACAAAATATTGCAGCACATACGCATACCACGTCTGAGCTCTGAGTCACATCTAACTGGAACTATAATAACAAAGGGAATCTTGAAATACAATAGTAACATTGACATGCGAAATGGGAATAATATCATTCAATCGAATTAAAACATCACGACAATTGCAAAATCAATTTGTTAAACGTATTCAGTGACATCGAATTGAAACTAATGGGTCAGAATAGCTATATCACAAAACTCCTCTGAATCATATCAAAACTACAGACGATAATGATTCATTTAATTTTACAGTTAAAATTAAAGATTGGCCCACTTCTAAGTGCTTGCTGCTTTAGCTCAGCGAAGTACGGGAACCTGATTCATCTAAAGGACTGTAGTAATCGAATATTAAGTCATTAGGTCAAATTGGGTCAAATTACTATTTTGTACTGTACATTAAGTTTAAATTCGACAAAATTAGGAATTTCAATCTAAGAAAGAATATCAAAGATTTAGTATTATTTTAGGTCGAATCTCGCCCGAAAACTGTGGTACTATTCCCTAATTACGAGGTAAATTGTTAATTGATTTTTATGTTCCAGGTCGATTTTGTGTGGCCGCCATTTTGTTTTTGATGACATTTGTCAGTTCGCATTTGATAGTTGTAAAAAGTGGTCGATAACAACTTATTATGGAGCATCTATCGCCGCAACAGCGTGTTGAAATTATTAAAACTTTCGTTTTAACGTTTAAAAGCTTTCTTGTGTTCGAATTGGAAGACAGTGGTCCATCACCGCTCGCGACTTACGATGTAAATTTTGCGATAAACTGGTCCTCGCGAGAAGAGAAAGGTGTACACCAATAAACCAACCACAACCTCAATCCTTAACGACAATATTTGTTGAAATAACACCGGAAGTCTGCGAAAATGCTATGATAAATGTATTTAAAATAGCTCGCTTGCCACGGCCAAAATAAAGTCAAGATTTACAAATAGCACCAGTTTTTCAAACATTTCGGGGTCATTAGTTTTGCACGAAAGATAAACGATGCAACAGCCTTTTGGAGTTTGGAATTTCAATGGTTGATTTTAAAAGCAACAGAATCACTTTCACGGGAGCAACACTAACTGACTTTTTATGTCGTTTAGAAGAAAAGCGCAGCAGAACGTTTATATTATCCGCATACTATTTTAAATATTTGCACATATACAGTACACATTGCAAAATTAATACATATCGGTACATATTTGTTTAAGCACCCTTAAAAAATTAACAATCCACCAATATTTTGCTTTGCAAATTTTTCATTTAACCGCTGTGTTCCAAACCATTAACACTATTCTGGTAACTCCCTGGGAATAGGGAAATGGAGAAAGAATTTACGTAGCATTTTATATTTTTTTCTGGCCTACAGCGAAAAAAAAAATTATGTGATTAATTTTCCCATATAAAAACGTTTTCAGACTATGGGTGTTTTCCAAACACCGACTTATTACAGACTTATTGACTTATTTGCCGCCAGCTTTAATAAGTCGGTCAAGTCATTCCAATTCATTGTACCGACTTATTTGTGACGTAATAACAAAAACAAAACGTAATTTCTATTACATGGACGAAACATTTTTTTTAACATGTTGGTCGTTGCCACAAGATTTGAAAATAAAAACTACATGTATTTAGTCAAGACACATTTTGGAGACATTTCTGTGTAGCCGTACTTATTCAAATAAGTCTCCTCGCGAGGTGACTTTTTTCAATAAGTTAGTGTCCACAAAGAAGTCGGTGTTTTGAAAACAGCCTATGGCACTATTAGAACATACTTTGTTTAAAATGTAATCAATCAATTAATATGTACAAAAGATACCAAACGAAGCATAAGAAAGTATGATTTATTTAAACATAACGATAATAATTAAAGTGAAATTGTTTAGTATATTGACGTATGTAAAGTTATCCCCGGATTCTATCTCCGAAATTAAAAAAAAAATCAGGCAACACTAACATAATTATATCCCTCTAACTCTTGTGTGAAGTTAGCTCCGCCCGTTTTATATTATATTTTACTCCAAATACACTTCATACGAGTATGTGAAGTTAGCCCCGAATTTTATTATATGAAAAATAAAAATGTTTATAATTCGCTAAGCACACGTTAATTATTACTAACATATGCTATGAAAGCTATAAAATAAATGTAATAATTTAGCAAAACACGAAAAAAATCGCGCCATTGCAACCTAGCGAAATTAACATTTTGACCTGACGTATGGATTTGGCTATCTCAAAACCATATAGCTCTGATCCTTCAAAATAATACTTTTTACATATCAAATTAAAATGTTACTTTTGTTCAAAAATAATTTTAATAAAGATTTTTATTTTTCATAAAATAAAATTCGAGGCTAACTTCACATACTCGTATGAAATGTATTTAGAATAAAATATAATATAAACCGGGGTGGGGCTAACTTCACACAAGAGTTAGAGAGATATAATTATGTTAGTGTTGCTTGATTATTATTTTTTTAATTTCGGAGATAGAATCCGGAGATAACTTTACATACGTGGTATATTGTAAGTTAAACTTTAACTTCTTTATAAACAAAATTTTTTAGAAATTTTACAAATTTACACATTTAGATTGCATCTTAAGTTTGACGTCATAGGAACGACGAACTTTTGAGAATGCAACATAAAGTTGTCCGTGGTCAAATACGGGCCCCGACAGCTACATCCAAACGTTTTCCATTATTTGACCTTGGGACTTGTTTATGGCCATATGATCAATCGTTGGAATTAAAACGATGTTACCCTTATGAGATCTAATAATAAAAAATTAAATTTTATAACAGGGCAGCTAATACAGTGTCAATACTAAATGGCGTAAATCGTCAATACTAATGATCCATTTTGAGGACAAATATTTAGATACAAATTTGGGTCTCTTGAATTGGGCGCAAAGTCCAGGACCTTCTGGAAGACCAGATCTGGTCTAGTCAAAGTTTTGTGTTTAAGCGCGCTTAATTATTTTGTCTCCTGGGACAGTTTTCAGTAATCCCTATACAAACACAATTTCCTAACATTTTTGCTTCGTTAACTAAAAAGTTGTTCTTAGATTTGATGTTAAATTCAAATTTCTCGCCCAATTCAAAACTACACAAAAATTTAGATGCAATAGTGGAGTAATAATTTCCGGACACAGATATTAACCGGCTCTAGGCCATAAAATAAATTAATTTTGAATGCGGAGAAATAAAATGTGTACAGCAGATTTAACGATGGGAATTTGTGGGTTAATGTCTTAGATGAGGTGATATTCCATTGTGACAGATGATTTATATTTTGTCATTAAAATGACCACCCAGAGTAGACCACTCAGGAACAGCCAATGGGAATGCATTTGATTTTAAGACTACCATATACGTAAATGTGATCGTACTTACGGATGGAGTCTACAAAGCGAACAAACAGTTACTTAAAACTTTCGACGCTATTTTAAGTCCCAAGTTCGAGGATTAGTAATAACAATTGGTGATATTACGGTAAAACCTTTAACGTGAAGCAATAATGAGGTTTAATTACTACGTACCGAAAAATGTTCTTAAGTAAAATCGAGCCTTACGATTGGCACAGTTTTAATGTTTTTAAGCACTACTTACCAAAAATGGTGGGTCTTTAAATACTACTTTTAAAATGAGGTTGTTGGTTCTTCATGGTTTAGATTGAAACACAACCCGTAGAATTAAAAATATCCAAAATTTCGATAGACTTGCAAAAACTTAATTGGGTTAATTAAATTTCCGTTGAAATTTAATGCTAAAGGTGCTAAAATATTAGTGAAGTCGATATAAGCGCAGGAAGTATTTTCAAGCTGGATTGAATACTTTGTTCCTCAAAAATTTAGTACAGTTACAGTAGTAGTACAGTTAGTACAGTTAGTACAGTTAGTACAGTTAAGTGTTTAATTTTAGTTAAGGGGCCTGTGAATTGGCCTCAAACATCATATAAACTGTAATTTACCATATTTGGATTATTTTCTGTGCAGTTACTATAGTCTACGCTGATAAACCAGAGTTGATTAACGACTAAAAGCCGATATGCCATCCCGGCTGCTCCATAAATTTGTCGAAAATTGGACTTCCAGATTGCACTTATCTTAAAAAAATGTGAATGAACAAACTTCATTAGGTTTTTAAGGTATTTTGAAATTACAGATATATGTACTTGTGAAGGTTAATAACCAAAGTGAACATATCATGCAAGTTAATTTTTGCTTATTTTAGGTACATAGAAATTCGTAAAATTTATTTTAAATTTTAGTTTAAAGACGAAGAAAATTAACATATATTTCTAAATTTGAGGAAGATGTAAACTGTGCAGGCTGACATTAAAAACAGATTAACAACCATGATACCACAATTTAGTACATTAAAACTATGTTTTTCTATACGATCGCTAGGTGTGTACAACTCTATTTCCTATCGTTACCTTCTTGTGATATATGAACAGCCTGTAGGACAGACTTAAATTTACTAATAGGCCCCTTCTAAATAATAATTTGAATGGGATCCCGATTATTTTCTGTTTCTTTCAACTTTACTACGAGCAATATTTTCAGTTAGGTACCCAAAATTTCTGATATTGCTCCAATCAACAGTTTTTAATTACAGCCGAACTATATATTTAGACTATTTTCATGTTATACATCCAAAGTAATACAATGAATGAAGTTTAAATATGACAATGAAACACTGTGAAGTTTTTGATAACCCACCATGGATGTCTGTGTTACAAGCGACGAAACTACAGTTTCTATATTATCATTCTCAGTATCCTTTTCCAAGTGATATTATGAGAAATTTTGAACCCTCGCTCTTATAAAAGCTAGTTATATTTATCTGTCGCGTGGTTGCCTATTGTACATCAAGGAGCAATGAAGAAACGGAGATCAATGCAAATTTCAAACGCATAAACAGAGACAATCCGTTTTGAACAAATCGTCTAGAGTATTATTATTTAATCAATACAACAATATGTAACTGCACTAACAACAACGTTGGAAAATTATATTTTATAAAATCATCATTAATCAATTTTTGTCGCGTTCCCGAATATTTAATTTTCTCAATTTTAACTTCAATTTCCTATTGTTTTCCGTAGAAATGGGTTTTGCTATCTTCAGCTAATAACAATGGATTTTCTTTATTTTCTTTTATTCATAAGATTATTTAAATTTGACCAATCGACAACAGCTTTTAGCTTTAATGCGTGGCTAACCAGCATGTCTCATTTTGCGTATTTTTTGTAAGGTCAGAATAAGTCAGAGCTAGAATATCATAAATGAATTCCGATATGCCTGTTGTCTATTTATCCATTAATGTGTCCATTGGCTACCTTCTTAAATGGTACGTAACTTGGAACGTGGACACGTTATAATTTAACAGCGAACAGTGCAAGTTAAGAAGTAAAAAGTGAACAGTGTGAAAGTAAAAGTGAAATAGTGAACAGTGATAAATAGTGGAATAGTGAATTTGTTCAAGTTAAAGGTGTTGGGAAATAAAGTTTATAACATTAAAACGCTGGGAAGTAGGGTTTTGCGAATACCAGCAGAAATCATCTAGACTTATGCCTACATGTCGAGCTGCAAAACTTTAAAGGAGACAACGAAGCTCGAGCACATAGGGATGCATTTTCCTGACATTATCCTGATGTTGACCGTCATCGGCTTCAGAAACATCAGAAATGACACTAGTTGGATCATCAAAAAATTAAAATTTTCAACCTATCGAGAAGCAATTAAAAAGTGAGGAAATCGAATCGGTGTGTGAAACAAAAGGAACAATTTTTGTGCAATCGCTTACTTCCGAGCAACAAAAATCAGCTCTTGATTTGGGGGGAAAATGAATACGCTGCTTCTTAAGGTGGAGAGAATAGACGCTAAACAAGATAAGCTAGATGCCAAATTAGAGAAGCAAGATAATCAGTTTATCGAGCTAGAGAAATAGCAGAACGCGCAGAGCTACAAACTTTATCAACTTATATGAGCCCAGGGTTTATAAATTTTTGACTTTTATTCAAATAAATCAAAACAATCGAGGTATTAACACAACCCAAAACAGGCTTTGACTTTCGTGTCAAGCAGTCGGCTATTTTTTCCATGCAAATGGAACAATGCAAATTATATTTTTAAATATAAGTAATTTCAACTGGTCTTGTTGGGAGTCGCGTAACACCGTTTATGAATAGACATACTGAAATGGAAAGATGTTTGCCAGTTGAATGATGCACCTCAGTCAGAAAACGTTTGCAATTTGATGCAAATTTGGAAACGCCGATTGCCAGGAAAATATATATATACACGGAAAAAATCGCTAGATGAAGTTTTAGATGCCATTATGAACTTCGCTCTCTGTATGAATGAGCTTTTATGCTCAAAAAGGGTGTGGAGTTCACGAAATTTTTTGTCAATAAATAAATAAATAAATAAATAAATAAATAAATAAATAAATAAAACGTATTTGATTTAAACCGATCTAAACCGAAAAATTTGAATTTCTTATTTGGAAAGAAATAGGCAGGTTTTATGATTTAATATTGTACCTTCACTTCAATTTGTTCGTAATATTTTGGCCGAATAATATCCGGGTAGCGATACACCCAAACGCTTTCCACATTCAAAATAGGTCATCGGTCACATGCATTAAATTAACGATTCAAGAAAATTGTTTATGGTTACTTCTAAATTGCCACACGTTCTGCAACATTACATGTGTCACCCTGAGTTTTACCGAAAGCAATAGCATCAAGATTGAATAGTGACACCATTTGCTCATAATTTATTTTTTTATTGATAATGTTTTGCACAATCGACTATATTTTCGTGTATGACTAAAGTTTCCACCGCTAACGATGTATTTAATCTAAAAAGGTTACAATTCTACCTTTTTAGATTAAATTTTTTTTAATTTATGTATTTTGATTCAAATCAATGATTTTTTAATCACCTTGATTTAAATAAGTTTAAATTGAACAACTGAGAGATGTGATTAAGTCTCTTGTGGCGAAAGTACAAACAGTTGTTACAGATGGGACGACCGAGTTGTCTAGTTTGAAAGAAAAATCAAGCAGGAGGTCGAAAGTCGGATTAAAGAAGTTGGAGCCCACGTAGAGATCCAATATGGACACTACGATAAGGAAAGTCAACAAATTGCAAGGGACGATGATTTGAAACCTCAGTTATTCGATGTGTGAAACCCAGCACGAAGACTTCATGGTTCAAGAAGCAGAGCAGCAAGACAATGTTTGCAGAGGAAGTGGAGCAGAAAAGCGCTGAAAAGCGTCGACAGAATGTCTGTTCACCGAACCGATGTTGGTGGGTAGGTTTTATCAAACGGCTTTGTAGTAATCGAAGAGCACAAAGCGTTTGGGGGGGCCGGAAAATTGTGTCGATCGTTTTATGAGGCAGCTCTATTCCCGAGTAAGTTAACTTGAAAACTGGCGAGAGAAAATTATACCGGGATTACGGAGAACGACGGAAGGTTCAAGAAACAACCAAGACTAGAGGCTAAGGTTTAGTCCAATACCGAAATGGAAAATACCGCGTAAAGAGAGTGCACGGCCGGAGGAAAAAAGGACCAGTTGGTTTCCCAAGAAGAGGAGATCCGTAGGGGTAGCTGGGCAGAGAGAAAGAGAGAGAGAGAGAGAGAAAGAGAGAGAGAGAGAGAGTAGTGTTAAATAGAGTTTCAATTTAACAGTGAACAGTGCAAGTTAAGAAGTTAAATTGAAATAGTGAAGTTATTCAAGAAGTTAAAGGTGTCGGGCAAATAAAGTTTGTAACATTAAAACGCTGACAGTTTTATTTACAAAATCCTTTACGAATTCGCATCGAACGCTCGAAATTCGTAACATATTCTTAACTAGTGGCAACCAAAATTAATAAGTGATAGATAACCAACTCGATCTTCTAAATACCAAATGATTTGAAACACTTATTTTGCGCTTCTAGTTTCCAGTCCCAAGCTATTTTTTGAATATTAAACATTTTATCCTCGTAAGCACCCCTTACACGTCGACGACGATTTATTAGTGCTGCGTGAAAATGGTAGGCTAATTGTATGAAAACCGTAATTATTTGAACATGGAATGTATTCAACCTTAAGTTGCATGTAACACCGCACTATTCAATTTTGAACTCGACTAATTGATAACAACATAATCGTTATTAAACGCATTTCAAACGCAACGCAGGATATCACCTCAACGTTTAATTTTTTGATATTTACTCCCTTATATCTGAACAAACCAAGAACGTTTTCTACGGCCACTTAAAGCATCCTGTGCTGTAATGTTTTAACATCACTGTTATGATACTTCAACGAAGTTTATGTCTCGTTTCTCTGAAATAGATTAGGAGTAGCGTACCGTATTGAACAAAATAATGCATCGATATATACAACCGATAACACTTATCAATATCACAAAATTAAAATAATTCTTTCCATTTGAATTTGACATACTTCACTCGCTCAAATGGAACACGTCCATATAAAGGGTGTTCCACCGGTAGGTTTTTTTAAGCTGAAATTTTATTGACAAATTAAAAGTCAAAACACAACACGTTTTGGTTATCCAAACTTATTAAGAAAATGGTCGTTCTGTAAAAACACATTAACGAAAGTTACGTAACGATTTTGGTCAACATGGGGACGTCCCTAGAGGGCCTGAAATTCGCAAAATTATTTAACGTTTTGAAGAGGATCAGGTGCAGGTCGTAGAGCATATAAACACCATCGATCAGTTTGTACTCGTGAAACAGTAACAGCTGTAAGTGAAGATGCAGTAATAATGAATAGTGGGCGCTATCGTGGCATATTAACTTATGTGGCCAAAATTGGATGAAATTGATTTAGATGATCTTTGGTTTCAACAGTGCCATTTGTCATACAAATCGTGAAACACTCGACTTATTGGCAACCAAGTTCGATGTTCGCATTATTTCAAAATTTTCTTCTCGATTTAAAACCGTTAGATTATTTTGTTTAAGGTTTTTTGAAGAGTAAAGTGTATAGCAACAAACCACACACATTTTAAGATCTTAAAAAAAACATTCGAACTGCAATTGAGGTTACTGAACTGTTTTTATTGGAAAAAAACATCAACAATTTTGATGATCGGACGCAGGCCTGAAACAAGAGGTGTGGTGGTCACATAAACGATGTTTGTATTTCATACGTAAATGGCATGTGGTGGTCACGCAGTTCAACCCGTAGTTCGTGAATTTTCGCCCTGACGGTGTGAGACGGCGTATTGTCTTGGTGAAGCAGGATTATTTTTGCCTTCAGCTTGTCTAATAACGAAGCGTAGTATGCTATAGTGTAACGGTTTTCCCTTTTTGAAGATAATCAATTAAGATAACTCAATGTCAGTCCCAGAAAACAGTCCCCATCATTTTCCCAGCCCAAATCCCTCTTGGCAGTCCACTGTTTTGACTGTATTTTTGATTCTGGAGTGTAATGGTGTATCCAAGTTTCATCAGCAAAGCGTTGGAAAATTTTATTCGACCACGTTTCTGGTTAAAATGAACAAACGATGCGCCCAAAGCGCGCACAGCTTACTCATGCTTAAATTTTGATGCAAGATGTGCCCAACCGTCTTTTATTCAAAGCCTCTTCTATATCTCTAACTTTAATTCGACGGTTGCCCAGCACCATTTGATGAACTTGAGCGATGTTATCGTCAAGCTGGTACAGCCACGTTTAAAATCAGCTTTCCAAACTATCATGGTGGTAAATGATAATGCGGAGTCAAAATGATGATTTGCGTAGGCGTATTGCCTTCCAAAAAAAAATATTTAGTGACAGCTCGATACTCGATTTTTCCATTTTCTCAAAAACGCTCACATCGACTAACTCAAATGATTGTGAAACAACGACTGCGCGACCAAAATGGCTGATATTTCGATGAGTACATGTCAACGCATGGGCAAATACACTCCCCCACTTTTCTTGACGGGTGCTGTCATCTTCATGTTGAGGTCGGAAACTTTTTAGATAACCCTCGTACATTAAGTCTTTTTTTTAATATAAAAAAATTACAGATGGAACACCGTGTCACTGGTAATGGCGGATATCCGTGCTGATATAAGTACCAAACAATTATGTTCAAGTCGATATAATCGATGGATTGTACCGTATTCACTCTCGAAACGTACAAAGCACACATCAATGTCGAGTATTGCAATTCGATGAAATTGGTCAAGTACATTTGCAAATATACCAACAGAGGAAGCGATACGGCAAGTTTTCGAGTGCTGATGTGGGAGTGGGACGCTGCAATAAAGCAGTATGGCGCATTTTATCATTGGTAATCCTTGAACGATATCGCACAGTTGTTAATTTGGCAGTGAACCTTGAAAATGGATAGTGCTGCAGTTCATAACAGAAAATGCAAGTGCAAGAGCATTGTCACCACTGCCTTTTTATTAATGTGCGGGAATTACATGTTTGCAAAGACGCTACATTACTGTAAAGTGCCAACATACTACACATGGAATGCATCAGCGAAAAATGTCGACGTCGCAAACAAGGTAAAGCAATTGAAGAATATCCCTATTTATATAAGACCGACTCGTTAGGCCGTCTGTACATTGTGCACCCAAGCAATGTAGAATGCTTTTGATTGCGATTACAGTTAATCAACATATGTGAACGTTTTTAACGCTGATACATCGAATACTGCTCAGCCTCAGTAAATTCGCACGATATTTGTAGCCGTATTGACAACGTGCTTTTCATCCAATCCAAAAAATGTTAGCCAATTTTTTATCCAATCCAAAGAATATACCAAAAGAAGTTTGGTAGTGAATGAAAACAAACTTGAATCAAAATCTCGCCAGCTGTGTATAATGAGGCATTGATTTAGCAATCGCTAACAAATCACTGCAAATAACGTTTTCGATCGTGATTGCAACGAGAAACACAATTTGGAGAATTGGGTACATTTGGTCAAACGAATTTTTCGAAATTGTTTTCAGAATCATGCATAGCGTACTCGTATAACAGAAATATGCATGAAATTAAAAGACAAAACATGCAATATAAAAGAAAATTCTGGAACGGGTAAAATACTCAATCATGTCAACTCATTATACGGAATGAACTATGGTGCACAAAAAATCATTGGAAACATGTCGACTGAACGTTTCACTAAACAATTTTTGGATATTGGGAATGAGAAAATGCAACTGATGAATCTCCACAAAGTATCACATTGCCATCAAAATTCTGTAAACTCACAGCAACTACAGACGAACTAATTGACAAAGTTTTCTCAAATATCGCAGAGAATTACAAAAATCATCAGTGACTCAGTACATGTGCTATATTAGCAACAATACCAGGCGAAGGGACAACGCATAACTCATCGGTACTGTAATGAATCAGGACGAAGTTGTTCATTATCCAACTGGAAGTGTTGAAATCACTTGATTTGCCAGACATGCGGCCGCACGTTTTAATATTGAAAATTGGCGTGCCTATCATTATTCTTGGGAACATCTATCCACCACGACTTTGTAACAGTGTCTTTCAGTGAAAAATAAGATTAGATGAAGCAAGAGCTAGTAATTGATAAACGAAACCGTTGTCAATTTCGTTCTAACAAAAGAGATCTAAAGTATCGAAAAATTGATGTTAGAACATCCCAGCACCAGCGTAAAATGCCGCAGCATATATCGATAACTTAAATATATCTATAAGGCCACATGGAAATCAAACGAAGGCTTCCTCTAGTAAGAAAAGTTGATAACCACCCCTGTGCCGAATGATAATGTACGAGACGTGTCTGTTGGATGCAGGATTTGTTTTGAAATGTTAAAAAATTTATTAAACCTTCTACTCTACAACATCTAAACCTTGTATTAAAATTTTGGTCTATATCTTAAACGTTCTGCTGGAGGAAAATGCAGCTCTTATTTGGCCAATTTATAAAAATTCTATAGGAGATCTATAAAAATCACAGTAACAAAATTATCAATCAATATAGCGAGCGTAGTTTGGAAGGATGGTATTATCCAACTCTAACTAAAGACAAACGTAAGGAAATGTGCGAAATAAAATTAGGAGTTCAGAAGGTGTGTCAAAAGTATTTTATCAACTCAATATCCAGTAGCGCTGCATCTATAGCTCACACCTCTGTATACTCAGTTGCATCTCGATTCCCTGGGAAAAGTGTTCCTCACAAGGAGAATAGCAGCTCAACAAATTGGAGAACCGGCTCCTTCCTGGCTATCAACGTACATACTGTAAAAGGTTGTATATTCCTAATCACATAATATCCGACCTAAACTAAAAAGCACTAAAAGTTTTAATATATACGGGGTTACTTTTTGCTTCGCTCGATTAGTTACTCGTTTTAGTTACTAGGTGCAATAAAATAACTTGGTTTCATTCAAATAAAAATGTTCAAACAAATCTAAAGGTAGTGAAGCTTACCAAATGCACTTCTATATATGGTATACAGTTTATTTGTTTACGGCGTTAGAGAAAAATTTGAAATTAATGTGTTTACATTATTTTGGTACATTTGATTAGCTTCACATAATAGTCATGTTTCTATACATTTCAATGAAACACAAAAGATTTTGTGCTACACAATAAAGTTATAATACTAGAAAGTATAAAAAGCTTAAGACGATGTTAAATTTTAGAAACATGAATTGGATTCAGCTTTAGAAGAAAACTTTATTAACTGTTTTTGTAACGTGAATTTCGAGACGTAAGAGGCATATGAAGTGCGTATATAGCTGTACTTACTTTGAATTCACTTTTAAATTTATTATACTTCTTAACGATTTACTAATTATTGTATTATAAAAGCAATTTTTTCGGTTAAAATAACCGTACCACGTGCCTTGAAATATGTTTTTTTAAGGGAACGTGAAAGTTCAAATACGTAACTTAAATCGAAAATAGAATCTGCTATATTCTTAAAACTGCGTATTAGTCCACATCTTATAGGGATGGATGCTACTTGCATATCCACCCACTGCGGAGGCTGGCCCAAAAGATTCTGGGAGTACCACAAAGAATGCGGATTATTCAAATAATGTACCAATTACATCAAAAAACCAATTTGGAAAAGACACGTAGCGTCTCCCATTCAAGTATCGGATCATTCAGGTACACCTCAGGATGATAAAAAAGCGTTAGTTACCCAACTCTCTCCAAAGGAGTTAAAAATGATTTTTGTTTATCAAGTACACAGCCACAGTAATACTTTATTTATTATCTGTCAACCAATAAGAAGGATTTATACCTGGCAAGTGACAATGTTCTAACTTAGTTGAATTGCATCTAAAACTCATTGAAATTAAGTAGTTAGGCAAGTTAATTTCGTTCAAAAATATTTCCAATACTAAAAAATTGTCGTTTGAGTTCGCTTCTGCAAGTCAATAACAATTAGTCCCTGGGCCCAGCGTCGTTCGGCCAAAGTTGGTTGAATTGGATCCTGAATACAAAGCAACTAATATTATGATAAATTAGGGTATCGTCAAACAATTAAACACATTTTTTATTTTACTTTGGATCATCGTTGCCTAAGCTAGCTACGCCTCACTTGGTAAGCAAGGGTTTAGTTCTATTCAATTTAATTAACTCTCCATTTTTTCAATTTAAATAAGCATCGGATGACCCCTAAATGATTTTTTCCCCGAAATCAAGACCCTTCGCAATCGGTGTCTGGTACTCGAAAACACCCCTCAGCAGTTTTTATAAAAATCGTGCGGGGCGAAAAAAAATTTGCGAAAGGGACCCGGGCCCACCAAACACATCTAAGTCGTTTGAGGCCAAGATCAAAACAGTAATTTGATAGTGAATGCTACAAATTAATATTTTTTACTCATAATAATCAACATTTTCAAAAGGACACGTTTAAGGCGATCAAACAACATGTCACCGAAAAAAGGGTTTCTTTTAAATGCTCGGTCGAGCCCAAAAAAAAAAAAATAGACCCGGAACCTGAAAAAAATAAAAATTAAAGAAATTACCCAAACTGCGAAGAGAACTGATACAACTCCTCGGTTCGTGTTTGCTAACACTTGATAAAGAAGAAGATAATTACTTCAATATGAAGATAGAGGTTTACGCCCTAAGAAAATCAATGTTGATTCCACAGTGCAAAAGTTGCCATTTACTCGTATATGAACATACTCATAACTATTGCAATAGAGATCCATGATAAGTCAAGTGCGGAAAAAAATGTAAGAAACCCACAGAAAGCCCAGCAAAGTGTGTGAAGTGTGGCGAACCATATCCCGCAAGCTACAGAAGCTGTAGAGTTGCCAAAGAACATCGGAAGATGCGAAATGAGAAGGAATTAGTAAAAGACAAACGGATCTGACCGGTATATAGTCAAATGTTGCAAAAAAATTTAAACAGAATGAATGTATGTACAGGAGCAGAAATAAGACAAAGCTATTGGATCAATTATTCAACGACTCAAAAACCTGGAAAACAGCGTCAGGTTTTTCCTGCAATAAAGGCATAAATAATTCCATGTAAAAATTGCAAATGCTCTTGGACATCCAAAAAATTTATGTTTGTCTCATATCCGAAGCACACTTTGCAAAACAATCACACAATTCACCCAGACTGTCGAGTATATCACACAATACACCCAGCAAGAGTAGGAAGCACAATAATAGTTAAAAGAAACATTTACCATTACAAAGCGCAAAAATATGCAACGAAAGCGCGCAATACAATCAACCAGCATCAGCATCAAGATACTCGTAGATGAAGGTAAAGATACTCGTAGATGAGTTTATAAAGTTCCTAAAAGGTTGAGGAGAAAAGTTCATTGTTAAAGGAGTCCTCAACATTAGTTTCTACTAGAGGTAAAGCTGTTTGTAAACCTTGCTTCTCGGAACAGTGACAAAATATGGTTGTAATTGGCACTGTACCGAAAAACCAACTTTCTGATCATTCTTCCACAGATGTCAACAAAATACCCGATCTACTCGATTTCTTTATAACTAGGAAATTAAACTAAAAACTTACTTAATTTGGTAACTTACGTTATTATCGAAGAAGGTTTCGACTCGAGCTCTGGCCACTCGTCTATACTGCTCACTCTTAAATATATGACACTCTTGATGAGTATCAACAAAACAATAATATCGAAACCGAGCTCTGACAACTACATGTATGGTACAGATTGAGAAGCATTCAGTGAAGACCTAAGTGATAGAATAAAGATTCTCTTAAATTAAAAAATTCTCTTAAATTGGATGAAGAAGTTGAAAAATTTCATAATAGACATACAACAGTCAGCATGGAAATGGAAACATACAATACGCGAAAAAAGGAGGTAGAAAGGTAGAAAGTACCCAAAAGAAATTAGACACCTAGTTGCATGAAAAACGAAAAATCAGGAAGAATCGGCAGCATACGAGGATACTCACGGTTAAAAATATACTGAATAATTTGACCCAGCGAATAAAAAGTAAAATAAAGAAAATAACTAATGAAGCAAGGAACTTACGATCATTAACATAAGAAAAAGATGCCGACTAAAAACCAAAATAACTCAGATTCTATCGACCAAACGACACAGTGGTTAAAGCTTTGGCGTTTGGATCGAAGGCAACCGGGTTCTAATTATGATAGGGGCAGGAAGCAAAACAGATTTTTCATCATTCAACACAACTAAGATCCTCTGTCGAAGTGCAGAATTCATGGGCCAACCCATCTTCAATACCAGTACTTTAGGCTGGCGTGGAGCTATTATGTGAGCTTATATGCAGATAGTTTTACATAAATCGGACCTATAGCCGTATGTAATCGATTTGAC
This sequence comes from Nephrotoma guestfalica, assembly GCA_963691935.1. Classification (NCBI taxonomy): domain Eukaryota; kingdom Metazoa; phylum Arthropoda; class Insecta; order Diptera; family Tipulidae; genus Nephrotoma; species Nephrotoma guestfalica. The sequence goes on along the minus strand of OY829913.1, from coordinate 136,308,776 downwards.
AGGCAACTGCGTAAGGTAGGACGTGAAAAGCGAACCATGAGAGGATTTTGAGTAATTCGGCCGCAGAACAGATTACAAAGAATAAAAAATAAACAAAATTAAAAAGAATTCAGATTCTATCTAAAAGAAAAACCGCAGTGAAAGTTGGGCGGATAGCAATGAACAAAAGCAAAAGTCTCTGCTGATCAACTAGAGGGTATTTTTCAGCCTAATGACGAACAGAAGAGCGAACAAATACAAGAAATAGAATAAACTGAAGATTTAGAAATCATTCTGACCTCACTCCCCATAAAATCGGTAGTTATAAATTGACCACCCCTATTCAACGCAGCCTTCAGAATCAAATATGTACCAAAGTTATGGAAATTTGCGGAACTGATTATGACAGCTAAACCAGGAAAACCACCCAACAAAATACCGTCTCATAGACCAATACCACTATTACCTATTATGTCAAAATTATTTGAAATAGTCCTATTTAACCTTCCTATTTTCCTAAACTCGTTTATACACTAAGACCCGAAAGATATTATGTGTAGCATCCTAAACTATGTATTTGATGAAAAGTCACTAACAGTCAATCCTACTCGATTAAAAAAAAAACATTTTGTAAACAACTAAAATGCACTTCGGGTCACATAGGCAATCGGAAGTAAGACAATCGGAAGGTTAAATGAACGAAAGTGCTAAGTGAAAGTAAAGAACTCAACCCTATACACCAATATGGATTACGAAATAGACATTCCACAAAAGATCAAGTTCAAAGAACAACGGAAATCATAGAGAAAGCACTCGAAGAAAATAGGATCTGCTCGGCACTTTTCCTTGACGTGGCTCAGGCTTTTGACAAAGTCTGGCACGACGGTCTATTGCTGAAACTTGAGAAGTTTTACTCTTGAATCATACATTATAGACAGCAACTTCTGTATTAAACAGAAGCAAGCATACTCACAAGCTAAAGATATCAAAGCGGGAATACCACAAGGGAGTGTCTTAGGACCTGTTCTATATCTTCTATTCACAAGCGATATCCTACTAACTGATAATACAACAATGAGTACATTTGCGATGACACAATAGAAAATCCTAATAATAAACTTCAAAGTGCCAGAATTAACGTAGGGATCGGAATAAAATCCGTACGCGTACACTACACCAACAGAATAGTAAACCAAATGCCTGTGGTATACTAACTAATATCTATCATTACCAATTGCCAACTCAGTAAAATACCTAGGTAACAATCTATTTGCTACCCTGCGACGGAAGGTTCATTTCAACGTCCATATGAACGTATGTTATTCAGCTGTGGGGTTGTACTAAACCAAGGGTTATTGATAAAGCGTTCTCAATTGGGAACTTGCAGTGGAAACAGTCACCTACGAGGTAAGCAAAGCAGCACGGAAATAATAAGAAGGCACAAAAGAGTAAGCAGATCAAACATTAGATACAATTTAGGAGAAACATATGAGAACATCCTAAACATGAAACAAAGTAACAAATTAGGTTAGAAATGAAATGTTGTTAGTCAATACCATATAGGCTAGGTACATTGTAATGAATAAATAAAATTAACCAGTTAACCATCTTTCTGTATTATCAAATTTGCAGCATTGCACTTAAATCTCAAAAAATATAAGGATCGATTGCTCCATCGAAAGCAGCCGTCGAACGTAGGTTTCCTGAATTTAAACGTGGCCATACAAACATCGACCAATAATGCTGAAGAAAAAAGCGTACACAAACTCGTTTTGGAAGACAGTAAAATGAAGTTGCGTGGGATAGGTGAAAGAAATCATAAGGCAGTATATACACTACCTTGCAAAATCATTTGTCCATGAGAAAGATGTGTTCAAAGTGGATGGTGCACTTGCTCACATTGTACCAAAAACACCAACGCTGCGGAAGGAAAATCCATACCGAGGGTGAATATTACATGATGTTATTGGTGCGTTTGAAGGAGGAAACTGAGAAAAAATGTCCCCAAATGCAATCAAATAAAAAATGCTCTTTCACCAAGTCAAAGTTTCTCCAAAGAGATTTGCGTCAAATGCTGAAGTCATAGCCAAAACAAACGCCTATATTGAGGCCAAAGATAAATCATTCTACAAACACATGTTTTTAGTATTGTTTGCTTCGACTTGACGTGCTCTTTCCAGAGCATTTTCCATAACTTTTCTTAGAATTTCAGGTCCCAGCACCCTCAAATCTTCTCGTATATTAGCCTTAAGCTGTTGGATGGTTCTTGGCTTATTGGCATACACCTTACCCTTTAGGTAGCCCCAAAGAAAAAAATCGGGAGCCGTTAAATCGGACGAACGCGGTGGCCAGTTAAAATCAGAAAAATGCGATATTATTCGATCGCCAAAAATTTCGCGCAGGAGAGCCATAGTTGAACGAGCTGTTCTGGATTATTCTCTACCTCTGGCCTTAAAAAATTTTCAATCATTGCCCGGTATTGAATGCCATTCACATTAACCGCAACTTATTCGTCGTTTTCGAAAAATATGGTCCAATGATCCTTTCTGAAGTTATTCCACACCATACTGTGCATCTAAGTGGATGCATTTGATCTTCAACAATTATTCTTGGATTTTGGGTGATTCTGCAATTTTTTTATTCACGTGACCATTGAGGTGAAAATGGGCATCATCGCTCATGATGAGTTTGTGAATAAACTCGTTGTTTTCTAGGCACAATTCTTGAAAACGGCGACTATATTGAATGCGTATTTGTGTATAATTTGGTTTTAACTCGTGAACCAATTGAAGCTTATATGGGAAAAGTGTAACTTATGTAAAATTCTTTGCAAAGACCGCCTAGACATCACCAACTGCTGAGAACGTCACCTGCTGGAAGTTTTGGGGTTTTCCTCACGCGGAAGATCACAGACAGCCCCTTGTTGCTGAAAACGCTGAACCAATTGGAAAATTGCTGGAGTGCTAGGTGCATTTCGAACATGAAAGAAATTTCTATATGATAATCGAATGCTGACTTTCAAAATAAAATTGAACGCAAAGTTTTTCAAAGTTAGTTTTGAAAAAAATACGTACACGTAAAAAATCGATTCACTAATTAAATCATAATGTTACTTATGCGCCACCCTTTAATATAAGGTTGGGGAAAAAGAAAGCCATTATTTTTACGTTTATTTCGGATCTCTATTTAACATGGCTACAATCATTTGTTTTGGCTCAAATATGCGCCGGTTTTTCAGTAACTTGTTACCATTTAGAAGGCAGTTTCATTATACCGCTTTTCCAAAACGCCTTGTCCCTGTTAGTAAAAAAAACTGAGACAGCCAGTTTTCCCAAACCTCTCTTCAAGTCATTTTTTCACCACCAAGAGCATTTACTGTAGACAAAAAGAGAAGATAATCGCTTTGTGCCAGGTTTGGACTATACGAAGGATGCATAATAACCTCCCAACTAAACCTCCGGAGTTTCTGGCAGGTCATCATCAACGTGTGAGGCCCGGCATTGCCCTCTCCTACTGGCTAATTCTGGCAGCGTTTGGTCGATAGCTGCCTTCACTCGGTCCAATGCTGATAGTAGATGTCAGAATTGAGCGTTTGACTATGGGGCAGCAGCTCATAGTAGATGATTCCCTTCCAATCCCACCAACCACAAAGCAAAACCATCCTGGACGTTAATCTCGGTTTGGCCATCGTTTAGGCCGCTTCACCGGCCTTCGAGCATGATCGTTTCCGCTTGACATTTTCGTATATAACCCATTACTCGTCGCTAGTCACCATCCGCTTCAGAAATGCTTCGATTTCGTTCCGTTTGGCTACGGATTCGCAGATGAAAACACAGTTCATCAAGCTTTTTGCGTCAAGTCGTGCGACACCCAAACATCGATGTTATTTTTGAAGCCAGCCTTATGCAAATAGTTTAAAACTGTTTTGCGGCCGAGCTTAAGCTTCTGTGCGACGGCAGCTCGCATGCCGATTTACTTTGAAAATTTTCTGGATTTTAGTGACATTCTCGACGATAAGCCTTCCAGTGCGTGGTGCATCTTTGATATCGCAGTTACCAGAAGGTAATGCATGACGTGACAGTATTGGGACCATAGACACCATTCACTATTTCAGCCACCTGGCTTGCCTTTATCGAAGCAAAATTGTAAAATACAGGAAATCCTCCAAGAACACGATTAATTAGTTCCTTGTTCTTTGAAACTGTGTTGTTCGAGACTACAAAAAACGGGAGTGTGAAAATAAAAAACGTTACGTTTTAATTTATTTTTTTTCTTATGGTATACAAAAAACAAAATAAAAGAAAATCAACGAAAATCGTTTAGATTGAAACCGTGTAATTTGAGGGAAGGCATCCGTGTTCTTCGAAACTCGTGTTCTTCGAATACCGTATTCTTGGAGGGTTACCTATATAGCGAATTTTCTCTTTGCTTACCTTCATCATTGACATGCTATAACTCACAACTGAATCGATCAATCAAAACAATGACAAAATAATTTTTTAATACGGGACTTATTGAGTGATGTGGCGTATAGGTAGTATGAGTTTCGTTTCTATTCTTCGTGGTCCTAGTATCCTTCGGAAGTGCCCAAAAGAACTTATTCTTTGAAACACCGTATCGAATTTCACCGATAAGTAAAAATAAAATAAGTATCAATCAACCCCATGAAACTCGGCCAAAACATAGTTTAAGAATGGGTGCTGGGTCAAAAATATTAGTCCTATACTTGTTAGAATTTTCGGCGTCTACATTTCTCGTTTCTCGCATGTACAATATTTAATATTTGATTATGTCTTCGCGGATTTGAATATAGATTTTTGGAAATACATGAACATATTACTTGCATCATTTAAATATTAAATTTTTCCGACTCACTATGCATGTAATTTGCGAGTACAACCAAAACATGAATTATATAATGTTACTTCGACATGATATGCTCGTAAAAGTATCGTCGTTTAGTTTGTTCGATGTCTTACGTTAAAACACATACAGTAAGTACTAAAACAAGAGAGTAGTATGGATGGAATTGACAGCAAATTGGTTGACATTTTGGCTGTTGCGCGATACTGATTGATTTTCGTTTCGTACACGTATAGGCTAAATTATTATAGTACGAGTATATAGTGCACGCTAATTCGTGGTATTTTGTATACGAGTATGAAATATTGTGAATGTAAACTGAAAATTTGATTCATTCCATAAAAGCCCCAAAAACCGAATACGATACAAAATTATTTTATCAAGCATGATATTATTTCAAAACAACAAAAATTTTAATATGAATATCTGTCTAGTCTTTATTACAACCACATAACTAACTATAAATAGTTATATGTAGTTTGTAGTGTGGAGCAAATAATTAAAAAAATTTTGTTTTTGGCAAACAATTAATTTACGCGAAGGCATAACATCTTGTCAAAAATTACATGGGGATCATTTCCCTTATATTGCAGAGAGTGCTGCATAACAAGGTTAGAAAGTATTATTAACGGCAAATGGTTTTCCTCGGTTAATGAACTCTGAAAGGGGTCAAATTTAGTTCATACACAAACACTAATACAAAATTTACTTTGCAAAATGCATTTAAAAATGTATTGTTGATTATTTTTCTGCGTGTTTAAACAATCGCGAAATTAGTATATAACGACGACGGTCGGTGACGCGATACATGTGAATTTATATGCGACTGCATTTAGTATATTTTTTTATATATACATACATAATGCGGAATTCTTTCTTGGAAGAATTTGCACACACCGAAAAACAATAACAACAAAACATATAATCAAAGTGCTAATTCAAATGTGTTAAAATACTAAATGCGGTTATGTTTTAATGTGGTAATAAAAAAGGGAGATCTAAATTAGCATATGTATAAATAAAAATACATGTATATATGGTTTTTTTTCGATAAAAGGTGGTCGGTTTAATTATCTTCATAATTTATTTGACAAGATCGCTGACCATGTGACCCCAATCAGTATCTGTTATTTCATTTATTTGGCAATGCAAAACACTATTTTATTGATTTGCAATAACAAGTGGTTTATTGCGCCACAGAATTCTGAGAGGCCCTTCCTGTACAAATTGAAGTTGTTTGTCAAGAAGCCCATTAATAAACGCAATTGAATCAACGCCTATCCACAGTTGGAGATTAACTGAGATTAAATTAGCCGTGTTCTTTTCAGCACATTGATCGGAGTATCCAAATACAAATCAGAAGTTAATTTTTCTTTACAAAACTTAAATGCGACTTGCTACTTACTAGTGCAATCAGTTTTTAAGACTAAGCTGCATTTTTTAACTCAACTGTGAACCCAAAACAAAGAAAAGAAATTGAAAAAATTTATTTAACTCCACATATTTATACGGAGACACTATCGGGAGCTTGTTTCTGCTTGCTGGGAAATTTCAAAAAAGGAAATTTTTTCTTACTCGTATTTTAAAAATTGAAAACACAGCAAGCTGAATTGTGGTTTATAAAATCTTGTCAAATTAAATGTCAATTAACATATTTCAGATCATTAAACAGCCCGTTTAATGGAATTGGAATTAAATTGGAAGTTTTTGGGACTATCCCCAATCTATAGAAAATGTGTGGGTAGTGTAGTATACAATTCTTTCGTTGAAATTTTACATATGGAAAAATTCTCACATCTTTTATTAATAAAAACTCTTGTTGACAATTCAAAACGTTAGGTTGACAAGCAGAAAAGTCTAGTTGACAATTCGAAATTTTCACAATTAGATGTAGTTGCTAGATACCGTTGCGTATAAATTCTTATGCTGTGTGCCTCAGAAGACTTTTCAAACTAAACTATTCAATATACTAATAGTTCAAGCAATATCTCAACAGATGTCCCTAGCACAAAAGTTTTCATCTGTACCTCACATACAACTAAACTAATACATAATAATGTACATTGGGTATATAGAATTTAATTAATAATACAAATAAACTTACAACGAATAGAGTACGGCCGTTTTTCCATTTTTTCTTTGTTTAATCCTTTCTAACGTCAAAATAAACACCACTAAACATCACTTCAAGTTATACAATAAAATGAAAAGTCTGAAAAGTAACCTCAGGAGTTGATTTTTTAATTATCGCCTATGAGACAGTAGCGGAAGCTTCAAAATTTGAAAAGTTTAATTTGAAAAGTCTTCTGAGGCACACATTCCGGGGCGAGATCATGAAATCCGACCGAAAAATCAATTGTTGCAAAATATTTCAATGAACAAGCGGGAAAAACTTCGAAAAATGATCAAAGTTGACCTAGTTGACCAAAGTTGACCTAGTTTGGTTTGACCCATTTTATGATACCGCTCCAGCTCTCAATAGCCCGCTCCGGATAGAGATAAAAAACATAGTAATCGTTAAAGCTATAGGGAGCTCGTTTCTACTTGCTGGGAAATTTCAAAAAGGAATTTTTTTAAAACATAAACGCTGATCCGAATATAAAAAAGGAGAGCATCAAGACCGCTACAAATTATACATACAGATGTACATATGAGGTCCGATTAATCCTTCTACATGGGACAAATAAAAATATATTGTCACTTTCCTTGATGATTTTACACATTTTGTAATATCAGTAGGTTCTAGATATTGTCAAAGAATATATAGAATAATATGTTTGCGAGTTTTTAAAATTAAGTGTGATAGAAAACCTGAAAGAATGAATCGGAAGTTATTGAATTAAGCTAGATCATTAATTGCTGATTCGGATGTGCCTGAATCAATGACGAGAGAAACAGTATGAGCTGCCCATTTAGCCAAAGAAGTTGAACATCAATCATAGATACAACTCAAAAATGCTCAAATGCTCAAAATGATACCAATTTCTTTTGATGGGATTTTGGAATCATGTAAAGAGTGATCAAATAAGAATTACAATATTTTTAATTTGAAATAAAGATAAACCAGGAAAATAAAATTGCTTTCTCCCGAGCGTGAACTATCTTTACAGTTACATTTACCTTTAATTTTAATAAATTGTTTTTCATTTTTAAGTTGAATTTTATTCAGAATTTTACCATTTTCCGCTATGGTGATAAAAAATATATGTAGAGCATGGTTCATAGCATTTGTATGAAAGTTTTTTTTAGTGTTTACGCTTTTTTGGCCAGCATACATACAAAGTCCATACAAAATCCAGCGAATTGTTCTGCGAAAGCAAGCACCTGCATCAGTGATGGTTTAGGCCGCGATAACTGCCACAGGACGCTCACCACTCGTTTTCATTGAACAGGGCCTAAAGGTAAATCAACAAATCTTCCGAAAAGATTTTAAACGGTGCTTTGTTACCTTGCGCACGTAAACAATTCGGTAGAAACTATTGGACGTTTCAACAAGACTCGGCACCATTCCATAGAGCCCATGAAACCCAACGTTTTTTACAAAAAAAAGTTCCCAGCTTCATTGCGACACAACAATGGCCATATTCCCTGACTTAAACTCAATGTATTTTTCCATATGGTTCATTCTGGACCATATATACTGAAGTTTTGAAATAAAAAAATAAAAATTGATAAATTTACAGAATTTTTAATTGGTAACATTTCGAGTGTCGACTCCTGTATATTTAATTTTTTCAACAGTTGCGTACGTCTGTTCATTATTTTTTTCACGAATTTTTCCCTTACTGTGTGGGGCAGCACAGTTAACTACTTGTTATGAAACCACGTTGGGGTAAGTAAAGAGGTCTTACGTGGCCCCTCAATTAGTCTAATCTCATTTAAGCTTAAACTACGGAACTATGTTTCCTGAGACGTTGCAAATAGAATTTGTTTGGCTAGCTCTTTAAAACTGAAATGCTTATTTTTCTCAATCGGTCAGCATATATCGAATAGTTATAAACTCTCTATATTTGCCATCCGTTTTGAGGGTATATTTACATTCAAATTTAAACCTTTGTGATTGGCTGGCGTTTCACCAATCCCGTGGCTTAAACTGTCACTAAATTTAATGAACCTCTCTTAAAACTGTTCTTGTCAGGATACACGGGCTTAGATTCTAAAAAAATCTGCTCTGGCCAAAATTTCATGTTTCAGAAGTTAATTTTTTGGGCCCATCGAAAAGATCGTAAAATGCCTAATCTTTTCAGTAGTTCCTAACCAAACACAATATTTCTAGTATGCTTGGTACTTGATTTAATGACAATTCTTAGATTTAGCGTTAAGTTTAAAATTTCTCGGATAACGTGAATTTAAAAACTTAAAAAAATTCTGTAGACGAGATTTCTCGATCCCAATCCCTATAGGAAAGATAGTCGTGACATATTTTTTAGATTAACATAATAACACCCAAGACCGAATATTTAATTATTTTTGATATCGGAGAATCAGATCATATCTTTGTTGCGATGAATTTCTTTAAAAGAGGTGATTTTCGATTTCCGACACCGCTAGTTCAGTCCCTAGTTTAGGATTACTCTTCAAAATGAGTAAGCTTATGCTACCAAATAGGGCTTCGAAATATATATTTGATAGAGAAAACTGCAATTAATGCCCCAATTACTGTTAAGTTATGTTGACTGAATTATTTCAGTAATCGAATGTTTAGAATTTTTTAATTCTTACAGAATAACGTAAACGCTAATCAAAACCCGGAGCCATCAAGCACTCAAGAACTTAAGGTTTAAACTGTTTGTACTTTTTGGTTCTGTTTCGAGGCTGTTTTGAGTAAATTTAGGGAAATTTTAGTTCACTCTAAACCAGAAGTTTCCAAAATTATGAATTACTTATGTGTTATTCCTTAGCCATTATGGCCGGTTATGTATCATGCGTGCATGATGATCAATAAAACCAGAAGTGTAGCACTTTTCGTTTTATTGAACATCGTGCACGTATGATGCATACACCGGACATAATGACCAACATAGGTTACCAATAAAAATTTTGTTAAGGGACTAAGATAAACTTCTTGATAAGAAGTATTAAGATGATTTAATTATGATACGTACCGTTAAGATCTACATCAACAAAAGCGATTAAGATAACGATTGAAAAGACTTATTGAGTCTATCTTTACCTTGCAATAAAGCAGGAAAAACAAGTTATCCAAAACATAAAAGAATTGTAAGATCTTCTTAACATGAGACGAGTTGAAAAAATATTTAATTATTGCTTAATTTCTGTAGTGCAAGTATTCTAATTAAACTTGCACGATTTGGTTGCTGCAAATTCCTGTTTTAGGTTTGAGCACTACCAAACTAATATGAATTTGAGATGAAATTTTTTCTGTGCAGTCGGTAAACGCGCAAAAAGTACTTTTCTTTACCACAAAAATTCAAGACTTTAAATTTCTTCCCAATATCAACCTTGCTTGAAACTCATTAGTAAAGCGACAGTACGGGTAACAGGAAAAGTTCGAATATATAATTTCCCACAGTAGGCTCTCAACAGCGCGCTCCGAATAGAGTTAAACCAACACCATAAAAAAAAAATTGACATCATTTGCTAACGTTTGACATGGCCTTATAAACAAACTTTTAGGTTACTGCGTTTTCAACGATTTAAATAAATATCAATATGTGGAGCTAATTAGTTATTCTACCATTTTTGTACTAAGCAGTTGATTTACAAAGTTCAGTTTAGTGTTAAAAGTACTAATTGATAGCTAATTGCATATAAATGTTATTTTTCTATTCATCGCGAGCAAGAAGTGCACTGCCAAAAATACCCTGTGTTTTTTTAATAAACCGGGATAATTTTACTCTGAACACTGCGTTTCGTGAACTGTGCCTACACCGTGTATACCCGATTCTTCAAATTTTACTAAAATTAAAATCAGTATATGAAAAGTGTACAAAAAATATTACTCTATGCACAACGGAGCAGAGCATATGTTCTGTTATTTAGTTGTGCTATTGAATCACAGATGGATCTTTATAAATTTTCCATATAAATTGCAAAGGTTACTGAGTGAACGATTGAAAATTTATTCGACAAACCAAAACAACAAAAATTACAAAATTGTAAATAATGGGCTCGATTCTCGAGTAAAATTTTTATCATTTTATGTTATTTTCAGTAATAGAACCTTTCTATTCGTATTCTGTAGACTCAAAAATGTGATATTATTATATATTTTCTGCTACTTCCGTCAGAAATAAAAGCATCGAATTTAGTTAGTTTATAACATTTAATGTCGGAAAAAGGTTAAAAACTATGATAACTACAAATTCGTTGCATTTGAGTGCATAAAATCTATAAATTTTCTTAAAAAAATTTTAAAAGAAAAATTTTCGAGTTGCAAATATTAATGCTTCTAATTTTAAATTTTGGTGAGTATTTTTTTGTCTGAATGTATTTTAGTTCTTGTGCATTTAGTTCTTGTAAATGTACATATATACCGTGTACTTCTGAAGTGTAATGAACAAAATATTCGGATATGGGAATTTAAGATCTGTTTTAAAATAAACAAATAAAATTCGAAATATTTGGGAACAATTCCCATCAAATTTTTTTCCTGTCGTATTTATTTTTATTTGTCTGAATGTCGTTGTCTCAAGATGTCACACAAATTCTGTTAACCGTACACAAAAACTACTAGACTTATGTACACTCGCATAAAATTTTACGCAAATTGTACAAGAAAAATTTATTATAAAATATGAAATAAAACGACTTATTTTATTTTCCATTTAAACAATTTGTTTAACATAAAAGAATAACATAAAATTTGGAAATGTCAGAATCGGCCCCAATAGCATGTTCTTTTGAGATATAGGTTTTTTTAATTTAGCATTGCAAGAAATAATGCGCCTATTGAGTTTAAAAATTATAGAATTCAAAAAAGGCCACATTCGAAGCAAATGGTGGTTGCAAACGCCAATTCAGACACAGTTGGTTTCAGTTTTCTTTGAAAAAATTTAACACACAAGTCTAGAAGCGTTTCTAACAAAGGAGTCCAACGCTTTTCATTGTAATGTCTTGAATTAATTCGGATAGGCCTCTGTCTCCTTAAACGCAATAGTGTCTACGAACGAGCATCAGTATGTAAAAGAATAAGAGGAAACGGCGTTCAATGAAACTAATTTCGTGAGCTCGGCAAGTTTTAAGAATATCGAGGTGAGTTTACTAAGAGGTTGGAAGTTTGGTTTCGAACTAATGAAACATTGAATTCCTTAAATTAAATAATTCGGCTTCGGCAACTTCACCTCTATGTCAAAGTAATATATGGCTATCATCCAGAATAACCCAAAATTTCATATCTAAAAGTATCGATCTTCTAAAAATACAGTTAATATTTTACAAGTATAAAATTTTCGTTCCAGTTAACGAATTAAAGAAAAATCCAAAACGTCAATATTGAAATGGAAAGTAGTACATCAATCACTAATTGAAGCAGACAAACAAATTTTATTTTACCGTATTGTATGAATTCGAAAGTAACAAAGTCAATTTTTTGTCAATTTCTTTTATATATTCCTTTATTCATACAATTCACAAAATTTTCATAGAGCTTCGCTTCAACACATGATAAAGTCTACAGTACGAAAGGTCTTGAGTGCGAATAGTAGATCTCCCGTTAATTTTTTCATTTTATTTTATTTTTTCACAATTAATTTAAATACCGCAAATCAAAATAAAAAAATTTTCTTTAAAATTTTACTTCTACACGCTTCTATAAAGATTATACTAGCAATGATTTATTCAAACTCACGAAAAATTTTAATGTGTAAGTACAATTAAAGTAGAATTAACTTTCATTTGATTGCAAAAATAAACATAATACAAAATAATTTGCCCTTATGTATCAGGTCAGTCTTAAAACGCACTCATCTAGATTTATTTATCCGCCATGCAACTTTGCTCTTTTAAATTAGAATTACCAATGAAATTTAAGTGGTTTTAAGTATGCATCTGATAAAATAATGACTATTGGATTTCAAAAATGTGTGTTATGTTTGTGTAAAATTGATGTATCAGAGCTTTCAGAGTTTCCCCTCCCTCTCTCCTCTTCCCCCCCCCCTCCTGCCTTTAAAAACATTACTATATTAGGCATTACATCCGAATCAAACCATTTCTTTCAAAATACTCAGCCATGCAATCAAGCTTTTCAAATGACCTCATTTGGATCTAATATAATTTTTGAAGGAGGATTCCAGAAATCGTGACGATTGACAATGTTGTAACAAGGGGAAAAATTTGATTCATCAGAGCTTTCAGAATTAACAGAAATTAATTTAAAATCATCATGCAATTACCATACAGTATCTGAGCTCTTAGCACGGGTTACGTCAGCTGCATTTCAAAATATTCATATCAGTTAAATTAAAGGATCAAAACAACACATTTCAAATTAATGTTTCAAGTTTAATCGAATATCGATTTGGTCGTAAATTTCACAATATCTGATCTGCCGACCACGAGCTTTTTATTCTTCCAAATAACACCGATGTCCGATTGAATCAAATTGTTTCAATTAGCAAGTTAAATTCAAAAACTACAAACCTCAAGAACAATTTGACGAATTTGAGTATAACTTTGATCGGATCAACAATTTTACAAATAATGCCATGCATTAAAGATTATTTAGTTCACTATTTGCGGGTATAATGAAGCGCTATACACATTGGTAATATTGGACGCTGAGAAAGCTTCAAAATTTGATCGAGAATATTTTTAAACTCAAAAAATCTGGCGGGATCTAATGAAATGTAGGTTAAGTAGAATTTTGTAGCCCACTAACTAATGAACAATGCTCTTTATTATTCAAGAATAATACTGCGAATTTGTGTTCACCAAAAATACCAAACCATCATTTTACCGCGATAGCCATTGACAATTAAATCGAGCCAGTTAATTTGGGACAAACAGCACACATAAAATACCATGCTCGCACTAAGCGCTAAATATCAATATCCAATGTTATAATTGTTGCGGAGTTTGACGAAATAACGATAGCAACTGAACGCCAGGAAATATAAAATCGCAAATAAATGTTTACTGTCTGGAAGAAATTACACCATATTGTATCGCTGGTTATCCTTAATCATCATACGAAGACGTACAGATCAGTTCAACGCCGTAACTGTATTCATCTGGAAGTTTAAATGCATCCATCAATACTGACCTTGCTAGTAACGGAATGGACGGATCCAGTTCTAACATTTCGTATGTTGTTATTCCAAAGCTGAATATTCGGTTTTAATGGTGACTTGTGTTGGCCACATACTTCCAGCGCTGACGATAACTTAATCCATGTATATGCCTGTTCTTTGAATAGAATATTGAACGATTTACTGGCTGCTTTCAGATCCACCAACTGTTGGCCAATTTGATTTGGGAATGTCATGAAGTTCAAAAACGTTAGCCGTGTTATATGACCTGAAACCGCCAAACCGTGAGTAAATATTCTAATCCTAACGGTATATTAAAACATATCTGCGATTTGCATGCTTTGTGGTCATTGAACCCTCTATATTTTTAAGTTACTCTTCTAAATAATCATCTAGCAAAGACTGTACACTTCTATTGCAATTGGACTAATTCTATATTTTCCAGATGCATGAATATTAACACCTGGAGGAATACCCACAGGCTGACACATTTTGAGTCGGAAAACTCGTAACATGCCGGCCGATTTCAATCCATCGTTTTCAGTCTAGTTGAAAAGAACATATCCAAGTTCAGGGTATGGATTATAAGCCAGATTATAGTTATTATATTACCCAGCTCTACAAGCTGGAAATTCTACACCAAATGAGTCGCATCCAGCATTTAATTACGAAAAACATCGATACTAAACTATTTTCTCGTTGCGGAACGAACATCAATTTTTAAAAACAACAAAGCCAAGTTAGAATTAATTCTCATTTACAAAAATCCCATATCCAAGCCACCTTCATGCAAAATTGATTTTTGAATGAAGCACAATCCTTTGTATTTGCAAAATGTCTACTATTTCAATAAGTTTGTTTTATCATACTTTAGATTATCTTCGAAAGTTAAGCAATTCGATAAAATCTGAAAAATTCGCAGAAGATTATACTGAACTTAAAGAAATCCCTTTCTTTTCGATTCCAAAATTGCACATCCACTTGATTTTGATAAATCAATTAAAGGTAAACCAACATAATAAGTGGAAAATCGTATTTCTGTGGTCAGAAAACCAATCGATTTAGGAATCCCTATATTTGTAAAGCTGATATGCGGCTCTCCTTTTTAAGTTCCCGTACTTAAATAAAAACTAGTCGGATTGATTACTCTACATCAAATTCGGTTTAACTCGAACGTAATTAGGGATTGTAACCCACTTCCTTTCATATATATACGTTTCCGGTATGTCTGAACGCAGATATGACTTCTACAAAAATTGGATGTTAATCTTCGCCAAAATGTTTTCTAAATATTTCAGATTTTCTAGCAAATTTCACCAACATTTACACCAAACAAATTTCTTTCATATTACTCGTACGTGATAGTAGAATTTTTACGATTAACAGTGCAATCCATAATTTTTATTTGCCAAAATTTATGCACTGCATGTACGTCACGAATGTACAAATGAGCTTTTACATTTTCAGTTTTAATGATTTTATAAATCATTTTGACTTTTAAAGGTTTATTAAATTAACATTAAATGGTATTTTAACCGAGTATATGATAAACTTAATAATTTTAGACCATTAAAAATCAGGTTGAGCTATAAAATTCGCCTAAAAATATGCAATTATTATGAGAGTGCAGATATTTGAATTTAGGACGAGGAGTATAGCAGGAAAGATGAAACAAGTCCATTGTCACGTCATGCAACCATTGCTATGGTTAAAAGAATTTTAGGGCCAGCACAAAGAGAATGTAATAAAATGCAAGTAAAAAGGAAACCTTACTCCTCCAACTTACCAGCCTCTATGTATTGGGCGTGTGTGAATATGACCCTGCCCTTTCCCAATAGGTGTCGTTGCAAGTACTGCAGACGTGTACTATAAATAGGCAATACTGGTATTCTATAGTACTTGATGTCAGCTGTCAAACGCAGTATGCGACATTTCTTTGAAATGTAAACAACTAGTATTTGCGGGAGGTTTTATTACATTATTATTTTATTGGAAAGAAAAGTACAGCGAAACTTATCGTTTGCTTGAGGAAATTTCCAGTGAGCATGGTCCATTGAATATAACGTACAAAGAATGGTTTTGACGATTTAAAAATGATGGTTTTGGCATTGAAGAAAAAGAGCATGAAAAACCACCAAAAATTTGAAGATGCTGGATTGGAAACGTTATTGGCTGAATATTCTTATCAAACGCAATCAGAATTGGCTGTAGCATTAAATGAGGATCGATCAACTGTTGCAAAACGATTACAAACAATTGGAATGATTGAAAAGGTTAGCAACTGGGGTCCACGTAAATTAAAAGAAAGAGACCTCAAGGGACAACAAAGAAAAGGGTTATTGCATCGAATAGTTACTGCAGTTGAAAAATGGATTTATTATGAGAATCCCAAATGCAAAAAATCTTGGGTGAAGCCTGATGAAGCTGGTTCATCGCAACCAAAGCGAGATATTCATTGCAATAAGGTTATGCTCTGTATCTAGTAGGATCAGAAAGGTGTAGTATATTACGAATTGCTGGAATCAGGTGAAACTATCAACGGTGAGGTCTACCAACGACAATTAATACGTTTGAAGCGATCTATAGAGAGAAAACAACCAGAATGGGTGAATAGACAAAACAAGTCGTTGTAATTGCACACGAACCAATGGCATTTTTCAAAAATTAATTCATTTTGTGAGTGCATAACACTGCTTGCCTTCTTAGAAGTCGATCAAGCTCAACATTCGGACCACAACTGTTAGTCTAGGATGCAAGCAATAAAATAAAAATGTAACATCGATGGTTGTTTGAAATACTAAAACCTCATAAGGCTGGTTTTTCAGTGACACCTTCCAAGTAAATTCCGATATCTTACTCTCGCAGCTGGAGTGAATATTTCCATGATTTATTTATCAGGGCGATATTCAATATTCATAAGTGAGGCAGATTTTAGTGTAAAGACATATTAATTCATGATTACAAGAGACATAAAAATTTCATTATTTCATACTTCTTTGGTGAAAAATAACAATTTACGAACCCTGTATATAATCATGCTGGCAGAGTACATATTTAAGTAAATTAAGTTCGTTTAACGTAATGAAAGATCATGCGATCGTGAGACACGCTATAATTATATTGAAATAAGTTGTACATGACTCTAATCAACGTACTTTGTACTTGTGAAGGCGGCTTTTTGTATATGACTGTCAAATGATTCCCTATTTTGCGAAATATAAAAAATTGGTGAAATTATAAATTAAAAACAAATCCATAATTTATTATGTCGTACTTGCTTTTATAAAAGTGCTTGAATATTTAGATACGGTTACCGTACTCTTACGAATAAAATCGTCTCTTCTCCACGTAAGTGGATTCATTACAAATAAAAATTGGTAAAGATGGATGTTTCGCTCCCGCTTCACTTACTATACACAATGTACCGCATTCTTCAATTGCTGTATGCGAGAATAGTCATACCAAAAAGAATACGGCATCCGCTCATCAGCGGTGTGGGGTCAATATTTACTCTAGTATAAAGCTCAGCTTTAACAAGATCCGTTCTCATTATATTCTCGAATCGCGCATACCTAGTAAAATTTTGTTGATTGCAAGAACTGCGTCATAAGCCTTACCTTCGTCGATTTTCAAATCTAATATTTCAGATACCTTTAAAATCAAGTTAAATTGAAGATCGGTTTTAAGATTTAAACGAGACAAATGTTTAAACGGGCTTTTGCCAAAGTTATTATATTTCGAAATATATTCTAGTGCGGGAGTGTAAGACTCTGAGCAGCCTTTATGAATTTTCTTTGGTCATTCGGTGTTTGTTTTGGCCAAGAATTTTTTAGCTTGGCCCCATTAAAGTGGTCCCGTATTCTTGTTTCCAAATTTGACTCTAAAAAAATCATAATATTTTACTGCTTTGAAGTTATCCCATACTTTCATCCCACGATTTTTTAAAAAATACCAGCAGCACAAATGACCCACAAGTGGTCCAGACTTTTTACATTTAATATACATAATACATATTTCTGATCCCAAACTTTTTGTTTTTATTCAAAGTAAGTACTTGAAAATTGAATTTGTATATATGAAATCCTTTAGAAGAAACAAATTGTACTGTTAGAATCTGAAGAGGGTCGACAAATTTCACAACAATATTGTGTGCTTTTTGGTTGTCTTGAGCCACATGATAAATTCCGAAAATCTAGGGACTCACCACAATTCGAAAATATGCGACAAAGGAAACGTATCGGTTCCGTTGTTAAGTAGATACATTCTCCCGCCTTAGGGTTTAAAAGAGCCGCAAATTTGTTGAATTAGATAAATTCTGGATTCCTATGGCTATCTACTGTGCGAGTATGACGATCCCCTGATCATGCGAATTCCCGCCATGTACAATTGAGTGAGCGGTCTTCGATATTCTACGACTTTGAGGAACGAAAATTTGTCTGGAATGGGTACTTCTATTAAAAGGTCCACCGATTTGTCATTGCCAATAGTTTCTGTATCCTGTTGGCCAATTTATGACGAAACATATAGTTCCGCTGATCGTGGGAATTTTTGCTATTCGAATATACGTGACACGGGAAACGTATCAGTTCCGTTGAAAACTAGAAAAATTCTACAGCCTAGCCTTCTACAACAAATTTGTTGATTTAGATAAGTTCTGGACTCCTACATGCCTAACTACTGTGCGTACATTTGAGTGAGCGTTTTACAATATCCTACGAATTCGAGCAACGAAATTTAGTCTGGTATGGATACTGCCAGTAGTTGCCACTAGTTGCAGCATTATTCTGAGAAACTGGTTTTAAAGTTCCGTAAAGTACTCGTAACATCGTAAATAAAAATATTCGGACACTTGAATTTTTCGAAAATATTCGTTTCTAGAACAATTACAAAAAAGATTGCATATTAAACGCACTGCCATGTCAAATAGTACAAAACACGAAAAATGGCGTAACAGAAATAGTGTTTTTTTGTTTTTAAATCTAATGGCTGCAACAAAAATGTAATACATAACAAAATATTCAAAACAAGTGCACGGACTATACACTCTCATGTGACCTAAACTGGATAAGTAACATAAGTAACGTACGAGTAGTAACATCACGACAGTGATCTATAGGGTTTTTGCATTATGGAATAGATGTCGGTAGTGGCATTGATGTTAACTGAACATATCGGCATAATATTTAGTTTTACAGTTATTAAATTAGTCAAATTTAAACAAATTAAATTGAATGAATTTAATTTTGAACATGTTACTGGAATTATTTATGAGGAAAATATGAACTGTGATGAGAATGTAAGCACTACTTCTAGCATTGTTCAATAGATGGTGCACATAAATCTTATTATGATTACCTTATTAATTACCTATAATTTTTGCGTTGTATACGACTGCTAAGTGGACTAAAATGGGCCACAATTTAGGTGTTAGGTTAGGTCCACTAAATTTGTCCACGATGTAAATTACCTCAGTGTTACATTTCTAGTGAAAATTGCATCAATCAATTGTTTTTATATATCACGTTATCAATGCTTAATTATTAGTCAGTAGTCGCTTTTGAGTTTGGTACACTTTACTTTTGCCAACTTACATTTCCTTTGATTCATAGTTCGGAGCAATAATCCTAGTGTTCAGTCGGGCAAAAATGATTAAAATATCACGATATTTTTTTATAAGCTCTCGCCTTATAACGCAGATTTTAGCTGGACAGTTTGCTCAACTTACAATTGCTTGGTTGTAATTATTCGAAAATTTGTAAATTATTAAACTATTGTGAAAACCCCTTAAGAACTAATACATATTAAATTGTTATTATGACAGCGCCAGCAACGTTTTGACGTTCAGAATCAAGATTCTTCGATTTGATAGTTCACTAAGGTTTGACATAAAATTATACGAAGTGAAGTTAGACTCACAAGAAATATCATGATAATTTTTATCATTTTGGTCGGACTGAACACGCCGGTTTAATATAGGAGCAATCAAATGAGCAAGCGGTTTATGATATTTTGTACCGCGAGATCGTTCCCAAACAGCAAGAATCAATATTTCAGTCAGAACTGAAAATCGAACAAGCCGTTCAAAAAGCGAAATGTTGTTCACTGATGTACATGTTACACGAAATTAATCCGCCCGCCTCTTTTCAACCGACTAATTAGATGATTATAGATTTAAAGACACTTGAATGCATTTAATATTTTAAAACAATTAAAAAAAATTGAATGTGCCCTAAAAATTATTAAATTTCCCAACCAATTGTTTTGAAATAAAATTCAAATTCAGTAATAAATTATATGCACAGTCAAATACGAGTACGAGTTTTATGTGTATGAGTCTCACACTTTTACTTTTGAATTGAACTGGATTTTATTTCGAAAAAATTGGTTGGAAAATTATTTTACACTTTCATGGCTCTTTTAAACAATTCGGCACCGGGTGGTGATGGAGGAGGTGATAGATTTGAATCCCACCAGAGCTAGGACGTTAAAAATGAATTAATCTCATAGTAACTATGGTCAACTACGACCCCTTGATGGACTGCAGATTTAGCTATTCATCATTCGCGTCAGTGTGCACGCTGCTTTACACGAGCTTGCAATACTCAATAAATGAATGATTTCGAGTGATTGATTAAGAAGGTTTGGCTACAAACCGACAAATGTGTCTATGCCAGCCCTTCGAAGTAGCCATCCTAACCTAACCGAACCTAGGTAACCAAAATTTGGCAGAATTCGATGAATTTCACTTTGGAAGAGGCAGCACAATTAAGAATGTCGGCTGCAATTATGCCTTCATTTGTTTTACCTGACACATAAGGAGCCCTGATATGTCTTCATTTAGCTGTGCTCATGCAGCGTTGAACATTTATCAATATTTATTTCCAATTTTAGTAAAGCCGGCATGTGGGTAAAGCAACATAATCCGTCCCCTCCTTTTTAAATTAATATTTAGCTCGGCATTAAATCGGAAAAGTAAGCTGCTTCCTTTAAATATTCGTATTTTAATATCCAAGCAACTAATATTCAAATCTGAAATTGAAATCTGTGGTAACTGAACATTGATTAATTTGCACACCTAACCATATTTCCCAATCAATTATTTAATTAGTTTTGTAATTGATGAACAGGGCGATAAAGCATAGTGCACAAGTAAAAAATTTTAATCAACACCAAACAATTTATAAATCCGGTTTCCACGCAGAGTGGAGTTGGGATTAGCGTTCATGAAAACAGAGTAGAGTTGATTTTTCGTTAAGATATTTTGAACTCGACGAAACTAATGGGATTGAGTAGAGTTGAAATTCAAAATGGCGGCAATGAACAATTTTCACACATTCACATTCTTAATGTGAACGAAATTTATATTCTAAATTTTGAACTATAAATATGAATATTGAAAATAAAAAAGTATTTGAAAATAATTTTCAGAAGATATGAACATATATAAGGGACTATCACGTACCAATAAAATTAAATTTACTTAGCGGGTTTCATAATTTCAACTCAACCTACTCCATGGAAACGATCACCGCCATTTTGGAATTAACGAAAACCTAATTTCAACTCAACCTATCTCCAACCTGGTTCATGGAGAAATGGTATATTTTAAACGCAGTTGACTTCTACAAAAAATTGAAAAAATTCAATTTCAAGAATATTTTTCAGGATTTTTTTAGAAAAAAAATTGAAACAAATGAATAAGTTTCAAATTTGCTTATATTTTATGTGATTAAAATTTATATTTGTATGAGTTGCTTTTCTAAGTATTACGAAAAAATGACCACTACAAAACATCTACTACATAGAAGAAAACAAATCTAACAGTCGCATCTATGTTCATGCGATTTTTACTTTATTTTTTTTTATTTTAACGTACTACCGCAATGAGTAATCAATCAAAATGGATGAAAATATTATAGAGCAATAAAAAAAATTCTGGTTGTCAAAAAAGACGCTCATGTAGTTCGCTTGAAATTCTGATCACAGCTTCTCGGTTGACTTTGCAAAGCCTAAATAAGTGAAACCGAAATCGTGAAGCTTAGCTCAAGCCACTCGTACGATCATGGTTTATTTAATTTATTTATTTAAACCTGTGAAATAGAAACATAGCGGGAAGCTGTAAAATCAAAACATATCTCACATCAGTCAAAAAATATAGCTCAAGTGTGCAACGGGCCTTAGGATGCATTAAGGATTTGTTACAAGATTTTGAAAGAATTTAGGAAGCTTATCTAATTGACAGTTTTATTTTCACATAAATTAATAAAATGTGTGATGTTTTTATTATTTTCATAAATAGCAAACAATATTTCAAGTTTGCAAATTTTTTGGCTACCTCATTTTAGATTTCCTCCGCGAGTAACGCGTACTATTACAATCGTCAAAAGCATAAAATTATTGGAAGTCCATTTAGTCCTTTTAAATTAAAATATGTTGAAGATTGTGCTGACGAGCTTAAGGATTTAAGGGATCCTAATATGAATCGTAATGTAAGAAATTTTATTTATAATTACCCCAGAAAACGGAAACTGCCTCTTAGTTTGATTTTAGAGTTTTTGACGGATTGAGATGAAAATACGTAGATCAATGTGTGGCGTTTTCAAACCCTGAAAGGTTAGTTGGATATAAACCAACTATTGGCAGAATATTGTAGTGTGCGTCGGTTAGAAAAAATTAGTGAACAATTTTAACAGGCTGCGAAAAAAGAAAAGTTTTTAGTTTTTGTTTTATCGTAAAAAGGTAAACAATAAAAACTAGAAATTTTAAAAGAAATATAGAATTGAATTGAATTAAAATATACATAGTCAACAATTATATAAAATATGTAAATTAAACGGAGTTAAAAGAATTAAATTATAAAAATAAATAATATCAAAATAAAAATATCATAAAATAATAGTGGTTTGGGGTTGTAAATTATTTAAAAGCTTGGTGGAGCTCTAAATCACCAAAACGGCAGAATATAACCAAAATAACCAACAGCCGTTGATATCATCAACACATGGTCAAGTAGCAATAACGAAAACTACGGTTGCTCTCAATTACGGCCGCTCTCAATTACGGCCACTTTCAAATACGGCCCATTTTTTACGGAAAGAACGGAGCTCCGGCAACCGTACCAGTGATTTTACATTATCACCGTCAACATCAAACTCATACGGTCGTGATCTATATCAGGCCTGTTAAAACACAGACAGTTGCAATACACCCGATTGCTATAGGAGTTCATTGCATCATCAGAGATCGAAGTACCTTAAGTAACGTGTTTCTGCACCAGTGGATTATAGGAGTAAATAAACAAACTGTAAGTACCCAATTAATTATTTAAGGTGGTAGTTCTAATAATTTTTTATCGTAAATAAGTGTTTTATTTTTAAATTTATTTATTGTGCAAGGTGTGTGGATCGTTCCCACCAATTACTCTATCATCGACGAATGAAGCAGACTTGACATCAGCATGAAGCAGCTGCACAACAAAGGAGTCCAATGTTACGCTGACGGCCACACAGCTGGCTGGACTCATCAATGATGCTGTTGCCAAGGCCATCTCACGGATAAACGTAAATTCAAATGAAATACCAAAGACATCGTGAGCAACTATTAATTTGTCTGCCAGTACTGGATTGATTGCTCGAGTAGCTTTCAAACCTGCACAGCCACTTCGCTCACAAAATTATAATGTGTGGTTTGAGATACTCGAGCGGTAATTCGCATTGGCAGAAATTACTATCGAAGCAACTAAATATGCTTATGCGGTGACCTTTGCGTATATAATCACTAAATCACTAGCCCGAAGGGTAATACACCTTATATTACACACAAAGTTGAGGTGATCTGGGTCCTTGGCGAATCAGAAAAGACAAAACTTAATAATCTGATGCATGGCTTGACACTTGGGGAGAGGAAGCCGTCCCAACTGTTGAGCGTTATGAAGTTGAATGCTGAAGGCAATATAACCGAAGCAACACTTCATCAATTAAGAATAAAGAAGTTGCTCCAATTAGTTCAAATGGTGCTTATACACCATTTTAAAACGACGTCTCCCTGTCACTCTAGACTATGGGACTATGACCCAAGCACAAATAAATGCTATCGAGGCTTCAGCATCCTGCTCTACTAACCCAAACTCAACTATTTCACTAGAAAGTATATAACTTTCGGAATTTAAAAAAATATTGTTATGGGAGATGATTTCGAATCTTTAGTCAAAATTCTAGATCACGATCCAATTCAAATTCATGGTCGTAACAATTCTTCAAATTCTAAAATTAACTATTCACAGAAAAACTCCAAATTCTCGAAATTCCTTCATTCCATTTTATGGTGAACGTTCGGCTGAGAATAATTTCATTTGCTTTTATCATCATCATTTCGCGGCACAAAGGCATTGAAATGTAAACCAAACTGCAAATTCGTATCAAATAACTCCGATAACAATGTTTAAAAAAAATAAATAGTCATTCACAATTGGCGGTGTGCAATGACGTAACTAAAACTAGCCGCCTTTTGATCTACGAAATTTTTCTTCAGGCTCATTTTTTAATAGATACAGGTGCAGAGGTCTCAGTCTTGCCAGCTCGTTTTGTTCGGAATCCCAGGGTCGACCCATCATTCAGGTTGTCCGCAGTGAACGGTTCTTCGGTGATTGCGTATGGGACTAAATTTTTAAACCTTGGGATCGGACTGCGCAGTGAATTCTCCTGGGAGTTCATAATTTCTGACGTGGCGATGCCTATCATAGGCGTGGATTTTTTGAGGAAAACTGGGTTGCTTGTAGATATACAGAGACAGAGGCTCATAGACCCGTTAACCTCTTTGGATTCAAATGGTACTCCTCCCTCCTACGATGATACTATTGTATCTAGGATCGACAACTAAGCAATGGATCCAGGAGTTTTCAACGTGATTTCAAAATTTTTAACAGTCATTTACGGCAACATTAACATTGACGATACAAGACATAACGTGACTCACAGATTGAAACGAACGGACCACCGATTGTACGCAAACCACGACGACTAGCACCGGACAAATTCATCAACGCGAAGACAGAATTCGAAAACATGATGAAACTCGAGATTTGCCGACCTAGTAGCAGTCCTTGGTCTAGCTCGCTACACTTAGTACCCAAAAAGAATGAAGAGTGGAGACCGTGTGGAGACTTTCGAGCACTAAATAAAGTCACAGTTTCCACAATTCCAAAAGCAGCAATTTCGACACCTTTTGGACTATTTGAATTTTTTAGAATGACTTTCGGTCTTAGGAATGCAGCACAGTCGTTCCAACGTCTTATGGATTCAGCGCTACGCGAACTTGGCTTCTGTTTTGTATATTTGGACGACGTGCTCATTGCCTCTTGAAATTGTGACGAACATCTCGAACTTCTCGGACAAGGTATATTACCGTTGCATGAACGGGTTCAAGTCATCAAAAATTTCGAACGACCACAGACTGTTAAACAACTGAAACGCTCTTTAGGCATGATAAACTTTCATCGACGTTTCATTCCGGGTGCCGCTGCTGACCAAGAATTGTTGAACGACTACCTAAAAGGTTACACGAAGAACAGTCGAGTTCCAATACAATGGTCTATCGAAGAGTTCGATAACTCAACATCCATCATCATCAGCACCTCTGGCCATCATGGTTGACGCTTCCGATACAGCGATCGGAGCAGTTGTTCAACAGTTTACGTCTCAATGATACGCAAAAAAGATCCAGTGCTTATGATCGTGAAATTCTCGCGGCTTATTTGGGGATAAACCATTTTCGACTTCTTCTTTAGGGTCGTTTATTCACGCTCTACACCGATCAAAAGCCACTGGTCTTGAAAGCGTAGATCAGAAATCGGAAAAAGCATCTCGTCGTCAATTTTGACATTTAGATTTCATTGGTCAATTCACGACCGATATTCAGCACATCTCTGAACTGGATAACGTTGTCGCAGATATTCTTTCACGTATTAATCAAATTTCTATTCCTGAAAGTATTGATTATGCTATCATCGCAGATGCTCAGACCAATGACGAAGAACTTCAAGAAATTTTAAGGAATAACTCTGTTCTCAAATTCGAGAAATTTCCCGTTTCTTTCAATTCAAAAAATCAATTTATTGCGATATTTCTAACTTTACACCTAGGCCATTCATTCCCCTAAATTTCCGAAAACAAGTTTCCGATGTTTTTCGTAATCTTTCTCACCCTGGCGTCATAGCTTCCATTAAACTTTTGGCTCAGAACTTCTCAACATTTTTCGATTATTCACCTCGCTATCATTGGCCCTTTACCAGTTTCTGATAATCAGCGGTATTGCGTTACATTGATTGATAGATACTTGGGCCCGAGGCGATTCCAGTTCCGGATATAACTGCTGCAACCGTCGCTTTCGCTGTTTACTCTCATTGGATAGCTCGCTTTGGTGTTCTATAATTCATTGTCACGGACCACCAAGGCATGCAATTCGAATGATACTTGGTTTTGAACGCAGGAGAACAACTAGTTACAATCCAAAATGTAATGGCATGATCGAGAGATGGCATCGAGTCGTCAAATCTGCCATTATGTGCTACGACCGATCTGATTGGGCTAGTATTCTTCCTGCAATCTTACTTGGACTACGAATGACTTGCAGTGACGAACTAAAAGCTACTCCAGCTGAACTGGTTTACGGATGTACAACTCGAGTTCCTGGATCATTTTTTTAGATACTACGAACGATTGTACAATCAGACTATATTACGAACTTAAGACGACACTTTGATGAAATTCGACCTATACCGGCTTCTCGACATACTACGGACAAAATTTTCAGTTCAAAATTATTCGGTTCAAAATTTCAGTAAAGATCTCCTGACTTGCTCTCGAACCGGAATTCCGAAAGTTTGCAAAAACGCTCGTTTTGATCTTTCGCCAAATCCTACAACAACT
Organism: Nephrotoma guestfalica; assembly: GCA_963691935.1. Taxonomy (NCBI): domain Eukaryota; kingdom Metazoa; phylum Arthropoda; class Insecta; order Diptera; family Tipulidae; genus Nephrotoma; species Nephrotoma guestfalica. The sequence continues at coordinate 136,281,799 of OY829913.1, read as the reverse complement.
ACAAGGTCGGGTCGTGCATGCAAATATATAAATATCATAAAATAATAGTGGTTTCTGGGTTGTAAATTATTTAAAAGCTTGGTGGAGCTCTAAATCACCAAAAAAGTATGCTGAAAAATGATTCTAATATTTTTTTAGCCGCAATCGTGGAAACTTATTGAAACCTAACTAGCAAATTTTGGATAGACGGAAATTTCTTAAATGATTTTGCTGAATATTCGACTTTAACACAGTGATTAATTATTTCTCAACTAATCAATATGACATTAGAATAGTTAATTTATTGGAATCGTAACGGGATTGTGCATTTATATGTAAATTATTTTTAAATTAATTATAGAACAATTTTTGGAATATTGCAAACTTGGTGGAAAGTTCGTGGACCGAGGCAATGGAATTTCAAAAGGTTTGTTGAATGATATTAAGGAAACAGCGTATAAGACAAACACATTTGACTTCTATGAACCACAAAGCTCTTTACAAATGAGACTTTAATGCTTAATATACGAAGTATGGTTTACAAAACTTCTTAAAGTAGATAAGTTCTACAGTTCGGGAATTTGACCAAACCGATTGGGGTGGGATTAGTTTTTGTCTGAATGTGTAAACCTTATTTGGGAATTTGGCTACTTGAGATGAATAATTTTTTATTCCTTACTACAATTTGGTATATTCTATAGAAAAACTGGATTAGAAATATCGACCAATAAGATTGACTTATGCTTAGCTAAATATACGATAAAATTTAGCATATTTCCAATCTTAGAATGTTTTTTAACTAGAAATTGTTAAATGCCTAATCAATTACATTTTGAATATCAGACTTTGGGAACTGTGGGAGGCCGAGAAGAATCCTCCCAGAAGATTTTGTTCCAACTTATTTAATAGACTAACGGTAGGAACAGAAACAAAACAGCTGCGAACCAGCCATGGTGAAATATATAGAAACTAATTTATGATAGCCACCGAGCTCTTGGGCTAAGGGAAGGGGCGCGGTTTGGAAAGAAAGATGGTAAAAGTCAAGTGTCAAGTGTGTCATCTCAACTTAGATCAACATATATAGAATATAGTTACATCACTGCGCCACCCGCGCTTGAACAGGTTTATTTTAAATGTCAATCTTATAAAATTGACAATACTTAAGAATTAGGAGAATCCTTTCGAAAATAAAACAATTATCTCAACCAATTTAATAAAATTTTATTAAATTTCAATGTTCATTATACCAATGAGAAAGATTATATGATTTTATTAAGCCGATGAAGCAGAATACGATCAAGTTCACTGCCAAGAGTGGTGTTTACGAAATAATTCTTGACTAACTCATTTGTTTAAGGAGGTTTTAACCGAAACCTATGTACGTCAAAAGCCTTAAATAAAACGACATATTTTTATTCTACAAATTTCCCTAATTTGGAGATTTTTCTAGACACTTGTTCGTTTCTTTGAGGAAGTTAACAAACTTTTAATTTCTTCACTTTTGGCCAATGAAGGTAGCCATATTTTCTATTGTGCCATTTTCTAGTACATTTAATTTAAAACAAATTATAATCTAAAGTTTAAACTAAAAGTTAAAAACTTTAAAGTCAAAATTTTGTACACAAACATCTAGTGAAGTATGATTTAATTTTACTTTTTATAGAAGATGCTGTATTAAAATTATTAACACGGCTGGTAACTTTAGTTATTTACTGAATATACTGTGGAAAGTTATAAGACAAAACTAACGCACATTTTTAAATTCAAGTGCCGTCGGTATTATTGCACATGACGTGAATGTCTTTAGTATCCATATTATACTTATCAATTTTGGTTGTCTTTTTTGTATTGTATGCAATGTTTGCATGTTCCGGGGTGTATGTAAATAAAAATTAATTACATAGGGAACATGTTGCAAAGTAAATTACATTACATAATAACATATTTAAAACATAAAAGTAACGGAAGGAAAATTAAATAACGAAATGGGATTTATGTTACGTATGTTATAATTTAGTGATCATGTGTAGTGTGTGAAAAAGGTTCTGTACGTAAATTCTAATTCTCGACTAAATTAGTATCATTCCATTTTCATTCCTGTTTTTTTTTTTTGTTAGTGGTGCTGCACACAGCAGCATCATCGTTTTTCTTCTCATCTTGATTTTCTTAAACTGTTCGTATTTTTTTCCTTCACATCCTAACATCAGACAACAGTAACAACAACTCTATATCATATATAGTAGTGCATATAACAAAGAAATAACTTGAACTTTTTTTTTTGAACAGCACAGACATTTTTCTCTTTCCATCTCTTATCGATTCCAAACCAAACCAAATTGCAATATTATTTTTTATTTTAATTTAATTTAATTTTTTATTTTACTTTTCATCTTTACTTGTATATTCTTCTGGTGAAGAGGATGCAGTGCATTGCATTGTTGGATATAAGTGTAGATGACCTTAGTGACCTCCCTATTTTTTCATTTCTTGTATATTTTTCGCGAAAAGCAAGCAATATCGCATCTTATTCCTTTTTGTAATTTTTTTTTGTTGTAGTACGAATATTCGTACGCAAGGATGAAATGTGAAACAAAGAGTTAGGAATTAAAAATTCGCAGGGAATATTTTTATCGAGGCTTAAGGGATTATTATGATCCAATAAAAAAATCACACAAAATAAATTTCTAGACGACAAAAACTATAAAAATTTATTAGGTACTTACACACGGTATGATTAGAACTCAGATTTTCAGTTACGAAATAAAAGTTTGGTTTATTGTTTTAAAGTTACATAATTTTCCTCCAGATGTCACACAAATTTTCATATTCACTTTGTATGTATTACAAAAAAAACTGTTTTGCACTATTTTAAATAAAAATTTAATTTTATAATTATTTTCACTTTTAATTTATTTAATCAACACTTTTGGTTTATTAATTTTGTACGTAGATAGTTTTTAATGGATAATTTTTTTTTTTTTGTATAAAATTGCAACACATTTACAAAAAGGTAGCAAATAAAAATGCAATTTGCATTTAATTATTTTATGTATGTAATAATTCTTTTTATGTATTGTATATTGGAGTGCCTCCCCACCCCGATAATATTTATAGTTTACCATAGTAAAATACAATTTTCATATAGAATTTCGACTTTATTCGTGTAGAAGAATTATAAACTATTCGTCTAATATGAAAATAATGAGATAGATATGTGATAGTTAGTTGTAAGAGTGCAGTTTTTACATAACTAAGTATATATAGTCATAACCCTACTACACCAATAAGCTTGGAATCTACCTTCAAGGGTTAAAGTCTCTAGCAAGAAATCATAGGTTTCTCCTATGAAATAATATACTCGTATATATAATATATATCTTTCCAATATGTACATAAGCACACTATTGCAAGTTGCGGCTGTGCAATAACTATTATTTTTTTAGTAGTTAAAATAATAGTTGAACACTAATTTATTTCGATTTTTGTTATGTGAATATGAATATACTCTAAAAAATTATAATAATTAATAAGTTATTTATGTAATGTACAAGCATAATACATATATTCGACGCCATATTTACTTTGTTCGTTTTATTTTAAAAAGTTGGCGCGGCCATTTTATTTTAAATTTGAATTTCTTTTTCTTTCGTATACGGCCATCTTTAACCAATATAGTTGGAAACATTATAAAAAATGATTATGCAATATGCACAATTGCGTTTATACATTGCACAAGTACCGTAAAAGCAATACATATATAAAAAAAATTCGATTGGTTACAGACGGTTAAGACTATATATAGGAGTTAAGTTGGCAACGTTCGTACACATTAACAGTGAGATCTATTCTATTTTGGGAATCCTGATTCTATTCTAAAAAAAACTATTTTCTAAATGCCACACCCTTATAGTTGCAGCAAAAATAAATTTAATTAAATGCATTTATAATTAGCCAATTTTTCTACACTTCATATAAAATCATAATATTTTAAATTATGCGAACCAAAAGCCGTTTTGGTTCACATTTCGGAAATCGAATTTATTTAATTTTAATTCCAAATTCTCACTCAAGGATTTTATTGTCTGCAAGGCGAATCCTGGGACGTCAAAAAAGTTATTATGTTGGTCATGGTTTCGTTCGTGTGTGCACAGACAAAGAAAATTTGTTGGGAAAATACCTTAAACCGTGCTTGTTTTTGGTACATATGAATAAGCTCCTCGGTGCAAATGTATGTGTATGGGAAGTATAAGGAAAATTTGAAAAAATTTCCAATTCTCACATACAACCTTGAGAGACAATAATAATAATAGTAGTGTGGAAAAACTTTACTGTATTTCTATCTCAGTTAGGCACAATTGGTTTCAAATTATGACAGACCGAATAATAAAATCGAGACATACAAAAACAAAAAATTATTAAATAGGGGAGACAGAGAAAAAATATAGTCTCCCCTGGATCGATTTACATTACATTTTTTTTTACATTAAATGTGGAAACTGCATTTTTATAAATTAAATTAATTAATTTCAATATTTAATATAAAATTACATAAAACATATATGTATTAAACACTATACAAAAAAATATACATTTTAAACACTTTTCATTAAAAAAATTTCCTTTATTGTCATCTCCCAAGAAATACTTGTCAAAAAATTTTCACAAAAGTTCTTTTATCCTTTTCCATCTCTCAACAAAATAAAAGTCTAATAATATTTATAAAAAAATAAAACAATTTCAATTGAATTTATAAAATAAAATAAAAACGAACGGACAAAAATAAATCAGACAGACAACAATTTTTTTTTATTTTTTCGTTATTCAGATCTTTTCTTATTTTCTTGTGCTGCTGCTGCACAACTCACTGTATACTTATGCATTTAAAAACTGCACTTCTCATTTTATTTTATTTTTTACAAAAAAAAAATTTAATCAAATAGTCACTCAAAAAAAAATGTTTTTTTTTGTCTTATAAATTTTTTACAACCTTATATATTTTCAACGCAACGGCTCAGAGAAAACTAAAAAAAAAAGAAAAGAAAATATAATTGCAAAAAAATTAAATTTACTGATTTTTTATTTTATTTTATATTTTTTCCCTGTGTGTGCAGTTTCATTGAATTGATGAATTGAATAACAGAAAAAAAATCATAAATTGAGAATGAATGCACCCAGAATTGCACTAACACACTGGTATGAGCTCGTCGTCACTATTATAAAACAGAATAAAATATAGTTGTGCACATATGAAAAAGCTACATTGAAAATTTTTCTTTATTCATGCTGCATATACACAGTAATGAATTCAGTGAGAGGAAAGCTCGAAAATTGAGAAAAGAAAATATATTGTCAAATTTTCAATGTGTTTTATTTTATGTTATTTATTTCATCGGAGAAACAAACCATTTATCTTTTATATGATGCGGGTGACATCTACGAAAACTTTTATGCAACTCTACGAAGTTAATCAAAAGCTCAAATATTAGTGGTACCAAATAATAAATTAATTATACATAATAACATATTTTAGAGTAGTTTTAACGATATAATATTTATAAATTACGCATCTTCAATATGTATTAACCTTTCTTAACGAAAAGTGGAACGTGCCGACGAAAATTTTCTTAAAAGATGGCACTCGGAACAGTTAAGTTAATAGTCAGTTTTTTTTTATATTCTCTGTTTATGGATTTAAACTCGTCATTTCTTATTGATAATAAAAATTAATTAATTATTGTTAAAAGATAATAAGTTTCATAAATAAATAAGCGTAATTCACAAGGGGTTCTTAACAGGAGGAGCAAGATGCAATTTTGGCAAAAGTAATTGCGGATAAATTCCGACGACAGCAGGAACTTGAACACTTAATAAGTATGCAAGAAGCAGACGAATTGGCACGACAACTACAATGCCAAGTGTTGAGAGAGAAAAAACCAAAACAACCACATCATCATCACCATCATCGCTCTGATATTCAGTCAGTGATATCAAATGAAGTTCCAATTCCTCCTCGACAACTAAAGCCTCAATCACTTATGCAACACCATACTAATATATTACAACACTCTCCACCAGATGGCTTTATGCACATACAACAGATATCCGTTTCACCTCCACCACTTCCTCCACCATCGCACAATCACAACTTGAATTACGTAAGTTTAGACCTCAGCGCTCAACGAGACCACCAACCTCCATTTGTTCAGCAAACCGCTTATACTCAAATAGCATACTCACAAAACAATAATTCGGCCCATTCATCGGCCTACAATACACCAGAAAAAAAATCAAATCCCAACAAAATAAACCTTCACTCTCACACACCTGAAAAGAATCTCGCATCACCTACATCATCGATGGGTGGTAATTCTGGTGCAATTGGCGGTGGTCCCGGCACTAGTGGCCTTTTAAATTATAATAATAGAAAATGCGAACCAAACGATAATTACGATGAATTGAATTATAATTCTGCTTTTGAAAAATTGTCCCCGGAAAAATTTGATTATTTAATGGGAAATTCGGGACCGACAGGAAAACGCACGGCTGCAGACATACAACCCTTAAATGATTTTCAACATGTTAATGATATAGGTCTGCCAGTATCATCTGACTCGTCATATCACTCACCCTTGCATAGCCGTGACAGTAGCTTTAATGACCCAGATCGAATAAAAGCCTTGATAGATTTAGGTTTGCCGCCGGATGAAATCCAAGAAATTGATCGCCGATTGACACAAGAAATCCGCGACGAGGAATTGGCCCGAAAACTGCAGGAGCAGGAATCGTCCGAATTAAATCAAGAAGAAAAAGATAGGCTGTTGGCTATGGAGGCTTAAGATAAGGAATTGGCTAGAATGCTACAAGAACGGGTAAGAATTTTGGTCTATTATTCTAGACTTTGTAATTTTAATTATTATGTTTTAGGAGAACATCAAAGCAAAACGTGCTAAAGAGAAAGCAAAGCTTAAAAAAATACAGCAGCAACTGCAACTACAACAACATCAAGTCGATCAATTGCATATGCAACAACATCTCGATCCGCCGTACGTACCTGGAGATAAATTTATTCCTACGCAAGGTCATCCACAAATATATCCCAACGCGTTATCCGGTCTTGACGGTGATTCGTATTCAACTCCCATAGATTTACTCCCATCCGGCGAAGGACCACAATTTATGCGGAATAAACCACAACACGAGCACTATTTCCAATCAGAGGAAAACTACTCGAATCCAGTCGATATGATTCGTAAAGACGACACACATCACAAAATGCTTCAAAAACGTGAAGATGAAATTTACATTTTGCCCGTTACAGCTACAGCTAATCCAAATCTAGATCACCACACCACACCTACACGTCCTAATCAATTGGATTTGCGGGGTCCTCTAAATCGGCCTGCTCAACCACGAGCTCATATTCCAAGCGATGGTTGTGATAATATAGCCGCGATGATAGATCCTACTTATCAAACCAGTGGTGGCTCAACAAATGGCACGCCCGGGCATCAAGTAACTGGTTTGTCATCTCAAGACGTGTCGGAGTATTCGGACCAAAGTTCAAGTCCGGTACCACCATACATGCCGATACAGGGACAGCGACGAAATAATTCTTCGTTAGAAAATAAAAAGAAGAAGAATAAGGATAAATGTACTCATCAGTAGTAGTTTTTGAATGGTTTGGTTGCTACATTTTTTTTACAAAACGCCTAATGACAATATTATTTTATACACCAGAAAACTCATATTTTTATTTATTAAATAAAAATCTATACATAAAATTTAGAAGTTATAGTTTGGAAATTCACACCGGACTTCAAAAATAGAAATTCTAGTTATTCGTAGAAACATCGCGCGGCTTAATTTATCGTCCAAGGAAAGATTACTTACTAACTAAATTTATGTTATAATGAACTCCCAGACGTCCGTAGGTAACACTTCCTACTAATCAGTTATCAAAATTAGTATTCTAAACATCAGTTAATTAAAAAATCAAAACTATTAATTGTACTTACATAAAAATTACAGTGTTACTGAGCTTCAGTGATAGTACAAACGATTATTTTGTTGTTATCTGTTGTTTGTGGCAAGAGGGCGATGTTGGGTTTGAGCCATTTATTGAAATAATGAAAACTAGTAGATCTTCCTGTAACTCATGTAAGTTGATAATTTACTCGTGATGGCTTAGTAAAATAATGTACCACGATACGATAGCGAAGGAATTACTATAAATTTAAAAACCAGAAGTTTGTCGGTGTGGAAAGGATGAAACTTATGGTAAGTGGCGAATTTATCAAAATCTATTTATACATTTCATTTGGGCAATTATACATTAGTTACTTTTCATTTAGGCTACTCAAATTGCAAATTTGAGTAGCCTAAAATTATTCATTTTAGTTCCTTTGTTTTTAAATTGAAATGACTAAAACGCACAGATTATGTTTGTGTTTAATTTGCAGTTACGCAATTATTTGTAGGTAGGTGTCGTCTTAAAAGGAAGTTTCCTTGTAAATTATATTAATACAGTTGAGTTTTCTATTAGCAGTGGAAAGAGTGGTAGTGATAACTGTGATTTAGGAAAATGTTTTAGTTCGATATGCCAGATGATGTTGATATTGCCAGAGATATGGCTTTAGTAGACGATGGCTGTACAGTCCTCTAAGTACTGTATACCGAAATATAAAACGATTTCATGAATCCTGACAGTTCACTAGAAGGCCAGGAGCAGGTCGTCCAAGGATCACTACGGCTCGTGATAACCGATTTTGAAAGTTCACAATCTGGCTGATTTGGATTTGGCAATCTTGAACCATTGAATGTCATCAATGGTAGTAAAATTAGGTGGAATGTTACAGAAGATAATTTTAGTAGCGATCATTACATGATTAAAAACTTATTTCACTTTTCTGTTTTTTAATAAAACCCCTTTACCAAAAAAAATTCAACTACATAGGAATGATACGAGTACAATAATTTTATATAATTAAACTTATTTTGGTCCAAGCTGCTAGTCTGGCCACGATTAAAGCGCGCACGTCCACAAACTGCCGTCACTCTTCATACACTTTTCATGACAGCCTCCCCCACACATTTTCAATTAGGTATATTGAGGTCTGGCAAGTACGGTGGCGATGTTAAAATTTCAGCATTTTGTTGAAATACTCAGTTTTTGATAATCTTGGCGTCGTGAATGCTGCATTATCTTGCTGGAAAATCCATTTAAGAGAGAGTTGGATATCAATTGTGCCATAGTAAGTTAGAGCTCCTGAGACCAAAACAACACTTGTTCTGCATAGCTTATCCTTCCTCAATTCACTACCATGAAAACTTGTAAGCATCGGCGCCATCTTTGTTAAATTTCTTCTCGCCTTTCTTTGATACATGAGGTAGAATACGACCTTAAGCTAATGAACTACGCAGAAACATTGTTTTTTTTTACAAAAAACAAACTCATGACTTAACGGTAGATGATTTGAAAACAAGATTTTTACCTTTTAAACTGAATGTGAATGGATTGTAAAAAAATCAGATTTGGCATAAAAAACAGGACTACAAGCCAAAATCATGTGGCCTTTAAGCTGGTGAACAAGAGCGTATATTTATAATGTTGTAGATCACCTCATCTACCTAGGGCTTGTGAGTTTGGTCTCATTCTTTTGTTTCCCCCTCTTTACCTATAAATCCGGAAAAATGAAAACCGGTTATAGGTAAAGGGGGAAAAACGAAGAATGAAACCGACTCAAAAGTCCTAGTGTGGATTGGGTGGATAGCTACAATTAAAAAATGTATTTAACAGGTGCATTAAAATTAGAAACGTGGTTGAAATTAAGTTTCAGGAGTTTGTGAATTAGTTAGTAATTTGTGCGTAAATATGATAAAATGTTGTGTGGATAGATCATACATAAAATTAGATTTAATCGTACTTTTTATAGCTTTTCAGAATTAAACATAAACAAATCAATAATTCATAAGCAAACATGGAAAAGATGCTAACGGGACCTTAGTCTAAAATGATTACCCATATAAGCACGAACTTTGCCCATTTAAAATCATCGTATTTTCGCATGCACCAGAGAGTATTTTCAAAAACAGGTAAAACAATTAATATATTTAATAATAAAAGTACCATTTAGTTAATTTTCATGCAATTTTTTAATTTTAGGAAATCGCTGACTACAATAAAATATGTTTAAAATGTTGATTTTGATTAGCGACAAGACACAGGGACGTTTTCTAAACAAAGTTTTGTTGACAAAGTATTAAAGTGTAGTTTTAAATTGTATTAACGAAAATATAAATCGTATCAAGTGAATTTAAAATTTAATTTACAGGTGGGCTGCAGATGATAATACATCAAGTGGATGATTAAGGGTAGCATATAATTGCATCAAATATACAAACTCTAATCTTGAAGAACTATCACGCGGTCGTTTAATTAGATCTTCGCCTCTTCAGATGTTTGTGTGATTGGACGGAGTAGCAATGAACTCTGAATTAACGAGTCACAGTGGACACTATACATAACACCTGAAGTTATGGGATTATTTTAGCTCAGAATACAAACAGAAGTGACGTTACTCGATTTTTGTATGGAAAATTTTTGACCGTTTTTATCCTTGATTTGTATGGAAAAGGGTAGAATATAGTGATGAAAATCAGGGTAATTATCAAAAATTAATGGTGAGTATAGCCTTCTTATTAAGGATTCATAAAATCATATTTTAATTTTAGATTGCGAAATGCTTATGTTTCGAAAGATTTCATCTTTGACAACGTAATTCAAGAGTTTATGTGTGCAGTATCGAGACCTATAAATCTGATTTGAAATATTACACAGCCATTTCAGCTGCCCTGATAAAATCAACGTACGTTCGGCATGCAAAGAAAAGTAGTTTTAAGTAGATCAAGATAAATATAGTTTTTAGGTTATGAATTAAATTCGAACTACCATTGGCTAATGAACTAAAAAGTAAAAACAATTTTGAAAAACGAAGAAACATGAAAAAAAATTGTTTAAAATATTTATATGCACAAATAGTCGCATATGCTTAAAAAAATCAAACTACCTTCGTTATTTAACTATTATTTCTCTCTAGCGAGAAATTTCCAAAATATTCTACCGTGATGTACCGAAAATTCATCAAAAGAGTATTAAAGTAAAATTAAATAATTATGCCAACGACACGAAGTGTTCCCAAGCGGTCACCCATCTAAGTACTAACTTCGCCCAATGTTGCTTGACTTCGGTGATCGGACGAGAACCGGTATTCTAAACATGGTATGGCCGTTGCCGAATAATAATGTAAACAAAGAATGAATAAAGTGTAATAAACAATAATAAATAACGAGTATTTTAGATAGATGGCGGGATTTAACATAATTACGTATTTATCAAAAATAGTATACGTTTACGGGCTAACATACTAAAGTGTGTGGATAATCTTTTCTGATATGTGGCGTTCTCATCGGTTGACAGTAAATTTCACTCGAATACCTTTCACAAATATTTTATGATAATTTTTATTTTGCTTACTCAACTATTAAAAGCTAAGTATTTTTTCTGATTCAATTTATTGAATAAAATTTTCTTGTTATTTATTTTCGTTAAAATTAAGGATGAGTTATTATCAAAAAACAGTAAAATAAACCAACCAAGAACGGTAAACTATTCCATCATTCTGCTGCGAAGAATATATCAATAAATTTTATAGAATAACTAAAACTAATACATTAGATATTTTATGAAATTTATTGATACATTCTGCAGAGCAGAGTGGAAATAGGTTACTAACAAAATCTAAGCTAATTCCGCTGTGCAAAGATGCCAAACGTAAGTAGACGCAACCATACTGCCGTATAGAACCAAGATGTGTGAAGTGCGCGAGATATCACTTAACTGCGAAATCAACTTAAAAATCGACCACCCTGAAGTGAAATTGCGTAAAAGCTTATCCCGATAGCTACATATAATGCATTTTATTGTAAAAGATGAATTGTATAAGAAATTAATAAATGAACCGTTAATTTTGAAAGTGGCATACGCCACTTTTTTTTTAAATCGAGATATTTAAGGGTTTGCGATTTAACATATTTAAAAATATTGATATCCACTTTCGAGAAGATTTACTTATTATTGATTCGAATTTTATTTTAAATGAAGAGATACCGTTAAATTGTAACTAATGTTATCATTAACTTGATTTTTTGAGAAAATGATTTATGCCACTTTCAAAATAAACGGCTCAAATGAGAAACTATATATAAAGTTGATAACGTGTGCAAACTATCGCTCAAACAAACAGCAGGAGGTACATATAAATCAAACCGTGCAGATTACGCTTGCAAAATCAAGTACATTCAACGAAAAACTGCAAAAATTGGAAAATATACCTTGGTTCAAAACTCAAATCTAATCAAAATTCTAAATGACCAGTAAACTAAAAATATTGTTATGGGCTGCTAATGGCACAGAAAGAAAGAAATATAAACAGCAGTAAAGTGACATTCACCCGTAAAACGGGTTAGAATTTTGGAATTACAGTAAAAAAAGATGGTTCAAAATATTGTCTCAGTCTCTGTTTATATTACTTGTCTCTATGGTAATGGACTGCTAAGGCACCAACAAGCCTTATAGTTCAGTCCTCGATATAGACAACATAGAAGTGTGCCTTATCTCTGGAACTCACTTCTCCAAGTATTATACATTAAAAGCAATTGTGTGTATTAGTATGTGAGTGTAGAATTTAACAAAACAACCCACAAAGCCATACAAAAAACCTTCAATAAACTCGGATATAAAGTAGCGTTTAGAAATAACAACAAATTACAACAAAAACTAAAAAGCAAACTACATAGTCAGGTCACATAACATGTGTGTACAAACTATAATGCAATGATTGCAACAAATTTTACATAAGACAGACAGGCAGATCATTTTTAACACGATTTAAAGAGCCTTCCAAAGACATAAACACATCAGATCCAAAATCGAACTACGCACAACACAGCAAAACAAAAAAACATCAACTTACAGACTTTGACCATAACTTAGCAATATTGCATAAAACCAGAAAAGGACACATACTCAACACTTCAACAGACTTGAAGAATTCGAAATTTACAAACACAAAGGCAGCAACATCTTATTTAATGACAAATTGATTACCAAAACAAATAGGATTTACGACTTAATTATAGGCAAACCTAACTACCGTAGGAGCAGCACAACAAATTAGACTTAAGATTAGTATGTAAGCAGCGTAATTTTGTGATTAGTGTAAAGTGTATTAGCCGTAAATAGGAACTGAAGAAGAAATTTTATTTTCGAAATCGATCTTCCTAATAACAAATAAATATTGTCACTCTAAGAAAATTTTTTACAAGTTTCTGTGTGAGGTTGGTGTAGTTTTGCAACCAACATTGGGGCTATCAGGTGGCAAGGCGCCAAAATTCGCCATTGTGTTTATATTTTTATATATTTTTACAATCTTCTTGCGCGATCGCCTGTATTGAGAGCTGATTAATAACAAACGGTAATGGCAATGGCAAGGTAGGTGGGGTACGTATCGTGGCTCTCGTTCAGTTCAGCAGCGGTCATTGTTGTGATGGTGGTGTATTCTCATTCTTCATCTGAAAATATAGTGTTTCGAGGACTCTGTAGGCATATTTTGGGGTTTGGAGACTGTGAGTTGAGTTTTGTCATTTTTTAGTTTTAGTCCGATTTAAATCGCGGAGTCGTAACCAGTTTAACGTTGTAGTTTGTGTTAACCTTTACTGGATGAGTATTTGTACTGGAAAACATTGGCACTATGGAGCACTAATGATACGGAATGGAATCTCGTTTTGACTAATCCGGAAAGAATTACTTCGGGTTGTAGGAGTTTCGTTGTAACGAATTTTTTGGGTTGGTTTTGGTTGTTTTTTTTTCAGGAAACAAACTGTTTGCTTCATCTAGAAGCAACCTTTCTTATCCCAAACTTTTTAATAAAATTTTGAAATTCCAGTTTGACTAACCGATGCTTTCTTGATCGTGTCCTTTGAGGCCGCTGGACGAGGGCATAGTCTACATATTCGGGAACTCTCTACATATTCGGGAATTGCGGTTTTTCCGTTTTATCTCAGTTCTTCGGTAAATGAAAATTGCGTTAACGAAGCGAACTGCTCCGAATCTATTTTGTCCAAATTTTGATTTTGCTCTAGCGATATTTCTTTATAAGTTGGGAGTTGCTCGTCTGCGGTCGGGACCAGGAGCCAAAGGTGGTTGCTGGATGGAAGGAGTAATCGGTGCTTGCTCTTTCTTCGGCGACATCTTTTATTATAGATAAGATGGTTTTCTCAAGTGATTTATAGTAAATACCAGTTTTCTTACGCATAGAATATACCGGCGGGTGGTTTCTCGTTAGCTTCATTTTCATAAAGCAATTTTGTATGAACGATATTAAATTTGTTTTAATAGAATGTCTGGTAAGCCATCTACTGTAGTCCCTAGGAAGTGGAGTACATCATTGTGGCTTATGTTTCTGCTGTGGTCTATTGATCCGTTTTGCTTTCGACTTTTGAATGGATGTGGTGCTGCTTTTGATTGAAGCAGTGGGAAGAAAAGTGCGTTTTGAGCGTTACAGCGAGCAAGATGCTCACTGTAATGTGGATGAAATGGCAAATGAATATGTACTTCTAGCCTTTGTTTTGATCATTTCTGATCATTCTAGATGGTGATTAGAGTGTTGTCAGGTTAATAAAGTTTCATGAATACACGGATATTGGTGTGAGGGAGTCAGATTATTTAATTATTATCTCATTCATATATATAGATTCTTGTAGAAATATAAATTAATAATTTATTAATTTGAATTTTAAGTTTCAGTGTAAAATTAAAATTCTTAAATTTCTTATTATTCTTATTTTAAATGTGATAATAATAACTTAACGAATTTTGAAACTCTGGTTTAGGACATGTATAGATAGGCGGCTGTGATAGATTTGGAATTGTTGGTTTAACTTTGGAATTATAATTTTTCGGAAGTATTTAATCTAGATTTAAAAATGTTATTTTAGAAAGCAGTGCTATTGTTTTTAGTTTACAGTTACTGATTTTATTTGAATAATCTCTAGATTTAGGGACTTTCATTTGGACAAAAGTGACCTCCATCACACTCCCATTGCATTAGAGTATTAATTAGTTTTATGTTCGAAATTTAAATTTTAAATGCATACAACAAAACGTTTTATTGGAGCAAACAAGTTAGGAATCAGAATGGCTATTGGGTTTGCTAATAACTTTGCTATTTCAGTGAATATTTTAACTTTTGGAATTACAGATAGCTTGGAAGCTACGGTGTAAATTTGAAATGCACTAAAATATTGCCGTAATTAGATAGTTTTTCGGGGATCATGCACTTTTTAAATAAATTATTTTTTAGGTTATTCGGAAGACTGTAAATTGGTAAAGGTTTTGGTTGGCTTGTTCTAGGTTGGATAAATAATTATCGCTGTATGTCGATTATTTGATTTATAATTTATTTAATGCTGTTGTAAATAGATATATACAATAGTTAACTATAGTAGATTAATTTTTAATGTCTTATTTTAATATTTTCCGATTCATTTATTTTATAATTAAAGCATTGAACAATTGATTGGGTTATTTGATTATCATGGATCCTACAGATGTGCTAGCTACTTATTATTAATTCTGCCATCTTACAGATTCCTGATTACTTTAATAGTTTTATTTGATTTTGGTTTAATTTGTTAAGGTATTGGGGATTCTAAAGCTGTGAAAACATTCATTATTAATACATTACCTTACAGATTCCAGATTAGCTGTTTTTGGAACCAGTTTTCGTTTGGTCATTTTCCCTTTTTATAAATAAACATATTTGTATTAGATGAGGGATGGCAAAGACAAGTGACTTTCATAAATATTTTTTCTAAATAAATCCATCAAATTAACAGACTTAGAAATTAGGAGGGCCATGCGTGCCTTTCCTGCTTTGATACTACAATATTTGGATTCGATTTATTTTATTTGTTTTAAGAGAACCAAATTAATTTAGTTAATACTAATCATTACATTACATTTATTTTATTCAAGTATAATTTTATTATATCGTATATTATCCTAAATAATCAATTAACTATTGTTTCAGGAAATTATATTGTAAGTTGTGGAGTTGCAGGAGGAGAGAATTAAATTAATAAGTTTTTATATGATTTAGGTAGCAAGAACATATTAATTTAGTATTAGATTTGAGGAAACCTGCAGATGCTTGTGAAATAACATTTCTTTGTATTTTTAATTGCTGATAGTGTAGATTAGAATTATATTGTCATTGTGTTACTAACTATCAACTTTATCTAGGTGTGTGTAACCGGGCCGATTCAATCAATCAATTTTCAATCAATCAAATAGGAAGTCGGAAATTATTAATGCAGAATTAAATTTCTGGAAATCATTATCCATTAAACCTATTAAGCCTTTATCCTTCCTCTAGTAGATTAGAAGTAGATTAGAATTGTGTTGTGCCGTATGATCGCTAGGTGTCTGAAACCGGGTCGTTCTGTCCCAACAAAAACCTTTCCCGGGTAGGGAAAACGATAAAACGATCGAGTGATGTTTTAAACTTTTTGGACACAATTTTTAATTAAAATATTCAAAAATTTAATTTCTTGCGAAATAAAAAAAACAAGTGTTTAATAAAATGTGTTTCTTAAGTGTTACACATAACAGATATAAATTCTCTAATATCATTATAGATCGCCAAAGAAATGCAACAAATCGTGCCAAATATTGGTGGCTAAACCAATCGCCCCCCACAACCCCCAAGTGGAAGTGGCGGAGAGTTACGATCACTGAAGCCAGCTTCCCAAAACCACTACACCATCACTCTCGGACTTATTCCTCTAGAAAGAGTATTGTCAATTTTTTTGGCCAACACACGGTTAAATCAAATAAATAATAATTTGTGCTATAATCCATTTTTAGCCTTACTGTTAATTTTTGTCACTTATAAAATTGAATTAAATTGTTTTAATAAAACAGTTGTAAAATTTTTCGTTAGAGTGACAATTGTTTGTTATTAGTGACACATTTATTTGTTATTAGGAAGATCGATTTCGAAAATAAATTTCTTCTTCAGTTCCTTTTTACAACTAATACACTTTACACTAATACACAAAATTACGCTGCTTATATACTAATCTTAGGTCTAATTGTAGTTTTAACGAAAATCAAAATCATATCAAGTGATTTTAAAATTTCATTTACAGGTGGGCTGCACAAACTCTAATCTTGAAGAACTATCACGCGGTCGTTTAATTAGATGTTCGCCAGATGTCTGTGTGATTGGACGGAGCAGCAATGAACTCTGAATTAACGAGTCACAGTGGACACTATACATAACACCTGAAGTTATGGAATCGTTTTAGCACAGAATACAAACAGAAGCGACGTTACTCGATTTTTGTATGGGAAAATTTTGATCGTTTATTATCCCATTTTTGATTTGTATGGAAAAGGGTAGAATATAGTGATGAAAATTAGGTTAATTATCAAAAATTAATGGTGAGTATAGTCTTCTTATTAAGGATTTATAAAATAATTTTTTAATTTTAGATTGCGAAATGCTTATCTTTCGAAAGATTTCATCTTTGACAACGTAATTCAAGAGTTTATGTGTGCAGTATCGAGACCTATAAATCTGATTTGAAATATTACACAGCCATTTCAGCTGCCCTGAAAAAATCAACGTACGTTCGGCATGCAAAGAAAAGTAGTTTTAAGTAGATCAAGATAAATACAGTTTTTAGGTTATGAATTAAATTCGAACTACCATTGGCTAATGAACTAAAAAGTAAAAACAATTTTGAAAAACGAAGAAACATGAAAAAAAATTGTTTAAAATATTTATATGCACAAATAGTCGCATATGCTTAAAAAAATCAAACTACCTTCGTTATTTAACTACTATTTCTCTCTTGCGAGAAATTTCCAAAATATTCTACCGTGATTGTACCGAATATTCATCAAAAGAGTATTAAAGTAAAATTAAAAAATTATGCCAACGACACGAAGTGTTCCCAAGCGGTCACCCATCTAAGTACTAACTTCGCCCAATGTTGCTTGACTTCGGTGATCGGACGAGAACCGGTATTCTAAACATGGTATGGCCGTTGCCGAATAATAATATAAACAAAGAATGCATAAAGTGTAATAAACAATAATAAATAACGAGTATTTTAGATAGATGGCGGGATTTAACATAATTACGTATTTATCAAAAATAGTATACGTTTACGGGCTAACATACTAAAGTGTGTGGATAATCTTTTCTGATATGTGGCGTTCTCATCGGTTGACAGTAAATTTCACTCGAATACCTTTCACAAATATTTTATGATAATTTTTATTTTGCTTACTCAACTATTAAAAGCTAAGTATTTTTTCTGATTCAATTTATTGAATAAAATTTTCTTGTTATTTATTTTCGTTAAAATTAAGGATGAGTTATTATCAAAAAACAGTAAAATAAACCAACCAAGAACGGTAAACTATTCCATCATTCTGCTGCGAAGAATATATCAATAAATTTTATAGAATAACTAAAACTAATACATTAGATATTTTATGAAATTTATTGATACATTCTGCAGAGCAGAGTGGAAATAGGTTACTAACAAAATCTAAGCTAATTCCGCTGTGCAAAGATGCCAAACGTAAGTAGACGCAACCATACTGCCGTATAGAACCAAGATGTGTGAAGTGCGCGAGATATCACTTAACTGCGAAATCAACTTAAAAATCGACCACCCTGAAGTGAAATTGCGTAAAAGCTTATCCCGATAGCTACATATAATGCATTTTATTGTAAAAGATGAATTGTATAAGAAATTAATAAATGAACCGTTAATTTTGAAAGTGGCATACGCCACTTTTTTTTTAAATCGAGATATTTAAGGGTTTGCGATTTAACATATTTAAAAATATTGATATCCACTTTCGAGAAGATTTACTTATTATTGATTCGAATTTTATTTTAAATGAAGAGATACCGTTAAATTGTAACTAATGTTATCATTAACTTGATTTTTTGAGAAAATGATTTATGCCACTTTCAAAATAAACGGCTCAAATGAGAAACTATATATAAAGTTGATAACGTGTGCAAACTATCGCTCAAACAAACAGCAGGAGGTACATATAAATCAAACCGTGCAGATTACGCTTGCAAAATCAAGTACATTCAACGAAAAACTGCAAAAATTGGAAAATATACCTTGGTTCAAAACTCAAATCTAATCAAAATTCTAAATGACCAGTAAACTAAAAATATTGTTATGGGCTGCTAATGGCACAGAAAGAAAGAAATATAAACAGCAGTAAAGTGACATTCACCCGTAAAACGGGTTAGAATTTTGGAATTACAGTAAAAAAAGATGGTTCAAAATATTGTCTCAGTCTCTGTTTATATTACTTGTCTCTATGGTAATGGACTGCTAAGGCACCAACAAGTCTTATAGTTCAGTCCTCGATATAGACAACATAGAAGTGTGCCTTATCTCTGGAACTCACTTCTCCAAGTATTATACATTAAAAGCAATTGTGTGTATTAGTATGTGAGTGTAGAATTTAACAAAACAACCCACAAAGCCATACAAAAAACCTTCAATAAACTCGGATATAAAGTAGCGTTTAGAAATAACAACAAATTACAACAAAAACTAAAAAGCAAACTACATAGTCAGGTCACATAACATGTGTGTACAAACTATAATGCAATGATTGCAACAAATTTTACATAAGACAGACAGGCAGATCATTTTTAACACGATTTAAAGAGCCTTCCAAAGACATAAACACATCAGATCCAAAATCGAACTACGCACAACACAGCAAAACAAAAAAACATCAACTTACAGACTTTGACCATAACTTAGCAATATTGCATAAAACCAGAAAAGGACACATACTCAACACTTCAACAGACTTGAAGAATTCGAAATTTACAAACACAAAGGCAGCAACATCTTATTTAATGACAAATTGATTACCAAAACAAATAGGATTTACGACTTAATTATAGGCAAACCTAACTACCGTAGGAGCAGCACAACAAATTAGACTTAAGATTAGTATGTAAGCAGCGTAATTTTGTGATTAGTGTAAAGTGTATTAGCCGTAAATAGGAACTGAAGAAGAAATTTTATTTTCGAAATCGATCTTCCTAATAACAAATAAATATTGTCACTCTAAGAAAATTTTTTACAAGTTTCTGTGTGAGGTTGGTGTAGTTTTGCAACCAACATTGGGGCTATCAGGTGGCAAGGCGCCAAAATTCGCCATTGTGTTTATATTTTTATATATTTTTACAATCTTCTTGCGCGATCGCCTGTATTGAGAGCTGATTAATAACAAACGGTAATGGCAATGGCAAGGTAGGTGGGGTACGTATCGTGGCTCTCGTTCAGTTCAGCAGCGGTCATTGTTGTGATGGTGGTGTATTCTCATTCTTCATCTGAAAATATAGTGTTTCGAGGACTCTGTAGGCATATTTTGGGGTTTGGAGACTGTGAGTTGAGTTTTGTCATTTTTTAGTTTTAGTCCGATTTAAATCGCGGAGTCGTAACCAGTTTAACGTTGTAGTTTGTGTTAACCTTTACTGGATGAGTATTTGTACTGGAAAACATTGGCACTATGGAGCACTAATGATACGGAATGGAATCTCGTTTTGACTAATCCGGAAAGAATTACTTCGGGTTGTAGGAGTTTCGTTGTAACGAATTTTTTGGGTTGGTTTTGGTTGTTTTTTTTTCAGGAAACAAACTGTTTGCTTCATCTAGAAGCAACCTTTCTTATCCCAAACTTTTTAATAAAATTTTGAAATTCCAGTTTGACTAACCGATGCTTTCTTGATCGTGTCCTTTGAGGCCGCTGGACGAGGGCATAGTCTACATATTCGGGAACTCTCTACATATTCGGGAATTGCGGTTTTTCCGTTTTATCTCAGTTCTTCGGTAAATGAAAATTGCGTTAACGAAGCGAACTGCTCCGAATCTATTTTGTCCAAATTTTGATTTTGCTCTAGCGATATTTCTTTATAAGTTGGGAGTTGCTCGTCTGCGGTCGGGACCAGGAGCCAAAGGTGGTTGCTGGATGGAAGGAGTAATCGGTGCTTGCTCTTTCTTCGGCGACATCTTTTATTATAGATAAGATGGTTTTCTCAAGTGATTTATAGTAAATACCAGTTTTCTTACGCATAGAATATACCGGCGGGTGGTTTCTCGTTAGCTTCATTTTCATAAAGCAATTTTGTATGAACGATATTAAATTTGTTTTAATAGAATGTCTGGTAAGCCATCTACTGTAGTCCCTAGGAAGTGGAGTACATCATTGTGGCTTATGTTTCTGCTGTGGTCTATTGATCCGTTTTGCTTTCGACTTTTGAATGGATGTGGTGCTGCTTTTGATTGAAGCAGTGGGAAGAAAAGTGCGTTTTGAGCGTTACAGCGAGCAAGATGCTCACTGTAATGTGGATGAAATGGCAAATGAATATGTACTTCTAGCCTTTGTTTTGATCATTTCTGATCATTCTAGATGGTGATTAGAGTGTTGTCAGGTTAATAAAGTTTCATGAATACACGGATATTGGTGTGAGGGAGTCAGATTATTTAATTATTATCTCATTCATATATATAGATTCTTGTAGAAATATAAATTAATAATTTATTAATTTGAATTTTAAGTTTCAGTGTAAAATTAAAATTCTTAAATTTCTTATTATTCTTATTTTAAATGTGATAATAATAACTTAACGAATTTTGAAACTCTGGTTTAGGACATGTATAGATAGGCGGCTGTGATAGATTTGGAATTGTTGGTTTAACTTTGGAATTATAATTTTTCGGAAGTATTTAATCTAGATTTAAAAATGTTATTTTAGAAAGCAGTGCTATTGTTTTTAGTTTACAGTTACTGATTTTATTTGAATAATCTCTAGATTTAGGGACTTTCATTTGGACAAAAGTGACCTCCATCACACTCCCATTGCATTAGAGTATTAATTAGTTTTATGTTCGAAATTTAAATTTTAAATGCATACAACAAAACGTTTTATTGGAGCAAACAAGTTAGGAATCAGAATGGCTATTGGGTTTGCTAATAACTTTGCTATTTCAGTGAATATTTTAACTTTTGGAATTACAGATAGCTTGGAAGCTACGGTGTAAATTTGAAATGCACTAAAATATTGCCGTAATTAGATAGTTTTTCGGGGATCATGCACTTTTTAAATAAATTATTTTTTAGGTTATTCGGAAGACTGTAAATTGGTAAAGGTTTTGGTTGGCTTGTTCTAGGTTGGATAAATAATTATCGCTGTATGTCGATTATTTGATTTATAATTTATTTAATGCTGTTGTAAATAGATATATACAATAGTTAACTATAGTAGATTAATTTTTAATGTCTTATTTTAATATTTTCCGATTCATTTATTTTATAATTAAAGCATTGAACAATTGATTGGGTTATTTGATTATCATGGATCCTACAGATGTGCTAGCTACTTATTATTAATTCTGCCATCTTACAGATTCCTGATTACTTTAATAGTTTTATTTGATTTTGGTTTAATTTGTTAAGGTATTGGGGATTCTAAAGCTGTGAAAACATTCATTATTAATACATTACCTTACAGATTCCAGATTAGCTGTTTTTGGAACCAGTTTTCGTTTGGTCATTTTCCCTTTTTATAAATAAACATATTTGTATTAGATGAGGGATGGCAAAGACAAGTGACTTTCATAAATATTTTTTCTAAATAAATCCATCAAATTAACAGACTTAGAAATTAGGAGGGCCATGCGTGCCTTTCCTGCTTTGATACTACAATATTTGGATTCGATTTATTTTATTTGTTTTAAGAGAACCAAATTAATTTAGTTAATACTAATCATTACATTACATTTATTTTATTCAAGTATAATTTTATTATATCGTATATTATCCTAAATAATCAATTAACTATTGTTTCAGGAAATTATATTGTAAGTTGTGGAGTTGCAGGAGGAGAGAATTAAATTAATAAGTTTTTATATGATTTAGGTAGCAAGAACATATTAATTTAGTATTAGATTTGAGGAAACCTGCAGATGCTTGTGAAATAACATTTCTTTGTATTTTTAATTGCTGATAGTGTAGATTAGAATTATATTGTCATTGTGTTACTAACTATCAACTTTATCTAGGTGTGTGTAACCGGGCCGATTCAATCAATCAATTTTCAATCAATCAAATAGGAAGTCGGAAATTATTAATGCAGAATTAAATTTCTGGAAATCATTATCCATTAAACCTATTAAGCCTTTATCCTTCCTCTAGTAGATTAGAAGTAGATTAGAATTGTGTTGTGCCGTATGATCGCTAGGTGTCTGAAACCGGGTCGTTCTGTCCCAACAAAAACCTTTCCCGGGTAGGGAAAACGATAAAACGATCGAGTGATGTTTTAAACTTTTTGGACACAATTTTTAATTAAAATATTCAAAAATTTAATTTCTTGCGAAATAAAAAAAACAAGTGTTTAATAAAATGTGTTTCTTAAGTGTTACACATAACAGATATAAATTCTCTAATATCATTATAGATCGCCAAAGAAATGCAACAAATCGTGCCAAATATTGGTGGCTAAACCAATCGCCCCCCACAACCCCCAAGTGGAAGTGGCGGAGAGTTACGATCACTGAAGCCAGCTTCCCAAAACCACTACACCATCACTCTCGGACTTATTCCTCTAGAAAGAGTATTGTCAATTTTTTTGGCCAACACACGGTTAAATCAAATAAATAATAATTTGTGCTATAATCCATTTTTAGCCTTACTGTTAATTTTTGTCACTTATAAAATTGAATTAAATTGTTTTAATAAAACAGTTGTAAAATTTTTCGTTAGAGTGACAATTGTTTGTTATTAGTGACACATTTATTTGTTATTAGGAAGATCGATTTCGAAAATAAATTTCTTCTTCAGTTCCTTTTTACAACTAATACACTTTACACTAATACACAAAATTACGCTGCTTATATACTAATCTTAGGTCTAATTGTAGTTTTAACGAAAATCAAAATCATATCAAGTGATTTTAAAATTTCATTTACAGGTGGGCTGCACAAACTCTAATCTTGAAGAACTATCACGCGGTCGTTTAATTAGATGTTCGCCAGATGTCTGTGTGATTGGACGGAGCAGCAATGAACTCTGAATTAACGAGTCACAGTGGACACTATACATAACACCTGAAGTTATGGAATCGTTTTAGCACAGAATACAAACAGAAGCGACGTTACTCGATTTTTGTATGGGAAAATTTTGATCGTTTATTATCCCATTTTTGATTTGTATGGAAAAGGGTAGAATATAGTGATGAAAATTAGGTTAATTATCAAAAATTAATGGTGAGTATAGTCTTCTTATTAAGGATTTATAAAATCATTTTTTAATTTTAGATTGCGAAATGCTTATCTTTCGAAAGATTTCATCTTTGACAACGTAATTCAAGAGTTTATGTGTGCAGTATCGAGACCTATAAATCTGATTTGAAATATTACACAGCCATTTCAGCTGCCCTGAAAAAATCAACGTACGTTCGGCATGCAAAGAAAAGTAGTTTTAAGTAGATCAAGATAAATACAGTTTTTAGGTTATGAATTAAATTCGAACTACCATTGGCTAATGAACTAAAAAGTAAAAACAATTTTGAAAAACGAAGAAACATGAAAAAAAATTGTTTAAAATATTTATATGCACAAATAGTCGCATGTGCTTAAAAAAATCAAACTACCTTCGTTATTTAACTATTATTTCTCTCTTGCGAGAAATTTCCAAAATATTCTACCGTGATTGTACCGAAAATTCATCAAAAGAGTATTAAAGTAAAATTAAAAAATTATGCCAACGACACGAAGTGTTCCCAAGCGGTCACCCATCTAAGTACTAACTTCGCCCAATGTTGCTTGACTTCGGTGATCGGACGAGAACCGGTATTCTAAACATGGTATGGCCGTTGCCGAATAATAATATAAACAAAGAATGCATAAAGTGTAATAAACAATAATAAATAACGAGTATTTTAGATAGATGGCGGGATTTAACATAATTACGTATTTATCAAAAATAGTATACGTTTACGGGCTAACATACTAAAGTGTGTGGATAATCTTTTCTGATATGTGGCGTTCTCATCGGTTGACAGTAAATTTCACTCGAATACCTTTCACAAATATTTTATGATAATTTTTATTTTGCTTACTCAACTATTAAAAGCTAAGTATTTTTTCTGATTCAATTTATTGAATAAAATTTTCTTGTTATTTATTTTCGTTAAAATTAAGGATGAGTTATTATCAAAAAACAGTAAAATAAACCAACCAAGAACGGTAAACTATTCCATCATTCTGCTGCGAAGAATATATCAATAAATTTTATAGAATAACTAAAACTAATACATTAGATATTTTATGAAATTTATTGATACATTCTGCAGAGCAGAGTGGAAATAGGTTACTAACAAAATCTAAGCTAATTCCGCTGTGCAAAGATGCCAAACGTAAGTACACGCAACCATACTGCCGTATAGAACCAAGATGTGTGAAGTGCGCGAGATATCACTTAACTGCGAAATCAACTTAAAAATCGACCACCCTGAAGTGAAATTGCGTAAAAGCTTATCCCGATAGCTACATATAATGCATTTTATTGTAAAAGATGAATTGTATAAGAAATTAATAAATGAACCGTTAATTTTGAAAGTGGCATACGCCACTTTTTTTTTAAATCGAGATATTTAAGGGTTTGCGATTTAACATATTTAAAAATATTGATATCCACTTTCGAGAAGATTTACTTATTATTGATTCGAATTTTATTTTAAATGAAGAGATACCGTTAAATTGTAACTAATGTTATCATTAACTTGATTTTTTGAGAAAATGATTTATGCCACTTTCAAAATAAACGGCTCAAATGAGAAACTATATATAAAGTTGATAACGTGTGCAAACTATCGCTCAAACAAACAGCAGGAGGTACATATAAATCAAACCGTGCAGATTACGCTTGCAAAATCAAGTACATTCAACGAAAAACTGCAAAAATTGGAAAATATACCTTGGTTCAAAACTCAAATCTAATCAAAATTCTAAATGACCAGTAAACTAAAAATATTGTTATGGGCTGCTAATGGCACAGAAAGAAAGAAATATAAACAGCAGTAAAGTGACATTCACCCGTAAAACGGGTTAGAATTTTGGAATTACAGTAAAAAAAGATGGTTCAAAATATTGTCTCAGTCTCTGTTTATATTACTTGTCTCTATGGTAATGGACTGCTAAGGCACCAACAAGTCTTATAGTTCAGTCCTCGATATAGACAACATAGAAGTGTGCCTTATCTCTGGAACTCACTTCTCCAAGTATTATACATTAAAAGCAATTGTGTGTATTAGTATGTGAGTGTAGAATTTAACAAAACAACCCACAAAGCCATACAAAAAACCTTCAATAAACTCGAATATAAAGTAGCGTTTAGAAATAGGTAAGGTATTAAGTCAGGAAAGCGAGCAAGATGCTCACTGTAATGTGGATGAAATGGCAAATGAATATGTACTTCTAGCCTTTGTTTTGATCATTTCTGATCATTCTAGATGGTGATTAGAGTGTTGTCAGGTTAATAAAGTTTCATCAATACACGGATATTGGTGTGAGGGAGTCAGATTATTTAATTATTATCTCATTCATATATATAGATTCTTGTAGAAATATAAATTAATAATTTATTAATTTGAATTTTAAGTTTCAGTGTAAAATTAAAATTCTTAAATTTCTTATTATTCTTATTTTAAATGTGATAATAATAACTTAACGAATTTTGAAACTCTGGTTTAGGACATGTATAGATAGGCGGCTGTGATAGATTTGGAATTGTTGGTTTAACTTTGGAATTATAATTTTTCGGAAGTATTTAATCTAGATTTAAAAATGTTATTTTATAAAGCAGTGCTATTGTTTTTAGTTTACAGTTACTGATTTTATTTGAATAATCTCTAGATTTAGGGACTTTCATTTGGACAAAAAGTGACCTCCATCACACTCCCATTGCATTAGAGTATTAATTAGTTTTATGTTCGAAATTTAAATTTTAAATGCATACAACAAAACGTTTTATTGGAGCAAACAAGTTAGGAATTAGAATGGCTATTGGGTTTGCTAATAACTTTGCTATTTCAGCGAATATTTTAACTTTTGGAATTACAGATATCTTGGAAGCTACGGTGTAAATTTGAAATGCACTAAAATATTGCCGTAATTAGATAGTTTTTCGGGGATCATGCACTTTTTAAATAAATTATTTTTTAGGTTATTCGGAAGACTGTAAATTGGTAAAGGTTTTGGTTGGCTTGTTCTAGGTTGGGCAAATAATTATCGCTGTATGTCGATTATTTGATTTATAATTTATTTAATGCTGTTGTAAATAGATATATACAATAGTTAACTATAGTAGATTAATTTTTAATGTCTTATTTTAATATTTTCCGATTCATTTATTTTATAATTAAAGCATTGAACAATTGATTGGGTTATTTGATTATCATGGATCCTACAGATGTGCTAGCTACTTATTATTAATTCTGCCATCTTACAGATTCCTGATTACTTTAATAGTTTTATTTGATTTTGGTTTAATTTGTTAAGGTATTGGGGATTCTAAAGCTGTGAAAACATTCATTATTAATACATTACCTTACAGATTCCAGATTAGCTGTTTTTGGAACCAGTTTTCGTTTGGTCATTTTCCCTTTTTATAAATAAACATATTTGTATTAGATGAGGGATGGCAAAGACAAGTGACTTTCATAAATATTTTTTCTAAATAAATCCATCAAATTAACAGACTTAGAAATTAGGAGGGCCATGCGTGCCTTTCCTGCTTTGATACTACAATATTTGGATTCGATTTATTTTATTTGAATTTTATTTGTTTTAAGAGAACCAAATTAATTTAGTTAATACTAATCATTACATTACATTTATTTTATTCAAGTATAATTTTATTATATCGTATATTATCCTAAATAATCAATTAACTATTGTTTCAGGAAATTATATTGTAAGTTGTGGAGTTGCAGGAGGAGAGAATTAAATTAATAAGTTTTTATATGATTTAGGTAGCAAGAACATATTAATTTAGTATTAGATTTGAGGAAACCTGCAGATGCTTGTGAAATAACATTTCTTTGTATTTTTAATTGCTGATAGTGTAGATTAGAATTATATTGTCATTGTGTTACTAACTGTCAACTTTATCTAGGTGTATGTTACCGGGCCGATTCAATCAATCAGTTTTGTTTAGGAAGCCGAAAAATATTAATATAGAATAAAATCTCAGGAAATTTCCAGATATACAGTATATGAAATAACAACATTTTTCCTTAGGTTGCTGGTTTAAAGAAGCAATTATTGATGACCAATACCATCATTAACCATTTAACCTATTAAACCTTTATCCTTCCCCTAGTAGTTTAGTATTGTGTTGTCTTTGTGTTACTAACTATCCGCTATACCTAGATGCTCCACTTAATTAACCTATCCAATCCTTCGGTTTTGTTATATGTAAAAAGAGTGTACGGTGGACCCGGCGTCACCCGGGAACTCCTATGTACGAACTTGGTCGTACATTCAGAATCAATCAATCAGAATCAATATTATTTAGGAAGCCAGAAAATATTAATTTACAATTAAATTTCAGGAAATCTACAGATGCTTGTCAAATAATATTTCTTTGAAATGTTAATTGTTGATTGTGTAGATTAGAATTGTGTTATCATTGTGTTACTAACTATCAACTTTATCTAGGTGTCTGTAACCGGGCCGATTCAATCAATCAATTTTCAATCAATCAAATAGGAAGTCGGAAATTATTAATGCAGAATTAAATTTCTGGAAATCATTATCCATTAAACCTATTAAGCCTTTATCCTTCCTCTAGTAGATTAGAAGTAGATTAGAATTGTGTTGTGCCGTATGATCGCTAGGTGTCTGAAACCGGGTCGTTCTGTCCCAACAAAAACCTTTCCCGGGTAGGGAAAACGATAAAACGATCGAGTGATTTTTTAAACTTTTTGGACATAATTTTTAATTAAAATATTCAAAAATTTAATTTCTTGCGAAATAAAAAAAACAAGTGTTTAATAAAATGTGTTTCTTAAGTGTTACACATAACAGATATAAATTCTCTAATATCATTATAGATCGCCAAAGAAATGCAACAAATCGTGCCAAATATTGGTGGCTAAACCAATCGCCCCCCACAACCCCCAAGTGGAAGTGGCGGAGAGTTACGATCACTGAAGCCAGCTTCCCAAAACCACTACACCATCACTCTCGGACTTATTCCTCTAGAAAGAGTATTGTCAATTTTTTTGGCCAACACACGGTTAAATAATAATTTAATAAATAATAATTTGTGCTATAATCCATTTTTAGTCTTACTGTTAATTTTTGTCACTTATAAAATTGAATTAAATTGTTTTAATAAAACACTTGTAAAATTTTTCGTTAGAGTGACAATTGTTTGTTATTAGTGACACATTTATTTGTTATTAGGAAGATCGATTTAGAAAATAAATTTCTTCTTCAGTTCCTTTTTACAACTAATACACTTTACACTAATACACAAAATTACGCTGCTTATATTCTAATCTTAGGTCTAATTGTAGTTTTAACGAAAATCAAAATCATATCAAGTGATTTTAAAATTTCATTTACAGGTGGGCTGCAGATGATAATACATCAAGTGGATGATTAAGGGTAGCATATAATTGCATCAAATATACAAACTCTAATCTTGAAGAACTATCACGCGGTCGTTTAATTAGATGTTCGCCAGATGTCTGTGTGATTGGACGGAGTAGCAATGAACTTTGAATTAACGAGTCACAGTGGACACTATACATAACACCTGAAGTTATGGGATTATTTTAGCTCAGAATACAAACAGAAGCGACGTTACTCGATTTTTGTGTGGGAAAATTTTGATCGTTTATTATCCCATTTTTGATTTGTATGGAAAAGGGTAGAATATAGTGATGAAAATCAGGTTAATTATCAAAAATTAATGGTGAGTATAGTCTTCTTATTAAGGATTTATAAAATCATTTTTTAATTTTAGATTGCGAAATGCTTATCTTTCGAAAGTTTTCATCTTTGACAACGTAATTCAAGAGTTTATGTGTGCAGTATCGAGACCTATAAATCTGATTTGAAATATTACACAGCCATTTCAGCTGCCCTGAAAAAATCAACGTACGTTCGGCATGCAAAGAAAAGTAGTTTTAAGTAGATCAAGATAAATACAGTTTTTAGGTTATGAATTAAATTGGAACTACCATTGGCTAATGAACTAAAAAGTAAAAAAAATTTTGAAAAACGAAGAAACATGAAAAAAAATTGTTTAAAATATTTATATGCACAAATAGTCGCATATGCTTAAAAAAATCAAACTACCTTCGTTATTTAACTATTATTTCTCTCTTGCGAGAAATTTCCAAAATATTCTACCGTGATTGTACCGAAAATTCATCAAAAGAGTATTAATGTAAAATTAAAAAATTATGCCAACGACACGAAGTGTTCCCAAGCGGTCACCCATCTAAGTACTAACTTCGCCCAATGTTGCTTAACTTCGGTGATCGGACGAGAACCGGTATTCTAAACATGGTATGGTCGTTGCCAAATAATAGTATAAGCAAAGAATACATAAAGTGTAATAAACAATAATAAATAACGAGTATTTTAGATAGATGGCGGGATTTAACATAATTACGTATTTATCAAAAATAGTATGCGTTTACGGGCTAACATACTAAAGTGTGTGGATAATCTTTTCTGATATGTGGCGCTCTCATCGGTTGACAGTAAATTTCACTCGAATACCTTTCACAAATATTTTATGATAATTTTTATTTTGCTCTGCTGGCGGCAGAGGTACAATTGTACCTTCATATATTTTATATGGGAATCCTCACGGTAAACATTATTATTGTGCGATAAATAGATAGTGTATAGGGTTCCCCGAAAATTCTGTAAAAAATAATGAGTACAAAAACAACGCATACACAAGCGAATATTACAAAAAAAAATGATTACAAAAATAACCCATACATAAACTTCTGTACCACATGAATTCTATTGCTAAAACAATTGGTACAAAAATGTTTTTGGACCAACTCAAGCCATTCAATATAAATAAAACAAAATTGAATCTTATTACACCGTATAGAAATTGAATTTGTGTTGATCAACAGATAGAATTGCGATAAAACAAACAGAAAATATGATATGGCGGCGATACGAATGATTCTTATTAGGTTTTATTTTTATAAATCAATTAGATTTTTTTTATTATAAATAATTTTATAAATATGCATAATAAAATTAATATTATTTTATACTTAATATTTTTTTAATTAAATAAAAAATATTTAATAGTTTTATCCATCTCTATATTTGTTCTTATCTTACTATCAATAATAAAATTATTGTTATCAAATAAATCTATAAACAACACTGTATGTAGAATTTCATTATTCAATAATACATAATCTATGTAGTACATTGAATGCAAAATTAAAATCCTACGATCTCCATCCTAGTAAAATAATCGTCACACAAAAGTTGCTTTGGTACAAATCGATCCAGCAAAGCAACTTATGTGACTCTTTTGTACCAATCGTTATTTGTATTAATTTTCTGGTCACAAGGCATTTTTATATGAAGAATTTAGAATTGGTACAAAATGCGATTGTTACAAAATAAAAAAGTTGCTTTGGTACGATCGCTATACCAAAATAAAAGTCATACAAAATTTCGTTTGATGCAATATATCGATATTAAATATATTATTACCTAATCATACAGGCTGTATGCCGATTTATATAAATAAAAAAAAAATTTGAGTTAGTATGAGTAATATTTGAAAAATTAACTTTGCGGCATACAAATGAAAATATTTATTATGAAAAAACTTTAAATTCTTGTTTACGTCCACTAAATCGTTTATATCTTTTAAATGCGCTAGAAATGTGAACTATTGCTCCTTTCTCTCTAATCTTAGCTCCTTTAGTAACATTTATAAACAAAAAAAAAATCTTGTTTAGAAGCTTTTTATTCATTAATTTTCCAAATGGAACAACATCCCATTTTTCCATAAACCACGTGCTCTTTACAAAAACAAGAAATTTAATATTGTTTGTGGTACATTTCTCTATGGTTGTTGTTTTTGGTTTTAAACATTGCGCTACAGTGTGGGGAAAGACAACCGTAACAAACTGTTGTAAAATAATATTTATTTAAATTTTGTAATTATGTAGTTCACGATATATATTAATTATTTATACAATATGTTGTGTTATATAATTAATATATTAATTTAAATAATTGTAATGAAAATATTTATATTCTATCTAAGAAAATTATGTATCCATGCTTTGATTATGGAATAAAATTCACACCGTTTACCACTAAGTAAGTACAAATATTTCGGTAGTTTACTGTACAAAATAATTCGTTTACATAGGTATAGTTATTTCTGTGCACTGCATTATATGTACGAGTATATTGTAACGGAATAATATAAAAGACAATTTAGTTGACGGGATAACAATTTACGTAACTTCTGTGCAATATTTAATTAAATTTTATTAGTAAAATCAATTACAACAAATTATAATTGTGAAAATATAAATATTAAAGTTGTATCTTGTGTATTATCGAATTAAAATGATTGTTATTTTTTTTAATATCGTGGAATAAATGCATTAAACTATAATCGGTAATTAAATCGTTCAGTCGTGTTTTTTGTTTGTTTTGGAAAACTTTTAAATTTAAAGTGCAATAATACGGATGTATATTATCTGTCGTTCATGCGTTTGTTTGCCACACGTGTTTCATTTCTGTAGTCGAGTGATCATTACCCTTAAGTTAGCAACAGTTTTGTTTTCAGAAGGGTTGAGATTTTTACAACTAGTACGATTGATTTAATTATATTAAATCCAAACACATATTTGAGATTATTAAGCAATTTAGCAAGCACATTTTTTCATTTTTTTATGTAATTAAGATTTGTAAAGCTAAATTATCTAACTAAATGGTAATAAATTCTCCACTACTACCTTGATTATGTACCGGACTTTAGCACACAAATTCCATCTCAATAAAAAATTTGATTCAACCGGATTTCATGTGCTGACTGTTATTTAAAAGTCGCTCTATAAAAATCGGCAATTTTTTCCCCGCAACAAAATTGTAGTGAAAATTTATTCCAAACAATTTTTCACAAATTCATTTTTTAAAATCAAAATGATAGATAATATAAATTTATTGAACTGCTTTACACATAAAAACAAATTGGATAAACATTCAATCAGTTCCGTTTTTTTTCTCCTTACTGTACTCATGTTTACATTTAACTAGTGTAATGGCTGGACTATAGATGGAATAAAAAGAATAAAAAGAATAACGTAAGAGAGCGAAAGAGAGGATTTACATGCAATCGACTATACTGAGAATAATAAATATAAAAAGAATAACAGAAACTGCGTTTAATTTTTTTTCATTTTTGCTGTCACTTAAAAAGAATAACAGAGCGAAAATTTTCGTCCAGGAATAAAAAACTTAATAACTACAACAACAAAACCCAAACAAATTTTAGTGCGCCGAATGTAATATGCATATTTACTTTTTTATATAAGGGAATTTTAAATTATTCGTGTGTTTTATCTTTTCTATTTATAAAATATTCATGTATACATATGCTAATATGAATATAATATCAGAAATAATTTGCAATACACTGTAGAATTGTATTTTTCTAAACCTAACCTAAAAAAATACTTTATCGAATTGTGGTGATTTAAATCGCATATAAACAATTTTTATAATTTTAAAAACATATATTTGTTGATATAAATACGTTTATACTCAAAAATATTGTAGTTTCATTCATAATTGTAGGAAATATATCACAAAAATATATGAATGAACTTAATTTTTCAAGTCATCTATGGCCGTAATGTCAAATTGGAATAATAATTTTTTGTCTTCGTTTCTTACGTTATTCTTTTTATTCTTTTTATTCTATCTATAGTTCCCACATAAGTATTTTTTTCAATTTATACTATAAAATACTAATCTTTTAGTTTACGAACAATTGAAATATTCTATTAAATCTATTAAAATGCATTTTCGTAAATTCAATAAATTTAATTAGTGAAATTTTAATTCAATTTGATTCTTAAAGATTTTTTTGTTTAAATTCGACATAATATACACCCTTCCGTTGCAACACATATTTTTTTACTAAATAAATAACCAGCAAAACAAATTAAAGTAAAAATTACAAACCAACACAAAATAATATTTTTGTTTTTTATTTTTCGTGTTTTCTCGATCTTTATGTGCGGTCACTGCGTATATGTATACGGCCATGTTAAAGAAAAATATAAAAAATCCGGTTTATATGGATGCAGGCCCAAATAACGTACACAAGAAAAAACACTTTCATACGATTGCTATGGAAATTTTCTTTTCAATATTTTTTTTTGACTTTATTTAGCTTTACCTCGTAATTGCGGCAGAAAATCAAATTTTCATTCTCCTGAGCATGAACTTTGTTTATTTATCATTCATTTCGAAAAACTGTTTTTTATTTTTAAGGTAGTTTTCATTTAGAATTTTACCATTTTCCGGTATGATGCATTTTGTTTGTTGAACGTCGTATGCAGACGAAGCAAAGTTTGTGGTTATGCGAGAAGAGTAATCCACATCAAAATTGAACAAAGTAGTTCAGTGGCCAAAAAAATAATTGCATGTCAAAGTAGTTTAATTTAATGACAGTCTTTTAATATTTATGTGGAATGTGTAAAATTAAAATTATTTTAAAGTTATCTTTAAAAAAAACCGAACGAAATTGAAATATCATTACCATTTCATTAATCAATATTCACTAACACGAATATTGCGGTTAATAAAAGATTTACAAAAATAACTATAAAATAAGTATCCGAGGCAGATTAGTAACAAACACTACGCACTGAACTACATAAGGAAGAATTATTGAAATCAAATGAGATAACCGGAGAAATTTTAATTCATACTCGGGTAAACTATGTGTGGCAATATACTTGGGGGCAAAAAATACGCACATTGATCAATTTTCAGCAAAAGTTCAAAAACATCAAAAATCCAATGTTTGTTTAATTATCCAGAATGCAGATTCAAAGTCTGTTTCAGCACCTATCCAGTGGTACTTTTTTGTACTTATACCATGCGAACAAAGTGAATTTTTAGGTCAACATCTGAAGTACACGTTTTTTTGTGAATTTGTCAGCATGAAAATTATTAGTACAAATCGAATTAAAACAAGGAAATCGGCAAAAACAATATTTTTATTAATAAGGTGCATTCTCTTCCCCAGCCCGAATAACAGCTTACATACAATGTTTCTATGATTTCACCAAAGTTTTAACCAAATCTTGAAGTATCGCCTCCCGTTCGTCTGTGATCGCCTGTTGCAGGTCCTGGAGACTCATTGGAGCAATAACTTTGGCTCGAACTCAATTTTTCAGTTCGTCTCATAAATGTTCAATCGGGATTGAGGTCCAGGCTTCGAGCTGGCCCCTCCAACATAGGAACATCCACTTATTGAAGGTACTGGTACACTAGACCAGCCATATACAGTCTCGGATTATAGTGATGAAAATCAGGTTAATTATCAAAAATTAATGGTGAGTATAGTCTTCTTATTAAGGATTTATAAAATCATTTTTTAATTTTAGATTGCGAAATGCTTATCTTTCGAAAGATTTCATCTTTGACAACGTAATTCAAGAGTTTATGTGTGCAGTATCGAGACCTATAAATCTGATTTGAAATATTACACAGCCATTTCAGCTGCCCTGAAAAAATCAACGTACGTTCGGCATGCAAAGAAAAGTAGTTTTAAGTAGATCAAGATAAATACAGTTTTTAGGTTATGAATTAAATTCGAACTACCATTGGCTAATGAACTAAAAAGTAAAAAAAATTTTGAAAAACGAAGAAACATGAAAAAAAATTGTTTAAAATATTTATATGCACAAATAGTCGCATATGCTTAAAAAAATCAAACTACCTTCGTTATTTAACTATTATTTCTCTCTTGCGAGAAATTTCCAAAATATTCTACCGTGATTGTACCGAAAATTCATCAAAAGAGTATTAATGTAAAATTAAAAAATTATGCCAACGACACGAAGTGTTCCCAAGCGGTCACCCATCTAAGTACTAACTTCGCCCAATGTTGCTTAACTTCGGTGATCGGACGAGAACCGGTATTCTAAACATGGTATGGTCGTTGCCAAATAATAGTATAAGCAAAGAATACATAAAGTGTAATAAACAATAATAAATAACGAGTATTTTAGATAGATGGCGGGATTTAACATAATTACGTATTTATCAAAAATAGTATGCGTTTACGGGCTAACATACTAAAGTGTGTGGATAATCTTTTCTGATATGTGGCGCTCTCATCGGTTGACAGTAAATTTCACTCGAATACCTTTCACAAATATTTTATGATAATTTTTATTTTGCTCTGCTGGCGGCAGAGGTACAATTGTACCTTCATATATTTTATATGGGAATCCTCACGGTAAACATTATTATTGTGCGATAAATAGATAGTGTATAGGGTTCCCCGAAAATTCTGTAAAAAATAATGAGTACAAAAACAACGCATACACAAGCGAATATTACAAAAAAAAATGATTACAAAAATAACCCATACATAAACTTCTGTACCACATGAATTCTATTGCTAAAACAATTGGTACAAAAATGTTTTTGGACCAACTCAAGCCATTCAATATAAATAAAACAAAATTGAATCTTATTACACCGTATAGAAATTGAATTTGTGTTGATCAACAGATAGAATTGCGATAAAACAAACAGAAAATATGATATGGCGGCGATACGAATGATTCTTATTAGGTTTTATTTTTATAAATCAATTAGATTTT
This sequence comes from Nephrotoma guestfalica, assembly GCA_963691935.1. NCBI lineage: Eukaryota > Metazoa > Arthropoda > Insecta > Diptera > Tipulidae > Nephrotoma > Nephrotoma guestfalica. Next base: position 136,244,711 of record OY829913.1, on the reverse strand, counting down.
TTTTATTATAAATAATTTTATAAATATGCATAATAAAATTAATATTATTTTATACTTAATATTTTTTTAATTAAATAAAAAATATTTAATAGTTTTATCCATCTCTATATTTGTTCTTATCTTACTATCAATAATAAAATTATTGTTATCAAATAAATCTATAAACAACACTGTATGTAGAATTTCATTATTCAATAATACATAATCTATGTAGTACATTGAATGCAAAATTAAAATCCTACGATCTCCATCCTAGTAAAATAATCGTCACACAAAAGTTGCTTTGGTACAAATCGATCCAGCAAAGCAACTTATGTGACTCTTTTGTACCAATCGTTATTTGTATTAATTTTCTGGTCACAAGGCATTTTTATATGAAGAATTTAGAATTGGTACAAAATGCGATTGTTACAAAATAAAAAAGTTGCTTTGGTACGATCGCTATACCAAAATAAAAGTCATACAAAATTTCGTTTGATGCAATATATCGATATTAAATATATTATTACCTAATCATACAGGCTGTATGCCGATTTATATAAATAAAAAAAAAATTTGAGTTAGTATGAGTAATATTTGAAAAATTAACTTTGCGGCATACAAATGAAAATATTTATTATGAAAAAACTTTAAATTCTTGTTTACGTCCACTAAATCGTTTATATCTTTTAAATGCGCTAGAAATGTGAACTATTGCTCCTTTCTCTCTAATCTTAGCTCCTTTAGTAACATTTATAAACAAAAAAAAAATCTTGTTTAGAAGCTTTTTATTCATTAATTTTCCAAATGGAACAACATCCCATTTTTCCATAAACCACGTGCTCTTTACAAAAACAAGAAATTTAATATTGTTTGTGGTACATTTCTCTATGGTTGTTGTTTTTGGTTTTAAACATTGCGCTACAGTGTGGGGAAAGACAACCGTAACAAACTGTTGTAAAATAATATTTATTTAAATTTTGTAATTATGTAGTTCACGATATATATTAATTATTTATACAATATGTTGTGTTATATAATTAATATATTAATTTAAATAATTGTAATGAAAATATTTATATTCTATCTAAGAAAATTATGTATCCATGCTTTGATTATGGAATAAAATTCACACCGTTTACCACTAAGTAAGTACAAATATTTCGGTAGTTTACTGTACAAAATAATTCGTTTACATAGGTATAGTTATTTCTGTGCACTGCATTATATGTACGAGTATATTGTAACGGAATAATATAAAAGACAATTTAGTTGACGGGATAACAATTTACGTAACTTCTGTGCAATATTTAATTAAATTTTATTAGTAAAATCAATTACAACAAATTATAATTGTGAAAATATAAATATTAAAGTTGTATCTTGTGTATTATCGAATTAAAATGATTGTTATTTTTTTTAATATCGTGGAATAAATGCATTAAACTATAATCGGTAATTAAATCGTTCAGTCGTGTTTTTTGTTTGTTTTGGAAAACTTTTAAATTTAAAGTGCAATAATACGGATGTATATTATCTGTCGTTCATGCGTTTGTTTGCCACACGTGTTTCATTTCTGTAGTCGAGTGATCATTACCCTTAAGTTAGCAACAGTTTTGTTTTCAGAAGGGTTGAGATTTTTACAACTAGTACGATTGATTTAATTATATTAAATCCAAACACATATTTGAGATTATTAAGCAATTTAGCAAGCACATTTTTTCATTTTTTTATGTAATTAAGATTTGTAAAGCTAAATTATCTAACTAAATGGTAATAAATTCTCCACTACTACCTTGATTATGTACCGGACTTTAGCACACAAATTCCATCTCAATAAAAAATTTGATTCAACCGGATTTCATGTGCTGACTGTTATTTAAAAGTCGCTCTATAAAAATCGGCAATTTTTTCCCCGCAACAAAATTGTAGTGAAAATTTATTCCAAACAATTTTTCACAAATTCATTTTTTAAAATCAAAATGATAGATAATATAAATTTATTGAACTGCTTTACACATAAAAACAAATTGGATAAACATTCAATCAGTTCCGTTTTTTTTCTCCTTACTGTACTCATGTTTACATTTAACTAGTGTAATGGCTGGACTATAGATGGAATAAAAAGAATAAAAAGAATAACGTAAGAGAGCGAAAGAGAGGATTTACATGCAATCGACTATACTGAGAATAATAAATATAAAAAGAATAACAGAAACTGCGTTTAATTTTTTTTCATTTTTGCTGTCACTTAAAAAGAATAACAGAGCGAAAATTTTCGTCCAGGAATAAAAAACTTAATAACTACAACAACAAAACCCAAACAAATTTTAGTGCGCCGAATGTAATATGCATATTTACTTTTTTATATAAGGGAATTTTAAATTATTCGTGTGTTTTATCTTTTCTATTTATAAAATATTCATGTATACATATGCTAATATGAATATAATATCAGAAATAATTTGCAATACACTGTAGAATTGTATTTTTCTAAACCTAACCTAAAAAAATACTTTATCGAATTGTGGTGATTTAAATCGCATATAAACAATTTTTATAATTTTAAAAACATATATTTGTTGATATAAATACGTTTATACTCAAAAATATTGTAGTTTCATTCATAATTGTAGGAAATATATCACAAAAATATATGAATGAACTTAATTTTTCAAGTCATCTATGGCCGTAATGTCAAATTGGAATAATAATTTTTTGTCTTCGTTTCTTACGTTATTCTTTTTATTCTTTTTATTCTATCTATAGTTCCCACATAAGTATTTTTTTCAATTTATACTATAAAATACTAATCTTTTAGTTTACGAACAATTGAAATATTCTATTAAATCTATTAAAATGCATTTTCGTAAATTCAATAAATTTAATTAGTGAAATTTTAATTCAATTTGATTCTTAAAGATTTTTTTGTTTAAATTCGACATAATATACACCCTTCCGTTGCAACACATATTTTTTTACTAAATAAATAACCAGCAAAACAAATTAAAGTAAAAATTACAAACCAACACAAAATAATATTTTTGTTTTTTATTTTTCGTGTTTTCTCGATCTTTATGTGCGGTCACTGCGTATATGTATACGGCCATGTTAAAGAAAAATATAAAAAATCCGGTTTATATGGATGCAGGCCCAAATAACGTACACAAGAAAAAACACTTTCATACGATTGCTATGGAAATTTTCTTTTCAATATTTTTTTTTGACTTTATTTAGCTTTACCTCGTAATTGCGGCAGAAAATCAAATTTTCATTCTCCTGAGCATGAACTTTGTTTATTTATCATTCATTTCGAAAAACTGTTTTTTATTTTTAAGGTAGTTTTCATTTAGAATTTTACCATTTTCCGGTATGATGCATTTTGTTTGTTGAACGTCGTATGCAGACGAAGCAAAGTTTGTGGTTATGCGAGAAGAGTAATCCACATCAAAATTGAACAAAGTAGTTCAGTGGCCAAAAAAATAATTGCATGTCAAAGTAGTTTAATTTAATGACAGTCTTTTAATATTTATGTGGAATGTGTAAAATTAAAATTATTTTAAAGTTATCTTTAAAAAAAACCGAACGAAATTGAAATATCATTACCATTTCATTAATCAATATTCACTAACACGAATATTGCGGTTAATAAAAGATTTACAAAAATAACTATAAAATAAGTATCCGAGGCAGATTAGTAACAAACACTACGCACTGAACTACATAAGGAAGAATTATTGAAATCAAATGAGATAACCGGAGAAATTTTAATTCATACTCGGGTAAACTATGTGTGGCAATATACTTGGGGGCAAAAAATACGCACATTGATCAATTTTCAGCAAAAGTTCAAAAACATCAAAAATCCAATGTTTGTTTAATTATCCAGAATGCAGATTCAAAGTCTGTTTCAGCACCTATCCAGTGGTACTTTTTTGTACTTATACCATGCGAACAAAGTGAATTTTTAGGTCAACATCTGAAGTACACGTTTTTTTGTGAATTTGTCAGCATGAAAATTATTAGTACAAATCGAATTAAAACAAGGAAATCGGCAAAAACAATATTTTTATTAATAAGGTGCATTCTCTTCCCCAGCCCGAATAACAGCTTACATACAATGTTTCTATGATTTCACCAAAGTTTTAACCAAATCTTGAAGTATCGCCTCCCGTTCGTCTGTGATCGCCTGTTGCAGGTCCTGGAGACTCATTGGAGCAATAACTTTGGCTCGAACTCAATTTTTCAGTTCGTCTCATAAATGTTCAATCGGGATTGAGGTCCAGGCTTCGAGCTGGCCCCTCCAACATAGGAACATCCACTTATTGAAGGTACTGGTACACTAGACCAGCCATATACAGTCTCGGATTATAGTGATGAAAATCAGGTTAATTATCAAAAATTAATGGTGAGTATAGTCTTCTTATTAAGGATTTATAAAATCATTTTTTAATTTTAGATTGCGAAATGCTTATCTTTCGAAAGATTTCATCTTTGACAACGTAATTCAAGAGTTTATGTGTGCAGTATCGAGACCTATAAATCTGATTTGAAATATTACACAGCCATTTCAGCTGCCCTGAAAAAATCAACGTACGTTCGGCATGCAAAGAAAAGTAGTTTTAAGTAGATCAAGATAAATACAGTTTTTAGGTTATGAATTAAATTCGAACTACCATTGGCTAATGAACTAAAAAGTAAAAACAATTTTGAAAAACGAAGAAACATGAAAAAAAATTGTTTAAAATATTTATATGCACAAATAGTCGCATGTGCTTAAAAAAATCAAACTACCTTCGTTATTTAACTATTATTTCTCTCTTGCGAGAAATTTCCAAAATATTCTACCGTGATTGTACCGAAAATTCATCAAAAGAGTATTAAAGTAAAATTAAAAAATTATGCCAACGACACGAAGTGTTCCCAAGCGGTCACCCATCTAAGTACTAACTTCGCCCAATGTTGCTTGACTTCGGTGATCGGACGAGAACCGGTATTCTAAACATGGTATGGCCGTTGCCGAATAATAATATAAACAAAGAATGCATAAAGTGTAATAAACAATAATAAATAACGAGTATTTTAGATAGATGGCGGGATTTAACATAATTACGTATTTATCAAAAATAGTATACGTTTACGGGCTAACATACTAAAGTGTGTGGATAATCTTTTCTGATATGTGGCGTTCTCATCGGTTGACAGTAAATTTCACTCGAATACCTTTCACAAATATTTTATGATAATTTTTATTTTGCTTACTCAACTATTAAAAGCTAAGTATTTTTTCTGATTCAATTTATTGAATAAAATTTTCTTGTTATTTATTTTCGTTAAAATTAAGGATGAGTTATTATCAAAAAACAGTAAAATAAACCAACCAAGAACGGTAAACTATTCCATCATTCTGCTGCGAAGAATATATCAATAAATTTTATAGAATAACTAAAACTAATACATTAGATATTTTATGAAATTTATTGATACATTCTGCAGAGCAGAGTGGAAATAGGTTACTAACAAAATCTAAGCTAATTCCGCTGTGCAAAGATGCCAAACGTAAGTACACGCAACCATACTGCCGTATAGAACCAAGATGTGTGAAGTGCGCGAGATATCACTTAACTGCGAAATCAACTTAAAAATCGACCACCCTGAAGTGAAATTGCGTAAAAGCTTATCCCGATAGCTACATATAATGCATTTTATTGTAAAAGATGAATTGTATAAGAAATTAATAAATGAACCGTTAATTTTGAAAGTGGCATACGCCACTTTTTTTTTAAATCGAGATATTTAAGGGTTTGCGATTTAACATATTTAAAAATATTGATATCCACTTTCGAGAAGATTTACTTATTATTGATTCGAATTTTATTTTAAATGAAGAGATACCGTTAAATTGTAACTAATGTTATCATTAACTTGATTTTTTGAGAAAATGATTTATGCCACTTTCAAAATAAACGGCTCAAATGAGAAACTATATATAAAGTTGATAACGTGTGCAAACTATCGCTCAAACAAACAGCAGGAGGTACATATAAATCAAACCGTGCAGATTACGCTTGCAAAATCAAGTACATTCAACGAAAAACTGCAAAAATTGGAAAATATACCTTGGTTCAAAACTCAAATCTAATCAAAATTCTAAATGACCAGTAAACTAAAAATATTGTTATGGGCTGCTAATGGCACAGAAAGAAAGAAATATAAACAGCAGTAAAGTGACATTCACCCGTAAAACGGGTTAGAATTTTGGAATTACAGTAAAAAAAGATGGTTCAAAATATTGTCTCAGTCTCTGTTTATATTACTTGTCTCTATGGTAATGGACTGCTAAGGCACCAACAAGTCTTATAGTTCAGTCCTCGATATAGACAACATAGAAGTGTGCCTTATCTCTGGAACTCACTTCTCCAAGTATTATACATTAAAAGCAATTGTGTGTATTAGTATGTGAGTGTAGAATTTAACAAAACAACCCACAAAGCCATACAAAAAACCTTCAATAAACTCGAATATAAAGTAGCGTTTAGAAATAGGTAAGGTATTAAGTCAGGAAAGCGAGCAAGATGCTCACTGTAATGTGGATGAAATGGCAAATGAATATGTACTTCTAGCCTTTGTTTTGATCATTTCTGATCATTCTAGATGGTGATTAGAGTGTTGTCAGGTTAATAAAGTTTCATCAATACACGGATATTGGTGTGAGGGAGTCAGATTATTTAATTATTATCTCATTCATATATATAGATTCTTGTAGAAATATAAATTAATAATTTATTAATTTGAATTTTAAGTTTCAGTGTAAAATTAAAATTCTTAAATTTCTTATTATTCTTATTTTAAATGTGATAATAATAACTTAACGAATTTTGAAACTCTGGTTTAGGACATGTATAGATAGGCGGCTGTGATAGATTTGGAATTGTTGGTTTAACTTTGGAATTATAATTTTTCGGAAGTATTTAATCTAGATTTAAAAATGTTATTTTATAAAGCAGTGCTATTGTTTTTAGTTTACAGTTACTGATTTTATTTGAATAATCTCTAGATTTAGGGACTTTCATTTGGACAAAAAGTGACCTCCATCACACTCCCATTGCATTAGAGTATTAATTAGTTTTATGTTCGAAATTTAAATTTTAAATGCATACAACAAAACGTTTTATTGGAGCAAACAAGTTAGGAATTAGAATGGCTATTGGGTTTGCTAATAACTTTGCTATTTCAGCGAATATTTTAACTTTTGGAATTACAGATATCTTGGAAGCTACGGTGTAAATTTGAAATGCACTAAAATATTGCCGTAATTAGATAGTTTTTCGGGGATCATGCACTTTTTAAATAAATTATTTTTTAGGTTATTCGGAAGACTGTAAATTGGTAAAGGTTTTGGTTGGCTTGTTCTAGGTTGGGCAAATAATTATCGCTGTATGTCGATTATTTGATTTATAATTTATTTAATGCTGTTGTAAATAGATATATACAATAGTTAACTATAGTAGATTAATTTTTAATGTCTTATTTTAATATTTTCCGATTCATTTATTTTATAATTAAAGCATTGAACAATTGATTGGGTTATTTGATTATCATGGATCCTACAGATGTGCTAGCTACTTATTATTAATTCTGCCATCTTACAGATTCCTGATTACTTTAATAGTTTTATTTGATTTTGGTTTAATTTGTTAAGGTATTGGGGATTCTAAAGCTGTGAAAACATTCATTATTAATACATTACCTTACAGATTCCAGATTAGCTGTTTTTGGAACCAGTTTTCGTTTGGTCATTTTCCCTTTTTATAAATAAACATATTTGTATTAGATGAGGGATGGCAAAGACAAGTGACTTTCATAAATATTTTTTCTAAATAAATCCATCAAATTAACAGACTTAGAAATTAGGAGGGCCATGCGTGCCTTTCCTGCTTTGATACTACAATATTTGGATTCGATTTATTTTATTTGAATTTTATTTGTTTTAAGAGAACCAAATTAATTTAGTTAATACTAATCATTACATTACATTTATTTTATTCAAGTATAATTTTATTATATCGTATATTATCCTAAATAATCAATTAACTATTGTTTCAGGAAATTATATTGTAAGTTGTGGAGTTGCAGGAGGAGAGAATTAAATTAATAAGTTTTTATATGATTTAGGTAGCAAGAACATATTAATTTAGTATTAGATTTGAGGAAACCTGCAGATGCTTGTGAAATAACATTTCTTTGTATTTTTAATTGCTGATAGTGTAGATTAGAATTATATTGTCATTGTGTTACTAACTGTCAACTTTATCTAGGTGTATGTTACCGGGCCGATTCAATCAATCAGTTTTGTTTAGGAAGCCGAAAAATATTAATATAGAATAAAATCTCAGGAAATTTCCAGATATACAGTATATGAAATAACAACATTTTTCCTTAGGTTGCTGGTTTAAAGAAGCAATTATTGATGACCAATACCATCATTAACCATTTAACCTATTAAACCTTTATCCTTCCCCTAGTAGTTTAGTATTGTGTTGTCTTTGTGTTACTAACTATCCGCTATACCTAGATGCTCCACTTAATTAACCTATCCAATCCTTCGGTTTTGTTATATGTAAAAAGAGTGTACGGTGGACCCGGCGTCACCCGGGAACTCCTATGTACGAACTTGGTCGTACATTCAGAATCAATCAATCAGAATCAATATTATTTAGGAAGCCAGAAAATATTAATTTACAATTAAATTTCAGGAAATCTACAGATGCTTGTCAAATAATATTTCTTTGAAATGTTAATTGTTGATTGTGTAGATTAGAATTGTGTTATCATTGTGTTACTAACTATCAACTTTATCTAGGTGTCTGTAACCGGGCCGATTCAATCAATCAATTTTCAATCAATCAAATAGGAAGTCGGAAATTATTAATGCAGAATTAAATTTCTGGAAATCATTATCCATTAAACCTATTAAGCCTTTATCCTTCCTCTAGTAGATTAGAAGTAGATTAGAATTGTGTTGTGCCGTATGATCGCTAGGTGTCTGAAACCGGGTCGTTCTGTCCCAACAAAAACCTTTCCCGGGTAGGGAAAACGATAAAACGATCGAGTGATTTTTTAAACTTTTTGGACACAATTTTTAATTAAAATATTCAAAAATTTAATTTCTTGCGAAATAAAAAAAACAAGTGTTTAATAAAATGTGTTTCTTAAGTGTTACACATAACAGATATAAATTCTCTAATATCATTATAGATCGCCAAAGAAATGCAACAAATCGTGCCAAATATTGGTGGCTAAACCAATCGCCCCCCACAACCCCCAAGTGGAAGTGGCGGAGAGTTACGATCACTGAAGCCAGCTTCCCAAAACCACTACACCATCACTCTCGGACTTATTCCTCTAGAAAGAGTATTGTCAATTTTTTTGGCCAACACACGGTTAAATAATAATTTAATAAATAATAATTTGTGCTATAATCCATTTTTAGTCTTACTGTTAATTTTTGTCACTTATAAAATTGAATTAAATTGTTTTAATAAAACACTTGTAAAATTTTTCGTTAGAGTGACAATTGTTTGTTATTAGTGACACATTTATTTGTTATTAGGAAGATCGATTTAGAAAATAAATTTCTTCTTCAGTTCCTTTTTACAACTAATACACTTTACACTAATACACAAAATTACGCTGCTTATATTCTAATCTTAGGTCTAATTGTAGTTTTAACGAAAATCAAAATCATATCAAGTGATTTTAAAATTTCATTTACAGGTGGGCTGCAGATGATAATACATCAAGTGGATGATTAAGGGTAGCATATAATTGCATCAAATATACAAACTCTAATCTTGAAGAACTATCACGCGGTCGTTTAATTAGATGTTCGCCAGATGTCTGTGTGATTGGACGGAGTAGCAATGAACTTTGAATTAACGAGTCACAGTGGACACTATACATAACACCTGAAGTTATGGGATTATTTTAGCTCAGAATACAAACAGAAGCGACGTTACTCGATTTTTGTGTGGGAAAATTTTGATCGTTTATTATCCCATTTTTGATTTGTATGGAAAAGGGTAGAATATAGTGATGAAAATCAGGTTAATTATCAAAAATTAATGGTGAGTATAGTCTTCTTATTAAGGATTTATAAAATCATTTTTTAATTTTAGATTGCGAAATGCTTATCTTTCGAAAGTTTTCATCTTTGACAACGTAATTCAAGAGTTTATGTGTGCAGTATCGAGACCTATAAATCTGATTTGAAATATTACACAGCCATTTCAGCTGCCCTGAAAAAATCAACGTACGTTCGGCATGCAAAGAAAAGTAGTTTTAAGTAGATCAAGATAAATACAGTTTTTAGGTTATGAATTAAATTGGAACTACCATTGGCTAATGAACTAAAAAGTAAAAAAAATTTTGAAAAACGAAGAAACATGAAAAAAAATTGTTTAAAATATTTATATGCACAAATAGTCGCATATGCTTAAAAAAATCAAACTACCTTCGTTATTTAACTATTATTTCTCTCTTGCGAGAAATTTCCAAAATATTCTACCGTGATTGTACCGAAAATTCATCAAAAGAGTATTAATGTAAAATTAAAAAATTATGCCAACGACACGAAGTGTTCCCAAGCGGTCACCCATCTAAGTACTAACTTCGCCCAATGTTGCTTAACTTCGGTGATCGGACGAGAACCGGTATTCTAAACATGGTATGGTCGTTGCCAAATAATAGTATAAGCAAAGAATACATAAAGTGTAATAAACAATAATAAATAACGAGTATTTTAGATAGATGGCGGGATTTAACATAATTACGTATTTATCAAAAATAGTATGCGTTTACGGGCTAACATACTAAAGTGTGTGGATAATCTTTTCTGATATGTGGCGCTCTCATCGGTTGACAGTAAATTTCACTCGAATACCTTTCACAAATATTTTATGATAATTTTTATTTTGCTCTGCTGGCGGCAGAGGTACAATTGTACCTTCATATATTTTATATGGGAATCCTCACGGTAAACATTATTATTGTGCGATAAATAGATAGTGTATAGGGTTCCCCGAAAATTCTGTAAAAAATAATGAGTACAAAAACAACGCATACACAAGCGAATATTACAAAAAAAAATGATTACAAAAATAACCCATACATAAACTTCTGTACCACATGAATTCTATTGCTAAAACAATTGGTACAAAAATGTTTTTGGACCAACTCAAGCCATTCAATATAAATAAAACAAAATTGAATCTTATTACACCGTATAGAAATTGAATTTGTGTTGATCAACAGATAGAATTGCGATAAAACAAACAGAAAATATGATATGGCGGCGATACGAATGATTCTTATTAGGTTTTATTTTTATAAATCAATTAGATTTTTTTTATTATAAATAATTTTATAAATATGCATAATAAAATTAATATTATTTTATACTTAATATTTTTTTAATTAAATAAAAAATATTTAATAGTTTTATCCATCTCTATATTTGTTCTTATCTTACTATCAATAATAAAATTATTGTTATCAAATAAATCTATAAACAACACTGTATGTAGAATTTCATTATTCAATAATACATAATCTATGTAGTACATTGAATGCAAAATTAAAATCCTACGATCTCCATCCTAGTAAAATAATCGTCACACAAAAGTTGCTTTGGTACAAATCGATCCAGCAAAGCAACTTATGTGACTCTTTTGTACCAATCGTTATTTGTATTAATTTTCTGGTCACAAGGCATTTTTATATGAAGAATTTAGAATTGGTACAAAATGCGATTGTTACAAAATAAAAAAGTTGCTTTGGTACGATCGCTATACCAAAATAAAAGTCATACAAAATTTCGTTTGATGCAATATATCGATATTAAATATATTATTACCTAATCATACAGGCTGTATGCCGATTTATATAAATAAAAAAAAAATTTGAGTTAGTATGAGTAATATTTGAAAAATTAACTTTGCGGCATACAAATGAAAATATTTATTATGAAAAAACTTTAAATTCTTGTTTACGTCCACTAAATCGTTTATATCTTTTAAATGCGCTAGAAATGTGAACTATTGCTCCTTTCTCTCTAATCTTAGCTCCTTTAGTAACATTTATAAACAAAAAAAAAATCTTGTTTAGAAGCTTTTTATTCATTAATTTTCCAAATGGAACAACATCCCATTTTTCCATAAACCACGTGCTCTTTACAAAAACAAGAAATTTAATATTGTTTGTGGTACATTTCTCTATGGTTGTTGTTTTTGGTTTTAAACATTGCGCTACAGTGTGGGGAAAGACAACCGTAACAAACTGTTGTAAAATAATATTTATTTAAATTTTGTAATTATGTAGTTCACGATATATATTAATTATTTATACAATATGTTGTGTTATATAATTAATATATTAATTTAAATAATTGTAATGAAAATATTTATATTCTATCTAAGAAAATTATGTATCCATGCTTTGATTATGGAATAAAATTCACACCGTTTACCACTAAGTAAGTACAAATATTTCGGTAGTTTACTGTACAAAATAATTCGTTTACATAGGTATAGTTATTTCTGTGCACTGCATTATATGTACGAGTATATTGTAACGGAATAATATAAAAGACAATTTAGTTGACGGGATAACAATTTACGTAACTTCTGTGCAATATTTAATTAAATTTTATTAGTAAAATCAATTACAACAAATTATAATTGTGAAAATATAAATATTAAAGTTGTATCTTGTGTATTATCGAATTAAAATGATTGTTATTTTTTTTAATATCGTGGAATAAATGCATTAAACTATAATCGGTAATTAAATCGTTCAGTCGTGTTTTTTGTTTGTTTTGGAAAACTTTTAAATTTAAAGTGCAATAATACGGATGTATATTATCTGTCGTTCATGCGTTTGTTTGCCACACGTGTTTCATTTCTGTAGTCGAGTGATCATTACCCTTAAGTTAGCAACAGTTTTGTTTTCAGAAGGGTTGAGATTTTTACAACTAGTACGATTGATTTAATTATATTAAATCCAAACACATATTTGAGATTATTAAGCAATTTAGCAAGCACATTTTTTCATTTTTTTATGTAATTAAGATTTGTAAAGCTAAATTATCTAACTAAATGGTAATAAATTCTCCACTACTACCTTGATTATGTACCGGACTTTAGCACACAAATTCCATCTCAATAAAAAATTTGATTCAACCGGATTTCATGTGCTGACTGTTATTTAAAAGTCGCTCTATAAAAATCGGCAATTTTTTCCCCGCAACAAAATTGTAGTGAAAATTTATTCCAAACAATTTTTCACAAATTCATTTTTTAAAATCAAAATGATAGATAATATAAATTTATTGAACTGCTTTACACATAAAAACAAATTGGATAAACATTCAATCAGTTCCGTTTTTTTTCTCCTTACTGTACTCATGTTTACATTTAACTAGTGTAATGGCTGGACTATAGATGGAATAAAAAGAATAAAAAGAATAACGTAAGAGAGCGAAAGAGAGGATTTACATGCAATCGACTATACTGAGAATAATAAATATAAAAAGAATAACAGAAACTGCGTTTAATTTTTTTTCATTTTTGCTGTCACTTAAAAAGAATAACAGAGCGAAAATTTTCGTCCAGGAATAAAAAACTTAATAACTACAACAACAAAACCCAAACAAATTTTAGTGCGCCGAATGTAATATGCATATTTACTTTTTTATATAAGGGAATTTTAAATTATTCGTGTGTTTTATCTTTTCTATTTATAAAATATTCATGTATACATATGCTAATATGAATATAATATCAGAAATAATTTGCAATACACTGTAGAATTGTATTTTTCTAAACCTAACCTAAAAAAATACTTTATCGAATTGTGGTGATTTAAATCGCATATAAACAATTTTTATAATTTTAAAAACATATATTTGTTGATATAAATACGTTTATACTCAAAAATATTGTAGTTTCATTCATAATTGTAGGAAATATATCACAAAAATATATGAATGAACTTAATTTTTCAAGTCATCTATGGCCGTAATGTCAAATTGGAATAATAATTTTTTGTCTTCGTTTCTTACGTTATTCTTTTTATTCTTTTTATTCTATCTATAGTTCCCACATAAGTATTTTTTTCAATTTATACTATAAAATACTAATCTTTTAGTTTACGAACAATTGAAATATTCTATTAAATCTATTAAAATGCATTTTCGTAAATTCAATAAATTTAATTAGTGAAATTTTAATTCAATTTGATTCTTAAAGATTTTTTTGTTTAAATTCGACATAATATACACCCTTCCGTTGCAACACATATTTTTTTACTAAATAAATAACCAGCAAAACAAATTAAAGTAAAAATTACAAACCAACACAAAATAATATTTTTGTTTTTTATTTTTCGTGTTTTCTCGATCTTTATGTGCGGTCACTGCGTATATGTATACGGCCATGTTAAAGAAAAATATAAAAAATCCGGTTTATATGGATGCAGGCCCAAATAACGTACACAAGAAAAAACACTTTCATACGATTGCTATGGAAATTTTCTTTTCAATATTTTTTTTTGACTTTATTTAGCTTTACCTCGTAATTGCGGCAGAAAATCAAATTTTCATTCTCCTGAGCATGAACTTTGTTTATTTATCATTCATTTCGAAAAACTGTTTTTTATTTTTAAGGTAGTTTTCATTTAGAATTTTACCATTTTCCGGTATGATGCATTTTGTTTGTTGAACGTCGTATGCAGACGAAGCAAAGTTTGTGGTTATGCGAGAAGAGTAATCCACATCAAAATTGAACAAAGTAGTTCAGTGGCCAAAAAAATAATTGCATGTCAAAGTAGTTTAATTTAATGACAGTCTTTTAATATTTATGTGGAATGTGTAAAATTAAAATTATTTTAAAGTTATCTTTAAAAAAAACCGAACGAAATTGAAATATCATTACCATTTCATTAATCAATATTCACTAACACGAATATTGCGGTTAATAAAAGATTTACAAAAATAACTATAAAATAAGTATCCGAGGCAGATTAGTAACAAACACTACGCACTGAACTACATAAGGAAGAATTATTGAAATCAAATGAGATAACCGGAGAAATTTTAATTCATACTCGGGTAAACTATGTGTGGCAATATACTTGGGGGCAAAAAATACGCACATTGATCAATTTTCAGCAAAAGTTCAAAAACATCAAAAATCCAATGTTTGTTTAATTATCCAGAATGCAGATTCAAAGTCTGTTTCAGCACCTATCCAGTGGTACTTTTTTGTACTTATACCATGCGAACAAAGTGAATTTTTAGGTCAACATCTGAAGTACACGTTTTTTTGTGAATTTGTCAGCATGAAAATTATTAGTACAAATCGAATTAAAACAAGGAAATCGGCAAAAACAATATTTTTATTAATAAGGTGCATTCTCTTCCCCAGCCCGAATAACAGCTTACATACAATGTTTCTATGATTTCACCAAAGTTTTAACCAAATCTTGAAGTATCGCCTCCCGTTCGTCTGTGATCGCCTGTTGCAGGTCCTGGAGACTCATTGGAGCAATAACTTTGGCTCGAACTCAATTTTTCAGTTCGTCTCATAAATGTTCAATCGGGATTGAGGTCCAGGCTTCGAGCTGGCCCCTCCAACATAGGAACATCCACTTATTGAAGGTACTGGTACACTAGACCAGCCATATACAGTCTCGGATTATAGTGATGAAAATCAGGTTAATTATCAAAAATTAATGGTGAGTATAGTCTTCTTATTAAGGATTTATAAAATCATTTTTTAATTTTAGATTGCGAAATGCTTATCTTTCGAAAGATTTCATCTTTGACAACGTAATTCAAGAGTTTATGTGTGCAGTATCGAGACCTATAAATCTGATTTGAAATATTACACAGCCATTTCAGCTGCCCTGAAAAAATCAACGTACGTTCGGCATGCAAAGAAAAGTAGTTTTAAGTAGATCAAGATAAATACAGTTTTTAGGTTATGAATTAAATTCGAACTACCATTGGCTAATGAACTAAAAAGTAAAAACAATTTTGAAAAACGAAGAAACATGAAAAAAAATTGTTTAAAATATTTATATGCACAAATAGTCGCATATGCTTAAAAAAATCAAACTACCTTCGTTATTTAACTACTATTTCTCTCTTGCGAGAAATTTCCAAAATATTCTACCGTGATTGTACCGAATATTCATCAAAAGAATATTAAAGTAAAATTAAAAAATTATGCCAACGACACGAAGTGTTCCCAAGCGGTCACCCATCTAAGTACTAACTTCGCCCAATGTTGCTTGACTTCGGTGATCGGACGAGAACCGGTATTCTAAACATGGTATGGCCGTTGCCGAATAATAATATAAACAAAGAATGCATAAAGTGTAATAAACAATAATAAATAACGAGTATTTTAGATAGATGGCGGGATTTAACATAATTACGTATTTATCAAAAATAGTATACGTTTACGGGCTAACATACTAAAGTGTGTGGATAATCTTTTCTGATATGTGGCGTTCTCATCGGTTGACAGTAAATTTCACTCGAATACCTTTCACAAATATTTTATGATAATTTTTATTTTGCTTACTCAACTATTAAAAGCTAAGTATTTTTTCTGATTCAATTTATTGAATAAAATTTTCTTGTTATTTATTTTCGTTAAAATTAAGGATGAGTTATTATCAAAAAACAGTAAAATAAACCAACCAAGAACGGTAAACTATTCCATCATTCTGCTGCGAAGAATATATCAATAAATTTTATAGAATAACTAAAACTAATACATTAGATATTTTATGAAATTTATTGATACATTCTGCAGAGCAGAGTGGAAATAGGTTACTAACAAAATCTAAGCTAATTCCGCTGTGCAAAGATGCCAAACGTAAGTACACGCAACCATACTGCCGTATAGAACCAAGATGTGTGAAGTGCGCGAGATATCACTTAACTGCGAAATCAACTTAAAAATCGACCACCCTGAAGTGAAATTGCGTAAAAGCTTATCCCGATAGCTACATATAATGCATTTTATTGTAAAAGATGAATTGTATAAGAAATTAATAAATGAACCGTTAATTTTGAAAGTGGCATACGCCACTTTTTTTTTAAATCGAGATATTTAAGGGTTTGCGATTTAACATATTTAAAAATATTGATATCCACTTTCGAGAAGATTTACTTATTATTGATTCGAATTTTATTTTAAATGAAGAGATACCGTTAAATTGTAACTAATGTTATCATTAACTTGATTTTTTGAGAAAATGATTTATGCCACTTTCAAAATAAACGGCTCAAATGAGAAACTATATATAAAGTTGATAACGTGTGCAAACTATCGCTCAAACAAACAGCAGGAGGTACATATAAATCAAACCGTGCAGATTACGCTTGCAAAATCAAGTACATTCAACGAAAAACTGCAAAAATTGGAAAATATACCTTGGTTCAAAACTCAAATCTAATCAAAATTCTAAATGACCAGTAAACTAAAAATATTGTTATGGGCTGCTAATGGCACAGAAAGAAAGAAATATAAACAGCAGTAAAGTGACATTCACCCGTAAAACGGGTTAGAATTTTGGAATTACAGTAAAAAAAGATGGTTCAAAATATTGTCTCAGTCTCTGTTTATATTACTTGTCTCTATGGTAATGGACTGCTAAGGCACCAACAAGTCTTATAGTTCAGTTCTCGATATAGACAACATAGAAGTGTGCCTTATCTCTGGAACTCACTTCTCCAAGTATTATACATTAAAAGCAATTGTGTGTATTAGTATGTGAGTGTAGAATTTAACAAAACAACCCACAAAGCCATACAAAAAACCTTCAATAAACTCGAATATAAAGTAGCGTTTAGAAATAGGTAAGGTATTAAGTCAGGAAAGCGAGCAAGATGCTCACTGTAATGTGGATGAAATGGCAAATGAATATGTACTTCTAGCCTTTGTTTTGATCATTTCTGATCATTCTAGATGGTGATTAGAGTGTTGTCAGGTTAATAAAGTTTCATCAATACACGGATATTGGTGTGAGGGAGTCAGATTATTTAATTATTATCTCATTCATATATATAGATTCTTGTAGAAATATAAATTAATAATTTATTAATTTGAATTTTAAGTTTCAGTGTAAAATTAAAATTCTTAAATTTCTTATTATTCTTATTTTAAATGTGATAATAATAACTTAACGAATTTTGAAACTCTGGTTTAGGACATGTATAGATAGGCGGCTGTGATAGATTTGGAATTGTTGGTTTAACTTTGGAATTATAATTTTTCGGAAGTATTTAATCTAGATTTAAAAATGTTATTTTAGAAAGCAGTGCTATTGTTTTTAGTTTACAGTTACTGATTTTATTTGAATAATCTCTAGATTTAGGGACTTTCATTTGGACAAAAAGTGACCTCCATCACACTCCCATTGCATTAGAGTATTAATTAGTTTTATGTTCGAAATTTAAATTTTAAATGCATACAACAAAACGTTTTATTGGAGCAAACAAGTTAGGAATTAGAATGGCTATTGGGTTTGCTAATAACTTTGCTATTTCAGCGAATATTTTAACTTTTGGAATTACAGATATCTTGGAAGCTACGGTGTAAATTTGAAATGCACTAAAATATTGCCGTAATTAGATAGTTTTTCGGGGATCATGCACTTTTTAAATAAATTATTTTTTAGGTTATTCGGAAGACTGTAAATTGGTAAAGGTTTTGGTTGGCTTGTTCTAGGTTGGGCAAATAATTATCGCTGTATGTCGATTATTTGATTTATAATTTATTTAATGCTGTTGTAAATAGATATATACAATAGTTAACTATAGTAGATTAATTTTTAATGTCTTATTTTAATATTTTCCGATTCATTTATTTTATAATTAAAGCATTGAACAATTGATTGGGTTATTTGATTATCATGGATCCTACAGATGTGCTAGCTACTTATTATTAATTCTGCCATCTTACAGATTCCTGATTACTTTAATAGTTTTATTTGATTTTGGTTTAATTTGTTAAGGTATTGGGGATTCTAAAGCTGTGAAAACATTCATTATTAATACATTACCTTACAGATTCCAGATTAGCTGTTTTTGGAACCAGTTTTCGTTTGGTCATTTTCCCTTTTTATAAATAAACATATTTGTATTAGATGAGGGATGGCAAAGACAAGTGACTTTCATAAATATTTTTTCTAAATAAATCCATCAAATTAACAGACTTAGAAATTAGGAGGGCCATGCGTGCCTTTCCTGCTTTGATACTACAATATTTGGATTCGATTTATTTTATTTGAATTTTATTTGTTTTAAGAGAACCAAATTAATTTAGTTAATACTAATCATTACATTACATTTATTTTATTCAAGTATAATTTTATTATATCGTATATTATCCTAAATAATCAATTAACTATTGTTTCAGGAAATTATATTGTAAGTTGTGGAGTTGCAGGAGGAGAGAATTAAATTAATAAGTTTTTATATGATTTAGGTAGCAAGAACATATTAATTTAGTATTAGATTTGAGGAAACCTGCAGATGCTTGTGAAATAACATTTCTTTGTATTTTTAATTGCTGATAGTGTAGATTAGAATTATATTGTCATTGTGTTACTAACTGTCAACTTTATCTAGGTGTATGTTACCGGGCCGATTCAATCAATCAGTTTTGTTTAGGAAGCCGAAAAATATTAATATAGAATAAAATCTCAGGAAATTTCCAGATATACAGTATATGAAATAACAACATTTTTCCTTAGGTTGCTGGTTTAAAGAAGCAATTATTGATGACCAATACCATCATTAACCATTTAACCTATTAAACCTTTATCCTTCCCCTAGTAGTTTAGTATTGTGTTGTCTTTGTGTTACTAACTATCCGCTATACCTAGATGCTCCACTTAATTAACCTATCCAATCCTTCGGTTTTGTTATATGTAAAAAGAGTGTACGGTGGACCCGGCGTCACCCGGGAACTCCTATGTACGAACTTGGTCGTACATTCAGAATCAATCAATCAGAATCAATATTATTTAGGAAGCCAGAAAATATTAATTTACAATTAAATTTCAGGAAATCTACAGATGCTTGTCAAATAATATTTCTTTGAAATGTTAATTGTTGATTGTGTAGATTAGAATTGTGTTATCATTGTGTTACTAACTATCAACTTTATCTAGGTGTCTGTAACCGGGCCGATTCAATCAATCAATTTTCAATCAATCAAATAGGAAGTCGGAAATTATTAATGCAGAATTAAATTTCTGGAAATCATTATCCATTAAACCTATTAAGCCTTTATCCTTCCTCTAGTAGATTAGAAGTAGATTAGAATTGTGTTGTGCCGTATGATCGCTAGGTGTCTGAAACCGGGTCGTTCTGTCCCAACAAAAACCTTTCCCGGGTAGGGAAAACGATAAAACGATCGAGTGATTTTTTAAACTTTTTGGACACAATTTTTAATTAAAATATTCAAAAATTTAATTTCTTGCGAAATAAAAAAAACAAGTGTTTAATAAAATGTGTTTCTTAAGTGTTACACATAACAGATATAAATTCTCTAATATCATTATAGATCGCCAAAGAAATGCAACAAATCGTGCCAAATATTGGTGGCTAAACCAATCGCCCCCCACAACCCCCAAGTGGAAGTGGCGGAGAGTTACGATCACTGAAGCCAGCTTCCCAAAACCACTACACCATCACTCTCGGACTTATTCCTCTAGAAAGAGTATTGTCAATTTTTTTGGCCAACACACGGTTAAATAATAATTTAATAAATAATAATTTGTGCTATAATCCATTTTTAGTCTTACTGTTAATTTTTGTCACTTATAAAATTGAATTAAATTGTTTTAATAAAACACTTGTAAAATTTTTCGTTAGAGTGACAATTGTTTGTTATTAGTGACACATTTATTTGTTATTAGGAAGATCGATTTAGAAAATAAATTTCTTCTTCAGTTCCTTTTTACAACTAATACACTTTACACTAATACACAAAATTACGCTGCTTATATTCTAATCTTAGGTCTAATTGTAGTTTTAACGAAAATCAAAATCATATCAAGTGATTTTAAAATTTCATTTACAGGTGGGCTGCAGATGATAATACATCAAGTGGATGATTAAGGGTAGCATATAATTGCATCAAATATACAAACTCTAATCTTGAAGAACTATCACGCGGTCGTTTAATTAGATGTTCGCCAGATGTCTGTGTGATTGGACGGAGTAGCAATGAACTTTGAATTAACGAGTCACAGTGGACACTATACATAACACCTGAAGTTATGGGATTATTTTAGCTCAGAATACAAACAGAAGCGACGTTACTCGATTTTTGTGTGGGAAAATTTTGATCGTTTATTATCCCATTTTTGATTTGTATGGAAAAGGGTAGAATATAGTGATGAAAATCAGGTTAATTATCAAAAATTAATGGTGAGTATAGTCTTCTTATTAAGGATTTATAAAATCATTTTTTAATTTTAGATTGCGAAATGCTTATCTTTCGAAAGTTTTCATCTTTGACAACGTAATTCAAGAGTTTATGTGTGCAGTATCGAGACCTATAAATCTGATTTGAAATATTACACAGCCATTTCAGCTGCCCTGAAAAAATCAACGTACGTTCGGCATGCAAAGAAAAGTAGTTTTAAGTAGATCAAGATAAATACAGTTTTTAGGTTATGAATTAAATTGGAACTACCATTGGCTAATGAACTAAAAAGTAAAAAAAATTTTGAAAAACGAAGAAACATGAAAAAAAATTGTTTAAAATATTTATATGCACAAATAGTCGCATATGCTTAAAAAAATCAAACTACCTTCGTTATTTAACTATTATTTCTCTCTTGCGAGAAATTTCCAAAATATTCTACCGTGATTGTACCGAAAATTCATCAAAAGAGTATTAATGTAAAATTAAAAAATTATGCCAACGACACGAAGTGGTCCCAAGCGGTCACCCATCTAAGTACTAACTTCGCCCAATGTTGCTTAACTTCGGTGATCGGACGAGAACCGGTATTCTAAACATGGTATGGTCGTTGCCAAATAATAGTATAAGCAAAGAATACATAAAGTGTAATAAACAATAATAAATAACGAGTATTTTAGATAGATGGCGGGATTTAACATAATTACGTATTTATCAAAAATAGTATGCGTTTACGGGCTAACATACTAAAGTGTGTGGATAATCTTTTCTGATATGTGGCGCTCTCATCGGTTGACAGTAAATTTCACTCGAATACCTTTCACAAATATTTTATGATAATTTTTATTTTGCTCTGCTGGCGGCAGAGGTACAATTGTACCTTCATATATTTTATATGGGAATCCTCACGGTAAACATTATTATTGTGCGATAAATAGATAGTGTATAGGGTTCCCCGAAAATTCTGTAAAAAATAATGAGTACAAAAACAACGCATACACAAGCGAATATTACAAAAAAAAATGATTACAAAAATAACCCATACATAAACTTCTGTACCACATGAATTCTATTGCTAAAACAATTGGTACAAAAATGTTTTTGGACCAACTCAAGCCATTCAATATAAATAAAACAAAATTGAATCTTATTACACCGTATAGAAATTGAATTTGTGTTGATCAACAGATAGAATTGCGATAAAACAAACAGAAAATATGATATGGCGGCGATACGAATGATTCTTATTAGGTTTTATTTTTATAAATCAATTAGATTTTTTTTATTATAAATAATTTTATAAATATGCATAATAAAATTAATATTATTTTATACTTAATATTTTTTTAATTAAATAAAAAATATTTAATAGTTTTATCCATCTCTATATTTGTTCTTATCTTACTATCAATAATAAAATTATTGTGATCAAATAAATCTATAAACAACACTGTATGTAGAATTTCATTATTCAATAATACATAATCTATGTAGTACATTGAATGCAAAATTAAAATCCTACGATCTCCATCCTAGTAAAATAATCGTCACACAAAAGTTGCTTTGGTACAAATCGATCCAGCAAAGCAACTTATGTGACTCTTTTGTACCAATCGTTATTTGTATTAATTTTCTGGTCACAAGGCATTTTTATATGAAGAATTTAGAATTGGTACAAAATGCGATTGTTACAAAATAAAAGAAGTTGCTTTGGTACGATCGCTATACCAAAATAAAAGTCATACAAAATTTCGTTTGATGCAATATATCGATATTAAATATATTATTACCTAATCATACAGGCTGTATGCCGATTTATATAAATAAAAAAAAAATTTGAGTTAGTATGAGTAATATTTGAAAAATTAACTTTGCGGCATACAAATGAAAATATTTATTATGAAAAAACTTTAAATTCTTGTTTACGTCCACTAAATCGTTTATATCTTTTAAATGCGCTAGAAATGTGAACTATTGCTCCTTTCTCTCTAATCTTAGCTCCTTTAGTAACATTTATAAACAAAAAAAAAATCTTGTTTAGAAGCTTTTTATTCATTAATTTTCCAAATGGAACAACATCCCATTTTTCCATAAACCACGTGCTCTTTACAAAAACAAGAAATTTAATATTGTTTGTGGTACATTTTTCTATGGTTGTTGTTTTTGGTTTTAAACATTGCGCTACAGTGTGGGGAAAGACAACCGTAACAAACTGTTGTAAAATAATATTTATTTAAATTTTGTAATAATGTAGTTCACGATATATATTAATTATTTATACAATATGTTGTGTTATATAATTAATATATTAATTTAAATAATTGTAATGAAAATATTTATATTCTATCTAAGAAAATTATGTATCCATGCTTTGATTATGGAATAAAATTCACACCGTTTACCACTAAGTAAGTACAAATATTTCGGTAGTTTACTGTACAAAATAATTCGTTTACATAGGTATAGTTATTTCTGTGCACTGCATTATATGTACGAGTATATTGTAACGGAATAATATAAAAGACAATTTAGTTGACGGGATAACAATTTACGTAACTTCTGTGCAATATTTAATTAAATTTTATTAGTAAAATCAATTACAACAAATTATAATTGTGAAAATATAAATATTAAAGTTGTATCTTGTGTATTATCGAATTAAAATGATTGTTATTTTTTTTAATATCGTGGAATAAATGCATTAAACTATAATCGGTAATTAAATCGTTCAGTCGTGTTTTTTGTTTGTTTTGGAAAACTTTTAAATTTAAAGTGCAATAATACGGATGTATATTATCTGTCGTTCATGCGTTTGTTTGCCACACGTGTTTCATTTCTGTAGTCGAGTGATCATTACCCTTAAGTTAGCAACAGTTTTGTTTTCAGTAGGGTTGAGATTTTTACAACTAGTACGATTGATTTAATTATATTAAATCCAAACACATATTTGAGATTATTAAGCAATTTAGCAAGCACATTTTTTCATTTTTTATGTAATTAAGATTTGTAAAGCTAAATTATCTAACTAAATGGTAATAAATTCTCCACTACTACCTTGATTATGTACCGGACTTTAGCACACAAATTCCATCTCAATAAAAAATTTGATTCAACCGGATTTCATGTGCTGACTGTTATTTAAAAGTCGCTCTATAAAAATCGGCAATTTTTTCCCCGCAACAAAATTGTAGTGAAAATTTATTCCAAACAATTTTTCACAAATTCATTTTTTAAAATCAAAATGATAGATAATATAAATTTATTGAACTGCTTTACACATAAAAACAAATTGGATAAACATTCAATCAGTTCCGTTTTTTTTCTCCTTACTGTACTCATGTTTACATTTAACTAGTGTAAGTATTTTTTTCAATTTATACTATAAAATACTAATCTTTTAGTTTACGAACAATTGAAATATTCTATTAAATCTATTAAAATGCATTTTCGTAAATTCAATAAATTTAATTAGTGAAATTTTAATTCAATTTGATTCTTAAAGATTTTTTTGTTTAAATTCGACGTAATATACACCCTTCCGTTGCAACACATATTTTTTTACTAAATAAATAACCAGCAAAACAAATTAAAGTAAAAATTACAAACCAACACAAAATAATATTTTTGTTTTTTATTTTTCGTGTTTTCTCGATCTTTATGTGCGGTCACTGCGTATATGTATACGGCCATGTTAAAGAAAAATATAAAAAATCCGGTTTATATGTATGCAGGCCCAAATAACGTACACAAGAAAAAACACTTTCATACGATTGCTATGGAAATTTTCTTTTCAATATTTTTTTTTGACTTTATTTAGCTTTACCTCGTAATTGCGGCAGAAAATCAAATTTTCATTCTCCTGAGCATGAACTTTGTTTATTTATCATTCATTTCGAAAAACTGTTTTTTATTTTTAAGGTAGTTTTCATTTAGAATTTTACCATTTTCCGGTATGATGCATTTTGTTTGTTGAACGTCGTATGCAGACGAAGCAAAGTTTGTGTTTATGCGAGAAGAGTAATCCACATCAAAATTGAACAAAGTAGTTCAGTGGCCAAAAAAATAATTGCATGTCAAAGTAGTTTAATTTAATGACAGTCTTTTAATATTTATGTGGAATGTGTAAAATTAAAATTATTTTAAAGTTATCTTTAAAAAAAACCGAACGAAATTGAAATATCATTACCATTTCATTAATCAATATTCACTAACACGAATATTGCGGTTAATAAAAGATTTACAAAAATAACTATAAAATAAGTATCCGAGGCAGATTAGTAACAAACACTACACACTGAACTACATAAGGAAGAATTATTGAAATCAAATGAGATAACCGGAGAAATTTTAATTCATACTCGGGTAAACTATGTGTGGCAATATACTTGGGGGCAAAAAATACGCACATTGATCAATTTTCAGCAAAAGTTCAAAAACATCAAAAATCCAATGTTTGTTTAATTATCCAGAATGCAGATTCAAAGTCTGTTTCAGCACCTATCCAGTGGTACTTTTTTGTACTTATACCATGCGAACAAAGTGAATTTTTAGGTCAACATCTGAAGTACACGTTTTTTTGTGAATTTGTCAGCATGAAAATTATTAGTACAAATCGAATTAAAACAAGGAAATCGGCAAAAACAATATTTTTATTAATAAGGTGCATTCTCTTCCCCAGCCCGAATAACAGCTTACATACAATGTTTCTATGATTTCACCAAAGTTTTAACCAAATCTTGAAGTATCGCCTCCCGTTCGTCTGTGATCGCCTGTTGCAGGTCCTGGAGACTCATTGGAGCAATAACTTTGGCTCGAACTCAATTTTTCAGTTCGTCTCATAAATGTTCAATCGGGATTGAGGTCCAGGCTTCGAGCTGGCCCCTCCATCATAGGAACATCCACTTATTGAAGGTACTGGTACACTAGACCAGCCATATACAGTCTCGGATTATCCTGCATGAACAGGAAGTTTTCACCAATAAACCCGGCAAAAGGTACGACGTAGTCCTCGATAATTTCCTCAATGTACCGTTGAGAAGTCACTTTACTTGATCGGCGGCCAGTATTCGCTCCAGAGATGAACACAAGATCTGTCTTCGCCTCCAGTGACATACCTGCTCAGAACGTGCACGATCCACCACCATACGAGACACGTTCTTCAATACAACATTATGAAAATTGCTCTACTGATCTTCTGTGCACTCTTCTTCGTCCATCGTTGCCACGTAAACACATCCTGCACTCGTCAGAGAACAGGGCTTTTCTCCATTGTTCTTCTGTAAAATCCAAACGCTCTCGAGCGAGCTGAAGGCAGCCTAGCCGGTGGCCTGGGATCAATTTCGTATTCTAAATATCAATCTCGTATCTCGGCTACACTCGACGAACGGAGAATCGGCTCAAATTTAGTTGTCGAGCCACTTCACTTTGGTTCTACTCCGCATCAGTTAGTGCAACCACTTGAGCAGCTACCTCTAGTGTGACACTCATTTTCTTGTTCCGGATGAAGAAAAAAAATGCAACTGTGGAAAATTTTAGCACCCAAGAGTAAAAAAATTAGAAAAATGCGTGTTAATTGGAGACCATGCCAGTTAAACAATATATTCAGTTGCTTATCATCCAGTGGATCATAGTTATTAGAAGACATATTCAGGAGCTTCCCATCCAGGGGTGGAAACAATTCATACATTTTAGCATTATGACCAAATATAATAAAAATTGATAGGCCAACTGAGATATCCCCAGAGATCTTAACACAACCTCAGGTATATGGGGTGCTAGTTGGGAACCATGTCAGCTATAAAAAATTATCAGGAGCCTCCCATCCAGGGCTGGGAACAGTTTAGAGGATTTTGTAGTACGACCAAATATAACAAAAATTCTTAAACCACACGAGATATCCGTAGAGATCTTAACACAACCTCAGGTATATGGGGTGTCAGTTGGAGGCCTTGTCAGTTAAAAAATATATTCAGTTACTCCCCATCCAGAGGAGGGGACATTTAATAAAGGTTTGTATTATGACCAAATATAATAAAAATTATTAGGCCAACTGAGATATCCTTAGAGATCTTAACACAACCTCATGTATATGAGGTGTTAGAAGGGGACCATAGTTATTAGAAAAAATATTCAGGAGCTCCCCATCCAGGGGTGGAAACAATTTATACAATTTAGCATTATGACCAAATATAATAAAAATTGATAGATCAACTGAGATATCCCCAGAGATCTTAACACAACCTAAGGTATATGGAGTATTAGTTGAAATCCATGCCAGTTAGAAAAAATTATCAGGAGCCTCCCATCCAGGGATGGGAACAGTTTAGGGGATTTTGTATTATGACCAAATATAACAAAAATTCTTAAACCAACTGAGATATCCCTAGAGATCTTAACACAACCTCAGGTATATGGCGTGTTAGTTGGAGGCCTTGTCAGTTAAAAAATATATTCAGTTGCTCCCCATCCAGGGGAGGAGACATTTAATAAAAGTTTGTATTATGACCAAACATAATAAGAATGATTAGGCCAACTGAGATATCCTTAGAGAACTTAACACAACACTAAAGCTACCGCTTTAGAAAGCTCGGCTCGAAATGTGATGATTCAAGTTTAATGATTCAAGCACGAGTTTAGATCGTCAGCTGCAGTTCAACGTGGAATAACAGGAAAAGTCTGACGAAAATTACCAGATAACAGAATCATGCATGATTTGCACGAACCATGCATGATTCTGCATGCATGAACCATGGTTCCACCAAAAATGTTTTTATTGCCACGAAGATTTTTCCACATTCTGTTCAGCGCCTCCAGTGAACTTTTGTGGGCCATCGTGCATTCGTCCCGCACGCGATGAAGTGGCGATGAAGATATGACGGAATCTTTGAGCGTATTTTCCCAATGCGAATCTTTCTTGAGCAACTGTAAGAGTTGTCACGCCTCATATGGTAAGTCACACATAAATGTCCATTAACGGTTCTCAGTTGTTGTTGTCGGAGCATGAACATTCACCAACAAGTAGTATTTTCATAAATATTTTCACATCCAACGAGAAAAAGTTTATCGACATATAAGTAACAGAAGTTGGTTTAGTAAATTAAAACATAAATTTCAATTTTTCTACTAATCATGATGAATGATAGTGAAAGTAGTGTTCATTATAATCCAGACAGGCGCAGGCACAGGTGAGTAATTTCATAACAAGCTTGTACTGTAAAAGAACATAGAAAAAATTATATATTTGTTTATTTACCAATTTTATTATAGGTATACGTCCGAAGAATTAAGACGAATTCTTGAGGAATCAGATTCTGACGACGAAAATTACGTACCAAATGCTGATGATTCGACTGAAGAACAGTCAGATATTGACCAAGAAATGATCATAGAGCAGGATGAAGATTACGATTCAGGTGGAAGTATTGACGACGAGCCTGTGCTCCAAAGTATGGACGACATTTCGACTGCTAAAGATGGATCTCAATGGCATAGTAATCCCATTCCATGTGCACAAACCAGAGCTTGCAATGTCTTAAGGCAAAGAGGGGGGCCGGCGCCAATCAGCCATTTATACACAGCAAAAGAGCTATTCAAGTCAATCATGTCGAAGGAGATATGCGACATCATAATTCGAGAAACAAATCGGAAGGCGAAGAGAGTTTGTGAAGCTTACAACAATCGCCTGGTACAAAGATTCCCTGATTATTCGAAATGGCCACCAACAAAAACCTTCGAGCCGTTTGCTGAAATGGAACTCGATGCTTTTTTGGGTATACTAATTTCCGCTGGTGTGCACAGAGATAACAAACAAAATCTAGATGATATGTGGAATAAAGATGCTCTGCCACTTATACGAGCAGCCATGTCTCGTGACCGGTTTAAAATGATGTTAAGGTTTGTACGATTTGACAATGAAAATACACGCGCAGAACGTGTTCAAAAAGATAAAGCTGCTCCAATACGGGACATTTGGATAATGTTGAATAGCAATTTGAAGAAAGCTTATAAGCCACATGAATGCATCACCGTCGACGAACAACTGTTTCCATTTAGAGGTCATACTAAATTTACTCAGTACATGCCTTCAAAACCATCCAAATATGAAATAAAGATTTTTTGGGCTTGTGATGCTACAAACGCCATTACAAGGTCAGATTTACACTGGGAAGTCATTGGATGGCCCTCGACAACCAAACGTTGGTGAACGTACAGAATTGGACCTAGTTAGCCCGTACAAAGGCTCTGGAAGAAATGTTAACACAGACAACTTTTTCACAAGTATGGAACTAGCAAAAGTGTTAATCTCATGGAATATGTCACTAGTTGGCACAGTTAGAAAAAATAAAAAGTTTCTACCAAAGAACATGCAACCTTCTAAAGAGAGAGCTATATATCCGACCAATTGTGCATATAAAAACGATGTAACACTCTGTTCATACTCGTACGTACCAAAAAAAAATAAATCAGTCGTGCTTTTATCATCCATGCATAGGACGGGAGAAGTTGAGGAAACACAAGTAGCAAAGCCGGAGATAATAAAGTACTACAATAAAACCAAAGGCGGAGTCGATGTAATGGATAAAATGTTGGGAGAATATACAGTAAAACGAAGAACATTACGTTGGCCCTTGGCATTTTTCTACAACATGATTGATGTCACTGGATTAGCATCCTATATTATATATAGAGAACACAACCCACCGTTCAGGTCAAAGGATCAACGAAGAAAGTTTCTGAAAGATTTTGCTAATCAACTATGTATGCTTTCAATCGAAGCTCGTAGTACAAACCGAATTTTAATGAGAAACTATTTTCTTCGAGGTGCAGTAGAAATGGTTCTAGGGCGACGAAATGTTGTGCCATCGGAAGCAGTAGCTGGCCCTCCAGTACCTCATGGTAGTCGTGGACCCTCTAATATCGTAGGCAGTTGCTTTGTCTGCCGGGAGCTAAAGCGGAAACAACGAAAAACAAGAAAGTCATATGGAATTTGTTTGAAAACCATTTGCGATGAACACGCAATAGTAAGGACAACGTGCGAAAGTTGTAAGGAAAATTGATAACAATCCTTATTTTTTTATATAACGAAATTGAAATTTTTTTATTTTTTTTATAATAAAAAGCATTAAAACAATTAGAAAAGTCGTAATAATATTTTTTATATTAAATTCTTCATATAAAAGGTATGAAGGTACAATTGTACCTTTACCGCCTGTTATGATACAAAAATCTACTCGAACCCCTATCTCTGAAAAGGCTGGGGATATTTTTCGAAAATTAATTCTGCATGATCCAGCAGGTAAATGTAGAGATCTCATAAAACTTTAACCCTCTCCGGCTTCTACAAGAAAAGTTATTAGTATTTAAAAACGGAAAAGGTACAATTGTTACAATTTAACGGTATCTCTTCATTTAAAATAAAATTCGAATTAATAATAAGTAAATCTTCTCGAAAGTGGATATCAATATTTTTAAATATGTTAAATCGCAAACCTTTAAATATCTCGATTTAAAAAAAAGTGGCGTATGCCACTTTCAAAATTAACGGTTCATTTATTAATTTCTTATACAATTCATCTTTTACAATAAAATGCATTATATGTAGCTAGCGGGATAAGCCTTTCCGCAATTTCACTTCAGGGTGGTCGATTTTTAAGTTGATTTCGCAGTTAAGTGATATCTCGCGCACTTCACACATCTTGGTTCTATACGGCAGTATGGTTGCGTGTACTTACGTTTGGCATCTTTGCACAGCGGAATTAGCTTAGATTTTGTTAGTAATCTATTTCCACTCTGCTCTGCAGAATGTATCAATAAATTTCATAAAATATCTAATGTATTAGTTTTAGTTATTCTATAAAATTTATTGATATATTCTTCGCAGCAGAATGATGGAATAGTTTACCGGTCTTGGTATTGGTTTATTTTACTGTTTTTTGATAATAACTCATCCTTAATTTTAACGAAAATAAATAACAAGAAAATTTTATTCAATAAATTGAATCAGAAAAAATACTTAGCTTTTAATAGTTGAGTAAGCAAAATAAAAATTATCATAAAATATTTGTGAAAGGTATTCGAGTGAAATTTACTGTCAACCGATGAGAACGCCACATATCAGAAAAGATTATCCACACACTTTAGTATGTTAGCCCGTAAACGTATATTTTTGATAAATACGTAATTATGTTAAATCCCGCCATCTATCTAAAATACTCGTTATTTATTATTGTTTATTACACTTTATGCATTCTTTGTTTATATTATTATTCGGCAACGGCCATACCATGTTTAGAATACCATTCTGATCGTGATCGTTGCTCGGACAACATCAAAATTTACAAGTGCTCACAAATCAAATTAAAATTAAATTAATTTTCTTTTAAAGTTTTTTATTAAGTTTAAATTCCATAAACAATGTTAGTGATTAATAATTAAAGTTTAGTGAATAATAATATAGGGGTTATGGTATAATAAGTAAGTGAATATAGTGAATAGTGGTTTTTACGCCACATACACAAACATTCGTGTATGTCGGACGATATTTATAACGGGTTACACTTACCGTAATATGGTTCGATAAAAAAAAAATGTGGTTTGATATTCTTTATTAAGTTTAATGTTAATATTAGTGATTAATTAATTAAGTTAGTGAATAGTAATAGTGAATAATATAGTGTTATGGTGTATTAAATTAGTGAATATAGTGAATAGTGGGTTTTACGCCACATACACAAACATTCGTGTATGTCGGACGATATTTAGTAACGGGATACAGTACCGTAACATGGTGTGATAATAGAAAACGTGGTTTGATAAAAAGGGTATACAAAATTTTTTGAGATTTTTTAAAACATTGTTTCTAGAATTAAATGTGTTAGTGAATAAAAAGTATATGAATATGCACGCATATCATATAATGTTTAAAATTAAATAGTTATAGTGCATAATAGTGAGACCACATACATAGACTATCGTGTATGGAGGATCAAAATATAGAGTGCTAAGTGATTAATCAGCCAGACTAAAAACTATTAGAGGCTATAAGAGTTAAGTGGTAATAAAAATCAACAGACAAACAACGGGATAACCCGCATGGTAACCAGAAATAACGGTAAGAAGAACAAGGTTAGTGGGTAAAATTAAAAAAATTGTTTCTTCTATATTAAATTAAATTCAATAAACATTAAAAATTGAAAAAAAAAGAAAATTAGTGAATATAACTAGTAGTGCAAATATAAGTGATAGTGGTGTACTAGAGATGGGCGACATCGAAGACGACACTGCCAGTGCGGCCAGGTCGGCTGATAAACGTGCACATGAACCAGGTGGTTCTGATGACGACTTCGCAGCAAAAGTGGTGGTCAAAACATCCGCTAATCCTGCAACGGCAGAAATAAAAAATGTTAATAAATTAACGCTAGCGAAAAAAAAAACTAATTCAACCGAAGAACTTGCAACTGTGGGCACAGACGCGCAAGTGAAACGACGACAATCATTAACTTCATTAGCACAAGCTAAGGCGCAGCAACTAACAGAGGAGAATAACGAACTGACAAAAACAATAATCGAGTTAAAAAGCCAAATGCAAACCATGATGGCGGTTATAGCGGATCAAAACAAGAAGATCGAGCAACAAAACGCATCACAGATACAAAACGCTACTATAATCCCACAACCGACAACATCAACAGCAACAACATTACCAACACACACAAAATCAACGGAAGAGCTTGCAGCTGTCGGAATTGATTCGCAAGTGAAACGCCGACAATCCCTGACCACATTGGCGAATGAAAAGGTAAAACTATTAACGGACAAAAACTCAGAATTAAAAAACCTGCTACAAAATACAAATACCGAGATAGCGGAACTAAAAAAAATAGTAGCACAATTTCAAGGGGCTGAACGGGTAAGAACACAACACAATGCAGCTCAAATAACCAATAACGAACAACCAATAACAACACATAACAGGTTCTCAAGCCTTGATATACCAGATCCGGCAGTAGTGGATACACACATGGAACATACAGACGAAGACAATCAATACGACTTCGAAACTGTCAAAAAAACAGTTAGAAATAAAAACAAAACAACAATGGTAAACAACAACAAACAGTTACAAATACAAACAGTACCAACTGCTAAAGACAAACCGATAATACAACCACAAACAAGTACAGCAGTTAATAAAAACTCGCGACCACCCCCAATACACATACATAACCAACAAATAAATGACACAATAAAACTAATGAAAGGCCTAAATATCGAAAATTTCCTTATCAAAAGAGTCAATAATAACAAACATACTCTACATACACAAACAGCTGAACATTACAAACAAGCTAAAACCATTTTAAACGAAGTAAAAACCCCATACTTCACATACACACCTAAAGATGAAAAACCTAAAACTATCGTACTTAAAGGTTTACATGAAAATGAAGATATGGACGAACTAAAAACACTCATACAACAACACAATATAACAGTGAAAAATATAACACAACTAAAGACAAAACAATCCACCAGCCAGGACAGAAAACTACCACTATATATTGTTCAATGTGCTCCTGACACTAACATGGGGCTCATTTATAACATCAAAACGATAAATTATCAGACCGTAACATGGGAATCGCTAAAAAAATCCGACATCATCA
Organism: Nephrotoma guestfalica; assembly: GCA_963691935.1. Taxonomy (NCBI): domain Eukaryota; kingdom Metazoa; phylum Arthropoda; class Insecta; order Diptera; family Tipulidae; genus Nephrotoma; species Nephrotoma guestfalica. The sequence goes on along the minus strand of OY829913.1, from coordinate 136,210,558 downwards.
TGCAGTGTCATCAATGCCAGAGATTCGGACACGCAGCTGCAAACTGCAACCTAAAATATAGATGCGTCAAGTGCGACAAACAACATGAGCCAGGACAATGCACAATAAAAGACAAGATTAACAAAGAGGACGTATATTGCACTAACTGCAATGTCAAAGGACATCCGGCCTCATACAAGGGCTGCCCAATATATCAGGCAACATTAAACAGACTTAAAGAGCGGATCAACGAAAAACGCAATAAAAAACCAGAACAAATCCCGATTACAACACACACATATGTCAACCAGGAGAACGGCTCATTCGCAGAAATACTGAAGGGTGGAGGAAGGCAGACAGCAAAATCAACAACAAACACAACAACAACAAACAATGATAACTCTCAAACAATCCAGTTACTATCAAACAAAATCGACAAAGTGGCTGAAACAGTAGCCCAACAGGGAGAACAGATATCGACGCTACTTGCACTCGTACAACAGCTAGTGAAATGAGCAGCACCCCCAACAACAAACTAAAAATAATAGCTATAAATGTTAACTCCCTAATAAATACTCGACGAAGACTCAATTTGTTGGAGTTCCTAAACAACCACAACCCAGACATCATGTTATTAAGTGAAACAAAACTAAGCCCTAGACACACAATAACATTTAAAAATTACAACATAATTAGACAGGACAGAGCATACAGCAAACAGGCAGGTGGTACCGCAATAATAATTAAAAACAAATACATTTACCAGCAAATACAAACAAATAATGAAAGCTTGAACTCAGGCATAGAGTACACATTGATAAAAATAAAACTAACTAGAAACAAAGAATTTTTGTATGTGTTTGCAATCTACTGCTCGAGCTGTAACCGCACAATAACGGAATCGCACTTCCAAAATGAATGGCATCAAATATTTACCAAATACGACCTTAAAAATCCGAAAAATTACTACATAATAGCAGGAGATCTAAATGCGACACATCCAAACTGGGGAAATTCAGCAACCAATGTAAGAGGAACAAAACTCAACGATTGGATGGAAGCACACAACATCGAATACAAGGCGCAGATATACAAACCAGACAGCCCCACGTTCCCTCGATCAAATAATATATTAGACTTCGCTATTATTGATACAAGGCTAAACATACAAACAAACGACCTAGGAGAAATACCGGCACACACGTACGATAGCGACCATAAGGCGATAGAGATAATTTGCAACAACTACAATAACGACAACAATTCATTTAAACTAGACACAATTAATGTAACTGCAGATACACAATTAAAATTTAATTTCAATAAAGCAGATTGGCCCGTCTGGCAAGCAAAACTACAAAAAGCATATCACAAACACCTAAAAAACAATAACATAACACAAATAATACCTATTGACAGAAATATTACAGATACCGAAATAGAAACTCACATAAACACAATAACACAAATAATCACAAACAATATAAAACAAACGATCCCAAAAATAATACGGAAAAATAATATGGAGTGTTATACAAATAATAACATAAAAAACCTTTATAAACAAAAATCTAATAGAATCACACAACTAAAAAACGGCAGAAGAACGGGGAGAATAACAAACCCACAAATTACAACACTGAAGGCAGAAATTAAAAGGATAAATGAACTGATTGCACAAAATGTACAGATGGAGGTAAACAAAAAATGGACGGAACACATGACAAACATTAAGCCAGGACCAAAAATGTTTAGTCAAATAAAGACGATCACGGCAAACGCAAATCAAACACAAGAAAAAGAGATTAAAAAACTGGAAATAGACGAAGACGAAACAAACTCAATGCACGCATTAAATATCGACTGGACGAAGATGGAGAAACAAGGAACCCATTATAGTAGCTGCGAACAACAGGACAACCTAAACATCATCGGGCACTATATACAAAAAACAACAATTCAGAATACGACGCTTGGCAAACCGCACCACGAGCGGATCATTAGACAAAGAATAGACCCACTAAAACAACAATATGCACAAAATAAACTAAACCATGTAACAAAAACACAATTCACACAAAATAACACTACACTAAACCCACAAGTAAACAATAGTAACGTCAATAACAGACATTATTTTACAGACACAGACGAACTAACAGCTATCACTAAATGTCTAAATACAAAGAAATCGTACGGACTAGACAACGTACCATGCGTCGTATTAAAACACTTGCCAGTCGAGATACTACAAGAAATTTGCAGCCTAATAAACCACTGCCTAAACAATAGAACGTTCCCGAAAATCTGGAAAACAGCGAAAATCTACCCAATACACAAGAGAGGCAAATCACCCAAGAACCCGACAAACTACCGCCCAATAAGCTTATTGTCAAATATAGGAAAAATATATGAAATAATAATATATGAGAAAATATATGAACATACAACGGAAAACAAGCTAATGCCAGATAACCAATTCGGCTTTAGACATGGTCACTCCACAATTCACGCGATAACTAAACTAACCTCAGACGTCTGCCGAAACCTAAACCAACGAAAAGTGACCGGAACAGTACTAATAGACATGGAGAAGGCATTCGATTCGGTGTGGCTCGATGGACTACTATATAAATTACACGAAATGCAGTTCAGCCCCGACACAATACAAATACTACACGAACTATTGTATGACAGACAATTTAAAACAACTAATGGCAAAGAAATTTCCAACAATACGTTCAACATATACAACGGGTTACAACAGGGGTCAATCACGGCGCCTATTCTATTCAATTTGTACACCAAAAAATTAATCGAAAACGAACGACTAAACACGCAGGAGATACAAACAATAGCTTATGCAGACGACCTGGTGATCTATGGAACACACGACAAAATTCAAACCATAACACAAAACATACAGCAGGCGGTAGACTTTACAATGGATTATTTGCACACATGGAGAATCAAAATTAACCAGGCAAAATGTGAAACAATCCTGTTCAGAAAACCTTACCAGCTAGCACAGAGCAATACACAACACCACTGGAAGGAATTCCAAATTAAAATAGCTGGTACGACCTGTGTGCAAAAGCCATCAGTTAAATATCTCGGGATTCACCTCGATAAACTGCTGTATTTAGATGCGCACATATACGGACAGATCGAGAAGGCAAAAAAGATCTTGCAACTAAACCGAAGGATATTCTTCACGAACAACATCGCAACAAGGGTGAAATACATATGCTACAAATCCTTGGTACGCCCAATACTAACTTACGGTTGTCCTATATGGTGGAACGTTGGACCAAACACGATGGAAAAGTTACGTGTGTTCGAAAGGAAGTGCCTCCGACACTGCCACGGAGCATTCCGTAAAGCAAATTCAAACTATCGGAAATACATATCGAACCAGGTACAATACAATAAATATGGGTCCGACAGAATAGATCTACACATAATCACATTGGTCCGAAACCATATTAGGAGATCGACTGAGAATAGAGATAACTCGTTAATATTCGCCCCGTACTTTACCGAGGACAAAATAAACGCAAAGAGCTGTGAACCACAAAAGAATCCTGGACCAGAAACATTTATCTACTGTGACAAGAAGGGATACATCGAACAAATGGGAACCAGATACCCACCGATATATCACCTGGAAAGGCGACAAAACGAGAAGGGATTCCCAGAATTTTTCAACAATCCAGCTGAGTATCCATTGCATAATAGATATAAATTTTCAAATATCGTTATAGATACACATAAAGACGCAAGAAAACGGGATAAATATTGGTGGCTACGCCAAACGACACCCACGACCCACCACGGCGCAACCGGACCAATCCAAGCAACAGGATAGCAACAGATGAACGACAAAAAAATCCCATAACGAATAACGAGCCGAAAGTGGGAGTGGTGGAGGGTTGCGAACACTGAAGCCAGCAGCCCAAAACCACACCACCATCACTCTCGGACTTATTTCGCCTAAAAAGTGACCAGGCCTTTTTTTTAACTTTTTGAGCCTATCACGATTAAGTTAAAATTTGAAATTAATCTAAAAAGTAACGTAAACACACCCATTGGTTTATATAAATATTAAAATACATGCATCGAGCCTCGTCTGAGCATTATGCACAAATAAATGTAAATGTAAAGGCATTTTTTCAATCAGCTTTGGCCTAAACATAAAGTTGAAAAAGAACAATACATTAAATAAAGCCTTGATTTGAGAAAAAAAAAAAAAAAAAATGTTTAGAATACCGGTTCTCGTCCGATCACCGAAGTCAAGCAACATTGGGCGAAGTTAGTACTTAGATGGGTGACCGCTTGGGAACACTTCGTGTCGTTGGCATAATTTTTTAATTTTACTTTAATACTCTTTTGATGAATTTTCGGTACAATCACGGTAGAATATTTTGGAAATTTCTCGCAAGAGAGAAATAATAGTTAAATAACGAAGGTAGTTTGATTTTTTTAAGCATATGCGACTATTTGTGCATATAAATATTTTAAACAATTTTTTTTCATGTTTCTTCGTTTTTCAAAATTTTTTTTACTTTTTAGTTCATTAGCCAATGGTAGTTCGAATTTAATTCATAACCTAAAAACTGTATTTATCTTGATCTACTTAAAACTACTTTTCTTTTGCTTTCTTTACTTTGGGAAGGATAAAGGTTTAATAGGTTAAATGGTTAATGATGGTATTGGTCATCAATAATTGCTTTTTTAAACCAGCAACCTAAGGAAAAATGTTGTTATTTCATATACTATCTGGAAATTTCCTGAGATTTTATTCTATATTAATATTTTTCGGCTTCCTAAACAAAACTGATTGATTGAATCGGCCCGGTAACATACACCTAGATAAAGTTGACAGTTAGTAACACAATGACAATATAATTCTAATCTACACTATCAGCAATTAAAAATACAAAGAAATGTTATTTCACAAGCATCTGCAGGTTTCCTCAAATCTAATACTAAATTAATATGTTCTTGCTACCTAAATCATATAAAAACTTATTAATTTAATTCTCTCCTCCTGCAACTCCACAACTTACAATATAATTTCCTGAAACAATAGTTAATTGATTATTTAGGATAATATACGATATAATAAAATTATACTTGAATAAAATAAATGTAATGTAATGATTAGTATTAACTAAATTAATTTGGTTCTCTTAAAACAAATAAAATAAATCGAATCCAAATATTGTAGTATCAAAGCAGGAAAGGCACGCATGGCCCTCCTAATTTCTAAGTCTGTTAATTTGATGGATTTATTTAGAAAAAATATTTATGAAAGTCACTTGTCTTTGCCATCCCTCATCTAATACAAATATGTTTATTTATAAAAAGGGAAAATGACCAAACGAAAACTGGTTCCAAAAACAGCTAATCTGGAATCTGTAAGGTAATGTATTAATAATGAATGTTTTCACAGCTTTAGAATCCCCAATACCTTAACAAATTAAACCAAAATCAAATAAAACTATTAAAGTAATCAGGAATCTGTAAGATGGCAGAATTAATAATAAGTAGCTAGCACATCTGTAGGATCCATGATAATCAAATAACCCAATCAATTGTTCAATGCTTTAATTATAAAATAAATGAATCGGAAAATATTAAAATAAGACATTAAAAATTAATCTACTATAGTTAACTATTGTATATATCTATTTACAACAGCATTAAATAAATTATAAATCAAATAATCGACATACAGCGATAATTATTTGCCCAACCTAGAACAAGCCAACCAAAACCTTTACCAATTTACAGTCTTCCGAATAACCTAAAAAATAATTTATTTAAAAAGTGCATGATCCCCGAAAAACTATCTAATTACGGCAATATTTTAGTGCATTTCAAATTTACACCGTAGCTTCCAAGCTATCTGTAATTCCAAAAGTTAAAATATTCGCTGAAATAGCAAAGTTATTAGCAAACCCAATAGCCATTCTGATTCCTAACTTGTTTGCTCCAATAAAACGTTTTGTTGTATGCATTTAAAATTTAAATTTCGAACATAAAACTAATTAATACTCTAATGCAATGGGAGCGTGATGGAGGTCACTTTTTGTCCAAATGAAAGTCCCTAAATCTAGAGATTATTCAAATAAAATCAGTAACTGTAAACTAAAAACAATAGCACTGCTTTATAAAATAACATTTTTAAATCTATCACAGCCGCCTATCTATACATGTCCTAAACCAGAGTTTCAAAATTCGTTAAGTTATTATTATCACATTTAAAATAAGAATAATAAGAAATTTAAGAATTTTAATTTTACACTGAAACCTAAAATTCAAATTAATAAATTATTAATTTATATTTCTACAAGAATCTATATATATTGATGAAACTTTATTAAGCTGACAACACTCTAATCACCATCTAGAATGATCAGAAATGATCAAAACAAAGGCTAGAAGTACATATTCATTTGCCATTTCATCCTCATTACAGTGAGCATCTTGCTCGCTGTAACGCTCAAAACGCACTTTTCTTCCCACTGCTTCAATCAAAAGCAGCACCACATCCATTCAAAAGTCGAAAGCAAAACGGATCAATAGACCACAGCAGAAACTTAAGCCACAATGATGTACTCCACTTCCTAGGGACTACAGTAGATGGCTTACCAGACATTCTATTAAAACAAATTTAATATCGTTCATACAAAATTGCTTTATGAAAATGAAGCTAACGAGAAACCACCCGCCGGTATATTCTATGTAAGAAAACTGGTATTTACTATAAATCACTTGAGAAAACCATCTTATCTATAATAAAAGATGTCGCCGAAGAAAGAGCAAGCACCGATTACTCCTTCCATCCAGCAACCACCTTTGGCTCCTGGTCCCGACCGCAGACGAGCAACTCCCAACTTATAAAGAAATATCGCTAGAGCAAAATCAAAATTTGGACAAAATAGATTCGGAGCAGTTCGCTTCGTTAACGCAATTTTCATTTACCGAAGAACTGAGATAAAACGGAAAAACCGCAATTCCCGAATATGTAGAAATTTCCCGAATATGTAGACTACGCCCTCGTCCAGCGGCCTCAAAGGACACGATCAAGAAAGCATCGGTTAGTCAAACCGGAATTTCAAAATTTTATTAAAAAGTTTGGGATAAGAAAGGTTGCTTCTAGATGAAGCAAACAGTTTGTTTCCTGAAAAAAAAACACCCAAAACCAACCCAAAAAATTCGTTACAACGAAACTCCTACAACCCGAAGTAATTCTTTCCGGATTAGTCAAAACGAGATTCCATTCCGTATCATTAGTGCTCCATAGTGCCAATGTTTTCCAGTACAAATACTCATCCAGTAAAGGTTAACACAAACTACAACGTTAAACTGGTTACGACTCCGCGATTTAAATCGGACTAAAACTAAAAAATGACAAAACTCAACTCACAGTCTCCAAACCCCAAAATATGCCTACAGAGTCCTCGAAACACTATATTTTCAGATGAAGAATGAGAATACACCACCATCACAACAATGACCGCTGCTGAACTGAACGAGAGCCACGATACGTACCCCACCTACCTTGCCATTGCCATTACCGTTTGTTATTAATCAGCTCTCAATACAGGCGATCGCGCAAGAAGATTGTAAAAATATATAAAAATATAAACACAATGGCGAATTTTGGCGCCTTGCCACCTGATAGCCCCAATGTTGGTTGCAAAACTACACCAACCTCACACAGAAACTTGTAAAAAATTTTCTTAGAGTGACAATATTTATTTGTTATTAGGAAGATCGATTTCGAAAATAAAATTTCTTCTTCAGTTCCTATTTACGGCTAATACACTTTACACTAATCACAAAATTACGCTGCTTACATACTAATCTTAATTCTAATTTGTTGTGCTCCTCCTACGGTAGTTAGTTTTGCCTATAATTAAGTCGTAAATCCTATTTGTTTTGGTAATCAATTTGTCATTAAATAAGATGTTGCTGCCTTTGTGTTTGTAAATTTCGAATTCTTCAAGTCTGTTGAAGTGTTGAGTATGTGTCCTTTTCTGGTTTTATGCAATATTGCTAAGTTATGGTCAAAGTCTGTAAGTTAATGTTTTTTTGTTTTGCTGTGTTGTGCGTAGTTCGATTTTGGATCTAATGTGTTTATGTCTTTGGAAGGCTCTTTAAATCGTGTTAAAAATGATCTGCCTGTCTGTCTTATGTAAAATTTGTTGCAATCATTGCATTATAGTTTGTACACACATGTTTTTAAGACCTGACTATGTAGTTTGCTTTTTAGTTTTTGTTGTAATTTGTTGTTATTTCTAAACGCTACTTTATATCCGAGTTTATTGAAGGTTTTTTGTATGGCTTTGTGGGTTGTTTTGTTAAATTCTACACTCACATACTAATACACACAATTGCTTTTAATGTATAATACTTGGAGAAGTGAGTTCCAGAGATAAGGCACACTTCTATGTTGTCTATATCGAGGACTGAACTATAAGACTTGTTGGTGCCTTAGCAGTCCATTACCATAGAGACAAGTAATATAAACAGAGACTGAGACAATATTTTGAACCATCTTTTTTTACTGTAATTCCAAAATTCTAACCCGTTTTACGGGTGAATGTCACTTTACTGCTGTTTATATTTCTTTCTTTCTGTGCCATTAGCAGCCCATAACAATATTTTTAGTTTACTGGTCATTTAGAATTTTGATTAGATTTGAGTTTTGAACCAAGGTATATTTTCCAATTTTTGCAGTTTTTCGTTGAATGTACTTGATTTTGCAAGCGTAATCTGCACGGTTTGATTTATATGTACCTCCTGCTGTTTGTTTGAGCGATAGTTTGCACACGTTATCAACTTTATATATAGTTTCTCATTTGAGCCGTTTATTTTGAAAGTGGCATAAATCATTTTCTCAAAAAATCAAGTTAATGATAACATTAGTTACAATTTAACGGTATCTCTTCATTTAAAATAAAATTCGAATCAATAATAAGTAAATCTTCTCGAAAGTGGATATCAATATTTTTAAATATGTTAAATCGCAAACCCTTAAATATCTCGATTTAAAAAAAAAGTGGCGTATGCCACTTTCAAAATTAACGGTTCATTTATTAATTTCTTATACAATTCATCTTTTACAATAAAATGCATTATATGTAGCTATCGGGATAAGCTTTTACGCAATTTCACTTCAGGGTGGTCGATTTTTAAGTTGATTTCGCAGTTAAGTGATATCTCGCGCACTTCACACATCTTGGTTCTATACGGCAGTATGGTTGCGTGTACTTACGTTTGGCATCTTTGCACAGCGGAATTAGCTTAGATTTTGTTAGTAACCTATTTCCACTCTGCTCTGCAGAATGTATCAATAAATTTCATAAAATATCTAATGTATTAGTTTTAGTTATTCTATAAAATTTATTGATATATTCTTCGCAGCAGAATGATGGAATAGTTTACCGTTCTTGGTTGGTTTATTTTACTGTTTTTTGATAATAACTCATCCTTAATTTTAACGAAAATAAATAACAAGAAAATTTTATTCAATAAATTGAATCAGAAAAAATACTTAGCTTTTAATAGTTGAGTAAGCAAAATAAAAATTATCATAAAATATTTGTGAAAGGTATTCGAGTGAAATTTACTGTCAACCGATGAGAACGCCACATATCAGAAAAGATTATCCACACACTTTAGTATGTTAGCCCGTAAACGTATACTATTTTTGATAAATACGTAATTATGTTAAATCCCGCCATCTATCTAAAATACTCGTTATTTATTATTGTTTATTACACTTTATGCATTCTTTGTTTATATTATTATTCGGCAACGGCCATACCATGTTTAGAATACCGGTTCTCGTCCGATCACCGAAGTCAAGCAACATTGGGCGAAGTTAGTACTTAGATGGGTGACCGCTTGGGAACACTTCGTGTCGTTGGCATAATTTTTTAATTTTACTTTAATACTCTTTTGATGAATATTCGGTACAATCACGGTAGAATATTTTGGAAATTTCTCGCAAGAGAGAAATAGTAGTTAAATAACGAAGGTAGTTTGATTTTTTTAAGCATATGCGACTATTTGTGCATATAAATATTTTAAACAATTTTTTTTTCATGTTTCTTCGTTTTTCAAAATTGTTTTTACTTTTTAGTTCATTAGCCAATGGTAGTTCGAATTTAATTCATAACCTAAAAACTGTATTTATCTTGATCTACTTAAAACTACTTTTCTTTGCATGCCGAACGTACGTTGATTTTTTCAGGGCAGCTGAAATGGCTGTGTAATATTTCAAATCAGATTTATAGGTCTCGATACTGCACACATAAACTCTTGAATTACGTTGTCAAAGATGAAATCTTTCGAAAGATAAGCATTTCGCAATCTAAAATTAAAAAATGATTTTATAAATCCTTAATAAGAAGACTATACTCACCATTAATTTTTGATAATTAACCTAATTTTCATCACTATATTCTACCCTTTTCCATACAAATCAAAAATGGGATAATAAACGATCAAAATTTTCCCATACAAAAATCGAGTAACGTCGCTTCTGTTTGTATTCTGTGCTAAAACGATTCCATAACTTCAGGTGTTATGTATAGTGTCCACTGTGACTCGTTAATTCAGAGTTCATTGCTGCTCCGTCCAATCACACAGACATCTGGCGAACATCTAATTAAACGACCGCGTGATAGTTCTTCAAGATTAGAGTTTGTGCAGCCCACCTGTAAATGAAATTTTAAAATCACTTGATATGATTTTGATTTTCGTTAAAACTACAATTAGACCTAAGATTAGTATATAAGCAGCGTAATTTTGTGTATTAGTGTAAAGTGTATTAGTTGTAAAAAGGAACTGAAGAAGAAATTTATTTTCGAAATCGATCTTCCTAATAACAAATAAATGTGTCACTAATAACAAACAATTGTCACTCTAACGAAAAATTTTACAAGTGTTTTATTAAAACAATTTAATTCAATTTTATAAGTGACAAAAATTAACAGTAAGGCTAAAAATGGATTATAGCACAAATTATTATTTATTTGATTTAACCGTGTGTTGGCCAAAAAAATTGACAATACTCTTTCTAGAGGAATAAGTCCGAGAGTGATGGTGTAGTGGTTTTGGGAAGCTGGCTTCAGTGATCGTAACTCTCCGCCACTTCCACTTGGGGGTTGTGGGGGGCGATTGGTTTAGCCACCAATATTTGGCACGATTTGTTGCATTTCTTTGGCGATCTATAATGATATTAGAGAATTTATATCTGTTATGTGTAACACTTAAGAAACACATTTTATTAAACACTTGTTTTTTTTATTTCGCAAGAAATTAAATTTTTGAATATTTTAATTAAAAATTGTGTCCAAAAAGTTTAAAACATCACTCGATCGTTTTATCGTTTTCCCTACCCGGGAAAGGTTTTTGTTGGGACAGAACGACCCGGTTTCAGACACCTAGCGATCATACGGCACAACACAATTCTAATCTACTTCTAATCTACTAGAGGAAGGATAAAGGCTTAATAGGTTTAATGGATAATGATTTCCAGAAATTTAATTCTGCATTAATAATTTCCGACTTCCTATTTGATTGATTGAAAATTGATTGATTGAATCGGCCCGGTTACACACACCTAGATAAAGTTGATAGTTAGTAACACAATGACAATATAATTCTAATCTACACTATCAGCAATTAAAAATACAAAGAAATGTTATTTCACAAGCATCTGCAGGTTTCCTCAAATCTAATACTAAATTAATATGTTCTTGCTACCTAAATCATATAAAAACTTATTAATTTAATTCTCTCCTCCTGCAACTCCACAACTTACAATATAATTTCCTGAAACAATAGTTAATTGATTATTTAGGATAATATACGATATAATAAAATTATACTTGAATAAAATAAATGTAATGTAATGATTAGTATTAACTAAATTAATTTGGTTCTCTTAAAACAAATAAAATTCAAATAAAATAACTCGAATCCAAATATTGTAGTATCAAAGCAGGAAAGGCACGCATGGCCCTCCTAATTTCTAAGTCTGTTAATTTGATGGATTTATTTAGAAAAAATATTTATGAAAGTCACTTGTCTTTGCCATCCCTCATCTAATACAAATATGTTTATTTATAAAAAGGGAAAATGACCAAACGAAAACTGGTTCCAAAAACAGCTAATCTGGAATCTGTAAGGTAATGTATTAATAATGAATGTTTTCACAGCTTTAGAATCCCCAATACCTTAACAAATTAAACCAAAATCAAATAAAACTATTAAAGTAATCAGGAATCTGTAAGATGGCAGAATTAATAATAAGTAGCTAGCACATCTGTAGGATCCATGATAATCAAATAACCCAATCAATTGTTCAATGCTTTAATTATAAAATAAATGAATCGGAAAATATTAAAATAAGACATTAAAAATTAATCTACTATAGTTAACTATTGTATATATCTATTTACAACAGCATTAAATAAATTATAAATCAAATAATCGACATACAGCGATAATTATTTGCCCAACCTAGAACAAGCCAACCAAAACCTTTACCAATTTACAGTCTTCCGAATAACCTAAAAAATAATTTATTTAAAAAGTGCATGATCCCCGAAAAACTATCTAATTACGGCAATATTTTAGTGCATTTCAAATTTACACCGTAGCTTCCAAGCTATCTGTAATTCCAAAAGTTAAAATATTCGCTGAAATAGCAAAGTTATTAGCAAACCCAATAGCCATTCTGATTCCTAACTTGTTTGCTCCAATAAAACGTTTTGTTGTATGCATTTAAAATTTAAATTTCGAACATAAAACTAATTAATACTCTAATGCAATGGGAGCGTGATGGAGGTCACTTTTTGTCCAAATGAAAGTCCCTAAATCTAGAGATTATTCAAATAAAATCAGTAACTGTAAACTAAAAACAATAGCACTGCTTTATAAAATAACATTTTTAAATCTAGATTAAATACTTCCGAAAAATTATAATTCCAAAGTTAAACCAACAATTCCAAATCTATCACAGCCGCCTATCTATACATGTCCTAAACCAGAGTTTCAAAATTCGTTAAGTTATTATTATCACATTTAAAATAAGAATAATAAGAAATTTAAGAATTTTAATTTTACACTGAAACCTAAAATTCAAATTAATAAATTATTAATTTATATTTCTACAAGAATCTATATATATTGATGAAACTTTATTAAGCTGACAACACTCTAATCACCATCTAGAATGATCAGAAATGATCAAAACAAAGGCTAGAAGTACATATTCATTTGCCATTTCATCCTCATTACAGTGAGCATCTTGCTCGCTGTAACGCTCAAAACGCACTTTTCTTCCCACTGCTTCAATCAAAAGCAGCACCACATCCATTCAAAAGTCGAAAGCAAAACGGATCAATAGACCACAGCAGAAACTTAAGCCACATTGATGTACTCCACTTCCTAGGGACTACAGTAGATGGCTTACCAGACATTCTATTAAAACAAATTTAATATCGTTCATACAAAATTGCTTTATGAAAATGAAGCTAACGAGAAACCACCCGCCGGTATATTCTATGTAAGAAAACTGGTATTTACTATAAATCACTTGAGAAAACCATCTTATCTATAATAAAAGATGTCGCCGAAGAAAGAGCAAGCACCGATTACTCCTTCCATCCAGCAACCACCTTTGGCTCCTGGTCCCGACCGCAGACGAGCAACTCCCAACTTATAAAGAAATATCGCTAGAGCAAAATCAAAATTTGGACAAAATAGATTCGGAGCAGTTCGCTTCGTTAACGCAATTTTCATTTACCGAAGAACTGAGATAAAACGGAAAAACCGCAATTCCCGAATATGTAGAAATTTCCCGAATATGTAGACTACGCCCTCGTCCAGCGGCCTCAAAGGACACGATCAAGAAAGCATCGGTTAGTCAAACCGGAATTTCAAAATTTTATTAAAAAGTTTGGGATAAGAAAGGTTGCTTCTAGATGAAGCAAACAGTTTGTTTCCTGAAAAAAAAACACCCAAAACCAACCCAAAAAATTCGTTACAACGAAACTCCTACAACCCGAAGTAATTCTTTCCGGATTAGTCAAAACGAGATTCCATTCCGTATCATTAGTGCTCCATAGTGCCAATGTTTTCCAGTACAAATACTCATCCAGTAAAGGTTAACACAAACTACAACGTTAAACTGGTTACGACTCCGCGATTTAAATCGGACTAAAACTAAAAAATGACAAAACTCAACTCACAGTCTCCAAACCCCAAAATATGCCTACAGAGTCCTCGAAACACTATATTTTCAGATGAAGAATGAGAATACACCACCATCACAACAATGACCGCTGCTGAACTGAACGAGAGCCACGATACGTACCCCACCTACCTTGCCATTGCCATTACCGTTTGTTATTAATCAGCTCTCAATACAGGCGATCGCGCAAGAAGATTGTAAAAATATATAAAAATATAAACACAATGGCGAATTTTGGCGCCTTGCCACCTGATAGCCCCAATGTTGGTTGCAAAACTACACCAACCTCACACAGAAACTTGTAAAAAATTTTCTTAGAGTGACAATATTTATTTGTTATTAGGAAGATCGATTTCGAAAATAAAATTTCTTCTTCAGTTCCTATTTACGGCTAATACACTTTACACTAATCACAAAATTACGCTGCTTACATACTAATCTTAATTCTAATTTGTTGTGCTCCTCCTACGGTAGTTAGTTTTGCCTATAATTAAGTCGTAAATCCTATTTGTTTTGGTAATCAATTTGTCATTAAATAAGATGTTGCTGCCTTTGTGTTTGTAAATTTCGAATTCTTCAAGTCTGTTGAAGTGTTGAGTATGTGTCCTTTTCTGGTTTTATGCAATATTGCTAAGTTATGGTCAAAGTCTGTAAGTTGATGTTTTTTTGTTTTGCTGTGTTGTGCGTAGTTCGATTTTGGATCTAATGTGTTTATGTCTTTGGAAGGCTCTTTAAATCGTGTTAAAAATGATCTGCCTGTCTGTCTTATGTAAAATTTGTTGCAATCATTGCATTATAGTTTGTACACACATGTTATGTGACCTGACTATGTAGTTTGCTTTTTAGTTTTTGTTGTAATTTGTTGTTATTTCTAAACGCTACTTTATATCCGAGTTTATTGAAGGTTTTTTGTATGGCTTTGTGGGTTGTTTTGTTAAATTCTACACTCACATACTAATACACACAATTGCTTTTAATGTATAATACTTGGAGAAGTGAGTTCCAGAGATAAGGCACACTTCTATGTTGTCTATATCGAGGACTGAACTATAAGACTTGTTGGTGCCTTAGCAGTCCATTACCATAGAGACAAGTAATATAAACAGAGACTGAGACAATATTTTGAACCATCTTTTTTTACTGTAATTCCAAAATTCTAACCCGTTTTACGGGTGAATGTCACTTTACTGCTGTTTATATTTCTTTCTTTCTGTGCCATTAGCAGCCCATAACAATATTTTTAGTTTACTGGTCATTTAGAATTTTGATTAGATTTGAGTTTTGAACCAAGGTATATTTTCCAATTTTTGCAGTTTTTCGTTGAATGTACTTGATTTTGCAAGCGTAATCTGCACGGTTTGATTTATATGTACCTCCTGCTGTTTGTTTGAGCGATAGTTTGCACACGTTATCAACTTTATATATAGTTTCTCATTTGAGCCGTTTATTTTGAAAGTGGCATAAATCATTTTCTCAAAAAATCAAGTTAATGATAACATTAGTTACAATTTAACGGTATCTCTTCATTTAAAATAAAATTCGAATCAATAATAAGTAATCTTCTCGAAAGTGGATATCAATATTTTTAAATATGTTAAATCGCAAACCCTTAAATATCTCGATTTAAAAAAAAAGTGGCGTATGCCACTTTCAAAATTAACGGTTCATTTATTAATTTCTTATACAATTCATCTTTTACAATAAAATGCATTATATGTAGCTATCGGGATAAGCTTTTACGCAATTTCACTTCAGGGTGGTCGATTTTTAAGTTGATTTCGCAGTTAAGTGATATCTCGCGCACTTCACACATCTTGGTTCTATACGGCAGTATGGTTGCGTGTACTTACGTTTGGCATCTTTGCACAGCGGAATTAGCTTAGATTTTGTTAGTAACCTATTTCCACTCTGCTCTGCAGAATGTATCAATAAATTTCATAAAATATCTAATGTATTAGTTTTAGTTATTCTATAAAATTTATTGATATATTCTTCGCAGCAGAATGATGGAATAGTTTACCGTTCTTGGTTGGTTTATTTTACTGTTTTTTGATAATAACTCATCCTTAATTTTAACGAAAATAAATAACAAGAAAATTTTATTCAATAAATTGAATCAGAAAAAATACTTAGCTTTTAATAGTTGAGTAAGCAAAATAAAAATTATCATAAAATATTTGTGAAAGGTATTCGAGTGAAATTTACTGTCAACCGATGAGAACGCCACATATCAGAAAAGATTATCCACACACTTTAGTATGTTAGCCCGTAAACGTATACTATTTTTGATAAATACGTAATTATGTTAAATCCCGCCATCTATCTAAAATACTCGTTATTTATTATTGTTTATTACACTTTATGCATTCTTTGTTTATATTATTATTCGGCAACGGCCATACCATGTTTAGAATACCGGTTCTCGTCCGATCACCGAAGTCAAGCAACATTGGGCGAAGTTAGTACTTAGATGGGTGACCGCTTGGGAACACTTCGTGTCGTTGGCATAATTTTTTAATTTTACTTTAATACTCTTTTGATGAATATTCGGTACAATCACGGTAGAATATTTTGGAAATTTCTCGCAAGAGAGAAATAGTAGTTAAATAACGAAGGTAGTTTGATTTTTTTAAGCATATGCGACTATTTGTGCATATAAATATTTTAAACAATTTTTTTTCATGTTTCTTCGTTTTTCAAAATGATCTAAAAAGTAAATTAGATCATTAGCCAATGGTAGTTCGAATTTAATTCATAACCTAAAAACTGTATTTATCTTGATCTACTTAAAACTACTTTTCCTTGCATGCCGAACGTACGTTGATTTTTTCAGGGCAGCTGAAATGGCTGTGTAATATTTCAAATCAGATTTATAGGTTTCGATACTGCACACATAAACTCTTGAATTACGTTGTCAAAGATGAAATCTTTCGAAACATAAGCATTTCGTAATCTAAAATTAAAATATGATTTTATGAATCCTTAATAAGAAGGCTATACTCACCATTAATTTTTGATAATTATCCTGATTTTCATCACTATATTCTACCCTTTTCCATACAAATCAAGGATAAAAACGGTCAAAATTTTTCCATACAAAAATCGAGTAACGTCGCTTCTGTTTGTATTCTGTGCTAAAATAATCCCATAACTTCAGAGGCCGTATTTTGGTCCAAAAATAATGACAGGAGAGAAGAATTCCCGGAGCGCAATAGTGTTGCATAAATGTGTTTGTATTAGTAAACACGTGTAGCTTGTTCGGACGTAACATGAAAATGTCTCAAAATAGGAGTGGAAGCACCAAAAAATTGAACCGATTCCGCCCGTTCGATAAATTTTGATGCTTATGATCATAAAACCAACACACATACTTGTATAAAAAATGGCAGCACACATGTTCAAAATAATGTATTATACGTCGTATACGTATACACAAATTTGTGGTTTCGTCTCTCTATTTCCGCACGAAATAGGGTAGCAGGTGTTATGTATAGTGTCCACTGTGACTCGTTAATTCAAAGTTCATTGCTACTCCGTCCAATCACACAGACATCTGGCGAACATCTAATTAAACGACCGCGTGATAGTTCTTCAAGATTAGAGTTTGTATATTTGATGCAATTATATGCTACCCTTAATCATCCACTTGATGTATTATCATCTGCAGCCCACCTGTAAATTAAACTTTAAATTCACTTGATACGATTTTGATTTTCGTTAATACAATTTAAAACTACACTTTAATACTTTGTCAACAAAACTTTGTTTAGAAAAGCGTTCCTGTGTCTTGTCGCTAATCAAAATCAACATTTTAAACATATTTTATTGTAGTCAGCGATTTCCTAAAATTAAAAAATTGCATGAAAATTAACTAAATGGTACTTTTATTATTAAATATATTAATTGTTTTACCTGTTTTTGAAAATACTCTCTGGTGCATGCGAAAATACGATGATTTTAAATGGGCAAAGTTCGTGCTTATATGGGTAATCATTTTAGACTAAGGTCCCGTTAGCATCTTTTCCATGTTTGCTTATGAATTATTGATTTGTTTATGTTTAATTCTGAAAAGCTATAAAAAGTACGATTAAATCTAATTTTATGTATGATCTATCCACACAACATTTTATCATATTTACGCACAAATTACTAACTAATTCACAAACTCCTGAAACTTAATTTCAACCACGTTTCTAATTTTAATGCACCTGTTAAATCCATTTTTTAATTGTAGCTATCCACCCAATCCACACTAGGACTTTTGACTCGGTTTCATTCTTCGTTTTCCCCCCTTTACCTATAACCGGTTTTCATTTTTCCGGATTTATAGGTAAAGAGGGGGAAAAAAAAGAATGAGACCAAACTCAAAAGCCCTAGGTAGATGAGGTGATCTACAACATTATAAATATACGCTCTTGTTCACCAGCTTAAAGGCCACATGATTTTGGCTTGTAGTCCTGTTTTTTATGCCAAATCTGATTTTTTTACAATCCATTCACATTCAGTTTAAAAGGTAAAAATCTTGTTTTCAAATCATCTACCGTTAAATCATGAGTTTGTTTTTTGTAAAAAAAAACAATGTTTCTGCGTAGTTCATTAGCTTAAGGTCGTATTCTACCTCATGTATCAAAGAAAGGCGAGAAGAAATTTAACAAAGATGGCGCCGATGCTTACAAGTTTTCATGGTAGTGAATTGAGGAAGGATGAGCTATGCAGAACAAGTGTTGTTATGGTCTCAGGAGCTCTAACTTACTATGGCACAATTGATATCCAACTCTCTCTTAAATGGATTTTCCAGCAAGATAATGCAGCATTCACGACGCCAAGATTATCAAAAACTGAGTATTTCAACAAAATGCTGAAATTTTAACATCGCCACCGTACTTGCCAGACCTCAATATACCTAATTGAAAATGTGCGGGGGAGGCTGTCATGAAAAGTGTATGAAGGATGACGGCAGTTTGTGGACGTGCGCGCTTTAATCGTGGCCAGACTAGCAGCTTGGACCAAAATAAGTTTAATTATATAAAATTATTGTACTCGTATCATTCCTATGTAGTTGAATTTTTTTTGGTAAAGGGGTTTTATTAAAAAACAGAAAAGTGAAATAAGTTTTTAATCATGTAATGATCGCTACTAAAATTATCTTCTGTAACATTCCACCTAATTTTACTACCATTGATGACATTCAATGGTTCAAGAATGCCAAATCCAAATCAGCCAGATTGTGAACTTTCAAAATCGGTTATCACGAGCCGTAGTGATCCTTGGACGACCTGCTCCTGGCCTTCTAGTGAACTGTCAGGATTCATGAAATCGTTTTATATTTCGGTATACAGTACTTAGAGGACTGTACAGCCATCGTCTACTAAAGCCATATCTCTGGCAATATCAACATCATCTGGCATATCGAACTAAAACATTTTCCTAAATCACAGTTATCACTACCACTCTTTCCACTGCTAATAGAAAACTCAACTGTATTAATATAATTTACAAGGAAACTTCCTTTTAAGACGACACGTACCTACAAATAATTGCGTAACTGTAAATTAAACACAAAAATAATCTGTGCGTTTTAGTCATTTCAATTTAAAAACAAAGGAACTAAAATGAATAATTTTAGGCTACTCAAATTTGCAATTTGAGTAGCCTAAATGAAAAGTAACTAATGTATAATTGCCCAAATGAAATGTATAAATAGATGTTGATAAATTCGCCACTTACCTTAAGTTTCATCCTTCCCACACCGACAAACTTCTGGTTTTTAAATTTATAGTAATTCCTTCGCTATCGGATCGTGGTACATTATTTTACTAAGCCATCACGAGTAAATTATCAACTTACATGAGTTACAAGAAGATCTACTAGTTTTCATTTTTTCAATAAATGGCTCAAACCCAACATCGCCCTCTTGCCACAAACAACAGATAACAACAAAATAATCGTTTGTACTATCACTGAAGCTCAGTAACACTGTAATTTTTATGTAAGTACAATTAATAGTTTTGATTTTTTAATTAACTGATGTTTAGAATACTAATTTTGGTAACTGATTAGTAGGAAGTGTTACCTACGGACGTCTGGGAGTTCATTATAACATAAATTTAGTTAGTAAGTAATCTTTCCTTGGACGATAAATTAAACCGCGTGATGTTTCTACGAATAATTAGAATTTCTATTTTTGAAGTCCGGTGTGAATTTCCAAACTATAACTTCTAAATTTTATGTATAGATTTTTATTTAATAAATAAAAATATGAGTTTTCTGGTGTATAAAATAATATTGTCATTAGGCGTTTTGTAAAAAAAATGTAGCAACCAAACCATTCAAAAACTACTACTGATGAGTACATTTATCCTTATTCTTCTTCTTTTTATTTTCTAACGAAGAATTATTTCGTCGCTGTCCCTGTATCGGCATGTATGGTGGTACCGGACTTGAACTTTGGTCCGAATACTCCGACACGTCTTGAGGTGACAAACCAGTTACTTGATGCCCGGGCGTGCCATTTGTTGAGCCACCACTGGTTTGATAAGTAGGATCTATCATCGCGGCTATATTATCACAACCATCGCTTGGAATATGAGCTCGTGGTTGAGCAGGCCGATTTAGAGGACCCCGCAAATCCAATTGATTAGGACGTGTAGGTGTGGTGTGGTGATCTAGATTTGGATTAGCTGTAGCTGTAACGGGCAAAATGTAAATTTCATCTTCACGTTTTTGAAGCATTTTGTGATGTGTGTCGTCTTTACGAATCATATCGACTGGATTCGAGTAGTTTTCCTCTGATTGGAAATAGTGCTCGTGTTGTGGTTTATTCCGCATAAATTGTGGTCCTTCGCCGGATGGGAGTAAATCTATGGGAGTTGAATACGAATCACCGTCAAGACCGGATAACGCGTTGGGATATATTTGTGGATGACCTTGCGTAGGAATAAATTTATCTCCAGGTACGTACGGCGGATCGAGATGTTGTTGCATATGCAATTGATCGACTTGATTTTGTTGTAGTTGCAGTTGCTGCTGTATTTTTTTAAGCTTTGCTTTCTCTTTAGCACGTTTTGCTTTGATTTTCTCCTAAAACATAATAATTAAAATTAAAAAGTCTAGAATAATAGACCAAAATTCTTACCCGTTCTTGTAGCATTCTAGCCAATTCCTTATCTTGAGCCTCCATAGCCAACAGCCTATCTTTTTCTTCTTGATTTAATTCGGACGATTCCTGCTCCTGCAGTTTTCGGGCCAATTCCTCGTCGCGGATTTCTTGTGTCAATCGGCGATCAATTTCTTGGATTTCATCCGGCGGCAAACCTAAATCTATCAAGGCTTTTATTCGATCTGGGTCATTAAAGCTACTGTCACGGCTATGCAAGGGTGAGTGATATGACGAGTCAGATGATACTGGCAGACCTATATCATTAACATGTTGAAAATCATTTAAGGGTTGTATGTCTGCAGCCGTGCGTTTTCCTGTCGGTCCCGAATTTCCCATTAAATAATCAAATTTTTCCGGGGACAATTTTTCAAAAGCAGAATTATAATTCAATTCATCGTAATTATCGTTTGGTTCGTATTTTCTATTATTATAATTTAAAAGGCCACTAGTGCCGGGACCACCGCCAATTGCACCAGAATTACCACCCATCGATGATGTAGGTGATGCGAGATTCTTTTCAGGTGTGTGAGAGTGAAGGTTTATTTTGTTGGGGTTTGATTTTTTTTCTGGTGTATTGTAGGCCGATGAATGGGCCGAATTATTGTTTTGTGAGTATGCTATTTGAGTATAAGCGGTTTGCTGAACAAATGGAGGTTGGTGGTCTCGTTGAGCGCTGAGGTCTAAACTTACGTAATTCAAGTTGTGATTGTGCGATGGTGGAGGAAGTGGTGGAGGTGAAACGGATATCTGTTGTATGTGCGTAAAGCCATCTGGTGGAGAGTGTTGTAATATATTAGTATGGTGTTGCATAAGTGATTGAGGCTTTAGCTGTCGAGGAGGAATTGGAACTTCATTTGATATCACTGACTGAATATCAGAGCGATGATGGTGATGATGATGTGGTTGTTTTGGTTTTTTCTCTCTCAACACTTGGTCTTGTAGTTGTCGTGCTAATTCGTCTGCTTCTTGCATACTTATTAAGCGTTCAAGTTCCTGTTGTCGCCGGAATTTATCCGCAATCACTTTTGCCAAAATTGCATCTTGCTCCTCCTGTTCGTTAATCATTTGATGGTACAAATGTGCTTGCCGTTCAGCATTTTCCTTTTCTTTAATTTGTTCATTAAGTGCGGTTGGAAAATCTTGCCGCACTACCTGATTTCTATGCCGATTACCTTTATAATGCTCGGAAACTATAATACAATTTATAAATATAGTAAGTTTAAATTATCCTTATATTAAAAATACTATATACATTACTTTCTTCAGATTGCAGGCGATACGCTAGCGCACCATCTTCTCGAACCAGCCATTCTTTGCACACTGTAATTGATAGAATAAAAAACATTAAAATGAAGCTCAATAATATGCCGCGGCAGGAAAGGAAACGTGTAACAGACAATTTGCACACTTATTTTAAGGCAATGCTATTAACAATGAATAAGCATAATAAATCGTGCAGTAAACGATGTTTATGTAGACGTTTAATAGTTTACAAATATCGGATCGATGCAAATAAATTATTTCCGAGAAAGTTTTTTTTAATTTGATCGACAATGTGTTATGAATAACATGAACATAAATTCTCCAACTTTATTAATTACATAAAAGCTGATATTGATAACGTGGAAAACTGTGATATGATTGGTGTAATGAAGAGTTGTTGGTATTTGTAATTTCCAATTTAGGTAAATGTTTAGCATTTCATGACACCCATTGATCAGTTCAAATTTTACATGGAAAAACTAATTTTGATTTGAACTCTAAAGATTGAACCAGTCAGTGTGAAGGAGAATAAGTTGCGCAATTTAGACTTTAAGATATGTTCAGCATAGAAAGAAATATCTCAAACGCCCAAATAAAGTTAAACTTAAACAGTGACGGGTTGATTCAATCAAAAAT
Source organism: Nephrotoma guestfalica (assembly GCA_963691935.1). Classification (NCBI taxonomy): domain Eukaryota; kingdom Metazoa; phylum Arthropoda; class Insecta; order Diptera; family Tipulidae; genus Nephrotoma; species Nephrotoma guestfalica. Next base: position 136,187,240 of record OY829913.1, on the reverse strand, counting down.
TCAAGTTAGAAAGCCGATGGCAAAATTCAAGTTAGAATCCCAATATGCATGCTAAATATGACAATTGGTTGAGGAATGGCCAAGATTCTTGGAGCATGGCCAAATTCAAAGAATTCTTCGAAGATTCATGTTAAAATCAAATCACACTCCATAATCAAAATATAATCATGATTAGTCAAGAAATGACCGAATTCTTAATAAAAAAATGTAGATAACAAGATTTTAAATGTTTTTAACAAAAGCCCGCTTTCTGGTGGGATGTTTTATGATTTCAGCAAAAGCGGGAATTTTTAAAAAACAAGACTTTAAGAAACGGGATTTTGAAAAGCAGGATATTGAAAAAGCGGGATTTTGAGAAGCAGGATTTTAATAATTCCAGATTTTGATAATTCGGGATTTTGAAATTCGAACTTTCGTACAGATCCCCTAAAAACATATATCTGTTATCGCACAGGAAAGGATTCTTCGTATTCAATACTGAGTGGATAAATACATAAAGAATGTTGAAACATTTCAGAGCTTCAACAGATGAAGCGAAATTTTAGATGAAAAATGTTAATGAAAGGAAGGAAAAGAAGCTGTGGACTAATCTCTAAAACCGCAACCAAACTTCCTTAAACAAATAAAATTTGTAGAAAATATAATTGACGCACAGTCCACATGAAATCTTAGTGAATATAAAAAATCATACCTAAGAAAACAATCGACGCACATTGTAAACTTTACTCCAAAAATGCTAATTCTGCAAACGGGTCAAATTAAACTGACTCCAACTAAAAAGATTATGACCTTTTGTGTAAATAATTCCATAAAAAAATTACCAAATAGGCGAATAGTTATCGATTATACATTTTTCAGATTTCTGTTAAATATTTGTATCCCAGAATAATAAATCAACATGCATAGACAGATACACAACCACCAAAAGCAATGGTTCAGTTCAATGAACATTTAAATAGGAATGTGTTGAGTAATTTAAGAAAAATAAAATTTACATTCTATAAAAGAATGCTGCTAAACGAAACTATTTTTCCTCGACTCGATGAATCACGCCATAAATAGTGCATAGCAAAGGAGTCTGGTAATATCGGAGCGTAACGAATAAAGTAAAATGTATAATAAAACGCAGAGTTCTACTACAAGTCAAGGTTTCTCAATGCCACTTTCGTCATCAACTTGTTTCATTTATCGTTGTTATTTTATTGCCGTATCTTCTTAAAATTCCCGTACAAAAATATTTTAGATGTTATTATTTTTCTATATTTTGTCTTACACACTTTTCAATTCTTCGTAAGTATGTATTATAGTTTTCGTTTCCTTTGTACCTGTATCTTAGCATGATGTAAGATTATTTTTTAAATTATTACAAGAATAATATTGGAAAGGTGTACGTGTACAAACGTTCTGTACGCAAATATCAAGATGGCTTAACTCGCACACCCCTTTTTAATTTGTGGATTTTGGACGCGTTTCTTAACGACGCACTATAAGATTATGCAGCGTGCTTTTTTTTGTAAACAACAGAGAACAGAACAAAACAAAAATTTTAAAAGTAAACCAGCGTATTTAGCACAACAAAAACTAGTTTATGTACTTAAAATATTTATGTTTGTATATTTCAAAAACTTTTTGTTAATAACAAACAACAATATACAATGAAATTTTGCCTGTGTAACAAAAATTTGTTTATATCTCAAGTCGGCTGACAAAACTGAAGAGTAATCAAAGAGCGTGAAATATTTTTGGATTCAAAACAATTTATCGTTGTACATAAATAGGAAATGTGGATGTAGCGTGTAAGAATTATACCGGAAAAATTGTGACAAGGTAATGAACCTAAGTGATATACATATTCCATTTATATGTATGATTGTATATGTGCGGGAAACATAATCGTAGGAAATTATTTAAAATTAGTCACGATCTTGTTCTGCAATGATTAATACAAATATTATTTTAATTGTTATCTTTTGCGTTACATTTTAGACGAGATTAATATTTTTATATTACTGTTACAAATAGCAATGCTTTAAAGCGAAACGCGAGGGAGATTTTCTTTCGTTGATTACAACACTCATTAAAGTTGTTGGACCGGTTGAACAAGTTTAGAGAACAGAAGAAACGCCTAGAACAAGTTCTGGACCGTTATGGACAAAATTTAAAATTACGGCCATCTAGTCGATACTTTGACAGTTGAGTGTGTCGAAACGGGACAAAAAATTGTAAAACAAGGGTCCATTCGGAAATTAAGAAAGATTCTTCTCCCTAGGTATTATTTTGCATGCCAGTCAATTTAAAAAAAGTCGGGCCTTAAAACTCCTTAAACCAGACTTAAATCAAAACAAACTCTGCTTATTTAATTGGATTCAGAACATTAGGCACAAAATTTGAGATGAAGGTTTAAAAACTGAATGTAATGCCAAATCTGATGTTGTAATGAAATTAAGAATAATTTTGGCATTGAAATAAGCTTTCGGTCCACCTGACCAATTTGTAGAATCTTTTGAAATTATTTGCAAAAATATGTCTGATAGAGCCGAATTCAAAATTAAATTTACTATTACTTACTCTATTATGATATTACTTTATCCTATTAAGATTTTTAGGATGGCATACCGAATTTACTCAATTCGTGTTTTATTACCATTCAGAACTAACGAAGTTTGAGCGAATTTCAGTTGGTACAAAATATTTCAGGACGAAATAAAAAGAAGAGTATTATTCTCGTTCAATAATTTAAATATTTTGTCATATTTACGGAGTATCACATAATTTGTATTTTATTGGAGACCAGAGGGGTGTCCCTAAAGTGACTGATACAAATGATACTGATGGATTTTTTGATCAAAATGAAGGTGAAGTTACTTCTATAACTTCGCACGTTAAAGCCACCACTTTCGTCGATTTTCAAAAGGCTTATTTTCTACTAAGAAAATTTGTCCGTTACTAAAATATAAAATGCATTATTAAAAATAGCATATTTCGTCAACATGCATGTTAATAATTCTTTTACGAAAGACATACGTTTGGATTTCTTCCCTATTTTCCAAACGTGTATGAATTCGACGAGTGAGAGTGATGTTATGACATTTCTTCTTTCATGGCAATGTCTTAAGCGAAACGTGCATGACTAGTCTTCGGTGTTTCATCGTATCACGTACTTTATAAAACGGCGTAAGTAAATAATCGAGAGAAATAGAAAAAAATAATTAGATTTCATGTTCTTTCTTGTTGTATACGGAGTTGAAATTTTGAAAAATTTGTTTTATATTATTTAAAAAATTTATATTCGTTAAAAATGAATGTTCAGACATTTGGAATACTAATAACTCATGCCGAAAAATTGAATGTAATATCTAGAAAAAAATTACATATTATTCTTCTATATTCCACATAAAATTCATCCGACATGTCACATATGAATCGTTTATGACTTCTTACATACGACTCATCCCAGACATGTTATAAATGATTTATCTCAAACTTGCCACAAACGAAAATTAGTCCCATTTACTGATAAATGTTTATGTGTTATCGCTTGACTGACTTGAATAATTAGAATTGAAGACTACCTTTTCTAATTGTCTCGCGGTGCTCTAAATCATACTACAAACTATAACTAAAAATCTATACGAATTCATTCATCTACAGTTTCCGACTTTATCTCATCTGGAGATACCAGATATTCCGTATTGGTCTTAACATGGCAGTTTTCGTTCTAGAAACATAAATTACTATTAGTTTTTGTTTTCTCACTATCTTGAATATTGTTGTTTCTCTAAAGCCGACTTCATGTTAACTTGCGTTATATTTTTCCGAACAAATTTGACTGAGAGTAGTTGTATTTTATTGAAAAATAAAATATTGGATACGTTTTTGACTTAGCGGTCGTTGCTTCTAAATTTATCATAGTAAAACACAATGGTTCACCACAGTTGGCTTTTTTATCAGTACTAATTAACACTGGAATTTAAATTATATAAGCCGTCCACTTTTTTGATTTACAAAAATTAAACTATAATTAGCCTTCCCACTCACTGAATTTACAAACACAACTCAAGGATCACTGGCATGTCCACGCAAAACTCAAGAGGCACATGTCTATGTATGTGTAAAATTATTTTCAATTCAAATTGGATGATTGAGCCAATGCTCCTAGAATACCAGACAATACTGATTGATACGTCATCAAATTTATGTCTACAGTTTCTGAATTGTAGATGGCAGCAATATTCGTAAAAAATACTTAACATTTAGGGGTTTAAAGAAATATTTAATGCATATTTTATTAATAATATTATAAAGTAATTCTTAAATATTATTATAGACTTTACAACTTTATTCGTCACGATATTTCACGAAAAAAAGATTATACAAAATAATCGAATCATTTATCTGGGTATACTGCCACCTATAGCCAAAGATTGGAACCGTCGACATAGACTATACGACGCCGTCAAAATTTTTATTAGTATCTAGGTGCACAGTTTGAACGAAACGGAAAAAAAAATCCATCTAAAAATACTGGAACAGAATTTTATCCTAAAATTAAGAGGTGCTAGCGTCCCGCCAGTCGATTTTAACTCGGCAAAAGCGTTCTTTACCAAGTTAAATTTGTTCTTGAACCTAACCTAAAAATTAAATTTCAATGTGTTTATTTATACATTTTTTCTTTACCATTCGAACATACATAATATAAAAACTCCGTATTTGCATACCAAACAACTACTGGCCCTCTATCGGCAATTTCATGAGTTAGTTTCATTTTTTTTTTTAATTATGGATAATCTGTTTTTATTTAAAAAACTTCTATAATATAAAATTAAAATATTTAAAACAAACAAAATTAGGCACGAGATTATATATAGATTTAACTTTATTATTGCAAAAAAAAAATTGTGTCGATTGTTGTTGTATATTCCGATCGAGGTTGCACAACTTCTCCAAGTTTGCGAACTAATAACACAATATTAATAGAAAATTTCGAAAAAAACTAAGCACGAGTTTTTCATAATAGCTATTGAATATTAAAAAAACTTTGGAAGAAAATCATCCCACAGATGCTTATCGAACCTGCACAACTTACTCTTACTTTAGTAAAGAACACTCTTAAGAGGAGAAAACGAATTAATTTTTTTTGCAAATTTAATTTTGAATCTTTTTATTTTAATCGATAAAAACGTTTACTATAATTTTAAAAATATTTGCTGAACACGAAAAAGCTCTAATGGAAGCTGCCACTTTAAAAACACTGCGGTTATCTTCAAATTTCTTTAGGATCTCCCAATTTATGGAAAAACTGCTTTTTTCCTCTGCAGTTGCTGCTGTGGAGAGGTCGAATTTTGATTCAAAACCCAGGTTATTTTTTAGAAATGAACATTTCAGCTTAAATTTCGCAAAAATAATATGGGCCGATTTAAACACAAATTTAATTTAGAATCCCTTTGTTCTTGATTTTTTCGAATATTTCCACCGGTCAAAAAGTTCCGAGGCGAACACTTAGATGGTACATCTACTGAAAAACTCATATGATTTATAGAAAGTCCTTCAAACTATGTGTGCCAAAATTTTATGAAAATCTGACCATTAGTTTACAAGTTATAGTTGTTATAGTAATGTTACTTTTGTTACTTTCAAAACAATGAAAAAAATTAATTTCGCGTTTATTAAAAACTATTTTTTGATGGAGAAAAATACCGTTCAAGCAAAGTAATAGCTTGGTAAGTAAAGAGTTTTCCAATAAGAGGTTTCATTTTGATATTAAAAAAACGAGTATTTTTTAAGAGAAATCAATGAATGTTTATTTCATTGTAAAGAGGAAGGTATGCCATTAATATTTGAAAACGATATCAGAAAAATGGCTGTCACGGCTACACTTGCAGCACCATATCGTTTTCATAAAATTGTCCACATGACCAATACGCATATTTGCGGCTGTATGTCCTCGATAACTTCACGAATTCCATCTATAAGGTCTTGAATCGATTGTGGAGCATTGGCATAGACCTTATCTTTCACGTGGCCTCAAAGAAAAAAATCTAAAGGTGTTAAATCACAAGATCTCGATGGCCAATTGTGATGACCTCTTCGAGAAATAACATGGTCAGGAAACTTTTCTTGCAAAATTGCGATTGTTTCGTTGGTTGTGTGGCACGTAGCGCCGTATTGCTGAAAATAAACGTCATCCACATCAACATCTTCCAATTCCGGCCATAAAAAATCATTAATCATAGCTCGATAGCGCAATCCATTCATCGTAACAGTTGCACCAGCCTCATTTTCGAATAAGGTCCAATCAAACCGCCAGCCCAAAGACCGCACCAAACAGTGATACGTTGAGGATGGAGAGACTTTTCAACAATCATTCTTGCATTTTCTGAGCCCCAAATGTCCCAATTCTGCTTATTAACGTAGCCTCCGAGGTGAAAATAGGCCTCAGCACTGAAGATGATTTTTCGATGAAAATCTGGATTATTTTGATGCATGAAGAGCCCAATCAGTAAAGATACGATGTTTATGGTGATCGACCGGCTTGAGTTGTTGTGTTACCTGAACTTTAAACCTAAGTATTTATGCAAAATACGGTGTAATGTCGTTTGTGGAATGTCGAATTCCAAAGATCGACGAGGAATCGACACACCTGGGTTTTCGACAACACTACGGGCTACAGCAGAAATATTCTCAGTTGTTCTTGAGAGACGCACACGGTTTCGATTCTTCACATCACTAACTTGTCCCAACAGCTCAAATTTTTCCACCAGTTTCACTATTGCCGGCCGAGAAGGTGCTTCAAGACGACCCAAAAGTGCTTTAGTTTTGCGAACTACCCGCAAAATTTTCACCAATTTTGTAGTGAATTTTAACAATTTCAATACGTTATTGAAGCGTTTATCGTACCATTTTTAGTAATGGCGTAGTTTTTACTTGCCAAATGTCAAAAGATGACAGCTTCAAAATTAATAACTGCCCAAATAGCAAGCTATTCAAAATGAAACCTCTTATTGGAAAACCCTATATTAAAGCTTCTCTGCTCCTTCGAAAGCAATCGTCGACCGTTGATTTTCTGAGTTTTAACGTGGCCGTCCAAACACCGATGATGCTGAACGCTCTGGTCACCGAATCCAGCAGTTATTCCAGAAAAGATAAAAAATAAACAAAATCGTTTTGAAAGTTCGTAAAATGGAGTTGGGTGAGATAGCTGACACCATAAAAATATCAAAAGGCAGTGTACATTATTTTGCATGGACATTTGTCTATGAGAAAGCTCTGTTCAAAGTGGGTGCCGCTCTTGCTCAAATTGGATCAAAAACAGCAACGCGTCGATGATTCAGAGCGCTATTTGGAGCTGTTTAACATCCATCACTACACTCCAGAATCAAATCGTCAATAAGCTGAGTGAGCAGCAGCCGGTGAAAGACGGCCGAAGCGACGAAAAACGCAAACGTCGGCCAGAAAGGTTTCTGGCCTCCGTATTTTAGGATGTGCAAGGTATTTCGTTCATCGACTATCTTGAGAAAGGACAGACTATCAACAGCAAATATTACATAGCGTTATTGGTGCGTTTGAAGGAAGAAGTTGCGAAAAAACGGCTCAAATGCAAAAAAAAAAGTGCTCTTTAAGACAATACACCGTGTTACAAATCGTTGGCTACGATGGTAACATTGTACAAATTGAAGTTCGAATTGCTTCTCCATCCACCGTATTCTCCGGATCTGTTCCCAGTGACTAATTCCTGTTCACCAACATCAAAAAAATGCTCCAAGGAAAGAGATTTGTGTTTATTTTGAGACCAAAGATAAATCGTTCTACAAAAAATGCATCGAAATGTAAGAGAAGCGTTGGAATGAATGTTTCACTCTTGAAGGAAATTAAGTGCAAGTTTCACTCTTGAAGGAAATTATGTGCATGTTTCACTCTTGAAGGAAACTATGTTGATGAATAAAGTCAAATTTTGCAAAAACAAAATGGTTTTTAGTAGTTAGCTTCGGAACTTATTGACCGACGAGTGTTATATTTTTCAAAGTATATGCAAAACACAAAAATACTCCAATAGAAGCCACCAATTTCAATCGGCCAATTTCCGCTAAATTTCACTGTGCCAAGCTAGAAATGCACGTAATATCTTATCACATTTGTGGCTTCTGGTAAGATTAAAACGAATAGAGTCGACAAAAATTCAAGCAAGTCAATCAAAAATTCGGTAACCAAAACTAAAACTAATACATAATATGTTTATAATAATAAATAGAAGTCCACTATATTTTTTCAGATTGTACAGAATGAAAAATCAGTCATAATTCAAATTACATACTTAACACTAAATGAAAAACAATATTAAACGATTTATTTTTTTTCTAAAATTTAGGAATATTCCGCACCTAATCCTAAAAAGTATTAGGACCAATATTTAGGTATTATTTGTGTATCACAAGAACTTATCATCCCAGCAAGCACAATGACCAAATTTTCTAAATTTAACGGGTTGCCAATAAGATGCAATTCAAATTCCTTACAAAGCCTAGTAAATAGATACAGAGTCCCTAATGATAATAGGCAAAGATTTATCTTTAGAAGTAGCAAATTTGTTAAATAAATAGATAGGCTGTCGCAGTTTAACAACTTAGAATATAAATAACACAACTTCCAGATATTGCCTAAATGCCATTCCAAGGAATCTAAGGGAATAAGCTGAAATATGGTCAAATTGCCTCAGGGAATGAATATAACACATGCACTAGATAAAGCAGAATTTTATTTGGAATTGCTCGTACTAGTACCTGATAAGGACTGAATTAGCCTAGATTTCAATTGAATTCACAGAAGGTCTTTAATTAAATAGTTACGTAGGGCAAACCCTATGGTTATCACATGAGAGGGTTCTCTCATGATGTAACCCAGACTCACCGCCAATGCAACTTACTCTTCGATGTGGCTGAACGAATACATGACGAATATATTAGCATGGTTCCTATGAGGTTAAGTTTAACGGATTAGCCGCGTCTCAACTAGAAACGTCTAGTAGTACCTCATTAAGCTCAAAGCTCAGACACAAGATTTTACCCTGCCGGATTCCTCTAGATGATAGTAGAATGAATGGTATTACTGGCTAAGTCAACTAGGACTACACATATTCACTATACTACATTTAGACACATGTTCATCAAATAAGGTGATTAAAGAACGATATAGGATCATAGCTTGCTCAACGTTATCCATTGATTGAATACAAAAATTTAGATTCTCAATGTCTCTCTGTTACAGAATTGACTGGTGTACGCTCCAAGATGAGAAAATAAGAAAATACTTCGAAATACCCAGGACCCAAAATTAGTCTGAAGATTTAATTAGACAGGGGTTACTAGTCACAACTATATCTATTTTAGAGCAACTCTGCAAAGATATCGAAAGTGCATAATACAGAACGATCATCAAGATTTAAGTTAAAATCTCCTATATTGATTAAGTTACCATAACGTCGGACTAAATGAGCCAAACATATTCCTGGACACCGTAGCTACAAGATTAAATATAGGGTTTTCCAATAGGAATGATATGATTTTTAAGTGACGTTTCGGCCATTTGTAATATGTCATGATCTATCATTTTTTGTTTCATTGTATTCAGTAAAGTTTACAATTTCATCATGGTGAGATATACGCAAGAACAACGTTTACAAATTGCAATTACAAACGATAACGATTGTTTTAAGAAAATCATCTTCTCCGATGAGGCTCACTTTCATCTGAGTGGTGCGGTAAATAAACAAAACTGTCGATGCTGGTGCGAAGAAAATCCACAAATTATTCATGAAAAACCATTACATTCACCTAAATTGACAGTTTGGTGTGGTTTTTGGTCTGGTAGAATCATCGGTCCGTATTTTGTCGAAATTAAGCTGGTAACACCGTTACTGTCAATGGAGATCGGTATAGATCGATGATAACCAACTTTTTATGGCCGAAGTTGGAAGCAGTTGATCTTGACAACATTTGGTTCCAACAAGACGGGGCTACGTGCCACACAGCAAGTGCAACAATTGAATTATTGCGAAAAAAGTTTGGATCATATCACTCTTATTGGAAAACCCTATAGTATTAATCAAATATTGGGAATACAAATTAATTCGGTCCGTTTTTAAAAATAGCGACTGGTGTGAGAGCGAAACGTGTTTTTTACAGTGTTGAATATGTCGGATTTTGTGATATTTAAACAGCATTTGCGGGAAGTGTTAATTTTTTATTTTAATTGGAAAAAAGTGCAGCTGAAGCACATCGAATGCTCGTGGAAGTTTACGATGGCAATGCTCCAACCGATAAATCATGTAGAGAATGGTTTCGACGCTTCAAAAATGATAATTTCAGTGTTGAAGGTAAGTCTCGCTTGGGACAGCCAAAAAAATTCGTAGACGGTGCATTAGAGGCATTGCTCGATGATGATACGACTCAAATGCAAGGTGAGCTTGCCGGTACATTGAAGCGATCCAACAAACAGTTTCCGTACAATTGAAATATATAGGAATGATTCAAAAGCAAGGCAATTGTGTTCCTTATGAATTGCAACCAAGAAATGTGGAAAGGCGATTTCTTTCTTACGAGCAGCGGCTTCAAAGGCAAACAAGAAAAGGATATTTTATATCGGATAGTGACTGGTGACGAGAAGTGGTTCTTCTATGATAACCCCAAGACGAAAATATATATACTATGCTTGGCCCGGCCAATCGTTGCCATCGACCTCAACATCAACACCAAAGACGAAAATTCATGGTTTATGACAACGCTCGGCCTCGATTTGACAGGTCACCGGTTCACTTCTTTCGAAGAAATTAAAAATTGGATTCAAACTTGGATTGCCTCAAAAGACGAAACCTTTTTCCGAGATGGGATTCGAAAATTGCCTTTATTTTAAAATAAATGCATTTTTAAAATTAAAAAAACGGACCGAATTAATTTGTACTCCCAATACATAGATGAATATTTCTAAAAATCTAAAATCTTGAGGTAACAACTCACCGCATCTCGTACATATTGTAAAAAAATAAGTTGGAAAATGGTGTTGGCTAATATTTGTATACCTACACCTAGAATTGTCAAGGAAATGTAAAACCAATTGATCAACGAATTCCAGCAAACGGACTTGTAGCACGATTTATGTTTTGTTTTATATGCGATTTATAATAAACATAGTAGATGATTACCATGATGGTGGTTCGGTCTTGACCCAAAGTAAAAATAATTTTGTAAATTCCTTAATCCGATTCATAATAAAAAGAAATGAGATCTAATCCTCAGAAAAACCTCTTAAGTTTTAGGTCTGATTTTCTTTGAAATTAGATTGAATTTCCAAATTTCAATAAACTCATTGGAAATTAGAATCCAACTTCCTAGACAAACAAACAAAATACTAGGTCACTTATTCTTATTATCAAACCGGAACGTATATCTACCTGCCTACCAAAAGTGGTACTGACATTTGAGTATTACTTGGTTCACAGATCAGTAATAAATTAGCACTCCTAATGCGATCAACTCTGTTCGAACTTAAGTTAAGAATATCCTTAAAATATCCTAAAGATTTGTTGATCAGAAACGCTAACAGTCCAATAGAATTTACAATAAGCTATGCTAAATAACCGAGTTAGTTTTTAGATAACGAGATTATCATAAGGTAATTGTAATTTATTTTTAAATGTTTGCCAAGCTGACCCAAAATTAAATCTACAAAGATCATAATCGATTAGATTTTCTGTAGTTTACTAATCTATAATTTAAACCAATTTGGTCGTTCGTGCAGTCAAATCCTTGTTTACACAAATTGCAAACATCTAACATGCTAACCGGCGACAATTTGTTATACAGATTGAAACAATGTACCTAGATGTTATTGTATCATGCGAAACTAGTTCAATTCCTCCAAGTCACGCAAACGATAAGCGCGCTAAACAAGCTAAATCTATGCGTCCACACGGGATATCATGAAACCGGTATCAAATTTCGTTTCTTTCTTTTACCAATAAAACTGTTTTTTTTGCGCCACGAAAGGAGTCTATTTTTATAGGTAGAGGAGAATCGAAGTTTGATACCGGTATCATGATATCCTGTGTGGACGCATAGAATAAGCACAAAATCGGAATTGTCAAGTATGCGACAGGATTACAAAAATATTAAAACTATTAGAAAGTAAAAGCAATATTTTGTTTATCTCTATTAGGTGAAAGTTTAATAAAGTAATTAATTATAAATCATGATAAACGCGGAAATTCGACAAAAATGTAGGTATATCATCTATGAAGAAAGTGTGGAATGGGAACGAAAATATTTTGGAATTATTAGAATAAAATAAGAGGAAAATACGTCTTCAAAAATATGCAGACGTAGTCGAATCATGGACCGCACATCGAATTTCTAATCGTCTGCAATATAAACAATAGTTTAAACAAAAAAACACGAACCGAACCAATCATTATTTATTTTTATTGATTGTTTATCATATTTTAATCGAACAACCAAATTTGAATGAATTTTCTTGGACTTGGAGGTAACAGTCACGGTACAAAAATATACGTCGTGTGCGATTTATTGGGAGAAAGCGCGATTTCAAGTTTTTTCTCATTATCATCTTCGAACGTTCAATGTTCGATAAATGCGTTGCGTTAATTAATATAATTAAATATATTACTATTATGACATCACGTTTTGCATTTTATTAAGTCAATTATTTGACTTAAACACTAGTTTGTTGCTCCATAGAAAACAAAAAATTCACATTCAATCTTCTAACATACAAATTTTAAGTTTTTTTTCACACAATTATTAATTAATAGATACACCACACACACTAAACAAATAAACTAAAATAAGAACAAAGAATTTTATTCATTTTAAATTATAAACTATTCGCTGCTAATTAAAATTGAACGGTGTATGTGTGCATGACCCACCTTCTGTGACACGACCTTTCTGAAGTGCATCATTAACTTCTGACATTTTTCTGTGATTGTTCTTAAAACTTTATTTCATATAAAAACTAATATATTTTACTTAATTAACAGTAATATAACCATGTTTATAATTTATAATAAATTTTAATACGGTCACATTTTTATAAAACTTTACTTTTATTAAAAATTTCAGCAAAAACAATACGAAACAACTAACAAGTTCAATTCAACCACGCAACAACAAAACAAAAACGAAACTAAAAACAAAATTTGTACTTCAACCGAGTACAAAAGTATTTGAGTTCCACATATTCCACAAAATGAAATACAACCAAATGGAGTACGTTTTATGACACAAAATAATGAAAATAAAGAAAGAGTACACTACAACGAGTAAGTCCACATTACACTACCATATTTCTATAAGCGTAAACATATAATATATCAATAGAAGTGAAATATTGGTTTATTCTGGATGATAGACGAATATTTATTTTACATCGAGGTGAGGTTTTCAAGAGGTCTGACAGTTTGGCTTCGAACTAATGAGAACTTGGATACTTTTAATTTATAGTATTCGGGCGCATCGGTCTGATGAGACGTCCGAACCTTTAGATAGATAAAATTAAAATTTAAAAATAAATTAAATTTTAAATTAAATCTATTACTATTATTAAAACTACAACTCATTAATTCGAAATCAAAATGCAAGACTTCTTGGTAACCTCCTCTCTTAAGAGTAAATCTTAAAAGAGTATCACTAGTAAGCTAAATTAAATTTTGTTGTCTAATTTTGGTAACCTATTGAAATATTCCACCTAAAAATGTAAGAAGCCCTCTAATCAGACTCATAAGAGGAGGGTTAAGGCTGAACCATAGATCGAATAAAAAGAATTAAAAAAATAACGTAAGAAACGAAGATAAAAATGTATTATTCCAATTTGACGTTTCGGCCATACATAACTTGAAATATTAAGTTTATTCATATATTTGTTTGATATATTTCCAAAATTTTTGAATGAAACTACAATAAGAGTATACACGTATATATTTATATATTTGAGTATAAACGTATTTATACCAACAAATATATGTTTTTAAAATTATAAAAATTATTTATATGCGGTTTAAATCACCGCAATTCGATAAATTATTTTTTTTAGGTTAGGTTTAGAAAAATTCAATTCTAGTGTATTGAGAATTATTTTTGATACTATATTCATATTAGTATATGTATACATGAATATTTTATAAATAGAAGAGTAATTCAAAATTTCCTTATATAAAAAAATAAATATGCATATTACATGTAACGCACTACAATTTGTTTGAGTTTTGTTGTTGTATTTATTAAGTTTCTTATTCCTGGACGAAAATTATCGCTCGTTTATTCTTTTTAAGGCGCCTTCAACGAGCGGGATTATTGTTAATCCAACTCTTTAGCCAATCAAATCTTTATATTCAACTAAGCCCCGCCCAATTTAATCCCAGTTTAGTTTAAAAAATTTCATTTTAAGCAAATCATCTTGGTCCAACATAGTAACAAAAAATAAATTGAAATATGAACAATAATTGTGCTAATATATTTGTTGTTGTTGTTGTTTATTTATGACATTTTTCCATACTTCCTAAAATTGTTGTCCCCATTTCATTATAATATTTCTCGATCGTGTTAGTGAATAAGTCTGTTTCCGTTAAACTATTGGGACACACCGTGTAACTCATATTTTCGACTAATCCGATTATAGGAAAGCCCAATGTTCGATATATTTTCGCACCTCGATTTATGACCTGTAACGCTGCTGTTTGTGGCGTGCTGACTAGCACAACGCCGGTTACCGGAACATTTTGGGCTAAAGAAACGTTCCACCAGTTCCAGGTAGTTTATCCACGAATAATATATCAAGTTCATCCCAAATAGCCGTTCCCTTTAATAGCCGCTCTAGTGCGGACATAATTAATGGTCCTCGCCAAACAACCAGTTTTTTCAGGAATTAATAATTCCATTGATAAATGCAATAATTTATTATCGGTATCATATTGTTAGAATTGTTCACTTAAGGTTCTTCATGGATATTCATCATTAATGGCACGGTGGGGCCAAATATGTCACCATCCAGTAAACCGACCGTTTTACCTAAACCACCTAGCGTTACTGCTAAATTAACAGCCGTTGTTGATTTACCAACACTGCCTTTGCCAGAGGCAACAACTACAATACTCGTATTATCAACGCCGTCTAACGGTTTTCGTTTTCGTAATCCACGGGCTATAAGTTTGGCCTGCCGCGTATCCACTTTACTTGCATAATTTGTCTAAAATAAATTAAATTAAAAGAACATTTTATTTATTATATAGAATATTGAAATATTCGCTTTGAATACAACAGAATCTTTGAAGTTTCTAGGTGGTGAGAACCAAAAATTTTATTTTGCCACAACTGTTGGGCTACAAATTCTTTGTAGTAATCCACAGACATACGTTTATTCGATTAAATTATAATAAAGCCCCAACTAATCGCAAACCAAGCAGAAATTGAAAGTAAACAACAATAACTACAAGTCAACAGAAAACATATGACTCGCATGACAGTCATAGACGAATTTTTTGAGCAAATCTTATGTGTGACTATGTTCAAGTTGGTAAAAAAATAATCCAAATTTATAATCTCGTTCCGTGAAGACTGCATGCAAGTGACAGCAAAAATGAACAAATATTAAATGCAATTTCTGTTATTCGTTTTATTTTCATTATTCTGAGTACATATAATCGAACTTATGTAAATCCTCTCTTTCTCTCTCTCTTACGTTATTTTCTTATTCTTTTTATTCGATCTATGGACTATGTAGTATGTATGGTTAACACTTTAGAGTGGAAACTGGAAAGCGATGCTAATTCGCCAATGAAATTGAAAAATAACTCGTTTTTCATTCGTATCCCTACTTCTCCACATACGAATTAGCATCGCGTTTACAATAACAAACAATAGGTAAAATGTTTTATAAAGATCTATGTAAAGAACTGAAAGGTTTCCGAAAATCATTTATTTTCTAATTATTGCTATCTCGAATTTAAAGTGGATCAACAATTCAGCAATAAATCTATCTTTATAAGGAGGGAGACCGACTGAGGTAACTTAATAACTATATAGAGAACTTTGGTGACCCAGTGAACAAGCTGTCCAATTTTTAAAATAAAGCTATTGTTGATGTGCGAGTCGCCTTACTAAACCTTTAAGTAAACCTTGGCGTCCTTATTCGTCGAAAGAAATCGAAAGCAGTAATCACCCGTTATACGAGTAAAAGCGAAATTATTTTCAGAAAAAATAGAAAACAAGTAGTGCTAAAACATGGGGCTTCTTTAAAATGAAACGATGGCTAAGTGGGTTGGATTAGAACACGGCTTACAGAATACAAACAGAAAGAACATTACTCGATTTTTGTATGGAAGAATTTAGACCGCTTTTTCATCCGTGATTTGTATGGAAAAGAGTAGAATATAGTACTCTACAACCTTCTTCTTCCTTTTATTTTTGTTCACTGCCACTACTTGAATAATGAAATTATATTTTCTGGTGAGAAGTTATTTGTTCCCGATCAATCCCATAACTCCCAGAATGACTCGGTTTGGTCTGCTAAGAATGGAGGACATCTCGGATCAAAAGCCAGTTGTAAAGATTACAGAATGCTTCCTCGGTCAAGGTCTGGCGCGCAATAAGTGCTAAACATTTATTTGGAGGTGATTATTATTGCTTTCGACAAGATGGAGGTCACTCGCTCCAAACATTACTCAAGCATCGTGTAATGATAATTTGGTTGATATTTTGTCGAAAAATCATTAGCTGCATTTTCTTCCGATTCCAATCCTGTCGATTACTTTGTATGGTCATATATGTTGTCTGAGCTCTTGAATACAAATTCTGAAGTTTGCAGTAATTTAAGAACGATATTTTCAAAATTTAAGACATAATGCCATTGGAAACAGAGCATGCCGCTTCAAATGTCTTTGAGAGAAGATTGATGCTAGTTGTCAAAGTTAAAGGAGGAGTTATTCCTAAACACTTATTATACATTTTCAATGAATATGTCTACTTGGAGAATTAAATAAAACTTTTGTAACTAAAACTGTATTATAAATTCAATATCTTAATGTTTCCATATGTATCAGAATGTAATTATTACGCAATCAAACACACCAATAATCTGTTAAGCAAGGCCAAGTTTAATGCCAGTTGGCTATATTCCAGAATTTCATGACCGGGGTGGGGTGGGTGAAATGGTTAGGGGTAATGGCGGGGGAATGGACGGGTGGGGTAGCGGCAAGGGGAAATGTCCGGGCATAACGACTGGCGATTATAGCGGGTGGGTGGTGGGTAGTAAAACGGGAGAGTGGGTGAAATGGCAAGGAGATAATGATTGGGGGTAATGTCCTGTTTCGGATTGTTGTATGTAAGGGTACATTCAACTTTATTCCATTAATTAATTCTTCTTTGAATTCTTTACATTCAGTATATGTTATTGTCAAAGATGGTTCGTGTTATTTGGATAATACGATATCGTTGAGAGTGCGAGCAGTATGGTGGAGTGGTTAGAGCACCAAAGCTTCTTGGGTACTAACGTAAGTTGTCGGTTGCTTTCTAGTTATTAAGAAGTGGAGTAGATCGAGTATTTTAGCTGTGGGCCAGAAAGTGGTTTTACTAGTAGAATGCCAATTACAACCATATTCTGTATATTCTGTCACTGATCCGAACTGCTCTATACCTCTAGTGAAAACTAGTCTTGGTCTCCAATGAGTCCATTTTGGATTGAAGAAGTTTCTTCCAACAATAACGTTCATTCCTTTCTCCGAAACTTTTTAGGAACTTTATACAGTCATCATTCTTTAGGTTGTGTCGCGGTGGACTATTTAACTTGATGTTGATGCTCTTCGTAATGGAAAATATTGTTTTATGGAAAATATATTTTTATTGTACTCCCTCCTTTTGAAGTGTTAGTTGGGTGTATTGTGCGATATACTTGATATCTTTAAATTTTATTGGTGATTGGTTTTATGAAGTGTGTTTCGGATGATACAAATATCAATTATTTTGGACGTCCAAAAGCACTTGCAACTCCTGCTAACGCCATTCATTTTTATGCTTTTATTACAGAAGCTCTCCTGACGCCTTTTCAGTTTTGTGAGTCTTTGGAAAATTGATCCAACCTCGTGGTCTTGTTTCTACTCTTCTTCCTGTATTCTGTCTAAAATTTGTGATGCCTTTGGAATTGTAGATTTGATTCCCGTTTACTTTGATTTTCTTGGTTCTATAAATTTATCTTCCTTATAATTTCGCATTTTCTGAAGTCATTTGGCAACTATAGAACGTCTGTAGCTTGTAGGATGTGGTTCGTAACGGTTTACATACTCGTACTTTGCTAGATGTTTTTGACATTAATTTGTTAAATGTTGAGCTACGCACTTGACTATTTAATTTCATAAATATTTTTTATATCTATAACGAGTGTTAGCATAGAGTTAGCGAAGGGGTTTTACCTGTTCTCTTCAATATTGAGTAACTAATTTAATTTTTAGATTTTTCGAAATTAAGTCTTTATTTCTTCTGGCTTGTATAATGTTGTCTGGGTGTATTTTGTGATATCTTTAAATTTTATTGGTGATTGTTTTGTGAAGTGCGTTTCGGATGAGACAATGTTTCGGATCATTATACATTGTGATAAAATTCAGGAATCTTTGGAGGTCTCTAGGCTACGTAAAATACGTAAAATACTAGCTACTGTTCCTACCCTACAGAGTTATCGTTAACGACCGGATGGACTCTTGACCGCAAATAGTGAGGAATCTTTGGAGCTGCTTCTGGAAACCCACTTTCCCGGCTACTCCGAAATCAAGCTACAAGGGTAAGGGGCACTACGGCTCTAAGCCTAGTAGGACAAATAATTTACAGGGGAAAAATCATGTGAGTAACAAACCAATTAAGCCTTTTTAAGTAGGCAGGACCTGATGGTACCATCAGATGTTGACATTTTAATAACGTTTGATCGAAGGCAATCACTCGGGGACACACATGTCTGACACATAAAAAAAAGCAGGATCGTGAGGTGGATCTTCACTCAACAGATTTGTGAGTGGAGTACCCCTTCTTTGGAACATCCTCATTGAAGACAGCAAACTATACTCGTATATATACAAAATATATTAGAAAGGGTAAAGAAAACCACTTGAAGTAAGTGCAAGGATCAGCTACCTTGAGCATCACTGCGGCACTCAGGAGCTTGTCCACGATGATCTACTAGCATAAAACAGTCGATAGGCAAGGAAGTTTATAACCGAACAAACTAGAGAGCAAATTATTACTATACTATTTTGCAATTGTGAAAAATATTCACAGAGTGCCTATAAGTATTGAAACTCAAACACCATATGTGTGGCGTTTACTCCAAGGATAAATTTACAATGCTAACGCAAAGTGACAAATGTAATGCCGATACAAACGCGACGTTGGGCGCTTTCAGGTCACACAACAATTGGTCATATACACTAATCATGATGTCAATAGTTAGCATACCTAAAAGCGCCCATTGTCAGAGCTTAGCTAACCAAACTTTCAATTTTATATCAAAATTCACGTTTGTAACATTACTAATTTAGCTGTGGAATAAACGAAACAATATATTTCATTTAAAGTGGTTGGTTTATGTCAACCACTCTTATACATTGTTACGGAGGGGGGACCGCAGCAAAGAAATGCTTATATGCGGCTGACAAATGATAGTTTTAAGCTCAGAAATTGTCCGAAACATTTTCATTCCTTATTCGACGGAAGGTTTTTCTATATTTTGGTTGAACAATTGGGCTAAAGTTTTCAAAAAACACCTTCCTCTCATAGTAACCATTTTCCAATTACATATCTGCAGATTATTTATACAAAAACCAACTGACCATATAGTTTTTATTATATAAAAGTGTACGTGTAGTTGTGGATCGCGTTTAGTTTTTACACTTTTAAAAGTTTGAAATAAACTCTTTCGTTTATTCCATTCTTTGTGTATCATTCATTGCCGAGCCGTAGTCGAATCGAAAACTTTGTAAAGTAAAGTATTATAGTGTTACGTGTGTTATTATTAATTAACTGTATAAATCTGTACGCGTATTAATTGTTACAGTGGCATTGTTGTTGTACTCGTATATGGTGAAAATGTGAAAATATTAATATTATTGTTTATAATGAAATAAGTTGATTAGTTCGTGATTTTTCGATAACGATAAACTAATAAAATAATTTTCAAGGTGAACACTATAGCGAAAGACATTTTCTGTATAAATTTATAAGACACACAACTAACAGGTTTTTGATATTAAAAATAAGGAATTTAAGCACTCAAGAAGACGTTCTTACCTGTATGCTATATATACATATATGCGTACGATTATGACTCATTCCGTTTAATTTGTGTTGTTTATTCACCACCGTATGTGTGTTGCCGTCTGTTTATTAAAAAACAACATTTCAAGTGCATTTTGATACAAATAAAGTGATAGTTTTAGAAAATGGCACATACAGTTGGACTCTATGAAAAGCTTTGTGGCACCAAAATATGCAATGTAGATCAGTTTTGCTCAAACATTCATCAGCAGTGTGAAGATTGTTCGAAAATATGTGGTGGAACGCATAATTATGATCGCGATATGTGCTTACAAGAATGCCAAGGTATGTAACTATGCATATATAAAAATATTTTACAAGGAATATAATTTATAGCATTTCTCGTTGTAATCGACCGCGATACAAAACTATCAATAAGTGATGCACTGAATAGTAAAAGTTTCTAATTCAAACATGCTGTACACATAAATTGTGATTAGTTTGAATGTCAAAATATACAAAAGATTGGTCCAGTTTATAAATCGTGCCTAGAATGTAATGAGTAATGTAATAAATCTTAAATAAATTCTTAAAATTATGTATTTAAAATTATATGGTTTCTTAACTTTTAATCTCAATTTTCGGAATTCATTAGTTTAGTCACAATTAAGAAAATTATAATTATAGAAACTTTTAAAATTATAACAATTTATTATCTGACGTCATTCTTCAGGTAATAATCTAAATTGCACGAATAAGACGTATATAGATATAAAAATGTAAAAAGAGAAAATTGAAAACTAAAGATTTTATTATTTGAACAAGCGACGAACCTTAAAAAGTTAAAAAATGGAAATTGTTATTTACAACCGCGAGCGTATAAATTAATAAAATTCTTGTTGGCATAGTTGTGTCTTTCGTGAATCGTGATTTACTATAGTACCGCGTAAGGTATGATCGAATCAATGACATACAGATACGAATATTTATTTTTAATGCAGTTGTGAGTAATGTGCAATTATTAAATCGATTACCTTATTACCTGTTGAGGTCATTTTAATTTTTATTTTACAATCATCTTAAATGCACTTTATCATTATCCCTCAGCGTCAATAAGTCTATATAATAAATAATAATCTCCCCTATTATGTAAATTTATAAATATATAATAATTTATTTTATTGCAGCCTATCTCTACGACAAACGATACGCAAAATCAGCCGATGTCCAGCTAATACGTGATCAACAATTAATTTTATTGATAATCGTTGTACTTGTTATAGCGCTATTTCTAGTCGTGCATGGCACCCAATTTATACGTTGGCTCCGTCGGCGTAAATGTCTATTTAATTTTGCGTGTATCCAGAAATTAAAACAAAAGAGGCAAAATACAAAAAGTGCTGAAGCAAATCAAAACAACGTTGTCGTTGTGAAACCGGGCGATGTACTTGAAAATCCTCATACCGAAAGTCCTAAGTTACGGCCCAAACTAAATTTACAAGCGAATAGTGTGCAAAGTAATCCATCGATTTATTCGACGGCATCAAGTTTGCAAACCACAACGACACCGATAAGTGGCCGGCTTCCAGCTGAGGATACAACACTAGATTTTTCATATGATAATGGTGGATTAATATTGACGCCCCCGATACCTGAAAGGTTTCATGGACCAGAAACAACCTTTTAGAAAAATTAAATGTTTATAGTTACCTTTTTGTATTATACAATATTTATAGAGTATTCTAGGTTAAACCAGTATTTTTATAAAAAAAATCCTATGCGAATTAGGTTATGTGCAAAAGCAATATGTAATAATAAGACATGTATTGTTCTAAATATATATATATATATACGTTTTAATTTAAGTAATGTTAATTCATAATTATTTTAATTTCAGCCGAACCTAAACTAATTTATTTGGATTTTGGCTATAAAAAGAGAAAACTCCACAAGATAAATTATTACTCCAGTTACAGGACGGGATTGCAAAGAATGGCTATATATGTATGGGCTTTTGAGCTTCGCAGGGCTCTAATAATATTTCCAGGGATGTTGAAGCGGGGATTTATAAATATGCAGAGAACAAAGGAGCTGATAAGAAAAATGAAAACAGTCGGCAGTTAACGCTATTCTGACCACTGATTTCCGATGATATTTTATAACTAGGGAATTTGTTAAATATCGAAAGATGAATGGTTTCCCTTTAATTATCAATTTGGCTGATCTTCAAGGGATTCTAATAAGTATTCTAAATAGATGAAGTTTAACGCAATACGGAACTCGGTCATTTCTTAATCATAATGATTGGATAAAGCCGAATTCATACTTCAATTCCTTAGTTCACTCATTCATTGAAACAATTGGTTCGACCAATCATCTCTTGTGACAAGATGCAGAAGAAAAAAATGATCAGTCTGCAGCAACCTAATACAACATGATGTACTTTGAAGAAACTTCTAAAATTTGGCTATATATTGGATAAAACTATAGGTTATTTCTTAACTAATAGTGATGAAATTTAGTTCTTAAGATTCATTATTTTGTTATTCTTACATGTATTTTGAACGAATTCCTGTAATCTGAACCTGCTTTTCATAACAAATAATAATGAAATTAGATATCCAGATGAATTAGATTGTTGTATCATGTTGCACCACGAATCTCGGCCTTTGCTTAGTCAATTATAAAATAAAAATTTATAAGATGGATTGGGATTCTAATAAAAGAATGTGGTTTTGTAATCTGTCCATGCTGAGTGTTACTTATTAACTTCTTTATAAGTTGGTACGTATAATGTTAGATTGCCTTTTATCGGCAGGAATTGAAAAAGTTCTATCGTTTGGAATTCGCTCCATAATCATTTGAGTTATTGTGGCCACATTAAGTATTTTCAGTTACGGACTTCTATGAAAGATAGAAAGAAAATGAAAATAATTTGTATTACCGGAAAAACTCTTGAAATTCTGAAACAAATTTCAAACGATAAATCTCTTTTAGATTACTACAATAAATCTCAATCAAACTTTACGTACCAAATTGTATAATAACTTGTAAAGAAGTGGACGAGTAGCGCCCATTACCCTGTACACATTCCAGAAAATATACCAATGCGTATTAGAATCCCAATCAAATTTTATATCCCAATTTTCATGGATATAAGGCCGAAATCCATGCAGCATGATTAGAAAATAACAGTCCGATTCATCCGAATACCTAATTTAATCACCATCTGTTTAGAAATGGTTAAGTTTAGGCAGGTTCTAGAAATTAATTCAAAATACATGTAAGAATAACAAAATAATCTTAAAAACTAAATTATATATTTATTAGTTAAGGAATATCTTAGTTCTTATAGTCTTAAAATCCAATAAAATAGTTTGATCTTTCTTTCAGCATCATTGGTTAAGAAACAGCAGAGTTCCGCATTATATGATCCAGATTCCAGAATCCCAATCAAACCATACAAACCAAATATCTTTATAATTGTTTGAAAAGTTCAAAAGCCCAAGTATTTTGACTTCGGATGTCAACCAATCTGAAATGAATTAGAAATTTCCGTTAGTTATCTAAAATATCACCAAAAATTTACCTCTTGTGGGGAATCGTGTAAACTGCTGTTTTCTGAAAACTATATTTTTTAGAGAAATCACTCATTTACTTCCCCACATAATTACAGTACATACCATAAGCTCTGACATCCTGTACATTATGGAAGATAAAAATTATATTATTACATCCTGCCTCTGGTGGGATTCAAACCCAGCAATGATCATTCACATAATTACAAAACGAACTTTAGGCCTGGTCACAGTTCACAGTAGACAGATTACACAAAATTACTTCGCACCATCATCGCACAACATAAAACGAATTGAGTGCATCACTGTGCCTATTCTTCGTGAATTACAATACCTTTAACAAAATCGTAGTCTGGAAGACCCTCTGGGACGAATATTATTGAAATCTTCAAAGAAATGTATCACGGTGGTCGAAATGGAATTCAATACAAGAGAAACAAAATGATCAATTTTGTAACCTGAGAAAAGTCAGAGAAGGTTGTATACCAGCTCTATTAGGACCTCAATTCACAAATAATATATTACTTATGTAATCGTACTCAATCGCACATTTCGTTATTTGTGCAATAAGTATTTTGTATTTATAAGCAGGGCATATCAGTGAGAAAAGTGTTTAAAATAGTTGATATTTTTAGGCCCAGAAATTTATGGCGGTATCGTTTTAATTCGGAAATATACATTGCACACCAAAAAAAGGTAATCAAATTTCTTCCTAGTCACTTTGCACAAGTATATTCTAGCAAAAAGATGTTTGGCGGTTAAATTTCCGACCATCGGGAAGCCCGTTTCAATTCCACCGGTAACCAAGCGTTAGTTGGACTGTGATAGTTTAGAAGTTTGCGTCATAACTCCACAAATCCCATTTTAAGGCCAATCACTAATTAATGGGAACTGGAATTTCTATAGAAGTTCTATCTGCCAATGGTGAAATTTGAGAAGACTATATATATATGATATAGTTACGAATTGCCCTGTGAAATACGGCTCGTATTATTGGATTGTGAATATCTCTATAAATTTTGACAGTTACAACACCAATTCTCGAAACTCACTCCGCTTTCTTAATATCGTCGAAAATACTGGAAATACTATTTGAAACATTTTCAAATTTCTACTGACCACTTACCACTAAAATTCATTAATCACTAAAACACAACAACAAATAATTTCCATAATTATTTATTTATCCGCTTAACTCCTTTTACAATTATTTTTAATCTCACCACTATTTTCGCTGTTAACTCATTATAATTTTTCCGCTACTCAGTTTCGCTTTTATTTTATCGCGTACCGTGTCTTAACTAAGACTCACCAAAGACTAACTTAAGGCTCTCTCCTTGCGTTCATCATACCTGCATTTATATAACGCGTGGGCCTGTGTCCATTCATGTTATGACTTATTATACCATAGCTGCCAGAATTGCTCTCCGGCAACATCCAAAAGCTTCGCCGCACCTGCAACGAGTTTCTCATTTTTCTTTATGTTACTTGTATACTACTTAATACCGATATCATTCATTATTTGCAATCCATGTTCGATTTTCTTCGGCGCTTCACTACCTCTAATAATTTATCGAACTGTTCACTTTGGCTTTTATTTTATCGCATACCGTGTCTTAACTAAGACTCGCAAAATACCATAACTTTAGCCTTACTCACCGTGTTCATCGCACTCATATTTATATACCATGGTGAATATTCCAGATTTTCTGCAAACAATCGCAACTAATCTAAATTAATTAATTAATATCTCGCCCAAGTAACCAATCCACGCGGAATTTTTGCCACCTAAACCAATAGGCAAGATCGTTATAATATTTTTGAATATTCGCAATATTCATAATAATATTTTATTTTGCGATTCTGTCTATATATGTTTACTACATCACGCAAACGCAGACACGAAGTAAAGGTCCAGAGGGGATTAGAGCAATAACGAAAGCAAATTCAAACGGTGGCGATAATCATCATGGAAAATAATGGAATGAACAGCGGCATTAATGATCAATCACATCGATGGGCTTTCGGCCGAAAGAAGCAGAAGATTTCGGAAAGGCTGCACAACGGAGAAGCAAGCACAAGCATGCAGTTATGCATTTGAAGAACTCGCAAACATGAAACTCGAAAAAAGTATACGGGTCAAAGAACAAAACTTAAAGATGTGATTAAGTCTCTTGAGGCCCAATTATAAGATGTTGGAAACAGGTAGGACGCTCGAGTTGAACAGTTCGAGGTAAAAATCCAACAGGAGGTGGAAAGTAGAATTAAAGAAGTTGTTGATGTCATCTTGGAAAGGCATTTCTCTTTTAGAGAGTGGTCTATAAATATAACCGGCCAATTTTAGGCCTAGCTTAAATTTTTAGCATAAAGAAGACTCTTATCACACAAATGGTAGAGAGGTTTAACTGGATACAGAAAGATCATCTACGGAAAGAAGTTAATGCCAACTAGGAGAACTGGGGTCGATGTATACTCCTCTTCATGTTTTTGTATCGCAGTGTAATGTATGATAAGAAAGGAAATCACCTGCCACAGTGTTGCTTGGCAGGGGTACTCAAATCTAATTACAATAATGTTGGGAGGGAGCTTATAATCATTAACCGTATTAACGATGTTGTATATCGGATTCAACTAGGCCCAAAAGTAACACGATAGCCACCTTTATTGGTAGATTTCGACGTTGCAACATGACGGAAGTAGACGAGTCTGTTCGGAACGAACAGAGTTAAGGTATAGGATGAGGTATAGTGTGACGAATTTTACTCTACACAACTATATCATTTGATGGTCGAGTTGTTTAGGTGTACACTCCAGTCCAAACGGAGTCAGTAATCGTATTGGGCGATTATTACTCTCAACATGCATCATGTAATCGGATCAACTATTCCTCCGATATTGACATAAAACTGGATTTTAGAATATCATTTCATTTGGAGGGTAATATGGAAATAACGAAAACAATTGTCAACGGCGGCGGGGAATTAATGACCTGGAATATTTGCGAATACAAGCGATGCGCTTACATTTATGGATACCATAAATTGCATAATCTTGAACAGTGATGCACAAGTATATAACCGCGAGCAATTTGGAAAGCAGACACGGTTGTGGCTTAGCAGTGTGAACTAAAGAGTGATCCAATAGGAGGTATTTATTCCGGGATTCTCATTGGAATTTATGCGTCACAATTGTCATGTTTATATGACATTTGTGTTCTGTTCAGTATTCTATTGACATTTCATCATGAATAGACTTACGCGAGAACAATGTTTACAAATTGTGGAAATTTATTTCAAAAATCAGTGCTCAGTGAAAAAATGTTTTCGTACTCTTCGACCATTTTATGGTGTTCATAATCGTCCAACTGAACGCACTAAACTGAACTGAAATCTGTCTTTAGAAAAAGAGGGAAATGCGGTTTTTAGGGAGTCACTTTTTACAAAGCAAAAGAGTTGCATCAGTTTTATATTTCGCGTGTTAAATAAATTAAATTACAACATTTGGGTTCTTCCATTTTCTTTTAATTTTCATTGCGACCTGCCAAAATATCAATTCCTATATATGTTTATTTCTTTCTCGCATATTGAATATTTTTATATAGCGGATGTTTCTTATTTACCTGCAAAAATTTGCAGAAGAAAACAATTTTCTACATGTTAATGGGGCATTTATTTATTTGGCATGGACTCATAATAAAGCGTTGACAGTATATTTCAACAAAAAAAAACAGTTATGCCTTTATTACACCAAGAAAAATGTACTGTCAGTAAAAAATACTGAAAAATCAAAAAAAGAAAAATGATATAAAATTGCATTGGAGTGAAGAAGACAAATGTTTCATTTTTTTGTTGTTATAGCAAGATTTTATAGCTAAATTTTGACAGCTACAAAAAACATAACCAAACAAATTTATTTTTCGGCGCGGCTCATTGTGTGTGGTTTACTTTGAATGTTGTTAACTTCCCAAATTATTTGTTCACCATTGATGTATATATTCCGAAGTAGAAAAAGCTAGCCAGCGTGAGTGGAATACGTTTGATTTCATGTGTTTCCAGGTCATTATTTCCAACAATTTATGAAAGCCACAATAGAGGAGGAGCTTACCGTATTTTCACCATCCACAGCAATTTTGCATTTTATAAAATAGCAACCTTTTTTAGTTTTTTTAATTTATTAAGGAAAAGTTTTATGAAAGCTCCAGGAAAATTCAGAAAAAAACTTCCATTATAGACATAAAAACCTTAAAAAATTAATGTATTTCATAAAAAAATAAAAATTTCATTAAACCGTAAAAACACTATAATAAATTAATAAAAGTATATTAAACCATCAATTTAATTTATTTATTTATTTATCTTCGTTCCTGGAAGGTTGG
Source organism: Nephrotoma guestfalica (assembly GCA_963691935.1). Classification (NCBI taxonomy): domain Eukaryota; kingdom Metazoa; phylum Arthropoda; class Insecta; order Diptera; family Tipulidae; genus Nephrotoma; species Nephrotoma guestfalica. Next base: position 136,158,987 of record OY829913.1, on the reverse strand, counting down.
AGGCTGGTCCTGAAAAAGAAAAACAAAAACAGAATACTCATCACAAAATATAAATTATTGGAATAATACTTCCTCCTATTGAATTAGGTTCCTCTTATTTAGCTCCCTTCCATTTAGGTATTGTCCTGTAAAAAAATTGAATTTAAAGCCTGAATCCGTTTAAACGCCATAGAAATAAATATTTTACCTTGCTCCAACTCGCTGAATTTAAATTCTATTGGAACAGAACCGTTTGAAGACCCGTTGGTGTCATCTTGACTGATTTCTGGGCATTCCACTTCATCCAGGCTAACCTCTTCGCTGAACTGCGAATAGTAATGCGATAGCGTTGATCTATCATTCGCATTACTTCTGCAGCTGTTGTCAAATCAAACCATCGACGCGAATGTCCTCTAAGATAATAATTTTACGATTATCTAAAATTATAAAAAAAACATAATAGTAATCAATTGGTCAACTAATCAAATTACATTATTATTTAATGAAGATAAGACAATTCTAGCGAACTTACCTTTTTCGGCCATATCAAAATTTTCTTATTTTATTACACAAAATAAGTATAAAAGTTTATTCGCGATTTTACAAAATTTTACACACAAAATTTGATTAAAAGAAATTTTATTTTTTTCTGTATCACTAAATTTTTAATTATTTTTAATTCTTCAATCAATTTAAAATTGTTTTCCACCGTTTTTGCTCACTTCGAAAAATAATGTAATCAAAAATAACAGAAAAGAGCGTTACCATAATTAACTATAAAAAAATTAATGATACATGTGTGAGAAAAATATTCTCCATCGCTACACATTATTTTTTCTTATGTAATAAGAAATATTTCAAATTGCCATAAGAAGTACTCTCGATACATATTTTTTAAAATTTTTATGGCAACATCACAAACACACACACAAATATTTTATCAGTAAATTTTACTGATTTTATTTTTTGTTTCATTCTAGTATAGAGAATATTTATATTTTTATCTCGTTTCGTTTTTTTTTACTGACAGTAAACCTTTCTTGGTGTATAAAGGCATTAACATAAAATCATTACCGTTTATAAATATTCATATTTAAAAGTTATGTTTCCTAAAAAAAGTTTAAGGTAGGAAATGTGATGTCTGTTCTGGTTATATTTGTATTCTGTGGTAATAGGTATTCGTTACATAAAACATTAATTATCCTGCTATTGCATTCACTGAATCGCTGTTTTCTCGGGATTGTGTTTCCTCAGAATCATTTTTTCAATTGTCCGTTTTTTAATTTAATTTTTTGTTGCTTTGTTTTGTCATACCCCGTCTTCCTGCTTCTGATGTAATAAAAAAACAACAAATATGTGGATTTTTAGTTTTTTATTAATAAAATATAATTATCAACAAATTTTTAATTCTTTAATATTGGAACTAACATCTTCAGCATGCCAAGTCTTAGTTATAATCTTTGAGAAATTCTGTAGTTTTGCAACTAATTATTGTTATAGTCGTAAGTCCATATTTTGTATAGATATTTTGCATCATTTTCGAGCAGTATCGTTATTTCATTGGAATGGTTAACCTTTAGTAAATTTAAATATAAATTCTGTAAAATTTGTAACCGCCGTACAATATGACGACGTATATGTGGCGATTGTCGCCATTCACGTAAACTATACTCGATATTGTCGGTAATTTCATTGCGCAGCACATTCAAACAATCGTTTAGGAAAAATATCTTTTTCGATTTGCGACAACTTAAAACCATAGCATAAAGACGCGACGGCCGATTTAAATTCGCCAAAATGAAGCCAAGCAGGTTTGTGGAGTCAATCCGCATTTCATGTGGAAATATGCGACTCTCGGTTTTTTTATCATCACCAGGGAATATAATCAGCGATGGGAATACGTTCATCGTGTAAAACCAGGGTAGATCATTTTTATCCCCATCGATTCGGTGGAATTTTATGTTAGGCAATGATTTTAGGATATTTGATATTGAAAGTAGATTTTGTGACATCAAGCCACATAAGGCACATTGCGATGAATAGAATAATGTGATGACCGTCTGGGAAAGAAAAACTCTGTTGGATTACAGCCATGTATAAATTGCAATATTATACTCACATTATCTGTTTGAATAACTTTTTCCTCAAAATTTTCCGAATATATTTCCTCAATACGAATATCCCGCGACCGTATCGTACTTGTTCTTGACGATGATGGAGGTGCTGCATTTCCACTGTCGGTTGTATAAAAATGAGTATGCTCATACTCCACACGACTCGACCGTAAATACCGCGGTAAGTTGTGCGTTCGGTAATCGCGGACAAATTCGGTTGCCAATTCAATTGATATGCGATCGCGCAGCAAATATGTAGACTCGTTATCCGGGTCAATAATAAGCAGTGCCGATTTATTCGGTAGACTGAGCAAATCGATACCCAAACGTTCAGCGAACGTGTGGTATATGAGACTATCCATTGCAATTAGTGAAAATGTTTTATTCATTTCGCACGCAAGTCCTGATATTAGATCAAGATTTTTAACATTATTATTAAAGAATATCGATTGATATTCTAATTCGGCAAGTCGCATTAGATTGCATTCTTTTTTCAAATGTAGCTTGTTTAAATTATCTGGGGATCGTGAGTCGTATTCGTGCTCGAGCATTGATGTCTCCAGTTTATCGATATTTAGAGGGTTTCGTTTTCGCACCACTTTTAAATTATCACAAGTGGTTTCAAGATGGTCTTGCCAGGAATTACTTTCATATTTAGTTTCGTCGTATTCTGGTTCAATTGAGCAGAAATCATTTTGAATTTCTAATAATTTCGAGGTGTTCAATATATTCGCAAATGTAACCGACGAATATTTTGATGCCCGTTTACGTGAAAAACATCCCTCGAACGGCAGTGGAACTTCCAGCTTTCCAAATTTATACAGCTGATCGCATTGTGTTTTAAGATTTTGATAGTTTTCTGCATATAGCTTCCGCTGATAAGGGATGTATTCGTGAGCCATTTCATGAATCCAGGCGTCCTTGCGGCAATTATTGTACTCCATTCCGATTTGTCGAAGCATATTATAGCCATCGTTTGATGGTGTGTAAAGATTGCGAGGTGTGAATAAAAGAAGAATAGGGCCTTGTTTCAAGTACGGTGATAGCGAGGTAGATTTTGTTCCTGGTGGCGCCAACCACAGCGAAACTTGCTGTAAATGATCCGAAACCCATTTATTTATCTCACTGTGTGTCCATGACGTATTTCCGTTATATTCTAAAGTTTCATTCCACAGATACAACCGGATTATTGGTGTTTCGTTAACACCGAACAATTTCGATGATTCTCCCGTAACCACGCCAAATTTAACTTCTTGGTACGGATCACGTTCCAACCATCGTACGGCGGCCTGATAGAAATTCCAATATTGCGATTTATTCATATTCATATCGACGAAAGCAACGACTACGCCGTCACAGCTGACCGCTTCTTGTAGTAGGCCATCGGGCGATGTAAATCTTTTAATAGGAGAAAGAAGAGATTTAACGAATCTGACTAGAGATGAATTTGTCCATGTCCCATGGTATTGTATAGCTAGGCCGCTCGGTAAGTAGGCCATTAGAACCGGCCACGATTGTACTTTAGCGTATTGAATGCGACATTCTCCACCTGGCTGCCAACAATTAATGGCTCCGAAATGAACTTCCCGATGAAAAAGGTTGGCGACAGCATCATAGGATTGTCGAGCATATTGACTTTCGGCACACCACGGTGCGTAGTAGAACATCAACGCCAGTTCGGATAGAGAAACGCGTAGCTGGGCCGCAGCCAAACTTCCAGTAGGCGAATCATGAACCACAGAAGGTTTTGGAAAAAATGCTCGGGGTATAGGTGCCCTCGAAATTTTTGGTGGTCTGAAATGAAAGAATAATTAAATAAACATACGTGGCATACTGTTAGCTGTAATCGCGCTGCTTACATATTCTGAAACGATGCACATGTCAGTATCAACAAAAATAAACATAAAAATTCTTTTCCATAATTTATTAGCATATTTTTTATAATAATTACACTATTTTCACTAATTTCATTATTAGTATCACAATTTTCTATTAATATTTCACTAATATTACTGCTGTTTAGGTTTAAATTACCGCTACTATTTTCGACGGCGATATTTTCGCAATTTCTTACTGGTACTACTAGGCTGGCTTTTTCTTTTGATGACATAGGGATTTCGTATAAATATTTCGGTCAAATAATAACACGTCATTACATCAAGAAAACATTATCACACATAAATGTTTATATTTTTAATTTAATCTTATGTTTAAATTGTAGGTTTTATCTCAGACAAAAAATTTATCTCATCCCAGCTGCAATCACTCTTTACAGCACTGACAGCGCCAAGAATTCAGGGGTTCTATGACACGTTTACTATTGAATTTGGCAAATGTAATTTAATAGAAACGTGTTTAAATAATTCAGGAATGTTGTTTTGTTTTACAAATGGTACAATATATTCTGAATATTTAATTAAACACTAAAATATTAGTTAATCAATTTGCTTGGAAATGTAATTTAATTATAAAGTTTGACAGTTCGCTATGACAGATTGAAATGAGAACGTTTTATGTCTAAAGAGCCAAAAGAACATCACACGATAAAATAATATATTGTTTGCAACCAAAATTCTAAACAAAAATTCGGCGAATGTCACAATACAAAACTGTAAACAAAACTTGTGAGAACATTTTTTTCTGATTTTTCTTAAATTTTCCACAATGGAATTTTTGGATAGTTTATTGATAAGTGAAAAGTTATGCCGAATGTGTGGTCGAAATAGTGATAAATTGTTTTATATTGATGATTGTGACAAGACTTTAAATGTAACAAGGAAGATATATGAATGCACAACAATAGAGGTTTGTGGAGGCCTCCGTTTTATGCGGTGGCTTGTCTTTTTTGGTTTGTTTTATTATTTAATTTGTGCTTGCAAATCAATAAATAGGTATGTTTAATTGGTTATTTAAAATTGTATAGTTTTGGGTATTCCTCGCAATGTGGGAGCTAGGTTCGGAAATCAACAATATTTTAGGTTAAGAATTCCGAGCATCATTTTTCATCAAACATAATTTTTAACATTGGGTATATCCAGGCCATGTAAGCCTACAATATTTAAGATGTCTCAATTGTAGATTTCCCTTAATTGTAGAATTCTACATGGGCTGGATGCAATATATTCGTGTTATTTTGGGTTTATGTCTAATAATATAATTGATATTAATAATTAAGTAAATGTGGAATTCCTTATTTTATTAAACCACACCATGAAGATAAAAACAATAAAACTAAATTGTCAATTAAAGTTCAGGCTCAAACCAAAACATATCTACTAAGTAAACCCAAAAAGTAGTCTAAGTAGCCCCAAAAAGTAGTCTAAGTAGCCCCAAAATTTTTGCCTCACTAAACATTGAGAATATACAATTTTTAGTGAGATATTTTGCAACCAGCCCATAAGCAACAAGTGCGAAACAGACAACAACTCAACGCACTAGGGAGTATTTCACTACGTTTGTTGAATGTCAAGGATTCAGGATTTGTAAGATAATTTTCGCAATTCCCAAACCAAAATAACATTCATCCATTTCTTCTTTAGGGTTCTTTTTTGAAACACTTCACATTACACCGAAAACCTGCACATCCGCCCCACAAGAAATTAAGATACGTTATCTGAGGTAGGAGGCATTGTAGATAAGTAAAAGAGATTATTGATATAAAAAGTACTTTAAAAGTTTTCGGAAAATACGTAGTCTTAGCTCTGATCATTTCCACATGGTTATTCCATTTCAGTTTATTGTCAAGCACTAACTCTAAATATTTGAAAGAGTTCTTTCTATTATCACTTCACGGTAGCTGATGCTGTATTCATTGATCACTTGTCCGAGAGCCGTTTTGTCTTGTTCGTGTTTATTTCAAACCTGTTTTCTCGTCGAAAAGATCTGGGAGAGATGAAATACTGTCTTTAGAGACGCTTGGTCAGCATAAAGTTGAATTTCTCCTCTTTTAGGTTGCAAATGTCATTTGTTTATATAAATGTTATACGGAACGGTTCCAAGTTTGGAGCCTTTCGGAATGTCTTTATTAATAAATAATTGTTCACTTTATGTCTGATTCATTGTGACAACTTGCGGACGGGATCTGTGGTAAGACTCGAATCATAAAAATTGCATCGGTTCTAACTTGTAAATTCAAAGTGGCTTGTGTAGGATGATTTGATAAAACCATATTGTTCTTGAGCTAGAATATTATTTTTATCTAAGAATTCAAAGCATTTATTATTTTTCCGTACACTTTAGATATTGCACTAAGTACAGAAATTAGCCGATTCTGCACTCCTCCCGATTTGTGCATTAAAGTTGTCTATTATTTATGACCTCCTCCAACTCGACAAATAATATATCTTTTCGTCATCTGATTTATCTTTGGTGGGTGCATGCACTTTAACGATCGTGATATTAAATTTCTTGGTGCGGAGTTCGACCGGAAGTTGATGTTATCTTGCTTCACTCTTCGATCTATGAGAAAGCCAACTCTAAATTCTGTGTCATGGATCTTTCCTTCCATATTCTTGCACGCATGTGTAATTCTTTGCTTCGTACGAAATGTTTTGGAGATCTCAAGGTCTTAAGAGGTCCTTGTACGATTTCCAGAGCGAGTTTGTGATGAATCCGATATGATAATCCAATTCATTTGTGTGGGGTTTATAACTTATCTGTTTTTTATGAGAGTTTGCCGCTCATCGCACTTGTTACTTTTGTAGGTTACGCATTGCTGAAGAGCATCCAGGTCCTACCTTGAACACGCTTATATAACGAATCGCTTGGTACAAGACAGACGCTCTACAGCCGCTCCTACCCTGCAGAACAGGTACTGATTTGGAATTGGTTTTACGGCGCCAATAATTCGCTGTGCCGTGTAGTGTCAATGTCTATAAGCAGAATTTCCCTGTATCGCCTCTACTAGACCGCCTGATTCATTGACTTACTCAGAGAGCACCACGAGAGGGGTATGAATCTCGGACTTCGCTTCCCAAAAAGTTAAAAATACTAATGGGTTTAACTTTACTATTATTTCAGATGATGATATTTTTAAAGGCTTTAAATCCTCTTTTGCAAAGTTGTAAAGCTCTCGATTTCATCTTGCGTCTTTTATGCAACATATCTTTTCTACTTTCCAGTTTTCACCGAAATATTTTTAAAAATGATTTTCCGTTCTAACCCTAGTCTATATTTCTATTGAATTTCAGATTAAAACAGACGATAACTTAAGCCACTATTTGTGTGATGTGTGTCTCAAGAAAATAATCGACTTCTATGATTTTCGACATAATTCGCTCAACGTTCAATTTATTTTGCAATCGAGAATTGATTTCAATATTAAGGTCGAATATAATTTAATCGAGAATCAAATCGAGAACTCATTCAGTGATCTTATTCCATTGAACGAAGAGCAACATGATCTTTTGAGTAACGACGACGAAGAAGTTCCTAAGAATAGCGTAGAATGTGATGATTTTGTATTATCGTCGTCAGAAAATGAAGAAGCACAGCAAAATGACGAAGAAGAAAACGAATGTTCATCGAATGAAACTGAACCGGAAAAACGGATCAGTGATTCACTCCAAGAATCACAAAATAAAATGAAATATAAATTGTTGCTTCGACCGTGTGATATGTGCGGAAAAATGGTTGAACGTTCGCGTATTACTAGTCATATAAATCAACATTTAGGTGTTAAACCATTCATATGTGATATTGCATCGTGCAAAAAAGAATTCTATTGTTCCTATAGCCTAACGAATCACAAACGAGACCACCACAGTAAAAAAGTTCATGTATGCGAGATATGCGGAAAATCATATGGATTACAGAAAAGTCTCTACAATCATAAGCAAAAGCATAAAGAGGCAAAATATGGTTGTAAAATTTGTAATCGTCGGTATCACAATAATACGTATTTAAAGCAACACATGCGGACACACACGGGTGAAAGGCCATATAAATGTAAATTTTGTACGCGTGCCTTTGCAACGCAATATAATTTAAAGTGCCACCTGCGCTCACACACCAAGGAGAAACCGTATGCTTGCTCGAAATGTGGCGCTTCCTATGGATATAATAGCCTGCTTAAAATACACGTGGAAAAGTATCATGCGAGAGTTTAAAACTTTAGATTAAATTAAAAAAATTAGTTTTAGTGTAAAGTAATTGTATATTTTAAAAACACATTGTCAATGTTAAGGATTGTATTACAATCAGAATACAATGTAACTAAGATATCAAATTCAGATTCAATATCGAATTGCATGAGTTGGTCAAAATGTGGATGCATTTCGGAATATTCGGTAAGCTATTTTTTATAATATTATTTAACGGTGTACAATTAGAAGTCTAATCAAATTTTATTCTATTATTTTTAAATATGGTTTATAATTTTATCGTGATGAATCATTTCAAAGTCCTTCATGTTCAATAAATGCATGCAAATTAAATTTGCAGCCGTTTGCAGAAATATAGAAACGCCCGAATGAAAATATAACCTATACATTCGTTGGTATTGAAAATCAGTTTTTAGGTTCGATTGCGAATCAGGGAAAGCTTAAGGGAAATAAAGCTTTAATTTTTGGTTCCAGTTTTAAATAAAAATTTAAAATAGCGATACAAAACGTATATATCCGATTTCATGAAAAATATTATTTGTTGATATCCGGTTAACAAACTATCTAGTACTTTTTTGAAATATAACAGTAACTAATTTTTTGAGTTTGCCATCAAAACTGACTTGTGTTTAGTGAAGTTTGGCAATTTGTAATGGTCATTTAAATAGTTGTGCAGTGTATAAATTGTTGCGTTTAGATAGAATTGTTAAAAATGATTACCGGATGATCAGGCTCTTCTTGTTATACATTTGGAAGAGCATGATCCTTTGACCATCTTGTTAGGCAAAGAAAAAATTTAGAAAACACTTCATCGAATCGTTGACCTTTCCTTAATTGAGCAGATGCTAAATTTATTTAGGAACTATTTAAATGCATTCAAGATTTGCCAACGATACGGATCCTTCTCTGTGGGCCTACAATATCGATGCCAGAGTTTAGAACCATACTTTTTAGCATGTTTATTGTTTTCTACTGACTAAGAATACCTTCTGAATTAATAAACAACGAGGTTCAAGAGAACTGTAATTATAATAGGGCCGTCATGTATTAAAATCGAGGAAAATAATAGTAGAAAACACAATCTTGCGCTAAAGGCTATGTAGTTCTTTATGCAAATGTTTTACGAGTGAGAAAAGTATCATTTTTGCACTGTTTAAATCTGAAATTATAATAATCTTGAAAAATTAACAATTAAACTACCTATTTGAACTAACAATCCGATTCGAAAGGGTTTTAACTTACACAACAGAATAAAAACATTTAAATTGTTTGTATAAATTTAATATTTTATGTGTCCTATCTCCAATTACAAGTTAGCTAAATTTTGTAATATTTGGTTTTTCGCGTCTACTGGTAATTCGCGACGGATACCCTTTACCCAAAATTGCGATCTTAAATCACATAATTTCTTACCTTAATTACGTAAGTTGTTGTTCTGCATTGTTGTCGTGACGGAACAAGTTATGTGAACCGCTTCAGATGGGGCCCATTCGACCAAATTAAGGAGTACATTCGTCACAAGTCTCCAAAAAAATTATTAAACCATAAATCTAATTAATTATTTTTGTTTGATTAATTCTCGCACTAATATAATTAATTTGCCTAACTAGATTCAATGAAACACTAAATAAAATTAGAAAAACCAGGCATACAAAATCTTACGTTATACCACATATTACAGAAATCTGGGGAAACAATTAATTATGATTATTTTCGACGCGAAAATTACTATTTCATCCGTGTATATTAAACATTTTTCCAATATATTCCCTTAGTACGCTATGTTGGAAAATGCTTGAATCATTTCTTAAACCAAAGGGCATTCTAACGAACTCATAATCACCTTTTTATACTGAGAAGGCTCTTTTATGGAAATAATTGGGTTACAATTATATTTGACGGAATTCATGTTTTTATCTAGTTTGTCTAGAATGTTCGTTAAGTTATATTCTCTACAAAGTTTTAAAATAATTTTTTCTTCTTCTGAATTCATGTGATCAATGTCAATCAAACTATTGAGTGGAATTTGTGTAGGTTCACAATGATTGTTTATAAAAAAATATGAAACAATTAATTTATTTCTACATACATAGGTATTCAAAGATTCTACTATTAAAGGATCGGAAATGTGGAGTTCTTAAATTTGGATTGACTTATTTACAACTTCTACTTAAGTTTGACCGTTACATGCTGTGTATATTCCTGAATTACTTTTTAAATGATTATTCATAAGTGTTTCTTGAACATAGATATCTCCTTGACTAAAACTTATTGGAAATGAAACTAATCTTTTTTCATCTTTTTTCTTTTTTTTGTTCCTTCCAGTACTGTATTTCTGAAATTTGCCTATTTACCTATTAATCCGTCAAAGTATGAGTGAAATTTGAATAAATAAAATTCTATAGCTATTACTTTTGCATCTATATGTTTATGAAATACTGCTTTAATTGTAATTGGTTTTATTTTAATTATTTGATTGGGGTAAGCTAATGAGGGATCGATAAAGGATTTGTTTGATTCTTCAATTAAAATTTTAATATTCAATTAAAATTTCAACGGCCAATAATCCTCCTGCAGTCATTTTGCCTTTATTTGTACGTACGTAATACAACTGAACCACAACTCTTCCTCCAATTTTCTCTAATAACATTTTACATGGCATTACCAACCACCCCTTTATGGAAAAGCACACTTTTTACGTGCACCAGACATTTCCCGAGCTTTGTGAAGGATACAGTAATTGTTGATTTTTTACCCAATATTTTGGTACTGCCAAGTAGTTCTTTTCACCATCCTCTATTGTTTCTACCACGCAGTGATTCTAGTGGCTGGTTGCTTTGATGAATATTGCAAATTTTTTTAAAAATAATTTATTAAATTTTCTATTATACTTTAAAACAAAACACTTCAATCACTGGAAGTCACGTCTTCTTGTGGATCATATAAAATCCCTGGGGTCTTAATGCAATCGTTTAGCTTTATTTGCACATTATCCTTATCGTGTAGTTCTCTAGGGATATGTTCTAATAATTCACTTGAGATAGATCTGTTAGCAGATTTAGTTCGTGAACTGCTTGAATTGCGTTCCTCATGTTGTCACACTCGGCGAGCAGATCATATACGTAAACATTTGTCAACATGATTTGGGCTGCTACTGGATAACCATTCGCTCCGTCAATAGCTCCTTGTTTTAAAGCTCTTCTGGCTAAGAAACTGTCTGCTTTTGTTCCATATGTCGCTGTCTTAAGCTTACATGTTCTCTCCATAATATGCGTTGATAATTCTGGTCTAGTTCGTTGAGCCAGATTTGGCGATACATTTTTTCTATGTCCGCCGTCATTACGATTTTATGTTTTCTCCATCATACTAGTATATCCGCTGGGTCGTCTTGTAATTTTGGACCATTCATCATGCATCATTTAAAGATACTCTCGATTTAGTTTTGGAGAAAGCATCAAACACTACTCTAAGTTTTGTGGTGGTGCTGTCCTGTTAAATAACTCCATGATGCGAAATGTAATAGGAGTTACTTGGTTATGATCGTCAAGCTCTCCGTGCACGAGTTCAATATGCCTCAGATTTACGTTTGAATGTTGAACCGATTTTCAATTTGGATTAATCTGGCAGCGCTTTTTTTTCTGGATTATCCTAATTCTACAAGAACATCCTTAAATGGAATTCTTGCTATATATCGGCCATCTGGACCTTTTTTTAAGGTTGACTGGAAATGTTCAATCATGTTTTCCTCCTCAGTATTAATTCTTCCGTCCGGTATTGAATCGGCTACTATGAGTAATTTCGATTGATCCTAAATGCCTTTTGTAGCTATCGTTGTTGATTGATGTGTTCTGGTGCCACTCTTGCTACCGATTATTATTCATCCTATTTCAGTTTGTTGTGTCATTGGTTCCAATTGACCTCCTTTTATGATGTTGTTGATTGTTGGATAATAGTCTGCACCAAGTATTAGATCAATTGGTTGTGATTTATTATAGTGTATGGACCGGCAAGTTCGATTTGTTTGAGATGGGTCCAGCAGCTTGTGTCAAAGTCTATCTCCGGTAATTGTTGGTTAAGCTTATCAAGTATTAAGGCTTCGATGTTCAGGTGGCACTTTGCCTGCCGTTTCTCCTTCTATTCCGGAGATAGAGATGTTAACTTTCTTCTTTGTGGGGTTGAGTAAATTAGCGGCTTTTGAAGTATTTAATGTCATTTGTGATCCAGGATCGATTAGTGCCCTTAGCAGGAAAAGATTGCTCGCACAAGTTGTGACTTTGGCTACTGCGGTTGGTAATAAAACCTGTCCCTGTTGATGTACCATGAATGGTATTCGCCGTTTTTTTGCTGCGGTTTGGCTAGTTGATGTTGCGTTATTGCAGTGTAGTGTAGTATGTGTAATGTGACCGTTGACACACGATGCATAGTTCTGCAGCTTCTTCACCCGCTTTCATACAAACAACGATAAAATATATTTATGCAAAATAAGCCAAATGGATTATGCTTACTTCCAACTCAAATCAAAAAATTCCATCAAACATATACTACTGTGGGCAAAAAGTAGTAAGACGTTTTAATTTAAATTTCGCGCGGAAAAAAATTCGTCGAAATATTTTTTTTCTATGTTGGTATGACTGTCAGTGACATCTGTGCCAAATGTCACATCAAAATAATCATTAGTGCTTAGTATACGCTTGTCTTTCTGAAGTACAAAAAGTGCATTCGGCGATTTTTACAATGAGTGAAATTATTCAACAAAGAAGTTCCATTAAATTTTTTGTGCGGAATCAATTTTGTGGTGCCGAATCGTTCAGAATGTTGCAAAAGGCCTTCGATGATAATTGTATGTCGCGAGCAAATGTTTCTGATTGGTACAAATTGTTCAAAGAGGGTCGAGAACGTGTTGACGACGAACCACGTCTAGGACGGCCATCAACATCAACTGATGATCAACACGTTAATAAAATCAAAGAATTGGTGCTCGAGAATCGACGATTAACAGTCAGAGACCTTACTGGCATCATTGAAATATCGGAAGGATCAGTGAAAACCATTTTGAAAGATCATTTGGGCCTAAGAAAAGTGAAAGCACGATTGGTTCCAGATTTTTTCGCCAAAAATTCCACCCATATCGTTCCGCAACCACCGTATTCGCCTGAGTTAGCTCCGTGTGACTTCTGGCTGTTCAGCAAACTCAAACGACCGCTCCGGGGAAACCGTTTTGAGTCAATTAAACGGCATTAAACGTGAATCGCTACGCGCATTGGAGGCTATTCCGGAAATTGACTTTAACAACTGTTTCGAGGATTGGAAAAAACGTTGGTTCTCAATTGTATTGAGGCCGGGAGGGGGCGGTTACTTTGAGGAGGACGAAATAGATTTGGAGAAATAAATAAAGAATTTTAAAATTATGACCAAAGTCTTACTGTTTTTTGCCCACAGTATTAATCCAATTTACTGCGCGCATTTATAAATTTCTCTAGGGTCATACGATGACACTATGAAATTGAAGTACAGAAAATAATAAAATTCTTAAAATTGGTTGGCACTTCTCCTATTCCAATTTCTACAATGGGTTATGGTGTTTATAAATTATTTTAATAAATTGATGTGAATTTTATTTCACACAAACAAATGTAAAATTTTATTTTATACTTACATCTCACAGAATATTTCCAGTAAATTAAACAGATTGATTGATGATTGTTTATAATTTTCAATAAATAAAAATGAAATCTGCTGACAACGGCTTCCAAACAGTTCATTTTAAACTGCGACTTTTCGGATGACCAAATATCGTTAATTATAGAAAAACTCCTTCTACCGCAGAGTTAGTTCCAGGCAACGAATACGTACATTTTATAATTTTTATCATTTCAGAGCATGGCATTCTTTTCTCTTTCAAATAATTTGCATGATAATTTTATAATTTCATCCATTTTATTAATACATATGGTACATATACATTAACGTAATAGAATTTTTAATCGAAGTGTTTTTGTGCGTATAAATACAGATAAATATTAGTTGAATCGATTTATTTATAATTGTGTTTTAATTTTTAATTATAATTCCACGAATTTGCCCCTAAACTAACAGCTGGTTTATCAACCAAAAATTTCAGTTATAAATTGTTACTAGGGCTGCGGACCAATCCAAAGGCAAACGGCCTTTTTACCTACTTTTTAACATTGTGCAAAGTAAATCCAAATACTGTACTAAAAAGGTGGGTAAAATACAAAAAAAGGTAAATTGTTGTTGTCGCCTTTTTGACGTTTGTTCTTGTGTGTATATTTGTTTTCTGATTGTAGTAAGTATGTACACAATTTCTTTTCTTTTTTAAATCATATCATATTAATTATATTATATAGGTTTTCCAATAGGAATGATATGATTTTTAAGTGACGTTTCGGCCATTTGTAATATGTCATGATCTGTCATTTTTTGTTTCATTGTATTCAGTAATGTTTACAATTTCAACATGGTGAGATATACTTAAGAACAACGTTTACAAAGTATTCAGTTTTATTATCAAAATAATCGTTCTCCAATTGCAATTTTTCGTGTGCTTTTGCCATTTTATAGGCGTAATAATCGTCCAAGTGTGCTCGGCTTGGCAGTTGGTTAAAACACGTTGATCGTGAACCGATCCGGAATACCCGACACACATATTTATTATTCTGTAGTTATGGTCGCACACCGCCTGTAGTTGAATAGAGTAATCTAATTTTCGGTTGATGTACTGATCCCGTTGATTTGATGGACTATCCATCTAGCTTTGCAAAACACCCATGCTGGCAAATTTGTTTCCGATATCATCCAATTCTGCAACTGGAGGAGTTCTTTGAACTACATCAACCGACAATTTACGGTATTTTTAGGCATCACCATTGCCTTTGAAACTACCCGATAGCTGATCCCGCAGCCCAACCAAAATAAAAATACAATCAACTCAATCTCCTTAGTCCATCCGTGCCTTTTGTCGAGAATAAACTTCAATAACTTGCGGAAGGATTGTGGAGTTATCCTTATATTGGCCTTGGTCTCACTGAAATCGCCATTTAATATTTTGACGATTATTGGTGGTTTTTGAGTGAAGCAATAGCTCGTTATTGCCTAAATTTAAAAAAACATCTAGTAATAATACGAGTATATAATACACAAAAATTACCTTGCATGTTCCGCAAATCTCTTTAACAATGGCATCTTGCAAATCTAAATATTTTTTAAAAATTTTTGCCATTTCGCCACATATCAATATTATTATTTTTAATGTGTCCATATTATTTTTACTAATAATATTGTTTAGAATCCACTTTTATTTTAATTTGTTTGCACTTTTTGTATTTAATTTATTTAACCTTTTGTATATATATATACAGCTGTCGTCATGAAAATAGCAGTGGTAGCAAAAAAAAATTCTACAGTAAAAATTTCTTGCGTTCTGTTTTAATATTAAAACATTATTTACTTCATGTGATTATTTATTTGGTGTATAATTAAAAACAACAAGGATTTCATTTATTTTGTTTGTAATTTTTCTTTTAATGCAAAAACTAAATGAAAATAACTTTCAAGAAAATAGCAGTGCGACCAGCAAAAATATCGTATAAAGAAATAAAAATACGTTTTGTATAAATTTAAGTTGAAGGTCGTTAGTATTTAGTTGTGAAGCCTTTATTTTTCAAAACGGCTTGACATCGACGGCCCATAGAATCCACCAAATCCTGACATCGCTTAATTGGAATATTTTCCGAACTACGTTTCACTACTTCCCATAGCTGCTTTTTATTTGTCGGGTTTACTTCATCAACGGCGTGTTTTACATTCCTCCATAAATTTTCAATGGGGTTAAGGTCCGGCGACTGAGCTGGCCACTCAATGACATTAATTTTATGGACCCTAAACCACTCTTTAGCCTTTTTACTAGTGTGTTTGGGGTCATTATCTTGCTGAAATGACCATATTAAAGGCATCTCATCTTCAGCATACACAGTAAAAAAAATTCTTTGAATATTACGCACATTTTCAGGTGGGCAAAATTGCCGAACCTTTTCACGTAAAATTACATTAAATATTAATAATAAAGAACCATTTAAAATTAAAGACAATAAACCATAAATTTGCTAGCAAAATCATGTAACGGTTTCCATGAAAATATTCGTAATTTTACACAACGTGTGTACATGAACGAGAAAAGTCTTGTACTTATAAACATTAACATACCTGTAATTTTACGTACTCTTTGTATTTATACATGCCAAAGCACATACAATTTTCCATGAATTACCCCATAATTCCAATTTTTTGGGTTATAAATATTAAAGCTTATATATTTTAATTTTTAACTAATATAATTCATTTTATTTTCATAAATTCATTTCTTACTTAAAACTAATAACAAAAATTTAATAATATTACTAAAATTTGAATTAAAAAAATACATATTCCAATTTTATTACAAAACAAACTTTTTGACTTTGTGAAAATTTCATTTCAGACTTTAATTTGTCTAACCGCAAGTCTAACTTACTAGTTTAGATTAAGCATTCAATATTTTTTTTAAAAAATTTACAACTTTCGATTTAAAGTTTATTTTATTCTTTTTGGACCGAGAGAAATTAACGTCCACATTTAAGAATGCTTTTTGCATCACTTCTAAGGACTGGGACATTTCTGCTGGATATTTTATATTAAACACAAAATAAGCAGCCATAATCAAAAATACTGCAGTTTTAATACAACTGCATTTTATATCGAGTAAATGCCCCTCAATGAACAAGTAAATGATTTTATCATTTTCAGCCTGATCTGTAATAAAAATATATATGTTGTACACTCTGTGTTTTTATTAATGAAATTGTCATATATTTACCAATTACAGCAAAATACGGCGTTGAAGAAAATGATTCAATCTCGTTTAATGAAGTTCCCAACTGAAAAATAAATATAGATTATAGTTTTGATGATTAATTAAAAATTCAATAACGTTAAATACCGGATATTTCTTCAAAAGTAAATCAATGTTTTCTTTAAAATGTGTTGTAATGATTCGTAGTACTTTAATGTCTTCATCGTTTTCGGTAAAATTTTGCAGCGGTATATTTTTGATAGTACTGCCGAAGTTTAGAATTGTAGGTTTCATCGAGTTCCAATTATTGAAAAATGAGTTCTCCTCGATATCCATTAACTCGCAAAAATGGCATGTAAGGTATTTCTGCGATAACAGGTGCGGCCAGTGTTCCTTGACTTCTACAATTGTAGGGTTCTCGTTTAGGAAAACTCGTTGCTGTGTAAAGGTTTGTTTAAACGCTTCCAAAATTTCTTTGTTCAGTTTTTCATTTGTTATATCTCGACCGAAGTTTTCCTTTAGCCACAGTTTTTGTTCACTTGCTTCGTCGTCTGATAGTAGTTTTTCAACTGTATGTTTTCTAAAAAAATTTGGTACGCCGTCTGATAAATTTGTTTTCCATTTTAATATTTGAGTTGATGTGCGATTTTCCGAAGCTCGGTTTAGATAATTATTATGATTGCAAAGTTTTGTTGCCAACGTAACTGGCTCAGCGCAGATTAATTTACCCTTACTATCGACGACTGCCAAACTAAGGGGGAATTGTTGAATCAATCGCGCAGAAACTGTGCGAAATACTTTCTGGGGAATGTAAAACGATTTACAGCGCATATCATTAACAATACTGTGAATGAAATCAGAAAATAATTGGCCAAGCGGCTTGCCTTGATTTAATATTCGTAGTATTTCATCCGATATTTTCTGGCTGGGAAATTCGTATTCTAAAAAAAGCTTTTCAGCTTGCTTTGCTCCAATGCTCTCTGAGCTACCGGAATAATCGGAGCTTATTGAAGTTACTCTACCACTCGACATTGATACTGTTGAGCTTAAAGGACTATCTGGCGATTCTAAATCTGTTGTTGGAATAATGTTGTCGCTTGTTGCTATCCATGCTATTATATTTTTCGAATTTGGATCTGTTACATTATCCATAGTCAATTTCTCATTGCATACATATCTTATTTGGGTTTCAGAAGATGATGGTTGTGGTACCCAGTCTAAAGTTGATGGTGGTGGTATAGCTGACGAAGTTGATGGTGGTGGTATCCATAGAGTTGTACTCTCAAGGAGTTGAAAAATTTCATTTTTCTGACAATAATATTCAGCAACTTCCATGTCATCTACCTCAGTCCCATCTGACTCGAGCACCAGTTTTGAGCCTCGAATACCTGCATTATTTGCTGAAAGTAAAATGGTACAATTATATAAAACAAATTATAAAACAATCGTCAAACGAGTCAGACTGTAAAAACATAACAATATACATATGTATATACATAATTAAAAATGAAATTACCTTTTTCAATTAAAACCTGCAAATTTTCGCCACACATAAAACTTTTTTTTAGAATACGATCACGGTCCCATATTTTAAAGAATAGGCGTTGCTGAGACGTCATGTTATTGTTGTTATTTGTAGAATATCTTCAAATATAAAATAAATAAATTAAACTATTTGTTCTTAAACATTGATTACGATTAATTTTCTCAATCAGAGAGAACGTACCAATAAATTGGAATAGCTGACTGTAGAGAAATAAATGATGTTGATCCAAGTTTTATCGGTATAAATGGGAAAGGAGAGGAAAGGTTTAACATGAAAATAATATTTAGTGCATCATCTGAGTCTGTTATTTGAAATATTCCTAACTTATAATTAAACATCATTCTAAAGTAATTCCCTAAGAAAGCTATTTCGGAAACCGTTTTATTAACCAAAATTGTTTTTATAGTACAACAAATAACATATCCATTGTTAATATTAGAAATCGTCAATGCTTGCCCAGAGAAATATTTAATATTATTATGTGTCAAGCTCTTTGATTCGAATACAAATGTTTGTGGAATACTAATAGAATAATTATCAGGTTCAAATCTCAAGAAGCTTGTTTTTGAAATTTCAGTACAAAAGCGCTTACCCATAAGAGTAGATTGCAGGATTTGATGTCTGTGTGCAAATATTTTTAACAAATTTATATAATTTCTCGATTTGATGGCAATCTGCTTAAAATACTGGTGCTTGCTTTCAAAACGAACAGTGGAAAATTTACTTAGCGGACCTAATTGTTTTATTAATTCAGGGTAATGCTGTAGAAAATGATGCTTAGGTCTAAGTGTCACACCCGGAAATAGCAATACCCGCAATTCCATGTACCTATTAGTCAGGCCTTCCAAGATATGAACTTGGGTGATTGTTACTATTTGGGACGAAACAATTTGTGAAATTCCTAAGAGATGGGTGATCATTTCTAAAACAGGATCGTCAGGATTTTCAACCTTACCTATTATTGCTAGTGGTAACAAAATTAAAAAATAGTAGTTCTGAAGCGCATGACCAGTTAATTTTCTAGTATTACATTTGACTTCAGGGAAATTCACATTATATTTTAAAGCTTTTTGTAAGCGGTCTAAATTTAGATTAAGATAATCATATGAAAACCATTTGATGTTCACAAAATAATGAATGGCCAAACATACATCGAAAGCAATCACACCCTCATACAAATCATGAGCGATGCATGGTGGAAGACCAGGACTACTGACATGGAAATATTTTAAATCATTGAAACACGAATTTTGTTTAATTCCGTGAATAGAATCCTGTAACCCCAATAGATTGACATCTGCAGCATAAGATGAAGGACTTCTTAGTTTACTTTTTGTGAGAAAATTTTCTCTAAATTGTTTTAGGGTTAAATGGCAAAATCTACAAAAATATTCAGATGAACTGAAATTTTCTAAAAATCCCCCAATTTGATGAGCACCTAAGTTATCTGCACAAATTGCAATAAGGGAACCCTTTACATTTTCTTTCTCCTGACTAAATATTATACCATTTGTTTCTAGTTTTTTAAGATCACCTAATAATTTTTCATAAATTTTGTTTAACCCGAAAGTTTTCACATGTGATTCCGTGCAAAGCAATGCTAGCATTATATTGTTTATTTTAGACCTGTTATGTACATTTAAATTTCCGATCATAAAATAAATCGCTATAACTTTGTGCTTAGATTTAGCGGAACCTAAAGGATTACAAACTTCGAAGGCGTCAGTGTAAAAAATAAGTTCAATTCGCTTTTGATGGTAAAAAAAGTTATTATTTTTGTATAAAAACCCATCAGTATAATCATAATATTTAGAGTAGTTGATTTTCTGTTTGATGTTAAACTGTGATACAATCTCGGGATCCTGAAACAATTGTGTCAGTGTTTCAATTATTGGTATATAATAATAGAAACAAGCTTTATGGTAGTTATTCACACCCAAACTAATTTTAATAGGTTCAATGTAACCTTCAGAGGTAAGCTTTTGATTACGTTTATAAGTTGATAAGGAATTTGGAGAAATTAAATTAAGTTGAGGAAGGATTGCCGCTAAAACTTTATGTTTTAATTCATTTTGAGAATCATGCTGACTAAAAACCCTTTCTATGGATTCACGAACAGTTGTCTCAAGTAAATTTGAACAAACAGAGAAATTATCCGCGATTAGGGATATTATTCTTTCGGGTATATTATGTTCACTCTTCAAATTAGTTAATAAATTATCAGTTACAGTTTTAATACCAGCTCGTTGAATTAAATTGTCCTCACATTCAACAGGTTCCTTCGAGTTAATATTAAACGAACAACTATTATGCGTGTTGCACACTTTAGTGTTTTGTAATTGACAAGAGAATAACTCCACATGAGGGTTTTGTTTTTTGTGTCGTAATAATCTTATTTTATGTGAATAGTTGATGTGGTTTCTGAAAGTTTTTTCACTTTGAAATGATTTAAGACATCCATTAATCGGACAAAAAACTATACAAGCTTGAGACATTCGAAAATGCTTTAGTAAATGTTGAAATATTTCATATATTACAAATGATTGGAAAGAACAATCCTTCATATGACATTTTAAGTATGTTTCATTTCGGTTGGTTTGTTTGATAGTTTTGTGATGGTTTCTATAATAATGGGATGAGAAACTTATAAACTTGGAATAAACTCGATTGCAACTACTGAATACACATTTAAATATGGGATTTAAGTCGTTTTTATGAGATCTAACATGGAGAAAATATTTTTCTTCATTATCACAGGATGCACCACAATTGATACAAGCGAACATTGTTGTTTTATTTACTTTATGTTTAGTGATATGGAACGGATAAAAAAATAAATGGTCGATGCCAATTATAGTTTGCAGGATCTTAAATAAAATTCGAAAGACTGGCGCACCCAGCAGTTGAGTCTATAATTCCGATATTCTGAAATATAAAATGTTTTACTCAAACCAAATAACCTCTGGAACATAAATGTAGACTAAGAGTTTTAGAACCTCTAAAACACTTAGGCTCTTCATTATGTTCCTGAGTTGTTTATTAAACACGCTAAAGTTTAGAAACTCACGTAGACTCTACATGTTCTGAATGCACCCAATATCACAATATTAAATTAAAAATATATTATATAATCACAAAAATTATATTTCTCATTAATACGTTATAAACAAAATTCCATTATGTACTTACCTCCAGGATACAAATTTAATTTGTATGAAAATAATTATAGGTTAGGTTTTTATAGTTGATAATTCAATATTTTATAGTATATTAACTATATTAAATACTTTTTTAATTTTTTTATTAACTTCATACGATGTCTGATCTTATGTTCGAAAATATAATATCAAATAAATGTATAATAGTTAAGTACAAACACTTTTTTTATTTTTTTTTACATTAATCACACGATGACAACCAGTCTCTTCAAAAACTTTAAACAAATTAACCTAAGCAGGGTAAAACACGAATACTTTCTTTTTATGGCATTTCTCTCGTTAAATTACGCTATTCAGAGAATTTTACATGAAATAGTATGTTGGTTAAATATTATACTCGTAAATTTAGACGAGAATGGAAAATTGATTGAAATAGTAAGTAAATTTTCGAGAAATTCCTTGTAATTTTAAATTCCTGTTTAATAATACAGGAATATTAAATTTTACATAAAAATGCAAGTAAAACTGCAACTGTTTTGCATTATTACAGTAAAACCTGAGATTTACAATACAAAGGTGGTAAAATTTCTATTGAAAATTCAATTTTTTTTTTACTGTGTAGGGCAGCATGATATTTTGCAGAATATTTACATATTTATGTTGATCCATTATCCCTTCGACACAATGTGTGGGTCCCACCCCATAATATGAGAAAGCGGCCCAAATCAGGTTACTAGTCCCGCCATGTTTCACAGTTTTTATCGTATATTTACGATCGTATTCGGTATTTCGCGGGCGTCGTACGAACATACGAGAGCCTTTTCCACCATACAAAACTATCTTACTCTCGTCTGACCATAAAATGTTTCGCCACTTAGTAATGGGCCATGATAGATGTTGTTTCGCAAATGCTATTCGTTTTGCGATATGTTTTTTAGAGAGCAATGGTACCTTTCTTGGGCTGTGAGCTTTTAATTGATTTTGTTTGAGTCGTCTCTCAATTGTAGAGTGACTCACTGTTAAGTTCAATTCGTTTTTTATTTTCTTAACTGAAGCAAAATGTTCATTTTTACAAAATCGAACAATGTTTCGATCTTCTTGGGGCGATGTTTTACGCTTGCCGCCTCGCGTTTCTGGATGTTCTTTAAATTTTATTGCGTTTCTTATCATTTTGGCGGAACAACCTATAAGCTGTTGAATTTCGACGTAGGTTTTATTTTCCTTTCGCAAATTTAAAATAAGTCGACGTTCTTCATATGAGCAATGTGCAGCACGCCCCACTTTTTAAAAAATACATTAAATTATACCTACATTTTTTTTACTTTATAATATTTATTTATTTACTTACTTTTATTTTGTAAGATTCAAACAAAATAACAGTTTTTTAATAAAATAAAAACGATATACATATATTAATTGAAATATAAACACTGCTATTTCAATGCGGCACGTCAATCACTTTCACGTTCAAAAACTATAATATAATGTATAACCCGTCATTTGTTTTTTAAAATGCGTATTATTCAATGATTGCTACAGAAATGACTCATGCATTTCCTATTGGTGTTGGTAAGTTCTAGTAATGCAACACTGTAAATCATAATTATTGGAATTGTGATAGTGGCACTGCTATTTTCATGACGACAACTATATATATATATATATATATATATATATATATATATATATATATATATATATATATATATATATATATATATATATATATATATATATACACATATATATATACTCGTATATATATAATTTTGTAACTATTTACAAAAAAAATTCATTTATAATAAATAAAAAACAAAAATAAAAATATTAAAATTCAATATATAACAATAAATAAATAATAAGCAAAAAGTAAATTCATCTCAGGAACATTAGATGCTTATCACAAGACATATATCACAGCAGTCCAAGAACGCAGTTTTCGTGATAAACATGGCAATGTGTACATGAAATAGAATACAAAAAAAATTTTTCATTAGTACATCATTTTATAGAATAATTCAATCTTCTAAAACATATTATTCTTTTAAAATCCTCAGTCTTCGGTTTTGTTGGTGAATTCGGTTTCTTTGATTTGAATTCGACCGCCGTTTTTTTTCATTCTCGGTTTTTTTTTCATTCTCCGTTTTTTTCCATTTTTAAATTTCTCTAATTGCCAGACACAATTTTTTCTTAGTAACACTAAAATTAAAAATTTAAGTGCACTTTGTCTATGCTCGTTACATACTCCTGTGTACCAAGAGCAAGACACATATTTTGGATCTGCGTTGGTTGCATCTATGCATTTATTAAATATACTGTGTAAAATAAATTTACTATGGATATTAGTAGTAAAATATTTTGCAAAAATTGTAACGTGAATTATGGTAATATATAGAAAAAAATCAGTCGGATTTTTTAAATATACCTCTCCCAAAGAATTGAAATAATTTCTGCATTTTATAAGATATTCTGATGGTAAACACAAACTTTCATCTTGCTTGACCATGTATTCTAAACAATTTTCGCAATTAGTCCGTTTTGTTATTTTAAAAATTATATAGCCCAGCATTTCTTTTAAAATGATATATGGTTGGTTATCACGCACTAAAGACAATCCCGATTTTACTTTGTTCGCGCAATATTGGCTTTTACTATTTAAAGCATCAAATAGTTTATCGAATTTTTCTAGAAAAACGACTGTAGCGGTAGCATTTTTTATAGTTTTAAATTTTTTTAAATGTGCGATTATCTTTATTCCGTTTGCGCAGCTACGGCTTATAATTTGAGTCGCTAATTTAACTTGCATTTTTTCGAATGTATTTGGATATATATGTCTGAATGTTAATTTGGGGCACACTCTTGTCACTGATTGGCTGTCTATTTGATATAATTCCTTTATTACGTTTCAAGTGACCAAACCTTCCGGTGTAATTACATCATATGTTAAAATAATATTCCGTATCGATTTAAATAAATGTGGTACGTCATACATGGCAAATATTTTTTGATCCTTAACAGTGAAATATAGATCAGATTTTGTTAATGTTACTCCAAGTAATTTGTATGCATTTCTGTTGTTGGTGCCTTGGTCACATGCCATACCTCTAATATTAATGCCTAGTTTACTGACAACTTTTATATTTTTTAATATTATCACTTTTAATTTTGTTCCACATACTGGCCCTTCTGTTGCTACACAACTTACTACAAATTTATCTGTACTAAATAGACCTCTCGACATAAACAAACAAATATACTTGGCAATGGTTGGTTCTTTTTTTCCATTCCCATAGTCAACTAGCCCCATAATTTCATCTATAACCCGGTTGTATTTTAGATCAGTTCGAATTTTAATCTCGTCGAATAAAAGTATATGCTGCTTTTCTCTAGTTGTCAAATCCTGAACTTTTATCCCGATTTGCTTTAATAAGGAATCGTTGAAGCCTGCAACCAGGCTTAAAATATTCCAATTGCTAATTGACCGTACAGTGGGTAATTGAAAATGTAATGTCTCTCTCAAGTATTGGTATGTAGCATGTGATCGAAATTCGACACTTCGAGCTAATCGTCTTTGATAGGTTGTATATTTTGAATTTTTGTACCGTTTTTGTAATAACATTGTGCAAAATTCCTTCGTATGGTTATTAACATGTACGAGCTCGTCAATCTGTTCGGTAATCGATTTACGCTTTAAGTTTTTATATTTCTTTTTAATTTGAATTCGTAATTGGTTTTTTAAATTAAAATTTCTAGTCTTATTTTTCAATTGTTTATTATTAATTTTCAATAATTTGTATTTTTTCCGTAAGTCAGTGTTTTGCCTTCTATAATATATAACGTTTTTTTCATTTCTAATACAATTGTCACAATCAATTGTCATTGCAGTAGAAATTGGAGTACTGTTGTTTAATTTGTTCAAGTTTTCTTTTCCCGGGAGCAGGAAGATACGTTTTTAAAAATTTATTTTTGTCAAGATCACTTTTTTTATTACATAGATTCTTACCTGCATTATCTGCTCCGTGATTGATTTCAACCACTGGTTTCTTGTTTTTATTAACATACACTTTATGTAATACTTTTAACACTATGCGCCGTTGGTACTTGGCGAAACACATTAACACTTAATAAACACATTAAAACACTTGTTTATTATTTCGCACAAAACTTTTTTTTTTTTCCAAAATGTTTAAAAAATTACTCGATTAATTTCGACTTGTTAGGTCATCATCAGAAGTATCTACTGATTGGTAAAAATAAAAATTTAGTTATATATAGTAGAAATAAGCAAAATAAAATAAAAGAAGGAGGGACAAAAAATAGGCAATTTGTACTTTATGTACATCTATGAAGCTAGGCTAGGTTGGCGGAATAACTTGTAGTATTATTGTATATTATTATTAGTTTTGTATGATACAAGTCCCTGTCCGTATTCTGTTGGACTATGATGGCTTTACCATCTAGGTTAGTAAGAATTTTTCCTTTTTGTGAGAGTTATGTTTACTTCAACCCACTACTCTTGGCTTGGGTAAACGGACTTAAAAGTCTAGTCCGGTGAGTGTAAACTTGTATATGAACTATTAGTATACTTACCAAGAAGGAATTTGTTTCCCTCTTTGTATGACTTAAATAACACTTTAATGAGATATGTTTTTTTTAACAGATTTATTTTATTACAATAACTCACTACATTTTACAACTGACTGATATGATTTTACAACAAATACTTTATGATTTTTCTTACAACCACTCACTAAATTTTACAACTGACTGCCGAATGAATATATTTTACCACTATTCTTCTGATTTTAGATTTTGGGGTTTATATATATTTAATTTTTTATTGATAATTGATTAAAGTTTTGTAATGGGCGGGATTAAAGATCCTAATTTTTTGTAATTTTAATTATACTTATTTTTGATTGGCTCGATTTTGTGATTCTTTGTAATTTAATCGGAACCTTAAATCATTACGAGACTAATTTTTTATTTATTTTTGATGTGACAATGATATCTCACATATGGCTTTTCTAAAGATATCGAGGGTCTTTGTATACATTCAATTGTCCTGTGATTGGAAATTTTATTGCATGTATTTATTGATATTGTAATGTAATTGTGTGGTAATTTTTGTGTTTATTTTATATAAACATATGTATCTTATATTTTGGTGAACATATGTATCGGGATCTGAGTTGAAAGTTTTTGTTGCTATCTTATTGTCCTATATTTAATTATTTTTTTGTTATAGTTTTGTATAAATTAATATCTCGTTGTTGCTATCTTATATGATATGGTTTTACATCCTCATTTATTGTTTTATTTATTTTTTATAATTGGTATTTTGTTGTTGTCTAAAATGTATGTTTCGCTCTATTTACTTTGTGATTTTTTTATATTTGTTCTTATATAATTTTGTTGGACATGTATCGGATTCTGAGTTAAAAGTTCTTATTTCTATCTTACGTGCTAATATTGTTTTTTGTGTTACCTGGACAATGTTTTAATGTGTTTTTTATACGGGTCACTGTCCTGGAAACGCAACAAGTTAACAAATTTTTCTCGAAATGTATCTCACAAATAAATTTGTTTTTATTTCCATCAACATCCATATCGTTCAAATGAATCCACCGCATGAAGTATGGTGTATTTTTTGCAGGAAAAGCAAATAGCCTTCAGTTTTTGTCAGTTCGCTTACTCCGACTGCAAATAATGCACTTTCCACCAAAAAATTAAATTTTGCGGCATCATTTTAATGTTGCTTATACCTTATAGCACTAACATTTGAAATGAGGAAAAATTTTAAAATTGTGTTAAATTTCTAATTCAATGTGTAAGTGCGTAACTACGGTGTTCATATATGAATATATATTTTATAGTATTATATATATAATTATGGGTACGCAATCTACTGTGTTAATAAAAAAAATTATTTATTTCACTTTTTAACTTTATTCGTTTACAGCAGTATTACGACTAAAGTTTGATTACAATATTTCCTTTATTTATTACTTATTCTATTTTACTTAACTGCTAACTAACAATATTCTATTTGAAAATTCTTATACTATATTTCGTACGCGTTGCATTTTTTATGATAAATCGATGCAACAGCCCATCTCATATTCCTGCGCGTGTTGCGACTTGTTATAACCTGTTATGCTAACGCTGCATTATAATTGTGTGAACGTTTTATACATCTATGGTGATACGGATGTAACTCTTCCGGGGGGTAAAGGAAGGGCGCCCACGTCCTTCATTGAAGTATTTGCTTTCTCCAGTAATTCTGAATATGATATTCCAACTTCTTTCGGTGGTGGTTTTTGTATATCTGTTATGTTTACCGTTGTCCCATATTTTCTGCAGCAGATGTAGAGCACTAGACATATTATACCGATCGAAGAGAATGATATCCCGCCTGAAAGGGTCCAAATCCAAGTTTGATGGTCTATTTGTTTCAGGTAGACATGTTTTAATTGATTCCAATTTTTTATGGCTTCTTGGTTAATCAGTGCAATATCTCTGGTTTCCTCTATTTTTTCTGAAGCTGGAGGTTATGCAAAGCTCCTTGGATTTCATAGTCTTCGCTTGTTGTCTCATAGGACTTACTGTTTATTGTGATGGTGCAATTTTCGAATTTAATTAAGAAGTTCCCTGTTAGGGTTCTGTTATCCGGTCCACAGTCCGACATTAATGTTTCGTTTTTTGCATTATTCACCAAGATTTTGTCCTCCATAATAAATTGGACTTTCGTTTTCTCTTCTGAGATGACATCACAGTTGCTTTTGCTTCCCAATATTAGGGGTTTGATACAATTATCTTCATACTCCTTTATGTCTGAGTATTTCTGTACGAAACTCTTAAAATTCGTGCTCGTAAATATTCTGTCCTCAGCTCTAATTAGTTGTTTTGGGGCTTATTTCATTATCGTATCATTAACTACTAAAGGGATGATCATCATTGTTGTCGCCATTTTATCTGCCAGTTGAGGTACGTGGAGGATGTACAGTAAGGTTTCCTCGTTTATTGCGATCTTCGATGTTGTATATTGGAGTACCTCATCGGGTATTGTTATTTTTATCCCACTTTGTAGCAGCTCTCTTATTGAGAAGATTTCTTTCAGCGACAGTATTTTGTTGCTAGCTAATTCCACTTTTGTCCTCACAAGGGAGGTCCACTTTTAATTTTAAGTTATTTGCGTTTATAGAGTTCGCCTTTCTCATCAACTCTAAAACTACAATTTTCATCGTTGGGTTGTGCTTCGCTGTTTTCCGTCTCATGACCAAAAGGTGCTCCTCCGAAACCAAAAACGCAGTGGTTCATTCGAGTTAATACTACAATCCTCTCCTCGAATGAAGATAGAACCGCCTTGGAGGTACCACCGCCTTTTTGGTTTTTAGCCCCGTTTAATTTTTCAGCTTCTTTTTTATTTTATTTTTAAGGTCGGCCCAAACCTAAAAAACATTTAATTATTTTTAACTTTTAACACCCAATATTTACATGTTATATGAACCTACCTTGTTCCGACTCGAGCGTTTGAGTGGACTGTATTTGGCTGGATGTGGATGACGCCCTCAATAAACTTTAGTTGTGGTTGGTATGGTGTCCAAAATCAAACCCGGAATACAATTTTAATTGTTCTTTATTGAAATTATTATAATGATGGACTTTTTCGCACTTTTATTACAATGTATATTTGATAACGATCGACTTTTTAATTAATAAAAAAAATAACATTTTGTCTTGATGCGATCGTTCGACTTTTCAAGTAACAATGATAAAAATGGAAAGGCTGAATTTTGCAAGATGACGTACTTTTTCCGCGGTGATGACAAGCACATAAAAAATTGTAGGTATGAAATTTATAATTCAATTGCGTTCGTTTTTTTGTCATCCACATGCATTGCGTTCTACATTGTTTTTCATCTTGCAATATTCAATCATAAATATAATCACATAATAAATCGACTATTCCTAATAATTTGACAGTAGTGAATGACAATACAACAATGGACGATTGTTGTTATTATTGTCAAATTACCAAATATTTAGTGAATAGTGTTTAGGTAAGTAACTTAAAATTATACAAGTTATACAAGCATACAAATAATTAATTGATTTACATAATTCAGGTGTTGGTGAGTAAATTGTTTGGTGGTACCAAACATACCTTTTTCCATCCGTCTTCATCGCGAATTGGGGGCCCTTGTGAATTTAAAATGCAAACGAGCTCCTTCCACAGTTGTTGAAGACACGTTTTTGAATTTATTGTGACGAAGGTTCCTGTGATCATCTCGGAATGATCCTCAAAAAATGTTAGCATACTCACAAATTGTGTTTGAGTTGTAATCTGTTTCTGTTTGTCCCTAAAATATGTCAATTTATTTATATTGTGTTATTTTTATTTTATAATTACTTACATCAAATTAGTATTGCACTTTAATTATTATATTAAATATTTATTATATTTAATTAATATATTTAATAATTAAGAAATTTTATTAAGACATTTTTAACACCTTGAATGAATTCGTTCGTATAAAAATTTTGTGAGGTTATAACTACGTTCACATAAAAATTTTCTAGTGATAGATTATCGAAAAAGTGATAGTCGAAAATGATCCAACATACCATTTCATCGTAATTTTCGATAATTTGTCGAACATCGAAAATTGTGATGGTAGAACATGTCACCACTGATGTATGTATTAAAGAATACTGGGACGAGTAAATTTTTTTTCGGAAAAGTCTATTACTGACAAAGTCTGAAAGTTGCCTATATTACAATACGCTAAAAATTTGTTGTGAGTTTAAAACAACTACAAAATTTTACATTTTCATTTTAAGGTATCATGTCATTCTCCGTCCGTCGTTCTGACTAACAACCTCGTTCAGTGTCATAATAATGGAAAAATGAATAAATTAAAATTAAATACGTTTAACTACAATAATAATAATTAATAACAAAATTAATAATTAATAGCAAATTTAAGTTTATTTGTTCTGTTTTGACGTATTTTTTGGCGCGAATTCTAATTCTGTATCAGTTCCAATTGTGAGAAGTGTTTCAAGGGAATATCCAAAGCACCGTTTCTTAGTGTTAAATGTTGTGTTAACAGTGGTTCAACTTCATGGCTGTGCCCTGATTGTCGCAATACATCAAATGGCAGCCACAATACAAATTCATTTAACAACGATACTCCAGCTTTAAGCGATGTGTTTATTATTCTTTAAGAGATGAAAAACCAGTTTGACATACTTGAAACATCAGTAAGTTTCTGCTGTAATGTACTGGATGAGATGAAAATCACAATTAAGAAGTTGACCAAGGATTCCGACAGTTGTATTCGAAGAATCTCTATTCTAGAAAAAAAGTGGAATTTCATGAAAATAAACTTCATACAACTGAAGCTCAACTGGATATTAGTTCACAAGAATCAAATAGTTCCAATATTATGGTTTGTGGTATTCCAGCAAAGAGTGAAGATATCCCAATTTAATTCTTAGGGTTATTGGTGCAGTCGACATTTGTATCTCCAGTGACGATTTAATTTCTGTTAAACCAATGGTTCATAACAATGAATCGGCATCACAACTCAAACACTCATACATTGTTAAACTAAATACTGTCGATCTAAGAACTACTATATTGAACACATTTCGGAAGAGGAAGTATGTTTACTTACATCAACTTGGTGCGGAGCTTTCAATGGTGTCTCCTAATCACAAAATCTGGATACTTCATCATCTCACAAGGTTTCAATCTCGATTGTGCAACGCAGCTAAAGAGATTAAAGTTAACTATAACTACCAGTTTTTATGGTGTAAGGGAAATAAGATTTACTTACGCAAAACACTGGACTCGAAAGTGTATCATATTTATTCTTTCAACGACATCAGCCGTCCACATAAAGCCCACGACTCATCCGTCGTAGCAGCTGATATCCAACAATCATATCACTGGATGCCATCTAACTTCACCAGTAGTACTGTGAATATTGTCTTGTTATTAAACTTTTTATTTAATTTTATTCGTCTAAACATTAATTTTAACACTTTTATTTCAATTTTTAAAAGTTTGTTTACAAACACTTTTGACATGTCACTGTTAAATTTTAATTACGCATTTGTTTATCTAAATATTGACATTTCATACTCAATTCAGCGCCATTTAAATATTATTATTATTTTTTTAAATTCATTCGTGTACGGGTCTAGCTATAAATGCTTATTTATTTTTATTACTTATTTTTACCCCCGATTGTAGTCAATTTTAATCGGGATCCGTTCAGAACTGCATAATTTAAAATTGCAGATCGTCGAGAAAAAGTTTTTATAATTTTACAATTAATTACCATTCTTGAAATTTATTCATTGTTCTATGATACTTACAACAATTCGGATATGCTTCCCATCAACGGCTCCAACACAGTTAGGAAAGTTCCAACGTATATTAAAACCTTCCGATGTTTCCAACCAGGTTGCTTTGGTTGGTGCGGGTAGTGTCTTCTCTTTTACGACGAGCCATGTTTCGTTTAATGTGTCTTGTATTGCCACACATGTTGTTGCTTTACCTAATCGGAAAGCGTAGCTGATAGAAGCTTGACTATCTCCGCTTGCAAGATATCTAGAAAAAAAAAATAAATTTTATTATCTGATTTAAAAGATCATATATATGTATATGTTTTACCTTAATGTTAACGCCAGTTTTGTTGAAGCAGGAGGTCTAATTAAATTCTGCTGCTTCGTAATATGTGGGCCAACTAAATGAAGCAGTTTATCAAAACTGTTTGGAGACATTCGAGTATAATTGAAAAATGACTCGATATCATTTAGTCGCATTTCATTAATTAATGCTTCGGCCCCATGCATTTATCGGTTTTCTTCCGATAAATATGGACGTACCCATATCTACGAGTTTTTCTGTTTTTTTTTAAATTGGTTTCGTACCACATTGTTGATTGCGGCATTTATTAACAATTAATAAACCAGCTGTCGCAACACAAGCCAATACCTCGGTATGGTTATTTATTTATATTTCATGAAAAATGTGTAATACAATTTAATTAATTTATAATATTTACACAATTTTCGCACTATTTTCACAAACAGTTTGACACTTTGACAACACAACAAATATGGCTGAAATCAAAAAACGACCAGCTTAGTTTTTGTTGTTGCTCCACGATAAGCGAAAACAACTTCGAAAACAATATTCGAAAACATCCGTGTAAATGAAACCTTAGAACGTCAAACAATTTATTTTTACCTTAATCGTTAATTTGTTATTCTCAATCAAAGTAGCACAACTTTACGCAGTATGTTTTACTTGCGACTTGTCATAAAATAATGAAAAAATAAACTTATGGTGGAAACAGACGTGCAGAAAAACGCTCGCGGATCCGCAGGCGGATACGCGAGTCAAACAGATGCGTGTTCTTTAGATCGACTATTTATAAGAAACGAAATATAGATACACATTGACCCAATAAGTACATATTTTAATTTATGATGCTAAGAATTTTAAGATTTAATTTATGGTGTAATTATAATTCCTAATTTATAATCTTAATATTAAGATTTTAGTAATATAAACAATAATTTTTAATTTATGAATATAAGGATACAATTATAATTTAAATTTATGAATTCTATGATTTCAAATGTTTAATGTGATGTGTTAAATGCGATGTGTTATAAAGTTGCTGGTGATTGTGAAGTAGGATGATGTAACTCCTCCCTTGCGAGATTTGGCCATACAGAATTTATTCGTTGGACAAATAGCTGGTTTTCGATTTCAGTCATTTCTACTTTTCCTTAATTTTTTCGAAAATTACTCTAAACATTATGTAACTTACTATAATGAAAAATATAAAGATTAATATTCTTGAAAAGGTGATTTTATGATTATTATGAGCATTATTTTTAATTTTTAATAATTCTATAGTTTTTGTTGTTTCCAAAGTAAGGTTACTTAATTCTGTTATTTTAATTTTATTATATTTGTTAGTTGTATTATATTTGTTATGTTAATTGCACCATAAGGTTGTAACGGATTAGGATGGGCGGGGCAAAATAACACGCGGGTAGCTTGAACCGGTATGGGAGGTCGATGGTGGCCCTTCCTAAAACTCATTGAATCCATTACAACAAAGAAAAATCGTATCGTGTCTCGTTTGACAGTCTACAAATTATATATATATATACCTCGGTAGGATCGTGACTACGCGCCATCACTTTTCCTTCATCACATCAATAAAAAAAACTTAATTTAACATTTTGACAATTTTAATTCACCCCGAAATTAATATTACACGATAGAATTCATCCGAATTCTAAGAAAAAATTTATCACTTTTAACTAATTATCTAACGAAATTATTTAATTAATACCGTTACCACTAAATAATTATCGACAAAAAAACTTATCATGCATCAAGTTTTGTGGTCTTATTTGGGATTAGGTCATAGCTAGCAATTTTCAGACATCCGAGAAATTTTACTAGTAATGATAAAAATAAAATAAACAAAAAGAAAATGAAAATAACTTAAAAACTACTTAAACTAACTAAATTATACAATTAATAATGAAAAATAATCAAAATTGAGTAACGTATTCCATCAACATAATTTCGTTACTTCTAGTTTTTTCCAGCGATTGAGACACAGTAATCAACACCCGTTAGATGAAGCTACCAATTAATATTAATTTATTTACACCCGGTATGGCGCTTGCGTTATCGCTTTTTATCCTCCGTATGATTTTCGCTTTGGAAAATTTTATCGGATGTTAATCCAATTCGCTCCTTAAAATAATTAGGCCCCCAACGCCTGTAGGGGAGGCAAATAATTCCAACATTAAATATGCTTCGATTAAAGCAATTTCATTATTTCAAGATTCACAAGATAATCAAAAAAAACGCTCACCTGTAGGGGACCCGTTAAGTAACCTAATACTATTTACTATATCAGAGCTATTACTCTCTATAGTGTAAACTGGTCAACCAATTGGTCTATAACACTTGGCATATACCACAATTTATGGTCACTTATCACTTCAATTTAAACTGACACCACCGTCCAAAATATAATCGTTTGGTTATTATAGATTAATAATAAATGATATGTCTGTTTGCTTTTTGCAAACAAGTAGCGATCTGCTTGGAAGACTGATTCACATTAATTTTATTTTAATTTTCGCTGCTCTTCAGGTAATTAGAAATTCGGGTCTTGTGTATGCTCGTCAAAAAAACATCTTCGGTTGATAACGGATCAGATTATATGATTACAATCAAATACAAAACACCAACGAAACGTTTGGTGTAGGTTGTATTGGAACGAAAATAGGGTACGTCACATATACGAAACCAATAATCAATCATACACAAATAAGTGACAATCAACAGTAATTTTGCCGTTTATTCTCTTTCGCTATACACAAAGAAAAAACATCCAACCATTCCAAAACTTTACTAACTCCTACGGTAGTTGTATGACACCCTAATTCAAATGTTGCTCCGTAAAAAAAATTGTTTACGGTCTTAAATTTTGGTAAATCAATTACTACCTATGGCGTTACTAGGTTTCTTCTATTTGGTGTTGAGATGTTTTATTAATGTTCTCATATTTATTTTCATTTATTATTATACTGCAATTAGTATATTTTATAATAATAATAATAATATTTATTAAATGTGTATAAGCTAATGTTTTTGTACACATGGATATTTGCAAAAGTTATACATGAATATTAACAATAATTATATTACTAATTGGAAAAATTTAACTATTCATATAAATACAACGATAAACCTGAGTTAACCAGTTCAATAATAAAAACAGATGTTCTATAATCAAATAATTGAAACAAATCATATCCTAGAATTGAATACCTAAACTCCGAGATATGGTTGAACTTCCTAAGGTCATGAACGTATTTAGTGCAATTATTAAACGTACTTCAAGTAAACATTTAGAAAAACTGTCACATTGATTGTAGATAACATCACAATATGTGAACATTGGCAAAACCAAACTTTTAATTGAATATTTACGGAGGTTAACTGGACAGAACTTTCTAATCAATTTAAGGGAATACAAGGCATAATTAACCCTCTGGCAAAGAGAGCTAATATGATCATTTCAAGTTAGTTTAGAATTCAAAAGCAACCCTGAATCATTAACCACTTCAACAAAGGATATAACATCATTATCTAAGAAAAGTGTAGGTGTAACATTATGTCGATCGATTTTGAGAGTAATAAAGCCTTACTTTTAATCGGATTTAATGATAACGAATTATTTTTAGCCCACAAAGAAACATTTTTAAGATCTGTGTTAAGTTTAATCACTATCTCATCTAGCTGTGATAAATGACCACCAATATAAAGTTGTAAATCATCTGCATAAAGATGAAACCGGCAATTCAAAATTTTCCATGGTAGATCTTTGTATACAAAGAAAAAAGTAACGGACCTAAGATCGACCCTTGAGGTATACCTACACCATTTAACTAATATTTGAATGGTCAATATCATACTTCACAAATTGTTTACGATTACTCAAATATGAGTATATTAGATTAATAGCCGAATTAGAAAATTTATAATTCAAATGTAACTTCTGAAGCAAATGAATATGATTAACACAATCAAATGCTTTAGAAAAATCTAGTAGGACCATAGTAGCAACCGTATTTCCCTTGTCCAAGATAGCAGACAAATCATCAATAATATTAACAAGAGCAGTAGTGGTACTGTAACCTGATTTGGACCCCGACTGAAACTCTCTTAGGAAATTAAACCTATGAAGATGTTCCTGCATCTGACGTTCTATGATTTTTTCTAGATCTTTTGACAGAGCAGGCAAACTACTAATAGGACGTATATCTCCTATATTGGAAATTACATCCTTCTGGTAACTGAATTATGGACGCCATCTTCCATAGATCAGGAAACACAGATTTCGTCAGACATTGGTTAATAACTAAAGTTATAAGAGGGAGAAATAAATCGATAAAAAGTTTTAAGACTTTAAAATCTACCGTATCATAAGCCAATGAATCAGAATTAATTTCACGAATAACATTTAAAACAATAATTTCATCAACACAATCAAATACAAAAGCATCACCTGTATAATGATCAGATTCAGTATCAGGTAGTGGCAAAACTCCCAAGGAATCACGAAATTTAGTGATTCCAACCAAAATTTCTTCTGCTGAAAAGTCAATTCTAGCATCACTAGTGACGCAAGAAACCCTCAATTTTTTTAAATTATTCCAAGTTATTTTGGAATTTTTCAAATTTCCAAAATAATATCTTTGTTTGGCTTGGTTGATGTATATATTTGTTTTATTTCTACA
Organism: Nephrotoma guestfalica; assembly: GCA_963691935.1. Taxonomy (NCBI): domain Eukaryota; kingdom Metazoa; phylum Arthropoda; class Insecta; order Diptera; family Tipulidae; genus Nephrotoma; species Nephrotoma guestfalica. The sequence goes on along the minus strand of OY829913.1, from coordinate 136,121,881 downwards.
AATCTAAAAGATTGTAAATCATTATATAATGCAAATCTTTTATGTTTTTTAAAAGCTAAATCTCTAAGTTTCATTAATTTAATAATATGAGCATTCAGCCGTGGTGCAGTAGAGCATTTATTTATAACAATTTTACGAGTCACAAGTCTGGTCTAAATGTAAAAAGTTTGAGTTGAAATTGGCAACAATATCATCAACCTCAGAATAGTAATACAACGTTTGCCAAAGTAACAAAAAGAAATTTTCAATAAAATGTAGTTCATTAATCGCCTTATAATCAGAAACAACAGTATACGATATGTTACTCCTGGTGTTACAAAGCTTATAACTTGCAAATATTAAATTATGATCAGAAATAATATTATGTTTATCACGCTCATAAACAATAATCAAATCTAAAAGGTTTAGTTCTAGTTGGACCAAACGGTAAATAATATAAGTTATTAATTTTTAAGCAATCACTAAGTCTCAACATGTTATAGTTAAAATCCTCACAACAAATAATTCTTTCATATCCACATAATTGTTCAGCAAAAATATCTTGTATTAACTATGTCACCTGAATAAACAGGAGAAGGGTTATAAATAATCAAAATATGTATTTTTCCAAATGCTCCAACAAGCTCAGATGATAAGAACTCAACTTTACCTAAACAATTAGAAGAAAGTTTGTTAATTTTAAAGGAGGAACGATAATAAATACAAACACCACCTCCACGGGAATCAGTACGATCAGCTCGAGTTAAGTGTTGTTACTTGGTAAAGAAAACTATTTAGTTTATTTTTATTGTTCTTTATTAGAAGGTTCGTGTAAAGCTGATTTATCGTATCAAGAAAAATGATTTACATGTTATTTGAAAGTGTTACGTTAACAAAAATTAATTATGATTATAATTCCAAGAATCATCTACTAACGCATCAAATAAAATTATCATTAAAGAATTTAGCTTACGTTATTAATTTAGAATAAATGACGGGAACAAAATGATGTGGACAAGATAGTAATTTAATATGATTTACATTAAATGAAATTTAATACATTATGTTGTTGCGATTACGTAACTCTTGCAGCAATTTGTAGTTGTTTATTTGCAATAACTTGTTTCTATTTTTCTTAGTGAGCCAAGTCCCAGACAAAGCAAGAAATTCAAATTGATAAATATGTAAAAGAATAGTTACATCATTAAAATGTTTCACCAAACTTCGAACATTTAAATGACCAAATGTCAAACAAAATTTTTTATTTGGAGCCAAATTATCAAATGAAATAGTTGTGTTATTGCTTATCGTAAAAGAATTATTTGAAGTATTATTTAAGATGGATTGGTTATAGATGCCGACGTCCAAAATTTTACTTTTGCAGGTCGAGTTGAGATAATATTTGTGAACTCGAAAGGTTTAATATATACACCAAAAGGCCAGGTAGCAGGATCGAGAGCTTTTACTTTCAAATCATCTCTACACCCCAATTTAAAACATACGTATTCCAGTTTCTGTATGTTAGAATTTTTCAAGATCAACTTATGTACTTTGCAAACTTCAGTTAGTAAACAGGATTTAGCCATACCCAAGATATCTTCTTCCTTAGTAGTAGGATCAAACCGAGAAAGATGTATCCAAAACATCTTAGGGACAGGAATAGTTTTAATACTAAAGCTCTCAACTGACTCATTAGTTCCATGAATCAACTTTGTAGGTTTGGTTGGTGTAGGAACATTTTAATTGACCATTATAAAAATATATATATTTATAAATTAAAGTTAACAGTATTTAGCTCAATTTTTAAAAACTAACTTTAATATTTCTTTAGCTTTCGGAACCTTTTCGATTCCATTTTCAAAAGAATAATAAAACAATTTTACAAAAAAATATTTTCTATACAAAATAAAAACGAAATCAAGGCTATCTTAAATGTAGCTATTTTTCTGTAGATATCGTTAGCTACTAGAAAAAATATATTTTTTATTTTAGCTAGGCAACAAATTTCGTATCTACAGAAAAAACACTTTACAAAATAAAATTTGACTTTAAAAAACTTAAATTGAAAATAATAGTTTCCATATTAACTAATATTGGAAATGTGTAAAAGCAAAAAATCAAATTATAAAAATAGATCGTATTAATTGCCAATATAAGCGTAATCGTTAATTTTGTTAATAGAATTTGAACAGGATTTTATATGCAGCATTTCCAAAATAGATCTTTTCATGAAATTTGGTTGTTTTTCTAAAATGTTTACAACTTCAAAAATAATGTTATGGTTAGTGTTTCTAATATGTTCCGAAAGTGCACTTATTTGATTAGAACTTCTCGTGGCACCACCTATATGTTGAAAAGTCGTTCTCGTAAAAACTGTTTTGTTTGTCCCGTGTAAATTGCGTTACAATCATTACATTTTATTTGATAGACCAAATTGGACTCTTTCTTTAATGGGATCGGATCTTTTAATTTTGAAAACAATCATTTAAATTGGTAGCTGAACGACCAATAATTTTGAAATTATAATTTTTAAATAAATGTTTTAATTTTTCGAAAAGATTTTTTATGTAAGAGGTAATGATAAATAATTTGTACTTTCAATTTCAGGATTTATTCTATAATTTTGGTAATAATTTCTCTGTTTCCAAATCATTTTAGTTATTAATTTTTTAGGATAATGATTATTTATCAAAGTGTTTTCCAAAAGTTTAAAATTATTGTAATGAAATTTAGTATCGGACAATTTTAGAATTTTTTGAGTCAAAATTTTTATTGTATTAATTTTGTAAGAAATAGGAAGCCAAGAGGTCAAATTTAGAAAACGTCCAGACCAAGTATTCATGAATCAAAAGTAAATCTAAAAATGGAATTTTGTGATATTATAAACTATTTTCACTGTTTAATAATAACTAATATTATATTAGTTTACATTTTTATTTATTTAATAATTTAATTTGTTTAGATGTGTGTTATAATTGTCGTCATTATTTAATCGTTTTAATTATCAACACTCGTGATTTCGGGTTACTTAATTTATGTGGCTTAAGTATTTTCACAAGCCTAGATAGTTTATAAAAAACACGTTTTTCGTTTTTTCGTCCACCGTTCTTATATCACGAAACATTTTTCTTGATAATTATATTTGCACTTATTATTAATTTTAATTCAAGTACCACTTAAATAATTAATTAGTTTATAGTTATATTATGATTATTTAACTTAACTTAACACAATAATAAAAAAAACGGACATCAATTCTAGTCACTAATTGTGTTGTTTATTTTTAAAAGAGAAGGTTACTCTACAAAATTCTATCATCAACTCCTCGTCTATTTTCTTCTTTCCTTCCTCCTATCTTTCATTAATTGGTTTATGATTATCAACCGAAATATTTAAAAATATATTATCATCACTTTAGAACAGAGGTCTCAATAGGGAAACTGGAGTCCGCTACCAAGAATTTCGGACTCGTTATTATGAATTAGCGTTTTTTACCATCTCATATTTTTAATAAAACTGAACGTACTCGTACATGGCACGAAAATAATTTCGTTACAGGAGGTATTAGCCTCTGGTTTTAAATTTAAAGACTGATGCATACTTACAAAACATATACGAGTAATATAAACAAACGAACATATAATATTATATAATACAATCCAGTAATAATATTTATGAAACCCAGCTATACAACATAAACAAAGTCAATTTTTTTCACTATACCACATATAAGTAGATACAAAACACAAAAATTTGTTTCTGGTATTCGCAATGTTTGAAACCTCAAACAAGAAACTCTATACACGGAATAAATCAGTTAATTTTTATTTTCAAATTTTCTAAAATGTAATATACACATACATAGGCGAGTAACAACAAACAGTCGAAACACGAGATGTTGTTATTACAACACAAAAAAGCGTTGAATAAGTACTCGTCTAAACAGGCAAAATCTCCACTACCGCTCATACGTTTTTAGGCACTTTCAAAAACAGCATAAAACATATACAAACTCAGTAAAAATGTGAAAACATTTATTTTTAGGTACATACACACATATATTTATGGCAATATACTAAATAAAATTTAAATTTTACTTTCATTTATGTGACCTCCTTGATTGAACAATCGCAGCGCACAGTCGAGGCATTCTCGCAATAAGTTTTGCCACAGTTTCTGGCGTTATTGAGTTCCAAATTGATCGAAGTTTGTTCCACATAACTCATATCTTGAATTTTAATTGCCAATTTTCTCGGTATTGAACTTTGGGAGTACAGTTCAAGAGACAACTTTAATGATTTTTTTTATTAACATATTAACATTTAATTCTACGTTTGAAGAAATATGACGAATACAACATAACTATTATTTGTTTGAATTGGTTGAGTAAGTATTTCATTGATGATATTTGAATTTCCCGAGTGTAAACTTTCTTCAAAATTGTGTATTTGTGTAATTTAGAGAAAAATGCCGACGTAATGATCTAGAATCCAAAAATTGTCGATTCCATTCAGCTTGTTTGCATTGTACTCCATTTGTTGCCGAAAGCAAATGAAACAATTTCAAATGTGTGATGAGTTCCGGCGTCGTAGAAAAAATGCTGGCACATAAAAAACACACATTTTTTGTCCGTGTTATAAATCCTCTAACGAGCATTTCGATGGTACTCGACTTTTTCGAAGAAAACAAATGAAAAAATTCAAAAATGCTCGGTGAATGCCGATGCCATACAAAAATTGCTGGACTGTTGTAAATCATTAACGATAATCTGTAAGCAAAATAAGTTTAGTTGTTCCCGTCTTCTTAATTTTTAATTTAAGGGTTCATATTTACTTTATTTTTTGATCAAACGTTGAATAAATATGTTGTGTCCAGATAGTTGAATTATTAATAATGTGTAATCCTCGTTTTAAATAAACGTTTTAAATAATATACTCTTATATAATTTCGTGGATTTACCTCTTAGATCACAGTTAGAACAAATGATTTGCAAACTAATCTCCTCCAGCAAACCTAAATACAATCCACCAATAAATTGTACAACTTAATTTTTAAAAACAAAAAATATTTATTTATAAATAATGTTTATGAATTTAATCGTAACATTAACATATTAAATTAACTATAATATTTTTGAAATGACTTATACAATTCAACTTATAACAAGTTTATTTAAAAAATAGATTGTAAAATTCTATTTACAATTTTCAACCAATAAAATTTTACTAATGAAAAAATTAAACATAACTTCCTTTTTACATAGGATATTTTGTTATCCTATTCTTATTTACAATATAAAAAAAGAACAGATATTTTAAGGTTTGTATTTCCGACCTTTAAATTTGCCAACAAACGCACTCATTTTGCTCAAATAATTTTGACATTTACCTTTGACAGGTCGATGAAAACTGTCATAACAACAACAAAGAAAATAAATAGTAAATATCAAAAAAATAATATATTAAAAAGCTAATTAGATTTCTATTTATTTTATTAATTTATTATAAATCAGGACAACAAAAACAATATAACTACATAAGTAAGTGCGTGTTATTACATTTTTTAAAGAAGCAAAATTAACACAACTTTAATAATAATCCGTAGGATTTTCCAAAAATAATATTTTTACCTTTAGCTAATCTTTCAAGTAATTTAATAAAATTGTTTGGCTTGGGGTGTTTGTGTCATAATTTGTGTTAATTTTATAAAAATATTTTTGTATAAGATTCCAGACATGAATTCAAGCTCGTGGATATTGTAAATTTAAAGTTTGGAATAATTTAAAACATGAATCTAAACATTATGAACGAATTATATTTAAATAATTAATGTCTTATCAAAAAAATATTAAATTTTGTAACGTTTGTGATTTCTCTTCCAATTACGATTATGAACGGTTGTAGTGTTAGATCAACATTATATTATTTATTAGTGAGTTCATCTATTTTATTTTCTTAATTATTTATTGTAACTAAATGCAGGATAAAACATTATGTGCTTCAATTATACTAACTTTTCAATTAATGTTTCTCTTCTGCCGTTGGCAGAAAGACTAAATTTAAAAGTACTGCTAGAATAACATCTTCTGAATCTATAACACAAAAAATTAGAATTAATTTGAATATAAAATAATAAATAATTTTAATAATTAAATTCGATATTTGAAATTTTATTAAAACTCAATTAACGTTAATGTAATGTAATTATTCCTAATAGTTTAATTATATTTATGAAATAGTTTACGAGTATAAGGAACTATTAGAATCAATAATAGTTGTAATTAAACTGATATGGATGAAATTATATTTTAGAAATCGATTTTCAAATATGAATAATAGAATAATAGAATTTCTTACCGATATTAACGGCATTAGTGATTTCATTAAACATTGGTTTACAGCAAGGATTTACGATTGAACTGGAGTAATACGATTTTATTTTGGTTTTAAAATTATCCCATTTAGAAATTCACAATAATTTTTTATTTGGATATTGTAAGTTAAAATCAATTTCTATCTGTAAATAAATTTAAGATATATAAATAATTTGCAATAAGTTTGTGTAGTTATCATTTTATTAGCTACCAAATCAGGTGCTCTCGAATGCTTATAATTTGGCCATTCTATAAGAAATTTATTCATATCTTTAGTTTTAGATCTCGTTGTTTACATTTAAAAGTTTTCTCCCATTTGTCGCAAATCTCTTCCCAATTCGTATTATCTCTCTTCAGAAATGTCTTTATAGCACCCGATATCGTGTAATCAATTTATTGGCCCTGCTGCAATTCCGCAGGCGAGTTATTTTGTCCAAAAATAGGTGTACTAAGTTTTAGTTTCTTAGCCGTAGTATTAACATACTTTACATACAATTTTCTTGTTGGATATTTTCTTTACAAATAAAATAATAAACCTAAAGTTAAAGAAATTATGTATAATTCAATGAATTTATTTGACATAAAAAAGATTGTATGTACGATCATAATGCTTCTAACTACAATTCATACGAGTATTAATTTTTCCGTTGGAAATATTTCGGTTATTTGGTTAACAATATTTAAGAAATCGCACGGTTTTAAATTAAAGTTATTGTTGTTTACTCCCTCGATAATAAGTTTTGTTATTTCTTGACGATATGTGTTTTGTACCATTCAGTTTTCTTTATAAAAGCTTTCTATGATTTGCCCGTTGTTGTTAGTATTTAGCAATTTTGCTATGTCCTAATTTTGTAAATTTAAACCAATTAAAAGAAATTACAATAATTTATAAAATTAAAACATCAATGTATTATCATTGTACTTTTACAAAATTGGACATTTATTTTACATTTAATTTACTACTCATGCAGGTTAAGTAACGAATTGTCTATTAAACATAGTTTCAAGGCTTACTGTGAGAAAAGCATATGAATTGTCTATGGCGGATGTAACAGATGAAGAAGTAGACGGTATTGAGAGAGAGTTTAGCAAATCGATAGATTTGATTATCATCATCTAAATTATACTATAAAAATTATGAACGATGACTAAGATGTCTAAATTCAAAAATGTAGCAAAAAGCAAACAGCTTCTCTTTGAATTCAGCTTGCAATCCTATGGGCGGTACTGCTCTATAAATATCATCTTTTGAAAGGTTGTAACGATACGCTTCATGGAATTACCTCGTCCTACATCCTTCACGCCGTTGACAGACATGTTACTGTCTCCACCTGCAGCTTTAGCCGACCATTGCTCAGTCTGTCGTGGGTGTTAGGGGTGGTGCCCGTAACACTTCGAGGCTGCTCTTCGCTAAACTATATAACTCAACAAAAAAGAAAACAAACCCTTACCATGTAACGGAATCTTATCATATTCCGCTATCAACCCATTTCCCAAAATCTTTCCTATATGCAAAGTGATTCCACCATGACCTTGAAGAGATCATCTTCACAAAGATTCTTTAATTAGTTAGTCATGCGGGAATCACCTAGTTTTCTTTGTGTTTGTTGTTGCATTCATATACCTGAAAACGGTATAAAATGCAATACAACGAACATAAGAATATTTCATATCTACGTATGTATCCAATTGCAACCGACGTCACTCAATGTATCTATAATGTAGTTATTATAAATACAAATGATTAAACGTAAATATTTATGTTGTTGTTGGATTGCGTAGTCATGTTCACGTTTTGTGTTGTGCGCGCAAAGGGTAAACGTTCTACATGGAGGTAATCGAACTACCTGTATGTAGAAATTGAGGAATTGCACTTTCCGCGACACGTGCAATATAAATTCCCCAATTTTGTTAATATTGCAAAAATGAAATTAATTAACTGAGAGAGTAGTACATTAATTGAACAAAAATTTCCCCCTCCCTTATCAATCAGTTAATTAATACGATATAAATACCGTACCAAAATTTTGGCGAAAAAGTCAGTGAGTTTGAAGTCTCAACGTGGAGACATTGGCTAAGTGATTTTTAGTGTGTTAGCGAGTGTAAGTGTTTAGATTTTTGTGTAAGGTGTTAAAAAAATAAAAAGAAAAAAGATAATAATAAAGAACATAGTGAAAACCAATTATTTTTGTTGTTGTAATACTAATTAATTTGGTTGTTTTGTTTGAGACTGGGAGTTATTTTTTGTGCTTGTGAAGTGGTTGCTGTTGGTTGCAGAGATTGCTGCCGTGTTGGTACGTGTGTTCATAGTGGTAAGTATTTATCGGTAAGCAAAAAAACTAAGTGTCAGTGAATAACAAAACGGTAGCAGACTGTTCCTCTGACAGTCTTTCTGAGACGGAACTGATACGGCCTAGGCTGTACTTTTGCTTTCCGTTAGAGCCAACTGCTACACCATCTCCACTAACAATTTAGAAATTAAAAAGGGCGAGCTGCCCATTTGCTTTTTTTTTTTGGTTAACACCCGGTTAGTGGTGACTCACTAAGAGTCTTCATATATACACACGTACGGTCACTCATCAGCAGGATGAGTTGATAGATTTCCTGTTGTGTTTCCACTTCTGGGTCCGATGACCCGTCCAAATTCCCTCGCCTAACCTTTTGGGTTATGGTTCTCTCCTCATTTTTATTTCGCGGTTAACAAGGCTGTTATCTGGGCATCTTCATCCCCACGCCGTTCCCTCAACCGACTGAGCCGCGGGAACAAATGCCGCGAGGGATGCCATACAGATAGTGGCAATTCTGTGAAATTGGGTTTGCCCTACCGCGTGTAGAAGCCAACCCATTTCAACCATTGCGATTCCAGTGCACCTCTCCTCCCACACTGTATTCAACTCCCGAACCTAATAAGTTAAACACTCATTTTGATTATGACTACCATTATACTGATATATTATATTATCCGAACCCAAAACAATAAAATAAATAAGAATTAGAAAATTATAAATATTCTACTTAAATTATTGTACGTTACTGTAATCATGAATTAAATTTATGTACGACTTGTGGCTATAACATCAGAAAAAAAGTCACCCAATTTATCTCGCTCGTAGCTGCTGTTGGTGGAATGTATTATCCCCTTTATGTATTCCGCGTCAAGACCTAAAATGATAAATGAAAAAGAACAAGGGCGACGCACGCTGTTACTACCATATATATGGAGTAATTGCCGAGTATTTGATCCTGGGGATGGCGCCCAAATGTGCTCCGGTTGGAGGACAGTGAGCTGATTCAATTAGTGAAATTCTAAGTTCGGTGGGTACCAGTAATTTCCAAGTTGTTAAATCCGAGCTGTTTTGTGTATCATGTAAATTAAGATTTACAAACGCAAGACGATTCTCTACTCTAACATTTATTTTAGAGGAGTTTGATGAAATCTGATTAATTAAGTTTGAATAGCCACCGGAAGTAAAAGCATCCGAGGTAATGCCAATATTTAACGGAAGTTGAACAAGATCAAGCGAGTCCATATGTACACGTGAAAGAGTGTCGGGAACGACATTTTGACTACCCTTTCGGTACTCTATGTTGAAGTTATATCCCTGCAGATTTAAACTCCACCTTGCAAGTCTTCCGGTGAGGTCCTTAAGTGTCATTAACCAGGTAAGACTTGCATGGTCAGTTATCACCGTAAAGGGCAAACCTTCAACATAGGAACGAAATCTTTTGATGGCTATATGGCTGCTAGACTCTGTAACAAATTTTCCTTAGGCATGAATAGGTTTCAAAAAAGTATCTTGAATCCAAAAAAAAAATTTTTACATTAATGCCATTTTGTTACCGAAATCAGTAATGATTCATAATTCAGAGCTTCGATGTGGTCGCATTCGTCACCGGCTAAGGTTCAGTGGTAGGGGTGGGGAATTTCGAAGATGAATGTATGCTTGTTAGACCACGTAACTTCGCAACGACAAGTTCGTTAATGATGCTTGGTTATATAAACCAAGTACCTTTTCACTTACCTTCTGATGTTAGATATAAAGTCTGTGTGCATGACTCAACTTTATTTATGATTGAAAGTAACCATGTCAAAAATATGATTATTGAAATACTTTTTCTATTAAATTTCTTAATTTGAGATTTATTATTATTCAATTTTTCCTTATTTTTATCAGTGATAATGTTAGTTAATTTGAGCTTGATGTTATCTTTATAATCTTTATCATTATCAATATTTGTTTTAAATGTTTTATAATCAGTCTTAATATTTAATAAATCATTTAATTCAGTGTTATTCTCATTAAAGTAAATTATTGATTCATTATCCATTATATTGTCCATTTTAATTTTGTTTATCTTATTTTTCTCAGTTTCAACACTTATTAACCTTGTAATTTTATTTAGTTCCTCAATTTCTGTATCAAGATTTTCATTTGACTTATTTATTCTTTGTTTTTTGAAAAGTTCAGTTATTTTATTTTCAAAGTTTTTCTCTTTGATATATTTATTATAAGATGTTTTGTTAACAATTTTTCTTATTAGATTTTGACCATATTTTGATATTATTAATCCAATTAATAGTGATATAATAGATGATAAAGAAACAGCTAATATTATAAATATATAATATATTTTTCTGGCTGAACATTCAATGAAGATTTCATCTTTAAAACAAGTAAAACAATTTTGGCACTTATATTTTGACAATATCTGACCTTCACAGTTAGAACTTTTGTATTGTTTCATTTTTTTGTTGCACAATTATTATATATTTTAAATATATTCGAAGTCTAAATAATATATTATAATTTGCATATTTTAAACTTTACACAAAAAAAAATCAAAGTTTTTATTCATGGCGTCACATTTACGAGTACGACCACTACGCCACGTGATTTATGAAAATTTGTGCCTTAAGTCCACCATTCAAGAAACACTTTTTCTCTTTTAGTTTTTGTTATTTATTGTTCACAAATTCTTTGTATCGTCAGTATTATTTATAAGTTTAACTAATATATTATATTATTGCTCTATATAACCTTATCGTTAAAACTATTACTTGAATTTTTTTTTTTTTTTTTTACTTTTACTATTTAATATAAATTACTAATTTTCCAATCTTTTATAAATTAAATTTTAAGATACATTTTAGAATATAATTGGTTCTAAATGATTACTGTTCTAAATTCTACGATCAACTCCCCGTCTCAAAAAAAAATTATCGATCACCGAAACCAATTGGTTTTCCGAGAAAAAATTCGGTTTGTGGACTTAGTGTTATCCAATAAATCTGTCTCAACGCCACATAATTTGCGGTGGAGGAATTTTTTTATTTTTAAAAGTATTCGGAGTTAGGGCGCGCGTACTCGACTTAAATTCTTTTTGTTGTCGCATAGATAATACTATAATACGTTACGGTTCGAAAAATATTTAAATTTAAATCAAAGTTATATGGTACGAGCCTTGCGTATCGTAACACTTCCTCTAATAGATTAGAATTGTGTTGTGACGTACGATCGCTAGGTGTCTGAAACTGGATCGTTCCGTCCCAGAAAAAAAACCTATCCTATCCTTCCTATTGTTATAGGCCCGGCTTTATCCGGGACACTTGTCCAGTACTTGGTTCTACAGTCCAGTCAATCAATCAAAATTGTATAACATTACTCTTATCTTATAAATTTTATAATCGTGATTATCAAAATTAATATTACCCTTAGTATAGCTTTTATAAGAAGTTTTCTCAAATTTGATAAGATTACTTGATACGTTTTATAAGCGTAGAACTATTGGTTGGTAATACGAGAAACGTATAAATACGAGAAGTTGGGTATATAAAATAAATTATATAAGTCGCCCTCTGGAAAATGCACGCCAAAAAACAATTTTATAATTTCTTATATTATTTTTCTTTATTACATTATTAGTTTTCTTATTCCTTTCGAATAACATTAAGTTTATTGTTCCCGCGCCACCTTATACCGCTTCGTTTAATTTTTTTAATTGACGAACGAATAAACCAAAATAATAAAATAATTATTATTACCAACAAATATTTTTCGATTTCATATCTAAGAATGATGATGATTAGAATCCTTTATTAAAAGGTCTAACTTGACATATACCTCTTTAAATGTGGCTAATATATGGCACTTATTGGTAAATAATTCTGGAGAAACTTCCAAAACATCCGTAGATTATTATTATATTTTATTCTACATAAATAATGTAATTTAAATAAATAATCGATTGCGTAATAATCTCAGTAGATTTTGGTAATGCAATCAAACTTGAATCAAGTACGATCATATATTATATTGTACTATTTCCGATTTAGTTTGTCGGAGCGATTAGGTGCGAGGCTTTAGTAGCTGAATTTTCAGTATACCGTAAGTTAGTTTGACCAGGCTGGACAGAGAAAATATAAAAATAAAATATATCAAATTATTTACGAGTATATGGTACGTACATTTAAAAATTATTGTTATTTCCAATAAATATCAAAGAACCCAACAACGACATAAGAAATCACTTGTCAATACAATTTTATTTGGGAATGGAATACACCTCCTACACCTTCCATTTTTATTAATAATATTGATGTAATTTTTACGTTATTGTTGAATTTAGTGCGATTTATTGGTTACAACTGAAAAGAATTAATATTTCAAATATATCTAAAAATTAATAAAATAACCAAAAATGTAAAAAGTCTTACAACAAAAAACCAAATAAGATTGTTTACAGCCAGTTCATCTGATGTTCAGCTTCATTTATGTCTTCCAGATTGAGCGGATGGTAATAAACGAATCATATTTAAAAATGCAAGAGTAGCCGGGGGGTTCCAGTCTGAAATTAAACAAATAAAATAACACAACAAAATCAGAATCTTTATGACATATAAAGTTAATTTTTCTTCATCACGATATAATGAAATTTTGATTTTACAGTGGCTTCATACTGCTTTCAAATTATAATATTGAATATCAAATATTTTCAAAATGTTTGCTATATTTCATGACACCCATCGATCCGGATAAGTCACAAATTTATATGGAAAACTTTAGAATTTATGTATAGTAATCGCCTTTGTGTTATTTCATGCAACATAAACTAGACCGGATCAGATCAACTGTCTAGAAATACAGCTATTGCTGTACTTGCTTACCTTGATCACAGTCACATTCAATATATAAAACTGATTTTTCCGGATTCCTAACTTCAGCTATTATATGTCCCTGATACATACTCGAAGCTTCAGATAAGCATTCCAGAAAGCACAAACTAAAATCACATAAAAAAACTGTTAGACAGCAACATCTTTAGAAAAGCATTAAACTTACCATTAAATATTTAACCGTTCTGGGTTGTAACGAAACGACATTGTGCGAACTAAGGTGCGACAGAGACGCATCAACCAAGTAGCATATTTATCACTTCATTAGCAGAATTCCTCCGTGGTTATATATACGTGACTTGCAGCACGTTTGCCGGCTAGAGTGAAGAAGGTGGGCGGAGTCCTAGTCACGACAACCACAGAGAACTTGATGTGCTGCTATACTGTACTCACACCTACGATTCGGATGTAATATGGGAAAACAAACATAATTAATGGGAATGAAACGCTTCTTAAATGGGAAATTGTTAAACACAGGATCACAGACCAAAAATGTGACGCTAAGTTTCCATTTGACTTCATTTTATTCTCCAGCTGGCTGCTTGTTACTGGTGATTTCTAAAACAAAAATAAATTATAATTAAAATATATTAATTCCAATTCTAAATTTCGGAACTACTTACCATTACGTTCATGGATAATAGATCCTCTAGTGTATTTAAAAATGCATATTTTTTTTCCGGGGGTTTTCGAATTCGGATTTTCTTCATCTAACCAAACCCGTCGTGATCTGTAAAAATAAATACATTAAATATTGTACAACCGGTAGATGCTTATTTGCATCAGGATTTTACCCCAAGTCGGCCTCTCGCTCCATTTATATATATATTTTTATTGGTTTTAAAAACTGATTAAATTAGATTTTGAATTTGAATTTTTGTTTTGTGATTATTTGACATCTAAAAATAAACATACATGAAGGTAGTGTTAATTCCAAAAACAGTACTAAAAATGTCCTATTGTTTTCACTCACCTACTCGCTACAATTCTGAACTGCTCTCGATAAAACCTAAGATTTGTTGCGAACTAGTAAAAATAAATTTAATTTGACAATTTATTTTAAAGAGTATAATTAAAATGGGTGGGTAAACGATAAATACTTCACGTGTAAGCATTCAAAATTGAAATAATTTCAATTTGAACGAAAAAATACAAATCAAAAAATCGCTGTCCTGGACAGTTGTCCGAAGAAAAAACGCAACTTATTTAAGTTTGTTAACACAAATTAAATTTAAAAAATAACAAAAAATTTATCCACCAATGCGAAATGTCAAGTTGAATTATGTAAACATAAACAAAATGAACAAAAGTTGTACACTCGTTTGCTTCAATAAGTAAAATATTAAAAATTGTACGTGCGTTTTTCTAGCAACTACAAGAAATTATATCGAATATTTTTTTTCGCTAAAATTTACGCATGGTTCCTATACAGGACGACGCCTATTCTGTTAAACTTAAACTTAAATAGAATAATTTTTATATTATTTTCGTATATTGATGGTTTTTTATTTTTTGTAACTAAAGGTATTTTTCGTATTTATATGATTTCTGTATTAAAATAAAACCAATTGCATATACAGTAAAACCTTTCAAAGGCGGAATTCTAAGGGACCGGAAAAATTTTCCGGCTTCCGGGTTCCAGTTTAAAAAAAAAATTTCATTCAAGTATGTACATACGTACAATGTAAGCACTGCAATAAATGAAGATTTGATTCCTTAATAAATATTTCATACATATATAAGAAAAATGTTTAATAGATATAATAAAATAAAAATAAATCTTTATTCATGAAATAACACAAATTCATCACAATAAATTTCACAGCTTCATACAATTCGTATGCTCCAGACCCCAAGGAATATATTTTGAAGTCATCAAGACATTTTAATGCTGTCGTAATGGATGGTGTAGCTTCAGGTGCGACCTCATCTACATCTTCGTTTTCGGATGAATTGCAATCAGGAGCAGTTGTAATTACAATTTCTTGAATTATTTCATTCAAGTTTATTTCTTCTGACTCGGTTGCCAATTCTTTACCAACATTAATATACTCAGTCGCATTAAATTCATCGTCATAAATTTCTCTTATTAAATTTTGAAGTTCATTAATGTTGGGTTGTGAAACAGATAAATTAATGTTGTGATCGGGGGCAAAAAATCCACAGTTGGAGAAACATTTTTGAATTATTTCTTTTTTGATCATTTTTATGGCATTGTTTAGGAACCCTATCGCATCTAAAATGTTTATGGTGCTTGTAATATCCGAAACTTTTTCAACGTTGTCGATTTTAATTAAAATATATTTTAGTATTAATTTCCTGTAATATAACTTCATAGCTTGAATAATTCCATTATCAAGGGGTTGAAGCACGGCCGTTGTATTAGGAGGGAAATAAATTAATCGGATATTTGACAGAAACATCTCAGGATGTGATGATGCATTGTCCAAGAACAGCAGTATACACCGATTTTGTCGCTCCATCTCGAGATTGAGCTCGACCAAATACTGCTCAAAAATTCGAGCCGTCATCCACGCCTTCGAATTGGAGAAGTATTTGACCGGCAATTTCGTTTTATCCAAATTTTTAAAGCATCTTGGGTTTAGACTCTTTCCGATTACAGCCGCCTTATATATTACGCCATCCGCAAATACAGTAAGTAGAACCGTTATACGTTCCTTCGAATATTTCCCTTTTGAACATTTTTACCCTTTGACTTGTAGGGTTTTATGCGGTAAAATTTTAAAAAATAATGCCGGCTCATCACAATTAGCGACGTTTGCAGGTCATAACCAGTTAGTACGCCTAACTTTGATTTCCAATCTGCGACTACATTGGGATTTACTTCGTTGGCTTCACCGCAGCACGTATTAAACGTAATTGAATACCTAAAATTAATAAATTGCAGTACATAACCAACATATTTAACTGAACTCACTCCAACCTTTTACAAAAACAATCAAGCCATCCATTTGAGGCTTTGAATTCCGGTAAGTTTAATTTCGAGGCTATATTTAGCGCGATTTCCTTTACAATAGGGCCAGATAAAGGTATATTTTTGGCTTTTGCTTTGCAAAACCACTCGAAAACAGCTTCGTTAAGACTAGCGTACTCGGTGTTTCTCTTCTTTTTATACATCAAATCATTCATCACAGCTCGGCTAGTATTTCGATAATATGTATTCTTCTAATATGTATGTACATATAAATACAAACTACAGTTGAATATTTTGACATTTGTATTTTTTTTTATTTCACGGAAAAAAATGAAGTTGATTGTATTTCTACCAAAACAATGAAGTTGGTCGTGTTCCGCCTTTAAAGAGTTTTCTAATAAGAATTTTGTTCTACAAGAAAATTTCCGTGCGCGTCTCATAAGTTTTCGGGATAAAAGTTAATTCTCGATGAAGTTAGTTCCAATGGGACTTTTTTTAAGAGTAATTTTACGCGTTTGGGAAGTTTTCGCGATAATCAAGTTCCGCCTCTGGAAAGTTTTACTGTACAGGATAAACGAGTTAAACACGAAAATTACACACAAAATAATGTTACTTAAAAAAATGTTTTAATAAAAAAAGGAGTTATATTTAATATGATTTTATTATAAATCCAATTTATAATGTAAGTCTTATAGTTTTTAGGCAATATTGGTATTTAGATTATAATCGAATGTTTTAATTTTATATGAAATTTGTATTAATTCTGTTAATAAATTTGTACTTATCGAAATTAAGAGGAATATTCGTATAAATAAGGTTTATATGAAAATATTATTATTATTTTTTGGATAATTTTCAACCGTGTATGTAAATTTGTCTGTACGAATGATTTATTTGTTTCATTTTGTTCTATGGGTACGTTAATGATTTTATCATTAATGCATTCAGTTATATATATATGCTTTTTAAAAGTGTAAAAGTTACTAAAACTGCTCAAACAACCGTCTTGATGACATTGAATCATATAATTTTCTCTTATCATATATTGGTGTTTTAGGTGAATGAAAAGCTTTTCTACGGTATCGAATAAATTTTTACAAAAACTGCAATTATACATAGTTACAAGATATTTTAATAAAAATAAATAAAGATAAAATTTGAAATTATTAAAATTCGATAATATTGAAATGACGCACCAATTAATTTTTTCTTTTGGTTTTGTTAAACTAAAATATTGAAAAATAGAAAGAACACAAAATGTAATTTTTTAAACTTGATAGTAACGAAATGGCGCTTGAATCTATTTCGTCATTTGGTGCTTCAATATTGTAAATAAATATTTGTAAAAAAGTCCAGAATTTTGAACTTCCTTTTGGAAAGTGAATATTAAATGCAAAAAAGCATTTGAATAATAAGTCAATTGCATTAATAATATTCGTTTGTTCTATCAATAATCCGTCTAAGTAAATTTTTATATCCACGACTTTTTGGGACTCAAGCTTGTAAAATATAAAGGGCTGTAAATTTCGATTGTATCTTCGATAAAATGTTTGTTTCTCGCTGATGATATTTTCCAAATTAACGGTCGAACTGTACTCTATAATAATTGAGTTGATGGCATCGAATATGGTTATGGTTATGGTTTATGTACTTTTTTGCTTTCTTGGTCACTAAAACGGGCCGATGGTCGTAAAATATGGTTCTAAATTTTGATTATTTTTAAAGATTTGTGGTCTGGAATGAAATAATAAAAAAACAAAATTTAGTTTTGAAATTCAGTAATATATCAAATTTCAAAGCTTACCAAAGTCATCAGAATCATGCTGATTTAATAAATCAAATTTTTTTATTTTTGATAATTTTAATAATTGATTTTCGACGTTCAGTAACAAAGGCCAATTTTTGAACATCAACAATTCCTTATTGGGATACAAACAACCGAAGTCAATATCAATATATAATGAAAATAAAAGATAATTTTTATCGAGAATTTTGGTTTGAAATTTTCAATTAATTTTCAAGGACCATCAATAAATTTTGTAACCTTTTTGTTGATGGGTTATATATATAATTTATTAAGTAACAAAAAATAATGTTTATTTTATGAATTTTTGGTTTTCAGTGACCTGTAATAAACGTTCGTTGACGATGCTGAAACTGTGCAAAAATGACAACGAGAATTACAGCAATGTAATTCGCATGGAGGTACACGTGTACGTCATGCATAAAATCATCTCTACTGCGGAGTGCCGTACTCGTATACGTCATTACATAGTACGAACTTTAACACGACCGTGAATTATTTTAGATACTATTTGTATAAAGTACATCCAGCACATTTTGCACAGATATTTTTATCAGTAGAGATGAATTTATTATAAAATCATCTCTACTGATTTTATGCATGACGTACGCGTGTACGGCACTTCACGCGGGAAGGTTAAAGGAAGTGAAGGATAAAGTTCTCATCAAATTCTAATTTGAACCTAATTTGTTTCAACAATTTAGTAATCAAAGATCAAAGACTAGAAAATCTAATATCAAAGAAATTTTCATCTTTCATTATTTCGGAAACGAAAGGTTTTTGATATTCAGGCTGTTGTCATTAGCCATTGGGCATAACATTTGAAACTTCTAACTTAATATATCTTGCAAATTTCTATAAATCTATGATTTAATAAAGCATAATGTCTCGAAGTCTACTTTAAAAAAAGTAAGAGTTACCGTTAGATCTGAGTTCCTCCAATTAGTTTTCAAAGCTAAAACAACTAACATTTTACAGGTTAGGTTCACTCGCTCTTCTTCAATAATTAATTTATGTAGTTTAAATTTGTTAACTAGACAAATCTAACATCAGAAATGTATTAAGCGACTACAACTAGTTATTTATCTCATAGTGTAAGCTTTACTCAGTAATTTACAAATGGTCGTCTATCGTTTTTAAAATCATATACATACCAAGCGAAAATTTTGTGAGTGGTGCAAAATTGGCCATTCCTCTATAAACGATTTCAAATGTCTAATTTCTAAGATTTGTATACTTTTTCTTCTCTTTTTCAAATCCGTCGTAAACCAGTAGGGCTGAATTTCCTTAAGTGGTTTTACTACTACATATTTTTCTACGATTTTCATCAAGTTTGAACTAAACTTATCCGCTTTTGTATTGCAATCACTAAAATATACAGTCATGATATCGTTTCCACAAATATCATGTCTAAATTGGTTTCCATTATATTTCAAATATTTTATTGGCCTATTTATGTTAGTATCATAAACATCTCCTTTAATTACTATTCTTATCGTTTCATGATCACGGCATCCAATTTATAGCAAAAATGTAATTCCGGAATTTTCGAATTGGAATATTCCCAATTCCGGAATTGATTTTTTGTTCTAAATTTTTGAAGCAAAATAATTAAAAACCAAAATTTGGTTTTTATAAAAACAAATTATATATATAGTATATTTCAATTTTCAATATAAAAAATAACAAATTCATTTTATTACATATAATAAATGATTAAATAGATTTATAATTGGTTTAAAAATTAAGCTTTACCCGTTTTGTTCTACTTTTTAATTGCGTATCGCATGAAACATAACGCATCGAGGGTTGTTTCGTTGAGACTAGAACGAATTTTAGTGGCGATATTGCTTGCTGCTGAAAATGCTCTTTCGGCCTCAACGCTTGTTGATGGTATATTTATTAGATTTTCATAAACATTGTTAAGCAGCGGGCCTCGAGGACCCCCATCATTCCAAAATTTAATTTCGTTTCGAAACGCAGAGGAAAGCGATTTTAAGTTTATTTTTTCCGTTTTTAATGAACTGAGCGAATGATTTATCTTTTGTTGCAACAATGTTTCTAATGAGTATTCTGGATTAAGATTATTTATATCCTCGGCCTCGCCATCTGAGCTTGAACTGCTCTCATCGAAATTATAACTGGAATTATAACGCCGACAGAGTTCCTGCAATTTTTTGTTTATTTCGGATTTTGAATGACGCTTCACTTTGATATTCAACTTAGTTTTACCACGATTATGGATATATTGAAGTATGTCGGACAAAATGGTTCTTCGTTTATTGATTTGGACGGCCAGCTCGTCTTTTAATTTAATTCCAAAATCATCGTTTGATATATTATCAAACATAAATGAAATTATGGCATCCGATGATAACAAATTCGTATCCTCTCTGCAAAGAACTTCGACTGCTAATCTAACAGGGTTTAAACATTTTAAAATTAATGATAGGCTGTCCCATTCTATTTCAGAAAAAATCTTTTCTGGAGGTAAATTAAGGTTAATTGACGTTTTTTGTATGCATGTCTTAATTTTCGTTATCCTTTCTATCATGAAACAGAGGGAACTCCAACGTGTAGTGCAGTCTATCAATAGTTGTAGTTCTTTATCGTCGTTTTCCTCTTTCACGTACTTCTGAAGTATTTCATTTTTTTGGGGGGGATTGTCGAAATATCTTTACAATTATTCCTACTTTCTTTATAATTTCACTGATAGGAAAGTTAGCAGATAGTTCCGCGAGATTAACGTCATCCGTTGTTTGACATACTTCGAATCCCAGTTCTGCATCTTCATCATCAAGTTTGTAAGTATCGTCGTCACTATTAGTTGCACCTATTACGCCCTCATCGATTTGACTTTGATTGCAATCTAAAGAGTCCTGCACATTTTTCTTCTTGTAGAGAAGATTTATAATTCCGATTTGAATTCCATGTGCATAACATAAAATTTGGTCACATGGTAAATTACTCCCAACTTTTATCATTACAGCGGCCCATCCGTTACTACGCATGAAATGTCTTTAATATTGATGTTAAATGATTCTATTGTTTTATTCAATAAAGCTATACATTCATCAGCCCCAAACCGACATGAACATTGATGTTTAAAAACCGACGATTTCTGGAAGAGGTCCATTCATCCAAAGTGAGACTCATTTTAAATTTTGTTGATTTCAGTGCGCCAATTTCGGAAATGGTTATTTTTCGCAACTTTTTATAGTATTCCATGACCATTTTTTGAATGGTCGTCGGTGATTTCGGAAGGTTCGAAAATCCTTGCAATTGCAAACATTTTCGCAAATCGTAGGGCGAACAAAATACTTTAAACGGTAACCCGTCTAAAGCAACCAATCGAGATATTACCGCTGACAGAGTTTCATCTTTTGTTGTGAAATATTGCGCAATTGTTTTCGGTTTGTCAGTAAAGCACTGGTCCGAAGCGGAATTTTGAATACTAGTTTCCAAATGATTAGATCGTTTTTTTTTGGAATATGAATGTCATGTCGTGTGCGGAGGTGAGTATGTAACGGGGTCGTACAGCCACCTAATTTAATACATCTACATAAATATCAGGCGCTTCCGACATTCTTTGTTTTAAGATTATAATTTAAAAGAAAAAACTCAAACAAAAAATAAACAATTTCAATCGGTTATTGCTTTTGGTATTGTTTATTCTTATTCAGGATTTCCATAAAATATTTTTAACTCTTATAGTAAATTGTTTTCGATGATTTTAAAGTTAAGAAAAACGTATAACACAAAACACACATCAAATTTTTTAGTCCAAAGTGATGAAAAAAATATTTGACAGGTATGTTTTAGGGCTCGATAAAATAAAATTTGTGTAAAAAT
This sequence comes from Nephrotoma guestfalica, assembly GCA_963691935.1. Lineage (NCBI taxonomy): Eukaryota > Metazoa > Arthropoda > Insecta > Diptera > Tipulidae > Nephrotoma > Nephrotoma guestfalica. The sequence continues at coordinate 136,099,764 of OY829913.1, read as the reverse complement.
GCGTTCACTCGTTTAGGAATGAGTATTTATTGTTTCGTAATACTTTAATTAGGTGTCACCGCGAACGTATAATATAGTTTTTCTGTTTTTCAGCATAACAAAAATAGAAATAAAATTACATAAAATGAAATTGCAATTACTTAAATAGAAGTAATGCAATTAGTGTTGAATTAGATTTTTAAATTCCGGAATAATTGAAATTAAAATATCGCCGGCATTCCGGAATACCGGAAATTCCGATTATCCGGAATTGGATGCCATAATGATCACTTAGCTTTAAGTTTGAATCAACATAAGCCCATATATTACTAAATATATTAGTTACCACCCAATCTATACATGTTCTAGATACAATTGTAATTCTTGTGTGCTCATTCACAATTTGTTTAAAAGCATTATCATAAATTAATTTTTTCATATTATATCTTTCATTATTATTGATTAACCAGTCAATATTAAAATCACCTATTATTATTATGTTATCATTATTTTCAGGAAAATCATCAACCAATTCATTAAACATTCTATAAAAGTCAGCATTTTGATTAAGATATCTTGGTTCTCTATATACCGTCCAGCAATATGAAATATATCATTATTATAATAAACTTAAACTTAACCACCACATATCGAACCCCAAATTAAAACTTCTTATGATATCATATTTCAATCCCTTTTTTATATAAAAACTAACGCCACTGTCTTGATGTAGAATTAACTGACAACAAATTATAATTATTTAATTGTATTAACGGATCATCATTCAGATCAGTTAAGTGTGTTTCCGTTAAACATATCAGATCAAAATTTTTGTCTAATAACAACACTTCAAGTTCTTTAAAATTATTAATAGCACCTTGCATATTAAGATAAACACAATTTATTAACTTTGATTGTGAGTATCATTTGGTAGTTGCAAAATGAATTTTCTCTTTTCAATTTCCAGTTTTCTCCTATACACCCTACACTTTAAAGTCCATTTTTAGTTCATTTTACATTTTTTCACAATTGCAGTATTTCTTTTCCTCAGTATTACATTGGTGATTAGCGGTACGCTCATGAGCACACTCAGCGCACATATTTATATTTTTACATTCCGTACTTCTATGCCCGAATGACAAACACTTAAAACACCTTCTAATAAATAAGCCGTCATAAACGTCACATTTTTCCCATTCTAGGTTTATTTTACCAACACTCAAAATGTTATTATAAGTTTCAGTATCCACCTCAATAACCGCATTAAAAGGCCTATATCTTTTCTTGGTTTTATAAATCACTTAGAGTTATTTCACTGTCTTTCAAAAATTCATTTTGTTTTTTTGAATAATTTACTAACACCTCTCACTGTATTGGTCAGTTATATTGACAATTTTTACACTTAATTTCCTTTCAGCTAACCAGCTCAATTTTATAGTCCTTATTCAATTTTTCCTGTGCAATATTTTTTAACTTATTAACTGACTCAATATAATCACACGAAACTATTACCGCACCATTTTTTACTTTTACAACACTTGATATTTTTAATTCACTCGTTGATGGCAATATTGACTTTTAACATTCTTTCAGTTACCAAGCCATCTTGTGTTTTTTTCGGTTTGACCACCACACTAGGTATATTTTTTTACTACCTCAGCAAAAGATTATTTTATTGAACAACAACTTTTTTAATTCCCTTCACTATATTATTTTCGTTGGTTTTTAAATGTTCAACCAACGGATCAACTGCCGATTTCTGCTGATCAAATTTTGCATTTAATTCCAACTTAGTTTTTTTTAAATGGCAGTGATTGACTTCAATTTGTTCCAACCTTGATTTTTCTATAGCTTCAGATAATGTTTTTTGTAATAAAAATACTGAAGTAATTACATTGTCTATTTTTTTTGGCCATATTTATAATGTTAGTGTTATTAACCTGAACTTATTGTAAAACCTTCTCATTTTCTTTTTCTATAAAATCAAATTTACTTGTGCATTCTAAGCATAAAAAATTCACATTTTGGTTTTTAAGCATAAACCACCTCATAATCCGATAAATTAATACATTTTTATGCCACTTCCTGCTACAGAATCCACTACAACACACTTCTAACAGTTCTTCCCTATTAGACTTTCCACACTTATCACATTCCATGGCTAACACTAATCTTGAACATATTCTAATTTAACTGTTAAATTTTTTTTTTAATTGTTTTATGATTTTGTCAAAACATTTAAAAAACACGTCTACACTCTTTGAAGAGTTGAATATTATTTGAATTCTGATGATTTTTGATTTTTTTTGAATTCTGAGATTGAAGTGGTAGGAATTGAATGACTAAGTTCTTCATCATCTTCCTCATTTCGTTGAATATTTTCACTGTTGGAGCGGAGAACGACGAGCTGCACTCGTACTTAATTGCATCGATTCATCAACTTCGATCGGTTTGGGTACTTCCGTTGATGTACTAGAAATTTTTTTATTTATTTTCAAAAGGTTTTGGTAGCCGACCTCTGAGTCCGACCAGCAAAAACTTTCATCAGCTAAGGCATCATTTTCATTTCTTTTGACCCGGGTGCAGCCTTTTGGAGCTGAAAAAAACAAACTAATTATGTTCAAAATTGTATTCATAAATTTTGATTAAATTTACCTTTTGTCTTGAATGAAAATAAACTTTGGCTCTGGCTATCCATATTTTTCAATCTCAACAAATCTAAAATAAAGGCATATACAAAGTAAAACCATCAGTTTTTAAAGCCATTACTTTAATCTAAATTGCTTCAATTGAGAAAATGATTTTGAGTGTTGTTCAAGCAATTCATTTAGTGAACAAAAAATGTTTAGGTTGTTTGATGAAAAAGGTTCGTCAAAATATGGTTGTGCATTTGCTATAAATTTTCCTATTATATTAATGTCTAAATTGTTTTCTCTGATCTCTTGTATTAAAAATAATTTTGTTTCTATAAAACAATAGTTGTTTGGCGATTTCACTGAAAATTTGCAGTCGTTGAATTGTACATATTGATACGAAAATCCATCTAATTTGTAATCAACCATTGCGTATGGTTTTTGTGCATCATTTATTGTTGATAAATGAAGATCTATTTCGTAGAATCTATTTATAAGTTGTTGAAGTGGTTGGTTATGCCTTTTAATGCATTTTTTAAGTGTTGCATACAGTTCTCAAATTTAAAAGCGCTATACTTATCAAGATTTCTAAACGTTAAAACATCACCGGCTATATGAATTAAATTGTGCACGTTATACCCAACAGAGCATGGCTCATATAGCTTAGGGAAATCGGTTACATATTGTTGCAGCATATCAGAAGCACCCGAGTTGTTAATTAATGCATTGTTCGGAATCACAAAGTATTCTAATTGAACAAACCAACAACATAAAATGATTAAAGTACTTTAATGGTAACTCGTATTTTAATAGTATTGGTCCAGTATAAAGCAGAAATAATTGCTGTTCCGTTGCTTTCCATTTGTCAATTTCTGCTACTGGTCTAGGTTTTCGCGAAAATGCTTTGATTACATTATGATTACTTTATTAGAATATGGAGCTTTTTTATTTCTCATCCAAGACTTAATACATTGGCGCATTACTCCGAGCAGAACACAATGTCTATAATCTATAGGAATCTCTGAGACGCATCCAATGTTGATTTGTTCTAATTCACTTTTATCTAACTTTTTGTGGTATTCCGGCTGCTTTCTTTCAGAAAATGTATCGTCAGTTTTCAACGGTACCTTAGTATCTATAAAGGCAACTCTCCTGTCTATGTATTCGCCTTTGACTTCGCATTTAGTGCATCCGTAGTAGCCAGTATGTCCCTTTACACCGAGAACCATAGACTTTGCAGGTGCATCGCAAATAATTGCACGTATTTCCACCGATACTGTTTTATTATTATAGTTAACACCTTCACATTTCAGCAAAACCACTTCGTCGATAAATTGTTTTAAGAAAACGTCTGAGCAATACGGTTAACGCCACAGCAGATATTCGAGTCCGTCATGACATCATCATTGCCACAAACTCCAATAAACCTAAAAATAATAACAATTAGACATAAATTAAGAAACTAAATTTATATATCTTATCTTATCATCCAAAGTAGAAGTTTGTAGCTGTAAGAAAATTATTTTATTTTGCATAACATAACTACAACTGGTGGTGAGATTCTCAACAAGATCCTTGCTGGTTTGCTGACATAATTAAAATAGGTTACCAATACAGGTTACCACACGATCGACACCAGTTGACAATACAGATCACTATACTATCGACCGCATCTGTCATTTACTATGATTTGCAGTGTTGATTAATGTTGTGTGTTTATGTTAACGGATGAGATAAGTATTATAATTAGGAATTAATTGATGAATTATATAAGTCAAATTACAATATTTTCATACAGCTACAAACTTCTACTTTGGATGATATGATAAGATATATAAATTTAGTTTCTTAATTTATGTCTAATTGTTATTATTTTTAGGTTTATTGGAGTTTGCGGCAATGATGATGTCATGACGGACTCGAATATCTGCTGTGGCGTTAACATTCCGGCCGCCGTTAAGGAACTTGTTCCTTAACTTCGATGAGTTTAACCAATTTAACAACAGGACGTTCCATTGTTGAAGTTGCTGTTTTAAGCGTTACTACACGTACTATCCCGTCCTCTCCAGTGTGTACTTTGGTAATTCGGACAAGCGGCCATTGTAGTGGTGGCAGATTCATATTTTTCACTAAAACAATATCTCCAATTTGTAAATTTTTGTTTTTTATTTTCCACTTGTTCCTTTGTTGTAGGTTGTTGATATACTCCACCGTATATCGTTTCCAAACTTTATGTACTCGTTTTTGGAGTTCTTCCCATCTTGTTAAACGGTTGTCCGGCGTATCCGTATTATCGATGACAGGAACTGATAGAAGTGGTGCGGTGGTCAAAAAATGAGCTGGCGTAATTGCAAAAATAGTATCGCAATCTTCGGTTGCCGGTGTAAGTGGTCGAGAGTTCAAAACCGCCTCGATTTGGCACAATAATGTTGAAAATTCCTCGAACGTGAGTTTTGATTGTCGATTCATCCGAGTAACATGATGCTTTACTGAACGAACCGCGGCCTCCCAAAGACCCCCGAAGTGAGGAGATGCTGGGGGATTGAATTTCCACTCAATTCCGTGTTCTGTGGTGAATTTATGGATTGATGCGTCTGATGTGCTGGCATATAGTTGTTGGTGCGCTTCGCTGAGCTTACGCCTCGCGCCTACGAAGTTGGTCCCGTTATCGCATGATATTGTCGCGGGCAAACCCCTTCTGCTGACGAATCGCTTGAGTGCGGCTAAAAAGGCGTCCGTTGTTAGATTTCCAGCCAACTCCAAGTGAATTGCTTTGGTTGCCATACACACAAAGACCACGATGTATGATTTAACGAATTTAGCTCCTCTGCCCGTTTTTGTTGCAATTTCTATTGGTCCGGCCATGTCAATCCCAGTGTGAGTGAACGGTTTTGTTGGTGTTACCCTCTCGACTGGTAGGTTCCCCATGATCGGATTGATCGGACGAGCATTAAGCCTACGACAAATAATGCAATCATTAGTAACCTTTCGAGCTAACTTTCGAACAGTGATGATCCAGTATGATTGGCGTGAGAGGTGGGATAGAAGGGATGGACCTGGGTGAAGGTAAGATAGGTGGAGATAGGATAGTATCATTTTACTTAATATGTGATGATTGGGCAGAATAATTGGATGCCTTTGATTATACGAACAATCAGCATTTTTTAAGCGTCCTCCTACACGCAGCAGGCCTTCATCGTCTAAGAAGGGTGATAGCGATGCTAGGTTTCCCTTCGTAACTTGTTTGTTTGTTTTGAGGAGCTTAATTTCACTTACGAACTGTTGCTGTTGTACAATTTTTGCCACTTGCTTCTCAGCCCACCTATACTCTTCAGCTTTGACTATGTTTCCACGAGCTGTAGGTTTCCCAGTGCGCGAATGTTTTGGCCGACATAAGGTGATGAATCGCCTGAGATGCACCACAACTCGAACCAACGTGGTATATTTAGAGTTTCGGCTCGCAATCCTGGATACCAGGTCTTCATCAACCGTAACTTTGTGTACGGAAACGGTGCGTGCCTCCAAAACTCCTTTATCCGGGATCGCTGCATCATTGAACTTTCCCATCGGCCATGTGTCCTTGGGTTGTTTGAGCCAGGACGGACCCTTCCACCACAGTGAATGGTTCACTAAGTCGCTAGAAGGGACTGCTACGAGACGATGCAGCGAACCTGCTACGGCATATAGCAGTTACGGATGCAAATTACTTGGAGGCATGGGAGAAACTGTGTAAGCGATACGACAACCAAGGCCTTGTAATTACATCGTTAATAAAACAGTTCATAAACCAGCCAGTAGTGACCACAGATTGCACCAAATTGCTAAGAAAAATATGCGATACATCTGATGAGGTTATCAGAGGGTTAAAGGCGTTGGGAGAAGGAGCGGAGACACGAGACCCATGGCTCATCCATATTATTCTTCAAAAACTAGATGAAGAAACACGAAAACAATGGGCAATTAAAAGCATTGACACAGAATACCCGACATTCAAGACATTGTTATCGTTCATTGCAAAGAGATGTGCTGCTCTAGAGACATGTGAGCCTGTCCAACAGAAACGACCGTCACCGAAGCCACTACCAAAAACATACCAAACACAAGTTACTGATATCCGTTCAGAAAATATCCGCGATGATCTCGCTGACCATTCACAGACCTTTTCAGACCGGAATTTTTCCAATACAAAACCTCGCTGATCCTGTTTGGCTTGAGTGGACTGTATTTTTTTTTTTTTGGTTTCACGCACCACAATTCCACAAAAAAACTAAAGTCAATAAATGCGTACAACTTAGTTTTAATTTTATTTTAAATCCTTTTTTTTTAAATTATATTTTCTTAATTTGCGGTGCGCGCTTGTTCACGGATATTTTCAAACAAATTTTAGACATTGCCACGAATTCCCGTTTCTCTTCCAAACTGAGTTTGTTGTATTGAGAAGATTCGTGAAGTTTATGACTGCTTTCACATTTGATGCATTGCTGTGGAGTACCGTTTTTCGGTGAACGGATATCAGTAACTTGTGCTTGGTATGTTTTTGGTAGTGGCTTCGGTGACGGTCGTTTCTGTTGGACAGGCTCACATGTCTCTAGAGCAGCACATCTCTTTGCAATGAACGATAACAATGTCTTGAATGTCGGGTATTCTGTGTCAATGCTTTTAATTGCCCATTGTTTTCGTGTTTCTTCATCTAGTTTTTGAAGAATAATATGGATGAGCCATGGGTCTCGTGTCTCCGCTCCTTCTCCCAACGCCTTTAACCCTCTGATAACCTCATCAGATGTATCGCATATTTTTCTTAGCAATTTGGTGCAATCTGTGGTCACTACTGGCTGGCTTATGAACTGTTTTATTAACGATGTAATTACAAGGCCTTGGTTGTCGTATCGCTTACACAGTTTCTCCTATGCCTCCAAGTAATTTGCATCCGTAACTGCTATATGCCGTAGCAGGTTCGCTGCATCGTCTCGTAGCAGTCCCTTCAGATATTGAAATTTATGGACGTTCGTGAGAATGTTGTTGTTATGTATTGATGATGAAAATAAATCCTTGAATGATGTAAACTCGCTGTATTTCCCAGTGAAAAATGGTATTTGTATCTTTGGCAATTTAATTTCATCTTTCGGTATTGCAGAAAAGCTTTGTTCGCGCATGGTGTCGAGCATCTCTCTTTGATGTGTTGTAAACGAACGCATAGTGTCGTCGAGCTGCGTTTGGACTGCGGTAACAATTGGACTGCGCCCGTGAATAGCCTTTCGTAATGTTGCCTTCGCTTTCAAATACCGTTGCTCGATTGCCTCAATCTCGGGCAACGATTTCCAAACCAATGTATGAGCAAATTTCTCCCGGGTTTCGGCCAAAGAATTCTTTGCATATGTGTCTGCTTATCGCTTACTAGTACTTGCCGATACATCTTTTCAATGTCCGCGCACAATGCTACCTTGAACCCTCGAAATCTCACTAGAATGGTCCATAAAGCGTCTTGAATTGTCGGCCCAACTAATAATTTGTCGTTAACGGATGTGCCGGTGGATGTCGGAGCTGATCCATCGAACACGATTCTTAATTTGGTTGTCGCACTTCCTTCGCGTATTACTCCATGGTGTGGGAGATAACAAACTTCCTTGTCTCGATTCTCCTTATCGCCTTGTACTTCTCGCATATGACCCAGCTCGAGATACTCGTCCATGAATTGCTGATACAGCTTCCCGAATTCCGGATTTCGCTTTATTTTTCTTTCCATTGCCATTAGTCGCTGCAAGGCCAGATGGTAAGAATTTCCCAGTGGTGGCGAGTTCGCCCTTATTGGAAGTTGTACGACAAATCGCCCATTATCCTTCTTGAGATATGTTGAATTGAAGTGCGCCTCGCACGCTTCTTCTTCCAACGTCCGTGGGATTGTGTCGATCACTTCTTCTTGTTTCCAGAATTGTTGCAAGGTTTCATCTAAACTAGTTTCGTCCTTGATTGCTAGATGGAAGCTAGTTTGTGGGACTAATTCCTGGCTGTTATGAATTTTGTCAGTTGCCATGCCCGCAATTACATAGCCGAAAATTGTCTCCTGTGCAATAACGTTCTTTGATAATGGTATTTGCTTCGGTTTCAGGATATGGAAGAAATAATCGGCACCCAATAATATGTCGACCTCCTTTCTTTCGTTGAATCTCGGATCCGCTATTTTAGTAATTGACAATTGATTGATCTCACTGTTGACCTTTTGATTTGCCGTTAACGTCGAAATTTTTGGAACAATTAATGCTTTGATGCTTAGACCTTGAGACATTTCGAAACGAGAATAAATAGTGACTTCGGTTTTTCCGAGAGTGTAGACATTTGACGTTGCAATTCCCTCTATTCGGAGTCGACAGCTTGTGGTATTTAATTTCAACTTGTTAACACACGATTGCGAGATAAATGAGGCTTGGGATCCTGAATCCAAGAGAAGTCGGCAAAAACTAATATGTTCAACTTGATTCTTAACTCTCACTGTAGCTGTAGGGAGAATGGTATTACCGAGGTTGCAAATGTTTGCTGTTATGCTTCCTGACGGTGTAGTATTTCCTTCTGGCTGGCTAGGTACTGATTCTACTGGTGTCTCTGTGGCAGCTGTGACTGAATTGGTAATTGTACTATCAAGGTGTAGTAGAGTATGGTGTCGACGTTTACAACTCATGCAACTGAATCTATTTAAACAGTTCGATGCTCTATGTTGATTTGATAGACAATTGAAACATAGTTTTAATCTTGCCACTACTTCGCGTCGGTCACTCGAATTCATCCCCTTGAATTTGTCGCATTGATATAGACGATGTGAACCCTTGCAATACACACATTCGCACGATGTTGAAGCAACTGGGTTTAACTGATGAGCCTTAACGATCGTAGGCTTCAATGCACCTTGCTTGACGGGTGCACACGATTCCAACGCGTCACATCTATCACTCAAGAATTGTAAACAGTCGTCATATGAGGGATAATCATTGTTTACAGTTTTGTGCGCCCATGCCTCTCTGGTTTCCACATCGGTTTTGCTTAAGAGAATATATATGAGCCACGGATCACGCTTGGTCGCTGCACCGCCTAGTGCAATTATGCCCCTGTTTACTTCATCCGAATGGTTAAATAATTGTCGCAGTTTCTTGACCGAAGGTTGTTGAATTGCCGGTTGCTCAATAAATGATCTGATCAATGAGTTTATGACCAATTTCCCCTTGTCGTACCTAGCACATATTTTGTCCCACGCTTGGGTATAATTTGCCTCCGAAACAGTTATGTGCTTAATTAAGTCCGCAGCATCACCCTCCAATTGTCCCTTCAAGTATTGGAATTTTTGAACGTCGTTAAATCCCAACTTACTATGTACTGATGCAACGAAAATATCTCTGAAACTCGGAAAATCCTCGTAGGCTCCTGAGAATTTGGCTAATCGTAGTGTAGGAAGTCGTACGGAAATGTTACCTTCGTCGGTCGTGTCTCGAATGGTTTGATTTAGGGAGGTTGTAAATGTGGACGATAAAGTGCTTAGGAACTCGTTCTGCTCTCGTAGTAACCTGGACATCATTCCCTCAACTTGACCTCGTTCTTGCCCTTGCTGGTCTATTTGAATTAGTTCTTGAAACCTCGTCTTGACGTTCAGATATTTTGTTTCATATTCAGTAAGCTCAGAAGTACAATCGTGGCTAACCAATTTAGTATCGCATTCAAGAAACTCCGAAAAGGCTCACTCTAAATATTCTAACCGGGTTACAATCTCAACCCGTGTTGTTCTTTCGGTCATTTTATCAGCAAAGGTTACTAATCTGCTAATGGTGCTCTTTGCCATTCCTCGCCTAACAGTGAATTCTTTGACTTCCTTGTCCACCATTTCACTTAATTGCTTCACACTGCGCTCGCGGATTTCTAATCACTATACCAAATCGAATTCTCGAAATTTAATGGCACTTCTCTCTCGAATTTCAGCCCGAATTTTACTCACAGTGCAGAACGATTTTAATATGCAACGACCCTTGTAATGCAACTCACTATCAACAATGGCGGCTACGATTGCGCCTTAAATTGGCGCCTTAAATAATCACGATCAATTTCAAACTCTCGAATAATATGTTGACGTGTCGAACACTAACTCGCGTACGTAATATTCACTCACAACACTACTGGTTTGACAACGCGACAACACTCGTACAAAAAGTCGCTTTAATTAACCCTCTCTGCTTCCAACATATAAATGAATTGATAAAGAACAATACTACTTCGCTGTATAAGATGCTCTTCAAATGCTAACCCTGATTCCACAACAATAACAAAATATGATTCTTAGTTCACTTACCCCTGGTTGACTCGTGTTGTAACCCTTCGCTGGATTTTGTCTTCGCTTAATGGCGATGCCTCGTACCTGATTTATGAGTGGAATGATCGAGAAGCCAAACTGGTTGACCGTATTGTCTCGGTAACTTCGCTCGTTCTGCCCGTGCACTCCGTCGCTGGATGTCCTAGTGTCTCGTCACTCCTTTGCTCAATTAATTTTCTCTTTGCAAAATGGCGGCACCTCGTGGTTGCTATATATGTAGAATGGTTGAGAAAATTAACTTTATTCACCGTAATTCTTTCCTTTAATTCGCTCGATCCGATTTGTACTCCTCGCTGGATTACCGTATCCTGCTCGAAGGACCGTAGGTATGCTATCCAACATGTCAGCAAACCAGCAAGGATCTTGTTGAGAATCTCACCACCAGTTGTAGTTATGTTATGCAAAATAAAATAATTTTCTCGTCACTTTTTGCACAGCCATTACAAACTTCGCATCAAATTTAACCCGAATAACAAATAAAATAAAAATATTATTTAACATTAAATATATTAAAGTTTTTTATTACAACTTTAACATTGGTCTTTGGCGCTACCCATGGTATGCACCAATAACGACCATAGTTTTTGCCAACTACATTTCCCAGTATAGGCCACAATTGGCTGGCTGAATTCTTAGCTAATGGAAGTCCACCTATACCTATATCAATTTTAAGCGTTTTAAAGTTTTCATTTTTGTTTTGGTTCAACATTTTTTTAATGTTATTTGTTAGTCCTAAATGCATGCACTATCCACTTCCCATGGGAATTATGTTATTTATTGGAGGTGTTCTTTTAAGTGTTCGAGCGTCTTTTGGTAAATTCGGACGAAATTTCCTTAAAATTTTTAATAAATCATTTGCAGATTCATTTGTAGCTTTATGCTTTACGATCCACTCTGCCAAATCACTTTGTAGATTAACTCCCGCTTCATCAGGAATTTCATTAAAATCTTCATTAAACTGATGAAGACACATATGTGATTTCGCTTAAATATTCGATTATTTCATCGTCAATTGTTTCTATTTCAGGACAATTTGCATTTGTGTTTTTATTTTCTATATAATCTACTTGCACATTTACATACTTTTCACTTGTTGATAGCTTTTTGTTTTCACTTTCTTCAATTTCTTTGGAAAAAGAAACTAATAAATCGACTTCTTCTCTAATTTTTCGAAAGTTTTTTCATTTAGACATTTTTATAAACACTCAATGAAACAATAATTAATAATACCACCACAAAACAATTGAATTATTATTTAAATTATTTTATTTACATTATTAAAAAAAAATTACTATTTAGGAGCACGAGAAAAAATATTTAAGCCATAGTGTCTTACACTTTTCAATTTCAATACTATACAAACTTAACTTATTATTAAGCTATAGTAGCAACAGGGATATCTGTTGTGATATTCACAACCTCACCCATGCCAAATATCAATTCCATCATCATAAATAAAAAATCTAATCAATTAAAAACAAAATCGCTACGATAATGCAAACGATATCGCATATGTATATCGAAACACATATAACATACATTCTTTACGTGCATACAAAAAGCATAGTAAGCGCGATCGACGCGATACATAAAAGTATGAAATTCAAAAGCAACAACAAAACAAAACATTAGTCATACTACGTCATACACACATTAGACATTCTTCATATAATATCAAAATACAATAACAACAACAAAACCAAGTATGAAGTATGGTATATCAAAATATATGACCTATATGTGTTATACATTTTTGTTGTTGTATTCAAAAATAAATATCGTTCATCGACTTATAATTCTTGCAAAATACATTTTTTTAATTTTAATTTGGAAATGCCAAGCTACTCAAAAATATAAAAACACGCGTTTTAAAAAATAAATTAAATTATACCTTTTTAAATAAAATTGTCGAATTTCCAAAAAATGAATTGTTGGTAGAACTCTACCAAATATTTAGTATATAAGAACCGAAAATTGTTCAATAAAATTAGAAATACACAATCAGTTGATCGCAGTCAAATGGTAGAACTGAATCGTGAACCCTTAGAGGTCTAACCTCGACGGTAGTAGCATAGTTCGGTTTTACCAATAGTTCATTTTTAATCGTCATACATCGAAGCCGCGATCAACCTAAGAAAATCGAAGTATTCATAAGTCATCTTAAATATTGTAAAAGTAAACTAACATACAAATAAATAATATAAAAGTAAAAATAGGCAGTATTTAGTATTTGTGCGCGAAAAACAAAAGGAGAACCACCATCACCGAACAAAAAATCGGTAAGTATTCCAACCACTAACAATCTGGCACCGGTTTGTTGACTTGTCCCTTCTTTACCTCGCACGGCAAAGCGAGGAGGTTCATGGAAGTAGTGGTTCACACCACAGTATATGAATCTAGGTTGGCACGTTTCAACAAATCTTTATCTCTTACTAACCATCCACCCATCTAGGGTGTACTCCATAATAAACAAAACTTTTACTCAAGGAAACAATTCTCGCCGAACTTTTCACCTCTTTGCCCTTTTTCACTTCATATAAGGCCTCTTTAGTCCATCCACTTTCTCGCCGTTTTATCCGCTTCTAAATAAATTCACTTCAGCAACGATCCCTCTCGTATATCGAATCCAATTATTGCAACTCTAGTTTCCTAAAGTTCATTGGTTGATTCATTTCAACCTAAATATTGTAACTTGTATTGAACGAACCAAAAAATAACATAACAAACGGTTCAATCGAAACGGTACAATTAAAAAAAAAAATACAATATATCATTGTTGTTACTATAGCATAATACATCTATGTATACACGTGGATACACTATGACTACAGAGAAAAAAGGGTACGGAATTCCATGTGAAAATAACACTGTTGTGGTTACGTACCCAAGAATGTTTGTTGGGATGTTATCTACTAACAGAATGTAACCATTTTCATCTTTAACAACATCATAATTGGATAAATCGATTTTCCCCATTTTTTATGCAGAACCACAAATTAGGAAAATAATTCTGATGTAAAATTAAATGTCAACACAACTAGTAACTAAAGTAAATTTTTTGTTTATGTGCTTTTCCTCCTTTTCTCGTACCCGCACACTACGACCGAAACACATCAATTTATTTTCGTATTCTTTCGAAAATTTAATGAACATCAAAAAAGTAAAAGAGTTCGCCATTAGTGTGATCTATGCACATGTGTATTGCGTTTTTGTGTGTATATGGGATAAAAAATCGACGTGCGCTTATTGTATTGCTTATTTTGTATAAATTTTCGTTTTGTTTTGTATAAATTTGGTCCTAGAATTTAAAAAGAAAATTATTTATAATTTTATTTTTTTGTGGGAAAACAAAAATGACCAAATGATTTTGTTTTGACTGATTTTCGGAAACAAAAATAATTCAGCAAAAGCATGAATGAATCATTTTTCCCAGCTGATCTTGTGTCGTCACATATAGTCTTTTTCTTCAATTAAAATTATCTTATTCGTGTAAAAAATCATTGTAAGTACTCATTGAATTTGTCCTGATTTATTATTTAGTTAATATGACTATCAAAATCAAATGACATCTTCATACATTTTGAATACAAACTTAACTGTGTAAAAATTTATATTTTCGATATAGAAATGTCACTACTTCTGTAGATCTTCGAATTATTTTCGAAATTCTTCCGAACCAGCCAACTTCATTCCTATTCTATTTTTTAATTTGAAATCAACAACTATTACGATTTGTATACATATTATAAAATGATGTGAAACTATACATTGCCTCACTGATAGTGATATATCCCAGCAAACTTGTTTTGCAAGACAATTAAAAGACGACTTAGCAACAAGACTTGATAACAAGTTCAAGACAGTTAAAAGACAACTACACGTATTTGAGATAACTCGTTTTAAAAGACTTGTTTGGTGTTCTTAGGAAACCTGTCTGATGGGTGTCCTTAGTAAATTATTGGTATGCAGTCTTTAGAAACATATATAGTGGCCCGAGTAACCATATGTCAAAAACTTCAAAATATTATCACCAAAATTTGTGATTGGTGGACCAAAATGTGTAAAAGTTTGTCACAAGATTGTTATAATATGGTGGATGGGGTTGACGCTGATTGTGAAAGTGAAACAGTCATTTAGTGACTCAAATTTGTGGCATTGCGTTGGAAAGTATTGTGAACTTTTGTTGTAATATTTTCCCAAAAATTTTCAAATTTTTATGTGACTTTTAAGTGAAAAATTGGTTAACATTTTTGTTGAAATTATGATTAGTCAAATGTCACTTTTATAAGATTTTTTATGTGAATTATTTTGTGCGGTTTTTGCGAAATTTATCATAGAGTTTTGGTCACACTAAAGTGACATTTCCATCTTACCTTTTAAAGTTTTTGTAATATTTTCTTCCATATTTTGTGGATTTCTTTATTTCTATTGGAAAATTCGGCTAATTTAAATAAACACTTTCTTATACCGGTTTTTAATTTATTTTTAATAGATCACGTTCTATTCATTTGGAAAAAATCGGCTCTCGGACATTTGTGTCATAATATCTGAAATTAAATAAAATTTTAAGTTTATTTCAAAATAAAATTTAAATATTTTTTTGCTTACATTTGATTGATCTTCATTTTATTTATTTCGTCCTTCGATTTTAACAAACTGGTCTAGCTGTTGGAAAATATCCGGAGAAGACATGATGTTTTATCTGCAATATATATTTATAGATAACAAAACTAATTAATAATTTAGATAATTATTTTACCGCTTGCAAAATCCATTTAGTTCAAAAGTGGCATTACGAAAATGTACGGAAATGTGGGATTCCACATTATCTCTAAATGTTGATTCAATAATTGATTTTGTAACTGTTGCAACGGATTGTTGAACGACCTTAATATTTTTTTAATTTGTTTAGGTTATTCTCAAACGAAAAGGCGCTAAACGTTTCTAGAGGGCCAAGTCTTTTAACATCAGCCGCCAAATGTATTAACAAATGCATGTTATAAACGATAAAAAAATTTCCATAAAGTACTGCGGCGTGTTGCACGAATTTACGCAATAAAATATTTGCATGAGTTATTTGTTCGAGTGATGTAATTTTCGATAAAATATTAGTTGCCAAATGTAACACTAAACAATTATTATATAAATCGGGGTTCAAGATTCCTTCTAGAATAATTGGCCCTGTAAAAATTAGGAACATTCTAAATTCCGTTGCTTTCCATAATCTATAATGTTTAATGCTCCTGGGCTTGCAAGCAAAATCACGAGGCAATTGATTAGAAATTCGGTTTATTCATGCATCTATTTCAGAAATTTCATCCGAATTAAATTTTACAACTTTACAGTTTCACTCCATCGCATCTGATTCATCGAATTCACGTATTGGTGGTAATTGTGATAATAAAATTGTTTTTCTAAATTTAACTTTTCCCCGGCAACCCAAAACTTAATTAATGTTTTCATTACACCAAAATACAATAGGTGCATTGGGTCCAGTATAAAATCGTGCATAGGAAGTAGCTCTAATATTGATTTTTCTTCTTTGTGGTGTTCAATTTGATGCCGTTGGCGGAAACTTTCATCTGTTCGTAGATCACAATTACTTTCGTCGAAATATAATTTTCTGTCATATTTCCCTTTAGTCGTACTCGTACATCGTCGGACATCCATAATAACCATTAAAATTCTTGATATAGGTAATTTCCGCCTTTGCAGGAGCATCGCAAACAAATCCTCGAATTGTCACAGATATTTTATTTTTATCATCATATAATCCATTTACCACTAAATCACGCAATTCTTCGGTAATTTTTTTAAAATATCAAACACGAAGGAGATTTTTGCGGGCCATGGTAAATGCCCGCCATGAAAATATAATTAAATCCAACTACTTTTACCTGTATTGGCCAAATACAGTTTGTGGAGCTTTTTGCAATGGATAATATTAATAAAAAAACTGACCTCATCAGTTAAATTTTTTTCCGGTTCATCGGAATAATTAAATGACGGAGGAAAGGGTGCGGAAGTGGTTGGTATGGCGAAAGGATGTATTATGTTGATTTTCTGGTGTACTATTGATGTTGAACGAAATTACCGGGACGATAGAACGTTTGGTGGGATTGATACTGGGTTTAGATTTGTTTTATTAAATTTTTCTTATAATTTTCCTTAAGTAATTTATGCCGGAATTGACGGAATATGTCTTTTAGCTTTTTCTCCATCGTGTATGCCAAATGATCAGAGTTCTAAACGGATAATAATCGTTAATTTAATAGCAATATGTTACAATTAAAAGCAATTATGAATAATAACGAAAATGGCGAAATGTTTTACGTGTTCCGATCGGCCAATTAAAATTCTTAAATGCTTATAAAATTCTTCTTTTACGCGAGTTATGTAATATGTGAAAATGTTAAATAATAATAGTTTTGGAAATCAATCCTCATTAAACATTAACACAGTAGATGTTTGGTACTCGTGAACTGAACGTATACCTCTATTATGAATCTCACATCACTTACGCGTTACTGGGCGACACACCGTCGCCTTATTTCAATTTTGGTATTATGACTCTTTCCCTGAGTAAGACTAATGTCATTTGTCCTCACCTACAATTTTTTGTCGAGACCAAGTGAGAGTTCGATTTTTTAAATACATTCTATCATATTTAGTTGAAATTTTATTTATAATTCTCACCTGGCGTCGCCGCCAAAAAATTTTAGATAAGGACAAGTAACATTATTCTCACTCACGGCGATAATCATAATGTTGTAGAACAATTCCACAACCCACTTTCCATATTTCTTTCCAACACAACAAACGAAAAACATTCCCACACAAAAGTAAAATAATTTTTCCAAACCCTGTTCTCACGCAAAAAAAAACACGTGCGCGTAGAAAAATCTCGACATACATAAATAATAACACAATATACATAAATATATATTAAAATGCAATTTCACGGAAATTAAAATTCAACCAAAGTAAATTTTTTGACCTAAAATTTAATTTTAATTTAAGAAGCAGTCAGTCAGTTTTTTTATCAAATTTTCTCGCTCTTTTTCAATATTTTGTAATTTTTAGTAAATCATAAAAAATCTAAATTGTTGTGTATAAATTTAAAACTAACACTGTGCAAAATTCCAGTGAAAATAATTAAATCAAAGTTCGGTTCTTACAACAAAAATATCAAGTTAAAGTTATTAAGTTTTATTTGTAAAAATTCATTGGTATAATTTAAATTCAATAAATAAAACTAAATCGTTTATTATACTACAAGCATTTTCTCTAAAACACCACTCCAATGGTAGCAGGTAAGAAATTTCCTTATTAATTTCATTTTTATTACATTAATCACCGTCGATATTTAAATTATTTGAATTCCTATAAATACCATTATTATTAAACATATAAATCACAAGTAAAACACTTATATTACGAGTGAAGTGAAATCGAAATGTACTACATCCAAATACATAATTCTGTGAGAACAATAGTTAAAACACAAAAATTATAATATTAATTATTATCCAACACACTATTACACCAAAAAATTATAATAATAATAAAATTTAAATTCAGCGTATTTCGATGAATGCCCCTATTATGAATCTCACTTACAATTTGCCAGGCGAAGCAACGGCCTGGCGAAAAGTAAGTGAGATTTATAATAGGGGCATTTTTATATTTTAAATTTTTTTGTAAGACAGAAGAAGAAAAGCATATTCCCTTCAGACCAGGTGTAACGTAAACGTACAGTTTACGAAGACTTTACTATACTAAGGTGTTCGTAAACGTTACGCGTAAACAGTACGGATGTGATACGTAAAGTATACTTTTGTCACATGAGAAGTGAAACAAATTTGCGAAGACTTTTGTATGTATTAGTATACATAATAGTGTTCATAATGTTAACGTTTTTACGTAACGTTTGCGAACTGCTAATGCGTAACATTTATGAACCCATTACGCGATACGCATATGAACTGCTTACGTGAATCATTTACGAACTGTGTAGAATGTGTCACTCCGGCCAATATTGGAAAAAATGAATAGGTAGTAAAAAACGTTTTTAATCAATTTTTATTATTTATGTATTTCAGCTTCAGGTAGATAATAATAATAATTATAATAATAATTTATAAATGTTTTTATGTTTTGATTTACTGCTTAGTGCATATAACTCTTTTAATTAACAGTATTTAGATATACAAATATTACATATTTTCAAGGTGACATTTTTGTCTTTGTCTTTAAACTAATGTTATAACTTAACTAATAAGAAACTAAAAATTTATCTTGGTCCTAAATATTAAATTATTTAATACCGTTCGATATTTAACTAACATGTTTCTAAAACACAGTGCGCTCATTTAATTTATCTAATTTCTTTTACTAATAAAGTAAATTCATTAATCTCATTAATTATTACGTTGTGACCGCCGACAACGGTCTTTGGCATACTGGAACCACTTTTTAATTACGTGTTCCACGTCACTAGCACGAGCCGTATTAAATTTTGAAATTGTTTCCTCTGAAATAATACAATGTTATTATTCAAGCATACAAAAACAAGAAATTATAATTAACCGATAATACCTTTTAAAATATTAATGATGGTAAATGTTTTAATTGGTATATTTCCATGTTGTCCGTGAACCGAGAAACTGGAGGCCGCATGATCCGTTATAATGGTTTTTAAACAGCCCCGAATGTATTTCTCGTGTGTTAAATCTGTTATACCTCTAAAATGTTGCAACTAAAATTTAAAAAAGTAAATTATTAATATCAATTATGAGTGTAAAATATAAAATTTTTAGAAATGTTTACAAATTACTTGATACTTACTAGAAATTTTTCTTTATAACTGTCTTGTTTTACTTCGTTTTCCAAATTCTTGAATTCTTCAACCGAAGTTGCCGGTAAAATTAATTTTGATGTTTCAAGTGGATTACAATTTAACAACGTACACTTGCATTTATTATTTTGAAAGTCTCTGCGTAATAATTTAACTTCGCGTAGCACAGATCTCATTAAAATGACTAAATCCGGCTGTGAATTTGTTTCGGTAGTTTGAGGATGAGATGTTGCTGTAGAAGATGGACATGGAGGTGGCATAGTGGTGGTTTCTATTAATTTTGATTGTTCGGATCTAATAGGCCTATAGGTGAATCTTGATGCTGTGGAAGATGGTGTTGTGTGTGGTTCAATTGAGGACCTTTCAATACTTTTAATAGATGTTGTAGGTGTTATACAGGACATAGTTGGTGAAATTTTTTTCGTTTCTTTCCGTGAAATAATATTGACTGCTTCTTCGGTATCAGTTTTTCTAATCCATGGTTTCAAAGTTTTGTCGTACGGGACAAAAGGTTTTGCAGGAGTTGTTAAAACTTGTGATGAGGTTGATGCTGTACTGTTTGAAGATGATTTTTGTGTATATGATTTTTGTGTGGATACGGCAGGTTTCATTTTTTTGTTTATTTTTAGAAATGTTATGTAATTGTTATTGTCATCTGAGTCAAATTCTTCTGTATCTTCATAAATTTCGCAATATTTTTGTTCTTCTTGTGAATCAAATAAATCCTCAGAAAATTCGTCCATGTCTGTTTAGATATAAAAATACATGTATTATAAATGTTGCATCGGAATATATATATAAAAGTTATCTGATTGCAATTTGATTATTTTAGTTGATATATTTTGCATTTGTATTGAATATATTTCTATTGTGCACTCTTCAGAATTATTACAATAAATGCCTAAATCAGATGATGATATTGGGTACTCGAAGAAATTTCTAAGATTAATAACATATTGGCCTTTCAATTGTGTATTATTGATTTCAGTGATTTTGAAAATTCTTCCATCTACGCAACAATAGTTATTTGGATAACGAGAACTTAATGAAAAAATTGGATGGAAATTATATTCCTCTAGCTGTTGTTTAATATTATTTTGTTCGCTCAGTCTATTATTTATTTGTTCCAACGGATGTGAGGCTTTTCGAATTAATTTTTTTATTTGCTGCATATAATTTTCAAATTTGAATGCGCTATAATTGTCAAGGTGTCCAAAAATTTTCACATCTGCTGCTAAATGCAATAGATTGTGAACATTATATGAAATATTTTCATTTCCAAATAATGTACCAAATAATTCACAAAAAGAATTTAACATTTCTGAGGCGCATTCATTATTTTGTACGCAGTTATTTGGTTGGGCCAAAATCCGAATAGCGCACATTAAAACCAAAAAATGTTCATAATATTTTTGTTTTAAAATATTATGAAAAGCCACCATTCCAGAATAGCACAAAAATGTTCTGAATTCCGATGCTTTCCAATTTTCGACATCATGTAATGTACGCTGTTTTCGTTGAAATTCTACTGGAATGCCCTTTCGAATTATTACCAGCTTTCGGTTAATAGCCTCTATTGCAATACGTTTCAAAGAGAATGTTTTCTTCCTATCCTTAATGAAAAGATTAAGCATTTGTCGCATAACTCCTAGACAAACACAATGCATATAGTCGATGGGAAATTGGCTTACACAGCCAATTGGTAAATTATCTAAAACAATATTTAGTTTTAAATGGTGTTCGGTATCCTTTTTACTATGAAATTCTTCATCTGTTCTTAATGTGTGATTAATTACAGGAAAACGTACGGATTACTTATTGAACATTTAGTGCAACTGGAATAACCTGAGTGACTTTTCACACCTGAAACAATTACACGACAATTAAATAAATATAAAATTATTAAGAATAATGGTTTCTTACCTAACAAAAAGGATCTTGCCAGTGCATCGCATATAAATGCCCTAATTTTTAAGACAAAAGTGCGTTTTTTGTGTACAATATTGTTCTCGAGTAGATGTGCGGCCTCTTTAACAAACTCTCCCAAGAATTCATCCGCAGAATATGGTTTTTTGTATCCGTGATAAATTCCGACAGTAAAAACTTCTTTGTGGGAAACAACATTAGCCAATATAGGCCATAGTTGACTTTTTGAACTCTTTGTTAAAGGGATTCCGTCCACTCCAATGTCAATTACTAACTCTTTCGTTTTATACTGTGTTCGATCTATGAATAATCGAATTTGATTCTCTAGACCTATGTGAGAATATGATCCACTTCCCATTGGTATAATATTAGTAGATTTTCGTGGAGTTTTCTTTAACGACCTACTGTCTTTCGGTAAGTTTGGATGGTACTTGCCAAGAATATTTAGTAAAGAATTTACACACTCTCTAGAAATATTGTGTTTTATACTCCACACGCAAATATCATATTCCAAGTTGTGTATTTCAAGATTTTCAATATCACTATCATATTCGCTAACCAATGAATTATTATCACTAAAATCAGAGCCGCCAATCCCATCATCTGATATGAAAACAGAATTATCGTTTTTTATTTCTTCCCAACTAGTATTTGTAGGAAAATTTTCTGCGATAATTTTAGCACCGTTACAAATATTATTAATTTCTTTTCGCACACTTCTATATTGATTTTGTTTAGACATTTTTAAAACAAAAACTTTTTTTTTAATAAAAACTATTTTTAATAAAAATATACAAAATAAATAAAAAAAAATCAAATATTACGAATATTATTTTGTATTTATTTACCAAATTAAAATATCACACACGACTGTTCACTAACTTATGGTTATGAAGAATAAATTATCAATGACGGTGTATACATTAGGCATACTATTTATGGAATTTTTTTCTCTTTTTAAAATCGGTTGTGTTTGTTTTTATTTTTTGGATTTTACACCAAAATTTTGTTGGTTTTGTTGGATTTTATTGCCTAATGTAAACACCGCGATATGGAAAAACCAGAAACGACAACATGTGTTCTGTATATAATACGGAATGTATATGTATGTGGTAGTAGTACTAAAAAAGCGTTCGTAAACCGTTCGTAAACGGTCCGCTTTTGATGTACACATTTTTGCGCCGGGAGGGTTAGCTTAAAATAGTATAGATTTGTCGATTTTTAGAACGGAACTATGCATATAATTTTCGAGATTTTTTTAATTTTTTATTGTAAAAGACAAGATATACGTTTAAAAAACACGACATTTTAAACATTTTTCACATTATCTATTTCACATTAACTATTCGGATAGTATTTTCTAATTTTTTATTTTACAACGTAAACGTTACAACGCAAAAATACGGATATGACATGCCATTTTAAATATTTTTCACAATAAAAACTATACGAAGAGTAAATCTTTAGATTTAGATTTTTTTAATTTTAGAACATAAAATTAGAAAGTAAAAAAGCGAAACGCCATTTTCATTTTTACCAAAAATATTTACGCAAACATATTTATGTGTAACTTATCAATTACTATATTATGTAAATACTATTTTTTAAAATATTAATTTATATAATTTTATTATATATAAATTATTTCTGTTGGAACCAAATTTTATTTAATTACTCACAAAACTGAACCACCAAATATATTTTTAAATCATTTTACTTTAAGCTTGATTATAAAATGGCAGGACGAGTATAATAGTTTTTTCGCGTTTTATTCTGGTCATCAAACTTATACCTGCGTTTTTCAGGAATTTTTAACAGCCTTACTCATTCGTTTTTTATTCACATGATTTTGTCACAATAAACCCCAAAAAGTAAGTTGTAAAACAGTCAAAATAATTTGCGACAAAATGACACATAATTTTATTCACAATTTGGCAATTATTTTTGTGATCACAAATTTTGGTTATTCGGGGGTGTACTGCTTGCATTATGTATTGTGGTGGTCTTTAGTAACAAATATAGCAGTGATCTTTGGTAACATGTCGGATTATCGTCGTTGTGTTGGTTTAACATAGAAAAATAAAACGTACAATAGTAGTACGACAGTATATTGTTTTAATTTTAAATTCATTTATTTAAAATAAATCACAAGTTATATGTATGTTATAATAGTATAATAAAAAAATTAAATTAATAAAAAAATTCATTTCTTAGACTAATTCAAACATAAATAAATTCAAATTCCAATAATAAAAATAATCATATAAAAACTTAACATTACTAATTCGCTGAAAGCAGTAATACGTTATTACGACTGTTACGTCTATTTTGTCGATTATGTGCATCAAATATTTCTTTTTTGATGCTTTTCTCATAATCAGCGTGGGATGAACATTTAACTTTCCAAGCATCTGTAATTAAAATGAAATTTATTAATATAAGACATTTATTTGTAATTAAATAATTATCGAAGTACCAAAGAGAACCTTATTAAAAAGCGAAATGCTTTTTAATGCAATCTTTATGTTTATCCCATCCCAATTATCTTGTTTTAATAATCCATCATCCGTTATTTTACTAAGGCCGGTAGAGTGATGTTTTCCGTCTACTGGTACATAAGGTGCTAAATATTTAGTCTGGAAATAAAACGTTTTAAAATAATTGTGTGTAAACAAATGGTGAATCAGTGTATGACTTTAGCCACGTTCGATTGTCGTGAATAATCTGAATTCAATGAATAAACTGAATTGCATACTGCGTTCATTTTGTACTGTTCATTTCATATACAATTTTGAGCAACTGAATTATAATTTTGGTAATGTACTCGTAGTTGATTCAGTTTAGTTGTTTTGTTAAGTCCGATTTATGGCCCATTTACATGTGCAGAATTGTTTCATCTGCAAAATTTGCAGGAAAATAAGAATGGGCCCGCTACATAAAAATATTCCTTGTGCGAGAAAGAAACAAGCATATACAGCGATTCTATAATTTTTTTTATAAATTTTTTTTTTTTTTGAAGTTTGACAATCAGAAAAGGCGGCAATAAAAAATATTTTTTTAATTTCTGATTAGTGAAAACTAATAAATAATAAATTTTGGGGAAAATCAATAAAGTTTTTGTGTAAATTATTTGTTTAAATTAAAAAATTTTTAGAGTCATCTAAAATATAATTTACTACGCATAAATTCCTGTTGTGACAAAATCACAGTTGGTGTTTTCATTAATAAACTAAAAGTGAACTACAAGTTTTTATAAAAACATTAATAATAAAATGGATAGTGAGGATATGGAATTATTAAATATAATATTTAGTGAAGAAGAAAGCGATGAAGATGCTTTCCTTATGAAATTATCTGGAATGTTTGATGACAGCACCGTACGAAACCGGGAAAAAATAAAATACTGGGTTCGACACTGGCGCTTTTCAAACTGTGTTCCGGGAATTAAAATTAAATGACCCGGACATATTCTTCACCTATATGCGAATGACGCCTGCCCAGTTTGTTGAACTCTTGAAGTTGGTTGGTCCTTCCATTCGGAAAGAAATATATATATATATATATATATATATATATATATATATATATATATATATATATATATATACCGGGTGTTTCTTTTAAACTGAGACGATCAAATATCTCGAGAAATAGCCATCCTACGGAAAAAATGTCCATAATCAAAATTTAATCATACCGCGGGGGAAATACATTAGTGCAAAAAGAATAGTCCCCCACCCCCGCTTTGTAGGTGGGGCGGGGGTAACTTTTAAACTAAGATAGGAAGCCATATTTTTTATTGCAGATACGGATTCTACGACTAAAAGTACGTATGATTTGAATTAAATATTTTGTTCGGTTCATGATAGATGGCGTTGTAATCGACGAAATTCAATTTTTTCAATTTCTCCTTCTTAGAACACACGCATTCGATTCTGCAATACGTTTGAAATAAAAAACATCACGTTTTCATTGGAAATACTCGAAATTTGTCATCAAAACAATTTATTAATGTAAATGGCATGTGAATAAAATAATTTTAGCTTAAAATAAGTGTTCAAAATGATGGCCTGCGACTTCAATGCACTTATTAATACGCACTTCAAATGATTGTACTACTATATACATATATATATATATATATATATACATTCATTGCCTTCTTGCATAAAATAGAGCCGTAAATCATCAATACATTTTCTTGCTTCTTGGTTAGTCACTCGGATAGGCTCAGCTGTCTCATCTTCATTGATTTCAATGTCGTTTTGCGAATTTGCTTGGTTTGATGCGATTTGTTCAGCAATTGCATCCTCACATTCTGCGTTATCATAACATTGAAGGTCGCTGTCGATGCTCACGAAATCCTCATAACTCTTTACGCTTTGAAGTTCCAAAACTGTATTCTCGTCTTCTAGGATCGTAACATCTAGTACCTCTTGCTCACTTTTAAATCCGCAATGAACGAAGCAATTTTGTACTGTTTTGCTGCTTATTGCACGCCAACTGTCTGTTAGAAAGTAAATTGCCTGTAAAATGGTAATTTTCGAACTGATTTCTTTGGCCGTTGCAGTTGACGTTAACAAATTAGCTTCAATTTTTTCAAGAATATAATGTACCAATTTTCCACGATACAGTGTTTTTAAATTTTTGATAATCCCCATGTCCAATGGTTGTATTAGTGAAGTAGTGTTGGCTGGAAGAAACTCAAGTTGAATGTTTCTTAAGCAATCTAAATGGGGGTGAGCCGCACAATTATCTAAAAGCAGGAGAACCTTCCTTGAATCTCGCTGTAGCACTGCATCCCAACTCTTCAACCATTCCTGGAAAATTACCGAGGTCATCCAAGCATTTTTATTTGCGTGATACACAACTGGAAGTCTGTTCATCACAAGACTTTTAAAACATCTAGGCTTAGCACTTTTTCCAATTACCAGCAACTTACGTTTATCACTCCCCGACATATTAACACAGCAAAGCACTGAAAAGCGATCCATGGCTTTTTTTGAGCCTGACAAGTTCACTGATTTATAAACTAGAGAACCATCGGGTGTCGCACGGTATAGTAGACCAGTTTCGTCAGCATTATAAATGTCATCAGGACTAAATTTGTGTAATAATTCAGGTAAATTGGTGTTTTTCCATCCTTCACGCTCGTAGTATCAGCACTATCCTTCTCGCCATGAGCTTTCTTAAATTTTATTGCATGTCTTGTTTTCCAGCGTGATAGCCAACCATCCGTGGCTTTAAAGTTAATATGCCCGAGTTTTTTAGCCAATTCTTCTGATTTGGTTTTTAAAATTTCACCATTAACCCGCACACCTCTTCCAGTAACTATCGAAAACCATTTATCGAGGGCTTTTTCAACGTCCGGATCCTTGCCATCTCGTTTACGTTTTTTTTCTTTCTTTAATGAATTAGAATCATTATGTGATTCCCATTCCTCCCGTAGTTTCTGCTGTTGGCTTAATAGGCGTCCGATGGTTGATTTTGGTACACCGATAATCTCTTGTAGTTGCCGATGGCTGGTGTTACACGGTTGGTTTTTTATTTTGTCCAATATGGTAATCTTTTCTTTTAATGACAAATCTTTTCTCGGCATTTTTTCGAATCACGTAACACAATTAAACACAATTTACAATTTAAATTTCTGGTTAAATTTAGTTTAAATAAAAAATTAAATTTCTCTCGCACAAAAAATTGTGGTTAACATAGCTGTCATTCGTCATTCGAATTACGAAATCCAGGAAAACAACAATAAAACGAGAAGATTTACTCTTACACTGTATAATTTTACAATTTCTTTTTACTAGAAGCGGCGCTACCTATTTTTAGGTACAATAAAAATTTAATTACACTGTTGAAAGTGGCCCGATTAAACGGCATGGTGGACAAATTAAGCGAAATAACTTTGGTTTTAATTCTCGATTTGATTATGTTTTACACCATGTGCCCCAAATAAACGGCTGGTCCGTTTAACCGTTGACCCATTTAACCGGATTCCACAGTATATGTATATATATATATATATATATTTATATATATATATATATATATATATATATATATATATATATATATATATATATATATATATATATATATATATATATATATATATATATATATATATATATATATATATATATATATGTATATGAGATGTCAAATGGAATCAGCTGTAAGCTATTTGTAATTTTTAGTTTTATTAGTTTTATTAATAATTATTTTGTGGTGGTTACTTGTTGTACAAATGTTCATGTGGTTTAATTAGTATTTTCTGTGCTGTGTTTTCTGTGTGGAGAAGTTCAATAGTTTTGAATTGATTGAAATGTGGAAGACCTTATGATGGATTGCCATGATATTATTTATCATAAGATGTACATTACATAAGGAAATCAGGTTGTATATTTTCATTATATATTTATTAAATATTAAATTTTATTCTGTTTGTGTTACATTTTATTAAATTTTATTATATATATTTATTTTTTATTTATTTATTTAATTATTTTTTAATAAATTGATCGTAATTTTGTGTAAGTTTTGTGCCGTGTTGTTTTGTGTTCCAACTAGTGTAGTGCATTGTAGTGTTGTGGATGTTAATCTAAATGAAGTGTTTAAGTTTGTTTAATATTGATGGTGATTTTGGGTAATATCATTTGGGTTTGTTTAATATTGATGGTGATATTGGGCTGTAAACCTAAAGCTAATTTTTGTGTGGTATTTGGGATATTTATGAGTGTCCATATATTTATATGCCTGTGGGTGTTTGTAATTGTTTGGGTTTGTGTGAATTTTTTATATGATTATTTGTATCTATGTTTGTTTTTTAATTGAATATATAATTATATATAAATGTATAATTACGTTTTTATTTACAATTATTCTAATGTATTATGTTATTATTTTTATTATTATTATTGATATTATCTAGGTGTATGTATCCGGGCTAATTTAATCTGGGTTTCAGGAAATTCTACTGTAAGTTGCGGAGTTGCAGAATGATTAAATTAATAAATGTTTCAATTATTTAGGAAGCGGAAAATATGAATTTAGAATTAAATTTCAGGAAATTTACAGATGCTTGTGAATTAATGCTTCATTGTAATTGCTGATTGTGTAGTTTAGAATTGTGTTGTCATTTTATTACTAAATTACTAACGACTTTACATAGGTGTCTGTAACGGGTCGAGTCAACCAATTTTGGTTAGGAAGCCGAAAAGTATTAATAGAATTAAATTTCAGGAAATTCCAGATGCATGTGAAATAATAATATTTTTTCTTAGGTTGCCGTTTTAAAGAAGCAATTGTTGAAGACCAATACCATCGTTATCCATTAACCTATTAAGCCTTTATCCTTCATCTAGTAGATTAGAATTGTGTTGTCTTTGTGTTACTAACTATCGGCTATACCTAGGTGTCTGTAACCGGGCCGATTCTGTCCCACTTAACTAACCTATCCAATCCTTCGGTTTTGTTATGTGTAAAAAAGGGTGTACGGTGGACCCGGCGTCATCCGGGAATTCAAGCCTAAGAACTTGGTCGTACATTCAAAATCAATCAATCAATATATATATATATATGTATATATATATATATATATATATATATATATATATATATATATATATATATATATATATATATATATATATATATATATATATATATATATATATATATACATATATATATATATATATATATATATATATATATATATATATATATATATATATATATATATATATATATATATATATATATATATATATATATATATAATTTTTGAGTAAATCTAAATAGTGCAGTGTTCATATAGTGAAAATAAAGTTTTATATAAAAAAATTTCATACAATTTATTGTGTAGTGACAATTTAAAGGAAACGGTTGTGAGTCAATTTTCGAGACAAAGTTTTGTGACGTTATAAAAATTTAAGAAAATTTTTAAGGAAAGCTTTTGTGAATGTAAGTGAAAGTGAATTTTTTGTGTAAAGTGAATTTTTTCTATAAAGTTGTATAAATTGTAAATGTAATATCGTTTTCTCTGGCACACAAATGTTGATCCATTTTTGATCCAAAATGGCTTTGTTTACATTTTTTGTCATAACGGAAGCGCATTAGAAAGGCGGAGAAGAGCAGAATCATATAGACGGAAAGGGGGTGAAGAAATTTTACCATATTATTTCCAAAAGCTGTCGTTGTGTAATCAAGCTGGTATGAAGAATGACGAAATTATTGAGTTAATCGTAGAGGGATTACATGCCAGTCGATATCGCAGTTTCTTAGGACCATTAAGAAGATATGATAGACCGTCCGAACTTTTAATCGATTAAAAAGAAGCTGATAATTATTACAGGACAGAAAAAAATCAAGCATTAAGAAGCTTAATTAGTTCAACGAATCAATACAAAGGAGTAAATCAGATGCGTAATAAGACGAATAGCATCAGTTCAATACGGTGGACCGATGGTACGGATACCGCAAATGTTACGAAAAAACTAATTTGTTTTAAGTGTGGTAAAGAGGGTCACTTTGCCAGAAACTGTGGCACGAATAAATTGCCTAGCAATTCTCCAACTTATAGTTCATCGAATGAAAACCCAAAAGTGTTGCATGTACAGGTTAACACTCATCAGAAGTTTTTCAAGAAAGCAGAGATAAATGGCGAAAGCATAGATTGTTACGTTGACCTGGGAAGCAGCTGTACAGTTTTAAGAAGTGATATTGCAGATCAAATTGGTGTAACCTTTTACAAGGACGAGAACCTGGTTAAATTAAAAGGTTATGGAGGTGGAGAAGTGCAGCCAGTTGGTGTTACAACTCTCGTTCTTAAAGTAGGCGATGTATCAGCGAAGGTAAAAGTTTTCATAGTGAAACCTGAATTCCAGAGTGTACCAATTTTAGTTGGGCATTCATTTACCGAACAACCACATGTGCATATTATCGCCAATTCAGATGGGCTTAGTATTCAACAACGGGAGGATAGTGGTTTTAACAAAATTGGGGTACGATATAGTACCGGGAAAACAAATTTAATCGCAAAGGAGACTACAGTGAAACCTAGTGGTTATGTAGGTCACATTCAAGTGGCAACCGATTTTGAGAGTGATGAAGTTTTGCATGTTGACAATCGTTTACAAGAAAATGGAACAGTTATCCCGAATTGTGTAATACAGTCAACGAAGAAATCATCTATAGTCCCAGTTGCTAACTTCACCGATAATCCTATTGACATTAAGAAGGGTTCCGTGTTCACCAGAGCTATGGTGTGTATGCCCTATGACGAAATTAGAGGCGCTTCGAATTACAATAAGAATCAACGTCAAATTGAAAGCCAGCAAATAGTTACAGACGATGA
The DNA here is from genome assembly GCA_963691935.1 of Nephrotoma guestfalica. NCBI lineage: Eukaryota > Metazoa > Arthropoda > Insecta > Diptera > Tipulidae > Nephrotoma > Nephrotoma guestfalica. Next base: position 136,068,661 of record OY829913.1, on the reverse strand, counting down.
TATTTCCGAAGTATTGAAAATTATGAACGAATATAAGGATGTAGTTTCAACAAACATGAGTCAGTTGGGTCTAACTGACAAAGTTCAAATGGAGATTCAACTAAAGGAGCCAAGCAAACCTGTTTATTATCGCCCATGCCGTCTTAGTCACTATGAACGAGGGAAAGTACAAGAGATGATCGAAGACTTAAAATCAAATGACGTCATCGAAGATTGTTCATCAGAATATGCCAGCCCTATAATATTGGTCAAGAAGAAGACCGGTGAGTATCGTTTATGTATAGCTTACAGAAAATTAAATAGTAATACCGTCAAAGATCACTATCCCAATCATCGAATAGACGACCAGTTAGATAGGTTAGGAAGAAAGAGCTATTTTACGAGTTTAGATTTATACTCAGGTTATTATCAGGTCCCCGTTTCGGAGAAAAGTAAAGACAAAACAGCTTTTATAACGCCGGATGGGCATTACCAGTTCAAACGTATGCCCTTTGGGCTTTGTAACGCCCCAGCGGTATTTCAGCGATTAATTAATATGATTTTGGGTAGATTACGATTTAGTGTAGCAGTGGCATATCTTGATGATATATTGATAGCTACCGAAACAAGGGCAGAAGGAATAGAAAATTTAAAGATTATATTGGATGTTATCCGAGAAAGTAATCTGACAATCAATTTAAGCAAGTGTAGGTTTTTGATGAGAAAAATAAATTATTTAGGGTTCGAAATAAGTGGGGATGGAATTCAGCCGGGTCAGGTTAAAATCGAGAGTTTTGTCAGATTTCCACCACCGAAAGATCAAAAGGGTATTCGAAGATTTTTGAACCTAGCAAGCTATTTTAGACGTTTTGTAAGGAATTTTGCTGTCATGTCCACTTACAGATTTATTATCGAAAAATTCGAATTTCATGTGGGAAGATTCTCAACAACAGGCATTTGAGTCGATTAAGAAGGTATTTGTGTCATCGCCTGTTTTGAAGGTGTTTGACCCAGCATCAGCTACGGAATTACATACCGATGCGTGTGCAATAGGCATTGGGGCTGTTTTGCTTCAAAAACAAACGAATGATAAGTTACACCCAGTAGCGTACTACTGAGGCTTTAGCTATTGTTAGTGCATTGGAAAAATTCAGAATATATTTATTGGGAATACCGTTTGTAATAAGGACTGATTGTAACAATTTAAAGTTGATGGAGTCAAAGAGAGATTTAAATCCGCGGGTCGCGAGATGGTTTATGAAATTACTAGAGTTCGATTTTAGGATTGAGTATCAAAAGGGGTCAGTTAATAAAGTTACAGATGCCTTTTCAAGGTATCCTATAGAAGATGAGAATATAGTGTTAGGGATAAGCGTAAACACTGATTGGGTAGCTTGTATGCAGAGAGGATGTAGGGAAATAGAAGAGATCATAAAAAACTTAGATGTGAATGAAGATTTAAAAAATAAATATATGGTTTATAAGGGTAGATTATATAAAATTTCGAAAGAAAGATGAAGGTTATACGTTCCAGGGGAATTAAGGTCATATCTGATTAACGAAGCTCACATCAATGTGTCACATATGGGTGTGGACAAAACATTGTCAAAGTTAAAGGAAACTTACTATTTTCCCAAAATGAGAGAACAAGTTTCTAAGTATATTAATAGATGCATTAATTGCCTTTACTATAAATTCCCAACGGGCAAACCTCCGGGATTCTTGCATCCACTTGACAAGGAAAATGTTCCGTTCGTAACGGTTCATGTAGACCACTTGGAACCGTTTGTGAGAACCAAAGACAAAAGAAAATACGACTTGTGTGTTGTGGATGGGTTTTCCAAGTTTACTTGGCTTAAGGCAGTTAAAACGGTAGAATCAGTGGAAACTATGAATACATTTTTAGAGTTCATGTTCTGTTATGGTAGGCCGCAACGTATAATTTCAGATAGAGGAGGTGCTTTCACGGGTATGCCCTTTTTAGAGATGTGCAGGAGTTATAATATTCAGCATATCAAGGTAGGATCACATACACCTCGGGCTAATGGACAAGCCGAGGTTGCCAACAAAACTATTCTGACAGGTTTAAGCACTTTATCTACTGGAGTCGAGTGTAGTGATTGGGATACTAAACTCTTAGAAGTTATGTGGTCAATGAATAATACGGTTCATCGGGTTACGCAAAAGACACCTGCTAATTTAGTGTTTCGATATGTGCCAAATGGACCAAAAGACAGGATTTTACAAAAGGGGAGTTTTGTGCCTAATGGAAGCATTTTGTTTTTTTAGTATATTTATTAATTTTTACATGCTTCCATATGGCTTTTCCTCCCAGAAAAGATAGTTTTTAATAAAATAAAAACTCAAATAATTTTTATTGTTTATTTATTTTCATACGAATATCAGCAAATACTTGAACAATTTTTAGTTGTGCCTCCGCTGAGTATTCGGATGGATATGTTTTTAATTCCGCAGCGACATACTCTCCAAAAGCATCATTTGGGGATTTCGGAAGTGCTGGATTTTGATGTTTGTGCAGATCTCCATCCGCTGATCTTTTTCCTGAAATTTTTTAAAATATGTTATTATTAACGATAACTGTAGAAGTAAATGTTGTTGAGCATACTATTTTTAGGTGGTAATGGACTGGATCCAAATGGCTCGTTTGAGTCGTTGCTATCTATATTTGATATTGATGAAGTTCTGTAATTGATAACAACTCTAAAGATATACAGTACAATTTACTAAAAAATGGCACATTATCTACTCACGGCCTTGGTTCAAAACTATCATCAAGGAACGACAGTGCTGTGCTATATTTGTACGGCTTATTTTGCCGGCAAGAACCACTCGCCGTTGGCTTTTTGGATCGTACGTAGCTTCCTTTTAGGGAATCCCATTTTTTTTTAAATTTGGGACATCATCTGCTGTTAGATCTATGATATATTAGTTAAATTTAATAATTATATAAAATACCAGTAAATAGAAATTTCTTACTCAATACCATCGCAATCTCCTCCCAATGCCGACTTCGAAGGTTGCGCTGCTTATATCTGACATCCCGAATGTCCCACACAGAGGGGTACAGCCTTATTTGATCAATACGCTCTGCAATAAGGAAATAATAAGAGGGTGTGTTACACTTAATAAATATTAATAATTAATATAAAATTAATATTTTTAATAAAAGCCACACACATTTTATACCAACCGGAATTTGGGCTCGCTCGACCTGCAGAACAGTTGTCAACGTCGGGGTATAAAATTTTAAAAATATATTAAAAACCAAATGTAAATGAAAATACACAATTTATTACCATATTCAATTTGTCCGAGACTCTTTTCATATTCCGCCAGCTCGTCATCATTTGGAAAAAAATATTCAGTTTCTGAAATTTTATAAACATTGTTTACAAAAACATAACATGTGTATACATACGTACCATAGTCAATTTCTTCAACATATTCTCCCACATTACTAATTTGCTTTGCTGTAATAAATGATAAATTTATAAGTATAAAAATGTATATTTAATAAATATTTGATTAATTTTTATAAATAAAATACAAACTTACATTTATCCATTGCCGCCATTTACTTTTTTAGTTTTTTTTTGGTTTGACATTTCACCATAAAATGTTTTTTTTTTCGTTTTTTTTAAATGCTACCATAAAAATAGTCGGATCGAGTATATTTTATGGTAGCATTTTCATTTTTATGGTAGCATTTGCTCAAAAATTACAAAAAAACTTCTGCAAAATTTTGCATGTTTATATTTCTGTTCTTGTCTCTCACGTACAATAAGCAAATGTTTTATCTTTTTCATTTTGCAGATGAAACAATTCTGCACATGTAAATGGGCCATTAGTTGTTTTGTTAAGTCCGATTTAGATGGTAGAAAAATGCATGCATGCAAAATATTTGCATGAATTTAGAGCTGCACGCCATATAAAAATACCCATTAGTTGAAAGAGAGGAAGTATATGTAAACAAACATGGCGATGCCATAATTTTTTGGCGGCTTCTCATTGGATGCTATATGCTTTGACGTGTAGTCGTTGATAAATGAAATATATCACACGCAGCTTTCTCGATTTATAATTAACTATTTAATTAAATATAAAATGACAAATAAAAATAAAAATAGTGAGTTACTACAAATGATAGGTTTAGGAAACCTAACCTAAACCTACAAATGATATTCAGTGATAGTGAAGTGGATGAAGATAATTTATTATTTAAAATTATCTTCGATAGTGATGATAGTGGGAACTCAAGTCCTCAACCGAAAAGAAAAAAAAGTTTTGGGTACGATCTTATTATAAAGATCGTGACCAAACTGGGGCTTTTGAAACTGTATTTCTGTCATTAAAACATTCTGATCCAGAGTTGTTTCATCACTATATGAGAATGTCACCTTCTCAATTTGATGCGCTTTTGCACAAAGTTGGGCCAGCGATCAAAAAACAAAATTTGATTCGGCAAAGCATTGAGCCCAGTGCACGATTGGCTATTACGCTTAGGTAATATTAATAAAAACCTTTTTTTTTTAAATAAAATATAATTTATTCACATACATAATATGCATTTTTTTAGATATTTGGGAACAGGCGAATCCCAAAAAAGCATTTCAACATCATATAAATGTTCGCCAGCTAGCGTTCATTTTATTATTAGAGAAACCACGCATGCCATTATAAATGCCCTTAAAACGGAGGTCTTTCCTAAATTAAATGAAAATACTTTTAGGAAAGTGGCAGATGGATTTGGAGCACGATGGAATTTTCCACACTGCATGGGTGCCATAGATGGGAAACACAGATGGGAAACACATCGAGATACTGGTATTTAATAAATCATTAATACTACTGTGTATTAGGATAGTAAACAAACTTTTATTTAATAATAGGCTCCTTCGTTTGGTGGTTCAACATTTTTCAATTATAAAAAGTGCCACTCGATAGTGTTAATGGCGATATGCGATGAAAATTATAATTTCATCATGTGCGACATAGGGGCCGCCAGAAGACAGAGCGATGGGGGTATTTCCGAAATAGCAAGTTCGGCAAATTATTTTTCTCGAATGCGTTACCGTTACCGTAAGTATAAAGTATATGTTGTATATTAATACAGTAAAATTAATTTTTAAAATATTTTGTTTAGGATACCTCGCCCATCCGATTTTTGACGAGCCAAATAAAAGATATTCCATATGTCTTCGTTGCCCATGACGCGTTTGGGCTCCATGAGAACCTTTTAAAACCGTACTCAAAGAGCCCCCTCACAATCACCCAAAAAATGTTCAATTATAGATTATCAAGAGCTCGCAGGATGATTGAAAATTCTTTTGAGATATTGGTGTCTAAATGACGGATATTTAGGCAACCAATAATTGCAAATGTAAGTACATCAACATTTTATACTCATGACATTATTTTCTTTTAATTATTGTATAAATTTTAATTATATAGATTCACACAGATGAAAAAATAGTTGGCGCTTGCGTATGCCTCCACAACTGGCTACGACAGCAAACCAGTCCCACGCCATACATCACTGAGGGTTTAGTGGATGTAGAAAACATAAATGGAGCAGATGACAGTGGAGCTTGGCGTCATGATCAAACGACGAATATACGAGGCAAGTTAGGGATAAATTTGCGGACTATTTTAGCGCTGATGGTGCGATACCATGGCAAATGGATAAAATTTAAGTGTGTAATTTTAAAGTATCTTACTACAGTTTCTTCTAAATTAAAATTTAATGTATATTTTTCGTTCAGAATTCAAAATTGGGTTTATTTTCGTTTTTTTAGGAGTTTCTTTTTGTTTCCTTTTCAGAACTTTCTGTTTTATAAAACATTTGTTTCTGAAAAATTGAAAAAATAAGAGGTTTTTATGCCGAATGGAAGTCAAATTAACTAGCATAATAATTTCTGGACAGTACTGTAGGCTTCCATTTGAGCTTTTCCTCAAATAAAAAAAAAAAAATAAAATTGAATTCTTTTATTCATTTAACTGTTTAATTTTTAAATTTGTTAAAATTTTCATTATTTCAAATTTTGCATCTATTTTATTAGCTGCATTTAAATCGGCCAGCTCGCTCGATACCAATTCTCCGAAAATCTGGTCGGAGCTACGTTGATTTGGTGGCTCTGACTTTGCCGCATAAACCTTCAACGCTTCCTTTTTTAATTTCAGCTTTTCGAGCTCCAGCCCCTCGTCCGAAGTCTTTTTCTCTACAATAAAATTAAATGTATGTAATGTTTGTATATATGTCTATAATATTTGTTTGGTTTAGTAAACTATATACATAAACACACAAAGATACATACTTTTCCGTGGCGGTATAGGACTCTCTCCGAACTCGTCTATCTCGCTACCCTCAAAATTTGATAATGATGAAGTTCTAGAACAAAAAAATAAAAAAATTGTGAATGACATAATTTTTTTGATTCATTAATGGAACGTGTCGTCCAAGAAGCTTAACGCCTTAGCGTATTTGTAGGGTCTAGCTGTTCGTGCCGAACCACTCGGGGCCGGTTTTTTGGTCCTCACATACGCCCCCTTCACAGACTCCCATTTCTTTTTTATTTCGGGCAGGTCTTCCGATGTCATGTCTGTGAAAATAAATTGTTTTGATTTAATATTTTACCAGGAGTTCATTGATTGGATATAGACTCATATATATAACAATTTGATGCCAGGCTCGCGCACAAATTATTTTATTTTTGTGATCGATATTTTGATTATCCCATATGCATGGATGTTGCCGTATGGCCTCGATTAAATCATCTAAAATCAAAAAATTGTTTATATTATGGAATAATTTAAAAATACCACGAAAAATAGAAATACATACCAACTATTATTTGTTTCTTTCTCGTGAATAGGAAGCCCTCTACTTCTGAAATAAATAAAATTATTGAAAAATATAAATCAAAAGTTTTAAGTAAATTTCAAATATTAGCTTATTTACCATTTTCATTGATCGCTTCTTCGATTTCTTCATTATCATCTTCTGAAAATACAAAATATATATAATTAAAAACATAACCTGAAATTTGAAAAATTTATTTCTTACCATCGTAAGCATATGGCTCGATATAGAAATCGTGAACCACTTCTTGTTTAAGAATTGTCACGTTTTTTGCTAAATAAAACAAATTAAATAATATAATATCAATTCATTTTATTTGTTTTATTATAGAATAAAAATGTATGTAAAAATACTTACAAGTCATGGCGGTAGCGTTTATTATTTTTTTATGTCAACTACATACATACTATAAAACATATGATGTCTAATCACTGATTGGTTGATACACAATTCTTCCATTTTGTTACCATAAAATATATTCGAGTTGAATATATTTTATGGTAACATTCCCATTTGTATGGTAACATTTGCTCAAAAAAAAGACAAAAACTCATGCAAAATTTTGCATGTTTATATTGTTGTTCTTGTCATTCAAATTAAAATTTTAATATACTATACTTTTCTTTTTTTGCATGCATGCATTTTTCTACCATCTAAATCGGTCTTTATTTTCAATGTTTTGCTAACGCAAGCACGAATTGTTTTATGTTGTCAATTAACTGAATAAAAGCAAACGAATGATCTATTCACTTCTGCTACTCAGTTATGTGAATAGTTACTCATTTTGAAAAATTCATATTCAGATAATTCAGTACACTCGAATACGGCTTATATAATTGAATTTTCCCACATGATGAAATATATCACTTAAAAAACCGAAAAAAGTTCGAGTGTTCCACACTCAGCAGCCTCAATTTACTGCTCTTTGCTTGTCATAAGTCGGTTCTACTACTAAAACAAAACAAAATACTGTGCTGCTTGATGTGCACATCCAAACGCAGCCGGTGGTGTGGATTGCTTGGAATATGTTGCGCTGCTCTTGGTGTGTTTCATCCTTAACTTGCAAATTTTCGTTCCATTTAACATCTGCTCACAACTACTTGCATTGCAAGTACTTTGCTAACGCCAATGGAATGCGGCGAATATAAAATAATTTTATATTTCATCATCAAAGTGAGTGGTGTGCCGGGCATTAATTATCATATTTTAACCAATAATTGCTAATGTAAGCTTTTCAAACTTTTTATTAATTGTTGCATTTAAATATATAATTGATATTATTTAGGTCGAAACAGCTGAAAAAATAATATGCGCTTGCATGTTGTAACGATCACTAAATAGGTTAGCTCACGTTGACAGAAAAATAATTATAAATATATGATATATCTTGATTGTTGGGTAAAAACGAAAATTTAATAAATGACTTTAATGTAAGCGGTGACATTGACATTACCTCGCTTCGCTATTGATTTTATTTTTATTATTAACATTTTTAAAGCCTCGTCTACGACTAAAACGACAAAATTTAATCGGTGTATTCTCATAAATAATATAAAAAACATAAAAAAAATAATTATTCTAAAATTCAATTTTTTTTTTGCGTTTTGCAATTTTTTCTTGTTATACAAAATCTCCATAATTTCCATTTCTGCCTCATTAGAAATCTCTTCAGTCAATGATTTTAATTGATTTCGTCGCATTACTTATTCACCAACATCATCGTGAGATGTTCTGGTGGCTGGGGCTGGTGCTGGCTGCGGCATAGTTTTGTTGGTTAAAATTTACAATGCCTGTTTTTTACTTTTTTAATTTTCATCCACCAATTCTGATTGGCTTTTTTCTGAATGTAAATTTAAAACAAAGCCATTTATTTACATATGTATGTATTATTATTATTTTTTTTCCGCACAGGTTTTATATCTCAACTAAAATTTACGATAAATATTTTTATTTTTATATATTGTAGGAGTTTTTATTCTATTTAACGGATTGTTATTTAAACAATTATAAAACAATAACACTCGTTACTAACAACTTTATTTTTATCAAAAAATATAATAATAATAATGTACTCCCCCCTTTTACACACTGTAACGGAACTTCATTCCGTTATCAACTCATAAATCCAATCAACCAAAAATTGTAATCATAAGTAATCTCGCCACGGCCTTGAAGATATCATCTTCACAAAAATCACGGAAATAATTAGTCATTGGCGGGAATACACATTTTTCATTTTTATAGTACGCTGCAAATTGTCGCTACAAATATAAAACTTTTTAAATTCATTGTTTTGTAATTTGAGTACATAACATATATTTTTTTTCAAGTACGAGTATATGATAAACGCAAATGTTCTACATAATTATGTAGGGTAATCGACTTACCTAAAAGTTTGAGACATTGCATTTATGTTAATACACAAAAATTCTCTAAGTGAGTGTAAAATGAATTAATTTGTTTATATAAGGGGTAAACAAATTTAATTTATAACACTTTTAAGCTGGGCGGTATTTATGAATATTTTTTTTGATTAAACAGCAAAATTTATTAATTGATTGAAAAGAGGCCATTCATTTATTAAATTCTGTTATAAAAATTAATTTCCCCCTCTTTTCTAGATCAATTAATTTTCGCATAAATACCGTACCAAATTTTTGGGAGGTCAGTTCAGTTTTTGGTGTTCCTAACTAATTACGCACAGAGCTTTAGCCGTGGTAATTAGCGACGATTAGTGTTGTGAATTAAAGTAAAACCTTACAAAATAAACAATTTGTAGTAATAAAAAAATAAATTGTTGTGTATCAATTTTCTGGATTCCGTGAGTTCGAGTAACGTTCAAGTAAGTATGCTTAAAACAAAAAAAAAAACTAAATACTAACATAAAGGGGCCCAATTGGTAAAGGGTCTACCAACTGCTCCATTAGGGGCGGAAACCGCGCAAGTGCCTCGGCACGCGGGTTTCCTTCTGTTGGTAATGCTTTACCGATTTTTTACTTACTAACATTCGGGGCCTTCAGCCCATAATAAATAATAATGTTCTTCAATTTTTTTTTTCTCTTACTCGTTATGCTTAGTCTAGGGTAATTATGTTACCCTAAACAAGTATTAAAGCAACCGCGGGGAACCTGCCGGCAGCGTAAGGCATGGACACCATCAACTTGGGTACTGTTTTGCCCAATTCTATAATCCCTCAGTTTGACGGCATACTTGATGTCGTTCCATATTATTTTGTTTTTATATAAATATGCGGTAATCTAGGCCGTGAATCTGGGTACCCCAAAAAACCCACACCATTTTCCTCTACTCGACTGAGCGGTGTGAATCTAAACCGCATGGGGTACAATTCAGGTTACGGCAATTCTATGAAACGGGTGTGCTTCTACGCAAGTAGAAGTCATACTTCTGTTTCAACACGTCTCCTCTTCTTCTCTCTCTGAATCCCTCTAGCGACAAATAACAATAAACTTACAATAATAAATACAACTCAAATTATCACCAATAGATGGCATTACAAATAAAATAATCAAATTTCCAATTCAAGTATAAATCGTTATTTTTCTTTACTTACTACAATATCGATATTTAAAAATATCATTCCTATCAACTGCGCCAGTTAAGTGTTGTTACTTGGTAAAGAAAACTATTTAGTTTATGTTTATTGTTCTTTATTAGAAGGTTCGTGTAAAACTGATTTATCGTGTGAAGAAAAATGGTTTACATGCTATTTGAAAGTGTTACGTTAACAGAAGTTAATTATGATTATAATTCCAAGAATCGTCTACTAACGTATCAAATAAAATTATCATTAAAGAATTTAGCTTACGTCATTAATTTAGAATAAATGATGGGAACAAAATGATGTGGACAAGATAGTAATTTAATATGCTTTACATTAAATGAAATTTAATACATTATGTTGTTGCGATAACGTAACTTGCGCTATACCCTTACTTGGTATTATGCTACTACCAATGAATATACCTGGTTGCAATTTTCTTGTTTTTCTATAATTAGTTCACGGATAATTTCTGATCTAGCGGGAATAAAAATATCATTATGTTTAGTTTCATGAACTATAAGTGGTACTTCCATGTAATTTTCATTTAGTTTTGTCGATAATATATAGTTTTCATATTCTATTTTGAAACAATATTTGTTTAAAAAATTTCTATCCAATATATCAGTTGGAATTGAAAAATCATTCGCCACAATGTGTAGCCCTTGATTAAAATTATTATTGTCTATTATAAAATTAGAGTTTGTTGTACCTAATGTATTGCTTTCATTCTCAGTAATACCTGTTATCTTACAATGTTGATTAGTATTAATTTCTATGTTCTTATCACATTTGTTTAATTTTATTAGTGATATATCTGATCCTGTATCAATCAGAAAATTTAGTTTTGTTTTTCGATTTGGTGAAGTGTATACTTCAATATAATTATTTAATTTAGAAGATATGTTATACAATTTGAAATTATATTCTGTTAAATATTTAGGTTCTGGAAATCTTGCTCCAACTCTTGAACAGTTATGTCTTTTCCTCGTGGGAAAGTAATCCCGTTTTTTGACTCGTTACTGGTAATGTAATATGTTTTACCGGTTTGATATGTGCCAGGTGTATTTTGATAACGCTGGTTTTGGTAATTGGTTTTATAATTTAGGAATTTTTGTTTATTATAATAACCTTTAGAATATGCACCACCATTTTTTTGATTGTGTTGACTTTGATAGTTAAATTTTTGAGTGTATCTATTTGGTACGTAAAATCTATTTTGTTGGTTTTGATTTGAATGTCTTGGAATATTATTGTTAATTTTAGTTTCCCTAAATTTTTTATTGTTACTGTAATAATGTGTTTGTTTATTATTTCTGTTTGTCCCCAAAAAATATCTTTGCTTGTTTATGAAATTGTCATTTGATGAAGCTACATTGGAAGTTTTGCTGGCGGCTTCCATTTCTTTTGCAAGTTTAGGTGCTCCTGCAAGAGATGTCGGCCTAGTAGCTACTATAAAAGATTTACGAGGTTCATCTAAACCTTCTTTAAAAATGTTCAAAGCTAATTGATCATTCATTCTTTAAAAATGTTCAAAGCTAATTGATCATTCATTTTTTCAATAGTATTGGCGTCGCCATCTACTACTGTTTCCTTATTTAATCTGTTTAATTTTAAAATTATCGACTCAATTTTTGAAATATAAATATCAATATTTGAACCATTTTGGGAAATACGAGATAACTGGCTATGCAGCGTCTGCACTGTATCCTCATTCGGACACCCGTTGGTTAATATTTTTTTAATTCTTTTAAACCTTTTGGTATTCCGTTGTTGTTTGTTTTCAATTTCACATTTGTATTTATTTTAATCGTCCAAATAAATTTTATTAATTTTTCTCTTTCCGCGTCGTCTTTTAACGAGTCGGAAATTAATTCAATTATATTTAAGACATTTTCTAATTCGATATGTTTGCCTTTAAATTCTGGGACAATTTTCATTGACTGATATAAGTCAAAGTTAACCATATTTGTCTCGGATTCGTCTTCCGAATTGTCCTCCGAGTTAGATGTTTCTTCTAATATTTTTAATTGCTGTTTCTCCACAAAATCTTCTACTAAACTGTAGTATTTTTTATTTGTGTCAATTAATAATTTTACAGATTCGTCTTTTACATCCAAATCTTTTACTATAGTTATGTATTTTTTATTCGATTCTCTTAATATCGTTACTGTATTTAATAAAAATTTATTCGAAAAATTTCTGTTGGGATTGATGGAGAAACCCTCTTTCCTCGATTTTAATGTACTCATTAATTCTTTTAACTGTTTCATCTGTTATTTTTTAAGAAAATTCGATATATTTATAATTTAAGAGTGATTTAATGGACATGATTGCCATCTCAATATTTTGCAACAAATTACCGCTATTTCATATATTTTACTTATTTAACTAAACAATATAAACTAAGACCATATATATAACAACCATATAAAATAACGAAGCAAAAAAAATTTTTTTGTAATTGTCGTAATATCACATTACAAAATATATATTTACTTATATAGTTCTATATGAAATTTGAGTTGTTCTGGTTGATAGCCAGATATTGCTTTTACATCTAGGTGAGGTTACCAAGACGTTGGAATGGAAAATTGGTTTCGAACTAATGAAACTTGAATTTTTTTAATTTAAAAAATTCGGCCGTCTCATCAGACTGCAGTGACCAATTTTTAATTTTTTAATCTCATTTGAATTTATGTTGGAGGTAGCAATAGCCTTTTGAACATCTGTACCTAAATAAAGATAGTCGTCGTCTATAATATTATACGGGTGTTTGAAATCAATGAACTGAATATCTTTTGATTTAACATAGTTAGGTTTTAGGAAATTGTCAAAAATTGTGAGGACTAATCTTTTAATTTCACCGAACATCAAATGAATCTGTGGATTTTCACTTTGAAACAGTCTATTTAAGTCATTAACCTTCGGAAATATGTACTTTAAAAACTTTAGGTGCAATTCATTCAATGGGTCTTTCAATTTAATTAGTAGTGATTCCACGCTATCTATTTTATCGTTTTGGACCGCAAAGCCGAAATATACTTTTAGATGATCATATAACATTAGGAGACGATTTACAACACTTTCAAGTGATACCATCTTGTCTGGCTGGGGTGTAGAATTTTTCTCGGGTTTTCGTCTAATAGCACGATTATTTCTTTCAAATGAGCGGCTCGTTTCGGACTATTTTGCACATAGCTATAAATGTCACGCGCCATTGATTCAACTGATGATGGTAGTTTTAAACAAGCATGTGAAGAGCAAAGCGCAAAAGAGTGGCAAATGCATTTCATTACAACTAAGTTATTACAGTCTTTGCTCAAAAGAGCAGCTACCGAAAGTTGTCTGCCCCAAAACCAATTAAATTTTCTTTATAATTAATATTTTGTTTTAAGAATACCTCTACTATTTCATTATACAAACTTTGGGCATCTGTATTAACCACCTCAATCAGGTCAAAAAAATAATTTTTATTTTAAAATCTACGCTAAGCCGTACTACTAAACTTAAAAATTTTATTGTTGAGACGTCTGTCGATTCATCAACACATCAAGAAAATTAGTATTTCCTTAACAAAGCACATACCTTTCCATATTGCTGTATTCCGAGCACATTTTTCACCAAGCAAGTTGTTTTTGTTCTCCCACAATTAATGTTGCGTGCAATGTTTGAATCGTGGCAAGCGTTTTTTATCATCCGCTTTAATTTGGTATGATCTTGCAAGTGACTATGAATTGTTGGTTGTATTAAAATGCTGTTTGCTTTCGTGATATGACCGTTCGTCTTTGTGCGTGCAATTAAATCGAATTTTCCCGATTTAACTTTGAGCTTTAAGTTACAAATACTGCAAATCACGGGGTATATTGAATTATCGGAGCATGTATTTTCCTTCGCCCAATTTTGTAAAAGAGGGTCTTTTTCCCAGGTTGCACGGAATGATCGGTCCCTTTTATTTTTCATCTAGAAATTGCAATATATTGAATTACTCGTAGAGGAAGGATTTATGAGCAGTATAACATAACATTTAAAAACAATCAGATGACACAAAATAGGAGTAAGTTTAGGTATCCAGCAGGCTGTACTGCTCATTATAAACTCAGAAATGCAGTACAATATTTATAAAATTTCGTATATAAATCCGCCAGAAGTTAAGATCGATTTTGTTTGATTTTGGTCACGTGATGCGCCATGAACTTCCCCTGAAGCTTCCGTATATGATGTTTGTGAAACAGTTTTCGCAGAATCAACGTGTGTTGCCATTTGTGATTTTTGACCATCATTATCAATTACTGTTTGCCCTTCAAAGGAAATGTTAGTCGATTTCGATTCTGCAGGTTTTGTTGTATAATACATTAATGTTAAAGATAAAAATAAAATCCAAACAAAATGTAATTAGTGTAATTATAGTTAACTTACATACAGAAGAAAAATATTGGTTGATTTTCGATCCACCGTCAGGGATAGAAATAGATTTTCTGCGCAAACCATATTGGACTTGTGGTGCGTGACACAGAAACACCTTTCTCGTTTTTTGCTAAAATTTTGAAAATTAAATACAAATTTACAATAATTAATTTCACAGTAACTTACTTTTAATTAACTTACAAACAACTGCAAAATGTCACTTCATTTTAATTATTATTGATTACGATGTTTCTAATGATTATTGATACAAATACAATATTTTGCATATTAATAATTCACATAATAGCAAGTAAGTTATTGTCGCTGCGGTCGGTAACATATTATGACAAATTGACAACATAGTCAGTTAACGGCACTGTTTTACAAGTTCTTGGTTTTGAAGTAAAATTTCAAATACATACAAATAAGTATTTGCAAAAATATTGATGTACGATTATTTCACTATATTCACGTAGCATCTAACGTTAAATGCACAAACTGTTTAGCACAGTTACACAATAAACGCAATTTATTAAATCACAAGTTCACAAATGAAAATAACACAAACTGAAATTGAACTCAACAACAACTACTGTATTTGAATAAATTTTTTTTATTGAAGTTTTTTTTCTATTTTACCACATCAACTAGAAGGAAACATTCACTGAACTGAAATTGGTTGAAGGAAATATAAAATATGTACTAGAGTGTACGAATGAAAAATGGAGTAGGATCTTCGTTCAATAAGTAAATTTCCCTATAAACAAGTCATTCGGAAAACGAATATTTTTAGTCTTAGAAAGTGGCCCATGACCACAAAGATCAAACGACCCTGCAGTGGATGATACATTGGAAAACATTCCATTTCATATAAAATGTTTGGTAGCATTTAATTTTTATGTAACGGGTTCCTATCATAATCAAATTCGAAGTATTGGTTATATGTCACAGACGGCAATTAGTAAATCCATCGAAGAAGTGACTGACCTCCTTAATAACTTGATCACCAACTTTATAAAATTTCCACAAGAAGAGGATGAACGGAATCGTTAATTGTGAATGACCAAAACTCCTAGCAATCTTCGAAAACGAGTACACCACTCCGATGCTCAAAAATATTGGCTTTTTGGAGATCAAGGATACCCGGTAATGCCTTTGTTTATTACTGTGGCGATGAAGGAACAACTCACGAGAAAAAGAATTTTACCGAAGGCATAAAATAATTATACGTAGCCAAGTAGAAAGGGTAATTGGTATAATGACATCTAAATTTCATTGTATACTCGGAGAGATGAAACTGCATTACACTCCTTTGAAGTGTGCGAAAATAATAAATGCTGTTGCAGTTTGCCACAATTTTTTAATAATAAATGGCTATGATGAGGAGGAATACGATTCATCCGAGGAGCGGTATTGTCAGAAGTGGAAGCAGACTTCGTGGAAACAGCCCTTATCTTCACTCCGGTCGTAAAATTCGCAAAACTATTACTGACAATATTGTATTATAAGAAAAAATAATAAACGGGGGGGACGAAAAAAGTACTAAAAGTTGTCAGACGTAAATTTTATAACGCTCTGTATTTTATTTGTTAAAAATGTTTTAATTGTGGTGAGCTTGTTTAAATTGTGATCGGGGGCGGGTTTAACGTTTTTGGGATCCATACAAAATTTAAAATACTGAGTTTTTGAGTGTTAATATAGAATTCTATTTACAAAAAAAGAAAAAATTTTCATTTGGTTTTATCTTATATTTTCTGACATTAATATTTTAAGTGACATGTGTGACATCTGTGAGTGTATAGTTTCACTATGATCTAATTATTTTCAATTGATCATAGTGCCAACGTCAACAGTGATAAGTAGTTGAAATATATTTAATAGTTGTGGATTATTTGGATGTAAATTTTCTATTTTTATTTTTGTGTGATTCTTAATTTTGTCATAACATAAGGAAATTATAATGTAACGTTCTATTTATTTATTTATGTTTATGTTTTGTGGAAAAGGTGGGTGGAAGTGCTAAAAGGGTTGCAGACGTGTTTTTCGCTCTGTATTTGTGATGTGTTATACTGTTAGTGATCAGGATGTTTTTACAGTTTTGGGTTTAATATAGAATTTGAAATACTGCATTTTGGTTGAGTGTTAATATTGAGTTTCAATGTTAAATTTATTTTAATTAGTTTTGTCATTGGTAATTTAAATAGCATGTGCGACACCTGTGTTTTTAGTTAGTAATAAGTAATTAATTAGTTTCATTTGATTGCGGTGCCATCAGTGATATGTAGCTGAAGGCCTCGTCCCATCGGGCGTACCTGTCTATCATCGTTACCACATATTGTTGTCCATGTGAAATTGGTAGTGGCCCCACAATATCCAAGTGGATTCCCGAAAACCTTTCTTCCGTGTTGGTATATGTTCCAATTTAAGGCTTTGTTTGTGTTTATAAACTTTCGACTTTTGGCATTCGATACAATTTTGTGCCATTAGCTTTACATCTTTCTTTATAGAAGGTCGAACTACGTGGTCTGTTAATAGTTTTACTGATGCTTTTATACCAGGATGTGACAGATTATGAAAATTTTCAAAAACGATTTTCTCCAATTACATGTAATGAAAGGTCTGAATTTACCTAATGACTGGTCACAATATATTTTTACAGCAGACCCGAATGCTACCGGAACTTGTTCGAATCTTAATTAGGCATGGGGCATATTGATTAACTTAAACAATTCATCGTCAATATTTTCCATAATTCCATTTCCGCGCCGTAGATGAATTCCCGATCCTTGTTATTAATGAATACTAAAGTAAATCGTAAGGATCCGTAGGAGGAATTACTTTTATCATATCTGGCACTATGCGAGCCAGCTCTGGAGCAACACGCTTAAAACTGTATAATATTTAGTCTCTTCACTAGTAATTCGAACGTTTGTGAATTGAGCTTCTAATGTGCCAAACCACAATTCGACATTGTGTGTCAAAATTGGTGCAGGTTTGAGTGCAACCAGATGAAGTTTTCTAGGCACAAAATCGTTTCGTATTTGTTCGGGGATCGAAGTTTTATGTTTGTGCTTGTCCTGCTCCGTCTCTCCGGACGAAGTTTTGATTTGCGTCATATCCACTAACCACTGCGGCGTCGGTATATCGCCACCAATATTGTCATCGTCGCCAGGCATACTCTCGGGACAATTTCACAACAAAACACAGACAGCAGTATGTATATCGATAAAATCGCAACCGCAAAAATAACAATAATAATTTTTAACAATATCAGCTTAACATGGCACGGCGCACGATAAAAAAGAAAATATATTGCTCACACAAAACGGACACAACACAACACAGCCACTAACCGAAAGTAAAATTCACTCACCTAATGTATGAGTAATTTACTAAATGCTAATCAAAGTTGATTTGATCAAATGCTGATCAGCTGCTGATGAAAACGTCGTACATTTGGTCTTTTAATTTGAATATCCGGAAAAGGCTAGCCTTTAGTATCGCATCGCAAATTGACTGTCGCAACATTTTTGTGAAAATGGACATAACAGTAACTAAAAACGTAAACATTATGAGCGGCCATCTTGTAGATATATCAATTTTTTATATATTATTTATAATTTTTTCCGCTTTTGGATTCAAATTTTCTATAATTTTGTTTATGGTGGTTATAATTTGAACTAAAAAATTGTTGATTTAATTTGATAAAGAATGCCATCTTAGGGATATTTTCATTAATAAAATACAAAAATAAAAATGAATTTAAATATTTAGCATAAATTAAAATGCTCAATTTTAAACAAAATAAAAAATGTAAATTTCGGTTATAAATAAAAAAAATTTGAATAAGTTACATGCGTTTGGTATTTGTGATTATTTTTCTTTTTAGTAGGGTATTAATGACAATAGATTCTATATAATCCGGTCCTACGTGCGGCACGCAGTGCGACATGTTTGCTGATCCCGGCTCCTACGCCCCCCGAAATTGAAATCTAAAGCCCCTCGGAGGGCTAAGCGGAGGGGAGCGCAGCGACCTCCCGCGTGCCCGTGAGAGTTATCGAAGCCGTTAGCCTCAACAATTATTGTATTTCAAAATGTTGCATTAACAAAATATTTGCAACTAGTTCTGGATCTCACCCCTATCCATATTGGTTATGCGGGTGGCACCTCACTATTTATTATTCTTTTTTTTTTCTTAACGGATTTTCAACTAGCAAGCGTCAACATAGTAGTCGTGAAATTTGGTTAAGGTGAGTATAATTATTAAACTTAATTATAATTTCGGGTTTTAACTTATTTTAGGTAAAAAATGGATCCCATATCGGCAGTTGTGAGGAAATATCAAGAGATATTGAAGGCAAAACCATATATCCCAAAACTCAAAATGGTGGACGGTATTATAAATAAATTTTTTTTATTGTACCTGGTATCGGACGATAATTTAGTATATAATTAGCATATAGTTAGTATATAAATTAGTATAGTATTAGTATTAGTATTTAGTATATAATTTTTTTTTAATGTAACTGGTAACGGACGATAATTTAGTATATAATTTTTTAAATGATTGTGGCCTGTTAAAAGGCAATTTTATTTGTATGAACTGTGGGACTGAGATGAAGCTCAGAGTGAAACCCACCATTGAACAGTACTTTTGGGATTGCGGGCGAATGAAACGGGGTGAACGATGTACCAGTCGGAAAAGTTTTCGACATGGGTCATGGTTTACGAATAGTAAATTAATCAGCTAATATTATATTGATGACGTATGGGATTTTGGTAAAGGAATCTGCTGCGTCGTTAATTAGAGAGTATAGTTTCTCTTCCGCAACCATTGCTAATTGGAATCAGTACGTAAGAGAAACTATCTCCGACTACATGCTGAGTCAACAGCAACCTATTGGAGGACCACAGGTAATTATAGAAATTGACGAAAGCAAGTTTGGTAGACGTAAATATAACAGAGGGCACCATGTCGAGGGACAGTGGGTGTTCGGTGGTGTTGAGCGGGAGTCGTGCAAGTGTTTCCTGGTAAAAGTGGACAAAAGAGACCAGGAAACACTTGTCAGTTTAATAAAACAATTTATTTTGCCAGGATCAATAATAATCTCAGACTGTTGGAAGGGCTACGACAGTCTGGGATATGAAGGGTTCAG
This sequence comes from Nephrotoma guestfalica, assembly GCA_963691935.1. NCBI lineage: Eukaryota > Metazoa > Arthropoda > Insecta > Diptera > Tipulidae > Nephrotoma > Nephrotoma guestfalica. Next base: position 136,048,680 of record OY829913.1, on the reverse strand, counting down.
TCACTTCACGGTGAACCACTCTTACAATTTTGTTGATCCTGTGACCAATGCCCATACAAACACCATTGAGAGTACGTGGCGGCATGTAAAGGTCACATTGCCGGCGTATAATAGACAAAGTGATATGACATTATTCCTAGCGGACTATATGTTTAGGAAGCTTGTCAAATATCAAAATTTAAATTATCCGCCAAGTGAATTACAGTGATAGTTAATTATTTTGAATTTATTTTGTGATATTTTTGTGATATTTTAGAAATGTATATTTTTAATTATATTTTTTTTTAATTGAAATATTTTTTTTTACAGGTGACGGAAATTTGAAGCCAAATGTATTTTATGATTTCTTTTTCAGATTGTTTATTTATTGATCATATGATTTTCATGATTTTCAGCATCCATATATCCAATTGTACCATTATTTCCTTCCCTTCCCACTCTTAATTACATGTATCCATAAAAAAATATTGAATTTGATTTATTTTTAAATCAAATTTAATATTTTTTGATTGAAAATTATTTTACCACCGATTAACGGATACAATTTTAAATCTTAGTTCATTTATATGTCAATAGATGGCACTAGTTTGACGTTTCGAAAATGCTTAGCGGAAACACTTTTATTTTAGTTATAAAAATATCCGCTTTTGGGCAACGTGGCGCCACCGTCGTTTTACTGTCAAAAAATTTGCGATGCGATTCTAAAGCTGTTCTCCGGAAAATTTGTATATTTAGTGTAATTGCAGATTTGTATAATTCGATTGAGTGGTTGGTGTTTATAGTTAAACCAATCGTTTTTGGGGAACAGCTTTAGTATCGCATACAAAGTTTTTGACAGTCTGAGCGATGGTGGCGCCTCTTTTATCAAAAGCGGACCCTTTTATAACTAAAAAAGGTGCATAGCATTTTATGTATATCGAACTAGCGCCATCTATCGAAATAAAAATGAACTAAAATTTAAAAAAAATACGTTAACCAGTGGTAAAATAATTTTTTAAAAAAATATTAAATTTCATTTAAAAATAAATGAAATTTAATATTTTTTTATGAATATATAAAATTACGAGTGGGAAGGGAAGGAAATAATGGTAGAATTGGATATATGGATACTGAAAATCATGAAAATCATATGATAAATAAATAAACTCTGAAAAAGAAATTATGTAATTCAAAATTCTTGTCAGGAAATTCTCATCATCTGTAAAAAAAATAAAGATTTCAATTAAAATAAAATATAATTCAACAAAATATATTAATAAAAATTAATTAAATATCGCAGTCACTATCACTTATACTAAAATTTAATTTTCGCACAACTTCAAAAAAAAACGTTCACGGGATCTCTATTTTGCGTTTTGACAAGCTTCCTAAACATATAGTCCGCTAGGAATAAACTCATGTCCGATTGTCTATTGTACGCAGGCAATGTGGCCTTTACGTGTCTCCAGATACCCTCAATAGTGTTGGTATGTGCACTAGTCACGGGATCAATTGTATGAATGGTTCACTGTGAGGTGAGTGAACCCTTCATATCCCAGACTGTCGTAGGCCTTCCAACAGTCTGAGATTATTATTGATCCCGGTAAAATGTATTTTTTTATTAACGTAACAAGTGTTTCCTTATCTCTCTTGTCCACTTTGACAAGGAAACACTTGCCGGAGTCTCGCTCTACACCACCGAACACACATTGTCCTTCTACATGATGCCCTCTGTGCCACTTTCTCTTCCCAAATTTGCTTTCGTTGATTTCGATGATTATCCCGTGTCCTCCTATCGGTTCCTCTTGGGTTAACATATATTCGGATATAACTTCCTTCACGTACTGATTCCAATCAGCAATGGTTGCGGAAGAGAAGCTATACTTTCGTTGCAGCGACATAGCTGATTCCTTTACTAAAATATCGTAGGTCACATAATGTTTGAATAACATAATATTTGAAATTGTTAATTTGCTATTAGCAAACCATGAGCTATGGCTAACACTTTTACGGTTAGTACATTTCACTCCCCGTTTTATTCGTCCGCATTGCCAAAAGTATTGTTCTATGGTGGGTTTTACTCTGAGCTTCATCTCAGTCGCACACTTTTGACACACAAAATGCATTTTAAAATGCCACTATCTTTTAAAAAAGTATAAAACACATTGTCATGTTATGTTCGATTTTGGGTAATGCTTATTGCTGTATATATGAAACACGTCTTGTTTCTTTCTTGTCTTTATTACTTCTGATTTATTTATTTAATAATCTACAATTGCTAAGCGCGTTTGTGCTTAGTCGGCATATAGCGCGGTCATTCACTTTATATTATGTTTATAATATCGCATCGCGCTATATTACATTGGCTTGCAATATAATACCACGCGATTACGTTGTACCCGTTATCAATTTGTTGAGTACAACAATCGCATACAATGTATGTACACTATGCTGCGTGTGCATACATTATATCGGATTGATATATGTTATGTTGTATTTAAGAATACGCTACACCTCCCTTTTTTAGGAGAATGACGTATACTAAATAACAATTAAGTATATGTTATTCTATTTGAATTTATATATTTATTATTATTATTAATTTATTTTATACTTATTGTATTTATTTATTTATTTTTGTTTGACTTATAATTTGTTTTTGATGTGAATGACCTTACAAAATTAATTTATATTAAATTAATTAATATTTTTAAAAGATTTAATAAATGTTAATTATATACTTAGTACTTATCCAAAAAAAATTAATTATCATCTATCTTTTATTATTACTATTATTATATATGAATATGTTAAACTTTATTAATATGAAAATACAAAATACTTAAAATTAAAATGTACCGTTTGTATGATGATTCTTATTCTAAATTTTGTTAAATATTTATTTATCTTTATTTTATTCATGTATTAAAATTTTTATTTAATTAATATTTATGAATTCTATTTTTATGTATAACTTGTCTTTTCTTTAATTCATCCTCGACTTCTATATTATTATTATCTAATAAATTTATTATTGTAAAGGGACCCAAATAACAGGGATCCAATTTATGCCCCGCTGGGTTTGTTATTTTTATCTTATCTCCTACTTTTACATTCAACTGATTTAGTTTATTATCATATCTTGTTTTTTGATTTAATTTGGCATTTTCAATAAATTTTCGAGCCCTATTCCTGGCTGTTTGCAAACGATATTTCATTTCTTTATTAAAATTTTCCACATTATATAGTGGTTCAACGATTGATCCAAAAGAGTCGGCTAGATTAACCTTTTTTCCATATACTAATTCATATGGAGTATATCCGTGTGTTATACTAGGAGTTGTGTTATAACAGAAAGTATACACTGGTAACCATTTGTTCCATTCAAACATTTCCGAACCTAGGTATGTTCTGAAATAAACATTTAGTTCCCTGTGATTCCTTTCTATGGCTCCTAATGTTTCGTGATGATAAGCAGTTGATACTCTCTTGTCGATATTTAAGGTGTTACTTAACTCACTCATTAAATTATTTACGTATTCAGTTCCTTTATCTGATATTAGTACCTTCATAGGTCCATATATCAAGATAAAATTTTCGTAAATCGCTTTCGCAATAGACTTTGCCTCTTTGTCTGTTACAGCTGCCGTTATAATATATTTAGTTAACTGGCATTGCATTGTAACAGCATATCTATAACCATCTTCGGTTAATGGCAGAGGTCCTACTGTGTCTATCTGTATTACATCGAATGGCAATTGAGGAGTATTTGTGATTATGAGAGGTGATTTCATATGCTTATTATGCTTGTTTAACTTACACTGCTTACAGTTGTTAATAAAATCCGTTATTTGTTTTCTTTGGTTCTCCCAAATGTACATTGATTTAATTTTCTTAAGCGTTCTCCGTATTCCTGAATGTCCACCTGTTAGAGGATCATTGTGAAATTTAGCTATTATTCTCTTTTGATCTATTTCATTGACAATTAATTTCGGTATATTGCATAAAATAATATTTAATTTGTTAAGCTTTTTCAACCCTATTTCTTTAAAATCAACAACATTTATATAATTAAAAATTTCGTCGTTGAGGTATACCTTTATATTATATATTTTTAATTTATTGCATAGGTCTTCTAATTCGGATAATACTTGTTCGAATACAAGTATGCCCTTTGAATTGAAACTTGGCATATTTTTATTTATATTTGCTAGCTTTTTACTCTTCTTATGAATCACAATTCTAATATTATGATCCTTTATGAAGAATTTTACATATGGAATTCCTACTATAATGGCATTATCTAATGCCTCATGAATTTTGGGTTGCTTAACTTCTTCCTTGTGTTCTTTATCGTACGTACATTTTTTCAAATTTTCATTATTATCGTTTATTATAGCGCTATTTTTATTATTACTTTTGTCATTGACCTTGTTTTGACGTTTAAAACAAATATGTTATTTAATCTAATAGATTTTAAATCATCGGTAGATAATCTTGAGAGCGCGTCCGCCCCGACATTATCTTTTCCTTTGATATATTCGACAACATAATCGAATTCATCTAATTCTAAACGCATTCTAGTGAGTTTAGATGATGGGTTTTTTAATGATTTTAAATATAATAAAAGTAAACTTAAAAATTTTACCTTAGGCCCTTATTGTATTGTCTGCTGCTGTATTTATGGTTGTAATCACAAATTTCCGCAGTATTATTAATGATATTACCACGAGTAATATTCCCATGATGACTACGACGATTTGTTGGTTTGCCACCAACTGTTGTAACTGTATTTCCTGCCGTTGATTAGATAGCAGTTTTTCTTTGAATATTTCGCCAGTTTCCTTTGGTACCACCAAGTTATCACTATGATCTTTTACGTTGTTATTTCCCATTTTATTGTTTGCACATATGTATATATTTTCCCAGTAAAAATTAATGATAAATTTTTATTTATTTTTTAAGTGGTGGGCTCCACTCTCGTCATTTATTTTTTTTTCTGTTGGTGCGACGGGCACCCAACGTATTCGCTTTTTGTTTATTATCAATTTATTAATTTTAATTTTTTTTTTTTTTTTTTTATTTATTCGTTATGATACATAACGTTATTACACGATTCACACGATTCACTTTTTTTTTTAAATTTATTTTTTCACTTATTAAACGATAATACGCTGGCAAGATCGCCATGTTATGTTCGTTTTTGGGTAATGCTTATAGCTGTATATATGAAACACGTCTTGTTTCTTTCTTGTCTTTATTACTTCTGATTTATTTATTTAATAATCTACAATTGCTAAGCGCGTTTGTGCTTAGTCGGCATATAGCGCGGTCATTCACTTTATATTATGTTTATAATATCGCATCGCGCTATATTACATTGGCTTGCAATATAATACCACGCGATTACGTTGTACCCGTTATCAATTTGTTGAGTACAACAATCGCATACAATGTATGTACACTATGCTGCGTGTGCATACATTATATCGGATTGATATATGTTATGTTGTATTTAAGAATACGCTACAGTCATCTGATATGATTGATTGATTGATTGATTAGAATGTACGGCCAAGCCTAAGCAAGGGTCCCGGATACGCTGATATGAGATACATTAAAAAAAAATTATTCGCCACACCGTCCACCATTTTTATTTTTGGGACATACGGTAATGCCTTCACTATGTCTTGATATTTTTTCACAACCGTTGCTACTGGATCCATTTTTAACCTAAAATAAATTAAAAACCAAAATTATAATTAAGTTTATACAAATACTCACCTTAAGCAAATTGCACGAATATTATTTTGACATTGAGTCATTTGAGTTGAAAATCTGTTATGAAAAAAACTAATAAATTGTAGGTGCGAACGCGCATAACAAATATGAATATCAGGGATGAAAGTAAAAAAGTGTCTTTGCTTATCTGAATGATTAAAATTAAAAATCGAATTAAAAGTTTCAAAATTGGTTTAGGTGAAGGCAAATCTCTACTTGACAATATTAAAATTACTGTATATTTGATTTGAATTTGTTTATGCTTCGTCAACCTTGCAGGCACAGATCAAAGAGATAGTATCGCTCGTATCGCTTCTGCTGATAGATGCTCCACAAATGTTAGCTCAATTCGTTGTGTAAGTCCCTATATTATTTCAAATTATTTTGCACCAACAGCTTTCAAAAATTTCTTGAGGTGAAGAGTGAACCATCTCAAAAATAACGAATTCAAATGACGAAAATTTATTTTATTTATAAACCAAATATTTACATTTTTTATTCTGTTTTATTAAATTAATCATTTAAAATTATTTATTTTACTAAACATTTAAAAATATTTCATGTTACAAATTCAAATTCAAATTTATTTATAAAAATATCTCTATGATGACAGTCAATTTAATCAGCAATTTTTTAGTTAAAATTATAACCACATAAAAAAAATTGTAGAAAAATTTAATCCAAAAATAAATAATATATAAAAAATTGAAATATGTGTAAGATGGCGTCTGATAATGTTTACATTTTTAGTTAAAATTATGACCATTTTTAAAAAAATGTCGCGACAGTCAATTTTGACTGCGATACTAAAGGCTAGCCGTTTTTGGTTGGCATAAATTGTATTCGATAAATAAATAAATTAAATGCAGCTGTGCACTAATGGTGAATCCGGTGAAATTTGTGTGTTGAAACAATGCGTTTTTGTTTTGTGTTGTATAAAATGGTGGTTAGATTGCAATTATGCGTAAGTTTATGAGCAAGTAACCGTGCTCGAGTCGGTTGGTCACCAATTATGGTATAACTTTTACACCTTTGTATATTTGCCCGACTTCAATAAAGTTTTGACTCCATACACTTGTATTTTTTATACATAGATTTATTTTTATTGTGTAACATTATCTTTATTTTACATAACAATACATTTGAAATTATGATGAATGAATTTCACTTGATAATTATATTGTGTTGAATTTTTTATAAATGCGTGTGCAATCATATTTTCTATTTTTTTATTTTTTTTTTTAAATTTTTATGTTGAACTATACTCAAACGAAACCGGAAACGTACTACTCTGAAAAACTAAAAAATAATGCGAACATCGTGTTTCGTTCAACTGAGTTGCTCGACGTATGCCCCACGACCACTCATCGTACCATGTTCAACTGTGTTGCGTGGCGCATGCCCTACGACCACAGCTACACAGTTTTACAAAGTTTATATACTTTGATCGGTTTAATACATAGTTACACTATCGATCCACAAACAATCGCTAACTCTTTAATACAAATATTATTTTATAACAGAGAAGGAAACCAAAGTTTTTTTCAGTTGGTTCGGTTTTGGTTTAATAACAAATTTTTATTATGGTTTTTGTTTTGGTTTCGGTTTCTTGATGTTTCAAAACTTTGTTTTGGTTTGGTTTTGGTTTAAAGACTGTATAATGTTTTGGTTTTGGTTTCAGATTCAGAATTTAGATTCACATTTTTATTCAAATTTCAATTTTATTCAAATAAAAACAGCTTTATTCCACTAATGAGTCGCATTAAAGAGACCGTGCACACTTGTCTTATAACACGTAGGCAATGGATTCTAATTATGTTCCGGCCATCGAAAAACCTCGTCCTACAGACTCACTTGGTGTTAGCTGGTAAAGGAGCTTTTCAATCCAACAAACAATAACAACTCGGTAACGTGTTTCTTTTGTATAACATTTATTCATATTTAAATTTCAGTCTTTTTGGTAACAAATAATATAAAAAAAATTTATTGAGCTAATCAATAGCTCAATAAAAATTCTTAATTCATGTTTATCTGGAAAATTTTCCCAAAATTCTATTATACTGAAATTTGAAGAAAGATTAATGCGTTTAACATTTTCAAATGATCGAACTCTTAAAATTACATCATTTGTAAAATAATTAAGAGAGTTATTTAAATCATTCGGTAGATTAGAATTTCCACAGCCTGCATCTTTGTTTCTGTTTTTCAGTATTTTTGTATTAATTCTTCCATTTCATTGTCGACTACAGAAACGCTAGCGTTAGTATTTTCAGTTTCAGCGTTGTTGTTTACATGATTAATGTCAGTCTTACTGTTATTTTTACTTTCAAAATATTTAGTGAAATATGAATAAATTTTAATCAAGTGTTCCCTTGCTTGCATTTTTTGAGTGCTTAAAAGAATCTGTATAGGAAACATGTGCAGATTTTGGCCAAAAAAACTAGATATAATTATTTTTCGTTTAAATAAAAATAAATGATTGTAACCAAAACTGCTCTACAAATTTTGTGCATGCAACCAACATGCAAAAACTCAATAAATTTAGACAAAATTTTATCAGTACGTAGGGAGGATACATATAAAATAAAAATTCGTTATTTTAATGTAAGAAAAATTTACTTAAAAAAAATATGTACCTACACTGAAAAAATTAATGCCTATTTTTGATGATTTTGTAATTAATACTAATGTTTTTTTGACTTGATATCCAACTTGTGTATTTTCGACATTATTGCAATGAATTGCAAATTAAAATTAATGTATCAAAATGAATCTTAAACTTATGTCTTATAATCATACGTTTGAAGCTTAAACTATACATTTGTCATTAGTTTTATGTAAAATGAACATTAAGCGTGACATGAATTTAATTAAAATATTCCTTCATTTAAGAAAATTGTTCCTTAATAAAATGCGCCCTTATCCATTTTTTAATGTAAATACTCTATAAATTTATGTCTGATGAACTTAAATTCAACGATAATATACATTGTAAGTATGTATTTGAGACATAGGGAAAAAGTTATTGTTTCCTTAATTTAAGGTTGATTTACATAACTCGTATGTTAAATAAATAATACAGTACTATATTCAGTTCAATTCAGTTTATTTTATTAATATAATTTTAATATTACTTAACAAATAATTAATTTATATTATTGCTGGTTTAAAATAAATTTTAGAATCAGGTAGTGTATATAAAAGAAAAGGTTTTAAATGAGTCTGACCTAGTTCTATAGTATCATATTCTAAAACAAAGTTCCGAACCATAAATGCCCTCAAATGTTTGTCGAAAGTTTCAATAAGGCGACATTGTGTAATCAAATAAGCTACATTATTTTTAATAAATATATCATTTATTTTCATCAATTTATTCCTGTCTTTATCAAATATATAAAAATTCGCTTTGTATAAAGTGTTACGAAAAGTAATAGACGATGCACACTAATATGACTCGGAATAAAAAGAAAACTTCTGTTTAATTGAAGCAAAGTAAGGTGTATTCACTGTTTGTGGATTAGTTTCTACTTTATTAATTATCAGGGGCTCTTTAAATCCAACATTTTCTAATACTTTATACGCAAATTTTAATAAACACTTCTTGCCTATTGAAACTGGGATATTTCTTCTACTTGCGGTAGCGTTTGTATAAAATTTTATTTCTCGGTGCTTCGACTCAAATCTCATACACCAATATTCAATAGGTGGACCAGAGTTTCTATTAACGGAAGGATAGTGTGTAAGAAAATGATGTTTTGGCTTCAGATTATCAACAAATAAAGCAGTATACATTTCGTTATGTAGAGCTATCTTATTTGCAAGTAAGTGTAATATTTTTTCATTAAAAGAATGGCCTAATAAAATGTTAATAACCTCTTCAAGCAAACAAACATATTTCCATACTCGATCATACCTTGGCACCCTGTCTCCAACAAAAAATGTTAAAAAATATAGCAATTTAAGCGATTCTCGAGCAGATAAACGAAGTTTTCGATTTTTTAAATGATCTAGTTTTAACGCAGGTATGCGGTTTTTGTTTTCCAGTTCGCCATAATCAAAGTATTGAATCCGATTATTTATATCATCTAATGAGAAACATTTTTTTTCAAAAATGAAGTAGTATAGAGCATTAGAAAGGCCATATTTAATTACTCCTTCAAAACAATCGTGCATTACGTCTAAACAAAAGTTTTGTGTCACGTGAAAAGTTGTTAGAGTATTAAAGCCAGAATTAAATTTAATACCCGTTTTTTGATAGTCATCTATAGTTAAATCTTCATTATAATTATGTACGTTTCGAAGCTTACTTTCAACTTCATATGTATTTTGGGCAATATCATTTTTATCAATTTTGCAAAATCTACAAAAAAATGTATGATTAAATGATGGACTAAACCCTAACATGGAATTCAACGCCAAATTATCTCCCACTATATTTCCTAGAACAAAATATACTTTGACGATTGATCCATTTGCATTGATCATTATTTTCAATTGCATTCAACACATCTACCAGCGGCTTAATACATTTGTTAAATCCGTATGTTTTAATTGCAATGGTTTTTATGAACATTGCTGAAAAAATTGTCGACAAAGATGAAAATTCTAAAGGAAGTACCGGGAAATTGAAATACGTGTTTATCTACAAAATTTTTCATTTTGTTTTTCCAGTTCCTACCTTGTACTAAACTGCATATGCTTGCAGGACCATTTTCGTTAAGAGTTATTATCTTATTAACTTACACATTTGTGTGGTTTGGATTTAAATTGAGCCAATAATTTTTTTTTTGTTTGAAACAGGGATACAATAAATAAGACATTTTATAGATATTAAAATAATCTATATAAAAAATTATTAGTTTTTAATTTCAGTATATATATAAAAATGTCACATTTCAGTTCATTATATGTAATCCTACTAATAAATATATACACTTAAAATTAAAGATTATTTATTTTTTTTGCGATTTTTCGGACACAACTTTTTGGAATATTTCTAAACATCCCATTTGTAATTTTAATTCTTCAAATTGGGTTAATTTTGAAGCTGCAGCTTGCCGGGCCAAAGACACAAAGAATTGTTCCAGATATGGGGTTGGAGGTGGTGGTGGTGGTACAGGAATTTTAATACACTTAACCGCATCTAACAGTTTTTCTGCCACATCCCCGGAAGAAAAACGACTCCTTTTTGCCGGCGGTGACAAATTTTTATTTTCTTCTTTATAATCTTCGTCAACTTCAATTAATTCATCAAAATTATCATTGTCTTTATCAAGTTGACTATCTTCGTTCAGGGGCTCGTTAGTTAAGGATTCAAAATTACTCATCGTACTGTAAAAATAATAATAATTAAGTTTGTGATATTCAACTATTGTTGTTAAAATTGTTTATTTATTACCTAGGAATTTTAACGAATTCACTCAAAAATTGCAGACTGTTGTAGTGCTTCCATTTGATGAAAGCCACTTGTGCCGAACCATTTGGAATTTGTTGTTCTGCTTTGAATAATCTCGCGAATTGGTCTCGCAGAGATATCCATTTTTTTTGACATTCTGAAACTTGAATATAAAAAATTATTTGAATTAAGCAAACTGGATACACATTATATCGAATATTTATTTATATTAAGTACGAACCAGGTTTTCCAAGTATTTTAGAAATTGAATTCCAGCTGTCTGCCTTTTTTAATCTATTTTTGTAATCCGGTAAAGATTTGTTAAATAGAATCGGATGGTCTTCCACTTCACTGATTAATTTAGTTTCAAATTCGTCCTAAAAAAATAAAATTTTCATAATACATAAGCAGCTAATTTATTTTATAATTAAATAAGTTTACCATACCATATTCATGATGAGCCTTATAAAAATATTAAATTAATGAAAAATATATATTTTGTTTTGGAATTTTTTGACATTTGTTGAAGTTCACAGACAACAAAGAAAAAAATCGTTTAAAATTTTTTGATGAGTTCGGAAATCGTTTTAGATTTTTGTGCGTTCGTTCACGTGTAAAATTATACCAATCAGAGAAAAAATCGTTTCCAGGAACGGCTAAATAGAAAATTGATAATTTTTCAATTAAAATTATTAAATAATTCCAAATTTATTATTTTAGCTACTAACTTGAGATATTTTACATATTATCTCATTGATTTGAGTCAAAAATATGCTCTAATTAATTCGTAAATGCGAAATCTGTGTTTAGATGTCGTCCGTAGAAATGTGTATGTGGCATCGCCTTTAATGTTTTGTAAAGTTTGTGCTAAAACATTAGGCATTTCAAAAAATTTACGAATTTGGAATTCTACCGGCATTAGTATGCCAGTTGTGACCTTTTTATTTAAGTGAGTAATTCCTTTTTGTGCAACCTGCGAGGTTTCTGCGTGAATAACAAAGGATGTACATGGTTTATATAAATCAAGATCCTTTAAATGTTTTAGCAGAAGAAACTCACTGTGAATTTCTGCAAATGGTTGTTCACACACATCGAATAAGAGCTCACATTTGTTTCTAAGTTTCTCATTAATTATGCAAGGCAGTAATTGCTGTTTCAATTGACTAACAATTGTTTTGATAACTAAATTCGAAACATCTGTTAAAATAGTGTTTAACAAAGTGGTTGTCATGCTATTTACACTATTTAACTTACAAATAAATAACAGTATACTATCAAAAATTGTTTTTTTAAATTCAAGAGGATTAATAATTTGTAAATGGTCGGTGGTTTCGCAAAGCTCATCAGTAACAAGGTTATGAATTAAAGAGGTATTTGGTTCAATTTGATTCAACAGTAAGGAATTCTGTTCTGTGTCATAATTAGTTTTTTGTCTTTTTAATTCCGGTTTATCCTCCGTATTATATTTCTTACAACTATTATAGTGGCGTTTGAGTCGAGTCGAATCAGAAAATATTGAAATACATTTGTTGTTTGGACATTTATAAATGCAAAAATTCGGTCTAAATCCATGTACTAGTTTTAAATGTTGTATATAAATATCAATATTTAAACAAACAAAGGTACACATTTCGCAATTCATTTTTAATGATAATAATGTAAAAATTAAAAGTAATCTGAATTCAAATGATTACAGAATGGCTTCAGAAATCAAATCTTAATAAGTATTTTGTTTATGAATTTAACTCTGCAATTAACCCTAATATATCGCTATCTGGTTTATCTGATTCAGTGTGTATATTAAAAAAATATATTTGTAAGAACAGCCACACTTTATACGATTCTACCGAATAATTTAAATTGAAAGCAAAGTGTATTTTAAATGCAGTAGTTACACAATCCAAGATATTGCTGAATTTATAAAATATCTCGTCATAGCAGGTGGCATATTCATTCTCTTCCAATAATAACATGAATGGTTGTAAGGTCATCCCATATTCCAAATAGGTTGTTGTTTTTATATTGATAACACTTCTTAAATTGCTAATTTGTCCCACTTCCATAAAAAATGAGTCAATTGAATTTTGTATGGATATTTTCCATACTTTTTTATCAGTTTTCCTGGTTGCTCGGCTCGTGGGCTTTAAAATATGATGAAGTGCTTTCAAAATAGTAACAGTTTTAGACTCTGAAAATAATAAAATGTTTAGTATGTATTAAGTTAATAGATAACTGTTGTATTGTGTATGTATATTATAACAATGTAATCTGGACATTAAATTTTTATACGATTTGTAAATCGTACAAGACACGAAATTAAAATTACCAATCAAAAAAGTCATTATATGAACCGTTTATGTCAAAAGTGGTATAACTTATAAGTTCATTTATTTTTTAGTACCGGTTCAATAAATGCTTGACATTGAAATAATTAAAATAATTTATGACCTTTTAAGTTTTCTTTAAGTGGTATACAATAGTACTTACCACTATTGTTCGATACCGAATCAAGTTCTTGAACCATAAATTTGTTTTTTATTTTGACTTTTAAAATTGGTAGAATTTTTTTTTCAAAATCGATCCACTTCTGCTTCAAACAATGTTCACTGCCGGGATATAACGATTCAAATTCTAATTCAATCTAAATTGAACAAGTTGGATTAAAAGATAGAATTCGAGTATATTGTTATTTTCGTACCAGTCTGTGAGCATCAGGATGGACATATATAAGCCAGTCTTTATAAAATTGGACATTATTTGTTTTCTTGTTCGCCAACTCCTTCTGCATACTCATGAAAGTTTCCTTAAACTTCATCTCTACCGTGTTCCAAGGTGTGTCCATACAATTAAGCCAATCTTTGTTTTTTTTTGTAGGTTTCATCCTGATCACTAGCTGAGGATGATTCTAAGGTAATAATCATAATTAAATGGAAATCTCTGAATATCTTTCGAATGTGTAATGGTTTTATTAAATTCTATTTCTTTAAGAATAACTATAAACATAAGTAATCCTTAAAGAAATAAAAAATATTAAAAATTGAAAATGTAATAAAATGGTTGCGAGGAAATTATAAACAAGAAAATACTTCTGAACTTTTCGAGCGTTGTTATAACTGTATTCTACTACTCTACATAATTATATTTAAAATTGAGGGAAACTTACCAATATAATTTTCTTCCGTGCACTTTTTCAACCTTTTGGGAGTACTGAAGTGAAGTATCCAATTTTGTTAAGACGAGGCGCTTCATTTCGGTATTTATTATATAATCGCCCAGTTGGTCTTCGCTTGTCAACACGATGATAATAAAAGTTCTGTTCGGAGAATATAATGCATATATAATTAAAATAATATAAAAAAGAAAAATATATATAGAGGCTAAATATCTATATTAGGGTTAAAAATCTTAATTGAGGCTGATTCTGGGACAAAAAAATCTATGTTACGATATTTCCAGATATTTAAGTTTGTACTTAAAAAACAAAAACAAAATAACGAGAAACATTTAAATTTCAGAGTCTGATTCAGAATTCGGATCGATTAAGTTATTTTCACTTTCTCTACAAATGCTCACAATAAACGGGAAAATCAAATATTATAAATTTACTTTACCATTTCCACGATCGATCCTATTAAGCACATATTACCTTGTTTTCTCCAAGAAACGTTACTGCTATATCATTTGAAATTCTTTCAAAATCATCATATGACATTCTTAGTCTTCCTAGAGTCTATTAAGAGTTTTCTTTCATATTCTCCCAATCTAGGTGGATTTACACCATTGAAACATTTCCAAATTTTTTGACCACGGTCTGTGTCCAAAAATTTACTCAAATCCTGCAATATTTAGAAAAGTGATTGTATATGTAAGAGTTAAAGTTTTCGTATTAATTAAACGTATTTATATACTCAACAAAACTCATAAAATGCTATACTTACGAAACGTGAAGTTGGTTGTTGTTCTAATGAACTTGATGAAGGTCTGCTTCCCTGAGTTTCAAACCATTGATTTACTGAACTCGTTACAGATGCGGTAGATGCTGATAAAAGTTCAACTTGCACTTTGTAACCCTATAAAATATTACAATTATAGTGGAATTTAAATCGTACAGCACTAATGAAATATGTTACATTTTTCTGGCGCCATTCAATAATTTTAGCCCGAAGTCTAGCCTTTTGGCTTCCCTCCGAAATGTCTGGAAACATTGCATCAATGTCAGATTCCGATAAAATTTTAAAATCCTCAACTTGATCGTATCCACTTGCTATGAACATGTTCAAAATAAAAATTTGAATGTTTGATAAATGAAGTACACCATTAAGTAATATGAAATGATTACAAATACATACCAGCAAATTTGCCTTTCAAATGAAGAAGATTCCATTCATTCAAAAGTAACTCCAACTCATTCAATGGTTGTGATTCTCCTGCTGGTAGTTGAAACGTTACCCCAAATAACTGATTTGTATTATCTTGTTGCTCATCGGCTATGTGCATGACAATATTGTTGTTCACACAAAAATCATTCAAACTTACGATTTCGCTCTGAGTTCCTTCTATATAATTAATAATAGAAGTAGCAATTATTGTAGGAGAATATTTTGTTGGTAAATAATATTTATACTTTTTAGTTCAATCATTGTTACATTCAATTAATACTAACAATACACAGAGAAAAAACATTAGAAAAAATTTCTAAAAATATCAATGATTTGCCTAAAAATTATAATAGATTTTCAGCCTTCTAAGCGATTTCGGTAATGTCGCGAAAAGGGTTTTAGAAGATTTTTCTATAAACAACAGCTTTCAAAGTAACTAAAAGTTTAGATAAATTATCTAGATAATTTCGATGTTTTACCTAAAACCGATTTGAACGATAGGATTTCAAAACAACTAAGAATATATTTAAGTTATCTAAAAAGTATTAATAATTCACCTTAGATCAATCTAGCTGAATTGTCAACAAAACTTAGATGTTTTGTATATTAAATGTAGTAGAGATACGATTACTTTTCTACATTTAAATTAGGCAAAATAACTACTAAAATTAGCATGCTATCTTCTGAAAAGAGAAATAAAACTTGAATTATGTCGTTTGAAAAAATATTTATTAATATTATTTTTAACAAATTTGCATTATAATATAACTTTTATAATATAAAATTTTATACATTAAATTAATGGTGGCTTAAGTTTTATAACTTTGCCATAAAGTAAATCATAATATTTAGTTGGTGGGTATGTTATTTGGTTTAAATTAAAAATATCGATAATTTTTTGATCGCATTTGATTACTTCAAAAGCATTAATATGTAAATTAAAACGATCAATAATCATTTTTTTTGTTATAATTAGTAATTCATTTTCATAATATATAAAGTTACAAATTAAATAAAAATTAACTTCACCAAAATTATTGAACGTAATAATATCATTAATTACATATTTAGTATTGTTAAAATGACCACTGACCACTGAAGAAACATTTTGAAAATCTGCTATAGAAATGTCAATATCATGATTCCTTATTTCATAACTTGTATATAGTTCATTTACATGGTTTTTGTCTAATTTCGCAAGTGGGTCCTTTCCATCATCACTTCGTTTCAAAAATATGTGATGAGCTATATTAAACTGTAATTTAATAGCAATACTCAAGAGTGTATTTCTCCTAGAGCAACAAACATTAGCATATGTTTTTAATTGCTTATGTTTGGCTTCATTTCGCATTACCCACAAACCTTTAAGAGGACCTAGATTTTTAATAACATGTGGATAGTGTAGAATAAAATGATGTTTTCGTATAAAATCAACACCAAATAGTTGTTTGTAAGCAGTATGATGAATTTTAATTATATTCCTTAATTTATCGATTTGTTCATCATCATATGATGGTAACAAGCAAATATGTACTAAATTATCCAACTTAATCAAAAATTTCCAAACTTCGTCGGATTCTGGTATAAGATCCCCTATTAGTAACGTTAAATGATGCAGAAAACAATTCATTTGGGAAGCTGACATTTTCAGTTTTCCGTTATTTAAATGGTATAAGGAAATTGGAGGTGTGGTACGTTGAATTTATCTGATGTATGATATGGAAAATTTTTAATTTTGTTATTTAAAATTGACAAAGTTAAATACTGTTGTTCAACTATAAAATATTTTAGAATGAGACTCAATTCAATATGGCAAATGCCTTCAAATAGGTCATGCATTAAATCCACCGCAATATTATCAGCTATTTTGAACGAACTGATTTTATTAAACACACAACTCGCAGTAATGCCAGTTGTAGATATATCTCCTTGCAGCAAATCCTGCCAATAGATTTCATTAGTCCTTAGTAATGGTTTTTCTTCCTCAGTTTGTGTTTTCATAATTTCTTTGGGACATTTACATATTCTACAACAATAATTTGCTGAAAATGACCTAGTATAACCAAGTACCGTATTTAACCCCAAATTATCGCCGATAATAGCAGCTAAGACGAGATAAACGATTTGTTTTTTCCCTTCTATTATTACTTCTATACCATTTTCTTCAAGAATTTTCAAAGCATTGCAAAGTGGGCCATAGTTTCGCTCAGTGCCATAATCTAAATTTTTACTTTTATTAAGACAACAGAGAAAAATATTTTCTAATTTTGAGTATTCATCTAATTCTAAAAGAGGAAAAGATAAATAGAACGCTGATATTTTATGTATTCCTGATTTCGATCCAAGAGGGTCATTTATTTCAAAATCATCTTGGTATAATAAATAAGGTAACACTAGTTTTCCTTTAAAACTGTGATATTTCCTTTTCCAAACTTCCCCACTGCAAATATTTTCTATTTTATTACTGCTAAGGAATTCTGTTTGTTTTGCTAGCATTGAACTCAGCGTATGTTTTAGAGAGAGAAAGCGTCGTAAATTATCTTTTAGCGGTAATAATATACCTGATCGTTTTGGATTAGCTACTGTTTGAATATCTAAACTACTATCAATTATGAACTCTTCAGGGTCAGTAAATAGATCTTGTAATTTTAAAAATTGCTTAATTTTGTATTCAGAATTTAGATCTTCCAAAAATGTTCTAATTTCTTGAAATTCGCTCAATAACTTCAGATTAATATTATCATCTAATTGTAAAGCTTTTATATCATACTCAAAGTTAGCTAGTAACGGAACTAATATTTTATTTATTATACAATTTAAAATTTCTATTGCAACTTTCCTAGATAAGTCTAATTTTCCAAACATAAACAAAATAAATATTAATAATGACATTTTAATATCATTTCGGGTAAAAGGTACACCTGTAGATAAAGCCATACTGGCACTGTTGTTGGATTTTGATAAAGATTCGTTTCCACAAAAATCATTACCGTCCATTTTTTCAGATAGTTCGAAATTTAATGATTCGTCTGCCAAAAATTGTTCAGAGGAACTATCACATCTTTGGTGTTCATGTTGCTTTGATATATGTTTTTTAAATGAGTAAATAGATTGGAATGTTTGTGGACAAATGGAGCAGATAAAATGAGAATGCGCCTTAGCTTTGTGTACAAACTTCAAATGATTAATATAAAGTACAACGGAATTATACATTTTTGAACACATAAAGCATTTATGCATTTTAAAAGTAGAATGTTAAACTAATTAATGTATTAAATTTAAAAAGTATTCAAATTAAAAGTAAATAGGAATATTCTATATACAGAAAAATTAAATTAAAAGTATAAAAAGAAATTAAATTAAAAGTCTATAGAATTCAACAAATTATTCTAAATCATAAACTATTAATTAAAAATAATGGAATACTCTTGCTTAACCGTTGTTTTTTAATTCATTTAAAAGTGCATTAAGTGTTGAATTTCGTTTTTTTGTTGGATCCATTGCGTAAAAATATTCCTCAATGAGCTGCCAAACCTGAGAACATTCTATAGCATATTGTAGCCCTAGAACATAGTGCAGCTGAATGTTTATAGAAATCGCCTTCAAGTAGTTGTCAACTTCATATAAAATATCGTTAAAATGTATATAAAATTGACTAATATTTTCAGGGTTATCGCCTATAACGATAATGGATGGTTGTAAACGTACATTTTTTTCAGAACACTGTGTTTTTTTAAGTTCAATTGATGATTGAATGTAAGATTTATCCTGAAATCAAAATATAAAAAAGAATTTCAAATTAATATTTATTAAACTTTTCGTATAAAAGATAACTTATACTTACAGGCAAATATGTTGTAAAAGATTTTTGGGCATCTAGAATTGATGGTTTCCAAGGTTTTTGCAATCCGTGACCTTTTATTAGTGGAGGAATTAATATTCCGTTCAAAAGTATTGTGGTAATGTAATTTTTAGAATCTATAAAATATAAAGTTTCAAGAATATTATTTATAAAAACACTAATTGATTTTCACATAATTGTGTTTCGCAATAAAAAATGTTTTTTATTGCAAAGCACAATTATGTGAAAAGAAAGTACATGAAATAGCAGCGGGACGTTATCATTGTGTTCTCAAAAAACGAATTGTTCGAAGAGCTTATATATGGCCATCGATGATACGAAACCATCAATCATCAGACAACGTTATGATCCGAACCGACTGCGATTAACAAAGCCGATTATTCAATGTTTCTAAGAAAACAAAATGAAAATTACGCAACAATTTCGGCAATTCGAATTTATTAAATCCCAATTTGTCTAGCGTATTTCGCAACATATTTAGCAAATAAATTTATGATAGACATACAATTTAATTATATTGAAACATTTTAAATGTCTAAAGGATTTTCAATAAAATTTAGCCAGAAGTGAACACAAATTATCGGTTATAGCTCGAAACACTGAAACCAACCATATAATGACTTGATAACGCTTATTTAAAAAATTTACCTTGATTGGTGATTGTATTGATCGAATCAAATAATCGTCTACAATAGGCGTCCTTTATATCACGATCGAAAATTTGTATAATTTTTTGATAAAAAGAATCCCATTTTGAAAATAAAAGTGTCGATTTTTGTGGAAATAATCTTTCAAAATCAAGTTCAATCTGAAATAAATAATACTTTGATAAAGCACACATACTCGCAATCTAGAACAATAGTGTTTAAAACTTACGAGTGAAATGCCGATCTTCTGTTTCAAAATTGGCCACTGATTTAAAATATCAATCGATACGTCTTGAATATGGCTTCTTCGTAGTTCATATGTGCTAATCCACTTTTCAGTAACTAATACTTCCGGATTAAAATTTTTTTGGAGCAAAAAAAAGTTATTTTGTTGATCTTCCACATTGTAAATTAACTGTTTGGGAAGGACAGTAGTTTCCTCTGATAATTTTCGTTTTGCTGGTCGTTCAATTATACCAGACTTGACGTACTTTTTGGAAAGTGTATAATATTTTTCAGCCAACTTGCCACGTTGATTATTAGTTCCAAAATATGTAACCTGAAATCGATTAATATTAAAAATAAAAAATAAACCAGTTCATAAATATTTGCAATTTGCATATCATATTGATAAAAATCACTTAAAATAAAATTGCAAAGTTAAATTACCAAATTATGGTTATTAAGCTGTATTGTTTAAGTAATTAACACAATATCTGGTATGAAGCCTATATATCAAACGTCGGCAGATGAATATTTATAATAAATAATTAAATATAAATATAGGCTTCATACCAGATATTGTGTTAATTACTTCAAATTAAATTGATTGCTAATATAATTGGTTACAAAAAATAACGAAGCCTTTAGAAAGCGGGAGGTTACGATTGAGCAGCAGAAAATTAAAATTCAAAAAAACAGTTAAATTTTAAAATGAAATTTTTCTTACAATTGATTATTCGAGAATTGTTTTTAATGTAAATGGACGGTGCAATAATATTTATGGCGTAGAGGCCGAACCCAGCCCTTACTGCGTCTCTAACGAAATCTTTCGAGCCGTTCGTTATACTGAATTGGTAAACGTTGCATAGGCTGTTATCATCACAACGAACGCGGCGAAACTAGAGACCTCGGTGTGATCATAAATTCTCTTAAAAATACTACCCTTCAATCGATTTATACTAAAACACTAGAAATAATCTCAAATTAAATAATATTACCTCGTCTTCAGTGGGGAACAGCTCCACAATTTTCTGCGAGACCTCCTTATATTCGAAATTAGTGATTCTGCGATTTTTCGATATTAAATATTCTGCAGCGACTTGGACTATATACTGTCGGTCAGATTTTGTTAATTGATGCGTTTTTCTATAATTAGCTAAAATAAGAGCCCCTGTAGCACTATTCAACACAAGCTGTTTTTCCAAGTCCTGGAAAATTAGAGCAAACCAATTTATTTAATGGATTATAACGCAAAGATTGAGTGAACAAATACTTACAAATAATGATGTAACAGTATTATCAGTATCGTTAGTTGATGAACTCGTACACGGTATAGGTGAGGAATGTCCTGATTGTTTTGTAACCAATTCGGATGACTCAATGTACGTAACGGGTAGCGAACTTAGCCACGAATCAACAGTTGTAGTAGCCGCTGCTGATCTACAGCCCTATAATTTTAAAATATTAATTAATTTGGTATATATGACTAAATTTATAATTTATGTGTTTTTAAAATATGTGTACCTTTTCTAGTTGCCACTGATACAAAGCTTTTCGAAATTTTACTCGCAATCCGAATCGTTGGTCAGATATCAGTCGGTTCAAATCGTCACTGTTTAATTCTTTAAGAACATCGATGTCAATTCCTTTCTCTAATTGCATAAATTATAAAAAAAATTATTAAGTTAACTGTAATGTTCAAATTTATGATAATATTATGATAATAATCTTAAGTAATATTGAGGCCGATCTTGGAGCGATATAATTCACATGTTATTTTATCTTTCACCTCGTATGTGAATTTATGTTAAACACAATAATATCATACAACAACACGACATACAATTTGCTATTCCAGAATCGGCTTCATGAACTAAGAAAATAATTTGATAGATCAAATAGATCAAATTCTTGTTAAGCGCACGTGTTGTAAACTCATTAAAAATTAGGTAAATGTGAAAGGGTTTCAACACAACTAGATCAGTCAATGATATTAAAATTTGGCACATCACGTACCTAACCCTCGTACCTACCCATTTGCCACATCACGTGCCGGGTAGGTTTTTATTAAAAAATCATTTGAAATGTACGTGGGAATACAAAAAGTATTGTAACTCCAATATTACAGCTATTCATTTAAATTACGGCACTCACGAGTGTTATCCTTATGAGTAATAACTTTTGTATACACTCGTACATTTATATACTAATATTTCAAAACTAACAAAACAATACGCTTTAAAGAATGGAAAATATTAAGTAGTTTTTCAAAAATAGTTTGCGCTTACGTTGAAATTCCTCAATTAAACAGGGAAACCCCCACTTTTGTAATAATATTTCCATCGTTTGTTCAAAAGGTTGAACTATTTGGTTGGCATCATTCTGATTCTGTTCAACAGTTTCTTCAAATGGTATAACTTCTTCCATTTCAAAGTACCTTTATTTTGAGATGCACTTACTTATTTATAGTAAACAGTTTTGAAATGTACTTACTTAAAACGTAATCACAGAGCACAATAAAAACTATAGTGAACAAAAAATCTATGTAGTTAATTTTTTTTATTTTCACACACAATTTTGGAGAGCAAACACATTTGATTATTTAGAATTCAATATTCAAAACTTTATTACTACACGAAACTAATTTATTGCACTAAACACTTATATTTTTAATGATTATTTTTTAATTAAATCTTTTTATTTCACTTACATAACGTATCACGTACTGCGATATCCACTTTTTACGATTACTGAGGTTAAAATGAAAAAACGTGTTTCGCTTTAGTTTAGTTGATTGATTATCTAGTTTTTTAGATGATTTAAAGAGAAATGTAGACAATGAGCCATTGTTTTAAAACAGTACTATAATTCAGCTAGGATTTATAGAATAAATTTAGGAGAATTAATTTCAATGTGTCGTTAGCTTGCAATTATTTATTTGTTATTAAATATTTTAGATAATTTTACTAAATATTTTCGATAAATTATAATTAGAAAATATCTATAATTTTAGATAATTTTTATAAATTGTATAACGTAATCATTTTTAGATGAATATTGCAGTAAAATAGCAATAAGATCGACGGATTATAGCTGAATTTTCTATGAAAGCAGAATATTGTTGCAATAAAAAATTAGCTAAACTCAAATTAGTTAAATCATATACAACATAATTTAATAATATCTAGTTTTCTCGGCAATATATCTAAAAAATTAGGCAAACATTGTATTTTGATTTTATCTAATTGGCGTTAGATAAAAAATCTATTTAATTTCTTTCTGTGTACCAATTCTAAAATATTTATAAAGTAAGCACAATTTACATAAGAAAGAATTCAAGTTTAGTTTTGTTATAAATTCGGTTAAGCAGTAAAATATTATAATATACATACATCAACAGATAGCAGATATATTTGGTGTCTTACTTTGCGAAATTTACAAAACAATGCCATATATTTTATTCCAAACTAGAATAGTTTTCAACCAACTTTGTTGCTTTTTTCCCCCAAAGTAAGACCACAATTATATCAAACAACAAGTAATATTAGCAACAAGTAATATTGAAAATAAGCGTAATAATACTTATTATACGTTAACTTGCAAAATGTATTATAATTAATCCACCTTTGTATCACTAAATTACACTTAAAATTTGTAGTATATCCAAAAATAAAAAAGTTTGATTGAAACACAAACACACATCACAACTGTTATGATTATATCTATTTTAATTAATTTTATTTTTTGATATTTTTTTTGCAAATAATGCACTCTGCAAGCCACCGGTTATAAGAGTACGAAACTAGAATAACCTCATAAAAACACAAAAAAATTATAAAATATACCGTTAGAAATATCCAAATTTCAAGGAAAAAAGTCGCAATAATGATGTTTATATCCTTATATTGAGGAATAAATGCATAAATATTTGGAAACCCTTACATCAATTTTAAACTCAATTTTTGTTACGATTTCTATGCTGTAAAAACATTAATAATAGTTCCGAATTTGCCTAAATGATATGTAAAATATTCTTTAAAATTTGCTTACTTTAGGGTTAAGTTCATTGTCCTTGATTTTATGTTTTTTTCCTATTATCATAGCATTTCTTGTAACAGTTTGACCTTGACGAATATAGTTTACATTAACTTATGGATTATTTAACCTAAATTTGATTTTGGTATTTTCATAAGCCTAGTGAGATTTTTCATAAAAATTATGCAAATTCTTCATTTTATAACTCAATCCAATGAAAATTCGGAGTCTTTGAACTAAAGTTGGTAAATCATCGAAACAAGGTGCAAAACTTTTTTCAGTGTATACACAAATTTTTTATATTTTAATTTAATTTTATTTTTAAACACATTAACATTAGAAAATGGTGTGTACTTCAGAATTTTATGTATTAGTAAATCTATCGGCAGATTTATCGACAGGCGGGAATCTCCTCCAATCAAAATGGAAATTATGCAGACTAATATATTGGAATTCAAAAATCATCTTACTTGTTTTCAGTTATTTTGAAATTGGTTCTAACTCACATCAGTATAGGAACCAAGCGCACATTTTAGTGGAAACAAATATCCGATATAATTTTTTCCGTTTAAATCAAAATGTATGAATGCAGCCAAAACTGCTATACAAATTTTGTGCATGCAACCCACATAAAAACTGACTAAATTTAGACAAAATTTTATCAGTACGTACGGGGGTACATATAAAAAAAATTCGTTGATATAAACAAAAAATTTTATTTTTAAATAAAAAAATAAATACATAAAATAAAAATAAATACATAAATATATAATGTAATAAACATAATAAACATTTAAAATTTATCGTAAAATCGTATTAGGATTTATTATATAAGTAATTATACTGTACATTGTAGCGTCTACTACTAGTACGTAAAACTATTTGAAACTTGCGTAAAACTATTTGAAACACGGTTGAATTGAAAATGTCTGTAAATTTATTCTAAATAATTAAAGTATATGTTTCCAAATTAATTATGCTTACCTCTAAATGAAGCGGAATTTTTTGTTTACCGTCGATTATTTGGCCCACCTCTCGAATTTCCTCGATAAACTTAATCGCGATATTTATCGGCAGACGGTACATTTCTTTAAACCTAATAAAAATGGACATTGTATTTACAAATGTATTAAAATAAAAATAAAAAACATCTTACCGATTTTCAGGTACATCGAAAGGGTTTAATTTATCTCGCATTCTTTTTCTCAAAACCCGCATATGTTGCCTTTCATAGTATAAAATACCAATCGGCGCGGCGCTCATCTTGTCACTTATACAAAATATGTATGTATACACGACACAAATCAATTTATTTTATTAATCGAATTTAATTCCACGAGAAAACTTATTTATTTTTAAATAAATTATTTAATTAATTTTATTACTCGAACTAAACTTACACAACTCGAAATGTCATTACAAAATGTCAAGTTGTTTGTAAACATAATCATATGAATGAAAGTTGGACATACGTCTGCTATGTTTAAAAAATATTAATAGTTGAACGTATGTTTTTCTAGCAATTGCAATAAATTATATCGAATATTTTTTTCCACTAAAATGTGCGCTTGGTTCCTATACTTAAATTTTGGACAGCAACTAGTTGCGCGTGGCGGTCCTTTGCGTACAATCTGAAAATAAATTAAAATACATACCGGAATTGTAATTATTAATAAGCCGTATATTATAACTAACTTTTGGTCCATCCAGAATTTTCGCCATTTTGAACCGTCTTTATTGGCTCCCCCTAATCCATTCAAATCAGTTGCCAAATTATTCCAGGATTTCTCTCGTGCCCGAGCTCCATCAACAGATGTAAACCTATAATTCAAATAAAATTTAGATATATATTTTGACATGTATTTAATACTTTATATGTTATTTATATTATTTTACCTATCATGAGCCAAATCTAAATTTAATTCTAGGAAATCGACTAGGAATGTCTTCTGTGCCTCACTAGGTCGTTTCCCTTTTGTACTTTTTTCCATTTTTCTAAAATGTTGATAAAACTTTATTAATTAAATTTTCTAACAAAGTAAATATATTTTTTAAATAACTACGTATATAAAATTATTATGTAATTAACAAATTACTACTACATACCTTAATTGCTCCTCTAGTTAAAAGTCACTTTAAATTTTAATTGGATTATTTTATTAAATTTAAAATAAAAACACTTGTTGTAACAAGTAGAAACTTGCAGAAACCAAATGTCAACTAATTTCAAATTGGGAAGCCCCATAAATAAAACAACCAATAGTTTATTAAAATGTCGCTAGTTGCGCTGGTAAATTAAAAAAAAATAATATACAACATTTTATTAATACAAATGTTAAATTTTCAGTTTTAAATGGATTAAATTACCCTTAAAATACATCTAAAGTAATTAAATTGTACATTTAATATTTTGCAAGTCCATTTTACGAATTTCTTTTTCTTTTCACGACTAAAAGCATCGATGAAAAAAAACTTTTCATATGAAAAGATTGTGACGTCATTTTTTTCATTCTCATGTAACCCGAATCAGAAAAGTAAACTTTTCACTGAAAACACTTTTCATTGTACTTTTCACGGAACAAGAATCGACCCCCTGGTTTTTTTTGGTTTGGTTCAATCAAATAATTTTGAAAATGGTTTGGTTTTGGTTCAGTGGTTTTGATTTGGTTGCGTCTCTATTTTATAATAAGTAATATTATATGTGGCCTAATGTCTTAAAATTATTTAATTAATCCAACATTTAATTTAGAGTTTTTAAATTTTAATTTGTTTTATTTATTTAGTTTTTTTAGTAATTTAGTTGGAAAATATGGGCACCGACTAACTAAAACAAATCGCCATAATAATTTGACCAAACCAATATACATACAAAGAATAATAAAGTCTGATTTTCTTGAGTTTTTCCCGCCAAACTTGAAAAATATTTATTTCATTTACATATCCCAGAAGAATGTAACCCTAGTGTAGCAGTTTGGTTGGCCTGGAGAATTCTATGCGACCGGAAATTACAAAAAAAAGAAATCAAACAAACAACGAAATTAATAATTGGAAGTAATTCTCCAAGCCACACAAACGCTATAGAAATTTGGGCTCACACAGGGACTCTTCAGCGGTCATTGCCGGCTAAGCATCAGGGTTGGGCGTGGGATTTGAAGAGTGTGTGTGATCCGTGTGTAACCGCAGGGAAAGGAAGAAAAATAATGATGCCACCTACCTACCATTCTCTGATCGGATACTTACCCTAGTCCATCCTCATCTTGCTAGTTCAATTAATTCTACATACTTTAATTACACTTCACTTAAAAACCAACAAAATTATTGCACATTTCTTCCCAACTTAAATTCCAAATCAAACCAACAAATTTGAGAACCAATAGAGGAGAGGAAAAAAAAATCGAATTTTGAATTTTGATCGAGTGAATATTCAACACAAACAATTTATTTAATAAATTATTTAGGTTAAATTTCGGTAAGAAAAGAAAAAAATTGTAAAGAACGTTAGTATTATTAGTATTCTATAGCTAAATAATTATGGTTTCATAACCAAACTATTTCAAATAACAAATTTATTATCTCTGATCGATAATACATGTAACTAATTTAATTCGAAATTATTATTTGAAATAATTTGCTTAATGAAGAGAAAAAAAATAGTTGAATAAAATTGGCAATTAAAAATTAGGTACTAATATTACGTTAATATGAAAGAATTATTTATTATTAATAAAGATTATTAATCCTCTATTATATTTTTTTTCTAGATTTAATTTAATGATTATTTTGATTTCATTATAAAATAATATATTAAAATGACTTCCCAGTTGTATCCGCCATGATGTTAAATCCGGATTTAAATTTGATGAATTGATGTGTCGTTTATGATAGCACACGCTGGATTTTCTTGTTAGTATAACGTGTACTTATTAACACACATATATCACTAACTGTACTCATTCACGGTATATAAGCACCTTTTATTAAAGTTCAATCCAGCAAATGCACTGGATAACACAAAGGTAACACAATTGTTCGTATTCACTGTGAAACTCTGGTTCAATAGATATACCACTAATTATATTTTTTTTTTGGTTCACCGGTACGATGATTCATAACTTATCGATTTTACTTTTTTTTTTTTTTTTTTTGTTGTCTAGTATACGTACGCAAATTAATTAATGTAATTAGTTAATTTGGAGAATCTGCGTTATACTTAAATTATTTTAAGACCTTGCGCGTATTGCACACACAAACTTAACGGACTACACAACTTATTGTCTTTTCACTGCAAAGTTTTATGTGTTGTCCCATTACACACGCTTAAGCACTGTTTATCAATTTTTATTATTATAATTATTAGGCATTATCGAGTTTTAACAAACAACTTAATATTACACTTTTAACTACTGATATTTTGTTGTAGTTTAGTACAAATTTGTTCGTACTTGTCGTACTACACGCTTTCACACAATCTATGGATTTTTCACGGTACAGTTTTATCTAGGTGTGGCTCTACTATACGACCTTCCACCTTTATTATTTACACTAGTAACCACTAAATTTCATTAGATTTATATAATTTTTGGGTTTTCTTTTTTTTTTCAACAACAAAACTTTTCACTTATATTAATTATATGAAATTATTAATTTTACAAAAAAATTTAATTAATTCTATAGCACTACAGATTTTATTGTGACTCGCACAAAATTCAAAATTCGACAGCCTCCCTCGCACTGCGGTCCGGCCTTTTATATTTTTTTTTTCAACACCCGCCAAATTTTTCGCGGGACTTTGGACGTACGGACAAGGTGTTAAATTTGCAAATCATTTCCCATACAAATGGAACCATAATCGAATTGACAGAGGTTCCATCTATTGGCCTAGATACGAACAATTTCATTTTTTTGTCGGTAACACAGTAAAATACCAGTCGGCTGTTGTGTATGATATATTTAGCGTACCTTTGGGGGCTGTGTTAATCGCACAATTTTACAATATTCGCACATCTTGATTGATAATAATAATATAACAATGACAAACATAACATTATTGTGACGAGCGCGGATGCACTGTTACACTAGTATCACCCGGTTTATTTATTTATCGTAGTAAGAGATAGGTTAGGTTAAATTAGGTTAGAGTGGCTGCTATCACACACTTAGGCTAATAGTGACCCATAGTGATACCACATCCTATCTCCCCTTTACTCCCGTTGAAATCATCCAGAGCTACTTATGTAGCATAAAACATCTCGCACTCCACAGTCCGCGAGTTCCAAAAGGTTGTCCATACCGTACACACCTAAGTACTTATGCCTTCTGTCTGATAGTTCCGGACACGAGCATAGGCAATGATCTAAAGTCTCTTCCTCCTCTTCGTTCATACAACTTCTACAAAAGTCATTCGTCTGTAAACCCAGCGCCTTCTCGCATGTTCCACAAAAAGGCAGTTGTAATGCCATGTAATGTTTAATATTTGTTGGTATTCACTTATGTAATTAGTAAAACAACACAGGCAATTATAACACTCTTAGACTTTACTTTATTCATACTTTATTCACTATTACATTTTTACTACCTTTCACTTGCCCTGCTTCATTCACAATAATTTTACATTATATATTTTTGACCAACGTACAAATAAATTCGTCAGCGTTCTTCAGTACAATGCACTCCGTACATTTACCTTTTTTATCATCAATATTTGTTAATAGCAATATTAAGCCATTTAAGCTAATTTAACTTATTGAGAAATATTTATTTGATTTATTGGGAAATGCTTGTTCAACTAACTGTACGAAATGCAATGATTAGCACACAGTGTCCTGTCAGTATCCCCGACGACCAATCCTTTCTCTCGTTTTCCCAGTTTTGGCCTCAAACCTGTTTTGCTACAGGTGTTGGTCCACCTCTCGTTTGGCGAGAGTAGTTGCTGCCCCTCCCTGGTTGCGATCTACTTTTCGTTGCACTTGGGTTGACCTACTGACCTACTTAGCGTAACCTTAACCTTTGACATTTCTTATCTCTGACATTGACCTTTGACCTTTCTTACCTTTGATCTCTGACCTTTCGAACTCAAAACCGCAAATTCATAGGAAATGATCTTAACAACTACACTACGAACGATGATCAATAATTAGATTTATTAGTTGTATATACAAAATGTATAATATAAATACTCCTAAACTTAATGATCAAAATACCCCTAAATGTCCATATCTTGCGGTGAATAGTACAAGTAGTTAATGTTATACTATTTTCGGCGTATAATTTTGTGCCATCTTTTGGTGAATAGCTGTGTTAAAATAATTTTTGTATCTGTATACTATGTAGTACTAAAAAATTTATTTTTGTCTTGCGTGTTTAGAAACAATGAATTGTATTTATTCGATAATTTATTGGGTATGTAACGTACTTAGATATATATACATTTCATCTTAATACCGTATCAGTAAATGAAGAAAATATTTTTCATACAACATTGTTGCAATACAATGGTTTGTTATTTCTATAATTTATTGCTTATATGTGGAATAGCGGGTACGTAAATCAATTGATAGCAGAAATAATTTTTCATGCCATTTTGAATACTATTGATGCATCTCGTTATACTGAAATTATAATCAGTTCCGACATTCAATTAAAAATTTCGTTAATATGTAGCAATTTTAGAAACAATTCATTGTCTTTATACGATAATTTGCTCTATAAGTATATAAGGATGTATATTTACCAAACGTCTTTCTATCTTGTTAACTCTGTAATAGTTATTTAACTGTATTATTAAAAATAAACCAAAATGTGCAAAGGAGTGTATGCTGATGAATTTGTTGCAACTCGAATAATACTCGAGGTTCCAGGGCTCAATTTAGAAGATTTAGCAGCCATTTTCGAGATGGAACAAATGTTATATGAGGCTGCTATAGCGCGGTGCTTTCAGTACGTGACATGGTGTTATGACCATCTTGAGATCATCCTGGCGATTGATTTTTTACTGTGCGCCAATTTGAGTGCTGTTGTAGGTCTCTCCAGATCTGCCCTTTCCGGCTGCATCTGGAGAATCGTACCGTACCTAGCTAGTTTGTCTGCCCTGCAGTTTCCCGTGACGTCCGAGTAACCAGGGACCCATAGTAAGAGATAAAGAAAATAAATTTCATGCGTGAGTTATAATTTGGTTCGAATACTTTCTTTCTCCTTGAACTCCTAAACCTTATCTATATTCGTTTTTGACTTTCGTCTTCGGCATCGAGAGTAGTAGGACTATTTTCGTTATTAATTTGCGACGTATTACTCCTGTCTCTGTTTTGTGTTTCTTCCGGTTGTTGAATTATTTCTTCTACACAGAAAAAAAAAACTTAGTAATATTGATATAATATTACTAATTTTGATAAAAAACTGATCCCATAAATAAAATTGAGATTTTTCATAACAATTTTTTGGGGAATTTTATACTAAACATTAACATATACCAATGTAAGGTATCGATACAAAATTTATGAGATCAAACCATTAAATTATTAAATTTTAAGGTTCTTGTGTTATGTTGATACAATTTTTGAACTGTTTGATTAATTAATTTATAATATTTACACAAACAATTTTGAGTTCGTGTAAATGGTACGAATGCCGTTGTGGAAAAAATATACGTTTTAATAATTATATACAGGCAAATATCAATATAACAAAGCGATTGAAACGAATTAGTTTTAAAATTGAAACGAAATTTGTCAAAATTAAACAATAATATTTTCAATTTTATAACGGACCAAACACATAATTTATGAATATGATAAAGTTATATATAGTTATATCTGTTGTGGCATGAGCAGTAAGGGTTTTTAGATATAACACATTTATTTACTTGGGTTCGAAATTTAACGAGTAAAATTATATTTCAGTTTAAACAGCGACTTTATAAACTATAATGAACGACTCTATATAATGCAATTACAGTTTTTATACTGAGCGATAAGAAACAAACAATGTAATAAAGAAAATGATGAATTATACATATTTTTATAACAAGAGATCTAATTATTTATTATTCCAATGAATTTGATGAATGTGTGAAAATGTTGGTCGATGCAGATTTCCGTAGGATATTTG
Organism: Nephrotoma guestfalica; assembly: GCA_963691935.1. NCBI lineage: Eukaryota > Metazoa > Arthropoda > Insecta > Diptera > Tipulidae > Nephrotoma > Nephrotoma guestfalica. Next base: position 136,016,277 of record OY829913.1, on the reverse strand, counting down.
ATATTGGTTTATGTAGTTGCTTCGGTGTTCCAAGAAATGTTATTGGTTGTTGTTGTTGTTTGGGTATATCAAGAAATGATATTGATCGTTGTTTTGGTGTACCGTGATGTGTGGCACATAACTCCTCCCTTCCTAAATTGATGCTGGCCTCAGCGTCAACTTCAATATGCTTTGCTAGCTGCAATACTTTTGATTTAATTTTGAAAACTGATGCCTTATATTTTCTGAGGATAAATAAAATTATTATTATTGTAAGCAAAATCAATATAATTGATGAAACTGTTAAAGTGTAAGTGTACACTTTAGTAGTTTTGTTGTTTAATTTTATTTCTTCGATATTTTTGATTGATTGCTTTGTTAACGTTGCATGTGGTTCGCATGTGTACTCCTTCTGGTGATGATACATACAAGTATTCGTTCTCCAATAACTCGATTTCTTCTTCTGGTTCTTGTTTGACCGTCTCGCAAGTTGCGTCTTGGTTGTTCAGTAAATTTGGTATACAACTTCCATTGATGTTGTATAATTGTTGTTTTTGGCAGTAATAAGTGTCTTCAATTTTTTGACAAGGTTTTTCGATAGTCATATATTTTTGGGAATTTAGGACAATGTAATTTGGATTAAATTTAAGTATTTGGTTATTTAGCGGGATTATTTTAATTTTTTGGAGTGTGTACAATTCTTTAGAAAATTTGGGTATTCCTATTGACAAGATCAAATCGGTTCCATTGTAATAAGCTTTTAGTTGAAGCATTGAATAGATTTGTTCTTCCGAAATAATTTTAATTTCATCCTGCTCAAATTCTTCGGTTATGTAACTCATTTCGTTATTATCTAATATATGTCTGCTTATTATGTTTACCTTAGCGAATGTCATTATGTCATGAACTTCGTTAATTTGTTCTTCTATAATTAACATGTTGTCGAATAATTCTAAGAAAAATCTGTTTAAAAGGAAATTTTCAGTAGTTGCCTTTTGTGAATTTTTTGCTAATTTAATATATTCGTTTAATTTAACTGTTATATTATTAATATGGTCCGTCATTTCTTCGTACCTGTCTATGAAAATTTCGTTAATTTTTACTTGTTCGTTGTATTTTTCTAAAATTTTAATTTCTCCGTTTTCTAAACGTTGAATAGCCGTTTGAATTTCTGAATAATCTGTTTGATCTAAATTACCTGTTATAGATTTAATTACGGTTCCTAAAGGGTCGAAAAGTCCTCGTTTTTCTCTTTTGTGATAAGTATTTGGTAAAATATTGTGTAATGATTTTTCTAATTTTTTCATTTTCCTATCAGCTATCTTCATTTGAGTATCGTCGCATACTTTGTGGTGTTCAATAAGTTTTGATATTTCTAATTTTGTTTGATTAACTAGTTCTAAGTTTAATTTTATTTTATTTAATTCTATTATATGAATAAGTTTAGAGTATCCTGTGATGACTCTTACATATCCTAGTTGTAATCCTATGACGCCTTTATTCTTGGTTAAATCGAACGCCTCTAGTGATTGGTTGGTTACTAGGGTTGTCCTGTAATAAAATATTGTCTATATTTAGATGTTGGTTGCAATTACGAATTCTTCTTTTATGAACTTTTCTTTTATTAGTCACAACATTTATTTTATTGTTTTGTACTACACTATGTGAGATGTATTTCGGTGCTAGTTTAACTCTGGTAGTGGTTTTTTCATAAATTTTGTCGTTAGGTTTGTAGGTTTTAGGTTCCTCGCGACTAGTATTTTATTTATTTATTATTTTTGATTTATTTCTTAAGTCTATTTCTGCAATTTGTTGATCTTTTGATCTGATTGTTTCTAAAAATTCTTCAGATTGTTCAGCTGTATTTGTTGGAATATTTTTGATTAATAAGTGCCCTTTGTGTAGTTCAAAATGTGTAAGTTTTGTTGACGAGTTAATTGTACCGTTATAGGTTAATACTGCCGCATACATAACATCTTGAATTGAAATATTTTTATTCTGAGAATAGATGATTCTAGTTAACTCTGTTAACGTTGAATGGGCTCGTTCGATTGGACTATCGCCTGTCGAAGCTTTTGCCGTAGTAATATGTAAATCTATGTTGTACATATCAGTAAATTTTTTGAATAAGTCTGAATTGAATTCAGTTGCTGAATCTAAAATTAGATTTTTTGGGATTCCTTCTCGAGAAAAGAAAATTTTAAACATTTTAATCATGGTTTGAGATCTTCTATTTGGAAGTTCGAAGACGGAGATAAATTTGGAAAATTTATCCATGATTGTTAAAAATGTTTTTGATCGTAACACGAAAGTGTCCGCATGAATTATTTCCATGGGCCCTTGAGGTGTTTGTGAAATTTCAAATTTCAATTTGATTGGTTTCCTTTCGTATTTGTTAATACTACACACTTCGCAATGAGTTATGTATCTGGAAATCAATTCTTTCATTTTTGGGAAAAAAACATTTTTTTTATTTTTTCATAATTTTCCACCACTCCTCTATGGTAAGGTAGGTGCGTTTTTTCAATTATTTCTAATTGTGTTTTACTTTCTAAAACGTCTTCCTTTATTATTTTGGTTCTTACTAGTTTTCTTTTAGGGAAATTTCGGAATATGTTTTGGAATAAATCGAATGTTTGATCATTCACGTGAAGTGCTGTGATCCTTTTGTTATTCGTATATTTTTGTAAGATATGTTTGATATCATTTGTATCGAAATTTTTCTTTTTAATTTCATACTGTTTTATAGTATTAAATTTTATAATTAAGTTTTCATTCATCTCCTCGTAATCATTGTCGACTAAGATTTTGAGTTGATTTCTGAAATTGTTTAATGGTGTTAATGTTTCATGAATGGTTTTAGTTTCTGAAACATTATTTTGCTCAACAGGTTCAATTTGATTAATTTCCTGAATTAAATTTGATGAATCTGGAGTTTCTAGATTATTATGATCATAATGAATTGGTTTTTGCAAATTCGTTTGCTTTAATGTTGATGCGCAGGCTTGATTCAAATTCGTTCCGTTTTTCGAATTTATTAATGAAGTCTGTGACTCATTTGTAATAATATTTATATTTTGGTTTATTGAATTAATCGAATCTATTGTATTAGGATAATTTAATCTTTTATTTTCTAGATGATCATTTAGTTCCATACGTGAAAGTGCATCAGCATTGGTGTTTGCTGTGCCTTTTTTATAGCATATCTGATAGTCGTACTCTTCCAACTTGAGCCGCCATCTTACGATTTTACTTGATGGATCCTTGATGTTGAATAGCCAGACCAAAGGCTTGTGATCCGTAATAATTTTGAATGATCTGCCATAGAGATACGGCCGGAAGTATTTTACGGCCCAAATTATTGCTACCAATTCTTTTTAAATTGTGGAATAATTGGTTTCGGTTTTGGATAACGTTCGAGAGGCGTAGCATATTGGTAGGTCTTTGCCTACTTCTCCTTGCGATAGGATAGCGCCCAGAGCATAATTCGATGCATCTGCCGTTAAAATAAAACTTTGTTTGAAATCGGGGTATTTGAGTATTGGTTCCGTTGTCAACAACTTTTTACAAAGCTCAAAACATTTTTTATAATTTTCATCGATTATAATTTTTTTGTTTTTTGCTAAACAGCTATTGAGAGGTTTAGTAATTTGCGCAAAGTCCTTGATGAATTTTCTGTAATATCCCACTAGACCTAAAAAGGATTTGATTTCTTTTGGTGACTGAGGGATTTTGAACTTCTCAATAGCTTGAATTTTACTCGGGTTGGGTTTCACTCCTTCAGGTGTTATAATGTGACCTAAAAATCCAATTTCCTTTTGACAGAAATAAGTTTTATCTGGTTGAATTTTTAAATTTGCATTTCGCAACTTGATGAATAATTTCCTTAAATCCGTTAAATGCTCTTGTAGACTAGTAGAAAATACGATGATATCATCCATATAGCAAAGAACGTGGTTGCCTTGCAGTTCCCCTAGGACATTGTCCATTACACGCTGGAACGTGCTGGGTGCATTTTTAAGGCCAAAGGGCATACGTACAAATTCGTAATGCCCTGATTCGATGCTAAAACCTGTTTTTGGTATATCACTTGATTTTATTTGGATTTGGTGAAACCCTGCGGCTAAATCAATAGTTGTAAAATAATTTGATTTGCCGAGTTTATCGAGTATATTTGTAATGTTGGGTAATGGATACTTATCGTCTACAGTCTGCTTATTACTAGTCTCCATTGTTTATTACCTTTGGAATCTGGCTTCTTTGGGACTAACCAAATTGGGCTAGACCATGGCGAGAAAGAAGGCCTTATGATCCCGTTTGATAATAATTTTTCGATTTCTTTTTTAATTTCATCCTTTTGATATTCGGGATGGCGATATTGTTTTGTAAATACCCGTTTTTCATTTAATAAATTTATTTGGTGTTTAATCGCATTTGAGAACGTCAATTTTCCAATGTGAAAAATTTCGTTAAATTCTTCACATAGTTTAACTATTTCCGTTTTTTCTTCTTTATTCAGATTATCTAGATTTAATTTAGATTCGATATTCCTATTTTCGTGATTTTCACTGTGGGAGTTGAGAAAATGTATCTCGTTATATTTCATATTTAGTTCCTCGACTTGTAAGGGATTTATTAAAAAGATTTCTTTTCGTTGATTAGACGTATTTATTATTTCCATGTACGCTTGGTTATTTGTATGAGTTTTGTAGAGACCTTCCTGTATAAATACATGTTCTTGTAATTTTACAGGTTTGCTAATGTAAAAATGTCCCTGGGCTAATGTTACTGGTATATTTAAAACAATTTTTTGCAATGATTTTAAGAATATAGGTTTTATACAAGATGTTACTTTATCAATTAATTTGATTGAAAAATGTTTACTTTGCAATTTTTGTTCATTTAATAAAACGTTGGCTTGTAAGTCGGTTAAGGTCTCATAGCCAATAAGACCGTCGTAAAATTTATGAAACATTAATAGATGTAATTCAATTGGTTTATGAATTTCTTGAAATTTAATTATTGTTTTAGTAGAAATATTCATAGAATTATTTAAACTTGAGATTGTTATATTTGTTGGAAACATTTCCGAATCTTCGACACATTCTGGGTTTATATATGAAAAGTTGGCACCCGTGTCTATTAAAAATTTTAAGGTTTTATTTTTGAAAGTTAAAATTATAAAAGGTAAATTTGAAATATGTGATACGTTAAATGTATGATTTAGTCTTCCGAGGCTTGGAATTGAAAATTCTCATCATTAATTGACGTTTCTATATTATAATGGTGAGGTTCCTTTTTGATTTTTGGTTTTATTTTATTTGACCCCTGACCATAATTTTTATGTAGGTCTACTGAATATCTATTGGTTTTAAGATTTGGTTTATTGTAATTATTGTTTGGATAATAATTTTGCAAATTATTTTTTTGAAAAATTTTGATCGTTTGAATATTGAGCATTATAGGAATTTGATTTCCGTGAATTTGAGGCATATTTTAATTTTTGTATGTTTTGTTCTTTTATTATGTAGTCTCTAGCTTCCGCTAAAGTTTTTGGTTGGGCTGCTCTAAGACGTCCACCAAGTGGTTCTCTTAGGGCTGCTTGAAAAATTGTGAGTCCAACTTGCTGGTAATGCTTTACTTGGTACTCCATTATATCTTGGTTTTGATTGTGCAATTTCACTTGTGTAGTTAGCAAGGTTAATAAATTTTGAATTCTGTTATAAAGGTATTCTGATGACAAATTATTTTTCACTAGACTATATAATTCAAATTGAAGGTTTGATTCGTCTCTAGAGTCGGCGTATTTGTCTATTAAATGAGTTCTAATTTGTTGCCAATCATTATTTATATTATGCGTAGTTAAAGATTGACTTGCGAAGCCAATTATTTTATTTCTTATATTTTGAATTATAATTTTATAGGATTCAGTTTTTTGCACTTTTACACATAATTTTAATGTTTCGTCCACGGATTCGAGAAATCTTGTTAAATCGTTTTTATTACCATCGAAAGGCGATATATTTTTCGTAATTATATCTACGTCAAATAACGCGATAATTTCCTGTAATTCTTCAGACATTTTATCGTTTTTAGTTTCCTCTTTATAAATTAAATTTTTAAACTTTTCTAATTGTTCAAATTGGTATTGCCTAGGAAAATCTAAGACTATCATTAATTGGTCTATTGATATGATCTTGATTTTCTCCTACCTGATTATTTTCAGCTACACTTATTTTTTCGATTGCTTTAGCTAATTTTTTAGATGCTTCCATGATTGTTCCTCACACAACACATGCATTTTGCACATTCATCAGTTTTAAAGTATGTCTGAAGAGGCTTGCGTGGCGATTTTAATTGGATTAGCGATGCGGAGGAGAAAAACTAAAAGAAGAAATAGACAATTTTGGATGAAGCAGTGGTATAAAAAACGTAGTGAATATGGACATTCGAAATTACTAAAAGAATTAGAAAACACGTAAACTGAGGAAACTGAGTAAATCAAAATACCAGAGAGACGATTCGAAGATATCTTCGGCACCAGCGCCTGATTTTTTGCTTTGATTTACTTTCTTTAAATCGCGTCTATAATTACTACGAAAAGTATTAATTTTTCGTACAACCATGTCACGATTTGCATTTTCTTCAATTTCTTTTAATTTTTTCACCATTTCCTCATAAGCATAATTTTTTAAAATTCTATTGCTGTAATCTGGACTTTTGACCATCCATAATGCTGGTAAACTTTTATATAGTTCGAGAAATTCAGTCCAAAACTGTTTATTTATAAATTTTGACATTTTCTTATTATGCCCTCTCGAATTTATACGGACGACTGAGCAAATTGAACATATACTACGCAGTTTTGAATGTACAAACAACAAAAATATCAAAAAAAATCTACAATCACACAATCCGCATGGGCAATCACTCAATCAATACCATACACTGTCAATCAGCATGCACAACCACATGATTGCGCATGCATGATTGTGTGGTGTATGGGGCCTATAAGTCGATTTCTTTTTTTGTTTTATTTTCTCCCATAAATTTGTGAGTTCACGTTTATTTTATAACCGTAGAGTTTGATACCGTTATATAATTTAAAAATTTTATACGAAAAAAAAAAATTTTTTTGATTTTGATACACTTAAAATAAAAGCTTTTTACAAGATCATGCTTGGGTTCAAAAAATTTAATTTATTTCTGTTTGTTAGTAAGAAGGGAAAAATAGATTTTGGAATAATATATGAAAAAAAAATTTTTTACCTTGCCAATAATATGAATATGAATATAAATTTCATGTTGATCAGACACTAGTTTCACGTTCAAATTTTTTTTTTATTTAACAATTGTGTATATTTCACTGATTTTAGTAGAAGGTTAAACTGATTGATTTTATAAATTTTTTTGTCACTGATATTTAGATTATGACTAAATTACACTGATTTTATAAAGAATTAACTGATTTTATTAGTTTCACTTTTGTTAAATTTTTTTTCCAAAACTGCGCCAGTTATATCTGTTGTGGCATGAGCTGTAAGGGTTTTTAGATATAACAGATTTATTTACTTGGGTTCGAAATTTAACGAGTAAAATTATATTTAAGTTTAAACAGCGACTTTATAAACTATAATGAACGACTCTATATAATGCAATTACAGTTTTTATACTGTGCGATGTGTGGCACATAACTATATAAATATATATATATATATATATATATATATATATATATATATATATATATATATATATATATATATATATATATATATATATATATATATATATATATTAAAATTAATTTTGTGGACTGTATATAAAATATTACACTCTTTAATTTTTACTTATTTCACTAACGCAGTTCTTTCTCTCTCTAAACTAAAAAACAAAGAAAACTCTAATTTTATTTATTATTTCTTCTTTTCTCTTCTCTTCTTTTTATGAGCAGGCGACGACGTTTCCTTTTTCTAGATTGTTTTTTATACACCTTTCCCTATAAACATTGCATAAATTATTTCGCCCATATTTCTTATGAATTTTTATTCAACATATATATATATATATATATATATATATATATATATATATATATATATATATATATATATATATATATATATATATATATATATATATATATATATATATATATATATATATATATATATATATATATATATATATATATATATATATATATATATATATATATATATATATATATATATATATATATATATATATATATATATATATATATATATATATATATATATATATATATATATATATATATATATATATATATATATATATATATATATATATATATATATATATATATATATATATATATATATATATATATATATATATATATATATATATATATATATATATATATATATATATATATATATATATATATATATATATATATATATATATATATATATATATATATATATATATATATATATATATATATATATATATATATATATATATATATATATATATATATATATATATATATATATATATATATATATATATATATATATATATATATATATATATATATATATATATATATATATATATATATATATATATATATATATATATATATATATATATATATATATATATATATATATATATATATATATATATATATATATATATATATATATATATATATATATATATATATATATATATATATATATATATATATATATATATATATATATATATATATATATATATATATATATATATATATATATATATATATATATATATATATATATATTTATTTATGTATATATAAAAAATAATAAACAAACTAAAAAATTATACACCAAACAAACGAGCTTTTATATTTTAATATATTTATTATATAAAATGTTGTGAATATTCACTGTAGTTCTTAACATTATGATATTGAAATTCTAATTAAATTACATATATTATTTCATAAAAAAATATTAAATTTTTGTAAATTATATTTAAAAAAATTAAGGCAAATAACTTAGATAAACCAAAATCAATAGTTTTTTTTTTTCAAAATCGACATATAAAAAAATATGAATATGTACGAGTATATAAAATTCATTATATAAACTTATAACTTAACTTTATATAAACTTATGTACAATCAAAAAAAGTATGTTAAGTGTAGGTAGTTTCGGAATGTTAGCTAATTTTAAATGAATATATTTAAAATATCGTATTTTAAATCGTTTTTTTTAATTAGCTATTAATTGCAAAATGGCAGATGGTTTAATATCGTATTTGGTTTTTATATTGTAAAAGAAATTCTGTACAAAAGTCCATAGTACCTCAGTTTGGTCATGATATTTAATATTGAAAACTTGAAAAATAGCTCCTAAAAATTGTTCATGTCGAAATTTCAAATTATCATCTTTAATTATTATTAGCCGCTGAATCAGTTTTTTTGCCTCGTTTTTCAGCTGCATGTGGGATTCGATTACTGTTATGCTTTGAATAACCGTTACGAGGCATTTTTATGAACCTTTAATCGATTTTTTTAACATTATTCACCAGATTGGCCTTTGGAAACTTTCTTGTTGTTGGAATTATTATACTTGGCAATAGGTAAAACATTATGCAGGCTTTATTGTCTGTAATAAAAATAAAAATAAAATTAATGGACAAAAGTATTAATGGTAAAAAATGGACATTTAAATGAAAACTCTAAATTAATGATATCATTCGGTTAGGTAGACATTGGTTTTATAACCAGGAAAGAAGTGTAAACTAAGTTCATAATGAGCACAAAACTATCTAGCTCTTGTCTCTGTTGTGACGTTCAACTAAATCATCAAATAAACGTAAACGGCCACAATCATTTCAAATTATAACCAACAAAATTGTTTTTGTTAAACTTTCCAATCAAATCGTTCCCAATCATTTATAGCAAAACAAAATTGAATTCAAAATGTTTGATTCATACATGATGATTAAACAATTTTAGAGTACATATTAAACACAAGGAACAAATGACCAACAATTTTAGCGCAACTCTAAAATGTGGTTTGTAATTCCTTATCCTGGGAAACCTTAGATAGTGTCCCTATGTGTATATAATAATTCACTACAACTAATAACTGATAAGAAAATAAAATTTAATTGCATGCAGACTATGGAAGAAATATGAGTATTAGATTATATGAATGCAATTGTGATGTTTACTTCAATTTGTTTGGTCCCAGTTTGCCGGCAGTTGTTTAAATAATTTGTTGCTAGCGTCACATTTGATTTTTGTAGTACAAATTTCCATTAAGGTTAGGTCCACTAACCTTAATGGAAATTTGTACTACAAAAATCAAAACCACCCGCATTCATAGCCAAGGTTTTGGATACATTTGTTTAAAATCTATATCGATCTGAAGTGATTACAAAAGATTAAACATTTTTTAATCTCATAAAAATTAAGAATATATTTACCAATTTGAATCCCAGCTATCCTTATCCTTATATTGTGGCCATTTAAATTAAGCGTCTTCTGTATTTGTCTTTTTAAACTGCGTAGTCCGTGTTGCAGTCGTTGCTTGCCGGTGATTTTCAATTTCTGCCCAACTATACGTCGTTGCCCCATTAAACACATTTACATGTTCTTCAAATCCGCACCGACGTTTACAGAATTTGAAATAATAAATCTGTACCAATTAATTTCTACTTTATATTATTATTTTGAATTTGTTTAACACAAACATTTTAATAAAATATAATAATAGAATAAAGTTCAATCGAACAGATCGAACAGTTGGATTGAAATTTATTCTGATAATTTATGTGATAAAACTTTTCTCTCCCTGAGTCTACCGTTTCGACTAGTTACATTCCTTTATCTAGTCTAAATTAACGGCGCGGAAATAAATGAATGTACTCCGAAACAGGTCTGCGACTTATTTTTAATTCGTTTACAAAGTTCGAATGAAATTTTTTCTAAAATTAAATTTTATAGAAGATGTCAGTGTATTTTAAATTAAAAATAGCATGATAATGATGGACAGATGAACCTCAAGATGTAATTTTACATGAATGTTGAGCTTCATTTGCATTATTTAAAAGACAATAATTCTTGTTTTGGATTTGTTCTGCAGAGTTTGGAATAGTTACACTTCTTTTAATGTTATCAAAATTATAAAATAAAATACCGCCAAGTGTTTTATTCGTTTTGTTGAAGTATACCTCCTGCAAAAGAAATATTTATCATACGTAGTTGTGTGTTTGTAACAAATGTGAAAGGTCGCTTACCTTAATTTCTGTTGGAAATAATTCTACAATTTGTTCCGAAAGTTTCTCCGCTAACGGGAGCGGCCATTTAATATATTCGCCTATTACGGATCTATAAATGCTGTCTCTCAAATCTCTTCGGTGAGTTTCGATAATAAACTTGAGCTGATTATAATAACTTAAGACGTTTCTGCCACGAAAATTTAACGTTATGAATGTTTTTAAGTTAATTTTTCAATTCAATTGTGTTATTTTCAATTGTATATTGAACAAATTTCGACAGGCTCGGCGACGTGTATATTTAAGGAAGGATTCCATAAAGTTCTCTAAGGAAATAAAACTTAAATAAAACTAAACGCCCTATTTGTCACATATACAGTTATCATTCAAATTAGTATTCAAATTCATTCTATCAACATATTTACAAACCAAAATAGATGGCAGGCCGAATATCCATTATCGTTGTAAATAAAATACATAGCATAGTACCTGCTTGAAATATTCACATTAATCTTAAAATTAACATATTAGGAACGTATTTGCACAAACTAAACGTATATGCACAAGCAATATTTGGATCTGGTTGTATTTAATTAACATCACTCATATGCGAACAAAGCCCTACAGCAATAATCGATACAAGTTATCATGTATAATCACATTAATTCCACCTCATTCACACTTCTCAATAAAATATTCTCAACACTTACACTGGCATGCAAAAAAGCTTTACTGGAAATCAAATTTTCTGCCAATGAGTTACTACAGCTCTCACCACGTCTCCAGTACTGAAGTATAAGGATTTTAGCCTTTTTAGAGTAGATTCCAGTGATGTTAATCCAGAGATATTTTTAAAGGCAAATAAACGAGTCACTATGCAATTCTCACAACTACTCACAACAGCCACAAATTTATCGTCGAGTTATCGATTTATCGTCACTTGTTCCAGAATGAAATGAAAATGTGACTTACGTAAAACAAATAATTTTCTTTGTATATTTTATAATTTGTGATTGTATATGATAAATTAACTTTTAAAAACCAAAATTTATAAAAATTTGTATCGAATCATAAAATTTGTATGTAAAATTAAACACTTAATTTATGAAACAATCAAAAGATTATGTACACTTGTATCAGCTACAACCCTCTTTAATAAAATAAAGGATGAGTGTTTACATTATATAAACAGATTATAAATAATATAAATTTTTTTAATACATTTGGAAAATTGCAGAATTTTTTATGAATGACGCCGAGAACTGGAATTGCTTGATTTCCAAGTTATTTCTAATGCAGCAATACCTTCAATGCCACAATAGTTAATGTACCTGATGTATTTCATTTTCTCGTTACAGTAGGAAGTAATTTGTTAGACTAAAATATAGCTGGCACTAGTTGACTTATGCATGTTTCAATCTATGATTAAAACAGAAATTTTTAATATTTTATTCTTTCCCGAAATGAAAATATTATTTATGTTCCAGTGTGAATTATGAACGAGTATTATTGAGTTCAAATACGCGAAGTTAACACCGCCCATATCAAAATTAAAATTATATTGGTTAGGTACACATAGTATGATGACTCAATATTTAAGAGCATTACAGCCACATCTATTTTTAATATTAGAGAAACATAGCCCGCATTACGTATCTCCAGCTGAGTTAAAATATGCAACGGGTTCACATATTTTGGTATCTGTTATTAGTCAGAGACGACAGATGATGGATCATTAAAGTAGTTAGGAATGGATTTAAATTGAGACTCAGTATAATCACGCTCGTCAAACGAGTTTCCGCTATTACTAATAAAGAAGTCTTCGCAATTACAAGAATCATTTGGTATAACACAAAGTATTCTGATTATTACTACTATCCTTAACTATATATTAAGCATACTAACTATATGATACTTTACATTACCCTTACTGTAAAATTTTTTCAAAGTAACCCCTATTAACTAGCGTCATAGTTAGACTAGACAACTGTAGGTCCAAGTGTTAAAATTATCAGTCATCTACGAATTTAATTCAATTAAAGAGGATATGATTTTTTTTAGCATGATTTATTTTGACAAATGTTTAGTTCTATCGTTTAATATCGTTTTGAATTTTCACGTTTGACTAAATTTGGATGTTTGATGAAGTCCCATGGTTAGATAAAACCTTTTAACGCATTTAGCCGCCTCATTTCAGATATTTTATGTTCAAAACAAGCATAAAAAGTGCAAATGTTATAAAAAAATGGCATATTAATTATATTGTATAGAGGTAGGAATTTCTATTTTGAATCAAGAATCCATTTCAACTAAATTTGATTTTGGATTTCTTAAGATGCTTGATACGTGGAGGGACTTTGTGCTTTAGAATTTATTCTTACAACAAATAACATTTTATTATAGTTTGTTTAAATCTCAACATATATAATAAATTTAAATAGCTGATGAATTAACTTAAATTAAGAATACTTTTTATTTATATTATTCAAGCTGCATCAATTGTTAAATTTTAAAACTTAAGTTTTGTCTTGGTAACTAATTTATCACTCGTTTTATATCTTAACTGTGTTCTTAACTTTTTACGCGAATATATTTTTTATCAAATAAATAAACCTGTTTATAAAGAAGTGATAAACTTGAGTTTATCAATTAAACAAAATTTTTTTTTCGGTGTATGTTTTTTAAGTCTTCGTCATCCAACGCCCATTCTATGCTGTATAGTATTGTCTTTCAAGCATACTGACCTCTATTACTCCTTCACCTTGTCCCAATCTTTCTTCTCTGACCCCAAAAATTTCATCCATTTTTTCATAATGCTCAAAAGTCGAATGTGATTGTCCGCTGGTATCCATCCGATCCTTTGCAGCATTGTACATTTTTTAAAAATTTGTGAATTTTGTTCGTATTTGTTTTACTGTGTATTGCTGTAAATATACCAAATCTATCATTTAATTTCTAATATAATAAAGTATTTGCAATAGAAGCCTATCTCTTGTTTATGTTCCAGATATTCTTTGATGTTTATCCATTTCTGGTGTTTGGATCCAACATGTCTATATTCCTCATAAGCTCTTAATATCATCCTTTTAGTGCAGCTAGTCCACATATTTAATTTAAATTAATACAAATCACTGAATTTGTCTTTGAATGTGTACTTTCAGACTCACACAAATATTTTTAAATTTCAAATTTTTTGCCAGCAATTAAAAATTGAGTTTTTCAAACCAAAACACAGATTTCAAACAAACTCGAAAAAATCCAAAACAAAGTGGAGTTAAAAATATACTGATTTATAGGGTGCGCTCGGTTTGTAGCTAGAAAAAACCCGGATATTTTTTATCGCCTTGCACTTGAGTGAGTGAACACTAGGAATGAGTATATTACCTTCATTATGTATACTGTGGTTCTCCATAGCCTGCTGAAGACTCGTTAAAGGCCCCATACACCACACAATCATGCATGCGCAATCGTATGATTGCACAATCATGATTGTTCCTCACACAACACATGCATTTTGCACATTCATCAGTTTTAAAGTATGTCTGAAGAGGCTTGCGTGGCGATTTTAATTGGATTAGCGATGCGGAGGAGAAAAACTAAAAGAAGAAATAGACAATTTTAATTTTTAAAAAAGACAAGCATAATTTTTTAAAATTCTATTGCTGTAATCTGGACTTTTGACCATCCATAATGCTGGTAAACTTTTATATAGTTCGAGGAATTCAGTCCAAAACTGTTTATTTATAAATTTTGACATTTTCTTATTATGCCCTCTCGAGTTTATACGCACGACTGAGCAAATTGAACATATACTACGCAGTTTTGAATGTACAAACAACAAAAATATCAAAAAAATCTACAATCACACAATCCGCATGCGCAATCACTCAATCAATACCATACACTGTCAATCAGCATGCACAACCACATGATTGCGCATGCATGATTGTGTGGTGTATGGGGCCTATTAATCGCGTCGAATGTGATCGCTTTAGTTTGAATTCATTATATTTTTTATTTTTGAGTCACGTCGGTCTCGTCGAGTATATCTCAAGGGTAAATCTTGCCATAATTTATGATACACATATTATGTAGATACCGGAACAATAGTTACAAACATTTTACAATTATTATAAATTTTTCTAATTAATCCTGGTCGCCAATGTAATGTGTTGTATTAATAAAACAGATTGTATTAATGGTTGTACTTACGTGTACTTCTCGTCACGATAACTAACTAGAGGTCGAGAACTATCGATAGTGAGTGCCATCGATTATTATCGACTATCGATTATTATCGATAGTTTTCGATAGTTTTTAATTTTCTATTTTTTTTTCGAAAATAACTATGCCAGGCAGACTTATGTATGTTTAATATCATTAATTATTACATTTCATTGATCATTTTTATGCAAACAGGTCAACATGTTAACACTTTCTGCTTTTAATTTTGAGCGACGCTCTGAAATTAATTGCCTTGTATCACTAAAATTTCTTTCGCTTTCCGCGGAGGTGCCGGAATGCATAAGTATTTCAAACGGCACTCTTCTAATGGGGTTAGTTGCTCGCCGGTTACCTAAATTAACAAATCAAATTAACAATTCAAAAAGGAAAAAAGTGACTAACAATAATTTTCCTTCCAGAACTGAAGGGGGTCGGTTTCCTACTTACAGTTCTTCCTCTCAAAGTATTGTCTGCTGGTGATTATTACGTCTACTGTACGTGTCTTTACTTCTTCAGTCATTATTTGTTCAAGAAATTTAAATAAAGATGATTTGGATTTAGGAGCAGAACTGGTACTTGGACTATTTTCCGATTGGTTCATGATATTTTCTTGCCGTTTTCTTTTATTAAGGACGGCGGACATTTCCTGCTCCAAAAGCGTTGTATCGGCTTTAGCACTTTCATTCGTACGGAATCCATCCTTTTTAAATTTAGGATCTAAAAGAGTTCCCAGTTTAGTGACTATTCTAAATTCATACCCAAACAATCTCTTGTTAACAGATTCTAGAATTTTAGTACAAAACATTTTTCCTTGTTCAGAATTCATTAGATTATATGTAGCATTTAGATGATTGAAAATGCCAAATGTTAGTGGAATTATTAACGAAATCGTAACATAATTGTTTCCTGAAATTAAAAAAAAACAATAAATTAATACAAATAAACGAATTCTTCACTTTATATATATAAACCTACTTAAATGAAACCAAGCTTACCTGAATTTTTTTTGTTGCCTCCTCAAAACATTGCAGAGCTTTTCCTACGTCTTTTAATACGACAATTTCATCAACAGATAGAGGCTGAGGGGCTTTACGTAACTGTAGAATTGTCCTGGGATCATAATTATAATATGTGCTATTCCAGCGTGTTGCAACTTCTTGCAGTAGTTTTAATGGTTTATCAGTGGATTCAGCAGCCTGTTGTTTTTTAAACATTTCCATTGCAGAAGTAAAATGTAACAATGTCTTTACATTTCTTTATCACTTCCTTGATGCATTCAAGATTAAGATTATCACGTATCGCCAAATTAAGGGAATGAGCATAACATGGAAGATGCCGTTTTTTAAGCAAGTCACTCGCTTTTATCATGTTGGCTGCATTATCTTTCCGTGACAATACATGCTACCTTGTCTCCTATATTCCACTCCTCAAAAATTTCGTTTATCGCGTCAGCTACGAGTATGTTTTCGGAAGTATGATGTATACCATTAGTTAGCGGTTTTGTTGACAAAACCACAGATTTTAGTTCAAAATCTTTTGAAATAAAATGACATGTTACAGTTAAATAAGATTCAGTTGCTCTCGATGTCCATCCATCATAAGTTAAAGCAACATAATCAATATTGCTTAATTGATTTTTAAGTGCGATATAAACTTGTGTATAAGACTGTTTTAAAAGTTTTCCACTTATTGCAAATGGACTAGCCAGAACATACCTATCGTCTATCAAATTAACAAATTTTTTAAACTAACTAATTCTACTTCGTACTACGTGTTGCCATTACAAAAATCACAACAGTGTTGCTATCACGACAATAGGTTAACAAGTTTATTAAGACACTAAGGTGATTAAGAAGTTTTCGAATTATATTTTATTTAATACCGAGACGGTGCGTTCGATCTGATTACAAACCTTTTCTATAATAATCTTCCCTTTGCCCGCTAGGCAAAGTTCTCGTTTTAGAATACTGCGTTTACATAGTAAATTGAATTACGATTCGCTGTCCAACAATTATATAGGTAACTCACTTTTTGACGTCAACATGTTTTATTCGAAAATACACGTTGACGGACAATACTGCTAGAGATTAGACTCGAGCAAAGCATTTGCACAGTGCACATTTTGCTTTATCTAAAGTGGCTTAACTGTACTAACGAGTATCCGCTAAGCATTCAGCTTTTTATTCTCGGGAGGGCAGACTCTATTTTAACTGCTGCAATATTTAATTTGAATCGTAATATGGAAAATATCCAAAGAATACAAGTTCAAAACTGCACAAGTCTAATTTTAATACAAGAAAATAAAATATTTTAAATATTAAGAATCAGATAAAAATTGATTAATAGCTTTTAGTTGTACACTGTTAAATAATATTTTTAATTTAGAGTGACTTTTAAAACATAAATTTATAGAACCTCATGAAACAATTTAAGTCATCCTATTTTTTGATCAGCCGAATTGATTTGAACACAATTAATTTAATTTACAGTTAAAGTACGGGCACTTAATTTGACAAAGTGTTTTTAAGGGAAAATCAGCTTTCTTCCGAATAAAAACAAAATAAATTTGATTTTTTATTTATTATTTTTTTTTTAACAACGCTTCTTTTATTATATAAAACAGATTTAATTTTAATTTATTTATAATTTATATTCGTAAGTATTTATTTATTTTAAAACTTTATATTTTTGTTCCACTTATAATATAATTCACTATAGTGTACTTATTATTACTATCTTGTAAAACATACAATCGTAAAATTAAATAATTATTACAAAACAAATTAACTTACTTATATATAGTCAAGTATAATATTGTAAATAAAAATTAATTTTATTAAAATAAGAGAATTTTTCGTTGTTTTGTTGTTTAAATAAATTATATAAAAATGAAATTATTATAATTTTTATGATCCATTATTATGTTTGCTCTGCATTTCTCTCTCTCTTTCTCTCTCTCTTTCTCTCTGTTTATCTAGTCTAGTTCCTAGGTGTATTACATACATACGTAGCAAGTTTATTCTTTTAATTATTTGTTTTATTTTAAAAATATTAATTAAAATTAAAAAACAATTTAATTTATCACATTTAAATAATCACTCAAGGATAATAATTTATACATCTAACTATATTTAAATTTAATGATCTATAAATAAAAATTTAGTAAATAATTAAAAATATTTTTTTTATAAGCATATTTTACTACCAGTGAGACATTTCTCTAGTTCGTTCTAGTGGTGGTTTTCTGTGAACGAAAAAGTGAGAATTTTAGCTTCCACTACCATTATAAATTTTAATTTGATATTAACTTACGGTAACATTCGGGATAAATTCGGTTTATGCATCGAATGTGAGCGTGTTATAGATGCTATACTAGAACTAGAGTCTTGTGACATGGTGCGCTGCAGCCCCAGTGGATGCCCAGATGGTGGTAATTGATGAGCACGTCGGAATGGATAACGCCATGGTGATTTGGGCACATCATTTTGAAAGCCTCGATTATCTATTCCACCACCGTTCATATTTTGTTCTTTTGTTTTTGAAGATAAACGTCTTAAGATTCGAGATCCCAAACCTGGCGGATCTTCAAGACCTTTACTATTTCGTTTCCGATATCGAACATCGTGTGATTCTTCTAGGATCACGTGTCGATCGTATGGCGTGTCATAATACACCTAAAAGCGGATTTTATAGAAAAAAAAAACGAAAATTAATCGTGCCGAGTATTATTAGTCACGTAGATTATATGGACTCTGATTTATTTACCTCTAATATCGTTGAAAATGTATGCGGCCACATTAAATCAATTGCTGATATAATTAGTCCTAGGAACAAGCATAGTATACCGGCTACCGCAACTAGCCAATAACACCATCCCAAATGGAACTCTAATCGCCCGCCCTCGATAATAATAGTTAACGGGCGTTTTGGTAACATCATATAGTAGCCTATATTTGTACCGACTAGTAAAATTCCTGTTAAGGTCATTGTGTAGGCGCCATATCGCGGTACCGCAATTAGAAGTAAATTCATTAGTAACCAAAATGCAAATGCAGCCCACAGCACGATACTGGCATAGTAACCGGCCGCACGATATTGTCCACCCCACGCGAAACCCTCTTGTCCTAAACTAAAGTATTCGGCTACCGTTAAAATGGGGTACGGGAGTCCGCGCTTTAGAGCATTTTTGTAAGAATTTCCCATATCATTAGCTGCATCCCAGCTAAATCGTTCATTAAAATCTATATCTGGTGGGGTCCAATTTCCTAATGGTAATGCTGTAATAAAAAAAAAATATTCGAACTTAGTAAATGGTAAGTATATTTTATGCTTTTAGGTAGCTGCAATTTAAAAAATATTAAATACGCAACTGTCACTTGATATCGACATTTTTTATTTGCATACGTGATATAATCACATGTTTTGCTTACGAGTATAAACTATAAGGTAAGATTGTAATTTAATTAAATAATTAAAATGTATTTATTGATATAATTAAAATGAAATCGAATGTGGGAAATATGTGACATTTGATTAGATAAATATAATTATACATGAAACTAGCTAATCGCATAAAAACTTATCAGACTGTACGGAGTCGTTTTGCACGTGTTTTGAGGTTTGTAAAATGCTAATTATTTCGTTTAAAAATTATATTAAAAATTATATTACGTTAACTTATTTATATATTTATGTTTAAAGTTTTTAAAATGTAATCTCGAGGCTGTAGCATACAAATATAAGATAAAACGGGTTTGAAAGTCAAACTTTTTACACAACAAGATACAGTGTCTCCACATAAAGAAATAATAATTAGAAGAAGGAAATCGAGATCTTCTCTCGCCAAGTCGACTTGCCAGACGCAACATGCGTTGATGCGACGCGCATTATGAGAATGAACATCGATTGTAAGGCAAAATCGCATCATCAGCTATTAATTCGTAGGAGAATCAGGAAATGGTCAGCGACAGTTTATATAAAATGTACAGCAAAATGGTTTCCAACTAAGATGTCAAACAAATATACAATGAAGAAGCAAACCCTAAATTTGGCGAAAAAGGCACCGAAAATTAATCTCGCGATATCGGACCAGTATTTACGATTTTATATAATTTAAACAGGAAGGTAATGTTATGATTACTAAAGAAACTAGGAAGACATCACACCTGATGAGACCACTATAAAGGAGTTATGGTGTTCATTGGAATCTCTAATTTTGCAGCGGCAGCACCAATATTTGCAGATCTAGACTCACATTAGTTAATTTAGAATCTTATAAAAGTGGACTCTATTGTCACTGAATACTACCAATTTATGGCATCATTTATGATGATGAAATATCGCTTGGATTTCGAGTTCGATTAGGGCCAAAGTTTTGAGAAACTAATTTCGTACTACAAACCATGTGTTTGAGATATGCATCACTTTGAGCCTAACTGATTCTACTGTAAAAACCTCAACATGCATTAAACTTTGATTTGCAGAGAAAACCAAAATGTGATTGACCAACGAGAGTATCAAATGAAATGGGAAATGCTAAGATCGATACATTGAGCTATTGAAAGTTAGTTGCACATGGAAGTTACAAACATTAATATATTTGGAACCAGATAGTGTCTGGAAAAGTATCCAGTTTATGGTTCCGATAGTGTGACCTCTATCGAGAGATAGATTGATTGAACAACCTTCAACATTTTGGTTAAAAACCAGATCAAGGAGTTTTTTTACTCAGTATGCATCGAGGACTGTCACGCGAGACGAAACCTGGTTTCATCATTATGTCCCAGAACCGAATCAAGGAATCCATCCAATACTGTATCAGATACGATCCAGCCCCGATCAAATTTGAAGTCGTTGTAATTTTTGACGTCTAAACTAAGTCGTGTATCTGAGTATTGAAATTAACCTTATATATACAGGCTGCTTCTTGATATATTGCACACTTTTATCTCTCTTCAGATGTTTAATTGCTGCCCAGAATAAGAAAACATTTGTCAGATTAGTCACTCCGCAAATTGCATATTTTCAATTTAGCGCAGGAGTCCGTAATCAAGAAAAGCAATATTGAAACATATTGTGCAGTTTTAGTAAGTTAGTCTTCTGATCGTGCTTGTTTGCCAAAGTCCTAATAAGTGATCATAAAGTGACCAGCTAGTATACGTAACAGAGAAAGACCTCGTCTGCACTCGAGTGATCATGTTGAGGAAAACCTCCGTATAAGAAGATGTCGAAACTGATCAGCGAGAGTGATTGATGGCACGTTGTGAACTACCAATGGTATAATCCGTTTGAGAGATGTGGACGCTAAAGAGACAGAAAGCAATATTTGACTGAGTAATATTTTTAAGGAGTAAAGGCTTATTGTACATACTTGTCAGTTTCAATGCATCTACATGAATATTCCAAGCTTGTGTTGCTTGAGCACTGAAAAGCCAAAAAAATTGAATCGTGCTATCTAACTGTGTAAGAACATAAAACGCAGCTGATAAAGTTCGAGATCCAGATAGAGTTGATGAAAACAACAAAATTTTGAGGATGATAAAATCAGGAATTTCCAAGCCTAGATGGTAAAGATGTATTCATAAAGAATACCAAGATACCAAACGAGGGATTTCGATTTACACAATCCAGACCATGGTTGTTTGTTGAAAAAAGTAAAAACCACTGAAGACATATTCTTTCAAAAAATTGCACCAAAGTTTTCAAATGGGTTTAATTATGGTTGTATATCCTATAAATTTAACATGCATGGTGAATCGTTTCAAACAGCTTTACTTAATATTCTTCTAATCATTACAACAAAAAGTTTATTTTAAAGTATCGAACAAACCATCGACTCCAATGACAGATTTTCGACTATCAGCAAATCGCCTTAAACCCGTATGCCGAAGCACACAACTTAAAAAGGGTCTTTCAAAAGTCACGCCTAGATGTCAGTAGTAAATAATATCTAAACGCAACCTTTTTTTTATGTCATCTTTGACATTGGTGAAGTAGATTGATGTACAATTTTAACAATGGATACTTAACCAAATGAGTCAACAATTCAAAGGTTAGTGAAAACATTTGAAGAAACTAGTTCTGTCGAGGCTCGAAAAAGGTGTGGCAGACCAAAAAGTGGGCGTTCTACTGAGAACATTGCTGCTGTGGCCGAAAGTGTCGAGGAGGAACCTTCAACATCGATATCACGACGTTTTCAAGAATTAGGAATTTTTATTTATAAAAAGAAAAAAATCTAGGCGCCACTTTTGAAAGACCCGTTATTATAAATAATCAAAGAGACGGCAATGTGCAAAATTAATGGCCGATGTTTATTTATTATATTAACGGAATGTTATTATCGAAAACAGCGTAAGCCGACTAATGAACATTCGCATTGTGGTGTAACGGATTTCCGAGATCTTGAAGAAAATCTCGATTCATATATAATACCTAATTAATAAAGTTCAAAACTAAGCGTCATAAAGGACTTACTACCACAAGGGATGATTATGAATATTAGTTCTTCAAAATATGGATGAACGATTTAAAGAGTAAAAAATTCACTCTGTGCTGTTTCGACATAAACAATATGATACATTATTATTGATACTCGTGGCAATACATTGAAAATCGGTTCTTCTTGAGCGGCCAGTTTTAACAATGGTTGACATTTTGTTGATATTCCAATTATGATAAAAGCTGCACTTAAACTTTACAAAGTCGGAGAAGTAGTAAAATTGTGACTTCAGGTTCGCGAGGATAATTTGTGGGCAGTTCTCTTAAAATAAATCTTTTTGAAACCTTCCCATCTACTATAGTTGCACTAACTAGGCCTAAATTCAAATTTATTTCTTCTTATCGATTGAAAGGGATTGTTACATTTATTAATACGAACTGCATGAAATGCCACTCAAGAAGATATCAGTTACGTGGAGTGTGAAACAAATTAAACATTTAACAACACCATAAGAACCAAAACGGGCCTGGAATGTGATAAGCTAACGTAATTTATCTAATAGTTTTACATCGTTATGTGAGGCACCATTCATCAATGTGATCTTAAGTTCTGACTCCTTTCTGATCGCTTCATTCAAACATCAAAAAATCTGTTGGTGGATGACTTTTAGCTGCTGACAAATCGCTACGAGCGAATTATTTGAAGTTACTGTAGTCTACATATACGTATGTATATCCCAACCGAATCGCTGGCACCACTATATACTGCCTCTTTCAACCCGGTCATGGAAATCATTAGTTGGGCGTAATGGAAGAACTTCTACCTTTAAATGTGAGCTCAGACGTCTAGTGTATGATATTCAATACCATTTTTGAAAAAAATTTGATCCAAACATATCTGCTTTTTTGGAAAAAATAATCGGCGCGATAGCTCGAATGACAAGAAAGCAAAATAACTTTAGAATTTTTTATTATACTTGGAAAACTAGTCGAACTAGGTTCTTTGATTTAAGAAAGCATAATTTTATATTTTTGAACGAACTATAGCTAAATTTGACGTACCAGAATCACCTTTCGCCATTCGTTATTAAGGACATTGACCATTAATCCATTGAAATAGTTGGGCAAACTGATAATAATAAGGTTATTACCACAGCTGAACGCTTTATCAGCTTCTGAAGGCCAGATGTAATCAACTTCGATTGGTATGTTGAGCAGATAAACGAGAATGAATTAATAATTAATGTCGCTGCTTTATTAACATAAACGAGGATAAATTCTATAATATATTATTTACAGGACATGCAGCTACATGTCTACACTGCTCTTATCAAATCCAGTGAATACCTGCCTTAGTGTCGCAAGGAAGAATGCAAAGACAAGTTCACATTGAGTGAAGCGGCTCCAAAACAAACATGAGCCTTGGTAGTTAATATGCCACTTCAACAAATTGATATCTGGACTAGAATTAATTAAAATTAAATCACCAAGTAGAAACTCTTGAGGAAATAATAGCTACTACAAATAGACCACCCCAAAATGAATACGGCGACAATGAACCAACCAATATGGTGTCGAAGAACTTTAAAAGCATTTACTCCTTATTGGATTTGTTCATAAGTAAGAACAACTTAGGGAGTGAGAGATAACGGCCGATTAATCGATATAGACCTCCTATACCTCCTTTACAGTGCTATTCGTAGAAAAATTCAGAGAATTACAGATAATTCAAGTCGTTTTCTCTTGTATATAAACGAATTAGTCTGCAGAGGTGATCCTAGATGAGTGCAAGCATTCGTTTATTTATCTACTCTACAGATATGGGGACGGTTGAACTGTAATAATTTTTGAATGTGATGGAATGCTGCGAATTAGTGGTAGACATAGTAAACTGTATTGCTATATCTGTTGATTAGAGTTTGGAATTCGGATGGTTATTTCACCTTTCCTGATTGACATATGTCTGATGATGAATAAAGCCTCGTATTCAATTTTCCGTTGTGTAATTTGCCAATTTGTCGTCCAAGGTTTGATGCGAGCGAGATGAAAATCTGCGCTTTGTTTCAACTGTTTCAAATCTGGCCATGTTTTAGATAAATGCACACTACATCATTCCTGTAAAATTTAGTATCATACAAACACCGCACTATAGCACTCCCAATTCACCACCTGTAGATGAGAAGTAAATAGTGGTTTGCATCAATAACCTTTACATTAATCACCTCGCAGCTTAAATCACTTTCATTCGGTAGTCATTGACATAGGCCAATTATTGGATAATTTTAATTGCCCATAGTTGTCGGTAGGGGGTTGTAAGATTACGCGAATTACGTCAATTGCATAAAAATTTCAGCTTCCACTAAAAGTTTTTTTTTGTGGAAATTGGAGGAATTGGCTGTCAAAGTGGAGGTTAAAATATTCGAGTTCAAATGTTTCTTGGGACTTTAAATCAAACAACAGGTATTTAACCGTGTTGGTATGGCGGAATGCAATGCAATGGCAACTCCATCGCACAGCGTACATAACCTTGGCGATTTTGAAGCTGATGGAGAAATAAATTTTCCGTGTCACGAGGTGATCGGTAGCTTAATATACTTTGCCATGCCTTTACGACCGGACATAGTTTTGATGTTGGCAATGCAAGTCGACACTTGGAGAAACCAGTGACACCGCATGTACATACGGCAAAACACTTTATCAAAAATGGAAAGAGGACAATTGACATGGGAATTCTTTTTGCAAGTAGCATCTATTTGAGTCTGTGTGCCTACACTGACGCAGACTATGCAAGAGACATCGAAACCACATCCGAGTTTATATTAATGTTTGGTATATGGAATTATTAGTTGAGGCTCAGAACGGCAAAAGTCAGTGGCGTTATCGACAACAGTGTCCGAATACAAGGCAGCGCCGCATGCGATGAAGGAACTGGTGTGGCTGTATCGATTATTGACCGACATTTTATCAACCGATTTGGACATTATCCTTATGGTTAATAAAAGTGCGATTCGGCTCATCAAAAATCCCGGATTTCATAAAAAGGACGTGCGATGTCATTTCATCAGAGATAGGTATGAGGATGAAACTTTCAATTTGGAATATGTGGCAAATGACCAAAGCGTTACCAAAGGGTCACCATCAATATTTTTGCAAATTGATGGGCCTTTTGTCAAAGATGAATTAACGTGATTCTAAACAAATTTTTGTTTAAATTTTTATTTTATTGACGTTGAAATTAGTGAACGCACCCTGAGAGTGGATACTTAAAGGTGACAAGTTTGACTTTTTTAAAGTGAAGTTAGAAAATTAATCGGATTTAATAAAGTTAATTCAACATACGGCCACTTCGCAGAGTCCATCAAAAGGAGGCAAACGTGCGGTGGAGCTACATTAAACGACATTCTGATATTCTGGGGCAAAATAGACTTGCAGAAGACGGTATAACTGGTACAATTCGGAATTGGCACTCAGAACGTTTGTACCATTATCAGAAAAACCTTTTTACAAAAGTCTCGAGTAGCACAAAACCGTCGAACGGTACCAAGAAAAACAGCTGATGAAAAGTCCGTAACAAGTTCCAAATGAACTGGCTCTGTCTCAAAGTAGACGGTGGAATGTTTCGAGTAGTAAAGAGGTGAAGGGAACTGCAATCTTTCATCGACTGGAATAAGGCCTCTTTGATAATTAGAAAGAGCGATAATTCTTGTTACACTTCCTTGATGAAACTTTTTAAATGGTTGGAATGAAGGATGAACTCGTGTTGATTCCTCCAATTTTCACATTTATAAAGCATTCAAATTGCACAAGATGAGTAATCATTGACAATCCTTTTTCGAAATCAGTGCATCTTAGAGGTCCCGATATTTTATTTTTGCTGGTCAGCTGATGATGATTACTAACATAATCATCCAGCGTTCATACAGCGTTCTGATTCGACGCTAATTGATATATACGGTAGTATTTTCGTGATAATTTGAAGTAAGCTTGGTGAACCTGAAAAGCATAATTTAAAATTTAACAAGACAGCAGGCCTCAAAGCGCGAGAGGCGATATCAGTAGAGTTTTGTTTCGAATCAATGTGATACCACTATTGTGGTTGCGTCAACTTTTGTTTATGTTTGACACTCTGCTGGTTAAAAAAGTTTTCATGTTAAATGGTGAACAATTTAACCAAGGCAGAACAATGATTGTCAGTTCAATAGAGGATACCACTGAACGACAAGTTTACAATATATCGAACTTGTGATGCAAACTGAACTAACAATAGCGCAACACATAGCTGCGGACGTAGCTCTAGATTTCGAAAACTAAAGCTGTACACGCAACCGCCCGTTTACTTATCCTACACCACTATCGACGATACTAGGCAAAACGGCAATGTATCATGTTGCGGCTGCTAAAATATATACCCAGAGTATTGATGTAGTTCTGGTTTTCGAAATGCAACAATAGTTCACGATGGTCCTGCAGTATATCAGCAATGATATCCGTTGATTTCGCACACCGTTTTCCCAATCCTATGCCACACGTAGAAAGAACCTTAATGAATTTTATGTAGCCAGTTGATGAAATCATCGACATACATGTCATGTCGAATTGCATCGCTGGCAGAAGGATAATTCTTTCGTGATAAATTACACATTGTTTCTGTTGGCAGCGTGTGACAAGGAATGGTACTGCAAAGGTAGTGTAAGTCACTGTTTTCAAGACGTAGCTCTGAAGACTCTTGGGACTTAGGGTGAACACATAACTGGTAATACATCTTGGTAACGTTGGTACTTAACTGGTATTTCTTTAGCCTGAAACGACATAAGACGAACACAAGATCATTTTGGACCACCAGTCCTGCCATCAAAACATCATTCAATGGCAATTCGTTGACTGTGTTTAGTGGTAATTTGTTTAAGTTTCCAAAATCTTTCAACATCATTAATGGTGGAGATAGATGAGGTTATAAGAGGTTCTTGACGTTGGGATGTCAATGATGAGTTGCATGAATAACGCCCGCTCCTGAAATATTCAACCATGAACAGTATTTTAACCGATCTTAAGTAAATCGAATTACAGCTCGGCTTCAACCAACATCGATATTACAATGGTTTACGATAGAACATGGCAGTTATTTTTGTTTATTGACACTGATGGAGTCATGCGTCTGGATTTTAAGCCCCAGTTAACATTTGACCTCGAGTACTTTAACCTCGAATTCCCTGCGGAAGTGTTCAATGACCAGAAAAATTGCTCTTCGTTCTAAACTGCAATCAAACCGCCGTCGACATAAATCGATTCACTGGCCACAAACTCGAATTTTTTAATGAATGACGGAAACTTTTTCTTCCGGATTCTTCCGGTAGCGCAACGCTTGTTTCATTCCGCTCAAGCTCTCAGATAGTTTGCACACTTGCCCGCTGCCATCAATTTATTCGATCGGTTGCCTCTTATAAACGTTTTCCACCAAATCATCGTTCTTATAACGAACGCTGTAATCTAAATCATTTTAATGCTGCCAACGCCAGAATTGTTCGAAACGATGTAAATCGTTGCCATACTCCTGTATATGAACCCCAGCATTATCAATCGTGCTTTGTGTCGATCAATGTTTTCATCTGGATATTGTTTTAGTTTATACACCCAACGATTATCAACCACATTTTGATCTTTTGATGGATTGACCAAGTTTCACGTATGATTTTTATTTTTTAATGAGCGAATCGTACTTCTCGATCCAATTTCCTGCTCATGCCGTTGGTTCTTTGATCGGCGCGCCGCTTTAACGTGGTATTGGTCGCGCAAATGTTGTTCCTCTTATCCATAGATCGCATATTGCACACGGTCGATTGGTTACGCCGGCGTTGTTACGGCATCGTTCAACGTCGGCGCGTTTTCGTAGACCTTTTAATTGGTGTTACTAATGTCCAGTGCAGACATTGATTCTTCCAGAAGAAAAATGACGCCACGAGCTATCTCAATTTTATTCGTCTCCAGATTCCATACTAGATACGATTTCGAATGATTATCATATCCGACGAACACATACTTCACTTCAACATACTTAAAGAAAATGTGACAAATCTTCCTTTAAAAGCAAAAATAACTCGAATAGGTTGGGATTGGCCCACAAATGGCAGCATGAACAATTTTTCCACATTCCTGTGACTTCTCTTTACGAATTTTATAACTCCACGATGACGATTTCCGTATAGATGGACGCTTTGCACGCAACACCTCGTCCATGAAATCATTTTGTAAAATTTTCTTGATTGCCACATTTGTGATGGTCTTATTGACCTCCGATGACTCCTTAACTTTGAACAGCATTTTAAACAGCATGTCGCGTTGAGCTCTCACTACATAAATGTTTCCATGACCTTTCCCGATGAAAATAAATTCATATGAATTTCCGATACATACAACACATTCACCATTTCCCACCGTTATGTGTGACTATGTCTCCACAAAGTTCTCGAACCATTCACGTTGACAACACATATGGACACTAGCTCTCGAGTAGTATTTTTGTCTCCTAATGATGTCGAGCCATGACACAGAAATGCACCGTCTAATATATTTTTCTGGTTCTTGTTTCTTGTTATCTGAATTGTTATTTTATTCTTCTGTGTACAGTCGAGTTTTCAATGACCACTCTCGCCACAATGAGAAAAATTGTCTGTTGGCTTGCTACTACCACCCTTAGCTTTTTCTTTGTTGTTCTGTTCCGATGAATGACCTTTTTTTGAATTGTAAAATTCAGTTTGGCCATTAACGCTTCCGTTCTTTAAGTCTGACTCTGCGACTTCAATCGAAACTCCGCTTTGATTAATCGCGCTCGTAAATTTATCATAGTTTGGTTGTCCGCACTTGTTGATTTCCACGCACTATGAAAATGGTTATATTCAGCTGGCAGACATTAAAATCTTGGTCATAACCATCGGACCGGAAACTTCTTCATCTTGATCCTTTATCTGTTGCATGACTTCCATGAGTTTCCATGAGCCCGGCTTCTTTGTGTCGCTATTGCCAGTACATAATATTTGCCTTTGATGTTTGCTCGTACATATTTTTGAGCATCTCCACATTGAAGCTGTCGAATCATAATTTATTACTTGCTGCAATGGCTGCTGTTTACACGTCGTCGAAATTTCATGTCTTGCATTGGAATTATTCTGTTTTATGTCTTAATATTCTTCGCACATCGAACAATTCACCGCCTCTAGAATTTTGCGCATCTTAAATTTCCCTATTGACCAATTTCCACCACTTGCCAATTCTTCATTGTTCATCCGATCGCCTTCCATTTGGTTTCGCTTCGAAATTTGTATCGAGATCAAAATTAATAATAAATCGCAAAAAAAATTAATAAACGTAATCGTCTTCTTCCGAATCCTTCTTTTCACACGACGATAAAATTGTAATAAACATTATTCCTTTCGATTCCAGCGAATAATTCAGTTCTCAAGCCTGGCTATTTTTGCATCATTGTTAGTGATCCAGGTGGCGTAAAAAGGACGACGCAAAGACCAAACATCAAAATTGTTTAAATTGTTGTAGTAAAGAAAGGTAATCTTCCTCCGGTAAAGTGGCGAGAAAATGAGAAATAATAAAATTTTTTACTGTAAACCCCCCTCGGTTTAATTTGCGTTGCCAGGGCCAAAACGGATGAGACAGGCAATTAGGATATCGCAAAAATTTGACCACTGCTGTTAGATGTTGAACTAGGCGAAAGTCCAGGGAAGAGGAAGGGTGGGGAGATAAACATTACCCTCTACTCTCCTATTCGTTTTGTGATGAATGGATTGCAAATATGTACTCTTATTTGCATATTGATTAACATTACAGTCTCTTGCTATTCAACCAATGAGAATATTTGATTAATAAAAATCAAATTAAAAAGGTGCAGCAGAACCTTGGTGTAGGTAGAATATGTAGAAAATTCGTAGGCAAATTGTTTTTCTGTGCGAAGTCGTCATCTCCTAGTTTTCCAGTTTAAATTGGGTTTTACCTAAATTTTGGCAGTTAAAATTAAATTTTTATTAAACAAATAGGTGAGATTGAACATCTTGGTCAGTCGATGTCTTCAATATTGGTACCCCCATAAGCAATTTGCTAGGTCAAATTCGGTTATGGTTTCGATGTGCCACATGAGCCGTCTGTAATGAACATTTTCGAAACAAATTCTTTCATTTCTGATTTTAACGTCCGTTTAGGAGCAAAGTCGTTGGGGTTACAACAAAACTTATAGCGTAAATGTATTTGTATTCTGATCAAACTTAAATACAAAAAAAAAACGTTTCGTGCAGATAATATGGTTTCCGGACAAAAATTGACTGATAGCTGGGACGATGAAATTGTCTTGAACAAGAGTACAGGTGGGGGTTTTTGATGTAAGCGATATCCATTTTGCTCAGGTTAGCTTAGGATTACACTCGTCCCAGAGATTCGCCAATTGATTATCAATCGACGTTTGCGTTTCCTGGTCCTTTTTCACTTGAAATTGAAACGCAACAACAACTTCATCACCAACGTCAAGCAATCATTGCTTGGATTATTACAAGGTTGGGTGAAAAAAGTGAATAATGAGTGGAATGAACCCCCCTGGCCAGTATACCTTAGTCAGAAGCCCTGGAAGCTGGCTAGGATTCAATGGACTAATCATTCAAATAGTGAAATAAATTCAATTTATTGAAACATCAAAACCCTAACAAAAACGCGAAGGATTTGCACACCAATTAGAGAAAGAAGAGAAACGAAACTCTCGGCCTAAGTGCAGTGAGATAATCAGTGGTGAATAAACATAAGCGAAGTTACTTAATATATTCTCTGGACGAGATGAATAAGGCGTGGACACACATATTAATAACAGATAAATCAATGAAGTCTTTAATGGAATAGAGACATGCAGAATAATCGTAGCGTAGTAACAGGATTCCTTGCAAAAATACAAACCATAACCTTTAATATTCAGTGATACGATCCAAAAAAGACACAGTAGATGAAACACATATGGACATCATCTGAAGTAGAATAACGAAACAAATGTGATGACGAAACGTGATGATCAACAATAAATTTGTTTTGTTTGTGTGAACCAACAGTGGAAAAAATCTAAGAAATCTATATCGAAACGCCATTCCGACTTAGAGAAAGGAACAAGCTGGCTTTAGACCAGGGCGAAGTTACACCAATGTTATCATATTAAAACAAAACGCATCTTCATTGAGCAGTCTAATCAATGTAACTCACCACTGCACCTACTCAAATCTAGCGAAAGAAGTTGGCCTCAAAATAAAAATCAGGAAAGCCAGACGATGAGGCTAAACACACCAATGAAATCGTATACATTGGTTGTACTTAAGCGAAAACGGGTGGTACAGATGAAGTTATAAAGAAACAAATCAACAAGGCCAGAAGAACATTGAACATGTTGCACAAAGTCTGGAACACATCTGTCCTATCCCCCAAACACCAAACTAAGAATGTTTAATTCGTATGTGAAATCAGTGTTGCTGTACGGTTGCGAAATCTGGAAGCGTACACATACGATCAACAATTAGTCACAGGTGTTTGTAAATAAATGCCTTAAGGGAGTCAGGTAGAGGTTTAGAGCAGGTCTCTAAAATGGAATCCACAAGAGAGAAGTCGGACGACCAGCTTGAACATGGAAACGAACGATGCTAGCAGAAGCGAAACAACTCGGAGTCGTAGGTCGAAATTAAAGCAATAGAACCCAACAGAGTTTGATAGTTCAGCCCAGCAAACTCCCTGTGCTCCTAAATTGGAGATAAATGGGGAAAAATGTTGCTTAACATATCGTGTGAGACTTCGGTCATATTTTGGTATTTATTAGGATTATAAACTCGAGGAACTTGTCTAGTCAACAGTCATAAGTTTCACGAGCATGAAACAAGTTCAAACACCCCCCTTCCACCAAGTAATCCTCCCAACAACAACCACCCAATTTACAATCGAATTTTTATCGTGTAAACGATTTAAAAAAAATTTAACTTTGCACATTTTACGATTTTGCACTTTAACTGTAACATAAACATGAATGTGCTCCGTTACCATATAAAAGCTTTGGGTCAAATTTTTCAATGTGGAGTAAGAATGAACTCCATCTTGAAATGGTTTGAATTACAAAGAAATATAAGAATTTGATAAATGCTAACAGAAATAATAATTTTCGACATTGTCTACATTATCGACGCCATTTATTAATTTTCTACATACATTGTCTACACGTGTAAAATATTAATTATCTACGTGGTGTAGACAAAACAGCATAAAACTGTCGAGGACCGGTTCACCCCAAAAAATAATTAAATCGATTGAACTGTTGGTATAGCCGTCGACCTATTCCGCCTATTTTAAATTCAACCCGACCAGGCAGTGCGCTATCAAACAATACTCTGTGCTTTAATGCTCTGTGTTGTCTGCGCAATCTTTACTCTGTGTATAATACCCGGGATTTGTCTACCCTTGACATTTTTTTTTTATTTTTTGAGACGATTAAGAACATATTGGACCAAGATTGAGTGGTCCGGTTTGTTGTGATTTTCAATCGCGATGATAAGAAAATTGCTTACAATTTTCCAACGTGGCTTGTCTGCATTCTGGTTGTGCCTCGGCTAAGGCCCATTCCTTAAAGTAATCGCACTACTTTCGTATGTAGATTAGATAACGAATTACCTGATTGGTAAATTGCGAAGGGTAATTTTGAGTTTTAGGTTTTGTGGGATTTTCATGCTATATTAGCAACTTAAGATTTTTCAAAATTTGACGTATGGCGTAATTTGTAACTCAAATGATTGCCACTTTGAATAACAATACAATCAAATTAAATTAGACCGAAACCGTTAAACTCGGAATAATAATACATACATACTTAAATTTGCATGGTCGTCTGATTTATTTGTATACGGTAATTTTAAATTTTACTAGCCAATTAACGCAAACGCTGTCTTAAACGTTATATAATTTGGCAATCATTTCGTGTTAACAATACGCATGCGCGCCTGTTAATGACATATCAGCCCCACTGTTCATTCTTATATAAACTTTCTCTGTTAAGATCGCATATAACGGCTGGTTTAAAAAATATATCGGCGCTTACAGACATTCCATTCCTTTCTCAAAAATCACCTGCACAACTAAACTGTAAAGTAAATTTATCTTTGCGAGTAGTTTAACACAACAAAATAAGGAAATAGATTTAAAGCAAAAAATTGGTATAATAAATTGTTTTCAATACCACTGTACAGTCTAAACTCTAAACTATAGCGGATAAATAGTTTTTGATCTACAATAAAACAGTTGGGACTGTTCGATTAAAATCTTAACAGTTTCATTAAGCATTTTTACTGCGTTGTTGGTGGCGCGGTGAGAAGTGCGGATACGATATAAAAATACTTTCGGAAATATTTTCGAACTACTTAAGAAAATTTAAAACATTCAGAATTTGTTTATTTGTTCATAATAACCTTCAATGGTCATGGTATGCGATTTGTGCTTAAAATGTTGTTTACCATTTGGTTTATTAATTAGCGTTAGAGAAAAATATTTGCGGATATCGACATGCAATTAAATCATTGTTTTTTGTAATTTAAAAAATTTAAAAATTCCTTATATATTGCAAACCGTTACCTGTTAGTGTAATATTAACATGCATCAGTCCTATATTAGCGCCTATTTTCGCTGGTAGCTTTTCAGTCGAGAATGCTTTATATGGCGCCACTATTGTTGATTGTGCTACATGCCATGCTGAACCTAATCGCGATACTGCAATATAAAACACAAAATTGTATCGCAAAACAAAAATTTTACACAATGAAATTGTTTAATTAAATTTGTTTTTGTAAATTATGGATGATGATGTGATTATTTGTTAGCTGCATACATACCTAAAATGACTAGTCCTACGAATAAACTCAATGTCACGGTCGTGAATGTCGTAAATTTCTGAAAATACATTGTAAAATATCCATAATTATAAATTTAATCTAAAACATTTAATTAAAAATAAAATTTGTCATATCCTCGTGAGTCATAATCGCGCTTGTACTTTACTGTGCAAGGCGGTAAACAAAAGTTTCTTAGAAAAATTTAACTTTCAATCACGTTTTGTAAGATAGAGACCTAGTGTGGTGCGGTATTGTGAATTTTGTTTTAATTTAATTAATTTTCTTGTTTTATCATAACAACATGTGAACGATCTTGTACCGTAATTGAATTTTCATTTTTAATAATTTCGTCAATAAATAATTTATTTGTAATTTTAATTCATTCCATGCTGTTTTGTAAGTAAGTATAGCTGACATATTGACTTTGCAACAGAAAAATAATTTGCAACACTTATGGTTGGTACATAACGTTATGCGATTTTGATCTTTGACCCCGCATGTCTCCAGTTGTACATATTTTGTGTTTACGAATACATCGATTCAATTCAGGTAAGTTTAACTTGTGGTGTGCGGATGTCAATATATTGGGAATGCAAATTAATTCGGTCCGTTTTCAAAAAGTGGCTCTGAATATAATACATTTTTTATAGTGACAGCCGATTTCCGCTGTTTCAGTCAAATTAGACATCTGCCGTTAACATTCCGTTTGTATTGCTTTGAGTTTCATACAAAACGTGATTTTGTAATAACTAAACAGCATTTGTGGGTCGTATTAATTTTTTGGTTTAATTGAAAAAAGTGCAACTGAAGCACATCGAATGCGTCTGCAAGTTTACGGTGACAATGCTCCAACCGATAAATAAGCCTTGCTTGGGACAGCCAAAAAAGTTAGAGACGATGAATTAGTGGCATTGCTCGATGAAGATCCGACTCAAACGCAAGAGGAGCTTGCCGGTAGATTGGGAGTAACCCATAAACAGTTTCCGTACGATTAAAACCTATTGGCATGATTCAAAAGCAAGACAATTGGGTCCCTTATGAATTGAAACCAAGAGACGTGGCAAGGCGATTTCTTTCTCAGCTGCTTCAAAACATACAAGAAAGGTTTTTTTTACTTTGGATAGTGATTGGTGACGAGACGTGGATCTTCTACGATAGCCCCAAGAGGAAAAAATACTACGCTTTGCCCGAACATTCATGGTTCGAAGTGTGTACTACGAGCTGCTACAATCTGGTAATTCCATTAATTCTTTTGAGCCGTGCATTACGAGAAAAACTACCGGAATATGAGGAAAGGCATGATAAAGTTATTTTTCTGCATGACAACGCTCGGCCTCACGTTGCAAAAGTCTTAAAAAAATATTTGGAAACGCTCAAGTGGGATATTTTTCCGCACCCGCCTTATTCTCCGGACATTGCTCCTTCGGATTACTGATTGTTCCAACGGATGCAACACGATTTGGCAGGTCACCGGTTCACTTCTTTCTGAAGAAATTGAAAATTGGCTTCAAACTTCGCCTCAAAAGACGACACGTTTGTCCGAGATGGGATTCGAAAATTGCCTGAGAGGTGGGAAAGAGTCATAAGCAGCTATGGACAATATTTTAATTAATCTGTTCATTCATTTTATTTTAAAATAAATGCATTTTTAAAATTAAAAAAACGGACCGAATTAATTTGTACTCCCAATAGTTTACGAATATAATTTTAAAACTGAAATTTAAGAAGAATTCCAAAAGTGCTAACAGGAAAATAATTCTCTAATAACTCTAAGCTATAGTTTATACTGTGTTGAGTCTTTAGAAAAGTGGCATTTTATAAGTGCAGAAAGGTGGTAAACCACAAAACCATTAGAATATCCATCCTACAACAATGGACACATAATTTAAGGGATGTCGATTAAATCAACTGCCACAATCTACAACATTTTTAGCGCTTAAAACAGGATAAATTTTTTATATACGAGTATAGGGTGTCTACTAGGCTGGACCATCTAACTCTGTTGGGTGATATTGATTTGAACTGATCCCCCCATGAGTTTTCGAGTTGTTTCGCTTGAGCTAACATCGTTTGTTTCCAGGTTACAGCTAGTCGTTCGACTTTCCTTTTCCTTTGTAGGTTCCATTCCAGAGACTTTCTTGTTCAGCCATTCAGTGTGTGCAAATCCATCTCCACTTTGCGTTTCCTTATTGCGGCTCCAATAACTGTTTTGTTCTCCTGCCTAAGGAGCTCAACATTTGTTATTTTGTTGGACCAGAAGCACCGGTAGCTTATTGTTGACCTTATGCGTATGCTTCCAGGTTTCGTAACCGTACAGCTGATGTCACACTCGAATTCAATGTTGTTAGCTTGGTGTTGCGGGATAGGACATATATGTTCCAGACATTGTGTGTGAAAGTTGTTCTTGCTTTGTTGGTTCGTTTCTTTATGTTTTCATTTATTACATCCGTTTTCATCCAAGTCATACAAATTCATCAACCTTTTTTATTTCTTCTTGGTTGACATATATCAGTGTAAATGTGTGTTCGAATCGGCTTAGCCTCATCCTCTTTGTTTTCCTGATATTTATTTGAGGCCAACCTCCTTTGCTAGATCTGATAGCTTCTGTACTTTCGTCGTGTTTGTGTGTTAGTATAGGCATATGCCATCTGCTTAATCCCCAGAACACTGAACTTCTCCGTTGATCCCCTCTGGATGACATTGGAGGCATTACTAGTAATACTAATGGCAAGAATACGCATCCTTGTCTTACTGAAATATTCGTGAAAATACCCAAAATAATTTTTGAATCATTTCCTAATATTTACTTTCAACCAAGCACTACTGGAAATTCCCGAAATATTCCAACGATCATTTTCTCAATATCCACTGGTCACAAAAACACAACAATAATTAATTTCCACGATTATTTATTAATTCATTGTTTACACCATTAACAATCTTTAATTACACCACTATTTTCACTTTCGCTAGTCACTTTCGCTTTTAATCTTTCGAGGACCGAATATCCCAAATGCCTTACCAAGACTCATTGTGTTCCCCTCCTATTTATATACCGATCGAATATTCTAGGGTTGCATGTATTTATACATAAATACTATTCTCGGTTCTGTTCTCGACTACTACAATCTGCTATACAACAAAACTGTTATAAAACTATCTCTAACGCTACTTCTTTAACCTATATATCACTAATCTCACACAAAATGTCCTAATCTTAAATGACTTTTAATAATTCTGTTGAATAAATGTCTCGCCCATGCTGAATTAATTGTCCATCAAACCAATTCGAGATCGTAGCATTATCTTGTACGAGCTCGATTAATTTGTTTGGGATGCCTATTCCACAAATTTTCTTCCATATTGCGTATCGCACGTTCAAAGTCGACGAACAGTAGGTACTAGTTATTATGATCGGTGTTGTTATGATCGGTTCAACTTCATCCGGTTTGGAAGCCAGGTGGATAACTTCGAGTTAATTGTCGGTGAAATTCTATCCAAGGTGGTCATTGTCATTCGGTTCGTATCACTGGATTGTGAATATCGTTCTAGACTTTGACAGTTACAACATCACTTCTCGTAGCACACTTCCAGAACATTCGCGAAATACCGGAAATAATTTCTGAATAATTTCCAAATATTGTCGGAATACTTACGCCACTACCGAGATATTCCCGAAATATTTCGACTACATCTAATTTTCCCACTTTTATTTTACCAACACTAAATCACAACAACAAATAATTATTTATTAATTCACCTAATACACCATTTACAATTCATAATTACACACATCCCTATGTTCACTTAACACCACTTATTAATATTTAGCACTGTTGACTTTCGCTTTTAATGTTTGGCGTACCGAATCTCCCAAATGACTAACTAAAATTGAGGCATTGTGTGTTTGTTGCACTCGTATTTATACATCGATCGAATATTCTAGATTCGGATGGATTAGTTCTAGAGGTTATGTTCTATACTATAATAATCTGGTACACAAGTAACTGTTAGAAAATTCGTGCTACTACTAAACCCCAGATGTCACTAATCTCACCAAAATGTTAGTAAAGTTCTACACCTTAAATGAGCATTTGGCGAGATCGTAACAAGTAACAATATCTTTATGCTTGTGTTGAGGAGGGATATACGCCGCCAATGTTCGCATTCTCTCAGGTCACGGATTCTACCTGAATTTCATACCTCTGTTATTAGCCGCTCTTGCAGTTGTAGGTATGTCACCTTTGAAATTTTCAGCTGATTTATTGTCCGTTCTAGAGGCTTGGGGGAGTAAAACACACCCTGCCAGTTGTTAATTCAAAGATTTGTGATTTGTCGGTGTTGTTGTTGTCTTCGAAATATTCTGTCGATCTCTTGAATTGTGCTTGTTGTTAAGACTTGACCATATGCTTTATTGGTGATGGATGGATCTACACCCATCAAAAGTGTAAATGGAACGCATGGTTTTTAAGTTGCCATACAATATTAAAAAATTCAATTGCACATACAATATTAAAATTTTTTTAAGGAGAACGGTAAAACGGTTGTTATATTATGATAATGGAAGAAAAACACAAATTTATGAATTTTCCCAATTCAGAATTTTTTTATTTCTTTTTAATTCATTTATTTAGTGAAGTTATTTTGGTTTCATGTCTCCCAGTTCGGCCCCGTGAAGTAGCTGGTGAATTCGGGCGCCATCTGATTCGCAGAATCGTTCTACTATTGCCTTCGACAGGTCGGAATACGGTGTTACGGATTTAGGGCCGGTTACTACGTCGATCACGTCATTCGCAATGCGATCGGATAACGCGCTTACTAGATGGTGGAATTTGGTGATCTCCTTTGTAATTCCAGCGGTTGCAAACTGTGACTCGGCTAACTGCAACCAGACTCGTGGGTCTTGTGTATTCAAAGTTGGTAACTTCACGGCGATATGCGCGACTGAAGCGCTCGGTATTTGACCGGTATTAGGCGAAGTTTGATTGGTAATGTATCCGAGTAACGTTTTATTTACCCTGTCTTGAATGATTGATTCAAGGTCGCGCGGGGGCTCCTCATTCGCCTTTGTCGCTGCGTTTTCCGAGGCCTCCGCCGAATCAGTCGGGATCGGTTTATCTTTTCCGTTGACCATTGTACTGTGTGAAAATGGTGGTGTGGATGTTTCGATGCACGATGACTAAATCGGGAATCCCGTTGCCTCGCAATAATTGAGGAGGGTATATATACTGTACGTTTTTTATTTGATTCAGAAATTATAATTTATTTTGTCATAATCCCTAATTAGGGTTGTCGTAGGTCACCAATATGTGAATCATCAGAAGGTTGCGTGTTCAGATCACGTCGGGGTCACCAATATGGCTGCGCTTGGTTAGTGGTGATGACTGCAATACGAAAGCGCGTGGTCGCCTTTTACCATTCCTTTTCCACAAGCGCAAACCACATAAAATTCTTGAACAAATAACGCGGGGTTTTGTTTGTTAGATTTATTTTATTTATTTCACTTATTTTTAATCCAATTAATTTTGTTACACAGTTTTAATTCAACTCGTTAACCTTTTTTTTTACACGTCACGTTGATAAAAGTTTTTAGGTTAATCTGTCAGCAAAACAAAAAGCGCCATGACGTCGCGAGAGAAAAACAACAAGAACCCTGTGAACGCCACACATGTAATCACAGAATAGATTTCTTTAAATAAATAAAGAAAAACCACAGGTAATTCGAATTGTGGTTATTTTTTAGAGGTGTCTGTGAATTAGCTACATCACTTTAGGACTTAGTCTGTTTTCCAAACACCGACTTATTCAAATAAGTCACCTCGCGAATAGACTTATTTGAATAAGTTGGTCTACACAGGAATGTCTCCAAAAATGTGTCTTGACTAAATGTAACCATCGAGAAATAAATATATAAGAGAAATCAAGTAGTGCAAATTTTATAAGCCAATTTCTCTGAGGTTAATCTTATTTTATAGTTTTGATATATTTATATACACAAATTTAATTTTTTGCTATATTTAATCCATATATACGTATCTTATAAACATGTCGGCATAGTTATTTTATAGTTCATTGTTCTTGCTAGGCTTAAACAGATTGCCAATAGTAAAATAGATTAATCTCGGAATGTCTACATGAGTCCTCTTATGTATATTTTGCTTTATGATGTAATACATGCAGTTTTTATTTTCAAATATAGTGGCCAACATGATTTTTGACCAACAAGTCAAAAAAACGTTTCTTCCCTGTAATAGAAATTGTGTTTTGTTTTTTGTAATTACGTCACAAATAGGTCGGAACAATGAATTGGAATGACTTGACCGAGTCAATAA
Organism: Nephrotoma guestfalica; assembly: GCA_963691935.1. Lineage (NCBI taxonomy): Eukaryota > Metazoa > Arthropoda > Insecta > Diptera > Tipulidae > Nephrotoma > Nephrotoma guestfalica. The sequence continues at coordinate 135,975,134 of OY829913.1, read as the reverse complement.
ATCTGTAATAAGTTGGTGTTTGGAAAACACCCTTAGTGAACTTAGGTGTTGACTTTGTATTCGGAGAAAAACAATTAAATTAAGCAAAAATTAATGGAACGTGCAGTTCTTGCTATTTTTAATCCACATAACAAAACTGAGTTACATTGGGAGGCGGGTGGTCCACCCTCTGTACTTACGGACTGAATGTTTTAACGTTGACACTGTATATTTCATACAGTTAATTAACCCATGAATTGCCAGATGGGTTTATGGAATTACAATATTATACGATTGAAGGAAGGTAAATACTGTCTGTAGATGCCGTAAGTAGCGTTCACGGTATTGTAATTTTGAACGAGAATCCATTTGAACTTTATTTGGCAATCTCTTTACGAGCTACGTTTGAGATGGGTTGATCAGGCCAGAAATTATAAAAAAATCCGCCATAAGTACTGCTGAATTATTTTGATTACTATTATTAACAGAACGACAGTTGCGCTACAATTACAAAATAATTTTATTTACACAAAACACCTCCACCTCTAATTAAAAATATTTCCAATGAATTACCACCAAACCACTTATTAATACTCGGCACGATACGTTTGACATGCCTGATTAAACCGCAGCACGAACACCAACAACATTTTGTTAATAATTTCATTAAAAAAATTGTTTTACTCGTAAATAATAATATTTATTGTTGTGTAGTACAGTTTGTTATTATTAATTATATCACTTTTAGCAACAATAAGGAATTGAAAAATTAAAACTAAATTAAAGTGTATGGAATTTTTTTTTTATACTTTTATATTCTTATTACAATTTTGTTTTGTTTTGGTTTTTTTACTAAGGGGTTAACAAAGAGGTTAAGAGATTTATCTTTTACCTAGTTTACGTGTCGTTGTAATAATATTGTCTGTACCGAGTTTATTGAGGTCGTTCGAATTATGAACGTTTTATAATGTCGTCGTTGCCGTATTATTACAAATGACTAATTTTAGAAATAGCCTGCCTATATATATATATATATATATATATATATATATATATATATATATATATATATATATATATATATATATATATATATATATATATATATATATATATATAAATATATATATATATATATATATATATATATACTAGGGCGACCCTTTTTTGTATGGAGGAAATCTCATCTCTTTTTTTCTATCGGGCTCAAAGCTAAAAATATTCGTTTCTATTAGACCTATGGAAATTTTCAGGTCCATGAGTTTAGGGGTCGCTCAAATTGGTTTTTTGCATAAAAAACACTAAAGTGACCCTCAGTGACGTTTTCTCCTCTCTTTTACTTTAGCTCGTTCAAGTAATGCCGGTTTAATATTTCCTAAGTATTTTTGAGTATGCCGAATCCAACGAAATGATAAAAAAGGGTGGTTGACATAGTAGAAAATTTGTTTTCGGGCTGTTTCTTTCAAAAAAATTAAAACTTGTCAGTTCCGCCTGATTTTTTAAAATAGTGCCTATCATGTTTGACTAACATTTGACTAACATGTTTGACTAACACAACTATTTGTGGCTATAGAGCAAAGAATTACGAAAAAAATGGGACATTGCACTTCATCATAACTGAAAAATTAACAATTTTAACGTTGAAAAACGCATAAAAGGTCGTTTTTAATTTTAAAAGTTTTATAAAATATTAATTGATTTTTAAGTTAGTAAAATTTCATTAGTTTTTCAAGAAGTTTCTGAAACAGTTTTGGTGGCTAATAATCATGGAAAATGACATACAGATCGCATGTCGGTTGATTGGTAAGTTTTGTCCCTTAGTATTTTTAATCTCATATCTGATATATTTCGTTACCTATATAATTTCATAGGTGAATCTATTGAAAATCTACAAAAAGATAATCTTCCAACGAATCGAGACGTAATTAGACGATTCCTTCACAAGCTGACAAACACTAGTATAAGTATGCAAGCTAGCACTGTTGCGGATGAGATAGCTACCATTTGGCAGACGTTTGGTATTTGTCATCAGGAAAAGAAGAATATTATTAGAAACATCATTAAATTACATGACACATATCGGAATCTCAAAAAAAAAAATTACTAAAAAAGTGGAAAAACAAGTAAAAGAGAAGTTTTCTTACAAGTTGGATGGAAACTCTTTGACATTGGTCGATCCGTCAATGTTGTGGTTTCTCGATCAACGGATGAGAGCAACCTTCAACAAGTAGATCTGGAGAAACAGAGACAAACTTAATAATTTCGGACACCAGCTCACTTACATTGTCTTCTAGCGGCAGTGAATATCAAGCACCAGTAGAAAAGAAACTAAAGCAAACAAAAAATTCCGTTTCATCTCACTCATCGCTAGATATGAAGAACGTAGTAGGTGCGAATATAGTAGGTGCATTGGATCGATCGAAAATAAGCAATTCAGGAGCTGCTCTTTTAATCGCCACCTCTGCAAATGCATTAGGGCATGATTTAGAATCAATTGCAGTTTCCAAAGAGACCATACGTCGCCATAGATAACGGCTCAGGAAAGAAATCGGAGAGGACATATTTAAGTCTTTCAGTTCTGATTCTGTTCTGACGAAAAGTGTTAGAATATATAGCAGAAAAACAATGGTTGACCGACTATGCGCTATAGTATCCGGTTAGAGCAGTGTAAAATGGTATATAAAATGCTTGAAGACTGGAATATAACAGAAAATATTAAAGGATTGTGCTTTGATACAACTGCCAGCAACGTCGGTATGCTAAATGGAGCCGGCAGACTTCTTGATAAAAGATTTGTCAGAAATTTATTGTGGTTTGCTTGCAGACATCATATATTGTAATTAATTGTACCTGCTGTTTTTAGTAGCTTACTAAAGGAAGTATCAAGTGGGCCTGATATTCAGCTTTTTCAGAGATTTAAAAGGCAGTGGAATTCTTTTAACCATACCCAAATAAGCTCCGGTTTAGATGACGCAAATGTTCAAGAAATTGTCAGTTCACATGAGAAGGAGAATATTTTTACCTTTATTAATGATCATCTTGGAAAAATACATAATGAGCGAGATGATTATAAAGAGTTTTTATGTTTATCACTATTATTTCTTGGAGAACCACTTACATATACACTATAAGAGAATTCCTTTAGCAACAAAAACAAATATTAAGGCTGCTGTGCAACAGAAAAACTAGTAAAAATATCAAGCATAAAAATCTTGTTAATTACATATGAAATGTGTTTCTATTTTAAATCTGGCCACGTAACCTTTAACCAAAATTTCATTTGAATTTTTGACTTATAGATGGAAAATTTGTAAGAATCCCAACAATCAGTTTCGAACGGATGAGATCGCGACGCCACTTGCAAGTGGCAAACAATTATTTGAAATTTATCCCTTTTGGTCGTTTAAGCGCTATACAATTGTTAATTTTTCACTTATGATGACGTGCAATGTCTCATGTTTTTCGTAATTCCTTGCTATAGCTACAAATAGTGAAATTTAGTCAAACATGATAGGTACTATTTTAAAAAATAGGCGGAAGTTTTTTTGTTTGAAAGAAACAGCCAGAAAACAAATGTTCTACTAGGTAAACCACCCTTTTTTATCATTTCGTTGGATTCGGAATACTCAAAAATACTTAGAAAATATTAAACCGGCATTACTTGAACGAGCTGAAGTAAAAGAGAGGAGAAAACGTAAATGAGGGTCGTTTACCTGCTTTCAAATAAATGCTTTCAAATAAATCATTGCGTTAGGCTATTAATACAATACAAAATGGAGTATTTAACTGTACAAGAAAAAACTGAAATACATGGTCCTGGTTTATGGAGAAGCATTAACTCATAATCCTCATATTAGTACACGAAAAATAGCTAGCGATTCCGGATTGTCCCAAACCGCAGTATTTGGAAAATTTTAAAACGTCATAAGAATCATCCGTATACCATGTGTCTTTACACCACGATCTTCATGGCGTCGATTTCCAAAATCGGGTAACTTTTTATCGGTGGGCACGTAAACAAATACAGCAAAATTCCATTTTTTTCCGCTACGTATTGTTCTCCGACGAGCCGTGTTTTACAAACCATGAAACGGTTAGTCGACACAACATGCAGTACTGTAGTGTTGAAAATCCGCACTGCCTTCGCAAAGTTGAACATCAGCGCCCTTGGACTGTCAACGAGTGGTGTGGAATAATTAGCAACAAACTCATCGGCCGCCACAGTATTAAAGGCAACTTGAATGGTAAAATTTACCGAGTCATTTGGAAAATGAACAGCCAACATTATTTGTTTCAACATGATGGTTGTCCAGCACACTATTCGTCGGTAGCACGTAAAGTACTTGATCGTGATTACAACGGTCGCTGGATCGGTAGAGCTCGTCCGGTGAATTGGCTTACTAGATCACCAGATCTTACTTCGCCAGATTTTTTTTTGAGGCTATGTCAAAGACAAAGTTTACCAACAAACACCAACCACACGTGATAATATGATTGAGCGAATCAGAAATGCTTGTGCCGAAATTCAAGCAGACACACTTCTCAGTTGTGTACATTCATTTGAAATGCGGACTAATAAGCGAATTGAAGTCGACGGTCGCTGGATTTATCAAATTATTGGTATTGTTCAAATTTCCAGCCTCGTACACTTCGAATCGTGTGGAAATTGAGTTTTAACGAACGCAATAAATCCTTTCGTAGGGATGATCAAACGAAATGAACCAGTGACTAATCCTCAATGATAATTGACCAAACAACTCCAATCGTTGGATTTATCAAATTATTAGTATTGGTCAAATTTCCAGCCTCGTACACTTCGAATCGTGTGGAAATTGAGTTTTAACGAACGCAATAAATCCTTTCGTAGGGATGATCAAACGAAATGAACCAGTGACCAATCCTCAATGACAATTGACCAAACAACTCCAATCGTTGGATTTATAAAACTATTAGTATTGGTCAAGTTTCCAGCCTCGTCGAATCGTGTGGAAATTATGAGTTTTAACGAATTTTCGCAATAAATCGTTTCGCAGGGATGATCAAACGAAATGAACTAGTAGCCAATCCTCAACGAGTTATGTCTTCCACTTTAGATACAATTCTTTGGAAAAAGATATATTTTTATCTAAACGGTTTATTCCGATTGGATTTGTTTTAATTTTGTAAAATGAAATTCCCAAATAAGCGACGAACCTGATTTTGTTGAATTAATACAATTTTGATTTTGTTTTTTCGCAATAAAAAAAAATAACCCATTGAGGAATTTTTTTTTGTGTAATTTTTTATTATTTATTTACCGCGTAATCGTAAGTGACCAAACGATAAGAACGAGTGACCAATCCTGGACCAAACGAATGGATAATTTTTATCAAAACCTTTAGATGGGGTGCTAGAAAGGCGGAGTCGCTACAAACTTCCAAAATATTTATCTAACGAGGTAAATAGCTAGATGATAATTTTATTATGTTGCAATTTTGTTCAAAGCCGCTCGCTATGGCTCATTTCAAAAAAGATGTAACAAAGCAGTACAAAAAGATGTAACATAGCCAGACAAACTGTAATTTTTGTAATGCAAGATAACCGATCAGGGTCTGAAGGTCTAAGTAGTTTTTGATCGAACATTCGTTTCCTCAAGTATAATAGGTTAACCATGATTTGGAAGGCCTTGCGTCACGCTTATTGATCGAAAGTGGACCGATCGGCCACTTATTTGTTTATTATCAGTAATATTCCAGATATTAGTTTAACTTTCGTCGGTACTTATTGACTAATTAAAGATTGGGTGAACTTCGGTATTTATCTGCCAAATTCTAGTCTGTACGGTACTGGTTGTCTGAACGATAACCGATCGATTATTGAACCGAGTATTTATGTATTAAATTCGAGCTCTGTCGCTAGATTAACATAACTGGTAGGACAGTAAATAGTTTTCGTCGATCAAATTAAAGATATACATATTTCATATATTATGTGGTGTTTTGTGTTTACAAAACGAACGGTAATATGGTGGTTTTTGTCCGTCAACCGTCAAATACAACATCATATTCATCCTCTTTGAAATCAAATTTGTGTTTCAGTACGTTTGTCTAAAAATTTGAGACATTGTGAATGGATTTTGTTGAGAAATAAAATATTAGAGGCCAGTTTCGGCACTAGCAGTGTTTGTTTCTTAATTTGCCATAACAAGAGAAAATTTTGCACCATGAATGATAATTACTACTGATAAATAAGCCAACTATATGATGAATAATCATCATATAGTTTTAATAATAACTCGCTAAACGACGATTTTGTAAAAAGAGGGGAAAAATGGGGTTAAACCCGAAAAAGTCATACTCTATATATAGTTAACTGCTTACCTGTTTTCGTACACCTGGGAATATAACTAAAAATGCCACATACAATGTACCAAATAATACACAAACGGCTACTGTTGGAACATCGCCGGTCACCGGAGTTCGATTTGAAAATGAGTATAGTGTTGGCCCGCCATCATCACGAAAAGCATCGAACCAACCCTTCATTATTGGGCTGTTGAGCTCTGTAAAGATACAAAAACAATAAAATATGTTAGAAATTTATGTAAAAATCTTTCATCATATAGTGACGTTTATATGTATGTTTTGTGTTGAATGGTGTAACCGCGGAACCCAAAAATTAATTAATTGTATGTTTTGTTGTTTAATTTTAAATTACATTAACTGAAATAATTTAAAATTTTTATCTCGATTATAAGTAAATATGTAAATTGTATGTATCTGTATGAAAAATCATATCGTTTTCGCTTTTGGTTTTATTTTCTATACAAGAAGTAGGAAACAGAGCGAAACGAATACTGTTAAAAACTCAAAACAATAAAAATTATAAATATTTTTTCAAATATGTTAACTCTTACGAGTACGACTTTGTTGGAGGCCCCGGTGAAATTGTGTAATGTATGAGTATTTTTTGGAGTGACAGCGCATAAAAGATATACGAATTTTTGAAATTGAAAGTCATTAAAATTGACGTGTGCTGTGTGTTATATAGGTAAATTTATTGATACACGGATACGTATGAATTATGGCCATGAAAACATTCGCCGATGTAAATATGTGTTTAAAAAGACTTTTACTAAATTTGTGTGCAGTTTATCTTTAATGATATATTTCCTGCATACAAATATTCGTTAAATATTTGCTAATCGCAATTTTATGTGTAACACTACTTTCAAAATTCAAAGTAATGCAGTGCTACGATTTCGCCTGTTTTGCTAAACATAGTGACATCTAGGTTTGAATAGTCGCAATGAAAATCATTCGTGGTGAACAAGGATGATGGTAAATTTTTTTCGACGGACGGAGTATTGAATCTGACTCGAAAGTATACTTTCTGCACGTTTACCGACTTCAGTAACAAACGCATTTCAGTAACTATACAAGCCAATGCAAGGCAAATACAATTCAGGCTGATTGGACTCACATCAAAATACCATTTTGCAGGAGCCAAGTCGCAGTTTTATTTAGCCCTCCGTTGAGTATATGAGTAAGATCAAACTATTTCTTATTTTAAATATTGTTTAAATGTGTTTCTAATTGTGCTAGCAGCTTGAAATTCTGTATACCTTCCTAAAATTTGATTAACTATCGACATAATTCTCATTGATCCATGAAAGATTTAGAACGAAAAAACCTATACGAGGATAATTATAAAGGTGTTATAATTGTGGGTGGTTGTAATTGTTTCTGACCAGTCTCATTTTTGTGTTCGACACGTTTTCGACTTTATCTTTGTGATTTTACAAAGCAGTTTACTATCTACTGCATTTTGTCTTCGCTGAATGGGCCAATTCTCGGTTGGAAGATGAAAAAATAATCCTTTCCGACGCAGCTCATTTTCACCTTGGCTGTTATGTGAAGAAGCAAAATTGCCGTATTTGGGACACAGGAAATCGAAACGGGTGTTTGGCGTGGAATATTGCCCAAAGGAATCCAAGGCGATTTTTGTTCGAACATGCCTATTGGATGTACATTTATTCAACAAGAATTGCACATTTAAGGTTTAGAACATTAAAACATTTCTTGTGAAATTGGTGACATCTGTTGTTGAGTAGTAGTTCTAAAGGTGGATTTATAACAGTTTACTTTATAGCGAATAATAGTGGTCTAGAGCATAACCTCTAGAATAAATCCAGGCGAATCTAGAATATTTGATCGATGTATAAATCCGAGTGCACCAAACACAATGGGAGAGTCTTGGTGTATCATTTGGGAGATGGTATGCGAAAGATTAAAAGCGAAAGTAAATTGCGGGAAAATAGTGGTTGCGGGAAAAAAATTGTAAGTGGTGTGGTAAGTGAATTAATAAATAATTGTGGAAATTATTTGTTGTTGTGATTTAGTGTTTGTAAAATAAAAGTGGGAAAATTATTGTCGGAATATTTCTGGAATATTCCAATAGTAGCGTCAAAATTAGGTAAATATTTGGAAATTATACAGAAATTATTTCCGGTATTTTCGCGAATATTCTGGAAGTGTGTAAATTACTAGAATTGATGTTGTAACCGTCAAATTCTAAACGAACCGGATTCAACAGGGAAAATTCGTAACAATAAATTTAATAAGAATTGTATCACTATATACAAATTCACATAGTGAAAATTAATAATTTAACATAGTTTTTGTTACTAGCAAAAATTAATGTAATGAATGAATTGTCGTGGTACTACGAGATGGTCGGTGATCGACTATACGGAAGTTAATGAACCTGAAATACCGGAAAATCCTTCATGATGTGACGGTTGATCTGAATAACGTGCAACTAAAACTGGATGCCTTAGAACGATCTCAACAAATCCGCTTTTTTATTATTATAATTAATTTCAAACATTTATTACACTTTTGTTTATATTATTTTTTGACAGTTTGACACTTTATTTTTTATTTTTATTATTTTTTATTTTTTGTCGTTATATTGGTAATGAAACTTAACGTAAATAGTTTACTACGGTAAAAACCGGTTTTAGGACAGATTTTTCGATCAGTTTGCCATAGAGTTTTTGAAAAATAATTGAATTTACCTTAAGTTTGGCACACAGCCTAATTGTAATGGTCGGATTACACGTATATACTCCAGACGATGAATTGATTTTTGTTCAGTTGCAATTTTTGTGTTAAATCAAAATTTTTTGATTAGTTTATTCTATTTATTTTTTATTATATCACTTACAATTATACTAGGTTTTTTATTTTTAGGTTTCAGTGGTTGCTTACTGCACACTTAGGCTAATTTTTAGGCCCATTGTGATACCACTCATTCACTCCACATCATTAACCCACCTACTTCACCTACTCACACAACTACAGTATACCCACCTGCACATTGCATGCTCCATGTCAACCTGTACATTGACATGGAAGGTGGGTCGGCGCGTGACACGGAATTCTGCACTCCATCAGAGGGTCTTAGTTGTATTTATTAGCATCACCGATCGTAATCGATGATGAAAATTCGATTTGCATCTAGCCTCTGATGGGATTCGAACCCCAGCACTTCCCGGTCCAAGTGCCGAAGCTTTAACCACTGCACCACTTGTCCGGTTACAATTATACTAATTAATTTAAATATCCCAAGGTTGTTACATGTTTTGTTTATTTTATTTGTTTATTTTTTCTATAAATCGACATTACGATTGTATCACCACATTCTCGTTCTAGTGGCAGTATATTTTCTTATCGATATCGAAGAGTTGCGTCTATTAGACATTAGTTTTTATCGGATTTTGAATTATATTAATTTCCATTTTATATTAATTATTAAAAGTTTGTGTCAATGGATAGTAACTAAAAATAATATTGTTTTATCCATCAAAATATAAGAAGTCTTAGGAAAAAAAATGATAAGCTTTTTGTATACATTGACTCCATGAAAATGAAGACCCTTATAATTGGTCTTTATGAGATCTGGATTTATGAAGAGGAAATTGAAAATTATGTATAGATTGGTATAATTTATTTGCTAAGTGCAACAATGACAGCCGTGCGGGAGGTGTAGTTATTTAATACTGTGGGCAAAAAGTTGTAAGACTTTGATCATAATTTGAAAATTCTTTATTTATTTCTCCAAATCTATTTCGCCTACCCCCCCAAAGTAATCGCCCCCGGCCTCAATACACTTGTGCAAACGTTTTTTCCAATCCTCGAAACAGTTGTTAAAGTCAATTTCCGGAATAGCCTCCAATGCGCGTAGCGATTCCCGTATAATGTCTTCAATTGACTCAAAACGGTCTCCCCGGAGCGGTCGTTTGAGTTTGCTGAACAGCCAGAAGTCACACAGAGCTAAATCAGGCGAATTCGGTGGTTGCGGAATGATATGGGTGGAATTTTTGGCGAAAAAATCACATAAAACCAATGCAGTATGAAAAGGTGCATTGTCGTGGTGCAAAAGCAAGAGTTGTCGAACCATAACTCCGGCCTCTTTTTACGAATAGCTTCGCGCAAACGACGCATAACACTCAAATAGTATTCCTTGTTGGCAGTTTGGCCATTCGGAAAAGATTTCGAAAGGAATTCGGAGTGCACCACACCTCGATAATCGAAGAAAACTGTCAACATCACCTTGATTTTCGACTTGCTTTGACGTGGTTTTTTCGGCTTCGGCTCACCTTTGGCACGATATTCGGCCGATTGATGGTCTGTTTCCGAGTCGTAAGCATAGATCGCCAGTTATAATACGTTTCATGACATCCTGGTAGTCGGAAAGCATTGTTTCACAGACGTCAACGCGACGCTGTTTTTCCAAAAAATTGAGTGATTTTGGAACCAATCGTGCTTTCATTTTTCTTAGGCCCAAATGATCTTTCAAAATGGGTTTCACTGATCCTTCCGATATTTCAACGATGCCAGTAAGGTCTCTGACTGTTAATCGTCGATTCTCGAGTACCAATTCCTTGATTTTATTCACGTGTTGATCATGAGTTGATGTTGATGGCCGTCCTGGACGTGGTTCGTCGTCAACACGTTCTCGACCCTCTTTGAACAATTTGTACTAATCAAAAACACTTGCTCGCGACATACAATTATCACCGAAGGCCTTTTGCAACATTCTGAACGTTTCGGTACCACAATTTAAAGGAACTTCTTTGTTGTATAATTTCACTCATTGCGTAAAAATCGCCGAATGCACTTTTTGTACTTCAGAAAGACAAGCGTATATTAAACACTAATGATTATTTTGATGTGAAATTTGGCACAGATGTCACTGACAGTCATACCAAAATAGAAAAAAAATATTTCGATGAATGATTTTCTGCGCGGAATTTAAATTAAAAGGTCTTACTACTTTTTGCCCACTATATCAATAATTCAATAATAACTTGAATTGTAAAGAAGTTAATTTTAACTTTCAAACAGTTGATGCCATCGGTGTAGTTTGCATATATAGAGTGAATTATACTAGTGTTCCTACATTCGTTGATCAGTTCACCAAACTAATTAATGACGTATTCATACTAATTTATTTATTATGGGTGATTTCAGAATTTTACAAAATAATCTATTCCTAGATAGTTTTCTAATGTTAGTTTTCAATAATGGTCTTGATGTTTTGGTTTCTGAACCTGCGAGAATTACAAATAAAGGGTTTTCCAATAAGAGGTTTCATTTTGATATTTAAAAAACGAGTATTTTTTAAGAGAAATCAATGAATGTTTATTACATTGTAAAGAGGAAGGTATGCCGTTACATTTGAAAACGATATCAGCCAAATGGCCGCCATGGCTACGCTTGCAGCACCATATCCTTTTCATGAAATTTTCCATGACCAATTCGCACATTTGCGACTGTATGTCCTCGATAACTTCACGAATTCCATCTGTAAGGTCTTGAATCGATTGTGGAGCATTGGCATAGACCTTATCTTTCACGTGGCCTCAAAGAAAAAAGTCTAAAGGTGTTAATCACAAGATCTCGGTGGCCAATTGTGATCACCTCTTCGAGAAATAACACGGTCAGGAAACTTTTCTTGCAAAATTGCGATTGTTTCGTTGCTTGTGTGGCATGTAGTACCGTCTTGCTGAAAATAAATGTCGTCCGCATCAATATCTTTCAATTCCGGCCATACAAAATCATTAATCATAGCTCGGTAGCGCAATCCATTCACCGTAACAGTTGCACTAGCCTCATTTTCGAATAAGTAAGGTCCAATTACACCGCAAGCCCAAAAACCGCACCAAAGAGGATGGTACAAGTTGAGGATGGAGAGGCTTTTCAACAATCATTCTTGGATTTTCTGAGCCCCAATTGCGACAATTCTGCTTACTAACGTAGCTTCCGAGGTGAAAATGGGCCGCATAACTGAAAATGATTTTTCGATGAAAATTCGGATCATTTTAATGCATTTGAAGAACCCAATCAGCGAGGATACGACGTTTGAGTTCTTGTGTTAACTGAACTTTAAAAGCCTTAAGACCTAAGTTTTTATGCAAAATACTGAAGGAATCGACAAACCTGGGTTTTCGTCGACGCTACGGGCTACAGCAGAAATATTCTCAGTTGTTCTTAAGCGACGCACATGGTTTCGATTCAGTTACACTATTGCCGGCCGAGTAGGTGCTTCACGACGACCCAAAAGTGCTTTAGTTTTGCGAACTGTGACTGCACAATTTTTACCATTTTGTAGTAAATTTTAACAATTTAAATGCGTTGTTGAAGCGTGTATCGTACCATTTTTAGTAATGGCGTAGTTTTTACTTGTCAAATGTCAAAAGATGACAGCTTCAAAATTGAGAGCTGTCCAAATAGCAGGCTATTCAAAATGAAACCTCTTATTGGAAAACCCTATATTTTGTCAACTTGTATAGACAATGTTCTGTATCGATTTGATCAAAGATACTTTGCTTTGCTTGTGCTTTGTTTTAGATCTTAAGATATCAGATCATTGTTTAGTTAACATCAAACTATCAGGGCTCACTCAACATACAAATCCTAGTATGAGCACTGAGGTATCGAATGTTGATCACAACCAATAAATTAAGCTTCTGACATATGAAGAATGGGCAGATGTATATTGCTGCATGGATTCGTCTTTGGATTTTGAACATTTTTTAAACATATTTAGAGGTCACGTTGATAAATGTACTACTTCTAATTCAGTGAACAAGCAATTAGTTAAGTTAAAGCGATGTACGTCCGTTTACCTCTTGAAACAAATACGCAATAGGAACAAAATTTTCCAGCTGGTCAAGAAGCACCCTAATAATATTAGATTAAAACATTACAGTTTGAAATTGTGTAAGTTTGTAAACGATAAAATATGCACTACTAAAAACAATTGTATGTTCGACAGTTCCGTAGTAATGGCAAAAATGCTCGCAAAAACTGGCAAACAGTGAACGAAATAATAGTTGGTCAGTCACAGCATGTTCTAATTACAGAAATTATTGGTGAAAGAATTATTCCGTTCAAGGTTCAGTTGACATTGCCAATGCATTCAACAATTATTTTACTACTGTTGGTGACTCGACGCTATTTACAAATTGCACAAAACTGTAAAAATTAGATTAATTACAGAACACTATGGTATAATGAGTAGTTTCCATTTCTCACCTATATCTGGGGAACTGTATTTAATAATTAACTCTCTTAGAAATCGATCGGCTCCTGGTATAGATGGGGTGTCTAATTGTACTGTAAAAAACGGCTTGCTTTTTGGTTGATGTATTATCGTTTATATTTAATCTAAGTACAGGAATTTTTCCGACTTCCTTAAAGAAACCCGTGGTAGGCCCAATATTTAAAAAAAATGATCAATCTCCCTCCTTTCAGTTTTTTCAAAAATATTTGAAAAGGATATGAAAGCTAGATTTGTAAGTTTTTTTTAGATAAATTCAATTATCTATCTCCCTTACAATTTGGTTTTAGAAAGAACAGAAATACGGAGCAGCTTGGTTGTCATTCTTAGAACAAATAAGTATAAACATTGACCACAGTATAAAGGCGTCTGTTTTATTTATAGATCTGGTCGTACTCGATAGTTAAAATAAATTGTCATTTCAGCCATGTTCAGCCGATCAAGGTAGGGGTTCCTCAAGGCATTATTAGCAAACAATTGCTGATGATTTTTCGTTTGCCTATAGTAGACTTAGCATTCAAGATAATATTATATATATTGAGAGTGATTTTAATATGCTCTCGGTTTGGCTTAAGGCTCATAATCTTCTTCTAAGTGATAAACTAAAATATTACATTTTCGACAAGGATTGTCATCACCATCAGTCATTAATTACCATGAGTATGGTTGCAATAAAATCTGTAATTCCAGTGGATGTTTCTTGGTTTACTTGGTTGGAAGGCGCATATTGAGGGTTTGAATACTAAACATTTATTACGCTTTGCGTTCATATTATCCGTTATATTTACTTAGAATTGTGTATTTCGCACTAGTTGATTCAAATTTTTGTAATGCAATATAATTCAAAACTAAAGAATTTTATTACTCCAACACGTTATTTTCATTTGCAACTTCTCGTTTATGTTTTTTATGCATTTGATTTGAATATACAGTCAAAAGGTGCATATGCTGAATGACGGAATGTTATGACGTTACGGTATATTCGCACGCCATCCATATTCACACGTCACCGCCATTATATCGTGTTTGTGAAATCATTTGGAACAACATTTACGCCAATATTAATTTATTATAGCATTTTTACAAATTTGCATTGAAAAATTGACGGGTCTCACTTGTCCAGGAAATCGGTAAAGTAAATTTGTTGGTTGAATGTAAAAGTACACGTTTTAATTGGTAATATTATATTTTTATGACAATGTTGCGAAAGTTTAAAAATTTATTTATTGCAACGACATACATGATTTGGATATAGTATTCAAGAGAGGTGGAGCACATCTATACACACATCCAATTAATATTTTAATTACCTAACGCTTATTCAATTATATTTAAATGACTTTCATTAAATCGAAAAAATGTAATTTCACTTTCAATCTCGAAACTGCTGTGTAGCGCAACGCGGCTTACCAGAACTTTAAATTTCTAATATAAATTCATCGCTATATACACGAGGATGGTTCTGCTGATGCTGTGCAAATTCGAGAGTGATGGAAAATTTTCTACTGTTTAATGCATAAATGATTATTTTCACTTTCGATACACCAGATATAATTTAATTATTACTCGATAATTTTATTTTATCATTATTATGTCAAATTCACAATTATTATTTAATGAGAAACTTTCACACATAAATATTAATTGCATATGTACGTACGAGTACACTACACCTCATTACTATTTGACAATAAAATTCGAATTCGAAAGTCTCGATCAAAATAATTTTGTTTTTGGCTTTTCGAGCTTTTGTGTGTAAGGTATGACTAATCAAGAAATCCTATTGTTTGCAAACAAAAATCTTGAAATGCCTTGGATGAGAACGTGACTTTTATCATCGGTTAATCTCGTACGTAATGTAGTTATGATATTTGGAAATAAATACGATATTCATGGTATTCGTATATACTTAATGAAACAAGGGACACAAAACTTTTCGAACCGTCAAAAGTCAAAAGTGTTGTTATCAAGTAAATTAAAATTATACAATAACTAAGTACAAGATTAAAAGTCAATTGAAACAACTTGTGCCGGCTTGATCTATTATACAGATTTATAAAAATATTTATTTAAGACATCACGTAAGGTGGTGTAGTGTTGATCGGTGCGCTTGAAATTTCCGTAGACTGGTGAAAGTGTATAAACTCATGATATTGTAAGTGATTGTCTCTTATCGAAAAATGTATATAGGCATAGCTTTTAACACGTGATAAAACGCAAGTATTTATATCAATAAATATTATGAGTCAGGTTTTCCGTGTTTTAAACGTTGCTTCAAGCGAATTCTTATACTCGTATATGATTAAAAAAACGCTTTTCGATAGCATTAATTTATGATTCAATTAATGTATGATTTTGTACGTTCGTTGGGTTTTTACATAAAGTTGAACGACATGTTATTCAAAAGTTTTGGGTAAAACTGGGCGGTAATTCACTGTAATAATGGATAAACGCTAAAGGTATATTTTAGGTAGGGAAAATTGGGAATTTTTTCAAATAATTGATATTCAAGGTTCAGAAGTAAGAAAGTACTAAGAACGAAAATTAAAGCGCGGCTCATCCCAGCTTAGTCAGTGGTGGAAGAGAAGCGGCAAAACATTTTAAATAGCCTAATCTATCCACTTTTACCACCATTCAGAATTCACTTAAGTTGTGTTGGTACCTGCCTAGCTTTGAGTTTAATTTTGTCAATGCCTTTGTCAATAAGCGGAAATGTTTTCTCGGATGGTTTATCATCTACCTTAAACGAACAAAATATCGTAGCTCAGTATATAAAAATTCCACGATTCCTTGTTTTTTCTGTTGATTGTTACTCTCGACAAAGTTAGTGTTTTGTCGTATATTAAATAGCTTATATATAGCACAGAGGCTTTCCTTTTTTCTTTTACCCTATTTCATTTTCCAAACTTAGATTTTCTGGCACAGGTGTCACTTTGGTCGTTTTGTTCGAACTTCAAACAAATATTCGAAGTAAATCAAAATTTAAAAAGTCCACGAATTTTGGTTGCCAAAGTGTGAACTGCCAACTTCGAAGTAAGTACATAAGCAAATTTTTTTTTTAATTTTCTGGATAAATTATAATTTATAATAATTATTTTAATAATGTTTTGTGTTTGAAGTTATAAAGGGTGTTTTTTTAAGAGGTTGCCGATTTTTTTTTTGAATAAAACACATATAAAATTATGAAATGACCAAAATTTTTTTTTATTTGGTAGATAATTTTTTGGCATTTAACATTTAAACACAATTTCTGGCATATGGCTACCACGACTATTTTTCACAAATGTCATTCTGGAGGTCCAATTTTCCAGCACTTTTTCAAGCATTTGAGGGCGTATGTCAGCAATGACACGTTGAATATTGGTTTCCAAAGCGTCAATCGATTGAGGTTTATCCACACAAACCAATGACTTCACGTATCCCCACAAAAAGTAATCGAGTGGCGTCAAATCGCACGAACGCGGAGGCCAATTCACCGGACCATTTCTCGAAATAATGTTGTCGTTGAAAGTTTCTTTCAATAAGTCGATTGTTTCACGTGCTGTATGGCAAGTGGCACCATCTTGTTGAAACCACATTTCATTCATATCCATATCTTCAAGATTTGACAACAAAAACTCATTTAACATGGTTCTGTATCGATTTCCATTCACGGTAACGCGTCGTCCTTCCTCATTTTTAAAGAAATATGGACCGATGATCCCACCAGCCCATAGACCGCACCAAACAGTACATTTATCAGGATGCATTGGTAATTCTAAAACGGCGTGTGGATTATCTTTGCTCCAAATGCGACAATTTTGTTTGTTGACGTATCCATTTAACCAAAAATGCGCCTCATCACTGAAGAGAATTTTACGGTAAAAAAATGGATCTTCGTTCAATTGATTTAACGACCAATCACTGAATTCACGGCGCAAACGATGGTCGTGTGGCTTTAATTCTTGCACCAATTGAATTTTGTATGGCACCAAACCCAAATCTTTACGTAAAATTTTCCATAAAGTCGATGGACAAAGTCCAATTTGCTGAGCACGACGACGAATCGATAAATTGTCGTTTTCTTCGACACTGGCCTCAACGACAGCAATATTTTCTTCTGTACGAACTCTTCTCATTCTTGTCGGTGGCTTGGCATCCAAAAGAGTGAATGTAGACCGAAATTTGGTAATTACGTTCTTTATGGTGGTCTCTGACGGACGATTATGTGCACCATAAAATTCACGAAGTGCTCTATAAACATTTTTAATTGAACACTGATTTTGAAAATAAATTTCCACGATTTGAAAACGTTGTTCTGGAGTTAACCTATTCATAATGATTTGCCAAACAATACTGAGTAGAAATGCCACTTTGAGCTGTCAAAACAACTGTCATAAAATAAAACGACATCTATCGGAAAAACAAACCTCCTAAAAAAACACCCGTTATTACAAGAAATATTATATTGTTAAACCTCCGCACTAACAAATGCATGCGGAACATAAATCACGTCGTGTAAACGGGAATGTAACTGAAGAAATGCAACATTCGAACGTTGATGGAAAATATTACACTGTGCTAGTTGAAAAAAGTGACAAGCTGGGCACCCAGGGGTTAAACATAATTCGAGCACGCTGAATACTCAAAGTTACTCCCGATTTTTGAGATATCAATTTCGACACGTTTTGGGTCTGAGTCAAAAATTTGCCAAAATATACACTTATTTTCACGTTGATAGCTCTCGAGCCATTAAGATGATCGTTTTGCTTCTTTCAGTGAAGTTTTTCCTATTATTCCGGCCAAATAATTGCACCCAGTGGGTTTTTTATACAAAATGTCGTAAAAAACAGACATTTTTTTCGTTGTTCACCAATAGCATTGGAACCATTACGATTTTCGCTATGCTTTCTTCAGAAAAGTTGTTGCGCAAGTCAAGACAAACTTTGCCGAACATATCAAGACCGAAAAACCACTTCCACCATATATGTGTGGTTTACTTAGGCCAAGGTTAGGTAAGGTTAGGTGGGCGTGGCTGCTTCCGCACACTTAGACCAGTAGTGGCCCGTTGTGATACCACAGGATCCTATTTCCCCTTTACCCCTGTTCAAAACCATTCGGAGCTACGTACATAGCGCAAAATATCTCGCACTCCATACACTTCATACAGTCCGTGAGACCTAAAAGGCTGGCCATACTGTACACGCCCAAATACCCATGCCTTCTGTATGATACTGCTGGACACGAGCATTGGAAGTTATTTAAAGTTTTTTCCTCCTCTTCGTCCATGCAACTTCTACAAAGTCATTCGTCTGTAGACCCAGACTTCCCGCATGTTTCCCAAAAAGGTAAGGACTTGTCTGTTTTGGCAAAAGCTTCTCACAGCAGACTCCGCCTCCTACCTTGCCGTCTAGAGAAACGTGCGTCCACCTGTACAGGGATCCGTATACACAGGTAAAGCTAAATACAAATGGAGGTCGGCTTACTTAGGCCAAACAGGATATCAATGATATAACCAACTTTAATAAAAAGGACATACAATCAAGTTTCGCACAACACATAAAAACTGAAAATCATTGGTACACTAAATTCAATAAAAATTTAACCATTTTGCACAGAATCAAAAAAGGACCGAAATTAGACAAGTTAGAAGATCTTAATATAAATTTTGGGCACAATTTGGCTCATGAGTCATGAGACATTTGTATACTGTACGTATACAAATTTCTCATGAGTCATGAGTCAAATTGCGACCAAAATTCACACCCTGAAAATATACAAAAACAAAAACACCAACAATTTACTTAATGACAAAATCAACACAAAAACCAATAAAATTTACGACTTATTATCCATAACTTAGAAACAAAGGAGATGCCAAAGAGCAGCGCCTAGCAACAGTATATAAACAGCTTCAAAATAAATTATGTAATAGTAGTAAAAAATAACCCGAAGAAGAGATTATTCTCGAAATATATAAAGTGACAAAAGAACACAAAAAATAAAGTGAAAATCGGCTTGTGAAATCTGGTGAAATAAATAATATGGACAGGTGTTTTAAACTCAAGTGCTTTTGTTATGTGTGTGGAAAATTTACAATTACGAGGAATCGCCGCAAAATAAGTGATGAAACCGTGCATGTATTATATTCTCGGTACAACCAGTTACAAAATTGGTTCTTTGTCATACACTGCAACGACAAATGCTCAACTACCGCTGCCGCATTCAGATGAAATTCCTGTTCCGAAAAGATCAAACCCAACTGAACAATATTTATCACCAACATTTGAATCTGATGAAACTAAAGAAACATCTGCATCAATATACCAGCCATCAAATGCCACTGCGCCGTGCAATCACATTGAGGATTTATTACGTTGAAGCTTCACTTGTGCCAATTGAAAAAATATTGCTACCACCACTTCATATCAAGCTTGGAGTAGTTAAAAAAATGCGTTCATCGAATTGCGACGCATTTTTCCACGGTTAAGTGGAATGAAAATAAAAGAAGGTTGGTATTTGAATCTATTCGAATCTAAGTTTTGATTAAATGAAATTTCATTTCGCATCTTGTTTTTTTATTACAGGAATACTTAATGGACCAGATGTTCGTCGTTTGATGAACAATGATGCATTTGAAAATGCTTTCAGTGAACGAGAATATAAACGAAATGTGTAAAAGAAGCTATTAAAATGTTCTCGGAATTAATCGAACCAATGATTGGCGCAACAATATTGAAAATATGCTGACCGCTTTTCATAATATAAACGTTCGAATGTCACTGAAAATGCATTTTTTGCATTGTCATGTGGAAAAATTCGCCGAACATTCACCAGCCGAACCCGATGAGCACGGCGAGCGTTTTCACCTGGTGACGGCAAGGCTCGAACATTGGTA
The DNA here is from genome assembly GCA_963691935.1 of Nephrotoma guestfalica. Taxonomy (NCBI): domain Eukaryota; kingdom Metazoa; phylum Arthropoda; class Insecta; order Diptera; family Tipulidae; genus Nephrotoma; species Nephrotoma guestfalica. The sequence continues at coordinate 135,954,670 of OY829913.1, read as the reverse complement.
CAGCGGCAAAAAGCTACATGCACCTGAGCTTTCATGGGTGACATTTGTTGGAATTTTCAAGAGGAAGAAGATCCCGAAAACGACACAAATGAATCAGAAAATTAAAATTAAAAGTCTTGATAAAAAAAAGTTTTAGGAAAAAATTAAGGAAAGTCACCATAAAATCAACTGAATTGATTTAATTTTCTTTTAAATAGTTTCTATTGTATCTATATTTGTCGATTCGATGTTTATTCGATCGATCTCAATCGATTCAAATTCAATAAATGGGCAAAAAGTGTTTTCTTCGAAATGAAAAGAGAAAAGAAAAATAACACATAAATGTGAATGTATAGATGTGGTTTTTCGGTCTTGATATTTTCGGCAAAGTTGTTTGCCTTGGCTTGCGCAACAACTTTGGTTCGAGAGATATCAACGTGAAAGTGAGTGCCAAAATATATCGAAAGCGATATCTCAAAAATGGGGACTAACTTTGAAATGGGACGAGCACTATTGAATTCAGCATAATTAGGTTTACCCCCTGGGTGCCCAGCTTGTCACAAAAAAAAATGTTTGCGATTCAAGCAGAGCCCGTGAAGTTTCTACCAAAAAATAGCACGTATACGTATACGGTTCCAATTGGAAAAAAGACGGAAACATAATTCTTATTGGATTCAAACAGATTCCAATAGCCGCCATATTGAATTGTTTTAGTGTTGGTGATTTGCACTGTTAATATTTTTTTAAATGAAAATTAGTAAAATTTTTATTAAAAATTATTATAATATTAAATAAATTCATAATTTACATAGTAAAATATAAAAAGGATAATAAATACAAAAGATATTAAAGAAATATTTAAATTACTTAAACAAAACTTAACAAATAAATAAATTAAAGCTTTAACAAAAAAAAAAAATCAAATATGTTTATTGAACATTTTCACTCAATATATTGAGTATTTTATTAATCTGGGCCAATTACAAGCCACTTCCAGAAATTAGGACAAGATACCACTGTATCGGTTGAATTGGCCTATCTATAGAGAACATTTTCCGGTATAAGGTTTTTCCTAGAGGAGAAAATGTAACCTTGTTAATAGCAATTTTCCACCGTAAGTTTTGAGTATTTTATCAATCTGGGCCAATAACAGAATTTTGTTCGAAAAATTTCAATAAACAACTCTGATATTTTTTCTGCTAAAGCTTTTATTTTTATTTATTTGTTAACTAATTCAGACTTGATTTTAATTTTTTTTTTTTTGCTTATTTGTTTTAATAATCATTGTATTTCATTAATATTTTGTATTTTTGAATAAATTTTATTTTAGAAATTTTAATTTTTAAATATACTTCATTCGAAGAATAATTTTACAGTGTAATAAATCAAACTTAATTTATTCTAATAAGAACTTAATATTGAGTGGTACTAAGGCATACAGGGTGTCCGCCGGGAAGGTATACTACTTTGTTTGTTTATGATTTTTGATTAAATGAAAGAGAATGGATCTTATATTGATAAATGTTTTATTTAATGTCGGCAATTATGTATGGAATACAATATCAGATAAATGTCCGCCTCTGTTAGCCTCACAAATGCGAGCCCTTTTGAGCACATTTTTCATTACATTCTCACACATTTCACGCGGTATTTCATTAATTTCATCACGAATATTTTGTTTGAGTTGCTCAAGCGTTTCTGGTTTGTTTGCATAAGCCTTGCTTTTTAGATGGGGATATCTAAGAAGAGAAAAAAAGAAAGAGAAAAAAAGTCCGGGGCAGTCAAATCACGCGACCGTGGAGGCCAATCAACATCACCATTTTTTGAAATAACTTGTTGTGGAAAGAGTTCTCGCAGTAATTCCATTGTAATCCTGGCTGTATGCGATGTGGCATCGTCTTGTTGATACCACATGTTAATCAAGCCCAAAGTATGCAGTTGTGGCGTTGAAAAGTTTTCAATCATATCACGATATCGCTCCCCATTCACATTTACCGTTACGCCGTTTTCATTTTCAAAGAAGTAAGGTCCAATGATTCCTCCTGACCAAATTGCACACCAGACTGTCACTTTTAATGGATGTAAAGGTGACTGATGAATAATGTGAGGGTTTTCCATTGCCCAGAACCGACTATTCTGTTTATTCATATATCCATTTAAATGAAAATGTGCCTCGTCACTCATTATGATTTTTTCATGAAAATCGGGGTTGTCATGGGCGAGCTGTAACATCCTATTGGCATATGTACGGCGGCGTAAATGGTCTTGTGGAAGAAACTCTTGTGTCAACTGAATCTTAAATGGAAACTAATGCAAATCCTTGTGCAAAATTGTGGCCACACTTGTTCTTTAAAGACCAAGCTCCTGAGCACGGCGTCGAATTGAGGTTGATGGATTGTTTTGAACACTTTCTTGAACAGCAGTAATGTTTTCAGCCGATCTTGCAGTACGTTGTGGCCCATGATTGGGCCTATCACTTACAGACCCTCTTTCTTCGAAATCATTCACTACACGATAAATAGTGCGTTTTGTTGGCACGTTGTTTCTCCCAAAAATTTCACGTAACTTTCTCATCGTCACAGTAATCGATGATTGATTTTGATAAAATGTTTTAACGATTAAAACACGATGGTTTATCGAATATTTTTCCATAATAAATTTGCCACGTGTCTACTTCACGACTGTCAAGTATGAACTGTCAATACTAATATTCGCCTAAATGGTGGCAAAACAAAGTAGTATACCTTACCGGCGGACACCCTGTATTTGCATTATGATGATTATAATAATTTTAGTATATTTTGAGAGCCTTTCTTTTTTCTAAAGAAAATTTCTTTCTTTTTTTCGTTTTAAAACGTTTAAACATATATTTTCTCTTCTGTTTCATAAATGCTTTGATTTTTCATAAAACTTTCTGCTGGTTTGAAAAAATATCAGCATACAAAATTTCCTTTTTGTGATAGTGATGCCTCTAGCGATGAATAGCAAAAATACATTTTTTCTGCTGGACATTTTCTGCTATCTTATACAGCATTTTTACTGTGTTTACTGAAATTTATTTAGAGTCAACAGTCAACAGTATATTTAATATATATTCCGGAAAAAAATAATTTGAAAAACGAGAGACATCAATACCTACACATAACATGAAAACCGAACCTGATATTACATAATGGAAAAGTAATTTATTCGAAAAGGCGTCAAATACTGCTCTCAGCATGCAATAATTGAATATAGGATTGTAAGCGCTAAGCTGTTCTGTAAGTTTGACCGCTTTAGCAAGTTAAGAAGTTGATGAAAATTCGATTTCAAATATCGCGAACACACAAACAAACACGGAAGCGAGCTAAGTAAATCGTGGTAATAAAAGGAATGTACTACCTTATACCAAATGCTGTAACATTATAAAATTTGAATCAATGATTAACAGGCATAAAATTCCGGTTAAGTTTAGAAATAATGGCCCTGTTTCAGCTATGTATCGACAATTTAGTGTTAATTTTAACGAGATTTTAGATAAAAAGGATTTTCCGGTTGATATAAATAAACATATAAAGTTTTGCCCGATGTCGTGCATTTAATATATTTAAGTTACATAAAGATTTTATTTATTCGAAGGTTAAAGCCGATTATGCGCAAAAATTCGGAATTTTTTAAACTATCTGTCACGCTATACGTAATATGCATAATACTTCCTGTGTGCTACTGTATTTATGTTAATCACATATTTTAGTGTCATATATAATTTATAATCTTTACATTTCAAATGTTAAACTAGTTTCAAAGACCACAGCATACCAAACGCATTCTGATAGTTTTTTACTATATGCAATCAATTAAAATCGGTTTGATTGTTATGTTGTATTTGAAATAACGGAAAACGCGAAAAACTTTAAGGTTGCGCGATACACATTACTTTTCAATGCGTTAATGTTTCCATTTATCATATATGTATATATACACACGTATGTGTACGCAAGGTTAGTATGTGACGGTCACTGTCCGTCAATAGATTTGTAAATATGTATATATACATAGAGTAAATTAAAATTGAATTTGAAATAGAAATAGAGTTAAATTTTTTTTATTTTTATTGAGGTATAGTTTTAGATTTGTTGTTGCTATTGTGTGTAGTATATTTAGTGAATGTCGAATATCCAAAATGAGAAATAATCAATTCATGTAATAATGATATATAAATATAGTTTCAAAGTCACTGTCACTGAAATATTATAATAAACAATTTCAGTGCGAGGGAATGAATATATTTATACGAACGAGTATATTAGTTTATACTGGTATATTAATTGTACAATTACAACATACCAGTAAAAACATATAATTCATTTTTTACAATTACGTTATGTAATTTTTCTTCGTACATCTATAAACTAAATATAACCCAATTTTCTGAATGTATATTCAATTTAATTAACTTCCAACCATTTAACATTTTATTTTTATATTTCTCGGTTTTTTTACCTTCTTAACGCTCATTATAACTATTATTGTTATTATTATTATTATTATTATTGCACATAAGAAGTAGTTTTGTTTATTAAAAATTGTTTTGATTTCTGTACATTGTTCCCCACGTACTGCATAATATACAAATACGTACCAGTTAATGTTACACACCAATTATAGCACTTCGACTGTTTGAATATCGTTTACATTTTACATATGAAGTCATTAATGACTATGACCTATGATCTACAAATTTCATAGCATTTCTTTAATTATGCAATTTATGTATCTGTTGTTGGTTTCTACTATACATACATGGTTAATTATTAGAATTAATTAGTTTTTACTATATGTTTTGTATAAAATATTAAAATTTTAATATCAAAAATGAAAGACTTGTAAGTAAAATGTGTAGTGATCATGTAGAGTAAGCGACGAACCCGCAATTTTCATGTGATACAGGAATTATTATTTACCATTTTGAAGAATGTTCTATCTTCTATGAATACGATTACGTCTATTTTTTATAAATTTTTAATGTTTATATTATTCAATTAACAAATAAATTGTTATTGTTTTCGTTAAAATCCTGAACAAAAATTTTCGTTTTGTTGGAACTTATTCTGATCGATATTGTTCACAGTCGCAAATGTTCTATTCCCAAGTTCTTATAATTTAGGAAATGAGAATTTTGCAAATGTTTAGTATTAGAACTAATATACTTTTCTGTGGATTATAGTATACATACAGATCCTCTCTACACAAATGAAAAGTCAGGAGTAAACGGATTTTAGAATGGTTTGATAAACTTCGATATGAAGACAGGTTTGATCAATGCAATTCCAAAATTAAATATCAAAAACAGATGCACGCACCGACATGATATATGATAATACCATACCAAGCTGTTATTAAGGTTCTAGTTGGTTAATAATTTAGCAGGATCTGCCGGATCTGCATACTCACGTCATTTTAACATCTCATTTGTTCACGTACATGTCCAACCCGGGTGACTTCAACGTACAAATTGGCAATGGTTAAAATCCATTAGAGTAGTTACAATAAAACGAGGTAATGGTACGGGAGTGAAGTAATCCAGACTTTCCATAGATGTTATGTATGTATGAGTATCACACTGTTACTTCAAATTCAAATAGGAAAAAAATTAAATCGTATTGGAAATTTTAGTACAATCATATAAGTATGAGTTTTTTATAAAATGACTCAAACCTCAATTTGAATAATAAATATATATTGTAATATTTTCTAAAGTAAAAATTTATAAACAAACTCAACCCCGTATTGTGTAGAAATTACCGAGATTTTTATTAGAACAGATTAATACTTTAAAACGATTAGAATAAATATTTTAATAAAACAAGAAAAAGGTTTAAATTCAAACTTGAGTTAAAATGGCATAAGAACACCTAGAATATAAATTGTATCAAAAAACTCGACGTCAAGCATTGTAAGCAAAAAATGGTTTATTAAGGTGACTCAATGACCAACTTCATATACTATCGGCCGGATTTCCCGATAATTGCCATCCAAATTTGAGTAAAAATGACTCAGTACACCGAGAATATGAAAATCCGTATTAATAAACCCAAAGTAGTGCATTATTAGCACTAGGTGGTTTTAGTTAGGTGACTCAATGACCAACTTCATATACTAGCAAGACCTGAATCACGATCTCTGGGAATGGCCGATAATGGCCATCCAAATTTGAGTAAAAATGACATCAGTATACACCGATAATATAAAAATTAGTAGCAATAAACCTGAAGTCGTGTATTATTATTAATAGGTGGTTTTACTAAGATGACTCAATGGCCAACTTTGTGTACTAGCCAGACCTGAATCATGATCACTGAGAATGACCGATAATGACCATACAAATTTGAGTTATAATGACATATGAACAGCTCTAACATCAAAGTTCGTAGCAATAAACCCGAAGTCGTGCACTATTAGCAGAAGGAGGTTTTAGTTAGGTGACTCATTGTCTAACTTCATATACTAGCCAGACCTGAATTATGATCTCTGAGAGTGACCGATAATGGCCATACAAATTTGAGTTATAATGTCATATGAACAGCTGGAACATAAAAATTCGTAGCAATAAACCCGAAGTCGTGCATTATTAGCAGAAGGAGGTTTTAGTTAGGTGACTTAATGCCTAACTACATATACTAGCCAGATCTGAATCACCATTTCTGAGAATGGCCGATAATGGCCACCCAAATTTGAATTATAATGACATATGAACACTTAATAAACACATTAAAACACTTGTTTATTATTTCGCAAAACACTTTTTTTTAAACCTACGTATACAGACGCTATTATCCCTAGTTCTACAAACCATCCCCATAATATTAAAATGTCAGCTTTCCACTCACTTATAGATAGACAATAAACATCCCTTTGGCAAATTCAAATTACGACATAGAGCTTAATATAATTCTACAAATAGCAACGAATAACGGATATGCAACTAAGACTATATTAAAGTTATTAAATAAAAAGCTAAAGCGCAAAGCTCTAACGGGTATTTATCCACCGGATAATCCAACGCAGGAAAATTGGCGTCGCTTAGAGTATATAGGAAAAACTAGCCAACGGATTAGCAACATCGTGTCCGATTATACCAATATTAGTTTTGCTTTTTATAATAATAACACAATAAAGAAAATGGTTTTTAACAATAAACCTAGAGTTGATCGCCTTTCCAAGTCTGGTGTTTATAGGATTAATTGCAATGATTGTAGTTTCTCATATATTGGACAGACTGGGCGCAATTTTGGAGTTAGAGCTAAAGAACATTTATCTGGTTGCAATCAATCAACGTTCCATAATCATTTAACTTTAGAAAATCAAACAGCTAGCTTAAACAATTTAGACATATTACATATACAACCTAAAAGCAGACGTTTAGATACCTTAGAATCTTACGAAATTCGAAAATCCATATTCCTTAACCAAAATATCCTTAACGAACAGAGAGAAATCCGTTTCTCACCAATTACAGATTCCGCTCTGTTTTATTCTCACGCTCTTAATAATATGACATGCCATGTCATTATTACTCAAACTTGGATGGTCATTCCCGGAGAGCGTGATTCAGGTCTGACTAGTAAATGAAGTTGGTCATTGAGTCACCTAGCTATAATTATCTAGTGCTCATATTGCACGGCTTCGGGTTTATTGCTATCAATTTTGATATTCTCGGTGTACTGATGTCATTTTTACTCAAATTTGGATGGTCATTCCCGGAGGTTGTGATTCAGGTCTGGATAGTACAAGACGTTGGTCATTGAGTCATTTAACTAAAACCAGCTAGTGCTAATAGTGCACAACTTCGGATATATTACTACGAATTTTGATATTCTAGGTGTACTGATTTCGATTTTACTCAAATTTAGATGGCGAATATTAGCCATTTCCGAATTATGTTATTCAGATCAGTGTCACCTATCAATAGTCAGGAGAATTTTTGATTTTTTATACTAAATTTTGATGACCATTGACTACCATATCTGTAAATTGTAATTCAATTCTCGCTAATTCGTGAAGTAGTTGATTAAGCACCTAGCTAAACCCACCTAGTTTTAATAATGCACTGCTTCAGGTTTATCGCTACAAATTTTTATCGTCAAGTTTTGCTGCAGCTTCTAACAGTTGAAAATTCTTAAGTTGATTCGGTATATTTTTTTAATCTCTGGAATTTTTGTTAATTCATATAAAACTGACACAATTCTTATTAGAAATTAGTGGAAAATTCAAAAATGGTTTGAGTTCAGTATATTTGGTTTGTATCCCGAATACTTTAGTACAAAATTTTGGGTGAAAATTTATGGTTATGTTACTATGTATAATTTTTTTCCTTCGTGATTTATCATTTGAAATTTTAATTTTTACTTTAATTATAAGTTACAATATTTTTCTACCATTTTAATTAAAACAATTTGATATACGTCTAACAAATATACTGATAAAATTTGCTTGATTTCGTTAAAACTTATCTTGATGTGCTTGTTTTTTTAAAATATTTTCAATTCAATGAATATATATCTATCTCTTGTTTCTATCTCACTTTTATATTATTTCAATGTTTTTAATTAGAATTATGTACTAATTTTGTAAATTATTTAAAAATGTGTTCTATGCTTTCTAAACTAATTAAAATAATGTAAAATCAAACATAATATTATACTTTTCATTCACAATTTCGCAAATTAAAAATCATAACAGTGTAATCCACACAACGACATAAAAAGACTTTAAAATTTCAATTGGAATTAACAGAAGTACAATTGGATTTGTATACGTATATGATTTTAATCTATAGAAAAATCTATGGAATACTTCACGGGTCGGGTAATGGTTCCATATGCAAAAGGCCAATTTACCAAGCGTATTACCTCTAGATAGCTAGAGTTCACAAAATAAGGCAGCGAATGAGTCCAACAATAAAACGGTTTCTAGAGACACTAAGCTCAATGGTGATCACAACACTGCCTAATCCAGTATTCTCAACCAAACAGCCGATATTCAACATCACCAGTTTTAGTCATCAACCTAGGGTGTATCTGGAAGACTAAGGAAATCGCCGATTTACCAACCAGAAGTGAAAGATAGTAGTTTACTTTAACCTCACATTTGCAATTCAGATTAGGCATCATACAAACAACTAAAGAAAATAACCAGAAATATTCTGCAATCAACACTCAGCTCATGCATTGTGGGCAATATGAAGTCAAAATACAACCAATTAAATAACATCAACAACACTTTTTAATAAGATGAAAACAGACATTTCTGGCAAGCTAATGCACAACAAATAGGTGCTGCATTAATTGGTATCAAACACACTCAAAACTTGCCGTCTCTAACCTTTAATGCACTTCCTCTGATGCGTGACTTCGCCCTACAAAAACTAATTGATGGCGTTTTAAATACACACAACAAGGCAGTTATCAATCCTACCGGCCCTTCAAGATATAAAAAATTATATGCCTCCTGACGTTCTGCTGCCCTTACAAAATTAAAACTATGGACTGTTAAGCCTGAATCAAATCATGTCATGCAGAGGACGACTAAGTGGTCAATATTCGATTTTTCAGTTAACCTAATTCAAACCGATACCTCTTCCCACAACTGAAGACATCTTTATCAGGCCAGCAATATACTATTTAGTTACTTCATTACATCGTGATGAGTACTACAAATATGATTACATTTGCTCACAATCCATTCCTCCAGTTATACAGTAATTCCATTTGCGAACTAAATTTACTAAAATCGGGGCCGATTTACGTAGAACTATCTGCACATTGCATAGCTCCCATAATCCATAGGCATGGAGAACGAGACCGCAAGCAAGTTGCAAGATGGCTGCACAAACAGTAATAGTTAAGGTAATACATAATTGGATTTTAAAATAAAGTGATAATTACCCAAAGAATTCCGTGTTCGCCTACTTGAAATCTACTTAAATATAAAGTGCAACAATAGTAAAAAATAAAAAGCACTTCAATCCAAAATAATAAAATATAAATAAAAAATTATTCAAAATGAAAGTTTAAGACCAGCGACATTAAACACAACTTCGAGCTCAGCCTCAATTCCTCGAACAAAATTCACTCATTCTCACATTCATTCGATATTCAACAATTCGCAACTATAACAGGAGAAATCTTTCAAGAACAAAATCAACAAATGTTTAACCGAGTCACTAACCCTAAATCAGATTTCAGAAATGATATAGATCAGACGATAGACGAGAGATATACAGCTAACATTACGGTTCTGGATAAAACCCCAGATACCGTGAAATGTATAAGAGAGTTCTCGGAACAATTAGTTTGAGAGGTTATATCGTGAATGTATATAAGACAATTATCAGGTGTAGATAGGGTATTGCATATTTATGACCATTTAAAATTAACTCCCAAGTACTATACGGTGTCTAAGTGTCATAAGGAAGAAAATCGTAGGACAGGCTGTTACCGCTTTGAAATCATATAATATACGCCATTAAATTAGTAAAAGTTCTATCATGTTATGTACCAACACGTATCACTGATATTAAATAAACTATCTTGTATGGAAATAGGACAGGAGTCTTTGACTAAGATGACCCAATCATACCGAGATAAGGCATTCGATACCTTCATTAGAGGGCTGAAAGGTGATTTGCCTAGATTACTAAGCATAAGGGAGTCCGTTGACACTTACCTCAGGCATTACACGTATGCCTTCGGTTATAAAATATAGACTTTAGAATTCAATATCACAACAATAATGGACTTAGTCTGCAGACACGGCAAGAAATTCAAATTCGCCTCCTAGTCCTAGAAGGAATAAACAAAGTTCATAACCACAACAACAATTCTATCCACAACTACTACATAACCCTTTGACAACAATCAGGAGTTCCAAATTCACATTCCCTCCAGAAACCACCACAACAATACAAAAAGATGCAAAATGGGTTTCCATTATACCCAGTCAAACCAGTGCCTAAACCAGAACCCATGGATGTATAGATGCCAACTTGAAAACTTAATACTGTTAATGGTCATCTTTACATTTTACCACCAACTTCTACCAATCATAATGTTTTGGCATGTACAGATGTGGCCAAATTATTATCACTTACGAAATTCATGGTAATGTGATTTTCAAAGCCCGAACTGCAACCTTTTGTATAGTTGACACGTCATTAAGGTAGATATCGACCAATCCAAGGAATTCGTCAATAAAAGGTTAATATACCCTGAAAATACGCCTTTTATGAGTCATTAATACCTGAGAACCTTTTTCGACAAAATGTGAATTCCGAGTATTTTCTGTCCTGTTAATTAGTTTGACCTTCGAATTGTTTTGTATTATGATAACTAGGTAGTATTCAAGAATTAGTATTTTACTGAAGATTTTTAGTCTCGTTTGTGACTTTGAAAAGTGAAAGTGAAAGTGGTTTTGTAATATTAGTAAAATTCACTATGGATAAAGAAAAGGACATCAGTGCTGTAACCAGAGCCAAATTTTTGACGTATTTGGAAGTAGCCGATCATTCGTCTGCAAATTTTCGCAAAAATTAACATCTCAGTCTTCAATAAGTCGCTGAAGAAGAGGAAAATGTGGTCGCAATCGTAAAACAACAGTCAGCCAGGACAGATTTTTAATGCGGAGAGCTAAAGAAGGTCGAACATTATCCAGTAAGTCTCTGAGAACAGTGAGACGTAGACTTTTTCAGTGTTGGCTATGTGCAAGATGACCGCGCAAGAAGCAAAACATGGGCAAATGTACATTTTACATGCGGTCTAGAGAGAACTGGGAAAAGGTACAAACAATAAAAGTCCTTCTTTTAATAATATTTTAAAGTTACACTTTTCAATAAATGTCTCTTTCAACTTTATCATTTTCTATTTCTTGATTAGGTTGTATTCAGTGACGAAACTATGATGAATTTGACACTACCAATGTCCAGGACCGTCCGTAGATCAAAAGAAGAAGAATATTTACCTTCCTGGTCCAACAGCAGGTCAAACAATCAGTCAGAGTCATGGTTTGGTCAGCAATATCATCAAAAGGACTCTTCCCACTTTATGAAGTTAACTTGATAATGAACGCGGATCAATATTTAACTATTCTGCAATCACAACTGGTACCGAAGTTTGGGAAAATGACGCCGAAAGCCCACCAAAGCGAAAAATGCAATAAGTTGAATTCCCCGTTAAAATGTGATAATAATTTTGCCACATCTGCGAATACTCGTATGACAATCGGAAGTCGGCAATTAATTAATAATTTAGATATTTATGGTAAATTGTTCAACTTTACATAATTCAAATTTACGTTTTAGCCCTTGTGTCAACACGACATACCCGGGTATGTATTTAATTTTTTAAACGGTAAAATCGACCTAACAGAGAATACCTTGCAGACTGAACTCTTCAGTAGCTGCCTAAATATAGAAAACATGCATTTAAAAAAAATAATAATAATTTTATATTGCCAATTGGGACGTTCTGGGACTTAATATACATTATTACATCTTTTACTCAACACGAACATACCCGGGTATGTTCATGTTTAAAAATTCGTTCCTACATAAAAATATAATAACGATTGCGGGGCGTTCTACATCGGACGAACTGATCGGGGTCTTATTACACGATTTAAAGAACACGTAAAAGTTGTGGGAAAACCCATAACACAGTCCAAAGACGCAGAACATGTATCATCAACAGCACACTTACACAGGATATGACAGCAATTTAGAATGCCTGCACAGACTGAAAAAGGCGAAAAAATGAATAGAATAGAGGAGTATAAAATTTATCAACATAGGAACAATCCGCAACTATTGAACGATAGGATGGCGTACAACGAAATTTACGAATATACAGGGTGGGCCATATTTCACTGAACATTGTATTTTTGATATAATTTTTAATTTTGTATTTTTTTCTCTTTTTATTACAGAAACAACGTTTGGGAGATTCAGTAGCCGATAAACGAGCAAAAATTGTTGAGTTTTAGTTTGCTACTCAAAACTCAATAATTCAAACCCAAAGAAAATTTCGAATTTTTTTAACATCAGAAATGCACCATCACGAAATCAAGTACGCAATCTGGTCGCTCGTGTTCAGTCATCGTGATCTGTCAGTGACTTATCTCGGAGTGGAGGATCGCTTGAATCACGAATCCAAGATAATATCGAAAGAGTTCGGGAGAGCGTAAATGAGAACTCTGAAACATCTACTCGTAAACGTGCCACCTAGCTTCAAATGTCCAGAACTTCACTGCATATAATAATGAAAAAACATTTATTGCTGTTTCCGTACAAGATACAAATGGTACATGAAATTTTGCCACAAACCTATGCAACCCCGCTTAAGATTTTGTGCAAGATTAACTGAATTATTAACGGATGATCCTGATTTCATGAAAAAAATTATAATGACCGATGACGCGCATATCCATTTAAGTGGTTATGTTAATAAGTAAAACTTTAGAATCTGGAGCACTGAAAACCCAAGAGTGATTCAACAGCGTCCGTTGCATTCACTAAGAGTCACAGTTTGGTACGGAAGATCAGCAGACAAGATCTACGGCCCGTACTTCTTCCAAGACGAAGATGGCAATGCATTGACTGTAAATGGTGAGCGTTACAGAACTATGTTACAAAATTTCTTGTTTCGGGAGCTTGATAATACTCAAGATGGAGCTACATCCCATACTGCAAGGAAAACAATGAATTTGCTGCGAACGGTTTTTGGTAACCGCATCGTTTCACGAATTGGAGATGTTAATTGGCCATCACGATTACCCGATTTTTTTTGTAGGAATTTTTGAAAGATCGTACATGCGCAAATAAACCGCAAGGACTGCAACAACTACAAGACAGCATAATAAATGAAATTATTGCGAATGATCAACCAGTTTTGGCTTCAGTTATGGACCAGGTACAGCAAAGAGCAGTAGCTTGCGAAGAGGCTGGTGGCAGGCATCTAACCGATATTATTTTGAATTTTTTTTTTTAAACTCTTCATGATTAAAACTATCTTTTGTAATCAAAATTATTCATTTTCAATAAAAAAATAAAAAAATGATATCAAAAATACAATGTTCCGTGACTTATGGCCCACCCTGTTTAAAGGGAAAATTTGCGAACCAAAATTAGAATAGTAGCTGACGAATAGAGAGTATTTTTTGTGTATATGTATATTGAATTTACATTTAGTTTTAGTGCCGTTATAATTTCGGAAATTTATATCAATGGAAAATTAGATTTGTGGATTTATTGTGATTTTGTGTTTTGAACAAATAAGTCAAGTTCTCCGAATGCGACACATGACGAAAAGCAAAAGAAGAATATCTCAGGCAGTTGATTGACGAAGTTTCAAATGAAAGTTACATACATCAAACTATAAATGATTTTGCTGAGTCTGATGATGACAGAAATGTATAGTCGCTGCCAATCGTGATGCTTCAGAAGTGGAGCAAGAATCACATCCATCCGAAATTGATTTAGAGAGGGAATCAAATGACGAGGAACTTGAAAATATGCACGTAGTCCACCAAGTGCCTGCTACGTTAGATCAGCCGTTCCTTTCACATGATGGTACAGAGTGGAGAAGAGAAATACCTACTTCTCGACGTGCTCTATCACATAATGTTATGAAGCAGCACGGTGATTGCTTCAAACATTTTGGTGTTTTGTCACAACTGAAATGTGTAACATCATAATAAGGGAAGCAAACCGCAAAGCACAGCGCGGCTATGAAACGAGGAACACCGATAATCCTGGATCGATTAAAGTCTGGAAACCAATAAATGAAGGAATACTAACAATTGCAGGCATATCTAGATCGAACTACGAATATACTACTGATCTGTGGAAAACATTTTCAAATCCTTTATACAGGGCCAGCATGGGTCTTCGCAGATTTTGGAGTATAACACAATTCATTCGCTTTGGCAATGAAAATACCCGCGCAGCACGCTTGGAGAAAGATAAATCAGCACCAATTAGAGATTTATTCGTAATGCTAAACGCTCACCTCCGTAAATACTTTATACCATACGATGCAGTAACGATCGACGAGCAATTATATCCATACAGAGGCAGGACTCAATTTACCCAGTATATTCCTTCGAAACCCGCCAAATATGGCACAAAAGTCTGGTGGATATGTGATGCAAAAACTGCCTACCCATTACAGGCTGACCTTTATACTGGTAAACTGTCCAATAAGTCGCGGTTAATCAAGGTAAAAAAGTTGTAACTAAGTTGAGGGAACCATATATAAACAGTGGTCGTACACTTGTAATCTATAATTTTTTTACGTCTTTACCGCTGGCACAACGTCTCATGCGATGGAATTTAGCTGTTGTGAGTACACTCAGTAAAAATAAACCAAACAATCCAACCGAGTTCCAGGCCTCAAGACAACGTGATGTACTAACTACAGAATTTGGCTTCCCTGAAAACGTGACAATGTGCTCTTACGTTACGCTGTCGCTGCATTAGCTACAGTTATAATTTATTCCATTAACAACCCTGAGTTGTCAAAATCAACTTTTTCAAGAAGAAAAAATTTGCAGGAGTTAGGCAAAACGCTTGCAATGCCATCAATTGAAAAACAAGCAGCAACGCCATTTATATATCGCAACTTTAACAGGCGAAACGGATTGAAAGCAATGTTGATGCGGAATCATTTCAATCACCATCTTCTGGTTCTAGTCAGCCATTACCATCAGAAGATAGAGATAAAACAGGTCGCCTGATACATAAAAGTAATTGCTTTATGTATATGCCGGAAAGACTCGAAGCGACGATCCATCAGAAAGGCATGGTGCTATTGTCTTAAACCAGTATGTGCGGAACATTGTCAGGAGTTTATTAAATGCCAGAATTGCCAGCAGTAAGCATATAATATGTATTTTAATATTAATAAGTTTCATAAATTTAAATGTTAATTAATTAAATTTTTTGTTGAATTTTTTGTTTCAAATTAAAATAAAATTAACTGAATTAAGCTTTTATCATTTAGCACCTATGTTTAGCTCAAAATTACCCTTAATTTGATACTTACCGTACTAAATGTATCGCAAAATTAACGACGTACCCGAGTATGTCGTGTTAATGAGAAGTTGTTCGCTGCTCGTGTTGATTCAAAGGTTAAACTAGATAAACCGGAAAAGCTTATTGCACAAAATTGTTAAATCTGTAACAATTAATATGCATGTACGTATACAGTCGTATTCATTTCGTAGATTAATTTTGCAAAACATATCGTAATTCGCTGTATGAACTAATATACAAAACCATTACATTATACTGTCAAACTTTCCCTTTCAACATGTACATTAAGTACATGATAAACGTCATTACACCATCATCATAAATTTACAATCTACACTATATAGCTACTGTATACATACTCGTATGTATAATAAAAAAACCGCGCTCATACCGTACTACTTTTAACAATGCATTTAATTGACGGGTTAAATAGAAATCGTGCTTAACTATTTTTAAGAATACTTAATGTGCTTTTTCCCGTTATGATATCGAAGCTCCCACGCAAATTGTCAAATCTCCCCAAAAAACCATGTATATAGTGAGGCCGCGTATTTCACAAATTAGATTGTGCTGTGTTTATGTATGGAGATGTCCATTAGAATTTTTTAAAATTCCAAGGCTACATGAAGGTTATTTACATACTAATTATTTCAAGACATGAATATTCCGATTAACCCTCTAATTAAATTTTCGTCTTAATTTTAATTTTGTTTTAATAAAATTTGGTATGCGGATGAAAATGAAATTTCAACATCGTCATCGTACAAAATTAACATTTGATTAGAGCTGAACTCATAAAACGTTTTTAATGTGGGTTCTGTATACTCGTACGTATGTAATCTAATCCGCATACTTTTAAAACACAAAATTTGTTATGTGCGTGATGACGATAAATTTTGAGCGCGCACGATACACTGTAAATGGAGCATGAAAATATCCTTCAAATATTTGGTTTGCCGATAATTAGCATTAGAAGTTGAGTGGTTATGATCATTTTCGAATACAAAATTTTACACTTTCGCTTTAATGGTTGGTTGTAGTGTTTAATACGTTTAGCATATTAAAATTTGTTTACACTTGATACGCGCGACTTGAAATTTATTGAGAAAGGTAAGTTTTTCATTGAAATTGGTTTTTTAAAGGCTACAAAATTGTGTGCCACATGTACGTCATATCATCGATATATTCACCTTAAAGTTCAAAGTTTAATTAGCTTTCGGTTCGATTGATATTTTAACTATGCCGTATACTAACGTACTTGGTATATTATATAAAATATCGTGTGGGTTAAAGTAATTGTACATTACTCAAGATGGATTTGATTTGCCCGTTAGACATCAGGATTTGAAATAGACATAATTAATTTCGACACTTTGATTGATATATTTTCTTATGAATACTGACATCGATTTTTTATTATACAAAAGACTATGGTTAATTGATGAATTTATTGTTGGAAAATGACATTTTATTGTGACTTTGGTTGACGGAGGAGAAGAAAGAATAATGTGCTTTTCAATATTTATTTATACCCGTGGTATTCTTTTTCTTCCGCCTGGTTGTTTACGTTAATTTATTGTGTAACTCGATAAAAGATTTTATTCTTTTCGGACAAAGAAATATTTATTACTCTCGCTTTTTTGTCATAATTTATAAATAATTGACATTAATTGGGAGTCTTTATTTGACTTCTATAAGTAAAACCGATATTTATATTTGGACATTTATGAAATCGAATGATGGTTCTCTATAGGGGTACAAAAAGTGTCTTCAAAATTTCATGCTGATGACACCAAATCAATATTTTGTATTGATTTATATAAAAAATGTATTATACGTTACAAACTTAAGGTGATTTGTTTGTCTGTCACAGTATACATCGTGCGGCGTGCCTGCTTACCTGAAATAAGAGAAAAGATAAAAATTTGTTAACGTTTTACTTAAATTTAAATATAAATTTTGCAATATACTCCTTAACACATCTCCTGACCAATTAATATCGGATTTAGCCAAGTCATTATTAAATACACGACTTAAGTTATGAATTGGTTCTTTTTAACAAAGTTCGATAAATACGCTAGTAAAGACCCGAGCCCGTGATGTTTCTAACAAAAAAAACTACGTATACCAGGTGTGTAAATATGAAGCCGGAATTTAGCAATAAATGGCACCACCCGGCAATGTACCTTTCGACAAACTACGTTTCGGCGCCATTGTTGCCAAAAGAACACAAATGCCAAAAGAATTTGTCAACAACATTCAATTCATAACTATACAAATTTCATACAATAACCTTTTCATACAATAACCAACAACATACAATAACCAACACCTTTTGTGCCTATATACATATTACGATTTTCGGACATCATTGATTTGTTGTTATCATTTGAAGAAAACTTCTGCAGAATCACATCGAATGCTTGGCAAAACTTACGGTGGGCATGCTCTTGGTAAATCACAATGCTATGGGTGGTTTCATAAACTCAAAAGTGGTGATTATGAAGTGAGAAACGAAGAACGTGGAAGATCACCAAAAAAGTTTCAAGACAGTGAATTGTAAGGGAGGATGACGCACACAACGCTGGGAAAATGGGTGCGAACTTGCGAAATGTTGCTCGCCACATACAGAATAAAGTCATTTGTATATCGAATTGTGACTGGCGATGAAAAATGGATCATTTTGAGAATCCAAAGTGCAAAATATCTTGGGTTGATCCAGGACAATCATCGACATCGACTGCAATTCTAAATTGCTTCGGACGAAAGACAATGTTCTGTCTCTGGTGGGATCAAAAGAGTATGATTTATTTTGAGCTGCTGAAACCTGGTGAAACCACTACCAACAACAAATGATCAATTCGAGATCGAATCGAGCTTTGCGTGAAAAACGACCAGAATATGATAAAAGGCAACACAAAGTTATATTTTGCTTCATTATAATGCATGCACCATCACACAAAGCAAAACCGGTCATGGAAACGTTTGAAGCACTTAATTGGGAAATTCTTTCACATGCGGCTTACTCGCCAGAATCGCACGAATTTGCAACGATGAGGCACGGGCTTGCTGAGGAGCAATTCACTTTCTACGAAAATGGCTCGATAACTAGTTTGCCTCAAAAGAAGAACAGTTTTTTGGCGTGCGAGAAAATAATCTTAATCATTATCATACGATGAACGTATACTTTTTGACGATATGGCAAACTACGATTTCTATTGGATTCAAATGGATTCCAATAGCTGCCATATTGAATTCATTTAGCATTGGTGTTTTATACTGTTAATATTATGATTGTGAAATACATACCAAAAATGTACACTGTTAAATTTAAAAATATTCCAATTAGATTTGTTTTGTAGTGAAATTGAAACATTTTTAGATAATCTGTAACATTTATACTAGAGAAAATTGTGATAAAATTTACTAAAGTATTTTTAATTCTAAAGAAGGTTATTTTATACACTGTTTCTACTTTTATATCAACGAATATAGAGATGTTCACGGGATCTCACCTATATGGCTAAATAGCTAAATCAAAACCTCACGTGTGTGGTGAATAAGATTGAGATATGATGTTTTTTAACTTGTCCAGCGTATTTTAAACAATAGTTATTTTTGAGTTCAATCCATTTTCAAATTTTTCTGTCACCGCTCCTTGAGATGTTCATAATTTTTTAAATATATTTTAGGATAGCACAGACAAAGATCTAACATTGAAATGAACATGGTTAATTTATGAAAATATGTACTGTGCCATATACGACTTAGAAGTTTCATGAATTTGAATAATTTTTCAAATGTTATTTTACCGATCCTAGAGATGTTTACGGGATCTCACCTACATGGTCAGATAGATCAGTCAAAACCCTATGTGGGTAATGAACGGGCTCTAATTATGATGATTTTTAACTTGTCCAGAGACATTTTTACGTTTACGTGAATATTGTGAGAATGGGATAAAAATTCTATTCGGGAAAATACCAAAATTTCCAATTGAGAGTAAAACTGAAAACAAAGAAGTTGTAAATTTTGGAAAACACGAAGAAAATCATCATTCGTGTCCCATTTTTAGAATATTGATAGAAAATCTTCTGATCTATTCGAATATATGAAAGAGATCCAGTGAACATTTCTGGGATAGGCGATATAACCGTAAACGTAAAAATGTCTCTGGACAAGTTAAAAATCATCATAATTAGATACCGTTCATTACCCTCATAGGGTTTGGACTGATCTATTTGACCATGTAAGTGTGACTCCGTGAACATCGCTAGGTTAGGTAAAATAAAGTTTGAAAGTTAATTTAATTTCATGGAACTCCTAAGTAGCCTGTATGGCTCAGTACATATTTTCATAAATTAACCATGTTCATTTCAATGTTAGAATTTTGTCTATGCTATCATAAAGTACATTTTAAAAACTATGAACATCTCAAGGAGTGGTAACAGAAAAATTTGAAAATAGATTCAAATCCATAACCACTATTGTTTAAAATACGCTGGACAATTTACAAATCATCATATCTCAACCTTATTCACCACACACGTGAGGTTTTGACTTAGCTATTCAGCCATATAGGTGAGACCCCGTAAACATCTCTAGATTCGGAGATATAAAAGTAGAAACATTGTCTAAAATAATCTTCTTTAGAATTAAAAAACTTTAGTAAGTTGTATCACAATTTTCTCGTGTTTGTCTAAAATTAGCGACACTATTAGGGATTCAGGGACTTCTTTAGTATAAATGTTACAGATTATCTAAAAATGTTTCAATTTCACTACAAAACAAATCCAATTGGAATATTTTTGAATTTAACAGTGTACATTTTTGGTATTATTTTTGGTATGTATTTCACAGTCATGTTAATATTCTTTAAAAGTGCAAATTTGATTACAATTATAAGTTTATTAAATAATTAATAATAAAATAATTATTAAATACGATAGATATAAATAAAAATTAATTCTTTGTTAGAAAAATTAAATTAATTGTTTATTGCAATTTTTGCAGTGAATCTTGAGTATTTTACCAATTTGGGTCTATAACAAGCTATATCTCTTTCAGAGATTCGGCCAAGGCAAGTTCAAGCTTTATGGTGATCTTGAATTGGCCTATTTTTAGAAAATATTTTTCAGTATTAGGTTTTTTCGAGCGAAGAAAATGGAACCTTGTTAAAAATGATTTCCCACCGAATTTTTTAAGAATTTTATTAGTCTTAGCAAATAACAAGCCACTTCCAGAGATTGGGGCGAGGTACCACTATATAGGTCGAATTAGCCTATTGTTCCACAATATGTTTCGATATTAGTTTTTTCCGGTCAGAGAAAATGTTATCTGGTTAATAACAATGTTCTAGCGAATGTTTTGAGAATTTTATCATTCTAAGCCAATAACAACCCACTTTCAGCGATTGGGACAAATACCACTATATAGCTCGAATTGATCTAGTTTTAGAGAACTTTTCCGTTATTAGGGTTTTCCGAGTGGAGAAAATGAAGCCTTGAATTTTTACCGAATGTTTAGAGTATTTTATCGGCTTTAGCCAATTACAAGCCACTACACTTTAGAAAACACTTTCCGGTGTTAGATTTTCCCGAGCGGGATTACTGATTGTTTTTGTGTGCCAATCAGTACACAACCCGTTTAAAAATCATGATCATTAATGGGAAATATTGATCATCCCGTAAAACAATTTTCTAATTTATAAAAATTTGTCCCTAAATTTCCATCCCGAAAAAGGTTTTTCATAAAGTGTGTGTCTTTGCTAAACCACATAAAAATACAACATTATACAATTGCTTGCAGTCAACAACGCTTTAACTTAATTTAGTAATAAAAAGCGATCTCAGAGATGTTCCCTCACATGGCTCATGGAGTTATGTGTGCCAATCATTAATGATGAATGTTGATCGAACCGTCAAACAATTTTCTATATAATATTCAGTTGAAAATAAGTTCGTTGCTGAATTTTCTTGCAACGATCTCAGAGATGTTCCTATCTGGGGAAGGTTTATAATTTGGAATTTTTGTTATTTTGTTGTGCCGTGCAACGATATATACATAAAACCTTAGATCATGCAACTGCTCGTCACACTTCCAACTTCTCTACTCTGGTCTATCTGTTATATGCATGAAGTTGGTCGTAATTAATTATTGTTGCCCCATTGCTGCCAATACCTTTCGTTTTTAGTAAAAACATAGGAATCGACATTTTTGGGAAGCTTCATTTCTACCAATTTAAGTACCAAGTATCTCGTCAGCATCCAGCAGTAGATGCAATGGTAGATGTTTCAAGTTATACTTGTCAGAATATCATTATGTTCCAGTAGAATATTGTAATTTTCGCTTTCGATTCTTTCGATCACCTTACCGGATCGCCATTTGAATGTGTTATTGCGATAAATCTTAGCATATACAATATCGTTCGGGCTGATTTTTCGTAATTTTATTGACGTTGTAAGATGATTTATAGGAGTGTTATTGACTTGAGGCCGTGGAAGGTCAAAAATCGTACGAATTTCTCTTCCGAACATAAGTTCAGCAGACAATTTTCCATGTGGTGTAATTGGATTTGTTGTATTAAAGCATCTGGTACGGCTTCCTCTTCGCGAATTTTTTAACGAACGCTTTCATTTGCCTTCAAACCGCTCAGCTTGCCAAGGGTGGAAAATTAACCGCAATCGTTGGATATGTTGATAGTTTTTTTGAGTTACCGTATCCGATTAGATTTTCCACATCGCCCGCATGTAAATCAACACCAAACAAATCGTATTCTATACCAAGGAAGTGATTGAGGTGAACGAAGGAGATTCCATCACTGGGAAATGTATATGCCAGCGAAATATTAAGGCTGTTCGGCCACTTGCAACTACTATTGAAATGTTGGGGCACGTACAATTTTTAGTAAAAGTACAATTTTTACTAAAATTGTAAACATTTCTTGATATAGACTACAATTCTTGAATTGTAGAGTTCGTTGTGATGTGCGATGAGGTGGTGGTGGGATAGCTGGCACATTATGGTTATTATTATTCACACTAGATTTGCAGGTTGGGGATTCCCGATCGGAGTACGAGTTGTCGAGCTGGCATTGACGAGTTCATTTGATGCTGCTGTTGATGCAATAAGTTTTGTAGTCGACTTGGTATATTGTTGGATGGCGATGGTGCGCTAAACTCAGATAATTTTTTTATTTGTGGTATGGAATGTCTAGATTGGTTTTATAACGGAACTTGTAGTGTATGTCGTTGTAGTATTTAGTGGCATGTATCCAATGCGATTTTCTTGATTTGCGTTTGGCTTTGTATACCGATTATGATTATTTACTCTGTTACTCGCAAATGGCGCTGGTTCGTTTTCATCATAATGACCGTGCACACTGCGACGTACAAACACATGCGGCGTGCGGTACCCTGAATAAACCGATCCCCACATATTCCACAAACATATGGTTTTTCTCCAGTATACAGGCGAATGTGAAGTGTTAAATCATTTGATTGGGTAAAAGCTCGATCGCAATGTGTGCACTTAAATTGCCGAACGCCGGTATGAATATGTATGTCGAATAAGTTCGTTTGATCTGGAAAAACCTTTACCACACATTGTACATAGACTTTTCACATGTATGTATAATAATATCATTAATAACGTATCGGACTAATGTATCATGATCTTTGGTTTGGTGTAATTTTAGTCAAATCGAACGAAGTTTCGCGTGCAGATTCATATTTTGAAACGAATTTATATCCGTATGGCTCTGCAAATGTATTTCAAGTGGTCTGTACTGGATTCGCTCACGGTTTGACAAATGATGACACAAACAATTTGACAGATAGACGAAGAGAGAGAATTTATTTTTAAATTAGAGCCACCTATTGGCGTATGAGGGAACTATTTTAGAAATATTGTCAAAAAGATTATGGTTTCTAACTGTCGTTTATATAGTATATTGTGCGGCGTAGGGCTTTCTTTGAATCTACGTGTGGATATATTTATCTCAAGAACAGTTATTTAACAGTTGTTTCGTCAACCTTACAGTCACAGATCAAATAGGCTGTATCGCTCGTATCGCTTGTATCGATAGAACCACCACACATAAAAGTTAAAACTAAATTAAAATAAAATCAATTAGTATTCTAAAAATTCAAATTAATATTCTAATTTAAAACACGATTTAATACGAAAGTGAAATTAAGTGCCATCTTTGATTCGACATACGTACCTAATAAATAAACAATATGAAATCGTTAGTACCTTTATATTTATTTATTCAATCCGTTATAATCAAATTGTGTTGTATATAAAGTCAAAACTCAAAAACTGCAATCACTTTCTGTATTCAGAATATTACTTTTACATAAAAATATAATTAAGCGTAGTTCTTGTATTAGAACCAATTTGAAGACACAATACTAAATGTCAATTTTTACTTGAAGAGCAAAAAGTTTTAATTGTCAATAAATGTGAGTTCATTAAACTTTTGGCCAGTAATTTAAATGTAAAATTTAATTTATTTCATTTTATTGCGCCAAGCGATATATTTCAAGTTCGTGAGTTTGTGAGTTCAATCATTATAAATGTTTGTTCATCAAGCTCCAATTGATTATCATGAATCAATCATTTTGCTTAACATCTTTGAAACTAATAAGATTTGATTATCGACAGTACGTTGCTGCATGATAACGATGTTCTACAAATGACATACTACAGACCTCTCGTAGAAAATTAAAGTACTTTTGAAGTAAAAGATCAACCAATACTGAAGTCTATTGCTATTGCAAAGTTTTGTTTAACGAGTCTAATTATGAATTTAATAAACAAATTTAAAGCACAAGGTAAATACAAACAATATATAATGTATATGATGTCCATCTATTTAGAAGAAACCGAAAGGCTTAATTCCATAGAAACTGCGCAGAAGAAACCGAAAGGCTTAATTTGTAATGATATATTACTTAGGTTTAATCTAACCGTCGAACGCATCAAATTCTCACGTTTAAAGAGTTTATCATTGACCCACTATATTACGTTAAGTTTGAAACTGACCGAGCATTATGGTATTTCATGTTTGATTATTTTAAGCTGACTCATTAATAAAACTGTTAAACATTTATGTTTTTACCATTAATTACTTATTATAACTTAATCCGCGTGCAACATTAAATCATTTTTTTTTTGTAAACAAAGAGAAGCATTGTATGTAGTATCATGTTAT
Organism: Nephrotoma guestfalica; assembly: GCA_963691935.1. NCBI lineage: Eukaryota > Metazoa > Arthropoda > Insecta > Diptera > Tipulidae > Nephrotoma > Nephrotoma guestfalica. The sequence continues at coordinate 135,929,408 of OY829913.1, read as the reverse complement.
CGAGATAATGTTCATGTTGTATGCGGTCAAGGTTTTATGTCAGTAGTATCCTTCGTCGCGTGACGAATCTATTTAAAGACTGTAGCTAGATGACAGTTGACGTCTATTTTACGAGTGAATACTTGTCATTTATTATTAGCCCACCCAACCGCATATCAATCACATATTAGGTATATACACTCTACCAGATATTATTGGAATGCGGATGTTAATAAAATTTACAGAATTTAGTTAATTTTAATTTTAAACAATTTCGTCTCTAAATACTCGTATTATTTGTATGTGATATGTGAAGTATTAGCAACAATTTTTTGTTGTTGTTGCGATTATTATATTGATAAGTCGTGACACAATATAAAAATATAAATATAATCGTCATCCTCCGCACACCGAACTAAAAAAAATAAACTTCAATTCGTGACAGGTTGCCATTTATTCCAGATAGTTTATAAAACATAAAATTAATTTGCAATTTTATTAGAGGCACGTTTTTCACTAGATAGAGGTAATAACCAGGTGGTATTATAGGAAGAGAATTGGATACACTTTTTCATCAAGATTTTGTAAACATTTTTAATTTTGTTACAATTCCTTTTATTTCGTTTAGTATCAATAAAATTAATTATATGGTTTTGTTAAGCTTAAGGTTATATACTCGTATGTTCTTGTAATAATTATTTTTCTTTTCAAAAAAGATTGGAAGTAAATTTATATTTATTGTATGTACATATTTCGAAATTGGAAGTGTTTTATATCTGTAATACTTTATAACCATAAAGCTTATTCAAAATAACCACGTCTTAGATTTAAATTATATTTCCTTGACTTATATTCCATTTTAATTTTATATAATCCTATCAGTCAAGAAACAATACTTACATCAAGATTTATACAAAATTATCAAAATGCACGCCATACCCCATCTCTTAAGAAGGTCACTAGAGTTATACAAACGTATACATATATCTAAATTTTAAATAGATTTGGGAAGTAGTTTTCATGTTTCGTTGAATTAGTTGATTATAAGTTTTGCTCAAGTTCAAATTTTGCTATCGTTATATTTTTCACTGTCATGATATTTTTGCGCCGCAGTATCACATGTACGTACGTACGTACGTAAAAAAATTAAATATGAAACGATTATTAATAATATAATGTTACAAGGTAGTTACAGTCCATTGCACTGTATGCATATAAATATTTAAAGATACGGAGCAATTATAAAATATTTATTTGGCATTACGTAACTCATCAGTATCCAAATTTTTATGGTCAATGTAATAATCATTGCTAATTGTTATAATGTTATTGAGCTAGAAGGATGAATTAGATCAATCACCTTATAGAGTTATGGATACTTCTAAGAAAATCCCCAGCAAAATATTTTTTTATTTACAAATAAATTTAATAAATGTTGAAGGAGATTAGCTTTGAGTAATATTGAAAGTACATTTTTTCTAACTTTGAACACAATTTGTAATTTAATCCAAATATAATAAAAAATACAATATTTTATGACAGATATTTAATAAGTCGGTATTTCTCTAAGTTCTGTATGTGCACACGCTCAAGGTTTTATTGAAGAGGAAATATATTTTGTACGTTAGAATAATTGTTAATTACTTGACTTTCAAAATGTTTATTGTTTTATGTCTTCTAAATGATGTTTTTACTTTTTAGTGCTTTTGAAAAGGTCTAATGCATGATTTTGTATGTGTTGCATAATAATGACAAATTGAACTGGATAAATTTTATTCCGAGGTCTCCATGTCAATTCGATTTTCATAATTGTAATTAGTTAGTTGTCACTTAAAAGGTAAGGTTTTATTTAACATTTTAAAATCAAACAAAATCTTGAATTTTGCTTACATTGCTTTGTAAAATCTATATCAAACGGAATGAATTGAAATACAAAGAAGAAACATTGTGGTCTACGGAGATAATGTATCTTACTTCAAGAAGCTTAAGGGGCGATAAAATCAATGAAATCGAAAATACACTTAGTGAAATCTTCGATCATAATTTACGAGTAGATGTCTTATTTATTTAAAGAAATCTATTCTGTGATTTACATGTATGATTTCAGATAATTTAATTTAAAACAAAAATATTAAATAAATAAAATAAAGAAAATTAAAACACAGAAATATAAATCAAATCTTGATTTTACAATTAAAGTTTAAAAAATAATTCTTCACAATATTTTTGAAGTTGGCGTTTGATAAATTAAAGTCAAATAGGTCGTCGACGATGTTGAACGATTTAGACGACGTATTTTCTCCATAGTTTGTGGAATGGTGTTCTAGTGCTAAAAATGCATGGCAAAATGTATGCTGAATCAATGTGACCAAGCAAAACGTTACCAATGAAAGCCGCACCTAAGAGAAGTCGTCTATTTTCAAGCGTGCATATTTTGTAATCTGTGCATCTTGTTGAGTATGGAGGTAACTTTTCTTTAACAAGAAAATCAGAAACTTCTTTTGAATACTTTCAATTCTTTTAATGTGTACAGAATAGTATAGATTCCAGACCGGTACAGCGTATTCCAGTTGAGATCGAACGTAAGCGAAATAGAGTGAATATAAGGTTTGAATATCTTTAAATTCACCACATGGCATTAGCTCTCGCAATACAATTTTCAATATGCCTATTGAAACTGGCATTCTCGACAAATGTAACATCTAGATCTATGATCTCATTGACTCTTTGCAATACTTCGTTGTTGACTTTGTAGGAAGTAATTAGCGGATTTCTCTTACGATGAAAAGACATGATCTTGTATTTCTTTATATTTAAGTAAAGCGAGTTTCGATCACACCACTCACTTAATCTATCGATGTCTTCTTGAAGTTTCTTCGTATCTTCCATTATTAATTCGAAAAATGTTCACGTTATCAGCAAATATAAGGACGTTTGAGTTTTTGATTATCTCGGTTATATGATCTTTAAAAACAATAAATATCCACGGCCCGATGTGAGATCCTTGGGGAACACCAGACGTAACTTTAATAACGTTTGATTTCTCATTTCCCATTATTAGAAATTGTCGCCAGTTTGATAGATAAGATTTGAATCAATTTATGTAATCGAAGTGCTCCGGAGTGCTTTTTGATGGCAGATGGAATCAAATGCTTTACTGAAATCCGTGTACGCTATATCAACTTGATGATGGTTTTCTATCTCATTAATTATTTTATTGGTGAATTCAACCAGATTAGTTGATATGGATCAAACAGGCATAAATCCTTGCTGGTTTATTGATATATGACGTGCAATTGTGGATTTAAAGTTGGTGCATAAAACTAATTCAAACTATTTTGCATGTAACGTCGTCTCGTTTGCCCGATTTAAAAATTGGTGTAATTTTTGAAATTTGCCATTTTTCGGGAAATATCCCGGTGCTTAAGGAGTGGTTGAATAGGTAACATAATGGAATTGCTAAAATGTCAGCGTACTCTTTCAGAATAGAAGAGGATATATTGTCAAGACCACAACCGTCTCCAAAGCCGATAAAATGTTATACTCATATAAAACAGGAGGAGTTATTGATACGTTGGTATTGCTGGGTTGTTCGTACAATCCGCTAGTAACGCTTGGTTAATAGACTGATTGGAAAAACTTCGCGAACATGTCAGCTATATCTTTGGAGTTTGAGGAGCTTGTATTGTTATATGTCATATTTGCAGGGTATCCGTCAATTTCGCGTATATTACTAAAGTCTTTCCAAAATTGTTTTGATTTACTTTGATTTTTCCTTGAATTTGATCGAGACACGACCTGTATTTTGATTTGAAGTAAATTTCAAATTCGTTACTATGTTGTAGAAACATTGTTTTGTCCGCTTCTAACCGACTTTTAACTAGTCTATCATCGAACCACTGATTGTGAGCATTTTGTGGTTTACAGCACATAGGTACATAAAGTTCGAAGCGTTGCTGCATAATGTCATTAAATTTATCAACATTTTCGTTTATATCATTGGAATTGATAGTTGTTTTCCAGTTGATGGATTCTAGGTAACTTTGTAGCCCCGCATGGTTTGTTTTTTTGAAGTTGTATTTGATTGGTTGTAGGTGTTCCGAACTCTCCATTAAATTAGTTGAGTCAAATACAATATCTAAAGACTTGTGATTGATATCGTTAATTACAAAAGGTAACACGGATTCTGAAATTTTGAAAGTGTCAATGTCGTTGCTGAAGGCAAGATCCATGTAATCGATCACGATTATTAGTAATTGTGTTTATCTGGTTCAAATTATAACCAAGCATGGCGTCCACAAATAAAAATTCAGCATCTGTTGTTATATTGTTTGGAAAAATACAATTTAGTTCCGGGTCCAGATTTCATATTATATTTGGAAGGTTAAAATCACCAAGCACAAGAACTAAATCTAACGATCTGGCAAGTTGCGTAATGATCACTATTTGATTGAGGTGGTATATACGCTGCGTAAATGATCAGATTGGTTTGGTTAATTTTGATTTTTACACCAATTTGTTCGACTCTCGATGGGGCTAAAGTTACTGGAGCATTCCAGAGTTTAGAATGTGCTATCAGTACGCCACCACCCGATTTCTTTGAGCTAGTTTCGAGAGACCGATCTGTAGACAACGGAATCATGGCCAAAAAATTCACTGCTCATTATGCCGGGTTTTAATGAAGTTTCACAAATTACATAGATTAGGTAGTTTAATTTTAAAACAAAGTTATAAAACTTAGATGCTTTTGATGCCATTTTGTTGACGTTTTGATAGTAAATTGCATATTTCTCATAAATCAACCTTTTCTTAAATTTTATGGGTTGATTTACTTTTAGAGTAGTAGTGTAGGTAGGCTCGAGCTTTCATAAAAAGTGAGTGTAGTCTATCATTTGCCACCGGTGAAAAATATCTAAATGATTGGGTGTGCCTTGAAATTGCAACTATGGCATGGGGTACACTATCGAACAGCCCAAGTCGTTGAGAATTGATTCTTATACATATCACATTTGGTGAGGCTAATCCTTGTGCTTCGTGTATAGTCATGACTTTACTAGATTCTGGTATCTTAAGCTGGGAGATTAATTGTTTATCATCTTTGGTAAAGGTTAGATAGAATGTGTTATCCAACAGAGGTATCGACATCAAAGTTGACGGCAGGTTTATAAATTTGGCTGAAATTTGCACGGTATTCTTACTACTGATGTTAGGGTAGTATTCCATTAGTGCAGATGTAACATCAGCTGGGCATCTATACGTCACATTCAAGTATTCCGTCTTTGTTACGAATGTGCTTGCATCGGAAAATTGCATGTTGACATGATGTACTCGTAATCTGTCAATATATGGTATTTGGTTTTTATCACCCAGAAGATATATTTTAGAACATTTACTAGGATAATCACGAGGCCTATATATCCAGCATGTACCATCATGTACTCATCAATAAAAACTGTATTGTAGGTCCGATTTCCATTGATTAGATACGAGGCAATCGTTTTGTAATTTAATTTGATTTTATTAACATCGATGTTTTCGTGCTCACAACGAGATGTTAGCTTTAATTTAATATCAGCAAGCCCTTCTTTTATAGCACATAAAACAAGATTACTGCCAAGTTTATGTATGTTTATAATCCAGGTTGATTTACCGCATCCAGGTACACCCTGAATATTTGTAATATCCGGCATCTTTATGTTTTCCTTAAGATAGATATTGTTTAACGAGTTGTATGTCTGGTGATCCAACATAATTTCCCTACCCGATGAACAAAAAATATATCTGTTTTGGGTAATAAATGTGTTCTTCACACAGTCGCACCAGATTATTCTCATCAAAACCAAAGTGATGTTTTATGGTCGGTTCTTCAAGAAATTGTTTGGCGGATGTTATCAAATATAAATATGTTCAATTGTAATAACGCAGAAGCAGAGAAAGGCAGTAGATGGATGTTCTTGATGTAATGGTCCTTTAAGTGGCATTTAATTAGGATGTCTGCGTGTTTAATGTAAAACATTAATTCCATGATCGAATTTTTATAGCTGGACTCTGCGGACAACACTTTGTAAAATGCCGGAGATGTAGTTGGGAAATTCGCACAGTTACTATGTGAAAATTTCGAGGAATCACCAGTAATCCAACGGGAAGATAGCGCTCTTTCATACTGGGTTGAATGTTTAAAATCCATTTGATGTTGTTAGATGGATAGTTTGTAATAAATATAATCCAACACCGACATAAGCTTGTTGACATGGTGGTTAACATCTAAAGTTATTGTGAATGGCTCATCTTTACGTTGTACTTGTACTTTACTTGTAACTAAAGTTTGGATTTACGAAGCAGAGTCTCATTATTATAACATAACGAACTTTGACGTTTTGCATTGCACAAGAGATAATAACCGTGGCGGAGGAGTTAGTATATTTATTCATAAATCAATTTCGTATAACAAGAGTCTGGATTTTACTAGAGATAACAATAGTTCATAGCAGTTCAACTATTACAAAGTAATTATAATATAATTGGAGTATACAGGGAGAGAAATTGTAATATTGATCTATTTTTTAATGATTTAGACAATATTCTCTTAAACTTTCCAAATTCGTTACTTCTAGGTGATTTCAATATCAACTGGTTTGACACTATGTCCTCTAAAAAAACTAGATTAGACGAAACTGTTTTAAGCAATGGTTATGTTATTCTAAACAGTACTAACACAGCTCATGCTACTCGAACTCAAGATAATTCCATGATTTCAATTGATTACATAATTTCAGATTGTGTCTCTTTAAAATTCATTATTAGACTCACAGATATTTCTTACTTTGATCATAAATTGATAGTGGTTGACATTGATATGACCGTACCCAAAGTACATTTAAAGCATAAATTATTAACTGTCCTAAATTATTATGGTATCAAGAAAGACAACGCTGTTCGCTACAATATGAGTCTGTGTGCTTTACTGATTTGATTGACTCTCTTCTGATTGACTGATTCGATTGACTCGCTCGGCTAATGCAGAGCTTCTCAAATTAATACATAAAAGAGAGTATTTTTTACCGACTTCTTAACCTTCGCTCTGTCCATACTACATTGGTTGTCTAATAGGTTTTTATACGCTTTGTACGAAAAAATATGATTTTTTTTTGTTTGATTCTTAATTTTTATTAAAAAAAAAAGTAATTCATCAAAAATATTTGCATCAATTTATTTTAAAATCACATTAAAAATTAAAGGAACATATAGTCTTCTTGGTTAGTTAATTCTTCTTCTTCGCCAGACTCCGTTTTCGGTTGTTTGATGCATTCTGTGCATAGAGACTTAGTGTGATTTGCACAACATGGTTTATTACATGAAAGACATCTGGATTTGGCCTTAGTATCAGTGGATCGTGGGCAAAGGTAACATGTCGCTGTTTCACCTTCCGCTTGAACTTGTTCTACGTGTAACACTTTATACCCTATCTGATTTATTGCAATTTTAACATTTTTTGTTAAAGCTTTCGGGTTAGATAGCCGCTTCAATATATTTGCCTGTGCCATTTGCATGGCTAATTGTTTTAGAAGTAGTTTCCTTTCTGAGGCTTTATTTTTTACGAATCACTGGGGATTGGCACACTTATACAAATTGAATGCTGCTATTCCCACAAGATCAATCATATTAAAAAAAAACCTCTGGCTCAGTAGCTTGTCCAAGGTATCAACACTCGCCTTTTGTTTTGTCATAGTCCAGAATGATGTTTGGTTTCCCAGATTCAGTGTCAACGCTAGCATCATTGTGCAGATTTGACAATAGACAGACGTTTTTGTTTGGCTTGGGTTTATAGCTGACTAGAGCCAAATGATTGTCAAAATAAAATAATGAAGAATTGAGCTCCCGACGGTTTAATTCCATTTTTCCAGTAAGTTCTTTTGGTAGGTCCGGTTTACACTTACGAATTGTGGTCTTTTTTTGCAGCAATTGCTCTGCCAACACGCAATTGGTAAAATAATTGTCCATTGTAATTGTGCGACCTTTGTTTACATACGGAGTAGATATCCTATGAACAAGATTTAATGATTATACATGTGGCTCATCCTGTCATTTTCCAACATAAATTTCAGCGTTCAGAGGGTAAGCATTTTTGAATAGCACAACCAAAATATTTGTATGCCGTATTTTCCAGGTTTCGTTTGAATATATTGTCTAAAATAGCATCTGCCACGCGTTAAGACAAGCTGCTCATCAATGGTCAAATAGCCTGGTGGTTTATATGGTTGTCTGACGTTTGCCAAAAACATATTCCAGACATCACGAAACGGCGCTAATTTATCTAATTTTAACCGCTCTGCTCTCGTTTGATAATTATCGAACCGTAGGAATCGTAACACGCACACGCTTTAGGGGCATAACAGCCCGGTAAACTGGTCGATTATCTAAACAGTACAGATCGTCCAACCTTTCGTCCCAGTTCTTGTGCACTCCGGCGTACATCAAAATACCAATTAATGCGTAGATCTCCACAGAATTGGTCTCATACCAAATACGGTGTACTTTTGATGAGTGTCTATTCACAGTATAGAATTATCGGGCTTTTCGATTGGTTTCAGCAACTATAACGTTTATTAGCGTGTCCGGTAAAATTGTTTGAAATGCGAGTAGTTGACTAGTTAAGTTTTATGGCGTTTGAACTGTTACGCCTTCTTTTTGTCGCATTATTCAAAAATTGGGTATTCTTGTCAGAACTGGAGGTGTTTACGCTCCATTCCCGTTAGAATTTTTTGTTTTGAGCGAAATACCAAGTGCATCGAGCTGAAATTTCAACGAGTTCTTCATCTACAGAACTATCTGTATCGTAATGGAGTTGCTCAGCTTGTGGATTTCAATCGCAATCAGAGAAAGCAGCAATATCGATATCATCATCTGTTATTTCATAATCTTCGTCTGATGCTTCAGGCGTTGATATCATCGAATAAATCGCGAAGCTCTTGACTGCGTTGCCTTTTTCGCGCCATAACAAAAAAAAAGCGCAATTACTATCACAAATCACAAGTGTTAATTGTGTTAATTTAAATTTCGCGCGGAAAACCATTCATCGAAATATGTTTTTTCTATGTTGGTATGACTGTCAGTGACATCTGTGCCAAATGTCACGTCAAAATAATCATTAGTGTTTTGTATACGCTTGTCTTTCTGAAGTACAAAAAGTGCATTCGGCGATTTTTACAATGAGTCAAATTATTCAACAAAGGCGTTCCATTAAATTTTGCGTGCGGAATCAATTGTGTGGTACCGAAACGTTCAGAATGTTGCAAAATGCCTTCGGTGATAATTGTATGTCACGAGCAAGTGTTTTTGATTGGTACAAATTGTTGAAAGAGGGTCGAGGACGTGTTGACGACGAACCACATTTCGTACACGATTTTGCAAATAAAACACTCGGCGATTTAAAGTTACAAACTTTATTTTCCAACATCTTTAGTTTCTACATCAATTCAGAAATTTCAGTCACTCACTGCTCACTAATTCACTTTAACTGTTCACTTTTACAGGTTAAATTACCACGTTCACAAGCTAAACTACCACTATGTCGGCGTCCAAAATTGCTCGCACTTATACACTTATCTATCGCTGTTCGAGCTTATTCTCTTTATTGCATCTGACGATGTTTGCGTTTTACAATCACTTTCATGTAAATGTCATGGCGAATATTCACGTGTCTTGATGATTAACACTCGTTGTTAATTCCAGTATTTTCGTTGATGATTAACGCCGCCATTTACAATTGTTTTCGTTATCTTCATATTCCCCTCCACCTGGAATGTCGTTCTAAAATCTAATTCTCGTCAGTAGTGGAAGACTGGGTGTTGTGGTAACTGTTTGTGTATACCTTTACCACTCGACAGCTGAGTGGTTTTAAGTGGGAATAAAAATCCGTTAAGAAAACCAGAAATGGCGTGCCTTACTTGAAAAAATAAATGGAATAATTAAAATAATACAGTTTTTTGGAATATCAGAGCGAATTCGGATAAGATCAACAATATATTGAACAGTATAGACTAATAGAAACTAGTATTCACCGCAACATTTTGAGCCATTACGGTCAATCTATATATATTGGTAAAAGAAAATCCAGCTCTGAAGATCGCGGCTGTACGAGGTACATGGACAACATTATCGAACCACAAATTATGATTATGTTCAGCATGGATTCGAAATTCGAATTCTGAGAAAACTCAGTTAGTCATATTCACGCCAGAAAAGGATAAGCTAGGTAACACACACGGTAATATATCAAAAATGTCAACTAAAGAATGGAATTTAGATCTCTTCAAAAATAGTGATTATAAAGAACAATATCAAAGTGAAATCAAAAAAGAGCTAAAACAAGGAAATACTGAAGTTTTGAATCGGCACAGAGATACCTGGTAAGTGCAATGCGCATTGCGGCGAACACCCAACTAAGAACCCAAATTACGTTAACCCCAAGAAGAAGGAAAACTTAGTCGAATTACGACAAGCATTGAAAGATTGATAAGAATGTATAATCAAATGTACAATCAGCAGTGTGGTCGAGCACGAAGAGAGATGTGTCACGATTTTTTTTCTGGAGTGCCGAACTTTAACCGGCAAGAAAAAATAAAACGGATGTACCAGTTCTTTGAGCAGTACAAACGGGGAAATTGTCAAACAGTGTTAACATTCATATCAATGCTGCGTGGAGAACAAGAGCTGGTTAAATCTCAAGGAGCAAGCTCCCGATATAGAAGAGATACAGAGCATTGTTAAAGGCATTGGAAAAGGAATACACCAATAGGTTTAGAGCAGAGTCCTGTATAACTTATAGAAAGTGTACCTGAGGACAGGTGTAATTTTTTAGAAACATATTCAAATCTATTTGGATTTCGAATTGTAGTGACAAGAATCGATAGAAACAATTGAAATACCAATTAAAAAATATCTAGAATTAATATTACCGATGTTGGGTACAGAATTTATACAAAATCACTCCTCAATAAATTATCTGAAGACATAGAGGTTATTGATTCATATCAATCAGCATACCTGAAAAACATCTACCGACGATCATGTATTTGTTGTGCGAAGAATAATGAAAGAGTAAAGGAGATTAGGCAGAAAATTATGTTTTCGTTGGATGTCAGTCGAGCATTTGTCAGTGTGGATCTACTACCAGTGCTTTCCACCTACTACCGTTAACCATTAACAGCATTGTTAAAGCTGGTCTCCGAGAAAGAACATCTATTATGTGGTGTCAACAAAGGACTAGAATGATGGAGAAGTGAATTGGCATGAAACTGGGATGCCCGCTATCAAAAAACTTATTTAATGTTGTATTGGATAACATTTTAAGAAAACCTAACTGAACTGCCATATATTCGGCTAAACCAACTTGAAGACATAAAAGTACCTTTGGTAATGACATACGATGAAAAATGAACTGTTAATCAGAGAACCCCTAAACAACCTACCACAACCACAAACTTTAAACTTTGGTGGAATGAGAATAACAGTAACAGCAAAATCTATCAAATACCTATGTACGTACTTAACACGTACAACTTAATAGAAATGAAACAGTTAAAATGGGATGCGAGAAAGCAATAGAAGTAAGTAAAGGGTGTTTTTTAAAGATTCACATCTTTAAGTTGGCAACACTGTTTTCTTTGACAACCGATTTGACAGCTGATATTTGCTTTGTCATTAGTTTGATTTGCCATTTCATAATGAATAGACTCACGAAAGAGCAACGCTTTCAAATTGTTGAAATTATTTATCAAAATAGAACCATTATTTAGCTAAACTCATCGTGCATTATGTCCATTTTACGGTCGTCATAATCGGTTAACTATAGATCGTTTTCGCACCACGTATACTCTAAATGATAATATATGCATCCAGTAAGACGTCCAACTGGAGATGTTTCCTTCCACTTTATGGACGATTTTTTCTAAGGACCTTGATTTACGTGCTTACAAAATTCAACTTGTGCAGGAATTAAAGCCATCCGACCATCGCACACGCCGCCAATTCGGTCAATCGGCTGAAGCACAAATACTGATATTGATGTTGATTTTCCAAACAAAATTTTGTTCGGCGATGAAGCTCACTTTTGGTTGCCTACGGGTACGTTAATAAACAGAATTGTCGGATTTCAAGTGAAGATAATCCACAAGGTCTTGCCGAAACACCATTACATCCAGAGAAAATCATTGTTTAGTGCGCTTTATGGGCCGGCGAAATCATTGGTCCATATATCTTCAAAAACGATGAAGGGCAGAATGTTACAACAGTTAACAGTGAACGGTATAGAGACATGTTTTCTAACTTTTTTGTACCCCAATTGGCCACATAGCCGAAATCATATTCAAGCATTAAAGCATTAATGGCATACAATTATCTATCCAATAAAGCTAGTTTCACTGATATTCAAAATGTTTTTCTTTGTTCTATTCTAATTTGAAATTGTGAACCTCTAAAAATCACCCTTTAAAATCCTTCCTTTCCTCAATATAAAGAACAAAAGCCATAAAATTTACAAATCAGTTATGCACAAACGAGAATTACTTCATAACTGTTGAAATTCTGCATTGGCTAAGGACGAAAACAGGTTAAAGGATAAGGCGGAAAACTTATTTGAAGAAGCCAAAACGCCATCATGAGGTATTTCGATGGAAGAAGAGACGATAATTTGAACGGATGAAGCCACACAAATAGTATAGTGAGTGAGTTTGCTGTAGTTCCCCCAGGTCATAACTCATCGATCAGAACAGTTTTGTGCATAACTGATTTGTCATTTTCGAATCTAAGAAAATACTACGAAGTCGGCTCAGTACCGGTGTGAAGTTACTAACGAAAAGTGAAGCTACACAAATTAACGAAAAGTGTAACTTTTAAAAAGTGTAGCAATTAAAAGTGTAAATAGCACACCTACTAAAAAAAGACCGTCAAAAATGTATACTTCATACAAATACCGGGATCAAATTTTATCATAATAATTCTAGTCTAAAGGTTAAGTTGTTTACTATTAGATGGCATATGCCAACAATTGGTATCATCTCTGAGTTTTTTTTAAATCGGCCATAGTGTCGGATATGTACATATATCATTTCAAACATTTAAAGAATTAATTTTTTTACTCGTAATCCCCAACTGTTAGACTAGAACTATTATGTTAAAATTTGATCCCAGTATTTGCATGAAGTATACTTTTTTGACGGTCTTTTTTAGTAGGTGTGCTATTTACACTTTTAATTGCTACACTTTTTTGAAGTTACACTCTTCGCTAATTTGTGTAGCTACACTTTTCGTTAAAAACTTCACACTGGTCGTGAATTTTTAAACTTAACAACAAAATTGATAAAAATGAAGTTGTAGAAGCACGTAAGTTCAACTTTAAAGCTATCAACGGAAAATATTATAATTAAGTTACAGGTTTGGAATTCCTGACTGTGTTTGGTAAGGAAAATTACGTTAAGTTCTGAGGAGCGGAATTGTTGACAAATTTTAGATTTGGGATTAAATTCTTACTTATTGATTCTAAAAATAAAAATTAAATGAACGAAAACGCTGCAACACCTAAAAATAAATTCGATCTTTAGATTTGAGGAGGATATATAGAAATCCAGCTGATGAAACATACGATTACCCTACCTCTCATCTTTATGATGAGTGCCACTGTGGATTCCGACCAACTCAATTGCTTCTATACGGTAGAGGTCAAGTAGGTTCCTCGAAAATTAGATCCTTTAACACTTCTTAGTTCTATAGTAATAGAGACCCTCGCAGGTTCGGGATCGATAGTCAGTTCGGTCACCGAATCGTGTTCCATGTAGCACATTTTTTTAGGTAATTAGGTGAAAATCGAATGCCTAGCAGTAGTTTGCATGTGCTTAAGATATTCAGTTGCTGCATTATTGAGAAGAATGTACGATCATCTGACACGAGCACAATAACCGCTGCCCTGTGTTGTAACAATCTAATGTAATCTAATCTAATAGTAACTAGTGAGTGCTTTGTTACCTGAAAAACAGTCACCAATAATTATTGTATTCCAATGTATTTAAGTTTTAAGTACGCCAGTTTTACAAAATGTACATTTTTCGTAAATTTGTTTTGGATGTACTAATACCAATACGAAAAGAAACGTCAACGTTTGATGATTGTGAAATACATACCAAAAATAATATCAAAAATTTACACTGTTAAATTTAGAAATATTCCAATGTAGTGTCGCTGTAAAGATCAAACAATCTGAGATTAACATGAGAAAATCATCAAAATGAACATGGTTAATTTATAATGATATTTACTGTGGCATACAGTCTACTTAGGAGTTCCATTAATTGGAATAAATTTTCAAGTTTTATTTCATGAATCCTAGAGATGTATCTCCTACATGGTCTCATACAAGGGGTATCTCCTACATGGTCAGATACATCAGTCAAACCCGTATGATTTTGCTGAACTAGATATTGTTAAAAAGATTCTTAACGTTTACGGTTATATCGCCTATCCCAGAAATATTGTAAAAACCGGACACGAATGATGATTTTCACCAAGTTTTCCAAAACTTTAAATTTTTCCATTTTCAATTTTATTCTCAATCGGAAATTTTGGTATTTTCGTCAATTGTAAATTTTCCCAATTGACATTCCCAAATAAGGTACGAGTCCGATTCATTGTAAAAACAATCAAATAACAGAAATACTAGAGATGTTCACAGGGTCACGTTTATACTTTTGGATAGTTTAAAGTTTCGATTGACACTTGGTGGTATGCCTATTTTCGTGTATTGTCACATTAAGACGCCACGGATTCTGGATAGAAGGATGAAGCTAGTAAATTTATTGTGAAACTTATTAATTAAAAATAAAATGAACAACAGAAGATTCCATTCCCAATAGCTGATGATTACATCCTTACCACATAAATCTTTGATCCTCTTCTTGTTAACATTTTTGTATATAAATTTACTAAACTCTATCGTTTTTATGAGCTCGATACATTTTAGATAGAAGTGGAGAAACGAACGGTCAAACTATTGTAAATATAATTTCTTGGTTGCTTTGATTAATTGGCGAAAATTTAAAAAAAATCAACAACTTTGGGAAAAATTGTATGGGAGCCCTAGACCCAGAGGCCCGATCCTTTCAACCTATTATGAAAGCCTTTTTAATCTCATCTTTTTGATATACAAATCTCTAAACTTAAGAAGCGGGTCTCCTTGACCCAGGGAGTGGAGCCATCGGATTCGGGCATATCACTAATTTAAAATAACTCCTCCTTTAAACTGATCCCCGTGAAAAATTTAAAAATATAATGGAGATTTAAAGAAAAATTTGTATCGAGCTCCCTAGACCCTGGGTCCAACTCCTTTAAAATGATCGTAAGATTGGTTCTGGAATATGCATATATTACATTAAGAGACAACATAGTTAAATATTTTTAGTTGATTTAAGAATATTATTCAAGTCACAAATTAATTAAACTTAAGGACACTCAATTGCCTAACTTTAACTCATTTTATTCCAAAGAAGTAGGAGTGGAATTCTGTTATATTTTTTAACTGCTGTCTAAGCCTTAATTGCTCATGCATTGAATTTAAATCAACTAAGAAGAGTTTTCCATAACCGCTAAAGTAAATTTTTTGAATAAGATGAACATATTTTTAAAGATTAGTTAAGAAGTATAACCGATCTGAAAAGTACGAAATATTCAATTTTGGTAAAGCATAATTCTCTGAGTAACCAAAAATACACCAATATTGATTTGTTGAGTGAAATTTGAAGAGTGTTTTTAAGTCAAGTTAGGAAGTGCTATGCCATTTTCAAAATTAAAATTCTACGCTCTCACAAAATAATTCAAAATTATCTGTATTAGGCTTCAGTTCTCGTATTATGACGAGACGATAATATGAATCTATCAAAATAGTATCATTAACACGAAAAGGAATTAGAACAGTAATCAATCTTTCTGACATTTTTCGAGTTTGAATCTTAGATTGAGTGAATTTTTTTATTAGTCTATCGCTCATTTGCTGCAAGATTGATACTACTCAAAATTCACTTATTTCTAAGATATTCTCATAACGATTCCCAATAATTCCTTTTTTTGTATCAAAACGTACTCACTTATGCCGTTTTTCAAAGCAAATTAAGTAAAACTTGATGGTTGGTTTGAACGTTGTTGGTTTGAATACTTCTCCATATTCTTAAATTGCGTGGCCTATACGTGACAAATGTCAAAAAAAATTCACCGTACTACTCGTACTAACAAAATGGCGGCAAATTTAAATCCATCACTCTTGCTGAGACACCGTATATTACCTATATTTAAATTGATATGTTGAATAGAATAGACGCTACCAAATATATTTAAAACATTTGAATTACTTTTTGAGTAATTTTTTTTAGAAAAAGTTTTTGGTTTTAAACATTTTAAATTACTAAATGCTTATTTATACCTAATGTTCTTTAATGTAATGTCCACCCCAAAAATACTGCCCGGTGGTGGCCTAAAGGCACTTAAATAACTGACTCATTTAAGTAGTGCATTTTATTCCAAAGTAGGAATTCGTTCTAACATTCTAAAAGGCTAAAGCAATTACCTAAATATTAAATTCTCGAGGGTTCGAGTTGATTTAAATCGGGCAGAAGGAGTTCATTGTTTACTATTACTAGATTGTATAATGAATCTCAATTGGTTAAGTACATCTAGATTAAATGATTTTATTGCAAAGCTGAGAGTGAATATCAACAGATTATGTTCTTAATGCAAAACGGTTAGAAGAGGCCTTTCTACAGGTTTGATTCTGGTCAAAACTGGAGGACAACTAAATTATTTTTGTCATGTACAAATTCGCATAACCTATCTAAAGTAGAACATTATATACTTAAATGTTTCAACGGATCTATGGGATATCTGACGTGATTGTGCTCGGCCCACACTCGCAGAATTTTGTTATGCCGCTAGAATATATTTGTATTGTATCTGATCATGCGCATTACACCGTGACAAAGAGAATGTTTATTAAAATTGCTGATGTTTTTGTTATGACACTGTGACAAAATGAGTAGAACATTTGTATTTTACTCTCAATTAAACAAAACAGAGAACATAAAATGATTTTACATTTATTTTGATGTTAATAGTTGTGAGTGTAAAAATATAATTTTGTCATGACATTCTATCATCATGACAAAATTTTGCGAGTGAAGACCAAACATTAGTCGTATCACTTCCTATGACGTGACAATTGTTCAGTTACTAGATTATAAAATCAAAATTTACTAAATAATTTTACAGAACACGCAGTGAACATTTTTTAAATTTTACTTGGCTGCGTTAGTATTAAAAAAAATTCCATTTATTTAACGCGTAAAAATTTCAAGTGACAGAAATGGTCGTTTGAAGTGATGACAACTGCAAGGAAATATTTATAAAGCAGCATACTAATGTCGAATTGTTTTCAAACAAAATTTTGTTCGTAGATCAAAAAAATGACTGCTGATGTATGTAAATTAATCGCAATGGCGCTGAATTTTTTGATCTGAGAGCAAATGTTTCTTTGAAAAGAATTCGCCATAAGTATTAAAAAATAGTCGCAACGCATTTTGTAAACAATCATATTGCAAATTTCGATTTAATGATCTAGGAACAACAAAGTTGAATAGTCACGTCGCATGAAGTGATACCACTAAGAAAATAATGGTGTTATTCTAGGGTCGCGATTACTTATTGTAAATTTTTATAAATTAGAATTATGTATTCCCAATTGGTTGGGAAAGATATTCCTTATTTAATTTTATTTCCAAAAATATTTCCAACTGTTTACCTTGGCAGTAATGACAAATATGTTATGTAAATATTTTTGACAATCCCCTTTTCCGAGGGAAAGGCCAGAATAGTGCTGCAGAAAATAAAATTTAGTTTTGAACTAATAATTTTATTTTACTTGCTAAATAGTAGACTACAGTACTTACTCGGAAATTGGTATCGTTTCACGCGCACTTAGCTTTATAAGCACAAAGGTACACTTCGAGATACACTCGAAAAATTAAGAATGCCGTGGGACTTCAAAATGGGATTTGCGTGATTGACACCATCTATTAGCGAATTTAACATAGAAAATTATTTAAACTTAAATGTGAAATATTGGGTTATTCTGGGTGATAGCCAGAGAGTGTTTGTACGTCAAGGTGATGTTACTGCGAGACATTTTTAAGTTTGGTTTCGACACTAATGAAACATTGAATTTTTTTAATATAAAAAATCGTTCGTTTCTGTTAACCCCTTCCTAATCTCGAATTTTATTGTATTTAACGCATACAAGAGATTTATATGTGAATTTTTTGGCTATTCGGGGTGATAGCTAGATAAAGTTTTTACATCGAGGTAAGGTTACCAGGTTATCAAGACGTTTAGAAATTTGGTTTCGACACTAATGAAACATTGAATTCTTTAAATTAAATAGATGGTTAAATTCGGCCGTATTTACCATAGTTTGGTCCATATATTTTGATTTCAAGAATTTCATATTTCATTAGTGTCGAACTCAAACTTGCAAACGTCTTGGTAACCTTAACCTTACATCGATCATATTTATCTTTAAGCGGCTCATAAGTCTTACATCAAGGTGGGCAGTAATTTTTTTAATTTATATATTGTCACATTCCAAACATTTAGAACAGTCCATTAAAGCTATTTTGAAGATTCTGTTTTATAACTCAGCATGGTATTGCCGATTTTCTTTTTTTTAAATGTAGAACTTTTAAACATATATGGAAAGTTGTAATTCACAAATGGAATTAAAGATTATTTCGGGATTCGGAATAAAACCATATATGCTTGCCATTAATAAATTTTTGTTAAAGTGAATTTTAGAGATGAAATGGACATATGAGAATTAACTTACTGTACAAATAACATTTTAGTAATGTCGTTATATTCGTGGAGTTTTAATATAAAAACTGCACATAACTAAAATGTTATTTGTATACAGGAAGTTAGTTCTCAAATGTCCAATTTTAACTCTTAAATTCACTTTAATAAAAATTTATTATTGGTGGTTCTAGGCAAGCATATATGGCCTTTGATTTTATTCCGAACCTCCTGCACAAGAACGATTCAATAATTAATATTTGTTCAATGTTGGATTTTCTACTAGAAATATGACTCAACTTATTATCAGACAACATGTTTACATAATAGTCGGGTTCGTCTTGTGTTAGAAAGTACTTGCAGCTAGAAGTACTTACAAGTACTGTACTCACGCTGTACTAATTTTAACCAGGCTAGTCAGTGTCGCCCGAGTACATATAAAACTCATTTTCTTCCGCTGTTTTAAATTTTTGTATGAGAAATTTAAACTTATTCGCGTATATTAAGGCTGCACGAGCAGGAATTTAAAACTTATTTAATCACAAAAAGTATCTCTTGGATACCGTCCTGGATTTTGCATATGCATTTGAACGCACTTCTCTCTACAGAAACGATCACAAATGTCTGCCCCGATAATTTTCGTTCTTGCAACATTAATCTCAGTTACTAATCCCCAATCGCTTCTCTCTAATTTATGGTATTTGTTTAAAATTTAACGGCTTATCATGACGCACATTAATCCGGCTCAGTTCAAATTTTATATCGTTAACACATATTTTGATTTTAAATCTGTAGTAAACGCCTTTGTTGGTTCGTGCAATACGAACTGAATCGTATCAAATACGGCTATTAACGTTTAAAAAAAATTACGATGCTCAGTATTATTGCGTTATTATGCATGTTTAAACTGATTGGGAAAACATAGTCAAAACAACGGTCGACGTTACGGTAAATCCAAAACGATTGATGACTTTTCTGTTTCCGTTAAGGTGGCCAAACGTTTGCCCCTATTGCTACGTCTTCATTGCACAGGCTTATGATGGTCTTATTCTAACTATCTCAAGCAAACATCTAAGCGTAGAATAAGAGCTTATGCAAAAAGCATGATATAGTAGTTATACTAAACGTAGAAACATAGGTGGTTCATTGGTTCAAACTAGATTTAAAACCGTTTCATATACTACTATGAAGTTTGGTTTGGTCAATTATTGATAATTTTTTTCTGGTTTCTGAATCTACTGTCGCACATTTAACCGTAGTTAGTCAGGTGTTTCAAGACGAGTTCACGATGTTGATTTTCAACACCATACCGACACCTTCTGGCAGGTCATGGTCGCTTAAAATGCGTCTATATACGGCGCTGATGCTGAACTCTTTATGTGGCGACTGCTAGGAAGAGATTCATGATATTATTAGTGTAATTGTATATTATTTGTGTAATTATTCTGCGTTTATCAGAATATGGTCTCTCGTACTTAATTCTTGCAATATTGCAGAAAGGATTAATTTGCATTGTAGTAAACTTTTACAGTTTTTAAAGGAAATAGAGCGCGTTATACACTTTGAGTACGAACATTTTATGAGATCCTGTCAATTAAACGAAACAAAATATCCATCCAGGTTCTTCGCTCATGTTCCGTGACAAAAGGAGGCCATTTAGCCTTTTAGCTTAAAATGTAGAAAATTTGTAATAAGAACTTTGTGCAATTTTAGAATTTGATTTTTCTAATATTCTCAAAATTTCAATTCCTTTAGGTGCAGTACCTAAATTAAAAAATGGAGGGGTTCATATGTTTTGGCCAACACCCGAGTTTCTTTTACCACGAATGTATACACAGATCTCGAATACACCAATCTTCATTTCTGAAGCGAGAAACTAAACTTACCGAACGTTTTTTAAAACTGTCTTGTAAAATACATTCAAAATCATGTAAAATACATGTAAAATACATTTCCAGCTTAAATTTTAGAAAAACAACACTACTCGTATCAACCCTTGTTTGTTGAAAATTGAATCTATAAATTTATTTAAATCTATTAATTCTTTCTCGTTTTTTGTGAATGGCTAAACATGTGAGCATCATGGCAAAAATTGAAAAGCTGCCATTTTCAGTACACAGATGTTCACCAAATGTCGCACGGATCTCCCAACACCTGTTTTTCAACTAAAATTTGGTACTTGTGGGTAGAGTTTTTTTTAAATGGTTATTTCCGCTTAAATTTTGGAAAACTGATCTGGACCGGTATTGTTGCAAAATTAAATTATAATCTATTTGTTCATAGTCGTGTTCTCATAAATACTCATTTAATACTCATAACGAAAAAATTTCTATGGAGAATGCCACTTCCTGTGGAACAATTTCACTTAAGTATGAAGTTCCACCTCGATCACTCAATCCGTTTGGACTGTAGAGAAGCTCCAGAGATTTAGTCTACACAGAACGACACACGCACGCATACATATTTTTTAAAAACTACCTTTGTGTTGTCGGCAATCTGCAAAAATTTCGAGATCAAAATTGTTCATGAATGTTTTATTTATTTCTATTCGATCTTCTACGTAAACGAAATGGATCAAATGGATTTGAAATTAGCCAAAACAACAATTGGTCGAAGTTTCCCGAAAAGTATGAAATCTCAAAATGTGCCAAATAAGTTCGATTTCAAATATGGCCTGTTCGGGCTCCGCACCGAATCTGCTATCATCGATGGGAATATGACTAAAAATAGATACACAGGAAATTTAAATCTAAGGACGAATTAATAGTCTCAGCTTTTTGGATTTTTATCAGCTTATGAGTGCTTAAAGCACAGTTTATACCAATTTAGATTTTTCTCTTACAGTGTTTGGCTTTTCTAGTTTTATTTATTAAACTTGAAATTTAAAATTAAAGATTATACGAGTATACTATTGTATATAAAACAGAGAATATAAAATTTAATACTTTCCATTTTTTAAAGCTTTAGAAACAAGTTACGTATATTTTACAATTAACAGGTCGGTGAGCTGGCGGGACCACCAGGTAGTAGAGGTTGAGCAAAAAAGATTCTTTCGATTTAGCGACAAAATTCAAAACTTTCCAGCCATCCTTCTCCTAAATCATGGTAGATGGGAACAAAAAGTTATCGACTAACTCTAACGACCTAGCAGGAGCTAATTGCGCCTCATGTCCCTTAGCCCACTGATGTGGAATAAATGAAACTACGGGGATGTAGGGGAAAGGTCAGCAAATATTTCGCTAACATCGAACCTTTGTATATTTGACTTTTAATGGTGTAAACAAATTTAATAAACAAAAATTCCGTAACATTTTAACCGTAACATTTATACAGGGTGGCCTAAAAGTCACAACACCATTTAAAATTCAAATAACTTTTTACAACTAATTAATTTTTTATCTAATTTCAGACTGTTAAAGCGTCATCCTTGGAAATTAATTATGAAGAAATTCACGACTGAGTAACGTGTTAAAATAATCGAATTCTATATAGAAAACAAACGATCAATTGTGCTAACGCAAAGAGACTACACTCCTCATTTTGGGGTTAAACAACCACCATATGATCAACCTATGCTTTGTTTATTCCGGCAGTTTCAAATTCAGAGGTCTGTGAGTGGTTTACCACGTACTGGGAGGCCATGTTTAGAGAGGTCGCAAGACAACATTCCGCATGTACGCCGATGTATTAAAGTAGAGCCTTCAATGTCACCTCGACAGCAGTCTCAGCAGTTGAAGATTTCCCCAACCTCGCTCCAGAGGATTCAAGGGATGCTGCTGTATAAGATACAGATAGTATGAAGAAATAGAAGAAGTAAGAATTGGCAGAAAATCCAAGAATAGTCCACCAATGTAGTCTGTATCCCGTAAAAATAACGGTTTGGTGTGGTGTAACTTCAGGAAAGGTTCTTGAACCTTACTTCTTTGAAAATGGGCAGAAAGATGAGCGCTAGCCATCATTGGCGAAATGTATCAAGAAATCCTGGAAAATATCGTGCGTCCTGCAATCTTGGACTCCGCAGAGGTATGGTGGCAGCGGTTGCAACAAGATGGTGCTACTGCCCATTCAGATCGCCTGACAACTGAACTTTTAAGGCAACTTTTGGGAGAAGGGTGATTTCGCGAAATTCTGAAATTACTTGGCCGTCATGCTCACCTGACTTAACTGCTCCAGATTTCTTCTTGTGGGGGTATTTTTAAATAGAGTATACCGTAACAATCCTCTAACCATTCAGCAATTAGAGGTCCACATCCGTGAAAAAATTGAAGGAATAAGTCAAGAAACATTACGACAGGTGATGACTCACGCCTTACGAAGAGCGTGTCAGTGTGAAGAGCAAAATGCTGGTTATTTAAAGGATGTAATTTTCACAACGAAATAAAATTTATTTCCAAGAAGTGTGTTTTCTGTTTATGAAAGAATAAATGTGAGAATAAATTCAAAAGCTACTATTCCATTTTAAAATGGTTTTGTGACTTTTGGACTACCCTATGTATAATCGTTTTGCTCAACTTTAATCGGACCAAAGATGGAACGAATTATCTTCCACTCTATTGTAGGTAGCATTCTACTGTTATTAGTGGGGTGGTCAGGGTCCAGTATTTGATGTTCATTCTAGCACCAGATATAGTTTGTGGTATGTAAAATTGTTGCAGTAGTACGGATCAGGTTTTGCGCGTATCTCTGAGGCCATACACTTTGCTTGAGGATTTGTGTGACTCGATTGCTAGATCGGAGTGCACTCAGGTTTCGAGTTTAGGAGAGCCTAAGTTTCGTCAGTGTCTCCCAGACGGGTGCGTTCCGGGGTCTTATATATACATTTATATATACTCGCATTCTGTTTAATTTGATTTAAATTTCTTTAAATTTTTAAATTTTCCTTATATTTTCGCATACAAACTTATTACAGTAAAAAAATAATAAATTATTTATCGATAGAAATTGTGCGAAAACAAACATTTAGTTTATTTATACAACAACAAAATGAAGTTCAACTTTTGTGTTTTCCAATAAAAATTAGATAAATATTAGATTTTATTTAATATTTAATGTGGGCCAGTAGCACACCACTGCCGGAGACTAAAGCACGATTCTATTATAAAGGCTAAAAAGGAGCCTAGGTTTAATAAATATAAATATTAAAGTTCCATTCGACATTTTGTAATTTCAGATTCTAGTGATACTGTTTAGTGGTGACATCCAAAACCTGGCACCGGATACCTGTCAAAATCCTATTAAAAACAAAGCGTTATAAATGTTTTATCATAGAAAAAGATTAGGTTTATTATTAAAATAAACTAAACTGTAACCAACGGCTGGTAACATGGATATGCAGCCAGAGGGTATCCTGCAGAGCTGGAACTGTGGAAGATAGAGTTACAAGCATGCTGAACAGAATGCCAAAACAGGGTCGTTGGCGAATACGAAGGGTACGAAAGGTCGTTGGCTATAATATGTAGCAACCAAATTATTTGTGGAAAGTTTAACCTCTAAATCTGAATTGTTAACTTAATCCTAGAAGGATTTTAAATTCGCGATGTAATATCATTTTTTTTCTAATGTTCGAAGCGTACAAAAATTTCAAGCTGATCTGAAATATTGTATGGCTCGATAACATTAATTGTACTAAGAAGAGCTTTCCAACATAAATAAGTTCACGTTTAGAATTTATTGTACAATGCAGTTCGGGAAGCCCTTGCGTGTAAAAACTGGATAAAGCTTATATACAATGAATTATCAAGAGGCTTATTGCGTAAAATATACAAAACTGTAAGTAAGACTAAAATGAATTTCTTGAACTTTTTGTTAAACTGATTGTTTTTAAGGTTATCAACAACAAGATTTTTTGATTTTGAAAATAATAAAACCATTTCGAAGCTAAAAATTAAAATTTCAAATAAGGCTAACCTCTTCTAACAATAATATCAAGAGATTCTTGTTTCAAGTAAACACAATCTCTGCTACGCTACCGTTATTTAAGTCAATCATTGTAATACAAAATGTTGGTATAAAAACTTAATTAGCAAACGGGCAGTTTGTGAAGCTTTTCTAAAACTGCGCGTGTCTGGTTTACACGCAGCTTACAGAAACGCGTTCAGCAAAATCCAAGATTAATAAAATATATATCATCAATTACTTTATTTTGACGATAAAATGGTCATTGACTTTGTAATACAACCTTATACCCAAAATTTATTCAAGGCTGATTTGTATTATATTGAAAAATAGTCAATGTAGGTTTCTATATACACCTGTCTAGTATTACTTGAAATCTTTGTATCTTAAAATATATAATAATGGTGACGGTATGATCTTGAATTTTCATATATACGCGCACGGTTAACGATGCATGATTGATAAACCTAATGATCGCGTGCAATTTATTCAACAGAACCATGTTGTTATCGGTTTATAATTACCGTTTCATGGGCGCAACCTATTGTTCTAATTATACCTACCGTATATTATAATAAATAATTGTGCGAGATCTGATGATTTTTGCGGTTGAGTGAGGTATTTAAATATAAAAGGTCGATCATAAAAAGAACAATTACGGAACTATCAAATGGTCTGATCATATCACGATATTGGAATAACCACACAAATTTTATATATTTGTGTATAGCATAACATACCAATGTCATGTGATCTTATTGGTTAAATATACAAAAATGGTCTTTTATTTAAAATATTATAATTGATGACGTGTATTTATACGATACTTTCGATCAGTGACCTCCACATTTCGTCTGTTTAGCATTGCAAAGTTTATGACCTGGCTGCAAGCGTTCGCTAATCAATACCCAAGGTGTTTCATTTTATCGGTTTAATAAACACAAGAATACTGGGAAATAAAATACCAACAAATCGTATATTTCTGTAGCGATGATTTATTGGAATTTCCGCAATTCTAACCTTGAATTATTCTAATATTTTTTTAAAAAGTAAATTCGAACAGTAGAATCGGGTGATTGCATTATTTACAGAACTCTGTATGCAACCTTGACATTTCATAAAAAATTTGAATATTTATCTCGTGACTGTTTTTCCGGTTTCATGAAAAAAGCAAATTCACTAAATCGTATTGTTATTAATACGATTAATAAACAGCAATACGTGAAATTATTAATAACAAGACACACTCACCAAACTGTATTAACGAAATCAAAAACTACAAAAACAACAACACAAATAATTATCACTTAACAAAAATTTCTTATATCACACTTTAGTAATTTTTATTTTTTTTATATTTATCACACCAATCACATTATTTTTAATTTTTTTAATATTTCACATACACCAAAAATATTTTTGTATTTCCGCGTATATTCAAAACTATAAACGAAATAAAAGCACAAAAGCTGAAAAAAGCACGCACAGTACTAAAGAAATTTTTTATTTTATTCAACGATCCGTTTTGTCTAAAAGTTCTTTTAAAACTAAAACTATTTAATTCGAGGCAAAATGTTTTTGTATAAAGCTACAATTTTAATATATTGTAACTACTATTAATAGTTTTTGTTGTACTGTGAATTGTTTTTGTTGCTGTTAATAAAAATATAATAAACCCGCGAATATATCAGCGCGAAAATATAAAAAAGCAAAAACAATAAACAAGAAAAAAATAAAATCGACTGCGACGACGGCGGCGGCGGAACAACAGAGCACACAATGTTAAATCAAAATTTATTTCCAATTTCAAATGGCCTTTAAATTTTTAATACTGATTTGTATACGGTTGTCTCGTTCGTTTGGTCGATCAGTTTACTAACAATAGTACACTGCTAGATATATACAGTTGCATCTCACGAGTTTGTAGACTGAAAAGGAAATATGTGTATTAGTCAGCACAAAACGTATTAAATGAAAATTAATCGCAAGTGCACGACAGTTTGTTCCGGTTTGATTTCACGCGCGAGGTCAACAATTTTCGACGATTACATGACAGCTGGTGAAATTGATGATTACATTTATTTATTATGTAACCGTCGTACTCTTTACAGATTTTTTGTACATACATACATACATAATTATTGTTGTGCAATCAAATTTTTAAGTGTTTTTAATTGTTTTTTTTATTTTTTACAAGTACAATATGTGGGAGATGCCGGCATGTTTAGCTAATTATCTTAAACGTCCATGACAGAAAATTCAAACAAAATTTCTGTGCTTTTCTGTGCTTTCGAATGTGAAAATGAAACTTTGCATACCGTTTAAGACCAATATGTAGTGCGTGCTTACGAGAAACATTAGTGTTAGTACATGAATCACATGTAAAGCAAAACACATGTAAAGTTGAACAATAAATTGTCCACCTTATTTCTCACAAAGGGTTCTACCAATGAACGAACTTGGCACTTCTAAATACGTATTTCAGTCAATCATGTTCATTGCAACCGTATGAGGGGGCCAGCTCATTCCGTTTTGTAAAATGTGAAAAACAATCAGTACGAAATTGTGAGCTAGTTATGAGGTCTCAAAATCTGCAAAAAAAAATATTGAGTTCGTTCAGTTACGCAGGAATTTATTAAGCTGTAGTGTGGGAGGGGGAGGGGGTCTGAGCCAATGTTGATTCAGCCCTCGATGTATTAAAACCGTGTATTTTGATAAATTCCAACTGTAGAATTAGCAGTTATTTCTGATGATCGTTTTTTAAACTCATCATTAGAACCAAAGAAAATAATAGGTAGGGGAAAAAGTTCGTGGCCTTTTTCCCGGTAGATGGCTTTACATTCATATATCTCAGTAACCATTGAACGTATCGAGCAATTCTTATGTGTTTGAAAGGTGACATTTTAACTTGTACTTTGACATACAAAACACTAAAATCGGTGAAGTGAATAAAAAGTTATAACATTTTAAACATAGAGATAAATAATGAAAAAATTCGATATATTTTCTAATTTTATTACGATAAAGGTAAAGACGCGGCTCAGGCTTGCGAAAAAGTTTGTGCTGTTTATAGAGAAGGTGCTTTATCAAAATCAGCAGCAAAGAAATGGTTCAAGCGCGTTCGTTCTGGAAATATGGATGTCAAAGATGCACCTCGCTCTGGTCGGCCAACCATTGGAAAAGTAGATGAAATCATGCAGAAAATTGAAGAAGACCGGCATATAAGCAGCCATGCAATTGGTAAAGAACTAAATATTGACCACAAAACAGTTTTAAACCATTTGAAAATGGCTGGATACAAAAAAAAAACTTGACCATGGATTAACAGTTAAAAATTTAATGGACTGGATTTCCATCTGCGAGACGCTGCTCAAACGGAACGAAATCGAGACATTTTTAAAGCGAATGATTACTAGTGATGAAAAGTAGTTAAGATACGATAATGTTGTGCGAAAAAGATCATGGACGAAACGAGGTGAAGCTTCCCAAACGGTATCAAAGCCAGGATCGACGCCAAGAAAGGTAATGATGTGTGTTTGGTGGGATTGGAAAGGAATCGTGCATCATGAGGTGCTGCCACCCAGCCAAACGATTGATTCTAATCTTTACTGTCAGCAACTAATGCGTTTAAGGCAAGCAATTTAATTAAAACATTGGGGCATTGATGACCCGGCGACACATCATTGATGACTCGGCAGAAACTGAGAGTTCTTCAGTGATGGGATCATGGCTCTACCAGAAAAATGGCAAAAGGTCATCGAACAAAATGACATATATTTGGTTTAATAAAGTTCATTTTAAATAAGAAGATTCTTTGTTTCAATGTCACACAAAAAAGGCCGCGAAAATTTTCCCTAGCCCTTTATACAACAAGAAAGTGATTTTGTTCGACAGAATTATCCCAACAAAAAATCGTTTCTGATTTTCTTAAGATTACTTTCTTTAGGTAGTCGTGCCCGTGGTGGACATTAAATTATGTCATTTTTCACATATAATTGTTAAAAGCCATATTTTTACAAAAAATAAGAAACACCAGAAAAAATCTAAGTATATTTCCATGTTTTATTTTAAAAAAACATCTAGGCGCGACTTTTGAAAGACCCAGTATAACTGCAAATGTGACTGCAATAATATTATTAATCTGTACTTTTTATTAATTGTTTATAAGTAAACAAATATTTATTATCATTCGAAGCTAGGGCATCATATCAAAATTACTTAGCAGCAAAATTACAGCTGCTCCGGCAGATACAAACTGTACAATTAACATAATCAAGTATTGCTAGAAAAATAATCATAGTTTGCGTACAGTGAGAGACACCTACAATTATTTGACGTTTTAAAAACAATTGTGATTTGAAATTGGTCTTGTGGGACAAATATTTTCAAAACGTCAAATAATTGTAGGTGTCTCTCACTGAAGGCAATTTTTGATTATACAATATTTTACAGTTATCTACCAATTATTTACATTCTCGACATATTCTACGCTCATTGTCTACTTTGTCGACGCCGAAAGCAATTATCTACGCAATTATCGACGCCAAGATGTCGAAAATTTCAAAATACACGTAGACGCACAACACTGATTGAGAGATGGCAGTACAAACAATTTGAATGTATTATTTTTCGGTCGTGTGCCGTTTTTATATACGCCGACATATTTATAAATAAATATTTTTATAAATTCCGACTTCTATCCATACATTACGGTTAATCTACTAACTCTTAAAGTACAACGTTACTCAACGAGTAACACAAATCAGTAATAATAATAATAATACGTGCCATTTGTAATAATTGTAGTAAGATTTCGAATAACTTCTAACAAAAATGATCACTTAATAGTTGTCATCTAGTAGATGAACTGGAATTTATGTGTATAAGTCTCAATCTCTCATCTCTCAATCTATTCTGTTTTTAATCTTACTGCTTCTGCAACACAAAACATCTTAATTCTTGAGTTTAGTGGTTAACCATTTTAGTGTGAAATATAATTTATTTGGCTGCTATATCGACCGAGTTAAATTACTGTAGCTGACACCCAAAACAACTTTAGTATTTATATGCAATAATTTGATCGAACTATTGTGATTCGAAATTGATAATTTTAATTTTATGATTTATTTAAAATAATACCAAAGTTAAAACAAATAGGCCGTTCCTAGATTCGGCCGAGCCGAGACTAATCACTCGAGCATGACTGCCTCGCATAACTCGTATATAGAATTTTATCAAATAGAGGGACTAGTATAGATGTGTGGCATGTCTGCGATGATTAGTATATGACAGGTCATATATCAATCAATATATCAATCTATTCTTCAAGTTTGGAAATAGGTAATAGTTGCAGGGGGCTAACTCTGGAGAATATGACGGATGTTTAAGCAATTCTTAGCGTAATTCATGGATTTTGGCAATGGCAACTACACACGTGTGCACCCGTGCATTGTCTTGATGGAAGAGAACTTTTTTCTTCGCCAAATGCGGTCGTTTTTTTTTTCAAAACGTAGTTGAAACGGTCCAATAAGTTGCAGTAATATTCGCCGTTGACTGTTCTCCCCTTTTAAAGGTACTCGATGTGGATTATGATGCGTGCATCCCAAAAAACTGTGGCCATGTCCTTGTTGGCCGATAAAACCACCTTAGCCTTCTTCGGCGCAGAATCGCGCCCAGTGGAAATCCACTGTTTAGAGTGTTCTTTGGTCTCCGGCGTATAGTGATGGAACCATGATTCATCCACAGTTATGAAAGCCTGCCTCTGAAGTTGTCACAAATGTTCGTGGAATATATTAAGCACACGTTCATCTGAGATGCCTACTATCTCAGCTATCTCGCGCACTTTCACTCTGCGGTCCTACAATACCGTATCATGGATTTTGTTAACCATTTTTGGTGTGGTGACTTCATTTGGGCGTCCTGAACGTTCGGCATCAGTTGTGCTTGTACGACCACAACGAAAATCAGTAAACCACTTGTGAATAATTTTAATCGATGGTGGAGAGTCCCCATAATATTTATCAAGGTTTGTTTTGGTTTGCGTAATGGTTTTTCGTTGCAAAAAAACAATGGGTTGCTTGTTTTCAATGACTGTCAAAACTGAACTAAATGACAGATCTGTCTGAAAATTTTAATTTGGTCTAGTTGACACATGACATCTGGGATTTGCGATTGTGGCGCCCTCTGTTGCCATTTTACCAGACTTCTTACTACGTTCTCGTAAATAAACATGGTTTTTTCTATTGTTAATATATGTCTTTGCTCAGTTGAAAGAGAAATCGGGATTGTAAAAAGTTGTTTTCGTTGTGTCAAAACAGCAAATATTGATGTTTTCATCATCAAAATCAGGTGCAATTGTAAAAGCATGCGCCGCTTTGCATAATCTTTTATTATTAAACGACTTTTCCCTTCCATCTAAGGAAAACATTCTACGATATATGAACGAACAAGACGAAAGCGCTGTACAGCCAGAAGATGTGGATCCCATAAAAGTTTTCAATCAAGGGAGAGATGTTTGGAATGAAATTATAAACAATAACTTTTAAATTTGAATTACTCATACCTCGTTATACGGCGCCGCCATTTGCTATAACGGCTTTTCTAATAAACGGTGTTTTTTAGAGGTTCACAATTTTAAATTAAAATAGGACAAAGAAAAACATTTTGAATATCAGTGAAACTAGCTTTATTGGATAGATAGTTTTATGCCAATAATGCTTGAATATGATTTCGGACATGTGGCCGCCGCATCTTGTGCATACGTGTCGCAATATGAAGGTTCAATCTTTGAATACTCTGTGCAGCAATTGCGGCCTCTAATGGAGTTAGAGCACACGATCTCGGTGGACAATTAACAGGACCATTAACTGAAAGTATCATTTCTTTGAGTAAATTAATTGTATCCCGCGCTGTGTGGCATATCGTGGAGCCACATATCAACAAGATTTATGCCAGCCAGTTGGGGTACAAAAAAGCTAGAAAACATGTCTCTGTACCGTTCATCGTTGACTGTAACATTCCGCTCATTTTCTTTTTTGAAGACATATGACATAGTGATACGGCGGTCCATAAAGCGCTCCAAACAGTGATTTTCTCTGGATGTAATGCTGTTTCGACAGAGGCTTGTGGAATATCTTCACTCCAAATCTGACAATTCTGTTTATTAACGTACCCATTCAACGTAAAGTGAGCTTTTGGAAAAAGCATCAATATCAATTTGTGCTTCAGCCTATTGGCCGAATTGGCGGCGTTTGCGATAGTCGGATAGCTTTAATTCCTTCACAAGTTGAATTTTGTAAGCACCTAAACCATGATCTTTAGATAAAATCTTCCATAAAGTGAATGAACAAATCTCCAGTTGCTGAGGACGACGTCGAATTGATTGATTTGGGTCTTCGTCAATGCTACGCTGTAGCGTAGTTTTCGATTTTTAAGACTAATTATTTCCTCGAAATATTTTTTTCAGTGGCGTCTACCTTTTTTGGATTACTCGATGTACTGCAACTGTCCCCCGTCCCTTTTATTGTTACTATATTTTTTCCTCACCGTCTCTTAGGACCACATCCGAAATTTCACTTGAGGTTATCTGCGGTAAAATATTAATTTCAGTGCATGCCTAAGTTAATTACATACTAAAATATTTATACATAAATGTTGCACCCCGAACTCGGGCCCCTCACCATCGCCATAAATAACATCGGGTGTTATTATTCCAATAACACGACTTTCCGATTCCGTGACCTCGGGAATAGCTGAGCCATTTATGCCACTTTGATTCAGCCGATCATTTATTACTGTAGTTCTTTTAATTCTTGCTCTAATCAAAATACATTAATTAGTTATATTTATATAGAATTTACCTGTACGTTTTAATACTTTAAATCTTCCCTATATTTTTTCCACTGAGATGCATTTTTAACATTGATTTACTTGCAAAGCAAGTTTCTCCCAATCGCGCCTAATTTTTTTCTTACCATCAACGAACGTGAATCTAAAAATTATAACTTCCCTAAAGCTAGCAGAACATTACAAGATAATATCAATAATGGCTAATAACAGGCTAATTAAATATTAAATCTATTAAATCTTTTTAGACTCTACCCCATCTTACTAAAACTTTGGGTGCTGCTAGCTTTAGAAAAAGTTAACAGAATCCATAACAAAAATGATTTAAAAGCATTTGGAAAATTAAAGGTTAATTTTAGGCTAAATAAATTCCCTATTTAAATATTTTAATTCTGCTCGTTCTAGGAAAATCATAAAGCTTTATCACTTCAAAGCTAGCAAAACCCAAATCGAAGGTCGGACCAAAAACGAAATTAGAACGAAAAACAAGATCAATTGACATACAAATAATTTTAGGCTCAGTGTGGCCTATTCAAATACCTCATTAAATATTTTTGGGCCCCACTCTTTCTTGACTCAATTTCAGGTCATTTATTTTCAATCTAGTAGAACCCAAATCTAAAATCGGACTAGAACCGAAATTAGAATGAAAAAGAAAATCAACTGACATACAAATAATTTTAGGTTCATTGTAGGCTAATCAAAATCCCCATTAAAAAAATTTAGGCTCCGGTTTTTCTTGACCAAACTTCAGGTCGTCTAATCTAAAGCCAGCAGAACCCAAATCGAAGATCGGACCAAAAACGATTGAACGAAATTAGAATTGACGAAATTAGAACAAAAAACTTGATCTACTGTAAAACGATAATTTAAGGCTCGTTGTGGCCTAATTAAATGCCCTATTAAATAAGTTTAGGTTCCACTCGTTCTTGACAAAACTTCAGGTCATCTAATCTAAAAAATCCAAATCGAAGATCGGTCCTAAAACGAGGTTAGAACAAAAAACAAGATCAACTGACATACAAATAATTTTAGGCTCATTATGGCTTAATCAAAAACCCCATTAAAAAATGCGGGCTTCACTCTTTCTTGACCAAACTTCAGGTCATTTATTCTAAAGCTAGCAGAACCCAAATCTAGAATCGGACCAAAACCGAAATTAGAACGAAAAACAACATCAACTGACATACAAATAATTTTGGGCTCAGTATGGCCTAACCAAATACCCCATTAAACATTTTTGGGCTCCACTCTTTCTTGACCAAACTTCAGGCCATTTGTTCTAAAGCAGAACTCAAATCGAAAATCGAACCAAAACCGAAATTAGAACGATAAACAAGATCAGCTGACATACAAATAATTTTGGGTTCCTTATGGCCTAATCAAATACCCCATTAAATATTTTTGGGCTCCACTTTTTCTTGACCAAACTTCAGGTCATTTATTCTAAAGCTAGCAGAACCCAAATCGAAACTCGAACCAAAACCGAAATTAGAACGAAAAACAAGATCAGTTGACATACAAATAGTTTTAAGCTCATTATGGCCAAATCAAATACCCCATTAAATATTTTTGGGCTCCACTCTTTCTTGACAAAACTTCAGGTCATTTATTCTAAAGCAGAACCCAAATCGAAAATCGAATCAAAACCGAAATTAGAACGAGAAACAAGATCAACTGACATACAAATAATTTTGGGCTCTGTATGGGCCTAATCAAATGGCCCATGAAAAAAATTTGGGCTCCACTCTTTCTTGACCAAACTTCAGGTCATTTATTCTAAAGCTAGCAGAACCCAAATCTAGAATCGGACCAAAACCGAAATTAGATCGAAAAACAAGATCAACTGACATACAAATAATTTTGGGCTCAGTATGGCCTAATCAAATGCCCCATTAAACATTTTTGGGCTCCACTATTTCTTGACTAAATTTCAGATCATTTATTCTCAATCTAGCAGAACCCAAATCTAGAATCGGACCAAAACCGAAATTAGAACGAAAAACAAGATCAACTGACATACAAATAATTTTGGGCTCAGTATGACCTAAATACTCCATGAAAAAAATTTGGGCTCCACTCTTTCTTGACCAAACTTCAGGTCATTTATTCTAAAGCTAGCAGAACCCAAATCGAAAATCGAACCAAAACCGAAATTAGAAAAACAAGATCAACTGAAATACAAATAATTTTGGGCTCAGTATGGCCTAATCAAATACCCCATTAAACATTTTTGGGCTCCACTCTTTCTTAGAAATTAGAACGAAAAACAAG
Source organism: Nephrotoma guestfalica (assembly GCA_963691935.1). Lineage (NCBI taxonomy): Eukaryota > Metazoa > Arthropoda > Insecta > Diptera > Tipulidae > Nephrotoma > Nephrotoma guestfalica. Next base: position 135,894,533 of record OY829913.1, on the reverse strand, counting down.
ATCAACTGACATACAAATAATTTTGGGCTCACTATGGCTTAATCAAATGCCTCATTAATTTTGTATTGTAATTTCGTTCTTGGATTTTTGATTTGGGTTCTGCTAGCTTTCACGAATAAAAGAATATTAATAGAGCTTTTAATTAACCTATTATGAGCCTATAATTATTCATACTATCTTGGAATGTTCTGCCGTATGGATTCTGCTAGCTTAAGGGACGTAAATGAAAACAAATTTTGCCATTTTTATAATTTTTACTGGTTTCGCGCTGTTTCCAAATTATTTTCCAAAAAAGCCAATTATGAATTCCTTCTGGGCGGTCGGTGTATACACCAACGATCCGCTTGGATTATTCCCATTTTCCCAGCTATAGAATTATAGGCTTAACAAATATTAATTAATATATGAAACTAATTTTTTTTAAATTATTTGGTTTGAATAAAGATTAATTCTTTTTTAAATTATTAATACTCACACATAAAAACGAATGTCGCGATAATAAAAAAATGACAATATTATTAAAATTGTCAGCTTATTTTTTATGATATTTTTGAAAAGTCACTCCATACGAATCACGATTTAGTACTCACAAGCATATTGTTCCAAAATTGTAGCAGAATTTTTAGTACAATGTCACAAAAAATTGTCATTTGTCACTTGATCAGAATTTAGGGCCATTATGGAAATTATTACTAAATTAGAAATGTGTCTGTTTTGTAGTATAAGACCATTAAATTTAATTTTTTTACAATCACTTTGGCCGGAATTACGAATTCAATCTGCATTAATCAAATCTCGAACTAAAATATTTGTCCCTTTGGCCAAAAAATTCAAATAAAGCTGAGTCCTTAATGTTATTTATACTCATCAAATTTTTATATTTCCCTAGTAACTACTGGTGAAACCGTTTTACCTCACGAGTTCACAAGCCTTCCTCTTGCCTCTTTGTTATCTAAATACCATTATCATCCAAAACGTTTACAGATATTGCTCAACCAATTAGTTCGTATAGTAAGATTTTCCATTTATTTAAACACCATTTTGACTCATCGCATCGTGTTCGTGTTAACTGAATCATAACAACGGCTTCTTTAAAAACGTCCAAAATATAAAAATATCACGTTCAATCAAAACAACACTACTTTATTGATTCAATGTCAAATATTTTGGGGGTAATTACCCTGATTCATACAAATAACCGACCAAAATTTTTTCTAAATCAAATAAAACAGCGTCAGGTATTTTGTATTTATCTAAACAAATCAAAAATTATACGCTCAATGCCAATCATTATGGTCCAATAATGGATTAGAAACCAAAGCATAATATTTATTAATGGTGAACTGCGCAGGTTCATTGTCATAATTCTAGCCGGTCCCATGAAATGTTTAGAATATAAAAAGCAAAAACGAAAATTATCTACATTTTGAAATGTAACAAGCCTTGGAGGTTCAGCTCCAGTCAATAAATTATTATTATTGAATACGTAACAGCAGCACTGAGATATAAGGAAATGTCTCAGCGAATTCTTGTTAAAATAAAGTCGTGTTATTGGGATTGTGTTATTGAATGGTTTGCAACGTACATGGGAGAGAGAATAAAATGTGACTGTTTTGTCCGAACGTGCGCTTAAGTAGGTATGAACTCAAAGGCAGTCACTTTCACTTTTTATTGGATTCTTGTAAATTGAGCATTTTCATTGCTACTGAATTGGTATTCGCGCATAAGTGTTATTCAAATACACAACACAAATAGATTTATAGTGTTATAAGAAGCATACAAATTTATGAAGGTTAATATGTTTATTGAACCTTAAAAATATGTTTTTAAATTTACATAGATTGAAGACTACATATAATATTTTGGCTTGTCATGTAATATACAATTTTATATTTTGCTACATTACTCTATTTACTATTCGTGTAAAATTCTAAGAATTGATAGACGCTGTGTGTGTGTAATAAATAAGATTAATTGCTTTATGCTACACGGACGGACATACCAAGATCGGAACACCTGCGCACCGAACCTCGTTTAATTAATACATGTATATCATTGACAGATTATCAATTAAGCATTATAAATATTTTAATTGATAAAAATCTAAATTACGGGTGTCATTAGTATTAATGTACCTACCTAAACGCGAACATTCAAAACTACAAACATATACATCAAATGTAATAAATAAAATAAAATATCATTGAATATTTATATACGATATTATGGATATTATGTTTAATTAAAATTATAATCAAGGAAATAAATTATAATTTCAATAGTAATGATTTTTTCTGTGTTTGAAAGACCTTAATTTATCAGTAAACGAACCTGGTTTGTGTCACGATTTTTTTACATGACATCACATCTAAGATTTTAGTTTTTTTTAACGCAATTAGCGTTCAATATCTGTTTTGAGTAGTTAAGGATACAGTTCAACACCAGTGATTATAGTATTGTTTTACTAAATTTCCACGGGGAATTAAATAAATCGCAGCCTTTTATAGGGGTAGTAACGTAATTTATTTATTTATTTAAAGAAATCTGTTCTGTAATTTACATGATAATTTCAGAATTTAATTTAAAACAAAAATATTAAAAAATCAAATAAAGAACTTTAAAACGCAAACATATAAATCAAATCTTGATTTAACAATTAAAAATTTAAAAAATTATTCTTAAGGATATTTTTGAACTCGTCCTTCGATAAATTAAAGTCAAATAGGTCGCCGACGATGTTGAACGATTTGGACGACCGACCTATAATGGGGTTATTTTCTCCATAGTTTATGGAATGGTGTTCTATAGTGCGAAAAACTCATGGTTTCGAAATGTTCTGCAAGGCACATGAATTGATATGTTTTCCAAAATGTATGCTGAATCAATGTGACCAAGCAAAACGTTACCAATGAAAGCCGCACTTAAGAGAATTCGTCTATTTTCAAGCGTGCATTTCATGGAATGGTAAATTGTGGTCGTAATTTCAGTCACTTTTCTTTAACGACCATTTCAGCACGAGAAGGAAAATGCCGAACTTCGTGAACAACTAAGAGAAATAAATGAATTTACTACTAAATTAAAAGAAGAATTTACAATTTTAAAGAAAGAAAATGAAGAAATCAAAAAAGCAATTGAAACACGTGCAGAACTTGGGACGACACCTAGCCCAACATTCGATGATGGCATTAATTCATTCCATACGGATGAAGAAGAATTAGACAGAGAAACAAATTGGATGTTGAACCGGATTAAAAGACCAAGTAAGAAAAGGAAAGCGCAACACTCACCAGAAATGGCGGAGACTTTACCATCAACTTCAAAAGAGGTTGCTAGAAATCAGTTAATCATCAAGAAACAACTAGCTCTAGAACAACAACCAGCTAAACCGAAAGAAAAATCACCTCCACCAATAAATGTCGTCGGGATATCAAATTTCTCCACTATACAATCGATAATGAAATCGATTACGATAGCCGAGTACAAACTCGTATCTCTAAACAACGGCGTCTGGAAAATTAATGTTGTAGACTCTGAAACTTATAGAGCTTTGGCTACTAAGCTTAATTCCGAGGGGCATCAGTGGTTTACCTATGAGGATAAGAATGATCGCCCAATTAAAGTTATGGCTAGAGCTCTTCACCCAACCTGTGCAAAAGAGGAAATTATTGAGGATCTCAAGCAAAAGGGTTATCAAATAGAAAATGCCGTAAACATTATTAAGAAAGAAAAAATCGAAACTGAACAAGGAGTTCAAGTTAACAAAAGAGGGGTCCACTATTTATGCTCACTTTTAATAACAAACAAAAAGTGGAAGATGTGTATAATATCAAGGCAATACTTAACATAAGAGTTAAAATAGAGCCATTGAAAAAGAATAACGGATTAATACCGCAGTGCAAAAAATGTCAAGGTGTTAATCATACGCAGAAATATTGCCAAAGAGAAATTAGATGCGTGAAATGTGCCGGAAAGCATCATGCCCAGGTACACCCGGTTAGTAAAAATATTGCTGCAAAATGTGTCAATTGCAATAAGTCACATCCCGCAAACTACCGGGGATGTGAAATAGCTAAGGAGCTACAACGAATAAATTATCAAACTTCCACCAAAGAGGAACCTAAACCTCATGCTAGTAAAACGGGAGAACCAAAACCAAAACTGTACTCGCAAGTAGTCATGACAAAACCAATTATTTCGGAACACACTACTGAAGGTACAGCAGTGCTCCAAAAGATGCTAAGAAGCATGGAAGCTCTTAACATTCGTCTAGCTAAACAAAAGAAATGCCTTCAAGCTCTAAGCAACAGGTTAGATAAGCAAGACTCTCTAAATGAAATGAAATCCATGCTCTATTAAAATGATGCAAACAACAACAAATAAAACATTAAGAATAGTAACCTAAATTTTCCTAAATACTGACAAAATAGATATATGCCTAGTATCGGAAACTCATTTTACTTCAACTTCGTATCTTAAAATATATGGATATAGTGGAAAAATATATGGATACAATTGTTACCACGCCATTCATCCAGCAGGAAGGGCAAGGGGAGGATCGTCGGTGGTTATAAAAGAAAACATCAAACACTTTATAGATCTTAAAATTGAAGAGGAATTTATGCAAGTAGTCACCTTAAAAGTATTTATAAATAACAACAAAGAATATAGTGTATCGTCAATATATTGCCCCCCAAGATATAATTTAATTAAACAAGACTATTGCACGTTATTTAAATCACTTGGATCAAGTTTCATAATCGGAGGTGATTTTAATGCAAAAATCAAGAGTAACCTCTAAAAAAGGAATAGAGCTGTTTGCAGCAGGAAGATTATGCAATTGCGATTTTCATTCTGGAGATCAACCAACTTATTGGCCTACGGATAGAAACAAAATACCCGATATCATTGACTTCTTTATCACCAAAGGTATAGACGAAAACTACATATACCTAGAAAGCAGCGAGGGGATTATGTCGGATCACACGCCTGTTATTATGACAATCAGTGCAACGATTATTAAAAAAACTAGTCCACCTACGCTAACGAACAAAAAAACCTGCTGGGAGAAATTCCAGAAACTTGTTGAGGATAATATTGATCTTCAGGTGCCAATTAAAAACCCGATAGAGCTAGAAGAAGAACTAGAACAACTCAACAACAGTATACAAGAAGCGGCGTGGGGTAGTACCCCCTCAAGTTCAAAGGAAATGCGCCGAAATGCTATTTATCCTCTAGAAGTTAGGGAACAGGTTGCAGCAAAACGAAAAGCAAGAAAGGCCTGGCAAAAAAGTCGAGCGCCAGAATATATAACAACTCTTAATTTTTTATCCAATAAACTGAAGTTGCTAATTAAAGAAATCAAAAACGAATCCATTAATAAATACTTGAGTGGCCTTACTGGGGAAAAAGATACCGAGTACTCCCTTTGGAAAGCGACAAAAAGTTTAAAACGACCTAAACTACAAATTCCACCAGTAAAAAATGAAGATGGCACATGGGCTATAAGTGCAAACCAAAAAGCTTTGTTGTTTGCAACCCACCACGAGAACACGTTTCAGCCTCTACCTAGACAAACTGCAGAGGAAAACATACCACCAGTATACAAAATGGATAACTGCAATATATCTCCTGTCACACTACAAGAATTAAAAGAGAAAATCAATCTCAACCTAAATACAAAGAAATCTCCAGGATATGACTTAATTACAGGACAAATAGTAAAAGCTCTTCCTGAAAAAGGTCTACGTAAACTACTCCAAATAATTAATGCAGTGTTCAGACTTAAACACGTTCCAAGTCAATGGAAAGTAGCAGAAGTAATTATGATACCTAAACCAAACAAACCACTTAATGACAAAAATTCGTATAGGCCGATTTCCTTACTCCCAATAATTTCAAAATTATTCGAGAAACTACTCCTAAAGAGACTAAAACCAATAATAGCAGAAAGAAATCTTGTTCCTCCACATCAATTTGGCTTCAGAGAAAATCATTCAACAATAGAACAAGTACACCGAATTACAAACATAATTGAAGACGTACTTGAAAAAAAGAAAGTATGTTCAAGCGTCTTCTTGGATGTAGCACAGGCCTTTGACAGAGTATGGCATAAAGGCTTGGAATATAAATTACAAAATATCAGCAAGGGTACCACAAGGTAGCGTTCTGGGACCAACTTTATATGTTCTATACACCTCGGACCTGCCAACGATAGAGAAGACTAACATAGCGACGTTTGCGGATGATACGGCCATCTTAGCAGTTGCTATTTGCATAGAAGAATCTACAAGCAAATTGCAAAGAGCTACTAATATTGTCAGTACCTGGACCAAGAGATGGCGAATAAAACTTAATGAAACAAAATCTGTTCACGTAAACTTTACCAACAAGAAGGTCAACTGGATACCAGTAGAATTGAACTCCCAGCAAATTCCCTATGCAAATACGGAAAAATATCTAGGCATGACTCTAGACGCGAAACTAAAATGGAAAGAGCATGTGAAAAAGAAAAAAGAAGAGTTAAACATCAAATACAGAAAGATGGATTGGCTCTTAGGAAGAAATTCTGAGCTAACTCTACATAATAAATTGCTACTATACCGGCAAATCCTAAAACCTGTGTGGACTTACGGTATTCAGCTCTGGGGCTGTACAAAGAAAACCAATGTCAATATCATCCAGTCATTCCAAAGCAAAGTCCTTCGTGGAATAGTTAATGCACCGTGGTACATAAGAAATGACAACCTCCATAGAGATCTGAAGATGGATTTCGTTAGTGAAAAAATAAGCAAACACGCGAGAAAACACATGCAACGTATTAGTCTACACCAAAATGCTGAGATACGTCGTATGTTGGATGATTCAAACCTAGTAAGACGGCTGCGAAGGAAGAAACCGCATGATCTACAAGATCCAATCAGGATCGACTAAAAATATAATAAAATTGTAAAGGGGACTAGCCAAAGGGCTACAACCCTCCAAACAAGAATATAAATTATGAAAGATAAATTACTAGATGATTTGTAAATCAGTTGTAATAAATAAATGTATAAAAAAAAAAAAAACTTTTCTTTAATAAGAAAATCAGAAACTTCTTTTGAATGCTTTCAATTCTTTTAATGTGTACAGCATATTAGGGATTCCAGACCGGTAAGCGTATTCCCAGTTGAGATCGAATGTAAGCGAAATAGATTGAACATAAGGTTTGAATATCTTTAATATCTTCAAATTCATCTGTCCACCTTTTAACAAATCCAAACATGGCGTTAGCTCTCGCAATACAATACATTTAATATGCCTATTGAAACTGGCATTTTCGACAAATGTAACACCTAGTCCTATAATCTCATTAACTCTTTTTTGTGTTTCCCCTGCTATCTGTTCTGGTGCCAAGGCTCTCCCAACTCTTTCGCGGTTTGCTTATTTACGTCCTTACCTTTACGCCTGTATTGGCCAATTTGAGAACGTACGGATATAGGTCCGATTTTATTACCATCTGCACATTGCATAGCTCCATGCCAGCCTATACTGGCATGGAAGATGGGTCGGCCCATGAGTTTTGCACTCCAACAGGGGGTCATAGATGTGTTCCTTTTCATCACAAATCGTAATTTGTTGATGAAAATTCCCTTTACATCCTGCTCTTATCGGGATTCGAACCCGGTACCTCCCGATCCAAACGCCAAAGCTTTAACCACTATGCGTTGTGACTTTGTAGGAAGTAATTAGCGGATTTCTCTTACGATGGAAATACATGATTTTGCATTTTTGAATATTCAAGTAAAGCGAGTTTAGATCACACCACCCACATAATCTATCGATGTCTTCTTGAAGTTTCTTCGTATCTAGCCTTCCATTAATAGTTCGAAAAATTTTCATGTGATCAGCAAATATGAGCTCGTTTGAGTTTTTGATTATCTCGGTTATTTGATCTATGAAAACAATAAATATCCACGGCCCGATGTGAGATCCTTGGGGAACACCAGGCGTAACTTTAATAACGTTTGATTTCTCATTTCCCATTATTACAAATTGTCACCGGTTTGATAGATGGGACTTGCACCAATTTATGAAATCGAGTGAAAACCCAAATGCAAATAAACTCCGGAGTGCTTTTTGATGGCAGATGGAATCAAATGCTTTACTGAAATCCGTGTACGCTACATGAACTTGATGATGGTTTTCTATCTCATTAATTATTTTACTGGTGAATCCAACCAGATTAGTTGATGTGGATCGGCCAGGCATAAACCCATGCGGATTTGTTGATATATGACGTGCAATTGTGGATTTAAAGTTGTTGCATAAAACTAATTCAAACAATTTTGTGAATTGATGATGTAGTTGATATTCCTCTAAAGCATGTAACGTCATCTCGTTTGCCCATTTAAAAATTGGTGTAATTTTTGAAATTTTCCATTTTTTCGGGAAACACCCCGGTGCTCAAGGAGTGATTGAATAGGTAACATAATGGAATTGCTAAAATGTTAGCGTACTCCTTCAGAATAGAAGAGGGTATATTATCAAGACCACAACCGTCTCCAAATCCCCTTAGAGCCAATAAAATGCTATCCTCATATATAATGAGGCTGGGTTGTTCGTACAATCCACTAGTAACGCTTGGTTTATAGACTGATTGGAAAAACTTCGCGAACATGTCAGCTATATCTTTGGAGTTTGAGGAGCTGGTATTGTTATATGTCATATTTGCATTCCTAAAGTATTTCCAAAATTGTTTTGGATTTACTTTGCTTTTTCCTTGAATTTGATCGAGATACGATCCTACTACAAAAGGGTCATCTAATGGTATAGTAGGGCTAGTTTGTGCCAAACGAAAGATAATTATTACGTAAGACGAGAGAAACTTAACTAAACGTAACTAAACTGACGCGAATAAAGGATAAAAATAATATTAGAAAATCGGTCAGAAGGCAATATTATTAGTTTGTTAGCTTAGAAGATCATGTAATTTCATGGTCTAGCTCGTAAGCTAAGGTATAAACCTTAATTTTTCTCCTTCTTTATTATTTCTTTTGTAATTGCTATCTAGTCGAATACTAATAAGCAATTTAATTCTAACTTAAATCACCACATTTTACTGAAATTTAAGGGTTCATCCATCGATGTACTCCTTAGCTTTGATATTTATTATTTGATCGCGCATTTGTTGTGCGTTAGATAGATTTATTGTAGCTGATTTTATCCTACTCAAAAGGCTTTACTCTTTTGAGCCTTCTAACTAAATCCATATTATCCAGTAGCTGGATGGACTTTATCTTGACATGATGAAGTAGCCGATGTTCATGACTTCTAGCAAATTTCTTAATTTCGGTTTTGATGGATTCGATGCCCAGATCTTTGTGGATGTCGCTATTTCTGACAAACCATGATGTATTGACGATGTTTATTGGCACTCTATTTTGGAATCGTTGGACAATATCCATGTTGCTCTGCTTGGTACATCGCCACAGCTGTATACCATAAGTCCAGACAGGCTTCAATACCTGCTTATAAAGCAAAGCTTATTAGGAATTGATAGATGAGAGTTTCTTCCCAGTAATGAATACATTTTATTGTACTTTAATCCCAACTCGTCTCTTTTCTTCATTACATGAGCTTTCGAGCGAAGTTTGGCATCTAATGTCATACCAAGCTATTTGGCAGTATTTGCATGTGGTATTTCTTGATTATTTAAATACACTGGTTTGTGTACTAATCTCTTGTTTGTAAAGTCGACATGTACAGATTTGGTGTCATTTAATTTTATGCGCCATTTTTTGTTCAGTTGTGTACTTGCTCTATGGCGGTTTGTAATTTCCCTGTTGTATCTGAGATGTTATCTCCTACTGCCAAGATGCTTGTGTCGTTGGTGAAAGTGGTTATGGAATTAAAGAATTAGTGGTTATTCGTGCCAAACCTTTTCAATGATATTGGTTATTCTGTGCACTTGATCAATAGTTGAGTGCTCACTGCGAAAACCAAATTGGTGATTCGGAATTAGGTAATTTTTTTCAATTATTAGTTTAAGTTTTTAATAGTAACTCTTCAAAGAGTTTAGACATTATTGGCAGCAACGATATAGGTCTATCTATATGATGTTATGTGGCAGTCTTCCTGGTTTGGGAATCATAATAGCCTCAGCCACTTTACAAAGTTTTGGCACATATTGAAATTAATTTAATTTCGTTTGTTACTTCAGCAGGCGATATAAAGGGTGTTTTTTTAAGAGGTTGCCGATTTTTTTTTTGAATAAAACACATATAAAATTATGAAATGACCAAAATTTTTTTTTATTTGGTAGATAATTTTTTGGCATTTAACATTTAAACACAATTTCTGGCATATGGCTACCACGACTATTTTTCACAAATGTCATTCTGGAGGTCCAATTTTCCAGCACTTTTTCAAGCATTTGAGGGCGTATGTCAGCAATGACACGTTGAATATTGGTTTCCAAAGCGTCAATCGATTGAGGTTTATCCACATAAACCAATGACTTCACGTATCCCCACAAAAAGTAATCGAGTGGCGTCAAATCGCACGAACGCGGAGGCCAATTCACCGGACCATTTCTCGAAATAATGTTGTCGTTGAAAGTTTCTTTCAATAAGTCGATTGTTTCACGTGCTGTATGGCAAGTGGCACCATCTTGTTGAAACCACATTTCATTCATATCCATATCTTCAAGATTTGACAACAAAAACTCATTTAACATGGTTCTGTATCGATTTCCATTCACGGTAACGCGTCGTCCTTCCTCATTTTTAAAGAAATATGGACCGATGATCCCACCAGCCCATAGACCGCACCAAACAGTACATTTATCAGGATGCATTGGTAATTCTAGAACGGCGTGTGGATTATCTTTGCTCCAAATGCGACAATTTTGTTTGTTGACGTATCCATTTAACCAAAATTGCGCCTCATCACTGAAGAGAATTTTACGGTAAAAAAATGGATCTTCGTTCAATTGATTTAACGACCAATCACTGAATTCACGGCGCAAACGATGGTCGTGTGGCTTTAATTCTTGCACCAATTGAATTTTGTATGGCACCAAACCCAAATCTTTACGTAAAATTTTCCATAAAGTCGATGGACAAAGTCCAATTTGCTGAGCACGACGACGAATCGATAAATTGTCGTTTTCTTCGACACTGGCCTCAACGACAGCAATATTTTCTTCTGTACGAACTCTTCTCATTCTTGTCGGTGGCTTGGCATCCAAAAGAGTGAATGTAGACCGAAATTTGGTAATTACGTTCTTTATGGTGGTCTCTGACGGACGATTATGTGCACCATAAAATTCACGAAGTGCTCTATAAACATTTTTAATTGAACACTGATTTTGAAAATAAATTTCCACGATTTGAAAACGTTGTTCTGGAGTTAACCTATTCATAATGATTTGCCAAACAATACTGAGTAGAAATGCCACTTTGAGCTGTCAAAACAACTGTCATAAAATAAAACGACATCTATCGGAAAAACAAACCTCCTAAAAAAACACCCGTTAGATGTGACATCTTCGAAAATTTGTATTATGTTTTCATTCAATGTTTCTCGTAATTGACATTCATGAGGTTGAAATATATTTTCAAGATAATTAGCAAATCCTTCAACTTTTTCTTTGTTTTTCTTTGCCCATGTTCCATCCATTTCCCTGGTAGGACGAATCGGCATTATTGGCCTTTTCAGAGTTTTAGTTGCTTTCCAGAGCGAATAATCCGTATTACTGCTATTCGTCAACTTACTTAAGTAGAAATTAACTGACTTATTTTTTACTTTCTGAATTTCTCTTGTTAATTGTTGGGTAAGATTGTTTAGTCTTTGTTTTGTGTTGTGGAGCTCTAGTTTGGTGCCCCTTTGTTTGAATTTTCGATTATGCCTAAGGAGATTTCTAATTTCTATTGGATAGTTATTTCCTTTTAGCCTTGATTTGATTTCTGGTGTACTTTTCCATGCTGATTGTTGAATATCCGTAATGAACCTTTCTACTTCTTTGTCCAGTTGAGCCATAGTTTTTAAAGGAACTTTCAAAAGTATTCTTTGTTCAAGGTGTACTTTGAAAGTTTCTCAGTCCGTATATTTGTTGACTAGTACTGGATTAGTCCCTTTTTGAATGAGATACTCGCTTAGGGTTAGGATTATCAGAGAATGATCTGAGCTCATATATTGGGTTTCTTCGACTTTCATAAAATTATTAGAAATATTTTTGGCTATAAAAAAATCGATCGGTCAGGTATTTTCCATGGGTCAGTTGGCCAATATGTTGGTTGTCCTGTTAAAATGGATTCACATCCATTTCCTTTAATGGAAATCAATAATTCTTTTCCTTTAGTTGTAGTTAATCTAGAACCCCAGTTAGTATTCTTCGCATTGAAGTCACCATCTATTATGCACCTTTTTCCCAGACGCTTGAAGAACTCTGAGTATTGTTGGTTTTTAATAGAATGTCTTGGTCAACAGGACAATCCTGCCACAACAATAGGAAAGTTGTTAATTTTTATATGAACCATCGTGGCTTGGATTTCTTCTTATTCATACTTTCCTTCTTCAAAATGTTAGATATTTTTTTATGGTGACTGCACTTCTTCCTCTGGCTGAATTATCTGGATGAGTAGTGTAATCTACGCAATAGCTTTTAAATGTTATGTAGGATTGCTTAGTAAAATGTGTTTCCGAAATAATACACACATCTAAGACACACTGATTTTCAGTGTGCTGTTCATTTTTGTGTGGATTTGGGTTTAGCTCCCAATGCGCTATCTTCCAATTTTTGTAACCTCTCATAAAAGTTTGTGAGTTTTACGAGAGTACCTAGTAATGCTTGACTGATGTCTATATCTATCGATTTTTGCTGTGGTTTAATAATTACGCCTCTCATTGTTTCCACATATGTAAAACCTTCAGTTCTTAGATGGCAACCAAATGGTTGCCTATTGTCTTGTTTTGTCTGCCTCTCGTATCGATTTGCCTGACCATACATTTGAGCTTTATTCATCATTTGGAATATAATTTTCTGAATTTTCTTTGCAACAGTGCATCCTCGATAATTAGCAGGATGGCCTTGTCCACAGTGTACACACTTTAGATGTGCTTGCGGATGGTCCAGTTAGGTGGTGCCCGGCACATTTAACACACACTCTGGAAGTTTACCACAATATTTTTGCGTGTGTCCATATGCTTGACATCTTTTGCATTGCGGATTAGTTTAGACTTTATAAGTGGTTGAATTTCCACTTTGCAACCCAATAAACTTGTGCTCTTATAAGTTATATTTTCGTTACAGTTTAATGTTAGTAGAAATATGTATACTAGCTTCTCTTTATTTCTGAAGCTAATTTTGTTCATTACGCAAATTATTTTAAATTGTTTTGATGATAATTTATCTTTATTTGTTCAGGGCTAAGTGAAAGATAAATGAGTATTCGCTCAAAGTTTTCGCTACGTTTCTATATGCATCTCCGCTATTTACGTTGATGCTTATTTTATTTTGATTCATCAATTTAGTGATCAATGAATCTTTTGAAACACTCGCCTTAATTATTTCATAGAAGACGTGATAATTTTTAACATCATCTACTATGACAGGTGGTGTGGGAGGTATTTTTTTTTTATCTTTTTTGACGTTTGTCTCAACCTTTTGAGGCTGAGTATTTTGATTCAATGTTTGTGGTTTTTGTGGTGGTGACGGTGTATCATTTAACCTTCCCTTTTCCTAGACCTAGCACGAATCCATTCTGTTTCTTTAGCGTGAAACGCTTTTAACGTGAAAATTGAAATTTACTAATGAAATTTTGTGTTAGTGGTTTCCCGAACATCCTGTGACAATCGACAATCAAATGTAACAGCCATCATTTGACAATAACCAATTGAGTCACGAAACTATTTTGATGATAACAATGATCGAATAAACAGTTCATTGGAAAAATAAAATTTTTCTAAAATTTTCTATAAAATGGCAGTGGAAAATCCTTTCTCCTATGGGGGTTTTAAAATTCGTCGAAATTAAATTTACCAATGGCTCAACTTTACCTGGCCAAAATTTTCGTTCTCCTATGGGGATTTTTAAATTCATCGAAATTAAATTTACCAATGAATCAACTTTACCTGGCCAAAATTTCAAAACTTACATCTGTATTTAAATACTGTAGAATGTATCTCAAATTGTTTCTGAAATACAAAAGATATTAACCTCGCGCATCGAAATGAATCAAATATTTTTTAATGTTCGTCTTGCACGCAACCAATTTATTACATTTGCAGCGATTTATTAGACATCAGCTTTCGCGCGAATTACGTAATTCTGTTTTAAAACCAAACGGTGTGCAGTTCTAAACAAATCTGTTAATTTGTCTAACATATTTCTGTGAATTTAAAATTTGCGCATAATCGCTCAATTATTCTTCAGAACCAAATAGCAACAGTGTAAATTAACAGTGTAATTAATACGTGTATAAGATGTGTCTAACACATGTGTAAAGAACACATATCTCAGTGTTTTTAAACATCAGTGACGTAATTATTATATTGATCGGATTTCAATTTTTTTGCCCACGCCATTTTAACAATCTACCAAACGAGTAGTACAGGTAGTACCAAAAAAAAAATTTTAATCAGATTATTTGAGAAATTGGTTTCGCCCCGCATATTTGGTTCCCATTTTCAAAGAAAAGGCTTGCTCCCAATCGGTTAAGAATTGGCTTATTTACGTTGGTGATTGGTGATTTTCCAGCAGATATTGATGATTTACCAGCACCAGGTGCAGAACTTATGTTTGACCCACTTTTCATATAGTGGTTAAGAAATAACTAAGTTCAATTCAAACAGCCCATTTCCAGAGCCATATCCGGAACTCAAAATGGAATATGTTATTCATCATAAAAACTCCAATCTGGTGAGAAATGTTTTAATTTGCTTATTTCTAAAACCTATAACCCGGATTTCATAAAGGAACGTCATTTTTATCATATCCGAAGATAGTTAATTTCCGTTTAAATTGGTCACTTTCTAGAACCACAATAAGGAACTCATATTGGAATACTATTTTCATAATGCAACATAACGACAAATGGCTCAGTGATATCAAATTGCAAATTGCAAGTTGCAAGTTTTCTAGAATCGAATTGTGGAATTTATCACTTTTAATTCATTATTTCCCCTAAAAATTCATTTGCAAGGTTGTGTTTGTATTCTATTTTGTTTTGAATTATATCATAAAAAAGTGAACTAAATTCGTGGTATAACCACCATAAAATGACCACTCAGGTTTCCAAAGAATCCAACGTTTTTTGACTTGTGCAAAACTTTCGAAATTTCATAAAAATTGTTAGTAAGTAGCCTTGTTCCATTGCAGTTGGCAGACCATAGACTAGAAATTTTGACCATAGACCATAGACTAGACACCATATTCTATTTTATCATGATCGGTTAATGCATAGTCTAGTTTCGTTATAATTATATATTCACGAACTTTCTCCAAAATTCAATTCAAAATTCTGTTTTAATGCTCGATACAAAATTGCATCCTGCTTAGACATAAATGGGTCTAGGTAGCTTCGTCGCAATGGACATATTCCAGACAATCTTCAAAAATTATTTCAGAATTCCATTTCCATTCATCAACTTTCGTCCATGCAGTTTTCTACCGTTAGCAGAGTGGAATTGGAATTAATTTTTGCCTATACAAATTTTATGGAAAAAGTTTTCCATTCAGTTTTGTTTCGAAAATATTTATCACAAACGTATTACAGCAGTAGGCCAGGAAACACAATTGAGACCATAATGATATTCAAATATTTTTCACAATTCCCTGATATACTGCAGTTCACTTGAATAGGAACGGCCATTTTTTGCAATATTTTAAAATCGGTCTAACATTTTCAATAATTTTTCCGTAGAGTTATAGAAGAAAAATGTATGTTTACATAATTAATTGGATGCTGCTGAAGATGGAGTCATACAAAGATTTTAAATAATCTAGTGAAATCTCCTTCCAGGCTTCATTTATCGCCCCAATAAGGCTGTCTTTGCTGTCGAATTGTCGACCACTGTCGTAAACTTTCCGCGACAGCAAACCTCACACGTTTTCCATGATATTGAGATCGGGAGAATACGGTGGCCTTGACAAAAGCTCTACGTTTTGCTGCGATATCCATGTTTTAACTAGACTAGCTGTATGGATAGGGACATTTTCTTGTTGATATAGCCATGGTAATAGTCTAAAAGTATCATTGAAATGGGGAAATGCTTTTCAAAGGATGCATTTATAAGTTGATGGGGTTATTTTTGCGGTTGGAAATGACACATCTCCCTAACCATAAAATGATACAGCTCCCCACACCATAACGCCTCCTTCGCGGCTATGGTGTTTTGCTAAAAACTTTTCCTCTTTTCGAATATCGTGGAAATAATATTTAAATCCATCGGGAAGATCGAGGTTAAATTTCTTTGCATCAGAGAAAACGACACGTTTCCATTTTTCAGCCTATGTCATATGTAGCCTCGAGAAATGTAATTTTTCTTCTTCCCCTCCTCATTTAAAGGCGGGTTCTATTGAAGCTTTCTTCGAATAAGGTGATCTGATTTTTAATGATTCTCTATACTGTTATTCGGGTCGCCTCCACACCAGCTCTCGCTTTAATTTTTGCACAAGATAGTGCGCAATTGGATGCTGTCCTTAGTATGACCCGCTTATCGGCTGGAGATATAGCCTCAACAGTTCGACCTTTGTTATTTAAGCCATATTCATTTGGATTTAGTATAAAATTTAAGATTACAGTCTTACTTCTTCCTATTTTATCTGCAATTGCTTGTAGAGAATATTTTTCGCTGTGTGAAAATTGAATTTGGGTTATTTCTTCCTTACTAAGCTTCTTTGCTCGACCCATTTTTATTTTCTTATGTTTTCTGTTTGTACTTTTTTCAAAAAAAATCATTTAATTTAAGTTTAAATTTACTAACACTTCCACTTTAGTGATAACTATGGTCGTTTCTATTCTTCTGGCCTATGAAATTATTTTTATTTAAATATTTTGTCGTTTTGAACAATCATCCTGTAAAAAAAAATCTAGGAAAAGTTAGACCGAATTTAAAATATTTACAAAAAACGGTTGTTTCTATGGAAGTGAACTGCAAGCCACAATTTCATCTTTATCCGTTAAAAATGGTCTAGCATATTAGAACTTTCTTCAATAATAATTTTTGACTCTCATATCCAATCGCTATACTCATTACAAAGTGTAACGAATTAATAACAACCAACGCAACACGGTGTAAAATTGCGCAACATGATGCACTATAAAGCCATAAATTTAATTGCCGCAAAACATACGACGCAACACGAGACAACATGATGGAACGTGGCGTAACCAGTTGCATTATTGTGTTACCTGCTAGAGCGGTATATTGTAAAATTACGCAAAGTTTTCCAACATGGTGCAACGTCACGTAACATGGTGCAGCATGAAGCGGAAGAGTCCTGAACGAATTTTTTAAAAGTCGTTATTCCTTGCAGTAGTTGTTTCTGTCTTTCTACTGAAAGAAATGGGAATCCGGAAACGAATTCTTCTTACACTAGAAAATCCCCTACACCAATTTTTAATAAATTATTTGAACAGGAAAAAAATGAAAAAAGGGCCAAACCGGGTATTACTTTTGAAAGTACGACTCACTGTAATCAATTCTTGGAACTAGAAAATCTGCCGTCACCATTTTTTATCAAAATTGTGGGAGACAAATTTAAAAAACCTAAAATTTGTGCCCCACCGGAAGACTCCTTCAGTCCTTCCATGAATTTACCCCAAATCAGGACACATCGCAGTCGATTCTAGTACTCAAAACTCCCCATTTAATCCCTCGGTAATGGAATACGCTATTAGGTTATTTCAAGGAGAGTGTCTTAAGCTGGGGAAAAAATCATAATAGGAGCTTAGCGTTGCAACAAATTTAATCAAAATCGTTTTAGCTAGAAAACACTAAATAAAACAACAACCCCGAATCTCACTAGAGGACCTTCTAAACGAATTTTCCCAAAATCAGACCCAATTTATCCCAATTTATTTTTCAGACTCGGAATCATCTTTTAGCAATTTTCAACCAAGTCGTTTGAGGTGAACTGAAAGAATTAATTTTACCGAAGACAGGACCCATCACAATCAATCCTGATACTCAAGCAGCAATTTTCATCAACATCGTTTGAGCTTAAAAAGAAACAAATAATATAGGATCCGAGTCCCACCTGAGAATCCTCTTAACATATTTTCCCAAAATCAGTCACCACGCAATCGGTTACTTGAAAATCGCTTTTTAGGAAAGTCGTTTGAGCTTATAAAAAATATAAAAGGAACCCGGGTCCACCATAAGGTCCAATAAACGAATTTTCCTAAATTCAGAACCTATCGGAATCGATTCCCGAAACTCGAAAACTTTCAGTAATTTTTAGCCAAGTCGTTTGAGCTGAGGAAAAAATTAAAATAATCAACTCGGGACCTACCGGAGGACCTTCTAAATGAATATTCCGGAAATCAGGACCAATTGCAGTCGATCCTAGAACACAAAAATACTCCATCAGCTACATCAACATTGTAAGAACTGATAAAACACATTAAACACACAATTTTCCTTTTCTGCAATATGGTTTGATGTGGTTTCAGTTTCTGATCGTTCACGGCAATTCCCGATTGCCTTTGCGTCTACAAATAATATTAGAAGACGGTATTCGGTCCGTTTTGAGTATATTGGTTACAAAGGTATATATAATTGTCTTATAAAGAGGAAGCGAACTTACATACACCAATGCTGGGAGATGTATGGCAATATCTAATGAGCTTTCTAATGACTATATTCGCCATACACAAGCCGCGCTCATTGCTAACCCTAAACACTTTTGGCAATTTGTTAATCTTAAAAATAGGTCCGACGGATATCCATCAACGTTAAAGTATGGTGATCAATACTCTATTAACCCGAGAGTTATTTTTACAGTTATTAATGTTGCAACAACTTTCGATAGCGTTAAATTTAACCGAAAGTCTACAGCCAAAAATGTCAGCAAAGCAGATTCAGTTGTAACAAGTAACATAAAATGTAAGTAATGCAGATTAAATTAAACACATGGAATGTCGATAACGCAGATTATAAATGAAAATAAAATCAACTTCAATATTTAACTGAAAAACGCCAATTATCAATTGTCATCTATACAATAGCCAGATTATAGTAACGGTTAGCTAATAAAATGTTTGTTTATCAAAATTTTGCCAGATGGACGCTGATCTAACTGTACCGGTGTGGGTTTGATGAAGTTTTGAAGGTGAAATGTTCCTTTTTTCATTGTTTCGTCGATAAAATAGCCCAGAATTTGAGATTTTGCCAAAAAATGGTTTTTTGTCTGACTAAGCCAATTCTATTGAGAATGATCTTAGATTTTAATTCTCAGTTTAGGGTGGGTTTAATAGGTTACAAGAACGAAATTTTAATTTTCCCTATGTTGATAAAATCGTTCGTTATTCGTCCATAAAATCGTCGACCCACCCCAAACGTATAAACAAATCATGGGCCATCAAATAGACATAGTCTGATTGGTGTCTAACTGGCAAACTCCCGGATGACGAACGATTTTATCGTATGACGAACGACAAACATGGGAAAAATCAAAATTTCAACCCTATGACCTCATCAGACCTGCCCCAAACCTATAATCAAAATCTATCTGTGGTCATGGGCCATCAAATTGGCATAGCCAGATTGATGTTTGTTAGTCATAATTTTGAATTGCAAACCATTTTAACGACAATTACAAACCGTTGAATGCTTGATAATTAATAAACTTCTTTGTTGACAAGTTTCGGCTGAATATTATTCTGAATACAGCCATAATCTCCTTTCAACTTCTGCTTAAAAACATAAACATTTATTAAAATTTTTGCAATCGTCATTTCAGACAATCTTAAATTATATGAAACATTTCTTTGATAAAATGTCGGTATATTCGAAAATACTAGTTTCACCCCATAACCATAACTTGTGGCAGGTCATCATCCGCATATCAACGCTTAGCTTAAACGGTCTTCTATCGATTACCTCTTCATTCGAAAAAAGAAAATGAATACCACGCCAGATGTAGGCGCCCAAATGAATGCCACATAAGACGATACCGCGGTTGCACTAAGTAATGCGGGGCAGAACCAAAGTTAAGTAAGTGGCTCGATCACTAAATTTCAGCCAATTATCCTTTCGTCGAGTATGGCAGACGGCGACAAGGATCTAGCCGACCCCGTGTTACAACATAGCGTGATGACTTCGTTGCGAAATCGTCATTTGAATGCGGTTCAACTGGGGAAGCGGCTGCAAGAAATTCTTGAAGTCGAAGTCAGTCGGTGGACAGTTAGAAGTCGACTTCTAGAAAGGTGATCTGAGACTTCAAGAAGGTTATTTGACTTTACACAGACTAGCAAACAGGCCAAAATTGACCCCAGTCCACAGACGCGCCTGCCTTCAGTTCGCTCGAGAGCATACAGAAGAACAATGGACAACAGTCCTGTTCTCTAACGAGTGTAGGATCTGTTTACAGGACAACGATGGGCGAGAAAGAGTGTACAAAAGTTCAGGAGAGCGATTTGCACAATGTTGCATTGAAGAACTTGTCTTGTATGGCGGTGGATCGTGCATGTCACTGGAGGCGAAGACAGATCATGTGGTCATCTCCGGAGCGAATTTTGGCCGTCGATCAAGAGAATTGATTTCTCAACGGTACATTGAGGAAGTACTCGAGGACTACCTCGTACTTTTTGCCGGATTTATTAGTGAAAACTTCCTGTTCATACAGGATAATGCGAGACCGTATACGTATAGTGGTTCTGGTATAGTGTTCCAGTACCTTCAAGAGGTGGATGTGCTTGTTATAGAGTGGCCAGCTCGAAGCCCGGACCTTAGCTCCATCGATATCGAGCCAGAGATACTACTCCAACCAGTTTTTTTATCTTTCATCTGAAGTAGTCGAGACCCTATCTGCATTATCGATTTATTTTCATTCACTTCCGGCTGAAAACTTTCGGTTACATTTGACAACGCTTTTTTGGCAAAATTCGATTTTATTCATCAACATAGTTTCCTTCAAGAGTGATACATTCTTTACAACGCTTCTCTCTCATTTCGATATCATTTTTGTAGAATGATTCACCTTTGGCCTCAACATAGGCATTTGTCGCATGGAGCCAGATCCAAAGAATACAGTGCTTGGAGAAGCAATTGGAACTGTTTCTTTTTTGCATTTGAGGCCGTAAGAACACCATGTAATATTCGCTGTTGATGGTCTTTCTTTTCTCAAGATAATTGATGAATAAAAGGCCTTGCGGATTCTAAAATACAGAGGCCAAAACCTTACTCAGCTGATTGACGAATTAATTCCGGAGTGTAGTGGTGGATCCATGTTTGATACTGATGCAAAAAGTCCTGTATATTGCCGTTAAAATGCTCCAAAAGCGCTCTGAATTACCGAAGCGCGGCACCGACTCTGAACTAAGCTTTCTAAAAAGTGTACACTGCCTTTTGACATCTATAAGATGTCAGCTATCTCATGCAGCTCATGGTATTTCTGTGTATTTTTATCTTTAATAGAATAACTTCCGAATTCGGGCGACTAGAGCGTTCAACATCATGTAGGCCACTTTTAAACTCAATA
The DNA here is from genome assembly GCA_963691935.1 of Nephrotoma guestfalica. Classification (NCBI taxonomy): domain Eukaryota; kingdom Metazoa; phylum Arthropoda; class Insecta; order Diptera; family Tipulidae; genus Nephrotoma; species Nephrotoma guestfalica. The sequence goes on along the minus strand of OY829913.1, from coordinate 135,872,848 downwards.
GGCCAACCTTCGACAGGTGTTTTCGATCGAGCAGAGTCCTTATAACACGGGCCATTGCTTTGTTTGAACGATATTTATTCCCACCAAAAAACAGTGTTTAATTAACACACGAAATTCATTATTTTCCATTATTTTAAAAAGAACAAAACAAGCGTGACTAAAACAACTAACTTGTGAACTAATCATTGGATTGTCATAAAATCTGACACAAATCGTTTGAATCAGCCTCCGGACATATGGACCGGCGGATCATTTATTCTATGGCACTGTGGGTGGTACTGGAATTTTTACAAAATAATTTCAATATAATGGCGTTAGTTCAACTCTCAGAAAAACGCCAAAGGAGAGCGACTCTTTAAAGCCTAAATTTTTCGTTTAGATCACGATGTTGGATTTCTACTAATATTTATTGTATCGTACTGGGGGCGATACTAAAAGTGTTAACAAAATAATAACAATTTATTGGAATAGTCTCCAATCTTCAAAAAACTACCCCTAAGGAATGAGACTCTCTCTCTGGATTTTAATGGAATAGCCCACGCTCAAATTTATTGAATTAGCCTATTATGTACAATGTAAGGACGCCCTCGAATTTATTGCAACAACCCACAGTTATAAAATTCATAAATAATGGATCAAAATACCTTCCTTTACAAGAAATTGGTACCAAAGAATTTATTACAACAGCCCACACCCACAAAAATCGATCATAATGCAACGGATCACCTCCCTATTCAAGAAATGGATGCTCTCGATTTTATTACAACCAACGTTGTGTCGTGGTGTCTACACTGCGTAGATAATTAATATTCTACATGTGTGGAGAATGTATGTAGACAATTAAAACAGTGACGTCAATAATGTAGATAATATCGACAATTATTGTTTCTGTTAGACATCAGAAAAATTCTATGATTTCTTTGTTGTTGGATCCATTTCGCCTCGATGGAGATTTATTTCTACCTCACATTTGATAAATTGTAACCCAAGTTTTTATATGGTAATGACGTACTCGTACTCTTATATAATATGTGTTGCTATGTTCGGAACACGGAATGATAAAAAATGGATATTTCTTGCATATCTTAGCTATGTTAGTGCAATTTGAAAATATATCGAGATGGAGTTGACCAAGACGTTGAAAGTTTGATTTCGAACTAATGAAACATTGAAATCTTTAAATTAAACAATTTGGTAGTCCATCATATTGCAGTGACCAAACTACAAAAATAGTGAAAATACTTACATACATACAAAGTATAACCACAATGCCTTTCACCCAGAAAAACCTAAAAATTTAAAATATTCGAAAAAAGTCAAAAACCTATGTTAAAATGAGAAGTTTACAGACGCAGAAGCTTGTAAACCCTTTACAGGCAAACAAATTCGATTGAACACAGAATCCTGTCGTATGACGTCTGTTTGTACGCTAGCCTTTTGCTTAAAAAATGGATGGCGAACTTGGGTAATGAAAGTGGATACAGTATTCATTCAGAGAATTTCATTCATAGCAGCGAATTTAGCATCGTACCGTATTTTATTTGGTCTCGTTAAAATACATCTTAATGAACCTCGATTCCGACTAGATTTAAAATTTCTAATTTTTTTAAGGTAGTGCTGGTTGCAGAAAATTTCTTTGAATATGGTAATATTTTCCGGGTTCCTTGACTAGAGTCGAAGTGGATTACATCGACGATTGTGTAGTATCGATAATACCAGTAACAGTATCGTGTGAAATTGAAAGTTACAGGATCGTGTGAAACCATAACAGGACATATTTTACCTCCCCGGATATTACCTCCGCAGACAATACTCTACACTTTTTTAATTTTTTTATTATGACGGATTCAAATTCAGTAAGCTCTATAAATTCAAATTATCTTTCATGCGTCGGTTATTTAACATAGTCGTGCTATGATCCTTACTCTATCTAGAACAGTAGGCTTGATATTTAGCTAGGAGCTGAGATTATGGTTTTTCTCGTCAAACGATGCTCCAAAATCGAAAAGTATTCGTAAACAATAGGTATATTCCCATACCAATGACTATTTTCGAAAAATGATCTATGCATTGGGAAAATAATAACATATGGGAAAATAATTGGGGGGTAATGGCGGGAGGTAATGACCGGGATCGCCGGGCGTGTATTAACCGTAGGTAAAGTCCTCGAAAAACTCTATGTGAAACACCTGTGATCAAAGTTAAGAGAGGTATTGAGATGGTTGAGACGTTAGACAGGAGTTTGCAATTTATTTAGGTTGTATACTACTGCATTGCCCAATAAACGTAAATTTTAACATAATTTAACTACGTAAATTCACGGATAAACTTGGGAAATTCACCTACTTTAAAATCATAGAAATTGATTCAGGCTAGCGAGATGTATACTAACCTAGCTAGATATAATTTTAGCACATCAAAGGTGATCATTTGAGCTTGATGCAGGTGGCTTTTCATTGAGCAGAAATACATTTTAGTAGGTACGAGTAAATGGGTGGGAAGATTGGGTGAATAAGAAAATTGTAGGTAGATCTAAGCCGCACAGCATATCAAATAAACTTTACCACAAAAATTTAAAACTAATGTTTTGATTTGACCTATACCGGAGGCAGATAATGCTGGTGGTTTTTGATCTGCCAGTATTTCTGCTCTCTCTACTTCTGCTATTTCTTCTCTTATTCGTTTTGTAAACATTTAATAATATCTTTGGAAAAGTATGGAAAACAACAAAACAAGTAATAATCTACATTGACTACGAATATTCTACATATTCTACGAATTTTCGACATTGTCTACGCCAAAATTAATTATCTACACTATTTTCGACACCAACGACAATTCCGAATTACGCGTAGACGCACAACACTGTACAACATCCCACACCAACACAAATAATACATAAAGGTAATTCAATGCGTAATGATTGATTTTTGTTGGTGTTGGCTGTCGTACTGAATTCGGAGATACCCATTTCTTGTACATGACGGTGATTGTGCGCGAGTGCGTACATTTTCAACAATTATACGTTTAGCATTAAATTTATCGTTTTTTTGGAAGAGAATGCAATTGGAGATTTCAAAATTCTATGTTACATCTAAAGCTGTTATATATTTTCATACATTTACTTTATTCTTGGGTTTCTATAAAATTTGTAATAAGTATGGTACTTTAGTACTCTTATTCTAATATGGCTACCTGTTAATATCGTAGTACTCGGGAACGAAATTAGTGTTATTCTGGTCAAACTAATGCCTTAAATCTCCCTTACACCAAAGTATTTAATTGCTCTCTCGCGACTTAAGCCTGACAAAGTAATTAGAAACGTAGAATTCAGTAAAGTCACTGTAGGATAGACATGAGTGTAGTTTCACTAATTACACATAATTTTTGGACTGCAATTGAGATGTAAAATTGCTTTTATCTGACATTATTATCTGACTTATTTATCTTGCCTATCTGGGTATTGTTTCACTGAGCTCAATGGCGTGATTAACAAAGGCTATAAATGATGACCCATCAGTGGAATTTGGAATGTACAGAAGAATGTGCCTCTGTAGAAAACCATAGATCAATTATGGTCATAGTCTAGTTTGTTAACTATTCTGGAAACAATTAACCAAATTTCAAACAGGTTAAAAAATTAGTAGTGTCTAGTTAGAATTTAATAATTTTAAAACACAAATCGGTAACATTTTGAACTTTACTATCTTAACCGATTAATAATATCGAGTGAAGGTTTTGACTTTCCAATTGAATTCAACTGGCATTGGATCGCAAGATGGATGTTATAAAACCAATACAAAACCGATAATGGATTGATTTGTATTCCGTTGCTCATAATTAAATTATCGAATCAATTATTTAATCTTGACTTTTTAACCCATTGGTCATTTATAAAGCGGATCAATAATGCTAAGATTAATTGGTGAATAAAATATCAAAACTAAATGATTATTGACTTCTCACGATTTATGTGGTTCTGCCGAAGGGTTTATGTCGGTCTAACAATAAAAATTGTTTTGTCTGGTGTAGTATCTGTAACGCCGTCTTAAATAATTATTTATGGACAAGTTTGCTTAATAAATTATATGTAGCATTACATAAAGTATTGTTCGTTCTCTATAAAAATATCAGGTGTTGAAGAAAATAGCAAATTGATAGCATTAAATAATAAGGCGATTCATTGACATTTTATATTAAATTAACCGTCTAAGGATCACACTTCGGAAATTATACTATATAGTTGTTGTGTTAAGACGGCGTGGTACTGAGTTGATGGTCGTCATTTACAAAAACGCAGACTATAATATTCAAATCTATAGAGTCAATCTGATTGCTAGAAGTAAATATTTATACAGACGAAGACCTAATCTAGACCCAATTTGAAATGCTCAAAACAACTATGATTTTCCCTGTTTTAATAGCCCCATGACTTGACAGCCAAAAATCCTGCACTATAAGTACAATTTCGCAATTTTGCGAAACTCCCCCGAACATAATAATTTCGCGCAAGAACTGAATGATAAAACTAGACGTGTTTTAGTTGACGTGAACTGTTGTGAGACGTAACTTTGTGTAAATTGAGAACACATTCAGCTCAATTGAAAAATTTACATTTACGTAAATTAAATTAAATATTTAGTTAAAGTGCAGATTCTATAAGACACAAACGCAATAGGCAAAGTGGTAAAGTATATAAAGTTATCGCAGTTTTTCATCCCAGCTTTTCCATTTTTTCGGTGTTTATGTAAAACAAATTAAAACAAATATGGTATATTGAAATGCTGTAAAGTAAATAATATTTTAAGTTCGAAATAATAAAGGGTAACGTATAATGCGCTTCCAAGTGCCAACCCTAGGTTAGGCATCGCATGATCTTCCAGCTTCGATATGGCCCCATATAAATTTATAAGAAAATCGTCTATAACTTCCAAAATCTTCCTGGGCCGGAAATAACGATTGCTGTTTTAATATCGTACTTGATTCAGTGAATGTTAACCAAGTGGCTAGCACCAGCCGTACATTCTAATTTAAGTAACTGGACAAGTTTCAAAATTTCAGGTTAAGTTAAATAAAAATTTGTATTTCCTCCTAGGAAGTTAGGCCGGAAATGGTTCTTTATGTCTTGAGTTGAACTTCACGTCATGTTAGGATTGACACAATATTCCAACTTCGATATGGCCCCAAATACATTTATATGAAAATCGTCTAAAACTGTTAAGTCGTTCCTGGACAATAAGTAAATAAATTTATTTGGTCACATATCGAAGCTGAACGATTGCCAAACCTTACACGCGGCTTGAACTTAAGAGCTCACAATAGTTAACATTTACCATTACCAAATCAGACGGAAAGGAAGTTTTTTAGAGACACAAACGTACCATCTCAAAACATAAATCGCAATTTATCTTCCGACCTAGAAAGGTCTTGAAAGATATAAGCGATTTTCATATAAATTTATATGGAGCCATATCGAAGCTGAAAGATTGTGCAAATCCTAACATGCGGCTGGCATAGTGAAGCTCACCATAGTTTGCCCTTATGATTCTAACTCAAAACATAAAGAACCATTTCCGGCCTAGGAAGTTCTTAAGAGATTCATATTTTTATTTAACTTAACATGAGATTTTGGAACTTGGCCATTAACTCAACTTTGGACATATCAATAGTACTGGCCACTTAGTCACAATTTACCTAGTCACCTATTATCTTAGAACTACAATCTCTCTTTTGGAAGTCTTTTGGAAGTGATGAACGTTTTACACATAAATTTATATAGGGCCAAATCGAAGCTGGAAACTTGTGCCAATCCTAACATACGGCTGGCTCTTGGGACCTCAGCATAGTTTTCCCTTATCAATACCAACTCAAAACATAAACGGCTTCTGGCCTTGGAAGTTCTTAAGAAATACAAATTTTTATTTAACTTAACCTAAGTTTTTGGAACTTGTCCAGTTGCATAAATTTGAATATACGGCTGGTGCTGGCCACTTGGACATCGCTCATCCGATAATATACCATCTCAAAACAGAAATCGTAATTTCCAGCCCAGAAAGGTCTCAAAAGTTATAGACGATTTTCACATAAATTTATTTGGGGCCATGTAGAAACTGGATTATTGTGACAATCCTAACATAAGGCTGGCACTTAGGCACTCATTATAAGTTACCCTTTATACTTTCAACTCATAATATGACACATTAATATTTCGAACTTAAAATACTAAAAATTACTTCATCCAAACCATATTACAGCATTTCAACATAGTTATCATAGACATGTGAGGCCTGGCAATGTCTTGCTGGAACACGATGCCTCTCCTATTGGCTAATTGTGGCCGCTTCTAGTCGATTGCTGTCTTCAGTTGGTCCAATTTCTCGCAGTGGAGCAACATCTCATAGTAGATGATGCCTTTCCAATCCCACCAAACACACAGCAACCCTTCCAGGCTGTGAATTCTGGTTTGACCACCATCTGGGCCATTTTGCTGGCCTTCGGCCATGATCGTTTCCGCTTGACATTGTTGTATGTCACAATCCGCTTCAGAAATGGCTCGATCTCGTTCCGGTTGGCCAATGATTCGCAGATGGAAACACTGTCCATACATTTTTTTGCGTCAACTCGTGCGGCACCCAAACATCTAGTTACTTTTAGAAGCCATACTGATGCAAATTGTTTAAAACTGTTTTGTGGTCGATCTACAGCTACTGAGCGATGCTACGACAGTTCGCATGCCTACTTCGATAACTTCCATAACTTGCCTGAATTGCGTTTTCGCCTTTATCGAAGCAAACTTGTAAAATATAGCGAATTTTCTCTTTGTTTACCTCCATCCTTGACACGCTATACAAAATGCAATGGATGGAATAGAATAGTTTCGTGTGAATTATATTAAAAAATCCTGGGATGAAAAACTGGGATAACTTCCTATATACTTAAATAGTAGTGGATCTAAAAGTCTCACTTATTTTTTAAAAATTTTAACCAAGAAATGGAACAAGACGGTGACGTCGCTGAGTTACCTAGTCACAAGTCAAAAATTATATGAAAAAATTTCGTTTGGTTTATTTGGCCTTAATCTGAAAATTAGGGTCGAATAGAGTGACTTATAAAATATGAAAGTAAAAGCAAACAAAATTTACATTGAAAATTGCAACTTGGAAAAATTGGGTTATTGTAAAAATTTTTATGGTTAATTTTTGTAGTATACAGATACTATGTAATATATGACAATACATCCCTAAATTTTATTTTTATTTTGTTGTCATCTTGGTCGGAAAAACATCGAAAAATCATCTTCAACGATGAAGCTCATTTTAGGCTTAATGGCTTTGTTAATAAATAAAATATGCACAGCAACGAACCCACATGTGCTTCAAAAGACTCCATTATAACCACAAAAATCGTCATGTTACGGTCAATCAAGTTCACTATCGTGTCATGTTAGAAGACTATTTTTTCACAGAATTGGATGGACTTCAGTGACAAGTGTTCCCAATAAGATGGTGCTTCACAGCTGTGTAAACAATTGATCTTTTGCAGAGGAAGTACGGTAGTAGTGTGTAATCTCAAGAAATAGTCCGGTCGAATGGCCACCTCGCTCATGCGATTTAAGGCCGTGGGATTTCGTGGGATGGGGTTAGGTTAAGTCGTTGGTTAACAAGCCAACAACATTAGAAGAGCTCAAGGACAATATCGAACGGGAAATTGCCATGGTTCCGGACGATATGTGTGGAAGAGTAGTGGAAAATGGGATCCAAAATATCTATCGCTGCAAACGTGCTCATGTAACATGTGTACTGCACCTGCACAAAATTGTTATTTCCTTATTAAAAAACATGCTGTATAAGATAACGGAAATTTAACAGCGGAAAATAAGAGATTACGCTACTCGCCGCAAGTGGCAACACTATCACAAAAGAGAATTTATTTGTTATATAATTACCAGCGGAAATTTTTTATTCATTTTGTATCTCTTTTTTCACTAAATAAAACATCCCAGCGGAATAAAATATTAAAAACAATTTACGATCGCAGCGATTAATGACAAATTGATTCATCTACGAAGTAAAGAAACTCGGTAAATGAAATCTTGCAATTTAACTATATCCCGTTTTTTAGCTATTGCTTAAAGAATGATGATGAAATTTGGATAGTAGTGTCGATCAGGGATTTTAAAGAAAATTTTAAGCAAAATTCTAGGATCTGTTCCTGCATATCATTGAAGAATTAGTACAATACTCTAAATACATTTACCAACTGCAGTGGCGAACCAAATGGCAAAGGCCCAGTCAAACTCGATGGCAAACGATTTAGTATTAGTATAAGATGATCGACTACCTGCCACACGGTGGAACTTTGAACAGTTCCTGAGACACATGCTGGTATGGATGATTTGTTTCAAGTCGCCACAGTGAAATGCCAAACCGCATCATATAAAAGGCCAATTAAAAAATTATGCAAGCTACCCATAGAAGACGAACTCAAAGAAGCAACGACAACAACCACAAGACAAGCAAAAAATGAAGGAAGAATAAATCAAGTGGCATTAGGAATATTCTTTATGTGCTTTATTCTGGGACTTGCACACGCCAACACCCAAATAAATCCCCTTAACTAGTTCAGCGGGACTGGACTACACTTTGAGGAATTATGCAAGCTCCAAATAGTGGTGACGAAATTAACATTAGTTGTTCATTACAACTTGACTTAATACTGAGAGGAAATTGAGAATTTTAAAATATCCCACACAGAATTATAGTCTGTTTGTATGGAGCTGCTCGGTTTAAAATGCAATGTCATACTTTGGCATCTTCTAGGGCAATCCAAGTATTTAATAGCAGACAACGAGATATGACGCAGACGAGTGAAACGAGGTTTTGGAGACTCAGTGGGCCGTAGGAGACAGTTAGGATAAATGTTCGGAATCGTCACCGTACGGGTTGAGAAATATTAGATCCAGTTTTTTTGAAATCTAACAATGATGTGAATAATCTTTTGGCTCTTTTAAAAAATCAAACAACTGTAGTCGATAACATCATCAATTTAGTAAAACATAACACAAATCATACCACACCATCTAAAAACAACTTATTCAAGGATCAACATCGTCTACGGCAGGAAATACTGCAATTACGGTCAGCGCTAGTAAGTATTTTTTAATTGACTCTAGTACTAAAGAGCCTCCAAAACACGCAACAAGGATTACTTGACGTTCTCTTTCATGCTCATCAATAAATCCTACATCCATCCTTACTCAAACCAAATCAGCTAGAAGAAAAGTTACAAGTTATTCGACAACACGTGCCTGTAATCACTACTTTACCTGGACCCAATACTCACGACTTCCATCACGAGTATCAAAGCATTAATATACTCAGCTGAGTAACTCAGAAAAATTTAATAATTGAAAAAATCTTACTGCTTGCTACACTCATATCTGTAGTTCCAATTCCTGATGTCAATCATGGAAGCGCGCAGTCGCACATCATTAATTAACGAGAGAAGATGTGAATCGATTCCAAGTATTCCAGCGTGTACACTTCTTTTGCGAAATATCACCAATTATCAACAGCTCAATAGATAGATAGAGACTAGATATCGGCAGTGGACTGGAATATGCAGCACTATTACAATAAATATAGTATTCATCGGTACCCAACGAAACAACAGTCGATGTTATATGTGGTTCCAAGGCTCAATCTTACACCATTTTAGGCTCCGGTAAAGTAGGAACCGAGGCCGGGTGTGTGCTCAGAGACTCTGATGTTCAGATAATTGCTATAGGTACAGCCCAACACGATACGAACATATCTTCTTGCCATTCAACTCATCTAATGCATGATGTCAACAACTTACCTACGGAAATTTAGCGCGTTTGTCGAGAATAAAACGAAAGAAGGTAATGAATTGAATTTACTAACCACACCAGAAACAACAAAATTGTTTAAACAGATTGAGACATTCAAAGATGGCGAGGAAGTTATTCATGTGAAAAGTTTTTGCCAAAACTGACAAGACCTTGCCTTTTTGGGGAACAAGAGAGAAGGCTGGATCTACAGACGAATGACTTTGTAGAAGTTGCATGGACGAAGAGGAGGAGGAGGAGACTTTATAGAATTTCCAATGCTCGTACCCGGCACTATCATACAAAGGCATTCGTATTTGGGCGTGTACAGTATGGCCAGCCTTTCAGATCTCGCGGACTGGAGTGCGAGATATTTTGCGCTACATACGTAGCTCCGAATGGTTTTGAACAGGGGTAAAGGGGAAATGGGATGCTGTGGTATCACAACGGACCACTACTGGTCTAAGTGTGCGGAAGCAGCTACTCCAACCTAACCTAACCTAACCTTGGCCTAAGTAAAACACACATATATGGTGGATGTAGTTTTTCGGTCTTGATATGTTCGGCAAAGTTGTTTGCCTTGGCCTTGCGCAACAACTTTGCTGAAGGAAGCAAAATGAAAATCTTAATGGTTTAAGAGCTATCAACGTGAAAATGAGTGTATATTTTGATGAATTTTGACTCAGAGCCAAAACATGTCGAAAGCGATATCTTAAAAATGGGAACTTTGAAATGGGACTAGCACTATTGAATTGAGCGTACTCGAATTAGGTTTACCCCCTGGGTGCCCAGCTTGTCACAAAAAAAAGTTGGTGATTCAAGCACAGTAAATTGATTAAACGAATGGTTCGCAGGAATCACGACAGATCTCTTCACTTGACGAAGTCAGAAGAAATCGATGATAACGTTTCAGGTACCTGGGAACCATTAATTTACATCCGAATTATAGGATTTTAAAGATGATTGGGCCATTTACCCATACGACCTCATAGCTGATATTTACAGAGATCCTGTAAATAGGCCATCAAAATATGAGTCCATTGTGCCAATCTCAAGTAACGGCTTGTCTTCTCATTTTTTTATCATAGATATTTGTAGAATGAACACTTTAGACCAATTATTATCATATTTCGTGTCATTCCACCATTTTATGAGATAATTTTAAAATTCTTGGATAGGATATAATTAGTACTGCCTGATGAAAATTTTTTAATTTTCTTGGAGGAACTACTGGGATAACTTCACACACTTCAATAGTGATAATTTCAAAAATCAGTATTCAACCATATCAGAGCAGAGGCCAGTTGAAAAAGTATTACAGTGGCTGTTGAAAATGTATAACTATGGCTTTCACTCCATTCATCCAGCAGAAAGAGCAAAAGGTGGTTCGGCATTACTAATAAAAAAAATATAAAACACCATTTAGAATCAAATATCGAAGAAGAAACAATGCAAGTCGCTACTGTAAGGATCCAAACTAAACACAGACAGCTTACTGTCTCTGCAATATGTTGTCCTCCACGGCATAACTTGAACAGGGAGGACTACCTTAAATTATTTAAATTACTTGGACGTGATTTTATTATTGGAGGTGACTTTAATGCGAAAAACACCTATTGGGATCTAGACTTACGACGTCAAAAGGTAAAGAATTGCTTCAAGTAAGGCAGACATCAAAATGTGAATTTTTCTCTGGTGGTTCTCCAACATACTGGATCAGTGTCGTAACGAAGATACCTGACCTAATAGACTTTTATGTAGCAAGAGGTATATCGCAGAACTACATTCACATTGAAGACAGCAATTCTCTAGTATCGGATCATTTCCCGTTTATCATGACAGTTAGTGAAATGGTAATTCAAAGGGAGAGTGCACCCAGTTTAACAAATTCCAAAACAAACTGGGATGTCTTTCGTGAAGTAATGGAGGAATAATCAATCTTCAGGTACCGACACGAAATTTTCACCAGTTGGAAGATTAATTAGAACAACTCAATGAAAAAATTCACTATGCTGCTTTGTTGCAAGTACCCCCATTATACAAAAGAAGAAGAAGCTTAATATATCCTACCCAAAGGAAGTTAGAAAGTTGGTAAGAGAAAAACCCTGGCAAATAACTAGAACACCGAAGAACAGACAAATTCTTAACAATTTAGGTAACAGTCTCAAATCTCTTCTTAAAGAAGTTAAAAATGCATCAACCAACAGATATCTAGTTAGCCTAATGTTAGCCGATGAAAAAATTCTGATTATTCACTGTGGAAGGGGACGAAAGGACTTAAAAGACCCAAAATGCAAGTACCTCCACTTAAAAAGGAGGCTGGAACCTGGGCAAGAGGTCCTAAAGGGATCTGTTTGCGGAGTATCTCGAGGATACCTTCTAACCACTACCAAGAAAACGGCCAATGAAAAAATGTCAATCCACAAGCTAGATGATTTTGATATACGTCCAGTAACTCTCAAAGCATTCAAAGAAGATATAATAAGCAACATGAATATTAAAAAAGCCCCAGGATACGACGACTTGATTACATGCCAAATAATCATGGCTCTACCAGGTAAAGGATTTCGTAAGCTATTACACATAATCAATACAAGCTTTCGGTAAAATATGTTCCGTGACAATGGAAAGTAGCATAAGTAATCATGATAGCAAAACCTGATAAACCGCCTGACGATAAAAAATCATACAGGCCAATTTCATTGCTGCCAATTATGTCAAAACACTTTGAAAAATTATTACTAAAACGACTTAAACCAATAATTGAGGACCGACAACTAATTCCTCCACATCAATTTGGAGTCAGGGAAAAGCACTCCACAATTGAACAGGTGGATAGAATCACCAACATTATTGAAAGAACGTTAGAATGTAAAAAAGTATGCTCCAGCATATTGCTGGACATCGCCCAAGCATTCGATAAAGTCTGGTACAGTGCACTGGAATTAAAGCTGCATAGCGATCTGGCAAGGAAATTCTATGCCATACTAAGATCTTATTTATCCAATAGACAATTTCGTGTGAAATATGCGGATGAATACTCCGAACAAAAAAAGACTCTGCCGGTGTCCCGCAGGGGAGTGTCTTAGGACCAATCCTGTATTTATTATATACAAGGAATATTCCAACAACAGGTAACAACAACAAGTAATGTCGCTGATGCAACGAACGAACTCCAGAAGATTACCATGAAAGGAATGAGACGAAATCCACGCATAATAACTTTACATATCAAAAGGCTTCCCATCTACCGATAGAAATTAACTTAGGACCGGTGCCATATGCAAACAAAGCTAAATATCTTGGCATGACACTCGATGCCAAGCTCAAGTGGAGAGAGCATGTCAAAAAGAAAAAAGGAGAACTTAATATTAAGTTCAGAAAAATGTATTGGCTCATAGGTAGAGGTTCTAAGCTTACAATACACAACAAGCTGCTGCTATATCGGCAAATACTGAAGCCGATATGGACCTACGGTATTCAACTCTGGGGATGTACTAAGCAAACAAACGCCAAAATCATACAGACTTTTCAAAACAAGGGTCTCCGTAGCTCGTAAATGCTCCGTGGTACACAAGAAATGAAGACCTTCACAGGAACTTACAGATGGAATACCCCAAAGATGGAATTAAAAAAGCATGCCGCCAAACACGAAATAAGGCTCCAGGAACATGGAAACCCCTATATTCGCCATATGATAGATAACCCTGTCGTTGAAAGAAGACTTCAAAGAACGAGGCCACTTGACCTAGTAAACATACCAAATTAAAATTAGTCCCCAACAAATCAGAATTGTTTAAGAAATTTAAAATTTGTAAAAATTTGAAAGGTGAATTGCTAGATGAGCACAGTCTCAGTTGTAATTAATAAAGGAAAACAAAAGTGGCTTGTTAAGCTATTAGTCGGTTAATTTCTGAAAACGACTCATTATGATCAACGATATTATGAAATAATTATTTTCTATTGCTTTCCATTAAATTTCGAAAATGCGTGTCAAACGGTCTTTATTGTAGATTGAAGTCAATGTCCAGATTAAACCAAATACCTATACCTTAAATACCGCCCCAACAATTTCATTTTGTTGTTTTTAAGTCTGTTGTTGATTGATGTAAATCTTAAACTTCCGTGTCTTGATCTCTTACCATTTTGGGTACGACGTGTGTTATTTATTTGCATTAACGCACAAACGAATTTAAACGTCTTTTGTCAGCGTATACTTAACAAAATCATTTTAAGGACAATCCTTAGAATAAATTTTTCATAAAAGTTCATGGTTACTCATCTTCTATATTATGTAAGAAAATTAAAAGTTAATGACATTTCTTTGCCTCGGTAAAAAACAAAACAAAAATAAATTTAATTAAAAATGTATATAAAACAAGTACACCTTCGATGAAGTACATTGCCAGAGAGGCATACAATAATGTGACCTAGAATTATCAATTTTTTTACTCCACATTATATTGTGTCTGTATGTCGCTTACATTCCGGTTACACAATCGCCGCGCGTATATTATGTGCATACGTACATTACACACGTGACACGTTCAGTATGCGTAATAACGATCTTATATTCTATACGACTTGTTCAAGGATTTTTAAGAAACGGAAAAGTGCAAGTGAAGGCAAATTTTATTTAACATAAATCAAATATAAATTATATTTTAAATTAATAATAATATTATCATACCAATGATGAAGCAGGCCATTGACTCATTGTGTGTATTCATGAATTTTATCGCTCGAATGACATTAATTCGCACAGAAATGGTGATAATTTGGCGAATCGCATTAATTATATCGCGGAGCGCGTTTGAATATTTTAACATCATCACGTTGGAATTTAACAAAAAATTGTTGTTGTTTAGTTTTGATAAATTGATTAATCGATCAATCGATTTTGTCGTTATGTAATTATTGGGTTTCGTATGCATTAGCATTGAAATTATTGTAATTTACTACAGCAGTTTATTTATTTTTGTCGTACATTCAAGTATTCGCTTATGATAGCGTGTCGATCATATGATTATGATGATGATGATCGTGATGGTGATGGAGTGTAGAAAGTTTTTTTTTAAATCATAAATTATGTCATCTTATTATGATTATATTACATATTTAAGATTGTAAGATCCAAAAATACTTATTATTGTAAATTTTATGGAAATTTATTTTGTTGTTGTTGTTGTGGATGTCGGTGCGTACTATCAGTTTGTTAAATATTTTATTAATATTTATATGAATTTTTTGATAATTTTAATTTTTTAATCAATAATTATTTTTGTGAGTTATAAGTGCCAGAGCGCCAGAGGCAAGGACTTGATTATGGTTAATGTTTAAAAATACATATCATAAATAAAAGAAAAAAGTTGTTTAACTTTGAGCTAAATATGTTATAAAAATATATAATTACATATTTAAGGAAATGTGCATCAACTTATGCGGCGGAGCATGAAGAACGTTAAAGTCATTGAGAGGAAATACATACATTCATAGTAATGAAAGCGGGTGTATTGATCAATTAACTAGTTACTTCACTTTTCACTCGGTGGGACTGTGTATTTTGCACTTCTAAAGCGAAACTCTTCTGATTTACGGCGATGAAGTATTTCCTAAACCTTCCTAAATAAACAAAAATATTAATTTTGTTAAAATACTAAGCGAACTTTTGAGTTGTTCCGGAACAAAACTAACAGATAAACACAAATAGGGCCCCAGGTGTTTTATTGGGTGGAATTTGTGAAGAGGTCAATTTGCATTTTGCTCAATTACAGAAAAACCGCTACCAAGTCTAATTACACTTTTGAGCTGTTTTGGCTCAAAATTAACAAATACACACCATTCCATTCCAGAATATAAGAAAATTGGGTAAAATGCTCGGAAAAACCATACGATATGCAAATTGATCTCTTTACAAGTTATATTTACTAAAACACCCCGGGCCTCTAGATTTTTCAATTGAATGGTGTTTGTCTGTTAGTTTTGATCCAGAACAACTCAAAAATGCGCTCAATATTTGGTAGCGGTTTATCTAAATTTGGAAAAAATGCTCGGGAAAACCATACGATACGCAAATTGATCTCTTTATAAGTTCTATTTACTAAAACACCCCGGGCCTCTAGATTTTTCAATTGAATGGTGTTTATCTGTTAGTTTTGATCCAGAACAACTCAAAAGTGCGCTCAATATTAGGTAGTGGTTTTTCTAAATTTGGGAAAATGCTCGGAAAAACCATACGATATGCAAATTGATCTCTTTACAAGTTCTATTTACTAAAACACCCCGGGCCTCTAGATTTTTCAATTGAATGGTGTTTGTCTGTTAGTTTTGATCCAGAATAACTACAGAGTGCGCTTAGTATTAGGTAGCGGCTTTTCTAAATTTGGGAAAAATGCTCTGAAAAACCATACGATATGCAAATTGATCGCTTTACAAGTTATATTTACTAAAACACCCCGGGCCTCTAGATTTTTCAGTTGAATGAGTTTTGATCCAGAACAACTCAAAAGTGCGCTCAATATTAAATAGTGGTTTTTCTAAATTTGGGAAAAATGCTCGGAAAAACCATACGATAGGCTAATTGATCTCTTTACAAGTTCTATTTACTAAAACACCCCGGGCCACTAAATTATTCAATTGAATGGTGTTTATCTGTTAGTTTTGATCCAGAACAACTCAAAAAAGCGCTCAATATTAGGTAGTGGTTTTTCTAAATTTGGGAAAAATGCTCGGAAAAACCATACGATATGCAAATTGATCTCTTTACAAGTTATATTTACTAAAACACCCCGGGCCTCTAGATTTTTCAATTGAATGGTGTTTGTCTGTTAGTTTTGATCCAGAACAACTCAAAAGTGCGCTCAATATTTGGTAGCGGTTTATCTAAATTTGGAAAAAATTCTCGGGAAAACCATACGATACGCAAATTGATCTCTTTATAAGTTCTATTTACTAAAACACCCCGGGCCTCTAGATTTTTCAATTGAATGGTGTTTATCTGTTAGTTTTGATCCAGAACAACTCAAAAGTGCGCTCAATATTAGGTAGTGGTTTTTCTAAATTTGGGAAAATGCTCGGAAAAACCATACGATATGCAAATTGATCTCTTTACAAGTTCTATTTACTAAAACACCCCGGGCCTCTAGATTTTTCAATTGAATGGTGTTTGTCTGTTAGTTTTGATCCAGAATAACTACAGAGTGCGCTTAGTATTAGGTAGCGGCTTTTCTAAATTTGGGAAAAATGCTCTGAAAAACCATACGATATGCAAATTGATCGCTTTACAAGTTATATTTACTAAAACACCCCGGGCCTCTAGATTTTTCAATTGAATGAGTTTTGATCCAGAACAACTCAAAAGTGCGCTCAATATTAAATAGTGGTTTTTCTAAATTTGGGAAAAATGCTCGGAAAAACCATACGATAGGCTAATTGATCTCTTTACAAGTTCTATTTACTAAAACACCCCGGGCCACTAAATTATTCAATTGAATGGTGTTTATCTGTTAGTTTTGATCCAGAACAACTCAAAAAAGCGCTCAATATTAGGTAGTGGTTTTTCTAAATTTGGGAAAAATGCTCGGAAAAACCATACGATATGCAAATTGATCTCTTTACAAGTTATATTTACTAAAACACCCCGGGCCTCTAGATTTTTCAATTGAATGGTGTTTGTCTGTTAGTTTTGATCCAGAACAACTCAAAAGTGCGCTCAATATTTGGTAGCGGTTTATCTAAATTTGGAAAAAATGCTCGGGAAAACCATACGATACGCAAATTGATCTCTTTATAAGTTCTATTTACTAAAACACCCCGGGCCTCTAGATTTTTCAATTGAATGGTGTTTATCTGTTAGTTTTGATCCAGAACAACTCAAAAGTGCGCTCAATATTAGGTAGTGGTTTTTCTAAATTTGGGAAAATGCTCGGAAAAACCATACGATATGCAAATTGATCTCTTTACAAGTTCTATTTACTAAAACACCCCGGGCCTCTAGATTTTTCAATTGAATGGTGTTTGTCTGTTAGTTTTGATCCAGAATAACTACAGAGTGCGCTTAGTATTAGGTAGCGGCTTTTCTAAATTTGGGAAAAATGCTCTGAAAAACCATACGATATGCAAATTGATCGCTTTACAAGTTATATTTACTAAAACACCCCGGGCCTCTAGATTTTTCAATTGAATGAGTTTTGATCCAGAACAACTCAAAAGTGCGCTCAATATTAAATAGTGGTTTTTCTAAATTTGGGAAAAATGCTCGGAAAAACCATACGATAGGCTAATTGATCTCTTTACAAGTTCTATTTACTAAAACACCCCGGGCCACTAAATTATTCAATTGAATGGTGTTTATCTGTTAGTTTTGATCCAGAACAACTCAAAAAAGCGCTCAATATTAGGTAGTGGTTTTTCTAAATTTGGGAAAAATGCTCGGAAAAACCATACGATAGGCTAATTGATCTCTTTACAAGTTCTATTTACTAAAACACCCCGGGCCACTAAATTATTCAATTGAATGGTGTTTATCTGTTAGTTTTGATCCAGAACAACTCAAAAAAGCGCTCAATATTAGGTAGTGGTTTTTCTAAATTTGGGAAAAATGCTCGGAAAAACCATACGATATGCAAATTGATCTCTTTACAAGTTATATTTACTAAAACACCCCGGGCCTCTAGATTTTTCAATTGAATGGTGTTTATCTGTTAGTTTTGATCCAGAACAACTCAAAAGTGCGCTTAGTATTTGGTAGTAGGTTTTTTGTAATTAGGAAGAATGCTTATGGGCAAATGTTTAAAAATTGTTTGATATTTATGTCTTTTTCTTGCCTTCGAAATTGTGGTTTTCGGCATTTTAATACTGTGGGCAAAAAATAGTAAGACTTTGTTCATAATTTTAAATTTTTTTATTTATTTCTCCAAATCTATTTCGTACCTCTCAAAGAAATCCCCCCGGCCTCAATACACTTGTGCCAACGATTTTTCCAATCCTCGAAACAGTTGTTAAAGTCAATTTCCGGAATAACCTCCAATGCGCGTAGCGATTCACGTTTAATGTCGTTCAATTAACTCAAAACGGTTTCCCCGGAGCGGTCGTTTGAGTTTGCTGAGCAGCCAGAAGTCACACGGAGCTAAATCAGGTGAATACAGTATGAGAAGGTGCATTATCGTGGTGCAAAAACCAAGAGTTGTCGACCCATAATTCCGGCCTCTTTTTACGAATACCTTCGCGCAAACCACGCATAACATTCAAATAGTATTAGTTGTTGACAGTTTGGCCGGTCGGAAGGAATTCGGAGTGCACGACACTTCGATAACCGTGTTTTTTCGGCTTCGGCTCACCTTTGGCACGATATTCCGCCGATTGATCGTCTGTTTCTGGGTCGTAAGCATAGATCCAAGACTCATCTCCAGTTATATTACGTTTCATGACATCCTGGTAGTCGGAAAGCATTGTTTCACAGACGTCAACGCGACGCTGTTTTTCCAAAAAATTGAGTGATTTTGGAACCAATCGTGCTTTCACTTTTCTTAGGCCCAAATGATTTTTCAAACTGGTTTTCACTGATCTTTCCGCTATTTCAACGATGCCAGTAAGGTCTCTGACTGTTATTCATCGATTCTCGAGCACCAATTCCTTGATATAATTAACGTGTAGATCATCAGTTGATGTTGATGGCCGTCCTAGACGTGGTTCGTCGTCATCTCGTTCTCGACCTTCTTTGAACAATTTGTACCAATCAAAAACACTTGCTCGCGACATACAATTATCACCGAAGGCCGTTTGCAACATTCTGAACGTTTCGGCACCACAAAATTGATTCCGCACACAAAATTTAATGGAACTTCTTTGTTGAATAATTTCACTCATTGTAAAAATCGCCGAATGCACTTTTTGTACTTCAGAAAGACAAGCGTATACTGAACACTAATGATTATTTTCATGAGACATTTGGCACAGATGTCACTGACAGTCATACCAACATACAAAAATAAATATTTCGTCGAATGGTTTTACAGTTTAAAATACAGTCCACAGTAAAAGAAAATAAAAAACCGCAACATTTGGTCCGTACGAGTCGGATATTTGGAATTTGTTTTATGTGCAGTACGCATTTTAAGACGAGACGCCATTTTCTACTTTAAAGAAAATAATAATTTGTGTATTCGTGAATCGTATAGGTAATTTTAGTGCGAAAAACTGTTTGGGAAAATAATTGTCGCATAGTCATCATATTTATCATTGAGAATATTCTATCGTTGCAATATTTTTGTAAATCACCGATTTTCCAGCACGGAAAATTTATATTGGCGTAACGTTGTGTTGCATAATCATCACGTTTTCGACTGAGGAAAATATTTATTGCATCATCGCTTAGTATCCTAAATTTCATAGTTAATAAATATTTGGTCATAATAACATTATTTTAAGTTATATTATAATTTACATTTATATATATGCTGCTTTATATCACACGGGTAAAATGTCCGAAATTACAAAATGTAAAAATTCCATTGGTGGTATTAAGGGGCGTGTTACGTATTACAAAAACCTATTAGAAGCAGAGACCGAATTTTCAGAGGGTGAATATGAGTCGATGTTAGACCGTGAACACTGGAATTTATTTCTTGTGTATCATGTTGCTCAATTAATCGACGTATCGTTACGTCAACAAATCGAAATCAAAAGATCTTTGGAGAAGGATCCAACCATAACCGAAGTAATGGACAATTTAAGCAATCGGACTGGTATTTTAGAAGCCATGTCCCCAATCATTTCTAAACGAATATACAAATAAACACGGGTAGAACTCATAAGTCGGTTCAATCACTGGTGTCTAATATTGGAAACCCAATTTCTTGTAGTTATTGTAAAGTGAATCATTTTATTTACAAGTGTGACAAGTTTATAGCATTGCCGTGGAAAGACAAAAATCAGTGGGTGCATGATCGAAAATTATGTCAAAAGTAACATGTTTTAAGTGTAAGCGAAGACATAATACTTTATTGCATATTTCAAATTATCAACCGGTCCCAGGTCAATCTAAAGATAATGCTGATGTTCATGTCACGGATTCTGTAAAATTACAACCAATTAAATCAGGTACACATTCAAGTGTTGATAATGATTGTAGTACGTCGGCAAAGTCAGTTTCGTCGAAGGCAGCTGAGTTAAAGAGCGGCGCGTCTGTCGCCACCATTAGTTTGAATCGTACGTATTCCCTTCATGCGTGTGCTTCTCAGGTACTCCTTTCCACAGTATTAGTTTGGGTGGAAAGCGATTCTGGAATAAAAATGCAATGTTGCGCTTTGCTTGATTCAGGGTTGCAGTCAAATTTTGTCACCGAAAACGTATGTCAAAAATTAAGAGCAAATAAAAAATCTATTTGTATTCTGAGATCTATCTATCTATTTGTATCTTGAGATTTTCCATTACATCCAATTAAGTTTGATGCAGATAATTTCCCTAAATCTATAAATTTCGCTGATCCAAAATTCTTTACACCTGATCTAATTGACTTTTGCTCGGAGCAGAAATTCATGCTGAGATTTTTACGGGCGAGAAAATTAAAATGTTTGATGATTGCCACCGTTTCAAGAATTAGTTTTCGGTTATGTGTGGCAGAAGCCAAAATCCAATTACGTCTCAAGCTGTTTCATTGTTTTGTTGTGACGTAGATGAAATCCGAAAAGAGGTTCAGAAATTTTTTGTAATCGAAGATGTTAAACCCAGGAATAATTTTTCTATCGAGCAAAAAGCATGTGAGCGTCATTGTGCTACGAATGTAAAGCGAGATGTAAATAGAAGATATAGTGTCGCACTTCCTCTAAAGAAAATATTATAAATCTTGCTAGTAACAAGCAAAATGCATTAAACCAGTTTTTATATTTAGAAAACAGATTTTTAGTTTACCCCAAGTTGAAGGGTTTGTAAGTTTTGTAAGTTTATTGAAGAATACACATTTCTTTAAATCATATGCAGCTTACTACTAACATAGACTCGAACTTATCATATTTTCTTCAACACCACGCTGTGATGAAAGAAAGTTTCACCACAACCAAACCTCGTGTGGTTTTTAATGCATCGTCGAAATCCGATTTGTCGAACCTGATTTGTTTTCGTTACTTATTCGGTTCTGAAAATATCCGATTGCTTTAACGGCGGACATCACAAAGATGTATCGTCAAATTAACGTTCGCGAATCTCACCGACAATTGCAACAAATTTGGTGGCGCAAAAATTTTACAGATCCTTTAAGTATCTACCAGTTGAACACAGTTACGTATGGAACCGGGAACGCCGCATTTCTTGCCATACGATCTTTAGTTAGCCATAGACGAACATAATCAATTTCCACAGTCGTCTTATAAACTCCTTAACAACTTTCGATGTCGATGATTTTTCTTCGGGTCCAGAAAATGTTAACGTAGCAAAGATTCTGAAAGCAAACATAACTAGTTTATTGACCAAGGGTGGTTTTAAATTAACAAAATGGGCATCCAATAATAAAGAAATTGTACCTGGTGAAACGGATATTGTAGGAATTCTTGGCATAAAATGGGATTGTCAATGTGATACCATAAATATTATGTTGATTAAAGAGGATATCGCAATTGATTTAAAAAAGAGAGCAGTATTATCATTGATCTCTCAAATATTTGCCCCCTGGGACTTTGTGGACCAGTTGTATTCATCGCAAAGACCTTTATGCAAAAATTGTGGTCAATTCCACAACTTAACTGGGACGGTGAGGTACAAGAACCATTTAAATCGGAATGACTCGAATTTTGTAAACAACTAAAGGAATTAAGCAGTATTAGCGTTCCAAGACTCATAATGATTTCAAATAAAATGAAACGCATGGAGCTAAATGGATTTCGTGACGCGTCGTAACTTGGTGACGGGTGTTGCATATACGTTCGCACACTAGATTGGCATAACAATTATGATATATACCTATTTATTATGTGCTAAATCACGAGTAGCTCCAATCAAGACTCAGACAATACCACGTCCTGAGTTGTGTGCAGCTTTATTGTTGACCCAACTATATGAACAGGTACAGACATCTTTGAAGATTAAATTTGATAAAGTCAAGTTATGGTCAGATTCTGAAATAACTCTTTATCGAATAAATTCAGCGCCGTCGAAATATCCAACATTTGTGGCGAATGGCGTGTCGCCGATCCAGAATATCATTTCACCTGAAGTATGGGCATTCGTTCCATCAGAATTATATCCCGCTGATATAATATCCCGTGGTTCGATGCCCTCCGAGCTGATAGGTTCCGACTTGTGGTGGAAAGGACCATCATTTATTTATACACATGAAAATCAATGGACGATTCCGAAAATAAAACCGGTGAGTCACAACAAACTGATTCGTATTGCGGCTCATTGTTTACGAGTTGTAAGAAGAGGGTTTCAATAAGAGTGATATGATCTAAACTTCTCTCGCAATAATTCAATTGTTGCACTTGCTGTGTTGCACGTAGCTCCGTCTTATTGGAACCAAATGTTGTCAAGATCAACTTCTTCGGCCATAAAAATTTGGTTCGGCCATAAAAAGTTGGTTATCATCGATCTATACCGATCTCCATTGACAGTAACGGTGTTACCAGCTTCATTTCGAAAAATACGGACCGATGATTCCACCAGACCAAAAACCACACCAAACTGCCAATTTAGGTAAATGTAATGGTTTTTCATGAATAATTTTTGTATTTTCTTCGCACCAGAATCGACAGTTTTGTTTATTTACCGCACCACTCGGCTGAAAGTGAGCCTCATCGGAGAAGATGATTTTCTTAAAAAAATAGTTATCGTTTGTAATTGCAATTTGTAAACGTTGTTCTTGCGTATATCTCACCATGATGAAATTGTAAACATTACTGAATACAATGAAACAAAAAATGACAGATCATGACATATTACAAATGGCCGAAACGTCACTTAAAAATCATATCATTCCTATTGGAAAACCCATTCTAAGTTAGTCTTACAGAAACGTAAATTGTCTAATCTATCTTCACAAGAAATAAATGACGGATTACAAGGCATAATAAAATACATTCAAAATCAAAGTTATCGTAACGAAATTATACAACTGAATTCTGTTTCATCCATTCGTAAACAAAGTTCAATTTGTAAATTAAATCCGCTTGTTCTCGTTGGTGGCCGGTTAAGGAATTCTACGTTGTCATATGATCAGAAGCATCCCATCCTACTACCACCTAATAATCCATTTTGTGCATTATTAGCTAAGAGTGAACATATTATAAATTTGCATTGTGGACCTCAAGCATTATATTGCACGTTACGGCAAAAATTTTGGATTATTGGAGGGCGCAAGTTATGTCATAAAATTTTCCATAGTTGCATTTTATGCTTTAGAACGAAGCCCAAATCAATTGAACCACTGATGGGCCAATTACTTGCGGAACGTGTAGAACCGTCCCATGCATTTCAAAATGTGAGAATTGACATCGTCTATAAAATACGATCAAAGGTTATATCAAAAGTTTATATAGCTGTGTTTATATGTTTTGCCACTAAGGTAACGCATTTAGAGCTTGTTTCCGATCTGACAACTACTGGATTTATAGCGGCTCTTAGACGTTTTGTTTCGTGCAGAGTACGTCCGTCTAATATATTTAGCGATAACGCTACTAATTTCGTTGGAGCTCAATCCGAACTTCCAGAACTTTACAAATTATTCAATACCGAACTCCACCAACATGAAATATTTAAATATTGTACAAACGAGGGCATGCAGTGGAACAATTTACTTAAAATACGTTTTTGATAACTTTTTTATACTAAGCAAGATTAACCTTCGTGCACTAAGCAAGATTGGCCTTTGGTTCTCTTAAAGGTTAAAATAGCCTCGAAGGGATAAGGAAGGGTATTAAGTTTAAGATAGTGATAGCAAATTTTTTAAATTATTTGTTGTCATTTCGACATTACTTTAAGCAGGTAAAAGTAAATATTTTGATAGGTTTTGAAAATTATAGCCACATTTTAAAATTTTCAAAATTCAAAATATATTCAAAATTTTAGTGCGTTTTTGTTAAAAAAATTGTTTAAATTGACAACAGATAAAAGTTCAAACTATTTTGGTTTTCACTAAACAATATGTTTTAGATAATTTTATTTTAATAAACCAATCCAAGACATAAACAAATTAATTGATTTTTATTAATAAATTTAACGTTCACTGGAATACTTATTAAGATGATTATCTAAAATTAGTTTGGGTTGAAATTTTTTTGAATGCGATATTTTTCAGAATGGTTTACCATATTCAGAAATATAAAGAATCTTTCGTTGTTATATTGCCAGTTCCGATTTATTTAAGCAGTCGGACTTTTGCTTTCCTTTAAACTCATATAAACTAGTTTGAATGACGACATCGTGTAGCTACGTGTAAAAATATGTACACAATTTTTCCAAAATTCGGTTAAATTTTCCGCTTGGCTATTGAAACTTTCTGTAAATGATTAAATTATTGGATTCTCGTTTTATCCGAAAAAGTATATCATACTCACGCACATCTATAAAGATTTTTAGGATGTAAGAAAAACTTCCGACGAGTGTGTAAACACGAGAAGGTTTTCCTAAATAATCCTATTTCACCGACCAAATGGCACAGTGGTTAAAGCTTTGGCGTTTGGATCGGGAGGTACCGGGTTCGAATCCCAATAGGGGCAGATTACAATCTGGGATGAAATGGAACACATCTATGACCCCCTATCGGAGTGCAAAACTCATGGGCCGACCCATCTTCCATGCCAGTATAGGCTGGCATGTTCACTGTGAAATGAAGACATCGTCAATATAAGCCGGAATGAGCGGGCTGAAATGCGAACACCATATGACATTCTCGTAAACTCGAGAAGCCCAAAAGCACTAGTTATCGCAGTTTTATGTATATAAACCGCACCGATGAGATTAAACAAGAAAATGTGTATGAGGAAGATAGGATATCTATATGGGACTGTGCCAGTGTTTAACTATCAATAGTATCCAAAAGAGCGCCAGTTCTTATTTTTCTTTTGCACCATATGTAATTGTGAGGAGACTGGTGATGATGAGGAGCGGCATATTATTATGTCTACCATAAACTAGAGTTCAGTTTTTGCAGCTTTAAGTCGAGTTGTCACGGTTTAGCACAAGGCGATCTACCCTGCATGACATTTACTGGGAAATTGTAATTTAGAACGCTGTTGACGCTGAAAGGTTTTGGGGATGGTGTATTAACTTGAACAATGGTTGCGTGAACCGCGAGGTTAATAAATGAATCAAAAAACCTTCTGTTTTTTAAATCGACCACGGAACGATGAAAGGATGTGTGAATGAACGCCTAAGATCGAGATTAAGTTTCCTTAGCTTTGTAATGTAATTAGAAATAAGGGTTCCGTTTGCTGCAGTAAGAGTGCAGACGGTTCTTTTGCATGTCGGGGAAACTTGTTACGGGTATCACAGATACTTCAGCCCCAAACCGATCAGAAATCGTAAGTGATTTTCTTGATTGAGAACAAAAAGGCGGCGAGACAAACCAATTCCACTGCTTGCCGTAGATATAATGAAATTTAGTGATTTTCCTATGACTGCATAATTTTAAAAGTAGCCATTAGCTACCGATTGGAATCTGAACGGCTTGTTGCAATTACGTGCAACGGGCTCAGTTCAACGACGGTGATGGTAGCATATTATAGGTCGAGGTGACGATCTTGACCTTGATCTGCGATAATTGAAGTTCGGTCTTAATATTGGTCAGTATTCGCTGAATATTGGTGAATTGTTGTTGCATCTTGTCTAGTTATCGTTCCATTGAAGCAAGGGCTGGTTCATCATCAGCAGTTGTCTTGCTTGTAGGTAGCTGGTTGACTGCAGCAATTGATTGGGTGCTCATAGGAGTCTGCGAGTGATAGGGTTTCTTCTATGTCCTTTTTGATTTCCAGCGCCAGTATCGCTCGTAAGTCATATGGCAAACGCGTTAACCAGAGATTTTTGAGTAAATGTTCGTTTACTAATCTGAAATCACTTGCGTTTTCTTCAAGTCAGCGATATAAGTAAGACGGTCTAAAATCTCCCATTTCTTCGAAATGAGAGAGCAAATCGTCGTGTCGTTGCTGCTCGCTATTAGTAGAGCGCCTTGTTAATGCAGGCTTTAGTCTGCTGTATTTATATCCTGGCTGTGAGAATTTAAAAATTTCTGTTATAAATTGTACCGTCGCTTGTGGTATCGCGCTCAGAGTAAACGCGAACCCTCACTATGGTCAATAATTCGATACATCACGAATTGATGTTCGACGAAGATAAACTATGTATGCATGTTATAAATATTATTAGTTGTGCCTCCGGTGTCTTATAATGAAGATAGTGGGTTTATCAATTAACTCACTATTTATTTGTTTTAATAATTTATTTATTTAAACTATTTATTACACATTCAATTATATTTGGGTGAACGATTGTACTTACTTCACTTTTCACTGACTACTTTTCGTTCGGTGCTACTGTGTCTCTTGTACTTCTAAAACGCTACTGTCCTGATTTTTACGTTTTTCTTAAATCGATAAATATCGAGATTCGAATGTAGATGGCGAAATAATTATATTCTGCAGAACGAGCAATGCCTCGCAGATTTTGGCCGCCACACAATCATTATAAGCTCCGATCAACAACCTTGTGGCATCATTTCATACCTAAAAATAGAAAGTGAAAGGAAAAAATTAGAACAATTTATTTACTTTAAAATTTTATGCAATTTAATTAATTCACAATCAGTTCAAATTTTATATGGAAAACCTGATCCAAATTTTGAGCTCAAATTTTTTAAGCACCTTTACGTTGTTTCATGAAACATGATCTGAACCGGATCTGATTAAGCATCAAGACACAGCTATTATTAAACTACGATTTCGAATTGCTCCTTCTGCAGTTTATCAATAACTAGTCCCTGGAGCATCGAGCGACGCTCGGTCAAAGTCGATTAAATTGGAAGTTTATTGTCATTAAGTATAAACATTTCAAAATTGGTGCGTTAACTTTTAATTGTATACCGTGAGAAATATACACTGTTGCTTCTTTAATTCTGAATACAAAACAATTAAATACTATTATTTTAAATTAGCATATCGCCAAACAATTAAGCATATTTTTTTTATTTTCATGCACTTATAATGCACAAAAATTTTTGGTGAATGATCTGGATCAGTTTTGTTTCAAATTTAATTTAGAATCCTTTTGTTCTCAATCGATTTTCCACAGAAGCTTAAAATATTTCCAAAAACGTCAAAAAACGAAAAATTGCATATAGAAGCAACCAGCTTTCTGGTGGGCCGATCTCCACAAAGTTTTACTGAGTTCTCCAAAGTTATGAAAAAAGTCTAAGTATGAAGCTTCATCCAAATCAGTCAATCTGTGCCCAGACAGACACCACCTCGAAAATCACATTTTCGGACTTCGGCAATATAGCGAATGGTAAATTTGCAAAAAACCTCGAGATCGAAAATTTTCATGATTACTGTACTTTGTTTTAATATGTAAAAGAAAGTAATTACTACGCTTCACTTGGTTAAACAACGACTTAGTTCTATCCAATTTAAGGAACTCGCGGTTTTGTTTCAATCAAATTGGATATTTTCAATGTACCAACCGAGTTCCATACTATTCGTTTAAGAAATCTCTTCGTTTCATCCAAGTAACTCATTTTTCAAAATCATATCCGAAACTCATTTTGGAGTATCCCAATAGGTTAAGATATTTTCTGCTTCGGTTAATTTAAATTGACAATTTCCTAAAGGCAAGTACAAAAATTATATTAGATTCCTATTTTTATCATTAATCTGAGTCTAAAAGTTTCGAGTATGAAATAACTAAGAAATGATATTGTTCTATTATGGAGCAAGACGAAACTTAATGGCTAAACCGGAGCACCTCTCAACAAATTTTCCAAAATCATGATGCATTGCAATTATTTCCTGATACTCGAATATATATATTCTCAATTTTTTTTATCAAAATCGTTTAAGAACCCCCTAAACAAATTTTCTCGAATTTCGAACTTATCACAATCGATTCTTAGCACTCGGAAACCCTTCTGAAAAATATTTATAAAAATTGTTTGATCCGAATCCTAAGACTAAGCTCGAAGCAGCATGACGCAACGTGGTACAAAATCGCGTAATTTGGTGCAGTATCTAGCAACATCCCACAACATTCTACAATATGACACAATATAGTGAAACATCACACAACAACCCTCAACAAGATACAACATCAATCAATATGGTAAAACATCACGCAACATGGTCAATATGCAACAAGGTGCCGCTACCCATAAGATAGTTGAACATCCCACAATATGGTGCAACATAGTGAGACATCACGCAACATGGTGCGGCTACCCAGAGACCCTACTCCACAATGATTTATCCAGAAATCAGGACCCCTTGTAATCGTGTCTTTCCTTTCCAAAACGATGTCCCGATAATTTTTATTAAATATTAAATTGTTGAAACCAAATAATATGTTAAAAGAAGACCATCAAGAAGTAAGGACCTATCAGAATCACTTTCTGGCATTCGAGAACCCCTCTCCTCAATCTGTTCGAACCTAATTTTTTTCAAAAAATGGGATTGCAATGGGACTCAATGCAATCCATTTCTGTTGATGATGGAACACAACGCAAGATATTTAATTAAAGAAAAATACAAGACTCAAAACGAAGAAACATGACGCAACATGGTACACAATCGCACACATGGAGTAATGTCACTCAACATGGCACAACATCAAGCAACATGGTACGTCTGGCTGAACATGGCCAACATTTAGCAACATCCCATAGCATGATAGTGTTCCCTGTTCTGCGACATTGTGCAACAAGGCGCAACATAGTTGAATATTACACAACATCACTCACCAAGATGCAACTGCAAACAACATAATGCTGCATGGAAGATCACGTAGGATCGCGTGGAGCATCTCTTCAAGCGCTAGGGTCGGGATTTAAATTAATCAAAAACATGCCCTAATTAATCCACTTTAGTTTAGAAGAATTTGCACTAATTCATATTACATTTCAAGTTACCTGCTTGCCGCTCGTTTAAAAATCTCTTCCAGATTATTGAGATGTTCTTCTTCGGTTCAACCTGTTACAATTATGTCTTCCGATATCGCTGAAATATTGGCGCGTTAGTTATTCCAAATGATAATCTTTGGTACTGGAATAGTCTAAATGATCTTTCGATACTATACTCCTTAAACGTATATGAAAGCGTCAAGTCTCGTGTCTCGGATTTTCGAACAAAATTAGTGCTTAGACCCGTTTAAATATTTGTTATCACCACACGTTCCTTAACCAAGTTACTTTTGAAATCAAAACTTAATTATGAATGAAGGAAGTGCAATGTATTTTGTGGCATATTTCATATAAACATTCCCAATTATCCAATCCATACTAGGTAGGTCTTTTGAGTCCGGTATCATTTTTAATTTTTTCCTTCTTTACCTACCGAAAAAATGAAAACCTGGGGGAAAACGAATAATGCGACCGGACTCAAAAGACTTATGGTATTCTATGTTGAAAGTGAAGAAGGGAATTTTTGAACTAAAATCATAAACAATTTTAGCTCTGGCCAAAACTTTTAAACAGTGCCATTGCGGTAGTATTGAATTCTAAGATTCTATATTTAAATATCTGATATTTTTAAAAACCTTTTCATTGTTTTACGATACGTATTTATTCTACTAAACGAGTAATTAGCTACAAGCGTCAGAAATGAACTATGCTAAAGTGAGATAAACAAAATTATTGTCTAATTCAAGACCTTTCAAACGATTATCGTGGTGTTGATATTTGTTGGGGTAATTTTTTATGGCAGGTCACTTTGACGTATAGTTCCATTCTCGAGATATCATCGGTACAAACAACCAGACGTTCAGAAATCCCGAAAAACACCTCCGTAGGTCTAAACTACTTTTTTGGCGTTTTGAAGATCCTGAGCCAAAAAATGTAAAAAAAGTGTTCAGTCTGTGTGAAGATCTACCTATGATTTTATTTGTTATCCTATCGTCTTCTACTCTTAATTTCGAAAATTTGAAAGGTTTTTGAACCTATAGTTCACAGGGGTCGGGTATACCATCAGTACAAATTACTCAGAAACATCTAACATAGCGAAAGAGCTTTACAACGTGTGCAACGTTTGAAAGATCTTGAAGCAGACAACAATTTTGCCAAAAACAGTACGTATACGAAGTTATCTTACGATTCTCTGAGAAAATAAAAAAGTTCATTAGGCAAGTATAATTAATAAAATACCCCCTTTGCTTTGTGTGAAGTCAGCCCAGCCCGGAATTTATTAGAAATGATATTAAATAAAAAATTAAATACGTGCCTGTTAAATTTGTAATCCATGCAACCGTTATATCTAAAGAACTCCTAATTGAACTAAAATTACAATTAAATTTGACACTTTAAAGATAAAAATTTGTCGGATTAAGGTTATATGGTTTGGCCCAATTTCCAATTTTCCCATTTGGCATTTTCTTAAAATTAAGACATGAGATATTGGCCATCTCAAAACCACATAGCTTTAATCCGACAAACTTTTACCATTAAAATGTCAAATTTAAATGTAATTGAAGTTCAAATACGAGTTCTCTTGATATAACGGTTGCACGGTTAAAATGCGCAAAATTTAAGAGAAACGAATTTAATGTTTGCATTCAATGTCATTTCTACTAAATTTTTGGGTGGGCTAATTCACAAATTACTGTATATTATGAATCATTTTAAACACATTCTGGACTGGGCTTATAGTGTTGGCTGATGATTTTTTTTTTATTTTCTGGGATAGAATAATAGGATTATTTCATAGTAAAATGGTTTAGTACACAAGTCACACACAATTTTGAACATTTAGAATATATGCGTGACGTTATTGAAAGGTTTTTGCAGAATACCGCAAATTTAACTGAGGCACCTCAGTTCTCAAACTTACCGCTGTGGTGCTGCAAGCAGTTACATTTTTTCTAATTCCTGTTTAGTGCTTTACTTTCTCAAAATCATTATTTTGCATTATTATTAATTTGCTAGGTTGTTCTGAGGAGCTTTGCGCCCGTTTATTCCCAGCAAAGTGTAGTTAAATATTTTTTAAATAAATCTAATTAAACAACCAAATTTTCCGAGCTTTTGGCAATTACGCCCATCAGGGTTTCTTGTGGTTTTTTTATTAATTTAAAAATACATTAATTGAAGGTTAAAAAATTCCATTGCGAGAAAAAAAAAACGAAAATGTTTTACTTTAATAGCAAGTACAGGGTTATCCAATTCAAGCTTGATAAAGTAAACTTAAAAAAACACACAAAATATTCGGAATGTATTGTAATTTTTATTTCATTGTACAGATTGATCCTTGCCATTTTTAGTTAAACAAGATATCATTCAAATGTCCCCCACGGGACTTCTTACAGGCCTTGATTCTTTTGCGGTAATTTTCAATGACTTTTCGGCACATTTCGGGCGGTATCTCGGCCATTACCTTACGAATATTAGTTTTCAATTCGTCAAGAGTTTGAGGATTGTTTGCGTAAACACGATCTTATATACGATTTTTTGAATAGCAGTTCGTCAAATTAATATTTGTGTTGTTTTTTCAATTCAATTATCGACGCTTTTTCTACTTCGAAAATAACCATACTCATTCGATTTTACGATTGCATTGTTGTTGTTTTTTGTGTATTTCGTTGACGAAGTTTTGAAAAAAAAAATCACACGGACGAATTTTTTTTGGTCCTGTGCGTTCTCGAGTGAGTCAGTCAGTGACAGAGACGTTTATAATATATATTATTGAACGGTCTTGAGAATGTCATAAATTTAGCTGAATCACTTTAATATTCTAGACTACCGTAATGGTGGCAGAAACATTTTTCTCTTTCCCATATAATCAATAATGACAATTGTCCGAGAGGCCATCGAAAATGATTTATTGTTATGAGCCATTTATTTCCCTATTTAGTATAAAATATAGGAGTGTCGGGTGTGAAGCGGCCTTAGAAGTTATTGTTTGGTTGCTTGCGTGCACGATAACTGTGTGACTATATAGTTGTTTTCAGGTATTGGGAGAAACAAACAATGAGTACAACAAATATGGAATGTAATACTCCAGGTGGTACAGCCGCAGATATGCTGCCAAATCCACACTCTTCGGAGGCAGGACCAACAGATTCTGGAGTGGGCCAATCATTGTTTAACCCATTTGGACGAAGTTCCAAATTATCAAGATCACCAAGATCTTTACGGACGGAAATATATTTAAGTACGAGAAGGAAAATACCGAACTCCGTGAACAACTAAGAGAAATAAAGGAATTTATTACTAAATTAAAAGAAGAATTTACAATTTTAAAGAAAGAGAATGAAGAACTGAAAAAAGCAGTTGAAACACGAGCAGAACTTGGGACGACACCTTGCCCTGCAGTCGATGATGACATTAATCCATTCCATACGGATGAAGAAGAATTAGAACCACCAGATATGGCAGTAGCTTTACCATCAACTTCAAAAGAGGTTTCTAGAAATCAGTTAATCGTCAAGAAATAACTAGCTCTAGAACAACAACCAGCTAGATCAAAATAAAAATCACCTCCACCAATAAATGTCGTCTGGATATCAAATTTCTCTACTATACAATCGATAATGAAATCGATTACGGTGGCGGAGTACAAGCTCGTATCTCTAAACAATGGCGTCTGGAAAATTAATGTTCTATACTCTGAAACCTATACAGCTTTGGCTACAAAGCTTAATTCCGAGGGGCTTCAGTGGTTTACGTATGAGGATAAGAATGATCGAACAACCAAAATTATGGCTAGAGGTATTCACCCAACCTGCGCAAATGAGGAAATTATTGAGGAGCTCAAGCAAAAGGGTTATCAAATAGATAATACCGTAAACATCATTAAGAAAGCAAAAATCGAAACTGTACAAGGAGTTCAAATTAACAAAAGAGGGCTTCCACTATTTATGCTCACTTTTAATAACAAACAAAAAGTGGAAGATTTGTATAATACCAAGGTAATACTTAACATGAGAGTTAAAATAGAGCCATTGAAAAAAATTAGCGGGTTTATACCGCTGTGCAAAAAATGTCAAGGTTTTAATCATACGCAGAGATATTACCAAAGAGAGACTAGATGCGTGAAATGTGCCGGAAAGCATCATGCCCAAGTATGTCCGGTTAGTAAAAATATTGCTTCAACATGTGTCAATTGCAATAAGCCACATCTCCCAAACTACCGGGGATGTGAAATAGAGAAAACAAAATCCAGGAATATCAGTCAAAAATTAGCAAACTTCCACCAAAAATGTACCTGAACCTCATGCTAGTAAAACGGGAGAACCAAAACTATACTCGCAAGTAGTCATGACAAAACCAGTTATTTCGGAGGGCACTATCGAAGATACAGCAGTGCTCCAAAAGATACTAAGAAAAAAGAAAGCTCTAGCTAAACAGGAGAAATGCCTTCAAGCTCCAAGCAACAGGTTAGATAAGCAAGTCTCTCTAAATGAAATGAAATCCATGCTCTTCTAAAATGTGCAAACAACAACAAATAAAACATTAATAATATTAACCTGGAATGCAAATGGGCTAATGCAATATATTCCAGAATTAGAAATTTTCCTAAATACTGAAAAAATAGATATATGCCTAGTATCGGAAACCCATTTTACTTCCACTTCATATCTTAAAATATATGGATACAATTGTTACCACGCCATTCATCCAGCAGGAAGGGCAAGGGGAGGATCGTCGGTGGTTATAAAAGAAAACATCAAACACTTTATAGATCTTAAAATTGAAGAGGAATTTATGCAAGTAGTCACCTTAAAAGTATTTATAAATAACAACAAAGAATATAGTGCATCGTCAATATATTGCCCCGCAAGATATAATTTCGATTTCATAATCGAAGGTGATTTTAATGCAAAAAACACCTACTGGGGATCAAGAGTAACCTCTAAAAATGGAAGCCAACCAACCAACCAAACCAACTTATTGGCCTACGTATAGAAACAAAATAACTGATATCATTGATTTCTTTATCACCAAAGGTATAGACGAAAACTACATATACCTAGAAAGCAACGAGGGGATTATGTCGGATCACACGTCTGTTATTATGACAATCAGTGCAACGATTGTTAAAAAAAACTATTCCACCTTGGCTAACTAACAAAAAAACCTGCTGGGAGAAATTCCAGAAACTTGCTGAGGTTCAGGTGCCCATTAAAAACCCGATACAGCTAGAAAAAGAACTAGAATAACGTAACAACAGTATACAAGAAGAGGCGTGGAGTAGTACCCCCTCAAGTTCAAAGGAAATGCGCCGAAATGCTATTTATCCTCTGGAAATTAGGGAACTGGTTACAGCAAAACGAAAAGCAAGAAAGACCTGGCAAAGAAGTCGAGCGCCAGAACATAAAACAACTTTAAATTTTAAATCCAATAAACTAAAGTTGCTAATTAAAGAAATCAAAAACGAATTCATTAATAAATACTTGAGTGGCCTTACTGGGGAAAAAGATACCGAGTACTCCCTTTGGAAAGCGACAAAAAGTTTAAAACGACCTAAACTACAAATTCCACCAGTAAAAAATGAACATAGCACATGGGCTGTAAGTGCAAAACAACAAGCTTCGTAGTTTGCAACCCACCTCGACAACACGTTCCAGCCTCTACCTAGACAAACTGCAGAGGAAAACATACCACCATTATATAAAATGGATAACTGCAATACATCTCCTGTCACACTACAAGAATTAAAAGAGGAAACAATCTTAACCTAAATACAAAGAAATCTCCAGGAGATGACTTAATTACAGGACAAATAGTAAAAGCTCTTCCTGAAAAAGGACTACGTAAACTACTCCAAATAATTAACGCAGTGTTCAGACTTAAACACATTCCAAATCAATGGAAAGTAGCAGAAGTAATTATGACACCTAAACCCAACAAACCACTCAATGACAAAAATTCAGATAGGTCGATGTCCTTACTCCCAATAATTTCAAAATTATTCGAGAAACTACTCCTAAAGAGATTCAAACCAATAATAGTAGAAATAAATCTTATTCCTCCACATCAGTTTGGCTTCAGAGAAAACCATTCAACAATAGAACAAGTACACCGAATTACAAACATTATTGAGACGTACTTGAAAAAAGAAAATATGTTCGAGCGTCTTCTTTGATGTAGCACAGGTTGACAGAGTATGGCGTAAAGGCTTGGAATATAAATTACAAAGAGTCTTTCGACTTTTCTAACCGAGACTTTCGAGTTAAATTAGATGGCGAATACTCAGAAATTAAGAAAACATCAGCTGGAGTACCACAAGGTAGCGTTCTGGGACCAAGTTTATATGTTCTATACACCTCGGACCTGCCAGATTCTAATAGCATAGAAGAATCTACAAGTAAATTGCAAAAAGCTACTAATATTGTCAGTACCTGGACCAAGAGAAGGCGAATAAAACTTAATGAAACAAAATCTGTTCACGTGAACTTTACCAACACAAAGGTCAACTGGATACCAGTAGAACTGAACTCTCACCTAATTCCCTATGCAAACTCGGTAAAATATCTAGGCATGACCCTAGACACGAAACTAAAACGGAAAGAGCATGAGAAAAAGAAAAAAGATGAGTTAAACATCAAATACAGAAAGATGGATTGGCTCTTAGGAAGAAATTTTGAGCTAACTCTACATAATAAATTGCTACTATACCAACAAATCCTAAAACCTGTATGGACTTACGGTATTCAGCTCTGGGGCTGTACAAGGAAAACCAATGTCAATATCATCCAGTCATTCCAAAGCAAAGTCTTACTTGGAATAGTTAATGCATACCGTGGTATATAAGAAATGACAACCTCCATAGAGATCTGAAGATGGATTTCGTTAGTGAAGAAATAAGCAAACACGCGAGAAAACACATGCAAGATGCAACGTATTAGTCTACACCAAAATGCGGAGATACGTCGTATGTTGGACGATTTAAACCCAGTAAGACGGCTGCGAAGGAAGAAACCACATGATCTACAAGATCCATTCAGGACCGACTAAACATATAATAAAATTGTAAAGGGGACTAGCCAAAGGGCTACAACCCTCCAAACAAGAATATAAATTATATGATAAATTACTAGATGATTTGTAAATCAGTTGTAACAAATAAAAAAAAGGTATTGGGAGGTCACAGGTATTTAATTTAGATAAAGAACTGGTCCAATCACACTTCCTTGTCTAACTCGAGAGTTTAATTTCTTCAAGTTCAACGTATTATTTCTCTGTTTAACTTAAACCTGAACTTTATTTTTGTTATGTAAGGTTCTATTATTTAACTTTACTGTTCAGAAAGATTTAAATTTAGTTTATAACTTAAACCTTCATGCCGAGTTTTCAGTGATATTACTTAGGCATTGTGCCATAGCTTGGTTGTAAAAGCAATCGAAGCTAAAGTTCATTATACGTCCACTCAAAACGACGGCACAAACTAAGTTAATGGTTTATAATTTGCATAAGCAAAACCTCGACCAAATTCGCATGCACTATTACTTTGACTGTCGTATGAAACCAATTTCGAAGACATTTATTAAGTCCGAAATTTAAGTCACTGTACTTGTATAGTATTAGAGCGCGGGAATCAAGTGTAAAAATTACAAACGACCTCAACTATTATAAAAACTAAAAAATAATTAGACCAACACATAAGACATAACTATGCATACATGAAATAAAAACATTTCAAATATTTGGCCTTTCGATACATATGCATAGAGTTATTCAATTTCACATCATGCGCTGCTTGAAATTCTAAGCCTTGTCACAATAATAAATCAAATAGTTTTATTGAATAATCCCCAACCACCAATTTCATTGAATCAATCAAAATTGCATTAGAAATTTTATATTTTTTTAATTAAATGATTTTTTTGATTTGGTTTGATCACAATGGACACAATAGACAGACGAAGAAGAAATCGAAATTTTATAATTTAGAGTTATGGACGCGAAACAAAATTCCATATATCTTTGCTTACATAACCACCAATGCGGCACCAAACGTCGATCAACAGATCTTTCATTTATAGCGAGAGTCATGATGAAATATCGTGTATAGGTAAATTGTCTTCTGTATACACGGCATAAAATTAGGATTTCGGAAGCTAGCGTCTTTATAAATTATTTGACGAAAAGAAGTGGAAAAGACCTTACTGGTTGTTGGTTACTCAACCATTTTGCGGTTTTACCTGTTTTATCGAAAGATAACATTCGGTTATGTAACTTTTTGCAAAACAGACAAATCGACTGTACAGAATATAAAAGAATTTAACAAACAATAGTTTTTTTTTAGTTTTAATCTGATTTTATTTAATAAAATTATGAAATGTTCGTAATAATTTTGTTGTTTCTGCGAGTATATAAAGGGTGTTTATTTTAGAGGTTCACAATTTTAAATTAAAATAGAACAAAGAGGAACATTTTGAATATCATTGAAACTAGCTTTATTGGATAGATAATTTTATGTCATTAATGCTCGAATATGATTTCGGCCATGTGGCTGCCGCGGCTGTACATTGCGTAATCTGGAGGTCCAATTTTCGATCACTCTTCGAAGCAATTGCGGCCGTATCTCAAGTGTTCAATCGTCTCTGGTTTATCGGCGTAGACACGCGACTTAACATATCCTCAAAGAAAATAATCTAATGGAGTTAGATCACATGATATCGGTGTCGAATTAATAGGACCATTACGTGAAATTCGTCTTTCATTAAAGGTTTCTTTGAGTAAATTAATTGTATCCCACGCAGTGTAGCATGTGGCACCGTTCTGTTGAAACCACATATTAGCAAGATTTATTCCAGCCAATTGGGGTATGAAAAGTTAGAAAACATGTCTCTATACCGTTCATCGTTGACTGTAACATTCCGCCCATCATCGTTTTTGAAGACATATGACCTAATGATTCCGCCGGCCCATAAATCACACCAAACAGTGATTTTCTCTGAATGTAATGGTGTTTCGGCAAAGACTTGTGAATTATCTTCACTCCAGATCTGACAATTCTGATTATTAACGTACCCATTCAACCAAAAGTGAGCTTCATCGCTGAACAAAATTTTGTTTGGAAAATCAACATCAATATCAATTTGTGCTTCAGCCCATTGGCCGAATTGGTGGCATGGGCGATGGTCGGATTACTTTAATTCCTGCACAAGTTGAATTTTTTAAACCCGTAAACCAAGATCCTTAGATAAAATCTTCCATAAAGTGGATGGACAGATCTTCTGAGAACGACGACAAATTGATTGATTTGGGTCTTCCTCAATGCTATACGCTGTACAACGTCTACCGCTTGTTCGGTACGCACTGTTTGACATCTTATTGGGTGCGTATTCAAACAAAACAGTGTTGCCAACTTAAAGATGTGAACCTCTAAAAAAACACCCTTTATAAGAAAGTAACGCTTTCGTAAGAGGTAACAGGGTTGTCATTTATCGAAGTAGATTTATATTATGATAAATTAAAAAAACAGTACAGATAATTATTAATATTTGTAACAAACTATATTGCTCTATTTACCTGCAATAAATACATTCCATATCTCATATCGGTTTAGACGTGTGGTAGACAGTTGGAATTGAATCATGTGTGGGCGAACAGTGGTAGACCGGTGAATGGTTAATTGAATTTTTTTCATGACAGATTGAGTTAAAAAGTGAAAATTAAGTAGTTCACTTTTAATTTGGCATGTAGAGTTTTGGTTTATTTTATGTATAATAGCTTGGGTGAGATTTTAATTCCACCATTTAGGAAATGTTTGTAAATGGTTCTTATCAATTCGTATTAAGTTTTCTGGCCTGCTTACTCCTCAGCCATATTTACTTTATTCGAGAAGATCAAATAAATAAACTCTTAATGTAAAATCAAAATATCTCAAAATATTTAAGATTTGTAAATCCCTACCGCAGAGTAAAACAGTTCTGTGTAGAAACCGCAAAAACACTTGCTGCATCATTTCAAAACCGATGAAACATTTTATGTTTTTGATAATCTAGACTATGAGTTATTATTCCAATTAATTCCTATCGCAAGTCAGGATCAAATGCAGCAGCTGGTGGGTACCCACTTCCTTAAAATAAAGACTGAGCACAGTTTAGACTGTGCGCCGCTAGAATTAGCTTGCAAGAAGGATGGTTATTTAAGAACAATAAGACATTCTAAAATTGGAATCAATCCGTACGATAAAAATCCGGTTACTGGATCTTAAGGTGTATATTTATTTGGATGGGAGAGAAGTGAGAGCTTCCTCGTTACGGTAATATAGTGAGACCTTTTATTAACAATTAATAGAAATGGATTCTGGAAGTTCTGTAAAGTCTAATCGCTAGTCAAAAGCTTCAGTTTTACTCTATTTGGACCTTTACGAGAGCAGTACAACCACTAACATTTAGGAGGAAAGGTGTTTAGTATTCTCGTGGGGTTTATAAAACGTTAACTTAAGCTCTTATAATTGATCGCTTGTTAAGAGGAATACTATAAAACTCGACATGGAGGTATCTATGTTTGGTTCCATATCAAAAACACTCTGAAAAGAATGAATGTCGTAAATTGGTTTCTACTTTGGATCATTAAATAGGACGGAGTAATAGTGATATATTTCCTATCTCCAATATCTGTGACAAAATCAATTAATTTTGTGCATACATAAATTGTTTGAAAATTTCAATGAAATGCTACATACCTAACGCATATTAGCCAGAACTGCAACGAGTTTTGGCCTTACTATAACCAAGTAACTTGGAAGCAGAAATCTGGTACCTAATGAACATTTACCATAACAACAAAATGTCTCATCGGTTAAAGTAACTACATTACGCCTGTGCTCTGCAGAATTGATAAAATATGAAATTAATTATTATTAATAATAAGAACGACTCTATTCTGAATTCTTTCTGAAGGAGTTAAACTCCAAGCCTTATAATGAATGACTTCCCTAAGTTGATCGCAAGGGTTCACCATTCCTCATAAAATGCATACTAAAAATTGAGCAAGAAAATAAAAATACGAGTCTCAACGCCTCATACGTACAAACACACCTCGAGGCTAGCCTTAAGAAAAGAGCACGCGGGCTCCTTGCCCTTGAAATCGAACGAAGAATAATTGCGATCTTCAGCAGTGATGACTTAGGTTGTTGGTGACCCAAAGTAATGATGGAATGTGCAGACATTTAAACATGCAGATCGACACCTTCACCTCAAAAATCGATTTTATTGAGAGAATAGCAACAGTTCGATAGAGCTCGACAGTAGGAAACAGGTGAGGCAGTTTATACATTGCTTTACGGCACCTATTTTATAAAATTTGCCATTTACTCAGTTTCTCTTTAATGGCTGAACCAAAGGTAAATAAAGCGTTTGAGAATCGGGTATGAACAAAATCAGCCAATTTTTTAATCAAGCAACGAAATGGGCATACTTTAAGGCAAATAGAATTGCTCATGCAAAGCGTTTATCATTTTTAGTAACACAAGAGAAAATGAAAGAAGCAGCTTATCAGAAAGAGAAAATGTTTGAAAAAGTAGTGTGCTGGATACTCTGAAAGACAATAGGGTAAGGTCGACTAGGACTTCGTCGTCGAGCGGGAATGGTCGTAAAATGGGAAAGTCAAGCGAAGCGATTCTCCAGTCAGCGAGGCTGAGCGCCCCATAAACAGTCATGACTTGGAATACTAAAATTGAAGACGACGGGTGAGGCTTCCTGTTCAGAAATCATTAAACCTTACGTAAGCGGATATATTGAAAAATATTTATAATCAACTTCGACCTGAAAGATCTTGGGAATAGCGTGACTCGAATTTGGCCGGCTGAGAAAGGCAGTCTTCTTATTCGCTTGAGAAAAGCAGGCATACATACAGCTGAGTTTCAAATATCTTTGGAGCAAATTCTGAGAAAGGAAGTACAGGTAAATATTCTCAAGGGAGCAGATGATGTCCTTTTCGAGATTAAGAACAAAGATAAGGTCGCGTAATCGACAATTTAGCATATGCGGTTATCTATTATTCACTTTTAGATTCGCTAGAAAGATCTTGGGAATAGCGTGACTCGAATTTGGCAGGCTGAGAAAGGCAGTCTTCTTATTCGCTTGAGAAAAGCAGGCATACATACAGCTGAGTTTCAAATATCTTTGGAGCAAATTCTGAGAAAGGAAGTACAGGTAAATATTCTCAAGGGAGCAGATGATGTCCTTTTCGAGATTAAGAACAAAGATAAGGTCGCGTAATCGACAATTTAGCATCTGCGGTTATCTATTATTCACTTTTAGATTCGCTAGAAAGTTCTTTAAGATAGCAACTTACGATTTCCTTACAGACGTTGAACTGCAAATGGATGCTGTGATGAAATAAAACGTGATCCAGAATATCGAAACTCCTTGCTCACGCAGAATGTGTTTAACCACTGAAGAGACGAAATGAATTATTCGATATCCCGATTCTGTACCATCCATACACCACCCGGCTCGAAGGACCACATGTAATTTTTGCCCAAGCCTGATTCGTTGAAAAAATTTAAAGCTTTACTAATTTTAAGTGTTTTTATATTTTGTTGGCGAAAGTTGTCGAAAATTGAGATGGAATAATTTTATGTTTGCTGTCATGGCATTGCATTGCAACATTAATTTACCAATTGCACTACAAGTATTTCGCGTTCCGGCAGGTAGAGAAAACAAACGATTTGCATTTTACTTGATAGTGAGCATAGTTTTTAATAGTGAGCAGAGTTCTCACCTTTTATACATTCCCTAATATGACAATGCGACAGCAACCACATAACCTTGCCGCTATCGTTAGAGATCATAAGAGTGATAAAATGTTGTAGTAGAATATCATGTTAGGTCTGCAAGAGAATATAGACCACTTCAGTCGATAGGCAGCAAAACAAACAGTTCATACAAAGAAAGACTGTAGCTGGGACATACAGACAAAATCACTTGCAAAGCAAATAACGGCAACATAGCGTCTGTACCAGCTATGCAATCTATTCCCTGTTGAATGATAAGTTACAACTTCAGCCCACCAAACAAACGAAGCGCACGATAAAATAGGTAAAACTAGCGGTTTGTTAATTAATATCAAACTTTTGCTAGGTAACACCAGGACTTTTTAAATGCTCCTACGTCACCGAAAAGCTGTCTACAAAATGACTACCGATATCTAACCTGGGTGGTCGATTCCCCTAAATGAGAAACGTCGAGAAATCTTGAAATATTTTTTAAACTCGTTAAAGCAATAACCCCCAAATTTCTTTATTGGAAGCGGCTTGCCATCGAGAAGTCGCAAGATCTCGCATTCCCAAAGATCATTTTTCGCTATTAAGTCTGACAATACAACAAGTGTATGTTCCCTTGCAAGAGTTAAGTTAGGTCAGAGTTTTATTGAAAAAGATGTACAAATTAAAACTTCGCAAGCTATCCCGAGAATATTTGGAATGAAATACTATTAAAAGCCGCAGTGGTAGTGGATGTTAACACTTTTTCTGCCACATATGTAAGTTTTAAGTTATGCGGTTGGTAGTTGTCCCCGAGTTGGTGGTTCTCTCCATCTGCGAATTATTTTTCATTAAGTTCTCCGTAAACTTGCATTAGTGGCTTTGCATTAGAATGCAATTAAACCCCTTTTGTAGGAAAGAAGCAGTTTGAACTTTGTGCTGTGACTTAGTTTAGGCAGTTTACAGTGCCTTCTATAGTAATGCCAACTTAACACAAAGAAGCTGTACACATATTACGTATAATCTAAATTTGGTGAAATCTACGGCGTCGGGATTACAGCAGCCTTAGTTGAATTAAAAGAAAAGGGG
This sequence comes from Nephrotoma guestfalica, assembly GCA_963691935.1. Taxonomy (NCBI): domain Eukaryota; kingdom Metazoa; phylum Arthropoda; class Insecta; order Diptera; family Tipulidae; genus Nephrotoma; species Nephrotoma guestfalica. Next base: position 135,829,075 of record OY829913.1, on the reverse strand, counting down.
AAGAGTATGAGGTTTTAACATTCTCAGGTTACTTGCCTTATTGCTCGGCTCTTCATGCTCCAACTAGATAAACTTCCGTTTATGAAGGCCGAGAAAATACAATGGAGAACCTCCATTCCTGAACAATGGAGTATTTGAGATTACTATTGCCTCTCAGAAATGAAGTGACAAGGTCTTAGAAGAGGTCTCTGTATAGAAGAGTTAATTCTCTTTGACCATCGTTACATTTTGTTCTTAATTTGAATTAAACCAAAATTAAGGATTTCACAAATCCTAGAAATACAAACTGGATGCTTTATAGATCCCATGTTTTTGTTCATGTTTGGTTTTAGGGAGGTGCCACAATCGAAGACGGAAGTAGAAGAAGCTTTTATCCCATAATCTGAATAACCGAGGTATGTAGGATCTAGTTACAAGTTTCTGGTCTATAAGTCTGTCCAAGTTCTTACAACGCCTATAGAATTGCTACTTCTGTATGTGTTTAAAAGATATGTTTCCAGAGAGTTCTGTATCTCCTGCTGTGGTACCTTATGTGGTCAATTCATTGTCATAATATATATTGGAAACATTTATGGATATTCCTTGTGTTTAAACAAACTGAGTTAGCCCTTCTGACAATTTCATGTTTCTTGCCATTTCACTTTCTTCGGAGACTAATCAAAATGCATTGAAGCGAAATGTAAGAGGCTACATTTTGTTTTAGCAGCTGTCTTTGTAATTGGAACCGACTGTAGAGCTCATAGCTTCTTGGTCATAGACTATTCTGAAAACTGAGAAGGCCGATAAATTAGATACAGATAGCGCATCTGTCTCCATTGTGGGATGATGTGAGGATGATGTCGTTTTCAAAGTATATATCATCAGACAGTTGAACTGCATACTTAAAAAAAAAGATGGTTCAAATTCTCACCAGGACCAGTATTCTAAACAAGCGTGTTGAAGAAGACGGCTAAATATTTAAATCTTCCTGTGCATTTTACTCATTTCACAGGACACATTATCTCGGTTCACGTTTTCAATTGGACACCAATTGGTCTTATTTGGACTTGTGTGAATGAACACAACTGATTTATTTGCGTAGTATAACGTTGGATCACTACGTTAAGAACAAAACAAAGGTACGAGTACGGAATAAGTAAAGTAAATACTGGCCATACCTAGATTTATACGTAAAATTCAATTTGTAGAAAGTCAATTTTATTATGCTAATTAAATGAAATCGACTACGATGAAAAATTGGATTAGTCCTGTACAACAATAAATTAATAAATCTGAAACATAAAAATGATATGGCTTATCATGGTAGGAGGTCAATCTTATTAAATATTAATTAACAGGCATGATAGTATTAAAGTATTGCAACTAAACCTAAACCATTTGAGGCCACGCAAGACCTTTTATTATAGTCTGTTCGATAACTACTTATGGATGTTGCTTATGAAAAAGTCTTTATAGCTGTTATGTACTCGCGGGCGCATCGATAGAGATTTTAACGATGAAGGGTTTGTTGAACCGTGGGCAATACCAATGACCGAAGAACACTGAGAACCGCTAGTCATTTTAATGTATGCGTCGTAGAATAGCATTACACGAATACCAATAGGGGATGACATGGCTGAGACTTATTGGGAAGGCTAAGTTCCTTATTGAAGAGATTTTCACAACAACTTTGAATGAAGATTACTTGAACTGCGTGACAGATTCCAATTCAATCTAACTTAAGAAGTGTGTAACTACAGAGCCCAGAAATACATTTTTGGATATGATCTACACTGAAATTCATTTGGCTTCTCCTTAAGTTGGGAGTTTAAAACCACATGCTACCTAGAAATTTGAAACAACACATTGAAAAATAAAGGTAACAGGCAGCTGCCGCGATGCATCTACCGGACCCACTTTAAATTTCTAATATATTTACATAATTTACATTTCCCATGTAAATCAGTACGGAAAAGCTTAGCTACAAGAAAAATAATCAAACCTAAAGGTTTGTCTTTGGGAAATTTTGAGATATTGGCGAGAATTTTTTCTCAATTGCAATCCAATCTTAAAATGCAGTTTCTTTATAAATGGTTAAGAAATGGCCGCGTTCCTCCTCCTTTCTCCAAAATTCATGGTGAAATTCTCATTACTTTCTACGAACCAAATTTGATCATAATTTGTTACGAATTGGCAAAGTTTGGTCTATAGCACGACAACAGATTCTACAAATTCATTTGAAATACCGGGCCAAGCTCTTTTCAGTTTATGGTGAGATTCTAGAAAACCTTATGGAGAATTCTGTCCAGGATGGACAGATTCCAGAAATTTATTCAAACTCAATTTAAAATTTCCACCCAATACCGCAATCTATATATTTCATCATAATTGGGTAAGAAATGGCCTAGTTCCGTCTAGCATTTTAAGATTGTAAAATTTCCCTGTCCACATTTATTAACCTCTGAGATCAACAATTGAACGATTTAAGGGAAACATTTGGTATTTTATTCCGCTGAAAAAGCTGTAAATGGTGTTCCAATTTGAGGTTAATTTTTAAATTTACCGCCATTTATAGTTTTTTGTACTAGTACTACTTGACAAAATTATTTCAAATTTGGTGAAATTTTTGCAGAAATTGTACGAAAATTTCGTACAGAATATGGAAGAGACAATTGTCGGTCAATTGTGGCCATTCAAAAATGCATGTAAAATTTGCGGAAACCAGTTCGGTAAAAGTAAATCCAAAACAATTTCGGAAATACTTTAGGAATAAACGCGAAATTGATGAATACAATGCAAATATGACATATAACAATACCAGCTCCTGAAACCCCAACGATATAGCTGACATGTTCGCAAAGTTTTTCCAATCAGTCTATAAACCAAGCATTACTAGTGGTTTGTACAAACAACCCAGCAATAGCCACGTATCAATAACTCCTCCAGTTATATATTAGGATTACATTTTATCGGCTGTAAAGGGATTTGGAGACGGTTGTGGTCTTGACAATATACCCTCTTCTATTCTGAAAGAGTACGTTGACATTTTAGCAATTCCATTATGTTACCTATTCAACCATTCCTTAAGCAACGGGGTGTTTCCCGAAAAATGGAAAATTTCAAAAATTACACCAATTTTTAAATCGGGTAAACGAGATGAGGTTACATGCTTTAGAGGAATATCAACTACATCATCAATTCCAAAATTGTTTGAATTGGTATTATGCAACAACTTTAAATTCACAATTGCACGTCATATATCAATAAACCCGCATGGGTTTAATGCCTGGCCGATCCATATCAACTAACCTGGTTGTATTCACCGGAAAAACATCATCAAGTTGATGTAGTGTACACGGATTTCAGTAAAGCATTTAATCCCATCTGCCATCAAAAAGCACTCCGGAGTTTATTCGCATTTGGGTTTTCACTCGATTACATAAATTGGTTCAAATCTTATCTATCAAACCGGCGACAATTTGTAATGATGGGAAATGAGAAATCAAACGTTATTAAAGTTACGCCTGGTGTTCCCCAAGGATCTCACATCGAGCCGTGGATATTTATTGTTTTCATAGATCAAATAACCGAGATAATCAAAAACTCAAACGTGCTCATATTTGCTGATGACGTGAAAATTATTCGAACTGTTAATGAAATGCTAGATACGAAGATTAGTTTTATGCATTTGTCTGGTAATTCCATTCCATTATCATTTTTCCAGTAATGAGGTCATATCCTGGCGGCTTTTTCAGGCTAATGCAAGTTTTGATTGTGTTCTTAACTTTCTTCCATTCAAACATCATAAGTTTAAAGGATGCATCATCATCCATCTGGTGAGGCAGTACGATATTATTAGTTGATTCGTGTGGTGAAACCGTCTTTAGATGTGCAGCGAAAGCATTGGCTTTTTCTTCATCGCTTCTCGCCCAATTTCTAGTTGGTAGTCTAATCGGTGGATTCGACTTTGTAGGCCTTTTTAGGTTTTTTGTTGCCTTCCATAAAGCATAATCAGTTTTCTCTGTTGCCGAGAGTTCACTTAATTAATTATGAACAGATTGGTTTTCTTCTTCCTGCAGTGCAAATTTCAGGGTTTTGATAGATCGATTTAATTTGCATTTCAACAACGGTGATTTTGTTTGTTGCCATTGCCGTCGAATTTTCCGCATTTCCTGGATTAGTGACTGGATATTATGTGATAATTTATTAAATTTTTCAGAATTGTTGATGATTGGTGAAACCTTTTCAACTGATATTTCCAGTGCCTCTTTTAGCTTTTCTGCAGCCACATCAATATCTGCTGGTGTTTTTAGCGGGATATCAAGATGACAATTTTGTTCGACTAGTTGCCTATATTGGTTGAAATCAGTTCGTTTATTTGTCAGACGTTCCGCTGTTTCTGATTTTAATGATGATAGGCCGTTTGCATTCCATATTGCTATTCTGAGGGGAGTCATTTTTGACTTTTAACAACTATGTATCTACATCAGCGTGTTCTTATTCTGCATCATTAGATCCATAGTTTTCTCCATCATCGCCATGAATCTTTGCATCATACCAGATAGTTTGTTTAAAGCTGATGAGCTGTTTCTTTCCTCACTTGCCTCCACTTTTGGAATGGCACCCTTAAGAACACTTGCGTACGAAACCCCGTGAAGCACACTGCTATGTGCTTGCCATCGCAGTTACTGCATTTTCTGTCAGAAGCATCAGATATCACCACATCACTCATCAACATCGCTCAAAGTGCAATAAGCTTTAGTGTGGCCGTATTTTCGGCACTTAACACACTGTACCGGTTCAGTTCTTTTTCTGGGTTCTTCGACAGTAATTCTTATATGTAGAAGATATTTTAGATCATATATTCCATGCTTCCCTTTATTTTTTTTATTATAGAAATTGAAAGAGGAATATTCAATTTTTAAAACAAGCAAATAAATTTATATTTTGGAGTATTACTGTTCATCTTTTTGTTGCATTAGACCAAAAGATGAGTTGAATATTAGGATTTAAAAAAATTCGCAATATGCTTTACATCCTTTTCAAGTCTTAAACACTTAAGCCAGTTTAGCTAACATATAATACACAGTAAGTCAAAGAAAGAACACAACCTATAAACAATTGTGTTAATTCACACTGAAATGAAACAAAACAAAAATTGCTTGAATCAAGAAGGAACAATTTGCGCATTTTGTTCCGCCAACTGTTGGCATCATGATTAGTGAAATCATCGCTTGTGTGATTTGTTAGCTGTGATTTTTCCCAACACATTGTCAACTGGTTGGCCTGAAAGCGCCCAATGTTTCAAGTCGTTTCGCGGTCAGTGTTTCATAAAGCATAAAATTATTAGTTTTGTGATTATGCATTTAATCTACTTAAATATAAGACCTGCTAACACCATACCTATGACATAAACAAAAACTAACTAAAGATGTATTGGTCTATAGTAGATTTTGGTTAGATAACTAAGTACAAATGTGTTGGTGCAAAAATGAAAAGAAAAATTCAAATTTACGTTGCAATGTAGCGTAACCAACACGATCTTTGGTAGTTTTAGTATAGAGGTATTTGTCAATGAGTCCCGAAACGATTAGGTTTTTGCAAATATGGATTCGAAGAAAATTTGTGAGATATCTGCAATTTATAGGTAATGTGCTTTTTACTGACGAGGTAAATTTCTCAAAAGACGATATCATGAACTTTCACATAGTCATATTTGGTTTATGGAAAATCCACAGAAATAAAGCAAACTAACTTTCATCATAAATTTTTGTCAAATGCGTGGATGGGAATTATCGATAAATATTTAATTAATCCTGTGTTTCTTCCTACGAGACTTGATGGTGCATCACATGGTTCTTGAAGATGAGCTAACGGGTTTTCCAATAGGAATGATACAATTTAAAATGGTTAGAATGGCAACGCTGCGTTCTTTTTACATTTCTTATATCATTGGTGTTCAGTAGGTTATGCCATTTAATCATGGAAAGGTACACCCATCAACAACGCTTAGAAATTGTTAAATTGTTTTATCAAAATCAGTGCTCATTTGTGGATACTAAGAAAAATTTAAAAAGAATTCACGGACGATATTATTCAGTTTATCGACTCACTAATCGTCGTATTGTAGACAAATTTGAAAGTGACGTTTCTTTACACGATACAAGAGTACCAGTACGACAAAGAAATGCACGCACACAAGAGAGTATTGATTTGGTAGCAGCAAGTGTAAGAGAAAATCCAGTCGTTTATTTTCTGATTTTGCTCTTGAACAACTTGAAAATGATGAACATTTTTATCGAAAAATTTTATTCAGTGACGAAGGTCATTTTTGGTTAACTGGTTAAACAAACAAAATTGCAGAATTTGGAGTGATGAAAATCCACACGAAACTGTTCAGACACCATTACATACAGATAAAGTCACTGTGTGGTGTGCAATTCATGCTGGTGGAGTGATTGGTCCATATTTCTTTGAAGAAAATGGTCGAAGAGTAACAGCCAATGGAGAGCGATACAGAACAATGTTAAATGAATTTTTCCTGCTGTTGTTGAGAATAATCTGGAAGATAAGTGGTTTCAACAAGACGGTGCCACCTGCCACACAGCCATCTTTACAATAGATTTATTGAAAACAAAATTTGGTGATGAAATTATCTCAATATTTGGTTCAGTTAATCATCCTCCCAGGTCGGTTGATTTAACACTTTATGATTTCTTTCTTTGAGGGTATGTTAAGTCACAAGTTTTCGCTGATAATCCAACAGCAATTGTGCCCCATTGAACGTGCGATTGATGTAATACAGCCAAATTTATGTGAAAAAGTAATAAAAAGTAAGATTCAAATAAAAAAAAAATTTGGTCTCACTGAATAATTTGAATGTTTTTTTTAAATTTTTAAATTATATCATTCCTATTGGAAAACCCTTTACCTATCGCAAATTGAGATTCCTAATTAAATAGTTGTATTTTGTTAAAACTTTAACAATTAATCTCAAATTGGAACACCCTGTGCACTATATGTGCACTAAGGGATAAATGAACCTTAACAACCCGCTGTTAAATAAAATGATTTATGATTAAATTTTATTAACTATATTCACGGTGTAAACAGGCGGATCTTGATTAAATTTGAAATTGTCATAAATTCTTCTGTTAAATTGTCTAATTAAACCGTTACAATACCAATAAACTATAAATAATATTTGTAACTATAACAAGAACTATTTATATTATTAATCTTTAACGGTATAACATACAAAACATAATAATCAAAGCACGCCCTTACAAATTGAAACGAACACGAAGAAATCGGAATTGCGTGGTGTTGATTATTGTTTTTTGATTGAAGCATTGCACACTGAAATGGGTTGGCCTCTACATGCGGTAGGGCAAACCCAGTTTCATAGAATTTGCCACCATCTGTATGGCATCCCTCGCGGCATTTGTTCCCGCAGCTCAGTCGGTGTAGAGGGAACGGCGTGGGGATGAGGATGCCCAGATAGTAGCCTAGTTAACCGCGATCTGGTGTTTCCTACCCTGGAGTGGGGGAAGAAACAAAAGAAATTATGTCAGCCCATCCCGCTGATGAGTTGACTATGCATGTGTATATTTCATGACTCCTAGTGAGTCATCTCCTACTTAGGCTTCCTTACTGATAATAATTCAGCCACTTTGTTGATGTTAATGCGTTGTGTAACAGATCGGCTCTAACAGAAAGGAAAGGGACAGCCTAGGCCGTATCAGTTCCTGTCTTAAAAAGACCGTTAGAGGAACGATCTATTACTAATTTTTTTTTTTTTTAACTTAGTAGTGACACTTAACAGTAACACTTACCTAGAAATACTTACCGAAAAAAAAGTTATAGGTCTCCTGGCCGCCTGCTTGCTTCCACACTGAGCACACTCGGGATATTCACAAAAACAACACCAAAATTTCAAATAAAACTGTTTTTTTTATTTTATTTTTAAATTACTCTACTCAAAACTCTTCACAAAAGTTCAAAAACACAAAAAAAAATTTACTAAAACAACAAACAAACTACACTCAAACGAACAAAAACTATGACCACGCGTTGGTCTGAACACTGTCTAACTCACACTTAAAAACAATGTCTCCACGTTGAGACTTTAAACTTACTGACCCCCTTCAAAATTTTGGTCCGGTATTTATATTGTATTAATTAACTGATTGAGAAAGGAGGGGGAAATTTTTGTACAATTAATGTACTACTCTCTCAGTTAATTAATTTCATTTTCGCAATATTAACAAAATATTGCTATAAACACCGCCCATTTAAAAAGTGTGCTAATTTGCACTTGGGGAATTTATATTGCATGTGTCGCGGAAAGTGCAATTCCTCAATTTCTACATATAGGTAGTTCGATTACCTCCATGTAGAACGTTTACCCTTTGCGCGCACAACACAAAACACATGACTACGCAATCCAACAACAACATAAATATTTACGTTTACTCATTTGTATTTATAATAACTACATTATAGATACATTGAGTGACGTCGGTTGCAATTGGATACATACGTAGATATGAAATATATTTTTTTTTTATGTTCGTTGTATTGCAACAACAAACACAAAGAACTAGGTGATTCCCGCATGACTAAGGAACCACTTTGCATAGAGGAAATATTTTGGGAAATGGGTTGATAACGGAATATGATAAGATTCCGTTACAGCGTGGGGAAAACCCAAACCCTGAGATGAAAAGAGATCTCATGCTCTATTTAGGCGGGGAAAATGATTTGGATCAGCTTGAAATAGCTCAACGTGGCGGACGCCCCACACCCTGAGATAGTCTCAAAGCCGGGCAACCTAACTACTTCCTTAATCGCTAAATCTAAATACTATGGGCTATTATTATATATATATATGTACATATATTTCTTAATTATTTAATTTTGAAAAAAAAAAAAAAAAATTTTTGTTTTAAAGAAAATTGAAATTGAAACAATAACTTCTAAAGAATAGCAGTTATGGTGGACATAATTCACTGCAGCTGGCGTTGATGTCATTACCAGTGAGGATCTCTTGATGGTTACCTTTTGTCCAATACGCACGAAATATCACCCATACTCTTGACATCCGACTATTTAATGTTTATCTTGAACCAATTCTTAACTTGGCGCAGCGCAGTGCTGTTAGCACAGTTGTATGATTTTAAGCGTAATAACAGAGATGTTGATGGTTCTGTTGCTTCTGCGGCGCTTAACTAGTTGGGCTCTCTTGGCTGCTCAAATCCCGATCTGGTTATCTCCTGGGACATCAGGTCTAGCTAATCTGAATTTGATCACTCCGGTTGCCTGCATTGCTCGTGGACTAGAGACTTGGTCAATACTGCAAAGGATTTTTGTTGTGCTTGACATATAACGACTTTTCGTTAAACTAACCCATTTACATCGCATAATCGGCTTCATCTATGCTGTGTTTTTTTATTCTAACAATTAGGCAGGACCGTATTTTGGTGTAAAATTGATGTCTAGTCGAACAACAAATATGAATTAATAGTTTTTCACAGGAACTGATTTGTGATATTTTTAAAGCTGTCACCCTCTAGTGCTTTTGACAATTTTATTTGGTCTATTTCGTAATTATTTTAGAAGTTACACCCCAATGGACCTCCTGTTTGCTTTAACGACGGTTCCCACGACAAAAAGACTTATATGTGTTTGGCTCGACATCCGTCAGTGTATATTGCATCTCCATGTGCAGCTGTACAAAGGTGATTTATGATTGCGATCATCGGTGGTCATGCAGTTGAAGAAATTTCTTAGACAGATATGCCTAGTTGCACGTGATTTGGAAATCGTCATCCTTGGAGGTTGATTTAAAGTTTGTACTGCAGCAGATGTAATGAAACGGTTTGGTTGCTTTTGTTGCTGTGATACATTCGTGATGTTTTTGAGTAGTGTGATATTAGTGCGTTTTGATGGTTCTGCTGTTGGTAATTTTGATGTACACTTTCTCCTGGTCTGCTGTGCTGGTTCCTGCTATTCTTAACAATTGATATAAATGCCTTATTGTAAAGTTTAAGATTATCAAATAATTAGTTGAATCTTTTTTTATGAATTTTAAACTTAACTATATTAAACTTAACAGCAGATGGCGCTACCTCAATCCCACTTTGCTAACTTATCTGGATAGGGTTGAGCCAACCTCATCCTTTCTTTAAACTAAACACTAAACTTAATATTCTTATTAACTAATGACGCGGGTATACATAATATCGCGCGGGGTATACCAACCTTCACCTTACCGTTACATCATCTATGTACATGCCCAACTATACATAGATGGTCTAATGGGAAAGTGGATGAAGTACGCATTTGGGTTTTATGCGGCGGCGCTTCCAATTTTGATGTAGAGTCATCGCTAGAACTTTATAAGTTCGTCGTTATTTAACTTGTCTAGGTTGAAAAAAAACTAAAAAAAAAATATGCCTAGCTGACAAAAACAAAACAAGAAAAAACTCAACTACCTAAAATTAAATTTAAAACAAACAAAATATACACATGCACAGTCCTCCCGATCTCACGTGATGAGAAGACAAAATATCCCGCACTTCCTGGGTCAAAACAAGGAAAGGAAAGGAAAGTTGAACTTGAAATTTTGATGAACTGATTTTACTCATCCCAATTTATTGCAATGGGCGTCTTAACTCCTATTGAGCGATCCTCACTGCTATTGTGAATCAGTAAACAAAAGTTCAATATTGTACCCAAAAGATCATGACTCTGTTTTTGCCGATCTTACCACAATTGGCAGTCATACTCTAACCGTTAGAGGAGCTCAACCGTGCGATCGACAACCACTTCATCACGCCAGTCAACTGACGTTAGCGAGTCCTTTCAATTAAGGTCCTCGAACGACAGTTGCCATTTGTTTATCAATTGGGAGTAATAACACGCCGGTTATCACTAAGGATTTCCACAATGTAGTATGACTTCACTTAGCTTATGTCCAATCCTGGAGTCTTATATTCGTCCACTAATAGAACCTAGGTATGAACAGCTAGGTGAGCCATACCCTGGACGTAGTTAAAACTAAATTTGGTGAACTGGCGAACCCCATCCCTAAGGATGAAAATTAAATTTAAAATGCTGAAGTAAAAATAAACGCAAATACCTAAATATACATTGTATTACTGGAAATCCATATTTTATTCGAATTAAACAAATTTATCCTTACTTGAAGTAATTGCTTACTACAAACTGGATAACAAAACCGAGGTAAATGGAAGGGCAACCTTACAATTCGAATCGGGATATGGAATGACGTTTCAAATTAATCTGGGAATGAGCAGCCCTTTATACCCCCGGTATTCTACCGGCCAAGAAAGGGATATGCCCATTACTCCAGGGATCACATCATTCACCCTTGCCTATTCAGAAATGTAAAATTGTTGGTTGTACACGGTACCAAAAACCGTACAACTTATAGAGAAATTAGATACCAGTACCAGTACCAGTTTTACATTGTGACAGATGTATTCTTGAATTCCAAATACTACCACAAATGTCGTTTTATCCCCCGGAGTGCGGGTTGGGACTTGCCACAGATAAACCAATCATTTGGAGATCCAGTATTGCAGCTCAAAAATTATTAATTCTAATCAGTACGTGTATGACCCAACATTGCATCTGGTCAGGACCACCAATAAGGCAGTACCGCAGCCATACTCGTACCAAAAAGGATTTTACATTAGTCATTCATTGAAACTTGTACTATACGACCATTTGCACTGGTTGTATTAAAATATTTAAGAATGTACGACAGTATATTAATGCCGATATAATTTAAATCAAAACAAATGTGAGGGAAATCCTCAATTAAATTTGGGATCCATAAATGAATCTAGAATCTTTTGGCAATGTATACCAATAATTTGGGCCAATTTTTAGGCCCCCTTTGGGCGCCACTTGAAATGGGTTGGCCTCTACATGCGGTAGGGCAAACCCAGTTTCATAGAATTTGCCACCATCTGTATGGCATCCCTCGCGGCATTTGTTCCCGCAGCTCAGTCGGTGTAGAGGGAACGGCGTGGGGATGAGGATGCCCAGATAGTAGCCTAGTTAACCGCGATCTGGTGTTTCCTACCCTGGAGTGGGGGAAGAAACAAAAGAAATTATGTCAGCCCATCCCGCTGATGAGTTGACTATGCATGTGTATATTTCATGACTCCTAGTGAGTCATCTCCTACTTAGGCTTCCTTACTGATAATAATTCAGCCACTTTGTTGATGTTAATGCGTTGTGTAACAGATCGGCTCTAACAGAAAGGAAAGGGACAGCCTAGGCCGTATCAGTTCCTGTCTTAAAAAGACCGTTAGAGGAACGATCTATTACTAATTTTTTTTTTTTTTTAACTTAGTAGTGACACTTAACAGTAACACTTACCTAGAAATACTTACCGAAAAAAAAGTTATAGGTCTCCTGGCCGCCTGCTTGCTTCCACACTGAGCACACTCGGGATATTCACAAAAACAACACCAAAATTTCAAATAAAACTGTTTTTTTTATTTTATTTTTAAATTACTCTACTCAAAACTCTTCACAAAAGTTCAAAAACACAAAAAAAAATTTACTAAAACAACAAACAAACTACACTCAAACGAACAAAAACTATGACCACGCGTTGGTCTGAACACTGTCTAACTCACACTTAAAAACAATGTCTCCACGTTGAGACTTTAAACTTACTGACCCCCTTCAAAATTTTGGTCCGGTATTTATATTGTATTAATTAACTGATTGAGAAAGGAGGGGGAAATTTTTGTACAATTAATGTACTACTCTCTCAGTTAATTAATTTCATTTTCGCAATATTAACAAAATATTGCTATAAACACCGCCCATTTAAAAAGTGTGCTAATTTGCACTTGGGGAATTTATATTGCATGTGTCGCGGAAAGTGCAATTCCTCAATTTCTACATATAGGTAGTTCGATTACCTCCATGTAGAACGTTTACCCTTTGCGCGCACAACACAAAACACATGACTACGCAATCCAACAACAACATAAATATTTACGTTTACTCATTTGTATTTATAATAACTACATTATAGATACATTGAGTGACGTCGGTTGCAATTGGATACATACGTAGATATGAAATATATTTTTTTTTTATGTTCGTTGTATTGCAACAACAAACACAAAGAACTAGGTGATTCCCGCATGACTAAGGAACCACTTTGCATAGAGGAAATATTTTGGGAAATGGGTTGATAACGGAATATGATAAGATTCCGTTACAACACTTATATTGGGCAATTGACTTTTAACGCTCCCACTCAATTATGTTGATGTTGTAAAAAATGAATCAGAAAAGTCTTAATATCAAATCAATATTAATTTATGTTTCGTATACACGGATGCTGTATAAGACAGCGAAAATTTGCCAGCGGAAAATAAGAGATTACGCTACTCGCCGCAAGTGGCAACACCATCACAAAAGAGAATTTTTTTGTTATATAATTACCAGCGGAAATTTTTTATTCATTTTGTATCTCTTTTTTCACTAAATAAAACATCCCAGCGGAATAAAATATTAAAAATGGTCCTCAAAATGACAAATTGATGGATCTCCGAAGTAAAGAAACTCGGTATATGAAATCTTGAAATTTAACAATATTCGGTCTTTCAGTCATTTCTAATCCAATTACGATGAAATTATAGTAAGTATTGGTAGTAAGTATAGTAGTATTGGTCAGGGATTTTAAAGTGAGATTTGGACAAAATTCTAGGATGTGTTCATGCTGGACTAAATGTGGCTATTTCATAACCAACCAGTACGAAATTTGGTTTCTAGATTGATTTTTGATTGAAATAAATATAAATTTTAGATGAAAATATGGTATCTGTACATCCTACACTATTAAAATGGATTTTGAACTGGGGACGGCTATTTCTGAATTAACAATTGTAAAATTTGCATCGTAAACAGGGATAATTCGAACAAAATTTATTGATTACAATTTACACTGTAATTTTTTAATTTTCTGTGGCCATATGAGTTTTCTTCAGTTTTTGGCCAATATCTCAAAAACACTTACTAGTAACCAAATCTTTGGGTTGTTTTTCTAATAGCATAGGTCATAGGAGATGAGTTGGAGCTTAATAACTATAGGCCGTAGCTCTTTTATGTACTTTTTCTGAACTATTTGAGAAAATGGTGAAGCGCAGACTACTCAATTATCTCGGTAAGATTAAATTTCTAAACGAGAAACGATTCGGTTTCACAGCGGGATACTGAGGAGGCATTGTTACACTTTCTAAGTAATATATACTTGGCCATAAACAATTGTCAAAAGACTATTGCTGTATTTCTAAATATATCTAAAGCATTCGATAGTGTTGATCACAACATTCTGCTTACGAAATTGAGGTTCATATAGGGGTGAGAGGCGTCATACTAGATTGGTTTGTTAGTTATCTTAAAATCGTCGTCAAGTGGTTAAAGTGGAAAGCTCCATCAGTGACCCAGGTAACTTGAGTGGAGGTAAGGCTCTGTGCTTGGACCTCTGCTATTTCTTATTTACATTAATTCCATTTTCGATATCGATCTGTTGGGTCAGACCACAGCGTTCGCATTACAAAGTGAATTGCAAAGTGATTTATCAAAACTTAGCAAATAGTTCTATTACCATCGGTTGGCTGTAAGCGATAAATCGAGTTATGAATCTTACGCGAATTACCCCAAATAAACTGACGTTTCATGGCTACTTATGCAACAAATCCTTGCTCTCCACAGTGCTTTCAACTTCTAGGTGTGAATGAGCTTAATTACTTGGGCCTAATGCTTGACTCGCTGTTAAATTGGGATTCTCACCTTTATAAAGTCAGGAAAAACGTTATCGCTGCTGTTTATAAATTGTATAATCTGAAACCGTTCTGCTCTCAAGCAACATTAAGAAAACTGTATCATGCCCCGGTTGATCGATAATTATGTATGTCATCTCTGTTCAGACATAAACACGTTATAAGTCAACGGAAAGTCGCAGAAACAAACCACTTAATGTTATAAATTCATATAGGCCGATTTCCTTACTCCCAATAGTTTCAAAATTATTCGAGAAACTACTCCTAAGGATACTTAAACCAATAATAAAAGTAAGGAATCTTATCATCCACATCAAGTTGGCTTCAAAGAAAACCATCCAACAATAGAACAAGTGCACCGAATTACAAACATTACTGAAGACGTATTTGAAAAAAAGAAAGTATCTTCAAACTTCTTCTTGGATGTAGCACAGGCCTTTGACAGAGTATGGCATAAAGACTTGGAATATAAATTTCAAAGAAACTTACCAAAACAGTTTTGCGAAATTCTAAAATTTTACATATCTAACCGACACCTTCGTGTTAAATTAGATGGCGAATACTCAGAAATAAATAAAATATCAACAGGAATACCACAAGGTAGCGTTATAGGGCCAACTTTATATGCTCTATACACCTCGAATCTGCCAACGATAGAGGAGACTAAGATAGCGACGTTTGCGGATGACACGGCCATTTTAGCAGTTGCTAATAGCATAGAAGAAACCACTAGCAAATTGCAAAGAGCTACTAATATTGTCAGTACCTGGACGAAGAGATGGCGTGTATAATGAAACAAAATCTGTTCACGTAAACTTTGCTAACAAAAAGGTCAACTGGATACCAGTAGAACCGAACCCTCAGCTAATTTCCTATGCAAACACTGCCAAATGTCTAGGTATGACCCTAGACGCAAAACTAAAATGGAAAGAGCACGTGAAAAAGAAAAAAGAAGAGTTAAACATCAAATACAGAAAGAAGGATTGGCTCTTAGGAAGAAATTCTGAGGTAACTCTACATAATAAATTGCTACCATACCGGCAAATCCTAAAACATGTGTGGACTTACGGTATTCAGCTTTGGGGCTATACAAAGAAAACCAATGTCAATATCATCCAGTCATTCGAAAGCAAAGTTCTACGTGGAATAGTTAATGCACCGTGGTACATAAGAAATGACAACCCCATAGAGATCTGAAGATGGATTTCGTCAGTGAAGAAATAAACAAACACGCGAGAAAACACATGCAAGATGCAACGTATTAGTCTACACCAAAATGCTGAGATACATCGTATGCTGGATGATTCAAACCCAGTAAAACGGCTGCGAAGGAAGAAACCACATGATCTACAAGATCCGATCAGGATCGACTAAAAGTACAAAAAAATTGTAGCGAAATGGCTACAACCCTCCAAACAAGAATCTAAATCATGAAAGATAAATTACTAGATGATTTGTAAATCAGTTGTAATAAATAAAAAAAATAAAAAAAGCAATCTGGAAACCAAATTTCATAATGATTGGTTATGAAATTGCCAAGTTTAGTCCAGTATAAACAGATCCTCACTTTAAAATCTCTGATCAATACTACTATCTAAATTTCAACGTAATTCGATTAGAAATGACGAGTATTGTTAAATTTCAAGATTTCATATACCGAGTTTCTTTACTTTGGAGATCCATCAATTTGTCATTTTAAGGACTATTTTTAATATTTTATTCTGCTGGGATGTTTTATTTAGTGAAAAGTAGATACAAAATGAATAAAAAATTTCCGCTGGAAGTAATATAAGAAAGTAAATTATCTATTGTGATAGTGCTTTCACTTGTGGCGAGTAGCGTAATCTCATTTTGTCCGCTGGAAAATTTTCGCCATCTTATACATAGTTAATGGCCTATGCCAAAAAAATTTCAAGACGGCAGAGATTAACATTGTGTTTATTTAAACATGTCTATTTCCCTACTCTTGCTAATTTAGTGATGTGCACGTAATTGTATTACTGTCAAAAATGTAAAATTGTTATTAATTTTGTTTATTGCTATTATACGACTATGTACTCTGTATAGTGAAGTATAGCGCATCGATGATTTCTTGATATATGAAATTGTTGCCTTTAAATTAAATTCAGAAAAAGTATCTGAAACTGACACAAAATAACTAAAATAACATTTTCGTTATAATTTCGTAAAATCTATGGTAGCAGGCTAAGAAAACCCTCAATCCTAGTAGCCCCAAGAACACATCATGGATGCGGTATCGTAGCTCCAGCAGAATGGAAAATGGTTGGTTTACCGTTAATCGCGTGGATTTAGATATTATTGGGGTAGATTCTCGATCGGCTAGCAAGCAAGCAATTTGCTAGCCAAAATCCTGGATACTCAATCAATTTTACCAAGGAAATTTGAACAAAATCCAATTATATTTTGCAATCGCAAAAGTAAATAAAAATTTTATGAAAAATATAATTTGAAGTTCAAATTTCCTTGGTAAAATTGATTGAGTATCCAGGATTTCGACTAGCAAATTAATTGCTTGCTAGCCGATCGAGTATTTCCTCCAGTATCTCCCAAAACAAAGTTGCATTTTCATATTCTTAAAATCTTTGGGTAAGATTTCTAGGCCTCACTTAACAATAAAAATAAACAAATAAACGGTTCGCGCTATTCCGTGTTTGATTCAGCTCACCGTAACAGTTTCGACCGTAAGCCATGGGACACTACAAACTTAAAAACTATCTGAAAGGATGGAATCCCAGGAACCTCTAAATGATCCATCGGAGGAGACTGCGTATGTTGAGCAAAGGTCAAATTCAATGCCTACTAATCTTTGACGCCTCTTTACATCAAAGAGCTGGGGCATGGCGCTTATACAAGGGCCCTGTCCAAAAATTGAAGATTTGTCGGTTTTCCAAATCAGAGGAAGTGATCTATAACAGAGGAGACTCCCAACCAAACTGTGGGGACAGCCAACCAAATTATTTTCTGAGATTTAACCACGATCTCTTTAGAGACGCATTTACCAAAATATCGAGCGACAGTATTACCGTCAATTATATAGCGCATTGTAAAGCTGATCATCAAAAATGTATTGTCAGATGTGCCATGAACTTACATCACATAAGCTGCGGAACCACCGAAACCAACTTAATAGGTGAGCAATTTTTTAAATAATGTTTATCACATAATATCTAGATAAATAATACAGGGAATGATGCGACCTTCACAAATACCATTCAGAGAGATACACCGGCACTTACTCTGTAAGACCTGGGCACAACCTCATCATCCTCTAAGACCATATAAATACCAGGTTTAATATCAAAACACCACAAAGAGTAAAAACCTTATTAAGAACATTCAACCACGACAACTGGCATCAACACATCTACACCAACAAAGTTCAATATAACTCAACCGGTATTAAACGGTCATCAATACAGTCGTAGATATGAATAGCACTGGATCCTCTCCATTGCGGTATAGAATTAATGGAATCTCTTCTTATTAGGCTATACCTTGGAATAGGTCCCAAGATGCTAAAGAGATATAGAAATAATTTTCATACCGAAATTGGAGTGGAATTCCATTTACGCCATTTATTTTTAAGACCGTGGAAAAATGTCAAGTCACTATATCAGATCCAGTACACTCCAACGATATCTCTTGTGTCTTGAGCTGACGACAAAAGTCGAAGGAATAAATAAATGTTGCTGTGTAACTCTTTTGAATACAAGGCGCGAGCATCAATTTCGAAATAATTCAATAATAACAAAAATAAACTAGAGCTATGGGCCTTGACCTACACGCTGCAGTTTCAAGGTAAACCCGTGCAAATAAAACCGGAAACTAAATATCTGGGTATGATGTTTGATCAAAACACCAACGTATCATATATGAACAACAAAGCTAATAAAGCTTACTTAATCTGTCAACGAGTGTTCAGCAAAACATGGTTATATCAAGACATAGGTTTATGCTTTCATATACGGGTTGGTGGCCAAAACAGAGAAATCGAAAAGTTGCAAAAAACTAAATAAAGCGAAATTTTATTTAGTGGTGTGCAAGTTTTCGTTTTTCCTTTTTTTGTTATGCTTGTCATGCTATTTCCTGGCATGCTTCTAATGGTGCACTGATAGATAAAAATATCTACGGGGAATGGAGTTGAAGTAATCGGACTTACACTCTGCATATGCCTTTAAAAAAAATCGCAACCGTACTTCAAGCGGGAATAAATGGAAATACTTATGGACTGGTTAAAACACTGGTTTTAACACAACACATTTGCAGATGCGACAAACTGAAAAGATGTTTAGTTACAAGTTCGGGCATTTAGACAGAGTACTTCAGTTGAACTGACACGCTCACTGAGATCCATAGTATGGTACATGACTCACTCTTAAACGATTGAGATTTATCAAAGCCTACCTTAAACCATACAACGGCCAATACCAAATACATTATTTTGCCTGAAATAGTGACATTTGTCACAGAACTAAATCCTCACTTTACATGGCAAGCTTACTGGGATGGGCATTGGGTATAATGGTCCACGGGCGCCCTTCTAAGTCTACCCTTATAAAAAGGATACGTCGTCGTTGGCTTGACATAGTCTTACAAAATGGCTCCGTGAGGTAATAGTATTATTATTTGCTAGATTTGTGACAAGGGGTTATATCAAATACAGCCAAAATCATGTGAAGGCCATTAATTGGTAAAGGATGAGGGCCCAAATAAGGGGTTATTAAACTTTAAGAGGCTTTAAGAGGTTGCATCTGGCATTTCCAACCTTGGCCCTCGTAGCGTCCGAACTCGAATGATCTCATCAGTGAAAGATACAACCAGTCAGGTTTAGTTGCCTAGATAAAAAGGTAGAGAAAATAAAAATCCGGGACATTAGTTTTTAATACAAGGTAATGATCGCCGATATTGAATGAAGTCATTTTAGGAACGGATTTCATGAGAATAAAGAGCTTCCTGAAAAGCTGCAACCAAATGCAAAACCAGGGGATGATTAAAGGGAGACTCAATGGGTCCCTCAGGTTGTGACTTATGGAAGCCAATGAATCAGAACAATACCAATCACAACAAGCCAGAGAAGTATTGATCCAAAAACCCTTAGCAATACTAAATAAAACGATAGATTTCCAATTCAAGAAAGGGATGATAACCGGAAAATGTGAAGAGCAAACTGAAAAATCCTATAATACAAGTCAACGCGGAAGTAGGGAAAGAAATAATAGGACAACTTATGCACTAGTTGTTATCGGTTCTCAAGGAGTCCGTGAAGCTCGCCGATTCTGTTGTTTGAAAAGAAGGAAGACAGGAGCCGATAACGAGCTATATTATATTACTCAAAAATCCTTCGAGACTTTCCTAACAAATTTTCATTTCTTTAAAATCTTTAAATTTTACATTATCAAGTAAATAATCGAAAGACGACTTATGAAAGTGCTACCCAACGAGGAATGAACTGATGCATCAATACGGTAGAACACATACACCCAGATTTATCAATAATTCGGTTTGAAATTTTACTTTAGAGAATGTTGTTGTTGTTTTTTTTGGAAAGCTCGAATGGAAAACCAAACAATTATAATTTGTCCATCAAACTCTAGAGAAGTATAGTTCGCCTCCACGAAATTAATAAAACACTCAAAAAACTCGTTAACGATTTTATTGATCCAATCGGAAATGGAGTGATGTCAGTAGTGAGCAAAATGTACTCGGACCAAGGAAAAAAATTTGGACTCTATTGAACGGAATTTGTTAGTTGTTCGACATGTTACGATTTTTTGGATTATGAAATTAGTGGCATTTAGCTTTAAGTAGTGATAGCAGTTTATCTAGCAAATAAGTCTGGTACGTATAATAGCGATGCAAATATTCTAGATGCATCTAGAATATTCACCACCGTATTTAAACATTTTTATTTATTTACTGAATCTTTCAACTCTAAAGTCGCAGCTATCATTTTCTTTTTTAATGGTGAAGGCATAGGTAAATCTTTTCTCTTCAGAGCTGATCCGCATCTTTTGTAATACTTCTTTGGTAGTTAGGATGCTAAGGTCGTTATGTATATTTTGTTTTTTACGAACCTGGCTGTGCTATTATAATCATTCTGAGAATTTTTGACTGTGCTTGTTGGACCAATCGACCGACGATTAAGGTCTAGATAGTTTGCTCCAGTTGCTTGAGGGATTTGTATTCCGTTCGTTGTGACATGCGGACATGTAAGCTGGAAAACAAGAAATTGACCCACGTAACAATTACATTAAATAATGTAATTGTTACATAGGTCGATTTCTCTTCATTGACTTTTATCTTCCATTTCTTTAGCCTGATTTTGATGTCATTTGATGTTGCATAGTTTCGGACGCCGTTTGTGGATTTTTTGGGTACATACGATTGCTGTATCATCTCCGAAAGTAGACGTCATAACTTACGAGAAAGTTGGTAGGTCTGAAGTGGAAATTAAATATAACGTTGGGCCAAGCACACTCGAATAGCTCCCAGTTTTTTAAGCATTTCACCTGTAATTCGATCATGCCCAGTGTATCTCTTTAATTGAATTCAATGTGCAATAATAAACTTTACTAGTGGTTTCTTTATCTTGAATTTCCTCTTAGGTTCGGAGTGAATACACTTTCAAGGAAATCAGCGAAGGCTTTATCTTTTTCCTTAGAATGCTGTTTAAGGTATTTACTGGCGTTCCATAATTAAAAGTTTGTGTGCGAATGGGAAGATAATTCCTTAAGACAGTGTTGCATGTAATCCATCTTGTTTTTTTGTAATAGGCTTTGCAGTTTTGTTGTCGCCTGGTTAAAGTTGTGCTTTGCATCTGGCGATCGATTAATTTGCCAGTGTCTTAAGCGGCGTTGCTCTGTTATAATTTTTTCTATTTCAGTGGATGTTATGGTGTGTCCTATATGTTTGTTCTTTTGCTTAGGCGAGGCAGAAATAGCTGCGTTGACCAGTAAATCATTAAATTTTTCCATAGCAATGTTTATATCATTAGCCCTCTGCGAACTGATGTACGTTTTGAATTTCAACCAATTAGTGAAGGTGTTTGTTAGATGGTTGTTTGTAGAACACGGCTTTTGGTCAGCCCAGTAATGTAGTAAAACATAAAACAGAAGATAATTCTAAAAGTGGTTTGGCCTGGATTATTTATCAGTTTATTTTATCTGTGACTGCAAAATCAAATATACGTCAGGAATTTTTCGACAATTTTGTAAGTCGAGTTTGTGTTGGCTTATACCGCTTACGTTCCAGTGGCATATCTTCAGATAATTTATCGGAGACATTCTAGTTTCTGGATGATACTGGATCGATTTTGTATAGCATTGCTTTTAGCATATGTTGCATTGTTGTCATTAACTGCGTCATCAGTTGCATGCAGTTATTCAGGGTAGGTTCAGCTGATTCATCTTGGAGAGCTTGCATATGTTGATTTGCTGTTAATATTCTGGGCCAATGTATATTATTCTGCGCATCTGTGGCACTATTCTGGTAATTCCCCGGGAATAGGGAACTGGGGAAAGATTTTTTATGTAATTTTATTTTAAACATTTTTTTTCTGGCATGCTGAGGTAAAAAGTTAGTGTTAATTTTTTTGAAAACAAAATTAAATGGGGAATAATGTTTCCTTCCAATTTAGATATGGAAAAATTATTCCCAATTCTTAAATATTTACATCAAACTTTTCTGCTCAGTAGGCCGGAAAAATAATATTTGAACAGAAATTGCATATTTTTCTTTCTCCAGTTCCCTATTCCCTGGGAATTACCAGAATAGTGCCACTGGTGTAGTTTTATACTGCCGCTTGAGACGTGACAATTTAATAATATTTCGGTAGACTGGGCATCTCCAGTAATTTTCAGCGTGATATCCACCGAAATTGCTTTTCTGTTGAGGAGTTTTTTTGGTTTTGGTCAAATTTTGGTTTGGTTCACCGCATACGATGCACATTGATATCAACTTACAATAAGTCCTAATCAACACTGCCATAACCCAAAGCTCAAAATATATTATGGGTATATTCTTGGATATAAGCGAAGCATTTGACAACCTTACGTAGCTTACTGTCATCGCTATTCTGTTTCTAAACAAATTAGGAAAGGATGAGAGCTCTATCCTAGGTCTAGAATATAGTCTAGAATATAATGTTTAACACGAAGTTTAACACTGTTTAAAGTCATTCTGGTGCATGGCAACTCGAGACTCGAACTTCAGCGTCAGGGTCAAATCGCAATTAACAAAACGAATCAATTGTGTAAAACAAATAAAATATCACTATCTGCAGATAAAACAATGATGCTGCAGCTAAAAGGCAAATTTGACTCTTGTCGACCTCCAACAATAGCCTAAAACGGTTGAAACATTAAAATGGTCAAGTCTGTGAGATATCTAGGAGTTGACCTAAATGAACGTATGTGCGTAACTTCTCACGTTGTAAGGCTCTGTGAAAACGCTAAGAAGCTATTCCACTCCTTGGAGAGAGAGTCAAGAGAGTGATGGAGACTGAATCACAAAACTTGTAGTAATTTAGGTTTTCTGTATGCCGCGGCTGGCTGATACGATAGGTTGAATTGTCACCACGTCAGCTCATTGGAAGGTGCTCAGAGGAATATCCTGCTAGGAGTAACGAAGGCCTACCGAACAGTACCTAAAGATGCTGTTGTGGTTCAGGCCGACGTATTCCCGGTAGATATTCTCATCAAAAAGCGGGCGTTGTACTATACCTAAGAAGATTTGCCCAAAATGAAATAGTAAACATAATGAATATAGCAACAAACCTGAAATAGAAGAGATGGCGATTGACTTATGTCAAAGAAGGTGGAATGAATCAGCCAATCGTAGGCATACATTTGGCTTCATTCCAGATATAAAAGCATGACCCAATTTACCACTGACGAGGTCGATGAGCCAAGTTATCTCTGGACGTGGTAAGTTAAAGCCTACCTACAGAGATTTAAAATAATAAACTATTGTAAATGTTTATGCGGGTTGGAAGTAGAAGACATTAAACAGATACTTTCCGGATGTAGCGAGGTGTAATGTCACCAAATCGTAAGTGGCTGGGTAATACAGACATACACGAATTACCACTGCCAGCATTACTAAGCGACGAAGTTCTTTCCAAGTAACGGTCATATTGTGCTGAACTGGTCAAAGTCTTAAAAGAACGGAATAGTGTGATATAGTAGATCGGAATCCTGGACTGTACATGGCTCCACGCTACTAGGGATGGAAACGTTACAATTTTTCAATTTTAACGGCTAAATGTATACTAGCACTGATAGCGGTTTACAATGCTACTTAATATAGCAATACGCAATCGGCTATATGTAAACTGATATTCATTTAAAAATTATTCGTAGTTGAAGGTTGACTACAGTTAATAATTGACCATATACAACTACACGCAATATCTCTGAGGTTGTGAGTTAGGTGGGTGGAACAAATACCTTTACGGAATTGAACAATCCTTTCTTAAGAAGTAGTATGGTGACAAGATCGTTTATAAAACCGTCCGCTGCAAGTACAGTCAAACGATCAATTTCAACTTCAATGTGAAATATGAAGCCAGATGTGGTAGATGACCCGATGAATATACTCCTCGAAAAGCAGAGTAACGACACTAGCCCTAAAATCAGCACTGACCGTAATGTGCATATGACAAAAATTGGCATCGATCGCTATATTACTGTAAAACGGGAAAGGGGCTGCCCAAAAAAATTAAAAACTACTGATAAGTATGAAATCAAACGTCGAAAAAATAAAAATACCGCCAAAAAACCGATTTGAATTGTTCACCGAAAAGGGTGCGGAAGAGAGCGAAACTGTAAATACAAAAGCGGCTAGATGGGTGATGTGGTACGAGCTAGTTTATGGTGGTGACCCGGTTGATAAATTTATTACAATACAAATATTGAAATATTAAGGTGGTCTTCGACAGGCATATAGGTTAGTTTAGGTTAGGTTAAAGTGGCTGCTATTACACACTTAGGTCAATAGTGGCCCATTGTCATACCGCAGGATCCTGTCTCTCCCCTTTACTCCCGTTGAAACCATTCGGAGCTACTTATGTAGCGTAAAATATCTCGCACTCCAAAGTCCGCGAGTTCCAAAAGCCTGTTCGTACCGTACACATCCAAATACTTATGCCTTATGTCTGATAGTGCCGGACACGAGCATAGGCAGTGATCTAAAATCTCTTCCTCCTCTTTGTTCATACATCTTCTACAAAAGTCATTCGTCTGTGGACCCAGCCTTCTCGCATGTTCCCCAAAAAGGCAGTGTCCTGTCAGTATCCTTACGACTAATCCTATACCTCTCGTTTTCCCAGGGATACTAGTGCCTTGGAGCGTCGCAAGCCCAGTTTTGGCCAAACCTGTTTTGCTAACCTGCACCTGAGAGTGTTGATCCACTTCTCATTTGTCGAGGCGATTACCTTTTTACTGAGCGCTGCTATAGATTTCACCAGACCTGCCCTTTCCGGCTGCATTTGGAGAGTCGTAAAATACCTAGCTAGTTTGTCTGCCCTGCAGTTTCTCGTGACGTCCAAGTGACCAGGGACCCAGCATATCTGCATTCTGAAATACTAGCTCATTTCATTAAGAGTTTATCGGCAATCCAGCGTCACTCGTGACTACAGACAAACCGCGTCTTGTGACCTGACCGCCGCTTGACTGTCCATATAAATTGCAATATTCCTCACGGATACCACGTTATGTTTCAACCATGTCACGACTTCCCCGATCGCCACCACTTCAGCTTGGTACACGCTGCAGTAGTCAGGGAGACGCTTTCAGATATATTAACTTTAAGCCCATTCGTTCCCCGTCCACGATGCCTTGCATATCTATTGAAGGTGTTCCTCGATGAGCTACAGGCTCCATCGAGTCATCAAAGCTTCCCGGAAAATGGGTCTTCATGAGAACCACCAATGATTCCGCACTTGAAGAGGTAGACAGGCATATACGAGTAGGTTACACGAAAAATATTATTTTTCGAACAATCACTTTTGAAGTTTCAAAATACTATTAGATGAGTGACTAAGCCACTTAAAAAATAAATTATAAAGGCCAGATACTCATCAGTTTAGTTTTAGTAGGATTGGTTTCATTGTAAATTTAAATCTATATGTCTTAAGCGTATTTGGTCATTTAGGTTAAGAATTTAATTTCTGTCTCTTTTGATAAAACTAATTTTTTTCATTGAGTTTCAGAGTTTCGGAAAAATTGGATGGAGCGGATAGTGAAACTCATTATGGAGGAATACATTTGTCCTGTTTTATCGTTCCTTTTAAATTTAAGCGAATGACGAAAGCCGAGTTTCAACATCTTATGCCATAGACTCCTCTACCCATCCCTAACCATGATTTACAACTAGGTTTATACATAGTTTCGGAATGTGATATTTTTTCTCACCCGAGGCATTTTTGTGCTCCCAACGCCGAATTTATTTATTAGTTTACCAAGCAAATCTAGTTTCTTTTGAGTTTTCTATTTGTCATTGAAAAATTTTGTTGGCGGGAACAAATTATTTTCTGTTCTGTCAATATAAAATTCATTTCTGATAATTTAAAAGCCAATTAAATGTCAATCTTGACTTTTCTGTCAATCCCTACTCCATTACTATTTAAAACCAAACGAGAAGACAAAATAAATGTGTGTGTCTTGCGTTCTCATTTAGTAAATCATGATCTCAAAACAATAGTTATGAAACCAGTAGTCTGTCTACGACATTAGGTCAAACTTGCTGTCGTTTGTTGGCCAAGCTTACTCATCGCGTAACTTACTTTGCTCCATAGTTTTATACATAACGTGTAGAGTGAAAAAAAATGAAAAAAGTAACAGAGGTTCGCTAGGTGGGTGGCATAATCCTTTAACTGGAAATCTACCTGAGCCCTAATATCATACTTTGAGAACCATTGAAACATCCACTGTGCATCCACTGTGCATCCACTATACCATCTGATTAGAGCTCCAAAATATTCAAAAAATATTTTGAATAAATTAAAATCTGATTAATGATTCCGGTACTTGATCCCACCACCACAAAAGCTAAATTTTGATGAAAATAGTCTAAAGTATTATAATGATGACTCGCGAAAATGATTCGCAGTACAAATGTACCCGAGTGTACACTAGAATTGACAAACAAAAAACGAATAATCATTTTTTATTTTTTTATTTAACTCACACTTACGCAACTTGAAGATAAGATACCTTATTTAAGCAACTCATGCTGTAAATAATTTTAGTCATATTTGTGTGTTCATTACGAATTGTGTTACTTAAAATGTCGCTGTTTCAAGTTCTATTAGTGTTCTATACACTATTAATTGGTGTTTATTTCTTCGTGAAACGTAAATTCCAATACTGGGAGAAATTGAAAGTACCATCGGTTAAATTTCATTATCGGCAATTTATAAATCGACCACCAAACGCACTGCTTTTCAAAGGGTATTACGATGAATTCAAAGGAAAATCGCCATTCTGTGGATTTTATATGCTGCTGAAGCCGATGGTGCTTGTTACCAATTTGGATCTGATAAAAAGCATTATGGTGAAAGATTTTAGCTCCTTTGTAAATCGAGGCAAAAGTTTCCATGATGCGAAGGATCCACTTTCCGAACATTTATTCAACTTGCAGGGTCAAGAGTGGAAAAATCTGAGATCTAAATTAACACCAACATTTACGTCAGGTAAAATGAAATTTATGTTCCCGACAATTGTGGCAATTGGAAAACACTTCACCACTACATTGCAACATGAGATCAAAATATCTAAGGAGTTGGAACTAAAGGATTTACTCGCTCGATTCACAACCGATGTGATTGGGAGTGTGGCTTTCGGACTCGAATGCAACAGTTTGAATGATCCTAAATCAAAATTCCGTGAATATGGGCGAAAAGTTTTCTCTCAAACCACACTGACTCGGTTCAAAATGTTAATCCGAATGGCATTTCCAGGATTAGCAAGACGTTTCGATATAAATGGACGCAACGAAGAGATTATTCAATTTTTCATGAACATAGCGAACCAGTCGGTGCAACATCGTGAAAAAAATCATATCACACGAAGCGATTTTATGGATTTATTAATCGGTTTGAAATCACAAAATCCAGATCAATTTACCATGAACCATGTAGCATCTAACGCATTTGTATTTTTCCTGGCTGGATTTGAGACATCGTCTACAGTCATGTCATTCGCGCTTTTCGAATTAGCTCGGAATCCAGATGTCCAAGAAAAGGCCCGCCAAGAAGTGAAACGTGTTTTGAAACAATTTAACGGAGAAATTAACTACGAATCGATGAACGAAATGAAATATGTCATGCAAGTTATTAATGGTAAGAATTTAAAATTGACTGAATATTATTAAATATTTACAAATCAATAATTTTATTTTAGAGGCTCTCCGGAAATATCCACCAATCACCGAATTAGCCCGTTTAGCGGAACACGACTACACAGAGTCTTCAACTGGGTTTGTATTTAAAAAAGGTTCAATACTATTCGTCTCGGTATACGCGATACACCACGATCCCGAATATTATCCCAAACCTGAAGTATTCGATCCAGAACGGTTCTCCGAAGAAGAAGAACAGAAACGTCATCCGTTCTCATTTTTACCATTCGGAGAAGGCCCAAGAAATTGTATTGGATTACGATTTGGTTTAATGCAAGCCCGAATTGGATTAATAACTCTGTTGAATGGCTTTAGGTTTTCACCAACGGATAAAACTCCAGAACGATTAGAATTTGATCCAAATGGTGTGGTGCTGACGAGCAAAGGTGGTTTGTGGCTGAATGTTGAACAATTGTAGAAATCTGTGATTAACAATCAATTGAAATAATTAAATGCCGTTAAAACCATTTTACTAATTTAAATACGGTGGTGTGTGTTACGATTATTAAATAAAATTGGTTGTGTTGTAAACTTTAATACCAAGTGTTTTATTTAAAATTTTGTGAAAAACCGGCAAATCACCATAATTGGCAGAAGTAAAATTACAGGTCAACTGTTTATATATCACAAATCACGTAAAATTATCTTGAAATAAAACAACAACAACAAAATTATATTTAAGATAAGAACAGTATAAACATAATTTTTATTAACAGCATTGATGGAGTCAAATTATTTAAAATTTTTATTAATTTTATTATTGTTTTCAATAATGTACGCCACTGTACGCAGAGCTGAATTCTATGTATTATCTTAATGTTAATTATATTTCAATTTACTCAATTTCTTATCAAAACAGTTACAATTGCTCAACATTCAACCATAATCCACCTTTGCTCGTGAGCACCACACCATTTGGATCAAATTCTAAACGTTCTGGTGTTTTGTCCGTTGGCGAAAATCTAAAGCCATTCAACAGAGTTATTAGCCCAATTCTAGCTTGCATTATACCAAATCGAAGCCCAATGCAATTTCTAGGTCCCTCGCCGAATGGTATAAAAGCATATGGATTACGGGCTTGTACTTGTTCATCACAAAACCGATCGGGATCAAATACTTCAGGCTCTGGATAGTATTCTGGATCGTGATGTATTGCGTATATAGGGATAAACAGCATAGACCCTTTTCTAAAAACAAATCCAGTTGTGGTTTCGGTATAATCATGTTCCGCAGCTCGAGTTGTCTCCGCACCTGGTGGATACTTCCGTAGGGCCTCTAAAATAAAATAATTTTTGAAATCGAAATCAATCGTACTCTAAGTAAAACACAAATATTTACCATTAATGACTTGCATGACATATTTCATTTCGTTCATCGATTCGTATGTTAGTTCACCATTAAATTGATGCAGAACACGTTTCACTTCTTGTCGGGCTTTTTCTTGAATGTCTGGGTTCCGAGCTAATTCAAAAAGCGCAAAGGACATGACTGTAGACGATGTCTCAAATCCAGCGAGAAAAAATACAAATGCGTTAGAAGCTACATGGCTCATATTGAAATTTGCATTTTCCGATTTTAAACCGATTAGTAGATCCATAAAATCATTTCGCTTGATATTATTATTTTCGCGATGTTGGACTGCCTGGTTCGTTACATTCATAAAAAACTGGATAATTTCTTCGTTGCGTCCATTTATATCGAAACGTTTTGCTATTGCGGGAAATGCCATTTTGATAATTTTTTTAAAACGTCTAGATGAACTAGAGCGGAAAACGTTTCTCCCCATTTCACGAAATTTTGATTGAGGGTCATTCAAACTGTTGCATTCAAGGCCGAAAGCCACGCTGCCAATGACATCGGTCGTAAAACGAGCGAGAAAATCTTTCATCTCCAATACTTTTGTTATTTTGAGCTCCCGTTGCAAGGTGCTGGTGAAATTTTTACCAATTGCTACAATTGTCGGGAACATAAATTTCATTTTACCTGATGTGAATGTTGGTGTTAATTTGGATCTTAAATCTTTCCATTCTTGACCCTCCAAGTTGAATAAATGTTCGGAAAGCGGATCTTTTGGATCATGGAAAGCAGCACCACGATTTACAAAGGAATTAAAATCTTTCACCATAATGCGTTTTACCAAATCTAAGTCAGTTACTAGCAGTATCGGTTTGAGCAGGATATAAAATCCACAAAATAGTGATTTTCCTTTAAATTCATCGTAATACCCTTTGAAAAGCAGTGCGTTTGGCGGTCGATTTATAATTTGCCGATAATGAAATTTAACCGATGGTACTTTCAATTTCTCCCAATATTCGTATTTTCGCTTTACGTAAAAGTAAATGCCAATCAGTAACGTATAAAACACTAAGAGCACTTGAAATAACGACATTTTAAATAAAGTAATTTTTAAATAAAGCTGCGACGTGGCGAGATATTCAAATCTTACTAATATTATCATCCCGTGAAATACTTAAGTACCTACCGTCTTATCTTTGGCTACAATAATAATGTAAACAAAAGATAACAAAAATAAAATAAAATGACTTTCACATTTTACTTTGACTGTGTGCGATTTAATTTTCGCAACACTGTACTCATGATCGTGAATCATCATAATTGCAAAATACTCATAACCTTAAATCACCGTGACTATTCTTAACTGTACTTGATTGATTCTGAAAACATTTTAAAGAATTTAATTAATTACATAAATTTTAAATGGGAATTGCTTTCTTAAGAAATGCGGAAATACTAAGCAATCGAAACTTTACACCTAATCCAACTTCCTTGGTCCCGTGTAAATCCGATCGTAGATCGCATCTTCACGTCTAGCCAACTAGTTGTAAACATGTGAATTGTGAAATTGTAAAATTGTAAAATTGTAAAATTGTAAAATTGTAAAATTGTAAAATTGTAAAATTGTAGAATTGTAAAATTGTAAAATTGTAAAATTGTAAAATTGTAAAATTGTAAAATTGTAAAACTGTAAAATTGTAAAATTGTAAAATTGTAAAATTGTAAAATTGTAAAATTGTAAAATTGTAAAATTGTAAAATTGTAAAATTGTAAAATTGTAAAATTGTAAAATTGTAAAATTGTAAAATTGTAAAATTGTAAAATTGTAAAATTGTAAAATTGTAAAATTGTAAAACTGTAAAATTGTAAAATTGTAAAATTGTAAAATTGTAAAATTGTAAAATTGTAAAACTGTAAAACTGTAAAATTGTAAAATTGTAAAATTGTAAAATTGTAAAATTGTAAAATTGTAAAATTGTAAAATTGTAAAATTGTAAAACTGTAAAATGGTAAAATGGTAAAATTGTAAAATTGTAAAATTGTAAAATTGTAAAATTGTAAAATTGTAAAATTGTAAAATTGTAAAATTGTAAAATTGTAAAATTGTAAAATTGTAAAATTGTAAAATTGTAAAATTGTAAAATTGTAAAATTGTAAAATTGTAAAATTGTAAAATTGTAAAATTGTAAAATTGTAAAATTGTAAAATTGTATAATTGTAAAATTGTAAAATTGTAAAATTGTAAAATTGTAAAATTGTAAAATTGTAAAATTGTAAAATTGTAAAATTGTAAAATTGTAAAATTGTAAAATTGTAAAATTGTAAAATTGTAAAATTGTAAAATTGTAAAATTGTAAAATTGTAAAATTGTAAAATTGTAAAATTGTAAAATTGTAAAATTGTGAAATTGTAAAATTGTGAAATTGTAAAATTGTGAAATTGTAAAATTGTAAAATTGTAAAAATGTAAAATTGTAAAATTATAAAATTGTAAAATTGTAAAATTGGAAAATTGGAAAATAGGAAAATTGGAAAATTGGAAAATTGCAAAATTGTAAAATTGGAAAATTGTAAAATTGGAAAATTGGAAAATTGGAAAATTGGAAAATTGGAAAATTGGGAAATTGTAAAATTGGAAAATTGTAAAATTGTAAAATTGTAAAATTGTAAAATTGTAAAATTGTAAAATTGTAAAATTGTAAAATTGTAAAATTGTAAAATTGTAAAATTGTAAAATTGTAAAATTGAAAAATTGTAAAATTGTAAAATTGTAAAATTGTAAAATTATAATATTGTAAAATTGTAAAATTGTAAAATTGTAAAATTGTAAAATTGTAAAATTGTAAAATTGTAAAATTGTAAATTTGTAAAATTGTAAAATTGTAAAATTGTAAAATTGTAAAATTGTAAAATTGTAAAACTGTAAAATTGTAAAATTGTAAAACTGTAATATTGTAAAATTGTAAAATTGTAAAATTGTAAAATTGTAAAATTGTAAAATTGTAAGATTGTAAAATTGTAAAATTGTAAAATTGTAAAATTGTAAAATTGTGAAATTGTAAAATTGTAAATTTGTAAAACTGTAAAATTGTAAAATTGTAAAATTGTAAAATTGTAAAACTGTAAAATTGTAAAATTGTAAAATTGTAAAATTGTAAAATTGTAAAATTGTAAAATTGTAAAATTGTAAAATTGTAAAATTGTAAAATTGTAAAATTGTAAAATTGTAAAATTGTAAAATTGTAAAATTGTAAAATTGTAAAATTGTAAAATTGTAAAATTGTAAAATTGTAAAATTGTAAAATTGTAAAATTGTAAAATTGTAAAATTGTAAAATTGTAAAATTGTAAAATTGTAAAATTGTAAAATTGTAAAATTGTAAAATTGTAAAATGGTAAAATTGTAAAGTTGTAAAATTGTACAATTGTAAAATTGTAAAATTGTAAAATTGTAAAATTGTAAAATTGTAAAATTGTAAAATTGTAAAATTGTAAAATTGGAAAATTGTAAAATTATAAAATTATAAAATTGTAAAATTGTAAAATTGCAAAATTGTAAAATTGTAAAATTGTAAAATTGTAAAATTGTAAACTTGTAAAATTGTAAAATTGTAAAATTGTAAAATTGTAAAATTGTAAAATTGTAAAATTGTAAAATTGTAAAATTGTAAAATTGTAAAATTGTAAAATTGTAAAATTGTAAAATTGTAAAATTGTAAAATTGTAAAATTGTAAAATTGTAAAACTGTAAAATTGTGATATTGTAAAATTGCTAAATTCTAAAATTGTAAAATTGTAAGATTGTAAAATTGTAAAATTGTAAAATTGTAAAATTGTAAAACTGTAAAATTGTGATATTGTAAAATTGCAAAATTGTAAAATTGTAAAATTGTAAAATTGTAAAATTGTAAAATTGTAAAATTATAAAATTGTAAAATTGTAAAATTGTAAAATTGTAAAACTGTAAAATTGTGATATTGTAAAATTGCAAAATTGTGAAATTGTAAAATTGTAAAATTATAAAATTGGAAAATTGGAAAATTACAAAATTGTAAAATTTTCACAATTTCATAATTACAAAATTACAAAATTACGAAATTACAAGTTTACAAAGTTACCAAATTCATCAAATAAATTTTTACTTTATTTTACGTAACGGGATTCACAAAACATGTCGACATCGTGCCTTTTCCAAATTAAAAATTCACTATAGTGCCGAAAACAGAAAAAGTGATTTACAAAAATGTCTGTGCTTGTGCATGTGTGTTGCCCTGCAGACTAATTGCCAGTCTTCTCTATAGAGCCCAAATAAATGAATGGGATGAAATCGGATGGAAATTTAGACGTACAATTTTTCATAATTTTGAAGGTAGCAATGATTTTTGATATAATGCAACCATACGAGGGCGGATTGAAAATGAAACTACCTAGCGCTAGATGGCAGCACAAACACAAAAAATTCAAACGTCAGCTGTTAAAATTTCTCCCAAATTCATTGATTAGTTTATTTGTTGTAGTCGTTTGAAGTAAGCAACTTTTGTGTTTCTTGAAAAATGGAAAAAAACGAATTTCGTGCAGTGATTAAACACTATTATTTGAAAGGGAAAACGGCGTAAGAGACAAAAGAAAAGCTCGATAAACATTACGGTGAGTCTGCTCCGTCAGATTACATGGTAAAATATTGGATTGCTGAATTTAAACGCGGCCGAAGAAGCACTGCAACAATACCATCAATAGGAAGGCCAAAAGAGGTGGTTACTGAAGAAAATATCAAGAAAATCCTCGATATCGTTATGAATGATCGCCGAGCCAAGTTGCGTGAGATTGTTGAAATAGTAAACATATCATATGAACGTGTGTTCAACATTTTGCATGAAAATTTGCATATGAAAAAGCTATCGGCAAGATGGGTGCCGCGTTTGCTCAGTGTCGAAGAAAAACGAGTTCGACAGATTACGTGACAAATTACGTGAAGTACACTTCGAATTGGTTGATCATCCACCTTATAGTCCAGATTTAGCTCCTAGTGACTTTTTCCTGTTTCCAAACTTGAAAAAATGGCTCACGAAGAAGTGATTATCGAAACTAACGAGTATTTTGAGGGGTTCCCGAAATCGTATTATTCAGATGGTATAAAAAGTTGGAATATCGTCTTACTAAGTGTGTCGAACTAAATGGAGACTATGTTGAGAAATAAATGGTTTTTGGCAAAAAACAATTTTGTTTTCCTACTTAGGTAGCTTCATTTTCAATCCGCCCTCGTATATGCTTATTCTAAGTGTATCTTTAATGAGAAAACCGGCTATGAATAAAAAGATTTAAATTTGCAACAATATTTATCAATAAGGTATTCAAAGTTTTAGCGGAAATGACGCTTTTTGACAAACACTTTTTATCCACAAAAATTCGGCCGCTCTGATTCACTGATCATTTACCATAGGAGAAACGAAAAAAATGATTAAATACAAAAACTATTGAATAACAATTTTCGATTAAGACATTTCGCAGTAACAAAATGATTGTACATTAAATTTATTAAAATAGTAGTTAATGCTGATATTTTAAGGATGGTGATTTTTTATTAAAACAGGTTTTTACCTAAATTTGTTGTCTCTGCAGCAGAGACGGATTCATTGATTGAGATACGGCATACGTTAGGTTTAGCCATAAATTCAAATATGTTTGTGAAATGTGGAAGACATTTTTATAACAGAAGTGGCAGCTCCCACGGAGAGCTATTCATTTTTATAGACTTTTGTAAATATTTTGAAACGAAAGAAGTATAGTAAATTAAATTTGCAGCAAAATTGGATCAAAATTAATGTTGAAAAACACAACATTTATCAAAAACGAGTAAGAATTTCTTAAAAATTTCAATGCCTAATTTTCAACAGGAGTTGTTCGTGCTATTTTTCTGAAACTTAAATGGGAATAACGAATTTTCATTAAATAAGATAGTTTTTACCAAATGTGCGTGAACTTTTTTCTACCATCTTTCCTAAAAACAAAAACTAAAAATTAGGAAAAGTTTAAGAAATGCTTCACAAGCCTATATAGTAAAGTAAATTTTTTCCAGTGAATGAAACAGGTGTGTACAAACTATCATGCAACGATTGCAACAAATTTTACATAGAACAAACAGGTAGATCATTTTTAACACGATTTAAAGAACATATCAAAGACATAAACACACCAGATCCAAAATCGAACTAAGCACAACACATTAAAACAGAAAAGCATCAATTCACAGACTTTGACCACAATTTAACAATACTGCATAAAGCCAAAAAAGGACACGTACTCAACAGACTTGAAGAATTCGAAATTTACAAATACAGAGACAGCAACATCTTATTAAATGACAAATTGAATACCAAAACCAACAAGATTTACGATCTAATTATAGACAACACTAATCATAGTAGGAGGAGCACAATAAATTAGACCTAAGATTAGTAAATAAGCAGCGTAAATTTAAGAAAAGTGTATTAGTTGTAAAAAAGGAACTGAAGAAGAAATACATTTTCGAAGTCGATCTTCCTAATAATAAAATCAAAAAATATTGTCACTCTAAGGAAAATTTTTTACAAGTGTTTTACAAAAAACATTTCAAATTGCTATACGAAAAAAAATGAACTGCACGATCAAATAATTGATTCAATTTTTTTAGGCTTTACCATATTGCAATGGCTTGCGTAATACTTGATCGTTAATTAAATCCTTGTTGTGTTAGTAATTATTACTTGCAGCTGCGTTTTGGGTGCAACGACCAGGCAATATATCATGAGTAAAACCAAACATTGAACGATAATTTATTCACTAAAGCGCGATCAATACTTCGATTCCATAAATATTAATCCAGCACGGGTCATCCATGTGGCTCATATTTTTAGGAAGAGCTAGGTCTTAGGCTTAGTAAAAGTATAAGAAAATTCTATTGGGGATATCGGGGATAAATATGGCGAGGAAACCCATACATAGAACATTTATTTATTCACATGAGCGCGATCAATACTTCGATTCCATAAATCTTATTCAAGCACGGGTCATCCATGTAGCTAAAATTTTTAGGAAGTGCTAGATCTAGTTAATCCTTAGTGAAAGTATGAGCGAATTCGATTGGGGATATCGGGGATAAATATGACGAGGAAACCAGTACATAGAACGTTTATGTATTTACTAAAGCGCGATCAGTGCTTCGATTCCATAAATCTTAATTTATTTCGGGTCATCCATGTGGCTACTATTTTTGGGAAGTGCTAGGTCTAGTTAATCCTTAGCGAAAGTATGAGCGAATTCTATTGGGATATCGGGGATAAATATGACGAGGAAACCCGTACTTAGAACGTTTGTTTCTTCACACGAGCGCGATCAATACTTCGGTTCCATAAATCTTAATGCAGCACGGGTCATCCATGTGGCTACTATTTTTAGGAAGTGCTAGGTCTAGTTAATCTTTAGCGAAAGTATGAGCGAATTCTATTAGGGATATCGGGGATAAATATAAAGGGGAAAACCATGCATAGAACGTTTATTTATTCGCACGAGCGCGATCTATACTTCGATTCCATAAATTTTAATCCATTACGGGTCATCCATCTGGCTAATATTTTTAGGAAGAGCTAGAGGTCTAGTTAATCCTTAGTGAAAGTATCAGCGAATTCTATATTCTAAGGATTAACTAGACCTAGCACTTCCTAAAAATATTAGCCACATGGATGACCCGTGCTGGATTAAGATTTATGGAACCGAAGTATTGATCGCGCTCATATGAATAAATATAAATAGATTTTTGCAATGGGAAAAGCGAACCGTTTGCTTTTATAATTGATGCGAATAGAATTTTTATGTTAAATTTTTTGTTTGTAAATTTTTATTTATTTAGATTTTTGGAACTGACATTATTCTGTTATCATGTTTCTATTATTATCAAATCTTTATTGATGTTTATTTTCAATAATTTGATTGACTACCTATTTTATATCAATTGTTGAATGATTTACTAATACTATCAAAGGTTTCAGTTTTAGGAATGTTTTAGGAAATTTTTCACCACCGCTTTTACCAAACTTCTGCTAAGGTTTTCTGCCCAATTTTAATTTACAACTATGAAATAAGTAAACTACTGTATTCATGTCAATATCTGAACTTCGATTTTTGGTGATCTAAACGTTTTAAGCCTACCTGAACATTTTTGTGGTGCCAGTTATCTGTAGGTCTATTTAGATCAATTTTAACATTAAGCGATGTACCCAATAATTTTACAGCTATATTCATCTCATCCAGTACTGCGATTAACTTTTAAATGTTTTTTTAATAGAAGGTGTTATGTAGCATCTAAGCCAATAACCTTGTAAAAATAATTACATTTTTTAGCGATATCTGCATGGAAATACTTAAATTAATAAAATAATTTAAAATTCATTATTTTCTAGTAGATAATACAATCAATACAAGAAGCTACTTAATGGCACTACTACAATAATTTAATGTGTAAATTATTCATTAGTATCATTATTTGTAATAAATATCAATGAATTTTTCCACGCCGTTGCATATTATATTATTTAAAAGAGTAATTCACTTGATATTTGGATAAGGAAATACATACTAATAGCAGATCCATCTATGATTCAAAGTATGAAATATATTGTTAATAGCTCAGGTAATCGCCTTAGACGGTATTAAAAATTCGCTTATTCAAAATTTGATTGGATTTCTGGAAGCGCCAAATAATTATTACATGGACGGTGGAATAGTTATTTTAGAATTTCGATGTACTGTTACTTTTAAAAAAAAAAATGTATTTTAGAATCGAAATTTGTTATCTCATGTTGGACAACAAATTATTTTAGCCAACAATAGCCGGTTTTTTTTAATAACGCCCGATAGCTGTATCCGAAGCTCGCAATTTTCTATGTCAAAACTTATATTTAGTGCGCTATTTTTGCATATAATTAATTTATTTAATTCTAAACTAAGTTTTTTCATTCAACTTTTTGGTTAAAAATCGAAAAAAAATATCTTGCTCTACCTATTTATCAGGAGCCGCTATCGAGAGCGCTATCCATTTTTAAGGGAAATTTTAAATTTCCTTTGTTTTGTACAACCCTTAAACCATTAGAAATTTAATCTTACAATAAAAATTTAAAACGGAGCAAGATGATTTATTTTTTTATATCGTTATGCCAAAATAAATATTAATTGGTATATTTCAGGTCGTTAGATGTTTGTTTTATGGATGTATTTATTTTTTTCATGTTTATGGTATAGCGACACCAGTGAATAAATAGATACAGTTTCAGTAGAAATTTCTCATCAGCGCCGGATAGTGCTTCAATATTAAAACACGGCTAATGAGCTGAAAGCTGCGCAGAACAACTAAACAATTTTTTTTTTAGATCTGAATAGGACTGTAGTTGCATGTAATGGTTGTATTTTCGACTAAAAAATAATGCATTTTAAATTATTTTACTAATTTAAGTATTGTTATGCAGATGTCGCTGATTAATTACATTTTTTACATTTGTTACGTAAATAATGTAACGTATTTGCGCAATTAATGTAACGTAATTAATCTGCACAACACTGCGCCATTATATCAATATGTACCTTTCAACAAAATTTGCGTTCGTTTTAATTCCGTGTCGAAATTATTCTGTTCTGTCAATATAAAAGTCATTTCTGATAATTTAAAAGCCAATTAAATGTCAATCTTGACTTTTTTTGGCAATCCCTACTCCATTACTATTTTAAACCAAACGAGAAGACAAAATAAATTTGTATGTCTTGCGTTCTCATTTAGTAAATCACGATCTCAAAACAATTGTTATGAAACCAGTAGTCTGTCTACGACATTAGGTCA
Organism: Nephrotoma guestfalica; assembly: GCA_963691935.1. Taxonomy (NCBI): domain Eukaryota; kingdom Metazoa; phylum Arthropoda; class Insecta; order Diptera; family Tipulidae; genus Nephrotoma; species Nephrotoma guestfalica. The sequence continues at coordinate 135,789,678 of OY829913.1, read as the reverse complement.
AACTTGCTGTCGTTTGTTGGCCAAGCTTCATAGTTTTATACATAACAAGGTTCACTAGGAGGGTGGCATAATCCTTTAACTGGAAATCTACCTGAGCCCTAATATCATACTTTGAGAACCATTGAAACACTTGTACAATCTCTGTGCTATACCATCTGATTAGAGTTACAAAACATTCAAAAAAATATTTTGAATAAATTAAAATCTGGTTAATGTTTCCGGTACTTGATTCCATCACAAAAGCTAAATTTTGATGAAAATAGTCTAAAGTATTATAATGATGACTCGCGAAAATGATTCGCAGTACAAATGTACCCGAGTGTACACTAGAATTGACAAACAAAAAACGAATAATCATTTTTTATTTTTTTATTTAACTCACACTTACGCAACTTGAAGATAAGATACCTTATTTAAGCAACTCATGTTGTAAATAATTTTAGTCATATTTGTGTGTTCATTACGAATTGTGTTACTTAAAATGTCGCTGTTTCAAGTGCTATTAGTGTTCTACACACTATTAATTGGTGTTTATTTCTTCGTGAAACGTAAATTCGAATACTGGGAGAAATTGAAAATACCGGCTGTGAAATTTCATTATCAGCAATTTATAAATCGACCGCCAAACGCACTGCTTTTTAAACGTTATTACGATGAATTCAAAGGAAAATCGCCATTCTGTGGATTTTATATGCTGCTGAAGCCGATGGTGCTTGTCACCAATTTGGATCTAATAAAACGCATTTTGGTGAAAGATTTTAACTCCTTTGTAAATCGAGGCAGAAGTTTCCATGATGCGAAGGATCCACTTTCCGAACATTTATTCAACTTGGAGGGTCAAGAGTGGAAAAATTTGAGATCTAAATTGTCACCAACATTTACGTCAGGTAAAATGAAATTTATGTTCCCGACAATTGTGGCAATTGGAAAACACTTCACCACTACATTGCAACATGAGATCAAAATATCTAAGGAGTTGGAATTAAAGGATTTACTCGCTCGATTCACAACCGATGTGATTGGGAGTGTGGCTTTCGGACTCGAATGCAACAGTTTGAATGATCCTAAATCAAAATTCCGTGAATATGGGCGAAAAGTTTTCTCTCAAACCACACTGACTCGGTTCAAAATGTTAATCCGAATGACATTTCCAGAATTAGCAAGACGTTTGGATATAAATGGACGCAACGAAGAGATTATTCAATTTTTCATGAACATAGCGAACCAGACGGTGCAACATCGTGAAAAAAATCATATCACACGAAGCGATTTTATGGATTTATTAATCGGTTTGAAATCACAAAATCCAGATCAATTTACCATGAGCCATGTAGCATCTAACGCATTTGTATTTTTCCTGGCTGGATTTGAGACATCGTCTACAGTCATGTCATTCGCGCTTTTCGAATTGGCTCGGAATCCAGATGTCCAAGAAAAGGCCCGCCAAGAAGTGAAACGTGTTTTGAAACAATTTAACGGAGAAATTAACTACGAATCGATGAACGAAATGAAATATGTCATGCAAGTTATTAATGGTAAGAATTTAAATTGACTGAATATTATTAAATATTTACAAATCAATAATTTTATTTTAGAGGCTCTCCGGAAATATCCACCAGCAACCGAATTAGTCCGTTCAGCGGAACACGACTACACAGAGTCTTCAACTGGGTTTGTATTTAAAAAAGGTTCAATACTATTCGTCCCGGTATACGCGATACATCATGATCCCGAATATTATCCCAAACCTGAAGTATTCGATCCAGAACGGTTCTCCGAAGAAGAAGAGCAGAAACGTCATCCGTACGCATTTTTACCATTCGGAGAGGGCCCAAGAAATTGTATTGGGTTACGATTTGGTGTAATGCAAGCCCGAATTGGATTAATAACTCTGTTGAATGGCTTTAGATTTTCACCTACGGATAAAACTCCAGAACGATTAGAATTCGATCCTAATGGTTTGGTACTGACGAGCAAAGGTGGTTTGTGGCTGAATGTTGAACAATTGTAGAAATCTGTGATTAACAATCAATTGAAATAATTAAATGTCGTTAAAACCATTTTACTAATTTAAATACGGAGGTGTGTGTTACGATTATTAAATAAAATTGGTTGTGTTGTAAACTTTAATACTAAGTGTTTTATTTAAAATTTTGTGAAAAACCGGCAAATCACCATAATTGACAGAAGTAAAATTACAGGTCAACTGTTTATTTATCACAAATTACGTAAAATTATCTTGAAATAAAACAACTTACAAAATTATATTTAAGATAAGAACAGTATAAACATAATTTTTATTAACAGCATTGATGGAGTCAAATTATTTAAAATTTTTATTAATTTTATTATTGTTTTCAATAATGTACGCCACTGTACGCAGAGCTGAATTCTATTTATTATCTATAAAGTTAATTATATTTCAATTTAATCAATTTCTTATCAAAACAGTTACAATTGCTCAACATTCAACCATAATCCACCTTTGCTCGTGAGGAGGTTCAACAGAGGTTCTTCTTTTTGAGGTTTTAGCCTAATTCTAGCTTGCATTATACCAAATCGAAGCCCAATGCAATTTCTAGGTCCCTCGCCGAATGGTATAAAAGCATATGGATTACGGGCTTGTACTTGATCATCACAAAACCGATCGGGATCAAATACATCAGGCTCTGGATAGTATTCTGATTCGTGATGTATTGCTTATATAGGGATAAACAGCACAGAGCCTTCTCTAAAAACAAATCCAGTTGTGGTTTCGGTATAATCATGTTCCGCAGCTCGAGTTGTCTCCGCACCTGGTGGATACTTCCGTAGGGCCTCTAAAATAAAGTAAACGAAATCAATCCTGCCCTAAGTAAAACTATAATATTTACCACTAATGACTTTGTAACGAAAATTTTGTGACGTTGGTGTTTCCTGTCATTTATTGAATTAATAGATGATGGCTTCTTTGGAAGTCCTTTTCGTCATCAGATATTGAATATTATTTATGTCTTGAAGCTTGAGCGGTCATATTTTTGCGCGGCTAAGTACTCAAGGTAAAAGTGGTGGGGTTTTCAAGATGGGACATAATCTTGCTAGACCGCATTATAATAGCTTAGACCTGACCGTCCACTAACCTATGGAAATTTAAGGAATACAAAGGACAGAAAATGGGAATCGATTAGGAAAGGAAGGGGAATCTTCAACTTGAATGTTTTATATAAAAGAAATGATTCGATGCTGTACTCGCCTGAAGACACATGCCTTTATTTCAAAATTATCTCATTATGATGCAAAGAAAATTAACATTAAAAAAAATCACACTTGTCCATGAAAGAAATGAATTCGAAATTTTCAGCAGCAAATTAAAATTTATAAATGATTTGAAAAAAAAATTATATTAAGAGCATAATTCGGATTAATAAACAAAAAGAAGAAATTATTTCAAATCAATAATAATTAGTTTGATAATTACGAAAATTCTCGTACGGGTGTTTTTTTAGGAGGTTTGTTTTTCCGATAGATGTCGTTTTATTTTATGACAGTTGTTTTGACAGCTCAAAGTGGCATTTCTACTCAGTATTGTTTGGCAAATCATTATGAATAGGTTAACTCCAGAACAATGTTTTCAAATCGTGGAAATTTATTTTCAAAATCAGTGTTCAATTAAAAATGTTTATAGAGCACTTCGTGAATTTTATGGTGCACATAATCGTCCGTCAGAGACCACCATAAAGAACGTAATTACCAAATTTCGGTCTACATTCACTCTTTTGGATGCCAAGCCACCGACAAGAATGAGAAGAGTTCGTACAGAAGAAAATATTGCTGTCGTTGAGGCCAGTGTCGAAGAAAACGACAATTTATCGATTCGTCGTCGTGCTCAGCAAATTGGACTTTGTCCATCGACTTTATGGAAAATTTTACGTAAAGATTTGGGTTTGGTGCCATACAAAATTCAATTGGTGCAAGAATTAAAGCCACACGACCATCGTTTGCGCCGTGAATTCAGTGATTGGTCGTTAAATCAATTGAACGAAGATCCATTTTTTTACCGTAAAATTCTCTTCAGTGATGAGGCGCATTTTTGGTTAAATGGATACGTCAACAAACAAAATTGTCGCATTTGGAGCAAAGATAATCCACACGCCGTTCTAGAATTACCAATGCATCCTGATAAATGTACTGTTTGGTGCGGTCTATGGGCTGGTGGGATCATCGGTCCATATTTCTTTAAAAATGAGGAAGGACGACGCGTTACCGTGAATGGAAATCGATACAGAACCATGTTAAATGAGTTTTTGTTGTCAAATCTTGAAGATATGGATATGAATGAAATGTGGTTTCAACAAGATGGTGCCACTTGCCATACAGCACGTGAAACAATCGACTTATTGAAAGAAACTTTCAACGACAACATTATTTCGAGAAATGGTCCGGTGAATTGGCCTCCGCGTTCGTGCGATTTGACGCCACTCGATTACTTTTTGTGGGGATACGTGAAGTCATTGGTTTATGTGGATAAACCTCAATCGATTGACGCTTTGGAAACCAATATTCAACGTGTCATTGCTGACATACGCCCTCAAATGCTTGAAAAAGTGCTGGAAAATTGGACCTCCAGAATGACATTTGTGAAAAATAGTCGTGGTAGCCATATGCCAGAAATTGTGTTTAAATGTTAAATGCCAAAAAATTATCTACCAAATAAAAAAAAATTTTGGTCATTTCATAATTTTATATGTGTTTTATTCAAAAAAAAAATCGGCAACCTCTTAAAAAAACACCCTTTATATCTTATTGTATATGTATCATACAATTAGATAATCTGCACCATATTTGGTTTATTTATCACAACTTTTAATAATTAATAATTAATTAATTAATTTAATAATAATATATTAATTAATAAATTTAATAATTAATTAATTATTTTCGTTTACTTAACAAAATAAAAAAAAACGTTCGATTGTTCACAATTGGTATGATCAGAGCTTGCAAACCTGTAACGCAAACGTGTGCGTTACAAATTGCATGATATATTTTATTTTGTTCGTCGATTCGTATGTTAGTTCGCCATTAAATTGATGCAGAACACGTTTCACTTGTTGTCGAGCTTTTTCTTGAATGTCTGGATATATCATATTCAAACTCGGGTCAACCGAACGCCACGCTGCCAATGGCATCAGTCGTAAAACGAGCGAGAAAATCTTTCATCTCCAATACTTTTGTTATTTTGAGCTCCCGTTGCAAGGTGCTGGTGAAATTTTTACCAATTGCTACAATTGTCGGGAACATAAAATCCATTTCACCTGATGTGAATGTTGGGTTAATTAGGATCTTAAATCTTTCCATTTTTACCCTCCAAGTTGAATAAATGTTCGGAAAGCGGATCTTTTGGATCATAGAAAGCAGCACCACGATTTACAAAGGAATTAAAATCTTTCACCATAATGCGTTTTACCAAATCTAAGTCAGTTACCAGCAGTATCGGCTTGAGCAGGATATAAAATCCACGAAATAGTGATTTTCAGTGCGTTTGGCGGTCGATTTATAATTTGCCGATTATGAACTTTAACCGATGGTATACTTTCAATTTCTCCCATTTTTCGTATTTTCGTTTTACGTATAAGTAAATGCTAATCAGTAACGTATAAGACACTAAGAGCTCATGAAATAACGACATTTTAAATAAACTTAATTTTTAAATAAAGCTGCGACGTGGCGAGATATTCAAATCTTACTAATATTATTATCCCGTGAAATACTTAAGTACCGTCTTATCTTTGGCTACAACAAACAAAAGATAACAAAAATAAAATACAATGACTTTCACATTTTACTTTGACTGTGTTAGCGGTTTAATTTTCGCAACACTGCACTCATGATCGTGAATCATCATAATTGCAAAATACTCATAACCTTAAATCACCGTGACTATTCTTAACTGTATGTACTTGATTGATTCTGAAAACATTTTAAAGGATTTGATTAATTACATAAATTTTAAATGGGAATTGCTTTCTTAAAAAATGCGGAAATACGAAGCAATCGAAACTTTACACCTAATCCAACTTCCTTGGCCTAGGCCTTCCTAGGCCTTCCTTGGCCTTCCTTAGCCAACTAGTTGTAAAAATGTGAATTGTGAAATTGTGAAATTGTAAAATTGTAAAATTGTAAAATTGTAAAAATGTAAAATTGACGTGGGTAACTGCAGCAGGGAAACTTTCGAATTTCAAAATGAAACTTTGCATACCGATTAAGTCCAATTTGTGCTAATTAGTGCTCACGGGAAAAATTTAGTGCTAGTTCAGGAGCCGAAAAAACGGGAAAAGAAAATTTCGGTCTGCATAAATAAAACTTGATGAAAAAATCAGAAATGTGTCCGCCATATTATTTCTGCGCGAGAACTGTCAGAATTCCAGCGAGATTTGAATACTTCTATACCTCTGTATTTTGTTTTTAGGAGTATAGTATCTTTCAGGAGCTAGTTTGGTTTTCCTATTTATGAATGAAAATTTATGAAAATCATATTTCTATGATAAGCACAAATTTCATCAGTTTAGCGGCCTTTAGAAAATTTTAAAATTAGGCTCAAATTATTTTTGGTCTTTTCTAGAAATCGGGTTTTATTTATTTCGGGTTTTATATCCGTTATTCAGGCGAAATTTGAAATTTTCTTTTCCCGTTTTTTCGGCTCCTGACCTAGCACTAATTTTTTCCCGTGACCACTAAATAGCACAAATTGGACTTAATCGGTATGCAAAGTTTCATTTTGAAATTCGAAAGTTTCCCTGCTGCAGTTACCCACACAACTTCTGCTAAGGTTTTCTGCCCATTTTTAATTTACAACTAACTACTGTGTTCATGTCGAAACTTGATTTGTGGTGATCTAGACGTTTTAAGCCTACCTTTTTATGATGCCAGTTATCTGTAGGTCTTTTTAGATCAATTTTAACAAGCGATGTACCTCAACAATTTTGCAGCTATATTAATCTCATCCAGTACTGCGATTAACTTTTAAATGTTTTTCTAATAGAAAGTGTTATGCAGCATCTAAGCCGATAACCTATTTCACGAAAATTGGAGGTCTGGAAGGTTCTCGATGTCAATATTTCAATATGTGCCATTCAAAAAATCTTGTATTTTTTATATTTCTGTATCGAATTTAGGTGCTCACGAACATCCTTGCCAATAACCACTTTTTAAGAAATTGGAATTATGGAAAAATTGTAGTAAATGTAAAAAAAATTACATTTTTTAGCGACATCTGCATGGAAATACGAAAATTAATGAAATAATTTAAAATACATTATTTTCTAGTAGATAATAACTTATAACCATTACAAGCAGCTACTTAATGGCACTACTGTGATAATTGAATCTGTAAATTATTCATTAGTATCATTATTTTTAATAAATATCAATCAATTTTTCCACACCGTTGCATATTATTTAAAGGCGTAATTCACTTGATATTTGGATAAGGAAATACACACTAATAGCAGATCCATCTATGATTCAAAGGATGAAATATATTGTTAATAGCTCAGGTAATCACCTTAGACGATATTAAAAATTCGCAGGGACTCAGGGAGCTTATACAAATTTGATTGGATTTCTGGAAGCGCCAAATAATTATTACATGGACGATGGAATAGTTATCGTAGAATTTTGATGTACTGTTACTTTTAAAAAAATATATTTAAGAATTGAAAAATTTTATCTCACGCTGTATGTGGCACATTTGGCTGAATTTATCAAGTATATTGTGTAGTATGGTTGCTGATGTTGGAATAACGCTGGATGATTTATTTACGACTGGTTTTCGAAATAAAAAAAATAGGAAAAACCCGGATTTACGAATATTGGTATGCAATGGAAATTAGAAACACAACAAATTATTTTAGCCAACAATAAAAATAAGATTCAAATGCCAAAATATCAATAGACGTAGTTGCATGTAATGATTGTATTATCGACTAAAAAATAACGTATTTTACAATCGGAGTTCTGGATTCCGGTTGCCTATATAACAATATATACCAACATATGTCAACAGTAACTCCTGTACACAGATTAACTTCGCTATTAAAAAATAATATTTCTTCAGTAACAATGGTATTGAAGTTTATACTAAATTTTACTAAAATCATTTAGTTTTCTTTTAGTAAAAACTTCATCGCCCTATATACGGGATTGAACTTTTTACTAAATAAATGTCGTTGCTATTCATTTGCATATATTCAGGGGCAAATATTTTAATTCTTTTGTAGTATCAAATATATTTTAATTTATTATGTATTGATGTAAAAATGTATTAAATAAGTAGTTAATTATTGTAAAGAATTTAGTTATTTAAAATAATATATTAAAGTTTAAGTTTAGATTTAAAACCGTTTGACCGCAATTTATTTATTAACAAACATATAGTTGTGTTAAAAGAACAAACAATTCGGCTAAATTACCATCTGCCACACAGTATGTTAGCTAATTAGTAATATTGTAACTGTAAAAAATTTCAAGACAATCTCTTGAGGTTTACTACCCCCCTACACTCTGAATAAATGAAAATAGCGATTATTTCTTAAGTTTCGTCGTCAACACAATGATGAACACTGAGGATGGTTCAGCAATATGAAAATTGGTTTCATGGAAGTTCTGTTGTAGATGTCATTTTGAACTTTCTTTTTTCTGTATATAAATTTTACTATTTTAAATTATGCTTCATTTTTTAAGGTTTTGTCCTTTAGCGTCGTACTTTAGCCTAGAATTATACCTAGTTTCCGGTGGTGACTACCACGGGGAGGTAGTACGTACACTTACGAGTTACATAACTCAATACCAATAATGTTTGGTTGGATACTTTTTGCACTCTTTAGACTACCATTATAAGAAATTAAAATAAAACAATTCAAGTATAACTAATAAAAAAAATTCTGAATTCATGGGTTAAAAATTCAGCCACGAATTAGGGCTTCTATGTATCATAAAAATTCAAAATCCGCAATTATTCATATTATCCTAACAATGCACAATATTTACATAACTTATTTTGAATAAAGTCTTCTCTTATCTTCGAACATGTAATGTGAGTTTGCCTATGTTCCATAAATTAAAGTTAACAGTAATTAGCTCAATTTTAAAAACTAACTTTATTATTTCTTTAGCTTTCGGAACCTTTTCGGTTCCATTCTCAAAAGAATAATAAAACAATTTTACAAAAAAAAAATATTTTCTATACAAAATAAAATCGAAATCAAGGCTATCTAAAATGTAGCTATTTTTCTGTAGATATCGTTAGCTACTAGAAAAATATATTTTTTATTTTAGCAAGGCAACACTTTACAAAATAAAATTTGACTTTAAAAAACTTAAATTGAAAATAATTGTTTCCATATTAGCTAATATTGGAAATGTGTAAAAGCAAAAAATCAAATGATAAAAATAGATCGTATGAATTGCCAATATAAGTGTAATCGGTAATTTTGTTAATAGAATTTGAACAGGATTTTATATGCAGCATTTCCAAAATAGATCTTTTCCTGAAATTTGGTTGTTTTTCTAAAATGTTTACAACTTCCAAAATAATGTTATGGTTGGTATTTCTAATATGTTCCGAAAGTGCACTTATTTGATTCGAACTTCCAGTGGCACCACGTATATGTTGAAAAAATCGTTCTCGTAAAAACTGTTTTGTTTGTCCCGTGTAAATTACGTAAATTAAATCATTACATTTTATTTGATATACCAAATAGGACTCTTTCTTTAATGGGATCGGATCTTTTAATTTTGAAAACAAAATATCATTTAAATTGGTACCGACCAAATGGCACAGTGGTTAAAGCTTTGGCGTTTGGATCGAGGGAGGTACCGGGTTCGAATCCCGATAGGGGCAGGATGCAAAAGGAAATTTTCATCAACAGATTACGATCTGTGATTAAAAGGAACACAACTACGACCCCCTATCGGCGTGCAAAACCCATGGGCCGACCCATCTTCCATGTCGTACGTCTTCGATTTGGCAGAGATGCGTAAAGTAAGACGGGAAAATAAACCGCGAAAGAGCAGCGAGTGCTTCGGCCCCAGAAAAGTTTGCATGGATTAAAAAAAAAAAAAAAACAATTTAAATTGGTAGCTGAACGACCAAAATAATTTTGAAATTATAATTTTTAAATAAATGTTTTAATTTTTCGAAAAGATTTTTTATGTAAGGTAATGATAAATAATTTGTACTTTCAATTTCAGGATTTATTCTATAATTTTGGTAATAATTTCTCTGTTTCCAAATCATTTTAGTTATTAATTTTTTAGGATAATGATTATTTATCAAAATGTTTTCCAAAAGTTTAAAATTATTGTAATGAAATTTAGTATCGGACAATTTTAGAATTTTTTGAGTTAAAATTTGTATTGTATTAATTTTGTAAGAAATAGGAAGCCAAGAGGTAAAATTTAGATAACGACCAGACCAAGTGTTTTTGTGGTACCAGTCAAAAGAAATTTTTCCATCCGGTTCATGAATCAAAAGTAAATCTAAAAATGGAATTTTGTGATCAATTTCTTTTTCAACAGTAAATTTGATTCTATTATCTAAAGAGTTAAAAACCTCCAGGAAAATTTCAATTTTGTCTTCAGGGATTTTATTACTTTAGTCAATTTAGTTTTTGAATTTTGTTTTATACTCCTCCAGTTTTCTTTCACAATGTTGGTAACATGTTTATTATCAACATTAGTGAATAAAGACGTAACATTCAAAGAAACTAAGAGGTAATTTTGTGGAAGCGTAACATTCTGAATTTTTTGCTTAAAATCTTCCGAATTTATAATATTAGAACTAGTATTACCAACACTAAATTTTAAAATATTACCTAAAAATGACGATAAACTATGTGTTGGACCATTAATTGAACTAATAATTAGTCTATATGGAATACCAGGTTTGTGAATTTTAGGTAAACTATATAAAATTCAAATATATTAACCCCGTTTGAAAATCGTATTTTAAGTTATGTTAAACAGTCGAAATCTGTTTTAAAAGCTAATCCAAATATTGTGGTAACTCGAGCGGACAAAGGTATCGTAACTGTCATAACATCGCGAAGTGATTATGTTACAAAAATGGAAAGTTTACTTAACGATAACACAACATTTGTAGAATTACCAAAAGATAATTCAGTTCCGATTCAGAAATCAATAAACAATATGGTTAAAGATTGGAAAAATTCTAACGTAAAAATAGTGTGAGACCGATAGTAATTTGGCGGAACTACCTTTAGTATTCTTCAATGTGTTGACGTTGAAATTTGACATTTTTTACAGTTACAGTATTACTAATTAGCTAACGTATAAATGATGTAAGACCGATGGTAATTTGGCGGAACTACCTTTAGTATTCTTCAATGTGTTGGCGATGAAACTTAATAAATAATCGCTATTTTCAGTTATTTAGAGCGTAGGGGTAGTAAACCTCAATGGATGGTCTTGAAATTTTTTACAGTTACAGTATTGCTGTTGTTTATTGGTTGGTTGGATGGTTATTTTGTGTGATTTTCTGATTTTTTAACAAAGGCATGTTTGTTAATAAATACATTTTCTTTTTTTTTTTTTTAATTATTGCCAAAGGCTTTATTCTTGAACCTTTCTTTATACGAAACTAACAAGAAGTGTGAAATTCTTAAAAACTATATATTTTTTTTTTACTTAAGACTTAACCTATGTTAGTACTTAATATTAGTATGCATTATTATTTTTAAATTATTATTAATTACTTAATTTAAGTGTGTTAGGTCAACATGCGTGTAACTATTAAATATTTCAGTTGATTAAATTTAGAGGATCTGCTCTGCGAAGCCGTTTGTATTTCGGTTGCCTTAGTATTTCTCTAGCTAATTCGTTAGGCTGTGATTCCAGTTTCAGATGGTATTTTAGACTGCATGATTGTATTGTCTCTTTAACCGTTTTAATTCCTAGGTCTCTATGGATGTTGCTGTTTCGAATATACCAGGGCGCATTTGTAATGCTACGAAGTATCTTTGCTTGCGTTCTTTGTACAATATCTATATTTGAGGCACTAGTTGAGCCCCATAGTTGGATACCATATGTCCATGGGGATTAGGATCGCTTTGTATAGTAGAACATTGCAGTCTAGAGAGGAGTTTCGATTTTCTTCCGATCAACCAGTACATTTCAGAAAATTATATTTTTAGTTGATTAATTATATTTTTAGTTAACTTGGGTTTCGTCTTTACCTGGCTTAGGAATCATGATAATTTGAGATATTTTCCATTTTTGGGGAAAGTATCCACATCTCATAATCACATTAAAAATATATGTTATATATTTTATGCATCTATCGGGTAATTCTTTGATCATTTTTCCAGTTATTAGATCATGGCCTGGAGCTTTTTTAGGATTTATCCTGTTTTTGATAACCGTTTTGACGCATTTCCATTTAAATTTTACTGGGTTTGGGTTCGACTCGTCCCTCGTAAACTGGGGTAGTACGCAGTCATTATTTTTTTCGTTTGGAGTGAACACTTTTTGTAGATGGTTAGAGAAAGCGATAGCCTTTTCTAAATCACTTCTGGCCCAATGACCATCTGATTTCCTTACCGGTTGGTTCGATAGCTCTGGCCTTTTTAAATTTCTTGCTTCCACAGTGAGTAATCTGTTTTCTCTGTTGCTGTGAGCTCATTTAAGTAATTCTGCTTTCCAAGATTGTGTTCTTCCCGTATTGCTTCTCTTAGAGCTTTAATAGCTCTATTTAATTTCCATTTATGAAAAGGAGATTGGTGCAGCTGCCATATCCGCCGAGTCGCCCGCTTATCTGCCAATAACTTTTGAATGTTACTTGAAAGCTTACTATTTTTTCCGAATTTTTGTACTCCGGAGTAGCTTTTTTTGCAGCCATTTCCATTATTTGTCTTAAGTTTTCTATCGCGGCATCGATATCTTCTGGTGTTTGCAGTGGGACATCCAGATGACAATTTACGTCTACTATGTTTCTATACAGAACCCATTTCGTTAGTTTGTTTGTTAATCGTTGGGATGGTTCAGTTTTTAATGCTTGCGTACTTAATGTTACGATTATTGGTGAGTGATCTGATGATAAATCATGACAGTCAACAACTTGAGCATTGGTGCGTGCTATTCCTCGTATTACACTGAAATCTATTAAATCAGGAATTTTCTTTCTATCGGTAGGCCAATAAGTGGGATGTCCAGATGATAAATAATCTAGGTTTTTCTCGTTTATTGCTTCGTAGAGTTGCATGCCCTTGGATGACGTCAACCTCGAACCCCATTGCACATGTTTAGCGTTGTAATCACCTCCTGCTAGAAATTTGATTCCTAACTGATTAAAGTGGTAGTAGTAATAAATAAATTAAGGTCTATTAATTCTTAATTCTAAATAAATAAATTTACATAATTCGTCTTGATAAATTAACCTTTTTAAAATAATTATATATTTATTTATTAAATTTGTAAATCATGTTAGCAAAATAAACTAAAATATATTTCATATTCTAAAAGAAATTAAATATTTGCCCCTGAATATATGCAATTGAATAGCATGTAACACTTAGTAAAATTTAGTAAAAAGTTCACTCGCGTCAGTAACAGGAAAGTGTAACTGGAAAATTGGGATTTTTGTTGAAAGTGAAATTTTTTAATGATGACCAAGAAGTTTCGGCTTTTTGATGGTCACATTAGATAGTTTTTATTATTCCGAATTACACGAGGAACTGAAAAGTTATGTGGTGTTTCACTTAGGAATTTTTTAATGGCCTTTAAGTGTTATTTACTACTGGCTTGTAAAAAGCTGCTATATAATTATATAACCATTTCGTTAACTATATTTATTAAATTATTTTGTGCGACTAATTACAAAGCACAATATATATACAAATATTAAATTATTTTACTCCATTTATATTAATTAATCGTGATCTCAACAAATAAATCAATTTGCTTCTGGGGTATACGACGAAAAATAAGCCGAACGCGCTAGATTTAATGGTTGTACTTTTAAAAACGATTTATTAATTAATTTACAATTATGTATTTATCATTTACTTATACATATACACAGGCACGTAGTACGAGTGCACACTTACTAAAATCAATTTTAATTTATGAGAAAGTATTTTGTAATTTCGTGGCGTTTATAAATATACGCGAGCCGATAACAAACAGCAATGTTCATTCTATTTAAACAATTTGGCCAAAAACCGATTACGAAATTTGCAAAAAATATTAAATTGCTAAATTAACAAAATACTATAAATTTGATTGATTAATTAGTGGGGCTCAATCAAAATATGAAATAAACATACGCGCTCTCGAGTCTTATACACAAATACCTTAGCGACTTAATGATTAGTCAAATATTTGTTTAATTCATGATTTCGTGATTTTAATTAAGTTTTGACCGTAAATAATTTTATTATTTAAGATTAATAGGTGAGTGGGTTATTATTACAAAAAAATATTTTCTAGCAAACGTTTTATACTCGTAATTAAAATGTTTAATATTTTGTGCAAAATACAGAATGTATCTAATATATTAGGGTGGTGTGCGATGAAAAGTTAACCTCTGTTGAGCTGGCCATTCATTCTTCTAGTTGAAGTGCTGTTTCACATTTTTTGTTGCTTTAATGAGCAATAGATTTTTTTATTGTAAGTGTTTATTGGTTCAAGTTTACCATTTTCAAAATCTAACAAAACAAATAAAATAAACTAGGCGCTCCTGGTCGCAAGGCAGATTCTATGGAGTTGAAGTCTATTTGAAAATCAATCGTAGTTGTTTGCCTACAAAAATTTAACTGTGCCCAACTTCACGTACGATGCCTTTGGATGGATTTGTGAAATCTGAAAACATAGTGTGAAGGAGTCTGAAATGAAGATTGAAGTAAAAAGATTTCCTATTTCGCGATATGCTTAAATTACTTCATCCCGGTAGCTTTTAAAAGATTTCTTTGCAAACTACGTTGCGTGTGAATTCTCGATCATTGCCAAACAAATGTTTTTATTGCTTTTCTCTATCGAGACAATTCGACGTTGAGATGTCCAAATAAGAAGTCTGCCGACTCGAGAAAACAACCCTATTCGTAGGTTGTCAAAATCATTCAACATCATCGATGACCTATTTAACTTTAATTTATCAAACGACAACTTCAAACATATCCTGAAAAATTATTTTTAAAAATTTAAAAGTTAAATCAAAATTTTAAATTTGTTTTTTTTTGTTTTTAACTGAATGTTCTGTTTTAAATCTTAAATCTTCCATGTATGATACATACAACAACTCACAACTAGATTTCTTATTCTCGTCTTTCTTCTTTGCATTTATGCAAACATAAATGATGTCATCGTCTCTTGTTTTAATAATTTATAATCATATTCAAAACCATACAAAACTGTTATGTATTTAAAATTGTCGTACAGACATATTTTGTCAAACCAAATGACTAAAATTCGACAATGGACATAAATCATCTTGTTATGCGTGCGGATGATAAATTTACATATTTATCATAATTTTTCGGATACATCATTACAGTTTCTTTGTTAAATTTCAAGTTTCACTTTTAAGCAGCGTTGTATGTATTAAGATACAAAGTTCCCGAATGCAGTTTTATGTTACCGTAAGTTTTGCTTGTAATTCACTACTAAGGCTGTTTTCCAAACACCGACTTATTTGCAGTGTTGTGCGTCTACGCGTATTTCGGAATTGTCGACTTGCCAGAACTGAAAATTACTGGTTTTTTTGTTTAGATTTTTCACGGGAGGTTCAATCATGTCCGATTCTTCGTTTCTTTCAACATTACCTTCCCGAGTGTGTGAAAATAAATCATAAAACGAGTGACAATCCTGTGATATTACAGGTTCTATTTTTTTGAGTAATCCGAAAGTATAACATGTACTTGTGGATGTTTGTTCAACTGTGAATAATTTTAAATAGGGGCCACATTTCTGTATCTCGTTTTAGTGTGTTGAAATGAATCATTAAAATTTAATTGAACCCGTATGTGGTCATCAGCATCATACAAAATAGCTTTTATGTCTGTCACATCTCTGCTTGATCGGTTTGTGGTATAGCGTTGAGATTCGGAGCCAGTGAAATATTTGAAAAGCTCACGATTGAGTTGAATTACTTCATATGGCTCAGGCTTATATACAGCTTCCTTGGATGCTTTAACATAATCGCCTGGAAATTCAGTTACTTTATTTTTAAACTTTCTTTCAATGCAACCGCATTCCATTTGAGGTTGCTCTTTTGTAAGATATATTTGTGTTATTGGTTGGTTTTGTGCACTCCATGCCTGTTAAAGTTTAGTAGAGCATTTGACAAAGTAATATTGCGATTTTGAAATATACAGCCATCTGAAATATTGGGGGATTTTTTGTAACGCAGTGTCTTCCCAGATAGTGCATAACACAAGGAACAAATGTGGAGGCTGATAGTTCTCAATCAATTTCAGTGAACCAGTAAGAGGTAGCTTGAGGACTATCACAGTTGTAAATTGTGAAATTATGACATCAACATTGGTTTTCAAATAAATTTAGCGTAGCAAAGCTTTGGCCTTATCATGTAAATGTTAATTTCACGAGCTACTTGCATCCTTACTTTCAACGTGTTTCTTCCACTGACTATCATCGATATTTTTATTTTCATACTCCATACATAATACTGTGGGCAAAAAATAGTAAGAGTTTGTTCATAATTTTAAAATTCTTCATTTATTTATCAAATCTATTTCGTCCCACTCAAAGTAATCCCCCCCGGCCTCAATACACTTGTGCCAATGTTTTTTCCAATTATCGAAACAGTTGTTGAAGTCAATTTCCGGAATAGCCTCCAATGCGCGTAGCGATTCACGTTTAATGTCTTCAATTGACTCAAAACGGTTTTCCCGGAGCGGTCGTTTGATTTCGCTGAACAGCCAGAAGTCACACGGAGCTAAATCAGGCGAATACGGTGGTTGCGGAACGATATGGGTGGAATTTCTGGCTAACAAACCACGTGAAACCAATGTAGTATGAGAAGGAACATTATCGTGGTGCAAAAACCAAGAGTTGTCGACCCATAATTCCGGCCTCTTTTTATGAATAGCTTCGCGCAAATGACACATAATTCTCAAATAGTATACCTTGTTGACAGTTTGGCCGGCCGGAAGGAATTCGGAGTGCACCACACCTCGATAATCGAAGAAAACTGTCGATATTTGACTTGCTTTGACGTGGTTTTTTCGGCACCTTTGGCGCGATAATCGGCCGATTGATGGTCTGTTTCCGGGTCGTAAGCATAGATCCAAGACTCATCGCCAGTTATAATACGTTTCATGACATCCTGGTAGTCGGAAAGCATTGTTTCACAGACTACAACGCGACGCTGTTTTTCCAAAAAATTGAGTGATTTTGGAACCAATCGTGCTTTCACTTTTCTTAGGCCCAAATGATCTTTCAAAATGGTTTTCACTGATCCTTTCGATATTTCAACGATGCCAGTAAGGTCTCTGACTGTTAATCGTCGATTCTCGAGTACCAATTCATTGATTTTATTGATGTGTTGATCATCAATTGATGTGTATGGCCGTCCTAGACGTGGTTCGTCGTCAACACGTTCTCGACCCTCTTTGAACAATTTGTACCAATCAAAAATACTTGCTCGCGACATACAATTCTCACCGAAGGCCTCTTGCAACATTCTGAACGTTTCGGCACCACAAAATTGATTCCGCACACAAAATTTAATGGAACTTCTTTGTTGAATAATTTCACTCATTTCAAAAATCGCCGAATGCACTTTTTGTATTTCAGAAAGACAAGCGTATACTAAACACTAATACTTATTTTGATAGACAGATGTCACTGACCATAGATGTCATACCAACATAGAAAAACAAATAAATCGACGAATGGTTTTCCGCGCGAAAGTTAAATTAAAAAGTCTTACTACTTCTTACCCACAGTAGTATGTTGCACCGAACCTTCTTAGAAGTGAATAGGCTGGATTTTTGTCTTTGAAAAATTCTGTAAATGATTCCCCCCTCCTCCCAGATATTGCTTCTGGTATTCATTGAACATTTCTTTATAAAATCCATATAATTGGTTTAAAGCCACGAAATGTAGATCCAGGTTCAATTTGGTTGTGTCATTTCTGACATAATGGGAAGTTATTTTGGCAAATTGTTAAAAAATTTGATCAAGAACTCTTTTTCTCCAGAAAAAGGTTTGACACGAGAGTTGTTTGCGTTTTTTATTTTTTCCGAATTTGGAATCATTCATTCCGTATACAATTTGCTTAACCTAAGATTCCACTGTAAGTCGACTTAGGCCAAGAGAAACATATCCTGACGTCCTTTACCAAATCCTGACCATTATGCAATCTAATAGTTAAGGACACGTTGAGTAAAATCGTGGCCAACGTTTTGAAAATGTCTAGTACCATGAACTTTTCAAATCAAATTGGTGATGATCTCACTAATCATGTTAGTGTACCTGAAAGCAAGCTCCCATTGTCTCTTCTGATGAAAATTTTAGGCAAGCAGGTTTCGACAATACGTGAGCTGCATTATTATAATTCAGTCAGCTGACTGAAAAAATCGATTTCATGAAAATTATAGTTAGCAGATCGTAAAGCCTAAATCATTTTTTAAAATTTTATTTGTAATGCCATATGTTTTTCAATTAACAAAGTCTGGCGCCATATATTACATTCATTACACAGAGTAGCTTTTTTTCTTATCAGAGAAATTTACTTTTTTACCGCTTTTAGATGTCAACATTTGGACATTTCTGTTCGAAAACATAATAATAAATGCCCGAACTAAACTAAACTGGTAAAACTTTTATTTTGAAATTGACGTTGACATTGCTTGCAAAATCAAAAGTACCAGCAAATTCGAATTCAAATCGAAACATTAATTTTCAATCTTTGCGGAAACATTTATTTAATGGACTGTTCGGCTTCGAGCTGTTTAGAATTTGCGGCATTTTCTTATTTACCTAATCTTCTGATTGTTTCGGTACGCTATTATACGAGGCAATCATTTGCTTTCAATATCGAGCTGCGCATAATATTGTACGAATATTGTCATCAACAACTGTGTTCTAAAATTGATTTCTGCTCATAGGAATTGCACTTGTAACAAGGTCAACTGATCACTGGCGATGTATTCAATTTTTTTAGTATACTTCTCGCTGTCCAGGACAAATTTCTAATGATTACGTCAAAAGTAAGTGCATATGGGCAGTATCCGTTGAATTTCCGGAATTGTAGCATGTTCCAAATTACTTTTATGCGAGCCAATGCAATGGTAAACAACATAAACCATTTGTCAGACCCTATATACTATCTCAACTGACAATTTGATTAACCGATGCTTTTATTGAGACAACCATAATCGGTTCCATTTCCATTCGTAAACTAAGATTTTTTTATTTTTCGTATCTAGAGTCAAAACATGAATTAAATTATTAATTGTTTGGATTATGTGTTTACGCCTATTTGTTGAATTAGGCTCAACAATTATTTCTCGTGTATCACTCGGTTAATTAGCGTACACCATAGAATTAGCAGCTCGTGTGACTTGCGTATTGGTACATAAGCGTACACCGGTAGCTTCCTTAACTTAAATCACAGGTGATTATTACGATCCTGTAACATTTTTGATACGCTATTTGTAGTATCGATATAATCGTAATCCACTTCGAGTATTATAAAGAAAACTAGAAGATATTAGCGTCTTGAAATATATACTAATGAGCAAAAAATGCTATGGCAACACTGATTATTGCTATTATGACATTTTTACACTTTTGTGAGATAAATTACTTTATAATAATATTCTTCTGTATTTTTTACTGGAAAAAACACCTTTTCAAGGCGCGTCAACAAAATATCAGATCGTTGATTACAGCAAGGTTCGGGATAATTTATTACCCGCAATAACAATATCAACATTATTCATCCGTGGTAAACTACTTTTTTTAAATCTCACACCTTCAAAAATCAATAAAAAACGTTAATTTTAATTTCATTTTAATTTTTCAATTATCCGAGTCAACAAAAAGGTAAATAATAATAATAATATTATGCATGACATGATAGGTAAATAATGAAGAAAACCAATAAAAAAAATGTACACCGCACTGGCCAGCAAATTAGAATGCATACACATACACACAGAGCCACAGACACAACACAGTGAAATGAAATGGAAAACGTAAAATCAATGCCGCCAATACATACAACATGTGTATGTGAGTGCGTGTAAAATTATTTAATTACTTCGAATAAATTACCATAAGCAAGTACTACTAAGCCGCCGCCGTTTGATATGCAGATATACAAAAACAAAATGTTTGCCCTTGGATATGATTTTTTGAACTACACAAGAAAGTTGGTAAACTTGCCCTAGATACACGTAATAACAGCACACTTACATGGTAAGTATAAATTCGCGGCACTCTCGATTTACGCCAATCATCATTCAAGTCAGTTATCACGAACAAACGATCTCGTGTTATTCCGCACCAAATAAACCATCAGCGGCCATCACTTATCATGATCAGCTTACATGTGATTATGTAACCATAATCGTTTTTTGTATTTGAAATCTTAACCAAACTACCGCATAGCATGAACATCGCGACTTGTATGTACTCGAACCACAGAAAATCCGCGAGATATTTTTTAAGTAAAAGTGAAATTTATGTCTGTACCTCTTGCTAAAAAAAGAAATTGTTGTATTTTGTGGAGAAACGAATCTTTATGAACTCGTCTATATATGAAATATAGCTACAACTTGTTACAGTAAACGAAAATTTTTTAATTGCGGGCAATCGAAAATTAATCAGTATGTACGAGTGTGTGGTTTATTCTACAGTTGTTGATAACGTTTTATGAAAAAAAAAACAGTCCCGTATTAGTTCTAAAAACACCCTACTGTATTCTACTTGGCCCATATTTAATACTTTGGGTTGAGTGGATAAGATATACTTGTACTCCACCAAGTGTTATGATCCAAAATGTCGCAGAGCCAGTCCGGTCGATTATACATTCCACGTGAATGGAAATAACGAATAACGAAACGATTTTTAAACGGTGGCGGTGGTTATCAAAGGGAATATTGGAATTAACATCAGCGTTCATCATCAATAAAGAACAAAGCCGGATGAGTTGTTAACTTGGAGTGATCACGAATACAGCTACACACAGATTGTTTTGAATTGCGACACACATACATAGGGCTTGCAATGGCAGACGAAATTTCAATACCGGTATTTCGTCATTTTCCATCAACAGTACCGGTATTCCGTTATACAATTTAAAATTAATTTTCTGAATTGTAATTGTAAACCTGAAATGTCAAATAAGTAAAACGCCATTTCATAAAATTTAGACACAACGAAACGCGTCTGTCAGTTTGGTATGTAACAAATGTAAATCAGAATGGAATGGCCGGGACGAGATGTGCCCATGCAGCGGTGTCTGTAAATCAAGCTTTCACTTCAAATGTGTGGGGATAAATACTTCTACGTACAACCATTTAAGGAAATCAAAGCAACTGCGTTGGTTCTGTACATCGTGTAGTGAAATTACCGTATGTGTTGTTTTACAAAAGCTTGAAGAGTTGGTTAAAATATTTGAATCACTCACTGTGATGAATGATTTTATGAAAGCATCAAGCAGTCGCTGCAATTGTAGATTCCTGCTAACACCTCAATCAACCAATCTGACCATATTATTGCTACATCAGATGTCATTGGAATTGGTGTCGCGTCCACTTCATTATAATCCATTGAAGTCCCAGATAACGATGTCTTATATGTGAGCAAGCTGAATCAGCACACTGAAGAGGCTGCACATTATAGTTGATTATTTAAAATCCAATCTGGAAAATCTAGACTTGGTTGACCGCTCCCTAAAGGCCGGAATAAAACTAAACTCACATTTGTTTTGTTTAAGCTTACTTTGGAGAGAAGATTCGCAGTAGGAATTTCCCTACCACAAATGGGGATCGACAATCTTATCCCGAAATAATTGACTTCTACTGTAACTTTTCGTTTTGCCGAGTAGATCATCAGCTACACAAATACTGCCATCACAGAAAATTATACAGTTATAATCATAATTCATTCACCACTTCGAGCCTTTGTAATATCAGCTTTGTATTAAATTGGAAGTTTCATAGTTTGTATGCCTTGCTTTCTAATATTTTTTTGTATTTTAGGACATTCACCAATTCTATTCTCTTCTATTCTCTTACAAATAAGATTAATAACGAATCTGTCTCGCTGAAGGGGTACAGCATCTTGGGATTTGACAGAACACATAAAAGGCGTGCAAGAGTTTGCATCCACTATAAAAATGCCTTAAACTGCTATTCACTCGTCCATTTATGGTAAAACTGAAGTTTTGATGGCAGAAATGCTATTACCATCTATGACTGTATTGATTGTAGTTTGCTACAATTCAAGAACCCCCGCGCAATCCGATTTAGATGATTTTCAGGAATTCCTATCCTCGCATTCATATTTTAAATTATAATCATTTTCTAATTGCTTGCGATATAAGCTGTAATATGCTTTATAAGTCCCATACATTTCATAATCTTTTAAAAGCCAACCATTTAATTTCTATCTCGTTCTGACCTACTCGTAACCGTATATGGCTTGATCAATAGTTTTGTCCCAGAGTCAGATTACTTTAGGGCGTTGGCATCTAGTCCGCCTGACATTTCTCACCACGATTTTCTGACCATTCCTTATAAAGTCAGATCAAAGCATGTTAAACTGGACTACAATCTTATACATGACTATAGTCAGTTAAATTCTGAAAAGATAATGAATTATTTTGTTGGCACTTACTGGAGCTTTCTGCATGCGTCTGATAATGTCAATTCCAACTAAAAAATAGTTAATTGCCAATCGGCTGCCCCATGGTTTAGTTGTATTATTGCTAAAAGTATCCTTGCGAGGGATCATGCGCATGCAAAGTACAAAAGGACGGACGATATGAGGAATCTAGGATTATATCGTACATAACACAATAGGATAACTAGCATGATAAGGATTGCCAAACAAAAATATTTTTTTGGAAATAGTAAATTAACCATGAAACGAATTTGGAGTAATTTTAACCATATTGGATTGGGGACTAGTAGGTTTGGTGTTTCTTGCAATGTACCCCAATCATCCGTAGTCATTCCATTGTAGGGAATGGAGCACAGAGGCATGCATACTTCTCTCTCGTTTTGCAGCATAAGTGAATTAGATGTTTCCAAAGCCGTGTTTCTTATTAAATCAAATTCATTGTCAAATTGTCAAATTTATCTTGGTGGTACTAGATTTTTCCCCCTTTATTAATTACAACTGAGACTGTGCTCATCTAGCAATTTATCTTTGAAATTTTTACAAATTTTACATTTCTTAAACAATTCTGATTTGTTGGGGTGAAGTCTTCTTTCAACGACAGGGTTACCTATCACATGGCGAATATAGGAGTTTCCATGTTCCAGGAGCCTTATTTTGTGTTTGGCGACATGCTTTTTTATTTCATCTTTGGTGTATTCCATCTGTAAGTCCCTGTGAAAGTCTTCATATCTTGAGTACCAACAGTAACCTTGTTTTAAAACGTCTGTATCATTTTGACTAAGCAAATTAGTACATTCCCAGAGTTGAATGCCGTAGGTCCATATTGGCTTCAGTATTTGCCGATACAGCAGCAGCTTGTTGTGTATTGTAAGTTCAGAGACTCTGCCTATGAGCCAATACATTTTTCTGAACCTAATATTAAGTTCTACTTTTTTCTTTTTACATGTTTTCTCCACTTCAGCTTGGCATCGAGTGGCATCCAAAATTATTAGCTTTATTTGTATATGGCAAACCGGTCGTGAGTCAATTTCTATCGGTAGATGGGGAGCCTTTTGATATGTAAAGTTAATATGTGTGAATTTCGTCTCATTCTCAAGCGCTTAGTTCAGTTACAACCCGCATTGGTAATCTTCTGGAGTTTGCTCGTTGCATCAGCGACATTGCTTCCAATCGCCATGATTGCTGTGTCTTTTGCAAAGGAGTACGGGATTGACAGCCTCCACGAAGTATTGGATAAGGGCGACTCTGGGAAATTTTCTGTAAGTAGAACGAACGGTTGTGGTACCCAATCCCTTCGTAGTAGTGAATCAGAATAACTCATTAGTCAATCAAAGCAATGGTACTAACAAAAGGAAATAATACCCCAGGTGGTACACCAATATTGCCATTGGTAAATCCACTCTCTGTGGATACTGGCCCTATGGATTCTGAGGAGGTCCATCTATTACATTATCAGGGAACATTAAATATGTTCCAAAGAAGATCAAATTTACAAAGATCACCGATAAAGAAAAATAGAATGCGTTTTCTAACGTTATAACAAGATGTACTGGACAAACATTACACGAAATAAGTGATGCCTCCGGAAATTTTACTTTGAAAATAGCCGAATCTAGTAAAACAACTATTGTCTTAGAAAAGGAGAATATGGATCTGTTGGCGAGACTATAGCATATGGAGCAATTATTTGCCAAGCTAAATGAAGAAATTGAGTATCTAAAGCGACAAAATGAAAGCCTAAAAATGAATTCAGAAGAAGCTCGCGATATAGGAAACATTGAACCAGACAAACTTATCTACTCCACTGATGAGATGAATTACAAAGTGAGACGGACTGGATCCTAAAGAATAAAAAACAGTCCAGGAAGACTAAGAAAAGAAACTGACTCGTCACCTGAGGCTGAGCAATTAAGGGTAGGGAACAATCTAGTCCAGATCCAAAAAATGTTCTATCCAAAGCCAGTCAACCAAAAGGTAGTAAATCTACCAAGAACATTATACCAAATTTGGTGCAACCAAAAGAAAAATCACCCCACCAATAAATATTGTGGGTGTAACCAGTTACTCAAAAATTCAGTCATTGATGAAATCGGTTACTGACAAAGACTATAGGTAACAGCGCTAAACAAGTATCAGTGGTTCACAAACAGGCCCGACCTATAAAAGTCATGGCAAGAGGTTTGCATCACACTTGCTCAAGCAAAGAAATAATGGAAGACTTACAAAATAAAGGTCTTAAAATACTAGATGCTGTGAATATTGTTAAAAAAGAGAGAACAGAAATTCAGGAAGGAAACCAAATTATCAGTAAAACGGGACTCTCTTTTTATGCTGGTGTTTGCGACAACAAAGAGAATGTTCAAAACATGTTTGAAATAAAAGGAATTCTTCACATGAAGGTGAAAATCAAACCAATGAGTAGAAGCACAACACGCATACCTCAATGCAAGATGTCAGGCATTTAATCACACCCAAAGATATTGCGGGCGGGATCCAAGATGTGTAAAATGCTCAGGTAATTATATTACCCAGGCATGTACAACAGGGAGCGATGTGCCAGCCAAGTGTACAAGTTGTAAGAGCCAACATCCGGCTAATTATCGAGGCTGTGAGGTTACTAAACAAATACAAAAATTAAGAGATAAAAAGAGAAATCAACCGCAAAATCACGAAAGTCGAGGGGTTCAAATATCAAATCAGATGGATCAAAACCCACAACCAAGCAACACAGGGCAAAGAAGTTCATTTGCCCAGGTTGTGAAAGGTTTGGGTTCAACCAAACATATGGGCTCCGAAAATAACCAAATTATAAAACATCATGAACAGCATTGCAGCTATTACAAAGCGGCTAAATGACCAAAGTAATCTGAACAACATGATACTTGATCAACTGAAGAAAATTCAACTCCCTCAACGCAATCCAACAATAAATGTTAAATAAGAACACAACTTTCAAAATGGCAATCTGGAATGCGAATGGGATTATGCAACATATTCCAGAAATAGAAATATTTTTAAATTCAGAAAAAATCGACATTTTCTTAATATCTAAAAGCCATAAAAATAAAATACGAGGTTATAACTTATATCACTCCATTCATCCAGCGGAAAGAGCAAGAGGTGGTTCGGTATTACTAATAAAAGAAAATGTAAAACACCATTTAGGTAAGGATCCAAATTAAACACAGACAGCTTACTGTCTCTTAAACTATTTAAATCGCTTGGACGTGATTTTATTATTGGAGGTAACTTTAATGCGAAAAACATCTATTGGAGGGATCCAGACTTACGACGTCAATAGGTAAAGAA
This sequence comes from Nephrotoma guestfalica, assembly GCA_963691935.1. NCBI lineage: Eukaryota > Metazoa > Arthropoda > Insecta > Diptera > Tipulidae > Nephrotoma > Nephrotoma guestfalica. The sequence goes on along the minus strand of OY829913.1, from coordinate 135,763,500 downwards.
TTGCATCAAGCAGAGCAGATATCAAAATGTGAATTTTACTCTGGTGGTTCCCCAACATACTGGCCCAGTGACGGAACGAGAGTACCTGACCTAATACACTTTTATGTAGCAGAGGTATATTCCAGTACTAGTACATTCACCTTGAAGCCAGTAATTCTCTAGTATTGGATCATTCCCCTTTTAACATGACAGTCAGTGAAATGGTAATTTAAAGGGAGAGTGCACCCAGACTAACAAATTCAAAAACAAACAGGGATCTCTTTCGTGAAGTAATGGAGGAAAAAATCAATTCAGGCACCGATACGAAATTCTCACCATTTGGAAGATGAATTAGAACAACTCAATGAAACAATTCACTGTGCTGTTTTGGCAAGTACCCCCATTATATAAAATAAGAAGAAGCTTAACATATCCTCCCCAATGGAAGTTAGAGAGTTGGTATTTTGGTAAGACAAAAACGACGGGCACGTAAAACCTGGCAAATAACTAGAACACCGGAGAACAAAACAATTCTTAATAATTTAGGTAATAGTCTCAAATCTTTTATTAAAGAAGATAAAAATGATCAATCAACAGATATCTAGTTAGCCTAACCTATGAAAAAAATGCTGATTATTCTCTGTGTAAGGCGACGAAGGGACTCAAAATACCCAAAATGTAAGTGTCTCCACTTAAAGTGGAGGATGGAACCTGGGCAAGAGGTCCTAAAGAGAAGGCTGATCTGTTTGAGGAGTATCTCGAGGATACCCTCCAACTACCGGGTGACTGACACGAAGTGTTACCAACTTCAGACTGTCATTGCTATCAAACCAGTAATGACAGAGCGCTCAAATTTACACTAATGACAGTTCATTCCATTGTTTACAAGCGTACAAAAGCATTTTAGTGGGAAATATTCAAAAAAAAGTTATCCGCAATGGAATTCAAGCGTAATAGTGTGATTGCTCTATATTTGGCTGGAAAACCACAGCCGCTGATTGTTAACCAGTTAAATTATCTGCATGTGAATAAAATGTTTGTGTATCGCACCATAAATCGTTATAACGATACTGGCAGCATTGCAAAACGCCATGGTGGTAGACCGAAATGTACTGCAACATCGTCGGATATCATTCGGAAGGTGAAGGCCAAATTGGCTTGAAATCCGCGCCATAGTGGCAGAAAAATGGCTCGTGAGGCGAACATTTCGCTTGAAGAGAAGCAGTACATATTGAAAGATCATCTTGGACTAAAGTCCTTGAAATTCCATAAAACGCATGGTCTCACCGATTCTCAAAAAAAGTTAGTGGCGATTTTCTCCGTTCGTTATTGAGCAACATGTGAACAAGCAAAACGACCGGATTTACTTGCCCGGCCGTTCTACTGAAAATTTGGACCGACGGATTGCCACTCGAAACCAAGTGCCGCCGATGGTGATGGTTTGGGCCGTTCACAGCTCGGTTTTTTTAACCTAGGCATGAAGATAAATGCTCAAATTTATCGGGATCATGTGGTTGAGGGAGTGTTGAAGCCTTGGGTACAAAAACATTTCGGCCGCAGAGCCTGGACATTTCAACAGGACTCGGCACCGAGTCATAAAGAGCGCGTCAATCTAGATTGGCTGAGAAACAACGTTCCGAGCTTCATTTTCACTGCCCAATGGCCACCAAATTCACCGGAAGCAAATCCGCTAGATTTCTCGGTTTGAGGTATTTTGAAGAGCTAAAAAAATAAAAATTCTGTGGCGTTTTGTTTTGGTAAGACTTCATGTCAGACACCCTGTACTACAAAGCAAACGGCCAATGAAAATATAATGTAAAAACAACACTTTCAAAACACTGAAAAATTATTACTGAAAAGACTTAAACCAATAATTGAGGACCGACAACTAATTCCTTCACATCAGGTGCATAGAATCACCAACATTATTGAAAGAACGTTAGAACGTAAAAAGTATGCTCCAGCATATTTCTGGACGTCGCCCAAGCATTCGATAAAGTCTAGCACAGTGGACTGGAATTCAAGCTGCATAGAGATCTGCCGAGGCAATTCTATGCCATACTAAGATCTTATTTATCCAATAGATATTTTCGTGTGAAATGTGAGGATGAATACTCCGAACTAAAGAAAATCTCTACCGAAACAGACGAAGGAACCATAGCCATCTTTGCAGGTGGTACTAGTGAAAATATATTGGAAACCGTTAACAATATTAATTTGGTCCTATCCAATATATTATTGGCTTGGTTCAAGTCTAATGGAATCTCACTAAACATCGCTAAAACGCAAGCCATTCTGATTTCTAAAAGAAGTTTTCCAGTGCTACCCGATATCTTTATTGATGGTGTGAAGATTAAGTTTACGAATCATGTTAATAATCTGGGAATTTGTATAAATGACAGGTTTACCTGCGATTCATAACTTGTTAGTGTTTGTGGTAAGATCAATTCTACTTTAGACTTTTTGACTCAAAGATGGAAAAATTTGTAAGAATCCCGTTTCGAACGGATGAGATTATTGATTTGAAAAAATCAATCTTCTCATCAGGTTGCGACGACTGATGTATTTTTTACATTAGAATATTGTATATATATATAGGACAATACCATGTATTTGTAGTACTAGCGAATTACTGCTAGCCTAACGAAATCGATTCTTTTATATTTTTCATCTATGTTTCATTCTCACAATTAACTTTTCGTGTTTTTTTGACGATTTTATTTTATAATTTTTACTTTTGTTTTCTATTGTAATGGGTTTTATTGTGATTGTTCCGTGCATTGGTCTATCTTCAGTACTCTCGAATTAAATACACAATCATAGGAACGATAACGGACGAAAAACTATGGGGTGGTTGGGAAGTTGATTGTGTATAAGTGTGGTGGTGGTATAAGTTGTCAATTATCATAGTCGTTTGATTGATGTATTTAATTCGAGAGTACTGAAGATAGACCAATGTACGGAACAATCACAATAAAACCCATTACAATAAAAAACAAAAGTAAAAATTATAAAATTTTACTTTGTATGATTTGAAGCTTCATAAACATGTCTGCCCTAAAAATGTTCGAATTTTGTTGGTTAGATCATTAGTAATTCCTAACGTACTATATATAAGTCACTAATAATCGTGTTCCTGCATATTTGTATGAGAAAATAAAATTTGGGTTTAATCGAAATGGTAAAATAATACTGTCCGTTGACCGTTCAAATATGTACAACAAATCACCTCTGTTTACCTCTTTTACAAATTGGAATGAGGTTCTAATTGAGATTAGTCGTGTGAAGCCTTTTACTAAATTTTAAAAATTATTATTTGATTTTATTAAAAATACACTTTAATTTATGTTTTAGTTTATTTCTTGTACACTTTTATTACTAATTTGCATAGATAGAGAAGCTATGCTTTATATGTATGTGATAAGATAGTTCAAATTCCTTCCCCGAAAAATGCGATGGCAATAGTAATTGTTACTATCATGACACTTTTTACTCTCAGCCTGGAAAATACTTGATATCACGATAGTAAAAAAATGTCATGACAGCTGAACTTTTCGGGGCTGAGAGTATATATATGTACTTACAAAAACATGTTTGTGAAGTAAAACCAATTTTCATATGTGTGTGAAGATAGGCTAAATTCAGTTAATTTTTACACTCAGCCCAAAAAATCACAACATTTTTACTCCCAGCCCCCAAAAATTCTTGCTATCACGATAGTTAAAAACTGTCATAACAATCGAAATTTTAAGGGTTGAGAGTAAAAATGTAGGGATTATTTGTGCGGTGCACATCGCTTGATAGGTGAATGTTGAAGCACGTGCGATTTTTTTATAGAATTACTTTTTTTAGAATTCTAGGTCTAGGAGTTGAGATATACTCCATAGAAGTCAGGAACTTTTCATTTGCTCAACTAGACGTGCACATCGTTTTGATAGGTGAATGTTAAATTAATGAATTAAATGTATAGATTTCTGTAGTGCTTGTGCTTTAGGATTCCCAAAATTAACTAAAAAAGTGATTTCACTATATCATATTTGTTACAGCCAAATTGAAAGAGAAAGTAGTAATATTTTATCTAAACGTCTAGAAAACTGTCACTCTTACGAAAAATTTAAAGAAAAGGGCTACAAACTTCTAAAATATTTATTTAACAAGGTAGATAGATGATTATTTTATTTGTATGCTTTTTGTCATATTCAAGAATGTGAAGAAAAAATATATTCCTATAGAACCAGTTCTATAATGAGAATTGGAAAATTCCGATAAGAATAATTTTTATTGTTTTCAGGTGAATATCCGGTTTAACCCGAATTTTAAAAACTGTGTTCGGGAGGGGGGGGGGAGTCATACCTTACTTATAGAGTAGATATGTGATACAGCATGTGAATAGTGGTTACGGACCGTTAAAATTTGGGAAATTTGTATTTGCGAAATTATACGACCCAGTCAAACGCCGAAAACTTGAAACAACATTTTCGAAATATTACATTCTAGATTATCAGCAAATATACTTGATAATCATGAAATCATGAAAATTTTCAAACAAGAAATGTCTGGCTTCCACGATATCGCCTATACTCGTATGTGAGTTTTAGTATTTGTTAGTTTAAATTGTTTTATGAGCTTTCTAGATAATATAAATAAATAATATGGTTATAAAGCTTAACTTTTATTATTAATATATTACATGAACCTTCGCTGTGGGACCTTTTCGGATCCATTATCAAAAGAATAATAAATCATGTTTACAAACAAATATTTTCTCTACAAAATAAAAACGAAATCAGACGGTTTGCGGGCAGTGGTTGTAAAAAGATATGCTTGCAAGTTGGCTAAATCGCTTACAACACTTTTCAATAAACCGTTCTCTTCTGAAAATTTCTCTAACATATGGATCCCCATTCATTGCCACCTTGCTGTCTGATATTACTAACTATAGATCGATTGCGAGGTTGTCTTGCATTCCCAAACTGTTTGAGCGTGTCGTATATGAAACAATGTGCTTTCACTGCAGACCTTTGTTCTCTGATATTCAGAACGGCTTTTTAAGAGGTCGATCCACCACAAGCTGAATTCGTATCATTTGCTCTAAACACCATCGAGACCTGAACCTGATTTCAGTAAAACTTTCGATGGGATTTCCCTTGGCATCATTATGCTCAAAATTAGAGTCTTACATAAAAAATCGTCGATATCAAGAATCAATCAGAACATCCACATTCACTACTTTTATACCCCAGGGCGTACCCCAGGGTAATCATTTGGGACCAATGTTATTCATTCTGTTGTTAAATGACGTTCCCCGTGTTATTAAAACCATTTTGCAATCTGGTGCTCAAAGAGTCATCTCGAACTGATCGTCAGTAAATGTCAATCCATTACTTATTTTTCGAAGCGCTTTTCCCCTCAACTTAGAGAGTATTCCCTTAACACGGATGTTATTGCAAGATCATCGTTCATTCGGGACCTTGGTAGTATCTGTAAAAACGAATTAAACTTTAGGGATCATTTTAGTAATATGATTAACAGAGCTAACTCCTTGGATTTGTTAAGTGCTGTTGTTCACTCAGCTGACTGACATTTTGATCTCGGATTGTGGCGGTGGATTCAAGTTTCAATCATTGTCACATATTCCGACTAAATACTGGTATCTTTAAGGTGTTAAATATTTCATTCTGGCTCTGGGCTTCCGGACCGTTCAACATCATCGGTGATTGTACGGCCAAGTTTAAAATCAGCAAACCAATGTTCGACGGATGATTTCGATGGATCAGGTCGGTTGAACGGTATTTTTGCCATCAAAAACAGTGTTTAACCAACACACGAGATTTATTGTTTTCCATACCAAAAGTAGCGTTACTTAAACATACGAATTTTACATTAGATGAATCTCTATGTGTTAACGGGAACAAATTGAATGACTTGAGCGATGTACGTCTACTACATAAAAGGTGGCACCATCGGCAGTAAAATAAATTGAAAAAAAAAATTTTCCTGGTAGTCTCAGTATGACCTGAGCTATTAGAAAAACAATCGAAAGTATTGGTTACTAGTGGAAGTTTTTGAGATATTTGCCAAAAACTGAAAATAAACTAATAAAAAATTTAAATTTTCAAAAGTATTGGTTATGAAATGGCCTAGTTTAGTCCAGCATGAACAGATCCTAGAATTTTGCCCTAAGTTTTGGACCCCTGATCAATACTTTTATCCAAATTTCATCGTCATTCTTTTAGAATGGCGGAAAGACGAAATATTGTTAAATTTCAAGATTTCATTTACCTAGTTCCTTTACTTCGGAGATCAATCAATTTGTCATTTTAAGGATCACTTTTAATATTTTATTCCCCTGTGATGTTTTTATTAGTGAAAAAAGAAATATAAAATGAATAAAAAATTTCCGCTGGTAATTATATAACAAAATAAATTTTCTTATGTGATTGAGCTGCCACTTGCGGCGAGTGGCGAAATCTCTTATTTTCCGCTGAGAAATTTCCGCTATCTTATACAGTATCGCGGCCATCTATCAGCAAATATAATACTAAAGTAAATATAATAGGGGTATGGTTTCAATAAAACATTTCTCCTCGGTTTTTTAATAATCTCCTTGCTGCTCTTTGCTGCCTTAGGGATCATTTTTGTAAGAGTCATTTATAAACTATTGTCGTTTGAAATAATATTTTAATTGAATAATTTTTTCAAAATGTGTGATTGTTCTTGCCAAAACCTTTATTTCGGTGTAACAATTCGACGAAAAACTAACCATCGACAAGAACTTACTTTTGTTTTTTGCATTCAACTTGTTTCAAACTCCAAACCATCCACTCTAATCACTATTAATCCATAAATTCGCCTCCGCCGTCAAAAGCAACTATTAAAAATGTCAACCAAAACCAATCCGGCGAGAAAATTAATTTGGGCACGCTACCAAAACAAGTTGTTATAGTTAATACTAGTTGTGGCTAGATGGCATCTAACCATCAAAGAGAAAAAATAATGGAACATATGTGGAAAAAGAAAACCCTATATACGGAATACGGTACGAAATAGGGGATCGCAACTAATAAAAAAAAGGAGTGGAATAGCGCTTGCCAATATAAAAAAATAATCAAGTTTGTGTCATATGTTATTTCGTGTGTTCAAAAAGGTAAAAAGAAACATCAGTACAAGAAAAACGGAGTAAGGCCAAGTGGACAAAATAGGGCCGCTAATTTGTTCGTTGCTGTGCGATTAATTCTTGTGTTAGTGCTTCGTGTTGTTGCTGTTGGTGTATGCCAATATGGTACACAACTACGTGCAAGTCCACAAAACTAATATTTGGAGGCGACTCAAACTAATCAACTAACCGTTGGAATGTCTGCTTTTATGACATCGATGCACGCTCGAATATTAAGACTCTCCTATATCTGCATTTTTTTTCACATTTTATAGAGCAAATCAAGTAAACGTTTCTTTTCGGATAAAGACCTATTTGATCTACCTGCTCGCTCCGATGTAATCGGAAGAGTACTGCTAAAATCTGTGTAATAAGCTCCTAGCTAAAGAAATTGAACAATGGAAAGAGACACGTACACCCCTCCACTCGGCATGTGTGCATGTGCTTCATTTATCAGCTTCTGGATCTAGAGAGGATTCATGAACCAATCAATGAATTACCAATTGATAATCCCGTATCCGGAATTATCTCGCCGACATCTAACCAATTCAATTGAAAAATACTCAGCACATAGAATTGGTTGATTATTAGAAAAAAATATCTTGTAATTGTATTTTTCAGTTTTACATACAAAAGCACATGGTCATTTCTATTTGGACAACTTAAACTTGTATTCGAATTAATTTATAGTGGGTAAAGCAACTTTTACCTTGTTTCAGTTACTTTCATTTAAATGTAAAAGACAATTAAAATTATTACCCATCTCTTAGGGTTATTTGCTTTACATGCCACTAAGTCGTAAACCTTACTCGTAGCTTACGTTTTAAAAAGCTTACAACATTTAATTAACTAAATAGACAAATATACCAAATTTTTTTGTTTAGGTAATGAAGTTAAGTAGTAAATGCAAGACGCCTACACTGGGAATTTCGTCTGTTAAATTGTGCCTTAACGCTTTATGATCGTATATAATAATAAGTAATCTGTATTGATTGATTGATTGATTGATTTTGAATGTACGACCAAGTTCTTAGGCTTGAGTTCCCGGATGACGCCGGGTCCACCGTACACCCGTTTTTACACATAACAAAACCGAAGGATTGGATAGGTTAGTTAAGTGGGACAGAATCGGCCCGGTTACAGACACCTAGGTATAGCCGATAGTTAGTAACACAAAGACAACACAATTCTAATCTACTAGATGAAGGATAAAGGCTTAATAGGTTAATGGATAACGATGGTATTGGTCTTCAACAATTGCTTCTTTAAAACGGCAACCTAAGAAAAAATATTATTATTTCACATGCATCTGTAATTTTCCTGAAATTTAATTCTATTAATACTTTTCGGCTTCCTAACCAAAATTGGTTGACTCGACCCGTTACAGACACCTATGTAAAGTCGTTAGTAATAAAATGACAACACAATTCTAAACTACACAATCAGCAATTACAATGAAGCATTAATTCACAAGCATCTGTAAATTTCCTGAAATTTAATTCTAAATTCATATTTTCCGGCTTCCTAAATAATTGAAACATTTATTAATTTAATCATTCTGCAACTCCGCAACTTACAGTCGAATTTCCTGAAACCAAAGTTATTTGAACTATATTCAAAATAATTCTAAAATTCATTAGTATATTTAGGACAATATATATACAATATAATAAAATTATACTTGAATAAAATAAATGTAAAGTAACGATTAGTATTAACTAAATTAATTTGGTTCTCATAAAACAAATAAAATAAATCGAATCCAAGAAAGGCACGCACGGCCTTCCTAACTTCTAAGTCTGTTGATTTGATGGATTTATTTATAAAAAAATATTTATGAAAGTCACTTGTCCTTGTCATCCCTAATCTAATACAAATATGTTTATTTATAAAAATAGAAAATGACCAAACGAAAACTGGTTCCAAAAACAGCTAATCTGGAATCTGTTTTTCACAGCTTTAGAATCCCCAATACCTAAACAAATTCAACCAAAATTAAATAAAACTATTAAAGTAATCAGGAATCTGTAAGATAACAGAATTAATAATAAGTAGCTAGCACATCTGTAGGATCCATGATAATCAAATAACCCAATTATATGGTTCAATGCTTTAATTATAAAATAAATAAATCAGAAAAAAATTACATACATACATATATATATATACATACACACACACATACACACACACATATGCATACACACACACATATATATATATATATATATATATATATATCTACAACAGCATTAAATAAATTATAAATTATATAATCGACATACGTCGATAATTATTTGTCCAACCTAGAACAAGTTAACCAAAACCTTTACCAATTTACAGTCTTCCAAATAATCTAGAAAAAAATTTAATTAAAAAGTGCATGATCCCGAAAAACTATCTACATATAGCAAATTTGACTGCATTTCAAATGTACTCCGTAGCTTCCATGTAATTCCAAATATTCAAATATTCGCAGAAATAGCAGTTATAAAGTTAAGCCAACAATTCCAATTCGGTCACAGCCGCCTACCTCTACATGTCCTAAACTAGAGTTCCAAAATTCGTTAAATTATTATTTTCACGTTCAAAACAAGAGTAATAAGAAATTTAAGAAATTTAATTTAATTTTACACTAAAACCTAAAATTCAAATTAATAAATTATTAATTTATAATTCTACAAGGATCTGTATATATGAATGCGATAATACGTTTTCCGCGGAACCAATCTACCGTGTAAATCGGAGGATGGGTGTATATGAATGAATGAATTCATCTGTCAAGGAGAAAACGAAAAGTACAGAATAACCACGATCATGCTTGTTTAGTTTCTATCCAATTTCGTCATATATTTATCCCCTCAAAATTTTGTTTTATGTATTTTATTTGTCTATTTCCTGTTTATTCTTTTTTAGTTGAAACTTGGAAGGGATAAATTATAAAACATTAAGCATGATCATAATAATCTATTCTCAGTTCTCACTCACGCAACAAGCGCAAAAACAAAAAATAGAAATGTATGTATCTATTTAATATACTAAACCAAAACATATAAATGAAATGGTATTTTATTTTACGCTCCTCTCTTAACACGTTTACGCAAACAGAAACAGTTAAATACATATTTTATATAATTAAAATTTATTTCAGAAAAATATGAATTAAAATAATGAAAAACACTTATCTTAGGCATCCATTGGAATCAAAAAGTCATACATATTGAAGATTTACATACACTGCGTACGTTGCGTTCAAGCAACGGTATCAAAATACATATAAACGAAAATTGTTATGTACATATTCTATACCATCACAAGCGCACTGTACACAGATTAAAATAAATATACAATACGTACAACTATTCACTTCACTTATTAAATTCACGCAAATTATTATTGAAATTATTATTTATTAAAATTATCAACTATATCAATATTATACTTTTTATTAGTTAATTAAAACACATTTAAAATAAATTATTTATTTATTTAAAGGAGAGACAAAAACACGTCCTTCCTCTACGACGATCAATCGCCGACCCATATAATAATAAGTAATCTGTATGATTACAAATTAAAATTGTGAGTTCGGCCAGTTTCCGGGTTTACATTACGTAAATTACATGTTAATTGGTTAATGTCTGCTATATGCTGGTCTATAATTGAATTTAAAGTGATTTAATTAGACGAAACGACAAAATAAATTACCATGTAGTATTAGTTTCAGAACTTCCGATTAACCTAATATGGAATTGTAATTTTACCTGTCGCAAAATAGTTTTGAACTGTGTGTTCTTGGTGTGTTGGTCCTAAAATTTCTTTACATAGCCTTTAATAATTATTTATATAGTGAGGAATTTTTATTTTAAGCTGGCCTTTCGGAAAATTTTAAAGAAGTAAGTGTAAATAATTAAGACAAATTTTAATCAAAATAATTGTGCCTGAGAACTAAACATTTTCGACTAAGTCAAGTAAGAACATTTCATACAATTTTTAGTGTAAAATTAACCCAAACTGTGCCAAGTCAAAAAACATAAATTGCCCATCGCGACAAACAGTAGCGAACAAAGGAGAACACATCCAGGACAACAGTGCGCTCGACAAAAAATTTGCTTCGAAAACAAAATTAAAATTATTGGAAATGAACATAAAAATAATTTACTTCCTGCTTGAAGCAAAATGAAAATTATAGGTACAATATTCTAAAATAAAATTTTAGAAGCAACGGATATTTTAGTTATACTGATTTTTTAAATCCGAGCGAGGCCCGTCCACAAAAATTATACCTTAACTAAAAAAATTAAACCATTGCATTTCACTGAGTAGGGACTTGAACCATTCCAAAACAACAAACAACTCACAAAACTACTTCTAATTTATAAACAAATGAGGCAAAGGAATAGCTTAACAGGGCTTCTGTGCAACATACAATTTTGTTTCTTACATTGTGATGCTCGTTGGTTATCATAATATGTAAGCTTCTAAACAATTTTCAGTCCTTAAAATTATTTTAAGGATTGTTCTTAATTCTCCACTCACAGTTCCCAAAGTGTAGCACTCGAAATAAAAGCAACAGCATTTGGATCCAGAGAAAGGTCATCAAATGTGTTGCAGTTGACACCAAATATATATAGATGTTATGATCGAGTTGCGACAGTGACAAACAACACAGGAGCGGGAATTTTATCCACTGAACATCAGAGCGAAAACTCAATTCGGACAACGTTGAAGTGATCGAGGCGCAGGTGGAGCGAGCAATGAGAAAATTGGAATTCATTGATCGGAGTCACGAAGAATTGCTTCGATCAAGTGTGGAGCCAAGTAACATCAAAAATCAAAAAAATGTTTCAGATGCGGAAAACTAGATCACTAAATTCGAAACGCTGAAACGGTTTTATACGGCAGTCTGATTCCTGAGAAAGAGTAATATGAAAAACCACAGGGTGTTCAAGATCAAAAGAAGACCAAATGCAAATGTTTAGTTCAAACCCCCAAAAAAAACGGTTAGAAGGTAATGTAGAGCCAGAGAATTCGAGAGACTCATTGGCATGCCGAGTGGAGGAAAGACTCTTGTGGAAGGCGCAGCAGAAGTTTCCAGTTCACTTGATGAAAGTGAGTCTGGCAGTTAAGTTAATCGCAAAATAAAGAGCGAGGCAGAAGGCCCCGATGGAGAGAAGTGCTAAGGTGATACGAGTTAGAGTTGAAATGGGCAAGTGCTGGAATGCGACGAGGCAAAGGATCAGAAGCAGGATGGCTCAATAGTGGAGAAAATCCAGTAAGGCAAGTCAAAGCGACGTAATAGTCAAATATCAAGAGGCCGTAAATGCAACGTAAAAGATCTACTTGTGAATTATGTTGGACCCGCGATGGACGAGGTGATTTGGTGTGTCCCTATACATTTTTTAAAATGATCAGCGACGATCTGTATCGAATACAAGAACGCTTTGGTAGTGAACGGAAAGTCCTGCAGAATGGTAGACTAAAGCGATACGACATTGGATGTTTCTGTTCGGGACAAACAGACTTAACGTGGAGGTAGTGTTACGACATCTACTTCTCTTTCCGAGTGTCTCTCGGTGGTCGAGTGGTTAAGGTGTGCACCATCAAGTTTAACCAGCTCAAAGATAGCGAGTTCGAATCTAGTCAGAGTTCGTAATATTATTGGGTCGGGTCAAGTATTCCTCCACTAGAGTGCAGCGCCATTCATCATGAAAAACACTGGAATTTAACGACCTCCATAATCATCAATACAACGCAATTGATGACGTTGCAATGTAATACTAAATGCAAGCGAGTGAAGTAACTAGTAAAAGTAAATTAGTAAATAAAGAGAGTTGTCCAGCTCCCGCTCCAAAATACGACGCTGTACGTGTTTCCTTGCTTGTTTTTTTATTTCATTGGCGGCGTATTCCATCTTCAAGTCACTATGAAGGTTGTCGTTCCTAATGTACCATAGTGCATTCACAATCCCTTGCAGTACTTTATTTTGAATTTCTACCGATGAGCCAGTACATTTTCCTATATTTTATGTTTAACTCTTCTTTTTGCTTTCTTCTTAGCATCGAACGTCATGCCAAGGTATTTAGCTGTATTTGCATATAAAATTTGGTTTTAGTTAAGAACCACGGGAATACAGCTTACATTGTTTAATTTGTAAAGTTGACGTGTGCCGATTTGGCTTCATTAAATAAGATGCGCCATATTTTAGTCCAGTTGCTCAAGGTGTTAACTACATCTTGAAGTTTGCTTGTTGCTTCCGAAATATCTTTACCAACTGCTAGGATAGCTGTATCGTGTGCAAATGTTGCTGCTGTATTACCTTGCATATTCCGTAAGAAAAATATAAAGAAGAATAAACGGAATAGGTCCAAGTACACTACCTTGCGGTATACCTGCTGATATTCTATTTAGTTCAGAGTACTCATTTTAAAATTTGACTCTAAAGTGTCGATCTGCTATGTAGGGTTTAAGAGTTTGATAAAATTGCTTAGGCAGGTCTTGACTTAGTTTAAATTCAAGCCCTTGGTGCCAAACTTTGCCGAAAGCTCGAGATATATCCTAGAAAATACTGTAGCATATCTTCTTATTCTCAAGTTCATCCTCAATGACATCCGTTATTCTCTGAATTTGTTCAACTGTAGAATGATTTTCTCTAAAACCATATTGGTGTGGTGGAATTAAGTATCTCTCGTCTAGTATAGGTTTGAGTCTCTTCAGCAGCAGTTTTTCAAATAATTTTGATATGGCCGGAAGTAGTGATATTGGTCTATATGATTTTTTATCGATTCCTGGTTTATCTGGTTTAGGAATCACAATTACTTTAGCCACCTTCTATTGACGTGGAACATATTTCAATCTGAAGGCTGCGTTAACTATCTGAACTAATTTAAGCAAACCTTTCTCGGGAATGGCTTTCGCAATCTGCTCAGTAATTAAGTCATATACCGCAGCTTTTTGATACTTAAGTTATTATTGATTTCAGTTTTAAGTTCCAATAAGGTCACATGTCTTATGTTAAGATTATCTACTTTGTTTAGGACCGTATTTTCATTTACTGTTTGTCTCAGTAACGGTTGAAAAGTTTCTTCGCAAATATAAAGACTTTCTGTTTGTCACTTTTAGCAGAGGAACCGTTAACATTTTTGATAGGGGGCACTTTTACCCCCTTCGTTGCTTTCCAAAGCGAGTAGTCGTCATGATTTACGTCGTTGTGGTGTTCCAGCTGCTTCTATCAATTATAGTTCGCGAACAAATCTGCTCTTCCACTAATCTCTTGAAAAGATCCCAATTGATCCCAGGCATGATCACAGGTGAATGGTCAGACGAAAGCCCTTCACTATTTTCAATGCACGTGTAATGCTCGAAAACTCCTTTTGTTACAAAGAAGTCAAGAAGATCTGGTGTTTTATTTAGGTCAGCAGGCCAATATGTTGGTTTGTTGCCAGATAGAAATTGACAGTTGGTCTCGCGGGCTGCATTAAATAACTCTTTTCCTTTAGAGGTTGTAAGTCTAGATCCCCAATAGGTGTTATAACATTATAATAGTTTGCATTAAAATCACTGCCTATGATAAAATGTGATCCTAGTGAGTTAAAAAGTCCTCTGTAGTCTTCTATTTTTAAGTGATGGCGTGGAGGACAGTTAATAGAGGAGATACAGAGAACCCTATTATTGATTGATTCAACTTTTACGGTTTTGCAGTTGTATTGCTATTGTTCGTTTCGGCTAACAGAATAGTCATTCGCGTTGTGTCTGCCGGTACAATTTACGCACCTAGTGTCTCGTCCGCACTATCTTTGGGTCTGGTTATAACCTTCACATTTTTTACATTGAGGTATAAATCTCGTGTTCTTTTTCAGAGGTTCTATTTTAACCCTCATATTGAGTATTGCTTTGATATTTTGAATTTTCTCGCTTTTATTGAAGGTGAAGCATGCTTAGCGGGAGAGATATTTTAATGATCTTCGTTCCTTGACTATTTTCTACTTTCTCTTGTTTAAGGATGTTTACTGCTTCTTCAATTTGCTGTTCTTCCATTTTGTGGTCTTCTATTATATCCTCCTTCTTGCAGGTGGGATGAAGGCCTCTATGGCCATAACCTTAATTCCTCTGTTATTTCTGTGTCTTCATAGATATACAATTCTTTACTTTATTCAGTGAGCTTTGTGGCTAAAGCTCTGTATGCATCGGGATCTCTTGTGTTTATTTTCCAAGCATTATTGTTTAGTGCCACTACTCTATAGTATCTACTTTTTCTATGTCACTCAGTCATCTGCGTAATTCAACATTTTCATTTTCCTGCTGAGTTGCGCACTGTGTTTGCCTAGGTGGTGATCTAGATATTTTTGAACTTCGATCAAATGAGCATTGCAATGGTTGACTCACCCCAGAATCCTTTGAGCCGGTCTCGTTAGAGGGTGGATTAATCAACTAAGCAGTTGGGGTACCACTTGGGCTACCAATTCTGTTTTGTTGTAAACTCATTGCATTAACGACTGGTTAGTGATTCAAACGGCGGGATATCCGAATACCGAGAACCTAGCAAATGATTACGTTTCTCTCCACTGACTCACTACCAATTCCACTGGTTAGCTTGGTAGTGAACCAGTGGAATTGGTAGTGAGTCAGTGGAGACGTAATCATTTGCTAGGTTCTCGGTATTCGAGTATCCCGCCGTTTCTCGGTCGCCAGAGCTCCGTAGATTAATTAGCAGGGAGCATCGTTTGCAGATGATGTTGACATTTGCACTGGTATATTGACCTTCTAGACCGATGCCACTTACCCCCCGACATTCCTATATATTATTTTTACATGTGGACTGCATTAAAATTGCCGGTGGTGTCAATTGTATAATTTTGATCCAATTTCATTGACATCACAATATGTTCATGTTGCGCGTAATATGTAAGATCGTTGTTGTTGTGTGAGTTTACCTGTGCACCGTTAATACCGATTGATCTGATCTTGATAATCAAATTGTAGATGTTGTTGTTTGATTGTTCCAAAACAAAGATCGATAAATGTGTTATCACTTAGCTGACGTATTTATGACACAAATAGTAGATGATTGCGTTCTTATTGGTTGATCAAGTACTGCACTACCTCCAACCCGCGATAAATTATAGCATCAAGTCTCTGAAGTATGTTGATCTCGTTGAAAAGATTATCGTTGTTTCTTAATTGTTTTAAGCTTTGGGTGATCATGCAAAGCATCTCATAAGGAATCATTGAGATTTTTTTTTAATTAATTAAAAATTGTATACGTCTACCATTGCTGTCTCAAAATTCGAAATTAACCTCCAGACAGCAACGGCATATTTTTAAAAATTCACCATCCTCCTGTATTAGCAATTTAAAGCAGAATGGAGAGTTGATTCGTTAATCAGGTGTGATCCTACTTCATTTAATTCAAAAAATTTAACGGAAGTCTTATTGCTGATATTATTTTGTTTGTGCTCCGACTACATAACCCAAATTCCGCAACTCGGATGTCCCTCAAAATTTTATCTATTGTATTGTCAAACAAGCAAAGATTTCCGTCCATAAAAAATACCACCATATACTAAGTTAAATAAAAGAAGATGACGACATACACTTCATTGGTTGAACCCCATTGTTGAGCTAGAGATCTACGTTATAAAGTCAAGGAGGAACCTTGTTTGGATATTTTAACCGGACAATAAACAAGTTGGTCGTCGGAAGATAAAAACTTCCTGCCTGCATCGAACTCTATGCGATTGTACAGTTTACACAGTAATAATAAAGCATCGGATTGTTACATTTGTACCGTTGCATTGGATCCATGTGCCAACAGATATATGCACGCGGTAACCGAAAAAATTAACAGAAGCGAACATATGAAAAATTACATCAAAAATATTAGATTCGACGCGGGCATGGAAACGAATTAGACTGTTTTTCTGACGCCAGGATCTTACTAAATCTCACAGGACCAACTAAGTTATCCGGAATAGCAATTGCTGCACCGGGTGAAGAGGTCTTTCTTAAATATCCCACATAGTACAGAAAGCAGGTTATTAATAGATTGAAAATGGGAAGGTATTTGGTCTCGACGAAATCGCCGCAGAATTTATTAAACATGGGCGCCTTGTTTTTCCTTCAAATCTATTATTTGACTCCAAGAAGAGATGCTGCAGAATTATTAGGCAGCGCTCAAATGCCCGCAGCGCAAAAAGAGCAACCGTTTAAAATGTGAAAACTCATCGACGACTATCAGTGTGATTTACGTCCCACTCGACCAACCATTGATGTTTCTTATAGTTTACGGGATCATGTTTATAAAAGTCCTCATGCCAGTATAGTCGGTCGATTTGTGAAATAATATAATAAACTAAAAAAATGGGATCGAGAACACCAGCATAAAGAAGCACCGGGGAACCATTTTTTTTAAATAACTTACCAAATTAACAAACTGACCACCATTAAAATATACTTCTGATCTAGTTTACCAAAGGCTAAACGGATGGAATTTTTTTTTCTCGCAAATATCGAATAAAGTGGAGAGGTTCTTGATGGTAACTTGAAACATTCACCACCCAGTATCTCAAAAATACCCGAAAGTACATATAAAAAACCAGAAGATACCAGATTTGATAAACACCAGTCTCAAAATTTGCTCTTGTCACTTGTTTCTGCTGTATTGCGCTTTCGTTGGCTTCAACTACTGGGGTGTATGTATCTGTATCTTCTCGCAATAGTAATGGACAATGCGAGAAGATATCTTCGTCAGAGGAAACACAAACAGACACAGTTGAAGCCAACGACAGCGCAAAACAGCATAAACAAATGACAAGAGGAAGTACCAATTCCAAGCTACTATACTTACACTTTTGCATTAATCTGTGCTTTAGGACTAGTAGCAGCAGAAACACCAACAAGATACAATTTATCGAGATTCTCCTCCCGTCCCGGGATCTACCTTGATAAAATTGGCAAAGGAAACATAACCTGCTACTATCCTTTCGATTTTGTATAGGTACAATTGCCAACGAACTATTCGAGGTCCTAGATCAAAGAGATGAAAAATTAAATTCTAACCAGCAGCGCCACAAAATCAAATCAAACAACCATCCTGTTCCATGAAGTATTTACCGATCTTGCTATACACACTAATCAGCGCCATCACCGAAGTCCATCAAGACACACTCGATTCCTTAATCCTAACTCCAAGCCAACTTCAGGAGCAAGTCAAACAAACCATTCAGCAACAGTCATATTCGAGATCAAAATTCCACTAGTACAGAGGACTCGACATAACATATACCACGCAATGGCAGTCCCAACGATTCAGCAAGACTACAGATATACATCAAACCATCTTCTAGTTATTTATTGATTGCGGTACAGGACAATCAATATATACGTCTCGCTTAAGAAGAGCTAAATACTTGTATCACAAAGAGGAATATCTTTGTGACATGTATCAACCACTGAATGTGTATCAGTCAGATACAAGCAGCTGTGAGAACCGTGCCAACTAGTTGAGGAATCCACAGAATAAACATTGCGCACTAATCTCAATTCAATACAAGCCCAAGAGAAATTATTAATTAAAACCGTTAACTTTGATATACCGGATCTACATCAGTACACAATACTTGCAGAAGGTTATGGTTTAACAAGTTCAGGATAAACCACATAAAATGTTTATTAGTATTTATATGATAAGCAGTAATTTATTAAATCTGATATCGTAAAATTCAATATACACACATCTCTATAACACTTGTCAACCTCGACTTAGATTCCAATCTTATGACATCAGAGAATACGATATAACCTGTTACATGTAAGCAGTTCATTATTAGCATTCCAAATAAATAACGTTATTGGCACGCGTTTGCAGCATTGACCACGTCTGAGTATTGTTACTCGATGTTGACAATACAATTTTTTATTTTGTAAACGACATGATAAATTTGTGTATGTTGTTGTTATATCCATCATCATCATCTTACGACTTACAGCGTATATTTATAAAAAATTAGTTCTTCTTTCATTGCCTTACTTTTGAGCGGCTGCGTTATTCTTGTTACCTTCATTATTATGATTACTATTACAGTCACTATTATTTTATCATTTTCGTTTCGTTTCTTTCAATATTCCACGGGCACATAAAAGAAAGTGAAAAAATATTGATTTAAGAGAAATTAATCATGAAATTGTAAGTGAAATTTTTTTAATTTGCCATTGTTGCTTTTGTACTTAGTGTGCGTCTTAAGACCAAATTCAAGGTTGGGTTTATTCGTTTAGAGGTGATCACATGTTTCTTCTGTGTTTGTTTCTCTATTTCTTGTGTATTAGCGTTTCTAATTAACACGTACGCTGTACATACTCGTATGGATATTGTTAATAACTTTACGCTACACAGCGCGGCTTTGCTAATATTTTTACGTAATCATATCAGTTAATCAACTGTAACAACAAAAACATAAATTTTCAACAACCTTGCACTTTACAATGTGCGTGGTGTTAATTCAACCGCGCAACATCTAGTGTCAGTGTGCTATTACTATCAATACTGCAATTACTATATTTAGTGTTACACCTAATTATCATATAAATCGTACCTGTATGTGTGTTATAAAAATATGTAACATCCAATGCATTGAATCCTATAGACGATCGGTAATCCAGAAATGTATTAGTTTTGACTTGGTTTGATTTGTTTTGTTTTGTTATCAATTTCGACACTCAAACCCACCAAAAAAATCAGCAAAATTATGCAAATTTATGATAAAAACTTATTTTTAGTATTGTAATCACATACACAAATAATAACCATATATAACAATATAGCACACACTCAATATAACTATTTCAACACTAATATTTTATTTTATTTGCAAACCGACTTTAAGATGGGGAATCTATTTACATTTTTGCGTTATATTTATAATATTTTTGCATTGAACAATAATATTTTGGATCAATTTCACATCACTCCAAGAATAACAAACTCAACCGAAAATTTATTAACTAAAAATAACACTGTCGAGAACTGCACGCCGTATTTTGTTAAAACTACTACATAACTTTATACACATATTACAAACACAACACAAATAAAATCGAACAAAATAACAACAAAATCTCCGAACCGTTTGATTTCCTAAAGAAAACTGAAGAAACCAAAATAAGAAACGTATAATCCGCGGACAAAATTCAAATAATTTATACAGTATGTATAATACAGTGTGCTGGAGGAATAGTGATACATTTCAGGTATATTATGGAACGGGTGCACATTTGGAATTCATTCGCCTGCAGCACCTTTGACCTTTAATAATGGTATGAAAGCTATTACGAACTACATCTATTACCCAGCTAAGCGCAAATGGCTTGCTTTATCTACCTGCCAAAGGCGAGGAACTTTATTTGTGAATTTAACCTGAGGATAAGAGTCGGCTTTGAAAAAAGACAAGTTACAAGTCTTGGTCGCTATTCTTAAAGAGCACGGGCGTTTTAAACTCCATTTACAAGGAATATGGCACAAGGACGACTTCCTTGAAGAATCCTCGGTTCGCACCATGGGTTCAGTATGACATTGAGTGCAGAACCTTCTTGGGTTTCAGCCAACTTTAATAATAAAATACAAATTAAGGCATGTCCAAAAGCACGTAAAGCAACTATTGCTACGTACGTGAAGTTATCCCACGATTCTATCCCAGAAAATGAAATAATTTCATCAGGCAACACTATTTAATCGATTATTTACGATGCAAAGAATTTTTTTTGTTATATGTTTAATTTTTTTATTTTTCTAGGTTAAGAAAATTAGACCATAAAATATTACAAATTAATGAACACCGACAAATTACTTGTATTTTCCAAATAAATCAAAATTATTGAACGTAATATGTTGTACATAAACCGAGCACAAATATTTATTTGTTGCAATGCGAACCTTTAAAATTATACAACTTAACATGAAATAAAGTTTAGCTTATTAATTTTTTATTTATTGTGGTCAGTAAAATAAAGGTATCACAATTTATTTTGTGAGAGAAACTAAAAAGAACCGGGCATAAAATCAAAATACTAAAATAGAACGAGTAAAGAAATAACAGGAATTTCGTTGAAAATATAAAAACGAGAAAATAAAAACTGTTAAATATCCTTCATCTATGTAATATATTTAAACAAGCAATAATTGTGTAAAGGTATATTTACTTGCTCCATATTTTAATAATACAGAGATATCAAATATCAAGTAATAATTACGGTGGGAAATAAATATTCTTTGTATCGATTTGTGCATAAAATTAATAATCCTGAATTGCATTTTGTCACGCGGTAAAAAATTATTACATACATTTGCTTACGCAAAATATTTGTTGAGAATATTTAAAATCAAGTTTAAAAAATTTGAATTTTTTAAATCTAATTACTCTGTTCTACAAGATAAAATTTTGGAGCACACGTGTGATCTTGATGGGTTTAATCTTGGGAGTACTGGAAAATCGTCAATATTTCTTCAAATATGTAACTCTATAAGAGGCCTGACATCCAATGACGTTAATAGACTTAAATTGATCAACCTGTTAAAGAATGAAGATTTTAAAAGAGACTTTAATATAAAAGCAATGGAAATAAAAGGTAAACAAAGTGAATTAAAAATCGTACAAAATGTGCTTTTAATAGAACAAGAATGATGCTTAAAGGGTTACGACAGAGAATTCGGAGAAGTTGTTGTTAATCGATGGCTTGATGTATATTGCGAAAATTCCCGAAGGTTAAATAAAAAGACGTATCCACACATTTTATCCGAATTATTATCAACGAAAACTGGATGCCAAATTATTATTAAATCGTGCGATTATAAAAAGAGTGATATTTGTATCAGAGCTTATTGTGGACATACGGGATGTACTCGTAGAAGATATAAACTGATTAACAAGAACCTAAAATTAGGAATTTTTGAAATTTATCACTCTGGAGAGGAACAATGTCATACAACGTTAAGAACGAGACAATTGAGAGGGGCTAAGAGAGATGAATTGAAAACTAAACTATCTGTCCACAAAGTTGAAACAGTTTTTGAATCATTGGTAGATCGCGAAGATAAACAATATTTGGAAAAGTTTAAAACTACTGACGTTAAATCTATGAGTGTTTTGAGAAAAGCACGTTCAGATATGTTAAAAGAACAAGATAATGATTCCGATGATATTTTGGATTTGGAAAAGGAACTATTGAACAATCCACACCAATTTCAAAGATTTTCAATTAAGCCCTTCTTTGTTATATCATTCACTGAAATTCAGTTTAATATGGTGCGAAGTCTTCTTAAATGCGCCCCGACCAAGAAATTAATTAGCTATTTGGATGCAACGGGTGGTTTGGTAAGACCACCTCGAAATAATATCTCACGAATATTATATTACGCATTAATAGTTCCAGTAAAGATTAACGACTCTGAACCCGCAGATCCATTTCCATTAACAGACATGGTCAGTGCAAGTCATACCCGGGAAACGATTGGAGGTTGGCTCCGATCGTATAGAATTGAAATTGAGCATCAACTTAAAGTTTGGCCTGTATTTGAAACTATCGTAACCGATGGCAATTTTGCCAAAATAAATTCCGTCTTAGAGGTATTTAATAATATGGACATTGCAAAATATTTAAACATTATGCACAGCTCTATGACTAATACCAATAAACACAATGAATTTGTAAAACTATCATTGTGCGTTTCCCATTTGATGCATAATATAGCAAAGGACTTTAATATGTCATATATAAAACCCGAAAAAAATGTTAAACTGTTAAAGGAAGTATTTGCTTCACTATTTCTAGTAGATAATTACAACGAATTAAAAATAATTTGGAAACATTTTTCAGTTATTTTAAAATCGAAACATGTAACTACGAACGTATTAAACTCACTTGAAACAATAATTAAAATTTCAGTTCCGGACGAGATTCCGTTACCACACGCATCAATGTTCAATAACGAAGCAAACAGGTCCGACATTTCTAGTAATGAAGGTCGACAACTGAAAATGCCACTATATATGCAAAGCCCATTTTACATGGAATTTAAAAATATTTCGGACAGTATCGAAGACATGCACTCGTGCCGTGAGAACAACGCTTCCAATTCCTATTTTAACCCGCAATTACTCGAAACATTGACTAAAAAGTATATGACCTATTTACCATTTTGGTCTCATAACCACATAGCCTTAATCCGACAAATGTATACTTTTAACGTGCGAAATTTAAATTTAATTTTTGCTCAAATACGTGTTGTATGGGTATATCCGGCCCAGGGCCCAATTTCGCAAAGTTGCCACGGAACGATTTTTTTATAACTTTTCTAAAAGTAAGGCAGGAATATGACGATCTCAAAACCACATAGCCTTAATCCGACAAATGTATACTTTTAACGTGCGAAATTTAAATTTAATTTTTGCTTAAATACTTGTTGTATGGGTATATCCGGCCCAGGGCCCAATTTCGCAAAGTTGCCACGGAACGATTTTTTTATAACTTTTCTAAAAGTAAGGCAGGAGTATGACGATCTCAAAACCTCATAGCCTTAAACCGACAAATGTATACTATTAACGTGCGAAATTTAAATTTAATTTTTGCCCAAATACGTGTTGTATGGGTATATCCGGCCCAGGGCCCAATTTCGCAAAGTTGCCACGGAACGCTTTTTTTATAACTTTTCTAAAAGTAAGGCAGGAATATGGCGATCTCAAAACCACATAGCCTTAATCCGATAAATGTATACTTTTAACGTGCGAAATTTAAATTTAATTTTTACTTAAATACGTGTTGTATGGGTATATCCGGCCCAGGGCCCAATTTCGCAAAGTTGCCACGGAACGATTTTTTTATAACTTTTCTAAAAGTAAGGCAGGAATATGACGATCTCAAAACCACATAGCCTTAATCCGACAAATGTATACTTTTAACGTGCGAAATTTAAATTTAATTTTTGCCCAAATACGTGTTGTATGGGTATATCCGGCCCAGGGCCCAATTTCGCAAAGTTGCCACGGAACGATTTTTTTATAACTTTTCTAAAAGTAAGGCAGGAGTATGACGATCTCAAAACCACATAGCCTTAAACCGACAAATGTATACTTTTAACGTGCGAAATTTAAATTTAATTTTTGCCCAAATACGTGTTGTATGGGTATATCCGGCCCAGGGCCCAATTTCGCAAAGTTGCCACGGAACGATTTTTTTCTAACTTTTCTAAAAGTAAGGCAGGAGTATGACGACCTCAAAACCACATAGCCTTAATTCGACAAATGTATACTTTTAACGTGCGAAGTTAGTTCGTTCGAATTTAATTATTGTATTTAACGTGATTTTTAATAAATTCTGGGCTGGGCTAACTTCACACAAGAGCAAATGGGGTTTTTATTGATTAGTGTTGCCTGATGAAATTATTTTATTTTCTGGGATAGAATCGTGGGATAACTTCACATACGTACTATTGCTTGGGTTAGTAGACATTTAGGTGACCACATGGTCAGAATGAAAGCACAATTTCCATGCAATCACAAATCTACTTTATTTATACGCCAAAACACAACACATAAAAATTAACAGCAAATTATCAAATTATCGGAAATTGCCCAGCTGTGTCGTCATCCAATATTAGTCAACCATGTAAACACAAAATAAATACGTTCCTATAACTAGCGGAACCCATCCAACAGAACATTACAAGATACTATACATAATTATAGGCTAATAATATGCTAATTAAATGCTCTATTAAAAAATTGTGGGCTCCATCCCTTCCAACTTAACCGATGAGTTTTGCTCGATTTAGAAAAAGGTAGCAGAATCCATATCAAAATTTGATTTATAATCAATTGGCAAATTAAAGGCCAATTTTAGCCTAATTAAATGCCCCATAAATTTTTTTTGGTTCGTTCGTTCTAGAAGAACATTAATCTTGTCCACTTCCACGCTATAGCAGAATAGTTTTACACTCATTATGGCCTAACCAAATGCTCCATTAAAAAATTTTGGGCTCCACACATATGTTCTTGGCCAAGCCTTAGGTCATTTAATTTAGAGCTAGCATAACCCAAATCGAACCAAAATCGAAATCAGAACGCGCATTTTTACTATCTTCCTGCAACGTGCTGCGGATTACCACACAACCGGTATGCGGAGTGCGTGATGTATGCTCGTTTGTGCAAATGTGTGTGCGTAAGCCTGGCAATCCAGAATGGCGACTAGCAGTGAGGAGGAACATATTACATGTTTTAAAATACGAGAACAGTTTTAGCTGCTTAAGATTCACGAAACATCTTCGAAGTTGAGCCTATAGATTTACAATTCAAATATGATGGCTACGTGCATATTTAGCGTTAATTGTCAAACAGTTAAGCATATGCTAGTTTAGCCGTACAAGTAAGTAAGCCCTTAGATTTTAGGAATCTCAGATAGCGGATAAATAATCAAAGAATTATTTTAGGAATATATCTCAACACATTCGCGTTCGATTCTAGTTAAAATTAATCAACTTTTTCAATTAATTATTTTGTTCAAGGTCATAGTACTTACGTGACATTTAAAGTCAAGTCTCAAATAAGTGATTTATTTGTTTACTTAGGAATATTAATTATAGCGTTATATTCTAAAATTATTGGGCCTAAAATGTTATTCAGTGGCGGATAGAACACTCGAGTGATGCTTCAAAGAATATTTTACCTATTTACTTATGAAAGCACTTGAAGATTGAGGCCTGTACGTGGATGAAACTACTCACATATAGAGAACTCAAAATATTTGGGGAAATCGTCCGAGATATGCCTGACAAATATTATCTCGTTGACTAGAAGCTCGATAAACAGTGCACAATTTAATGAACAATGTCGAATCATCAAAATTAGCAACGTTTGAAAATAGTTTAAAAGCACCACTTTATTTAGAAAGATATATTATTATTTTAAAGTGTTCGTCATAACACTTTAAAATAATATTCAAACTTTACACGATACACAAAGATCATTTTTTATGTCGAGCGCTAAATTATTCGCTAGAACTATTCCAAATAACTCAATGCTATAATGAACTAAAATTTTATATAAGTTGATGGTGGCGTGTCCAAACCAGCAGATACTGTGTTTGTACCTCAAGCCACAGAAACCGCAAACTCGTACTTTATAATATTGAATAGAGGCGAAAGAAAAGCATCTCCGAGTTTAGATCATTGTAGGAATCGCTCCGTTTACTAACGAATAAATTATGTGATTTACTATCAAAATGTAAACTTATTGGACCTCTAGGCCAATTAGAAAATTTTCTACTAGTTAGAGAGTAACTTTATAAACCAGTTAAGGTAAAATAAAAAGAAAATAATGAGAATATTGTGCTTTTAATGTCGTTTCCTAGGTTGTCAACGTTGCTTACATTGTCGACATCAGGAACACAAAAAATCGCTATGTAATTTACGTGATATATTACGTGTCGACCAGCTTAGAGCTGTTACTGTTTCACGAGTACGAACTGGACGATGGTGTCCATATACTCTACAACCTGAAACTGATCCAGTTTGTTCAAATCGTTCAACAATTTATGTTATCTTGCTTATGCTATCGTGGGTCCTCACAAACTGATGTCTGCCATAAAATTGCAGCCGATCTTTTAGTTTTAAGGAAATGGTTTGACCACCATTTCCTAATTTTAAGTGACAAAACTAAGTTTATGCATTTTAGTTTGGGTAGCAGTAGTTTAAATTCACCGTTAACGTATCATTGTTGAGAGCTTCAAGTACCTTGGAGTTATTGTTGATTGTAATCTGAATTGGAAGCGACATGTTGATAAAATAAAAAAGTCTCTTAGCAATGCGTTACGAACTTTATATCTATTAAGACGAGTAGCACCTAAATCGGTATTGATAAAATTCTACTATGCTTGCATTAACTCTAGGATTGAATATGCATTTTCGTGTTGGGGTGGTTGCTATCATTCAATTTTAAAAATTCTCATAATTGTTCAGAAATATGCTATTCGTATTATGTGTTTTAAGTCTTCACGGGTTTCTGCTTGGCCATTATTGTTGAGTTGTTTATAAGGTTTTACGTTTATTTTATTTGCGAAGTGGGTATCGATTATTGAGAGCAAATGTGCGATACAATATTACGAACAATGATCGTTTCTTATTTCTTGTTCCACATTTTTTTAGTGTACATTTTAGAAAATATTTCCTGGTAACTGCTCCTTCCTTATTCAACCAACTTCCATCCTTCCGAAATCATTTCTACAGGTACTTAAAGTTTGGCTTTTTGAGCACCCTAATATCGATTTTCTATTTAGAGTTTAAGTCTGATGAAGTTTAATTTTAGTTTTAATTCTATTTATCCTTTTATATTTTATATTTTTATTGTTACGTTTTTATTTCGTATGTTATCATAACCTTTTATCATAAATTGTTCTTTGTTAAAGGGTAGATCAATACTGCCGTTAAATCGGTTATGATTACCCTACTCATTTATTTTCATTTTGTATTTTAACACGTTCACGACCGAGGTGCTTATGCTAGGGATAGCCACAAACCACATAATAAGTTTGCACGAAATGAGCTAATTGACGTCTAATGGTAGAATAAATGGTTTATTTATGTTTTGTGGGGTTTGTAACGCTATTAATAGTATGACGCATATACGATTCGCCGGTTTATGGAACAAAATTTCGTTGTATAAACCGCAGGACGCACATATGCGTCGTTATAGAATAAAGTTAAAAGCGTTGTTTTTGGAATTATTTTATTCTTACATATATTATTTTTCAATATAAACTAAAAATCAAATAACAGTCCATTAACAGAAAATATAAAAATAGATAAAAAAAACACCGGATGATTAAATAATTGCAAAATGAAAGAACCATAAAATTAAAAATAATGCAAATTATTGAATTGTGTTGTTGAATTGTGCCAAAATTTAAAACATGGATCTACACATGTATCACAAATAAAATGAGTATCAGTCCATTTTTTCTATATTGTACATTGTCGGCACTTTTTACGCTTACCAACACGGATTGCAAAGTGTTGTAAATATGTTTCGTGTGTAGTTTTTTCGATTGTGAGCTAGAAGGATTCGGTGTTGATGAACACGATACATCAGAAACATCTCGTGTATTCAATAAAGATATTGCAAGCATTTCACGAAAACTTAAATATGATGTTTTAATTCCTTTATGTTTGTTCAATAACCAATTGCTGTTCCATACTGAACTATCAAATATATGGAAGAAAACTTTTATGTACCATCGCAAACTCCTTCTCGGTGTGGGGTAATAAGATGCCATTTGGTCGTTGCGGTCTACACCTGACATGTGTTTAATGTAATCTGCAACCATTACTGGTTTTTGTGCTGTTATTCCCCTTTTATTTATATATTCCGTCATTTGAGCTTTATGCAAAGAAGTTATCATCAAGACATACCGTTTATCTTTCCATTTCTGTACAGTTATGTTATTTCTTCGTCTCCAAATAGTTTCATTTTTTTTAAGGTTTTTGGTAATTACATCTGGCGGATTTTGTTTTCGGTTGACTCTCAAAGTTCCACATAAATGTGTACGTTGCTCAAAGAGATGTTCTGCCAAAATAACACTACTGTAACGTAATCTTTCATTAGCTCTTTAACAACACTGAAAGCACGACCTTCGATTCGAGGTTTCACGGTAAATAAAATAGACCACTATAAATCAACATATTTAGGAGGAACCCATCGTGCGCACAAAGTTCGTGAAACTTAATTCCATATTTATTCCTATACATACCCAAGTATTGCCGAAAAGATAGCCGTCCACGCTACAGCAGCATTGCTTCAACCAGTGCTAGGTGTTGCTATATGATCGGAAACGTTCGATATTTTCTGAAGTCTATGGCTTATGTCATTTGTCTCGCTATTGTAAAAACACAAACACCGCAGAATATTTTCAAACCGATTTCTGCCCATAATTTTTCCAAATACTGGATGATGCATTTCGTTTTTGCTCCAATAGTGTCGTAAATATGGCATACGCACATTTCCCATTATAATACACAATCCAAGAAATCGCTTGAATTCTGGAATACATAAAGGTTTCCACTTCAATAAATTTGATTTGGGCTTTAATTTTCCAGATTGTAAATTGGCTGTAGCCCGTAAGTTGACCCATTCTGTTATTTTTTAAAACAAACTTTCATCAAAAAATAGAGACATTTTTTTTCTGGTGACACATTACTCTCTAATTGTACTTTAATTCCTTCTAGACCGATAAATTCGAAAATCTTTGGTTCAAATTCTAAATCAGTCCAATCTTCATCGTTTTCAGAGTCATCGGTATTTATTTGTTCTCCATTATCATCTTCAATTATTTCTGAGCCTCCTACCTCAATTGATTCAAAATATTCACTACCTGTGTCAGAAAATGGTTCAGATGTATTGCTTTCATCGCTTTCATTTATTTCAGAATCAGTTATTTTGTTTGCAGTCATAACTAGGGAAAATAAACAAAATTTTATTTTTCATAATAATTTTGATAAATAATAAAAACATATTTCTCACCTCTACCGTAAATAATACCATTCCAAATTTTACTTTCAATCACTGTTTTAGTTGCAACTAAGCTCTATAAGTTCAATTTTTAAATTTAAATAAAAAATGAAGTTTTTTCTTTATGTCAGCTATTCGTCAACTATTTCTATATTCTAATTTTGGTTAACAAATTTTCCTTTATATATTAGTAAATTTCGTTGTACGGCATCCTATCGTTCACAAATTGTGGGTTTGTCCCTGTGTTGATATATTTTATACTCCTCTATTCTATTCGTGTTTTCGCGTTTTTTCATTTCTAAATTGCTGTCATATCCTGTGTACCTGTGCTCAGTGCTGTTGGTGATTCAGATGTTCTTCCCACATCTTTTACGTGTTCTTTAAAGCTCCGGTCCTACAGGCATATACCAACAAACATGTCGGAGTTTTATTACCCGCTTTAAAGAACACTTTAAAGAATCACCAACAGCACTGAGCACAGGTACACAGGATATGACAGCAATTTAGAAATCTATATGTAAATTGCTTTTGATATACCACTATTACATTCCACTGTGTTGCATGTGTGATGATGTCAATAACTTATCGATACTAGTAAACCGGCACCAAGCTTCGGCACTTGGACCGGGAGGTACTGGGTTCGAATCCCATCAGAGGCAGGACGCAAAGTGAATTTTCAACATTGATTACGATTAGTGATGTTAATAAACACAACTATGACCTTCTGTTGGAGTGCAGAATTCAGCGCCGACCCACCGTCTATGTCAGTTTACAGGTTGACAAGGATGCAATGTGCAGGTGGTATACTGCAATTGTGTGAGTAGGTGAATGGGTGATGTGTGCGTGAATGAAAAAGGGGGTATTAATTGTCCCTATAAGGACATTAAATCCATTGATAATCAATACTTTCTATTTCTATTAGAAAAAAATGATGTTGTTTTGAAGCTATTCTTTTCATTGAATACATGTTTTTGCTCGAAGTTTGTTATTAATATTTCGGCTAGTGTTCTTGATAGGGGATTCCCCATTGGTAGGTCTTCTTGCTGGTTGTAGAACTGGTTGTTGTGTTGAAAAAAGTTTTGCTTCGTGATGGTTATTAATATATTTATGACCTAATCTATTTCTTGTTACGTATCACATACAGAAAAACCACACACAAAACTGACAGTTCGGTACTTCTCTTAAGAGAATCTGTATACCAATATAGAAACTATAATTTATTACTTACATACAACAGTACGACGACTCATATTTGCGTCCCTGGTTTATGGAGAAAACCATAAACGCATATATGTGTCCTGTGGTCGTGAACGTGTTAATATTATATGTAACAGAAAATTGTACTGAAAATCAATGATAAGCCTGTGTGGTTCAATAAAAAAAAATAAAAAAAATTGTGAATTCCAGGCTTTGTATAACGTCCATGTTGACCAAAATCAGAACGACCTTTTGGTAATAAGATTAGCTAACCAAAACGCGTTGTTATAGTGTAAATGAACACATGGCTAAAAATGTCATAGTTTTGACTTTTCATTTGTCAATAAATTTTCGGGTTGCCACCACAAAATAAATATTGTTTTTTCAGCTTAAAAAAACCAACAAATGGAACACCCTATATATGTGGCTTTCTTCCATGTGTGGTTCAAGGCCGTGTCCAGAATTTTGATCATTTTCGACGAATTCGTTGTACAGCTCCTTTAGATTCGCTATTCGCTTCGCTCCAAATTTAATAAAACATAATCTTGCAATACTTTAATTTTCAATAACTTAATTTTGTAAAACAGTAAATTCTTTCACTATTTCATTATTTTTAGTATTTCCCTTGGTAATTTTCTTTGGTATTTTTTTAATTTAATACGGAACGACCCGGTTGCAGACTCCTAGCGATGGTATGGCACAAGCCAACACAACGATAATCTATTTATTTATTTATTTATTACACACCACACACAACGTATAACTAATTTTGTTCTCTTCAATCCTCCCTCCATCCACACGCCCCATTTTGAGCAGCAGCTGCTCATTCTAATAGAGTGCATGGCGTGCTGTAGATCAAATAATTTAGAAAAACAAAAATATTTACAAAAAATCTCCCTCAAATAAAAGTATAATTGTTGCCGGTTTTGTGGCTGAGCCAGGCAATAGATACATTACGGCACTTCAATTGCTGAACATTCAAAAAGATTTGGAAATTGTACCGGTTGAAATACAGCAGCAACTACTTTGCTTTGCCTCCATTGGTAGTTGTAACAATTTGTCTCACAAGCATCCAATGTTTTAGATTTTTATAATTAGTAAAGTTAATGAAATAAATGTTAGAGCGAAAAATATGCGACTGCTTGACTTGAAAGTCAAGGCCAACCTAGCTAGATCTACTAGAAGGAAGGATAAAAATGTATAGGTTTAACGGTTAACGATGGTATTAATCTTCAACAATTGCTTCTTTAAACCAGCATTCTAAATTATACATTTCGACTTTCTTAACATTATAAAACTTTATAATTTAATCTTTCCCGAGCTACTGAAATTAAATTACATTAAAGAAATGCTTATGGTAAAATATTTGCTATATAGTTCCAATTCACACAGGACAAGCTTTCTTTAACTTTTGAAACCATTCTCGACAACTTCTTTCACTTAAGATAGCCTCACCACAGATTGCTTCTACGAGCAGTCGATACGCCACAATTGCAGATTACTTCAAATTAAGAAGTAAATATGGCGTGTTATCTCGCATTTTAAAATCTCGCATTACAATTTCTCGTACATTTATTTAATCGCGCGAGTTACATGTCAAGACAAGCCACGTGAACAAAATAAAAATGCTCATGAGACAGTTTTATTTTGGTGACTCCAAAGAGTTCACTCTAAAGTTATTATAATTCAAATTCTAACTCTAAAGAGTTTAGTTTATTATATATCAATCTAAAGATTGATCACTAATTATTAAGTTTATATAATACAAAGTGTAAAGTGAATTTTAATAAAAAATCATTTTTTTTAATTCCAACTAAAGTTGAGAATAAATTTGGCGCAGTTGGTAGGATTCTCCTCTAAAGAAAAGAATGCCGTAAAAATAAGAACTTACCAAAAAATATAGTGAATGAAAACCCGAAAACGGAGAGAAAGATTAACATTAAGTTCTCGAAGAAACGAACGTTTTCATTAGTGTTTTAAATTTAATCTTTTAAATCTAACAAAGTGTGAACATTATATAATATTAAGATTAGTTAAATAGGAAGTGTAAGAAATAAGTGCGGTTTAATATATACGCAAACAAAATAAAATAAAAAGAAGGGTGAAACTAAAAAACTAAGAGGTGTAAATAGAGATTAAAGTACCAAAATAATTAAAGAAGAAGTTAATATTTAGTGTTAAGAAAATTAGAAGTTCGTGTCAAATAGTTATCACGAACAAGAGTGTCACGAAAGAAATTTTATAAACTCAGAAACTTAATAAATAAAGTGCCGTGCCAAAATACTCGTGAAAGAAGAAATAGATACTTTATAACGTAAAATTTATTTAGTACACAAATTTTTTTTCTACATAATGGAAATTGAACAATTAAAGAAAGGGTTGTTGGATCAACAACAGATCCAAAAGAAATTAATGGACCAAATCCAGTGTTTAAGTCAAAAAATGCTAGAACAAGAGAATAAAGTGCAAGAAGTAAAAGTTACCAAGTTTAACCTCACACGTGTTTAAATAATCAGGAATTTTAACGAAATCCCACCATTCTCTGGTGAGGATTCCTTTAAGTTAAAATCATTTTTAAAATCAGTTGAAGATACAGAAACACTGTGCGGAAGTAATAACATTGAACTAAACTCTTATTGTTTAAAAAAATTAATTAATAATAAAATAATTGGACAAGCCAGTAATGTGGTAACGGAGATTCCAGATCATCAAAGAACGTGGAGCAACGTGGTGCATCAGCTAAAACTAAAGTTCCGACCAAAGCAAACCATACATCAATTGCTTTTCCAAGCAAAGGATCTAAAGGTATATAATCTTAAAGATTTGTTTAATAAATTGAATAAAATTAAATCACAATGTAGCGAAATTTGTGATTTCGATGAAGAAGACATATTTACTTATGATTCCATTGATAATGATTTAATACAAATTTTGAAATCAAAGTTAATACAACATTACAAATTTATTATGCAAAACAGAAATTTATCTATCGGAGGATATCATAAAAATTGAGTATAGATTAAATAAAAGTAAAAATGTCTTTAACAACAAACCAATAGTTAGTAATAAGAAACATGATCATAATTTGTCAAACTTTAATCAAGTAATTAGATTAAAGAATCATCGCCAAAGTAATCACAATCCGTTTAACCAAAAGAACAACAACTATCGAAGTAATAATAATAACTATAGAAATTATAATAATATCCGTCAATTTTACATATATGTGAACGGTTATTTATAATCGTATACATAGAAACTGACATTTCAAGGGAATTCCCTTTGTATGTACATAAGTACATAAAATATTGGTACCCGAGAAACCAAAATTTGAAATTACAACAGATCGAATTGTAACTTACCCAATAAGCGAAAATTTGTATACTCAAAATGGGTTGCCACCGTATTGTGACAAAAATGCCTTTTTGTGGAATAATATAAATTGATAAATATATAAAATGTTAATGAAAGGAGGAAACAGTTTTCTGCCTCGGGAAATTTATCATTTAAGCTGAAATATGTTGGATTGTGTTATCCATTTGGGTTTTTATTTAAATTTAATTACATTTCCATAACTTATTTTAATAATTTTCACTTACTTTAAACAATTCTATAAATTGAAATTTTGTCGAAAGTCCTGATTTAAAACAATAAAGTTGTCGGCAAATATAATTAAATTTATTTTTATTATTATTTAAAATTTATTATTTATTTATTTTTTTTTTACATACCGGAAGATCAAGGAAGATTGTGATTGCAACATTCTTGATCAGGGGGTCTATTTAATTACTTACGATTTGAGCATAAACTCAATACAATCAAATATGTTAACGGAATGTTGTTTTTCGACGATCTTTCTGGTTGAATTCAGGTTGTTTTAGTGAAGTTGTGTGAATGTTAGATATAAATTAGCCCTGCTTTTATTTGGATGAATTTAAATATAGGTGGCTGAATGACAATACCGAATCTAAATTTTTTTTTTTTTATTTTTTTTTTTTAATTTTAATTTTTTTTATTTTTTTTTTTTTTTGACATTATTGACGGAATATTTAGGTCATCATATGTATGATAATACTGCCGTGTCATTACGAACGTGAAGTTCCTCGGTTAGATGGTGTTGGAGATGGGAAGATAGGGCAAAATAAGGTTACAAGCAGTATGTGATGAGATGACCCATAGATGTGAATTAAATAACCTAACCAGTCTAGTAGGACTGATGCCGAATATATATGATGAATATTAGTATCCTTTACCTCAAACACAACTAACTTACATTAATTATCTAACAAACTCTAATCTAGAGTGTGAATTTAATTGAGACTAACATTCTAATATATTTAAGTAGTTAGAAAATGACTTTGCTGCGGTTCGCCCTAGTCGTTTCTGTGACTAACATCCTTTCCTAACTAACCTTATTTGTTAAGGATGCAGGCAGGGCCTGGGCCCGCATGATGCTGAAATATTATTCGCATTCAGGTATAATTTGTTATTTGATTGTTGATATTCCAGGATTATGGTAACGTACCTAGGATCGCCGTTATGGCTGGCCTGTACGCCTCTAGCATATCATATCATATCATAAATTATAATAATATCCGACAATGGCAGTATAGAAACACTTTCAACAGACAAGAACCAAACAATTCCCAAAGGCAGATAGAACCGATGGAAGTAGATAATATAGTTAGGGATAATGTGATGAATGAAGAGATAAATTGTATAGAGCAGCCTCCGACAATCAACTCCCATAGTAAAATTGACATTCGATAATGTTAAAATAAATTGTTTAATCGATACCGGATCAGACACGAGTCTGATATAACCAAACATTTTAAAATATAAATTAATCACACTCGAAACCCCTTTAAAGTATAATTCTTTGGGATGTCCGAATTATGTAATACAAAAAACTGTGACATCTATCCCAAAAGAACTCATAAAGACGGGGACGCTCAATTGGAAAGTTTTCCCTCTAGAGAGTAGGAAATACGATGCCATAATAGGCATCAACTTTTTAAAACCTTTTGAAGCGATCGTCGATATAAAAAATGAATATCTAAAGATATTCAACCAATCTACAATTCCTTTCACAGATATTGATTACCCAAACGAATTTACCGAAGTAAATCATCTTGAACCAATATCTGATCGGAAGATGGAAATTTTTAATAAAATGAATCAAACACATTTAAATAAGGAAGAAGAAATATGTTTAAAATAAATATTGATAAATAATAAAGACTTATTCTACAGTGAAAGCGATAATTTGACTTTCACTCACGAGATAAGTCATGAAATAAAATTGAAACAAGAAAGCGCAATTTATAGCAAAATGTAAAGATTTGTACAGGTTCACGAACAAGTAATTGAAAAGCAAATACAGGATATGCTGAAACAGGGTATTATTAGAGAATCAAATTCGCCGTACAATTCCCCACTTTGGATTGTGCCCAAAAAATTGGACAATGCTAATATCAAGAAGTGGCGAATTGTAATCGATTATAGGAAATTAAATGAAATTACAGTAGAAGATAAATTTCTTATCCCGAATATTGAAAATATCTTCAATCAAGAAGTCCAAAATAAAACTGCTTTCTCTACTCCTTTTGGACACTATGAGTATATCCGGATGCCTTTTGGGCTGAAAAATGCCCCCGCCACATTTGAAAGACTTATGAACTCCGTGTTGAGAGAATTTATTAATAAAATATGCGTTGTATCCTTGGACGACATCTTAATTTTTAGTACGTCAATGCAAGAACACGTCGATATTTAATCGCTTAAGGCAAGCCAGACTTAAAATTCAAATCGATAAATGCAACTTTTTCTGCAAGGAGACAAAATATTTGGGACATTTGTTGACAACCGAAGGGGTTAAGCCCAACTTAAAGAAAATTAGTGATATAACACAATTAAAACTACCCGAAACTTCAAAACAAATTAAGTCATTTCTTGGTATCACGGGATACTATAGAAAGTTTATCAAAGATTACGCGAAGATAGCTAAGCCAATGACACAATACCTAAAGAAAAATTCTAAAGTAAACAAGTTAGATCCCAGTTATGTTAATGCATTTGAGCAATTGAAAACTATACTTACATCACCCTATATTAAAGTACCCCGATTTCAACAAACCTTTCGTTTTAAATACAGACGCAAGTCGATTTTCAATTGGAGCTGTGCTACTCCAAGACAATCATCCAATTGTTTTCGCTAGCAGAACTCTCAATACCCATGAAATCCGATACAGCACAACCGAAAAAGAACTACTCGCCGTTGTATGGGCCGTGAAATATTTCAGGCCATACATTTATGGAAAGCCGTTTGAGCTAAAAACGGACCGCCAAGCATTAAAGTGGTTACACACGAAGTATTTGGGAAAAGATTTAAACCCTAGACTCCAGAGGTGGATTTTATCTCTAGAAGAACATAATATCAAAGTTGAATATTTAAAAGGCAAAGAGACACTATTGCCGACTTTTTAAGTAGAATAAATACCGAAACCCACGAAATTAATCAAGTTGAAGATATGTCTCAATCAAACGAAGGGAGAAGGTTATCATTACAAAATATTTTTCTCGAACAAGAAGTTAATAACGAGGAAGTAGTAGACGAAAATATTGAAGAAGATAATTCAATGCAATCAACCATCCATTCGCAAGAGAAAGAACAAAACGATAGAATTTCTTTTCTCGAGACAATAGTAAATCGATTTAAAACTCAAATAATCTTTACAGAAAATTTTAGTCAAGAATTTGAAAACGTATTAGGAAATAGGAGAATAAATTTAAACCCAAAATTGACCAGAGAAGAATTAGTTAGGTAACTCAAAAATTATGTAACAGGAAGTAAAGTTGCAATATACCGATCAGGAATTTTACCACATTCAGTAAATTTTAGTGAACGAATTTCCCACTACTAAATTTGTCAAAGATCAACTCAAGATGAGTTAATACGAGTAATATCAAAACAACATAAAGATCAGGGACATCCAGGGATGACAGCATTCTACGAAGAACTAAAATTCAAAATCTACAATAAAAACATAAAAATTACTGTAAACAAAATAACTAATAATTGTGAAATTTGTTGTAGAGCAAAATATGACAGAAACCCAATTAAGCCAAAATTTAAAAAAACAGAAACTCACAAAATTCGCGACAGCGTATCCTTTAGAAAATAGAACCCATATTGAGATTATAGAAAAACTTAAAATGTACTTTAATAATTATAATAATAAAAATATAATTTAAATAATTAATAATAAATAATAAAATTAAAAATAATTAAATAATTTCTAAATGAACAAAATATTGAATTACACTAAGCTAAACCAAATAGCCACACGGGAAACGCAGATGTGGAACGCTTAAATAATTCCTTATCATAAAAATTGAGAATATTGAATCTAGAACAAATGAATCCAGTACGAATTCAAATGCTAGTAGCAATCAAAACCTATAATAACCAGTACCACAGTACAATAAAAGGTACCCAACAAAAGCAGAAGAAGGTATTCAAAACAAAGAAGAGATCTATAAGAACCTAACACGTGCCCAAAATAAAAGATTAGACAAATATAACAGAACTAGAGAAGATTACGAGGAAGTTAGAGAGCAAGGTTACATTAAAAACTATAAGTCTTTAAGACATAAAGACCAACCGAAATTCCGAAGACACAATTTAGCAACCATACACCCGACTAACATTAAACGACCTCTAAAATTTGCAGATTATAATCGTATTAACACTGATGATACTGATGACAATACCGACACATGCTCAACTCTCTCTCAGTCGAGAAAATCGAGACTGATAACGGATACACCATTATTAAAGAATTTGATAAATTAATTCCAAAAACATACAACTATTCTTTACATATTATAGACTTAGATCAAATAGAGAGGACAATTTTAGAACTGAAAAACTCAATACAAGAAGTTATATCAAATTTTACAGAAATTACTTGTCGACAATTATTAGACGAATTGAACCTTTTATTAACTAAACTTATGACATTAAAAACAGGACGTCATTCAATCCATAAAAGAGGATTGAATAATTTCTTAGGAACCACAAATAAATGGATTTCCGGTACAATGGATGACGAGGACAGACAGATAATTAATAAACATTTAGAGACAATCGATAGTAATAATGGAAACATAGCATCAAATATAAATAAACAAATCAAAATAAACAATGATCTTAACGACACCATTTACAAATTATACTATACAATTGAAGATGGCAGACAAGCCATTCAAAATTTCATAACAATTAAGAACAATCAAACTTTAACTAGGCTAATAATATTAGATCTTAAGTTGAAAATTAAGGTAGTAGATAGATGATAGATTAATAAACGACTTACAAGATAATATAATAAAGGGTGGTTAAATTTTAAGGGCCGATGTTGATTTTGAATAAAACACAAATTATTTAGGAAATTATTGTCAATTCTTTTTATTATGATAATATGGTATGGTTCAATTATGTATGGAACAAAATATCGTCCAAATGGCCGCCGCGACCTCGGCGGTACACCTCCACCCGATGGTATAAATTTTCGATGACGCTTAGGCATAATTGAGGTTCTATGCCGTTAATGTGCCGAACTATCTCATCCTTTAGCTATTGAATTGTACACCTTTTCTTTCAAATAACCCCAAAGAAAGAAGTCCAACGGTGTCAAATCACATGATCTTGGGTGAGATGACACGGCCATTAAATTTGACGCGCAAAAGAGCCACTGTTTCGTTAGCTGTGTGGCAAGTGGCACCGCCCTGTTGAAACCACATATCGTCCACATTCATATCTTCCAATTCGAGCCACAAAAAGTTCGTTATCATCTCAC
Source organism: Nephrotoma guestfalica (assembly GCA_963691935.1). Taxonomy (NCBI): domain Eukaryota; kingdom Metazoa; phylum Arthropoda; class Insecta; order Diptera; family Tipulidae; genus Nephrotoma; species Nephrotoma guestfalica. The sequence continues at coordinate 135,723,760 of OY829913.1, read as the reverse complement.
GATAGCGAACACCATTCACAGTAACTGCCTGACCGGCCTCATTTTGGAAAAAATAGGGCCCGATGATGCCGCCAGCCCATAAACCGCACCAAACAGTCACTCTTTGTGGATGCATTGGTTTTTCGACAATCACTCTTGGATTATGATTCGCCCAAATGCGGCAATTCTGCTTATTGACGAATCCACTGAGGTGAAAATGTGCCTCATCACTGAAGATGATTTTCTTCGAAAATTGATCATCCACTGTTGCCATTTCTTGCCACCATTCTGACCATTGACGACGTTTGGAATGGTCAAGAGGCTTTAGTTCTTGAGTCAATTGCACCTTATAAGCGTGTAAATGCAAGTCTTTATGCATAATGTTCATCAACGACAAGTGTGAAAGGTGCAATTGTTGGGCACGACGACGAGTTGAGGTGGACGGCTCTTCAGCCACACTATCGCGAACAGCAGCAATATTTTCTGCTGTACGAGCTGTACGAGCATGCACTGGTGTTTTAAAATCTCATACAGAACCCGGTTTGCTCAAATTTTTGCACGATTTTTCCGATTGTACGCACATTTGGACGATTAAATTGACCGACAGAATCACGAAGTGCACGATATGCATTTTGATTTGAACGCCCATTTTCATAATATGCCTGAATAACTTTAACGAAATGAATCTTTCCATGGTTCAAATTGAGTTAATCTGAAATTGAGAAATGTCAAATTAAATGCAGAAAAAAACTTGACGTTTAGGTGTGGTTCACATTCAACGTCGGCCCTTAAAATTTAACCACCCTTTATTTAGCAACCTAAACAGCATACACCCTTCCTTACTAAATCATAATGAAATTATTGAATCCCAAATAGATATTGGTAAGTTAAAAAGCCTTAAATTTAACTTTAAAATCAAATATTGATGAAAGAAAATTTGTGTATTAACTTAGATAATGAAATATTCTCAAATAGCATTAAGGAGGAAAATGATAATTTTATAATTCCAAATTTAGATTATAACCACCAAATAGCAATACGGAATGATCTAGTTGTTACTGGACTTCCGTCAAATGTTGACATGAAAGATGAAATGGTGAAGTGCATACTTCGCGTGCTAGATGTTAAACCGGCTGATAAAGGCATTCAATCAGCATTTTTTGTAAACACAAATATTAAATCTAAATCAAATTTATCCAAAAAACCAATGTTAATAATTAAAACAAACAGTTATGAATTAAAAAACACAATTTTATTAAAATATCGACAAAAAACATCAAACAAGAACTATATTAATGCATCTGACCTCGGAGTCCAGTGTTCACCACAACATAAGGCTCGTAATATACACATTATGGAACATCTATCGCCACTTCAAACCAGATTATATTCGGAAGCTAAAAAAATTAAACAAAAATTTAATTCCAAATATTTATGGTACAAACAAGGAAAAAACCTTACTCAGAAAAGGTCCTGATTCAAATGTTTTCCACATCAGCTCGATGAACGATATCCACTACATCATACGTACTAGTGCATTTCGGGATCATCCACAAAATACAGCAAATGATGATGATGTTGGTGATACAGCAACCATCGATGATTAATAATGGGATCTTGCCAGCTCCGGTTTGTTAAAACCGGATAGAATTAAACAAATATCAGTATTAGATTTAAATTAGATTATTTTCTTAAATTTTCTGTTTTTCTTAAATTTTCAATGAAATGTAAGTATTTCATTTACACAATTTATTACTATTTCATTACTTTGTTTTGGTCGGCGATTGATCGTCGTAGAGGAAGGACGTGTTTTTGTCTCTCCTTTAAATAAATAAATAATTTATTTTAAATGTGTTTTAATTAACTAATAAAAAGTATAATATTGATATAGTTGATAATTTTAATAAATAATAATTTCAATAATAATTTGCGTGAATTTAATAAGTGAAGTGAATAGTTGTACGTATTGTATATTTATTTTAATCTGTGTATGGTGCGCTTGTGATGGTATAGAATATGTACATAACAATTTTCGTTTATATGTATTTTGATACCGTTGCTTGAACGCAACGTACGCAGTGTATGTAAATCTTCAATATGTATGACTTTTTTGATTCCAATGGATGCCTAAGATAAGTGTTTTTCATTATTTTAATTCATATTTTTCTGAAATAAATTTTAATTATATAAAATATGTATTTAACTGTTTCTATTTGCGTAAACGTGTTAAGAGAGGAGCGTAAAATAAAATACCATTTCATTTATATGTTTTGGTTTAGTATATTAAATATATACATACATTTCTATTTTTTGTTTTTGCGCTTGTTGCGTGAGTGAGAACTGAGAATAGATTATTATGATCATGCTTAGTGTTTTATAATTTATCCCTTCCAAGTTTCAACTAAAAAAGAATAAACAGGAAATAGGCAAATAAAATACATAAAACAAAATTTTGAGGGGATAAATATATGACGAAATTGGATAGAAACTAAACAAGCATGATCGTGGTTATTCTGTACTTTTCGTTTTCTCCTTGACAGATGAATTCATTCATTCATATACACCCATCCTCCGATTTACACGGTAGATTGGTTCCGCGGAAAACGTATTATCGCATTCATATATACAGATCCTTGTAGAATTATAAATTAATAATTTATTAATTTGAATTTTAGGTTTTAGTGTAAAATTAAATTAAATTTCTTAAATTTCTTATTATTCTTGTTTTGAACGTGAAAATAATAATTTAACGAATTTTGGAACTCTAGTTTAGGACATGTAGAGGTAGGCGGCTGTGACCGAATTGGAATTGTTGGCTTAACTTTATAACTTTGCTATTTCTGCGAATATTTGAATATTTGGAATTACATGGAAGCTACGGAGTACATTTGAAATGCAGTCAAATTTGCTATATGTAGATAGTTTTTCGGGATCATGCACTTTTTAATTAAATTTTTTTCTAGATTATTTGGAAGACTGTAAATTGGTAAAGGTTTTGGTTAACTTGTTCTAGGTTGGACAAATAATTATCGACGTATGTCGATTATATAATTTATAATTTATTTAATGCTGTTGTAGATATATATATATGTGTGTGTGTGTATGTGTATGTGTATGTATGTATATATATGTATGTATATGTGTATGTATGTGTATATATAATATACATATATATTATATATGTGTATATATATATATATATATATATATATATATATATATATATATATAACGGGTGTTTTTTTAGGAGGTTTGTTTTTCCGATAGATGTCGTTTTATTTTATGACAGTTGTTTTGACAGCTCAAAGTGGCATTTCTACTCAGTATTGTTTGGCAAATCATTATGAATAGGTTAACTCCAGAACAACGTTTTCAAATCGTGGAAATTTATTTTCAAAATCAGTGTTCAATTAAAAATGTTTATAGAGCACTTCGTGAATTTTATGGTGCACATAATCGTCCGTCAGAGACCACCATAAAGAACGTAATTACCAAATTTCGGTCTACATTCACTCTTTTGGATGCCAAGCCACCGACAAGAATGAGAAGAGTTCGTACAGAAGAAAATATTGCTGTCGTTGAGGCCAGTGTCGAAGAAAACGACAATTTATCGATTCGTCGTCGTGCTCAGCAAATTGGACTTTGTCCATCGACTTTATGGAAAATTTTACGTAAAGATTTGGGTTTGGTGCCATACAAAATTCAATTGGTGCAAGAATTAAAGCCACACGACCATCGTTTGCGCCGTGAATTCAGTGATTGGTCGTTAAATCAATTGAACGAAGATCCATTTTTTTACCGTAAAATTCTCTTCAGTGATGAGGCGCATTTTTGGTTAAATGGATACGTCAACAAACAAAATTGTCGCATTTGGAGCAAAGATAATCCACACGCCGTTCTAGAATTACCAATGCATCCTGATAAATGTACTGTTTGGTGCGGTCTATGGGCTGGTGGGATCATCGGTCCATATTTCTTTAAAAATGAGGAAGGACGACGCGTTACCGTGAATGGAAATCGATACAGAACCATGTTAAATGAGTTTTTGTTGTCAAATCTTGAAGATATGGATATGAATGAAATGTGGTTTCAACAAGATGGTGCCACTTGCCATACAGCACGTGAAACAATCGACTTATTGAAAGAAACTTTCAACGACAACATTATTTCGAGAAATGGTCCGGTGAATTGGCCTCCGCGTTCGTGCGATTTGACGCCACTCGATTACTTTTTGTGGGGATACGTGAAGTCATTGGTTTATGTGGATAAACCTCAATCGATTGACGCTTTGGAAACCAATATTCAACGTGTCATTGCTGACATACGCCCTCAAATGCTTGAAAAAGTGCTGGAAAATTGGACCTCCAGAATGACATTTGTGAAAAATAGTCGTGGTAGCCATATGCCAGAAATTGTGTTTAAATGTTAAATGCCAAAAAATTATCTACCAAATAAAAAAAAATTTTGGTCATTTCATAATTTTATATGTGTTTTATTCAAAAAAAAAATCGGCAACCTCTTAAAAAAACACCCTTTACAAATTATTAGGAGAGAAAGTATGTCTACATAGAAAATATTTACACAATAGAAAGAAAGTATTTTAGCCAAAGGGCGGATCGAAAAAGTACAATTCCAGCCTTGTTGTTTGAACTTTTCTGCTTGATTTTGTGCGATTTTGAAATGCGAGATTTTTAGTTTCGCAATTGGGAAATTTTGTAATGCGATATTTTATAATGCGGGATTTCGTGTCACTCTCGAATTCAACAAATTATTAATTTTTACACTGGATTAATACAATTAATAGAATATTTAAACCAAAATAAGCGTCAGTTGCATTATTTTCAATGTAAACGGTGTTTTTTTAGAAGACACATCTTTAAGTTGGCAACACTGTTTTGTTTGACAACCGATTTGACAATAGAGTCACGCCAGAGCAACGCTTACAAATTGTTGAATTTTTTTAAATCAAAATAATGGTTCTGTTACGGTAATGTATACTCTAAATGATAATACGCATCCAGTAAGACGTCAAACAGTGCGTACCAAACAAGCGATAGACACTGTACAGCGTAGCATTGAGGAAGACCCAAATTAATCAATTCGACGTCGTTCTCAGCAACTGGAGATGTGTCCATCCACTTTATGGAAGATTTTATCTAAAGATCTTGGTTTATGTGCTTATAAAATTCAACTTGTGCAGGAATTAAAGCCATTCGACCATCGCACACGCTGCCAATTCGACCAATGGGCTGAAGCACAAATTTATAACGATGTTGTTTTTCCAAACAAAATTTTGTTCAGCGATGAAGCTAACTTTAGGTTGAATGGGTACGTTAATAAATAGAATTGTCGGATGTGGAGTGAAGATAATCCACAAGCCTTTCCCGAAACACTGTTACATCCAGATAAAACCACTTTTTGGTGCGCTTTATTTGCCGGCGGAATCATTGGCCCATATGTCTTCAAAGACGATGATGGGCGGAATGTTACAGTCAACGGTGAACGGTATAGAGACATAATTTCTAACTTTTTGTACCCCAATTGGCTGGCATAAACCTTGCTGATATGTGGTTACCACAGGACGGTGAAACATGCCACACAGCGTGGGGTCCAATTAATTTACTCAAATAAACATTTGATGAAAGACTAATTTCACGTAATGGTTCTGTTAATTTGCCTCCGAAATCGTGTGATCTAACTCCATTAGTAAACCAGAGACGATTGAACACTTGAAATACAACATTCGGGGAGTTATTAGCGAGATATGGCCGCAATTGCTGCGAAGAGTGATCAAAAATTGGACCTTCCGATTACGCCAGTACGCGACAGCTGCGGCATATTCAAGCATTAATGAACCTCTAAAAAACACTCTTTACAATCACAATTATTCCAAAATATAATAATGTCAAAAATATTTTAGTAATTGGACTGCAAATGAACTAATTGGTTATGTGGAAAAGACAATTATTTTCTCTTCCATTTTTGTATTTTAAGGTTATGTTGTTGACAGATGTTCAACCTGAGATGACGTTTTAAGTCTTTTGTCGAACGGCGAAAACTTATTTGTATACCCAATGATATATAAAGGTTGTTTCATTTCAAGGTATAGAACTTTAAGTTGGCAACACCTTTTTCAGGGACAGCCGATTTGATACATACGAGTAACAGTTGATTTTTGATTAGTTTTTTGCCATTTCATAACGAATAGGCTCACGCCAGAGCAACGTTTGCAAATTGTTCAAATTTAATTTGAAAATAGTGGTTAAGTTCGTCAAACCCCACGCGCACTATGTCTATTTTATGCTCGACATAATCGTCCATCAGAACTTAATTCTATCAACTATGGATCGCTTTTGCACCAGATTCACTCTAAACGGGGCACAAGAATTGATCCAACACCTTTATGGAGTATTTTGCGCAAGGATCTTGGTTTAAATACTTACAAGATTCAACATGTGCAGGAATTAAAACATTAAAACCATACGACCATCGTTCCCGCCAATTCGGCGAATGGACCGAAGCAAATATTGACATCGATGCAAACTTTACAAACAAAATTTTCATTCAGTGATGAAGCTCGTTTTTGGTTGAATGGCTTTATCGACAAGCAGAATTGTCGCATTTGTGAGTGAAAATAATTCACGGGCCATTACTCAAAAACCTTTACATCCGCAAAACGTTACCATTTCGTGTGCTTTATGGGCCGAAAGAATCATCGGACCATATGTGTTCAAAAATGATGCTGGCGAAAACTTTAGAATCAGCGGAGACCGGAATAGAGACACGATCACTAATTGTTTGTGCCTCAATTGGGTGTTATTGACATCAGAGATAGGTGGTTCCAACAAGACGGGGTCAACACAGCGCACGAGCGTTAAATTCAAAGTTATATACATCAAAATGAAACATCATTATGATGTAGATGGAAAGATCCCCAACATCAATCATCGTCATATGTATTTTCTTTAGTATTATGAAACAAAAATTTGCAAATTTGGACTTTCGTCCAATTATCAAATCATGTAATTAAATGTAAGGCTATGAATAATGCAAAAAACTGTTACGATCGTGCCTATTAGGAAAATATTACTCCTATTCGTCTATGATATACTTGATACAATGCTTTACCTGGATATTCGCTTCTAAAAAAATATTACCGACTAAACCCGTATTCCTAGAAATTTCCTAATAATCAGATACATCTGGAGCCGTTCGGATAGGAAATCATCCAAATCAAAAACATCGAATATACGAGGTACGAATCATACATTGACTCACTGTAAACGCAGAATGAAAATGTTGATTGTAAATTTATTTTTGTATTTTATTTCGCGATGAAATTACAAAAAAAGTAAAATAAATAAAAACATCGTACACACAACAAGCTTTATTGTATAATACCAACGATACGAATTGTTTACTATGGTGTGCATAGTGCATAATACCACAAGACGATCGTGATAAATATTTTTGAAAACTTACAAAAAGTAGTCTCAGATGCTCGTACAATTTAGAGATGCACATTGTAGTGCATTCTACAACTTTTGATATATAGAAATGAAAAGTTTTTTAATACAATTTTCTGCAAAAGCGCGCGCTTTCCCTACATTTGTATAGGCGTTGCGGACACAACGTACTTAAAAAACTGACATAATCGCTGTTTGTGCGTACATAGGTACACACACCGTTCAAGATGTGTGTGAAGATCAAACTTTGGTTTTTTTTTTAAAAGGAAAGAGAAATTTATCGTTTTATTTTATTTTTTAATTACCTGTATAAAAGAAAGTTACAGTTAATAAATGTTTATCAGTTCGCGATCACTGCACACTACCTTTATACATATGCCGATAGGTATAGGATTTGGAGACATTCTAAATTTGGTTTTTGCAATAAATTATTTATTTTGAGCATCGAACAATTACCGTTTTAATTTAGTTTCGATTTATTTTTTAAAAGTCACGATTTATTTTCCTTCAATAATTTATTAACAAAAGCAAAATTAAAATTTTTAGTTTCACAGAACTAATAAATCATATTTTTGTGAAATACTTTTGGCTTTATTCGTTTACTTACCTTCTTACTACAGAGTAAAGTCTCTCGCTTACGGTTTATTATGATTATAGGAAATATTTAATTCTATGAGATTCAAAAAAATAAAAAAATAAAATTAATTCCTTTGTTTATTTTCTTTAATTAAAATTAATTTTTTATTTTATTATTTTTCATGTTATTGGGGCCATGGACGTGCCAAATAGCCAATTCTATGTGAATATTCTTTAGTATGTGCGATATTGTAGTGATGCGATATTTTTTAAAAACTATGTTTGTTGTACATGTAAAGCAGCAAACTGAATAATAAATACAACGATAAAATGTCGCTTTTCAACACTAGCGCGTATTGTGCTCAGTGGAGTGCATTATGCTTTTTTACCAGGCAGAAAGATCTGTATACTAGTGTTTATAGCAAAAATTGATGCAATATTAGGATGTCGTCACTATTCAACTAATATAATATCTATCTATAGAGAGACGTATGTACTCGTCTATACACAAAACACTATTGTTTTGACATTCTCTCAGGTCTTACAATAAATATTTTGTAATCATGCTCGTATCTTATTCATTCGAACAGTTGTGCGGTTTAAAATTTAAGATTATGTTATACTGATATGTATGTCTAATTACAATAATAGTACTGCATGGATGCAATTTTATTACGTTAAGGTAGTTTTAGAGTTTTTGCATGAGCATATTATGTTAGAAATGTTCAATTACTGTGGAAACATTTTATTTTAAAAAATGTAAAGTGCGTGGCATTCAAATAATTTTATCGGAGAAAATATTTTAGAACTTACGATGTCCGAAATTGATTGATTGATTGAACTATAGCAGTGTTTCTCAACGGGAGCCATACGGTCCCCTAGGAAAGCATACCATATATCTGACGAGCCATATGCTAAATTCATAAATTAGGGGCCATGCACTTAACCGTCACTCGGTACATTGGGGTAAAATACTACCCCAGACCTACAAAAATCTAAATAAAAAACTAATTACTAAAAATTATTGAAAATATAGTTAGACATGCCTTCTTCTACCAGATAAAAAAACCGAGGTATAATCGATTGATTTTATTGCATCTTGTATCGTTAGAATGAAACTAAACGCATTTCTGTGTACTGGGATCAAAACTTACCCCATTCATTTCTATATAAAAATTTGTACAAAGATGTCTGTAAATCTATGATACCGAACGTCGGCTATCGAATTTTTATATTATGTTAATTATTTTAATAAATATTAGTGGATAGTAACAAAATAAATCATTTTTTGGTTTATGCATCGTTCAATAATTGTGGGTTATTCCGGTGTTGATAAATTTTATGCTCCTCTATTATATTCATTTTTCGCCTTTGTACCGTCTTGAAGTTATCCCATACTTTCATCCCACGATTTAAAAAAAAAATACCACTAGCAGCACAAGTGTTAAAAACTCATCCCAGACTTTTTATGAGTGTGAAGTTTATACCAATTAACAAAAATAAGCATGTATTGGAAATTACACTGTTAAAATATTTCTTATAGGAATTTTGAGTGAAAAATTAAAGTTTCTGTAATTTTAAAATATAATAATATTTAATAAATTAATTATTTTAATATTAAGACGCGACTGTATATAGAGATGATTTTTGAGGAAAACTACCACATTGCTCAGAAATGATTTTTAAAATAAAACTATTATCGGCCCCTTTTGATCTTCAGTGCATCCAATCCTGGTAAATAACAAGACATCACGTAGACTGCACCAATAAACCACTTACAAGTTGTTTTTTGAAGCCTGACTTATCAAATGGCGGGGAATCATATAACAATCCACTTACACTTTCTTAAGTAAAACAGCAATCAAATTTTTTATTTTTGAGTGAATCTCAGTTATTCTCACAATAACAAGACATCACGAATATTGCACCACAATGAAACCATAAACGAATCACTCCTACGGGCTTAACCTACCAAACGAAGCATGTTTCCTTCCAATATGGATTGTCTCAGTACGTTTTTTGAGCAAACTTCTCATTGGCTCCTTATGATTTTTGAGTGAATCTCATTTATTCTCACAATGACAAGACATCACGGAGATTGCACCACAATGAAACCATATAGGAATCACTCCTACGGGTTTAACCTACCAAACGAAGCATGTTTCCTTCCAATATGGATTGTCTCAGTACGTTTTTTGAGCAAACTTCTCATTGGCTCCTTATGATTTTTGAGTGAACCTCATTTATTCTTACAATAACAAGACATCACGGAGATTGCACCACAATACCAACAAATAGGAATAACTCCTACTGGCTTAGCCAATCAAACGAAGCATGTTTCGTTCCAATATGGATTAGGTCAGTACGTTTTTTGAGCAAACTTCTAATTGACTTCTTTTGATTTTTGAGTGAACCTCATTTATTCTTACAATAACAAGACATCACGGAGATTGCACCACAATACCAACAAATAGGAATAACTCCTACTGGCTTAGCCAATCAAACGAAGCATGTTTCGTTCCAATATGGATTAGGTCAGTACGTTTTTTGAGCAAACTTCTAATTGACTTCTTTTAATTTTTGAGTGAATCTCATTTATTCTCACAATAACAGACATCACGGATATTGCACCACAATGAAACCATATAGGGATCACTCCTACGGGTTTAACCTACCAAACGAAGCATTGGTTCGCAATACATATAAAAATTATTTGCGTTACACTTTTTAGGTAAAGATTTGGTTATTGATGAATCTATGATTCCATTTCGAGAAAGATTATCATTCCGCCAATATCTTCCAAAAAAAGCTCACAAATATGGTATCAAGGTTTTCAAAATAACAGACCCACAAGGCTATACTTATAACTCAAAAATTTATACTAGAACAGGAAATGTACGTTCTGAATTTTCAGTAGCCACATCTGTTTGTGTTTTCTACACATTGAATTGTAGTAGGGGCATGGCGGGACAAACGCGAAGTATATTTCTTATCAACCAAAGGATCCGGAACAATGGAAGTTGCAAGAAAAGATAGTAATAAGCAAGAGATTAAAAAACCTAACATTATTCTTTCATACAATAAGGTTAAACAAGGCGTAGACGTTTCGGAACAATTATTCAGCTATTTTTCTTGCCTTCGAAAAACAGTACGTTGGTATCATAAAGTAGCGTTCGAATTGTCTTTAAATAGTAGCAGAAGTAGTTAACGCTTTATTACTTTATAACAGTTGTCATAAAAGAATCGAAATCGCTGACTTTAAAGAAAGTTTGATTATGTCCATGACTGAATTTGAAGAAGACTCGGATACGGATTGGAAACAAGAAGAGCATTATCTTGAGGAAGCTTCAATAAAGTCGAAATTGTGCTATAAAGAAATTTAAAAAAAAACCAAATATGTCAGTACATTTTGCGCAAAAAGAATTTATGCCTGAAATATTTTAATATGCCACAGAAGTCCCGTTTAAGAAAATGAGCGACTCCAACATTGTTAAAGTTTTGTTCGTTACCTGTATATCGATTTTGTCCCGTGAGTTACTCATTTAAAATGAGTGAAGCATAAAATATCGAATACGTATTCACTGTATAATACACAATTATGTCTTTGTATTTGTATTTTTCTTTTGCTCGTATTTGTGTCATTTGTATGATGGACAATACCAAAATAACGCGATCCGGGTGAATCGGGTTAATTGTTATGGTGCTTATTTCCTTTTCTCAACACATTACGTCTGCTCACGAGCTGTGGAGTGATTATTTAACATGCTAATGTATTTTATATTTAATATTTTTTTATAATAAATTAATTTTATATATTTATATGTTATATGTTTAAATTTTATAAATAAAATATTAATTATAAAAAAAATCGTAAATAAATAAATATTTAAAAAGTAACACTATCTTGTAAGGGCGGATTCATTGTTGCGTTAGTTTGTCTTTTCATTCGTTTAAAGAATTTTTTCTACCAATCATATTCTTCCAAAATGACGAATTTTTCTTCATTTTTTTAAACAACACAAAAATATGGTGTTTACAATGGTTAACCCTTTGAGTGCCAAGGAGCACAATCGCGCTCCTCAATATAGGAATCAAAAATCTCATCAAGGGTTAATAGAATAAACGAAAAACAATGACACGTGGCTTGAATGTGTATAGTAAAGCAAGCCAATTATACGCGCATCACTAACTGACATAAACATAAATACTACTACTGTATCCTGCCGGTGGCACTCATTTCGTTTCACACATTTTGGGACAAAATCGATACACTGTTCCTTTTAATGTTTTATTCCTGTTTTACTGTATGGATTAATTATGGAATTTGTTTGAAATAAACAACCAAGGAATTTATTTTATCATTATTTATTCAAATTTTTGCGTTTATTTGTGGTTTTGTATCGTTTTGATTGAGAATAAAATTGATATTCCGGTGCACAAACGGCCTATAGGGAGATAAAAATGAATGACATTCCGGCGCATCAGAGGCTTGGTAGAAATAAAAAAGTATGATGTGCAGGTGCACATGTGGCTTGGCATAATGGAAAATTTGCATGATGGGTAGATGCAGTAGCGCCGTACTAAATGGAAAATTTCTTGATGCACCGGAGCATTTGCGGCAGCGAAAGTGTTAAAATGAAATAATGATTTCTCTAATAATTAAAGTATCTGCCCAAAAAATTGTATTTCACGACGATTACTATCGTGATAGTTTCTCATACACTGAGAAAAAAATTTAAACTTAAAATTGATGTGAATCGTACTCATTTTAATGTTTTGTATGTATTTTCAGAAATCTATTAAAATGAACAGTTAACAATATTAAAACTATGATAAAAATGTTAAATTTACCACACGATACAACTAAATTTTTATTTTAATCTCAATCGATTTTAAATTTTAATTGAAAAATTTTTAAAGTAAAGTTGCATTTTCAAAATAATGTGAAAACCTCTTTCATTTTATGTTGAACACCAGCGTGCGGGCTCGTATATGCACGTGTGTGTGGCCGAATATCTGCTTTTGTATGATATTTAGCAGATATAGATGAACATTCTTCTGAATAAGACACTGCCGGCTCAGTCGCATGGTAGTGGTAGGACCGTAACATAGTTGTGAGTGGGTGTATCCGCATGTCTGCGTTTATGTGTGTTTGGTGTAATTATTAGTTTCTTTTCGTTATTCGTACCAATGAACGTTTACTTCTTAACAGTGACATAAATTCTATTTCACACTTTTATTCAAAATATTAAAAGTTATTAAGATTTTGTAGTAACACAAAATTTGTTTATTACAGCAAATAAAATTACATATCGATCCCTTAAATATCTGTCAACAGAAGACATAGAAAACCGATACCATATATAGGACAAAGGGCCAACTGTTTTGAATTCAATTTTCTAACATTGTGCAAAATTAGCGCTTTTAGGTCCGCTAGCTGTTGGTACCATGCTATGTAAAATCACGATCGCCAAAGTGATTTCACAAATTAATATTAAATTTTGTGTTTACATTGTGGGTCATTTCTTGTAATGATGCCACCGGTTAGCAAATCTAAAATTCTAAAATTTTGCTCCGTAATTTCTTTTTTATCTTTCCATGTATGGGAATAGACGATGAGACGTGGTTAACTAATAGCAAAATAAACCATTTGATGCGGGATATTAATCATGATAGATCTTCCTGGCCGTCTACGACAATGAGAGTATCACTTATAATCAATACACTTATTTCATAAATTGATATTATTTTGAGTTATGTAACTTATTTTATAGACTGTTGCAGAAATTCTGAATGATACACCAATTGGGAAAAATTTGATAAAACATTATGAAGCAAAAAATTTATTTACCGACATCCAAAGAAATGAATTGATCCGACTTATGGAAGAAGATACTAATTTAAATGAAATCCGTCTAAAGCCATCTGATTTCAAACATCTTGTCGACCAATAATCTCAATATTCCCGTTTGAGATGCAACGTTGGTATGACTGTCAGTGACATCTGTGCAAAATGTCACATCGAAATAATCATTAGTGTTTAGTATACGCTTGTCTTTCTGAAGTACAAAAAGTGCATTCGGCGATTTTTACAATGAGTGAAATTATTCAACAAAGAAGTTCCATTATATTTTGTGTGCGGAATCAATTTTGTGGTGTCGAAACGTTCAGAATGTTACAAAAGGCCTTCGGTGATAATTGTCGCGAGCAAGTGTTTTTGATTAGGACGGCCATCAACATCAACTGATGATCAACACGCTAATAAAATCAAGAAATTGGTGTTCGAGAATTGACGATTAACAGTCAGAGACCTTACTGGCATCGTTGAAATATCGGAAGGATCAGTGAAAACCATTTTGGAAGATCATTTGGGCATAAGAAAAGTGAAAGCACGATTGGTTCCAAAATCACTCAATTTTTTGGAAAAACAGCGTCGCGTTGACGTCTGTGAAACAATCTTTTCCGACTACCAGGATGTCATCAAACGTATTATAACTGACGATGGGTCTTGGATCTATGATTACGACCCGGAAACAGACGATCAATCGGCCGAATATTGTGCCAAACGTGAGCCGAAGCCGAAAAAACAAGGAATACTATTTGAGTGTTATGCGTCGTTTGCGTGTCGTTATGCGTCGGAAAAAGAGGCCGGAATTATGGGTCGACAACTCTTGGTTTTTGCACCACGATAATGCACCTTCTCATACTGCATTGGTTTTACGTGATTTTTTCGCCAGAAATTCAACCCATATCGTTCCGCAACCACCGTATTCGTCTGATTTAGCTCCGTGTGACTTCTCCGTTCAGCAACCTCAAACGACCGCCAACCTCAAACGACCGCTCCGACGAAACCGTTTTGAGTCAATTGAAGACATTAAACGTGAATCGCTACGCGCATTGGAGGCTATTCCGGAAATTGACTTTAACAACTGTTAAGTGTTCGAGGATTGGAAAAAACGTTGGCACAAGTGTATTGAGGCCGGGGGGGATTACTTTGAGAGGGACGAAATAGATTTGGAGAAATAAATAGAAGGTGGCTGAAGCTGCTACCAAAAAAAAATTTATAACTTTTTTCTATGTAATTAATCTGTTCCAACTGTTTTTTATTTTATAGATTGATTTTTAAATTTAACGAAAATGGAGAATTGGGACATTGAGAAAAGAATTTGGATTGTCCGCCGCTAATCACGCATCGGAGTCCGTAGTTTCGGTACAAAGAGAATATAGGCACACGTTTAGTGGCACTCCTCCTAGCAGATGGACTATAATGAGGCCCGTAATCAATTTTGCTGAGCATGGGTCAATCGCAAGAAATCCTTATCATCGAAACCCTTCAGTTCGGACGCAGGAAACTAACGCTGCTGTAGCTGCTGCCATACAAGACAATTCCAGAGTTTCGACAAGGAGCTTATCTGCTCAAATGGGTATCAGCAGACAGTCACTGCAGACAATTATGCACAAAGATTTAAACTTATTCCCTTATAAAATTCAAATAACAAACAAACTCAACGCAGCAGACTTGCCGATTCGCTTGGAATTTTGCAGATCCTTCAAATGGTGGAAGAGGACGAAAACGTCTTAACTGTCTTTTTATATCTGACGAGACCCATTTTGATCTAAACGGCAATGTTAATAAACAAAATTGTCGAATATGGAGTGATTCTAACCCATAGATACTTCATGAGGCGGAACTACATCCACTTCGCGTAACAGTGTGGTGTGCAGTTTCATCAAAGTGCATTGTCGGGCCTTACTTTTTCGAAGAGAACGGTGTTACTGTTACGGTCACTGCAGATCGTTACTTAAAAATGTTGAAAGAGTTCTTTTATCCAGAACTACACCGAAAGAGAATCACTTTCAACTCTGTGTATGGTTTCAAAAGGATGGTGCAACTCCTCACATAGCCCGGCCAGTTATGACCTTACTGCGCCTGATTTTTTCTTGTGAGGTTATTGCAAACAGGAAGTTTACAAAACAAAACCAACAAATTTGAATGATTTAAAGCAATCTATGCGAATGATAATTGAGGCGATTTCCGCTTCAACTCTTCAACGTGCGTGGACGTGCGTGGTGGCCATTTAAATTCCATTATTTTTAAAACCAATTAAGAAAACTTAATAAAAATGAATTATCTTTCAAATAAATCAAGAAAAAATAAATTACGTAAATTAATCAAAAAGTTATTTGTTTTTTAATGTAGCAATATTCATCAGCCACCCTGTATTTGAACGCATAATTTTGTCAAGATTACAAAATCATCTTATAAGCCACTCAATATTGCCAAATGTATAATTTGGGTTTAGTTCCATTCAACTAATCATCAAGCCAAACAATTGGTCCATATCGTTGAGGATAATCTTCGAAACAAGCTTTCCTCCGGAGTTGTCTTTTTGAATATAGAAAAAGTCTCTGATAGGCTAATGCTGTTAAATACACCAGTCCACATTGTAAAATTGTTGAAGGATTACTTGAGTGATAGAACATTTCCGGTTAAACTAACCAGTACCCGATTGTGACCTACTACTATATGCTGGTGACACTGCTTTAATCTACAGTTTCACATGACCCTATTGCAGCACCAGCACTTGTAGCACAATCCAATGAAAATGGTACTGGAGTTTTTTACAAATTAATTAACAATTTGTTACTTAGAAATTTTTTTACAAATCCCGTTATCCTGCAATTCGTGTGCTGGCATTAGACAAAGCTACACCAGACTTTTCGTATTTTTGATAATATTTATTGTATCGTGCTGGGGGTGGTACTGGAATTGTTTACAAATTAATTACGACATATCGGCATAGTTCATCCCCCAAGAAACTACCCCTAGAAAACTGCCCCGAAAGGGGGCAACCGTTTACAATCATCGTATCGTACTGAGGGTGATACTAGAAGTTTTTACAAAATAAATTAAAGTGGAGCAGTTCAATTTCTAAAATCTGCCTCTAAAAAATGGAGCTTTTAAAATAATATTTCTCTGTTAAGGTCATACCTCTAAAATTTATCACAACAGGGGCACCCATAAAAATCGATCAAAATGTATCGAATTTCATTCCTGTGCAAAAAACAGGTATCCCTGAAAAAAAACTGTGAATTATAAATTAATGGTCGGTATGTTATTGAATTTTAACGGGTATCATTTGTAGGTTATACATGTGGCATCTCAAATTGAGATTCATATAATGACATATACATTCTAACGAACAATTCACTATAATCCTTTCGTACTGGTATGAAGCAACCGAGAGAATATAAATGTTCACAATTATTCCTATTACAAAATATTTAAACCAGAAATATTATAGTTATGAGAGCTATCCAGCCTAGTGATCAAATATCCTTGCGATGTTTGATAGGACATTTCGCTTGGTGTTAACCTTTTGTGCAGTTAGGGTAGCACCTTAAAGCTAAATTTGTCTCTTTGAGGATGCCAGTATATACCTAATGGTTTTAGATTTTGATCTTCTGTGATTTCACAGAAATGTGATACAGTTTCTTCGTCATGTGCCAGCTGATGTAATGTTCTTATGGCCAGGTATGGTGCTGAGGCCGTGCCATAAGTTACTGTTATTAATTTGTACTCCTATAATGTCTTTTTTGGATCATCCCGCCAGACTATTGTTTGCTGATCCTGATGTTCTTCGGGAACCTTTATTTTCCGATACATTTTCTCGATATCGGCATTGACGACATATTTATAGCTTCGCCATCTTAGCACGATTGAAAAAAGATCTTGCGGGGCTGCTACCTGAAGATGATTTTATTGAAGAATCAAAAACCACTCGAAGTTTAGTTCTTGTGCTTGTCTCCTTTATGACTGGATGATGTAGTAAATAATTGTTTCTCCTTGTTGAGTCGTTTGCTGGTACCATATGTCCTAAGCTCAGGTATTCGTCCATAAAATTTTTGTAATCTCTTTTAGCACAGGATTGTTTTCGATTTTTTTCTCTATTTGAAGGAGTCTTTCAATTACTTGTTTTAGAATGAATCGGTGAGGAATTTCTTGGATTTCCCAAAACCGTTATAGATCATCATCTATATAGTTGAAATCATAGTTTGTATCTGATGTTCATTGGAGACTGAGTTTATAGCTCCAAACATAATCCAACCCATTTCGTATGTTGAGCTGTGAGCCCCGTTTCGCCCTTTATTATTTCTGGCATTAAAATATCAGAATTGTAATCCATTCTGTTTCCATTCGGATTGGCCCAAACTAAAGCGTCTATGTGTCGCCAAGTTCCTGTGCTTAGATGCTCATTTGGCATTATTCTTGTCAATTTCAAGCGAATCGGGGTTTTATTGTTATACTTGTTTTCTTGGTTGATGTTACTCTTTTGTCGCCGCTTCCGGATATTTCCACATTCGTTTTTTATTTGCTGAGTCTTAGCCTCTGAGTTGTCGATTCATCGATGTATGCTGCCTGAGAGCCACTATCAATGAAAACTCTTGCAAATTCTTCCTGTCCATTATTTAACTTTAGTTTCACTAGCGCAGTTGCTAGAAGTCCGAAAGTCGTGTGCGCTCGATGATGGGCTCTCTGACACGTATTACATTGTGTTTTTGAATCACATCGTTTGTGGATGAAATGTATTAAACACCTTTTAGACAATTTGTAACAGGATCAGAGGTCATGGATATGAAAACATAGCACGGTTACAACTTACGGCTGTTCTCATACCCAATCACATCTAGACTGTTAGCAGATTTAACTGCTCAAATGTTCAAGCGGTCGACATTGGCTGGCTAGGCTCAGGGATTTACTGAACATTCGAACGATCCTATATTAGACCGCATTAAGAAATAAAAATTAAAGAAAAAAATATAGGAAACTCAGCTAACTGCTCACCTTTAAAATCCCAACTAACCGTGATAACATCCCGATATTTATGATTCTTTTACTTCATATTAAATTCACTTCACTAATTAAAAAAATCACTATTAAACAATCCCACACTATACATCTTAAGACAAAAGAAAAAGAAAAAGAAGGAGTAGCAGTAAGCACCAAAAATTGATACAAATGAAGCGTGAATGATAACTGAATGATAATTTCTCTGTACAAAAACTATATTTCAAAACATTACAAAAATTTGTACAAAAATAAAGATGAGAAAAACTAATTAACTACCCAACACCATTAAATTTTAATAAGAAGATGAAAAATTGTAAACTATGCAATAAATTAAATTAAGTTAATGAAAAAGATTAATTAAATTAAGGAAACAAATGAATTTTGACTTAAAAATTAGGTACCTTCGCGCGTTGCAGATCCGTTAGTAGCGATGAGGTGACCACCATGGTGTTATGATTTAATTTCGTAGCATTGTACCGCAGAGATTTTTATTAGTTTTCTATGTATGTATTTATTAGATTAACGTATGTAAATCACTTGAATTAAGTAGTCTTTAGTTTATAGTTAGGATAATTATTAACTAAGTTTTAAATTTTTTCACTTCGATATTTCACTAAACTTTATTTTAAAAATAGTATTCTTAACAATAA
Source organism: Nephrotoma guestfalica (assembly GCA_963691935.1). Lineage (NCBI taxonomy): Eukaryota > Metazoa > Arthropoda > Insecta > Diptera > Tipulidae > Nephrotoma > Nephrotoma guestfalica. The sequence continues at coordinate 135,704,237 of OY829913.1, read as the reverse complement.
TTTCACTATACTATCACCAGTTCTTACTGTAATTTTATTTACCGTGGAGTCTAACAATCCAACCACGTCCACTCTTATATCAGAAAAAAAATCACACAAAATGTCCACAACATGCCATTAATCAGCACACGGGGTTTTACCTTTTAAATTAATTATTTTTAGGTTTTGTTAACTGTAGCACTAATACTAACTATTATTTATTTTTAATTATTAGATTTTAAATTATTAATTATTATTATTATATCTTATTAACACACAAGTATTAAAGATTACTATATTTCACACGATTTGTATTTTCTATTTATGTCTTATGACCGTGTTGCGATTTATGTCCTTTGGTCACACAGTGTATTTTTTATTTTTGTTTAATTTTAATTTTATTTGTTTAACTCGGTTTAGCTAAACAATACTTAATGATCGTCAATCTACCCATTTTTTCGATCACCTCATCTTTTATCGTTTTATTTATTGTGTCCCCTCCATTCCTCAAATTTTCCAATATTTTTGTTTTGTATATTTGTCTAGTAATACTAATTATTGTAATACAGATTTAAAATTACCCATAAATACGGTTTACATGCAATGCAAAATAAATCAAAAAATACAGCGGACGACTCAAGTTACTCTAACCAGAAATTCAGTGATCAATGATGCTACCAATCATTTTATTAAAATAAATTTATTTATAGATGGAACGGTAGTATTTTCGTTACATGCGTGGGGACGTATCCATCGCACCCTGAGGTCTCATTCCGTTTGAAGTTAGACCTAACTTAATCCTAACCAACAAAAACAAACGAAAATTTGTATGTATTGGATAAAAGGTAAAACCAGAATGTCATTTAGGCGAAATATTGAATTTGTGAACTAATTTCAATTGCAATTTATAATAAATAATTAGGTTCAACATTTATTAGAATGGGATATAAGAATTTAATATTTTCTTAAGAAATTAAATATTTAAATATTTCGAAACCTAATATGTTTATCAAGAATGGTATTATGTTTTTCTGATAGGTACCTATCAGATACACATAATACCATTCTTGATAAGCATATTAGGTTTCGAGATATTCAATTTCATAAGAAAATATTAAATTCTTATATCCCATCCTAATAAATGTTGAACCTAATTATTTATTATAAATTGCAATTGGAATTAGTTCACAAATTCAATATTTCGCCTAAATGACATTCTGGTTTTACCTTTTATCCAATACATACAAATTTTCGTTTGTTTTTGTTGGTTAGGATTAAGTTAAGTCGAACTTCACGCTCGTATACAAGCGTATGAAGTTTGTGCTAAACTAATCCTAAAGTTAGTTCTATACTGGTTAGGTCTAACTTCACATGCATCATTCCGCTGGGAATTCAATATAATTCAAACAACAACTACAAATTCGAAATATTCATTAATATTAAACCGAACACAACTTTATACTTGTGAAATTAGGACTTGACATTGTAACAGAAGTCTATTTAATTCCGTTACTAACCTATTCCCATAAAACAGATAAGTTCCTTACAGAATCTTATCAGCATGACCGTGATGATAAATCATCACCTATATCCAAATAAAGTAAACGTCATGTCTATTTCCCACATTTCTTTTTATTCATGTTAGAATTATTAATAGTAACCTACATTTGTATAAGCATAAATCTACAGTAGTAATTCCATAAACCTTGAAGATATCATCTTCATTAATTTCGATATTTGTCCCAAACTGAATTCCTCATTTTTCGTCTGTATGCAACATGTGAACAGACATAACTATTTAATTGTTCTTGTTGTTTTCACGTGCTTTGCGTCACCCAATTCTCTTTTCCGTATGCATATTAAGTGCAAGTAAATCCCTCGTATGTAGCATGGGTAGCCTACTACATAATAAACGGAAAAGTGAAGAGTTGCAATTGTGGTTGCACCAAATTTTATGTGAAAATTTATACCAATTCGGTTGTGCTTTTTGCTGACGCCGAAAGAATATGGTTAGTTGACTGTGAGAATATTTCAATATAACTTGTTCCTGTCTTCCCCCAATCCCTCTCACCCAGTCAATTAATTTCGTATAAAGACTGCAAAAAAGCAGTGGGAGAAGCCGGTAATTTTTGGGTGTACTATCCATGCAGTAGCTGAGATCGACGGATAGCCAACAAAGTTAGCAAGTTAATTTTTGTTTTTTTATATAGATAAATTAAGTTTGGGTTTTTTTATGTAAATTCAAGTTTTTATTTTCTTGTTATTGAGTAAGGCGAGGCGGGGCCATAAAAATAAATTTGGTAAGTATATTCAACGTACTAACATAAACCAGCCCAGGTAACAGGGTATACCTCTGGCTGTCCCACGGGACGGAGCTGTTGTTGCTTTAGCACTCCTTTCCTTCTGCTAGAACCACTCTGGGACCATAAAAACTTACTAATACATCCATAGTCCTGAGGGCAATACCTTCTTTTTTTTGTAGTTAAGGTTTAAAACTATCATTATACAACCACGGTTGATTCAACCCGCATCACTACTTTCGACTCCGATACCCCCTTATTTCCTTTCCCATTTTTTTTTTGTTTTTCGATGCGGTTATCAAGGCTTTTACTTGTGTATCCCCATCCCCACGACCAAGTACTAAGCCAAGTACTCAGTCTTCCGACTGAGCTACGGGTTAATGCCGCGGGGGGATGTAATACAGGTAAAGGCAAATTTTTCTATGAAACTGGGTTAGCCCTAGCTTTAGGTAAAGGTAATAACCCATTTCAATATCTTTATAGTGGTATATTCCTAGAATATTTCCATGATCGTCGACCACTTCGCAAGACACGTTACCAACAAGACGAAGAATCTTAGCTTTAATAAATTTAGGTGCCAATTTCGCGGAATTAAATTCAGCTGCGTTACTTTGAGAGAAATTTCTCACAAACACGTTTTGACCAACCTTAAACATAGGCGGTGTGGATCGTAGGTTGTAAGGAGTATAAACTTTAAGCTGAGCCTTAGAGACATTCCTTCGAACCATATCTGTTAATCTATATAATTCATCGGGTTTATGTTCAGGTATTTACCACCCGAGGATGTGTAGACATTGCGATGCAAGTCGTACAGAGATCCATGCATAACAGGATGTTGACCGAATTTTAGTAAATAAGGAGCGAACCCGGTTGATTCGTGAATAGTTCCACGTATTGCTTGTGTGATCGCTGCGAGGTGGTATCCCATATCTTGTTATCGTTGGCCACATAAGCACGTATAAAAGCTAGTACTGTTCGATTCACTCGCTCGGACGAGTAAGCTTGAGCAGAATACTTGGCAGTAAAAATATGAGACACTTCGTATTTTTTAATAGTTTTTGAACAGTAGTAGATACAAATTGTCGCCCATTGTCACAATAGTTTCTAAATATCAAACTTCAAAACTATATTATTCTCGAGAAATTTACTAACGTCCTCGGCGGTTGCCTGTCGGCTCGGGTTATAACAAATTTCGAAAATTGATCGACAGCTATTAAAATCGATGTGTTTCCTGTACGGGACCTTGAATATGGTCCAAGAAAATCTACATACACTCTTTGCCATGGTCGAAATGTAGCAGGGAGGGAAGCAAGAGGTGGTCGTAATGTATAGTTTGGAGCTTTAATACATTTGCATATATCGCACAAAGCAATAAAACGACCAATATCCTGCATCATACTAGGCCAAAAAATAACGTTTTAACAGGTCAAATGTTTTATGGCTTCCTAAGTGTGCGGCTGTAGGAGGAGAGTGTGCCGAACTCATTAAATTGCACCGAAGAGGTTCAGGAACTACCAACTTCCAACCAGGTATATCTAATGCTTCATCAACACTTATCGGTCCTTTGTGTATATAAAGCTTACCATTAATTATCTTTAAATTGGATTTTGTTGAGGCGGATTTGACGTGCTGACGTTGCGACAGGTATTCTGCGCTTTGAAAACAATTGGAATTTAAATCAACTCGAAGGGGGTATTGGTCATTCGGAAGTGGAGTTGTGTTACTCACTTTTGAGGCCTCCATCGCGCTAACCTCTCTGTTAAATCCTTTTGGAACATTAACCAGGTGAAACTAGCGTGATATGTAATTATCGTAAAAGGGAGTCCTTATACGCGTAACATCGGGACTTCTTAATGGCCAAGACAGCGGCTAAGCATTCCAACTCTGCTACGCTGTAATGTCGTTTCATGCACAGGGTGATCGAAAATGCTACCAATCATTTTATTAAAATTATTTATAGAAGGAACGGTAGTATTTTCGTTACAAATTCTGCATTTATTGCAAAATCATGTCTCCATTTTGGACTAAGGTTTTTAAAATTTATACAATTTGTGACTAAATGTTTACCCTTACAATATCTACAGTACATTTGTGGATGTAGGCTATTATAATAAATTCAGGGGTACCTATTTCTTGCATAGGTAGGAAGTTCGATACATTTTGATTGAATTTGGGGGATGCGGGTTGTTGTAATAAATTCAGACGTACCCATTTCTTGCATTGAATGGAAGTTCGATGCATTATGATCGATTTGTATTGGTGTGGGTGTTGTGATAAATTTTAGAGGTATGACGTTATCAGAGATATATTGTTTGTCACTTTTTAGTGGCATTTTAGAAATTGAACTGTTCCACTTGTAATTTATTTTGTAAAAACTTCTAGTATCATCCTCAGTACGATAAATGATTGTAACCGATTGACCCCATTCGGGTAGTTTTCTAGGGGTTTAATTATGCAATTTTATTGTAATTAATGTGTAAAAAAATTCTAGTACTATCCCCAGCACTATACAACAAAGACCCACAAAAATAAAGAGGACATGTTGTAACGAAAAATATGATTTTTGAAGAATTGCACCCCTTAGTACCAGCCCCACCCCAGCACGATAAAATAAATATTATAATAAATTCGAAAAGTGTGGGGTAGCTTTGTCTAATACCAGCCCACACACGGATTGCAGGATAACGGTACTTGTAAAAAATTGTACTTGTAATTTCTAACTGTGTAACAAATTTGTAATTAATTTGTAAACACTTCCAGTACCATTTTCATTGGATTGTGCTACAAGTGCTGGTGCAACATTAGGGTCATCAGTTCCGAGTCAAATTATCTTGACTCTGGAAAATACAGTGTGGCCGACACGAAATGTCACAAAAACAAAACGCCAAAGAATTTTTATTTTTTGTGGAATTTTATTGAATCAAAGTAAAAAATGTTCACTAACATTTAAATTTTCGAATTGCATTAGCGAAAAACGCGAAACGCTTGCTTGAGATGATTGATACTTTGGTATTTTTTTGTCCCAAACTTGCTCTTCAAAATACCCCAAACCGAGAAATCTAGCGGATTTGCATCCGGTGAATTTGGTGGCCATTGGGCAGTGGAAAAGAACCGCGGAACGTTGTTTCTCCAGGCTCTGCGGCCGAAATGTTTTTGTGTCCAAGGCTTCAACGCTCCCTCCAACACATGATCCCGCTAAATTTAAGCATTTATCTTGATGCCACGGTCCAAAAAAACGAGCGGTGAACAATCCGTTGCAACCCGTTGATCCAAATTTTCAGTAGAACGGCCGGGCAAGTAAACCCGGTCGTTTTGCTTGTTCACAAATTGCTTAATATCGAACGGTGACTCATCAGGGAACACCAAATTCGGCAAATCGCTACTTTTGTGCAAGCGTAACAACTCCGTTGCTCTTTCCACTCTAACTTTTTTTTGAGCATCGGTAAGACCATGCGTTTTATGGAATTTCAAGGCCTTTAGTCCAAGATGATCTTTCAATATGTGCTGCATCCGTTCGAGCGAAATGTTCGCCTCACAAGCCATTTTTCTGCCACTACGGCCGAATGATATCCCGCGATGTTGCAGTGCGTTGTCCACCACCATGGCGTTTTGCAATGCTGCCAGTATCGTTATAACGATTTATGGTGCGATACACAAACATTTCGCATGCAGATGTTTTAACTGGTTAACAATCTGCGGCTTTGAGTTTTCAAGCTTCCAGCCAAATATAGAGCAATCACACTATTACGCTTGAATTCCATTGCGGATAACTTTTTTTCTGAATATTTCCCACTAAAATGCTTTTGTACGCTTGTAAACAATGGTCATTAGTGTAAATTTGAGCGCTCTGTCATCACTGGTTTGACAGCAATGACAGTCTGAAGTTGGTAACACTTCAATATTAATATGCAAAATGCTTACTTCACCAAATGGAAGATAAAATTGAATGCTGAGAAAACTCAAGTATCTTTCTTTTCTTGGCGTCGGAATTCTAATTTTCTTTCTAATAGGAATATGCAAATAGACAATAATTCGATTTCTTGGGAAGATAATGTTAAATAACTAGGGATTATCTTGGATAAAACCCTTACATTTAACAAACACATTATGTACTCAATCTCTAAAGCTAAAAAACTCGTGCAAATTCTGTATCCTCTGAGCTTACCATAAAAAATAAACTAATTATATTCAAAACCATATTTCGAGGAATACTTACCTATATGGTGCACCAGTATGGGGAACCTTTGCTGATATTAATTTCAAGAAACTACAAATAACTCAGAATAAACTTCTTAAGCTTATTTACGATCTACTGAGACATTATTCTACCCGGGATCTTCACAGTTTTGATAATACAAAATTAATCAAAGGACACATAAATAATATTTGTACGTGGGTAACTGCAGCAGGGAAACTTTCGAATTTCAAAATGAAACTTTGCATACCGATTAAGCCCAATTTGTGCTAATTAGTGCTCACGGGAAAAATTTAGTGCTAGTCCAGGAGCCAAAAAAACGGGAAAAGAAAATTTCAAATTTCGCCTAAAAGACGGAATAAATAAAACCCGATTTCTAGAAAAAACCATAAATAATTTACGCCTAATTTTAAAACTTTCTAAAGGCCGCTAAACTGATGAAATTTGTGCTTACCATAGAAATATAATTTTCATTCGTAATCGAGGAAAACCAAACCAGCCCCTGAAAGATACTATATTAAAAAAACGGAGATATATCGTTCAATAATATTTGTGTTGAACAACAAATAAAACAATAGAAATAAAATGTTGTAAAATCCAAGGCATAAGCAATTCAGATAGTATATTCCTGTCAGGTATGTTTATTGCCATCATGCAATCAGAAGTGCTAACTTCATTGGTTTCTAGAACACTTTTTGTCAGAAAATTGTTCATTCAACGGTCGTTTTTGTTCAATGGAATTGGGCCAATTCTGGATTAGCACAAATTCAGCCATTATATTTTTCGGATGGCAATGAACTTATCTGAACGGAATATCCAATCAGAAGTGCCAACTTCATTGGTTTCTAGAACACTTTTTGTCAGAAAATTGTTCATTCAACGGTCGTTTTTGTTTAATGGAATTGGACCAAATCTGGATTAGCACAAATTTAGTCACTATATTTTTGGGATGGCAATGAACATACCTGACAGGAATATACTATCTGAATTGCTTATGCCTTGGATTTTACAACATTTTATTTCTATTGTTTTATTTGATGTTCAACACAAATATTATTGAACGATATATCTCCGTTTTTTTTTAATATAGTATCTTTCAGGGGCTGGTTTGGTTTTCCTCGATTTATGAATGAAAACTCATGAAAATTATATGTCTATGGTAAGCACAAATTTCATCAGTTTAGCGGCCTTTAGAATGTTTTAAAATTAGGCTTAAATTATTTCTGGGTTTTTCTAGAAATCGGGTTTTATTTATTCCGTCTTTTAGGCGAAATTTGAAATTTTCTTTTCCCGTTTTTTCGGCTCCTGGACTAGCACTAATTTTTTCCCGTGAGCACTAATTAGCACAAATTGGGCTTAATCGGTATGCAAAATTTCATTTTAAAATTCGAAAGTTTCCCTGCTGCAGTTACCTACGTAGTTAAGAGATATGAGGTTGTTTACGAATTTTCCTCAACTTGAGTAAAATATATGGATAATTAATTAAATTAAGTTCAAACAAATTATAGTTGGAGGCAATATTGCGAACACTTATGAATTCTTAGTTCTTAATTATACAATCAATACTAATAAAATTAAAAAAAACACAAAACGTATACAGTACACAATACTGAGACACCAAGAATCGATTGACTTCAATCACTGGGTCTCCACTGTTTTCGGAAATATGCTTATTAATTTGCGTTCCATGCGGCCTGCTTCTTCAGGTTTTTGATTATCAAGGTTTGTTGTTGGGTAGGTTGGACCCGTCAGCCACTTTGGCCCTTCTCACCAAATCATATGGTTTAATGGACAGATTGTAATCCTTGTGATGTGCCGTCCGCTGGATTCTCGTTTGAAACCACGCGGTACCGTTGACACTGGATTGTATCTCCGTTATTCTGTTGATCACGACCTCTGTTAGGAATTTCCTATTATTCAATATAGTAATGCTAGGGAGTCACTCCAGAACTATATTGATAAGTTGTTGTAGATATCCAATTTGGTCCATTGCTTCAATGGTGCAACCTTTGCTTTGGCTGATGTTTAACTTGCTGTACTGTACTATATGCTTGATCACAGGGGTCACAGAATGTAGTTCAAGCTTAGCACCGCTGGTGAACTTTATCCAACAACGAATTCTAATATTCTCTAACTGTGGCAATAAAAAGTTATTGCTTCAATTCTTAGAATATTAAGCCAATTGTGAATGGTTATTTAATTTTGAATAAAGAGGCGTTTAAATTGGGTCAAAAGATCGTCTAGTTTTCCTGTAATCGACGATTGTTTTAATACATCTCGTCTGATGAAATTTTAAACTCAACATACTTATTATAAAATATCACTCATCCCATACACAATTTGCACATAATTTGTTTACCTGGTGACAGTCTAAACACAGGAAAGTATATGCCGCCTAATTCCGGTAAAAAAAATTACATTTTTTTCACAAATTAAGCAAGGGGTATCTTGCTGTGGAAAAATAGAAAAAAAAATATTGCTTCAATTCTTGGACTGGCGATGGATTTCATGATGTGAAATATTCAATGATCAAGTTGGAAGTCTCACCTTGCCTTAATGCTAGAAGATTGAAATTGAATGTAAATCAGAACGAGAAATATAGATTGCAGTAAAGGAATTCATGATATTCTTCTAGTAATCCTGTTTATTTGCTGAAAACAATTATGCGAAAAAAACTCAAAAGCTGGAAGAAGCTCATGTGAAAAAAGTAATTGAAATGTTCTGAAGTTTTTTCTACTTGGAGCGGAATTCAAACCAGAATTCTTTATCTGCGCAATATTAATGGCAACACTTTCCAGAAATTAGCATAAACTCACCATATATCACTCACCATATATCAAAATCTTGTAATGTATGTTCCACGTAGGATGCGGCTTAATCATCGATTATTGGATCTTAAACATCGTTCCATTCATTAATCATGGTAATAACAATCATTACGGATCGAATGACCAAATCTATTAAGAACTATAAAAACAATTTGAAAAATTACATTGGCGTCTCTAAATACGAGGGCGGAGTGAGAAGTCTAGTAAAAATGAAACAAGGAATAATATTTTCGGTCAAACAAAAATTTATTTTTCAACGTAGTCGCCTTTTAGCTCGATACACTTAGTCTAACTTTTTTCCAATTTTGCCGAATCCCTTCCGAATAATACGATTTCTCCAACCCTGCAAAATAGCCACCTCTTCAAGTTCGGAAACAGGAAATACTCGCAAGGGACTAACTCTGAAGAATATGGCGGATGTGGAATTAATTCGAAGCATAATTCATGGATTTTGGCCATGGCAACTTCACACGTGTACATTCGTGCAGTGTCTTGAAGGAAAGAAACTTTTTTTTCGCCAAATGCGGTCGTTTTTCTTTCAAAACGTCGTTGAAACGGTCCCATAAGTTGCAGTAATATTCGCAGTTGACTGTTCTCCCTGCACCTTAGCCTTCTTCGCCGCACATTCGCCAGTAGAAATCCACTGTTTAGATTGTTCTTTGGTCTCCTCCTCCTTTTTATTTCGCTTGAACATCGCCAAACCTGCCTCTGAAATTGTCACACGTGTGCAGAACTAAGATCTGCCTGAAAATTTTAATTTCGTCTAGTGGCAGATGGTATTGACACATGACATCTGGGATTTGCGATTGTGGCGCCTTCTGTTGCAATTTTACCAGACTTCTCATTACGACCTCGTAGAAACTGGCGTACTAAGTTTAACGTACTTTTTATATTTGTGTTAACCGTAACAATTTTATACTTTTTAACATTTCTTTCATCAATTATTATTACATTTTTACTGAATGGATTTCTTTAAATAATTAATTATCAGTTAAATGTCGAAATCTATTTTAAAACCTCGCATTAATTACGCATGTATGTAATAATTTAAAATAATTAATTCGATTGTGTGTGTGTCCCACACTCGCTCTCGAATTCCCCGGCTCTGCTTAATTTTAGAAGACCCCTTCACGATTCTCTCAACCGACACTAATGCTGTGTGCCTCCGAAGACGTTTCAAACTAAACTTTTCAAATTTTGAAGCTTCCGCTACTGTCTCATAGGCAATAATTAAATAGTCAACTCCTGAGGTTACTTTTCAGACTTTTCATTTTATTGTATAACTTGAAGTGATGTGTATAATTTATTTTGACGTTAGAAAGGATTAAACAATGAAAAAATGGAAAAACGGCCGTAAGTAAGTTAATGTAAGTTTATTTGTATTATTAATTAAATTCTATATACCTAATGTACATTATTATGTACATTATTAAGAATTAGTTTAGTTGTATGTGAGGCACAGATGAAAACTTTTGTGCTAGGGACATCTGTTGAGATATTGCTTGAACTATTAGTATATTGAATAGTTTAGTTTGAAAAGTCTTCTGAGGCACCACACAGCATAAATTCTAACAAAAAATGCAAATTTTTCGTTGTTTGTTGCTTTTTTATTATTTTTTGAAATATAAAAATTAAATTTAAATTTAAGTTTTATTTATAATTAATTAATAAATACATTAAAATTAATAATTATAATATAGGTAATATAAAATAATTTATAAACAAAAAAATCTTAATTAAATTTAAATTTGCACAGACTTCAATGTCTCCTGAAAGTGGAGTTAGCACAAAAAAATCACCCCCAGTTACGAGCAATTTCAACATTTTTAATTTTTATTCACCTAATTAGTATTTATATCACTGATTTTCTTTTCATTTCGATTTTTTCACAATTAATTTACAATTTCTAATTAAAATACGTATAATTACAAAAACAAAACATTACAACTAAACTAATTAATAAATTACAATATTGTAAAAAAATGAAACCTACGCTGCATGATATTTAGCCAAAATTTTCAAAATGATGAATGAAGTATGGCAGTTTCCTACCTTTATTTACCTCATCGCAGGCCGACATAACACTCTTCGTGAGGGGACGAGGCCCGCACGAAAATACACCTATTTTCGAAACCTAAAAACAAAAAAATAAATGTAGCAAATTTATTTTTACAAAATTTGTAAAACTTACGTATGAATGTTTCTTTTGGACGAATTTCAAGAAACTTGACATATCCGGCCGCCCAAAATGATTAACTGCCTTGAGTCCTGTGAACATCGAAGTTTTCGACAGTCGCTGGAAATGATTCTCACAAATGTACAACATGGTTGTTCTCAAATCGAATTTATGGAAAAATTGGGTTATGAAAATGTGAATTTCTAACACATTCGTGACATCTCTCTTCTCCACGTCTCGTAGCACATCGATAAACCATTCAAAATGCTTGTGAGATGGACAAATCCACAGGAAGTAAACCTTTTTACAGGCGACACCTGAATACCGATTGGTAGACGTACCAAACACTAAATCGTTTAAGATAGACGCATATGGTGTAACACCAATACCACCACCAACCATCACAGCCACTTCAAATTTATACCAATCCTGATTTCCTCCACCGTATGGACCTTCAATCCGAATTCTCGGTTGATCCTCTGGACTATAATTACACGGATCGAAGTAATTTCGCAGCTTCCACGTCCATGGCCCTTGCGCCTTTATGTGACAACTTAGGAAATTCTCATGAGGTGCCGAAGTTAATGTAAAACTATGCATCTCACTCGGTCTGAACGCAGTACAAGATAATCGAACCCATTGACCCGATAAATATTTTAGATTTGGTGGACGATAGAACTTTATTTTGATGACGTCAGATGGTAATAAATCGGTTTCGATAACATCGAGCGCCATATATTTTGTGCGAAGTGATACGATTTTATCGATTGTGTATATAATTCCGGGTCCAATGAAAAACATCCAAAATCGTGGTGGTCCTGTGAGGCGAGCAAGTCCGTGGATTAAAGAGAACGCATAAAGCAGAATGTATAAACTGTGTACATTCCAGAAGAAATTATAGGCCTTCTTTCGTATTGTTGGATGGGCAAATACGAATATGACACACATGATGATGAACAAAGAGACGCCCGTGACTCCGGTTACCGTTTGGAATAGCCAAAATGAAATGTCTGGTTTGTAATCGGAGGTAAAATGAACTTCTCGTGTTAGACACTTCAAATTCTCGACAGGCTGCGTGGAAACGTGATAGAAATTAACAATATGTCCGACCGTATGTAATAGTGAGAAGAATAAGGCTGTACAAGCAACGATTTTATGAAATTGTATGTGTGAGTCTAGTGGAATATATTGCTGGATCGGGAACTCCTTTAATTTCGTTAACAAATTACGAGACATCGTGAGCAGCAGTAACGAGTAACAAAATGACAATGAAGCAGCTGAACCCCGCGTTATGGCGATACCGACACCCATGATGTGCCGCAAATCTGTGTGCTCGGCCATAAACGAGTAATGAATGAACCGTTCGACGAATAGAACTATTGTGATCACGTAAAATAGAAATAGATAGAAAATATTTTGTCTATTCTCTTCCAAAAAGGTGGTGTAGCAATCCCATTTTTGCAATAGCCAGTGTCTCCGTTTCTCTGTTACTGGTTCAATATGGAAAGATGTCATTCGAGCCACATTCGTGGATGTATCTAAGAAATTTTGTTTTGCTCCTTTGCAATCCAAACCGATTGCAACGAAATCACCCTTATACTCTTTCATCATCAATTTAAAATCATTATATGTCATATGATTTTTATGTTCTAGTCCTACATCTTGGAACATTCCGTCTATAAGTTCGGTAACTTGTTCATCCGATAAACTTGTAGTCCTTGCGATTTCAACCAACGACTTCATCATTTCGCTTAGTTCTTTTTTATCGATAACTCCGTTCCGATCGTTATCACACATATCGAATATTATTCGAAGTTTATCTTCGGTTTTACCGCGAGAAAATAGCACGACTGTTTCCAAAAATTCTTGGAACGAAATTCTACCATCTTGATCCTTATCAACAATATTAAACATTTTTCTCACGAACATATCGTCAGATTTCATTCCCAGTGCGGCTGCAAATTCAGCCGTGGAGAGGCTCGTTCGCATTACAGTCATTACTTCACCATCTGATGATACATCGGAACGACGTCTTCGTTCGCCCGGCCGCAACCCGAATGTTAATGCATACGCCTCTCGGAAGAAGTATTCCAATCGTTTCTGACGGCGTTCTCGTGTCTCTGCCTTCGCCAACATAATGTCACGATTGAGCTCAATCAAATTCATATCCCGTTTGTGTAAAAGCAAGAAATCTTCCAATTTTTTAACAAATTTTCTTCGGGCGCTCAACGATTCCAGTTCCAATACCAAATCGTGATCGTTGGGGATTCGCAATAAAATGTACGGCCGTTTCTTCGAATAATTTTCGTGCGACACTTCTACTGTTAACGTTTCAATATTTCGCAAGTTAAATGTACGCAATTTATCACCCTTGCGGTCAACGGTATAGATGGCAGTCTCAGGTCCAAATTTAACTGTTACTACTCGCTTGTGATTTGCATGCAACCATTCTCGAGCCAACATTTTGTCGACTGTTCCTTTCGCATTGGGGTTTCCTTTAAGCGCTTCTTGCCGTATTTTTAGCTTTCTCCTTTTACTGTTCTGTAATTTGACAACACCGTATCCGGCAACCGCGCACAATATTGGAACGAATCCTAAAAATACGCAAGCATAGATAAAGGCCAATTCAGAACCAGAGAAGTAATCATATCCCTCCAGGTAAGAACACGGTTCGAGTTCGGTCGCATTAAGTTGATCAGGTTGTGGACATGGATCGCCATCTTTAAAGAAGAAAACATCCTTTTGTATTTCGTCCTGTTTAATATCGGTACTATTAACAACTATGTCCCAAAATGTGATTTTTCGTAGTTCCTCAATTTCTTCGGCGGTGAAAAGACTAAAAATGAAGTCAAAACATTTTAAACTTGCAGAAGTATCATAACCGTATAAACACTTACCCGTTATCCTCATTTTCGAACCAAAATCGATCAGCATCACGGATGCGAGTAAACTGATCAATTATTACAGTACTAAACAACTCCCCAGGTTCTCCATCTGATTCCAACATCCCACCAATATAAACGTCGACATTATCAAGGCGGTCAGAATATGCCGAAATCAGCATCTGTGCCAATTCTGGTTTGTTTTTGAACAAATCTGGATTAATATCGTTCCAATCTTTTTTGGGTGGCAATTTAAACGATTGCCGCGCTGTATTATAATCTGGCAGTCCATTATCTCGTCCTCGCATTATATTCAGTGCTCCTAAATCTCGTCGCGTGAATTCCATTGGCCCAAATAATTTATCGCGGACATCGGAGCACAAAACTGGATCTTCTCGTTCCGAAATTTGTGAAGCCATGCCAAGTATAAATTCTTCAATTGAAGATTCGGATATGACATCATTAGAATCCCACCAAGTCGAGCATAGCCGTAAAGCAGGAAATCCCATTTGTGTTTTACGGTAGTTACATTGTCCATCACGACGATAAATACCAGGGGGAATCAACGAATGGCCAAAACGGAATGCAGCTGCTTGGAACATGTGGCTAACGCCAGGATGAATATCGCTTTCGTATCCCTTATATTCAGGTACTTCAGTTCCCAAAAAAGCCGGCAGATACTCGTACATGATGACATTTTGAAGACTAGCAACTACAATACGTCGTGCCCGTTGAAATATATCCTCGTCATTCCAAGTAGGATGTTGTTTCTTTACTCGCTGAGCCAACACATTATGCCACCGCATAAACAGAATAGCAAATGTTAACAGGGCTGGATTTTGATTTGTGCGAGGGTCTCCTAGTACTAAAATAAATTGGTATAATAAATGGTGGATGAAGCGTTAAGTATACTTACAGAAAAGTCGTTCTGGGCTCAACATTCGCATTACATGCGGAACTGGATTATTAAAAAGTGGCACACGCATTGTGTTTCGCACCGGCATTGTCCCCCCTTTTTCTGTTAACAGCGTACCATTTACAAACGATCTCATGGCATTAAGCCATGCTTCCGAAGTGCTATAAATAAAACTGCCATCAATCCATGCGGTCATCTGATTTAATTGTTCGCGCGGTGCATTTGGACTTTGTCCCGTCTGTCGATCGTATGCCGCCCGATGGAAGGGGATATAACGATCACCACGACATTCCTTGTCATACATCTCATCACATTTTTCAATTTCAATGCGATGCATTTCGATGGGGCATCCCGACTCTGAGGCCATGACAATTTCATTGGTTACGACTTGACCAAAAAATGCCAATAATGCTGTACGGTTGTATTTGGAGCCAAGACCATCTTGGCCACGCATAAATAAGCGTGATAGGCGACGAGGTGATGGACGGTTCGAGCCGGCAAGCGTGTATACTCCATCTGAATAGGCGGCGGGTGCTTTTCGAACTAGATGACTATCTGGAAGAAATATATAAAATTTAACATTAAAATTTTTAGTTTTAATTCTCATGAATTCGCTGTGCTCAAGTCTCCGAACACCCAGAGACAGATATGGCATAAAACGATGATCATTTAATAGTTTAAATATTTATAATATTTCATGGAGCATTCAACACAACATAACGAACAAATAATTTTTAGAAAGCTCTTATAATTAAACCTTTAACAGTACATGAGCTTCACTATTTCTACCGCATGAAATACTATCGGGAGAAGACCATCAAGATACCGAATGTTCGGTTCGATTATCAGTGTTACCAATGCTTCGAAACTAAACAAAAGCTGCGTGAAAAATGGTTGGCTTGTAACATTAGAGGCACTCGGACCAACGAGGAGCCCTTACTATGGAAATTGTTCCGTCATATGGGGAGTAACAACCATCGTCGGGATAATATTATCGTCGCTAACTTTGCCATATATCGTGCTTGTTAACCGAAGAACTAACAATATAAATTTAGTGGAGTGTAGGCACTCAGTATATTTGGGACAAATTATTGAAAAATTCAATACTTGGATTGAAACGGATGAGATAAAAACTTTTAAGTATAAATTGAATGGGAAAAATCAAATCCGGTTCAATGCTTTTCCCGAGGCGAACTATATTCCATTTTAGCGCCTGTGTCACCCTACAAACTAGAATGTTTGCTCCCGAACCTGAATAAAATGAAGGAAAAATGTAAAAACTATCCTTCTCAATTGAGGTTCATGCCACAATAACTGTACTTAAAAATTTAGGTTAATGCAAATTAAGATTTAGTTTGACGTATTGCTATTTAAGTGATTCCGGTTTTTGATTATTATGTCACTCAAATCTGAGAATTTGCTTTCCGCATCTGCGCTACATCCGGTAAACTAATAAGAGCTCTATTCGTTGGCCGATAACTTGGCTTTAATTATCGGGACCAAAAGAAGGATTTGATTGTCGTAGGTGATTTTAACTCTAAATTCATCTGCATGGACTGGAGCGATATTAAACCGCAAGGAACAGCTGGTTGATGAATGGGCCGCTTCATGTAATATATTCCGCCCTAATATAGAAAACAATGTCAAGTAAACTAAGAAACTGAGAGATTAGTGAAACTGAAACCCTCAGTGGACAGCTTAGTGGTTAAAGGGTTGGGAGTTCAGAAAGTGAACGTCTGCGGTTCGCAATTCATATTAGCAACTAATGCTACAACACCGGTGGACTATTCAGTAGGGGTAAGCGATGCAGGCGAGGAGGTGGATTAATATTTCATTTAACAGTTAGCCCTGGCTAAGATAAAAGAAAGAAAGGATTCTGGCGTGTTTAACACGGCTTTGAGAAGAGAAGAGTTCCTCTCCATCTGTAAGAAAGCCCAATTAATCTTATCAAAAAACGTAGGTAAGCCAGATGGCATACCTTCATCGTATAGACCCTTATGTCTCCTAGACACATTCGGGAAACTATTAACACTAAAAAAACAGATTAAATTGACATCTATAGGGCAGGAGGGCATGCAAAATATCAGTTTAAATTCTGAGCGGGAAATCTACGATCGACGCTGAAGGAACTGCAAGCGAACCCATATCTTCGCCGAATAATTCAAAATTATATTGCAGATTGGCAAATTATTATAGAATCGGATAACTCTGTTAGAATAAGACTAGTTACCAGTGTAGTCCTTCAGGTTTCGATATTAAACTTTGCATAGCATCCTGGCACATGTCGAAAAATCTGTGGCGAAGACTCTACGCAAGCTGATGTCGAATACGGGCGGCACCTAATTCGAGTAAAAAAGATTTCTGACATCTATGCTTTTGGTAATATCGATCGTGCTATAGGAATACCAGATCGGTGTGGACCCTCAAAACGGTCAGATCATACAATCAGCTCGATTGGATGCAAAGAATGATACCTCTGCGAGTGTGCAGTGCCTATAGGATGGTTTCAAAGGAGGTAGCTTTAGACAAAGAGTGAAAATAGCAAATGGGTTCAAATGAAGGTGGCCCAAAATAATATGCTTGAACAATGAAAAGAGCGCTGTACGGGAGCTGAAACCAGCCAATGGAGGCGGCACCTAATCCCTCGAATTAGGGAATAGCTAGAGAGAAAATATAGCGACCTCAATTTCTACCTAAACCAATTTTTTGGGTCACGGGTGCTTTAATAGTTACTTACACTCTGATAATTGCGACGCAGCAGAACACAAAATCTTTCACTACCCACGATGGGGTCAAGAGAGGCCAAGGTGCTGCGGTCACGCCGGCCTGCTGACGGCACGAACATAATACCAAAAATGTGCTAGAATCTGCTGTAATGAAGGAATGAAGGAACAACATGAGTGGTGATTGTAAGCCGGAAGAGGAAAGAAGTGCCGAGCAGCACCAGACCGAGACAAATGACATTCCGGCAGCTGAAGTGATGCACAAAGTGTGGGCTGCACAGGAAGGAATTAGAGGAATCGTAATTTCACTCATACAATTTTTCAATCTAAATCTTGTTCCCCTGAACATCTATTATAAACGCCAATTTATCATTTTAAGAGCTTTAATGGAACCAAAATATGTCAAAGCATGAAATTGAAACTAAACTCCTCTTTCGGTAGCACTTGAAAATATCCTTTCGGCAAAGATTCTACTCGTAGCGTAATAAATAAATCTTGCACATATACTTTTACCACGATCGCTTAAAAGATTTAAAATATTTTTGTTTTTACGTCTTTACCATTTATTTTATTGCAGATGCTGTTTACCAATAGGAATTGGTTGCTCGTGTTGTGGGGTAGGCCAAAGCAAGAGCACTCATATCATTCATTGGATGCCATTTTATTGATCGATGTAAAATTCCGGAAAACCAACCAAATAACTACCAGGTTGTATACTAATTTTTGGTGTTTGCTACAGAACTGCCGAACATAAAACGGTATAATTTACCGAAAAACAGTGCAATACTATAATAAACGTGTAAGTTTAGTGTAAGAAATACTATTTGTGTGGCATCAAACAAAGCAATTCTGATGTGTAAGTTACAGATGCTGTCCGGAATCAAAGACTAGTTGGGGAACCAGAAGAAGAGAAAACCTGGATCAAGACGAATCAACACAGTAGTCATCACGTGCCTGATTTCTACGTTTAATACAAAGTTAATTAAAAAGATATTGGGTATGCAACATCGATGCCTGATTAGTTGTACTAATAAGAGACATTTAAACTCATAAATGAAATAGCCTTTAATCATTAATAAAGGAAATTTCCTCGTTCGGGCAGTTTTTGAACAATTTTGTTGTCGACCAGTTTGATTTAATGTGCGTGAAATGTCAAAATAAAAATGGAACTGTTAAAAAATCTCTCGAGGTGAATTCACCAGAATCATAAACAAAATTCAAGTCGAAAAATTAAAAGGTATTTTAAGAAGCCTTTGCTATTGTGTTTTTCAATTGTTGTTGTTCAGTTGTTGCTGTAGTGTCGCGATAGAAACTTGATCGTGTAGCTGTGGTGCCGAGTTAAACAAAAGAACGAGCGTTTGTCTGATTAAATTAAAATTGATCAAATGCTAAAAAATTTATAATCGACGGTTTATAAATCTAAACTTAGCTTGCTATTTAGAATCGGACATAGCTTTTTGGTTTGTTAGTGTAAATGATAACGTTACCTAGTAGTCAAAAATTCAGAGCCAATCACCGTGGGGAGCATTGCGTAACCAGTAAAACAGAGAAACAGACAAGTTGCGAACTTTGTGTATAAATAATTATACTCGCAGACTCCAAACATACCACTAAACGATGTTTCTTACCGCCAAAATAATCATAATAAAATACGTTTGTTGAATTATATTTATAGTAGTAGTATAACCTTATAATTCCAGCCAGAACCTTATAAAGCTAGCCGGAAACTTATAAATATGGCCGGACCATGACAGCCAGAACAAAACTAATTGTGGCACAAGTAATTGCAATGTGCAACATTGTGCATTATCTGATTTTTGAGCAGGAACCAATATTAAGCCAGCCGGAAACAATAAACCCAGCCGGACCTGGAGTTTTATTGAACCATTAAGAATTTGCACAAGATCATCCGGAACTAATACAATAACAGCCTGAACCATATAAGGCCAGCCATGGTTCCTTCTACAGCCAAACTAACTATGGCATAAAAGAGCAATATATTGTGCACCATAGGAATTTTTCAGCCTGAATTACAATTCTGGCCGGAACCTTATAAAGCTAATCGGAACCATGCCAGATGGAATCAAACTAACTATGGCACTTTCTGATTGTTCAGCCGGAACCAATATTAAACCAGCCTGAACCATTTAAAACCAGATGGAACCAGTCCCGGCTGCTTTATAAGGTCCCTGCTGTTATTGTAGTAGTTTTGGCCAATTTTGTTATGGTTTCGGCTGAAAGATTATATGTTTAACAACCATTTAAGTACATTGTGGCCATTGTGCAAACTACTAACGGTTACAACTAATAAACTCGGCTTTTGGCTGACTTTAAATGATTCCGGCTGCCAAATCAGAAAGTGCACAATGATGGACAATGTATTGTGCTACTTGTGACTAGTTAGCTACTACTACTTAGTTTGGTTCCAGCTGGCATGGTTTCGGATAGTTTTATAAGGTTCTGGCTGGAATTATTTGTTTCCGGCTGGAAAATCAAATGGTGTGCAATACATTGTGCTTCTTATGCCATAGTTGGTTTGGCTGTAGAAGGTATGGTTCAGTCCGCTATTGTATTAGTTCCGGTTGACGTTATGCAAACTCTTAATGGTTGAGGCTGATAAAACTCTAATTCCGGCTGGCTTAATATTGGTTCCGGGTCAAAATCAGAAATTACACAATAATGCACTTGTGTTAAAGTTAGTTTGGTTCCGATTGGCATGGTTCTGGCTGGATTTATAAGGTTCCGGCTGGAATTATAAGGCTCCGGATGAAAAATCATATAGTGCACAATGATACACAATAGATTGTGATTCTTGTGTCATAGTTGGTTTGGCTATAGTATGGTTCCGGCAGACTTGATTAGGTTTCGAATGAAATAATAAGATTCCGGCTGAAAAACCAAACACAATATGTCGTGCTACTTGTGCCATAGTTGGTTTGGTTCCAGCTGGTGCGACGGATACAAAGATATATAATATTTAAAACAAATTAAATTAAAAAAAATTCATAATTTAGTCGAGTGCAAAAGAGTGACTTATAGCTGGACATACTGCGGATTAGTTAAACTGGTTTAACAAAATTCAATCAACCACCATGTGGAAAAACTTGAATCTCGAACTGAAGTGAATTTCATTTCCTAGAGTTTCGCCGAATTTTGATAAACCAATTTAACTAATCCACAGTCTGCCCAGACTATTATAGTAAAGTACTAAAGTGAAAATGACAAATACGGAATTTTTCAGACCGATGAAGTAAAACTTAGAGAGTTTAAGAAACCAGTAACAAATTTCTGAAATTCTTGTACAAATCAAGAATAAAAAATTGCACAGATGAAAATTCTCCCTAAATGCACAAACCTTTATAGTGCAAATACATGGACAACTTAATAAAAACTGCTCGGGTTAGTACCTAACCCTCCATAAATTTTAAAGACATATTTATATAAAATATTTCCAGTTTTCAACCAAAGTGTGAAAAAACGTGCAATTAC
The DNA here is from genome assembly GCA_963691935.1 of Nephrotoma guestfalica. Taxonomy (NCBI): domain Eukaryota; kingdom Metazoa; phylum Arthropoda; class Insecta; order Diptera; family Tipulidae; genus Nephrotoma; species Nephrotoma guestfalica. The sequence goes on along the minus strand of OY829913.1, from coordinate 135,682,749 downwards.
ACTAAGTTTTTTGAGTGATGCGTGCTTTCACATCTTTCCATCCTTCTTTCCACTCATTCTAAATGTTTTGTTTTCGCCTTTTAGATAAATAATTAGTTCACTTCGCTCGGAGTATGAGCCTTGCTTAGTTATGTTTCTATCCCATAGGCTTAAATAAATCAGTGCATACGAGCGGCTTAAGCGACCAGATCGGCTTCACTTCGCTCAAAAATATACAATACAGCCCAAGTGTGGAACAACTCTCTATACCCTTGTAAATAGATTATGGTTTCGAGTATCATAAAAACGCAAACAAGGATAGTTAAAAGTTATTTTGCTTAAAACCTGAGAATAGTTCATGAGATGAGATCGAAAACGTCAGCTTCCAAGCGGAACAAAAGAATTCAAGGGGCTGTGTTACTAACGCCAGGAATCTAACTAAAAACTTCCACCCAAGAAGTACAGCCATCAAAGACGTGAATGGAGAGCTGAGAACAAACGTGGCTGATGATCTCTTAGTATGGCAAACCTACTTCCAAAATCTGCTAAATCGGAATGACGAAGTTAACCCCATAAGAGCAATATCTCCTTCAGGTGAAGAGGTTGTGGAATTCCCCAAAGTGGAAGAAGTAGCTATTAGTTAATTGAAAAATGGAAAGGCACAAATGGCAAAATGGAAATGAATAAGCTTGGAGGTGCTACTATTATATTTGGGACCAAGAATCAAAATAGGCAACCGTCTTAAATGTGAAAACAATGTGTTGGCTAACGTTGTACTTGCCAGACTCATTTTCCTCGCCGAAAATATCATTGGCGACTATCAATGTAGTTTCGTCCCAACCGATCGACCACACCGGTATTTTACCAGGAGGATGACTTTGGAAAAATGTTGTGAGTACAAAATAATCAAATATCAACTATATATAGACTTCTGAAAGACATATGACAGTACAAACCGCGAGAACCTATGGGCCGAAACTCGTTTCACCGTGTAAATTAGCAACGCATGGGTCTGTATGTAGAGTGGTGTGTTCGACAGGGAGATGTACTCGCGCCTGTGCTGTTCAATTTGGCGTTTCAGTACGTAGTAGAGATAAGCAACATTGACCTTTGCGCTGTATGTTTAATAAATCGGGCCAAATTCTTGGATATGCCTAGCGATATCAAGGTCATTCCGCTCGAACGCTATGCAAGAAGAGTTGAATCCTCCATCTTCATGGCAAAGCTCGGAATTAATTGGAAACCATAATTTTGATAGCGTTGAAAAGTTTAATAGCTCGGGTCAGTTATAAGCCGCTATCGAACAACGAATTCATATGCCCAATCAAAACACCCATTATAAAGCTCTCATAAGACCTGTGTTGGCTTTTGGAAGCGAGTTCTGGATCCTGTCCTCTAACGATTTTAGATTGTTATCTACCTTCGAAAAGAAGGTCATTCGATCCATCTTTAGTCCAACTAAAGTTGCGAACCCGAATATCGGGTTCGTATGATCCACGAGATCCAACTTCTTGGAGGTAGCGATATAATCGAATTCATCAAATCCAATCGAGTTAGATGGCTCGGCCACGTTGCACGTTTTTGGTTGATGTATAGTCGAGGCATTCGGTGATGGTTTTTAATTAGACCAACGTGTGGTCAGGAAAGTTTTTTTTGGTGTTAATTTTTTTAATTTGTTAAGTACATTTAAGTTGTGAGTGTTCAAATAATTTTTTTGTTGAGTTTTCTCATGTTTTTTAGATTTAACAATAAAATAGTGTAGCTAAATTTATTAAGCTTTGAGTATTTAATTTTTTTTTTTTTGTTTTTTTTGTGATTTTTTTTTTGTTTGGAGACATTACTTGGAGACAATTTGGTAAATAAAGAAGAGAAAGGCGTTATTAAACCCCTAAATAACGATAGTGAGTTGCTACCGACAGCCTGTGGAATAGAAGACAGCATACCACTATCAAACTTTACTAATATTACTCCCTTAGGGCCTATGGGCCAGTTAATTTTATGTAAGTAGGTTAGAGAAAAATGTGCTAGTCACATAACATTGATAACCACAGTCGTGTTTTGCCCAAACGATGGGTTGATTGGTTGGTCCACTATTTCGGGGTCCGGATACCCCAATTCACTTTTCCCTCCATTTTAATTAAATTATTATTATTTTCTTTTTTAATGCGGTAATCTAGGCCACAATCTGAGGTACTCCTAAACCCACACCATTCCCTCTATCCGACTGAGCTGCGGGAATCAATGCCGCGTGGGGTACTGAACAGATAGTGGTAAATCTTTGAAACTGGGTTGGCTTTAGCTATTGCTAAAGTCTAACCCGTTTCAAGTGGTTATCAAGATTAATAACATACGTATGATTAATAAAGTGGCCCAGCAAAAACCAGCCAGTGTAGTTCCGACTGCGCTGGCGTGACGGCGTCGATTAAGTAGAACTGCGCCGCACGTTAAGTAGTATCAGAATCCTCGATTAATGATTCGCAAATAAACTACCTTCGAACCTAAATTTTAATCTAAAAAAAATTGTTCGAGAATTTCAAAAATCAAACAATTTAGTCATCTAATTAATCACCAGGTAATTCCAATTTTAAATTAATTCCATTCTGATGGTAACTTTCTCAGTTTTATTTGGACATGGAATCGTATCGCCTAATCCAACCTTTCAAAATTTTACCACTTTATATCTCTTACCAGTAAAATTTTAAATTATCTGTCAGCTAAATCAGAAACCAACCACAAACAAAAATTTAATTACAGGTGACTTCAATCATAATCACATAATGGTTATATCTATATACAAAATTGGTGTTACACCTTCTGGGCAAATACGTACAAACTATAATTACTAATCCTCTATATCTAAATTTTAATAAATCATACGTTTATGAGGTAGAAGAAATAGATAATCTGAACTGGGTTGGTAATTTTTTTGATATACAGAAGAAAAAGCGTGCGCGCGAATTTTATGAGGTTGAAACCGAAAGACATTATTTATCTATTAACAAGACAAGGCCACTGCAGATTATAGAGCATGCTTAGCATCGTCGTATTAAATAAACAGAAAGCATTCCAACCATAGACCTAAATTGTCGAAAAAATCAAAACCAGATCATCAAGACCCACTCATTGCTATATGCAGATTACTTAAGACGTTGGTCTTACGCGTAAGTTGATTGATTGTTGTACAGTGTTTATGGCGGTGAACGCGGTTATGCTTACAAGGATTATTAATCTGTACATACATTATTTAATTAATAGAAAATACTCACAATCGATATATTATTAAATTGGTGTCTGAAGGATTGGTTTCTAGATTTGTGTAATCATTTATATTAGACGCGATGTTATTGATTTTTAATTATCGGCAATTATGAAACCACTCGCCTCGTTTAATCAATAATTAAAACAAAATCGGCGATACACATATCGATCGATTGATCGAATAGAAAAATCAACTAATTACAATTTACAAGATTTTCTATTTTTAAATATTTTAGCGTACCTGCAACATTTGAGATATAAAACATTGAAATGAGGTTTTAATTGCATTTGCGGCGCAAACGATTTATCACGGGAATTTACTTATTGAATCAAATTACAAGTAATTAAATTTTTTAGCAATAAATCAATTATTAGAAATATTTTTCTACTAAATATTTGGGTCGTGACGTAATATACGAGATGAAATATGAGCGGCACATCTGATTTTTATAAAAAAATATAATTGTTTGATCTGAATCATGGTTAACCAGTTATCTACGGGTCGTTCGTGGAAACATGTAAAATATTAATCTGACAAGTATTCCAAATCGTGCCGGAACTATCATAATCCGACATGTACAAAATATAGATTAACTCTTCCATTAAGATATGTAGGTACAAAGAGTTCTAATATCAAAAAAACGAGTACCAAGAAATTCTTAAATTTGTAAGCCTTTTGGAAACATGTTTCTGTAGGCGTTCGACCATCATTGGAATGCTGTTTACTTACTTACTTTCAAAAAATGACTGACACAATTTGTTAAGTAAATCATTACACAAAAACAAAGATAAAGTTTCGCAATATCAGACAACTGGTAATTTAGTGTTGTTGCGCTACGGATAAGTGAAAGCTTATTTTTGCGAGAGATTATCCAAAACTTATTCTACTGGGGCTGGCATCTTTATGAAATTAGAAAAGCATCTATGTTTATAAACTAGGCCAAACCTGGGCGTATGTATTATAAGGTATTACGATCTAGTATTCTTCAAAACTTTTAAACACCTAATTATTGTTAAACAGTGATTTGTATTTTTAAAAAATGAAACAGATATTGCTGTGTGGGCAGTGGCGCCCTCCTGCTAAAACAAAAATAGCAGTTAAGTCTTCCTCTTTAATCAGTAGGAATAAAAATGTTAACATGGTACGAAAACGGTCGCTATTGAACTAATGCGGCTCCTTCCTCATTTTTGAAGACATATGGCCCCATGATGCCTTCCACACCAAACTGTCACTCGTTTTGGGTGTATTGGCTTCTCAACTGTCACGCGTGGATTTTCTATGCCCCAAATACGGTAATTTTGGTTGTACACATAACCGCCGAGGTGAAAATGAGCTTCATCGGAAAAAATGGTTTTTTGGTAAAACTGACTCACCACATTGGAAATAAGTTTTCAATATTTCTTAACTTTGATCAAGCGTATATCGACTCATTTCGTTCACCGGGAGTATAATAATGAATTTCTACTACTTGGCAATGGCGTTAGGCCTAGTACGGCGAAATAACAGCTAGTTCAAAAACGGACCAACAGATGTCTCACCCTTTATATATAAAAATGAATGTTTCTAAGTGTTTCCCGTATGCGTTTCCCATCATACCATCAAAATCTACTTAAATATAAGTCCTGCTAACTCCACGCATTTGAAATAAACAATAATTAACTAAAGATGTATTGGTAATTTTTGTCCATAGTAATTTTCGTCTAAATAACTAATTATAAGGGCCCGTGAAGTTTCTAACAAAAAATAATACGAATACGTATACGGCTCCAATTGGAAAACATGGCGGAAACATAATTCTTATTGGATTCAAATAAATTCCAATAGCCGCCATATTGAATTGCTTTAGTGTTGGTGATTTGCGATGCTAATAAATTAATGAAAATTTTATTAAAAATTATTATTATATTAAATAAATTCATAATTTACATAATAAAATATAAAAAGGATAATAAATAAAGAAGATATTAAAGAAATATTTAAATAACTTAAAGAAAACAAATAAATAAAATTAAAACTTTAACAAAAAAAAATATCAAATATGTAAATTAAAAATTTTCACTCACAATATTGCGTATTTCATCTATTTCGGCCAATAATAACAAGCCACTTGCAGAGATTAGGGCCAGATACCACTATATAGGTTAAAACAAAGATTAAACATTCCTAAAAGTACTGTCGCGTGGAATATTAAAAAAATGCAAGAGATGGGGACTACACAAAGAAAGAAAGGCTTTGGAAGGCTCAGAAAGACAACGCCAGTGGAAGATCGTTTCATAATATTACAATGTTGTCGAAATCGTTTTAAAACTTCATCGGACATAAGACGGGATGTTGAGTGAGCAACGGGAAAACAAATTGCAGCCAGCTTAGTGAGAAAAAAGACTTGTTAAAGCTGGTTTAAGAGCACTTAAACCAGTCCAGAAGCCTGAGTTCTCATTACTAGTGAAAAAAACGTTTGCTATGGACCCAGGAGCATGTTTCTTGGATTCCAGAGATGTGGAATGATGTGATTTCCTCCGATGAAGAATTCTTGTAAGAATAAAACCGGGCGAGAGGCTTGCCAACGAATGTCTTTTAAGACTTCCACCTAAAAATGAAGGAGTTATGGTCTGGGGATGCTTTTCTGGGAATGAAACCGGTCGACTGTGCTTCCTTAGTTTCAGCATTACAGCAGATGTTTATTTGCAGGTCCTACACAACGAATTTGTTACCTACATACCGCCAAAGTTGTGAGTTATTAATTTTGAATTGTAGATAGAAAAATTGCCTTTCAGATAAACATAAATTATTTGTTAAAAACTTTTTTTTTTCTTATCTCTTTATTTAAAGGTAAAAAACTACTTCGAAGAAAGAAGTATCGATGTGTTGAGCTGGCCCCCATATAGTCCTGACTTAAATCCCATTGAAAATATTTGGCCTATAATGAAGCTAGAAGTAGCAAGAAAGCGCCCAGAATCGATTCAAGCTTTAATAAGTTTGTTGATGACGATTTGGGAATCCATGCCTCCTACGACTTTGAAAAATGTATCAAATTCAATGAATCGGAGGTGTATCGTTGTAATAAAAACAAATGGCGGTCCAACAAAATTTTAGTATTAAAGATAGAACTTCTATAAATCAATAAAAAACAAAAAAATTATAAAATACGTGTCTAATTTATTCCATTACTTTAACCCCAATCAACGGCAAATTAAAATGAAACAATAAGCCAATTGCTTTCAAAAGTTTTGTAATTTTAGCAAAAAAAGACTCCAATTTGCAATAAAATATGTTTGCTCAATTTTTTCCCAGCACTGTAAATCAGCAGTATCGTGAAATCCGTAAACGGTCAAACTTTCACGAAAATCAATAATTATCGGTCAAAACGGTATCATGGACGCCGTTTAACCGGTAAGTAACCGTCAAAAATTATGCTCGATAGCAATGTAGTTGTCAACCAAACATTAAATCTTATTAAAATTTTAAAACAACAAATAAAATTACTTTAAAAATAATTGTTTGTATTGGATGTGATTAATTGAAATATGACAAAATTAAAATTTATTATTTTTTTTGTTTCATAACCTCAAAATATCCAGGAAGAGCAAACAAGATTGTTAAATTCAGCTAGCATAGAGCATCGGGTAGCGTTTCAGGAAATTTTTTGGCAACAGCAGAATTTTAATGGCGCTCCAACTAAACCTACAGATTTCATTTGTACGTATACGGTTATTTTGTACTACTGTAGTATGTAACATAATTTACGCTTTTACTTTTATTATAACAAATAAAAAATTATTATTGTTCTGTCACACGAAATGTCATAATGCCATACAAATTTCTGTTTTGACAATAAAATACAGCAAACTACCACTGAACTTAAAATTTGCTCAATTTTGTTTTCGATCGGATTTCATAGTACGGTTTCTTTACCGATCGGTATTTCTAGCGGTGACATTTTACGATCGGCCGAGATTTCCAACAGAATTTTACGATACCGCCCCTGATTTGATATGTCAGAAATTTGTTTACCAGCAAAACAAAAAAATATCAAATTCTTTTTTGGAAATTTGGAGAGCCACAGCTCAGTTATCGTGTGTCACGCCAGAAATCCCATTTTGGAAATCTAACGGTTTTCTTTTTTTGTAGTATTATATTGTGCAATTTTTGCGTTTTGTGCTAACTGTAAAATATCTGCATAATGTGTGCATAATGTATTTTCGAAGATAATGCGGGATCCCAGAAATCCGATAGATTCGTTTAATCACTAAAGCATATGTTTACTTTAGTTTAATTATACTGGGTATTTCAAAAACAATTTAGTTCTCCTCCAGAATTGGTCAGGATTTTTCCTAAAACAGCTGTATCTGCCCATTTACATGCGTTATGTACAAAACCTGATGAAGGACATCATCTAGTAGTTGATGTAGTTCGTGGTTTTCTAGTCACATTGTTTAAACTAGATGTACATAACTTTATAAGGCCAGCATTGACTGGTGGCATACTCCATATCAGCCAGAATTGGCAATAGAAAACCCTTAATTGAACCCTATTTTTACAAGCCTACTTGATGAAGTTGGTGGTATTATAATTTTAAATACATTCAATACAAGTGTGTGGATTTATCTGCACCAGGTACCCATTAGTTTTCTCGCCACCTCAAACCTTATGATTATCATGCTGTATAAAACAGCGGAAAATTACTAGCGGAAATATGAGATTACGGTACTCGCCAAAAATGGCAGTACTATCACAAAAGAGAATTTTTGTTGATATTTTATTTCCAGCGGAAATTTTTATTCGTTTTGTATCTCATTTTTCACAAAATAAAACATCACAGTTTATTAAAAGTATTCCTTAAAATGCCCAATTGATTAATCTCCGAAGTAAAGGAACGTTAGGGATTCTAAAGTGCGTTTTGAACAAAATTGTATTCAAAATTTACAACCAACCCTTATGAAATTTGGTTTCCCGCTTGATTTTGGATTGAAACATCACATAAGTTCACACAGTTTCTGGCCAATATCTGAAAAGTAACCAATACTTTCGGTTATTTTTCTAATATCTGAGATTACATAGAACATTTCGATTTCGTCAAATTTTCCAAGAAGTTATAGTATGCTGTATGACCTTAGCCATAAGAAAAACAACTGAAAGTATTGGTTCCTCTTCAGATATTGGCCAGAAACTGGAAAGAACTTATATGATGTTTCAATCCAAAATTAAGCGAGAAATCAAATTTCATAAAGATTGGTTGTGAAATTGCCAAATTTGGGCCAGCATGACAGATCAACACGGAAATACAGGCGCTCGAATTGCTACCAACTACACGCTGCTGTAGCAACCAAACGGCTTTATGTTGTTTATAAGCCTACGGAAGCATATCGTAAGTTATCGAGATGGAATTCAAGCGCAACAGTGTTATTGCTTTGTATTTAGCTGGAAAATCGCAACCAGCCATTGTTAATGAGCTACAATATTTACATGTGAACAAAATGTTTGTGTATTGGACACGTTACAATGATACTGGTAGCATCAAATGGAAGTGGACATCAAAAAACTGCAACATCGTCAGAAATGGTTCGAAAAGTGAAGGCCAGAATTCAACGTAATCCACGACAAAATGTAGTTCAATTGGCGAAAATCTCAATGTGTCTGACCGTAGCATGTGTCGCATATTAAAAATGAACTACAATTGAAGCCCTACAAAATACAGAACGTGGAAGATCTAACACCTGCACAAAAGGCAGTTCGTCTAGCAAGAGCATAGATAAAACACTTGCACGTTGGTGGCGAGCTTGAGAATTTGTTTTTTCCGATGAAAAAAAATCTTACGGTTCAGCAATATGTAAACAAACAAAATGATGTGTTTCGTTAGAGTGCAAATCAAAAGACAATTTAGACCAGCGAACTGCTCTGCGAAAGCATGCGCCTGCATCAGTGATGGTTTGGGCCGCGATAACTGGCACAGGACGCTCACTGCTCGTTCTCATTAAACAGGGCTACCTTCTACACCCTCACAAAAACTACCGTGAAAAGAATTTAAACAATGCTTTGTTATCTTGGGCATGTAAACAATTCGGTAGAAACCATTGGACTTTTAACAAGACTCGGCACCATCCCATAAAGCCCGTGAAACCCAATGTTTCTTATTAGAAAAAGTTCCCAGCTTCTTTTCCCTGGACTTAAACCCAATGAACTTATCCATATGGTCCATTCTGGAGTCCAAAGTATTAACTATTATTAACTCTTCGCCGAGAATGGGGCAAAATACGATAAGACTACATTCGTGCAGCGTGTGAAGTCTTCTTGGATAGACTCGATGCTATTATCCGCGCTGAAGGTGGCTACGTCGAACAATAACATAATTTTTGATAAATTTGAAATGTTTTTACCAAATACTGAAGTTTTGAAATAAAAAAAATAGAAATTGACAAATTTACAGCATTTTTAACTGGTAACACTTCGAGTGCCGACCCCTATATCAAAAGAATTTCTTATTTTTCGCTGGCAAATTTCCGCTGTCTTATATAGCAGGATAATCATAAGGTTTTTGAGGTGGCAAGTAAATTACTACATACGATTCCGAGTCGGTAATTTCAAGCTTGTATCGAATTTATTTAAAATTGTAAAACTACAAACTTCATCAAGTCAGGCTTTCAAACAATAAGTTCAGCTTAATTTCAACGCACAATGCCGGATATATAAATTCTAAAACACAGTTTAAAATAAATTACCAAGAGTAATACATAATCTTAAAAGTTAAACTTGACTTCAAAAACTCAACCACCCATAGTTATATTTATACATTCAGGAATTTGTCAAATGCCATATAATTTTCACTTAATAACATGCTTTCCGTTATGCCTTAATTATCTTAGTGTAACGACTATCAACATACAGTCATAAAATAATCACTTTATAAAATGTCTCTACATCACGAAAGCATGACGGATTGCATGTCGGAAATACATTTTCCACCTTTTTAATTATTTCTATTAAAAAATTATGATTGATTTAGTTAATAATTAAGGCACTAGTAAATCCACCTGTGCCGAACACATTAGTTACCTAATTAATAAATCTTAGAAGTATTTTGCATTTCGATTGTGACAAATATTTTTTATTGCTCGTTTGCATGAGACTTAAAAACGACATAAAAAATATAAAAGTGAAAGGTTTGTCGCACGATAGAGCGCATATATCGTGGCGGTTAGCACTGGAGCTTATTATGTAAATACCTCGCAAACTAAAAAAAATTGTATATTCATATTATTTTGATAATGGCTTGTGATTTATTAAACGTTAAGCAAAGTTATAAAAATTTCAAGTGTTGATTGATTATTACAATCAAGATCGCGCGAGAGAATGCAAACAATTTCTGTGGAATTTGATTCGAAATCGCAGTCAAGTGGAAATTGATGCGTTTAATAATAAAAACATATAAATAAAAGATTCAACCGCATAAAACGTTAATTAATTGAAAACGCGCGCATTACATCACATATGTACTGACCTTCACTATTTCAACAACAACAAAACATTTAATTAATTAATATAAAATAAAAAAAACTTAATTCTATACATGACGGTTTCTTTTCTTATGCTTTTACGTTTAAATAATATGTTTGGTGTCTTATGTCATAACAACAAACGTAAGTAGTCCAATTTAACGTACTTGGTATACATATTTAATTGCAATGAAGCTAATCATGAAATCGATCTTTAAGTAACGAGGATGTGCGAATATATTGTCTTATACCAAGTGAAACTTTTTGATCGACAGCGTCCACTAATTTACTGTTTGATGACCAACAAAGCTTGGTGTCCCTATAGTAAAGAGATCCAATTTTAAAATAAAAAAATTAAGATTAGTCGATTAAAAATTTAATTATGCCGATTCATGCAATTTAATTAGAATTCTACGAAAATGGAAATCGTATTTTTTGACGAAAGGTCAAGGAATTCCCGTACTTTGTTACATTCATATGATATCATTCTGTGTTTTGTTTTATGTGAACTGGCATCAGCTTGTCTATAAAACTTTCAATTGTGTACAGTTGCACTATTACAATATTTATATTGTGGACATTTTTTGCTATTATAGAGAAGCAGCATTATAAAAGCAATGTTTGTAGGTCTTGTGTAATCGCAACGTATACGTAATTGACTTAGTTTAGTTAGTCATTAAATAATTAGTGAATTGGATTTAGAAAGTTTAATGGCAAAGTACCCATTTATAGGTTGGAATATAACATTAAGTGATGAAATTGAGTGCGAGTAGGTTTAAACCTAAACAGTTTGAATTGCACAAGCTATATCGCAGTGAAGTTTACGCCAAAATAACAAAATATAGACTGTGTCTTATAAGTAATTAGAATTTAAAAAACACTCAAAAATTGAACTTTCATAATAATATTTGAAAATTTTTAATAAACATAAATATTTCTGCTAATTGTAGAAAATATCTAATTTTTGTGAAAAGTTTTGAGTGAATTTTATAATAGGAAATTTTTACAACAAAACACACTACGAATCGTACAGAGGTAATCGTAGTGGTTCTGAAGTAGTACTTGATATAAGATAAAAATCTTATTTATCCACATGCTCGGAAATATCTGAGATTTTTGTTATCCGACACAGATGATCATTGAGTGTAATACGAAAATTATTAAACATTTGGAATTATTTAACTCGGCTCCTATGAATCGCACAGGAATGATCAAAGTGGTTCTGAAGTAGTATTTGATGTAAGAAACCAACCCTGTTTAGCCATATGCTCGAAAATCTCTGAGATTTTTGTTATTCGAAAGAGAACATCATTGAGTGTAATACAAAAATTCTTAAACATTTAAAATTATTTAGCTCAGCACCTACGGATCGCACAGATCTGATCGAAGAAGTTCTGAATTATTATTTGATGTAAGAAACCAATATTATTTATCTACATGCTCGGAAATCTCGGAGATTTTTGTTATTCGATACAAAACACCATTAAGTGTAATCCGAAAATTCTTAAACATTTAAAATTATTTACCGCAGGCCCTACGGATCTCAAAGAAGTGATCGAAGTGTTTCTGAACCAATACTTAACATATGAAACATTTCTTATTTATCCACTTGCACGAAAATCTCTGAGATTTTTGTTATTCGACAGAGAACATCAATGAGTGTAATCCGAAAATACTTATATTTTCATATTACACTCAATGATGATCTCTCTCGAATAACAAAAATCTCAGAGATTTCCGAGCATGTGGCTAAACAGGATTGGTTTTTTACATCAAATACTACTTCAGAACTGCTTCGAACATCTCGGTGCGATCCGTAGGGGCCTCGTTAAATAATTTAAATGTTTAAGAAATTTCGAATTACACTCACTGATGTTCTCTGTCGAATAACAAAAATCTCAGAGACTTTCGAGCATGTGGATTAATAAGAATAGTTTGTTACATCAAATACTAATTCAGAACCACTTCGATCATCTCTGTGCGATCCGGAGGTGCTGAGCTAAATGATTTTAAATGTTTTCGAATTTTCATATTACACTCATTGATGTCCTCTGTCAAATAACAAAACTCTCAGAGATTTCCGAGCATATGGATAAATAAGATTTTTATCTTACATCAAGTACTACTTCAGAACCAATACGATCACCTCTGTGCGATTCGTAGTGTGTTTTGTTGTAAAAATTTCTTATTACAAAATTCACTCAAAACTTTTCACAAAAATAAAATATTTTCTACTTATTGTAATATTATTATGTTCAATATTTGAGAGTTTTTTAATAATTCTAAGTACTTAAAGAACCCATTGTATATTTAGTTATTTTGGCATAAACTTCACTCCGATCAAACTTATGGAGTTGAAGTTTTAACCAGTGTTGTATCGTGTTGTTTGCACCTAGTAGATAATTAATATTCTACATTTGTAGCGAATGTATGTAGACAATTTTAAAAAATGGCGTTAACAATGTAGAGAATGTAGACAATGTCCAAAAATAAAAAGTAATGTTAGATATCAGAAAAATTCTATGATTTCTTTGTTAGGTTTCATGGAGCTGAAATGGTTCCAGGCTCCATGGAACCTTATTTCTACCTCACATTCGAAAAACTTAAACCTTAGGAAAACTGAAAATATCACCACTCAACAATTTTTTAAAACATGAATTGTAAGTATTAATAACAGCTACCACACAGTATAAATTTAATTTCGGTAAAATCACTCAACACTTCAATATTTTTATGAAACTTGTAAAGCCACCGGGCAAAAATATTCGATTGCACACACCACCCTTTCGTGTGGAAATGTACGAAATTAACAAGTAATGGTCACTTTGGGAGCCTACTCTTAGATTTGTGTCAATCTGTAAACTGTACGAGCATATTCTAATAACAATTTTAGCTTTAATACAAACTCCTTTGTAAAATGGTGAGACCATTGGTGTATGCTCGTAAATTCTCCATAGTTACAATATAGCAAACAATGGGAGCTCAAAAGCGTTCTTAAACTTCCATTTTAACGACAGCCACGTGCTTTTCATTATTTTTAAACCCTTTTAACATTGAGATCCGCCTTTTTAGCACCTCATACATCGGTTTTCATAAAAATGATTATTGGAATCGGTTGGTCAGGATAGGTCAGGACATTAAATATTAAGGACAAAGCCGTAACTACTATGGCTGTAAATCTGAAAATGAACGAACATATATAAATAACCAATGACAGTTAAAAACATCCAGTTGCAACTTTTTTTACTGGTCACCACCAGGAATCGAACCCGGGACCCCAGAATAAAAGAGCAAGATACTTACTAAGCTATCGAAGGCGACGAAATCACAATCCCCAATTCATTACTACGTTTCGTCGTTTGGTCACTCACGCTTATATAAATAATGAAAAATTGAAAAAAAATTCTTGGGTACCTCCTCATTGAAAGAAAATCAACACCGTTTTTATTAAAATTCCTTTGGTAATCGTTATAGCTGAAGACTGATCATCACATTTTGGTGGTTGGTCACAAATGAGGTATTTCTTATTGCGAAAAAACGAAATTAAAATTACATTAATTCAATAAAATCAGGTTCGTCGCATCGTATTAGAGTTAGCCGAAAGTATAATTTATCGATAATGCAGACAATGTCTTCGGTTCCCCAGACGAAAATAAACAATTTCGTCGTTGTTCATTGATCCCCTTCAGCCGAAACTTATCAGCCTATTTTTCAGGTCAATATACATTTAAAATTGGACAAAATATTATATTCATTTTTAGTATTGGACTAAAACTGATTCAGAGGCTTAAAATTTATTAAAACTATGCTACGTTTCTCGAAGAAAGGTTACAGATGAATCTGAAATGTTAAAACTATATGAATAGTCTGGCGCTCCAGATTAATGGAGTACCCTATTGAGACTTCTATGGCCATTTGGTAGAATTTATTAAAGAAAGTTTAATAAACATGCTGCGTTGCTTTGTGGAAATATTCCGCTGTTTCAATATGAACAGTTTATTTTGAAAGTGGCGTAAGTCATTTTTTAAATCGAGATATTTAAGGGATTGAGTTTTAACATGTTTAAAAATATCAATGCCAACTTTCGACAAGATTTATTGGTTGGATATTTTTTTTTAAATGAAGGGAACCGTTAAATTGTAACTAATGTTATCACTAACTTGATTTTTTTAAATGTGACTTATGCCACTTTCAAAATAAATTGCTCATATGTATATTGAAACTTTAATGAGTAGTCTGACGTTAAGATGAACAGCCTACCCCATTGATGCCACTATATTGTAATTTGATAAGCCACGCTGTTTGTCAACTTTCGGAGAAAGTTTGCTGGACGGCGAATGGTAAAACTAGAAAAATCTCGAGGTCAAAATTTTTCATGATTACTATAGTTGCTTTTATTAGGTTTGCAAGTAGAAACTCGGCTTTTGGTTAAATTCAACTTTATTGAAAATATAATTGTTAAAATGATTAATTATCGAAATATTCGCCATTACTATCTATGATATGTTGGAATTTATCAGGAATATGGTGAATGCCTTCGCGATAGAAACTTGGTGGTTTTGAAGCAAAATAGTCATCGAGCCAGTTTGCACATCTTCAACTTTCCTGAACCACTAGTCCTTCAAATATGATGACATCCATCTGAATAAGTGGTAATCAGAAGAAGCCAAGTCTGGAAACCAGCAATAACTAAGCTGCATATATCCAAAATGGCGGGTGATTCTAATATTACGTAAAACAAAGTAAAATGTACAGTCGAGTAAAAATGTGGTTTAAAATTTAATTTTTATTTAATCAAAGTTCTGATTTGTCATCAATATCGTAAAAGAATATTAGTGAAATATGTAACAAATATAAAAAACACTCAAATATAATATTCCAATTGGAATTTGAAACATTTATGTTACACTGTTAAAATTCGGAATTTATTGGGACAAATATATAAAATTAAACGGCAGTGAAGTTTCTAACAAAAAATTAACAAGTATACGTATATGATTCCAATTGGACTATTAAACTTCTTTTGTGTATTAGTGTTATACTGTAAAAACGTATTTTTTAATGAGACAGATATATAAATTCAGAAAGAGATGAGAAGTGTTATCCCTTTCTAAACAATTATCCGTTTCCGATAATTTTCAAATAGGAATTTTATAAAAAAAATAGTAAAAAACCCACGTAAGACTAAATTTATTACAATGTGTAATTTTTTGTAACTTACTTTATCTTTAGATTACAGCTGTTTAACTATCTTAAATTTTGACTATTAAGAAAATGGTACCAAGGTTTGGTCTAAAATGTGACAAACAAGGAAAAAAGCAAGCAAGGAAATTTGCCATGGCCCTGCCGTTTCCCCGTTTTTCATTTTTTTTTAAAATCTGAATATCATGCCGATTTCACAGGTTTGAATTACTTATATTTCGACAAATAACGACTAATTTCGACTAGAGGTTACAATAGCTACACATACTAAGTATTAAACTGTCTATATGTTATGTCTCAGAGGTCTCATCAGCTTTCAATTTTTTATTTTATTTGTAGGGCATACCAATTTCATCTACTATGTCATACAAATTAAATAAAAAAATTAAAATTGGGGAGACCGCTGAGACATGGCATATGAAGAGTTTATTACTTAGTACATAGAGCTTTTGTAATCTCCTGATAACATCTTAGAAGAAGCCCTGTGAACCTCATAATCTTAGTCGACATATAAACTATTCAAACAAGTGAAATCGGTTTGCCATACAAATTAAATAAAAGATTTAAAATTGGGGACATGGCATATAGACGGATTATGACTTAGTACATGGGGCTATTGTAACCTCCTGATGACATCTTAGAAGAATCCCTGTGATCGTCATAATCTTAGCCGACATATAAACTACTCAAACAGGTGAAACCGGTCTGCCATACAAATTAAATAAAAAATTTCAAATTGGGGAGATCACTCTGACATGACATATGGACAGTTTATTACTTAGTACATGGGCTATTGTAACCTTGTAACCTCTTGATGACGTCTTAGAAGAATTTGGTGCTTATGGTATTAGTATTAGTAGAAATAAAAGCTACTCAAACAGTAAAATCTTCATGTTATACATAATTATTTAAAAATTGAGACATCGGGAGGACGTTATATATATGGCACATGAGCCTTTTATCACTAGGAACTATTTTATTGACTTGATGTCATATTATAACAATCCTTTAAACCAAAATATGCTTTTTCAAAGCATGCTTCACCCAAAAAAAGTTCACTCAAAATTCTTATTAGAAATTAGTTTACAGTGTAACACTATAACAATGATATTTGTTTTGTTAAAAACTTCACTCCCGTAAAATTAGAAAGAATTGGCCAATTATTTGAAATTTAACTCAAACAAAAAATAATTGTGTTTCTTAATGCAGGTTTTTATTTGAATAATAAAATTTTCAAAGAATCTTTCTTGAACCAAACGAGTTGGATAAAACAATTTTGAGAGGTATAATACATTTTGAAAATTTATTTGTTGCTTTCAATATTTAGTGATTTAATTAATTGCATTATTAAAAAATAAAATTCAAAATAAATTTTAGTTATAACGAAAACGTAAGATATTGTTGAAGAAGATTGAATCATAAACCGCTTTCAAAGAGAGAGCGAGAATACTTTTGAAAAAGAGCAATAAAAAAGGTTTCTTGTTGAGTAGTTAATACTCGCTCAAGCTAACAAAAATTTGAAGAATTTGTCTAAGATGACGTTATGGGAAAGGCATAATCAAATGTCTTAGCGATATATTGAGCCATATGATTGAGCGGAGAGACAGTTTGCGTTTCATTATGTACAGGAGTAAAGGCATTTTCTTTTAATTGGGCTATACGAACTTTTTATATGGACGGCAGCGGCGTTCCTACAATTTGTTTAATAAACTTCTGTGTTTACTTATTTGTGTAGTTTTAATATTTAGTTATAACAAAAATTTTAGAGTTTCTTCTAAAATGCCTCTTGTGACGTCCTCTTTTTAAGGTGTCCACTTCTGGATTTGTTTTTTTTTTTGTTTTCATTTATAATAAAATTGAATTTCGGTAAACCCAAATGAATTAGTACGCCTAAATGACATCTATTCCGGTAGGTTATCATGTACTCATTTTCAGTGTTGTCACATCGCACATCATTGGGATAATTTTGTCATCACTGACACTCTCATTTGCGGATTGCAGATTTGTAAAATATCGAAAATACTTGGTTGGGTGATTTTCTCAACATTATTCGTAAAGTTCCAAAGCTATTAACATTTAGCTATTAGTATTTAAGTTTTAAATATAGGTTTGAATTAAGGGTTATCTATTCCCAAATCTGGCTGATAAGGAGTATGCCATCAGTGAACTTATCAGGTTATATACATTTAGTCTAAACATGGTGATTAGAAAACTGCGACTTTTTCTTACATAGTTGATCTACTTTAACAGTTTTTGTGCATAACGCACGTAAATGGCCAGATAAAGCCGTTCTAGGAAAAATTCTGACCAATTCTGGAGGAGAACTAAATTGATTTTGGCATGCACAGTTTTGCACAATTAAACTAACGCAAAACATATGCAGTAATGATTAAACGGATCTATGAGATCCCCACAGAAATCCCACATTATCTCCCAAAATACATTATGCACAAATGTTACCGTTAGACGCACAAAATTCCACAATCAAATACTACTCGACAAAATAAGAAAACCATGGGATTTCCAAAATGGGATTTCTGGCGTGACACACAATTTGTAAATTCTTTATTTGCATATGAGGTTGGCGAACTACTAAATCTGACGACAACAGTATACTCTTTTGGGTAAAACTTCTTAAACCATTTGTGAATTTTATTCTCTTTTGTTCGTGTGCTAGTCATTTCTCTAATAAATTTGTTTATACTACTTACATCTTTCTTTAGCAGATCATATGTAGACGCCTATAAAATAAAAACCGAACATCGTTGTGTTGGATCGATCAGCAAATACTTGCATCTATATTTTATTAATTAAAAACCATATTTTAACGAAAATTTAGAACAGAATATTCAATTTATTGTATCTCCGGAAGGCGGTAAAGTAACAAAACAAAATAAAATAAAAAACGTGGTGAATCGAGGGTTAACGGCAACCTGTACAAACTCTACAGCTGGTAGAATATTTACCGCTTACGTCGCATCGTGTGGTGAAAAAAAATTTTTTTTATATAAATTAATTTGTAAATTGAATTGTAGTGATAATTTCGTAATTTCTGTATAATTAGTTCTTCCGTATTTAATATTTATTAATTAGTTTAATCTTAGTTTACATGTTTAAACTATAATCCCAGTTGTGGCAATTAAAAAATTAAAAAAAAATTATTAAAATGAAAAAAAACATTTGATGATCCCTTTCTAATGGAAAAAAAATTGCAAAAATTGCTAATTAAATGTGATGTGCATGTATAAACAAGTTTATTCCCCAAAACAGGTTTCTTCGCTATCACGGGGACGCTCAAGTGATCGTAGGGAGATTTTGGTAAGTGAATTATATAATTAAATGTGTTGCTTTGATTTTGTTAGCAGATAGTTAGATTTTGTTTATTTTACTTAAATTTGTTTTTGCTACTATTCAACTTCGGCAGTTTTAATAAGCCATTTAAAAAATATTTTAAACAAATTAATAAAATTTTCAATTTAGATTAATTAATATTTGGGCTGTTATGTACTCGTATCCTAAATTGCTACAACATGATAAATACATATATTTTTATAGAAGACAATAAGAGTAGCCCTCTTGAGGGATGAAGTGAAATTTCATTTGTTTGCTTTAAATTTGTTTCGCTTATTAATTAGCATAGCAGTGGAAAAATGGACCTGACCCAACCCTGAGTACCTTGGATAACTAATATAATATCCAGCATCTGCAAATCTAACTGCTAGTCCCGCTACACTCGCTATGAAAAATGTAGCCATACGCCTGTCTAATCAGAAGCAGGGAATTTCCACAACTGTTTGAATAAACTTCGGATTTACTTGTTTGAGTAGTTTTAGTATTAAGTTATAAGAAAAAGCTCAGAGTTTACTCTAGAGTGCCTCTCTATGTAAAAGGTAGCCATATGTCTGTCTAATCAAATGGGCTATATAGTCCTTATAATCAGAGGGCAGAGGATTCAATAACCGAACGCCAAGAACCTAGCAAATAATGTGCTTCCAACTAACCCACTACCAATTATTTCACTGGTTATGTTGTTGTTGTTGCAATAACCAGTCCTTAACGCAATCAGTACACAACCAAAAAGAAATTGTTTCCCCAAGTACTCAGTTGGCTAATCCACCCTTTACCGAGGCCGGCTCAATGGATTCTAGAGTGAGCCGATCATTGCTATGCTTATTTGTAAGAAACTCAAAATTGTCTAGAACACCATCAACTCAAACAGATTTCGCGACTTAACAGGCAAACGAAAATGCTGAACTACACAAAAGATAATGAGGAATTGAAGAATACCACACAGATGGATATTCTGAAAATTTCTCTTACTAGTTGTAATGAAAACAACACAAGTTTCTGCATTGACCCGGAACCAGCAAGAGGACGTCATTTTATGCTTAAATTGGAGAAAATACCTAGAGAAAAAGAGCAAAAAACTCGCCAGAAGTTGAGAAGCATAACAAGCAAAAGTTGAAAAAACTACTAAACCCGTAAAACAACGCAAGGTTGCAATGAAGGCAAATGCGCCACCGCCAATTAATGTGATTGACATAGTAGAGTTTGCGAATATTATATCCGCCAACGCTATAGAACAGTGGCACTAAACAATAACATTTGGCATCGTGAAGAAGGGAAAGATTGGTATACCTACGAATATAAAAAGTAATCGAGAAATCAAAGTTATGGACAGAGGTCTTCGTTCCACCTCCATTAACCACACACAAAGATGTTGTGGACGGGATATTAGGTGCGTAAAATGTTCCTGTAAATACAAGTTGATACACTGCATAGGTAGCCGAATCCTGAAAAATGTATAAACTGTAAAGGGGCAACACCCGGCCAACAATAGAGGTTGTGCAGTAGCGGTGCAGTTGTAAATATTTAGAAATAAAAGGCGCTAAACGACTCAAAACTCTAACGTTACAAGGGAGAGAATTCCAACTACAACTGAAGTGCCGCTACTACCACAGTTAACTATTGATAGAGGAAATCCACTCGAGCGACTAGAACACCAATTCTTTCTAATTTTATATATTTGTCTCAATAAATTCCGTATTTTAGTTTTAACAGTGTAACAGAAATGTTCGAAATCCAATTGGAATAGTAATTTTTTTTTTATTATTTGTTTCACAGGTACTATTTTTCAATCAACTTCAATGCTTCCATTATCCTTAGAGAACGTCTTATTTGATTAAATGGAGAAAAAGAAGAAAGGAAATTTTCGGCAAATTGGAGTCTCTTTAAAATTTAGTTCAACTCACACAATCGGGAAATGGGTGAACATCACGATGTCACGTATGCGATCGCCTACGGAAAACTTTTTTCTTGAATATTTTTCGCAAAAATCTTAATTACGCTGAGGCTGTACGTGATTATATAAAACTTTTCCAGCAGTTTAGATAAATTTTACAGCATCGCTGTATTTATTAATTTTATTTCGAATAACTCACTAGTATTAGAAAACAAATAAACGAATAACTTTATTATACGAGGAAAAATTAATAAAATTATAAAAAATTATTGGGGTTTATACGTGACTAATTCCCGATTACATTTCTATATGTTTAATGTACTCCTGGAAGTAGCAAAATCTAGAAGTCGCGACTAACCGCAGTTTATCTCAAGCTTATTTCGATAATGATTTATAAGGTTCCTGTTTTGGGACCATCAATTTAGGTCACCCATCGCTTCATTACGCGATTGTTAGATCAACGCTGGATACACGTGTTTTAAAATTTTTTTAATTTCATATTAATTCTGGCCACCAACGAGAATAAAGTACAAAATAAATCGATGGATGGTTTTCTATCCACTGTTGGGAACTATGATCAAAAATAAGGCGTTTGTTGGAATTATTACACCCAGGTGAGATCTTTGCCTTTGAACATAAACGTTGTAGAATTTGGGTGTTTCAAAGAGTGCAAAAAGCTATTGATGCTAAATTGGAAAGAACAACTTATGACCTGGTAAGTGCTTTACATTTCGTATTAACTAAGAAAAAAATTTGAAATTTGAAAGAAATTTTTAGAATCTGTAGTTTTTGACATGACCTTTAATTTTGAGATTTTGAGCATCTCTTTCTTGCACTTTAGATAGATATGAGGTCTAAAACGACAAAAACGTGGTTTTTGAACAAAAGGCGCATATTTCTCATAAACATTACATGTAAAAGTTGTAGCTTCCTCCTTGCTATAAAATTCACGTAATGCTAAAAATTTCGCTATTTACGTCATCTGAACCATGCTAAAATATAGCTACAGGAATAATACGAGCTAACATTTTTATTTAAATTATAAATTGTAAGCTTGGATATGTATATATATAGCACTTAGAAGAAAGTTCAAGGTCAAGTTTCAATTTAAGGCATTGATATAAGCTACAACTTTCACATTCAATGTTTATTAAAAATATTGCCCAGTGACCCGTTATAGGCGTTTTGCCTTCAAAAACGCGGTTTTGTTCTTTAGAACCCCATAACTATCTCCTAAATGACAATAATGAGGTGCTCAAGGTTTCAAAATAAAGATCTTTCAAAAAACTACACCTTCTAAAAATTTCATAAAAATTGCTTGTAAAGTTTTTTTCGAATTTAAAACTACTAGTTTCTGTTTAAATCCCCAAATGGCGGAAGGGCGTGAAATTATTTTACTTCATTCTTAGGCTAAAAAATGGAGGTGTGTAATTGTTTTGACCAACACCTGACACTCTTTAACGTACATAGATTTCACCAGACTTGCGTGCGAAAAACTGAACCTATACTGGATTTGTGATAAAGATTGTCTTGTATAATCAAAACTCATTATTCCTGCTTATATTCCAGAGAAACAACAAGATAAACCAATTGCTAAAATGATGTATCGATCGAGCAATTATGTGTACGAATTGCCATCAATAATAAGTCAGTACGAATTTACGTGGCGTATATTCCACCTGATTCGCCTACATCATCGCATACCAAGTGCTGCGACACAATTATGGAAACTATCAATACGGCTGATCAATCAAACATAATTTTAATAACTGGGTATTTCAATCTCTCAAATATTAATTGGATCTATGATGAAGAAACCAACGAGATTATGCCTGTAAACGTGAATTCGGATAATGAGTACCTATTTGTCGACACTATATTTGACTCAAATTTGAACCAAATCTGCGAATTAAAAATGGTCGAGACCAAATCTTGGACCTTATTTTTACTAATGAACCAGTTTTATTAAAACCTGAAGTATCACCAGCACCTTTCGTAATTAATGATATTCACCACAAAGCAATAGAAATAATATTGGAAACAAATGTGAATAACAGGTTCCAAAATTACCAAAACCGGAAACCATATTACAACTTCAGAAAGGCCAATTCAAATAACTTACAACAATAGTTTGACCAAATAAATTGGAATGCCGAGTTTAACAGCAATGACATAGATGTAAATGTGGAAAAATTTTACACATATCTATTTAAAGGAATTGATTTATTCATTCCCATGTCTATGAGCAAACCGAACAAATATCCTCCATGGAACTGAGATACAGAAGCTATTTTCGCAAACTAAGGGTAAAATAAAAGGCGATCCCAGACACTTTTGGAATTTTTTTAAAACCAAACGCGAAACTGATGGTTACCCAGCCTAGATGTAATTTAATGATCAAAAAACTTGTGATCCACAGATCATAACCTACATGTTTGCTGAGTTTTTCCAATCTGTTTATAAAGCAGAGGACATTGATAATTATAAAGATCCAACCACTAGTGAATATAGTACATTCATATTTACTACTCACATCGAGCCAGAAGACATCCAGCGAGCATTGGTAGGATTCAGAGAAGGATGTGATCCTGATGGTATTCCGGCTTCATTTTTAAAAATTCTAAAAATTTGGCAATTCCTCTACGCATTTTGTTCAATCAGTCATTAAAATTGGCAACTTTTCCACAAAAGTGGAAAATAACTAGAGTGACGCCTATTTTCAGAACTGAATTTAGAAATGATGTTTCTTGTTACAGAGGTATTACATCTATGTCTGCTATACCTAATTTATTTCAGTAATCAAATCCAGTATATTGAAATAGTAGGTAAAAGGTCGAATAGAATACAAGCAACCTCTGGTGTGCCACAAGGCAGTCACGTCGGTCCATGGATTTTCACAATCTTCATTAATGGTATTACTGAAGTAATAAAGCATTCCAATATCCTGATATTTGCAGATGACCTCAAAATCTACAAAGCCATCGAGAGTCGACAATGCCAATAAACTGCGAGTTTAATACTCTGAGTCTCAATATTACTAAATGCAAATCTCTATCATTTCACCCAAAAGCCAACCTTGTTGCACAAGGCTACAAGATAAATGGTGTACTCCTTCAGGTAGTAGTAGAAAGTAAAGACATACGAGTTACTTTCGTTGAAAACATGATCTTTCCTAAGCACATTGAGGTATGCGTC
The DNA here is from genome assembly GCA_963691935.1 of Nephrotoma guestfalica. Lineage (NCBI taxonomy): Eukaryota > Metazoa > Arthropoda > Insecta > Diptera > Tipulidae > Nephrotoma > Nephrotoma guestfalica. Next base: position 135,658,382 of record OY829913.1, on the reverse strand, counting down.
GCTAGAGCGAACTCTATGCTCGGTTTTGTCAAACGTTGGACTCGTGACATTTTTGATGTGGAAACAATTAAGATCCTGTATTGTGCTTACGTTCGATCCCAGCTAGAATGTGCTGTAAATGTGTGGTGTCTGTTCCACGAAGATCATATCTAAAGTATTGAGAAAATTCAAAAGAAGTTTATACGCTACTTGACCTGAAAAAATTGATGGGTTTATGATCATGATCTACCATACCACGTAATCATACAGCGGCAACAACCATATTTAACCGAGTTCAAGACATATAACATGACAACTTTGGAAAATAGTCGCGAATTGCTAAAAAGTACATTTATTGGTAATCTCCTACTAGGCCTAATCGACGCACCGGATGTGTTAAAGTCAATTAAAATAAAGGTTCCTGGTAGACAACTAAGAGATCATGACTTTCTCCACTTAGATAGACACAGAACCAACTATGGCGATAATGAACCAGTGAAGATGATGTGTAAGAGTTTTAATAGAATTAATTATTTATTTGATTTTTGTTTAACTAAAGATCATTTTAAAAGTAGGTTAGGGCAATTTTATGCCTCTCAGTGATTTTTATTGTTACTTTTATTTCAAATTTTCAAATCCAACACGGATTTATTTTATTTTGTATTTTTTTCAAGTCAAATTTGTAAACTTATTTCAATATAAATAAATAAATAATTAAAAATTTAATCTTCCGGTATACAAATATCCACCACATTTCGCATGGATCTTCCAATGTATCAAAAAAGTTTTACTATGAAGTTTCATTTCGAATAGTCAAACCACCTGGTCAGTAGAGATGCCGAATTTTGGTGAAATAAAGTTTTTCCCTCTACACTCGTCATTTCCGGTAAAATTTAAAATATGATCCGAACTAATTTTGTTTGAAATTTGATTTACAATCTTTTTGTTTCGGCTAAATTCCACTGGGACCCAATTTATGGAAAAAGCTTAAAAATTAAGTTTTATCCCGATCAATCAATCCGTATGTGCTGTACAAGAAACAAATTTTTACTGAAAAACAGTTTCTTAACAAAAAACGTCTTTTCCGCCAAAATTTAGGGAAAACTCATCTGGACAGGTATTGTTACAAAATTAGTTTAGAAACTGTTAGATCATAACCGTCTTTCTCGTGAATCATATACTTTACAAAGAAACATGTAACACACGAAATGCTCCTACTGAAGCTGTCACTTCCTGTGAAAAAACGAAAAAGCTTCTCTGCAAGCTATAAATTCTGGTTGACCGATTTCAGTCCATCTGAGCTGTACAGGGGTCGGATTTTTGTTGAAAAATTTCACTTCTGCTTAACTTTAGAACACCGTTTTGGACCGTTATTGTTGCAAAATTAAATTAGAATTTTATAAAAAAAAACGAAAAAGCTCCTATGGGAGCTGTCACTTCCGCTGGACCGATTTCAGCCAAAAATCACTGGGGTCTCCCAATTTATGAACAGCTAATGTATGAAGTTTCATTTCTATCAGACAAGCAGTCTGGGCTGTAGAGAAAGCATAGACATTTAGTCTACACGCAAACACGTACAGATTTTTTAAAAAGTTATTTCTTGAGTTCGGTGATATAGTGAACGGTAAATCTGCAAAATATCGAGGTCAAAATTTTTCTAGATAATTATACTTTATTTTGCTATGTAGAAGAAAGTAAAAGAGTGTTCGTGCCAAATTACAAATTTCTAGCATGACTTTTAGAATTAAAAAGGAATTTTTATGACTAAAGAATTAAAAAGGCATTTTCTTAAGCTACAACTTTCCCGATTAATGTTTGCTGGCACCGTTTTCCCGCTATAACAAAAACAGTTTTCAAGTGTTTTTCAAGCCACCCCCCAGATATGTAAATAAATAATTATAACAATTTAATTAAAAATAGTAAAATGCTAATTTTCTAGAGAGTTTACAATTTTATTACTTAAAATACAAGACATAATAAAAGACGGTTGAGCTGGAACTCCAAAAAAATTGAGATTAAAGTTTTGAATTCATATTTTTGCTAGTTGTTTTCTATTCTGCAGCAGAGTGAATATTAAAATTACATGTTAAAACTGCTTGTGATGCATTTCTATCAGTAGAAACAACTCGCGTGATTCGATTAGTTCGATCTATGTATGCAAGGTTTAAGGAAGATACTTTTAGCAATTTAATGCTTATATGTTTTTCACTGCATTCAACCGTTCATCATCTATCATAAAATCAGAGCCGTTTCTAATACTTTTACCAAAAACTCAACAAATTTAATAAACAATTTCTGGAACGCTTCCGACCCAAACGATTTCTTATTATGCCCATCGAGTAGCCTTTTATTTTCAAATACGACGCAGTTTCAATGGACTATTGTAGCATTTCATTCAGACAAGTATCACTTATTCACCTACTCACACCACTACAGTGGTCGGTGTTGAGATTCACACTCCACAAGAAAGCTTTGTTATGTTAATTAACTACTATCGCATCGTAATCAGCTGAAAAAAACGTAATCAGCTGTAAAAAAACTTTACATTCTGGTTCTGGTGGTATTTCGATCATTTCCCCGGATTTGATAATTGTATTTATCTTTGTACTACCTTGAGTCTATATACATATTGCAAATCATATATCACAAATATCGTTAAAATTTACTTTTCAACAGAACAAAATCACTTTCCTGATAATCGTGCCATTGGCGGTGAATAGCAAAAACATAATTTCCCTGCTGGTAATTATCTGCAATGAGTAATTGAATAAGACGCAAATTTTATGGTAATTGCATAGGAATTGTATGGCACACGGTTGTGTCCCACCTCGTACGTTTTTAACACCAAATTCTTCCCACAAAATCTAGGTAGCCGTAACAATTTTTGATATTATCTTGAGATCATAACACCAATATTTTTAAAAAACTATTAAATAAAAAAAAGTAATTTGGAAAGAAAAATTTAATGGAAAATGTAATCTTATTTCAACAATCACTTTTCGCTTAAAAAGCAAAAACAATAAAATGTAGATCAGCCTTAGTTAAAATCGTATATCGCGTAGACACATAAGAGATAATTTGTTATATAAAAATTAATATTTTGTTCCCCTTTTACGACCAACAAAACTTTCAAGATTTTTGTTTTTGTTATTAACAATTAACTTTACGGTTTAACCATTTAATAAAAAAAATATGATTTAATAAGTAAATTACATGCTCTGTGGTCTAGAGACGCTATATGATCGATAGACAATAATTTGGTTAGTGCTTGAAACTTCCTTAAATCGTTTTAAGGTCAATAATCATAATCGGTAATGTTAAATAATTTTTTTTTCAGATCCGGATGTGATGAATGATGTTCCAATGGATATTTTAATTATTATTTTAGTTTTTAATAAATTGCTAGTAATATCGTAATTCGAAAGTACATTCTTTAATGTGGAGCAACTAGCAATAGCTTAAAATAATTTATTACCTTGAATTTGTCAAAAAATAATTCGACCATGTACATCTTCTTCTTACTAAAATTAGGTAAATAAATTTTCTTGTTTCGTATGAAAGTTGGCGATATGCGATATGTATGGTGTTCAATTTTCACAAAGTGGTTTTTAAAATTAAATGTGCGTGACGTCATATACTCACATGATCTAACTAAATTTTGCAGCTAACACAATTATTAATTGGTCTTAATAAATAAAAAAAGTGTCTCGCTTTTCCTTCCAGTTTAGACCAAATTTATGAGATTTAGAAAACCTTTTTCTTGTTATTGTAATTTGCTAACTAAATCGTCTGTTCATTACCGTTGTGTTCGCTTGTGCATTCGGATTATGAATGTGATGATTATCTTCAAGTAAAATAACTTTAAAAATCACGAGGGTGCATGTAAAAGGTAGTGAGCAAGAAAATCTAAAAAATTATAATATTGGGCTAAGTGATCTTTTTAATGAAAAGTGCAGCTACACACAAATGAACGAAAACTTTAAATATGAAAAAGGTGTTGGAGACGACACCAAACGCCTTCACGACAGTTGAAGGTGACACCTATCGGTGAGGGACACCCTATAACCAAACGTCGGACAACACGGTTTTAAATAAAAATCCGAATTCATTTATGATTTTTGAATTCCGTCGTAGAGTTGTAAACCTAATTTCTTTCATGTGAGCATTTTGTCTAGAAAGCCTTTCAGACCGTTCGAAGCTCGATTCTCTTACATGAACTTGTGGTGTTCAAATATTTTGAATGGCAAGTCTTTTTTTATTATTTAATCTTTGCAATTTGTTCTGAGGCCGAAGCACTCCCAACTATTTCTCAGTTCGCCTTTCACGCCCTACCTTACGCAGCCGCCTGCCAAACCGAGGACGCACGGTTTAGGACCGATTGTATCACCATCTGCGTTTTGTAGCTCCATGCCAGCATACTGGCAGCTTTAACCACTGTGCCGTTTGGTCGGTAATAGCAAGTCTTTCAGAACGATCTGATCTCGATTTTCGGGATAGTCTAGAGAAATTCGCTGTATAAGTTTGAGAAAAACGTAATACCCGTTCGTCCTGAGTTTCATGAAGACGTCTTAATTTAACCTTCCCAGTTTCCTGAAATCGTTTAATCGTTTATACACTTTTTGTCGTTCAAGTCAATATGACCCGAACTTTTAATAATGTCGTTAAGCCAATTAAAACATTTTGCAAAATGAAAAAATCATTAGTAATTGTATATATGATAATAATTGGCAATCATCATAACACTGACGGGACATAATTTTGTTTTATTTTAGAAAGGCAAGACTGATTTCTGATTGCATTTATTTTATTTCCCGCAAAATATCCCGCAATAAATTTCCCGCAAGTAGAAAATCGGCTCCGAAGCTGGTTGCATTAAATTATACTTGAACGCATCCATATCGTTATCCCCTATTTTGGATATATGTAGCTTAGTCATTGCTGTTTTTATGACATAAGTTTTAGTCGTTTACAAGCTGTCGTTTCGTGTGCATCAATTTTATTAGATGGATGTCGATAAGTAACATTCACGTCATTTCATTCTATTCTGTTTTCAAATAAAGAAGAAGAAGAAGAAAATAAATGTTGCTCAGGCCATGGAATTGATTAATTCGAACTTGAGTGTATTTTGTGTGTCGTGATGGCAATTTTAGCGTTGAGGACGATACACGTCCAGGTGCAGTAAAACAATTTGAAGACGAAGAACTTTAAGTTTTACTAGATGAAAATACGTGTCAAACTCAAAAAGAGCTTGCAGAACAATTAGGAGTTACTCACCAAGCAATATCGCTTCGATTGCATGCAATGGGTAAAATACCGAAAGAAGGAAAATGAGTTTCTCATAAACTGACCGAAGAAAACAAAAACCGAAGAGTTGACATCTGCATGAATTTGCTTTCTCGGCACAAAAGAAAGAATATTTTGCACAAACATTTTTATTACGGGCGATGAAAAGTGAATTTTGTACGATAATCTAAACGCAGAAAGTGTGGGACCTGGTAGGATTGGAAAGGAGTCATTTACTACCAGCTTCTGGAATCTGATCAAACTGCTACAGCTGAACGATACCAGGCCCAATTGATCAAGTTAAGTGATGCTCTGGAGGAAAAAAGACAATTTACAGGCCAAGGAAGGCAGAAGGTGATACTCCTGCATAAGAATCTTCAACCATATACAGCAAAATCAAATTGATGATGATATCATCGTATTTGGAAAAGGAGCGGTTCAGGAAAATTGAAGATGTGCAAAAACGGCTCGATGACTATTTTGTTTGAATCAGAAACTCGATAGTATCAATCGTTACTAAACATCCAACTATTCTGCCGAAAAACCATAATTTTACAAATTTTACGTTACATGGAGGATGTCAATTAGTTTTAAGCCGAATCAAGAGCCAATATTGGATTGTAAATGCAAAACAAATAATTCAAAAAATAATCAACAAGTGTGTTCGTTGTTACCGGTATAAGACGTAAGCGTGTTAGACCATCTCGTCCTTTTACACACACGGGAATTAATTAGGCCGGTCTAATCAAACAAAAATCTTCAGTGGTCCGCAGTAAAAAAATTTACTTTAGATCGCGGTACAACATTTAAAGGCGCAGATAAACAATTGAAGACTGCCATAAAGGAGTTCAACAAAACCTATATCTCCGAAATAATTAATATTTTATCAAATGAAGGTATAAATTGGCATTTTAAGTCACCGGTAAGTCCCCACTTCGTTGGATTATGGGAGGCAGCCATGAAATCAGCTATATACCACCTAAAAAGAGTTTTAGGTGAAACCGTTTTGAGATACGAAGAAATGTCAATAGTGTTAAGCCAAATAGAGGCATGTTTTAATTCTAGACCACTGCGTTCCACGTCTTCAGACATCGAAGACACATGCATCTTAACCCACGGACATTTTATTATAGGGAAATCATTAATCGCTTCACCTGATCATGATATTAGCGAAGGAGTCATGATCTTAAGCAATCGTTGGAAGTTAACGCAGAAGCTGGTACAAGATTTCTGGAGAATACGGCCGTGTAAATATTTAACATCATTACAACGTAGATTAAAATGGAACGAAGAAAGGCTAAATATAGAAATTGGAAACATCGTTATAATCAAAGAACCGAATCTACCTCTATCTATCTCAGTGGGCTCTAGGCAAAATTGGGGAACTACATCCGGGTACAGACGGCAAGGTCCGTGTAGTTACGGTTCGTTGCAAGGCAAATAACTTCCTAAAAAGACAAATCCAAAAAATATGCATTTTGCTCATAAACGACAACCTCAAGAATGACAAACCTGCCAGCACTGAACACCAACCAAATACACAACCAGAAAAGCTAAATACCAATCTTAGAAGATCACCAAGGTTCGTTAAGGGATCTCTGAGCATGTTGACAATCTACCTAATGTGCATAGGAATGGTGACTGCGTTTCCAACACTTAAAACCAATCAAATAGAATCGGTTCCTTATGACACCAGTCCCAAAATATTAATGAAGCAATCATCAATCAGCACTGTTGAAATATTCCCATTCGCAAATACACCCGATATTTACTTTGAAAACATCGTAGTTACAACTTTATCCCAGGAGGAATGGAAGATTGTTGTTGATTTTAAGTTAGAAAAATATTGGATAGATCTGATACAATTAACAAACAATGTACGACACTTAACACAATTTATTGATAGCCACCTCTGTCAACATACGGTGGCATATCTGCTAGACCAATTGCGACACATCGATGATGCAAATAACATCTTGAAAACTAATAAAAATTATCCAGTAAAAGAAGAAGACGTGAACTTGTCAGTTTTGTTAACACATTAGAACACGATCTCTGTGGCGTATTAGATGAAGAATGGCCAAACAAATACGAGTCTAAAATACAAAGTATAGAAGAAAATGAAAGGCACCTATTGACCTTACTAAAGGAACAAACATCTATAGCTAAATCAACGTTAAGCGTATAAAAAAAAGAAATTTCAAGCATAAATCCATAAATGGCAACCTTCTCAAACGGACTGCACAACTTAACAAAGGCAGCAAACGTGTTACTTACGGAGGTAGACCACTAAAAGCGACACAATTATTCACCACGCTCGCGTTAAGTACTGCCATGGATCTTAATTAATTATTAAAATATTCAACGAGAACTACTAAATATTCTTGTTGGCACACATCAAGGAAAGTAAAATCCGCTCATTCTTACCAGGGAGCAACTTGACCAACGATTGAACCTGATACATCGAAACAGTCCAAGATCATTAGCCATTCCTGGAGGTAAGATGGATTATGAAATCGCCAACATGTTTAAGTTTATGCCCGCGAAGTCACGAGTAACAACATCAAATTTACAAATCGAATCCAGGATTTCTCTTGCAAATCAATATATCATTTACACAGCGAAAACAAATTTATACGAGTGCGAACTAAGCATACTAGAACATTCATCGAACATCTCAACAAAGGACAAAAACTCCTTTAAAATGGGTAAAATTACTTGAGCCAAATTAATGGATTTACTTCATGGAAGAAGTAGATACCATGGATGTCATTTGCGGAAGTACGTCTACGTTGTAAATAAAGGGGACTGGAATTTTAAAATTACGATCACAGTGTCTTATCAAATATCAAGGAATTATTCGACACGGATTCCACACATCAGTTAGAACCTTAAATAATTCTCTCTTGCCAGCAATAAACATCACTGCGCAACTGTTAGAAGTTCAACATTCCAATCCATTGCAAATATCCCAAGATCTTGGAGTAAAATGAGATGATACCCTGGACTAGGATGACATACAGGTAGCCATCAACCAACTAAGGGCATAGGAGATATTGCCATCTACTCAAGTCACTCAACATGACGTACATCAATATATTGTAGGTTATGGAAGAATTGTAGAAATAATTATCCTAGCCGTCATTTACATCATAAGGCGTAATTAGAAATTACCAAACGCTAACTTGATCACTTTGCCATCCTGTCAAGGCCGGGAGTATGTTTAAACATCATAAACATGCGTAAAATGAAATACAACAAAACCAACGAACATGTGTAATATTGTAGCCTCAACGTGCTTGGCTGATAGAAAATAACAGATCTTATTTCCTTGGCACCAAACACACAATTGTTTGATAGGAAATGGCAGATCCTATTTCCCTAGCACAAACTAACTACAACTTTGTGTAAATTATTATAAGTGCCGAACAATTTAATTGTATAATTTGTTAGTGTAATCAGTTGTGTAATTTTTTATACTCGTATAAATAGAATAAATAAATCAGTTATTTTACAAAACATCCAAGTCTCGTCATTTAATTGGAAAGATAGTGGTCTAAACCCCCACCCTAGGTAAGCGCACTATTCCTAATGAAAAACATTGAGAGTAAATCAACTAATTACCCGGCAGCACATCTAAGGCCGGATAAAACATTGAGAGCAATGGGGATATTACAAATTTCACAATAGAAAATGTATGCGTTTAATCCGGTTAAGTAACTACAGTTCAACCTCGCATTCTGCAATCTCATAAACTACATTGTCATCACAAATCCTTTAAATGATGTGGCTAACACCCGACTCTCTTTTACCCCGAATGTATACATATACCTCGGCTACACCACACTTGATTTCTAAAGCGAAAAATTAAATTTACCGGACTTTTGGTAAAAGAGTCTTGTATGATCAAAAATTCTGTATAGTCAAACAACCGAATAGTCAAGTCGCGTTCCGAGAATAGTAATCTAGCAGTTTGAACGTAATTTTAAATTCCACTGTGTGAAATATAAATTTGTTATGGGCAATTCAAGCCTACTCGATTCCCAATGGAAAAACCTTTTAATTTTCATATTTCCACGGAACGCGACTTGACCCCCTGCACTGTAGATAAGACGAACTTTGGTGAAATAAAGTTTTTTTCATCAAAAGTCATCATATCCGGTAAAATTGAAAGAATATCATCTGAAAAGTTTTGATTTAAATTTAATTTACAATTTTTTCGTTCTGAAAGGTTTTTTCGTAAATGTCATACTTTTCAAAATATTTACAAAAACCTAACGAACTCTTATGAAAGGTGCCACTTCCGATGGACCGATTTCAGCCAAAAATTACTGGCATCTCCCAATTTAGGAAAAAATCTTATCTATGGAGTTTCAGACCGATCAGACAAGCCGTCTAGGCTGTAGAGCGCCAACAGACATTTACTTTGCATGGAATCACACATACACGCACACAGAGATAATTTTAAAAACTACTTCTTTTACTTCGGCGATATAGCCGAACGTTATACTTTACAACGTACAAGATAGTAAAATAGATTAGTTGAAAAAATTAATTGTAATCGGGGAAAGGTGTAAGTAGGAGAGACCTCAAAAACACTTAGCCCAAGAGTAGAGCAACACAGAGGTTTTATGTCAGACATCGTAATACAAATCGATCACGGAGTGGAACCGCACTATTACGGGCTGCAGATTGTGATAGAAGTTTCGATTTTGATAATTCCCTTGTATTATATTATGAACAGAAAAATAAGAAAAGGATGTTTAAAGAGCTGGCCCGTACAACATTGGAACCAAAATCAACTAATTTGAAAAAAGATTGAAAAAGTTGCAAACACACTACACTGGAACTATCAAACGATTGACTGGTTACTGGAATTATCAAATATACGAAAAATAAGGTAACATGACGCTGACGCCTAGAAATCACAAAAGTAATGTGTAACAGAATCCTATCACTTCTTACTAGCTTTTGGGATTTTATTGTTGACCTTGTTGATAATCTGTCAAAATTGTATCTTTTTTTGAAGAAAGTGTGGTTATTATACTCCAATGCCCACTACATAGCATAATTACAAATTAGATAGATAAGAAAATGGACTGAGAAATACAGGGTGAGTTTTTTAATAAACGCCAGGCTTTTATTTCGGAAAATTTCTTTTAATGAAAATTGTTCGTTTGATGATGATTAAGAGTGACTTGAAACTCATTCGTTAGGGAGATATTGACAAAAGTTATTTTTTTTAAATAGAACCTATCAAACAACGCTGTCAAACAGTTTAAAAAACAGTTTAAAAAATAAATAAATGTTTTTGTTCATACAAAATTGCTCGTAAACTGTATGGTGTCAGAGATATGAGAAAAAATTGATCTGCATTACAGCAGAACAATTATCCGCAAGTTATGTCATTGTTTCGTTGTAACGACAAATAAAAATAAATAAAATCAATTCTTCAAGTCAATTGTAAAAGTTACAAGTAATTGCTAAAATGGAAAAGAACGAAATCGAACGTGCCTCAACCAACAGCAGTCTGCCGAGACGACTCGCAGTTATTTAAATATGAGTTTTAAAACTTGGAAAAAAGACATTTCTGACATGGAGACAGACACCTCGAAACCTTTTTTATTGAAAATTCTATTGTACAATATACATATTAATATTACCGTTTGAATTGAAAGACAAACCTATTACGTAACATTTGTCTTTGGATTAAAAAAGGTCGATCAAAATAACCTCGGATTAGAGCATCAAAACTTTCCTCACTTCGATGGTAAACCAATAAAAAATATATATAATAAAATCACTTACCTACAGCACCCCAATCAGGATGTGCCAAATTATTATACCAGCCATCATATCTCTGCTTTTCGATTGGTCCATAAATTTTTTCTGCAATTAAAAGTAAAAATCTCGTATAAGAAATAGTACAATGATATCTTTATAATCAAAAAACGTCAACGTACTCGAACTCGTACGAATCAAATAGATAAACCACGCAATAATATTCCATGCACATAAATTTTATTTACAAAATCATGATAAACATCAAAAAATTACAAAAACCTCAAGCTGCTGTACTACATGTCTTTCGGCTGTAACATATTTTAACACTGAATAAAATTTATCGACACGCATTTTAAATCAAGCCTTGTACAATACATTTTCCAAATAACATATCTAACGTATCGATCTCGCATGCACCTAAATGAACAATTCAAATAAACATACGATTTAATAAGGTGACATTCTAAGAACTGAAAATGTCACAAGCAACTTGCTTGTTACTGACTGCTTACAACCAGTTGAATCGGTTTAATTGGTCCATTTGTTAACTTTGTTTATTCTTACATTTATAGTGGGAATTATTGGTCCGAGTACATTTTTTATTTATTTAATAAAAGAAATACAAATAAATATTACAAATACGTAATTACCATATTATTGATTATGGTACGATTTTTTGACAAGAGATAAATTATGAGCTCTATATTCACAGCAAGCGTACACTTAGCAAGCAAGGCTACCAATTAATATTTTAACACGGCATAACTTTAAAATGAACCATAAGCGAGTCACAATATACAAACATTTATTCTAGGTAAATATTTCGCAACCGATTTTGTTTGTATTTAATGACGCAGAAAGCTCAATATCGATCTTCGTCGTGATCATCAATTTCCAATTATGCTTTTAAGCTTGATACAACATAAATTGGGTCAATCAATAGTTTTTAAGTCACGATCGAGTGATTTTTATATATAAATACAATACGATGTACTCAATCCTCTAACGTCTCTAATGACTAAATAAATGATCAATTACTCGATCGTTTATTTACATTCTGTGCGAATGTTTTATTGATTTCGTTCGTATATGCACGTACCGTTTGGCTTTGTAGATCAAGTGGATTAGTAATAGAAGATTTTCTTATTATTTCTAATTCTTTATTGTGTTCACTGACTTAAGCTTAAAATAATCGAATTGTGTATGTGTGTGTGCGCGCGCTATGCATATGTGTTTGTAGATTTATTGTTTCAGATTTTCACATGGTTTTTTGCTTCTACATATTTAGTTATGATCTATTAACATAAAATGTTTGTTGTTGTATAAATAAGAATTAAGTAGATTTTAATGTGTGTAATAATTGGAGTTGCAAACTGCTATTTAAATGAATTGGCCTTAGCGCAATTATTTTAGATGTTTGTTTTAGAGAGGATGATTCGATTAAAGGTGTGCACGAATAACGTGTAAATTAAGTGATTAAGTTGGAAGGTATAAGAATGTAAAGGGTGTTTTTTTAGAGGTTCACATCTTTAAGTTGGCAACACTGTTTTGTTTGACAACCGAGTTGACAGCTGACATTTGCTTTGTCATTAGTGTGATTTGCCATTTCATAATGAATAGAACCGTTGCCAGAGCAACGCTTGCAAATTGTTGAATTTTTTTATCAAAATAATGGTTTTGTTCGCCAAACTCATCGTGCATTACGGTCGACACCATTTTACGGTCGTCATAATTTTTCATCAGAGCGGGTAATTCGGTTAACTATGGATCGTTTTCGCACCTCGTATACTCTAAGTGATAATATACGCATCCAGTAAGACGTCAAACAGTGCGTACCGAACAAGCGATATACGCTGTACAGCGTAGCATTGAGGAAGACTCAAATCAATCAATTCGACTTCGTTCTCAGCAACTGGAGATGTGTCCATCTGTTGTGTTTATAATATTGGATAGACAATTTCCCTTTAGATTTAAAACACGTTCATTATTTTTTTTTACTTTTTTTATTCACAACCATACACTTTTATATCTCTTTTTATACTGTTTTTATTGCTCTCATTTCTCTTCTTTCAATTCATCCTCGTGACATCTATATTTCAATAGTTAAATTACTTCATACATTACACCATCCACTTTATGGAAGATTTTATCTAAGGATCTTGGTTTACGTGCTTACAAAATTCAACTTGTGCAGGAATTAAAGCCATCCGACCATCGCACACAAAATTTTGGTCAGCGATGAAGCTTACTTTTGGTTGAATGAATACGTTAATAAACAGAATTGTCGGATTTGGAGTGTAGATAATCCACAAGCCTTTGCCGAAACATCATTACATCCAGAGAAAATCACTGTGCGGTGTGCTTTATGGGCCGGTGGTGCATATATCTTCAAAAACGATGATAGGTGGAGTGTTACATTAAACGGTGAACGGTATAGAGACATGATTTTTAACTTTTGTACCCCACTTGCCTGGCATAAATCTTGCTGATATGTGGTTCCAATGCAGGACGATATGCCGCATAGCGCGACATGCAATTAATTTACTTCACGTAATGGTCCTGTTAGTTGGCCACCGAGATCGTATGATCTAACTCCGTTAGATAATTTTCTTTGGGGATATGTTAAGTCGCTTGAGTATGCCGATAAACCAGAGATGATTGAACACTTGGAACACAACATTCGGCGAGTCATTAGCGAGTTACGGCCGCAATCTCTGAGAAGAATGATCGACAATTGGACCTCCAGATAACAATAAAGCTAATTTCGCTGATATTTAAAATGTTTTTCATTATTCTATTTTAATTTAAAACTGTAAACCTCTAAAAAACACCCTTTATATCAAATCAAATCAAGTCATTATCATCTTTAACAGAATTTTAGGAAAACGTTAAACTCGATCTTCTGTCCATAATCTTTATTGTTGTTTCTTAATTAATTTAATAGACGAGTTGTTATAATTAATGTATTTGTTAAGAAATAATAAACATTTGCACATAATTGAAAAGGCGTTTCTCATTCAACGAATGTTGAACTCTCTTGAAGAACCAATAAAAGTTAAAATTCTAGAGGAAATTTTTTTATTCAAACGAGTTCACACATTTTTTAAAATGCAATGAAATCCTCATAGGTGGGATATCACAAAGAACCGGCTAAGCTAGGAAGAGCCCTTGAAAAGTTAGCAATAATATAAATGTAGCTATTCAGATGATGGACTACTATGACAGTTAAATAATTATAGAAATATTTCGAAAAGTTAGCAGATAAACGTATTTATTGGTGGTTCATGCGAAGCAGAAGTCCGAGATTCACACTTCCACACCGGTGCTCTCTGAGTTATGGTGTTAATCAGACCGCGCTAATCGACCACCTGGGGGACCAGTCTAAAATCTACCCGGTGCTTTCCGGGTCTGCAGCTTTATCTGTATATTCCATATCTCCGCGCAGATAAAAACTTTTCTCCGTTACTCATGAGACATTTTTTTCATTTAATTGGCTGGAATTCACAGGGTTCTACCAAAAGGCGAAAGTTCGTCTTGCTTTGAGTAACTTAAGGAGTTTGTCGTAGTAGCAAGAATTGGATGCAAGGGATCGTATCTAGTTATTACATTCCGGTTAAGCGAAAACCCGGCTGTTTTATTCGCATAAATCGGCTTAGATTTTTTTTATTCTATTTTTATGCATTTTACTTTTTGAAAACCTTCATTGTCCTTTAAGTTTTTGACAACATACAAAAAAGGTGGTGATACATGTAGAAATTTTACCTTTAGGCATAAAAATCTGCTTGCTTTAAATTTTTATTTTCGTATACGGAAAAAATTAAAAATCTTTTGTAGATGTCGTAAAGTTTTATTTTTGGTTTTGCTTATGGTGACTGGTTTTGACTTGGTGGGTTTTGCCCATTTTGGGGTTTTGGACATCATGGGATCCGAAGCCTTAGTTGCTGAAATGCGACTGACGAATCATCACAATTTCAAATTATGTCATTGGGTGAGCATAAAATAGTTCGATGAGTTCGTATCAATCGTAGGTCTAAGTCTCTTTAAATGCTACTTGATTCGGAAACGCATTTGATCTGAGTTGAGATTAAGGGTAATAATAAGGTAATTGTAGAAGTAATCGCAGTTAAAGTTTTAGTGAACAAAATCTATTTTTAGCAACTGGAGTATCTCGGCAGGACGCCGAATTTGTATATTTGGTAGGGAAGGACTAGAGAGAAATGTGCAATACTTTGGAAGTTGCTAGGTCAAAAAGAATTATGTACGAATGTTTTTGATAACCGGGACGGTTATAAACAAATTGAACTTCCCAAACTGTATGGGAGCCATCGAGGTAAACATGTAGTCACAAAGTAAATTCAAATATAAAAAAAGATTGGCCTGGCATATATGTATATCTAAATTTTCTCTTATAGGCTTTATCGAATTGTGGCATGTTAAATATAAAAGAACGCACATCTTGGTACTAATGGCAATGTGTGATGCAAATTACCGCTTTACGTACATAGATATTAGAGCCCCGGACGCAGAAATGATGAGGAGAGAGAGCGAATTTGGGAAAAACCTCTATTCAAAAACGTTTTCGACAATTTTCACAAAATTTCAGTTTTAATAACTTAAAATCTAAATGACAAATAAAATATTTCGAGCAAACCAACAAGCCGCGACTTAACTGTAAACCACAAACAAATGCCAAACATTTTTGTTGCAGACGGGATATTCTAATTAATAAAAAATCTTGTGCGGCCTTTCCCTGGCAGACATGGGCTAACTATTACACAACGGGTTATTAGCAATTGCTTAATTCAGTTTAAATGAATCCGGTTTTAAAATTTTCTATTTTTATTTTTACTAAATCTGTCTTTACTAATCTCTACTAAATCAAGATTCAATAAAATAATCAAACAAAACTCACGAGAGTTTTATTTTGTGAAAAAAGAGATACAAAATGAATAAAAGAATTCCGCATAAGAGAAATTCTCTTTCTGATAGTGCTGCCACTTGTGGCGAATAGAGTAATCTCTTATTTTACGCTAAAAAAAATTCACTGTCTTATATAGCATTATTGACGTATCAAGCAGTACTGCGTAGTACTCTTGGTGCATTGGTACTTATTTAGGTCTGTGAGAACTAAAGAACTTTTGTGAGATTTTTATTATTAATTCTTCAAATTGAGAAAAGAACGGAAAATTCATCGTTCGATATGTATGCTATTCATGTTATATAATTGTAACGAGGGCTCCGTAAACGTTTTTAGAAAAAGTAATAAAACATTAAAAACTTTCATCAAAAATTGCTTTATAAAATATTCCCCTTTAAGATCTATCTCTTGCATACGCTCAAATCATTTATTGAAACACTTTTGCCAGTCCGAAGATGATAGCTCCAAAACATGGTTTTTGAACGCTTCAATCGCTTGAAAGCGATAAAAATTGTTGTCCACGCATCTTATCTATGATTGTTGGGAACACGAAGAAGTCATTGGGTGTCAAGTCGTGGTTGTAAGAGGGATGCCTCATCAATTCGATCGTTTGAGTGCTCAAATACTCGCTTGTTTGATGTGATGTGTGTGAGCACGCATTATCGTGATGCAAAATGATTCACCATTTTGGGTTGTTTTCTCAAAATTTGTTGAAAACCTCGAGCAAACAAATGGTCGTATACCAAGCTGAATTGACTGTCTTTTGATTTTCAAGAGCCACAGTAGCCACATGATCGGTTTTCGTGAAGAAACACACTACCTTTTGCTCCCAACACTTCGAGCTCGCACAACTTTTGTTGGTTTTTCTTCGAATTGGAAGACCCAAACAGTCGATTATCCTTTTTGTTTCCGGCTCATACGCATATATCCATGACTCGCACCTATGCCACGATCTTGTATACGTTTTTGGAAGCACCTCCAACGAATGTGTCAAGCATTTGGCGGCACCAATCGACACGAACCATACCAGCGTATGTACGCTAGGGTTACTAATACCTAGGCAGGCCTCGATTTCACGATAAGTGACATGACGATCCTCTGCAACCGGTCTTCTCACATCACCGATGTTTTCTGGTACAACAGACGTTTTTGGACGATCTTCACGTGGCTCTTCTTTGAATGAACGTTGCTGGCGTTTAAATTCATTGTACCAATTATAAACACTAAACTGACAGGTGACTTCTGAGAAACATAACCTCCAAAAATGTTACACTTTCTGACTGACATAGAGATTTGCATCGGAAAATACTATAATTACCATTTTCTAAAAACTTTTACTGCAGCCTATGTAATATGTACTTAGAATGTTATTCCTCATTACTAGATGTAACACCATCCAAAACATTTACAAAATTAGGACTTTACAGTGCATTACTACTAGAAATGGGATTTTTTTGGTTCTTTACTATTCAAGTGAAAATATCAAGGATAAACTGGACAGCATTAAGGCTTCTGGGGTGCGTATACAACATTTGAGATTACAAGAAGGCAATTAAATTTGTTCTCTGATCAAATAAAACCGTTATTTTTCAAAGTGCCTTGAAAGTAGTAAACGGTTTCAAATCAGTGAATTACTTGAGAGTGTTATTAATGTAATTGTCCTGTGACTATGCTCGAGGGTAACTGATTCTGACTCCTTGTTCGTAGAACACTTTCTGGAGTTATTACTTACTTAAATAGACACATTTAAGAAACTGATAAAGACAAAACATATTGTAGTGAACATGCACGAGAGAATGCCATCAATATTACTTTTGAAATTTCCCTTGCTTTTGTATATACCAGCATCCAAACGACTCCATAAAACGTGTCAGTGTACAGATCTCAAAGGGCGCAACGCTATAATACTGAAAATTAAACCAAAGCAATGAAATCCGATTTCATTAACTCGAAAAAATAACAACAAAATACAAACATAACTACTTTTAGCACAGTTTCACTTTCTTGGTGCAGCAGTAAGAACATATTTACTCTGAGAAAAATACTTTACCGACTGTAGTGTTTAATCCTGTTTATCCTTAATTCATCACAAAGCTTTTCGAATCTTCGGTACATTCTTGATTTTTCAAAAAGTTTATATCGGAATTTAGAAGTTTGTTACTGATCACTGCCAATATTGATGCTAAAGCGATGTATATCGAATTGGATGTTAATTTATAACAAAACCAGAGAAGTTGATGCGGTGGAAAATTCTAAAGGATAGCCGATCTCGTAATCATTGCTAACATATTTCACAACAATTAGATGCCTCGTCCTTGAATATTATTAATAAAATGTATGATACATAGACTAAGCACTGCTTATGTAAAAGTACTAAAAGTACGGTGCTCTCGATAACCTAAACACACAAACGATACAGATAAACGCCATAAAAACAGCAAAGAATTAGTCACACAACTCATTACCATGCAGCTAACGGGCATTTCGAATGTTGTTCATTTGTTGTAAAATGGTAATTTTCTTGTGTGTAATCCGATTTAGTCTACATAAAAATATACTAGAAGCATGCATATTACAAAAGTTACAACGCATGTTTGAGGGAATTCCCAAATTAAGCACGTAAAATCTAAATTAAGTGTTCGACGACTTTTTTAAAAATCGTCAATCAAAATTTCGAGCATCGATAACCACTGTATGCTAAAAGTTGAATAATTGGGAAATCAAAACGATATAATTGAATTAAATGTTGAATTATGCTTATTCATTGTTGGTAGATGAATAAACTGTACATGGTTGTTATAACTTAACATTGAAAATTTCTTAATTATTTCCTTTACGAATTATACACAGAAAAATGTGTTGCCCCCAATTATCACAAACATTATCAGACGCCGTATAGGACATGTTTTAGCGTCGAGGGTATTTCTTTCTTTACCATGTTAACTCATATTAGTACTTTAATCCCAAGCCAAATTGGGCGGTTAAGTTGACTACTTGGTCTTATAAATAATCTTACCAATAACCAGAAAGCTTGCATTAAGGAACATTTCTAATTGCATTGAAAAGAAGCAATAAAAATATTCTATAGCAATAATATTCGGCCCTTTTCCAATTATTTACTTATTTGAAACTTATTCACTTATTTGGTGCCAACTTAACTAAGTCGGTCAAGTCAAGTAAAATTTGTCGGTCAAGTAAAATTTGTCGAAATAACAACAAATGCACATGTATTAGTAAACCAGTTTGCAAAAGCAATGTTAGGCTTATTCAAAAAATTTTTTATGGACAGTTTATAACGCAATTGCTAAACTAGGAAACAAATAACTAGATTAATATGCTGTATAAGATAGCGGAAATTTTACAACGGAAAATAAGAGGTTTTGCTACTCGCCTCAATGTGGTGGCACCATCACAAAAGAGAATTTATATTTGTTATATAATTACCAGCGGAAATTGTTTATTCATTTCATGTCTCTTGTTTCACTAAATAAAACATCCCAGCGGAATAAAATATTAAAAGTTATAAAATGTTAGAATCTGTTCATGCTAGACTAAACTTGGCCATTTCATAACCAATCCTTTTAAAAATTTAAAGTTTTTTAATTATTTATTTTCAGTTGTTGGCCAATATATCAGAAACTTCCACTAGTAACCAATACTTTCGGTTGTTTTTCTAATAGTTTAGGTCATACTGAGACTTTCCTACAAAGAAAATTTGGGGAAAATTTACTGATTAGAATTTTCACTATAAGTTTTTGATTTTCTGCGGCCATTACTATGTATATGATTAACTTTAAGCAAAGTGCGCGTTGTATGAATAAAATCATATTTAAAAATTTGGTGCAGACCCTCTGCAAACATTAAAACTTTGTACAATTATATTACGTACAGTCAATTGTTGCTGTGCGTAGAAAGCTTTTAGTACCATTAGATCATCATTAATTGAAGAGAAAAAATTGATTATAAATTAGCTTAGAAACAATCGCAAGGCCGAACTGACCAACATCAAAGCAATGAATTCATCGAACTTGAATGAGATAACACAAATTGAAGTGCGGATCAAATCCGATGAATACGCAATATTATCTATACCTATAGCTACGGATAATAAAAAGAATTGTGAAATTTGATTACATCTGCACAAAATTTGATGAGCCGACAAAAATGTATCAAACTCAAGTGACGCCCATTTCTTTTGTACTGACTGCCTCTAATACGAGAAATTATATGTTGTGTGTGTTTATAACCGACAACAGCCATTAGATAGAAATAAGTATTTAAGAACGTAATTTAGCGATATTTACCCGATACATATAACCCGTCGATTTAATGTTTTCGTTATGGGCTTTCTAATTTATTTTTAAAAGGCACACACGCAGAGTACTACATGGTGGAATAACAATGAATTAAAATTAGATCAAATTAATTCTATATGTTATAATAATAAATTGATTTCCAATCAAACGATCGCAACATATGTATATACGGTAAATATATATTCATACACGATCACCTTGATAGTTTCAATAATTTTCCATAAATTTTCTGTAAAATGAAAATCCATTCACGCAAAATTAGTTTTTATTTCTTAAATAAGACTTAATTATAATTAAAAGGTTTTTATTATAAAAGATATAAAGAACACATTCTTGTTTAATTAATTAATTTTTTTATAAAGTGACACTAATGAACTATAAAATACGCATAAAGTGAGTTCGGTGTATACACTCGACACCGATAAACTGACCGTGAAATTAAAATGGGTAAACGGACCTTATTGATTTATCAACTACGGATGGGTACATGGCCCACATACAAATTTAAACCAACGATCGTGATCACGTCTTCAACCAAATATACGTACATATTGATGATCATGAACATCCCAGACAGCAAACAATAAATATTTGGTAATCATTCATCACGCCGTCCCGATCTATCGCCACACATCACAATTTTATGAAAGCTTTATGTTTGTTGTTCGTCTTCGTATAACGAGTATGCTTTGTGTTCTTACTACCAAAAATTGAGACTAATGTAAAGCTTACCCAAACGATTCAAAATATTTATTTTAATGAATGCAAGAATTCATGTATTTCATCTTGTCTTTCATCAATAAAAAATCTGTTGCCCATGTACAATACGCAAAATATTTGATTGATGTTTAAATTTTAAAATCGATAAGAGTTAAATAACAACACTATATTTACTTATACGTATGTGTTAAAGATATATTAACACCTGATTAAATGTTTTAAGACAAAAAAGTATTTTACTTTTATTTGAGACCAAAATCGATAATGTATCTGATTTTTCTGACTTGTAGTCGCGTTTATACCAATTATGATTAATGATTTAAAGGTATCTCGCGGTCTCGCATTAACGTATAATGTATTAAAAATTCCAGGATACCATTGTGTGGGTTTTGGGTTTGTTGAATTGAAAATGTATACACATTGAGATAAATCAATTATACCACGCAATGTTTGAGATCGCGAGATCCCGTAAATACACCCATTTATCATTACCTGAAATTACTGAGAATTCACACAGGTTAAGACACATGTATTTAGACCATCAATCACTTCAAGTTTTAAGACAAACCAGTAATGACGAAAGTTTTGGTGGAGGATGTAATACCTAAGTGATTTTCATTATATTTTTGGTTTAATACAAGTTGTTTTACTGTGGCGCCGCCGTCAAATGTTGGCGGAAGTCTAGTAATGCGAGTGAAAGAAATTATCAATCTAGTGCAAATAAAATAAACACATCCAAATACGGTAAATTAGGATTTGATCATAAGACAATGTGCGTAACAAGCGAACAAGGTAATTTGGTTTTGTTTATGGAATGTGAATGCCGTCATATTGTACTGATCTGACCAAAGTAAATTGTGAAAAAGTATCTCTCCTGGTCCAAATATAATTGCCATTTTTAGAAAAACTGTTGGAATCAATCTTAAATAACCCTCAACCCAATTATAAAAACTGATGACCGTCTATTCTCGATCTAAAGGAGTAAGTGTTTTACTAATCGGGCTGCAGCCTACGTTGGCAAGCTTTAATACGCGACTTGAATATTAAGAGGTACACGATAAAGAGGTTATTCACAACGCACATTTGAAAAGAACTTGAATTTCCTTCATCACAGGTTGTATAACAATTGTGTTAGCTATTTCAATCATATAAGTAAATGGAAAATGTATTTTGATGATGATTTCACTTATCTGGCTATCTTTTGAGTAAAACATAAAGGCGTAGTTGATCAATTAGATGTTGTTGGCGACGACGCTAAATGTCTCCATGACAGTGGGAGGTGACATCTATCGGTAGCCACCTTATAACCAAACGTCGGGTAACCCTAAATAAAACACCAGGATTGGACAACACTTTTACGCAGTTCTCAAAATCGACACATCCATGCGAAAACCGTATATGTGAAAAAAGCCGAATTTTCTTACCCGAAAATTGAGATGGCAAAACAAATAATTATTATATGACATTTTTGACTATCAGGTCCGAAAATTTCACGTTTTTACTCTCAGTCCCGAAAATAATTAATGTCGTGACAGATCAAACTATCAGGACACAGTCATTTTACGGGGGTGAGAGTAAAAATATGGCGCTTTCATGATATTTGAAAACTATAACGACAGAACAATTTGTGGGGATAGGGCAAAAAATCATATAAATTATTTGCTCTTCCCCGATTTTGTTTTAGAATTTTTATGGATATATTTTATGACCAAATTTCTGTTATTTTTTCTAAGAGGTGGAGTTGAGATAGTTCCTCAAACTCAGAAACTATACGTTTTTCTGGCTTGCTTCGATATCAATAGAAGAAACTTAATGGGAGATCGACATGAATTATTATTCTGTTCAGCTTTCCAAATCTTCCTCCATAAGCCGATTAACCGGTCAAGGAACAGTTGCAGAGTTTGAGGAATTATTTCTCAAAACCACCCCACAGAAAAACTCTGAACAAATACAGAAATTATTTTAAATTTCCCTCCATCACGACATAATCTAACAGTCCGGCCAATGAACTATTGTTAAGGGACTATATCTCAACCCCACCCCAAAGCAAAATGCTGAAAACTCAGATGTGGGGCGTAGGACTATCCTAAAGGAATAGTTTTTGAGTTTAGAGGACTATATAACAACACGACCATATAAAAAAATTCTAACTAGACAAAAGCCGATAGTCCGGCCAAAGAATAGTTGTTCTTTCATTTAAATAACTTGTTAATTCTTGCCTTAACAATTTTGACATGTTTGTAGCGACTTCAGAAAAGGCGCACTGTATACAAATAATTTTCATCTGCTGCAAAATAGAACAAAAGAATGCTCACTTTCGTACATATAAATAGTGTTACGAATTGTCCCTATCAAATTCGGTTCGTACCACTGGATTGTGAATATCGTTTTAGAATTTGACAGTTACAACACCAATTCTCGTAATTTATACCGCTTCCGGAATTTTCGCAAAAATACCGGAAATAATCTCTGAATAATTTCCAGATATTGTCGGAATACTTAAGCCACTACGGGAATATTCCCGAAATATTCCGAGTATAATTTTCTCACTCTTAGCTTACCAACACTAAGTTAAAACAACAAGTACTTTCCACAATTCTAATTTAATTCACGTAATCCACCATTTACAATTTTACATTACAAAACTATTTTCACTAAAAGCGAAAATGAGGAGGGGGAAAATATTAAATAGTGTTAATTTAATATTTTCCCGCTCCTCACTTTCGCTTTTAATCTCCCGCGTACCGGATCTCTGAAATGACTACCGTGTTTATTACCAACAGAATATTCTAGACTCGCCTCGATTTATACTAAGTAATATATATTTCCGTTTCGACGGTTCTGTCCCAAACTAGTATAATCTTCTACACAACAAAACTGTTATAAAACTACCTTTGTTGAATAAATGTCTGGCTCAATCTGAATTGATTACATATCAAAATATTAGGCGAGATTGTAACAATATCATTACAACCTCGCCTCATGGTTTGATGAAAAATTGATTCAGCATAGGCCAGCGAGACATTCCAATATGCAATTAAAGAAGCGCTATTCAAATGTCCATCCCAATATGCATATCATTAAAATATTGTTACGGTCTCGTCTATTGGTTTTTATGGGCAATCAATTCAGACTGAGCGAGACATTTAGGTTTAGCATATACAGAAGATTTTTGTGAGATTAGAGACATCTGTGGTTGAGTAGTAGCAATAAGGGTAGTTTTATAACAGTATCGTTGTGTAGGTAGTAGATTTTATTAGTTTGGAACAGAACCGTCGAGAATATTACTTAGTATAAATCGAGGCGAGTCTTGAATATTAGATCGGTTAGTCATTTGGAAGATTCGGTACGCGAAAGATTAAAAGCGAAAGTGAACAGTTCGAGATATTAACAAATAATATTGTGAAAATAGTGGTGTAATTAAAATCGTAAATTGTGTATTGTGTTGCTAAAATAAAAGTAGGAAAATTATAGTCGGAATATTTCGGAAATATTCTAGTAGTGGCGTAAGCATTCCTTAAATATGAGGAAAATATTCAGAGATTATTTCCGGTATTTTCGAGAATATTCCCAGCACAGTGATACAAACCGGATTTGATAGAGTATATTCGTAACAATAAAAATATTTTTCGGGTTTTGAGATGTCAGCGTCAATAGACCAACGTTAGAAGTCGATGTTGGTCAAAATATTCCACATACTTCATCGAGTTTCATCGAAGATGTTGTGCGGCCAACGAATACTTGCTGGACTTAAGGGGCTATATCTCAACTCCACCCCATAAAAAAAATTTGAGAACTCACATAAATCATTTTAAATCTCCCAGTTTAAGGAAAGATAGAAAAATCACAGACATTTCATTAAATCTTCCTCCATCACTAGACAAAAGCCGATTGTCCGGCAAACGAATAGTTCCTGAGTTTAAGGAACTCTATCTCAACTCCACCCCATAGAAAAATTCTGAAAAAATCACAAAAATTAATTTTAATCTTCCTCTACTTAAGCCCGGTGAACGAATAGTTGCTGAGACCTCGACTCTATCCTCGACTCTAGAGAAACAAGTTTCTGCTTCAACTGTCTGCGCAAAGGCCACACAAGTTCGGCTTGCAAATCCAGCTTGTGCCGGGTTTGCAATAAAAGACATCACACCCTACTACACAATTCGAACCGGTATTCGGCCGAATCATCATCCGTCGAATCATCATCTCAAACTCAGGTCGCCACAACCCATGATTTTCTAATAGTGATAATAGGATGGATAGCTCGCCGGATCAGACGTGCTATCTTCGTCATCACGGTGTAATGCAACGTAAACCGCGCGTGGTATTGAATGCATCGCACAAAACAACAACCGGCGTATCAATAAACCGGAAGCGTCGCATTTGTCCCAAGCTTCAACACATCAATTTTAAAATATTAACCCGTTTAGGGAAACATAAATTCCTTTTTATTGATATCAAGTGAATTTAATGGAAGTCTGCAGACCACTACACTGGTCTCGTTCGGCCGATTCTTTCCGATTGATCCAACATCAGCTCAACATCAGATGTTTCTGCACCAACCAACCGAACCAAGATTTTTGATCCTCTCGGCTGGGTATCTCCTACCACAGTTATCTCCAAAATCAAACTTAAAGACATTGTACTCGGCGTATCGTGTGATGAAGCGGTCCCAAAATTAATAGCTCAAAGACGGCTCACTTATCGAGATAATTTAAGATTCTTGGAGGCTCTCAGAATCCATCTGTGGATAAATCTATTGCCAAATCGCAGTAATCTTCAAATTTATGGGTTTAGCAACGCCTCTGAGAAAGCCTTAGCAGTGGTGATGTAAGCTCGTACAACAGCTGCGTCTACAGCGTTGTACAAGTATGCTCCTCGCCAAACTCATCTACAAGATAGTTCAATCATTCAATGTGTCTCAAGTTCAAATGTGCACATGGACCTAATCGTAAGTACTTAGTTGGGTAAGCAGCACGCCTAATCGTTGGAAAACGTTTGTGGCCAATCGGATTTCACAAATCCTGGATTACCTTCAACTCAACAATTGGAATTATGCTGAACCTTAGCACAACCTCGCACAAACCAGATGCCAGTCAATGACCAAATCAAAGAACTAGCGCGAAAGAATCAGCGCTGCCAAGCTACCATCTGCTACCAAGAAATCATTTGCCGCGCCATACGTATGCAAATAACATGTTGTTGCTTGACAATGACAATCAGGAATTTTTGAAAAATTAATTATGAGTGACGAAGCTCATTTTCACTTGTCCACTTAGAACATAAAGAATCCGCAAATAATTTATCAATCACCATTACATCACTTTCAGTCACTTCAGTGTGCATTACAGCCACTGGCGAACGTTATCGTGATATGATAAGGAACTTTGTTTTACCGCAGAATTGCATGCCAATGGTTTGGTGAAAATGTGGTTCCAACACATGCCATACTGCCATAAAAACCATGGAATTAGTACGAGAAACGTTTCCACAACATTTATTTTTGAAATCTGGTGATGTGGATTGGCCTCCACTGTCACCCGATTTAACTGCTCCCGATTTTTTATGAGGTTATCTTAAAAGTAAGGTTTATGCAAATAAACCAGATAATATTGAGCAACTTAAAAGCAACATTAGAGCAGAAATTAACAGATACAGGGTGAAATGTGTGGAAAGGTAAAAAACTGTAATCAAAAGCACCAACATTGTTTTTCATACCTAATTCCAAACATTAAATAAACGATCTGTAAACATTAAATCTAATTTCTTTTATTTAAAAAATTTTATAGGCAAAAAAGTAGTAAACCGTTCTGGTGGACACCCTGAACGAAGAAAGAAAAATTTTGCAAAAGTACAAAAATTTAAAGTTGTGGTTTTGATGGATATGTCTCGCTGTTCTTCAGATCTTTTTAGATATTTATTAGTTATAACTGAATATCCCTTTCCAATCAACAAAAGAACTATGATATAAGCGAGTAATTGGATAGTTATGTGTAATAATAAAATTCAGTAGATGGTTGAGGTTGTTGTTAAACCGCGATCAAAAGATATGAAACACCGAGCAATTTGGATGCCTAATTTAAATCCTTTATCATTCATTCACACAACACCCATTCACCTACCCACGCAATTACAGTATACCTCTTGCATATTGCAAGCTTCATGCCAACCTGTACACTGACATTGTACGATGAAATTGTCTAAGGGCTGAAGCCTTATTCACGGTAGCACTTTAGATTTTAGGAATTAACTAAAAATATGTTAAGTGAAGTCCTTTTGTTCCAATCTTAATCTTGTATTTCAATCTTCTTAAGAGCAGACGTCGTGTTCACACGTCTGTTGCGACTCGCTCCCCGTAATACTCGTAAAATAAATTATGCACTCAAATATACGATTTTATATCTAATTAAACCGTTTAAGGTAATGAACACATGTATTACGAGATGTTATACCTAAATTTGTATGCTAATTTAAGATTAAAAATCAAACCTTTTCAAGCATAGTGTTTTTGCATCTTAATTCAATTACGAATGAATATTAACATTGGTGCCATGTCAATCCATCATAACCGCGCGTATTCGTACGATCGAGTACATCGCCGTGCATACCAAATTCGATTTCATTTAATGAAATATTTTGTAATTTTTTTTAATAGTTTCGTCTATATTTGATAGAAACAACATACGAGATACTCATATCGGTATTTAAGGCTATGTGTGTTTTGTTAAAATTACTTTAGCGTATCGATCAAAACGAAATTTCCACCTTATTTTTTATGTAGTGAAGAGAAACAAACATAAAACAACCAACGTTAACCAACCAACAACTTATACGGTTCCCAAAGCATTTAATGCTTTTGAACGGAAGTTTGAGGTCGAAAGTTGTAATAATTCTGTTTTATATGTTTTGTTTTCAATTTCTACTGTTGTACTGTGAGTGAAATCAAAAGTGGTAAATCGTTGCTTAAGACGTTTTTTATGAATAGACAAATTTTGATAAATTAGTTTATTGGCGACGTCTTTTTTTTTGTATACTCATATATGTTCATACATTATTATGCATATGCACAATACCAATGCTTGCAATCTGCAACTAAAATCATTTTTTCAAATAGTTTTAAAATGAATCACTGTAAATATTACTATATCACGCTGCGTCGCGCGTCTGTTGTATGTGCCGCTGCTTATAACAAATTAATTTAATACCACAAATTATTTTGATTTGGAAATTATTTACGTAAATAAGCCACGCGAAATCAAATTGCATGTGGAATCGAATTTGAAATTATTGTCTGTGTAATTCGATTTAATTGGCAATAAATTCATGTTGAGATAGAATCCCGGAATTGATTTCAAGTATTCTAAATTTATTTTGAATTATGGGTAATAAGTTAATATTTATATTAATTCTTCTTACAATGGAATGAATCACTCCAGGAGTTTTAATACCAACGTATCAATATGTGTCTAATCATTGGAATATTGAGAAAAACGAACAATAAGGCAAATAAATAATACCAGGGTGGGCCCTGTATGAGTACAACCTCTTATGGAGATTGTACCAAATGTCTAATTGGTTAAAATTTAGCATAAACTATCTAACAGTTAAGTTTTATACCCCTAAGAGCCATGAACCACTCGTTGATTCAAGGCAAATCGATTGAATGCAATTTTATTTCACTTGCCTCATACTAAGATATCGACGGTGTAGTAAAATGTAATATGCTGCAACGAATGCCAGGCATTCAATCCAATCGTAAAAGGTTTTTCATGTTTGCCGTTTACGTTGCCCTATCGTTATATTCTAGTATTTCCCTCAATGTGTGGGTCCCTATTAGCACTAGACGAAGGTGTTGGTTGGGTAACTAATTTAATTCGTGGAATGTTGTTGAAAAATTCAATTTCCTATTTTAGTATTATGGGGTTCTCCGGTACATTGACGTAGTGACTGATCGTAGGGGTAAAATTTCATACTTAAGCATTTTCCTTAAATTGGGAGATCCTAGTGGTTTTGGTCGAAATAAGTCCACCATCATTAACGAGAAAAACGACTAAGAACTAAAAGACTCTAAATCAATTTTGAAAATAACGGTCCATCCTAAATTTAAGAGTGTTATTTACTAAAGTAAAGGTAAGTTGTGCAGATTTGATAAGCATCTGTGGAAACAATTTCTTCTAGGGTTTTTTGATATTCAATAGCTATTATGGAAAACTCGTTCTTTCAGTTTCCTTTTCTCGAAATTTTCTTGTTATATTTTTTTATTAGCTCTCTAACTTGGAGAAGTTGTGCAAGCTCGATCGGAATATACAACAACAATAGACTCCAAGTTTTTTCTCAATAATAAAGGTTAGTAAAGAAACCATTTATAAATAGACATTGACATTTAATTTTTAGGTTAGGATCAACAACAAATTTATTGGTTTTTAATAGTTTAAAAAAACTATTTTTCAATAAAAAAAATCGGTTTATGTACAGCACTGTTGGGTTGATTGATTTGCATGAAACTTCAAAATTAAGCTTTTTACATAAAGTGGGAGATCCGAGTAATTTTTGGGCGATATCGGTAAATCGAAAAAAACATTGTAAATTAATGGCCTAATTCACAAACTGCATGTAAGCTCTGTAACTGTAAAATTTCCGATATGCTCTAAAATCTTATTCATAAAATGTAACTCGGCTCTATAAACAGAAGTTTTCTTCTGTAACTTTTCAGCACCAAATTTGATGCCGTAAAGTTACATATCACGATTTCAATAGAGAATAACTCGAAAAATTGTCATTTTCTGAAACGGTTTTCGCATATTTATGTTGTTACCAATAGCATCTCTATACCAACAAAAGTTGAAGTTAATGCAAATTGTAGTTTTTGAGCTTTTAGATAAAATTTGTTTGTTTGAAATTTACTACGTTTCGTATGTACGCCTAAATGCTGGTAATTCAATAAATACGCATGTACAGTCGAAACAAACTGTGCTAATATGTTGTTTGACAACTGTTCAATACATTCTTATTTTAATTAAGTTCGTAATTAATTTACGTAAAATTCAATATTTTTAATTTGATAGAATATTTTAAACTAAAATATTATTTGGTTACAGCGGCGAATTTATTTCGTATTGATTTACAGCGGCGAAAAGTCTACAGTTTGTAAATGTCACTTTTAGACCACTGTATATTTTTCTCTGTAAGCATTTTTACATTTTCAGAATCAGACCATTAATGAATGAAAATTCACACAAAACAACTAACAAACTACCCTAAAAATAAATTGAGGTTGTGTTTTGACGTTTCGATATAGATTGCATGACGGAATACTTATGAGTACTTATTTACTTTTTATTTTGACAAATAAGCTACACAGTTAAATTTAGTTTTAGTAACAACAGATAACTTCATTCTTGCCTTATTGAAAAAATGTTTGGAACACGATTTTATAAGGCACTGTCTTATATTGATACTATTTAATATTTGATATAAGTAACAACAAAGAATATGGTGTATCGTCAATATATTGCCCTACAAGATATAATTTAATTAATGAAGACTATTGTACATTATTTAAATCACTTGGATCAAGTTTTATAATCGGAGGTGATTTTAATGCAAAATACACCTACTGAGGATCAAGAGTAACCACTAAAAACGGAAACAGAGCTGTTTGCAGCAGGGCGACTAAGCAGTGGCGAGTTTTATTCTGGAACTTATTGGTCTAAAGATAGGCACAAGATACCCGATATCATAGACTTCTTTATCACGAAAGCTATAGACGAAAATTACAAATACCTAGAAAGCAGCGAGGGGATTATGTCAGATCACAGGCCTGTTATTATGACAATCAGATCAACGATTTTTAAAAAACTAGTCCACATTTGCTAAATAATAACAAAACCTGCTGAGAAAAATTCCAAAAACTATTTGAGGATAATACTAATCTTCAAGTACCAATTAAAAATTCGATACAGCTAGAAGAAAAACTAAACTTAACAATAGTATGCATGAAGCGGAGTGGTGTTGTACCCCCTTAAAATCAAAGGGAATGCGTCGAAATGCTATTTATTTTCTGGAAATTAGGGAATGGGTTGCAGTAAAATGAAAAGCAAGAAAATCCTGCAAACAAGTCGAGCACCAAAGTATAAAAAAACTCTAAATTTTGAGCCCAATAAACTAAAGTCGCTAATGAATGAAATCAAGAACGAATCCATTGATAAATATCTAAGTGGCTTTACTGGAGAAAAAGATACCGAGGGTTTCCTCTGGCTAGTAACAAAAAGTTTAAAACGACCTAAACTTGAAATTACACCAGTTAAAAATGAAGATGGGCTACAAGTGCAAAAAGCTTCGTTGTTTGCAATCTACCTCCAGACAAGTTCCAGAGGAACACATAGCACCACTTCATAAAGTAGATAACTACAATATATCTTCTGTCACATTACAAGAAATAAAAAAAGAAATCAATCTTATTCTAAGTGGATAGAAATATCCAGGGTATGACTTAATTACAGATGAAAAAAGCTCTTCCTGGAAAAGGACTACGTAAACTCCTCCAAATAATTAACGCATTCAGACTTAAACACGTTCCAAATCAATGCAAAGTCGCAGAAGTAATCTTGATACCTAACCTAAACCCAACAAACCACTAAATCACAAAGACTCGTATAGGTCGTAAACTACTTCTCAAGAGACTGAAAACAATAATTGATGGAAGAAATCGTATTCCTCCACATTCTAGAGAAACCCATTCAATAAAAGAACAAACATAATTGAAGATAAACTTGAAAATAGAATGAATTCTTGGATGAAGCACAGGCCTTTGATGAGTATGGCATAAAGGCTTGGAATATAAATTACAAAGAGACTTACTAAAACAGTTTTATGAAATACTAGAATCTTACATATCTAACCGACACTTCCGTGTTAGAATAGATGGCAAATACTCATAACTAAAGAAAATAGCAGCTGGAGAGCAGAACATAGTGTTCTGGAAGCAGATTTTATGTTCTATATACCTTAGACCTGCCAACGATAGAGGAGACTAACATTGCCACGTTTGCGGATGAGACTGCTAGAAGAATCCACAAGCCAATTGCAAAGAGCAACTAATATTGTCAGTACCTGAACACAGCGAAGGCGAATGACACTTAATGAAATACAACCTGTTCGCGTAAACTTCACTAATAGAAACGTCAACTGGATACCAGTGGAACTGAACCCTCAGCAAATTCTCTATGCAAACACAACCAGTTTACGAATTTTGTTCGAAAACCGCGACTTGAGAGTTGGGAACTTTACTGTTATTTCATCAGCACACTAGATGTAAATATAAAATTTAATTATTATTTGCATCAATCAACAATAATATTAATTTTGAGCTTCTAGTAGGCTAGTGAAACAGCAGCAAAACTCCCAACTCTCAATTCTCTGTTTTAGATGCCAAACTAAAATGGAAAGAGCATGATAAAAAGAAGAGTTAAACATTAAATATAGAAAAATGGATTGGCTCTTAGAAAGAAATGTTGAGCTAACTGTACATAATAAATTGCACTATACCGGCAAATTCTAAAACCTGTGTGAACTTACAGTATTCAGCTCTGAGGCTGTACAAAACACAACTCAAAGTCCTACATGGAATAGTTAATGCACTGTGGTACAAAAGAAATGGCAACCTCCATAGAGATCTGAAGATGTCTTTCGTCAGTGAAGAAATAAGCAAACACGCGAGAAAACACGTCCAACGTATTAGTCTACACCAAAATGCTGAGATACGTCGTATGTCGAATGAGTCAAACCCAGTAAAACGGCTGCGAAGGAAGAAACCACTTGATCTACTAGATCCAATCTGGATTGACTAAATTATAATCCAAACGAGAATATAAATTACAAAAGGGGAATTACTAGATGATTTGTAAATCAGCTGTAATAAAAAAAATCACTACGGTTCACTTGATTAGACTCACTTGCAAATTTACTTTTAAATGTAAATTTTACTGTAATTTCTCGCGAAACCAAGAAAATATTTTTATTGAGACGAGAGAAATTAGTACTCAGTAAAACAGTAATAAATAAAAATTTAAACATAGCAATCTAAGTGCACTTTTCTTTGTTTTTGGCATATAGTTTATATTAAAGACACTTTGTCGGTTCACTTGGATAGACGCATTGTAAAACTTAAGTATTCGTGAGTAAATTTCGGTGTAAGTTGCTAACATTTATTTTCAATATTTTCAAGATAAGTATTCAGTAGCTGATCAAGAATTAAAATGGATAGAAAAAATATTTGAAATACGGCAGAAATCGATGCCTACCACTCGGAGGGATTTTCCAACCGCGCTGTAGCTCGTAAGATCGAGCGTGGTGAGCATGCTGTGCGAAATTATTTAAAAGATAGTGCATCATATGGAAGCAACTAAATCAGAACGGCAGCTTACTTTTTTACAATTAAAAAAATTCCACTAAACCCTGTATGCAAGCAACAAACATTGGAATTCGCCAAGCACATGACTTGGGATCCACAAACAACTGGAAAAAAGTTGTGTTTTCGGATGAAAAAATATTTAACTCAGATGAATTAGATGGCTATAATTATTTTGTTCATTCAATTCGCAAAGAAGAACAATTTTTGACACGCCACCATGCCAGAAAAGGAGGTGGTGGAATGGTATGGCGTGCAATTTCATATTGGAGCGCTATTAAATTGAACATTGTTTCCAATAAAATGTCTGGAAGTTCATATAAGGATATGCCGCAATCATTTTTTCAGAATTTCAGGAGCTATTTGCAGTGTTGTGTGTCTACGCGTATTTCCAAACTGTCTATATGTTGATGTCGAAAATAGCACAGATAATTGATTTTTGAGTAGAAAGTGTCGAGAATTGGTAAGGTATGTAGACAATTCGTAGACAATGTAGATTATTACTTTTTGTTGTTTTTCCATTGTTTTTCTGTACGAAGTTTTCCAGTTTAAATTGGGCTTTATCTATATTTTACAAGTTAAAATTCAATTTTTATAAAACAACTAGGCGATTGAAATATATTGGTCAATCGATCTCTTTGATATTGGTACAACCATAAGCGATTTCACTTTCATTCGTGGAATAAAATTGAATTATTTTATAGCTCCCGTAACTTTCATACCGGTCGTTTACACGATCCTGTAATATTTGTTGATTCGCAGTATCGATTCTATATTGGCGTATATAATCCTTCCAAAAGAAATCCGAAAAATGGGAGCAAGATCCATTTTGTTCAGGTTAGTTCAGGATTACATTTGTTCGAGAGATTCATCAATTGATTATCAATCGACGTTTGTTTTTTCCGAATTTTTCACTGGAGTTATTTTACTTGAAATGGAAGGATGTGGAGGAGGAGGGAAGAAAGTGGCAGAGATAGATAATACAACAAAAGCTTCATCCCCAGCGTCAAGCAACGGTTGCTTGGGTTAATCGGAAGCCCTGTGAGCTGGTTAGGATTCAATGGTCCAATCATTCATTAATTCAAAATGATTACAGAAACGAATACTGAAATAAAACAAACCTTCAAATATCGATCTTCGCTTATCTCACACGAACCCGAACCGGAAATTGAAACATCAGAACTCTATCAAAAGCAAGTATCAAAGCTGGCACAGTTGAAGAAAGAAACAAAACATTACAAAATCGAAATTCGCTGCCTCAGTGAAGTGAAAAATGTAGTGAAATAAACATAATCAAATGAAATTACTTGAATATTGCTTGAACGCGATGAATAAGGCGTCGGCCATATTAGTAACAGCTAAAGCAAAGAAAGCCCTAGTGGACTGGTTTATATAACCAGTTAATAGCGGAATAATCGTAGAATCGTAACAAGATTAAATTCAAAAATTCGAAACACAAGTATTAGTTTTATGACTAACAACCAGCCACAATAACATAATGGACGTTCGGATATAATCAAGCCATTATCAAGGAGATTTCATTGAAAAAATTAGAACAGATATAACACCGACCTCACAACCATCAATGTGTAAACAAGCATTATAGACTCTGTGTGTAAAAATAATGGAGAACGATTTATCTACTTCTGCGTCACAAACCAGCTATTAATAGAAGGCAGTAAATGTCCACAAAAAAAATTCAACAAAAAAATATAGACAAATGTACAGGGTTTTTCAATAAGAGCACTTCAACTTTTTTTTTGAATAAAACACAAACTGTTCGACTTTTGAACTAACTTTTTTTTATTAACGAATTTGAACATATACATTTAAGTATGAAAATCGATTTCTTTTGCATGACCACCGTGTGCACGTTTTACGAAGTCCAATCTTTGAACCCAATTTTCGACCACTCTTTCGCATAAATCGGCCGAAATTCCAGCAATTTCACGATCTATATTGGCTCTGAGCTCTTGCAACGTCGCCGGCTTATTGGCATAGACCAATGACTTCACATAACCCCAAAGAAAATAATCTAGAGGTGTCAAATCACACGAGCGCGGCGGCCACTGGACGAACCCATTTCGCGAAATAACACGCTCATCGAACTTAGTCTTCAATAACGCGATTGTATCGTGTGCTGTGTGGCATGTGGCCCCGTCCTGTTGAAACCACATGACGTCCAAGTCCATTCCATTCAATTGCGGCCAAAAAAAATCCAATTCACGAATCGGGGTCGCTTCAAATGGTCAAACGGCTTTAGTTGTTGTGTCAGCTTGATCTTATACGGATGTAGGCCAAGATCTTTACGTAAAAATCGCCACAATGATGTCACAGAAAGGCCCAATTGTTGCGAACGTCATGTGAGCGACACATTCGCGTCTTCTTTCGCTTTCTTCTTGAAGCCCTGGCGGCTGCGATGTTTTCAACACTTCGAGCACTTCTTGCTCTCGAGGGCACCGGAACATTATGTAGCAAAAACGTAGACTCAAATTTTGCCACTATACGGTCGATTGTCGAACGGGCTGGCTTGTTAAATGGACCGTAAAATGGCCGTAATGCTCTTAAAGTAGCAGCAACAGAACGATTATTTTGATAAAAAATTTGCACGATTTGCAATCGCTGTTCACGTGTGTAGCGTTCCATGATGAAATGTATACTAACGAAGTTTCCAAATGACAAAAGATTAATAAAAAATATGGCGTCGTTCGCCGTCCCTATCGGAAAAAAGTTAAAGCGCACCTGTTGAAACACCCTTTACATGGACATCATCTGATGGCAGAACAATGAACCAAATAGATCACGTATTGATCAACAAGAAATTTCTCACGTTATTACAAGATACCAGGGCAATGAGTGGTTCAGGCATTCACAAGGACCACCAACAGGTAATATCACAATTCAAAATTAAGCTCTTTGTAAAACGCATCAAGACAAATCGGAAGAAATTTACCACCGACAAATTATTAAAAGATGCCGACGCAAGAAACACATTCTGCGAAACGATTAAGCTCAGCCTCCAAAGAAATGAAGAAGCAGCCATCAGTGTAGAGTAACAGTGGAAACGAATAGAAGAAGCCTATATCGAAACAGCTACCAACACACTCGTGTACCAAGAATTCAGACGCAAACCGTCGGTCTATGATAAAATGTGGATTAAAATTGAAGAGCGCCGGCAACTCAAGATGCCAATGTGCCAACAAAATACGTCGGAGCTGAAACGTCAATACGAAGATACACGATAAATCAAAAACATGCGCGCACTACATCAATGCGTTCAAAATACCGACGACCGGCTGTTAGAAAATTCACCCATATCCTACAAATAAGTGATGTATCTAGTCATATCTTAACAACAGATGAATCACAATTGAAGAGATGGAAGGAATATTTCGGTGAAAACATCATTAACGATATACAAATCTTCGACTTAACAACTGGCGCTAATAACGAAACTGTTAACACTCATCCACCAAAGGAGGGGGAAGTCCAGCAATGTGGAAGTTGAAATATTCAAAGGAGACATATCGACAACTGCAAGAGCTCTAATACCAGTAATAACAGAAGTGTCGAATTCCGGTAAAATAGAAGCAAGGCTGAGAAGAGGATGCAAAAATTGGTAGAATATATATCTCCCCAACATAACCATAAAGATATTTGCAATGGTCATCCTAGATAAAATTTCACCGACAATCAACCCGAAATTAACAAAGGAATAAACTGGCTTTATAACAGGGCGAAGTTGCACCGATCATATTACCACAACACGCATCATCATTGAGCTGTCTAACAAATGGAATTCACCACTGTACCTACTGTTCGTGGGGTTCGAACATTTCTTCGACACAATACACAGGAACGCGACAAATTAATCGACCTCATAATCGAGTTCAATACAAAGGCAAGCAAAGTAAATCACATTCTAACAGCCAAGGAGTCAATGACAATGATGCGTACTCTGATCACTTCTGTTCCTTGTAGTATTAAATAGTGGCATGAGAAAAATTAGAAAGCGCGACCCCAAATGGCATCCAGTGGGAATTAACGGAGAAACTCAATGTTCCGGATTACGCAGATGACAAATGCCTATATCCAGTGAGCCCTCTGAGGAGTATGAACATTATTTGTATGAAAACTTTTTATGCTTTTTTATGAGTTTATTGCGTGGTGATGATGTTAAAAGTTCTTCTTTTTAATGTCTTTAATTGAACTGAAACAACTAAAACATACATACAAAAAACATACATTTTTCCGACTCACTATATTTTCCGTACCTTATATAACATACGCGTATATTAATTAAAT
This sequence comes from Nephrotoma guestfalica, assembly GCA_963691935.1. Lineage (NCBI taxonomy): Eukaryota > Metazoa > Arthropoda > Insecta > Diptera > Tipulidae > Nephrotoma > Nephrotoma guestfalica. The sequence continues at coordinate 135,620,671 of OY829913.1, read as the reverse complement.
GTGTTCCGTTTAAAGTGACTATTTGGTATGGATTTACTAAGTAGTCAGCTGTATTCGTTAACGGTTGACATAACTGTCACGGGCATGCGGCCAGTTGCTGCAGCCTCCTTTCTATCAAGGGAAGGAATCATCAGAGAGGTAGGTTTAGGGTACGGTAAACATGTCGGTAGCATACAATATTTACAACGATTTTTATTCGTCTAATCGATTTAAAAAATAAATTTCATCTTGAAATGGTTCCATTTACAAATAAATCATAGAATTTTGATGATTGCTAACAGAAATAATAATTTTCGACATTGTCTACATTGTCGACACCAGTTTTTTAATTTTCGACATACATTGTATACACGTGTATAGAATATTAATTATCTAGGAGGTGTAGACAATAAGGTACAACACTGGCTATTTGTCTCCAGTGAATTTTCTAACGCCCGTACATAATTCCCGTACTGTAAAGTAATGAATTTCTGATTTAAATATTCGCGAAAACGTTTGAGACTGGCTCACTCGCAAATATTATGAAGGGGCCAACAATACGAATCCAACGAAGAGCTGATTGCAGGAATTGAAGCTGCCTGGGAGGAATTTTCGTTGGACTACTTCTTAATAAAAGAAATACTAAAATAAAAATATAAATGCTGCATTTTCACTTTATTTCTAAGTTGCGTCTAATCAACTAAACCGAAAAATAACATTAAATTTGAACTTATCTTAAAAAATTGAAAGGCAAGTAGGGATTTCTCTCTCTTCTCAATAAAAATATTTTCTTGGTTCCGCGAGAAATTACAGTAAAATTTACATTTAAAAGTAAAAATGCAAATGCGTGCAAGACCTTTTCTACTATTTCTTTTATTTTGAAAATGTTTTCTAGTTTCTCTTACTTCTTTAAAGATCCAAGATCACAAGTACGACTATGTACATCTGTGTATGTACATACGAGGTAAAATGTCACTTTTTCCTAAGTATTGTCAGGTTATTGAAAAAACCGTATATATAATCTACTATAAGTACTATTTCACTACAAGGAAGTTAAATAAATAATTTGCATAACAACTTTTAAGTTAACATCCAATCATCTGTAGTCAATAGTTCAATAACATCGACAAATTACAACTTACCAATAAACTAACATCCATAAACAACCAAAATATTTTTCTTTTTTTTTTGGTAAAGATCACCTTGCAAGTACATGAGGTCAACTACTGTTTAGCTGATCAAAAAATCTACCGTATTCATAAAAAAAATCATATGGTAATTATTAATATCTAAGATCAAGTGTATTTGGTGTTATTATACACTAATTTATGAGTCATAATTCAAGCTGGAATTTTTATTACCTTAATACAATTTCATAATCTTTTTACGTGTATAATGTAAATACATAATATGCCATTGTTGGTTATTAAGATGTTATGAAATTTAATTGCTATTATGGTAATTAATTCGATTATGCAGCACTTCTGAGAGGCTGTGTATGTATATAACAAGGTAATCAAACTTATCCGGATTTAGAACCCAGAAATGTTTGATAACAATATTTTCTCCCCACATCCGGATCACCCCGTATATAAAGTAATCACAATTTTAACGATTTTTTTTATTAATTTATTTTTAGTTTTTCTGCAGATCCGCGATTGAGTTAATTATTCTATATTGTTTTTGTTGTACTGGCGGCTGAGTCAGAAATTATTTATGTACTCATAAAATATTTTATAAGAGTTATGAATGATAGTTTTGCTCAATTAGATGCGTATGTTAAAATCGCATGTATAACTCTAATTATATGTCTTACTAGGTATACGACTACATCTAAGTTCGTACTAAAATTACTTCCAATTTTCGTAATACAGAAAACCTTAACCTAATTAATAATCTCTTATAGGTACTCGTATAAAGTATGAATAGCATAGAATATACATAAGAAGAATAAAATATAAGCATAAAATGTATTTTTTGTAACTTACCATTACCAATGGCAACACTAATTGCAATAAAAATCACAATTAGTGTTATTTTAATAAAACATTTCATAATTTATAATTTTGCTGTTACTTCAACACTTCCACCACTCTTCACGTCGTGTATTTACTTTGGTTGATGATACTCCACTCAAGATTTATGTTTTCTTATAAGTATAATTTTAATTTAAATAAAATTAAAATTCTATTATTTTGTTGTTAACACAGATTTTTCATTATTTCCCACTTCATTTTGGTATTTGGTTGGAGTTTTTTTTTTATTTTCCTGTTGTAATTAAATATTCAAATTTTTCTCAACTTTTAACACCAGAACTATAAATAAATAAAAAGAAACACAAAGTTAATAAATAAATAAATATATTATAAATCTTACAAATAATCATGAGTATAAAAATTATAAATATTTTACATTTGACGATTCTTCGTCTGTAATTATAGTATTAAGGCCATTGAAATCAGCTGAAGAAGGGCAATTATAGTCGGTATATTGCAAGAATATTTTATAATCTTTTTGGCATCGAAAATATTTTACGTGTTCAATAAAAGGCGAAGTTTCCGTCTTCTTTTGTGTTGTTTTAAACTAAGAAGACCCACTCTACTTGCTTTAAAAGTGTCCGCTTCGAAATGATTTTAATGCTCATAGCATCTTATTCTAGTGTGCGTAAAATTGAGCCCGTGATGTTTCAAACAGAAAATGGAGGAATATAATTGTTGTGGCCCACACTCGACTTATCTCACACTTAATTTCTAAAGTAAATTTTCTTTTAAATTTCACAAAACCTTATTAAAAATTTAATCTTCATTGCAAAAATTGAAAAAGCTCATATGGAAGCTCCCACTTTTGGTACACAGAAGTCCACCACATCTCGCATAGCTCCTCCAATTTAAGGAAAAAGCTTAGTAGCTATGAAGCTACTTACTCCTCATTAAATTTCAAATATGATCTGAACTAATTTTGTTTGAAATTTAATTTAGAATCTTTTTGTTTTTAATCGTTTTTTCGTAAATGCTATATACTTTTCAAAATATTTGCAAGAAACTAAAAAGCTCGTATGGAAGCTATTACCTCTGGTTGACCGACATGGGCCAAAAAACAATCCGATCTCCCAATTTGTAGAAAAACCTTAAGTCTGAAGTCTCATCCCAATCAATCAATCTGTCTGGGCTGGGCAGTATAGAGCCGATTTTTTGTTGAAAATCAGTTTTTTGCCAAAAATCGACATTTTTCGGTTAAATTTTGGAAAAATGATCTAAGCCGATATTGTTTTTCGGCATAATCATAAACGCTATACTTTTCAAAATATTTACAAAAAACGAAAAAGCTCGTCTAGAAGCGGCCACTTTGCAAATTACTGGGATCTTCTAACAAATTTTGGTTTTGCACCTCTGTTAGAATTAGTTCGCGGTGATATAAGTTATACTACCCTTCCCTAGTTGCAAGCCAGGTTGCTTCTGAAACGGGTTAACATCGTCAATGAAAATGATTGCACTTATACTTTATACATACGTAAACGAAATTAAACTTGTAAAAATCAAAACGGCGGGAAAGCGGGAAATTACGAATAGATTTAAACGGGAATCTAAAATAATATAAATAAACGAAACAAACAAAATGGGGGAAAGAATGGATTAAATTTCTGGTGAAGAAAACGATCAGAGTGAAAGAGTGAAAGTAAAACGTGAAAAAAGCAAATTCTCCATTTAATTTTAATTATAAAAATTGTATATTTAAAATAGTATAAATAAAAATTAAAATGTTTATTTTTAAATAATGCGAAATAAAACAGAAATTATAATTTTATATTCCAATATTTTAACTTTATATAGGCTTAAATTCCAGATAAAATATTGGAATATAAAATAATTTAATTAGGCTTATTTATAGAAATTAATAATTATAGAAATTATAATCTAAAATTGTTGCATAAAGATCTATGTATGAAAAATATAATTGTTAAATTAAATTAAAAATAAAGTAAAAACTGTGATTAATTAAAAATGGTGGGTTAGCCAAAATAATAAAACAAATGTAATTTTAATTTGAAATTAAAAGTTTTGCAATACAATAATTACAATAATTTTAATTAATAATCAAGTTAATTATTAATTAAAATTATTTTGTAACTAATGTATATAAATAAAGAGAATTGTGAAATACATAATGATTAAATGCATTCTAAATTAACAAAAACAAAAAGTTGTGAAAATTATAAGTTAATTTATTTTGGTTCTACAAATAATTGAATGTGATTGATGCTTGTGCGAAATTTCTACCAAAATTATAGTCTTTGATTTCCTACCATCTTGAGTGGAATTTTCATCGGCTACTTGCTAGAAGTGATCTGTTAAAAATTGTTCGCAGCAAACGAACGTTATATTCGAGGTGATAACATAGTGGCGGAGTATTGTGCAGTGTGTCGACCTAACCTAGTCACAACCATCCAATTATTATGCGAGTCATATGTGAGTATATCATCAGGCGATTCAAAAGTGACGCATAAATAATCGGATAGTAGATTTAGTATACGGATACGGTTTATTAATCGTATTGTCTTGGCGGTAAAGTTCCTGCGATAACATAATATATTACATCTAGTAGAAGTAAATCGAACAGAGACAAGCTACCTGCAGCATAATTATTCCATCCGGAGCAATAGTGGAAAATTGGATATATTGGAGTCGATAATGTAAACTGTATATATATAAATCATCTGCTGCAACCATATAAGGAGATGAAGGGCACCATCATACATTCATCATTTAAAATCGGTGACGTACAATTTTTTTTATAACCATTTCGTTAGATTTTTTTCAGGTTCACATCAATTTCAGGCACTAAGAACTTTACATTTTACTTGATCCGGAAATTTGTATTATGAACTTTTCTTTGGTGTACTAATTGAATGTCGTAAAGATGATAAACTAATTTTTTTTTATGCGGTAGATGATTGCAGTCGATGGTATGTTAGGAGGCCTTCTATAGTCAATTCAAATCTATTTTTTTCTTAATGTATTCTTGAATATATATTTTTTTAATGATGGCGATTTGCATGGGGGTTAACGGGACCCGCACAAATCCGATTAGATGCTACCTGGGAAAAGCTCTAGTACGAAATTTCATTCCGATCAGTCAAAATTTCAATATTTAACAGCACACACAGTCACACACACCCAGTTTTTTTAAAACCTATTTTTTTTATTCCGCGATATAGCGAACAGGCAATGCATGGAATCCGGATCAAATAGAAATTGATCGGTATAGTAACAGAATATATTCTGTGGTATAGTTCAACACAAATTGTATACGGTCGACGTCATTCAACATTTTCAAAATTTTCATTAGATTTGTCCGTTCTATAGCATTCAAATGATTAATCGAATTATACTTTTCTTTTGAATACGAATCATCCTCTTCCATATCACTGCTGTTATTGTCCGCTTTCAATGATTGATACACAGTTTTTGGTAATTTTGATAAGCTTCCAGTCATTGCCGATACAACTTTTATATAAATCGTGACAAATTGTAAATTATTACTGGCCGACTGGTTTTTATTAGGAATTTTTTTAGGTTAAAAAATGACAGCTTCGATTTTTTTTTATTTTGTCAATTTTTTTCGCCTGCTGAATAAATTTCACTTTACATTTGATCTTTTAGTTTAATTATGAACTTGTCAAAAATTTCCCCTCACATAATTTTTTGCAAAACAATTTTAAGATAGTTTCGCAAATTATCAAAATTAATCAAACAGCATATTTTTTGTTTATCCAAAAATAATATTCATTTTTTTAGTAATTTTTCGGACATAAAATTATTGACAAACATTAAAAATAAAAATTTTTCTTATTTTTTAAATAATTTATAGGTTAGTTTTTGTTGATTTCAAAATTTCCCCAACTTTTTATATCATAAAATAAAAACCTTGTATCTCAGTCAGCGTAATGTAAATGTTAGATTTTATCTTTGTCACATTTTCAGCAAAATTTTTATGAGCACTAAAAAGTGGAATAGCGCCTTAAATATTTGCGATTTAATGTGAAAAATCCTTTCTATGAACAACATCACGATACAAAAAAAATTAAAAATGGCGATACCACATATATTGAAATTTTTTAGTTGATTTATTTTTGTAATTTAATCATTTCTCGAGCTGGAAACGCTTAGGTTGGGTTTTGGGCCATTGGTTCATAGATCTGTTTGACGAAGCAAATTGGTAGCATAGTTCAACTGGTACCATATAAACTACCATGTATTGGATTTGGTTTTATTGTGAAATCCACTTCCTAAGCATAATACTGGTGTTACAATGCATATGGGATTGAGACTACTTACGATCGCTCTCGAAGTATTTAGAAGGACTATGTATAACTGGTCAAGGCGATGTGCATTAGTTTCTTAAGTAAGTACATTCTGCTGTTCTTTCCGCGGTTCCACACTTTGATACTTTCGTCGTGATTATTTTCTCGTTTCCTGCTTCTTCAACTACAAACTAATTTTACGGAGGGGTAATTCTTTCTTCAACAAAATTGTTTTTTTTATTCTACCAGAATCTACTTAAATATAAGTCCTGCCAACTCCACACATATCAAATAAACAATAACTAGTTAACTAAAGATGCATTGGTAATTTTTTTCAAATACAGGTAACCCTCCTACAACACGATATATTATAACACGGCTTCGTTCTAACACGATTAAACAATTGCGGAAAACCTCCTACAACACGATATCCTACAACAGGATTTTACTATAAAACTACATAAATCTATATTATGTGCTATAATACACAATATACAGACATATTGACAAAATGCAATCGGAGAATACCCATAAAATAGAATTGAGTGAATATGCAAATTTTATTTATTTTCTATAAATTTAGGCAACAGTCCGCATCATTAAAAAAAAGTGGAAATCAGATTTTAAGTGCTGTTGTTAGAGGTTCTTTGATATCCGCAAAGTATACAGCTCGTCCCCGTGCACTGATTATTGGAAAAATGGAAAAGCTCTTAGCATTTAGATTGAAGATAGCTATCAAAAACGAATTCCATTGGACGGTAATATAATTAAGCAAAAATCGCCTAAAATTTATAACTACCATAAGGAAAATGGAGAATCAACTGTGTACCCAGATTTTTTAGCAAGTAAAGGCTGATTCGAGAAGTTCAAAAACCGTTTTCCACTTCATAACATAAAAAGCTTATATCCAGAAAATATTAAACAAATTATTGCAGATCAAGCATAGACGGCGCTTCAAGTTTCAATGCTGATTAAACCGGGCTATGGTGGAAAAAAATGCCCACCGAACATTTTTGTCAAAAAATGAAAAAACTGCACCCGGATTCAAGGTATCAAAAGATCGTTAAACTTTACTTTTGTGTAGTAATGCAACACTTCGGGGAATGTTTAACAAAACCCATGCTAATTTATAGATTTTTGAACCCCCGTGTACTAAAAGGAGTAAATTAAAACATATTACAGGTATATTGGGCAGCGAATTCAAAAGCTTGGGTAACTGCTTATTTATTTATAAATTTGGTTTCTAAATTGTTTTGTGCCAGAGGTGGAAACTTTTTTAAAGCGAAAAAATTAGACTGCAAACCGCTATTACTAATAGATAATAAGCCAGATCATCCACACAACTTAAATCATCCTAACGTTCAAATAGTGTTTTTATCTCCTAACACGACTTCTTTGCTCCAGCCATTGGATCAAAGTATTATTTATACCTGTAAGACTTATTACATCAAAAGATCATTACAATAGATTTTAAACATAACTAAAGCAATTTTCAATTAATCACTTTAACGAAATCATATTCCTAGCGCTAAAAGACCTGAAAATTACAACATTAAATGTATGTTGGAGAAAATTATGGCCAGCATCAGATGAAATAGAAAACGTGCAAGAATCAGCAGAAAAGGAAATTGGTTGCATATTAAAACTTGCTAGATCGACCGGAGGAGAAGGTTTTGTGGATATGGCTAATGAGGACGTTCAAGATTTACTAGTGGAAAAAGAAGTCGAAGAAACAGATTTGGTAGAAATAGTATCCTTAACCCATGTAAATCAAATTGATTCTAGCTCTGAAGAAGATAATGGTGTTAATAATTGTATACTAAAAAAACTACAAGGTTTAAACTTAGCCGAAAAGTTAAAATCCTTTTTATTTAAGCAAAAAGACCCTTCCACAGAAAGAAGTCGAAAATTCAAATCGGAACTCCAAAAGTGTTTATCACCATACATGAAATTACAACGGCCTTATAAGGACACAGAAACAAAGCAAGACTACAGATTCTTTAAAGATTGCAGAAGGTGTGCAAAATCTAAATGCAAAAAAAAACTCAGAAAGTGAAGATGAGGTCGTTGAACCAATTAAACGTTTTAGTATAATTTAGAACCTAACCTATCTTTTTATACTAGCTTCTAGACTCTTACAACACGGTTTCACATAACACGCCATATTATAGGAACCTATCTACCGTGTTATAGGAGGGTTACCTGTAACTAAGTATAAATGTGTTGGTGCAGAAACAAGTTAGGATTGTTAGTGTAACCAACACAATCTTCGGCAGTTATTTTTACATAGGCATCTGTCAATGAGAATTAGAGCAAGACTTATATTTAAGTAGATTCTGATTCCAATGATTCTCGCACTACTACAAAGAAAAATATTTCAAGGCCATTTTGTTTATTGAAATTTTTTTTTTTTAAACCAAAGTAGCAGTTTACACAATCAAAAATAAATTGTTATCACTATACGAAAACGTCAAAAACAAATTTTAAACACAAACATAAACAAAAAATGCGCAAAGAAGTCGATTGATTTTTTGAAATGATGGAATCACGACGAAAGAATCAAAGTGTGGAGAGGCTCATTGACATATAAGTTGCAATGCAATCTAGATTTATAATTTAAGTTGTTTACTTATAATTTACGACTTTATTTCAGAAATACAATTGGCGCTTCCAGGGCACCCAACAGTTGGGAACATGTTGAGTAAAATCCAAGCCAATGTTATGAAAATGTTTAGCACTGTGAAATTAACAAATCAAATTGGTTTTCACTAATCACGGGGACTGATGCGCCCAATAATGAACCGTCACAGACGGGGCTCTTAAAGTAGCCTAATCCATTATTATGTTTAACAAGGACTAGTGTAATCATAACGGGAAACGATTTAATGGGTCACTGTTGAACAAAAATAATTTTGCACCGGAAAGCTAATCATCTCTGTGATTTTAAGGAAAAATGAGACTCTTATGCCTGCGGAATAAACCGATATTATAACACATATGGGAAAGAGTTATCCAGCGCAAGTTATGTTTAGAAGTATCATTACCTTTTTCTTCGATTGCAAGGATACTATGTATTAGATAGACGAATGCTGGCTCACCAGATTGTGGTTTTATTTTGAAGGACTGAATTATATTCTTATTCAACGAAATACAAAGCGATAAATTTCTAACATTATCAACCATAATTGTTGATGCTTATTATTAGTTTTTGGGGGTGTTAAAACAAAAATTTCGGAAACCTACGACCAGAATGTTGTGTTTGCAAAATACCTAAATGCTATTAACACTGTAACTATCCGCCAGTTTTTAGTATACCTAGACGAGGAGGAGTCACTTGACTGTTTCAAAGAAATCAAAATTTCCTGTGAACTGTCACATCGATCTAAAGCTAAAGAACTCGCAACTATGAAGCTTGTGTGTGCATGACCACCCACCATTCATCTCATAATTCTTAAGTGGTGAATAATTTGTTTCGTATATGTGATCGTCACAAATTTCAAATCACCATTTCATCTAATTTTCTAGATTTTATTCTATTCAATTTGGCCGGCAGCGTCGCTAACTAGTTTTGCTAAAAATAAACCGTTGTGTGTTCCAATAGATAACCATGAGGTGTCTTTCACAAGCTATAAGCGGAATTAAAATTCTAGTATCAAAAATTAAACTAAAAAAATCATTTTTTTTTTTTTGAAAAAATCGTTATTTTAGCGCGTGAGGCTGACTAGTACTTATCCACAATTTGTATTATGTACTCACGAGTATTCGCGAATTTAACCTTTCGCAATTTAATAATCGTTAGTTAATAATAAATGAAGCGATAAAAATCGTGATTGTGGCGAGTTTTGCGGTGATAGATGTTAACACATTTTAAACATCGACGTTTTTATCGAGAATCGATAAATTTTTTGTTTTGTTTTAACGGCTAGATTTATGTATGAACTAAACGTCTATTAATATGGCTTAAGTCGAGTCGTTGGCTTCGTACAAGTAATTATTTACATATTTTGCAAAACATCCGGCATCTATGACGTTACCATAATTCCATTTCTTTTCACAAGTTGCACACTACATCGTTGAGCTTTTATCTATTTCCACTTTTACACAGGTGTAATACACAAACCTAATCTACATTTTCTTAGCTTATGCTGTGCATAATCTAATAAGGCTAGACATCATTAATTATACCCACCACAAGTATTGATATGGGCATTTTACAAATCTGCTTTGTTACATACAGATTGCCCGCTTGTTTTTCAACTTTTTGTCTAACAATTTTGTGAATAGAGCGCACAACCGATGAATAAATTAATATGAATAAAATAAAAATACTGACCTCCGACAACGAAGTGCTTTTTATTTGTCGAAATGAAAGCTTTTCAATTTATTAATACGTTGATTAAATATTTTTTACTTTTATTTTTGGCTATAATTGTTTAATGGCACGATAAACTATAATAAAATGAAAACTATCGACTGCGCGTTATCTAATCATCACACCACACAATTTATGTGGGTCAATGTGCAATAATAAGAAATGTATTTACAAAAACTATACAAATTAAATTTAATTTATAAAACGTGATTATAAATTTAATTAGAAATGAAATTTTGTGGTATTTTCGGAATAATCAATGTGGTGGTACCTGCTAGGCACGTGAAGAATATAGTTTTAATATAAACTGCAGTATTTACACGAAACCATAAATTGTAATGCGCGTAACTCAGTTCCGCTGTGATTACCTCGTATGATACATGAATTAATCTACCACCAAACTCCAACATGTGTATTTTTCAGGATATACGCGTTATCATTTGATTGGCATATCGTTAATTTATATCTCATAAAATTAACTTTGATTTATTTGCTTCATTTTCAATTTGTTTCAGTTAACAACACAAGATGAGATAATGGGCAATGAAGTAGCGTACCTTCATTATTTTCTAATGAATCAAATTTTGAATAGCAAGGCCACGAATGATTGATTTTACGATAGTAATGAATTATACAGGATGAGAGTTACTTTCGTAGATAGATCAGCAAAAAAAATAACCATTTTGTTCTTAAGACCTGAAATAATTCATTTGTATCAATGGAATTGGAATCATTTTGACATCTTCAACATTGAAAAGTTTCAAAATTGGAATGTAAAGCTGTATGAACAAATTTGAAAGTCATTCTGAAGGGTTTAGACAGATTCTATTGAACCAAGGTTGAATTAATGCTTGAATTTTATGCGTTGTTGTTGTTAATGGTGCACAGGAGGAGTTACGGGCCTTAGGTTCACAGGTGGCCAAGGCCAACCTACGCTATCCATAAAACTTCATTTTGTTCACTATACAAGATAACCATTCCTCTTATTTTTCTCTCATTCCTTTCTTTTGTTTTAACGTCATTTTTATACATAAATAATGATTTTTAAACTCCACCGGTCAAGTAGTGAAATATTAAAAAGCCAGTCAAAAAGACGCGAACGGCAAAGTTTATAAACACGATACCATCAAATGTGGATGACAAAAACAAACATAAAATGGACGAATCAGAACAATTGACAAATACGGGAAAACTAAGTAACACTGAATATTTTAAGAAGGTAACCCGGTTCTATCGATTACGGAACAACCCAGCGAACCAAAGAAACAACCAAACGACGTTAATCGGGGATAAAACAAGTCTCATTGAGGCAAGGCTCATAGAACTAAGACGTACAAGCCGCTGACGATGAGATACGTCACTGTGTAACGTACATAACGATAGAGATTACAGGATACACGATACAGGAAAGATTCATCACGAACCCACGAAGATGATGCCCACTCTGTAAATACAGCGCATTCTTTCCCCAACTGCCATACGGGTTGGATTGGCATCAAAGACAGTACTGCGGTTTTGTTGCTAAATCAAGAAATCAAGAACTGGTGCATGCATCATTGTCAGTCCAAAATATTACAAAAAACGATTAGTTTGCACGAATTACGATTGACGATGACTTCACTTTCATGACGACATAAATCACCTGACTTTTTTAATAGACACGGGAGCTGTCCTTTCAGTGCTCACCGAAAGACGGTTTTGTACATCAATTTTTTTGAATTTAAAATCACCATATCTAGTCCTTTTAGCCACCAATGGCACGAAAATCAAGACCTACGGCACGAAATTACTGCAAATCAATTTCGCTTTCACTTTTGCTGTAATGTAAATCATCCGATTCTTGGCCCTGATTTCCTCGACAGATCATTTACCTATATCTCGACCACGAACACTAGATCCGATTCGAAACAAAGCTGCGTATACTGAATTTCAGCATATGACAGAATTAGGGAAATGCCACCCATCGGCATCTCCGTCTCTTGCCCGTTCCATATGGTAAGAAAGAAAGATAACGTTTGGCGACCATGTGGAAATTATCAAGTTAAACGATACCCCACATTCGTGGGGTACGTATGCCATTCGGCCTTAGAAATTCCACACAAACATTTGTCTAGAACTAGACTTTTATTCACGTATATCGACGACATCCTCATAACATTGAAAAATGAGGAACAACACAAACTCCCTTTGGAGTAACTGTACCAACGGCTTGATGAGTTGGGCGTAAATATTAAAATTTCACAATGTTTTTTCGGTTTGAACTCGGAATTCCCAGCTCCAACCACAATCAAACTTATCCAGCAGTTTATCGGTATAGTCAACTACTACCACCGGTTTATGCCGAAGCTAACTGAAACGCTCACCCCAATCCACGAATACTTGAATGCCAAGACGCATTTTTACTAAGTTCAGTATCACGTCTGGCACATCGACTACCACAGTCGCCGATTTTACAGCAATACAAAAACAACTGTTGAGATCGCATTGATTATGTGCAATAATTTACGGGTGCCTTTTTCAGACAGCTTCTTTATTATTTGTCATGTTATCATATCGTGACCAGGAACTTTCTTTTCATTTATGTTCCTAATTTCAACTTTTAGTTCTTTCAATATTACAGGCCTGATATCTTCGAGGTCAAAAGTTCTGGGGGTATAAGCAGTGTTTTCGTAACTGGTCTATCGACCTAGAGATTGAAATGTTTCTTCAAGATGTTCAAAACAGGTCAGCTTTATCTTCCGCACTTCTAACCCATTTTCCATCGTTTGTTTTGATAGGGGGATCTGCGTTTCTGGTCGTTTTAACCCTTTTGTTGCTTTACAGAGGGAATAGTAGGTATCTTTAGTTGGAGCTAGAGACCAAAGGTATGTTCCAATTGTTTCATTTTTCACTGCTTTTATGAGCGCCTTAAGTTTGATGCACAAGTTATTTAAGTTGGTTTTATCTTGCGGCGCACGCGCAGTCTGCCATTTCTTTCGGTCTTTTCGTGTTTCCTGCCATAGTTTTCTTACTTCTATTTACTCCGTAAATAACGGAGTTTTCTTTCCTGGATGGTAATTTTGGGGTGCATTCCCAAACCGACCATTGTATGACATCAAAAAGCCTGTCTAGTTCCTCCTCTATTTTATTTTCACTTTTGATTGGCACTTGAAGTTCTATTTTTTCCTCTACTAGCTGCTTAAACAATTCCCAATTTGTTTTGTTGTTTGTGAGTTGTAATGAATTTGTCTGTTCTATTACATTTCCACTAACCGTCATAATAACAGGAGAATGATCAGATATTAGACTTTCATTATTTTTAAGTAGCTTTCCGATTTTGTCAGAACGTAGTTTTTGCATTAAAGCCATCTCCGATAATAAAGTAACTTCCTAATTTCTGGAACAAGTTAATGTAGACTTCTTTCTTTAGGTTATACCGTGAGGGACAATATATTGCTGATATATTACGGGTATTGTGATAACCAAATTTAACCGTCACGGTGGTTATTGCATAGATTTGTTTTTTCTATATTTAATTCTTCATGATGATTAATATTATCCCTAATAAATATTGCTGACCCTCCTCTTGCCCGTTCTGCTGGATGTGTGGTACGGTAACAATGCATTTCTGATATTATGCTTATATCAATTTTCTCAGTATTTAAAAATACTGAGGTGTTGCGTTAGTCCGTTTGCATTCCATATGACTATTCCTAATGAGTAGTTTTGATGTCTGGTTTCTACTCCGGAATTATGAATTGAACTATGTATTGCTGACATTATTTATTTTTAGCTATTTTAGAACTTGGTAGTTCCAGCAGATTGAGTCGATCCAGAATTAACTTATTTAGTTTATTCTGTTCCTCAAGGCTATTTAAAATTTATTGGACAGTGTTTTTGAAATTTTCGGTACCGTTGGTGACAGTTTCGAGAGAATTTCAAGAGGCCTGCGCATATGTATAATTCTCCCTACGCATAGGTACTTCATTTCTTGCTCGATCCTTGTTTGGATGTCTTAGAGGAGGTTTACGTGCGTGATCCCACATTTTCTATAACTGCTTGGCAACCTCATATCCTCGGTAGCCGACTAGATGCTGCCCATTCCAATTTATACATTTTGCTGGTTCTTCTTTAGATAGTTTGCAAGTTTGTGACGGGTGCTTACCATTCCGACAGATATGCCATTCGTATTAAAACGATTGCAGTTCAAAGAAAGCATAAGGACAATCGCTACAAGTGTGTGGACTAAATTTGGAAAATCCATGCTTCTCACATGGACAGCCGTATGTGGCCCGCTCACTTGTCGGAAAACCTTCTGATTAATTTGTGTACGCATCAGACCGCAAAACAAAAAATATTGTGTGTCCATTAGCACTTCAATAAATAGAATTAAAACATAAACCTTCTGTGAGTACCATTGCAGCGCATGCCGGGTACACTAAATATATTATCGCATTAAATTCAAAACCACGCGGACTCAATCGCGGGCAACAGCTAGTGATTATATACAACATAGTCTCAGCAGCAACAATTATAATTCCATCTTAAACAATCTTATATAATGGCTTCAATATTACAATTAATATGTCAAATATTAATTAGGCACAATTTAAGCATTTAAAGGTGAATGTTCTGCTTCTGATATTTTTAGGTGAAGTCAAAATATTTTGTTAATTTCGGAATTCTTTTTTGTTTTAATCTTATTTGCTGATCGTATCTGTACATTCTAAATATGATCACTTAAAAAAGTGTACACTGACATCATGCCTTGTACATTACAAATTACAATATATTATAGAAGTCCGCGAATTATTTCCTAACAAACATTGCGTGATCTTTAAGACTGTGTACAATTTGGAAACTATTTCCATCTCAATTAAATTTAATTGGGATCATCATTATGTGTTCGTTGGAACCTACAAATATTTTAATCTAGAGACATAAATCAGATAAATTTAATTATTACACGTATATAAATCAAACTTGTTTGACATGATCGAGATATGGAACAAAACGATATGATCTCCTATTAGTAACTAAATAATAAATTCGATTTTGCAGATCAGTGAACTTCTCTGCGAACAATGTTCTCTATAAAAATGTATAGTCTGACGTCATGTTTCAAGATAATATCATGTGACTTAAAATATGCACATATAGATGTAGAAGGTGTTGCGTGCTTGACAACCATAAAAATATTAACACATTTTATAACATTTTGTATTTCAGATCAAATGCACTCAGATTATTTCCACCGTATTGGTTAATCAAACTGTATATTACGATCCTGGTGAGATCGGTTGAGTGTTACACAAATTGCTTTTGAGAGCAAGTAGAACTAAAAAGATTTCGAAAACACTGCGGGACACTTTATTTCCATCGAAAAACCACATCCATACATAATAGCCAACACAATAAAAATATTGAACGTCATTATGACGCGAAATTAAATAAATTGTTGACATTCACCTGTCAAGAAAAAATGTTTTAACTTTTATTTTTTATTACATTACAATATTTCTCTATTTTCGAAGTAACCGAACACTTACAAATGTTGTTTAAGATTTAAGATAATCCACCTTAAACGTATAAGGAAGTTAGCAAGCATAGAGCGTAATAATTTTTGCACGAATTGCATTAAATCGTTTACGTCATTTTAGCGTTTTATCTATCTACATAGACGAATACCAAAAACCATTTTCACCTTCACCGGTTCGCGCTTTAAAAAGAAGCTTTAGATGATTGTATATAAGACGACAATGACGAACGTGACTAATCTGGGTCATACAAGGTATATTTTATGTAGAAAATTTAATTAAACGAATTTGATTGATTCATTTAAATTAATGTCATTTAAATCATGAATTTATTATGTACATACGAGTATACATAAATACGTGATCTTAGGTTAAAAACATAAAAATTCGTCAAGGTGATTTTATCCAACAAAACAAAAACAATTTTTCCCTATTTTATCCAAAAAATTAAACAACAAAAATTTCCATACGTGTCATTTTAATGTAAATTGTATAAACACACAGCA
The DNA here is from genome assembly GCA_963691935.1 of Nephrotoma guestfalica. Lineage (NCBI taxonomy): Eukaryota > Metazoa > Arthropoda > Insecta > Diptera > Tipulidae > Nephrotoma > Nephrotoma guestfalica. The sequence goes on along the minus strand of OY829913.1, from coordinate 135,603,997 downwards.
TACAACGAAATTAAGTCAAATTCATAAAATCGTATGTAGGAATGCTCGCACAAACATAAACACCTGGAAAATGATTAAGAAACACTTAAAAATGCGATAATCATTTTATCGTGCTCTTGTAGCAACCACAACGCTATATTGGGTGTTCATATGCAAGACAATGCGCGCGCTGCTTCGCTGTGTGGTACAAATTTTTGCATGCGAGACTAACTTTCACTTGAAAAAAGGCTGGTAGTGTGTGCTTTATGCGATACAATTGTTACTGCGGACTTGAAAAATTTGGGCACTTAACAAATATGATTTATTTATGCAAACTATATTATACCTCGTATGTTGCACAACGAAATTATTAATTGTAATATACAAGAATGGTGGTATACCGCCTGAATAGTTTCTCGAATTAGGCCATACATTGTGCCGACAAATGATCGTGCAAGAAGAATTTTTTTCGAGCGAAAGAATATTATTTTGAAATCTTATACAAATATGGTACTCCAGAGTGGTGAGTATATTGTAAGTAGGATATGGGATAGACGTTTAGCAATTCTACCATACAATTATAATGAGATTATGTGGTTAATGACACTAATTCCAACAAAGCTGAACTTTTTGCTGAGTCATTAGATTTAGAAGTAAATTTGTACAGTTTTCAAGTTCAAGGTGGAAAGATTGATGAGATTTTGGTACAGCTCAATGTCACACACAAAACGATCTTTGGGATTTGCTGGATTGAATAGTAATTATTTGTCTAGAGTTTATACAGAAAACCTATTATTACAAAAAATATCAATGGATGGCATTTTTATTGTGTGGAAAAACATCGAGGAACACCAAAAACATCTTACCATGTATTTGAACGTTTACGACAATATGGCCTCAGTATAAACGTTGAAAAGTGTGTACTTGGTAGGGCAGAGGTGAAATTTCTTGAACATTTAATTACTCCAGCTGGTTTAAAACCACTGCGAGAAAGAATCAGAGCAATAGACGAATGCGAACGACCGTCAACTACTGCGGAATTGAAACGTTTTCTGGTTATGATACATTTTTTCCGGAGATTTATACGTGGGGATTGTTCATCAACAAGAAGAACGCCCATACTCCAATCAACTGGACGGAAGAGGCAGAATCCACTTTCCAAAATTGTAAAGATGATCTGATTAACATCACCTTGTTGGCTCATCTTGCAAGCAACGGAAATTTGTTCTTGTTCACAGGTTCGGTACATTTAACGGGCGAAGTAAATTTCGAAAACTTGGCAATCAATATTGACCAGAAATGCGATGAACATTTCATTATCATTAAGTCGGTTAGCCATGCCAAATTTGGAAACAAAAATATATTGTGATATTTCACAAAAATAAGTTTGGCCATTCGTTTCGACGGAGTACCGACAGCCAATCATCCGTAAAGTGCATAAACTTACTCATCCCTGGCGTTCGCCGCACACAGAAATTAGTTTGCGATCGATTTTTGTGTCCATCGATTAACAAAGATTGTAAAATATTCGTAAAGGAATGTATATAATGTCAACGATCAAAAATATTACGGCACAATAATTTCCCGATTTGGAAGTATATCCATCAAAATTCTCGATTAGAACACATCAACATCGATATTATTGGACCCATGCCACCTTCAGCTGAAAATAGATACTGTTTAATAATCATCGATCGGTTCACTAGATGGCCCACTGCAATTTCGATGGAGGATATTACAGCAGAAACTGTCGCTAGACATCTTATCACAGGATGGATTCAACATTTCGGAGTTCTAATAAAAAATTACATCGGATTTGGAACGCCAGTTTGAGTCGCAAGTGTTCAGAGAAATGAGCGAAATTCTAGACGTAAAACATTTGAGAACCACACCATACGATCCGTAAGCCAACGGGATAATTGAGCGTTGGTGTCATTGAAACTTGGTGTCATTGATTTTGTTGGGACTACGGGTCGTGTACAAAGACGACTTGAAGGCATCTCCGACAGAACTGGTACTAGGTCAAACCCTACGTATTCCAGGAGAATATTTCTGTCGAGCGAAAAACGGAAAAACTGAATCTGAATTCGTAAAAGAATTTCACTCATTTGGCCCATACGAAGTGGTGAAGTGTTTCCAAAAATATTTTATTGTAAAAATCAACAATAAAGGATCAAACATTTCTATTGATCGTCTTACTGGAGAACAAGTGACACCGAAAGTGATAACAATTCCCGATCGTTCAGGAATAAGACCTGTTTCTCCATCAGAAAATGCAACGACACCTGTACCACCAAAAATTAAAACTACAAGGACAGGAAGAAGCGTAATAATACCCGTACGTTTTCACTAAAGGCGGAGTATTGTGGAGTAACCACATAAAACCGTAATCATCAAATCAATCTGCAACGAATACGTACGGTCGACCTGTAATAAATTGTTAATCTCGTAATTAACATTTTTTATGGTTACAATGAAATTTCTTCTTTTTTCCCCAAAATGGTAATCGGTTGGTATAGCAAAGACACTCGCAATGGGCAATCGTAGTATTGGTATTATTTACTTCTGTGGTATTTGGTAATTTTATTATACGCGTGCGGGACGGATAAGAGCAGATCATGTATACTGATGAAAAATAATATAAATGTTTTTCTACCTCCGCAGGACTGCAATGGGTTCATCACTGCGGTCTGCATAAAGACGGAGGGTAGGCTGGCTTGCAGTCGCATATATGGACCGGGAGAAGCCAGTGCCGCCAGATATAATGGGGACACTTGATTGCGATACAGAAAGAAAGAAAGAACTAATAAAGTTTGTTCACAATTCAGTTGTAAATACCTCTTAATCAACGCAGTATAATATAAGACTGTTGTACCAAACCTTGGCTGGACCCCGAAATCATGTTGATGCGTAGTGGATCGCTTCGTGGTTACTCCAATCATACATATGTTTAAATCTGTCTATAAAATGTATCCACGCTCTTGTAGATCCCGCATTTCGGTTATCTGAGTTGTATTCAGGAATGTGTAACCGTCTAAAATAAAAATTAAAATTGAATATGCCAAATAATTTGAGGTTAGATGAACGATTGCAATCGTCAGTTGACAAGGTCATCCACCGAAGATGTGTAATTTAATAGTTTTTAATAGTATAAATGATGCTAGTAGGTGATTTTGTATTAACGGTTAAATTTTAAAATTCTAAGCCATTCGTTTAAAGACATGTTGTTGATTTGGAAGAGTCTATATGTTAGGCCGTGAAATAGCCTAGAGTGTTCATCAATTTGGTTGGCCGTGATTGGGAAACAAGGAATTTTTAATTTCTAGATATGCGTACAAGTTAATAGAGCACATCGACTTGACCGTAATGGGTGTAAAGATCTTTCATCTTTAACTGGGCGACCCCAGATCCTCAACCAGTTTTGATTGATGGTGGAAGTAATTTCTTGAAGGATAAGTATTTTGGGGAGTACAGTGAGAATAGGTTCTTGAGTTCTGTTTTAATGTCGCGAAGTGTATCAAACCATTATGGGTATAATTATAATAGTTCAGTTGAAATTTATAGTTTTAGCGCAACCAGGTTATGCGTAAAGACGGAACAATTTGGGGATCTATATGTTATGATTTAAGACACAACCACAGAACGTGTCAAACGCGAACATGTCACCGATTGCAGAAACCCCGGAAAATTTTTATTTCAATGAAACTCAATATGCATATATATAAAAAATTTAATAATGAAATAACCGAAACTTTAAACAGGAATGATTTTTAATTATCCGAAAGATGTGCGTATATAGTTTTTTGATTTTGAAATACTCATAACCCGCTCGTTTGATTCAATCACTACGCCTCGACTGGTACCGCGGCCGTTAGTAGCGATGAAATACACGATTCATTTTATTTTGCAATAAAACAAATCACTTACAAAATTAAAACATGAAATAAAATCATTATCACGGAATGTCTTCGTACACAGAAGTAAGAATACTAAACGCAAAACTTGAAAAACTTCATTTTCATTCCATTCAAATATCATTCATTCAATTTTGAATCAATTGTCAGAACAAATATTTTTTTAAAGCATAGAAAGCAAACCCGTTTAAAAACCAATTAGATCACGATTTAATTTTGATAATTTAAGAGAAAGCCGTTGTTTTAAAATTAATATTTCACTCAATCAATAGTTTTTCTTTGAATTCAAATGAAAAAGGAGCTTAATAGAATCAATTACGCGCTCATTTAATTTCGTAAAGGAAACTTTTTCTCAGTATTATGCCCTTACTCGTTTTTCTTATAAGCTTACTGTAAAAATATTTGCAAACACAAAACGCTTCTATGTGTGTTTTCCAAACACTGACTTATTGCAGACTTATTGACTTATATGACGCCACTTTGAAAAAGTCGGTCAAGTCATTCCAATTCATTGTACCGACTTATTTGTGACGTAATAACAAAAACCAAAACGCAATTTCTATTATATAGAAGAAAAAAAATTCTTGACATGTCAATCATTGTCACTAGATTTGAAAATAAAAACTGCATGTATTACACATTTCGTCAAGACACAATTTTGGAGACATTTCTGTGTAGACTTACTTATTCAAATAAATAACCTCGCGAGGAGACTTATTTGAATAAGTCGGTGTCCACAAAGAAGTCGGTGTTTGGAAAACAGCCTATGAGCTGTAAAATACAATCAGTAATATCGTCTGACTTGTACGAATAAAGGATAAGGCAAACAGAAAGAACTTTTCAAAAACGGCTTTTCTGAAACCATCTTTATAGAGAATGGTAAATCGGCCTAAATATTCTGGTTAAAAATTTTCATATTTAATGAGATTCTGAACTTTTGCTGAAATGCCAGATGTAGATTTATACCACCATAAAACAGTACATTTTTATCATATGGACCATGACTTTAACGTCATTTTTGGATTTACAACTGCATTGAGTTGCAATTCAATAGTATATGTCAAAATCGAAAGGATGTCAAAAAAATGACAAATTATAATAATTATGGAATAATTGCCAAAAGGTAATTTTAGAGAAACAGATTATTCCCCTTATTCGTATATAGCTCATTTATTCACCTCATTAGAGCATTTTAAAATTGAGTGCTATAATATTTGGGAAACGTCAAGATATTTTGACGTTTTATTCCAAAACATTAAAATATGTTTGCGGAGTGACCATTGCGTTTCTTTGCAATCAAGGTGGGCACTAACCGCCTGACTCAAATTAAAGAATCCACTTGAAATTAAAGAATCCGAATGATTTGTGGTCGATGAAGATGTTAGAATCAAACACCTTATTGATTGGTGATTCCTCTTAAGAGAACGAATTTATATGATTTATTTTACGTGTGTTGCATTGGTAAAATTTCTAAATTTACAACACCAATTGTATTGTATAGATACAATATATAATATATACAATATAGACAATAAATTAAACTGAATTGTTAGTTAAAGTGTTTACCACTAGGAGGCGATTTTTAATTTTTTTACAATATTTAATTAAAAACATTCTTATCAAACACGATTACATAATATGTAAACTATTTACAAAACATTTGTGCAGGTACTTTGATAAAAATCTGGAGCACACAATTTATCGATAAAAAAATATCAACATTTAAAAATATTTTTTGAGGAGAAACTGGAGAAAGCAAAGGCTGCTAGACTTATTTTGGTTTTAAAGTGAATCATACCCATCAAGAATAATTAGTTTTATAGTTTTGTTTTTTGACCACCCAGTAAAATCAGGACTGCCACAATCTTATTTGGAATTTAATCGATATTTAACTAATTTTTTATCGATAAAATTTGCGCTTGGCTCCTACCCTGATTTCATTAAATTCTCTATATTCACAAAATTTTTATTTACCAATGCAATACATTTATTAAATTAAATAAATAGCAAAATCAAACAATTCGCAGAAGTTTTTTTAGCGGTCAGTGGCCCTATTCTGGTAATTCCCCGGGAATAAGGAACTGGGGAAAGATTTTACATCTAATTTCTGATTAAATTTTTTTTTCTGGTCTACTGAGACAAAAGTTTGATGTAAATTTTTATAATTTGGGAATAATATTTAAGCAACTGGCAGGGAAAATTATTTCCAGATTTATTTTGTTTTCAAAAAAATTACCCCTAACGTTCTACCTTAGTATGTCAGAGAAAATAATTTAAACAGAAATTATACATCTGTAAAATCTTTCCCCACGTCCTTATTCCCGAGGAACTACCAGAACAGCGCCACAGCAGTTCAAAATGTAAATACACATATGGCACCACAATAAAAATGCAAAAATGTCATGAAAATGATGAAAAACTAATCATCCATCAGAGCAGTTAATTCGATTAACTATGGATCGCTTTCGCACCACGTTTACTCTAAATGGCAATACGCGTCTCGTAAGAACTTATATGGTGCGCACCGAGCAGGCGGTAGCCGCTGTAATGCGTAGTATTGAAGAAAATCCAAATGAGCCGATTTGTCATCGTGCACGAGAATTGGGACTTGATCCAATATCTGTATGGAGTATTTTGTGTAAAGATCTTTGTTTAGATGCTACAAGATTCAACTTGTGCGGGAATTAAAACCATACGACCATCGTTCGCGGCGTTATTGACCTCGATAGAAACTCTCCATACAAAATTTTCATCAGTGATGAATCCCATTTTTGGTTGAATGGCCAAGCAGAATTGTCGCATTTGGAAAAACGATAATCCTCGAGCCATTGTTCAAAAACCATTACATTCACAAAAAGTTACCGTTTGGTGTGCTTTATGGGCCGAACGGTCAACGGAGACCGCTATAGAGAATTGATTACTAATTTTTTTGTGCCTCAATTGGATGGTACTGGCATCAAAGATATGTGGTTCCAACAAGACCATTAATTTGTGAAAGAAATATTTGATGAACGATAATATCGAAAGGGACCTCTCAACTGGCCACCGCGTTCATGTGATTTAACACCGCTGGACTATTTTCTTTGATGTTATGTCAAATCACTTGTCTACACTGATAAGCCAGATACTATTGAAAACTTGAAAGCCAACATTCGACGCGTTATTGCCGGAATACGACCAGAAATGCTGCGAAGAGTGATCGAAAATTGGACCTCCAGATTACGCAATGTTACGCCAGTCGCGGCGGCCACTTATCCGGCATATTCGTCGCCATTAAAATTATTATTTTTAAATCCAATTCAAATCTCCAATTCAAATTCAATATTCTATTCCTCGAAATGAAACACCCTTTATATATACGGCCCTGATTTAATCCAAGAAGGCGGAAAATTCTTTACTTGCTGGCCGAACAAGAGTACTACATTATGTATTATTCTATGCAGCTTTCGATAAACCTTGCTTGAATTTGTAATTTTACTTGTACTTGGAAAAACAATGAAGAACACTAAAGGTCCGCGAAAATTACTTTGGTTGCCCACAACTGACTTATTTATGTTTTATCACATAACTTGAACATCGATTAAGATATCGAGATAAAACAAAGTATTATATATTACTCTTATGACTGACAATTCCATACCAATCTAAACCTGTACTAAAATTCATACCGTTATTTTGGTGTTAAAGCTGGACAACGAAATTGGTGCGGACAGGCAGACAGAAGACAAAATCTTCCAATTTTATTTACATATTGCATAATTGCAAATTGCAAATACTAGATAAAATCTCCTTAGACGAAAACCACTGATTAAGATAACGATTCAAAACGATATTAACTATAGGTAAGACATGCAATTTTGTAATTTTAAATCGAGTTACCGAAAAAATGGCAATTTCACGTTTATGTTAAATTAATTTGTATACAATTTTTTTAACAAATGAAAGGTGCAGATTTAAAAGTTTAAAAATTATTGGCTTCTAAAATTCAAAATATAGTAAAACGATTTCTTATGGACAGGTTTGCCAATTTATTCAGGTTTAGTTTAGAATTACGACTTTAGTTGAAAAATTTAAATAATAGTCTCTTTTGACGAAAAATCATTTTCACTTTGCGTGAACCCTTTACACTTGTTCAATAAGTAACAATTGAAGATGTATCACACCAGCACAACAATCTAATTGCAATTTTTATCAAAGAAATCGATCACAATCTTTATAATATTCCACGGAAACCATTATACTGGTTTTACAGTGTTAAACAGAAAGCATTCCTTCTGAAATTGCTTAAGTTAATTAAGTGAACCTTTTAAATAGTAAGTTTTGGAATAAGATTGTGTTAATGGAGCCTGTCTAGAGGACCCGTTTCCTATATCTAAACCATTAACCATTGCAATGCCCGTCTCTATTGTTTCAAAAATCATTATCTATTTTCATCTGAAATATTCGAGTAAGTTGTGTAACTACAAAAATTTATGAATTTTCGAAATTGGTAATTTGTTTTAATTGGCCCTAGAACTCATTATGATTAACTACTGCGTATGTAACGGATTGGATTCAACTAATCTCTATAAATTTTGAATTTCAGGATCGTTGATAACTGCATCTAAATTCGCGGTTATTTTCAAGGCGCGGTTTTTTACTTTTATGTTATGAAATTCCAATATTTTTGGGATTAACCCAGGAGTGTGTCATTTACTGGTAACAAATATTTATTAAAAATATCCAACCTACAAATGAAGTATCTCATAGTTCAATTAAACGATTTTATTAAAAGATGGGAATAACATTTAAACTAGTTTCTACGTTCCCAATTGACGGTTTATTTAGGGATTCCAGAGTACGCATCTGAAAGATGTGCAATGGTACATAGTTGGTACAGCTTTATCAGTTTCATACAGATCATTCAAAGATTTCGATTTCAGATCATTATATGTAGTCAATTAAATTTCATATTGTATTATTATGTAGCGTAGCCTAAATATTAAAAACAAACAGAATGAAAGTACATACTCGTATATAAAACTAAAACAAATATAAAATAATTGATGGGATCAAGTTCAAAGTATCATATTAAAAACGGTTAATAACAACAATTAAATTTCCCAATTGGAGAGATATTCCGTAAATAGTATCACGCAATCAACTTTTTAAAAAACTCATATACCCAAATATATAATGCAAATGAGGTCAATATTTACATATCCATTTAGTGGTAGATAAATAAATTCCGATGCAATTCGAAAAAATCAAAAATAATTAGAATTAAGACCACTTACCAATTTATCCGCGTATTTTTCAATTAAAATAATCACCTGAGAAGGAAATTCCCATAAGAAAAAATTACGAAGCGTAATTTAGTTAAATATGTATTGTTTTTATAATTTTCTTAAGAAATGTAACCTAGCTTTAAAGACTAAAATTTAGTTGAATCAAGGAAGTTAAAATTAAATTAACAAATCAAACTACAATTGCTCTTTACATAACACCAAAAATCAAGGACTTGTTCATTTTACTATACTTATATAGGGTATAGAAGTGTAGTACAATTTTATAGAGCCGTGCACTTCCTAACGAGCGCGCGTGCATACTTTATGTAATCCAACTATACGATCGCATTATTTATAAGATGTTATTGAAATTATTGAAATGCATAAGTAAAAATGTCAAACGGTGAGATCAATGCGATTATCATGATTAAGTAATTCATTTTATTATAAGAAGATATCAATCGCGTATCGCGAAACATAACTTGCGCGATGGTATAAATTGATATAGTGCGCGAGCAAGCATGAATGAAAGAAATACTTTTAATAAATGAAAAAAGAAAGTTTAAATATACAGCACACTATAAATAGAGACCACGCACACTCGTAACACGTCAAATTTGTATATTTGTGTTATTTTTGGGAGATTTAAAGTTCTTACAATAATATAATATATGCTCTAAGATCATAATGTCTTATTATTCGCTAAACACGTATACATAGAGATTGATAAAGAATTGACTTCTTCATTCAACACAAAACTAAGTATTGTTAACAGATACTACATTATAAGAAAAAGAGAGAGGAATCGTCACACAAATTTATTTTATAATTTTTATTTTTTTGTGATTTCTTGAAGGTCTCATGCTAATTTATTTATTTACTTAATAATCTTTTGAATAATCGAAACTCAATTATATTAAAAATAAAAAATTATATGTATAACACACAAAATTCACTGTAAAAATTACACACACTCAATATAAACCACACAAAGTATTGGGTAACCCAATAAAACCATATAAAAAGCTCTTACTTTAAAATAGAAAACCAAAAAAACAAATTTATTAATTTTGACACTTAAGAAATACTAAAAACTTTTGAATTTAAACACTCGCTCGCTTTTAAACCACCGTACGCTTTGGCAATAAGTCGAGAACTAACTTTTGTTTTTTATATAAATTTTGCCACACTATACACGTCGTATAACACAAATACCACTGAACAACCGCGATTTTGAATAAGCGGTAGTACATCTACAAGCATGAACAGCATACACTTTACTCAACTCAACTGGTTTGTAAATTTTACAGATTTTTTATATTGGTTATTCTCTCGTGAACGTATACACTGTACAGACGAGTTATACTCCGCGAACTCGCAAATTTAATTATATTTTCTATTTAAACATAATCAAGATGCTTCCCGCACTATATGTATCTACTATACATGTGTAAAAGTTTTGATTCATTTGAATTTGAAGTGGGGCAGCAAAAAATGTTTCTTATTGTTTGTTTCATTGTATCCATTTGCACCAAATCGCAACAAACGAAATTCGATTAAAGATAATAGAAGTATAAAATTGATTATCCTTTCTTACCTCACAACATATGCAGAAATCAGGTTCGTCGCTTAAAGTCTTTTGATTTGTCGCCTTTAAATATGAAAACAAAAATTTTAATAAGCACGACAGAAATTACATAAAGAAAATGAAAATTTCGACTGACGATGTGTATGAGAGAAAGTTGCGAATTGTTTTCTTTTACAATAAAGCGCACAGCGACCACACGTAACGTACATTAGATATATAAGCGAGGGGCTGGGTTATCTTGGGTTTGTATTGCAAAACAATTTGTTTTTTAAAAAAATCGTTGGTTGATGAAAGCGAAATTTTATAGGCGTCGATTCCTTGTACATCTTCAATTTTTCTTTCCTTTCTTCTATTCTTCTAATATTTCTAAGGTAACTAGATGTTTAATTTAAATTTTCGAAACAGGTCAACTCGGCGAAACCAACTGGGCGACCACAGTTTGCGACAGTCAACTCGGCGGCGGTAAACTCGCCGACGACGAACTCGGCGACGACCAATTCGGCGACGGTCAACTCGACGACGAGAAAAAAATTTAAAAAATCAAAAATGAAGATAAAAATTGATTGATTTAGGGATTGTACACCATTGGTTCGAGTGACGTCAATTTTTAAAAAATGTTTTAAACAAAATATTAAAATGACTTTAATTCATGAAATTTTATTAAACTCGACCATGTCTTAATCGATTAAGATGACATGTGGTATATGGTATGTGGAATAGTAATGGGATTCTAAAATGAGTTTTGAAAGGAGTTTTGGAATATGGCCACCTGGGACGGAACTGGGTCATTTCTTAACCGATTATGATAGGGTTGAGTATGTTGGATGGAAATGGGATTCGAAATTTTGTATTTTTTCTCTTTTTATTTTTCAGTATTAGAAACAACATTTGGGAGATTCAGTAGCCATGTATACGATTGACGAACGAGCAAAAATTGTTGAGTTTTATTTTGCTAGTCAAAATTCAATAATTCAAACCTAAGTTTCGAAATTTTTTTAACATCAGAAATGCACCATCACGAAATCAAGTACACAATCTAGTCGCAACGTTTTCAGTCATCTGGGATCTGTTAGTGATCTCGGAGTGAAAGACCGCTTAAACCACGAAGCCCAAATAATATCGAGCGAGTTCGGGAGAGCTCAAATAAGAACCCTGAAACATCGAATCGTAAACGTGCCACTCATCTTCAAATGTCCAGAACTTCACTGCGAAGAATAATGAAAAAAATGTATTACTGTTTCTATGTACAAGATACAAATGGTACATGAAATTTTACTGCAAGACTACGCAACCCGCTAAAGATTTTGTGCAAAATTGACCGAATTATTAACGGATGATCCTGATTTTATGGAAAAAATTATAATTACCGATGAAGCGCATTTCCATTTAAGTGGTTATGTTAATAAGCAAAATTTTAGAATCTGGGGTACTGAAACCCCAAGAGTGAGTCAACAACGTCCGTTGCATCCACTTAGAGTCACAGTTTGGTGCGAAAAATCTTCAGACAAGATCTATGGCCCGTACTTCTTCCAAGACGAAGATGGCAATGCATTGACTATAAATGGTGAGCGTTACAGGGCTATGTTAGAAAATTTCTTGTTTCCTGAACTTGATAATACTCAAGAAATGTGGTTTCAACAAGACGGAGCTACGTCCCATACTGCAAGGGAAATAATGAATTCGCTGCGAACGGTTTTTGGTAACCATATCGTTTCACGATTTGGAGACAAATCAGGAATTTACTCATACACCAAATGAATTTCTTGAAATTAAGGTAATTTGATTGCAATTACACATTACAACAATTATCAATGAAAATATTAACTGTGTTCTAAACTAATTGTTGGGTTTAAATATTAGTAGAATTAAAGTGTTGATAATATACAGGATGGGCCATCTGTTAATCCTTTTTCATTTGTAATTAAAACACACATTTTGGGACGAAAAATCAAAATTTTTTATTGATAAGGAAAGGTGGTTCTATGCTATTTATGTATGAAAACAATCGTTCAATATCGTTCATATGCCCACCACGGCTTCGTCTACAGGCGTGCATCCGAACATCAAAATTTTCAAACTTTCGATAACAATGGCGGATCAATGATCTCAATTTCAGCTCGAATGTTGTTTTTAAGTTGTTGAACTGTTTGTGGATGATTAACATACACCTTACCTTTCAAGTAACTCCACAAAAAATAATCAAATGATGTTAAATCCGGGATTCTTGGTGATCAAATAACTTCACAGTTTCTTTCACAATGCGATCAGTAAATTTTGTTGACAATAAATGGATTGTTGCACGACTTGCGTGGCATGTCGTCTTGTTAAAACCAAAGGTTGTTGACACGCAATTAATTCAATTTGGGCCACAAAAAAACAGTTAACATGTTGCGATAACGTTCCCCATTCACAGTAAGGGCATTTTCCTGTTCGTTTTCAAAGAAAAACGGCACAATGATGCCAACAGCCCATAAACCACACTAAACAGTGACTCTTGGAGGATAAACTTCTGCTTCGTGAATAACATGAGGATTCTCCGCTCCCAAAATTCGACAATTTTGCTTATTGACGTACCCATTAAAATAAAAATGAGCTTCATCGCTAAAGATGATTTTTGATGAAAAACTTTCATTTCGTTCAAGCATTCAATTAACAAAACGACGACGATTTAGATCCAACAGACCGGCTTCAATTATTGAGTTAGTTGAATTTTGTATAAATGCAAATTTTTAGTTCTTGTGAACGATACCTGGTTGATGTGCTTGGTTCATTACGAACACTTTCACTAACAGCTGCCACTGCATCAGGAGTATGAGCTGGATGAACATGTTGATACAGTCTACGACCTTCCCCCGAACCAGTTTCTTCAAAACGATCAATTATTTTGCCAATTGCACGCTCAGTAGGACGTCCATGTCAACCAAAACTCTCATGTAATTTACGAAATGTTGTTGTTTTTGAACGATGAGTATTTTCATAATAAATTTTGACAATTAAAATGCGTTGTTGTGTTGTTACCGACTCCATGATGATAAATGGCATATTTCTGGCTTTTTATATGTCAAAGAATTTCTTAGAATAGATAACATTAAGAACTGCAATTCATCGACTGAAAAACGGACCAACAGATGGCCCACCCGATAGATACAATATTTAATCTGAAAATAATTATTGGGTAGAGTGTCCATTCCATAAAATGTTCAAATTAAGTTCAAATGATCTAATTAAAATATTTTTAATTATTTATATATTAAATTTAACACCCATAATGTCGTTAAAATCCACACAGCTAACCTGGAACCTGGTAGAGTAAAAAACACTAACTCGGGAGCGAGTTCATGAACGCCTCACGGAAATCCCTAACAGCTGTCAAATTCCATAAGAGAAACAACAACAATTCCACCGGCTCTCTTTACTGCCTTACACAAAAAAATTTAAAACCAATTGCAAGCCTCTCCTCTCAGACCCCTGAGTAAAACGCATAACTCTGAAATCCTTAGTACCTAAATAAGATAAAATGTGATAATATGATCCTTCCAGTGTTCAACTTTCTTCAAAATCATAAATAGTTATTAATTTAACTCTCCTAAACGACTGAAATTTTAAATAATTTAGGAAGCATTACAGACCTGAAAGATAAAAAACCTAGCCTAGAATAGCAAGATAATTTCTTAAATTTATCTTTCGCAATATTTTTGTACACATGGCCACACATAGGAAATCATTCATCTACAACCGTCTCCATCCTAAAAATATATTTAATAAAATAAATAAAGTTTAATTGATTGAATGATACTTTGTGGTTCACTTGATTAGGCTCACTAGCAATTTTACTTTTAATTGTAAATTTTACTGTAATTTCCCGCGGAACCAAGAAAATATTTCAGCGGCTTCAATTTTAATTCTCGAACAGCTACTGAATATTTATTTTGAAAATCTTGATAAAAATTTGACCATCTTACATCGAATTTTATTCACAAATAAATACTACAAATTTTACAATGCACCTATTCAAGTGAAACAATAAAATGTGTTTAATATAAACTATATTCCAAAAAACAAAGAAAAGTGCAGTTAGATTGCTATGTTTAAATTTGTATTCATTACTGTTTTACTGAGTACGAATTTCTCTCTCTTCTCAAGAAAAATATTTTCTTGGTTCTGCGAGAAATTACAGTAAAATTTACATTTAAAAGTAAAATTGCAAGTGCGTCTAATCAAGTGAACCGCAGTGTACATGATTCTAACACGCTAAGAGAATTGCACGATGGAATAACGATCCATCAATGTAGAATAATAAGGTGTTAAAAACCCTGCATGATGGTCTCGGATTACTGCTGTTCACTAAATTACTCAATTTTTATTTTAAAATTTCGGCTTTTTTACAGCGCCTCTAGACATAAATATATAGAACTATTAAATAACAATCTTGAATCGATAACAATAATCTGGACAACTAAAACAATATTTATTTTTACAATCTAGTAAAAATTTCAAGTGTGGTTGATATTTGACATCTAACGCGAACTTATCCTTTCGTGATTTTTGGTTTGTCTTTGGTGGCTATCTCTATTCGGTGTTTAACATGTTTCCTCAAGGTAGAATTGTTTCAATCTGCCTAAGGAAATGTTGCTTTGTTCGCCCCGACCAAGTATGGACCCTGGTAAGGTGACTGCAATGATTTTTTAACCGCTTCTGTTCGTATAAATACATGTGAACATGTATTTATCTCTTAAGAGATGAATTCTTCGAATCATGGCGATGTCTAGATGGTGGAGAAAATCGGGCAAATTCTAAGTGCGCCCTAATTTCATTGACAAGCTCTTGGTTTTGTTCCATCTTCGGCCACGTAGTGCGAAGACCTTATAGATCTACTGGTAGAATATGTGTCGATTGTTTAGTTTGGTGGCACATGATAGCAGCTTTGAGTGTACGGTGCCATCTCTCGATCATTTCATTGCATTTGTGATCTATCACAAAATCTACCGGTACTCAAAAACGTGAGATCCATGTATTAAATACTGGACCAATGATATCTAGATGCCTTTTAACTTTTGCTTTCTGGCAAACTTTTTGGTCCAAATAAATTGTTCTGACATGGCTTTAACGATCGTTTACACGCCCGAATGGAATAGATTATGTCTAGATTTAAACATCAACATGCGGAAATCCAGTGGTATGTATGGTCGACTTGTCCCGTCGAAACGTCACAATAAATGCTCAAATTTGAATTGAAACCATTAACTTTCACGAATTTTTATATAACGTTGGTCTCCAAGAGATTTCTTAATTTCTTTTCTGACTGTTGTGCTTCTACTATATTTTATTTGTTTATGGTCTCGGTAACATTATAGAATCAACTGTTGACAGTGTATGTATCTGCGACAACATTTTCCGTCCCGCATATGTGTTGTAACATACCAATGTATTTCAACCATCAGAATTGACGTATATAGTGATGCCTTTTCTGGGTTCTGGTAAAATGCATAGATCAATGGTTTATGATGGGTGAATAGTGTGCATTTTTCTTGCTTCATTTAAGATAATTCTAGAGGATTGCTTGGTTCCCATCGGAATTCGGTATAAATCTGCGATACAAATTCAACTTCCCAAAAATCGTTTAAGTTGTTTAACACTTTCTGGTCTGTTGAATTTCAGTATATCGTTAACACGCTCAGTGGATGGTTTGATTGAATTTGATTCTTCTCGAAATGACATATTTCAACGTTCATTACTAAACCTGCTTTCCAATAGTCCGGACTGTGTTGATATTGCGGTTTTTTTAAACATCTGCTACTTCAATCGGAATCTGGTGGTAGATGAGTAGATTGTTATTTTATAAGGGTGTGGTAATCACTGCACACAGCATTCATTCACCTTTCTTCTTCGTGACCAGATTCAGTGGACTGTAACCATATACTCGAACTCTTTTTTTGCTATGACTATTTGTCATTAACGTTCATTTTTGCATCGATTGGAGGAACTGTGATGTTAAGCAGCTATTCCCATGGATGCCGAATGAAATTTTCCTTCTTTATTAGAAGGCAACACTCTGACATGAATATTGCTTATATGAATACTGCTATATAGTGCATTCAACTTGATTACCAAACTAGTTGGTGACTGGCATAACCATCTGATACTTCCGCGTGTTTTGTTGTATCTAATGAATCTATACTTGGAGGTAACATCTTTTGAGCATGAATTTCATCATTTTGATGAACTCAACTTAGCTTTTGAGTAATTTAGCGCAAGAACTTGCAACAATCTATGGATCTACATTTGTTTGAAATCACACAATCTCTCTAGAATATCATTTTAAGAATTGATTTTACCAAGGGAATATTGCGATTCGACAATGTAACCGCATATTATTAAATTCAAATTGACGTTTAGTGACAGCTACAGATGTTTGATTGACTTATGACTAAGTACGTTTTCACCTCAAATATTAAAAATGTAAGGTATGCTGCTAATTCCAGGTTAACGCGGTTAGTTCTTAGTTGATGTGCTGATCTTCTTTGCTACTACGAGTTTATTTTATAAAAATGCATATTTCATTGAGATCGTAATTAAAAACAAGAGCAACAGATACCATTACGCTTCATAAAATATGTCATAGAACTGGAAATGGATAAAATAAAAATATAGGTTTGTTGTTGTAACCGAAATAAACCAATTTTGTTTTTCCTTATCTACGTTTATTTTAGTAGCACTGCCTCCAAAAAATTTAAAAATTTAAAATGGGACTGTACGCTCCATCTCTTAGATAAAATAAACAACTTTTATTGTGTCTTAGCTATGAAAATCGACCAAGTATTATTT
The DNA here is from genome assembly GCA_963691935.1 of Nephrotoma guestfalica. Classification (NCBI taxonomy): domain Eukaryota; kingdom Metazoa; phylum Arthropoda; class Insecta; order Diptera; family Tipulidae; genus Nephrotoma; species Nephrotoma guestfalica. The sequence goes on along the minus strand of OY829913.1, from coordinate 135,586,424 downwards.
TGAATCAGGGCCTTAAGTCTAATTTAGGGATGATGAAAGAACGTTTATATGATGTAATACGCATTTATTTTATACTGTACTAAACGAATAATTTGCCAACAGCAACAAAACGGAGGATTTATGAACTCAAGCGGTATTGTTCTAGTATATCTAGAAGTGCCTAAAAAATTTGATGCTCTTTTGTAAACATTGACAGTAACGCAGTCACAAAGCTCGGTGAAATTTAATAAGATGCTTTGTTCTCGATAAGTTCCAACTAAGTGTACCATAATATTTCAACACTACAGGTCTACAGGGCGAATACCCTGTCTCGACGGAAGACAGGAAAGAGCGACGGAAATCCAAACGTTCAGCATATTTATTATGAGTTCAAGTAATTTGACTGTCTCACTCGAGATAGGTTAGGTTAGGTTAGGTTTCAGTGGCTGCCATCGCACACTTAGGCCAGTTATGGCCCATTGTGATACCACAGGATCCGATATCATCAAACTCCTTAAACCCATTTAGTGCTATTAATATATCGTAAAAGATCTCGCACATTGCAGCTTTCGAGATCAGAGAGGCTGTCCATGGTGTATTTGCCCAAGTGATCATGTCTTCTGCCAGCCAGCGCAGGGCATGAGTATAGAAAGTGAACAAGAGTCTCCTCCTCCTCTTCGTCCCTGCAGCTTCTGCAGAAATCATTTGAATCTAGACCCAGCCTTCTCGCATGATCTCCGAAAAGGCAGTGTCCGGTAAGTACCCTTACAATTCTACCTAAATCACGCTTCCCTAGTGTGATTAAGATCTTAGAGCGCTTCCAGTTCAGCACAGGCCATACTTGCTTCGCTATCCTACCGATTGGCCTCTCAAGCCACCTAGCATTCGCCAAGGCAACTGCTTTCCTATGGGTTGCCGTTTTCAGCATAGACATAGGTCTCCCTAAACATTCTCTCCCTGATTCCAGTTGGAGAGTTGTACCGTACCTTGCTAACTCGTCTGCCCTGCAATTCCCCTCAACGTCAGAGTGACCCGGAACCCAGACCAACTGGATATTGAAATGCTCACTCATCTCGTTAAGAGATGTGTGACAATTTAATGCCACCCGTGACGCCAGGGAAACTGAATCCAGCGAAAGAATGGCCGCCCGACTGTCCACATAAATAGTGATATCAATGCACGATATCACATTATGCTTCAACCAGTTCATGACCTCTTCGATCGCTATAACTTCAGCCTGGTACACGCTGCAGTAATCAGGTAGACGAAAAGATAAATTGACATTTAATTCCCGACAGAACACACCCGCTCCCACTCAACCATCGAGCTTGGAGCCGTCGGTGAAGAAATTAACTGTCCCGGTCTCGATAAGGAGACCTCTGTTCCAATCCTCCCGAGAGGGGAGAATCACCTTAAAACACTTGTCGAAGCACAACATGGGTATTTTATAATCTAAATTCTCCAAGTCATGCCTCACCGAATTGACTATAGTTGAGTGCCCCTTTTGCAAGCACTTCCAACCAGAGGTCGCTGATAGCCGGCGGCCGTATTAACCGCCATTTGCTTACCGATAATATCCAACGGGAGAAGATGCAGTATGACCTCTAAGGCACTAGTGGGGGTGGTTTTCAGAGCCCCACTAATGAGCAAACAGGCTGCCCTCTGCAGCTTCGACATCATGTTAGTACATGATGATTTCTCCAGAGCTGGCCACCACACACTCACACCATACAGCAGTATGGGCCTTACAACTGCCGTGTAAAGCCAGTGCACCAGCTCCGGTTTCAGGCCCCATTTCCTTCCAATGGCGTTTTTACAAGAGTAGAGTGCCACAGTGGCCTTCTTTACTCTTTCCATCGTGTTTGGCTTCCAACTGAGCTTACTGTCCAGGAGAATCTCTAGGAATCTCGCCTTATCAGTAAGAACCAGCGTAGTACCATTCAGGCTCGGTGGAACCATTGCCGAAATTTTGTATCTCCTAGTGAAAAGGACCAGCTCTGTTTTTGATGGGTTAATCCCCAATCCACATCTGCTGGCCCTACCCGCAGTGATTGACAACGCATTTTGCATCATATCCCTGATTGTTCCCAGGTGCTTTCCCGAGACAGCTATCGCCACATCATCGGCATAAGCAACCACACCTATCCCTTCTCTCTCCAGTGCCAATAGTATGCCATTGATTACTAAGTTCCAGAGAAGGGGGGAGAGGACCCCTCCCTGAGGGGTTCCCCGAACGACCCGTCTTCTGACGGAAACTTCCCCCATCCCTGCTATGACTCTTCTGCTACCCAGCAGATGAGTAATTAGCCTGGTTATAGGGTCTATAATCTCAAGTGGAAGCAATCCTTCCAAAATTGCTTCCATCTTTACGTTATTGAATGCGCCCTCGATATCGAGAAACGCAACCAGCGAGAATTCCTGAAAATCCAGTGACTTCTCAATTCCCCGAACCAGGGTATGTAATGCCGTATCCACGGACTTACCCTTATGATATGCATGTTGCGACTGAGCCCAGTTACTGGGTCCAATTTTCGAACGAATATATACATCCAGCATCCTTTCCATGATTTTCAGCAGAAAAGATAAAAAGATATAGGTCTAAGGTCCTTAGGGTTGCTGTGCGAGCTTCTTTCCGCCTTCGGGATGAAGATCACCCTAGCCTCCCTCCATTTCTTGGGAGTGTACCCCAGCTTCAGACACCCTTTGAAGATAACTTCCAGCCAGGGAAGCAAGATCTCCGAGTTCTTCTGAATTTCTGCTGGTACAATCCCATCCGGACCAGCTGACTTAAACGGCTTGAACCCATTAATGGCCCATTTTAGCTTTCGCGTGTTCAGAATAGCCTCTGTACACACCGGTTGGACCCCGCCATGATCTCCTGACCCACGGTCATCCAGAGGATTCGCAGTCGTCACGTCCTCACTTCCCGGGAAGTGTGTTTCCATCAAGAGATCAAGTATCTCTTCACTAGAAACTTAAAAAACTCCGTTTTTAACAGATAGCCTGGAACAGTTGGATTGGTAGACAGAATTTTTCTTAGGAGCGAAGTTTCCGAGACCCCTTCCATTCTCTTACAGAAGCGCCTCCACGAATTTCTTTACGCCTTCCTTATTTCCCTTTTGTACACTCTGAGGCTTTCCTTATAGAAGTCCCAGTCTTGACTGTCTCTAGATCTTTTCGCTCTATTAAAGGCAAACCCACAGACCTTCCGGCACTCCGCAAGTGCCGGGTTCCACCAAACAGGTTTTCGCTTCCCCCTAAGCTTTGTTAAAGGGCAGGCTACCCTCATAGAGGTATTGCAAGCCCTAGTTAGAGTGTCCACCATTGAATCCAGTTCACTTCCCGTATCGGGAAGTCCTGGAACTCTGGATGGAATGATGCCCTCCAATACCTCCCTATATACATGCCATACTGTCCTCCGGGGGTTTCTGAACACGTATTGGTTTGTAATGTTGGGATTAAGTTTAAACGTTAAGTATCGATGGTCGGAGAACGAATGCTCCTTCGCCACCCTCCATTCTCTGATCATCGGTGAAATAAATTCGGAATTCACTCGAGATAACGATGGTCAGGGAAAGAAAGAACAAATGGCCGTTGCTTTTTAAAGAAATAACTGGATAAACCGCGTTTATTATGCGAAACAATCAATTCGATTGTGGATTTATGGAATTTTCGCAGTATAGACACAAATATGAAAATGCTTTAATCGCTTACTAGAGCAATATCAATATTGAATTACGGAAGTTTTTGGGTCATTCCACACAAATGTTTGAGTTTTAAACATATAAAGGGTTAGTTAATACTCTCGGTATCATTTTCACCTTGATTTCAGATTCATATAAATTTGGCAGACAATAGTAAGTTTGTTAAGCAAACCAACCTGAAAAAAAATATTCTTTGATAAAAGTTTAGTGCGAAAACCAAAATAGACTGTACACACCTTTAAGAATACGAAAATAAAACCGATAATGCATTTCAGATTTTTATTATAACAAAACAAACTTAGACACAATAAATGATTCACCCAAACACCGCGCAACCTTGAGCCAACAAACTATGTAATAAACCAAAATGAGCATGAAATGGTCGCATTGTCTTAGAAAAACGATTTTTTAATTGCAATTCGAAGTGAATCACGGTGTGTGGAACTTCTATTTAATGTTAACAGAAAGACGCGTTATTAAATTTCTTCGACAAAACCACAGTCGTTAATTAAATAAAAAAACCAATGTGCATAAAACATATACATACCTGTGTATGTTCAGTCTGTATACTCACCGTAGATGTTTGCATTCATAGAATCTCTTCCAAAAAAAACTGGGAATTTTTGAAGATTTAAACATTTAATGCCGTGTTAATAGTCTTTTGCTATTCTTATTTCAAACAGTATGCCTAAAATATGTATCTGAAATACATGTACTTTTATACTTTAGATTATTCATCAAGCCGGTTTCCTTAGTATATATGTTTTAGGTCTAGGACTTCGCCCTCTCTCTCCTAGTTATTATCCCCTCCTCCATTATCTCCTATACATACTCCGCCCCATGACCCCCGGTCAACTACCCCGTGGTCCAATACCCTCAGATATTATGAGCTGAGATATGGGTTTTGTCGTCAAGTGATGCTCCAAAATCGGAAAGTACTCTGAAACAATATAAAGGAGTCGCCACTCGAAGTATTACCAATTATAAATGCTGTAAATTTGTCAATTTTGATTTGTTTACATATATCGTAAAACCATTCAAATTCAATAAAAAATATGTTATTTTTCGATATTGACACCATTAGCGCGGATAATAGCATCGAGTCTGTCCGGAAGGCTTCACACGCTGCTCGGTCTGATGGTTATTTGTCCCATTCTCTCTCCCAGAACGATCTTTAAGGCGTCGACCGTCTCATATTTTTTAGATAACTCTTTGGCCTCCAGAATGGACCTTAATGGAAAAATCCATTGGGTTTAAGAAGAAATGAAGCTAGAAATTTTTCTTGTAAAAAACGTTAGGTTTCACGAGCTTTATGGGTTGGTACCCGAGTCTTGTTAAAATGTCCAATGGTTTCTACCGAACTGTTTACGTCCCCAAGATAACAAAAAATAACATCTTTTCACGGTAGATTTGATGATTCACCTTTACGCCCTGTTCAATGGAAATGAGTGATGAGCGTCCTGTGCCAGTTACCGCGGCCGACACCATTACTGATGCAGGCGCTTGCTTTCGCAGAGCAATTCACTAGTCTAAATTGTCTTTTGATTTGCACTTTAACCAATCACGATCGTTTTGTTTGTTTACATATTGCTGAACCGTAACCAATTTTTCATCAGAAAAGTCCAAATTCTCAAGCTCGTCACCAACGTGCAAGTTTTTTAGCACCTTTGCTCTAGCTAGGCTCTTTCTTTTTTGTTTTTTGTAGGGCTTCAATCGTAATTCAATTTTTTAATATGCGCCCCATGCTACGAGCAGACACATTGAATTTGTTCGCCAATTGAACTGCGCTTTATGGTTGATTACGTTGAACTCTGGCCTTCATCTTTCGAACCATTTTTGGCGATGTTGCTGTTTTTGGATGTCCACATCCAGGCGTTTTTTGATGCTACCAGTATCATTGACACGTGTAATGGTCCGATACACAAACACTTTGTTCATATGGAAATGTCGTGCTCATTAACAATGGCAGATTGCGATTTGCCAGCCAAATACAAAGCAATAACAGTGTTGCGTTTAAATTCCATTTCGATAAATTTTCTAACTGCGACGTAAAATGATATGCTACCGTAGGCTTGTAAACAACATAACAGACTGACGCTTGTCAACAAATTAGCGCGCTCTAATTAGCCGTTTGGTTGCTATATGCAATGCTGAATACTACGCAGAAAAGCATTTTTGCCTGGTCACGGAAAACTACCAAAATCTGGGCCATCATTGGAGCATATCTAACCAGCTCCTAGTTAAAATATCATGAAACGGCTTACTGTGAGGCTGGCTTATAGAGAAAGAACCATAGCATGACTTTGTTAATTAAATATGTATGTCAATTACTTGGAATCTACACTGATGTTATAAAAATGGGCGATCGACGCGACGCGTGACAGATAATTTGAATCTATATAGAGATTTAATTTAACACGCAGGTTTATAATTTTTTGCGACAGAATATTGTTATGAATTTCAGGAGTTTGATACGGATTCGTACACGATTTTGCGATTTAAAGTTACAAACTTTATTCTCCAACATCTTTAATTTGTACAGTAAAATTCATTAGTTTCACTTGTTCATTGTTCACTAATTTACTTTTACTGTGCACTACTTTTTTTCACACTGTTACTTTTTAACATGCACTGTACACTGGTTAAACTTACAACTGTGTCTGCGTTCCAAATTGCTCGCGCTTATATACTTGTCTATCGCTGTTCGAGATTATTCGTTTTATTGCATCTGGCGATGTATGTGTGTTGCAATTGTAAATCACTTTCATGTAGTTGTGTTAAAATATTGCACGTCATCATTTCCCCTGTTTTGATGATTAACGCTTGTTGTTATAATTCCAGTATTTAATATGATGATTCAGCGCCGTTTACAATTGCTTTCGTATCTGCATATTCCCATCCACTTGAAATGCCAATCTAAAATCGATTCCAAAATCAGTATTTGAGGAATGCTTGATCCGACAACATCGTTGATATGAAGAATAATAATCGCTTATTAAAATTATAGTCTTCCACTGGGTTCGAACTCTCGAACTTTGGTTTGATATAACATTAGTGGTGTATAACTTTACCACTCGACCACCGAGTGATATCCTTGTGTACAGTCGAATTCGTGGTAGTTGGGACAAACCAATTGGCCCCTAAGTTGCCGGAATGTTCGAATTATTATAGCAATGAAATTGTATCAAATAAATTACGCACCTCTTGACAAAATCACATCGCAACTCATTGAAGGAAATTCTGTTGAGACCCGAAAAATGTGCGAAAAAGAATTGTGGTAAGATAAAGGGTGGCCATTTAAAAATTTGCTTTTAAAAACGTTATAAAATGAGTATAAATCTTTATTTTCTGGAAACTTTTTTATTGTGTAGGTTGTGGAGTCTCCAATTTAAGAAATAAAAACAATTTCGTTCGTGTGGCCCCTCTGCTGGCCTTACAGTAAGCCATCCTGTGAATCCAGTTTTTAAAAACTTTCGATGATTTTGGTGGCTATTTCGCGAATAACATTCGCATTGTTTTGTTTTAAAGCTGGAAATGTCTCTGGATTATCCGCACAACGTCTATCTTAGCAAAATCCCGTAGAAAAAAGTTCAACGGCGTCAAATCGCAGCTCCGTGGAGACCAATTGACATCTCCAAAACGGCTGATTATTCTTTTGTCAAATTTGGCACGCAAGAGATCGATTGTCGGTTGCCATATGTTATAAAAACGAAGGTTGGTCATATTCATAGCGTCGATTTAATGCCATAAAAAGTTGGTCAACATGGCTCTGTAACGGCGTTTCCAGCAACGTTTTCGAAGAAAATGGGTCAATTATGCCACCACTCCAAAATCCACACCAAACAGTCACTCTTGGTGCATCTCTACGATTACGTGTGGCTGTTGCGAACCCCAAATCTGGCAGTTCTGCTTGTTTATATAGCCCCGAAATGGAAACGTACTTCATTGGAAAAGATGATTTTTCGACCAAAATCTACACCATTATAGCTGAGTGTCCGATGTCTTTGTGGAGTATTCTCCACGCGCTGGTGCGACTAACGGCCAGTTGCTGCGATCGGCGTCGAGTTGAGCTCGGTGGGTTATGTCCCACACTAAGGACCACAGCCGCAATATTATCAGGCATGCAAACTGTCCGAGCTCGGATACCACTTTTGTCGACCAATACCAACGCTTTCTCATGAATTTTCTTCACCGGTTTCACTACAGCAGTTCTGCTTGGCGCTCTTTCACGACTCATATTTATTTTCAAAATTCGCACGGTTTCGGCTACACAACATTGACTTTGAAAATAAGTTTTCAATATTTCGAACACCCCTCAAGCGAAAACATGATTGAGTCGTGACGCGGAATATCAGACTGACGAGCTGTTCAAATTTCAAGCAAATCATTCAAATAAGTGTTGCAATAGCCTATGATTCCAACACAAACCAATAGATGGTCCAGCCTTTACAATTCATCGAAATTATTCATAATCGGAGGAATTTTGGAGTGAAAATGACCGGAGATAATAACTTTAATGAGGGGGAGGGGGATTGACCCACGGAGTACTAACTGGGAGCAATTACCCGGGGATACTGACCAGGGTGCAATGAATCGGGTGGTAATGGGCGAGGAGGTATTGTCTGGGGATAATATCCCGGGGAGTAATATTCGGGGTAACAATATGGACTTAAACTGGTTGATAGTTTCTCACTTCTCATATAGACAAAAAATAATGCAAATTTCAACATTTGAATAACATTTTTCAATCAAAATATTTAAATATTAAACCTCTCGTTTGCTTGCTTGTTTTTAATCTATAACAGCTATTTTGGGACCGAAGCACTCCCAATTTGTGTCTTTGGGTATTAAAATAAAATAATTAAATGATAAGCTTTCGATGTCTATTCGACATCATTGGCAAAGCTAATAAAAATATGTTTAAACAATTTTTCGTTACTAAATATGTAAAGTTCAATTAATGTTGTGCTTATGTGTAAAGATAGTCAACTATATGCATGCACCATAAAATGTATGCATTAACATCATCTCGGCCAATTTGAGGATACACAAATTATAACCACAGAAAAATGCACATGTCTTATTTACCTCCAGCGTTGTGCTTCTACGCGTAATTCGGACGAAATTGTTGAGATATATTGATGTCGAAAATAGCGTAGGCCATTCATTTTGGCGTAGACGATGTCGACAATGCGTAGGGTATGTAGAATATTCGTATAGACAATGTAGGTAGATGTTCTTTCCCCATTGTTTTTGACTACGGGATTGACGCGTCACAGTTTTCCAGTTCAAATCGCTAATTTCCAATATAGTGAAAATTATATTATTAAATTTTCCAAAACAAATTTGTAAAACTAGTACTTTACAGCTTTGGTCAATTCGTCCGCTCGTGTTGCACCATATACACCAAAAACCATTATCGCCTATGAAAATAATGCTGAAAAATTGATACATTTGTTTGTAAGTGATCTGTTACCTTCATAGCTACGAAGTTCGTATCGTCTGCATCAGATAAAAATGTCCGTATGTCTTCCGGTTGGAAAATGTTGGATTTTTTTGAGCGAAACGCAACAGAATTTTTTTTCAAAAAAGCAGTGAGCTTATCATATTTTATATTGATATTGTGATTTCTTGCGATCATGGTTTTAAGCATCGAGTATTCTAACCACATTGAACTTACCTTACATTTGGCTGAAAATGTATTATTGGTATTTTGCACCAAATTATTCTCGTAATGATATACACTTACTTTTAAGGTTGTTGAAGAATACCAACACGACCGATCCACTAATGCATTTTTCGTCAAGTTTTTGTTTTTTCTTCCACTCATAAACTTTAGGAAGTAAGACAGACAGACATTTTAGAAAGTAAGTTTAAAGCAATAAACTCTGCTTCGCCATTAATTTTAGTTAAATAATCCTGATCGTCCATTTCAAAACAGTTTGATGTGGTTTATGGTCTGGAGGTGTAATTGGACCATATCTTTTGAAAATGAAAATAGCATTGCAGTTACCGTCAATGGAGAACACTACAGACACATGATTACTGATTTTTTGTGGCATGAATTAAATGATTTCGATTTGAACGAGATGTGGTTTCAATAAGATGTTGCAACATGCCATACGTCTCATGACACAATCAGAAAAGTTTAATGACCGTGTATAACTTCATTGGACATTTTTCTTTGCGGTTATGTAAATCATTAGTTTACTCCAATAAACCACAATCACTCAATGACACCTCAATCCAGAGGCGGTCATTTGGATGAAATCATTTTTAAATAAATATGTCATGAACCAATATCTAAAATAAATAAAAAATTATTTTGATATCTTATATAATTTTATCTTTATTTGAAAATAGAAATATACAGTTCTTATTTCATCATCTTTTATTATGATCCAATTTGTTTAATATTTATATTTGTTTAATAGTAATAACCTATAAGTCGGTTCTCCTAGGTTCTATCTAGTTTCTCGACCGACACTTTGGTTAACTGATGCTTTTAATAATGTTGGCAATCATATGGTGATTGTTTTACAAATTGTTAATCTCATTTTATTGGGTTACTGTCTAGTGGTCAGGTCTAAATCTGGGGAACCAAAATTTATAATGAAAATGCTGTGAACAGTTATTCTGTGCTTCAGTGGGACCCTCGGGAGCGGATCCACTCCAACACTGGAGACTCTATTTCATCTCATACTCTTGGATATCAATGATAATCAAATAGACGCGGGATCAGGTATAAGGTTCAATTCCTTCTCCTTGTGGACCTTCATGAACACAGCACACTCACTTATCTTAAGTAACAGACACATGTCTATAACACCTCCGAATATAGCTATTCGTCACCATACTCTAAGGAAAGGTTTATGATGTTTACGATTACGGGTAATTCAAAGATGATGTTAAGGTTGGTTGATGGAATGTTCTGTGATGCCTTAAACTTAAATCCCCTTTTCCGCCTCTCCATCAATATGTGTGTCAGTGTGTTAGTAGCACTCAAGAATAAATTTTTATTGGAATAATTTGAGAGGATTCATTACACTGTTAATCACAGAACCAAGTATGTACATTTAAAAATTATAATTTTTTAAATACAATTTATTTAAAAAAATAATCATTAAAAGTCGTTACCATCGTAAGAGAATACTTCCCATAATATCGGGAAGCCTCCGAGCGAAGAACATGTAACCTTGTTAATAGTAAGTTTCCACTGAAAATATTTAGTATTTTATAAATCTGGGCGAATAGTGGTTTAATGCCCTAATCTCTGGAAGCTTGTTATTGGCCCAGATTGATAAAATACTCCAGATCTATGGTGGAAAATTGCTATTAACAAGGTTACATTTTTTATTTAATTATTTTGGTACTATTTTTAATTTTCGATTTTCGGACAAGTGGTGCAATGGTTAAAGCTTCGGCACTTGGGCCGGAAGGGACTGGGTTCGAATCTCACCAGAGGCAGAATGCGAATTTTCATCATCAATTACGATCGGTGATGTTAATAAACGCAACTTAAGACCCTCTGTTGGAAATTGCAATGTGCAGGTGGGTGGGTATACTGTAATTCTCTGTGTAGAGTGAATGGGGAGTGTGGTATGTGCGTGCCGTTAAACGGCCTAAACGGCAGTTAAAACCATTGGATAAGTAATGCTTTCCTTTTTTTCTTAAAAAATAAAAATTAAAAAAATTGAGAATATCATTTTGAGGATAGAGCTCATTCATTTATAATAAGTTCGTGTTTTATTCTAATTCCTATGTGGTCCTATATTCTTTAATTCCTATGTGGTACTTTTGTTTCATTCTCAGCGGTTTGGTAATTTTTGAAATACTATGAGTGAAGATATTAGCAGTGGTTTAACAGTTGTAGCAAAATGTCAATCCAACTTAAAATTGAACAGCATCGAGGTTTTGGAATAAATTCTGTCGCCCAAGCTTACATTCTTATGTTAAACTCGCACGTCACTCACTTAGCGTATTTCAGAACTAATTTCAGTTAAATTTAATTTTTATAAACCAAAAAATAAATTTATTGAAATAAAAAACAAACAGCTCCACAAAAACTCAAAGCCTCTAAACGGCTCAAAATTTCGGCTTTCGGAAAAACCAAATACCAAAAAATGTTCTCTAAAGATAGGTCAATTCGACCTGTGTAATGGTATCTTGCTCTAATCTGTGAAAGTGGGTTGTTATTGGCTCAGATTTATAAAATACACGAAATATTCGGTGGACATGCTATTCACAAGGTTACATGTTCACTGCTCAGAAAAACCAAATGCTACGTTGTTTGTTATTGGTCCAGATTATCAGAATGCTCGAAAATTACGGATGGAAATGCTATTATTGGTTTTGCAGTTCAAATTCACTAATTTACAAATCAGGTCCACGTTTTTATAGATCGATGGAGTCCCAGTTTTCCAAATCATCATCACTTATTACAAATGCAATTCAAAATATTGTAAAACACAATCAAATTAAAAGTTGTTTAAATTCCGGTGGTTTTCACATGGTTCAAATAATTTTTACAAGTATTTTGTATTCGAATTTCCTTAGCATCACAGATTCTGCTCCACAATTTAGATTTAATTTTGTTAATTCATTTATAACGTGTTTTTAGTAAATGTTTGAAATTTATTCAGAATTTTCTTTTGGTACGAGTAACTCATTAAAATATTAATTACATCATCTCCGGAGTCCCATGAGGATTTCCCCATAAACGTCCAAAGTTTTCGATATAGTTTTAGCAAAATATTTGTAGGCTCAACTTGATACATTTAAAACACTCAAAGTTTTGAAAAATTACTAAATCCACGTTATAAATTAATCTTTAATTTGATATAGGAACAAAATATCAGGGGTTAGATGGCACGGACGGGCGAATATAAAATGACCTGAAATGATAGTTACCTGAATTTAACCAACTTTTAACTTCAGTTGCAAATTATTGTATTTGAATTGAAAAATGTTTATAACTTGAAATGCAAAAAATTAAATTTGATTTACAATATTTTGAATTTCATTTGTACATAAGTGATGATGATTTGGAACTGTGATTTCATATGAGCAGGATTATAAAAACGAGGATCTGGTTTGTAAATTAGTGAATTTGAACTTCAAAGCCAATAAAAAAGTTACACTTTAAAAAGTTTTACTTTCGCTCGGAAAAACCTAATACCGGAAAAATTGCAATAAACACTTCTTATAATCTTTCTGTTAAAGCTTTAATTTTCATTATATTCTAATTTACAGGGTGCACCATCTTTTATGTCGATATGTAAACATTGAATAATCGTGGCCAACAGGCACCGTCTAACAACACTATTCGTCGTTCGGTGTCAAATTTTGTTCAGCACGGGATAGTGAGAGATCGTCAACATGCCGTTCAGCAACTGATCAAGACGTTCCAATCAACTGGTTGAAGCGGTCAGAGAGAACGTTGCCGAGAACCCAAAAGTGTCGTATCGTCGCCGTGCTCAACATTTTGGCGTCAGTGGAATCACTTTGTGGCGCATTTTGAAGGATGATTTGAATTTGTTTCCATATAAAGTGCAGTTAACACAAAGAATTTTGGCGACAGACTGTCCACGTCGCCTCGAATACGGCCAAACAGTCGCTCGAATGGTTGACACTGACCCTGATTTTTGGGAGCAAATTTTAATGACCGATGAGGTTCATTTCACACTCTCTGGCGGCATTAATAAGCAAAATTGCAGCATTTGGGGAACGGAGAAACCGCACCGAAATCATCATTGAGCTATATTTTTTCAGATAAAACGAAACAGTCAATGGAAATCGATATCAGTGGATGTTAGCTCATTATGTCTGCTCACGAATGCGTGAAAGAGGTCTTGGCGGTTCCCTAGAATCAAACAATTCAGGTTCAGCAACGAAAATTTCCTGGACGTCTGATGTCAAAAAGTGGCGACATTGACTGACCATCCAGATCTTCAGATTTCACCACACCGGACTTCTTTTGTAGGGTTAAAGCAAAGCGTACCAACAAGCCTCAGACCATTGACGAGCTCAAGGCAAACATCTGTGCCGAAATCATCACTGCCCGAGATGCTCGAAAAGGTAATAGAAAACGCAACAAAAAGGGCACATTTTGCTTTGGCCAATAAAGGCGCCCACTTTATGTTGAAAAACTAGTCCAATTAAATTGCAAAGTACTAAATATACCTCAAATATAGAAATCGCTCGTTTTATTCTAACTTATTCAATGTTTACATACCGACATAAAAGATGGCGCACCTGTTATTTAAATATTCCTTTAATATCGATTGTATTTATAAATTTTATTAAATGTTTCATTATAAATTATGAAATGATTTAATGAAATTATCATTTCTAATTTGCATTTATAAAATATTGACAGTGTAAATCACCAATACTGAAACAAATCAATTTGGCGGATATTGGGATCCATTTGAATCCTATAAGAATCGTATTTAGGCCATGTTTTCTAATTGGAACCGCATACGCATACGTGTTATTTTTTGTTAAAAACTTAGAAACATCAGGGTATTTTTGAAGCTGAATGGGGGATCCAGCGATGAATATGAAGATCCAGATAATTAATACGTATCAGCGAGGTTCTTGATGCTATAGCAAGACACTGTCTTATATATATATGTAAACATGCGTGTAGAATTGTTAGATGCGAAGACGAATATAGGAAGAACTCCATTTGATTTGCACGTGTCTAGCGTCAATCAAACACAAATTCTTGGGAACTTCTCTGTAAAATAGCCGACTGGTTATTGTGGGACGGACGTCAAGGTGACACATCGTTGAAATTTCTGGATGATTTCATTGAGTAGACTGTAAGGCCTAACCTAACCTATGATTCTCATACACAAGGATAATGTGTACCGATTTAGAAGTAATAATAACAGCAGACCATTCCAAAGAAGTACCACTGTAAAGAGATACCACAAAGCAAGAAATAGAACGTACTGTCGGCACAACACATAAACTGCACCTCCAATTCTATACCGCATACCAAATTAGACATATAATTTTATTGTAAATTATTATCTCACAGTTGGTGACTTCAATTTCAATGCCAATAACAAAATTAAATTTAACAATAAAACAAGAATCCCATAATAATTTGTCGGATGACCCTGTAGAAAACACCATTCCCAAAATTGCCACCTATCTAATTATAAAAGCTTATGTGCTAATTATTATGTAAAATCTAATTGTGATGAATTGTTTTATTATTAACAAGCCACTTCCCAAAATCAGTATAAAATTCTTAACTTGAGTCATAAAAACGCCATTCCTTACCGCTCAAAATGTGCTTTAATTAGCTGATGAACACACAACGTCAGGATAGTAAACCTCAGAGAAAAAGTGAACGTCTCGAAACCACATTTGAGGTCAATGAAATCGCTCGCCTGCGATGACAAATTACTAATTGGACTTACTACAAGAAGATCCATGTAGTAATACTCGATTGGTTACATAATATCATTCATTATAATATATATTAAGTCGTCGTACCTTCCATCGAATTCTAAGAACTTGTTGACAATTTGAAAATTTAATTCACTTTGACGATTCGCTAGTATATCACAACAAAATCAAGCATGTCGAACACCCGACACAAAATTGATAGTTTAATTATTTTGTATTAACAACTTGCTAAAATTTGATTAATTGGAAATGGAAAAATATCGTAAGCGAGTCTTACAATATATAACAAAAACCATAAATCAAGATCACTTTATTTGTTGTTGTTTAAATATTACTATATATAATTAAGATTGGGTATCTGTATTAATTTTAATTTGGATTAGTTTCAAGGACACGCCAACAGCAATAATTAAGATTTTATGTATACGAGTATTTTTTATTTTGCTAGGTACGTTTGACATTTTTTAGGCGACAGCAGCAGCAGCAGCATCATCAAGCCGAAATAAATCATGTGCATAATAATTCCAATAAACGTTTGTTTACATTGATTGAGTATTTCGTTAAGTAATCTTCATTAATAATTCCATTAGGGTTTGTCACGTATTCGTGATATGGTTATGTCCGGTTATTTAGCATACTACAAGATAATTAATTACAAATGTTTGAAAGGTTTAATATTTTACATAAGATGTCACACAACATCAAAAGCATTTTATGAAGTGTAATCGTGTACCGCGCTATGTACAATTTGAATAAAATTTATTTTTGATTAATACAGATATAAAGTCACTCATCAACTCCAAAGTGATTTAAATGCATATTCATGAGAAAATGTGAATTAATTAATGGTAAGCATTATTTTTTCATTCGCGTTATAAAACTATTTTTGTCGTATAAAAAATATTGTGTATTATTAACCAAAGATATGCTCATCATGTTTTGACGCAAGCAAAACTACTAGCATATGTTACTTAGGCAAGAGCAAAATCGTCGTACCTTCCATCGAATTCTAAGAACTTGTTGACAATTTGAAAATTTAATTCACTTTGACGATTCGCTAGTATATCACAACAAAATCAAGCATGTCGAACACCCGACACAAAATTGATAGTTTAATTATTTTGTATTAACAACTTGCTAAAATTTGATTAATTGGAAATGGAAAAATATCGTAAGCGAGTCTTACAATATATAACAAAAACCATAAATCAAGATCACTTTATTTGTTGTTGTTTAAATATTACTATATATAATTAAGATTGGGTATCTGTATTAATTTTAATTTGGATTAGTTTCAAGGACACGCCAACAGCAATAATTAAGATTTTATGTATACGAGTATTTTTTATTTTGCTAGGTACGTTTGACATTTTTTAGGCGACAGCAGCAGCAGCAGCATCATCAAGCCGAAATAAATCGTGTGCATAATAATTCCAATAAACGTTTGTTTACATTGATTGAGTATTTCGTTAAGTAATCTTCATTAATAATTCCATTAGGGTTTGTCACGTATTCGTGATATGGTTATGTCCGGTTATTTAGCATACTACAAGATAATTAATTACAAATGTTTGAAAGGTTTAATATTTTACATAAGATGTCACACAACATCAAAAGCATTTTATGAAGTGTAATCGTGTACCGCGCTATGTACAATTTGAATAAAATTTATTTTTGATTAATACAGATATAAAGTCACTCATCAACTCCAAAGTGATTTAAATGCATATTCATGAGAAAATGTGAATTAATTAATGGTAAGCATTATTTTTTCATTCGCGTTATAAAACTATTTTTGTCGTATAAAAAATATTGTGTATTATTAACCAAAGATATGCTCATCATGTTTTGACGCAAGCAAAACTACTAGCATATGTTACTTAGGCAAGAGCAAAAGTAACACTACTGAGTGATTTTAATTTATTAACAAACGACAATATACTGACACATCAAATCAACTCAGAAATGACGTGAGAAGAGGGCAGTATTTTACGCTCTCAAAATATAAAATACACAAATTTTACAGTTAATACACGATAATAAGTATCACAAGTGTCACGTTTCTATCACAAGTTTCTAACAAATATTACAATTTCTATAAAAATCCTAACGAACATTACAAATGTAAAAAGCTTTACAAATGGTAATTGTCTCATGAAATAAAAATAAAATTATATAAATAATTTGAAAATATTAATTGTATTCACTTAAAAAATACCCACATCGAAATAATCAAATTTAACAAAAAAATCGTTATAAAATAAGAACTAAAGGGTCTTTCAATAAAGACGCTCGATTTTTAAATGTAAAGAAAACAAGTTGCGTGTGAGATATCAACTCAATTTTCATTTTACTTGAAAGAATATTTTATGCCATATTCTTTCCAAGTATGGAATATAACGCCGTTCAAATATCAGCCCCGGCTTTGCTTGGTGGCACGTATTCTGGACCACCAATAATAAACCACATATCTCGACCATAATCTAGCTAATATTACTGGATGGCGTTCGATATGTTGACTTTGAGGGCATCAATTGTTTGCGGTTTATTTGCAGAGACCCGCGATTTAAGATAGCCCCAAATAAAAAGAAATTTAAAGGCGTTAAATCGCACGATCTCGGTGGACAGTTCACATCGCCGCCGCACGAAATAACGATGCGCTCAAATTGCTCGTGCGAAATGTTCATCGTGGCACGTAGCGCCGTCCTGTGAAACCATATATCGTCGGTATCCCTATCATCCAGATTAGGCTAAAAGAATGTGACGGTTATGTCAACGCCAGTTTCGTTTTGGAAGAAGTGCGGACCGATGATTGCGCCAGATCAAAATGCCTCACCAAACAATGACTTTTTCAGGATGCGTTTGGTGGTGGTATATCTCGAGTGGAATGGTATCGCCCCAAAATCTCACAATTTTACTTGTTTATTGTTTTACTTGTTAGCATATCCATTCACGGGCCTCGCCGCTAAAGATGATTTTTTAGCGAAATTTGGGTTCATTTCCAACTGCTCCAGAGCCTAATCAGCGAACAAACGGTGTTGTCTATGGTCGTTTACCTTAAGTTCCTCGGACAGTAAGATATTATTCGGGTGCAACGGGTGCAGACCCAAGTTCCGACAAAAAATTCGCCATGTTGAAATCGCAGAAAAACTAAGTTCTGGTAAACTATATCTTTCTTTTTTTTAACTATATTTGATTCGAATTTGGCCACCAAACTATAATCGACTCGGCAGGATAATTATGGCTATAATCATCTATGGTGATTTTCCATACACTACTAAATAATATTCACAACAAATTTGACAGATGTTGCTTTAACTATATGGCTGCTACAACCTAAACAATTTCGAGCGTCCTTATTGAAAGACCCTTTATTTGCTAAAGTTTTTATTATAATGATAAATTGCACTGAGAGTCAACTAATAACGACATTTACATCTTATCAAATGTAATTTAGTCAAATTTACCAGAACAGCAACATAAAAGAAAATGATCCTAACGGTCTGTCTAACAAATTAACACCTTAGCTTTTGAAAATATAGCCCAATTGGTCGGATCTGGTAATGATGCACATGCATCACAAATAAATTTTGCGGCTGAATCTCAAGCGTTTATTTACAATTTTTACACAAAATTTAAGTGTTTATTAGATTTCTTTGAAATGTAAATTTGGCCTAGCAATAGTTTCCGATAATTTTAGTAAATTAATATGAATAAAAGGCTTGGCACAAAGAAATGTTCAAATCTTTGATGCACAAAATGGTTTTAATATTTAATTTCTGGACTTTGCCTTTTACTATCACATCAACCTCAGCTCATGCAACTAAAGTTACTATAAATTTTGAGTTATTTGTAACCACAACATGTAGTCACATGAGTCGAAGCTCTGGAAGCCATGTACTAATCGTTGTGGTTGATAGAATTTGCTGAAAATTCGTTTTCTAACACGGTTGGGCAATTTTTTATAATGTGCCCATAGTTACTACAATGGTTCACGTTGCTTCAACCAGCAGATTGATTTTCTTTACTTTTACCATTGTTACGCTGCTTATTTGTGCCATTCAATGAACCTTTTTTATAAAGGGCAATATCGTTTGGCATGTTAGGCAAAGTTGTTTCCACTTCTTGCTCTCAATTCCCATAATCATAGGCTTAATTACATTCCTCTGATAAGCCTGCAAAAAAATTATAACGATTCATCACATTTTCGTTGCTTTCCAATTTTGTCGAAATTAATGAGCGCAACAAGCCAACTAATCCCAAAATTATTTTGCCGAAGTCGCAGATTTTAATTAATCAGTAGACTAATAATTTTCGATTTTGCTTTCAACTCTTTTTTCTATCTTATCCGGTTACCAAAAGATGATCGAACAGTTCCTTGAGCTCTAAATAAGCGTGAACTGTGAACTTCCACGAGTCGTAATTCTCATGATCGTTCAATCTATCAATTGATGATTTTTGGCCCTAAGATCATTTTGAAAATGATCCTTATAGGGTCTAGTCTGTCGGTTTAAAATTGCCGGTTTTGGAAATATAAGGATACCCCATTTGAAGCTAAAAATTACTTAACAATTTTCACGTTATTGAAACTTTTTAAAATATAGTTTAGAGAAATTTACCAGAGAAAGCTAGTACACAGATTGATCCTAGTGGTCGAGACATGAAAGCTGTTTATATATTTAATTTGATTTTAACTTGGTGTCACACTTGTCTGTTAACTACAAAATTAGGACCCGTAATCTTTTTAGCAGCTGTACTCAAACCACTTCATCACGCCATGGCTGTGATAATGGAGGGGTTAAGTAGGTTTTGGTTTGCGCTGTCAATTGTAATCTACTGAATCAAATAGAAAATTAAAAATATTTAAATGTCGGTAATTTATGTTAATTAATACTAATTTTCAAAAATTTAACAATATTGTTAAAAAGTGGCGGGGGCAGAAAGGAATCGAACTTCTTGGCCAAATTTGGTAATGCATCAAGAAACTAGCTTTCGATCAATGTTCTCATTCAGGGAAATCAGGAGAGCGGCACTTTCGGATGTAAAGAGTTGTCCAAATGAGACGCAGGAAAAAAAATAATTTTGCAAAGGTGCCAAGTTTGTTTTTAGTCACTTCATGTCATTTTGTTAGTTGATTGTTTGCCATTTATCGCTATGGAGTCGTATTCGATTAAAGACTGTGCTAAAGTTATTCAAGAGCACTACAAAAATAATGAAAAAATAAAACCCACATTTCGCTTAATTCGTGAATATCTTGGTCGCCACAACCTCCCAAATGAAATAACCATCAGCCGTTTGGTTCGTAAATTCGAGGCTACGGGTTCTGTGGTGGAAAACCCAAACCTGATAGGCCAAAACCTGTTCGCACATCAGATAATATCGCTAATATCATTGTTGTGAGGCAAAGCATGAGAGACAATCTGAAACAATCAACAACGCGTCGATCACTTGAATTGGGCATTTCAAGGACCATTTTTTTGCGAATTATGCACAAGGACTTGAATTTACATGAAACTTGCCTTACTACTCGTGGGAATATCGACGAATTGCAAAGGCTCTTCGAAAATCCCGTAATTTCGCAGTCGTGAAAATGTGAATTGGCCTGCAAGATCATGCGGTTTAATGCCATTAGATTACTTTTTATGGGAATTTTTGAAAAGCAAAGTGTACGTTGATAGTCTAGCCACCATCCAAGAAGTAAATGCCATAGAAACGTCCCTATTTGAAAATGTCATCGAAAATGTTGACCATCGGATCGACGTATGTAAATCCAGCCGTGGTGAACACTTGAGTGATATCATTTCTCATACATAAATGGCATCGTTAAACCTTCAAACTAAAGTACCCAACTTGATTCAAAAATAAAAATTTGTAGTTTTAGTTTGGGTTTGTTTCCTGCGTCTCAATTGGATAACCCTTTATGTTGATTGATGAATTTTAATTTGTTTGCTGTTGGCGCCACATCCACAATGCTTGAAATTTTTCGTAAAGTACTGTTGGATGAAAGCGGGGTGGAGAATATATTTGATGCCCGTTTCCCAACACACACCATGAGGAAAACGTAAGTCAATGCAGGAGATATTGGTATTGCCCCTCTATTCAACGAAGGCGTGCAACAGTTACTGAAATAAGCATTTAGACCATTATAATGTATGCCTAGATATAGGAGTATTTTCTTCACGCGATAAGGTTTGATATGGGTGGAGGTCAACATAACGATCCCTCTGTATGCTTGTCACTATGTACTAGCCGCTTGAAAGGTAAATAAAACCCCTGATGTAAACGGCGGTATAAACAGCTAAGGGTTTAGTAAGTTCATCTCTTGGTAATAGTTCAAGACTACTTAAAAGAAAGAAAATTGAAATTGCTGTATGTACGATGGATGGTACCAAGACAAGGATAATAATAACCGGGATGGCGCAGGCCTCGGTGCTTGAGTCTGATTTGTGGAACGTTCTCTATAATTGCTTGCTAGGACTTTATATCAAAGATGAGGTGTTCCTAGTATAATATGCGCATGATAATAACAATTCCCCAGGGTTTTTCGTTGTAAAAGCTTGTCCATTGATATGTGGGCGTTGTAATACATATTAATTCCCCTATTATGGGTCTTACTTACCCGTCACCGGATGACGCGCAGTCACTATAATTCAATTTTTGGTATAGATCACATCTCGCTGTCAAGACAATCATCTTTCGGAAATAAATATATTTAAGATTACGCTAGTTGGCGCCAGATATGTATATCTCAATAATACTAATAAAGCAGTCGTGTTAGTAATTCTCATTATTGAAGTAATAACAATAAAAAAAGCTTATAAATAAATAGTTTTGTTTAACCGTTGTGAGACTTTACAACTGTAAATAAGATTGTAAGTATTTTATCGTTTCAAAATCGGTCGATTAGTGCTTCCATCTATTGTAAGAAGAGTTAGATTATTGATGCAAAAATTTTGCATTATTTTACATAAAACACTATTATACATACTTCTTTCGGAAAACGAGTTGTATTACAATTCTCACTGTGAGTGAGAACCTCACATATCCTCACCTACAATTTTAGGGCGACATCCAATGAGAATCTAGAAATTGTAGATGAGGAAATGTGAAATTCTCAATCACAGTGAGAATTATAATGTCATAATTGAATAATGATGAGTAAGTAACATTCATAATAGGGGCATACATTAAGCTAGGATTGCACTTCCGAGCAAGTTCCTTCGCGGTTATTCGGCAAGAGTATGTACACAATTTTATAGAATCTTCCCAGCATTTCGTGGATTAAATACCATTGTCTACATACTAAAGTACAACGTACTTTCTTTCAATTAGGTCTCCCACTGCTAAATTTATAAAAGAATTGCCAAAATTGCCTTGCCTTTCCACAGTAATATGTACTGTAATAGATGTCACTAACCTACTGATTTAATATTTATTATGGTTCAAAGTTTCTTTTGCGCTCGATTCACGGGGCTTTCTACCATGAATTTTTAAGGTTCTACGCTATGACGTTCTACAACACTTTATCGATGTTTATGTCTCAATTTACTAGAATCAAATTGACAACTTATAGTGCAGCCCAGTCCATTTTTGTGTCTAAATTTTTAACTAACTAAATTGATGGTTAGTTTACCCCAGTTATTTAGAGATGTCTCGAACGTTCATAACAATTTGATTGAAATTTACTTCCAGTTGTAAAGTTAATTCAAATTTATTAATTGAGGATTAGAATTGTTTTGAAAAAATATCGACACGATTTGCTTCGTGTCATCTATGAACGACTGTTATGAACTAACCATAAATTTAATCAGCCGGAAATTTAAACAAAAAATTGGGATCAAGCTCATAGCATCAATTTCGTTTAATTATTATTTCTATTTTATTGATATCACACCCTACAAAGAATAAAATTAAAGATTTAAGCAAAACATTTTTTGAATTTCGTGCAATTATAAAAACCAAATTATTTAATTATGGCAACGGAGGAGAAATACTGTATCATAAGACTAAAACCAAGCAGGCTGATAAATGATATAAAAAGTGAGATCGCTTTCAAACTTTTTGCCAGAACAACAAAAATAGCCGCAAATTTGTACTGATTCTCCACTAACTCTTGCCATATGAGCCAAGATTGATGGTACGGCGATATTCCTTGTTTAATCGATATTTTCCTAGGCAGGAGCATAAATGGTCACGAGCGAATTGATGAAAAAATTACGACTGGGAAACCATGATGAACTAGATCCGATTGTCAACCGGTGTGAAATGAGGAAACCAACTTCAAATTCGTGCTTCCCCTTATTGTCGCTTTAAAAAACCCATATAAATAGAGTTCTCGATATTATTATTGTATTACTTTGGAATATTAAGCCGTGATTTTCTTTTGAATATACGGAAAGCCCCTCGTACATAATTTAAATATTGATAACAATTTTTAATAGCGACATTAAAATCTTTATGTGAGAATCAGACCGCCAGACTAATATATTTAAAAAAATACATATTCTTTCTCACTTCAGCTAGGGTGAAGAAACTCGTATTGTGCAATTTTGGGCAAACAAAAGGGTAATATATATATATACTCTTATCAATTTTTAATCAAATGCATTCTGAAACATTTATGCAGTAATAAAAGTTATATTTAATAGTTATTGTTTATCATTTTGTTTTACTTTATTATTCTATACATTATTTTGTAATAGGTACTAAACATTAAATTTTAAAAACTATTTGGAACTTAAATATGAGATTCAAATTTTTGGTAAGTCAAATTCTTTCTACATTTTATTTTGACTAGATGTTATGATAAGATTAAATTAATTTTTGGGAAACTTTCACAACAATGAGAGTGTCTTACCTGAGAATTAACAATTTTATAATCGGTTATACCTCACGATTTGACAGACATTTTAAAATATGGATCCCAAAACAATTTATATTATTTGAGTCTTATATTCTTAAAACTAAATATTTATATAAATAAGGTGTATGTAAGTAAAAATTTATATTTTTAATTAATTACTTATTCATACAGCATAATGACTAAATATTTTTATTATAAATTAAGTTAATCACACTCATTTTCTTAAATAATAGTTAATAAATAGTTTTTTATAGTGCGAAGATAACGAATATATGGCATACAATCCAACCCAAAAAAGGAAGTTCATTTTATAAAATCTATTACTAATCTTTGGTTAATTTTACGATTTGGTTACAGTCACTTTTTGAGCCACATTATGGTCTGGACTTTTCGAACTGCTTGCCACCGTGCCAAACAATAACTGATTTATTGTCACTTTATTCGGTAACGATTGGGGATATGCAAAAATACCATAGGGTCGTAAATGATAAATTAAATAATCGAGTACGTACATTTGATTCGGCGACACATAATGAAAAGATACAGCATTGTCCGAACAGCAATCGAGTCCTTCAGTTGTCTCATAGTAGATATATTTCCAGTACCAAAAGCTTTTATCTACATGACCCGGGATTAAATGGTGCTCGGGCACGAATGGGAAAAATCGACCCCGACCCACGGAATCTCGTGAATCGCCCGCGAAAACATTTACATTTTCTAAACATTTACCAATTTCTACATCTTCAGCACCACCACGATTCGCTCCTTTGCATTTAGCTTCGTCCGAAAAGCCGATATCGACCAGCCGCTTAACAGCTTCACGACTTAAGGCATAACCAGCACCACCAGACATATATCCTTGTTTAACGAACGGTTTAAATTTACAACCAAAATAAAGTGGATCATTTGGTGAATATGCATACAACATGTAACGTAAGTTTTCTACAATCACATATCTAAAAACAAAAACAAAAACAATTAATTAGAAGCAAATCACATTTAACAAATTTCCATACGTATCATCATCTGCCTTTAAAAACCAATCAAATTCCTCGATATGATGATCATAAATATATTTAAAAGCTTCTCGAGTTTTATCCCACAAATGTTCACGACCTTCCTTAACCGGTAACGCAACTGACTCCAATTCAGCATTAATCTCTGAACTCATAAAAATAAGCTTATTACAACGTTTACCCCACGTTCGTTTAACATGCCGCGCTTTTTTCTCATGATTACTAGGATTTGTCATAATCCAGCAAAGCACTCGCACTTCAGACTCCAAATATTTAGCCACTGTTGAATTTTCTAAAGCATGCACTTCCTCGTTATGATTATGCTGACCGACATCATGCTCGGGACCTTGTGCTTCGGCCAAATGATGCCCTTCGTGCGGATCTCCAAAATCATCGTGATGCTGGTGGTTATTAATATTAAGTCTTTTATTCATTGCTAGCCACGAATTACGCGATGGGTTTGATATAAAAAACAAGGCCATTGTAAAACCAATGGCCATTCCGAATAATAACGTAAATAAAGAACGTCGACTTAAGATATGTCGAATACCTTTAATAAAGCAAATAAGAAAACATATTAAAAAAAATTGTTTAATCCTATATCATCAAACACTCAAATACCTTCAGAAGTTTTAATCATCATTTTACTTAAGAAATTTGGTCCGCTTAACTTCAGCCACCTAGAACGATTCAATTAGAACTAACATTAGTAATAGAAAATGTTTAGAAATGCATAAAAAGTATAAAATAATTTATGTGTGGTAATAACTTTAATTAGCTGATAAGGTAGAATGACATATTGGTGAAGTCGAATTAATTTTTAAACTGAACAGAATACTTCTGATAAAACCTAATTCCTTAACTTATTTATTATTGTAAACGGGTAAAAGCCCGGAAAATTTTAAAACTCTTTTCTTGCAATTAATGGGATAAAAAATAGTTTCGATAGAATTTTTGGTATTTTATACATTTTATACTGTGAACCGACGACACCGGAGTAACACAACTCGAGTTTTAGAGTGATTTATAAATGTCAAATTAAATTTTTTTAAAATGAGACTTCACTCTTGTTTTAGATTATTCATGGCACTCGCCGTTCAAACGAACCGAAATTTTAGAATTCTAATGTATTCTGAAAACTATACAGTTTATTGAATATTTTTAAATAAATTGTTAGAAATTTATATTTTACCTTCGTGGTTAAAAGGTCAATGGAAGAAATGTAGGTACAAAAATGAACAACAAGAGTACTTTAATCAAGCACAAAAAAATGATTATATTTAGCACACGGTTGAGTGTGGACAAAAAAATGTTCAATCTTTGTTTACACTTTGCAAACACCAATAAAATGTCCTACATTACAGTATTGAATCAAAACCGATTTTTATCTATTAAAATTAAATATTCCAACACTTATAGATAAGGTCAGAATCTCAAGTGAACACTTAAAGATACTGATTATTTATTCACGCTATCAGCCGATGCTACATTAGGCCGATTAGAATCAGAGACGTGTTGCAGTGTTCAATTTGTTGACAAATCTTACAGACAAAAAACGTACGTCCGTGTACGCTTTATTAAATATTTAATTTTGAACAAAATTATTTAATATTTAATGTAAAAAAAGAATAAATGTTGAACATTCAAGCGTAGTTTCTTCAATTATTAATCTTGGCTAATTTTTTAGGCACTATACAAAACCGAGTTTATTTTACAAATCGAGGAGTGACTATTGCAATTTCGAATTTGTCGACAACATTTCGACCATAAACACAGTAAATTCGAAAAATACTAAGTGCTTAAAAATTTTAGGCAGTCGCGCCACATTACCATCATATCTCTACATCTCGCGCAATCTTCTAAATTTTATATCCATCTTTGGTACAATTCTGCGCCGTTCCATTCAAAATTTCAAACTATAAAAAGTGCTATTACAAGTATTAAACCGATTTGCTTTTAAAATGACACCAGGAGCGGTACAATCCATACCTTTATGGTCTGGTATTTTTATTACAAAACAAATTTGAATAATGGAATCCCATATTAAAGAATAATCCGGGACCGAATGTCTTGCCGTTCTTTATACTAGCGATGCTTTTATCCGCTTCCTCTATTACTCCCTGAGATTTATTAAATTTTGTAGATCAGTGCCGAGATCATACAAAATTGGAAGTAGTTATTTCGACAAGTTTTTTACGGGATATTTGCCTTGTGTACTCATATATTAATGGAAATTAATTTTTGTGGTATGAAAATAAATAATTTATTTTCCAGAAACGCCTAGTAATACAAATTTTGAGTTGATCACAAATTTTGAGATAATGATAAATAATATAAAATAAATTAATAATAATTAAAAATAATAGATAATTATATTACTAAAAATAATATAAAATAAATATGTAATTGACAATATAAATTATTTTTGGGAACACATTTATAGAAACAGAAACAATTATTTTTGGCATCAAAAATAATACATCGGGTATCAAAAATGAAAAAGCGGTTACGTTACTGTTTGGGAACATAACATAGGAACAATAAAAATTCATTTTGTGAAACAAAAAGAAGTTTTATTTCTTCGCCAAAATATTTAAACTGGAACCACAAATATTATCTTTGAACAAATAAGTGGGAATCGAATAAATTATGTAAGCGAAACAAATAAAAATTTCGTGGGTCAAAGAGTAGCATCAAAATTAATAAACTGGTATCAAATTTAATTAAAACAAATGCATAGAATTTAAATCATTTATTTTGTATAACAAATAAAATCATTTTGCGACGATGATGATTAACAAATTGGTACCGAATCAGCAATTTAGAATAGAAAGAAATATTTGTACAAAACCGAAGAAAAAAAATGCCTTTTATAAATTATGTGGATTTGATCGCAACAGACAAAAACAAAAAGGAAGTTTATTATTAAAATGTTTACTGAAAAATTGTATGTAATCGTAGGGAGCGGCTCAAAATCTCGTATTTTAAATTCCCGTATTCAAAATCCCGTATTCTAAAATCCCGTAATGTTGATAAGTGTGCCATGTCTTAGCCAATCATGAGGAAATTAGGCATATTGGAAGGAAATGTAGTTTTATAATGTTTTTGGAAATTCTGGTATAAGGCCTATGAAACGGATATTAGCCATTTTTAAGCGACTAAAATGAGATTGAGTATGTTGGATGAAACAGGGATCTAAACTGATTTTTGGAACAAGTTCTGGAATATGACCACTTGGGACATCATTCGAAATTTTTCATCATTACTATATTTACTTTTACTATGTAAACGAAACTAAAATGAATATCAGTCCCATTATACAAGCAGAATTTTATTAAAATCAATTAAAAATTGAAGAGAGTATATGTTGCGATCATCATCCAACTTTATTTTACCATGAATGTACATAAATCTCGAATACACCACTAGAAGTTTGGTAAAAACTGTCTTGTTCAACCAAAACTCTTTATTCCTACTTCAGTTTCAGAAAACCTTCAACGCCAACCCTTCTGGAAAAATTAATAATAAAATTTCTTAACCCTCATGTGAGTGAAGAAAAAATATCTGAATTTGAGTGGTTAAGGTTACATATGCATGCATTTTTTATGAAAACTAAACTTGTTTTCGATTATTTTTGTAATTATGAAATGTATAATGGATTTAGCTAAACTTATATAAATTAAAAATAATCTTGCATTAGCTGAAACATGCCACTTTGCAAAGGACATTCTTTAAATAAACCAACGTGTTGCAACAGCCAAAAAGAGTATTCATAGTAATAAAAAAATTGGTTTGTTTTTTTTTTGAAATAGATAAAAATATAAACATAAATTAAATGAAATAAATACAACCAATAAAATACAACATTAAACTATAAATGATTGGCAAAATATTTATTTCAAATAGCGTGTAAAATATATAAAGGTTACCCACCTTTGTTACTCTAATTTGGATCACATTCCGCCAAATAGAAACATTTCTTATTTTTAATTGCAATCATATTCTATTGTTGGCCTAGGAGAATAAAATTTCAAGTTTTTATTACGAATGAAACATACAAAAATAAACGTTTAAAAGTGCAATAGGTGGGTACCTCGTCACTCACGTTACGTAAAATCTTTACTTTTCAACAAAGTTGCAAAAAATTAAAAAACCTGCCACTACCGGTTCACTGATTTTCGCAAAATTTCTCAAAGGCCTCCCAAATCCAGATTCGTATAATAGACCGTAGCATTACCGTGTAGCATTTTCCGCCGATTTTAGCGGTGAACTTTATATTTTTGAAAATGTAGGTCAAGAGACACGGACTATTATATGAAATGGCACAAACATATTTAGATAGCCCATAGTCTTTTCATTCGATTACTAAAGATCACCATGCGAGCATATCTCTCGTTTTTTTCCTAAACTTTTAACGTCAGAAACCGCCTGGTGGTCATATTCCAGAACTTTTCTCAAAATCATTTTATAATTACATTTCCATCCAACTAGCCAATCCCTTCATAAACGGTTAAGAAATGACTGAGTTACGTCCCAGGTGGCTATATTCCAGAACTTCTTCTAAAAGTAAATTTTATAATCACATTTCCATCCAATATACTCAATCCCAACATAATCGGTAAGAATTGGCTGTGTTTAGTTCCAGGTGGTCATATTACAGAACTTCTTCCAAAAATCATTTTAAAACCCCATTTGCATCCTACACACCCAATCCCTTCATAATCGGTTACGAAATGGCCGTCCCAGTAAGCCGTATTCCAGAACTTCTTGCAAAAATCGTTAAAACTCAAAAATAATGGCCAAGCAGAAATCCGTGACGACCTAAACACATAATACGAATAGCATATTTCTGAACAATAATGAGAATTTTTAAAGTTGAATGATAGCAATCACCCCAACACGTTAACGCATATTCAAGCCTAGAGTTAATGCAAGCATAGTAGAATTTTAGCAATTTTGGAGCTACTAGTCTTAATAGATATAAAGTTCGTAATACATTGGTGATAGACTTTTTTATTCTATCGACATGTTGCTTCCAACTCAGATTACAATCAACAATAATTCCAAGGTACTTGAAACTCTCAACAGTTTCAATGGAAATACACGAGCTGGAGCAATTAATGGGATTACAAAAACTGGAATGATACAAACTAAAATGCATAATCTGAGTTTTGTCACTTAAAATTAAGAAATGGTGGTCAAACCATTTCCTTAAAACTAAAAGGTCGCCTGCAATTTTATGGCAAACATCAGTTTGGCAATAGGCCGTTTTCGCGTATTCAAGAACTTTTCCCAAAATAAATTTTAAAATACCACTTCTAACCAACAAACCCAACCCCGTCATAATCGATTCAGAAATGTTTAAGTTCGAGCCCAGTAGGTCATATTCCAGAACTTCTTCCAAAATCATTTTAAAACCCCATTTCCATCCAACATGCCTAATTTCTCATAACAGATCGACTCAGATCACTGTTAAAGCGAAGTATCTGGGTCCCATTCTGGAAGGCAAACTAAGAAAGAAACCTAACTGTATTAGAAAGAGTAAAGAGATGCCATTGGAAAAAGATGGGTTTAGAGCCCACATTGTATTTACATTGGTTCCACATTTCTTCTATTAGGTCCATTTTATTATATTGGGTTACTATTTGGTGGCCAGCTTTAAATATTCTGACCAACCTAAAATCCTTGATTATTGAAAGTACAGCGAACAATTACCTTTTGTATTAATGAAGCTCTTAGGAGCACATCCACTCAAGAACGGGAGATTCTCTTTCATCTCACACCGCTATCCTAGGTAAACAAATAACAGCGAGCTCAACTAAAAGGCTCAACTCCATCTCGATATCGAGCTGTAACAATACGGAACATCCATCTATTCTAAGAAACAGGAACATCCCAAATACTACTGACTTATCCCACCATCATCTTTTGATCAGAGGTTTAGAACTGATATTCGCAACAGAGAGGACTGATTGAGAGAAAAATTTCCGAATTCTTAAGGTGTTAATTTATTCACTGATGGTTCAAAGATGGATGGGAAGGTGGGGTGGGGTCTTCTGTGAAAAATTAAATGTAAACCTCTTTTTTCGTCTCCCGGACTACTGCAGCGTTTTTCAAGCTGAACTAACCGCGATCGGGGAAGCCGTTGGCTAGTTGAGATATAATGTAATATCTGCACAAGATATTCGCATTTTTACGGGCAGTTAGGCTTAAATTAAGACGCTCAAATCATATTTCCTTCCGTCGAAAGTAACCCAAAATTGTCTCTCATCTACTAACGAGATGGCAGATCAGTTTAACATCCACCTGATGTGGGGCCAAGGCATTTCAATATTACGGGGAATGAAAGGGCATATGAACTCGCTGGACAAGGCGCGACCTGCCTCATTTCGCCAAGCAGGGCGGTACGAGAGATCTCATGTCCAATAGTATCTCATGTGTAATAACTAGGCAGATCTGGCCAAAACTATGCCTGTCAAGATCCGGACAGCTGGTATCGCTGCGGCAGCTGCATATCAGTATGGTGATGGCTGCTATTTTGGGACACTCTCTCACAAGGAAGCATGTAAGCAGAATGGGATTCTCCTCACATGATTACTGTCGTAGTTGCGAATATGAAGAGCAGGAAGAAACTGTTCTCCATTTGCTTTGTGTCTGTCCCCATCAAGCGCTTAGCAGGCTGAAATTCCTGGGAACTCCACTCGTAAATGATGTGTCTATGCTAGTCCTTTAGGACAACCACCCTAACCTAACCTAATCTAAATTAGAAATGAATTTCCATTCTCGCCCTTAACGAAAATGTGCAACGTAACAAACCAATAATTTATAAAACTTTCTAGTCATAAATGAGTAGCAAAAAAAATTTCAAATTTCAATAGGTTTCTCTAGTGTAACTTGTATAACGGATACAGAGTCATCATTAAATGGAAATGTTTTACGGTGTACATACTAATTAATTAGATTTAGAGTGCTCGCTATAGTATAGTTTAAACTATTTACAACTCTTTATTTTAGATAATTGGGCTTTGAACCGAATGTTCGTATATAATATAGAATATTGACCGCGGTGTATAAATACGGCCACAATGAACACAATGAGTCAATTATTCAGGAAGTTTGGTACGCGAAAGTTTAAAAGCGAAACTGAATAGTGCGAAAAATTATTAGTGGTGTTTAAAGTGAAATGGATTGTGTGATTTACTGTACATTGTGAAAAGTTAATTAATTATAAATAATAGTGAAAATTATTTGTTGTTGTATATATTTTTAAATGTAAAGTAAATATTTGGAAAATTATTCAAAGATTATTTTCAGTATTTTCAGGAATGTTCCAGAAGCGGTATAAATTACGAGAATTACCGCCAAATTTATAACTGAATTCACAATCCAGTGATATTAACCGGATTTGAATGGGAAAATTCAAACAACATTAATAGTTTTTTAGAAATTTTCTTAAGAAGCTTGACCTGGGTGAATTGGAACTACACGGAATATTTTTGCAACTTTCAGTTCAATGATATTTATGTAAATGTCAGATAGAGATTACATGAAAAAATGTTTATTATTTTTAAGCAGCCCTTTTTTCGGAAGCCGAAAATAATTAAATTTCACGAAATCTCCAGACGTAAATCAAATAATAATTTCATTCTTATAGCATAAGAAACGATTGATTAAATAACAATACCGTAATTTAGAGGATTAGAAGTGCCATCCAATGGATCATTTCATCCTAAAAAAACCTTTAATATCCTTCTCGCTTGTTATATTTAAATAGGTGTACGAACGGACCTCTCGTTTATCGGCCCTCTTGGCCAGTCCTTGGCCCTACAATCCAATCAGCCAACAAATAATAAAATACAAATCATCTAAACATGTGTGGCGCCTTATACGCCCAATAAAAATCACATTAATCACGAATATGTCAAATTAATAATATTTAATATTTAATCGTATTAATTATTATGATTTTTGACAAACTACTTATCAAATAAGTCAAAATGACATAACTATTCAAATTATGTTAATTGTATCTAATAAAACACTTTTCCTTATCAAGTACAATATAAAGTATAGATAAGACTAAATCACATATACCTAAAATCGGTAAAGCTATTTAATTTGTTTGACTAAAATTTTATGAATTTTTGTGTGGCGGTTTCTTCATAAAGATAATAATCTATAATCTAATGAGTGTTATTTACCTACTTAGGTAGTTCGGGAACACAATAAATTATCAACAGACTAATCAATTTTGTTAGTGGCAAACTATTAAATTTAATTAGTGGAGGCTAATATTACAGTGTCTCGTTTAACCCTAGTAAATAGATTAGACTTTAAGGCGGTATTCACACCAAACGCAAATTGCGAACGCGAGTAACTGTACTCACGAAAATATAAATTATCGAGATCTTAAATAAATATATAATCCACGAGAAAAGGGCGAATATTTTTTCTACCGTTCACAATAAAAATTCTCGCAAAATTATCTTTAGAAAACAGCAGTTTTTCAAATTCGGTTTTGGATAAATAAATTCGTAAGTTTAAACGCGATTTTTTATATTTATATGTTACAGATGATTTTTAATTTTATTTATTGGAAATTAAATGGATCGTGATATTAACCCAGATAAATACATAAAGTATTCGTATGTTTAAACACCCAGTAATATTTTCGAGAATAACGTTAATCGCGTTCGCAATTCGCGTTTGGTGTAAATATCTTCTAAGGCCAAACTCTAGGTTTATCGTGTCGCCTTCATAACTGTTCCAAGAGACGGAAACCTTACTTCACATAATATGAAGTATTGAAATAATAAAGTTGTTATTTCCAGACACTTGAAATGATATTCGAATTAAACAATGTCGCATCTTAGAAATTTACTATAAAAATTTGGAAACCCATTTGCTTTTATCGATAGACCACCTTATGCAAATATTCAGAAAATCTTACAAACTGTCTATTTATAAAAAAAATTTAGTTTAACAATATCACTCTTTGTTATGCAGCGAGTTCATGAAGTAGGTAGTATAGGTCTTTTATATTTTTGCCAATCTTACTTCCATAACGGTGTTTTATAGAGGTTTGTATTTCGAGTTGACAACACTTTTTAAGCGGTTCTCAGTTTGGTTTTCCATTTCACCATGAATAGAGGCCAGAATAACACTTGCAAATTGTGCAAATTTATTTCGAAAATTACAGTTTAGTTCGCGAAACTTACCGACGGTTATTTTGATGGTTGGTTTATATTTGGTTTATATTTATTAAAAAATGAAGAGGAACCGAACAAGTTGACGCACAATATCACACAAAGCGCAGTACAATCAATGTATGCAAGGAATATTCAATAAGCGTATAATTTCGGGAAATGGACATGTGGATTGGTCTCCAAGATCGTGTGATTTAACACTTTTAGATTATTTTCTGTGGAGATATCTGAAATCACTAGTCTACGCTGCTAAACCAGAGACGATGAATCACTTGAAAGTTTGAAAGTTTGAAAGTCAACGTTCGCCGCATTATTGCCAATATACGGCTCCAGCATGAACACTTTCAGATTGTGCTTTATGCAAGCGAGCCGCGGCTGTGAGATTCCCAAAATCATATTTAAACACGGCCCCATAACGTTTTCCACGGATTTTTCCACGGCTAAACGTATATATGTATATATATCTAATTGGAATTGCTTCAATCAAATTGAATTATTATTAGCTGTTAATTATTGGTGCACGGTACACTGTTTTGATTTTTAATTTACAAAATATTTAATGAAAATGTATTATGATTTTATTTAGATTGAAACAAGTGAAATTTGGAGCATAGGATATGTTTTAATATTGGGTATACAAATAAGTCTCGGCTGATTTTCGATCGAAACAAGTGACAATCAGATGGGACAATGTCTGATGCATACGGCGGATGGGCTAAAACTTTCCAATTGACTATTTACAAGGTTTTCTAGACGGGCGCCGCAACATGTGAACGAGCATTATCATGCAGAAGAATAATTTTGTCGTGTCTGGAGTAATAGTGAGTGCGTTTTTCCTTCAATGCTCGGCTCAATCTCATCAATTGTGTTCGGTACAGAGCCCCAATAATGGTTTCGTGCAGATTTAGTAACTCATAATACACGACACCAAGCTGATCCCACCAAAAACGCAACATAAGTCTTTTCAATAGATCAATAGATTAATTTTTATTGCCTATTTTTTGTCCCTCCTTCTTTTATTTTATTTTGCTTATTTCTACTATATATAACTAAATTTTTATTTTTACCAATCAGTAGATACTCCTGATGATCACCTAACAAGTCGAAATTAATCGAGTAATTTTTTAAACATTATGGAAAAAAAAAATTTTGTGCGAAATAATAAACAAGTGTTTTAATGCGTTTATTAAGTATAAGTCTTTTCTATGAATATTTGGTTGCCGAATCAATTTCCATTCCAGTGGATCCATTTTTCCTCACAAGTTTATGCCTGGCAAGCAGCATTTCATATGAAAAAAATCGGAGTTTAACATCTCTCGGCATCAGTTCAAATGGAACCCAATTTCCTTGCTTTTAAATCATTCCCAATAATTGTAAACGATGTGAAATTGCTTTTTGATTCACTCCTAATATAAGTACAAGTTCTTCGTGCATTTGGCACGAATCTTCATCCAATAACGCTTCAAAGTCCGCGTCTTCGCACATTTACGGCCTTCCACTTCGTTCTTTGTCTTCGAGATCAAATAATTCACCGTTCTTAAACTTTTGAAACTACTCTCGACAATTTTATTCACTTGAAGAAGCCTCACCCTATGCTTCTACAAGCAATCGAAGCGACTCATCTGCAAATTTTTTCAAATTAAAGAAGTAAATCAGAAGTCCCTGCAAATAATGCTTATTCGGCCCAAAACTCGACATTTTCACGCGAAAACAAATATATGATGCTAATATAAAATCGCTTATATTTTGAGGTTATGTTGTTGACAGATGTCCAACCTTACGATATGACGTTTTACATCGGGAAATTTTAAGCATAACTTACTGGTGGTACCATCTTTAGTCGAACGACCGAGACTTATTTGTATACCCAATATAAACTATGTCATTTACAGACCACTTTTATTTAAACCATGGATATTTATAAAATTGAGACAGATATAGCATTCAAGAAATTTGCAATGAATAAGAAAAATCCTTGTTAATATGTTGTGGCCAACACTAAAGCGAAAAATTAAACTTAACGGACTTTTGGAAAAACTATCATATACAATCAAATAAACCTTATCCCTGCTTAAATTTCAAAAACCCAACAAGGTCAACTCATGCTGGTTGAAAAAAAACATAGCCATGATCCAATGGCCTATGAAGTAGACGTAACATGGGCGAAGAATAAATGAAACGAGTTTGCAACTTCGGAAATGCCACCATCTCAAATTATAAATAAAATCATACTCGAGAGTAATGCATCTATTCGTAGTTATTTGCCAAGCAAGATACAGGCAAAACCAAAAATTAAAACAATACGCAGTGCAAATGTTTGTTGGAAAGAACCCCAACCTCTACACAGACCAAATTAGCTCGCCTCAATGAAACCTGTACCATAATTTGTTACACATTTATTACAACAAACTCCGATTTTATTACAGTTCAATAAGTTAGTTCAAGACCACCCCTATACAATACAATTGAATAAGTTAGTTCAAGACCACCCCCATAACTTGCCTATAAGGGTAAATTTCACTCCAAAACGAGTATTTATTTCAAAAATGTCAAATTTAACCAACTTTAATACATATTTTACACCAGACTGCCATCAGCTTTTGGGAAAGATATTGCTAAGTCTTGTCGAGAGTAGGTCAACCTTATAGGTGTGTAATAAATTATTTTTGAGTCAAGTTTTCGGAATTTGCTCTAAAGGGTAAAGGTTTGAAATTTTTAATTAAGGATTTTACAAAATTTAATAATTTATTACACCAGACCGCCGTCAGATATTGAGTCAAATGTTACTCCTTGGATATTGTGGTGGCCAGGTGTGTATTAAATTATTTTGGCAGAATTGGCTCCTATCTGTAGAGGCTTCAAATAAGTAATTTAAAGGTCGATTTTACCACCTTTACTAATTTATTACACCAGACCGCCACCAGATATAGAGTCAAATGTTACTCCTTGGACATTGTGGTGGGCAGGTCAACCTTATATAGGTGTGTAATAAATTATTTTTGTGTCAGGATACGCGGAATTGGCTCCAAACTGTAAAGGTTTCAAACATGTAATTTTGTAAAATCGACCTTTAAATTAAAAATGTCAAACCTTTACCGTTCGGAGCAAATTCCGTGTAACCTGACTCAAAAATAATTTATTACATAAGTAAATAAAGGTGATCTGCCCACCACAATGTCCAAGGAGTAACATTTGACTCAATATCTGGTGGCGGTCTGGTGTAATAAATTAGTAGCCCTTCAAAAAGTCCTCGGAGTAACATTTTACTCAATATCTGGATCTGATGGCGGTTTGGTATAATAAATTATACAAACATATTTGAAGCTTTTATAGGTTGGAGTCAACTCCGTATAACCTGACTCAAAAATAAATTATTACACACCTGGATAAGGTTGACCTATTCTCGGCAAGACGACAAAAGTAATATCTTTCCCAAAAGCTGGTGGCAGTCTGGTGTTAAAAATGTTGGTTAAATTTGACGTATTTGAAATAAATAATTTACTCTTAGATAAGTTATAGGGGTGGTCGTGAACTAACTTATTCAATGTAATTAATGTAATTAATAAATAAATTCTGGTCCAAGAACCATCCCGATATCATAGCTATATCAAAAGTTACAATTTTGGCAGTGCAGGTTTAATTGTAAGCTAACCCGACCACTCGTTCCACGAAAACGGTAACTGTAATGAAATCGGGATTGTTTGTAATAAATGTGTAACAAATTATGGTACAGGTTTCATTGAGGCGAGCTAATTTGGTCGGTGCAGGTTTAAAGCACTCTCAAATTGTCAAAAACCATGTTTAGTAAGAATTAGTTAGACCATAAACTATTACCAATTGACCTAATTCTTTTTTTTAGCATGAACTTAGATGTATAATCTGGGATTAATACATACATGCTTATCCAAATAAAATGTTTAGTTTGTCTATGGTTAGGTTTCAAAGATCGTTTTTTTAAGCGCACAAATCAATTTTTTCAATATGTTACCTCTAGCTCCCTATAATAGCGAAAAATGTTTGTATCGAGGTGTTAAGAAACATAAAATCGAGGGATTAATACATGAGTATTAAGATTAGTCTTGAAATGATGAAGAAAATGTAAAATTTAGTTTAAAAATATTAAAAATTTCGATTTTTATCGATCGAAAAATTACGTCAACAAATAAGTTTATTTGTTTTTACGTCGTCATTGCGACTATTGCGGAAACTTTATTGCCACTGGATCGCAAATTACGAAATGAAAAGTGTGTCGAAGATAAGTGGTTATTAATTTATTATAATATGCAGCAATGTTTAGATCAGCAATAATGAAAAATAATAAATTTATTAATTAATTTTACACATATAAACAATATAGTAAAGTTTAGTAAGCAAATTGTACGAAATTATGGTACTCAAACTTATTAAAGACACTAAACTATTAAAGAAACAAACCTGTGATGGTTTGTTTCTTTAATAAGTTCTAGTACCATAATTTCGTATAACTTGCTAACTAAACTTTGCTTATATTGTTTATATGTGTAAAGTTAATTAATAAATTTATTATTTTTCATTATTGCTGATCTAAACAAAGCATATTATAATAAATTAATAACCACTTATCTTCGACATACTTTTCATTTCGTAATTTGCGATCTAGTGGCAGTAAATTCTCCAAAAATAATCGTAATTGCGGCGTAAAAATGACAAGACTAATCTTGATAATCATGTGTTAATTCCCCGATTTTATGTTTCTTAACAACTTGATGCAAAAATTATTCGCTGTTTAGAGGTAAAATAATGAAAAAATTGATTTGTGCGTTTCAAAAAAAGACGATAAACTTTGAAACCTGACCATAGACAAACTAAACATTTTATTTGGATAAGCATGTATGTATTAATCCCTCAATTATACATCTAAGTTTTAGCATGAACTAAGAATTAGGTCAATTGGTAATATTTTATGGTCAAAAACTGATTTTTACTAAACATCGTTTTTGACATTTTGAGTACCACATTTTCTAATTTTTGGGGAATTTAATAATTTAGTGTTTCTTTATTCGTCCATTCTCTCTAGAAAAAATTATTGTTTTTGTGTTTTTTTTAGTCATTATAATTTTTTGGTATTATAATAATCGGGATATTACACATTCACCCTTTTTGGTAATATTCAAAAACGTAATTTTGGGAATGTTAATCCCCGAGATATGAGTGTATTTTTTATATTTTATGGGATTTTAAAATTTGGCGTTTTGAAATATGGAATATTGAAATATGTACCTGGTTTTGAAATAGGGGATTTGAAACCGAAATTTTGATTTATGGGATCTTAAAATACGGGATTTCAAGCCCAACCCAAGAAATACATTACACATTTTGGTTACATAGATTAATTTAAACTAATTTAATTAGTATTTCATCTAGTAGTTAATTAATTAGGCCGGTATTCTGTATTTACTATACTGTTCTCCTTTCAAATTCCTGAATAAGCATGACCTTGCAGCCGATTTCTAATTCTCCAAATAATTATTGATTAATATTGAAAAGAAATTTTAAAAATGTTGTACCAACGCACCACGAACTGAATTAAGTGTAAAACGGGTGTAAGATGGAGCCCGGCTTAGTAATATAGTAGACTACGAAATAAAATTTACTTACGGAAATTAAGAAAAAGTCGACACAAAAAATGTATTACACTACAAATTATATCCACTAAATTCAATATTTTAATAATGTTTAATCTTAAACAACGAATATACTTTTCTTATCACCGACATTTGTGGGTTACAAATTTATGAAATAATACTATATATAATATATTATAAAGATGAACAACGTGTACGGTGTTTTGGCCATTTATATTGAACTAATATTATAAATTGCAAAATAATGGCAGATAATAATAAAGAGGACTTATCAGTACTGAAGCAAAAACAAAGCGCAGCTGTGCAATGTAATAGATCAATGTTTGTTTTCAAATAGAACACTACAAAAAGTACTTATAAACTATAAGTATACAAACAAACGATTATTCTAAGAGTGACCAGATTCATGAAATTAAGCGTTTCAAATTTAAAGCGTGCCGCTTTAAGCAATTGTAATCAATTTCAAATGAACAAACACCTTATCAAATCAAACCTGACGGAATACTCGTAACACTAACAATATGTAATTATTAGCTCGAAAAAAATTGTTACAAAAAAAACGTTGTAACTTATCGTGTACGGTTGGCCGATTATTAAATTATTACTAAGATATCAATCTCTCGGATATGAACTATTTATGCACGGACATCAACAAAACCATAAACTAATTTAAATTATATTATCATACAGTCAGTCATGCACTATGACCGCCTATTGTTTTGTTATACCACGATGACAATACTAGTCCACGTATTAATATTGTACATACAAATTCATTTTTAATAGGACCACAAATTACCGCAGTTCTGAAGGTATCAAGTTATTGGTATTTTTTTTTGCCATACATTACATTGTAATACTCACTCAAGTCATTAATCGCTGCCATAACTCCACGCATAAACGGTTAACGTCTGCAAAAAAAATGTAAACACAATGTATACTATTAACTTGATCGCAGTTTATTTAATTAAAACTAAACATTTGTTTATTTAAGTACTTAATGATCTCGACCACTATTTATAATCAGTATCACATATTTACTTTGCACTACATATTTCAGTTTAATTTTATCAACAAAAAAAGAACCAAATTGTTTATTTATACAGACTATTTACTCTTATGTGATTACAGCAGAATCTTTCGTGGAACACTGGGCTCAAATAATTTACAAAAAAAAAACAACAGAACATAACGAATTGTCGAAACTATAACAGAAAAATTTGCATAAATCTCCGGATGTTTAAATTGACGATTGGGAATTGTATGTACGTTCGTTTATTCGTTCGTTTTTTGTATTTTTTGAGATAACTTTTTTATTTTAGTAGTATATTTTGATATATTCATGAAACAATAGGAAACCGCTTATCTTAAAATGTAAAAGCAAGTAATAATTAAAATTATTCTAAGCAAGTAGTGTAAGCAGATCTGAACAGAACAATACAATTTTGCTACTAGATACAGGTAAATACTTCCTCGCTAATGGTTAGACATAAATAGATTGCAAGAAGTTTGACTTTCCATCTTTTTATCATACAAATCTCATATTTTCATCATACCCTTGGACCCTCCTCAATATCCTACTTCATATTAACAAGCAAAAGTGGGATCATAACGTATGTGTGTGCAGTTCTCATGCCGCATTTAATTCAGTCAGAATAAAATGTCCCATCTATCTAACTCTGGTTTTATGTCAATTTTCGAACATTTCATTATAAATTTCATTCGGTCAAATACAGTTGATTTGATCCTCCGAAAATAAAACCAGCTGGACAACGGTCAATATTTCGGTTCAATATAAAACAATTTGTAAATTTCACTTTGTATTTGTAATCAGCAGCTTATCTTAACAAATGTATATATGCTATGAAGTAACAGAAATTAAAATATTTATGTACAGGATCTGCCAATAAGATTTTTTTCTTTTTAAACTTGAAATTAAACAAACGTTTTGTTAAAGGCCTAAGTTATTCTTCATTGAAATTT
Organism: Nephrotoma guestfalica; assembly: GCA_963691935.1. Taxonomy (NCBI): domain Eukaryota; kingdom Metazoa; phylum Arthropoda; class Insecta; order Diptera; family Tipulidae; genus Nephrotoma; species Nephrotoma guestfalica. The sequence goes on along the minus strand of OY829913.1, from coordinate 135,544,625 downwards.
AGTGTAGACACTTGACCTAAAATAATACCTGGCAAATGGTCACCACGAGCACGTTTGCAGAAGTTGATCCTTTGACGAACAGCGTGTTTGGTATTGGTTAGGAACCTTCGATCGATTGTTTGTTATTCTCATAAACCTTATCTTTCACATAGCTCCGCAAAAAAGAATCTAGGGGCGTTAGATTGCACGTTCTTGGTGGCTAACTAACTTCCACCTCATCTACCTCTCAATAAACCTGTTGGAACTACAACTCGTTAATAGTCATATCATCGAAAATTGGCCAAATCAAAAAAATTTTGTTTTTACGGATCGATTTTCTTAATGGCGTTTAGTTATTTTAATACAATTTTGAAGTGAAATTTAAATCATTAAACTAAATGGTCAACATTCTACTGTTAATAAAGCTGCTAATCAATCTAGGGGATCTTAATATAAGAAATATGGTAAGATGTTAGTCCGGAAAAACTTATGAAATTTAATATTTGCGAACTCAGTCAACGGCCATAATAATACGCAAAATACCGTAAACTCCACAAGGATATAGAAACTATTCGGGCCTGCATTTCTTGGCATTAGTAAATTCATGTTAATTAAACCAGTCGGTAATCCTCAATTTGTAGATTATTCAAGTTGCCTTTGCAAACCATTTTGAGAAATTTTGATATAACTATAAACCCACAAATGGTGATCATGTTTGACCAATGTTGAGAGAGAGCGGGCAAGCATGCAGAGTGGGGCGAAATGAGGAAGGTGAGTGTTTTTATTTGTTTATTTGTTTTGTTTTGCGGCGTGGTGGTGCGGTGATGGTTTGTTTTTGTGTGCTTACGTGCAATACTTTCAATCAATATCATTGAAGTTCCTTTTTGCTTTGGATTTAATTATATTTGCATGCGGTTTGTTTATGGATTGGTAGTTGCATACTTTATGTGTTCGTTGTCTATGTGTTGTTGCTATTTTTCTTTTATATACTATGGTGGTGTTATATGAAGGTTGCATATGTATTTGTGCCCATGTGTGTTGGTTAAGTGTTAGTTATGTGTGTATTTATTAGATTGTTAAAAATTCAGAGAAGTTCCTTTTTATTGAAATTATATTATATTTGCATTAAAATTATTATTCCATTATAAGAGTATTGACTTTCGATCTTGAGAAACGCATTATTAGTTTCTCGTAAAAGTTGTATATGTATAAACATTCACAAACTCAAAATCTACTTAAATATATTGGAAGTACAAATAAGTTTTGAGGGATTTACAAAAGGTGGCGTAACTAGTATTACATCGCATCAGGTCATCTTGTAACTATATTCATGTTAAAGCGTCATCAGCCACACGGCTTTTTTATTAGCGCCCGATAGCAGTATCCGGAGCACGCACGCACTTTTCTATGTTAAAATTTTTATTTAGCGTGCTATTTTTGCATTCTTGCATATAATTAATTTATTTAATTCTAAACTAAGATTTTTCATTCAACTTTTTAGTTAAAAATCAAAAAAAAAAATTTTGCTCTACCTTTTTATCGGGAGCACTATCCATTTCAAAGGAAAATTTTAAATTTCCTTTGTTTTGTACAACCCTCAAACCATTAGAAAATTAATCTTACAATAAAAATTTAAAGAATTTAATTTTAGATTTATTTTTTATAACGTCCTGCCAAAATAAATGTTAATTGGTATATACAGCGACATCAGTGAATAAATAGCTCCAGTTTCAATAGAGTCCCCTTCGGCGCCGGACAGTGCTCCAATATTAAAACACGGCTATCATTTCCCTTTAAAAATCAGCTGAAGTGTAAACAACATATTTTTTTGTGCACTAACCATGTCAACCTTTGTGCCAACAAAACACAATTTGCGAGAAGGCTGCTAATTAAAACAAAAATAATTTGAAGAAAATTGCAGCTGATGGACATCGATAAAAACAAGTGAGTACTTATTCCGCCGTTTTAAAAGTGGCGATTTTTACACCTGTGACAAAGAACGCAAAGGCATTATTGGAACAATATTCATGCCAAACTCAAGAAGAGCTCGCTGAAACTTTGGGAATGACTCAAAAAGCAATTCAAAACCGTATGGTTCAAAAACAAGGAAATTGGGTTCCGTATGAACTCAAGCCAAGAGACGTTGAACACCGTTTTTTCACGTGCGAACTGCTCCAAAGACAACATCGGAAGGGTTTTTTTGCATCGAACCGTAACGGAGGGACAAAAAGTGGACCCACTACGACAACCCAAAACGCAAATCAAACAATAATTGAACAACAATAATTGATCCAATTAAGCCGATCGTTCTAAGCTCAAACTCCCACAATATGCCAAAAGACATGACAAAGTGATCTTTCAGTACGACAACGCTCGGCCACATGTTGCAAGTCATCAAGGAAACTTTGGAGGCGCTTCAATGGGATGTCCTACCCCATCCTCCGTATTCACCAGACATTACTCCTTCCGACTACCAATTGTTTCGGTCGATGACTCATGGCCCGGCCGAGCAGTTGGGTCGATACTTGGATCGCCTCAAAACACGAAGAATTTTTTCGATGCGGAATCCGTATGCTGCCTGAAATTTGAGAAAAGTCGTAGCTAACGATGGACAATACTTTGAATAAAATATATTGTACCAGTTTCTCTGAATAAAGCTTCGAAGTTATACAAAAAACCCAAAACTTATTAACATATACATTCATAGCAAAAACAACAATTACAAACATAATATAATATACTGTATAGATATGTAGATAATGTAATACTATTATTTTACGACACCAACAGAGAACTAGACAAATTACACCAATATATAAATAACTTACAATCCACCCCCCCCCCCCCCACCCAACAGAATGATAAATAAATTAACTTTATGGACCTCCCATTTAAATCGATAATTCAAAGCACGCATTTAAAATATATAGAAAACCCACACAAACAGATCACACAATAAATAACTATTATCACCATCCTTATCGACATAGAATATCGGCAATATGAAGAGGAACTCTCTCTCTTTGTCCAGCTTTCACATCCCATGAAGGGATTTTGCCGTCTGCAATATGGTCCTCCATCCATCTCGATCCATCGCTCTCGTCCTCCAGTTTCGACATCCTATAATATACGTAGGTCTTATTTATCGTCATGCCAGCGCAGTCGAGGTCTTCTTCTACTACGAACTCTCGTTCCGATTGGATTTGATGAATCCGATGATATCGCTACCTCCGAGAAGTTGCTTTATTTCGTGGTTCATACAAATCCGATTTTCGTTGTTCGAATTGGACCAAAGATTGAAATAATAACCTTCCTTTCGAAGGTGGATAACAATCTACAATCGTGAGGTCATGGTCCTTATGAGTGCGTTATAGTGCGAGCTTGCACGACTGCGACAAGTGTTTAGATCGTAATAGTTTTGATTTGGCGTACAAAACTCGTTATCCGGTAGCGATTCGGGCTTTTGTTTCTCTCTGCATATCATTCAATGACGTTATAACTGACCCGAGGTATTTAAAGTTTTCGATGCTATCAAAATTGCGGTCGCCAATTCCGAGATTTGCCAAGGAGATGTTCCTGGGTGTTGCTAAAAATTTGGTTTGCGCAAGTCTTCTTGCGCAGCGATCGGCGGTATGAAACTATCCTTAATATCGCTAGGTCAAGAAGCACGATATCATCCGCATATCTAAGAATTTGGCCTGATTTATTAAATATATAGCGGAAAGTTTCAATGTTGCGTTTCCTCACTACGTACTCAAGCGCTAAATTGAACAGCACAGGCGTGAGTGCATCTCCCTGTCGAACACCAGATTTTATTTCGAAGGAGTCTGGTACAGTTCCTTCAATTACGTTTCTACATACAGAGTCAGACGTTGTCAATTTACACAGAGAAACGAGTTTCTCTGGAATTCCTAAGCATATGAGCGCGGCCCATATATCTGCCGGAAGCCTATATATAGTTGATGTATGGTTATGTTGTACTCGGTCGGTTGGGACGAAAACCACATTGATAGCCGCCAGTGATGTTTTCGGCGAAAGGGATGAGTCTGGCAAATACAAGATTAGCCAACGCTTTGTAAGCAGTGTTCAATAGAGCTATACCACGATAGTTTCCATATTTAAGACGGTCGCCTTTTTGTGCAACGGACATATGAGCGCGTTCTTCCAATTCTCCGGCAGCTCTTCTTGGTCTCAAATAGAGAGGGTGAGATCGTATAGGTTTGTTGCAAGAGAAGCGCCTCCGAGCTTAATCAATTCTGCGGGGATTCTATCGAGACCGGGAGGGAGCCTTGCCATTTTTCAATCTACTAATAGCTGTGTCTGCTTACTCCACTGTGGAATACTAGACAAAGACCTCATCACCTGAAGGAGCTATTGCTCTAATGGGGGTCACTTCGTCATTCCGATTTAGCAGATTTTAAAAGTAGGTTTGCCATACTGAGAGAACATCAGCCACGTTCGTTCTCACCTCTCTATTCCCGTCTTTAATGGCTGTACTTCTTGGATGGAAGTCTTTAGTTAGATTCTTGGCGTTAGCAAAACAGTCCCTTGAATTTGCGCTAGTTACGCTTGGAACCTGATGTTTTCGATACATGATCTCATATGATCGCGCTTTGCCGAAAGCATTTAGTCATGGCTTTCCTAGTGCGAACATAATCTGGTAGTGCTTCTAGTGTTGCGAGCCAACCATTTTTTACGAAGCTTTCGTTTATTTTCGACGGCATTGATCATCGCACCAATCATTGTGAGACCTCGGAGGTCTTCTTCCGATAGTATTTAGCGGCACAGTGGTTGTAGCTGACTGGATGTTAGGAGGAGCTTCTTCGTTGTTATTGGGTCTAAATAGTTAGTGACAGCTAATTGGTAACTCTGCAGTAGAAGGAACTCAGCTTTATAAAATACAGAGCTAATAAAAACGGATTCAAACCAACAATAATTGGAAAATAAACGAAAAACTTATAGCGAAAAAACACCAATAAAATTTAACCACATTACAAAATGCCGACATCAATGCAGACAAAATCAAACGTAGAATAAATAAAATGACTCACAAAATAATTGAAAAGACTTTCAAAAAATTCGAATTGAAATTTGTGTCGAATGTTTATTTACTGCATTAGAAGTTGGTGATCTGGTTCTTAGCGATATAAATAATTTAGCGGACGAAGTGAACTTCGAGTGCATAGATGAAGTCCGATTCAAAGATATAAACTAATATCTGAAGGTCCTGATATTTTATAAACGTAGATCCCGAAGCAGAACAGTGCCGCAATTTCACCTGAAGTTAGAACAAGCGCCTGCTGTTATAACGAAATCTAGTATATGCAAAATAAGAATGCTGCAACACAGAATACTGTTTAATACTTTTGTTCATAGGCCAACAAAAAAGAAGGAGTTATAATCTGATATTGAATGTTTTGATCTAGATTCCGACTAAAGCCTAATGAATCAACCAGCAAACACGTAAGAGCTCAATTTGCACCATGTTTGTACCGTTTCGGCTAACCCTATATGCCCACTAAAACTTTGTAAGCTTTTCTCCGCAAATAAACAACTGACCCCTAACATTTTGGTGGTCTTACCGCCCCCCTAAGTGATCCAAACGGAGCACAACTTAAGCTATTAAATGTTCGCTGGTTAAGGCTTAAGACTATTTAGTATGTACTCGTAATGCAACAAACGTGTGTCTAATTAAATTTGGCTGTTATAATTTATTTTCATTTAAATCATTTTATGTATATAAAGTGTATATACAGATTTTTGAATATTTTAAGAGCGAATAATATTTTAACAATACCTAATAAATATAAATTTAGTATAAATTTTCATTTTTCGATTGGGGATGTTAAAAAGGCATTGAATGCTGAAATATTATACTATACATTTTGTTTCCGGCTGAGTCGAATGTTTACACGCACTAGCGACACAACTCGAGGTTCTAGTGCATTTATATTATTTGTTATGTATCGATAACATAACAGAACGAGGTGGTTTTAAGCTCATTCGATAAATCATCTGCAATAGAATAAAGAGTGATCAAACAAAAGCTATATATTTTTAATACGACATAAAACGGTATAAGACATCAATGTAATTTTTTAATTATTTTAGACTTCATCTAAATGACCGCCTCTAAATTTTAAAAAAAATTCGATTTTGGAATGCCAATTTTTGGTTACTTTTTCACATAAATCTGCACTTATTTCACCAATAACACAAATACTGTTGGTTTTAAGGTCATTGAGTGTTTGTGGTTTATTGGAGTAAACCAATGATTTAACATAACCCCAAAAAAAAAGTTCTATGGAGTTATATCGCATGATCTTGGTGGCCAGTTCACATCGAAATTTTTGGAGATAACACGATCATTAAACTTTATCTCAATAAATTGATTATGTCATGAGATATATGGTATGTTGGCCCATATTGTTGAAATCACATACCGTTCAAGTCGTAATCATCTGATTCGTGCCACAAAAAATCAGTACAATCATGCGTCTCCATTGACGATAACTCCAATACCATTTTCATTTTCAAAAAAAAAAGTTCAATTGCACCTCCAGACCATAAACCACACCAAACTGTTAGTTTTTATGGATGTAAACGTCTTTCATGAGCATATGAGTTTTTTGTTTTTTCACTCCAAGTGCGACAATCGTGCTTATTTACGAAACCATTTAACTAGAAATGAGCTCCAGTAATGCGCGAAACGTAGCCCGAATAGATTCATTATTTTTGTAATAGATTTTAACAATTTCTACCTTTCCATGGTGATGTGCCAACCAATACTGAATACAAATATCAATTTTGAACGGAATTTGAAAAAACAACAGCGGCTATTTTTTGTTGTTTTGCGGCTAGTTTTAATGTTTATAAAATATGTAATACTAATTTGATCACCCGTTACTGTAAAAGAGTAGAAATCAACATAATATAATAGTGAGACAGTAAAAGATTCGATTCAGATTAAACTATTTTGTATTTTATAATTCATTTTAATTCGTTTCTGTATAAAAAATCTCAATTAAAAATGTAAACATCTTGGTTCATTGCGTGTCAATTATGTGTGATTGCATATAACATGAAAATGTTCTGAACAATAAATTTAATTTAATTTTAAATTGTATGAAACTTAACGATAGTTAAATTTTCAGTAGATATCGCTATTAATAAAATTGGAACGACAATACAGAATGTAATAAATGACAATATTTATTAACGTATCTACTATCAAGAGTATCTACTTTGGTTAATATATATTAAAATTATGAATAACTAAATGTGTAACATAAGAATACTTCTAGTTCATATGAGTTTATATAAGTCATAAATAAAATTTAATTAAGACTTAAACGGTTAATTAGTTGGGTTTGTATTTCTAACGGACTTAAAAATTTGTTTCAAATTTTGATCATGTGGGTGAGCTGAGCTGTCACAACGGACTGGAAAAAAACGCAATTTTAAAAGTTATTAAAATTAAACATAAATTTGTATGTAATAATTTTATTCCAGAGAATGTCACATAATATTTGTGATAACAAAGAAAATATACAGAATAAACAAAGTGATAAGTGACAAATAATAATCCACCATTTTCATAAATCAACGGTCGGAATTGCAAGACTATATCAATGGCGCGTTAAATTGTATCTTACCTAATCTACGATTTGTCCTTTTGTAATCCTGTTAAATTTACTTCAGTATGTACCTATATTGAAAAAATGGAGGAGTGAATATGTTGTGGCCAATACACGACTTTTTTTACGACAAATGTACAATCTCGAAAAGACCATACTTAATTTCTAAAGCGAAAAATGGAACCTATCGGATTTGTGATAAAAATTGTCCTGCAATCAAGAATCATTATTACTGCTTAAATTTTAGAAAACCAACAAGATCAACGATGGTTGAAAAATTATACTCCATTGCAAAAAGTTGAAAAGGTCCTACGGAAGCTGCCGCTTCTGGTACACAGATGTCCACAAAATTTCACATGGATCTCCATATTTATGAAAATAACTTAATATGAAGTTTCATCCCAATCAATAACTCCATGTGGACTGTAAAGGTCCAATTTTTTGTTGAAAAACAGTTTGCCCAAAATCACCATTTCTGTTTAAATTTTGAAAAACTGATCTGGACCGATATTCCTGCAAAATTTACATAGAATATTTTAGTTCAAAGTCGTTTTTCTTGTAATAATATCATTGCAAAATATTTGCAAAAAACGAAAAAGCTCCTATGGAAGTTATCACTTTCGGAAAACGGTTTCGGGTAAAAACCACTGGGATCTCCCAATTTATGGAACAAGCTTTAGTAAGAGGTTTCATCCCGATTAATCAATCCGCCTGGGCTGTACAGAGGCCGAATTTTTGTTAAAAAACAGTTTTTTGTCAAAAATCGTCATTCTGCTTAAATTTTGGAAAATTAAACAGGACCGTTATGGTTGCAAATTTAGTTTAGAATCTTTTAGTTCATAGTTAGTTAAATCTACATTATATTGCATTTAAGGAAAACACAATTAATTTTTTGTACTTGGTGAATAAAAATATAATTCAATTTACATAGATTTTTTAATTTTAACTTCCTAACGTCATTCCACTTTGTTGGAAAAATCTAAATATGGCGCTGTTGTTTTATACACTTTCTCTTTTTCTCTCCAAAGCTGTGACGCTTACATTCATTCTAAGTATAGGATTTTCCAATAAGAGTGATATGAATTCTTTTAAAAAAATTGTTGCACTTACTGTGTGGCACGTAGCCCCGTCTTGTTGGAACCAAATGTTGTCAAGAACAACTTCTTCCAATTTCGGCCATAAAAATTTGGTTATCATCGATCTATACTAATCTCCATTGACAGTAACGGTGTTACCAGCTTCATTTCGAAAAAATACGGACCGATGCTTCCACCAGACCAAAAACCACAACTAACTGTCAATTTAGGTGAATGTAATGGTTTTGCATGAATAATTTGTGGATTTTCTTCGCACCAGAATCGACAGTTTTGTTTATTTATGGTCGTTCATAGATAGTACGAAATAATATTTAATTTAATTAATTAATTATCTGCTAAATAAATTTAAGATTCATCAACCTCCTCAATATTACTAATCATGGGCGAATGGCGTCATGATGTAAAACTCTATTAAGGCGCCATCTCAAATGAAGGAGTAGATATAATGTATATTTATCACCGATAGTAGATATAACGCATCTTGTGGTACAAATAGGCATTTAAACAGCTAAAAGTAAATGACAGTTATGAATGTTATGAATTTAAACGTCAAATACATAAAGCCTACTCAATTAGAAAAAAACTGCTACCTGGAAATAGTGTTGCTCCAAACGTCAGTGATGAACAATTTTCAATTGTTGTGACAAATTCAGAAACAAACACTGTTAATTCCAAAACTGGCCTTAATATTTGATTTCTCAAGAAAATCCGGTTATTTTTGACATAATAAACCCAACATACAGTCATAAGACACATTTTGATCAATCGAAGACACAAAACCTTTCTAAATACTGTTTCCAACCCAACAAACATAATCAAATCCAACGAAACTGGGTTTGTGTGTTATTGTAGTTATTGTCGCGTTTGTTTAATACACAAGGTTTTTTCAAACGATTCGGAAAGGGTATTTTTCTGTAAATATTAATTATTCTCTAAATATTAAGTCATATTTATCCGTTGTTTTCTCATTTGGTTTGAAAGGCCGTTTTTAGATGCGCCCAAATGTTTTACATCCTTTGAATCCATTGTAGAGCCGGCGCTGGTCTGAACTTATACTCTGTGCCTGATAGCGTTTTTTGTCTAAATGAAATGAAGAATGTGCATGATACATTTAGATTTTGGATATCAGAGACATCTATAAATAAATGATATGAACAATCAATTTAGTTAGTACATCAATTTTGTTAGTTGAAAATTTAGATAAAAAAATCGGTGTCAGGCACAGTATAAATTTGCAATTTAGAATTAAACATCTGACACATTTATGGATATTAGAGACTGGTTTATGGATATTACAGACACCTAACAATGACTGGTATGAACTAACGATCAATTTAGTTAGTCAGAAATGTACACAAAACAATCGGTGTCAGGCTTACAGCATTTGTCAAACAATATTACAATCGTCAAATAATATTAATCAATATTAATTATTTGACGATTGCAAAAGTATGATTTAGGAATCCATTGTATGATGATCGGGATCCCTATGCTCCTCGTGATCAATTTAGTTTAGTTCCACCTCTGACGTTGAATATAGAGTCGAATTATCGTTCAGAAATGTAAATTTTGGAGCGCATGTACTCAGCTAATTAACACCAAATTCGTTCGAACTGTCAGATCAAAAAGATTTGATCGGATTCAGCTGTCAGATCAACATTTTTGACATTACAAATTTTTTTCACACAAAAATCTTGATCTAACTAATTGCCTAGATCAATTTTAAAAAATCTCGATATTTTGTCAGATTTTTACGCATACATATATACAAAAGTAAACGTCAAAACATAAACATCAAAACAAAGACCCCGCGCCATTTGTACAATTCAGTTTTAAATTTATTTTTGCTTTTAATAAATTTATTAAAATTTTAAGGATAATTTGTAATTTTGTGCGACGTATTTTCGAAATATCTTGTGTACTAAAATGTTGTGTTTATGTGCGAAATTATATAATTCCTTATGCTGTTAATTGAAAATTATTGATATTGAGTTGTAAATAAATTAATAAAATTGAGAAATGGGACACACTATATTGAACATTTTAATTCTTTGCTTTATAATTTTTTATTATACCGATGCTAACAAGCTGAAATGATAAACCCGCCATTTATAATAAACAATTTTTTGTCTTTCTTTTCACAAATATTACTACAAAAGTCGATCAAATTTCTTTCATATTCGTTTACATAAAATCCGGTCAAATTGTTGTTGTAAAAGTAAACGAATTTGGTATAAGAATGTAGCATGATCAAATAAGTAACGGTAACACTATTTTATACTATATAATTGGGTATCCAAGGAATTAAGAAATTGGGTTTCTACCAAAATTCGGTTGGCTCTTCATGCGCTAGTGCACCAAATTTATTAAAAAACATTTTAAAATTCAATAACCAGATCGATTTTAAATTTTAGGATTCTATTAAAGATCACAATTCAATACTCTTCAATCGGTAACAGCTCAAGTACTCAACTCGAAAAAACAGTTTCAGACTATAGAAAAATTACTACTTACTACCAGCCAAACCTTAATACACATTGTTTAAATTAAATAAAAAACCACTTCGCACAAAACCAAATTAATAATGCCTATCGGTATTTTCCCGTGGATTTACTAGTTTCTACACGGTAAAAACTCCGTTTATTCACAAAGCATTTTACACTTCACTTCAAAATATGTACCCTCCTAGTTATAAATATTTTCCTCTAAAAACAATTGAGAAGCGGCGAATTTTATTATGTTTTAATTATCTACATACAGTTTTTCTTTAAATAAATTTCCACACAACAGAATTAATTAAAATCTATATTATACAAAACATAAATTACCTTCATTTTTAATTTATCAGTTCCAAAAATAAACACTTAGCCAAAACAATTTTCTTCTTGAACGAAAATTTGACTTTGAAGTCCCATTTCGATTTTCCTTTACGATTTTTTACGTGACACTAGACCAAACGAACGAAAACAACTAAAAGGATTCACTTATATCGACACACAATACATGATTCACTATGTTAATTTTAATATTGTCGCTTTTCTACACTTCTTATTATCATATTTTGTATTCCAATTGATAACAATTTAGAAAATAACTACAGTAAATTGAATAAATAAATAATATATAACAAAAATTTTTCTTCCTCAACACAAACAACAAAAACACATTTCACTCACACAAAACAAAACGCAATGAAAATTGTACGTCGGTATAGGATGACAGATGTGCAATTTTTATGTATGCATAACCAATTGTTTATGTATAACCAATTGGAATATAAATTTTGTGGTTATGTTTTTCGGAATACCGAACGCACAAAGCCGAAATGTATAATAAAAAAATTAACAGTGTACCACAAAAAAATAGTGTCCACTTTTTCTACTCAATTTTGACAAGTCTTTTTATTTTTTATTTTATTTCATTCAAACAACCGCAATCAATTTGTAGTAGTAAAAAATTGAAAATTTAATTAAAATCAATAAATTATTTGTTTCATAATCTATTTAAATATATTAAAACAGTATTATTTATTAAATAATTTGATAAAATTGTATATATTGTGTGGCAAAATAGCGTGAACAATAATTAGAAAAGTTGATTCTATTCATTGTGTTGAAATCATCAGAAAAAACATGTCGGAACAAAATGGAACCAAAAAACTTAGCGGTTTACGTCAATATCGTTTTCAGAAGACCAGCATTTCGGATGGTTCGTCACGTAAGGGTTTTCATTGATATTAATGAAGTGTTTAAATTTTTATTGTAAAAGTTAAAATGTCCAATTTTATTTATATATTTTCTCATTTTTTGACATTTAATATTTATACAAAAAATAGTGGACCCGAAAGAGACAAAAAACACATGTTAGATTCTTATTTTAGTACGTTTCCCGTGCGCGAAATTTTTAAGTTCAAGTGCAAACAATTTTTCGTTTTGGGTTCCCAGATTACGGGACAAAGTAAATTTGGTGATTCCCCGATTACAAAATCTAAGTGATATGCGGAATATTTAACAATAATAACAATCTTCAATTTAACAATATTCAGAACCAGACGCCTCATTTAAAGTCCTTCCAATCCAGTTTCCCTATGAAAAATAAAAGTTTGATCAAACCTGGGGTCCTATTTCTGTATAGGATACGAATTCGAGAGAACTAGATTCGTATTTGTTTTGAAACAGATTCGTACGATTCTTAATTATAATTAAATACAGGAATCTAGTATTCCCGTATTCGTATCGCGTACAGAAAAAGGGTCCCAGTTAAAATTTACCAAATTAAATTCATTAACACACTTGTTAATTATCTTCTAGTCTCGTAATTGTTCGGGATTCATTCCTTAATCCCAAAATTGTATTTTATTTACACTTTGCTAATTATAATAAATTTTGAATGTAAGCACTCGCGGACCGAGCGTACAATTGTTGGCGGTTTCTAATTATATATAATGATACAAAAAATTCGATTCAATAATCTTAATATCAGGGGTAAACATTTGTCATTATTTTTTCAGAGTTCCTGATCTGTATACCTAACCATATAATATTTCATCTAAAAAAGATCGTTTTAGGGGAGAGCCTAGAACCACAAATACGGATAATTATAAGGCTGACCAGTTATTTTATAAGCCTGCAGTTGCTAATTATTCTTATACCTCCGCCCAGACTTCGCAACAGTATAATACTATACATAGTCAAATAAAGGTCTTGTATAAGAATGTAATTCCACTAAAAAAGGAGGAATCCAGTAGCATTCTTGGCAAGTTGCATAAGTTTAAACAACAATATCAATTGATTTACATCAGTCGAGGTTGAATTAAATACGTGGAGTCTGTTCCTCAACATCAGGACAGCTACATACATAATAAATGCTAGCATCGTTCACCTTTAAGCAATCAGCACATTACAATGATAATCGCGACGAGAATTCCTAGATTATCATTTTTCAAGGTATAATAAGCACATTTAGCTAAACCAGGATTCCGCTCATTTCATAAACCATTTCTACTTCACCACTATTGTTTGATTGCTACTTCACCACTAATAAATTATAAAGGAATAACAGGTTCCAGTCCTATAAATATAGAGGGTGAACCCGATTTGACCAGAGAATCTGTAATTGCTTTACCCAACCTTTACGTCGTCCGAAATTAGTGAAAAGAAAAGTAGTCAAAATCGTCTCCGTCTGATTTCGTACTCAATCAAATCAATTTAGCTGAATTTTGAATGAGAAATGAATAATGATCAATACTTGACGATGGAAGTCGAAAAATCTGCTATTTATACGAAAAATTAGACAGTTGCTATACCAATAAGTGACTTCGGGCGAATAAAATAGTTAAAAACTCATTGAGTCCTGTGAAATTATGAGGTGACTACGAAAAACATAAAATAAGTCATTTATCGTTGGAAATGACTACGATAATAAACATATTACATATTTTAGCAAGACAGCCGACTATAATTTTATCGCAAATGAGTCATTGGAACGACAAACGTCGAGTAGCGTAATCAGGGTGTTATTAGGTAGTATTTTCTCTACATTACCAGGGACTACGTGCCAGACAGCAAGTGCAACAATTGAATTATTGCGAGAAAAATTTGGATCATATCACTCTTATTGGAAAACCCCTTATTTTTCTCGTATAAACCAAACTGGTGCGAACTATGTAGGCGTCGGTGCCGCGTGATAAAGATGACAGAAATTTGATTATATTTAAGGGTATACTCTCACGGCCATGCGCATCTTATAGTAATGCCATAAACGTTACGCTTTTAAAAGTGAATATTACGTACTCTATTTTTATCACATGAGAATTGAAACAAATTTACGGAGTCTTATACCTACGGGTGCGGTAAACTTGCTTCATTTTAAAAATGTATATTAAAACGTCGATTGTATCATCGGCCAAGCCTTCCTCTTCAATCGTAGGTACAGTCAGTTGACACATGACACGATTACGGTCGCCATTGACTGTTTGTGCGGCTCCTTGCTTATTTTCGAAGAAAAATGGCTTTATCATGCCTTCGGACCTATTCCACACCAAACAGTTACTCGTTTGGGGTGTATTGGCTTCTCAATTGTCACGTGTGGATTTTTGTGAAATTGGCTTATAAAATTTGTACTACTTGATTTCTCTAATATATTTATTCCTCGATATTATAACATAAAAACTACTTATTAACTACTTAACTAGAATTTGACCCCATTGGCTCTAGTTTCAAAATATGCCACCAGATGTCAGACACTGCGGTAAAAAGCGAATAACTAATAAAACTAAAATACAAATGTTTTTCTTTGAAATTTTTGTCCTGCCACCTATCAAAATCTTCCGATTTTTAATCTTGCTGCAATTTCAACACGAATCATGTCAGTTCGCGCGTTTTCCATAGAAAGTCATACCAATTATAATTATAGTACATATAATTTATTTGGTTCCTGCAGACTAAAAAGTAGATCTCACTAAAAAGTAAATTTCATTTTTATGTCCGACTAAAATTGTTTGTCTACATATGAATAAATATTCTCTTAGACCATTAAATACTAAGGACTAATAGCGGTGTATTTACTACTGTGGGCAAGAAGTAGTAAGACTTTTTAATTTAAATTTCGCGCGGAAAACCATTCGTCGAAATATTTTTTTTAGTTAGTATGACTGTCAGTGAAATCTGTGCCAAATGTCACATCAAAATAATCATTAGTGTTTAGTATACGCTTGTCTTTCTGAAGTACAAAAAGTGCATTCGGCGATTTTTACAATGAGTGAAATTATTCACCAAAGAAGTTCCATTAAATTTTGTGTACGGAATCAATTTTGTGGTGCCGAATCGTTTAGAATGTTGCAAAAGGCCTTCGGTGATAACTGTATGTCGCGAGGAAATGTTTTTGATTGGTACAAATTGTTCAAAGAGGGTCGAGAACGTGTTGACGACGAACCAAGTCTAGGGTGGCATCCAACATCAACTTATGATCAATATGTTAATAAAATCAAGGAATTGGTGCTCGAGAATCGACGATTACCAGTCAGAGACCTTACTGGCCTCGTTTAAATATCGGAAGGAGCAGTGAAAACCATTTTGAAAGATCATTTGGGCCTAAGAAAAGTGATAGCACGATTGGTTCCAAAATCACTCAATTTTTGGAAAATAGCGTCGCGTTGATGTCTGTGAAACAATGCTTTCCGACTACCAGGATGTCATGAAACGTATTATAACTGGCGATGAGTCTTGGAGCTATGCTTACGACCCGAAAGAAGACGATCAATCGGCCGAATATCGTGCCAAAGGTGTGCCAAAGGTGAGCCGAAGCCGAAAAAACCACGTCAAAGCAAGTCAAAAATCAAGGTGATGTTGACAGTTTTCAACAAGGAATACTACAGGTGAACAAGGAATACTATTTGAGTGTTATGCGTCGTTTGCGCGAAGCTATTCGTAAAAGGAGGCCGGAATTATGGGTCGACAACTCTTGGTTTTTGCACCAGGATAATGCACCTTCTCATACTGCATTGGTTTTACGTGATTTTTTCACCAAAAATTCCACCCGTATCATTCCGCAACAACCGTATTTGTCTGATTTAGCTCCGTATGACTTCTGGCTATTCAGCAAACTCAAACGACTGCTCCGAAAAGCAGTTTTGAGTCAATTGAAGACGAATTGAATTAAACTCGAATCGCTACGCGCATTGGAGGCTATTCCGGAAATTGACTTTAACAACTGTTTCGAGGATTGGAAAAAACGTTGGCACAGGTGTACTGAGGCCGGGGGGGATTACTTTGAGGGGGACGAAATAGATTTGGAGAAATAAATAAAGAATTTTAAAATTATGAACAAAGTCTTACTATTTTTTGCCCACAGTATTATTTTGTCTACAAAATCTATTAGAACCTAAATTGATGTTGTAGTCGTTTTGATTAATATTCCATAGTTATTGTTGTTGTAAAGTGATGATATTAAAAGATACCTCGTACCTCCCATTTTTACAATTTTATGCTGTTCCCATGCGGTGGATGTAGTTGACGTGGATGGTGTAGTTGTCGCATTATCTCCCTCGGCCACGCTCCGTTTTTTCCGAATCCATCAAAAGTAAATAGTATGTTTATTTTTGAATTAAACCGTGTCTAAGTATGGTTGTATTTTGTGTGTTTATGCTATTCAGAGTATCCCTAAAGTAATTCACACGAATGGTACCGTTGGATTCCTTGATCAAAATGCAAGTGAGGTTTCTTCTATCAATTCGCACGTTAAAGCCCGCCATCAAGTTATAGACGTTTAAAGAGAAGCCTTCCAACACAGAAATAACCATTTTTATTTGTTTTATTGTTTCGAGTACTACTTTATTCTCTTTTAAATAAGGTATAATAATTATGACTATTTAGTTAAAAAATATTTCAAATTTAAACAACTTTTAGAATACTATTTTTTTAAGAAAAATTTTTGTTTCTGTACCATTTAACTCTTAACAATTTCTCTTCGTCAGTAAATATTTGTTGATGGAAACATAGTTCAGACTCTTAGCTTTTAGAAAAGCTAACTATTTGTTTTTTCACAATAAAAATGTTGTTTATTCTATACTAGACACAAGTATGTTTGCATCAATATGTACTAGCATTAAATAATATTAATACAAAACTTTTATTGTGAACTTTTAATTTTTTTTGATAACATATTATAGCAAATATGTCAAATAGTTAGCTTTTCTGAACTATGTTTCCATCCAAAAATATTTATTTTCTATTCTAGTTTAAGTTCACACTGTTCGACCCATTAGGGCGAATGAGATATTCAGAGAAATAAGATACCGATTTGGTTTTTGAAAAGAAGTTCATAAAAATGAACAAGTTAAACGAAACTAGACCACTTCTTAATCTGTTTTGGTGAAGCTGTTAGTAGTTATATTTGCCGTGTATCAGATCATCGACCAATATTCATTTATATTCTCATTATTTATTTATTATCAAATCTGATGAAAGGACAATTCCTAAATCGAGTTTTAAAAATAATCTAAACTAAATTATTACTAAATGGACGAATAATAAAACATTAAAAATAAAACCTGTTATTATTTTTAATTAATCTTGTGTAGTGCCATCAACAAACAAATACTCTGAGTTGTGACGGAAACAATATTTGTCAAAGTCGTACTAAATTTAAAAATATTTCTATTTTTAGCCTCTTCATCTTCTCTCGTGAACATCCCGGGACGCAAACGTATCAAACTTATGGCTGATAGTGACAGTGATGCAGATTCTCCCAAAAAACCTACTACTTATACTATCCCACCGGAGTCTGCCAATTTAACCATTTCCGAAAAAGAATCACGTCTCATTTCGGTCAAGTGTCAGAAACCTGATATAGATACGATGGCAATGCAGGACGCACTGGTACGCAATGAATGGGATGTTGAAAAAGCAATCGATTACATCAACAGTAATCCCGGCCTTAAAAAACGTAAATATGAAAGCTTTAGCCATACTGAAACGGTGCAAAACGATAGACACACAGTTACGAATGGCCTAAGTAGTGGCAGTGAACAGTCCGATAAACCGCGGCCGTTGTTCGATTATAGTCGTAAATCAACGCATCAATCTTCAAATTCCAGTTCCAATACAACATCATCGCACTCTCGCAATCATCATATTCATCATCAATCCGCGAATCGTAAACCAAAACACGACAAATCCGGCAACGGGGATGAAAGCAATTCCGATACAGAAAAACCAGTTGAAAATGTGTTCGACAGTGACGAGGACAGTGATACTGGAGGCGGTGATTCTGTACAAATGTCCAAATCACGCAGAAATGTTATTGACTTTTTTAATAACGCCAAAGAGAATGAACTTATTGCAATCAAAACTTGTTCACAACGAAAAGCGGAGGCCTTAATTGCGATGCGACCGTTTAATAGTTGGTTTGATTTGGTGACGAAACTTCAGACAAATAAGGCCGTGAAGACAGATCTGCTTAATGAATGCCAAGCGTTTTTGACTCGGCGTGAAAATTTAATGAATATTATGAAAAAATGTACAAAAATTGTGCAACGCCTAGAATCGGCTGTGTCGATTGGAGGGGGAGTTGCAAGTCAGCCGTCCATATTAAATCCAGAATTAAAATTGGCCGAATACCAACTTGTTGGTCTAAATTGGTTGGCTGTAATGCATAATGAACAGACAAATGGTATTTTAGCCGATGAAATGGGTTTGGGTAAAACAATCCAAGTTATTGCATTTTTAAGTTATTTAAAGGAAGCGGGACTTGCTAAAAGTACTCATTTAGTAATTGTACCTTCATCCACGTTGGATAATTGGGGTTGGGAATTTCAAAAGTGGAGTCCCTCTTTAGTGGTGGTAAAATACTATGGCAGTGCCGAAGAGAGACGATCGATGCGAATCCAATGGACTAAAAATGGTTTCAAAGGAATTGATGTAATTTTAACGACGTATCATACAGTAATTTCGACCCCTGAAGAGAAAAAAATGTTCCGGATATCACCTATACACTATGTTGTATTTGATGAGGCTCACATGCTGAAGAATATGACGACACAACGGTATGCTTATTTGGTGCGAATAAATGCGCAAAGGCGGATTTTATTAACTGGAACTCCACTCCAAAATAATTTGCTGGAATTGATGTCGCTTCTTTGTTTTGTAATGCCTTCGATTTTTGCAAAAAAATCGGAAGACATCAAAAGTCTTTTTCAAAAAGCTGTAAATAAGAATATTCAACATATATTTTAAAAGCTCGTCTAATCTATATTTTTCTTTTACTAGAAAAATCCTAAACAAACTGGAGATAGCACTAAGGATAGTAATAAATTTGAACAAAGCCAAATTGAACAGGCCAAACGAATTATGAAACCATTCGTGTTGCGGCGATTAAAACGCGACGTGCTAAAATGCTTGCCGCCCAAAACAACAGAAGTGGTATGTATCGATCTATTTTATAGTTAATCATTACCTAATATTGTCTGTTATTCAGATAAAAGTTTCAATGATACCATCACAAAAGGAGAAATATACCGAGTTGGTTCAAAGTTTTTCGTCTGAGACCGGTATTGTTAAGGCTACGCACGATCAAAGTGGAATATCAATGATGATGGACATGCGTAAACTATCGAATCATCCGCTCCTCATGCGATACTATTTCACAGATGAGGATTTACGAAAGATGAGTACTATACTATCAACCGACATGACACACAAGGAGACCAATGCACAATATATTTTCGAAGACATTGCGATACATTCGGATTTTCAAATTTATGAATTAACACAAAAATATTCGGTTGGTAAACAATTTGCGTATAATTTATTTTTATCATTCAACATATTTTAACGTTTTAGAGCCTGAGAAGTTTTAAACTACCCAATGAATTAATATTAGAAGCTGGAAAAATAAAACAACTCGACATTCTGCTACCCAAATTAAAAGAGGAAGGACACCGCGTCCTGATATTTAGCCAATTTGTTATGATGCTTGACATACTTGAAAAATATTTAGCAATACGTGATTTTGGGTACATGCGTCTGGATGGTCAAACTGCTGTCGTAGAACGACAAAACATGATTGATGAATATAACGAGGATTCAGATTATTTTGTGTTTCTGTTATCAACGCGAGCTGGTGGTTTGGGAATAAATTTAACAGCAGCTGATACAGTAATTATTTACGACATAGATTTTAATCCATACAATGATAAACAAGCAGAGGATCGCTGTCATCGTATGGGACAACAGAGGCCAGTGAAAATTTATAAATTAATTTCCGAGGGTACGATCGATGAGGGCATGTTTATGGTAGCCGAAGAAAAATTAAATTTAGAAAAAGAAATAACAAACGATGGGGTCGCAGAAGATGTACAAGAACACAAATGCATGATTAAATTATTAACAATGGCGTTGGGCACGAATTCGAAACAGGCGGAAAATATGCTCTCGCCATCAACGAAAATAAAAATGAAACCATCAAACGGTGACGATGAGCAAGACTATTAAGACAAATTGTTATGCCGGTTCTGGATTATCTTTTCAAAACGCAAACGTTACATAATTTTGGTTTTTATTTTATTCTAAAAAAAATTTTAAATTCAATTCACAATAGTACAAGTAATATTATTAAAACAACAACAACAAATGAGTATTTTAATTATTAATTTTAAGATTTTATTTAATTTTGATATGTATGAGTTTAAGATTATTTTTATTTAGACATTTGTTCAATTTATTTTGTTAATATTTTTCGACAATCTGGTTATAAAAATATTATCATATGGAGAAGATTTTAATAAAAAAAATTCTTTATATAAAATAAACTGTTTGCTTATCCGTGCTGCTTCAATTACTTATTTAATTAGATACAACAACTTATCAGAAGTTACAACCATATTTGGAAGAGGTATTAATAATAATTGTACTGTAACAAAAACAATTATTGTTAATTGATATTCAAAATGAGTTAATATCTACTTTGTGGTTATGACTAGTGTGTATGACTATTTCGCTTTTAACTCATATTTGGATTAGCGTTGGTTGATAATGTAATTTGTAATGTAGCCAGTGCTGGCGAATATTATATTTACTTCTGGTACTACAAGGTAACTGGGCTCAGTTCTAACGCAATCTTCTATTCGAACGCTTTACAGCTATATTTATTATTGAGAGCCTATTATGAACCTTTTCCGATAACAAAAAATCAGTTTATTACATATAACTATAAGGGGGATTGCTCATAGTTTCCATAGTAAAACGGCACAATAACAACTCGCAACTTGTTGTTGTTGTTTCCCTTATAAAACAATTTCAATGGAATATCAGAAGATGTCGTGCCAATCGCTTATTGGGTTAAACTGAAAATGATTTCAAAATTTGTATTTTGAATTTTGTATGCTTTTCTTAGGATATAAATGTATTATTTTAGTGCGTTAGTATACACAAATATAAATACAAACGTCGAATAACCAAAAGCAATGAGCAAAGTTTCATTTAATTTACTAGTACTCTTAAGAAGCAATTGCTTCCTCATGTTGAAGCAATTTTTTGATGCCTGTGCTGTAGATTTATTGAAAGAGGTATAACATTGGCTTTTTGCACATGAGAGAGAGACAAGAAAAAAAATATTTTGCAGAAGGCTTTTTGCGCCACTACACGGCCAAAACTACAATAAAAATGAAAATGTTGCCATAAAATATATTCAATCCGAGTATTTTTAAGGCAACAATTTTAAAATTAACAACTGAAATATCAATGGTATAGTTGCCAATATTATTTAGCTTGCGTTCATACCGTATGTTGCTATAAATGTCAAAAACAAAAAATTTCACGTTGGACGTTTCTTGCCTTTTTTCATTTTAGGGTTTTTGTTGTTTCTGTTTTCTAAATTTTCCGAAAGAACAAAACTATTAAATAATGGAACATTATCAGCTACAAAATAAAAAAGCGTAAATTTATTCAAACTTTTCTGTAAACAATCAAATAAATACTGCAATTTTGACATGTGTAGTAATGTTGCTTGTTTCCGTAGCTACATAGCAATGCTATTTTATCTAGCTGAGCTATGAGTAAGTCGTGTCTATAGTCGTGTCTGTGTTGCTTGTTATGTTGATTCATTTTTCAGCATTTAAATTAGGGATTACGATAAAATTTCAATTCATATAACAGCGTGGAGGAGAGGTTATGTACTTGCGCGAGTACACCAATAGCTCAATCTGCCAACATTTACGCCAAAACATTTCAACGAAATTTTTCTTTCGTTGCTTCTCTTAGCGATAACAGCTGTCTGAGTCACCAAGTAAAGTGATATTCAACAGCAAACCACCCAAATCGCGTCATTCTTCCAACGAGAGAATAACACGCAGAAAAACTCAACAATTGCTCTTACAAAGCAGAAGTGAGAGAAAAACACCAACTTGGCGAAACAAACAACAACTCACAAAATGAAACATTGCGTCAATCACACAGTTATTGAACACCCCTAACCTCAGTTCAAATACAGATAATATCAAATCAAAAATAAATCCAGACATCTATGTGAGAAACAAATAGCTTCTGACTCCTCCTGGCTCAAAATGGTCAAAGTTGGCTTGAATAAATTCCATAAGAAAACACGAATAAAAACAAAATGCATGGCAATATTTTTCTCGAGTTCTATTCACTATCGAGCTTTTTGGTACGGAAATCTGCGAATTTGAATTTGAAAAATCTTATACTAAGAAAACACTACGCTGAAAAACTAACCTAAGTTACATTTGCCTTTCACCCCTCCCCAACTATGTCAAATTTTAATAGTTTTGATCGAGTAGGTTTGAAAATATTTTTCAATCCGTTAAAAATCTTCGATCATTTTTAATGATTCTGCTCCAATTCAAAAAACATCAAATATTCACAAATTTAACCACAGTGAATAATAAACGTATTTGCATTTCACCTGTAGTTATTACCTATGTATATGTTACAGTTGTGCAAAATCGATTACAAGATTAAACATCGGT
Organism: Nephrotoma guestfalica; assembly: GCA_963691935.1. Classification (NCBI taxonomy): domain Eukaryota; kingdom Metazoa; phylum Arthropoda; class Insecta; order Diptera; family Tipulidae; genus Nephrotoma; species Nephrotoma guestfalica. The sequence continues at coordinate 135,521,430 of OY829913.1, read as the reverse complement.
GGTGAGAGAGGCCTAAGCTAATTATGTTTGCCCATTCCTTCTCCCAGTTGTCAGTTTTCTTGTTTTCTACAGAAAGATCTTATAGAAATTTGATGATATAATTGGATTGAGATAATCATCTTCCAAAGTGAAGCGTCTGTCAGTTTTTAGGACTGGGTTATGATTTTCTGTGCGCTTCAGAATAACGGAAGATTCTAGAATTAGACTCAGAACAAATACTACACTCTTACAAGGTCTGAGAAGGGCAAGGTAGTTTGGCATATTCTCCTGAAGATCTAAATGAGTCCGAGAAATTGGTACTACGGCATTTCGTGTAGACTAGGGTTAGCTTTCGTTTTTACTCGAACAACCACATTCAACAAAAACAAGGTTGCCGTATTACGCTAGTAAAATTTATCCAAATTAATCAAAATATACAACAACAACAAACGGAATGTAGACATTCTGGCGAATTTATGTTGAGTCAAATATTTAAATTTTCCAAGAATTACAAGGTTCCATGAAATTCAAAAATGTGATTTTTTAATGAACCATAGGTACATTTCAAAGACATTCTAAGAATTTTCTAAGCATTAGCATGAACTTCAGTGATATTCATAAGATTAAAAAACGTATAATTGTTGGCCTCTTCTGTATGCTTTAGATGCGTTTCATAGTCTAGTCATGAATATTCCAGAATGAATAATTTTTCAATTTGTCTTCAAGCATTTCTGGAATGCTGAGTTGCGGAACTGTATTTGGGATGCTGAATTGTTTGTCTAATGTTGTAGGGTTTCTAGAAAGATGTTTCATTGCTTGTACTCGTTTCATTTATAGTATTAGGAAATATGATCACATTTCTCCCTTTTTGAATTTGATTCTTGGCTGTAGTGTGTCTTTTTATTTTTAAACTTATTCTCAGAACTTTACAACCTCCCTATTTATTTGATAAGTTATTGTTCAGTAGGGCCCATTCTTCTAACTTACGATTAATAAACCTCCTATAAACCTGTGCAGATCTTTAAATACATCATTTTCTGTTAGAGGTATTTGTCTACGAAATTTCATTCCTTTAGATATTAAGTGATCAGCGTCGATTATATCTTTCAAAGCGTGTTATTTAGCGTGGCGCAGGAGCGCTTGAATGACAATACATGTTAATACTATTTTTGTCGTGTATTATAAATGTGTTGTTTTTTTTTGTTCTAAAGAACTTTAAAACAAAAAAAATATAACTCAAATTTTGATTTAACAATTAAAAATTTAAAAAATAGTTCGTCAGGAAATTTTTGAAGTTGTTCTTTGATAAATTAAAGTCAAATAGATCATCGACGATGTTGAATGATTTAGACAACCATGGGGTTATTTTTTTCATAGTTTGTGGAATGGTATACTAGTGAATTAATATGTGTTCCAAAATGTAAGCTGATTCAATGTGACCAGGCAAAACATTACCAATAAAAGCCGCGCCTAAGAGAAGTCGTCTATTTTCAAGCGTGCATATTTTGTAATCCGTGCATCTTGTTGAGTACGGAGGTAACCGAGCCAAATTTTCGTGCAATGGTAAATTGTGGTCGTAATCCCAGTCACTTTTAGTTAACAAGAAAATCAGAAACTTCTTTAATGGTTTCAATTATTTTAATGTGCACAGCACAGTATGGATTCAAGGCCGATACAGCGTATTCCAGTTGAGATCGAACTTAAGCGAAATCTCACTAATCACTTGTTTTTGATTATTTTCTAAATATTCTAAATGGTCATCTTCGTAGCTACACAAAAACTACCTCTAAAGCTGGAAAAGCAGCTAAGCTTAGGCGTTGGATGTCTGATCTCCTATTAAATAATATACGCAAGAGAAATAATATATGCCTGCTTGCAAGGAAAAATCCTACTGACAAAAGGCTTGCTAACTATAATCACAAACTATGTAACAACGTTAATGCCAAAATAGTCAATACAGGGATTTTTCCGTTAGCCCTAAAGCGAGCTGCAGTTATCCCAATTTAAAAAAAATGATAAACCGAGTTTAGATCGCTTCTTTCCAATTTTTTCATCTTTGAAAAAGCCATGAAAAGTGGGATGGTACATTTTCTAAATAAAATAATTTTCTCTTTCCGCTGTAATTCGGGTTTAGGAAAAATAAGAACACGAAACAAGCTATTTTAACAGTTCTGGGACAAATAAGTGGGAGCATTCATTTAGGGCTGAAGTCATCTGGTCTGTTTGTCGAAATGAGTAAAGCTTTTAATAGAGTAGACCATCCGATTCTTTTAAGGAAACTTTATTGTTGTGGCTTTCGTGTAATGATCTATAGCTGGCTTTGTAGTTACCTATCTGATCGATCACAAGTAGTGCTTGCTAATCACCAACTGAGCGGATAACTGCCAATTACAGCAGGAATTCCTCAGAATTTTCCTACGCCCTTTTGCAGGCTCCCTTACCGCTTTTGCTGACGACTTTTTGTTTGTGTACTCTGGTTCAAGCAAACAGGTTAACATATCAGGGATCGAACACGATTTAGATTTACTGGCGGAATGGCTTAAAGCTCATAACTTACTTTTGAGTGAGAAAACTAAAATAGTATATTTTAGGGATAGCCAGGAATAACCTGATGCCCTTTCTTTCCATGGCTTTGGCTGTAACAAAGCTCAGACTTGTACTTCAACTGGCTGTTTTAGGATTAGTGTACTAAATGAAATTAGATATTTAGGTATTTTGATTGCAGCAAACCTAAATTGGAAGGCCATCATTGAAAGCTTGAAACATAAACTATACTAATAGTATCGAAGAAGATGTATGTCTTACGCCTCTTTTCTCCGTTATACCTACGGAGGTTAGTTTATTATGCCCTAGTTGATTATATTCTTTTCTACGGGCTGGCGTATTCGGGGAGTGCCTGTAAACATTAATGCGTTCGCTTTTGGTTCAATTATCCGCTTAATGACTTTTCATAATGCGCTATCTTTTGGGCTCTAGACATCCTGCCACGGTTTGTCTTCAAGGTCTTAAAATAACTTTGTCACTTGTTGTGGCTACGGTTTTGGATTGAACTCGCAAATACAGAAAACATATCCTTAACTGGAGGTTAGATTTTCGTAGACATTTTTCCAATGTGGTTTCTCTATCATCTTCAATAATTTACCGATTGAAATTAGAATGTCTGGGGGCCTCTCGGTCTTCTCTAAAACCCTTAAACAGCATTTAACTGCAACGCAAGACGTAGAAAAACTATTCTCAATTCAAGTATAAATCAATTTTATTTTTTATTTTTTTATTTATTATAATAGGTATGCGAAAAAGTTCGTGGCCTTTTTCCCTGTAGATGGCTTTACATTCATATATCTCAGTAACCATTGATCGTATCGGGCTCTTCTCTAATTCTTGTGTTTGAAAGGTGACATTTTAACTTGTACTTTGACATACAAAACATCAAAATCGGTGAAGTGAATAAAAAGTTACAAAATTTTAAATATGGAGATAAATAATGAAAAAATTCGATATATTTTACAATTTTATTAAGACAAAGGTAAAAACGCTGCTCAGGCTTGCGAAAAAATGTGTGCTGTTTTTGGAGAAGGTGCTTATCAAAATCAGCAGCAAAGAAATGGTTCAAGCGCTTTCGTTCTGGAAATATGAATGTCAAAGATGTACCTCGCTCTGCAGAAATCATGCAGAAAATTGAAGAAGACCGGTATATAAGCAGCCATGCAATTGGTAAAGAACTAAATATTGATCACAAAACAGTTTTAAACCATTTGAAAATGGCTGGATACAAAAAAAAGCTTGGCGTTTGGGTACCACATGAATTAACAGTTAAAAATTAAATGAGCCGGATTTCTATCTGCGAAACGCTGCTGAAACGGAACGAAATCGGGCCATTTTACAGCAAATGATTACTGGTGATGAAAAGTGGATAAAGTACGACAACGTTGTGCGAAAAAGATCATGGATGAAACGAGTTGAAGCTTCTCAATCGGTATCAAAGCCCGGATGGACGCCAAGAAAGGTAATGCTGTGTGTTTGGTGGGATTAGAAAGCAATCGTGCATTATGATGTTAAGTTACCACCGAGCCAAACGATTGATTCTAATCTTTACTGCTAGCAACTAACGCGTTTAAGGCAATCAGTTCAGTTAAAACGTCCAAAATTGATCAGCAGGAAGGGCATTGTGTTCCATCATGATAACGCTAGACCACACACATCATTGATGATCCGGCAGAAACTGAGAGAGCTTGACTGGAAAGTTTTGATGTCCCCACCTTATAGTCCTGAACTTGCACCATCGGACTTCCATTTGTTACGGTCCATGCAGAACATTAAAGGTTTTACATTAAATTCAAAAGAGGCCTAGCATTCCTTTAATATGACTCATTTGGCAGTATTGTAACATTATCATGTTAATGTAGTCAAATTTTAAGAGGCAAGGCGAATGTCTCGAGCCCAGCTGCATACCCTAAACTACCTTAATACTCTAGGCACTCCTGTGGCTCTAAAATAATTAGAATGACTTTGGAATGTACCTAAGGACCATTAAAAATAACATTTTCAAATCTCATGGAACACCTTGTCAGACTCATTAGGAAATCATATACCTTACTAGAGACACTCCTTTGGATCCAAGCACTCGACTAAAATCATTGAAGTTCATGCTTAATACTTAGATTGACTTTGGAATATAACTAAGGCCCATTAAAAAATCGCATTTACGAATTTCAGAATTCGCAGCACACTCGCAGAAATTTTGCAATATGAATACGCCTGAATCTCTACTTTTACCAATACTACTATACAACTTGATTGTTGTTATGGATTAGTTTGGATAAATTTCACTAGCATGCCGTCTTACATCACGTATGATGGTCTGTCATTGACAGGCACTAAGGGCACAACATAGCCTAACTTGCACCTAATCGATAGCTGGAATTGAATTTTCTAATAAAGTGTCTTGTAGTAGCATTTTTTTAATTTTCCTGGATATTAAAAAATCGGGACCTCATCCAAGCAAGATGTTTTATGATTATAACAAATCTATATATATCTTAATGTTTTAATTTTTTCTATAAACGGATTTGCTTAATTGGCTAGCGACCTATTTACATAAAGGAAGCAACGATAAAGCAGTTAGTTGAGCAATCACTATACCCCCGAGCGTGTTGCTGAGTATGCAATATTTAGGTTCAATAATAATAATAATTAGGGGAGGGGCGCGGAACAGAGAGGCAATGATACAAGAGCGCGTAACAGAGAGTTCGTGATCATTCATTAATCTGAAATTAAATTGGTTATTTGACCTTAGAAATAAGGCAGTCAAATCCCTCAATGAGAAATTAGTTAATTAATTTTACACTTATTTAAGTGAATTTAACACAATTTTGGTAGTCAAATTTAAATTAATGAAACAAACCAGTGTCGAGATGTTGTAACTATCGCCCCACACGTTTTTCAAAGAATAACGGTATTTTGAAAGTAATCATATTATTTCGTTGATGTAAAATTAAATATTCTCATTAAATGACCACCAAACCACTTTTGTATTTCTCGCCGGTTGTTTGTGAAGCAGGTGCTTTTTCTTGTAGTTTACAACTTCCAAACATTTTCGCATACCGTGCAAAAATTACTTTACCAGCCGTTAATGTTGAATATACTCAAACAGGTTTATCTTTTTCGGCGGTAAATGTTAAAATGCATCTTAAATATTATTGACCAACTTTACTCTTGTTAACACTCAGACTCGGAAAATCAGAAAACAAATTTATTTTTGGTAGCGTTATAAATGCTCAAATATTGTGTCCAAGCTGGTTTGTTTCTATAATAAATTATACCAGCAAATAATTTTTTATTTTAAAGCAAACATTGATCGTATTTGTAAAATTATTTAATTAATTTTCATCACTTCAATTAAACATTGTATATAATTACTAATTAATTTTGAGCACATAAACTATCTAATGATTTTCTATGTGGGGACAGTAAAAATATATTTAATCTGGTAATTTGTTGGTAAACAAACGTTTATAGTACTCAGAATTTTTGACAAATTGATCACAGCCTTATAACTTTTTTAGTAAATGCGTGTGCTCCAATCTTAGATTATTTTGATTTATGGAGAAATATTTTACGTGTAAAAGGAGAAACCCCCACAAAAGTTTAGAGCATAAACAGTAAGCTGACAATCTAATAATCCCGGAAATGATCTACATTATAGTAAGCGTATCGACCATTACCTCTAATTTAATTGCGATGCTCAACCAGATAAAACTAAAAAAAACGATTCGAACTTCTCGCCTTGGTCGTACGCATTTAATCATTTGCATATAAATAATAGAACGACGCCCATGAAAATCCAACAGCATTTTATATGAGTATTGAGTCATATTTACAAATTTAATATCAAAAAGTCGACGCATGATTTCATCAAATTTCAGATGGGTAGAACCCAATAAATTAATTAAGAATAGTTATAATAAAGAAATTACTAACTACTACAAAATTAAATACGAATATCAATTGATATTATTACGTCCAGTGATGATTATGACAGCTACGTAAATCTTGTACGATATTCAAGATACTCGTGAGTAGTTTCCCGAACATTACGAGAAAAATTACGTTTTCAACAACTGATTTTAATTTACAAATGGTGTGTGTAACGAGTATTTTATGTATAAAAATATAATTTTTATGTTTCGTTTATTTTATAATTTATACGATCCGTCATTTATGCACGTAAAATATAAAATCGCGGCTCGCGATCAAAATAAAAATTACTCACTATATACTCAACTTCTCAAGTTAGAAAAAATAAAATAAAAATCTTCATTCGAATACATTTCTTTGTTTTCTATTTTAATTTAGAGTTTCTCATCTTAAAATTAAGAATTAATATTTTTTAGAAAAATTATAAATTTAAAAATCGCATATCCGCTCCCGCGGACTACCATCATATATTTTTAAATAAATATTTTTATATTTACATGTAAAATTAATATTACATTTTTTTGTTTTTAATTTTTTTTTTAATCAATGTGCTCAGTACCTCGAAAATACTCCGACTCGAAACAAGTGCCGAAATTAGAAAAAAATAAAATAAGAAAAAGTTGTAATAGAAAAATAAAAAAAAAATAATTATTTTTAGTTTTAACAAAAAAAAAATTTCCAAAAATTATAAATGGAAAATTCAAATTCATTTTAATGAAGTGCGGTGTGCTAAATTAATATAAAGAAAATTTAGAAAACGGATAAAATATCCAAATTTAAAAAAAAATTAGTTTAATTAAAATTTCTTGTAGTGTATTTTTAAGTGATTGTGTAATAAGCAGCGAGTATTTATTTTTAATTTTATAAAACACAGAAAATTAAGAATTCGCTTATTTTCTTAATTTTTTTTTGTGTTTCTGAAAAACGTTTTTCATTATTGAATGTATATGTATTTAAAATATAACTAGTGCTTAGTGTTAGTTTATCTTTGTGTGTTTTGTTAATTTAAATTTTCTTAAAAATATAATTATACTTTAATACATATAAGCAAGCAGCGATCATCTCTAAAGTTTACATAAAATAATCATTTATGTGTGTTAAAAATATTAAATAATATAATACAGGTAAATAATATTTTTACTTTGTTTGTTACTAAATTTAAATTATCACGATTTTTGAGAATTTTGTTTTGTTTGTGAAGTGAAAATTTTTATTTTGAAAATTTAAATACAAATTTGTCATACCGGAAATACCAAAATGAAAATTTTTATTTTTATGGATTTAAGCTAGTGAATTTATATATACGAGTACGAATGTATTGTTGTTTGAATACACAGCTAAAATTAAATTCGATCTATCTATGTAAATTGTGTATATGTGAGAGGCGACCAGATTCTATACGTTATAGTGTAAGTGTAAAGAATCAGAAAAATCTCAGTCGAAAATGTCATAATGGTGTAACATCTGTTCATAAAGTTTCACATCCAGTCCAAACAAGGCGTTAAACACTTGTGTAACTGCAAGAATTTGTTCTGGAGATGGAAGATGGGTCACAGATCGTAATCTATCGATGAAAATTTCCTTTGGTATCCTGCCTCTATTGGGATTCGAACATGGTACCTCCCGATCCAAACGCCAAAGCTGAAACCACTGTGCCATTTGGTCGGTCACAAATTGATATTGATGTTGATTTTCCAAATGAAATTTTGTTCAGTGATGAAGCTCACTTTTGGTTGAATGGGTACGTTATTAAACAGAATTGTCGGATTTGGAGTGAAGATAATCCACAAGCCTTTGCCGAAATACTTTTACATCCAGAGAAAATCACTGTTTGGTGCGCTTTATGGGCATGTTACAGTCAACGGTGAACGGTAGAGAGACATGATTTCGAACTTTTTCGTAGCCCAATTTGCTGGCATAAATCTTGCTGATATGTGGCTCCGACAGGACGGTGCCACATGCCACACAACATGAGATACAATTAATTTACTCAAAGAAACATTTGATGAAAGACTAATTTCACGTAATGGTCCTGTAAATTGGCCACCGAGATCGTGTGATCTAACTCCATTAGATTATTTTCTTTGGGAAAATGTTAAGTCACTTGTCTACGTCGATACACCAGAGACGACTGAACTCTTGGAACACAACATTCGGCGAGTTATTAGCGAGATACGGCCGCAATTGCTGCGAAGAGTGCTCAAAAATTGGACCCCTAGATTTCGCCATGTACGCGCCAGCCCCGGCGGCCACATGGTTGAAATCATATAGACAAGCATTAATGGCATAAAATTAAAGCTAGTTTCACTGATATTCAAATTGTTTTTCTTTGTTCTATTTTAATTTAAAATTGTGAACCTTTAAAAAACACCCTTTAGTTCAGCAGTTCGTCTCTTCTTCACTATTTAATCCCTTCTGAGCTAGAAATTGTCAACAAAGGCTGTGAGCCAGCTTTTACAAATTCTGTGAGGATTGAGATAATTTATATTGATGATCTTTGTCTATCATCAATTTGAAGTTCAATTGGAAAGTGAATAACGACATTCTTAGATTAGGTTAGGTTAGGTTTCAGTGATTGCTATCGCACACTTAGGGCAACTATGACCCATTGTGATACCACAGGATCCAAGATCATTAAACTCGCTTTAAAACCATTTAGTGCTATTAATATAGCGTACAAGATCTCGCACATTATAAATAGTTTTCGAAATCCGAGAGGCATAGGAAGTGAACAAGAGTCTCCTCCTTCTCCTCGTCCTTGCAGCTTTGCAACTCATTTGCATCCCCACCCAGCCTTCTTGCATGATCTCCGAAGTGGCAATGTCCGGTAAGTACCCTTACAATTCTACCTAAATTACGCTTCCTTAGTATGATTAAGATCTTGGAGCGATTCAAGTTCAGCTCAGGCCATACTGCCAGTCCGTCTGACGAGCCTAGGATTTGCCAAGGCAACTGTTTTCTTATGGCTTGCTGCTTTCAGCACAGACATAGGCCTACCTACACATTCTTTCCTTGGTTCCAGTTGGAGAGTCGCACCGTACCTTACTAATTCGTCTGCCCTGCAATTTCCCTCAACATCAGACTGACTCGGAACCCAGGCCAAGTGGATATTGAATAGTTCACTCTTCTTGTTAATATAACGCCGCCCTTGACGTCAAGGAAACTGAATCCAGTGAAAGAATGGCCCGAGAAGAGAATCCTGAAAAGAATTCCTGAAAATTCAGTGACATCTCATTTTCCCGAACCAAGGCATGTAACGCCGTGTCCACGGACTTACCCTTATGGTACGCATGTTGAGACTGTACCCAGTATCTCAGTTCAATTCTCGAACGAATATAGACATCCAGCAGCCTTTCCATGATTTTTAGCAAAAATAATGACTGAGATATTGGTCTTAAGTCCTTAGGGTTGCTGTGCGAGCTTCTACCTGCTTTTGGAATGAAGATCACCCTAGCCTCTATTGAAGATAACCTCCAGCCAGGGAAGTAAGACCTCCGGGTTCTTCTGAATTTCTGTTGGTACAATCCAATCCGGACCAGCTGGCTTAAAGGGCTTAAAACTTTTAATAAATTTAATAAAACTTTTAATAAATTTTAAATTTAATCCGGTTTAATCAGATAGCCTGGAACAGCTGAACTGGTAGAGAATAGAATCTTTCTTAAGCGCGAGATTTCCGAGGCCCCTTCCATTCTATCACAGAAGAGCCTCTACGAATATCTTTGCGTCTTCCTTGTCTCCCTTCTATATTCTTTGAGGCATTCCTTATAGAATTCCCAGTCTTGGCTTCTCTCTCTCGATCCTTTCGCTCTATTGAACGCAGACCCGCAAACTTTTCGGCACTCCCCAAGTGCCGAGGTCCACCAAACAGGTTTCCGCTTTCCCCTCAGCTTTGTTAATGAGCAGCATTGTACCATCATTATTTTCGATTATCGACTTAGTTTATGTGTCATTTTTTACGAGTAAAATGGCAGTCTATTTCTCTTCCAAATTTACGCATTTTCTAATGTGTTCTCAGCTTGCTCGAGTAAACTCTATTTCTTTTCTACGATTTCTAAGACTACTAGATTAATCGACTCTATTTATCACCAAATAATTTTTTCCTGATACGTTTATAGAAAATTAGGAAAGAGAGCAAGCTCACGCTCATAAACTCAGTCGAAAGTCCAAAAAAATGATGATACAACATCCCAGCCCTGCAGGATTAAGAAATAAACGCGACAACAAATACAATAACACATAAAATACAGTTTCGTTAGGTGTGATTATGTTTTTTGGGTTGGAAATATAGAGTGGGCCATCTGTAAGTCCGTTTTTTATTTGTAAATAAAAAACACATTTTGGGATGAAAAGTCAAAACTTTTTATTGATAAGGAAAGGTGGTTTTACGCCATTGTATGAAAATCAATATCGTTCATATGCTCACCATGGCTTCGTCTACAGGCCTGCATCCGACCCCACAAAAAATAATCAAGTGGCGTTAAATCCGGGCTTCTTGGTGACCAAGGAACATCACAGTTTCTTGAAATTATGAGATCAACAAATTTTGTTGACAATAAATGAATTGTTGCACGACTTGCGTGGCATGTCGCTCCGTCTTGTTGAAACCAAAGGTCGTTGACATGCAATTTATTCAATTTGGACCAAAAAAAAAAGAGTTAACATGTTACGATAACGTTCCCCATTCATTGTAAGGGCATTTTCCTGATCATTTTCAAATATGACTCAACCCAATGATGCCACCAGCCCATAAACCACACCAAACAGTGACTCTTGGAGGATGAACTTCTGCTTCGTGAATAACATGAGGATTCTCCTCTCCCAAAATTCGACAATTTTGCTTATTGACATATTAACAAAACGATGACGATTTAAATGGTCTGGAGGCTTGAATTTTTGAGTTAGTTGAATTTTGTATGAATGCAAATGTTTAGTTTGCACTGCATCAAGAGTACGAACTGGATGGACATATTTATACGGCCTACGACCTTCCACTGAACCAGTTTCTTCAAAACGATCAATAATTTTGCCAATTGGGCGCACAGTAGGACATCCATGTCGACCAAAACTCTCACGTAATTTACGAAATGTTGTTGTTTTTGAACAATTATTTTCATAATAAATTTGGACAATCAAAATGCGTTGTTGTATTGTTAGCGACTCCATGATGATAAATGGCATATTTTTGACTTTTCAAATGTCAAAGAATTTTTAATAACAAATAACATTAAGTATTAAAATTCAAACAGATGGCCCACCCTGTAGTTTGTGTAATGGGTTGTACATATTTTGTGTGTTGAGGTGTTCAAAATATCTCAGCATTTATGTCGTGCAGGATACATGCCAGAACTCCTCGTCTTGTGCTAAGCACAGAACACAATATTTATATGTTCACGAATATTTATATTTCAAATTAAACTTTGCATATGTTCATATTAAAAACTTATAGTAATTAATTGGTTAAAATAATATACAAAATATGTGTTTTGTAATTTTGTTACGGCGTATCGAAAGAGTAAATTTGTTTTCTTTGCATCCATTCGCTATGACTGATGATTACTTCGAACTGGTTGCGAATAACCCAAGCTACAAAAATGTATAAGTCGCACTGATTTGCTAGCAGCGCTCGATCGTTAGAACCGCGAACTCGGTTATTCTTATTTGCTAGTGAATATTGAGAACGATACAAGGGACTATTGGAAACGAACAGCTTTGTTAATTGCCCGACCTAGATCGGAAGCAAACGTGACCTAATTTCGTTCTTTAATTGGAATATTACTTGTCAGCTCATTATTAATTGATGCGGTTGGCATGCAATTCGAGACACATGACACATCTGAAGATAAAGTATACGATGGTTCATTAGTTGCTTCGGCAAAGCGTTTTAACCGATTAATGGAAATGGTAGATTCTAGGCCTTTTACAAATAACTTTAAATACTGATCATTGCGTTTGATTACTTGAAAGGGTCCTTCGTACTCAGATGGTGGCAGCGGTCCTTTCAAATCGATGTGAATTTCACTAAAACGTTTACTGTTTGTGTTTCGCTTTTAACATGCCGTTATATTTTGCATTTCTGCAACTTCTCACCTCCTTGTTCATCGGCGGGCAAACGAATTTATTTGCGACTTCTTTTGCTGTGCTTCGCACCCCATGATGCGATACATTATGCACTGATTCGACAATTTGTTGTCGAACATTTTTAAGGATGAAAGTACGAGCTGTTCCAATCGAAACATCGAATATTATTTGTTTCTCAGTCCCGAATATATAAAATGAGATATTTAAAATGTTTCACCATCTCATAAGCCGCAAAGAGGTCTTGATCGTACGTACTGTATCGAGTTTCGGCGTCTTAAAAAATCTCTTGCATATGCTGATTTTGGTTGTTTTTTATTCTGTATGTTCTGCCGTTTACACAGGTCGGCAAGCTAACTGTTTTGTTCAGCTCGGAGTTCCGCCGGTTGGGCGATTTACGTAGATCAGCAAATTGTTCACTTTGTTCGCCTAATTTGGCACCTTGCTCTGCTGGTGTAATGTGGCATCGAATTTATCGTTTATTCGCAAATCTTTACTTTCTGCTTATCGATTGGAGTAGCGGGCGTCATCCATGATAGTCCTAGCATCGATGATAGTTTTCACGATTTACGCCATTCAGTTTCAGCATCCACTTCCATGGCGTATGGCACTCTGAGGCCTCGATAGCAACTTGTTTGTATTGCCTTCGTTTGAAAGACTGAGATTCTGCAAGAATTTATTGAACTCTGGGCTAAGAATAATCATTCGCAAACCAACACAATACCAAAAACTTGATTTTCTTGTCTTTTTATTACTAGAATGTAAGGGGAACTCGAGCACTTTCTTATGATATTTTTGCACTTACCGAAACAAATTTAACCATCGATTTCCACAATAATGAATTTTACACCAGATGTTTTCTGCAAAAATGGTTCAGTTTCTTATTTGGATTGACCGGTAGGGGCGTTCTCATTGTGGTGCATGTTAACTTGGACTCTACTTGTAATTCCGAATACTGACAATATTGAGCTGGTCTAAAGTACCAGCTCTCTAGACGCTGTCGATTTTGTTATTGGCAGCACGGATATTTTGTAAGACTTTTTTGTCGTTGGCGATTTTAACCTCTTATATGGGTAACATCTGCGGATAAAACCGATTATATTGCCGCGAATGCACGATCTGCAAAGGAAACATTAATTACTAATTATTTTTCAAATTTTAAAAATTGGTGGTGGTTAAATTCTAAATTGGTTTAATGCAGATCAGTACACTATCTAAACAGACTTATATCATCCACCTATTTTAACCACATTTTCCAGTGCACAATGGAGAGTTAATGTTGACTGTGAAACTTAACCTAGTTTTAATTTTCGTAAGGACGATTTTAAGAAGCTAATGAATTATTAGCTAACACCGATTTTAACACCATTCTTGACAATATTAACGACTTTGAAACCCAAACACTCAATTTTTATTCCGCGTTCTTTGAACAGAAAAGTTCCTTGTTTCAGCAGAACGTCCCTTATGATGTAGGTACGTAGAAAAAAATTGGCAGCTTCTCTGTGGTACAACAGTGAATTGCGTTCTCTGCGTAATCAAATAAATAAAAATAGGAAAAAATTCTTAACGACTAGATTAGACTCAGATTATTCAAATTATTTAGACATTTGTAATGAATTTTCGAATCTATCTCAACAAGTCTACCATAATAACATCGGCATTATGCAGTCGGAAATAATCGCTGACCCAAAGCATTTTTTGCAATTCATAAACTATAAGAAGAAATCAGATGGATATCTTTCTACCATGAAGTTCAGAGATCATTATTTTGGTGATCCCAAAACCACTGCTGGTGGTTAGAAGGATTATCATGCTAAAAGTTGATTTTTCCGAAGAAGAACGGTTGTAAATAAGAAGTCTGCAATTATAGGCCAATTGCGAATCTGTCCAGTAATCCTATCCCTATCTGATCTGCTCCTTTTATAGCTACACTGAGAAAAATTTTACTTAAAATTAAAGAATTTATTCTTTAAACGAAAGAATTTTTGCCTATAGATTTTGCGCAAAAACTTTCTATTTTACTTGAAAGGTGTGAATCATTTTAAATTCAAAATTAATTAAAAACTTTGTCCTAAAAAACACTGCAATAAAAATAAAACATTGGGATATTTATCTTAAAAACTTTAATTCATTTCGCTGGAAATATTTAAGGATTTGATTCAATGTTATTAATAACTTTAAAATTAATACTTACAGCAACAAAATTAAGAGATAGTTTACTTTGGTTCAAAATTATAAAATCATTGAATTAAAAGTATTTACCTTTTAGAATAAAGTTCTCGATACTTAAATATAAATGTTTTATTCTTTGACTACTTTCATAGGTCATCATTATCAAAGTTCAATGACCTATACAACCTTTTAATTCATTTAATTTTTTCATTGATATTCTATTATATATATATAAATATATAATATAATATTGAAAAAAATCCCATTAATACAACATATTGAAGATCAAACTTATATTTATTATATATATCTACATTTAGGTGTTTATCTTTTCTATTTCCACATAGAAATTTATTTCATAACATTCTACATTTATTACATATAAATTTTATTTTTAAAAATGTCAAAGAAATTTATTAGAAAATTGAAATTATATATATTGCTTAAGTCTGACCACTTTTTCTCCTGTGCTTAAATAGCACAAGTTAACAGGGTGACTTTTGAATCCTCCAATTGAATGGCAATGAAAATGGGGGATATAAACACTATTATTATATGATTTACAAATGGCAAAGAAGTTATTATTTGTTAGTAATATATCAATAATATAAATAAAAATTTATTAAATTTTTAACACATAACATAAATTAAAATTTTATTGTTAGTTGGTTTGTCAAAAAATAACCAGTTTTAAATTTTGTACCACGAAAAATTAGGGCACTGGTGTATTTTTGATCCGATTCAGAAAAAGGTATTACTCCAGCGTACTTTTGATCCTTATCCGCACAAAGAAATAGTTTACTAACTGTTTCCCATTCTGTTTGAAAAAACTCATTACAAAAAAGTAATTTCGTAAATTTAAGAGAAGCTTTTATTGCTAAGGTAAGTGGTATATTAAGCCGAGAAGTGATATTTCTTGCATACTGTTTATGTAACTGATGTTGAGCCTCAAAACGGAAACACCAAAGGAACTTTAAAGGACCACATCTTCTTATTATTGAAATTGAGTGCACTCTTTGATTTGTGGTAGTACTTGACAATATTAAAAATGTTGAGCCATAGCACTGGTTGTTATATTGATCTATAAGTTTTCCTGTTGGCTTCTTTTTGCCTTGCCGTGGTGTATAATATTCAGCCTATGAATAAAATAAATAGACAGGTTATTAACATTATATATTAAATTTATGTGGAATGATGAATAACTTACCGAGTATTCAGTTTTAAAAATGTCTGATATGCTTTTTGATAAAATCTCAAAATCAGTTGGATATAACCTAATATTGACGGACATAGAATGATCTATTACACAATGAACCAAATACTGGCGATGTTTGGAATCCAGTTGATTTGATTGTTTATAATATTCTATAACCAACCGTCCCTTGATTGATTTATTTAAAATAGCCAGGATATCGAATTTTTCTCCAGCTTGTTCTTGTGTACTGTAATAAAAATTACTAATTAAAAATCGAAGCTTGGTAAAATGGTGTATCTAATTAAATTTCAAATTCTTATTATCACAACTGTATCTATAATCAATAAAATATAATTCGATTATTTTGTAATTTTTTTTTGAAACGTGAATTATTAAATAAAATGAATAGTACTTGTGATCGGTAAATAATGATGAACTTTGTATTGGACTAGCCGTTGAACTTTGTTGTTCTATCCATTGAAGTACTCTGCTGTTCAATGATCTGTGGCATCTGATTCTGGTAGAGGATTATTCTAAATAGCACAAATAATCACACTATTACATAATTCCATTTACTACATTTAATTACTAATTTTTACCATTTCTATACGCCACTTACTGGCAGCTTGTTTAAAGATGCATTTTTCGCCCTTCGGGTAATTTTCGAATATTTCATCAATGAAATCGAGATCCATTGCTTCTAGTGTTTTAATTGTACACTCATGAGTGTGCGCTAGAAAGTTTATCGTTTTCTGAGAAAGTCCCCATGATGACACGAGATTTTTGAATTCATTAATCCGTGCCAGATCATCCTCATTCTGCAGTACATATGGTACGTATTCAATGGTACATTCATTTGAACTAAAAATATTTTCATGCTGCTGGTCATTCGATGACATGTTGATCGATTTATTGAATCTTGCTTGATTGAAAAATACAAACCCAATTAAAATAGATAGATAAAATAGATTAAAGTTCACAACTACTTATAATTTTAAAAATGGCGTAGCACAGGGTTTCCCTTTATACATGAGATTTCTCATATACGTTGTTTGAAACTATTCAATTTTAATGTAAAAAACTTAAAATGTAATGATTTTTCTATACTTACTTATTTCAAACGGCGTACTGGTTTTTAGATGAAGTTTTAGATATTTACACTTTAAATCAGCTTTTATTTGAACAGTTTTTGTGCACATTATGTTTACGACACGTTAAAGATTCGGTTTTTTATACCCTTGAAAAAGATTGTCACTTTGGTTTTATCCCGTTTTACATTAAAACATTAAACTTAAAAATCACAAAAATATGTAATTAAATTATGTATATATCACTTATTATTTTATATATCACTTTAATTCTTTAATAATTTTATTTATCACTTTAATCACTTTAATTTAAATCCGAGATTTGACAAAAAGAAACACAAAGAAAAATCACAAATTATTCCCCTTTGCATAATAACCATAGACTATTTATTGCATAATAAATTATGGAGAGTAACGGTAAAACTTAAAACCAAATATTTCACGTATTTGAAACGAAAGATAGTTCCTTTTATTTTTACTGTTTTCGCATTAGTTCTGAAAGTTCCATGCACTTAAATTTTAAGTGATTAATATTCATTTAGATTTAATAATATAATATTTTAAGTTAAAGTTTTGATTTTTGAATTAAAGTCAAAAATGTTTCACGCGAAATAATATTGCCTTTTGGAAATCCATTTTTCGCGCAAAATGAAATAATAAATACGATTCTTTAGGACAAAGTATAACTTCATTTTATAATAAGATCTTTTTCCTTAGCTTCAAAGTTTTTTTTTTAAAGATTTTTGTTTTTTAAAACAAAATTCCAACTTTTTTCTCAGTGTACTTCCGAAGTAAGGCAGTCTTCCTGGGCCTATATTTTCGTCTGTTTTATTAGCAATGTTGATTTCGTGATTAAAAAATTGATAGTTTGGTGAAAACCTTTTACAGAATGATCTTAATAACCTCATAACTTGAGTATTGTAAATAATCTTGATTTGAATGTGAATAAATGCCAATACATTACACACTCTAGAAAACGGGTACATTCGATTCGCCGGGTATACTATCAACAGTGATGATGTTGCCAGATTTTTAGCAATACAGGGCTTGGGAATAATATGTGACTCTGTTATTGTTAACAGAGCAAATCTGCGTGAATTTCCGAGAGTGGACATTTACAACTTGCCTCCTTATCGTCACTGCTTCGAGCTTATTAATTTACAGCCATTCAACAAGCGACGGTCTGTTGCGGACATTGTTTTCATTCATAAACTTTTATCTGGCGGGTCTCTATAATGTAAATATTTGTGCTTTGAAAACAGTTCTTGCTTATAGAATATCTCCTCATAGAACAATAAATGTTTTGAAATTATTGACCACCACATTAGCAAAATCACTTTGAGGGAACCATTATTTGCTATCAACCGTTATATTTACACCAATCGAGTTGGAATTAAAAACATGGAATCTGATACTGTTAACGAAAATTACTAGATTATGTTTTTTCAAGTTGCACGCGTATTTAGCTAAACGATAATTCTGCTCAGCAATAAACTGATTCGCTCTGCGACAGCTGTTTGTGTTCAATCATTGCTGTTCTAACAAATGCAGGAAGAAATGTTTGATGACGAACTGGCATTCATATGAATGCAACTTTATTATAACTGCGATGAGGATTTATGAGATGTTGACACGCTATGACGCGCTTAGAACCAACTGAGGGGTTGCACATAGCATTAATTTCACAAGGAGTCAGAGCTACGACCTCAGCTTGAAAAGCTTAACCATGATTACCCAGTCTACCTCAATCCTTAAATAACTCATTAGTTTACCAAAATTATTATTCTCTGCGTTTTTATTGGTTTGTTGTTCCTGCTCAAGTATACGAGCGAATAAAACATTTCTAATTGAGAATTAAATTGCTGTTGCCGTCTATTCAAATATTCTTTGTTTTCGAAACATGCTATAAAATGTTTCGTTTTCTAATACGTGTTTTCCCAGTGACATGACGATTTTAATTTTATTTTTTTCTTAAATAAATGTTAATTCTGTTGTTAAATTTTATTTTTCATATTTTCATTTAAATCTATCCACCCTTTAATAAATAAACGCCAATTGAATCCTTGATATTATGTTAGTTGAATAACTAGGAACCAGCGCCAAAACGGTCGATTTGTGAACGAGAGTGCTCACCCCAAAATTGTTGATTTTTCCAAAACCTTTAAAATGATATGCCACATGATTATATGGGCATAATAAAATTGGTATCAGTTTTCAGCACCACAACGGTAGTTTTCAATTTACTGTATAAGGTCTTCAAGACCTTTCAACGATATACGACAAACACAGCGTGCTTTTTATGTTCCAGGTCGATCTTTTTTTTAATAACATTTAAATCAAATACAATTTTATAATTCATATTTTATTCAAGTGACCGCCTCTGGCCGTGGAGCAAAGGCGAGCTTTTAAGCTCGTCAAATCAGAGGATCTTTGGGGTCGGTCAGTCGATAACAGTTTTTGACATTATTCGTCCGAGAATATTTCTCACAAAATTTGAATCGTACGACCAGCTGTGTGTGATGACTTAATTGATCCAATTCGGGCACAAAAAGTTTTCCGACATGTCTCGATAGCGTTCACCAGTAACTGTTACAGCATTGCCGCTAGCCTGCTCAAAGAAATATGGTCCAATGATGTCGCTGGTGTAGTGGTCTTTGGTGTGTATCAATTGAGAGTTTTCGGTGGTAGAATAGCAGATATTCTGTTTATTAACAAGCCAGCCAAGTCGAAATGTGCTTCGTCGCTCATAATGATTTTTTTCCAAAAATGGTGACCATCTATACCGAGCTGAAAAACCCGAGCATTCCAATCATGGTCAATTTCCTGCAGCTCTTGTGTCAATTGAATTTTATACGGATAAAAATATAAATCTTCTTTGATAATTTTTAACAAACATGATGGAGACATTGCCAATTCTTTTGCACGGCGTCGTTAAGAGGTTACTGAACATTGATCAACACTCTGCCTCACTGCATAAATATTTTCTGGTGTAGTTTGGCTTAATGGTCGCCCAGACTTTACTTTATCTCCCAGTGTATGCAAATTTTCAAAATTATTCACTACCCGCTGAATGGTTGCCTTGCTCGGCATATGATTAACCCCAAAAGAATCAATTTCAACAGGTTGTTGCGGCGTAATCCATAATTTATCAGCCATCTCTGCGACTGTCAAATGAGAACTGACAAATGTCATCCAAAATAAAATGGCGGCCAAATATTCAATTAGAGTGTGTTACAAATGCCGCATAAAAAGTTATTAAGGTAAAAATTGAGGTGAATAAAAATGCCAAACCTTTTATCTGCTTCAAGAGCTGATAAAATTTTTATAGGGAAAATATTTGGCTAACAGGAATTTGCCATGTACAAATTTTGAGCGAAATCGCAATGATATAGATGTAAGCTGACCACAATTGACTAATATATATTTAAATAGTATTTATTTTACATATTTTCATATTTAAATTTGCTATATAAAGGGTGATTTTTTTGTGGTTAGGATTTTCATGCATTAGTATTTGACAGATCACGCGGGATTTCAGACAAGGTGTCAAAGAGAAAGATGCTCAGTATGCTTTGACATTTCATAATGAATAGACTTACTAACGAGCAACGCTTGCAAATAATTGAATTATATTACAAAAATCAGTGTTCGGTTCGAAAAGTGTTTCGCGATTTACGTCCGATTTATGGTCTACATAATCGACCAAGTGAGCAAACAATTAATGCGATTGTGACCAAGTTTCGCACTCAGTTTACTTTATTGGACATTAAACCAACCACACGAATGCGTACAGTGCGTACAGAAGAGAATATTGCGTCTGTTTCTGAGAGTGTTGCTGAAGACCGTGAAATGTCGATTCGTCGCCGTTCGCAGCAATTGGGTTTGTGTTATTCGACGACATGGAAGATTTTACGCAAAGATCTTGGTGTAAAACCGTATAAAATACAGCTCCTGCAAGAACTGAAGCCGAACGATCTGCCACAACGTCGAATTTTCAGTGAATGGGCCCTAGAAAAGTTGGCAGAAAATCCGCTTTTTTATCGACAAATTTTGTTCAGCGATGAGGCTCATTTCTGGTTGAATGGCTACGTAAATAAGCAAAACTGCCGCATTTGGAGTGAAGAGCAACCAGAAGCCGTTCAAGAACTGCCCATGCATCCCGAAAAATGCACTGTTTGGTGTGGTTTGTACGCTGGTGGAATCATTGGACCGTATTTTTTCAAAGATGCTGTTGGACGCAACGTTACGGTGAATGGCGATCGCTATCGTTCGATGCTAACAAACTTTTTGTTGCCAAAAATGGAAGAACTGAACTTAGTTGACATGTGGTTTCAACAAGATGGCGCTACATGCCACACAGCTCGCGATTCTATGGCCATTTTGAGGGAAAACTTCGGAGAACAATTCATCTCAAGAAATGGCCCGGTAAGTTGGGCACCAAGATCATGCGATTTGACGCCTTTAGACTATTTTTTGTGGGGCTACGTCAAGTCTAAAGTCTACAGAAATAAGCCAGCAACTATTCCAGTTTTGGAAGACAACATTTCCGAAGAAATTCGGGCTATTCCGGCCGAAATGCTCGAAAAAGTTGCCCAAAATTGGACTTTCCGAATGGACCACCTAAGACGCAGCCGCGGTCAACATTTAAATGAAATTATCTTCAAAAAGTAAATGTCATGGACCAATCTAACGTTTCAAATAAAGAACCGATGAGATTTTGCAAATTTTATGCGTTTTTTTTAAAAAAAAGTTCTCAAGCTCTTAAAAAATCACCCGTTACTATACGTTCACAATTACACATAAAATAAGCAACCATGTTATTGTCAAAAATTTACCCAAGTTTACCCAAAAAGTTACAAAGTTAAAAAATATTTACCACGAATAAATTTTTAATTTTTTATCCGGTATTTAAACCAGTTGAAACATGCACACCGGACCCAAGACCTTTCAAACGATATACTATACACTAGTAAAAGAGACAAATGTAAAGCAATCTCGTGGTATGGGGTGATATTTTGGGTGAATTCCTATGGCAGGTACGCGCCCCATTTAAGGTAGAGATAGCAAAAACTGTTAAATTCTCCGACTTAAAAATAAACGAAGATTGGCGAAAAAATTCAAATAGCATAAGCCGTTCTTGATCCACTAACCTTCTTTTTGAACAGGTTAACTTTCTAACGATCGACCAAATGGCACAGTGGTTAAAGCTTTGGCGTTTGGATCGGGAGGTACCGGGTTCGAATCCCGATAGCGGGCAGGATGGAAAAACAAATTTTCATCGACAGATTACGATCTGTATTTAAAAGGAACACAACTACGATCCTCTGTCGGCGTGCAAAACTCATGGGTCGACCCATCTTCCATGTCCAGTATTATGTATAGGCTGGCACGGAGCTATGCAATGCGCAGATGGTAACTTAAATCGGTGCTATAGCCGTACGTTTTCGAGTTGGCAGAAATGTCGTAATTTCTTAATTCGGCCTCAGAAAAGATGGCATGGATTAGAAAGAAAAAAACTTTCTAAAGGCAAATTATAGGCTAAAATTTTGTTGAGCTTGATGACCGCCTACATACTATTGATTTCGTTGCAGAAAGTACGCCATGAGGATCTATGAACAGATCTTAGAAGTTTTTTGAAGACTATCTACGCAACAAAGAAGTTATCCCAATCGGCCTGAAGATTTAGTTGTCTATCCACATTCTACACTTTGATAGTAGTCTTCTTCAACTTTTTAAGCTTAGGACACGATAACGGTTTGTTCTCAGTTTTTTGGTTGGTAATTAGCGGACAAGCAATTTCAGAAGCAGAAATTGCATTCAACAGCGAGTTTGTAGAACAATCAATACCCTTTGCTGATCGAATTACACTAGGCTAGTGAAACAAACTCGATAGTTCTCTGGTGTAAAGCGTACAGTTTGTTAATTTTTTATTTCGACAAGGTTTTAACGATGGTCTTCTAAAATTCAGATTCAAAAAGATACACCTTTGATCAGAAGTTAGAGTATCGTTTGTTACTCTAAAATTTGGTTGGATGATGCCTTAGAACTCAAACTAATGTCAATCACTTAGCGGCGAGCGGAATTAACAAAACTTGGTTCACAACCAACGTTAAGAATTTCAATTTCAAATGCGTTTAAAGAATTAAACAGGGATACAAGCATACGTTTAGAGAGGAGTAATTTAAACAGAAGTCATGTTTACAGCGCATATCATTTCCCATCCTGCCCAAAACATTCACGGTGCAATTTAAGGTGCGAGCGCAGTCTGCCACCTTGAGTTTTTGATCATTATAGAATTGACCAATGAAAAGTTCACACAGCTCGTAGTGATCGGTTTAGGCAAAGGAAAATAAAATTACAATTGCAACTTTCTAAGGTGAAGAGCCTCATGTAAATAGCAACAAATATGTTAATATTTCTGTCAACTAAATAAAAAAAATAACAAATTCACCAAATTTTTTATATGTGTGACCTCGACGCCATATAGAAAACTAAATGATATTACCAGTTTAAACTATGATCATGTTGATCAGACTCATATCTTTTCAATCAAACAAATATCACAACATTTGGAAAATCGAGATTTTGTATTTTCAAGCAAAAACACACGCATTGATGTACGCGTGCAAATACACGATCGATAAAATTCAAAAACGTAATAAAAATTTATAATTTATTTATTTTACTTAATTTTATATATTTTTAACTTAAAGATTTGTTTTATATTTTCTTGAATGTGGAAGAGTGCGTAAAGAAAATACCGCGCGCCAACCAACCATGTTTGCTATAAATTTACGTTTCGTTTGCACAAAACTTAATTGCCTTTGTTTGCCTTAAGCTAATGACAGTCTATGTGTGCACATACATATAAATTGAATGACTCAGAACGCGAGGAATTCGTATCGAAACACGACTCTATAAAATAATTCAATTTTAATTAAAATTAATTATTTTTTATTTCAAATTTTAGTTGTTTGGTTAACGAATCAGCCGAGTGCATAACATAAGATGAAGGCAACTGAAACATAAAATTCAAATACCATTTTCTCAGCATGTTGTTTCTGATGATGTCTGCTTGTGTGTGTGACTTTCTTTTTTTGTCGATTTGAAATTATTTCCCAATGGGTTTTTCTAAATTTATCTTAAAATTTTCTTAATATAATAATATTTGTTTATACAGATATTTTGCTACATACAAAAGGTGACCAGATGTTTCGTATAGATCTGCAATATACGCTATAGAATTTATCGGTGTATATAGTGTCGCACACCACGACATTCGTATAATTGATTGGCATTGAAAATTAAAATTTATTTACACAATTTTCATCATACTTAATTTTAGTGACAAACTTAATTAACATCCACTGTTAGTTTGTCATGGTCATATATTTTTGTTTTGTTTAAACCTATGTAACATCGCGTGAGTCATGCTGTTATAAAAAAATAGCGAATGCACACTTAAAAATGAATTTGGAACATTTCATTCCTATATGCATAATAATTTATTTTGTGTGCTTAGCGTTTTAGCAGATAACGTTAAACACTACTTTGAAGCGATCACGTCACATCTTCATTAGTGTTAATATTTTGTTAGTCTCTCATATACAGTGACTACCAAAAAATAGAGAAACAGAAATTCTTATTGTTAAACAATTGTATGATCAAGTTATTTGAAGATAAATTTTCAATACTGTTTTGTAACAGAAGTCATATGGAGTTTCGAGAAAATTCAACCATCTCATCAGGCCATGGCTACTGAATATTATAACACAAGGGCCACACTTTGTATTCTATATATGTAGAACACCCGCGCATAACTAATCCGTGTAACTCTAGCAAATTACATGATAACTCACTAAATTTATTCTTACAAACTATCATCTCATTCGCACTGGATTCGATTCCCGTACGAGTAATTTTAATTTTCTATTCTAATATTTAGCCCCAAATTTACTACTGAATTAACTAATTCATTCAAAGCGATGTCGAACATATCGGCCCTAAGGCCAAATTTCGATTAAGCCTGGAAGCTTCAAATTCATTAATTTCATTCAATTTAAATTCTTCGATTCATAGTTTCTATAATTAGTTGTGGAAAATATGCCATTTTTATAACCCTAAGGCTGCACCACCAACGAAACGGCACAGTGGTTAAAGCTTCGGCGTTTGGATCGGAAGAACAAAAAATGCAGCATCAGCATTTGTAGCACTATCAAATGAAAATTGTAGAAGAGTTTTTTTTAAAATTAATTACAAACATGTTACATAGCTAGAAAATTACAGGTCCTGAAATCCGTGTGTAGCCTGGCATTGGATAAAGCTACACCACACTTTTCACACACTTTTCCAAAGTTTTTACAAAATCGTTTTACAATATATCGTTCAATCTCCAAAAAACTCCCCTTCTTCCTGAAACAGCCGAATATGTACCAGATATGGGAACCCCAATTTTATTATTTAGTTTTCATTTATTAAAACAGCTCACACCCACAAAAATCAATAATACTCCATTGACTTACCTTCCTGTAAAAGAAATTGGTACCCCTTGCAACAGCCCACATCACAAGAAATGGGGCTCCCAATTTTGTGGTTGTGACCTGACGTGATATATTCGAGGGTACCTTTTTCTTGCACAGGAAGATAATTCGAATCAGTATTATTGATTTTCGTAGATGTGCGCTATTGTAACAAATTCACGGGTTCCCATCTCTTGTAAAGGAAGGTAATTCCATGCGTGCGGGCTCTTCGAATAAATTCGACGATATCTATCAGGAAGGTAATTCGATGCATTATGAGCGATTTGTGTGAGTGTGAGCTCCTGAATAAATTCAGGGGATATATATGAAGCTAGACTCAGCCCGTTAAAATGCTACTATCGCAACAGTAAATAGTGTCATCATACACTGTCGTGACATTTATAATATTCAGCACGAAATTTTAAAATTACTTTTATGTATTTTAAAGATATCCTCCTATTGCTTTGTAGCCTACTTAGATCTAATCTCATCATTTATATAAAGCTAACTCGGGAGAGTTTTCTATATCAACCCGAAAAAATATCACTATCGCGATAGTAAAAAGTGTCATGATAATCTGTTAAAAATAACATTTATGTATTTTTTAATTTGCCCTAACTTCAGCTGAAAAAGACAACGTGGAAACTCAATTATCACTACGTGTCTGATCTCCAACAAGTTAGCATGAATTTTCAGCCCAAAATTTTAATCTTTGGTATATGGAAATAGTCGTTAGAAGTTTTAACTATAAACGGAGAGATTTCCAGCAAAACTGTATATGGAATTATCAGAATATAATCGTTTGAATCTCGCATTAAAGTAATTCACGGGCACTTGACATATAACACCGGATTCGTTGAAGTGTTGACTACTAACTGCTATCTTTTCAGAAAAATTCTTTCTGGAATTATCAGGATATAGTCGCGTTAATCCCGCTTCACAAATGATCGACGAGCGCTCGACATATACCACTAGATTCGTTAAAATTTTGATTAAATTTGAGAGATTTTAGTCATTTAAATCTCGCCTCATAGACGATTCACGAGCACTTTGGCTACAAACTGTGAAATTTGCAGAAAAATTATACATGGAATTATCTGGATATAGTCGTTTCAATCTCGTCTCACAAACCTTATGGCCTCTATAAGGCGAGATTTATATAGAAAATTTCTGGAAATATCTCAGTTAAAACTTCAACAAACACTGTGGTCGTCAAGTGCTTGTGTTTTACTTGTGAATAGGTTTTTCTGGAAATATCTCAGTTTTGTACTCAAACTTCAAGAAATCAAGTGGAGTATGCCAATTACTCGAAGAATCGTCTGTAAGTCAAAATTTAACGAATCCAATGGCGTACGTTAATTGCTTGTGAATCATCTGTGGGGCGATATACAAACTGCTACAACCGTGTAATTCCAGATAGAATTTTTCTAGAAACATCTCCGCAGAGATATTACCAGAATATATCTCTGCAAAGAAACTCCAACGAATCCGATAGTATAAGTCAAGTGCTCGTTACCTGTGAAACGATATTCAAGTAGCTATAACCAGATAATTCCAGATAGAATTTTTCTGGAAATATCTGAGATTAATAGTCAAGCTTCAACGAATCCTGTGGTATTCGTCAAGTGCTCGTGAATTCCAGCGAGAATTTTTCTGGCGATATCTCAGATTAGTAGTCAAACTTCAATGAATCTGATGGTACACGTCAAGTGCTCGTGCTCACCGACCAAATGGCACAGTGGTTAAAGCTTTGGCGTTTGGATCGGGAGGTACCGGGTTCGAATCCCGATAGGGGCAGGATGCAAAGTGAAATTTCATCAACAGATTTCGATCTGTGGTGAAATGTAACACATCTATGACCCCCTGTCGGTGTGCAAAACTCATGGGCCGACCCATCTTCCATGCTGGTATAGGCTGGCATGGAGCTTGCAATGTGCAGATGGTCTTAAAATCGGTCCTATAGCCGTACGTCCTCGAGTTGGCCGCAAGGCGTAAAGTAAGGACGTTAAAAGCATAACCGCGGAAGAGCAGGGTGAGCCTTGAGCCCCAAAACAGATCGCATAGTTACCAATAAAAAAAAAAAAAAAAAAAAAAAAAAAAAAAAAGTGCTCGTGCTCGTGAATCGCCTGTAAGGCGATATTCAAGCGACTATATCCAGATAGAATTTTTCTCGAAATATCTCAGTTTTCTATTTAAACTTCCACGAATCCAGTGGTATAGGTTTATTGCTCTGATTCGTCTGTGATTCGATATTCAATCTATTATAACCTGGTAATCCTAGATAGAGTTTTTCTGGAAATATGTCAGGTTTATATGCAAAGTGCAACGAATCCGATAGTATACACCAAGTGCTCGTGAATCGCCTGTGAGGCGAGATTCAAGCGACTATAAACAGGTGATTCCAAAGAGAATTTTTCTGGAAGCTCACTTTTGCAGTCAAAACTTTAATGAATTCGGTGGTATACGTCAAGTGCTCGTAAATCGCCTATGAAGCGATATTCAAGCGGCTATACCCTGATAATTCCGGAGAGAATTTTTCAGGAGGCATCTAGATAGAATTTTTCTGCAAATATATGAGATTAACAGTCAAATTTCAACGAATCTGGCGATATATAACGTCAAGTGTTCGTGAAACTATAACTATTACTAAACTATAACCAGATAACTCCAGACAGAATTTTTCTAGAAATATCTCTATAAATAGTCAAAACTGCAACGAATTAAGTGCTCGTAAATTCTCTGGCGACATTCAAGCGATTATATTCAGATAATTCCATTGAAAACTTTTTGAGATTTTTGAAGACTTGACTTATTTTTGCAATGATAATTTAGCAGTAATGAATTTGTTTTTATTATTAACAAAATTTAGTAGCCATGATTAATTTGGTAATCATTTAATATACAAATAATTCATAGTTAAAATTTACTTGAATTTTTTGACACAAATAGTTATAATTTGCGTTTTTTTTTGTGTAATAACAGAAGTGGTATTGCCATAATTAAAAAATTAAAATAGTAAAATATGAAAATTTAAAATTAAACCCGCGACCTGTTTAATCTACAACGGGAATTAAATATTTTCTCTGAATGGCGTACCTTGAATAAGATTTGTGTCAGCGTTTCTAAATCTAAAGTTACAAACTTTTCTAGAATACGTAATGGCCTTGACAATCTATCGAGTTCATTCTTTTCTAAATTTGGGTGTCTTATTTTCTCGAAATTTATCGTTTAAACCATATTGACAGATGTATCAACAAGACTAATTCAATGTTAGACTTTTTAATCCGTTTCTCCAAAGATTTTCATGATCCTTATACTCTAAAAGTCCTCTTCGTTCATTTGTTCGTCTGGTGTTCAGAAAATCAATCAGGTGTTTGTAAGATGGAGGTTGCACTCGAGTTAGTGACATTTCCCAATGTCGGTGGATTTATGGATGCAGGTTGTCTGCGCAGATGTCGATTAAAATTATATCCCATATGGTGACCTGTACTCCTAAAACCTACAGACTGCGAACTTTGTCGTTCGTAGTATCAATGATCTTGCGCAACCACACAGCTGATTCAATTTGTAGTGCAGGTATGGTTCTGAACCTTCGAGAATGGCTGTCGATTATGAACCGACGATTTTTGTATCGATCTCGTAAAATGCGCCATGCTTCCTCATAATTGTCGTTGGCGATGCTCACAGGTTTGAGCAACGAAGCTGCATCTCTAGTTAAGTTTACCTTTGGATAGTGTAGCTTTTTCGAATTGGTCAGTTGTTTATAATTATGAACGAGGGCGATGAATAAATTTTCAAAGTCCATCCAGTTTGTGTACTCGCTCTTGAAGACTGGTATCGTGATTCGGGGCCGACTGCTTTCTCCCATAAAGCTAGCTTAGCATCATTTTGCGGGTCCCCGACCGTGACTGCTAGATGTCTCTGTATGGTTTTCTTATTAGAAATTGTCATGAAGTAGTAGTCATCCACTTAATCGCGGTTACCATACTCTCCCTCGAGTTCTTCTTGCTCGCATACAATAGAGGGACATCACGTGGTCGATCTGCATCTGTATGAATTCTTTGCTGATTTCTGGCGTGTCGATCGAGAGCTCCTACTCTTCTTTAATGCTCAGTGGAGGACCTGCTGCAGTGACGCTTATCACTCGAATATCGCTATTTATGCATTATAATTTACTATTCAGGCATATTACACAGAAATGATAAATATTTTTAATTACGAAAAATGTTACAGCACGGCACAAAATATCCGGTAATCCGGTAAATCCGGCTCGAAGAACCAAAAATATAGGAGCGAAAATGCGAAGACGAATAAAATGCGAAAAAAGAAAGATGTGATTTATTTTTGTGTTGCTCGTTCGAAAGTTACAATAAGAAGCAAGTTTTCTACATGGATGGGATGATTTTGACAGCTGTAAAAAGTGTTGCCCGATGTTGGTATTTTATATTTAAAACCGCGTTGCCGGTGGCGTTTGATTGTGGGGTTCCCACCGATAGGTGTCACCTTCGACTGTCATGGTAAACGCTCCTAAGTAAGTGTCGTATTTAGGTTGTTGTTTCCTATTGAATATTGAACCATTATCCAAGTACACAAATATCTTGCGGAGTTTCCGTTCACAACATTATAATGAGATAAACAACTCCTGTCCTTATATTCAATACGTGCCCCAATACGTATTCAATACCCAATCACTCAGATACAGTAGAGGCTTCCTCAAGAATCTGCATTTCCATGGGTCGAACTTTGGTTATGTGCGACCTGGTTTTTAAATCAAGTCATGTGTTTAATAATATTTTTGAATTTGTCTAGAGACGAATTTAACAGAGTTATAAATGGTTTTATTATACAAATTTGAATTATGTAACATTGAATTGAGTTTTCTAAATACCAGATGTATAATAATATATTGTTGGCTAAATAAATAAATAATTATGTAATAATTAATTATATAAAATAATTATATTGTAAATATTTTATCTTATATAATAAAACGATCACAATCTGGTGGTCAGTGACAACCTTCGTCAATAATTGGAAACTATTATACATAGAACTAGTGATCTGACGTCTCTCAGAAAACATGATCTATAACAAATATGGCGATTCAATTGTCATCTATTAAACGGAATTAACTAAATTCATATATTTTCATACGATGAATCATTGAACGGAAGATGCTGTTCGACTATGTGATACATGAAATTTTCGTACTTCTATACCTAGGCTGAGCCAGCCAGTCCGTAAGCCCTCTTGACCATTTGTAATACTGTTCGAGTCCAACGAAATTTCAGGATTTGCTCATTGTGTGTTCGTAAGATGATTTCAAGCGTATATGTTGACATCATCGCCGCCGAGCATAACCTAAAAATAATGATCTTCAATTGTGATCCTTACATTTCTCATTCGTCGTTAATAAAACAAAAGTCCTAAATTGTCAAAATTAATCAAAACAAAAAAATCGTACTGACCCATCGCATGACCAGCTTCAGCAAATATTTGTTAAGAAAAAACGAATACTTATTCATTGGACTTTTCCGCCGTACTGCTGACCAGCGAAGTTGGTAGAATAACCCCCAAACTACGCTTTTCAGTTGACGTTTTCGTTTATGTTTGTTATGTGGATTGTATAAAATGTAGATTGTAGCATGTTTTGGGACACGGTCCTTTATATATTTCTCTTCCCTTTCCAACACATCAATCGATAATGGAATTGCGAAAAAAAGGTGGCCAGCAGTCGAAATGCTCCTTATTTATGTGCTCCGTTGTAATATGAAACAGCGGTGATAAATCGTTGCTATTCGTTTTGGAAGTGACACATGCTAATACACTTTACAAGCTTGGTACCAGAAATTTGTGTTTATATTCTCCGCGAGATTGAAAGTAGCTTTATTCCATACTATAACTACTCTCTGATATAAAATGAACTTCTTTTCATCAACGTTGTTGCCCTTCGCGTGATTTTCATACAAACAATTACAATGTTGATGGGTGCTTTCGGGTACAAACTGTGATATGGAAGAGTACCATGATCTCGTTATCACTCAACACTATAAGGCCCTATTCCATTTATTGATTTTTCGCTTGCACTTTTCAAATTATTTTAATTTCTATTCCACAAATTTTATATTCTCGATATGCAAGGTGCAAGGTGCTGCCTAGTTGTAATGTGTGATTTCATAACATAACTCGTATGTTATATATAGAATTTTTGAATTATTCCCAATGTTTAGTGTTGTTATTGTTAAGTGAATTATTATTTATTTGATCAAAGTTTTCATTGCTAAAATTCAAAAAATGTATAAGATAGGAATTAACTGTATTGGATTACATGATTTTCGTAAAGATAATCAGTACCACTGATCAGCATCTGTTCATGAAATTGTAATGTCTATAGTTTACACTACAGTTCGTACATAGCACATCGAATGTAGTAGTAGAAGTGTTGTTTCTATAAATTGAAACCTAGCCTCAAACTTTTTAAAAGCGCGACTTTAAAGTGTCTAGGGATGCGATGCAGCGATGGTGATCCAATCGTAAATATATGGATGCAGCATCTTCTATTGAGGGAGAACCTGAATGTAATGTTGATACGTGGGTACAAATATCACTTCGCCAATAATTAGGATGAACAGAATACTAAAAGAAAGGTTTTCGTGGCTCAATTACTGGAGATCTGATTGCTAAACCGGCGCAAAAGAGGAAAGAATCTCAAGAAAAGTGGTCATCATAATGAAAATGCGGGAAACATCACTAAGAGTTCAAATCAACAAAAACGGGCTTCCAAAAGAGGAAAATGTTTTAATCATACACAAAAATATTTCCAACGAGAGACTATAGACACAGAATATACTACAGAAGCGACAGTTATAAACCATAGTTTTTTGACAATACCCTAAAATAGTTCCTACGTACGCCAATAGTTGGCTCTAATTTTGGAAAAAAATCACGTTGTAAACATTAAAGTGTTTTAGAAACATAAAAATATATTATCTCTCTTCGACTATCTGTCAAATTGTTTGTGTCATCATTTGTCAAACAGTGAGCGAAACCAGTACCAATGTCGGAAAAATATGCATTATGCAAAATATGTAATACAACTTTTATCAAAATCAGACCACTTGGAATACATTTGCAGAGCCATACGGATATAAATTCGTTTCAAAATGTGAATCTGCACGCGAAACTTTATTCGATTTGAAAAAAAATTACACCAAACCGAAGATCACGATACATTAATCCAATACGTTATTAATGATATCAAATGCAATAGTTTATCCATACATGTGAAAAGCCTAGTCTATACACAATTTGTGGTAAAGGTTTTTGCAGATCAAACTAACATGTTCGACATGCGTATTCATACCGGCGTTAGGCCATATAAGTGTGCACATGGATATCGAGCTTTTACCCAATCAAATGATTTAACACCTCACATTGGCCGGTATTCTGGAGAAAAACCATATATACGTTTGTGGAATATGTGCGGGGATCGCTTATTCTATATAAATACTACAAAGGCATCGACTACAAATTCCATTATAAAGCCAATCTAGTCGTTCCATGCCAAATATACAAAATGTATCTGAGTCTAGCACACCATCGCCATCCATCAATATACTCGTAGCTAGTCGACTTCTCCAAACTTAATGCACAGCAAGTAACTCATAATCCTCATACAATATGACAGCCAATACAGCAATTTCATTACTTTCCTCAGTGACTGTTGCTCAACGAGTCCTTTTTTCGGTTGAACACTTCCATCAGTATTAAATTGTTTAACAGTCCGGTCAAATGAATCACGTGATCGAATCCTATCCGGAGTGACAGCATTATCAAGACTACGGTCAGCTTCTCCATAAACCAGGACCATTTCAATTTTTCCTTGTATGAGGATACATTACACGAAAAATACCAAGCGAGTCTGGATTGTCCCAAACCAGTATTTGGAAAATTTTAAAACTTCATAAGTATCATCCGTATCATGTGTCTTTATACCAAGATCTTCATGGCGTTGATTTCCAAAATTGGTTAACTTTTTGTCAGTGGGCACGTGAACAAATACAGCAAAATCCCAATTTTTCTCGCTACGTAATGTTCTCCGGCGAGTCGTATTTTACAAACCATGGAACGATTAATCGACACAACATGCATTACTGGAGTTGAGCATCAGCGCCCTTGGACTGTCAACGTTTGGTGTGGAATAATTGCAACAAACTCATCGGCTCCCATATTATTGAAGGCAATTTAAATGGCCAAAGGTACCGAGACATTTTGAAAAATGAACTACCAACAATATTTGAAGACTTGAGCTTAGAATTGCGACAGAACATGTGGTTTCAACATGATGATTGTCCAGCACACTATTTGTCGGTAGCACGTGAAGTACTTGATCGTGAGTTCAATGGTCGCTGAATCGGTAGAGCTAGTCCGGTAAATTGGCCTGCCAGATCACCAGATCTTACTTCACCAGATTTCTTTTTGTGCGGCTATCTCAAAGACAAAGTTTATTATTTTGGAGAATATCCATATTTGTGCACTTTTATCACTGAGTTTATTTTAAGTTTATAACAAATAAAAAATATTTATTTTCTTTTAAGTGATAATTGACTATTTTATTAAAAGTACTAGTTTCGAGCTCATACGCCCTTTGTCAACTTATAAAATATTTTATAA
This sequence comes from Nephrotoma guestfalica, assembly GCA_963691935.1. Classification (NCBI taxonomy): domain Eukaryota; kingdom Metazoa; phylum Arthropoda; class Insecta; order Diptera; family Tipulidae; genus Nephrotoma; species Nephrotoma guestfalica. Next base: position 135,487,252 of record OY829913.1, on the reverse strand, counting down.
GTTGACAAAGGGCGTATGAGCTCGAAACTAGTACTTTTAATAAAATAGTCAATTATCACTTAAAAGAAAATAAATATTTTTTATTTGTTATAAACTTAAAATAGACAAAGTTTACCAGAAAACACCAACAACACGTGAGAATCAGAAATGATTGTGCCGAAATTCAAGCAGAGACGCTTCTCAGTTGTGTACACTCATTTGAAATGCGGATTAATGAGTGCATTGAAGTCGAAGGCCATCATTTTGAGCACTTAATTTAATTAAAAGATGATTGGGCGAGGGGACTCATGTTAATCAAGCACCCCGGAGGGAACAGAAAACTACTACGTCCACGTCGTTGTTCCTGGGTTACGCTGAAAGTAGTTTATTCACCAGCCAATTACATTTCTACATGTAACAATTTCCCAGTTATTCAAATATTTTTAAAACAATCATTTATTTGAAAGCAGATTTAATCGCATGTTTCTGGGTTACGATAATAGAAGTTTCTTGACAAGTCATTTTTCAATAATTAAAAATTTAAGAAATACAATTTGTTTAAGACTAATTTCGAGTATTTACATTGAAAACGTGTTAATTTTAATTCAAACATATTGCAGAATCGTATACATAGGTAACCCCTATTTTAATTTTAAAGTTACCCTCGCCCCACTTACAAGTAGGGGAGGAGGGTACTAATTTGAGCACTAATGGATGTCCCCCCGGAATGATTAAAGTTTGATAATGGACATTTTTTTCGTAGAGTATTTATTTTCCGAGAAATTAGAAAGTTTTATCCGCACTGAATGCTAATGAATCCTGTGTTGTATTGTTGTTAAATGTTGATTGCGTATCATTCATAGTCTCATCAGATTTAAATCAATAGCAAGTCATAAATTACCAATAACAGCAATCGGTTGTGCAGCCAAAGTAACATTTGAAATTGAGAGAATCAATTGAGAGGAAATTTTAGTTGTACAAAGCAAAGATTTTAATTTTTTGAAAACTACTAGCCCTATCTATTATCTGCCTGTCTAAACTATTATTACCACTCCTATTTTGATAAAGAAGGTTAAATATTCGATTCGAAAGAATTTCATGCAAAAAAGGAGTTGTATCGCTTCTGTATATATACACTGCAACAAGCCAAATCCCTAAAACTACATGGGATGTGAAACAGCCAAGAAACTACAAAGATTAAGAAATAAAACGCGAAAACAAAATCCAGAAACATAGGAAAACACCGAACCATACTTTTACCAAAGAGGAACCAAAACCGCATGCAAGTAAAACAACCAAAACTATACTCGCAAGTGGCAATGCCAAACCAGTTGTTCCGAAAAGCACGACCGAAGATACCACCGTGCTAAAAAGATACTAAAAAGCAGGGAAGCTCATAACCTTCGGATAAGCAAGACTCTCTAAATGAAATGGCATCCATTCTCAAAACATTAAGAATGGTAACCTGGAATACAAATGAATTATAAATGTTTCTAAATACCGAAAACGTCGGTCAATAAGTCCCGTGGCTAACTACTAAAAAACATTTTTTTGTAAAATTCGAACGTTGTATAACCAAGGACGGTTTATCTTTATAATCAAAATTGAGGTCTGCAAACAGGTAGATTCGCTGGGAGCCAGATCCAGAGAATATTTGCCATCGTAGCCAACGACTTGTGATACGGTGCAATGTCTTGACGAAAGAGCACTTTTTTATTTTGGATTTGGGTTCGTTTTTCACAATTTCTTCTTTCAAACGCACCAATTTCTCGAAATAGTCGATGGATAAATTATCTTGCGCAGCTTTCTAAAAGTATACACTGCGCCTTTTTACATCTAGTTATAAGATGTCAGCTATCTCACGCAACTTCACTTTACGGTCTTTCAAAACAATTTTAGATTTTTTATCTTTTCTGGAATAACTGCTGAATTCGGCGACCACAGAGTTCAGCAACATCATTGTTTGTACGATTAGGTTTAAACTCAACAAACCTACGGAACGGTATTTTGTAGTTTGTTTTTGCCAAAGTCGGTGACTATTAAAATCGCAAGTACCCCTAAAGCATGACATTTCAGTTTCAGTACGTCGAGTACACTTTATCTATATCTAAAAATATCCTACATTTATTAAATCGGCCGATTAATTCTCTGTAAAATGCATTATGAAATCGGCGTTACTATACAATTCCCGTACAGCTCGCTCCATATCATCACGAATAACAATATAAAGTTTTGTATACATTTTTCAGTTTAGTTCGGTTGCTTACTGTATCACATTATTAACAAGCAAATTTTAATTTATCACATCTCGTATACTCGTACGAGTAATAATAACAATATTACGACAATGTGTTTTATAATATGAAAATGAATAGCAAAACTCTTGGCAACGTAGGTGGTGTCTGAATGCGCGGTGTAGAGCGAAGATTATTGAAAATTGTATACCGAGGACAGTGGAATCATTCGAATCGTAAATTTTATTAAGTGCACGTCAAAATTATAATTGGTTTGATATGATTTTAGCGAATATTATTGCGAACATTTCAAAATGCACAAACCATAAAATTGAGTGAGTTTCGGTTCAATAAATTTACGTACTCGTGTGTCTTATAAAATACAAATTTATAAATAATTACTAAGATTTGAATCAGCTTTACGCGATCACAAAATGTATAGGAAATAAGAAAAAATGTTTTTGTTTTGGGTTTTCATGTAGGATGATCTTGTTTTAATATTCAGACGCAAACATACTCGTACATATATAAATTAATTCCGCTTAGATATAACCAACAACTCTAGGTCATATATTTTAACACTTTAGAAATTATTAATAAAAGTTCATAACCAATTACAATCGTGTTTTTTTTTCTATTTGCAGGCATAATATTTTAAGGAAGTACCTGAATGGATCGTGTTGTGTGAATTATTAGCTTCCAAAATGAATTTTTTTTAAATAATATCTTAAGTATGTGATAAAATTTTTTTATTGTTAATAGTAAAAATCTAGTCTACAAAATTTATTAATAGAAACAAATTATTAAATCGTAAATTATTCTCTACTAATATAAGAAAAATAATATTGATAACAATATGGCTGAACAACTAGCGATTCAACAGAATGAATTAAAAAAAAGTGTTAAATTACAAAATTTTAATGTACTCCAGCCACAAAATAATAACAACAATATTAATTTAGCAAATAATAATGGCAATAATAATCAAAATAGTAATGGTAATGCAATGCACAATCAAATGGTATCACGTGAAAGATCATTCATCCGTACCAATTCAAGTCCACAGCAGCAGAATGCAAACAAAAGACGAAGTTTAGCCCTGCAACAGCAGCAACAGAGTCAACAGCAGATGCGGGGTAAGCCCGCTTTGGAAATTTATCGACCACCAAGTATGTATTTATTTATTGTCATCGAGGGCTAACCAATATTTAGGGGCTAACCAAAATTTAAATTATTATATTAAAATTAATCATTGAGTTTTAGATGTCCGGATTGATGGATCATCTCCACAATCGCAAAATAAATTAAATGTTCATGCACAAGAATTTACAATGAATCGTCATGATTTGAATAATCGGACCACAATTGGAATATTCCCGACGGGCAATTTGTTGCAACATTCAAAATCAAACAATAATATGCAACAGCAATTGATGTCACATCGTCAACATCACCATCATCATCATCATAATCAAATACATGCTCTGCAATTGGGTGGTGTGTCGCCACGACCAATTTTAGTTTCACATCCCATACAAATGGGTGGACAAATGGGGATGGGTGTTGCATTGCAATCATCACAGATGCCGCTAGTGAATTCGCCGTCAAGTGGCAATATTTTACATGTGAGTAATTTGTTTTAGATGATGGGTGTATTTTTTCAATCAACCCAAATAAATAGGGTTACCTTTTAATGCTCTTCGTTAGAAAAGTTAGAAAACACACAGTGTTCTGAATTACTCTGATTAATAAAACCCAATATAATGTTGGACAATTTTTTACGCAGTGCTGCAACACCATGAGGTTTTCTTCATCTCTTATACTTCTTCGCCTATAAACAAAATTTTAAAGTGGGGGTTTTATGCAGCACATTTGTAGCAAAAACTTTATATACGGCTTTTCCTGACACAAATGAAAAACCAAAAAATAATAGAAGATTTAGCGGGTTAACTAAATGTTTTTTCGAAAAGAATTTTTTTGTTTCTTTCAGCGAGATTAACTTTTTACAAAAAAAATATTATACAAAAAAATCATATCATTTATTTGATTATACTGACATCTACAGTCAAAAATTGGAACTATCTACATAAAAAGACATCATGTAGCAATATTTTTAAAGCAATGAGGCCATTAGTACAACAGCCCAAGACAGTTTCATAATTGATATCAGCCATTTTATGACTTACTTGCCGTATTAGGTTCGTACTCGTATAATACAATTTAGATTCCTGCATACATATTAGTTCTGGAATATCACAATGAAGAATATAACTTAATTTCTCAGCCGACTATGATCAAATTAGTTTAAGGCATGGAAACGGTATTTATCTCTCTCTATACTTTCCACAACCTATGTAGGGACATTGCCGCCTGCACGGTAGTCTCCTAACATTCTCAATTCATCGCTTGCTCGTCGATATACGAGTTGATTAATGGAACACTTTTTTATAATATCTTGATGATACTAAGTAAGAATTTCCTTATTTAATAAAAAAAAAATCAATTGCAGAAGCAGAAGTTGAGGTTATGTGAATTTTCACTGATGGAAGTGTGTGAAGTTATCCCAGTATTTCATCCCAGAAAAATAATAAATTTTCATCGGGCAATACTAATTAAATTATATCCCATCCCAGAACTAAAATTATCAAATCACACGAAATATGATAATAATTGACCTAACGTGATTATGCCTCAAATACATCTATGATAGAAAGATGAGAGGACAAGTTGTTGTTCGGGATTAGCACAATGTCTTCATATCTTTATGGCCAATTCAGTTAAAGTATTAATTATTGATTTAACTCAATGCCTCCCAAGAATCACGACTGTCGTGACCAACCTCTTTTGATTCCAACACGGCATCATCTCCACTATACAAAAATAACATCCACTGATCATCAGTATGTTGAGATTGGCACTATAGCACCGCGGGATTACCCATTTTATATAAAATATACATTTAAGATTTAAACGAATGGTTCCCAGGAACTTAAAGTATCGTGATGGATCTTATATGATATCGATTTGACATAATATATGCTACTTACTAATAAGTACTAGTTCGAGGCCATGCATAATTGGCGCTATGGGGTCATGTTATTTGCAGGATCATCATCGACCTCTTCTGATTTCGATAGAACATTATGACTTCTATCTACAAAAAAAATCCCAAGATCAACTGTATGTTGAGATTGGCACTATAGGCCCATAAGTGTATGGCAGGTTCAGTTTCTACATGAATTATTAAGTAAAATTTATGGTTCCAGAAACCACGAGAGTTGTGACCGTTCTCTTCTGATTTCAACATAGTTTCATGTTCGCTATCCAAAATAAAATCCACATGACGATCGGTTTTTTTATGTTGGTGCTATAGCATCCTGTGATCGCCCATTTTATATAAAATACACATTTACGATTTAAACTAATGATTCCTTGGAACCTAAAGTATCGTAACCGATCCGTTGATAACGATTTGGTCCAAGGCCATCCGAATATTAAGATTGGCGCTATGGGGTCATATGTGTAAATGGTCGAATCATTTTTAAGAACGCAATTTGGATTTAAATTATTGTCTAGCAGGAACCTACTTTGTCGTCTCAAACTCTTCTGATTTCTATACAACAAGATGACCTCCATCTACAAAAAAAACATAATTTTAAAAAAACTGGTAGGAACCATGAATGGCGTGACTGATCTCTGGAGAACCATTTCACGTGATTGGTAACATTCGGCCTTCGCCTTAGAAATACGATATTATCTGCAAGTCCAGGAAATTAGCCTGACCTGTTACATATGCTCCGCGATGTTTCAATACTACTTTCCCTTATTAGTGGTCAAAAGAACAGAAGATGTTATTTTGAAGAGATCAAATAGTGCCTCTTGCACTAAAATTCTACAACATATGCTGTACACTGGATAGTCCGGCATTTAATCCTGATCCGAGATCTTTACGAAATCATAAAGATTACAATCAATAGTAGCTTGTCCGTGTTAAACGGTCCGTGTTTAACTAATTTTGCGGTGATGTCGTTACTGGCACTATCACCAAACCGCAATCATTACGGGTTCTTCGTGGTCTTCTTCAGATTGTTGTTCTGCTATTATGACTGATTGGATAGCTAGCTACTGCTGCTGAATGTTTTACGAAGATTTGAATTTTTTCTTGACATAATTAATTTGGATTTCCATTGTTTGTGGTTTTTCTTATGTTAAAACGATATACATACAATACGAGTAGTTAAACTGGTGATGCGTTGGGAGTTGTTGCTACTCAGCTAATGTAATCTCTACGGTCCAAATTGTGATTTAGTTTCTGCGCTGATCCCGGGAAGTTATTCATGATATAATCTAAATTTCCATTGGTATAGCGTTGTCCGTTCACATTTGCCGTGGTCGTTATTGTGTTGAATTCCAAAAACTAAACAAACTCTTTGTGTAGGGTTCGTAACTTGATTTTGTGAGAGTTAGTTTGGGCAATAGCACGTGTAAATCGTTGTGGATGCCAACTCTTCTGAATTTTAGAGGTCACGTTTTCGGCTAAAAAGAGTAGCATGTCACAGATTGACAGTATGATCCACGGTATGTCCTCTCATTCGGTATGTCCTCTGAAATCAATTTTCTGCTTAGTTGTCTTCTCATTAGAATATGTATGTGTACTTCACCAACTATAATCCCAATGGTCGAGGGTTCGAGATTTTCAGAATATTATTTAATAATAATTTTTCTAAACAGATCAATACTGGTTAAATCCTGGATTTTTACGATGGCTTTTGTAAACGAAATAATTTTGCAAAAACCAACATTAAGATAAACACCTTGACATCCCAGCAATTAAAGGATAAGCTCCTGAATCACGTGATTTCAACTAAAAGAGAATAAAAATGAGCTTCTGTCAAGGCTAGAAAGATAGATTAGGACTGAGAAATAGAAATGGTAAATCGCAAGTATAAAGAGCAAGTATAAAGTGAGGGAACAAATGTGAGGGAGTCCAATAGTCCAAACATTAACACCCATTTCTCAACCTTGGAATTAAAGATTTCAGGACATGAAATCGACCAAATTAAGATAGCTCAAGAGCTTAGGCAAAAGATGAAAAACCTTGAAGAAGAAGTTGACAGTCGATTCAGAAAGACAGAAGTATGAAAATAAAATCAGGGAAATGAGGCACGCACAGCAGATCATTCCTCACGCTAACCGATTTGTCAGAATGCTGTCTGCGAAAGCTCAAGAGGAATTTTTAAGCCTCTGACATTAAATGACGAGGTCCCATTTGAATATTTTTAAAGGATGTTCCAAGCGGCAGTAGTACAGCACAAGGGTTATATCCGTAACGGAAAAGAGTTATGAGTGGTACATGACTGAGTTGTAACTAATGGTGAAATTGGCACACCAAGCCTACGGTATATTATACGAGTATAAATATTATAAGGCGAACAAGTGGATGGCCGGGACACATAACAAGTCAACGAGGGTACTTTAAATGTATAAAGTTAGGTCACCACGTTCAAGGTTGTATAGGCAACGATGGAATGATCATTTTACAAGGCAGCCTGATTCCCGAGTAAGGGAACGTGAAAACTGGAAAGAGGAACGGAGACCGATTACAAGGGAAACCACAAATAGTGCAAGAAGCGACCAAGACCAGAGACATATTTTAAGCCCATTATCATTAAGTGAAAGACCGCGGGAAGATAATGCATCGCAAGAAGACACAAGGAACGAATTTGCTTAACTAGCACGATTGATGAGACTGAGTCCGATAGTAGTGATAAACGTTGCAGGGAACGAACCAAATACCGCGATAGAAAGACGTGCTAATGAGAGACGAGCACACGCGCTGCAGTTGAAACTTAGGAATGCTGGAATATAACAAAGCGAAGAAAGGATAGAGAACTAGTAGTAATAAAGATCGCTCAGGAAGAGGAGTCCAAACGGCGGATTTATTACACATTAAGTGGTCATAAATGCGATGTAGCCCTTCTACGATGAAGTAAACACATCACCAAGGATAAAACGAAGCCGCAAAGCTACCAGCATCAGAGTTATGCTAATTTTCGGCTAGATGATTTTGTGTGGCTTCCGTCAAAAACGTTAGACTGAAACAGAGAAACTCATTTAAGGCAGAAGTAGTGTTACGAAATTTACTCACAGAGATATAATAATTGATGGCCGAGCGGACGAGATGTACAAGAAGTGTTATCGCCCCAACTTTTAACATTTCAAACGGTAACCAGACGGTATGCAAAGTCGGCTCAAAATTTTCTCGCGATAATGTTAATCGTCATTAAGTGGTTTTTAATCCCACATTTAAGAAGTTGCAAAAAATTCTGAGTACAACTAGCTCCGCTTGCTTTTTCAAAAATTAGTATATTATACATGGCAGCTTTGTTTTTACGTTCTAATTGGACGTTTTCAGGAGGTCAAATCACGATCCATGAAATAATGAAAATGCAATATTTTTTTCTTTAGCAATCTAATAGTTTGAATTATTCGCATGTAATTTTAAATTCCACTGTGTGAAATCAAAATTTGTTATGGGAAATTCAAACCTACTCGATTGCCAATGAAAAAAACATTTTCATTTTCATATTTTCACGGAACGCGACTTGACCCCAGGTCTCGTACGCCTATCATTATTACTGAAATCATCGCCAATTTGATTTGAAAATTTGATAGTGCGATAGACATTTTCATAACGTTGGGTTCGATTTTACTCAACATGTTCCCAACTGTTGGGTGCCCTGAAAGCGCCCATTGTCATCTACTCGTAAGTACTTTCAACTACGTATAAAACCTGCAAATGGAAAACGCTTGTTTTGGTTGATTTATAAAAGTCCCGATGTTTTAACGTGAGGTAAATTCGCTTTAGAGGTCTCCTTTATTGAGAATTGATTTCTATTTGTGTTTAGCGTCCGCAGAGGCATGCCTAAATATTTTGCCGTTTGCGTTAGAAATTTCACTCACGCCCTCGCTACTAATAGTGTATGGCCCCTTTCAGTTTGCACAAACGGTGCTATATTGGTATATTCCAAATTAGAAAATTTATGAGTTCTAGCATTTCCAACATAGGTAAAAGTACGGTTCGTGGAACTGATTGAACGTATGGTCGAGCATCAAGTTTGAGTCTTATAGAAACGATGTTTCTATAAGACTGAAACCGCGAAATTCATCAATTTAAATTTCGAAGATTCTTGTTTGACATTCACAACACTTCTCAACGACACGTTAAAAATACACTTGACGGTTTAACATTTCGAAACACTTTATTACACTTGACTCAAACTCGGAGTGGAAATTTAACACATACGTTTCAGTTATAGGTGGTTTATTATCGTGAATGACACAAGACCGAGTAAATTCCCATCTGACTCCTTGATATTGAAATCAGGTTTATGAATTTCAAAATTGTTGTCGGCGACAACACTCTCCGATAAACAAATGTATTGTAGCATCTGTATTGACCAAAAACGTTAACAGAGTATTGAACTCTTTTACCAAAAACATTAACAATACCGACCAAACGGCACAGTGGTTAAAGCTTTGGTGTTTGGATCGGGAAGTAACGGGTTCGAATCCCGATAGGGGCAAGATGCATAAAGAAATTTTCATCATCAGATTACGATCTGTGATGAAAAGAAACACAACTATGATCCCCTGTTGGAGTGCAGAACTCATGGGCCGACCCATCTTCCATGCCGTACTATAGGCTGATGCTTTGCAGTTGGGTTCTACAGAAATCGGACATATAGCTAGTTGTACGTCCTCAAATTGGCTGGCAATGGTGTAAAAGTAAGGACGAGAAAAGCGAATCGCGAAAGAGCTGGGAGAGCTTCGGCCGCAGAACGGTTTGCAAAGAGAAGAAAAAAAACATTAAAATGCTACGAATCTGAGTGTAAAGCTCCTCTGTATTTACAATAGTAATTTTTGTCGTTTGAAACGATACTTAAATTGTCGATTTCTACAAGGTGCTTAGTGGACTTCTGCGTTTGGTGGGTAATTTATGGCACCATGAATATTAACCGCGCGTTCCACAGCTGTTACATAATTCCTCACTGGTTGAACAATTAGGGCGTTGATGATATAGGCTCTCACAGTAATAACAATGTTTTCTCTGACCATTGCTGATTTTTGAACGATTAAGTTGATTATATTTGTTCCGGATCAATTCGTAAGGTTTTGCTTAAGCCTAAAGCCTTATACTATTTTGGAATCACGAATATCAATGATTTATTTTATTTTAAGGAAGGCGCCAAGTTGCCATGCTACAGTTAGTACCGGCATGCCAGTATGCCTCATTCGGCCGAGTGGGCGGTGGCTAGGATTCAATGTAGTACTCAGTGAGTAATCTGAATATAAAAACTGATTATGTAACCTTAGAAATGAGGCGGCGAAATCAAACGATGATCCTATATCTGATTAATTCTTCCTTTGAAGTACCGTACTCACTGAGCTCAGCCGTTGTATAGAAATCATCTCGCTCACTATCTCTTTTAGCGCTAGAAGAGAAAAAAGAATTATACACTTTGGTTTTAACCATGCGATATGCGAATGAGTCTTGGGATTACAACGGCGAAATAAAAAAAAGCAGCCAGAGATAAATTTAGAAGTAAATAATTTGATACATAATCGATGGGAACCTACCTAATACGCATTGGTTACCGGACCGAGTAATTGAAGTCAACAAGAGATTAGATGGATATGTCTATCACGTCAAAAGTCACATCAAGCATGGTATTACAACTATAGGAATAATAAAGGTCGCGGTCCTGCCCGCAACTGAGATTATTCATTAATTCGAGATGGAGCTCATGGAAATAGCGTAACGTAATAGCATTGTGATGTTAGTTTTTCTTTGAAACCCAGGTGAAATTGCGTTGAAAATAAATCGAAAGAATATATTAATTCAAAATTAAAATTTTCGTTTTGTTTGAATAAAGTTCAAAGTTCGATGTTCGTGTGTGTCTCGATTGTATTTTTTTCTTTAATCTTTGCAATCTGTGCTATGAGGCCTTACACAATAACTCCATGCCGCCTTTAGTTGGTTCATAAGTTTTGCACTCCGACAGCGAGTCATAGTTGTGTTCATTTTCATCACCCATCGTAACCAGATGATCCAAAACTCTGAATGGCCCACATTTGTGGTTTACAAATTGACAAAGCTAACGAGTTCAAAAATCTCAACAACGATTGTGGGTTTTTGTAATGCAAGGTGCCAAAAATTATGTGACTTGTCACAATAATTTGCGAATTTCATGATTATTTCGCATCTTTTATGATTATTTTACAAATATTGCTGTTTTATTGAATTTCGTCTACAGAGGAATAACAAATTAACAAACTATATATTTTTTTTTCTAGTCGGTTCCTCGTGTGAAATTTGCTCCAGAGCCTCCACAAATCCAGCATCCCAATCACCAACAGCAACAACAACAATTCAATCAAAATAACCTATTCAAAAACAATTTAAACCCATTACAACGTTCAAAATCACTCTCATCAGCGGACGCTATAACTCGTGGTATTGCCGGCCTAGGATTTGCATTGGGCAACGAGTCGCAAGACATTGGACAATTTCCGCCCGAACTTAAACAAATCATCGATAAGGCTAGTGAAGATCCAAATCAATTAAACGCTAGATGCTTGATGGAATTGGCAACTCATTTAATGCAACGAGCTGTGGAGGGCAGGAGGTACGCCCTACCCATATCTCGCTTATGCATATCGATTATAGCCAAGGAACGCAAAGAAACATTTTTAGAGGCGCTGCTAAATACATGTCGACAATGGTATCAAGAGCGTGACAAAGTATTGGGACCACATCCCAATAGCAAAGCACCACTTCGTCCTAAATTTACAGCTTTCATGGCATTTCTAACGGAAATGTTTTGTCAATTGAAACGGCGACAATTACAATTACGGACACAATGCGATGGTGTACCACCGCCTCTTGTGCTATTAACATTGTTGACCAAATGTTGTGAAGATTGTGTCAGACCACCTGTTCGATCACTATCTGAGGTAAGAAAATATTATAAAAATAAAACTACCAAGCATAAAAAGTAATAAATTTCCTTTTATTATTTCAGATCGAATGTCTATTTTTTGTATTAACATGCGTTGGCAAGGATCTCGAATCACAATTACCACAACAACTAGACTGTCTTCTATCGGCCGTGCGTGATGCCTTTTTAAATTCATCCGCATCTGCCCCAGCAATTCGACGTACATTACTCCAATTAATCGAATTACAAGCATCTCGTTGGCAACTTCCCGGCAATACCGTCCTGTACTATTATCCATCGTCCAAATAAAATCATACGGGAAATTTTGTTATGAAATTTTCGCGCATTTAAGTAGAATTATATGATTTTCCACATATTATACAGAGACAAAGAGAGAGAGAGAGGGAGGGAGAGAGAAACTATATACTTTATAACACGACGTTTTTCATTTTTTTTTAATTACATAATTATTTAGAGGCCATATTAATTATATAATTAATCAAATTAATTGTGATATGTTTTAGAGACGAACATAATTATTATACAGCAAACAAATTTAAAAAAACTTTAAAAACTAGTCAAAACTATATAAAAAAATTATTATTCATGTGTCACTTATTAATTAATATAATTACCTAATTTATTTTTACAATTTATTTTGAACTTACTGACTGACAAAATTTTGAACGTACTACTGTAAAACTATTCTATTCTACACAGGAGTATCTCAATTTGTTGCTTAAGAATTTTTTTTAAGAAATGTTTTAATTTTTCTTTTTAATTAATTAATTTATGTATAATTTAAATTATTAACTTATGTTATAAACAACAAAAAATTATTAGTACTATTAATAATTATGTACAATATTTGTAATTTGTATAGAGATATTATTATTATTATTTTGATTTAACACTGGCCAGTGTTTTAATTTGTAAATCATATAAGATTATTACTTTTATTAACAAGCCTAGATGGGCCCTGCGGTGTTTTAAATCCGTTTATAAGTTGAAAATTATTTACATATGGACAAAATTATAAGACAATAAAACTGTAACAAGAACCAATTTATGCTTATTTTACTTTAAATCGTTATCAAGTGTACCATAGTTTAATACACAATTGGGATGGAGATCAAACACTAGGTAGGTAGGCTTTCGTAGAACTATTTCTCTTGCTTTTCCATCCCATGAATTTGCCGCCTGCACAGTAGTCCTCCATTCGTCCTCTAGTTTCGACATCGTAAAATGCGTAGATCTTGTTCGATGTCGAGTCTTCCTCTAGGAAGTACACCAGCTGACTGTTGTTGATATACTTTATTTAGCATGCGCTGTTGTGTGTGATATCATAACCTTCCTTTCAATGCTGGGGTCCAGCTGTCGCTCCCGAAAGCCAGTACAGGTCTTATGCTACGAGTGTTTTAAAAAAAATGCGAGCTTACACGACTGCGAAAGATGCTTAGATCGCAATAAACTTGATTGGGCGTAAAAAATTTGTTATTTGGCAGCGATTCAGGCTTTTATTTCTGCCAACATTTCGTTTGACGATGTTATTACTGACCCGAGGTATTTAAAGTTTGCAATGCTTCAAAATTATACTCACCGACTCCGAGATTTGCTATGGATATACTCCTGGGTGTTAAAACAAATTTAATTTTGCTACTGTTACTTCCTAAGTGTTCTGACGTAGCGATCGAGTGGTATGAAACTGTCCTTCATATCGCTAAGCCTTCGGCAAGAAGCACGATATTATCTGCATATTCAAAATTTTTTTATTGAGAGTATAACTTATTTTTTGTTTATTTTTGCAGAAAAAACACGTTTATTTGTAAGAAATGGTAAATTTTATTTTAATCAAAATATTTTCCATCGTTATCTATGACTTTCGACCATCTACATATATGGCAATTTATGGATTCCATCGAAAGCAAATTGTTTATCTTTATGCAATCCATTCGTCGAGCCATTTTTTGTTTTCTCCGCGGTTTCTGAAGTGCTGGTCTTGAAGATCGTTTTCCATTGATCAGAACAAATAGTAATCTGATGGGGAACAATCTGTTGAACAGGGAGCATGCGGTAGAATATCCCATTTAAGTACTTCCAGCGTATTTTTTATTTGTTTTGCGACATGTGGTCGAGCATTGTCATGCAGCAAAATCACTTTACGCTGTTTGTTGGCTGGAATGGGGCGGTTTTCGTTCAATGCATGGTTCAAATATATCAATTACTGTTGGTAACATCCACCAATAATAGTTTCGTTCGGTTTTAGCAGCGCATAGTACACCACTCCTTTCTGATCCCACCAAATGCACAACATAACCTTACTTCCATGAATGTTTCGTTTTGCTGTTGATGTAGATGGTTCGCCTACATGAACCTATGATATTTTACGTTTGGGGTTATTGTAGTAAATCCATTTTTCATCGCCAGTTACAACTTGAGGTAAGAAATGCCATCTCTCGGCGTCTTGTAAGCAAAGAATTGCAAACCATTAAAAGATTTTCAATTTGGTTTCAGTCAGTTCATGTGGTAGTTTTCCTTCAATAATGCTTCCAATTCTTCATCTTCGTATTTTTTTGGTTGACCTGAACGTTCTTTGTCACTGACATCAAAATCACCACTTTTGAATAGCTTAAACCAGTTTTCGCAAGTCTGTTGAGTTGGTGAATGTTCACCATAAGTTTCTTGAAGCAAACGAAAACTTTCAGCAGCTCTTTTATTTTGATTAAAGCAAAAATGTAATGCTTCTCGCAAATGCTGTTTTGTTGGTACGAAATTCGACATGTTTAAACGGGATTAAAAAATATGTTGTTTACACTGTCACGAATAATGACAAACTAAATTTTAATGTGGAATGTCAACACTTTAAAACGCCGTAGTGGTCATTCATTGTAAAAGATTCTTTAGTACTAAAGATACTTCATCTCTTAGAAAATCCAAAAAACTAAGTTACGCATCCAATAGAAATCTTTACTTCTGTATTATATTACAATTAATCTCAGTGATTATCTATGAAACCTATCGGTTCATCTCACCTTTTTGATTTCAGCGACTCAGGGAACCACTAATTCTAAATGCTTTGTTCTTTTTAGGCAGCCTCTTGTTGTCATGTTGCTGCAGTCTCAGTACATGACTCCTTGCAAATTTTTGTATTTCATAGCTGACCTCCATCGAGAATGGAATACCATGTTTAGGTCTCGATGGAGGTTGTCCATTCTAATGTACCATGGAGCATTCACAATGCTACGTGGTACTTTGTTTTAAAATGTTTGTATGATATTACCTGTGGTTTTCTTTGGGCAGCCCCAAACCTGAATACCATACGTCCAGATAGGTTTTAGGATTTGTTTATATAACAGCAGTTTATTGTGCGTTGTCAGTTCGAAGTTTCTTCCATTAAGCTAGTGCGTTTTGAAACTGAAATTCAGAATGTGAATTTTAACTTCAGTTCTTGCATTTTCTATTTAAAGAACGCTTGGCACCTGAGTTAGTGTTTAGCGTCATGCCAAGGTACTTAGCGTTATCAGACTATGAAATATACTCTAATTTCTTATTTGTAAAGTTTATTTGTGTTAATTTCGATTCATTTAGTGTTATTTTCCATTTATTTCTCCAGTTATTCACTATATTAATAGCATTTTGTAGTTCCCGTGTTGACTCAACAGTACTAGCATCAGTGGTCTTAGCAGCTGTGTCATCAGCAAACTTTCCTATTTTAGCTTCTACTATATGTTCGGCAGATCATTTGTATACAGTAGGCATAATACAGGGGGTTCAGAACACTACCCTGTAACCCCTGCAAATATTTTCTTTAGTTTTGAGTATTCTCCTTCCTGTCTCGCCCAAATACTTGGGCTACGTCTAAGAATATTGCTGAACATACTTTCATTTTCCAGCGATCTCTCAATTGCATCAGTGATCCTAAGAACCCGTTCTATTATTGAGTGTCTTTCTCGTAACTCAAATTGATGTGCTGGTATAAAATTTCTGCTCTCTATAATTGGCTTTAGTCTCTTGAGAAACAGTCTTTCGAAAATCTTTGATGTTGTTATTAGTAAAGTTTTGTCGCTTAGCGGTTTATTAGAATTTGGAACCATTATGATTTCCGCTACTTCCCTACTGTCCCATTCCACTTTCCACTGCTGTAGTTTCCTCAGTGATTTTCGTGGTAGGGCTTTGATTATTTGCCACTTTATCAAGTCGTATCCAGGGGCTTTTTTATCTTTGAGGTTTCTTACTTCTTGTTTGATTTCTTTCAGAGTAACTGATAGCACAGATACCTTTTCTATTTAGCTTATAAGTGTTAAATATGCATTACTCGCTTGTTCAGTTGGTGGTTTGAAGATATTTTCTAGATGTTCGGCAAACAGATCAGCTTTTTGCTTATCGCTCATATTTCATCAACCATTTTCATGGGTTACACTAGCATTTTAGGCCTTTTTAAACCTTTGGTGACTTTCCACATAGAATAATCTATGTCAGGTTACTTAGGAAGCTAGCAACTGATTCATTCTTAATCTCATTTAAAAGAAGTTTATGTGTGTTGCACAAGTTGTTTAAGATTATTTTGTCTTGAGGGGCTCTAGTTCTCTGCCAAGTCTTAGGAGCTCTTCTTTTTTCATTAACCAACTCTCTCACGTCAACTAGATAGTATATAATTTTTCAAAATATTCCTTGCTGTTCAGGGTTACTTTCCCAGGCCGCTTTTTGTACCAAACTGAACAGTCTCTGACTTCGATTAAAAAAATATCACTTAAAGAGCATAAATTGTCGTTTCTGTAGTGATATTTGGCATCCTATCGTTTAGTGGATAACGAGAAAAAGAATCATACACAGCAACCAAATCTCATTCAAAAAATTTTCGGCGAAATCCAAGTGTATTCGCTGCCATAGACCATCCGCTATCGGAGAACTTTTGAATTCTTTAATAGACACTTTCTAACCACCAATGTTTTTCTACCATCTGATCCACCTTTACTATATCCCAATGGCCTTCATGGGGAAAATTTCAAACTTTAACTCGCGCTAGGCGGCCATCACCAGGAAGTTGATACAATCGGTCGATCTGTAACTTATAAGAATATCATTATGTACATTCAAAGTTTTCTCGCCTTGTATGCCTGCAGATCGGAGCGGATTTGACCTGGCCACCCATTCTGTATATAATGAACGATAGTTTTCAACTCTGAATTAATCTTCGTGTATTTTGCTATCGCTATCAACATTAAATTATTTCGTTGTTGGTCGTATCCCATTTCAAGATTCATGCATGTTTCAATATCAATGAATATCGCATCAGGTTCGGCTGGTAGTCTTGACAAACTATCTGCATTGCCATGTTTATGTGATAGCTTGTTTCTAATTCTAAGGTCTTATCAGGATCGAATAATGATACTAGATGATAATACCACGATCAAAATCATGGCGAGAGCCTTCGTCTAGACGCAAACCCTACTTGTTTATCCTCACTATTTGGGTAACGACGCCGATTTCCTTATACGAAGCACCGGTTGTCAAAATCTGAAGCAAATTACAATTTAAGTGGACCAACGTAGTTCCTGTTTCGTTGTACTATCAAAATCAGAATCATTTTAACGCGGAAACGAAAAATTCTTGAAGGAAGTTACAACTTCTTTCTCTCTGCTTTTCAATTGCTAGAACTCAACCTGATATGAGCGACACATTAAACTTGTTTTTTTCAAAAAAATACCTTTTTTTAAATTACAGCGCAGCTCCGCGTCATTCATTTTTTGAAACATTTGCTTTAATGTTGCTAGATGTTCTTCAGATAAGGATTCCGAGACAATGGTATCATCTAGATAACAATTTGAGCTGTGTTCGGTATAGGTCGCCCAAAAATGATCATTTGAAAATTTGCATGGGTGCTCGCCACACTGATAGGCGCTGTAATTGAAATAGACTCATTCCGCCGTATTAACGGCCGTATTTACTGTTTTGAATACTCGCCCCCCCCCCCCCCCCTCAATTTGAAATTATGCCTCAGACAAATCAATTTGGTCTTCGGAGAAATAATTATTCGATCTGTGTAATTGGACAGTAATCCACTTTGAGCTGTGAATTTATAACACCTTTAAAATCACCACACAATTTTCAATTTATAACTGCACAAACGTGATTAGCTTTCCTCAGTTATTAAAATACCAAAATTAAATAAATCTCTGACATTTATGGTGGCTTTTCCTTTTAACTTAACATCGGCATCACCATTCACTCTAAGCACTTTGTCGGTTGTCTCTACAATATCACTGTACCCTCTCAGACCAACCATTGTCGCACTCGCTCCACTGCCGATAAGAAGTTGTCTAGAAATTCATTTTCCACTGACTGAACATCCTTCTACCTGTTCAACTACGGTGATTTGTATTACATTTAAAGACTTAATTGAATCGTGTTTCTTACTAGACGGCCTCGGAGGTCTCTGATGGCTTGATTGATGTGATTTTGACCGCCACTTAATATTATAGGCATTTTGATTACAACAATGACAGGACTCCTTCAAATATTTACGGAATTTCCTTCGAGTTGCATTCCACATTCAGGACACGATCTTAAAGGCATCTGTGCAGAAAACCCGGACGACTTAGGCCGGTTACGATACTGTTGACGAGACGATTCACTGGTCGTGACTTCCTGCCAGAGGATGTACGAGTTTTCAGCTGATTCACATCATTCGGCATTTTGTTTCTCTCATCAGGCAATATCTGTAATGAGCTGTGTGTCGACTAAAACGCTTTGGCGATAACAATGACCTCGTCCGGTGTTGGATTTTCCTTCTGGAGGCAAGCAGTATGAATGACATCGTGAGGAGTACGCATAACTATCATGTCTCGAATTGCTGTCCCATAGTAGTGCTAAAAAAATTAGAACATGATGACATCAAAATTTTCTTTCATTACAAAAATAATGATCGTTTTATGTCGTCTTTTGTTACCACATTTGCATCCAAGTGGTGATTGATCTGTTCGACCTAGTCAGAAAAGTTTTTTTTGAATCATTTATACTCACGAAAACTCGGCGGTAAAACTGGACGATATTTTATCGACAATTTGTTTTTTATAAACTGTTGCTGTTGTTTCACACAACTGTTGCTGGTTTGCGACTGCCTTTTTTAACGCTTCCGCGAACGCTTCGAAATTCATGTTTTAAGATTTCTCACTGAAAATCTCGATTCGAATCTAAGGTCGCCAATTACCATTCGATTAAATCAAACACCAAAAAACATAAACTTAAATTAACGAAAGATTTATTTAAGAAAACTTTACTTGTGAACACATGCGTAAAATCAAGGAATATGCATCAGCCGGGAGACGAAATAATATAATTTACCATTTAGTAATAATAGTGTTGTTGCATTTTAATTCGTAACGTTGTCTTTGTCATTATAATAACGGTAGCTACATGAAGCTTATGAAGATACCCTTTTTGCAGCTTCTTCATAAACTCCATCTAGTGATCATTGTTAGAATAACGACATAAACGAATTAAAATGCGAAAGCAGAATTATAAACTAGAACTCGAAATTATTTGGCTGGATTTGATCCGTGCCACACTCCTGACGTTATTTAGAAAGACTCGACAGTTCGCCTTCAATCAGTTTAAGTCAGTTGTTAATTTTAAAAGAGTGAACGAAAATGTACTGGCTGCAATCCTCAGAGAAAAAGTTTGATCGATGTATTGACGTTTCGTTATTTTCGTCCTCAATTAGAAATAATATGTAATATACAAATTGCTATGAAAAGTGCACCAACATGGGTAAATCTTTAGAGTGCAGTAGTAGGTGAAATAGAATTATGCCAGTTGTTTTGGTTTTTTAGTCAAGGCGTATATTCAATAAAAACTTTATTTTTTATAAAGAGAAAAGCACAAAAACCAAAATAGCTTCAAGTTATTTTCCGTTAAAACCCCATAAGCGATTAAAGAGGTTTCTTCAGATTTTTTATTGAAATTATTGTACAAAAGGAATAACAACAATAAGTTGCGTGTTGTTATTGCGCAATTTTATTATGGAAGGTATCACGATTTTCCCTTATAGGAATTATAGTTATATATTCTGCAGAGTCGGTTGGAATGTCGTCGTTGTCTGCTTTGCTTTCTTCCACAGAATGCGGATGTGGGCATCTGTCTAGGGTTTCTAAAATGTTAAGTTGGTAGCTTGTCTGGTAGCTTAATTATTCAATGCTCAGTATTCTAATGTGAGATTCGTTGGAACCAATTATTTTCGGACGGCGGTCGTAATATCTATGATATTTTTTTGGACACGAGGTTGTGACCAATTTGATTGACGATAACTCCACTCCACTCCTGTTTGATTTACATGTGCCTTTATGGATTTGATTATGTGGAAAGTATGCTACCATCATATCATATACTTGAATGAGGTGTAGGAAGTCTAATCCGATGATATGCCACTGCTTGTGCTGCCGCTTTGTGCCTTGAAGTCACACAATTTGTACATCATTTTGAGATATCTGGTTTAAAACACTTTCAAAGTATACGTAGGAAGTATATTTGGCATGTTCTCACGTGATCTCTATTGGGGCATGTACGTCACATCTACCCAACGTACTGATAACTTAGAGAAATGGGAAGCTAAGTTCAGCCACATCATTCGGTAAAATGTAATATTTATAACAGTTTTTGATCTAAAAGACCTAGCGTGTTCTTCTCGCGATACATTAAAAAAAAAGTTCTGGTTGTTTACAATATCTAATGTTAGATTATTGTAGATGGTCCTAAAAATCTAAAGTTAAATTCAAACCCCATCTCCATTGAACAAAGTATGTTAATCGTTTTTATTATCCATAAACATCGTAGATCGTATTCGATGATTTGATAGCATGATCGTTTTTAATATATGTACATGAGAACAATCAATTAATTATAATGATAAGTGTTAAGAAATTATAAAAGCATATCAACAATGTTTTGTATTTTTTCTTGTTCATGATTTAGTTTCATTTTCAAGTAATTAATGCCAAAATACAAAGTCTAAGTGCTTTCAGCTGGCTCCGGACACTGTTTCTCCAATATAGTTTCGCAATAACGATTTCATTTAAACCACCCTATGCCCACGATAAAAACTTATTATACGAATTATGCATTTTTCAAATATGATACGGAAACATAAAAAACATTTTTTACGATCGTTCACGCAATTAAAAAATTATTCGTAGAATAGCTGCATACATATTAGTGAACGGTCACTTACCGCGCTATAGTACCATGAAGTACGTTCGCGCTAAAACAACATAAAATATGTTTTGAAACGAAAGTAATTCTTATATTGCAGCATGGCACAAACATTTTATTATAAAAATTACACTTGAACAAATTTAATTACAATGAAAAATCTAATCGAATACATTAATTAATTAATAAAGTAAGAGTAGAGATAAATTTTCATTTTGGTATAAATACGAAACGTTTTAGATTTTCAGTTAACAGTAAACATTGTTCATTTCTACTAAACATATCGAAATGAAGTTTACAGTGAGTTATTATTTTATATATATTCATTAATTATTTTATTAATTTTAATTTTAACTTGCAGGTTTTCGTTATTTTAATAATCCTCAATATAACTGTAATATATGCAGGAAGAAAAGCAAAACTACATAAGAACGATGACAAAGAAGTATCACAATCACAACAAATACAAAAACGAACCTGGACCTATCTAAAAAACCAAGGAGAATCAGAAAAATTTTCGGGAATGAAAAAGAAAAAATCTAGCAGCAATGATTCGATGAAATCTAAGCGAAAGGCGAATAAAAAACAAGAACAAACCAATGGGGAATACACGCTCGAAAGTGAAGAATCACAACACCATTATACGCATGATTCCATCAGTCCAAAATCGTGGGAGGTCCATGATAGTACACACCAAGAGAGTGAACATTATGAGCACCACCATGAACCTGAGGAACACAAAGAAAAAATTAAAGTGAAGCATCATCATCATCATCACCATCACAACCACGTCAAAACCATAGTTAAAAAAGTTCCCGAGCCATATCCAGTTGAAAAAATTGTCCATGTGCCAGTGGAAAAAGTAGTGCACGTGCCCAAACCATATCCAGTCGAAAAAGTCGTTGAGAAGATAGTACATGTTCCAGTTGAGAAAATTGTTCATGTCCCAAAGCATATTCCGGTTGAAAAAATTGTAGAAAAAATCGTACATGTCCCGAAACCATATCCAGTTGAGAAAATTGTTGAAAAACCAATTCACATTGAAAAGAAAGTCGAAGTAAAAGTACCATATCCAGTTGAAAAAATTATTCATGTCCCACAGCCGTATCCAGTTGAAAAAATAGTCGAAAAAATAGTTCATGTTCCAAAACCATACCCTGTTATAAAACATGTTCATGTCCCATACGAAGTAAAAGTTCCAGTACCAGTGCCCAAGCCATACCCATATCCAGTTGAGAAGAAGGTTCCTTATCCAGTCGAAGTCAAAGTACCGTACGAAGTTGAAAAGAAAGTACACATTCCTGTAAAAGTAGAGGTTGAGAAGAAAGTACCATATCCCGTGAAGGTGTACGTGCCTCAGCCATATCCAGTAGAGAAAAAGGAGCATAAACATTTTTCAAATCATTATTTACCACCACACCAAGAGGGACATCAACCCTGGAAAACAGATTCATCTTCATTAGACTCAAAAATGAACCAAGTAAAAGTATACCCATCCGATCAAATGGTTCCAAAACAACAAAACTATTACAATCCTGGATACCAGCAAGAACAAATACAAGCGGCATCGAGTAATAACCAGCCTAGGCAAATTTTACCAAACTATCAAGAAACTCAAGCACAACCATTTCATATTAATATGGGCGAACAACTACCGCAACCTGAGCCACTAGTGCAAATGCAACCATATCAACAGTATCACATGCAGCTAGTACAATTCCAGCCGGATCAGTATCAGCAACAAACATACAATACAAATTCAAATGACTATCAATGAATTTATGTAGATAATTATTATAAGTAGGTCTAAATTTTAATTCTTTAAGATTTTTTTTAAATAATTAATTACCTAAACTATAAGTTGTGATTGTGATATTATTAAGAGAAAATACAAGATAACAAATTTTAATAATTATCAATTTTTTCATTCCAATTGGCGCAACGTGATATCTGATTAACAAATATATATGTATACAAGGACTCTCGCTCAGAAGACAGCCGTGAACAGTTTTCATATAGCTATTTACTGCACCATGGGATATTCGATTTTACTCCCCTTATTTAACCTGCTCTCCTATTTCTATTTCTCCCAGTCCCTCAAGTATTTGAGGCGATGCAGTGGCAAAATCGCTTTCACGATAGACAGGAAATAAAATCTTGAAAATCTTGACAAATAAAATCTTGAAAATCTTGACAAATAAAATCTTGATAGTCAACTATCCGGTTATTTCTTTACGGTATTATGATTGACATCCATTTGAATATTCGTATATGTACACTCGCGCATCTCACAATCCTTCGTCACGCAGCCACGCAGGATCTATTGAAACATTGAGCCTCGTTGAAGACAACACGTCGTATTAAAGTACAAAATAGTTTATATTGAAAATGCCGAAAACAGCCGAATAGTGAGACCTTAAAACTAGATACACAGTACTAAAAAAGAAAGCTAAGCTAATCCGGTTATTCTTTAAAATATGCAAAACTTGACTTCTAAATCCTCTGGGCACAAATTTAGAAAATATATGACTGATTGTAATACTAATAAGCAATGAGAGCTCACAAATTACCTTGTTGATCTTACAATATGACGCCAATACTATTGCAACCCTTTTTAACAAATTTTGTATGCACGTAGCACATCGGTTGTTAGATTGGACAGACATTAAAACAGTTGATTATCCTGACAAGATACGCTCTTGAACCATGGTTATTAACGAACTGAACCTTCAAACTTCTAAGGGAATTACAACAAAATAAACTTTCGTCCTATTTCCGTTTGACAATTAAATTTGGAAATATGATAAAATAACAGAAACCTGAGCGTTTTGAGTTTCAAAACTAAACACGTAGTTTCTCAGGTTCACTTCACCAAATACATCTACTCTAGCTTAAATAGCAATAAGAAAGTGCTGAAATATTTATGATAATCACGAAGGCTTTTGATACTGTCAACCAAGAGCACCTGTGTTTTGGGCTGGTTTTAAAGGGCCACCGCTTGCACTCAAATTATTTGAGACCCCACGGAGCTCAGTACCGGGCCCAATCCTGTTCTTAATCTACATAAATTAACTTTTTGCTATCTATATTATCTATATCTTTTTAGTATATTCTAATCAAATAGTTACGGCATTAACAGTTACTGTCTTCTAATAAGCAGGAAATATTTAGGAAGATATTTAAATGAGCAGAGGGGGACTTAGGAGACTCGAAAGATTAGTTCAATTTTTATAGTATCGTAATTAGCTCAAAGACTCGTTTCGCCATTCTTGATGCGGAACGAGTATGATAATACGCCCGAGGTGATTTTGGCACGCAATCTAAACAATGTAAAATTAGAGATTGCTGCCACTTGTGTTAGACCATAAGAGATTTTATTTGCTAAGAGGTTTCTGTTTTACAAAAGAGTATTAAAATTTATCTGTTCAAAATGTTACCTCGTTTAATTCTAATTTGGATTATGATAATGATTTCGCTCTGGATGGTATTTGTTTGGCTATTCTCGAAAACCTAATAATTTCTCAGAAAAATCTAGTTCAGATTATGTATAGAACAAGAGCACGCTCGAACACCTTTCACCATTTTGTAATCTCTCAAATTTTACCATTGCATATTTTAGTATAAATAAATACTAAAAACATTTTCTATTAAGGTACGGTTTTATACAGCGAGGCATACCGATCTTCGTAACCTACTTGTAACAAATAGCTGTGTGGTTGAATAATTGCGTAGAGTACTGCTCGTGCGCGTATCACATCATTGCACCAAGAATCTAGAACCGCCCGATATCAAAAAATATCCTCTCTCTAAAAATACGACATTTAAGCAAAAGCATTAAGTGCTGGTTACTTTCTTTTGCAGATCACTTGGAGATTGAAGCTTAGATGTAATATTCTCGTGCAATACTGCCTGATTCTTTTACTCAGCAAAGTTGTTTGCGTTCCTTCGATCGACTACCCTAATCTTAAAGTCAATCTTAATTTTAATTTGTTATTCTTTGAAAAAAATTTAATATTAATTTTTTGCTATAAAACTTCAATTCACTTTCGTTAACTAAGTTATTTTTTTCCTGATTTTTTTCATAGGGTTTCTTTGATGAATTGCTTTTCACCGGTATACTTTTTCCATGGAGTCATAAATTGCCGGTACTGTTCTTAAATCCTTAAACTAAGTCCTTGGTGTTACCAAACTCTAACCGATTTAACGTAAAGATTACTAATTATTTTTAGGGCATTAACGTTTTGATGGCAGTTAAAATAGTTAATTAAGAATTTAAAATTTTCTAGATTATAATTGTGTTACTATCAATCGCTTAAGGAATATAATAACCAGAAGGAGTATTTCGCAATTTACATTAATTTCCCACTTTACGGTTTTGATACAAGTAGCTTTCGGCATGGAAGATTCTACTTTGCAGTCAATCCATCAAAAAATGGTGACCTCAAAACTATAAAATATATAGGCTCGTTGGATTTAGTAATCGAAAGATTAATTTTAAGAATCTCCTGAGTTCAAAAAAAAATTATAAACATTAGAAATGGATTTTTGGGGGTAGAAAAATACATTGAAATTAATTAAAAAAATGAAACTGAAAGTACAAATAATGTATTTAGTCCAACCCTTTCATTTTCATAAAAATTGGCTCAGATATTGGATAAAATTGGTGAATTGATTAAAAATAAATATTTATTTTCTATGTATTAATAAACTAGTAATTGTAGATAGGTATAACGAATTTTCCAATGATTTTTTTGCAAAAATTTTCTAAAACAAAAAATATTTTAATTTTTTTTATCTACGCATCCCAGAACAATTTCGAGCTGTTGAAATTTTTCATTTATATAAATTACTTACAACATAACTTCACAATGAACAAATCAACTACCTAGACTGATCTTATCTAGGTATAATTAGTTTTACAGTACAAATAAATAAGGCCGAGTTATGTTAGTACCTAATTAAAGGGTGCTTTTCAAGACAAACACATAGTAATCGATTGTAGTAATAATAATAATCCAGAGTCCATATCCATAATATTTACTTCGTTATCTGAGGTTGGGAGTAATTCTGATATTGGTAGTCCTCAGTAAAATACGTATTTCTCAATAATGTTTAATGTTTATAGATATAACAACACCTAACAGCACAAACTTCAATGGTTTTAATAAAATTTAATTTAAGAGTTTTCAACGGCAAGATTAGACAGACCCTATTCCTGAATAA
This sequence comes from Nephrotoma guestfalica, assembly GCA_963691935.1. Taxonomy (NCBI): domain Eukaryota; kingdom Metazoa; phylum Arthropoda; class Insecta; order Diptera; family Tipulidae; genus Nephrotoma; species Nephrotoma guestfalica. Next base: position 135,460,608 of record OY829913.1, on the reverse strand, counting down.
GATAGGAAAACGAAAGTACAAGATTCCTGTTCAATTTTAAATAAGAATCGTACGAATCTGATTCAATTCAAATATGAATCTTGTATTTTCGTTTTCGTATCGCATTCAGCAATAGGCCAGCCTGTTTTACGATATTATTCGATCATTTTAACCAAAATTATTTTCTTGATCTGAATTTTTTAGGTTTTTCGCGTTTCTTCTATCTTTGTTCTGCACTAATGTTTATTAATATTTAAGTATTAATTCTTTAACATTTCAAGTCTGTTAAAATGGGACCAAGCAAACCTCCCGCGAAGTCATATTCTATGAATAAAACAATTTTACCTACCAAGCCATTTATATTTGAAATAACAGATAATTTTATTTACTACAAAGAAAAGCATATAGCATTTCTTTAATATTCCCCTTAAATAAGAATTTTAAAAATTATTTCCACCCATTTATCTTTCACTTTAGATGCTTTTTACATCCTAAATGTAGAGAACCAATTAAGCAGCCGTATTAGAATGTTTGGGCTAATGAACGACCGAAAATTTTAAGATTACCGGAGGCTTATTTAAATTCATTTGTATTCTCAAAATAAAAATGGAACATATTCTCATAACTGATCGACAATTGGACTCGTGTTTTTATTATTTTTAATAACTTTTTATATAAAAATGAATAAATTATATATTTATATTTTTTTACTTAGTATCCTCTAAGACTAAGATGGGAAGATAAATTGAATTGGATTTGTTTCTAAATAGAAACTAATTAGTTTTACTCCTTTTTCAATGCACCTACTTCTTCTAAAAATTCTTGTAATCCTTCTGGAATCTGTCCAGCATCTAACTCTTTGGCCCACAGCACATATTTATCTAATTCTTTGTGGAGTGCAAAAACGGCCTTCTCCCGATCCGTAACTAATTCCTCTAAATATTGGTAACGTAATTTTTTGCGTGCCCGACATTCTCTAGCACTTTGACGGCTCCTTTCTAGCTTTGCTTTCATATCAACTTTTTCGGTAGATGCCTTACGTCCTGGTTTACGGCCTCTTTTACCACCCTCTTTACGTTCCTAGAATAAAAATTATAACTGTAATTGCAAAATTTTATTCATAATTTAAAAGAAAAAAGTGTACGACACCAACAATTACAACGCAATAATGATTAACCGGTCGGTATGTACAGCAAAAAGTGCAAAACTTCTACGCGAGTAATTACGCGTAAAAATATCTAAGTAGTAAAATATTACACTTGAAAGGAATACTACGTATGTCGTATGAATTTTCAATTTAAAGTCACGTATCACTCCCGCTATATACCTAATCCACAACCAAGTCGGATATGCCTTACACAAAAAAATAGTGAATTTGGTTGGAAACAAACTACGTGTGTATATAGCGAGCGTATCCCAAACATAAGAATTTTTTAACTTAAGATGTTACATTTAAAAGGCACGCAACGCAACTACACTACACTCACTCATTACAAAAATTATAAATTGAAAATTTCTAGTCGTTTCATCTCATTCTAAATTATTTAATTAATATCAATGCAAAACTGAGATAACTATACGGGTTAGAAGGAGATACAAAAATTTATTGCGTAGCATTTTATTAAATAAAATACTTCTATTTTTAGTGCATTTCATCCACAGGTGATTTATAAACTCAGGCAATAATAGGAGATGCAAAAATATAAAAATAGCCGTTCAAATATACCAACATTTTATCATTGAGACGTAATTTATTACGTCGTAGTTTAATATAACGAAACAAAAAAAATATTTATGTAAACAATAATAATGTACTAATTTCGTTTCGTTATATATAAAAAACACATCACGTGACGTTATTGTATACGCAAATAAACAGCAACAAAAATATTCATGAGATCATATGTTTCAAAAACAAAACAAAGAAATCAATATAAATATCTGTACCAACAATTTTAACAATACCAGAATTAATTTCAGAGATATAAGATTTAAATTACAAGTGATTTCGAAAATGACAAAAAATACTTTAGATTTGTTTTGGTACATAAGACGATTTCATAACCAAAACAAAAATGGCGATAATGAAAAACAAAACAAATGAAGACAACGTGTAACAATGAGAAGTAAATATTGACCAATATGAACACTCACAGGTTGATTTGGCTCCTCTGAAATAACCATATCCTCGTAATCCATTTTTATGCAGTTTTAGCTCAAATTATAGCAAATTGATTAGGGTATTACAATTTTAAAAATTCCCAAACAGATTTAATGTTATTAACTTTTGCACACAGTACACTGTTGTGACAATAATGAACTAAAAAAAAATGGCGTTTATTAAAATTGTAATGTGTGTGCGTGTGAAACAGCAACACTCGAATGAAGTTCATCACAATTTAAAAACCTCCGATATTAATGAGCCCGTTCAATGAGAATACAGCTTGTGTAATGGCCATTTCTTTGGGGTATTAAAAAACTTCATTTTTTGGGTAGCTCTATAAACTCGTAAGCAACTTGATGTTTTTTTGTACTTCTGTTTGTAAAGAGACTAAAAGAAAGAAATACATATTTAAATTATATGAAATTATTGTTTTTAATTGTTCAAAATGTACATTAATGATCGAAAAATTTTGTAAAGATACAGCAGCTTTCTTTAAATGAAATTTGAACATCATATCTAGAAAAACAATTCGCATTAATTTATTAGTACTTGATTGAAACAATAATAAACCGGACCACTTACTTTTATAAACTGTACCTTTAAAATGCTTCAAACAAACACAATACTTATTTCTACTTTTATTTCCAATCGTTGTAGCGTGATTCCATTTTTTAAAATTGTTTTCGAGCAGACAAATATGTAATGAAAAATTTAATATTGAGCCAATAATAAATTAAAATTTTTATTGGTATAGAACTTTTCCTTACAAAAAACACATATGCACAGCCTATACAGTACAATAGTTTTAGAAAAACAAAGTGAAAATTAAAATAAATTTTTATACCAAAATACGAGTGCACTCACAAAACATTTAGAGAAAACAGAGAACATAATTAGCCCAGATAATGTTGAGATATTGGAAAAAGGAAGAAACTTTAGAAAAAGATCAAGTTTGGAAATGCTCTATATCAAGTCTAACACTAATTCAATTAACATAAATATTGTATGTATTAAATTAAAATGAAATTGCTCATACGAGCAATCATATCAGTTGTTTTTCTTATCAACAGAAAATCTGTTATACTGATCATCATATTAGTGGAAATGATGTTTATTGATATGTTAGAAATATATTAGAGTATGTAATTATGTAGAATAATTATGTGATGTTTTGAAAATGTGATGAAATATTAAATAATAATTAAATATAAAATATTCAGCGGATGACCCGAAAGGTCGAAATTCTGTATAATAATAATGTTGCTGTTTCATTAAAATAATTATAATATTTCTGGTTTATTATAGTATTCTATATGTACTATAATAAACCAGAAATACTATAATTCAGTTTAGCGTTATAATGGAAAAAGATTTAGTAGAGAAGATTTTTAACACATAACAATTTTTAGTTTTTCCTTTATAAATGAGAAGTTTATTTTGAAAGTGGTTTAAGTCCATTTTACAAAAAATTAGTTGATATTTTAAAAATTGTATTACACTATGTAATGTTTTTTTTTTGACGTGCGTTACTACATAAGATAATAGTGTTTATTTAAATTAAATATTATAAATAATATTAATTTTTGTGGTATTTAAAGTGAATCTGGTGTAATTAAAAGCAAACCTAACCTCCCAACAAACATTTTTTGTTGTTGTCTGTTTTTTATTTCAACATAAACAAATGTAAACGAACCATTTTTCTTTTCGTGTTCTTTTGATCACATTTCATTTATTCCAAAGAATTTGGCATAAATATAAAAAAATTCAAAAATACATCAACTCATAAATAATTTAAAACGTAACACTGTCTTGTAGACATCAAAAAATATGGCGTATACAATGGTTAATATTTATTAACGAAAACAATGACACGTGACATGCATGTGCGTAAATCAAAACAAAAATATGCGCATGTTTCAGACACAAACACAAATCCTACTACTATATCTTTCCGGTTACACTCATTTCGTTTCACACATTTTGGGACGAAATCGATATACAGATTTTCGGTACTATTTTTTAAGTTTTTCTTATTTTTGAGCGAGAAAACGCGCACACTATTGTTTTTAAAATTAAATTTAACGAAGCTTCGTTGAATTTTTTAAGTAAAAATTAAGTTGCCATTTAAGCCATTTATCGCATTCTTATTTTTTATTAAGTGAAGTTTTTATTCCTGACTGGTTCTACTTTATATCGAGAAATTCGCTATTTTTCTATCAAAGGAATATGCCGTTCATTCAAATAAAAAATAAAACAGTGCGTTTAATACTTTTTATCAGTTACGGTTCAGTGGATGTGTAATTTTATGACATTCCGAAAGCGAACATCGTGTTCTTATGTTTTAATTTTCCACGTGCGTTCTACTAGAATCAGTCGATAAAAAAATAAATATTTTGTATTTTTATAAAATTGAGAGAAATGGGTGTAATTCAAAAAAAAGCAAGTGATCAAAATGATAAAAAGAAAAATAAAGTAAAAAATAAAATGAAAAGTAAATTGGAGGCAAATACGAAATTCCCTAAAGCGAAAAATTCAGAAAATCCGACTAGCTCTTTTAAAACTGTTGAAAAGGTTCTCGGACCAAAGAAGAAACAATTTGAGAAGAAACTAAATAAGGGTAACATCCCAGGTATTACCTCTAAGTCAAAACAGGAAGGTACGAATACATCACCAAATCAGAAAAAAAATAAAAAGAAATTTTTGAAACATTCTATTAAACCTGTCAAAACCGAGGTTAAAGATACAGTCAATGAAACCCCACTCACGGAAGAAGAAACCGAGGCAGCAGTTAACGTAGCTAAGACAGTAAAGAAAGATATTAGTTTATTAGATAATTTGCTTACGAATATCTTAAAAAAGAGCAATACGAATAAAGAAGACCATGAGCTTAACAAGCCAATTGCTGAGGGACTCCAACTGGAGGAATTAATATCAAAGCAAAAATTAAAGCAGTATGTAAAGAGCTTCATAGCAATTATTAAACATGCTAAAGCTCAACCCGAATACAAAACTAAACTCATTAATGATAAGCGCATAATAACGTTGAGTGTGTTGGCCATGAAAGTTCCGGAATGCACGAATAAAAATGCCAAAATGTAAGTATAATTTAATATAATACAGTTTCATAATTATGATTATTGGTTTTCTTGTATTTTATTCTAGTAAACTGCCTGTCCCATTATACACGACCGACAGTGAAATTTGTTTATTTGTGTCCGATCTTGAGCGTGGACGCAAGCGAGATGACGAACCATTTGTACGTCACTATGAAGAACTTCTTGAAAAGAACGGTGTAACTTGTGTCAATAAAATAATTACCACAAGCCATCTTATCAAGGAATATTCGACTTTTGAATTAAAAGAACGTCTAGCAAACACATACGACGTGTTTTTGGTCGAGAACAAAGTTGTTAATCGAGTTGGTAAATTTTTAGGTAAAATTTTTGCCAAGCTTAAGAGGAATCCCATTGTTTTGAAAGATTTTACTAACGATGCAATGGATTCAGCTTTAAGTACGGTCACATATCGACAAAGTGGACTAGGGCCTGTAAACGTTATTAATTTTGCTTATGACACCATGTCCGAATCAGAGATTACTGAAAATCTGTATAATTTAATTCAACAATTAAAAAAAATATATCCAGGTGGATGGACAAATATAAGATCGTTAACTTTGACCGCTTTACAAGACCTTGCTTATCCGATTATGTATAATTTTGCTTCATCCAATGATATTCTGGTGCCAAAAGTAAAATCTATTCGAGATCTTAAAGTAGAAAAGACAAAGGCTTTACTAAACGGGGCACTACAGAACGTTGAAATCACAGGAGATGGTGTATTAAAAAAAAAATCTTTGAAACGTAAGTTCGATGAAAATGACATTTTTTCTAAAAGTGTAAAAGAAGAACAAACGGACGAGAAACAAGTGAAAATCGAGGAGGATGGCCCTCCTCTCAAAACTAAAAAGAATAAAAAAAAATCAAGCAAAGAACCGAAACCTGTTATAAAAATCGAACCAAAACTTGCAGAAGATGAAACTCCTAAGAAAGATAAGAAAAAGCAAAAAATGAAAAACATTTTAAAAAAAGAGCCAGAATCAGTAGAAGCGACACCAGAACCAGTTGAATCAACTAAGCAAAAAAAGAAAACCGGACAAGCAAATTTTAAGGGTTTGACCAAAAACGATTTGATTAATAAAAAACCAACTGAAAATTCAAAATTCAAGAAAAACGGCGACGAGGTAAAACCAAAAAAGAAAAAATTTAACAAAAATTAATTTTGGGATTGCTTATTGTACAACATAATATAAAATAAACTGAAATCAAATAAAAATTTAAAAATTACATTCATATGTATGTAATATTTCTATGTAGGTAGTTCTGTTATAATTTTTTATTTAGTTAGCTGCTGTCTACAAAAATAAATTAATAGGTACGGTATGTTTCTGATTTTGATCGTTTAGTTTATGGTTGAAAATCGAAAGATGATATTACATAATTATAAATAAATACTTATAAGCATATTGTGTATTAGGATGACGTAGTAATTTCGGGTTTTAGCATCATAAATGTTCAATCATGCAGCATGAGGTAGAAGGTTTGTGTAATATATTTTATCAAACCGATTTTTGTGGACACCCAACGGCCGTTTCTTGTTGTTGCTCATGAAAGTTAATTTCTATAAACTTAAGTTTCTACCGCCCTGCAAACACGATTGGAATTGACGTCCAACTTTTTTCTCAAACAAGACAACAAATACAAAGTGTTTGGTGAATGTTCAACCGGCCCACAATGTTTTTTTTTTGTTTTACTTTATCTGCCATGCATGTATCGGTTTTACTTCCCTCGTTCTTTTCCAGCTCATTGCTGAGACATTGGCCAACGCGTGACTTTTATCACGAATGTATACATAGATCTTGAATACACCACACTTAATTAAAGCGAAAAATTGAACCAACGGTTTTGCGATAAAAATCGTCGTAAATAATCAAAAATCATTATTCCTGCTTAAATGTTAGAAAACTAGCAAGGTCAAACCCTTGTTAAAAATTTATTCTTCAATGATTGACAATTCGAAAATAAACTTCATCCGTGGTGGACATCTGCGTTTATCCCAAAGCTAAATAGCAATGCTATATTCAAAATGACAAGTGAAGCACCGATATAACACGACATTTTCATAGCTCAGCCAGCCAAAAATTCGATTTTATTTGAAAATGATATTTGTAGCATGGCCAATTTAGCTGTGGAATAAACAAACGCAGCAATTGCAAAAATTGAAAAGCTCCTACGAAAGCAGCCACTTGTGGTACGCAGACTCTGTGTCTACAGAGTCAATACATACATCCACCACATTTCGCATAGCTCTCCCAATTTATGAAAAAAGCTTTAGTATATGAAGTTTTTCCGAATAGTCAATCCTGGTAGAGATGCCGAATTTTGGTGAACTAAATTTTTTTTATCTAAACTCGACATTGTTTTATTTTAATTATTTAATTTATTTTTTCGTAAATGCTATATACTTTCAAAATATTTGCAAAAAACGAAGACTCCTATGGAAGCTACCACTTCCGGTGGACCGATTTCGGCCAAAAAATACTGGAATCTTCCGATTTATGGAAAAAGCTTAAGTATGAAATTTCATCTCTATCAATCAATCAATATGGGCTTGGCTGCACATGGACAATATTTTTACTAAAATACAGATTTTTTAACAAAAATCGCAATTTCCGTTTAAATTTTGGAAAACTGGTCTGGACCGGTATTGCTGCAAAATTAATTTAGAATCTGTTAGTTCATATAAAATTCATTCAATGATATACTTTTCAAAATACATACATGCAAAAAACGAAAGAGCTGTTGAGCCTATTGAAGCTGTTACACCCGGGAGAAAAACGGAAAAGCTCCTATGGAAGCTGTCCCTTCCAGTGAGCCGATTTCGGCCAAAATTCAATGGGATCTCCTACTTTGTAGAAAAAGCTTCGATTTTTGTTGAGAAATGTTTTTTTTTTCATAAACGTCATATCCGCTTAAATTTTAGTAAAATTATCTGAACCGATATTTTTGCAAATTTAAGTTAGAATCGTTTAGATTAAAATCGTTTTTCTCGCTGTACTTGTCAAAATATTTGCAAAAAAACGATAAGCTCCGGTGGTGCCCCCAAAAGCTAAGTATGAAGTTTCATCCCGATCAGTCAATCCGTCTGGGCTGTGTAGACGCTACAGATATTTAGTTGACAGACACCACACACGCACGCACGCACATATACAGAATTATTTACGAACCACATTTTTGAATTCGGCGATATAGCGAAACTAAAGTGATTTGGTTCCAAATATTTCTATGAACAAATAAAAAATATTTAATATTTAGCAAAATGGCCAAAGTTGATTTGAATATTTTATAAGAAAACACAAATAGTCAAACATTTTCCCAACGTTTATTTATCATCGAGCATTTTTGTGCGGAAGACTACTACCGGTAAAAATTGAATTTGAAAAATCTTCTAATAGATAAATCATTAATTAAGTTACATTTACTAATCCAAAAGCCTATCACCCCTTATTCAATAAGGCAAGTTTTAACGGATGCGGATTCCATTCTAACGAAAACTCTTGCTATCTCATAGGCTCTTTCCTCAGTGTGTCCTATCCATCTCTACTTCGTTTCTTAATGCCACACTCAATTTTGATGTGCCTTTTTTGCACAAAAGATCAAATTTGAAGATCAAAATTCCAAGGTGAATCGACTTTAATTCAACTTTACCAGGATAATTGCATAACTTTTGTGATGTTTGCTATGATGGTATATTTCTACAATAGATCTTTAAATAAGGTAAGCTTGTTAACGTCAAAAACACGAATGGCACCAATAGCAACCAGTAGTTAAAGTTACCAAGGCTAAAGTTATGTGGGACCAGTTTACCTCCGAATTTAATGATCAAAGGCCAATAAGACATGAAATTCCAAAAAACACCAACATAGTTTTGGACGGATTCTATGATAGTCGTAGGATGGGTGAAAACCAAGCCGCATAAATTTAAAACATTTGTAGCAAATAGAATCTAGATAGGAAACCAAGAAGTTAATTGCTCCATCTCAATGGTTTAATGTCAAATCATTCGACAATCCCGCGGATTGTGCATTCCGAGGTATTGAGACCAACCAATTAATTATGCATAACTTATGGTGGAATGGTCCTCAACACGTCTTTGAGACATCAATCCAACTAACACCAAAGGTTTTAGAAGAAACGCCAAATCAATTGGAACTGAAATTCATAGTGGAGGACACTACAGTGACATCAAGTAACACCATTGAACATTTATGTATATCCCGAGGCACTCCAATCTCACTATGATCAAAAATATTATGCTCTATGTGGTAAGATTTATCAAGAAACACCGAAAGAGGTTTGCAATTCCAAGAAGATTGATTGATTGATAGGACTGTAGGACCAACTACTGGACAAGTGTCCCGGATAACACCGGGCCTATTCCTAAAGCCTGTTTACACATAACAATAGGAAGGATAGGAAAGGTTTTTCTTGGGGCACAACGACCCGGTTTCAGACACCTAGCGATCGTACGGCACAACACAATTCTAATCTACTTCTAATCTACTAGAGGAAGGATAAAGGCTTAATAGGTTTAATGGATAATGATGGTATTGGTCATCTCATCAACAAGGTGAGAAAAAATATTATTATTTCACGTACATCTAGAAATTTCCTGAAATTTAATACTGCGTTAATAATTTCCGGCTTCCTAAACAAAATTGATTGATTGAATCGGCCCGGTTACATACATCTAGATAAAGTCGACAGTTAGTAACACATAATGACAACATAATTCTAATCTACACTATCACCGATTAAATATATAAATAAATATTATTTCACAAGCACCTGAAATCTAATACTAAATTAATATGTTCCTGCTACCTAAATCATATAAAAATTTATTAATTTAATTCTCTCCTCCTGCAACTCCACAACTTACAATAGAATTTCCTGAAACCATAGTTAATTGATTATTTAGGGCAATATACGATAACCGAAAGAGGTTTGCAATCAACCAAGAAGAATTAAAATATTCTACCCAACCCCACGGCAGAAGGACAATACTTTAGAAACGAAATCTATGATCTTATAAATCAGAAAAGAGTGGCAAGTAAGATTAAATGCTAGTCTCCTTTCCTACATAATGATGTCTTGCGCGTTGGTCGTCGAATCTAAAACACAAAGTCTTGGAGTTACCATGAGAAGCATCCGATTATCATCCTAAGAGACCATTCCAAACGCTAAATTGTTGATTAATGAAGCACATAAACCAACAATGCATATGGAGGAACACAATAAGCTTGGCTGACCGCTGCGCCAGATATTGGACCATACACGGACAAAATCTAACACGGCATTTCCTATCGGAATATACAAGGTGTCATCGGTTCGGAGTCGATTATACGGGATAAGACATACAAAGGTTATTTAGTGATCTTTGTGTGTATGACAACTAAAGCCATATATTGAGCAAGTCAGTGTTCTAACCGCACTGAAGCATTCATCACAGCCTATAAAAAAATAACTGCCGTAGAAGATTGTGCTGTAATTTGTATAGCGACAATGGTATACCAATTTTGTCGGTGCCAAGAATCTACTTGAGCACGAATTGCCTACACTAACTCATAAATCAAATAAGGAAATTGTTAATGATGAAATAACATGGCATTTCATACTAACGGCATCATCCCATTTTGAAGTATGGGAAGTTGCAGTAGTCAGTAAAAAGATGTTTAATAAAGGTCACTGGAGAAGCAGCACTGGTTTTTGAAGAACTATCGACGGTCATTTCACTTATAGTAAAAGCTAGCTTAAATTCAAGACCACTCGCATCACTAATCACTGATCTTACAGATCGTTTTAACATCTGGGCAGTTCTTAATCGGTGCATCCTTATGAGCCATTTCACAAGAAAAGCTGCTAGAAAAAATTAAACATGATTTCTGGAGCAGATGACCTAGCGAGTACTTGAATCAATTTCAACATAGAAGAAAATTGCCAGATGAACAACCAAACATGAAGATAGGGGACCTCGTTCTTATCAACACTCCCTCGTTAAGGTCAACACCCCTCCATTAAAATGGCCAACTGGTCGTGGGGTGGAAGAACATTCAGGCATAGACCAAAATATTCGAGTGGTTTCAGTTCGTGGCCCGGGAGGTGTATACTATTAAAGAGACCAATTCACAAACTCTCGCGACTACCAATAGAACCTGAACGATATTGATTATACAAATACACAGTCGCCAGTCGAGCAACAACTGCAACCAACGATATCTTTGCATATTCAACCTCGGAGTGATATACGGGTTTTTCTCCCCTGCCACGACTGAAACCTCGATAAATCCACTACCAATAGTGGACCAGCGTATTGGGTCGACATCAGTTCTATGGAATACTACATTAATCATTTAATAATACTTGTCAAACTGAGTGGAAGGCGGAAAAGAAACTGAATCCTTGTGATGTAATAATAAATGCAGGAAATTACATCGTAAAATGCCCTTCCCTTGTCAACTAACAATAAACACATACTGATGAAACGTGACACAAGGGTACAACAGGATACACCCTTCGTGATGCTTTCGGTATCACGAATCAAATGGATGCCCCACCCAAATAAAACCAATTGGAAAAGGTAAAATCGGATTAGAAATATTTATTGGCATTAACCCAAAATCAAACGTCAATCATAGTGAAGAAACGTTCTTCAAGTGAAGAATAAACGTATGCAAACTTTGTATTGCAGCTTTGTTAGCTCCTCGACAATTGAAGAAGAAAATCAACCGAATTCAAGACTATATTTCATCAGCCATGATGATTCGCATATTCCAAGATATATCAATTATTTCACAAGTATCGATCCGAAAAATCACTAATGGTCGTTTACACATAATAATGCGACCAACTAGAATATATCTTGTTATGAATTCTACTCTACCCAAGCATATCACTCGGTGGTCGAGTGGTAAAGTTATACACAACCAACTGTTATTAACCAAAGGTCGCGAGTTCGAACCGAGATGCAAATTTAACTAGTGAACAGTGCAAGTCAAGAACCAAAAAAGTAACAGTGAATTTGAACAGTAATAAAGAGTGAAATTAGTGAATTGCTGAAGAAATTAAAATATGTTGGAAAATAACGTTTGTAACTTTAAATCGCAGAGTGCATTTGCAAAATCGAGTACGAATCTATATTGAACACCTGAAATTTGTTGTGTAGTAAATTTGCAACGGGAACTCCTCTAACTAGTGAAGAACTTCAACAATGCGTTCAAATTAATTTTGATGGATTTGTGTAATATTTCTCCAATTTACAACATACAGCAATCTAAACAAACACAAAGTTAGATGAATCTACTAAGAGACACGTAACCTAGGGTTTGCACAGATGCACAACAATCACATTACACCAGGCGAACTATTGGAACGGGGTTGGAGGCAATTACCCAATGGATATTGCCGGTGACAGCACCAGAAGTAACAACATTGAAACTGTGTAATATTCTGGGATACTCAGTTTGGATGTGAAATGCACATGCTCGTTTTAGCATTCCTATCTGCCAACTATCGACGAATAATCCCATAGGATTAATTTTTCAAGAGACTCATCATATTTATCTGAGCCACCGCCCATACTAACAGAGATAGGCAGCAACAATCCAGCTGGTGAAGCCAGGGCATGAATAAACTTGAAACGGCCGTCGCTCAACAAAAATTCCAAGAAATAGCTTTACCAATGTCAATGGACTTGTCTAATGTCGGGCATTAGATTTATTATAACTGTATAAACACAAGAAAAATCAACAATTTTCACCAGAAGGCATATCACCACCCCAACAACCAGTTCCACGGTCAACGTCTCTCAATTTGTCGGCCCTGCAGTATGTTCAATCACGGGTATGAACATACCATGATTAATTATATTTTTAATTTAATGATCAAATTACATTACGTACATAAAAATGTATAATGAAAATCTTCTTAATAAGCATACCTTTTTACCTTCTTTTGTATAATTATTATTAGTATATTCTTAGAAGCAGAATTAAATCACCAACAAACAGTTAATTTTCTCATTCTACTTACTAGACCTCACCCGAAGTAATCTAGTATATATTTAGCTGGCCCATACTTACGACTTGGGCAATAATTGGGTAATTTTTAAAGTTCTGACTTAAACCAACAAAACGACTCTTTCAAGACTTCGGTAAATTATTAAAGGTATAAGTCTTGATCTCTTGAAGTGTCAGCCCCGTCCTTAAATTTTACTTCTTTGTATATAATTAGGGCAGCGGCTTGAGGGAAGCTAAATATTTATATTGCCGTACATCTTAAGCCCCATGTTTTGTTTTAGATTTAAGATCCCACAATTTAGATTTAAAAAAACTGTAAATCCACAAATCAATTTAAAAATATTTCCGGCTAATTACTTTTATTCATGATCGTTTTAGTTTTGTTTGTATTTGGTTTGGTGGAAAAATAGAAATAAAATTTATTTTTAGTTGTACATGAGATGAAATTGAAAAACCGTAGACTAATCAATAACAAAAGTATTATTTTTTATTAATTCTACACAGTCATTATTATGTAATTTTCAAAATCTTCTTGCCCTTCTTTAGTTCCGCCTCATAGCAAGAAAATCATTTTATTGATTTATTCTGCAGTACCGGTGTGATTATGAATATAAGTACTCGAAATTATTTAAAAATGTTTAGTTTATCTCAAAATTTTACTTAGCTCGGACTGGTGTAACAAGCAAAATATGATTTGGGTGAAAACTGTGAGTTTTGCTATTTTTGAAGTGTTGGCAACTTGCTTAGTAATAGCAAATTCTGATAGTGTTGTATCTAGTGTAATAAGCAATAATACCTACCATAGTAATAATAACAAGAGTGATAATTCTCATTTATTAACCTCCGTGTACGATGCAATTAAACATAATAATCAAAAATTGCAATTAACCGATAAAGTGATAATCGACCGCAATTTGATGCAAATCGGTCCCCCGGTACTCATTGCAATGGATAACCGAAATAAACGGAATACCAACAGTATAGAACGAAATGATTACTATTACACGAATCCTCAAGATTCATTTAGTAATAATATCCGATACGTAGAAGATGAGCCGTAAGTTTGAGCTCACTTGAACAAAGAACATTAAATCGAAGCATATTGATTGTAATTTAATTTCAGATTCATATCTAAATCCGACTCTATTTGTAGAAATTATCCAGTACCAAAAGAAACTGAATTTTCATTGTCCATAACGCAAGGAATGTCATCAATTAGTAAAATTATATTTGGGATCTTCGCCGTTATGCTGCTACCATTTTTAATTTTAAAAGCACTTCTAATCCCTTTTAAAATTCTTCTGGGTATTAAAACAATTACGGCAGTTAATAGCATTTTCTTTGGTGTCATGTTATGGCGTTTCTTACGTAATTTAACCATGCCGAATTCGGATGATAATCAGGATGAGGACGATGTGAGTGATGGTGCCAGTCTTCCCAGTTTATCGAATATTAATCAAATTAATTCTGATTTTGGCGAAATTGGTATCCAAGATGTTAAACGAATATTGAAATATGTTAAAGAAAAGGATAAAGACTGGTAAACGATAAATGCGTAACAATAGTTTTTAAGATTAAAATATATAATGTATAGTTAAAAATTTCATGAAATAGTTCTTCTTATTCTGTGATGTAACGATTTTTGGTATGGGTTCTTTATTGAACCTAATCCAATGTCTAATGTGTTGTACATCAAACGGTGTGTTAATAAAACCACAATTTAGGTAAGTTGAGGTGGTCACGAAATCAGCTGCGCAGCACCGTTGATATTCGCATTTGGTCTAGTTAGAACATTTATTTTCATATTTTAACAGAAACTTGCCTGTGTTTGTTGAAATCTTGTACTCTCTCTTTAGAAATTCGGTTCAAGCCCTTCCATATCGTCCCTAACCCGCTCTATCTTAACATTTTGTTTTCATATTGGCTAACTCCGAAAAGAAAAGGAATTAGCAATTTATGGAACTTTATCAATCATTTGGTTTGAAACGATTATTGGTTTGGTTGGCTTTTGTATTATTTTTCAATTCACATTATTTTATTGGTTCAACAGTAGTAGACTAGCCGTGGGTAGTAAATAGTTGCGCTGCCGATTCCAACTATTTTAAACTCTTGAGTATTTGGATTTTAGTGGGGAATCATGAAGTTTTTCGAAACATTTAAAGATTTTAACAGGAATTGAGTGGAATTAGGTCGTGGAAAAAGTTTTGGAGAGGTTTACTGAAATTTTCAATAGACTGAGTCTTAAAGAACGTTTAGCAAATTTTAGCGTCTAACTTGAACTAATTAGTTCAGTAAGGTTCATTGCCTCATAGTGCAGATTATCTCGACAATAACTATGTTTGATTCCTAAAGCGCCTCCGAAACTGACTGTCTTCAATTTGTTTGCATTTGTGACAATTTAAGTTAATGCCATTTTAACTTGTGCATTATTTACAAACACTTTTTCCTGATATGACTAAACGAGTAAAGAAATATAAATGTCACGATAATATGTGACTCTATATATATACGATAATATGTATATGACTCTATATAGGTAATCGATTCGATTTATTTATTATAAGTATCCGCGCCATCGACGGTGTGTAAACGATTAAGTATTTTGCCGTATTACCGAACTCAACGCACTTATCTCGTCGATAAAGCACCTGTCGCCGATAAACAAAATTGTAAAGCCGTGCATAACTTCAAAGAGCGAGGTCATTCTTCTGGACATACTCACACGAAACGCTGAATGCCGTTATGGCCGTCGCCGCCTTTTGGATACTAGCGCAAGCCGCATAAACGTTACGCAGACAATTCTGTTGTTGACTTTAGTATATTTAGCGATTACAAGTTACTACAGCCTTTAGCATTATATATGTACAATTGCAGCTGCTTCACGTTACATTTTAAGCTATTTCTCGATTCTGGGTGCATCTCCTCGAAATTTATAGGCTCTCCCGGTAAACCAAAAGCCATTTATTCGCCGAGATATTCGAAAACTAAAAGTATCAATTGTCGACAAACCAAGTCGGAAAATAATACAGTCCAGCTCCATTCCTCAGACTTTCGCCAGTGCAAGATGTCACTTTGATGTGAATTAACAGCTTAACCACATTTAAAAGTTTAAGTGGGAAGTAGTAAGAAGTATAATATGCTTCTGACTCCAAAGTCTGACTTTAGACAAAGTTAATAGTATACTAATTCCTAACTTCAAAGATAATTAAATATCTGGCCTTGACGTCACTCGTCAAACAGACGGTTATGTTATAAATATATTCAATAGTCGCTCATGTCTGACTTAAGATGAAATTGAACAGTATACAAACTACTAAATTGAAAAAGTATCAAATTGTAGGCTTAAATGTCACTCATGTGTTTTGTTATGTCAAAATAATCCTTTTTGTTATTTATTAACAAATAAATTCATTTTAAAAATTATAACATGTAAAATTACAAAAACAATAAAAATAAAAATTATAAAATAAAATGAATTCATTTCACTAAAATATACATAACGGCATTTCACTTGTCTATTACCACATTTTGAACGTTACTACTTCTTTTTGTAATTTAGTCTTTTAAAGAAGTGTCGTGTCGCCTGCGAAATATTGTCCTTGTGGTAAAATCCACGAAGGTCTTTTCGCGGTTATAAAATCTAATATTGTTGTGTATATTTTTTATAAACCAATATGCCTGAAACAAAAATTATTTATTTTATTTTTTATCTTTTAAAAGTAATAAAATGATTCTCATCTTAAGAAGTTAAAGTTCAGCATATTTTTACAGTTTTCTGAATTTGACTTCAATTTTCAATCGTACTACTAACCACCAACCCAATTTTGTGAAACTAACCTCGGAGTTCGTCGAACGATAGGGCGACTATATCAGTGTCTTATAATTTACTTCGATTTTTCTCATATGACTGTCTCAAAAACCAATGTTCAAATTAGTTATTATTTTATTTGTATCTGCCTTCAATATTCATCCTTAGAATTGAACATTAAAGTCAAATTTGTGTAGATCACTTTTGAGTTCATCGAATAATATGTCAGTATTCTGTAATCCAGTACCAAACATTGACATTTAATGAACGCCCAAGCCAAAGTTTCTGTAACTAGCGTCTTTGAATGTCAAATGATTGAAATCCTGGCCGGGGTTCTAAAAAAGGTATTCTTATGGCAAGGTTGACTTGAAAGTCAGAATTCCATACAATGACTTCCGTTTTAGTTATATTTCTAACATTAAAGACAAAAAACACTAACTGTACATTTGCGTTCCTTATAGATATACAATGAAAAGGCATACAGAAGTCATATTAATAACTTCAGATGCACAGTCATACGACTAACATTTTGAGCATTTTCGACATACTGGTTTACCGGGTCCATGTTTGGTACCCATCGCCGGTGGCTAGTAAGTTTAATCGGTTTAAATCTACCCTGGACGAATGTACTAAATTCGATTTAGAATCGAGTTTTGCGGTTGTGCTTAATATTTACGGTATTGATACATCATATTTTCCAATTTATAATGCTTTGTACGTATTTAGCAGGTTTTACTTAAACCTTTGCGAATCCTTAATGGATCAAAAACGGAGTACTCAAAGTCCTATTTATTTTCAGTAAATGTTCCCTTGAGAGGCTGTTATTTCTCCTCAATGTATGCATCATTATAAGAGACTTCTTTTGAAATCAAATAAGTTGTTATTGTAATGTCTTTTAAGGGCATTCAGGCCAATTTATCCTACATAATTTGCAAATTTATATTTTATTAAATTCGATTAAATATAAAATACAATCTTAAGTTATTGTACAACTTCAAGAATACCAAACTTAATGAGACGTAACACGAGTATTGAAATTTTACTTGAGGTAACATGAACAAGGGAATTGGGCTGACAATTGCTAATATACAGCTACAACTGCAACTATATCAGTGTCACACACCACACTTTATTAATGTCTTATCAGTAAATACAACTCAGCATTTTTTACATTTCTAGCAAAATCCACGTTTGTTATCAAAACCCACATTTTTCATTAAAAAATTCAAATAACTTGAGCTACCAAATTCAGGGGCCGTAAAACCCGCCCTGTTATGAGTCAAAAAAATCGAAATCGAATTTTACGAAAATGTCAATTCCTTTATAAATTATTTTATAAAAATTGACTATTTTAATTTATAACAATTTATTTGAAACTTTTTTTATTGTGTTCTTGTAGTGTAAATGTTGGCATAGACAACAATTTTTTAAATGCGCTTCAATATTACAAACCAATTAAATTCAGTCGGCCCACCTGAAAACCTATTGGTGGTTGGAATTTAAGCTAAAACAACAGAAAATAGCAAACTTCATGATCTTAAATTTTACGAACAAAAAAAAGTTTCATAATAGAAATATTCGCGGCGGGTCGAATTTTACGATTTCGTATTTTACGAAATCGAAAAAAATTCGTAATAGTCCCCAGAACTCTCCTAAACTCTTTCACCATTTTTGACTCTGGTAAATGCCTCGTATGTGTAAACATTTAATTTAATTATATCAGTGTAAATACGTAATTGTGAGCAACATTTGCGTTCTTCTCGTATAGGCAATTGCCATTTGCAATTTAGTGAGGTGCAAATTTGTCGTTTTATCCAGGTCTATTATGAAATTTACGACCGCGTTTTTTTCTCGACGTTGATGAAAATAAGCTATTATGAAATTTTTCGACAGTGTCGAATCGAAAATTTACGACACCTCTGAAGGTGTCGAATATTTATAAAATTATACATTTAATATTCAAAATTGGATTAAATAATTTTAATTATTAAAATTTAATTAGTTTAATTATAAAAAATTTTCGTAATAAAATTTTATTAAGTTTTTTATATTTTCGATACAATCGAAAAATTCATAATAGGTATTTTCGACGTTGTCAGATTAGTCGACGTTGTCGAGAAAAAACCGCGGTCTAAAATTACATAATAGACCCCCAGGGCGCCCGCTAAATATTCAAAGCCTCTAGTCTTCTACGAGTAGAAACAACGAAAAAACATTTAATGTGACAGTACGAGTTCTATTTTCTATGTTTTGTAATATTTATATTTATAATTTTATGCCACATAAATAATTTAAACCATCAAGATGAGGTTACCAAGGCGTTGGAAGTTTGGTTTCAAACTAATGAAACATTGAATTTTTTATATTATAAAATTCGGTCGGTATTAAATATCATAAGCTAAGAACATCCAATTTAAATTTCTTCGTCATACACCAACAGAAGAGTTCAATAATATGTTTTATTCTGGCTGAATGATAAATCGCACAACCGTCCTTAAAACCTGTATATTTTTCTAAGATTTCGTAAGGACGCTAAAAGAGACAAACAACAATATTTGATAAAGATTATCTCTTGATTCGCGCCGATTTCAGCCTGGACTGGTGTTTGTATCGGTACTTTCGGAATTGGGTATTTTAGCGCCAGAGATAGCTTTAAGGGCGAGTTTATACATTTTTTTCAGCGACGAACAATAATACTTCGATTGAACAATAAGGTGGTGTCACGTGCTGAAAATTTTCCTGAGGTTTTCCCTCACATATAAACTCGCGTTATCAAGTTCGACTTTTTTTTATTAATAAGCGATGTTATCTCCTAGTAAAAGAATTGGTTTATTAAGTTTCATTTAGGATGTCGAGGATTTTCAAATCTACTTCATTTACTAATCTGAATTTTTAACTAATGTCTTATTTTTAATTTCATTGTCTCGGATAAATTTTAAGAATAAAGGATAATGTGACATGGAAGGGTGATAAAATTATATCTGTGCCATACCATCTACTAACAAATAAAGCATTTCATTGTGGTGTACTGCGTAGAGAGTTTTTGTATCACTTAACAACATCATAACGTTTTTTTCTTTTCTTCACCAATCGCAAACTTTTTGGGTTCCGAAGAATATCATCAAAAACGGTATTTAGCGCAGAAACAGAATTAAAATATGATCAAGCAAGGTCCTTGTTAAACGTATAGAACATCATATTGCTACAATACAACATTCAATTAGGAATAGTGAAATATTTTAAAATTTTATCATTTCAAAACTTACCTTTCCGTTTAGCTAAACCAAATATCTACAGTAAATATTGTAAAAAAATATATTCAACTTCAAATAATTTAAATTTTTTTTAATCGTAACGGGAAATTTCGTTTTAACTTACATTTGCTGCATTTGATTCACAACCTACTCTCTGTACTTAATAAACACATAACACTTATTTATTATTTCGCAAAAAAAAAGAAAAATAACACTTTATAACACGTGTTTATTAAGTGTTAATGTGTTTCGCCAAGTACCTACGGCGCATAGTGTTAAAAGTACTTCTCTCTGTACATAGTAAAATGAAACCTTATCTGTGCATGAGGTAAAAAAATACCCCAATGTATTTTGTACTTAAAAATTATTTTCTATAACAAAAATTATTATTTTTACTTTTTATTTGTTTAAAAATACTTCTAATTTATTAAAAATACAAAAACTCAATGTACAAGATAACAAAACATACTTATAATTAATTTATTAAATTTTGATTGTTAAAATTATTAAAAAGAATCAACTTCATGTTGTTCAATTTCATCATCAACTATTTCTAAATTAATGCAATCGTCACACACGGTTTGATGATGCCTTTTGCATGCAGGTCTATCGCAGAAGTGGCAAGTTACGTTTGTTTTCACGTCAGCACTCCGTGGACATAAATTGCATCTTCGTGTTTTACGACTTTTGGTTTGTTGGTTTTGAGCGGTTGGTGCTAATCTCAATTCACAACATTGTATCCTATTTAGCTCATTGCGATTTGTACGCTTTTTTCAAGGCTCTGGAAGTGGCATGGCGCTTCTTGATTTTATTGTCCACCACCTGCAATGTTAAATTCTTAAGAAATTCTTTTCGTTCTGAAGAAACCGATGAGTCATAGAGATGCTGGTTTACTAATTTATGCAAATTATAGGCGGCAAAACTCGCCGCATCTAACATGTTGAAGAAGAGTACCATTGGCCATATGTTTTAACCGATTTATCAAAAGTATCCACACCGCCTTTAGTTTGGTTATAATCGATTATGATGTTCGATTTTACCAGTGGTTTTATCGATTGTGCGGTGTTGTTGTGTAACGTAGGCGTAGGCAGTAATAATAAGCTTTTGCCGCTTTGGGAATATAGCTAACTAATGTCATGTTTCCATCAAAACAGAAAAGCGATGATCCAATATCTCTTTTTCTTATTTCATCGATTTTTATGAATTGGACAGACAGATCAGGTTTATTTTATTTTATGGATCCAATAATCGATGTGTTTTTCTCCATCATTTGTTCTGCTAGCTGGAAACTTGTAAAAAAGTTATCCATTGTGATATTTTTACTTTTGTTTAGATACGGCAAAGCCAAACGGTGCGCCAAGCTAACAATAAAAGTTTGAAACTTTCACTTCATTCGGTTGATGCGCAACATGTATTTCTCCTTTCAGAAGATAAGCGTTTTCTGAGTCACATACCCAGAATATTTTTATACCGTATTTCCCAGGTGTACTGGAAATATATTGTCGGAAATTACATCGACCTCGTGTTACAACTAGCTGCTCGCCAATTGTGAGATTAGCTGATGGCTTACATGATTGTCTTAAACTATCTAACTAACTAATATAAAAATTCGATAGCCGTAAAGTCGGTATCAGTTAAGTTTTAGTTTTTTGCGTTGTTTTGTGCTGATTTTTATCCAGAAATGTATGGGGTAATTTTTGACACCAGTAGACAGAAAAGCGTTTAGTTTCATTCTAACGATAAAAAATGCAATAAAATCAATAGATTATAACTCGGTTTTTCATCTGGGGTATATTTAGAAGAAGGTATATCTAAATGGATTTTCAATCATTTTTAGTAATTAGTTTTTTATTTACATTTTTGTAGGTCTGGGGGTCAAGTCGCGTTCCGTGAAATAATGAAAATGAAAAGCTTTTTTCATTAGAAATCTAGTAGTTTGAATTATTCGCACGAAGTTTTAAATTCCACTGTGTGAAGTCAAAATTTGTTATGGGCAATTCAAACCTACTCGATTGCCAATGAAAAAAAATGTTATTTTCATATTTTCACGGAACGCGACTTGACCCTCTGGGGTAGTTTTTTACCCCAATGTACAGAGTGAACGTTAAATTAGCAATGAAGTATGCAACTTGACAAGCTTAGCACCGATATGAACGCGACATTTTCTTAGCTCAGCCAGCTACAAATTCGATTTAGCTGCGGAATAAATGCAGAAATTGTGTCTTAAATAATTAACTCTTGGTTAATATGTTTTCTTGTCTGTTTTCACTGCGGTTACTCGATAAGGAAAAAGTCGCTTGAAAAACACAAATTTCGGACAAGCGCTAGTTAGTCTTGCGCAACGAAGGTTGCATAGCATTATTTGAATTAAAAGAAACATTAAGTGACTGCAATAATATTGCGGCCGGAAATATAGGGGAACATGTATTTTCACCCGTTTTGGTCATCTACCTCTTTCAAATAACATATTTTAGACTAATCGAAATTCTTACCGGGTTTAGACAATGATACATTTCAGTTTCCTGACTTTATTAAATCCGGATAGCCTGCTGAAGGCCGCTTTTACACGGTTTTACACGGTTTCGTAATATCAGCTGTACTTGATAACAGACGAATTAAGATAAATCTTAAACTATCTTATGCTAAAAGTATTAGTAATACTATAAGGTTTGCTTACCCAGCTTAGAGCTCCACGATTTCTGTCTAGTTTATAGTAAGCCGCGTATAGTATAATTTCTTCACTGATAACCAACAGGATTCACTTAAAATTTATAGTTCTGATTTAATAATTTGCGACATATAGCCTAACTTAATAAACACAATTTGAAATATTTTAGGCGATAAATAGCCGTATTCTGACGCTTGTCTAATTCGGTTCGTGAAACAATTTAAAAGCACTTACTATATTTGAAATCGAAATTTGCGATCCAAAAGAAAATTTTGAACCATAGTTTTTCTTATAAAATTTAGGGTGATCCCGGATCAATGGCTTTCATGAAATGCAATAAATACCGTTCCTACTTTTGATGTAAAAATCTAGAAAGGCATCGTAAAATTAGGTTTATATTTGAGAGGCCATGTAGTAGAATTAAGATAAATTTGATTGATATAGAGTATACTGGAGAAACGTTTGCCTCACACACGAGTAGGCTAGGAATATACACGGAGAACGCAAATATTTGATCAATTTTGAGTGCAATACAAAATTTGAGCAATGATTTAAGTTGAACACCGATTATTTGCACTTTTGCGTGGATTGATCATTTAAATAGCAAATTTATCCGCGTCTTCGAAATAGTCATAATATACAAATTAATAATAAGATTGGGAATTCCTAAATTTGTAATTGTTTTTAGAAATTATGTATTATGCAGTGGGTACGAATTTCAATGTTAAACTTTTATAAATTTTCTATATCTTGGAATCGCTTTAAAAACTCCAACATATTAATTGCCATTTTACTGTAGTTGGTGTTTTCGTACAAAGTCACAAAAAACGTCGTTTGTCAGTTGATTAGAATCTACCCCAGATCAGTATTAAGTCTTCAATATTTGGCGTCAAAATATTATGAAAAAATGTATTGAGATTATTTAAAGCAGTTAGAAGTTTTGCACTTACATTAGGTACTAATTTAAAACGATTTCTGAAATATTTTCATTAAAAGTACAACTATAAGTTGAAAATCGGAAAATATATAAATAAACTAAATACAGATTTAATACATTTTTGCGTTCCATACTAAAAGCGTAGCCAAAAGAATAAAACGAACTCTTATGGTGAGATTAGTAGACTCTCTAAAAATAATCCTAGCAACTTGAAATTTGGCTTAGCCATAGTTTTTTAGAACTCATCCAGTTTATATTAGAATGAACATTTTTAATGTAATTTCAAGTGATTTTCCCTGTTTTAAAATTGTATAAAACTGATGGGGAGAAAATGGTTTATCACCTGCCAAACACGGTGCAATTCGGAAGAATGAATGAACGTTCTCAAAAAATTGCCCGCTATCTCAAACACCAAGGCTTAAAATTACTCTTGGTTTTTCAGAAAAAAAAATCTCTTACAAGTGATTTAATTGGCCACTAGATTTAAATATAATGAAAGTCACAATATCTTTTTGAGTAGCCTTAAGCGTTTTGGAGAACAAAAATATTTTTTAGGATGTCCTTACAAAATGATTCAATTTTATGATATGTTACGGTATTATAATTTATTTTCTCATTAAATGATTTGTATTTTTGAAAAGTTCAAACCATGTAAAAGCAAAATGTGGTCATATAATTTATTAGTTCTAAAGGGTGTTTTTTTAAGAGGTTGCCGATTTTTTTTTTGAATAAAACACATATAAAATTATGAAATGACCAAAATTTTTTTTTATTTGGTAGATAATTTTTTGGCATTTAACATTTAAACACAATTTCTGGCATATGGCTACCACGACTATTTTTCACAAATGTCATTCTGGAGGTCCAATTTTCCAGCACTTTTTCAAGCATTTGAGGGCGTATGTCAGCAATGACACGTTGAATATTGGTTTCCAAAGCGTCAATCGATTGAGGTTTATCCACATAAACCAATGACTTCACGTATCCCCACAAAAAGTAATCGAGTGGCGTCAAATCGCACGAACGCGGAGGCCAATTCACCGGACCATTTCTCGAAATAATGTTGTCGTTGAAAGTTTCTTTCAATAAGTCGATTGTTTCACGTGCTGTATGGCAAGTGGCACCATCTTGTTGAAACCACATTTCATTCATATCCATATCTTCAAGATTTGACAACAAAAACTCATTTAACATGGTTCTGTATCGATTTCCATTCACGGTAACGCGTCGTCCTTCCTCATTTTTAAAGAAATATGGACCGATGATCCCACCAGCCCATAGACCGCACCAAACAGTACATTTATCAGGATGCATTGGTAATTCTAGAACGGCGTGTGGATTATCTTTGCTCCAAATGCGACAATTTTGTTTGTTGACGTATCCATTTAACCAAAAATGCGCCTCATCACTGAAGAGAATTTTACGGTAAAAAAATGGATCTTCGTTCAATTGATTTAACGACCAATCACTGAATTCACGGCGCAAACGATGGTCGTGTGGCTTTAATTCTTGCACCAATTGAATTTTGTATGGCACCAAACCCAAATCTTTACGTAAAATTTTCCATAAAGTCGATGGACAAAGTCCAATTTGCTGAGCACGACGACGAATCGATAAATTGTCGTTTTCTTCGACACTGGCCTCAACGACAGCAATATTTTCTTCTGTACGAACTCTTCTCATTCTTGTCGGTGGCTTGGCATCCAAAAGAGTGAATGTAGACCGAAATTTGGTAATTACGTTCTTTATGGTGGTCTCTGACGGACGATTATGTGCACCATAAAATTCACGAAGTGCTCTATAAACATTTTTAATTGAACACTGATTTTGAAAATAAATTTCCACGATTTGAAAACGTTGTTCTGGAGTTAACCTATTCATAATGATTTGCCAAACAATACTGAGTAGAAATGCCACTTTGAGCTGTCAAAACAACTGTCATAAAATAAAACGACATCTATCGGAAAAACAAACCTCCTAAAAAAACACCCTATAGTATTAATTTTATTGTTGAGTAAATTTTGATTTCCCGATTTTTGTAAATTTCGCTTTTCTTCATTTTGTAAAGTACTTCTACATTCTAAAATCAAAATTCTGTAATTATTATGTAATGTTTGATTTATATGTTGCCCAAATTTACTCCCCAACGATTTTCAATTGCGTTTTGGTCTGGCGAACAAGCGGGCCAATTTAATAGTCGTATGTAATGGTTTGCAAACCATGATTTTGAACTTGATTTATGTACAAAAATGGTAGAAGTTGGTTTTCTAGGATGCCAATATAATACTCGCTTTTCATTTTAGTGGTTGGAAAGGATAAAGCGAGGGTGCCCGCTGAAGAGAAAGCCCTTCATACCATTAAACTTCCACCATCAAAATTCCGCTTAGAAAAGTACTTTGGTTCTTTTCTGAGATCCCCAAAATAATATTGAGTACCATCTGGCCCATTTAAATTAAATTTTTTCATCGGGAAAACACCCTATTATTAAATAATGGTTAGTTATCATAAAAGTCACGACTCATGTTTGCCCTAACAAAATTTAGACGCGCGAACAAGGGCCCGTGGCAATAGCTTTGGTGCTGACATCATTTTGCTCTGTTTCAGGACGAACATCTCTCATAGCTCGGCAGATTGTACTTCGAGACAAATTTAACTGGTCCTCCGATTTTGTTGGTGCCATAATTAATTGGATCGTTTAAAAAATCAGCAACAGTATTATGGTGACGGTTTAATCTTCTCCCGATTTATCTAAAAGGTAGTAGCTCGAGCGAGACAAATGATCCAAAGACTGCTGTGGTTATAACATTAGGAACCAAAGGAATTTTGAAAAATCTGTTTTTTCGATAAATAATTGAAGTAGCTATGTAACGGTTGTGACATTAAAAGTTTTTAATTTGTTTAATCAGTTATTTAAAAAAATCAAAAAAACGATTGGATAGTTATGAAACGCACTGTATACAAATCGTATGTATAAGTTTATTTTTAATAATTTTGCTGTAAACCAAAGATGGATTTTGTTGAGGGATCTTAATAACTGTATTTAAATATAGGGTGACAATTTCTTAACAAATCATTTTTTAACAGCTCACGTAATTTGAACTATACCTTACATACTAGACCAATTCAGCTTTTTTGAAATTAAAAATACAAGTCAGTTCAATTTGGATGGAAAAAAAACTTGGGTTAATGTGATGTTCGTTCGACTTTCTAAAACTTTTATGTTTTGAAGCGAAAAATCAATGTATTTTTGATGTACATCAAAAAAATTTACGTTCATTGTTTTTTGGCCAAAAATATCAATGTTTTTTTGATGTACATCAATTTTTGGAAATCGCAATTTTTTCGTAAATTTTATCCCTCCGTACTAATACTGACAAATGAAAAATAACAATTTGGCTTTTATGTTTTTTTCTTTGTAGAAATAGACGTATGCCATTTTTGACATCGCAGTAATCTGATTGATCAAAACAAAACCAAATTACTACCACAAGGAAAAATACATCAAATTTCTTTTCCATGTTCTATTGACAAATACTAAATTATCATTTTTCGTTTGTCAGTATTAGTAAGTTGACACATCGATTTTTTGCGACAAAAGAGCAACGTATGAGAGTCACCGACAAAAAATGCCACAGAATTATTGATATAAATAATATGTGTACCTTCCTGATTGATCTGAAACTGAATTTGAGACCAACTTATTAGTAATTATTGTGTCGTCAAAAGAATCATAGATTTAATTGGCCTAAAAAATAAATTGCATAAAAGTTCAAACAAATTAAAATTTTATAAGTATCATTATTATGATTATCACCATAATTTTATTTACATAATCTTGTTTCATTTTTTCAATCATTTGTAACAATTTATACAAAATAACGATTTGTTATATATAACTATAATTTAATTAAATATATAATTTATATATTAACTTTTTTGGTTTTAGTATTTTCCTATTTTTGTAACATAAATAAAATATTTTCATTTCATATTAACAAATTATAAACTTAGTGGATCTCAAATTGTATTAGCAAATTTAATTAAACTATAAAGAGAAATGTCTTTGTTACATTTTTTTAATCAAATATGTGATGCTACATTATTAAATACAGTAATCTGGTACTAAATAATAATATATGCCGGAATTTTCACTGGATCTTTGAAGTTAGCTCTATCAAGTATCTTATCGTACCACTTTTTCTGACCAAAAGGCCAAGCTTCAAAATTATAATACACGGCAATGTTGCACTAGAATACTGCATTAGGAGTTAGGACTATAACTTCTCGGCATACAAATTATTCAAAGCTATAATTAATTATTCAGGAGCGCTAGCTAGCAACTAACTTTTTTATTTTATTTATGATTGTAACTTTCTTTTAAATTTATTATATACTTTTACTTGTTATATTTTATTAAACATTTACAATTTAATTTACACAATTAATTTGATTAAATTCAAACTTGTGTGGCTTATTATATTATGGAGGCGAGAAATAATTGTGTAGTTTATTATTTGTTTTTGGTATGAAATCGTTGTTGGGTTTTCGTTATAGAGCAGAGATAGTGAAAATTAAATATATTCAATTGTGAAAATGCGTGGATTGCGGTCATAAAATTTATTTGCATTTTCCACACCAAAAGTGATATATAAAAATGTTTTATAAATTCGAATTTTTACGTTTTTTAAGAAAATAGCATTAATTTTTTTTAAATAAAAGGAAATAAATATATGATATTTTCTTATAATTTTGTACCATTTTATTAATAAAAAATATATAATATATTTTTTTAGAAATTAGATTCTTAGAAACTCCTAATGTTCAAACATTTATTAAGAATTTTGTCTTTAGTTTTCTTTAATTATATAATTTATTATTTTTTTTCCTTTTTTTACTTTTATTTTAAAAAATATAAATATTGTTGAATCTAGTTTTATTTTAATTAAAAATATTATTTTAATAAATTACTGACTTAAAGCTGAGCAGAATCTTGTTGATTCATTAGTGGTGATAGTGGACCAGCTAGTTTACGTCCTTTTTCTATTTCATAATGGGCATCTAACGAAACACCTTCAAAAAATATAAATTCAGTTTTTAAAATTACGAAATTTTATTTCACTATTTCTTTAAAATTATTAAATGCAAACATTTTCGTAAGCCTCTAATACTTACAGTAATAGTTACAAAATAATAATATGTACAATACAACAGAAACAAAACTTGTGTGCAAAAATATATTGGTTAGTCTAGGAAAACGAACTAACTGAATTACAATCAGTCTCTAAGCAAAACGCAAATGCAATAAAACAATCAAAGCTCTTTTATTTAGTACATACTAGTTGTAGTATATTTGGTCAAATTGTCAATTATTTATAACTTAATGCTAAAATACAATAAGTCTAATTTGTACTAAATAACGGATAATTGACTAGAAGTGATAATATGTAATAATAATAGTAATAATAATAAAAGAAAGCAACACAAATTTATTTTATTTTAACAACTATAATATTTAATTTTATTTTTATCCTCACCCGATGTTCGTCTATTCACTTCACTTGGCGTTTCTGGTATAAAAGCGGCAACAATAATTGCCACAATAACCATTAGTGCGCCAAATGCAAATGGTGGGCCCGGAAAAAAATCAAAATATTCATTTGGATGTGATGATGTTTCATTTCTTATTAATACTTGATCTAAACTATGATTGTTTATGTTTGATTCGTCATTTAAATCAACATGAAATAAATAAAATATAACTCCAAACATTGCTGGCCCAAGTCCGTTGCACAAACCACGCATACCTGTGACTACACCCTGAACAACACCTTTTTAAAATTATAGGCAAAAAAGATGTGATTTAGTAATTTTAATTAATCTAATTGTTAAAATTTTGTTGTATATACCTTGTTGATCTGCTTCTGAATGTATTGATACAAAAGCACTTATCGCCGGATAAGTAATTGACCCTAAAGCAGCTAGTATACCGGCCGCCCACATCATCCTAAAAGAAACAATTTTATTTAATAATTTAATATTTAATCATTATTATTTAATATTATGTAAAATTTAAAGAAATATTATTAATATTATGAAATGCAAAAGGAAAAATTAAGGTTATAGAAATGCGTCGCAGAAGATTCAGTTGGAGAGATTTTGAAGCCTAGAACTTTCGATGGCAAGACGTCGTTTGCAAACTGCATACTTCAGCTTTATTAAGTCAATCACTGGCAATAAAATGCATACGCGGGGTGTTCAATAAGTTCGGTAAATTTATATGAAGTAACGGTAATACCTTTTTTATTTTGTTTTTTTATTCCTCTATTGATTCTAGCGACCAAAAATTTTTGCAAATTAATTGTTTCATTTAATATCTGTGAGTGATTAATGCAATGTGTTTTTATTGCAATGCACTTTTGCGAAGACGCAATCTAACGTATATTTTACCCCTCCGTCCTAAAGTAATACTGACAAATGAAAAATCACAATTTGGCGTTTATGTTTTTTCTTTCTAGAAATGACGTAAGTTATTTTTGACATCAAAGTAATTTGATTGAACAAAACAAACCCAAATTACTACCACAAGGAAAAGCACATCAAATTTATTTTCCGTGTTCTATTGACTCAAGAAAAATGACACTTTTTTAAATGCAAAAGAACATCACAATTTAAAAAAGTGAAAAATATTGAACATTGTGCTGTGATTTTAAAAAAGGTGAAAAATTACTGTCAGGTGGTACACGTAAAACTTGACGATAGCTGCGAACCGAAAATCACGTTCATCTTTCAAATAGCACGATGTTCATTATTTTCCGAGTTTTTAATTTCCAAAATACGTATTCATTAAATTATTTACTAGTCGCTAAAATAAATAAAGGGACGAAAAACAAAATAAACAAATTATATTACCGTTACCTCATTTGCATAAAAGTAATAATAATTTGATCCATTGTGAGCAAACGCGGTATCCACTTCGAACACTTTCTCATGGGTAAATCTTCGTGCAAAATATGACCAACACATTCATTTTACGGTGTTTAAAAACAATTTCGTGATGTTTTCTGAGATAACAGCCTCATTTGGGAATCGTGTGGTGCATCATCGGTGGTTGTACGACCACGTTTAAATTCAGCATACCAGTCAATGATGGTTGATTTTCCTGGTACAGAGTCCGAATAACACTTATCAAGCCACTTTGCTTGAACGGAATTTTTCCCCATCAAAAAACAGTGTTTAATCAACACACGACATTATTATTTTTGATTATTTTGAAATTAACACAAGTAGTGTCACTATACCAACTGTAACTTATAAACTTAATTATCAAAATTTCATGAAATTTTAATAGATATCATTTGAAGGTTGGTAGAATTTAAAAATAATATGGGATTAAAATTTGTGGCACCATATTTGTGTCAGACCGGGAACTTTTCAGGCGATGTAATAGATATTTTCAAAGCATGTTTGTTTTTTCTGGACTTATGTGTCCAGAAATTTTTATAGGGAAAAATAATTACCAATTCTTCTTTGTTTCATACATATTTACACCAAACAACCATCATAGGCCAAAAAATATAATTCTAGCAAAAATACTATGAAACTATTTTTCACAATTCCCTATTCCGAGGGAAGACAGATTAATGCCACAGATATATTTACCATAGCACAGAAAGATCTTCAAATGTGTTTATTTTTGGAATATTGATAATAAAGTAACTGCAAGCAAAATTTATGAGAGCCTAACAAGAAGCTTCGGTTTATATTTGAGTACAGTAAGCGTTGCAGCTCCTTGCTCGATAACAATAAAACTTTGTAAAAGTATTTGGAAAAGGTCTTATGGCATTATCTAAATAAACCGGAAAAATAAACGTAAACATAGCGCCCCATGAAAATCGTGCTTTGTAATGAAAAATAGGTTTAGTAATGAACGTAATTTGCATGTTTATAAAACGAACCAGGATTCTTGTCCTTTTTGATTTTTCGTCAAGAACTTTATGAATAAAGTATTCATAAACTATCTTTGAATATTTATAGTGAGGTCGTCGTAAGTGGAACGTATAGTGGGTAACAACTAATGGGTCAGATATATTTTTGGATATTTTTATTGTTTACCAATAACTGGGAATATTTCGATGACATATTAAATCACCTTATCATGTGGCAATGTTTGAACTACAAAAATTCTATTGAATACTTTGTGTATGTACTATATATACAAAGTATACTCTTAATAATTAATACCGGTTTCATACCAGTAATTGTATAATACAATTAAAGTTTAAATCACTGATCGTTTTACACCATATGATATAAGTTAGCACTATTTAAAAAAAAAATAAATTCTCAAAATATTTATAGAGTAATATCTAAAACACGTTAAGAATCTCAAATTTCGAAATATACGAACATTTTTTGACTAATTTAACAATAAACTGACATATTTCCAAAATGCATCGTAAAAATTAAAATATAATAGCTACCAAATTTTTGATAGCTAGTAGTAGTATCAAATAATATATTTTGGTATTATACTGTCGACAAAGCCGATTCCACATCGCATAGTAAAATAGTATAATACTATTTTACTATTAGATTGTCGCCGGTGTGAGTGATATTAGCGAAGTTATATAAATAAACTAAACAAATGGCTGTAGCTAAACGTTTGGCTGATGAATATTTTACAGTATCCTACTGGAAAGTTTTCACTGAGTTTCAGTGAAACAAATGTAAAAACCCACACAATTCCATAAATTCTAGATAATTTTGCTTCAGTTATAAAATTCAAGGATCTTCTGAAGTTGCATGTGTACCAAACTCTAATCGTTTCCGCAGATTTAGATATTACCCTAGCAGAAGGTAATCGAAGAGTTCCTATGAACTCTCTGTGATTGAGTCTAAGAAGTTTATATGGTTTCCGGAACATTTAATGACCGACATCAATCAGGAACTTTATGAATAAAGTTTTTATAAATTGTCTATGAGTTATATAACTGGCACATTTGTACTGTTCATGAACCTAATCAGTTCCTTGTCGGAAATTTTGCTCGCGTTTAAACACAATAACCTTAGCAGAACGTAATCGATGAGTTCCTAATGATCGATTCTATGAACTTTAATGAGATCCGGGACTAAAGTCGTAAATGTACATTTTGCATTTTGATGAATATTTATTAAATGAACAATTAAATGGCCATCAGGAATTTAAAGAACCGGACAAGTGGTGCAGTGGTTAACGCTTCAGCACTTGGACCGGCAGGTACTGGATTCGAATCCCACTCGAGGCTGGATGCAAAGCGAATTTTTGTCATCGATTACGATCGGTGATGTTAGTAAACCCAACTTAAGACCCTCTATTATTGGAGTGCAGAAATCAGCGCCGACCCACCATTCAGGGTCAATGTACAGGTTGATATGGAGCTTGCAATGCGCAGATGGGTATACTGTAATAGTGTGAATGGGTGGGGGTGGTATGTGCGTGAATGAAAATGGGGGGTATTAATTTACCTTCACAAGACATTAAATCATTAAAAAAAATCATTTAAAAAACAAAAGAAAGTTTTTATAAATTTTCTATGAGTTTCGTCGTAACTGGCACATAATTAATGTTTATGAACCTAATTTATTCTTGATGACTGCTGATAGATTTGTCTGTATATATTTTTGTAATGAAAATTGGATTCTTCTGGTCGTAACGGTTGGTTACCCTATAATTAATAGGTTAGATTTTATTTTTGAGAGGATTTTTAAAACAAGGCTTCCTTGCTCTAATTCAAATTCTAAATAAATCTAAATTGATAATTTTATCAATTTAGTGATTTTTTATAAATTAACTGAAAACATTTTCTAGTTGAATTTTTTACCTGTTCAATAGTTTGGTGATTAACAATTTAAATTTGCGAAAACAAGTAGAATTTTTTACACATACAATTCAAGTAATATTTTCCAGATTCATGGTTATCATTGCACATAACATCTAACTCCTCCAGAGGACAAAAAGAAAATATTTTCTCAACTCTACATTCTGACTAGCAAAGCTGTAGAAGACGGCATCTCTTTACGAGCAAACCAGATATGCCTTCCAGTCGTAATTTATCCAATCGATCGCTTTCTCCTCTCACATAACGACAAATTGAGTACAAGGAAAAACAGTTAGCCAATGAAAGAGCTCCGATTTATTCACGCAATCCCGAAAATTCAGAACAACACTTCATCAATTTCATAATCTTGAGGTCGTCTTGGTCAAGTCTATCATGGCTAATGCGATTCTCTATCCTTACGGAGAAGTGAGAATTGGCAATGTGATGGATACGAAAATAATACTCGACAACGTATTCGCGAAAAGATAGTATGTGGCAAATTTAAAGCAGCGCAAACCGGTAGTTCGTGAAAATGAGTTCAATCCAGTCATTAGTTCTGACAAGATCACACAGCAATGAATGGATCGTTGACTCTTATCTCCAAGTCAAGGCTAATTGATGTTTCGGTTTATCACATTCACTGCAAACCCAAACAATAAGTACCTACTCATCAAATATAACGCTCACATAAAATGTGGAGGTTTAGACGTCATTTACTGCAGTCAAATACATGTAAAAATGTCGTTGTTCGAATTGGCGATGATCGAACAATGATTCGTGATAAAATTGCTGCTTTTATCTATGCGAGATAATCGGGGGGAAATGAACGAGATGACAGAATAGGAAGACGTGGCGATATAATCGAAATATGTTTGATATCGAGTCCATTGTGGCAAAATTTCGAAGAGCGAAGTACATTTTACATGCACGTATTTCAAGCGCGTGGAACATTTTCAAGTGGGGTAATGAGAACATTGTTAAACATTTTGGAAAGTTTCATTAGACAATATTCATTTATAAAAACTACTAAATTAATAATTGTCCAATGTTGAAATTATACTATCAAAAGGATTCAAATTTTGTTACAGAAAAGAGTAGGATTACTTACTTAACTAAAATAAAACAATAATTTTTTTTATAAATACGAAATTTACGCGAAAACTCACATCACAATTCCATCTAATCGATCACTAATACAATCAAAAATTGTAGGCAAAGTGGGCAAATAGACGGGTTTCTGCACGGAATTGTAAAAGGAAGATTATAGTTTGTATATATTTCGTCTACACGTTACGGTTAACGTGCGAAATCGGTAAATATATGAATTTTATTTTTAAAATTTGTTTTCGCATTTAAAAATCGGTGGTAAACAAGTCTCACGTTTGCGAAATGTCTGCTAAGTGCATGCCTACAGTTTCACTTATTCCCCATCAGGCAACTAAGCTGCATGACGAACGCAGTTACCTCCGACGACGCGAGATGTATTAAAATCGTTACCTTCTGACGTTACCAAATGACCTTATACTAATACCGTAAAAAGTAATACGTGGGGGAAAGGTGAACGAACCATTTCTGGAACAAAGAACTAATTTCATAGATTTCGAAGTAGTAAAATATTTTTTCAATTTTTATTCGCACATTTCGCACTTTCACAAAAATAGTATTCTGTAACCCATTAGGTGTTGTTTTTTTTATTTCATTACGGAAATTCCGATTCTTTTACTAGCGTTTTAACGAAAACCATTTTTATTCATTCTATATATTCTACCCCTTCTATTTTGTTTATTTAATTCATTTGGAATATTCAGAATGTATTTTTCTAATTACTAATTGTCTAATCTCAATGGTGAACTCATCGATTGTCTTCTGTTAAGGTAATTTCAATACTTCAGCAAAAGTATATATAGTTTAGGCGAATGAGTGAGCTTTTATGTCTTTGAGAGCCAAGATTTGTAATGAAGTTCCCTAAGTGAAAAAAGCAAAACTTTTTTAAATAGGTCCCTGGTCTAATTAAAAACGAAGAAAAGCATTTCCGCCAGAATTATAAGTCGAGGGTGTGTGGGTAGTACACTGTTAGTACACTTTTTCGGTCAATCTTTTCTGAAAAAACTCATAAACGTAAAATAAGAGAAATGAAAGAAAATCAAAACACGTGAGATTGGAAGCGATAAAGGAACCCAATTATTTGCCATTTTATTTTAGTTTTAGTATAATGTGTAATTGGGTCACAAATGACTGTATTTTTCAATCAAATCAAAAATAAATAATAAATATTTGTTGCAATTAATGTGTAATATCGGTGATTAATTTCAAAACCGTAGAAGAGTTAGAAATGTTTTTCACTACTATATGTAACTCTATGGTAAATTTATACGCTATTTACTCGTTAGAAATGTGCAGTGAGTAAGGATATTTCGCAAACAAAAGCACTAACAAATGAGCAGATAAACAACAGATGGCGATTGTTCCTACTGAGAAGAATATCACTCTCAATACGCGCTGTACATAATGCGGATACTAAATTAAGAACTGCAAGGGACCAGGTACCTCTATTTGAGACTGTCTGAAACACCAAAATGACAGTTTCTAAACTGAGCCAAGATGAAGAGCGGAATGACTTGAGAAATTAAAGGCCGATTATTCTACAAAAAATAAATTAGTTTCATTATCAAATAAAATGTACATACCACGTTTGACTGCCAAAACCATACCACAATAATTGAAGCATTTCAAATAGCAATCCTATTATGATTGTTCGTTTAGCGCCAAAGGTCCTTTGATTGGATTAAGTGAAATAAAATAATTTAAATTGGTTTGTTTTTATTTTAATTAGTTATGTAATTTTATTGGATTAAGTCTTACCTCATTAAAAATCCTAAAATAACTTGAGCTAAAATACTTAAAATACCAACAACAGCTATAAAAATTGACACTTCAATTGAACTAAAATTCATTCTTAATTTTAAATATACAAATATACATGAATATTGCCCTGCTTCTGGTAAATAGGACAATAATACTGTAACACATTGCATTAATATTGTGTTATCTAATCCAACTTTTCGCAGTGACTGTAACAAAAATAAAATATTTAATAAAAGTTTTAGGTAAACAAAAGTTTAATTTGTAATTTTACCGAAAAAGGATCAGCTTGTTCCCAACTAATTGGCGCGCCCCAAGAACTTGGACGAACTTTTTCAGGCAAACTTTCAGGAACAGCAACTAATATAAAAAATACATCTAAAACAGCTATTGCTGTTGCTAAAGCGACAATTAATGTATCACTGTAATTATACAATAGATAAGCACCTAGTGCCGGTGAAATTACCTAGAAAATAAACGAAACAACAAAATTAGTAACAAGCAAAAACAAGTTTATAATATTCATTTTCCACTCACCAAACTAGCAGCAAACGTTGCTGATACTAAACCATAAGCTCGGGATCTGTCTTCAATCGTCGTAACATCAGCGACATAAGCGAATACAACTGAAAATGTTACGGCGAATACCCCGCTAATGGAGATCATTGCGAAAAACCACCATGTGTTAATTGTCATTAGTGGTATTGGGGCACATGTAAAAAATACGGTAATTAATAGAAAAAATTTTCTACCCCATACATCGGACAAGGCACCTATTAAAGGGGCACTTAAAAATGATAGTATCCCTTTAATTCCCATAACAAGTCCATTCATTAGAAACGTATGATGCGGGAATGTTTGCTTCAGGACCTGGAAAATAAAAAAATAAAAATGTGAGTAAATTCTGACGAATTTATGAGCAACATAAAATAAAACGATTTCTAAAATTATGTATACATATTCTAGGTCGAAGGATTAAACGGATCGAGTTGGTTATTTTAAACGGTTCCGTAGCATAAATTTCGGGCCAGTTAGTTCATTGAGGGCGTTCCATAACTTTCATAAATATATGAAGTGATCGCCCAGATACATTTTTGCGAAGTTTGTCGACTTTATCGTTTCAGTGGCTTTTAAGTGGAAGACAAGCATAATGAGTGAATATAGGCAGAAACATCTGCAATCATTTGGTAAGAAAATGAAAATTAGGAGCGCTTGCTCGAGTAACACTTCAAATTTTAATTGCGACTAACTTTTAAGTTTAAAATTTAGTCAGTACAAACAATGTCAGTACAAACGATATGGTTTCATTGTTAACTTCTGCAAATTATTTGGCTAATATGCCTGTTTAAAACAATAACTAGAGGTAGATGCTGGACATAATCTCCAGACTCCACAATCACAGGCACAAACTATACATAAGACTTCACATCTGTTCTTTAAACAAAGTTTTCTTTGATTTTGCATTTAAGATTGTAACTTATTTGAACATCAAACAATCGAATTGAGTCGAAACCAGTGGAAAACTGTTTTTAATCACAAAAGAATATTCGTTGCTGCTTATCCGAGGAAATGTGAACAATTATGTCTCAAACCCACTAACATATCGTATTCCAATCAGAATTAAGTGCAGGTCAAATGCTATTAAGCAAAATTTTGATAGAACTTAAATCACATTACAGTCCGGGGGAATTACGCAAAAAATGGC
This sequence comes from Nephrotoma guestfalica, assembly GCA_963691935.1. NCBI lineage: Eukaryota > Metazoa > Arthropoda > Insecta > Diptera > Tipulidae > Nephrotoma > Nephrotoma guestfalica. The sequence goes on along the minus strand of OY829913.1, from coordinate 135,422,240 downwards.
ATCCAAACACTTTTTTCGTAAAATGGATATAATTCCAAAACCAGTGAACCAACTAAAACGAAATATCATAGGCGCCTTCATGTTGGTCTACTCTGACTATATCCATAAACAAAACAGTGGTTCGCAACCTGTGATACACGTACCAGCGTGAAAAAAATACAAAAAGACATATTTCAGTGCAGAAATACCATGAACCACAGATAAAAACCTACAAAGAAAATATAGATTTTTTTCTGAGGGGATTTAGGGTTACCTCATAAATTATAATTTTAAATAGACTGAAATAATTTTACACTTTCGATTCCGATATATTTTTGTTCAGTTGTGTTTAAAACCATTTTTTGACAATAAACAAAATATTTTCTATTTTCTTATTAACACCATCTCTTGACGTAACCAAAAGAAATTTTAGCTCGTTTATATTTTTATTGTACCTGCGAAATCCATACAACGAAACACGCGTTTTTGCGTGAATGGACTGTAATGTATTAAAAGCAAAATGAGTAAAAAACTGATCAAAAGGGAAATCCAACTTTCGAATCGCGGTTCGGTGAAGGTTCGGTTCTCTAATAAGAATGATACTAACATTTCGATTTTTTTAACAAAGTAAATCGAATTTGAGAAAGCTTTTCATTCAGTTGGGTAATGAATATATACGCCACTTGAATAAAAATGAAATTCTCATTCCATATATTCAAATAGGTAAGGGCCTCTCCGTAATTGTATAGACCAGGGTTACGTATATTTAAAAAGTTTGATGAATAATCCGTTCATCTTAAAGTATTGGGGATACAAATAAGTTTTGAGGGATTTACAAAAGATGGCGTAGCTATTATTAATCGCATCGGGCCATCTTGTAACTATATCCATGTTAAAGCGTCATCATTTCCCTCTAAGCATCAGTATGTGTCATTTCGCTGAAGTGTAAACAACATATTTTTTCTGCTCTAATCATGTCAATTTGAGCCAACCAAAAACACAATTTGCGAGAAGCGCTGCTTTTTTGTTTTAATTTGCAGAAAATTGCAGCTGGTGGACATCGATTGCTGTGTGAAGCATATGGGGCATGTTCCCCATCAATAAAAACATGTGAATACTGATTCTACCGTTTTAAAAGTGGCGATTATGACACCAGTGACAAAGAACGCAAAGGGAGACCAGTAAAGTTTGGAGACGCTGAATTGGAGGTGTTATTGGACCAAGATTCATGCCAAACTCAAGAGGAGCTCGTTGATACTTTGGAAGTGACTCAACGTGCGATTCAAAACCGTCTCAGGATCATGAATATGGTGCAAAAAAAAGGAACTTGGATTCCGTATGAACTTGAGCCAAGAGATGACGGACGCCGTTTTTTCACGTGCGAACAACTGCTCCAAAGACAAAATCGGAAGGGTTTTTTGCATTGAATCGTGACGGGGGACGAAAAGTGGACCCACTACGATAACCCAAAGCGCAGAAAATCGTGGTGTAAGGCCGGTCATGCATCAGCTTCAACCGTCAAACCGAATATTCATGACAACAAGCTAATGCTGTGCATCTGGTGGGATCACTTCAGAGTGATCTACTATGAGCTACTTCAACCTAACGAAACGAAATGCTAAGACATTACAAAATGATCTTTCAGCACAACGCTCGGCCACAGGTTGCAAGGGTCGTAAGGAAACTTTGAAGCTTCAATGCGATGTCCTACCCCACCCACCCACCGTAATCATCAGACATTGCTCCTTCCGACTACCACTTGTTCCGGTCGATGACTCTTGGCCTGGCCGAGCAGCATTTCACTGCTTACGAAGAAGCCATAAATTAGGTCGATTCTTGGATCGCCTCAAAACACGAGGCACTTCTTCGCCGCGTGCTGCCGTATGCTGCCTGAAAAATGGGAAAAAGTTTTAGCTAACGATGGACAATACTTTGAATAAAATATATTGTACCAATTTCTCTGAATAAAGCGTCGAAGTTATAAAAAAACTCAAAACTTATTTTTACCCCCAATACAATAAACCTGTTTGTTCGTTTTCTTAGTTCTGATCAGTCTTTGTCACACTACCATTTGAACCCGCTCGTTTATTTCATTTATATCTCTAAAAATCATAATCTACTACTTCACTGTAAATTAAATCTCTTCACAGTAAATTAAATATAGGCAAATTCCAACTGTAATATATCAACACGGGTTTTCAAAGGTAGATTTTGAGCCACCGATCTATCAGAAATAACATCAAGCACATTCAACATCGTGAAAGCGGATTCAGTAAGATAATTGAGATCGTTTTTAAATAATACTTTTAACACTATGCGCCGTAACAAGTGTTATAATGTGTTTTTAAATAAGTTATTTCATTTTACCTAAGCATTTTGTGGGTGAAATAATTTCTTAACGTAGATGACACATACGTTCATATCTTCTGTAGTCGACATCAGGAGTAGAATTCTTGTCCGATAGTAATTTATTATTTAATAAATGAAAATAAAATCTACAAAATACAAAAAATAATAACTTCAAGTTGCAAATAATTGCAATGGTGTGTTCCGTTAAAATTACCATTGGACAAGAATATCACCTGACACATCATGCAGAAAATTCGCGCAAATTCCAGTTTTAACACGTTTTCAATCACAACACACTGATATACACCACTTACGGGTACGGATTTCCACCCGCTAGAAAGCAGTAGATTTACTTTATGCAATAAGAAAAAATTAATGCGAGGTTGAAATTTTCTGATAAACGAATGATGTGTTCAAGCAAAACAAATGTTGTCAGGTTTAGGGAGAATTAAACACTAAGTCCTTTATACCAAATGACCATTCCATAAATTTTGTTCAACTAACATGTATCGAATAAAACATAACTTAAACTAAAAGGTTCATACGCCAATATAGCGAGTATCGCGCGGAAACTTTAAACTTAGAAGCGTCTAGGGTCCAAAATGATGTCACTCCTTCAATTTAGATTAAACAGTACTACGATTAATCGCTTTCGAAACTATTATTTTAAAGATTTTCACAACAGCGTATCTTCCAAAAGCCGACTTATTTCAATCATACTATTTGTCATCATCTTAAATAAATATTCGAAACCGTTCCAATTGATTTCAATCACTTATTTGTGACGTAATAACAAAAAAATGTTTTTTTAAGTGATGCATTTAGTCAAGACACAATTTTGGAGAGATTTCTGTGTAGACGTACTTATTCAAACAGTTAACTCGCGAGATGACTTATTTGAACAAGCATGTGTATAAATACAGGTCTACAAATATGCTGGTGTTTGGAAAATAATCTAAATATAAAAAATACATTTTTGTGAGATACACAGAAGGGTAATTTACTGAGTTCGCTTGATTTTGTTCCAGCTTCTTGCTACAGATATGTAGTTGAAATTACAAAAACAATAATATTAAAAAATTCTAATCACTTGGTTTAAGAGGTATGAGATTTTCTTCTATACAAAGTGTACTTCATTGGAAGAACTATATAAACGCTTATCATTTATTAGAAGGGACTGAACATTGTAAGTGACACAAGTAAAGTAATCTTCGCGTTAATCAAGGAATCCAACTGTACCATACGTATCACTCAGTTGTGAGACACCCAATTTCATCTTTCAGGTTTAAGGAAGAATTTTAATTCAGTTAAAAATTAAGGAAAAAAAAAATTCAGAAATAGCAAGTTAATTTTAATTAAAAATTAGGGTTACTTTTGAGGGTAAGCGTAGAATAATTTGTGGATCGGAATGGAGTACTCATATCATCTTTAACGAGATAATTATCTTAATTTTAACTAGATATAGTTTGAAATTTAAAAGATGAACTTGCCGGGTATTTTTATAAACCTACGCAGCGTTAGTGTGAAATGACAGTTCATTCAATTAGTTTTCATCACTTTGCTACAATTTTAACAACAACTTTGAGTACAGTCTAGAATTTAGACAACTGCCCAGCATTTGTATTACATTTTTAACAAATATTTATCTCAAAGCTGCTTTGCTTCAGTTTCTACTGTTGGGCACTGAATTCTTGAGAGCACCCATATTATCAATTTCACTAACTATCAGATAATACGGTTAAAATTGCGAAAATGGACAAAATTTACCATTAAGACAAGTAACTATTAATTAATCTATAGGTTTCCTCTGCTATAAATGCCGCGTTGCCTGGATTCAATTTAAAGCCAAGTAACTGCTAACACACATTTAATGTTGTTGATATGGAAAACTTGATTGTTGTGGTGACGAAAGCGCCAAGACTAACCTAGGATTATACCTAAACAGTCATTTCAAATTATTAAATATGATTAAACAAAAAAATATATAGTACTTACTGTTATGACAGGGACTGTTAACAGCCCCCATGCAAAAAATTCTAAAAATATTACAACTAGTGCATGGTAAACACTTGGCTTTCCTATCCCAGAATTCTGTAATAAAAAGAAAATTTTATTATTAGTATGATTGCAACCAAATAATATTTTTATTCAAATCAACAAAAAATCAACTAATTAAAGAACTCTAAATAATGAAACAATATGGTGAATGATAAAAAGTTTGAGTCACTTCAATCTAAATATTGTACATGACTAGGTATCTAAAGAAATGATGAGCGCAAAATTTGAACCCACGATTGATTATTTATCAATTATTCAATCATAGATTTTAATCACCGTTCGTTTAAAATATGAAATGAGTTTGTCCGTATAACATGATTATAGTTTACTGTTCAAAAAATAAATAAACATGAATAAAAACATTTAAGAATAGTATACATAATAGTGATGGGGCTAATATGCAAATTATGTACATAGTATGATGTAAAAAAATCATATAAACGGTAAATTCATGCACTATTTTCATGGTTGTCAAAATACATAATTTTTTCTATTTATCCAGCAATTAGATTTGAAGCTTTAGAATGAATAAAAAATTGCTATAATTTATTCTAATTTGGTCGTTAATTTTAGCCCGCGAACAATTTTTTTTGCTTAGCGCTTGTACTATGCAGAAAGCATAATGTTGATAGATATAGTGATTTAAAATAATAGTAATAATAATAAAATTAAAAAAATACAGCGTGTGAATTTCATTTTGTATTTTCTTAGACTTTTCTTAATCGTATATCAATAGAATAAGTACTTGAATATGATATTTATAAGGCAAGGCAGGTACAGATAAGAAACTGTGTGAATATCCTTTTTTATTGTTCAGTTTCGTTCGACCCAATATTATAATTGTTATAGCAATTTCATAAGAAAAGCATAAAAAATAACAAACATATTAAATTAAATCAAAACTAACGAATCCATTAAAATTAAAAACTATTTTTTATGTTCGTTAATAACAATATATATGTAAATAAAGGGACTTAAAAATTAACTATTTTTTAATCAACCTTGCAATGATAGAAGATTTTCAGAATATTTTCGGATAGCCATGTTTTCTTCTTCAATTGTAAAACAGCCGTTGCGGTTGGTGTTAATGGTGCTGATGCTGTTGTTGTATGATTGCTTTGTGTCGAATTGCGTTTTTTCGTATTGATTGTATTACTATTCGTAGTATTGCAACAACTATTTCCTAATATGGATGATGTTGAAATTCTTGTTTGTTGTATTATTGTTGATGTAGGTAATAGTGCACAAGAAAATGCTGTTGCATTTTCATTTGTTTGATCTATCCCAGTATTATTATTTAGATTATTATTAACTATTTTATTATTACAGCTATTTGTGTTACTAGTTAGATCCGTATTGGATGTGATGGTGGTTGCAGTGGACGGTTTTATTATTTTATGTTCCATATTTTTTATTGTTTATTTGTTATAAAAAACTTATCTGCCCGAATAAATTTCAATTTTTTTTTCTTAAATTTAATTTGAAATTTTAATTTATTATTCATTTAATATTTTTTAAATACTTAATTAACAAACAAAATAAGGAAAATGTCTATTATTCGGTTGTTGATTCATATTTTTCTAATATATAATCTGTATGGTACGCGATTATAAACACGGTATTATGGTAAACCAAAAATTACACATATAAATTTCATTTCACTTTTTACGAACCTAATAGTTTAAGAAAAACTAAAAATAAAATGAAAAATAAATTAGAATATTAAATTCTTACAAGTAATAATATATTTTTTATGTTAATGCTATTATTGTTTTATAATATAAAAAAATAAATAAAAAGTAAAATACACAACAATAAAATCACGTTTTGTGTGAGCTAGACATGTGTAATACTATGAAGACCGACCAAAGAATTAAGAAACGCGTTTGTTAGCCACTTTATTAATCATATATTTTATGTTAGTCAATCGAATATTTGAATGTGGAAATAAATTGGACTATTTTGAGCAATCTTGTGATTGAAGCAATGCCGACGATACCTTTTATATCTAAACTCCAAGTAGTTAAGATAATTTCAACAGGTCAAATACCTTTGCATAACATTTACTATACTCATTCCAAACAAAAAATAAAAAAAACTTTAATTTTTTATATCCGGTCGATGCCGCGATTCATATTTTGCACATATTGTATGGCATACGTATGTGATAGTAAACAACTAACTACATATTATAATACACAATGCTATTTTTAGTATCAAATATTGCATTATTATTAATTTAGCCACTTCAAGTTATAAACTCGTAGTGATGATGTTGAGGTTGTAATAATGGCCAATTAGTATTATTAAGCGTATACATTCAAAATAGTGATCCGAGTAAGCACAAAAATTTATCACATTAAAAAAACGTTTATATATATTGCATATCTCTCACGTTTAGAACACAATTTCGAAATTTTTTTTTAAAGAATATAACATAGAGTAGTGGCAAACAATATTGATATTTAGTAACACGCATTAAATTTCTAAAAATCAAAAGATATCGTAAATCTTTCAGAACTCAAGTAGGAATTTCGTTGTGGTTCGATGAAATTTCAATGTTTGTTGTGCTCAGCAGAAATTATTGTTTCTAATAAACGTAACAGGTACAGGTATTAAGGTAAACGTGTGGATAAGCATCGCCGCCACTTTAGAATAATTTTATATAATTTAAGCATATTAGTACTCAGATCGAAGAAAATGAAATATTACCGTGGTCCGTCAATTTTATCAGTTTTTGATTGCCCTAATCGAATACGAGAAAGAAAACAAACAAATCTTTTTAGGCCATTCTGCAAAATAAAGTAATACAATTTTTTTTACATTTTTCTGCCCCTTCCCCAATTAATTGTGTTGTCTCGTGCAAAACCGTTTTAAATTATATTTTATTTAACTAACAACTTACTAACTATTGACTACTTCAGTGTCTGAAACCGGGTCAATTTCATAATAACTAACAAACCCGTCCTATCCCTCCATCTTGTTATATGTAAAAGAGCGTATGGATGGTCCCGGCGTCAACCGGAAACTTTACTTAGATTCGGCTGCACACTTCAATGTGTGTTTAAAAGAAGAGCGCGGAATTCTCAGATGTATAAAGGAATTTGACTCTCCAAAAATGAATAACCTGTTAACCTAATTTGTTGGTGTTTGTGATTGGGCTAATCCAAACCGATAGAGAAAGAAAACAAAATATCATTTCAGGTCATTCTTAAAATTGAAGTCACGTAAAAAATATTTGCATTTGTCTGCCCCTTCCGTTTAATTTTGTTGTCTCGTGCTAACCGTTTTACATTATATTTTATTTAACCAATAACTTACTAACTATTGGCTACTTAGGTGTCTGAAATCGGACCAATTTCATAATAACTAACCAGCCTGTCCTACTCCTGGACCCGGGAATCTTACTTAGGGGTCTGGCCCCACTCCAATCAATCAATCAATTTGTCTGTCACTTCCACTCTTAATTTCTAAATCGAAAAATTGAAAATTTAATCTTCAGTGCAAAAATTGAAAAAGTTCCTACATAAGCTGACACTTCCGGTACACACAGATATCCACCACCAATTTATAGTTTCCTTCTTGAAAAACAGTTTTTGACAAAAATCGTTATTTCTGCTTAAATATTAGACAAATTATCTGGACCGATATTGTTGCAAATTAAAATTAGAATCTTTTAGCTCATAGTCGTTTTTCCTGTAAATGTTATAATTTTTAAAATATTTGCAAATTAGTAATTTTAAAAAATTACTTCCGGTGGACCGAATTCTGCCAAAATTCACTGGATCTCTCAATTTGTGGAAAAAGCTTAAGTATGAAGTTTATCTCAATCAATCAATCCATCCGGACTCGAGAAGGCCGCATTATTGTAGAAAATGTTTTTTTTTCTCAAAAAACGTCATTTCCGGTTAAACTTTGGTAAAATTATCTGGACCGATATTGTTGCAAATTTAATTTAGAATATTTTAGTTCATAATCGTTTTTCTCGTAAATGATATAATTTTCAAAATATTTACAAAAAACGAAAAAACTTCTGTGGAAGCTGCCACTTCTGGTGGCTCGATTTCGGCCAAAAATCTCTGGATTCACCGAATTAATGCAAAAAGCTTAAGTATGAAGTTTCGCCCCAATCGAACAAACCATCTGGGCTGTAGAAAGGATACAGACATTTAGTCTGCACGGAACCACGCACACACACACAGAAATCTTTTAAAACCACGTTTTTGACTTCGGCTATATAGCGAAAGGTAAATCAGCAAAAAATCTCAAGGTCGAAAATTTTCATGATTTTAACTCTGTTTTATTACGTAAAAGAAAGTAAAAACAGTAAATGATGTTTAAAATTTCTGTTCTTTGAACGTTTTAGTAGATTTGGATACCATCGGGTCAAGTTTTTGCAAGTCACGCTTGGGGTAATGTTCTTGAAATTTAATCGAATTAAACCATCGATAATTTTTTTCAATTAAAAAATTCGCTGATTTGGAATTGACGTATACTTCAAGTTGTGTGGTGATTATAGTTATGTCAAATAGAAAGTTTAGCAAAATTTTAACTTCCTTGTTGTAGCTGATTTAAAAATATTATTTAGTGATTTTAAAGATTCTGCATTAACTCACAAATACAGCTGGTTTGAATGTTTTGAAAAATATTTGTTTTGACAAAATATAAACGTAAGCGAAAATAAAATCCCCCGATTTTATACCATGTGTAAAATTCCGTACGAATGATAGCGCGATGACAAGAATATTCGTTTATGATCATTTTGATGATGATCACGTGTTAAATTTTAATTCAGTGTGAATTAGTTTCAGTTGAATGAGTTACAATGAAAAACTGGACTAACTTCTTTTGCTTATGTGTTATAATATTGTAATAATAATTGCCAACATCTAGTAAGAATGGTGGGTGTTATTGAATTTTTTGTAGTTATAAATCGAGTTTTATAAATTTTATTAATTGATTTACTCTGTTTGCGAAATCGGGTTGGATTAATTCAATTCGTGTTTTGAACGAAAGTAATAGCTGTATACTATCTTATTATATTATATATTAATTAATTTTGCTTCATTTAATTTAGTATTTAGCAGATAGTTAACCTTTCTGTTCTGCGGGCAGTAATGATTTATTTGAATTGTAACATAATTGCCATCATTCATTGGATATAGCGGTGTTGGATTTGGTACTTATAAATTTTAATCACATTTTTTAGGGGTCGTCGGGTCGAATTATTTCAGTTCGTGGTTTTAACAATTTTTAATGATTGCAGGTAATTTATTTATTGAAATAAAATTTAGTTTTTTTTACAGTAATAAAAAGCACGCTTACAGGGATTGTAATTTTTTTTGTCGCTAAGTTGGCATAACTGTTCTATCTTGACGTGAAGTTCGAGTGCCATCTGTCATTTACTTTGTTTAATGTGCTCGTTTTTGTTAGTTCATCTCGACCATGTTTTGCGATTTTTATAATGAATAAAAATATCAAACAAAGAAAAGAGAACGAGAAAGAGAAAAGTCCGCCCGGAGCCATATCAGGTGAATACGGTGGTTGTCCGATGATATTTGTTGAGTTTTTGGCCAGAAATTCGTTCACAATGATAGCCTTGTGAGACGATACATTGTATTGGTGCAAAAGCATGTGTTTTATTTCCACAAACCTGGTCTTTTTCGACGAATCTGCTCTCTCAAACGCCACATAATGCCCAGATAATATTCTTTATTTACCGTCTGACCTTCTGGCAAGAATTCCGAGAGTACAACACCGCGATAATCAAATAAAACAGTCATCATTACCTTGACTTGTGATCGACTTTGACGTGGTTTTTTCGGTTTCGGCTCAGTTGGAAGGCGCCATTCCAAAGCTTATTGACTGGTTTGCATGTCAAACTTGTAAACCCATGCTCATCACCAGTTATAATGCGTTTTATGAGTGTGGGGTCGGAATTGTCTCTGTCTCTCTCAAACCTAAATGACGATTTTCCCTCACCATTTCCTTCACGTTATTAAAGTTAACTTCAGTTGAGGCAGACCAGAGCGAGGCAAATCTTCCACCTTATCTTGACGGTTTTTGAATGCACTGTATCACTCATATGCACGTGGTTTTGATAAAGTCGATTCACCGTAAGCCTTCTGTAGATGAACTGACAAAATAGAGCACTGCAAACAAACTAAATGACAGACCATGCTCAAACTTCATGTCAAGATAGGGGACAGTTGTGCCAACTTAGCGACAAAAAAATTTACAATCACTTTCAGCGGGCTTTTTAAATGACCAATCCCCGTTACTTTTTTGACAAAGTGTAGATAGATCAACTTATATGTATATAATTATATTTTAGATATGTTTTGCTAAGGAAGATAATTTAAGTTTAAATTTTAACTATTGCAAAATACAGCTTGGTACACACAGCTTGGAACACATTTATTATCTATATACACTAAATTGAATTTAACTTTGAATATTTTTATTTAATGGGGTTCCTGTACACTCTATTAATACAATTCGTTTATATATATATTTGTGGTGGTATTATTCAGTGACAATGGATTGCGGTGTACTATTTACGGCGTACGCGATTGTCCTTCCAAGTCGACTCTCCAACGTTTGGTGGCCAAATACGAGACAACTGGTTCGATAAACAATCAGCCAACACTCGTACATCAAAGAAACGCCAGATCAGCCGAGAACATTGCCGCGGTCCGTGAAATAGTGCAGGAGAACCCGAGGCAGTCAATTCCTCGCCGTGCACAAGAACTTGGCCTTTCACAGACTTCAACTTGGCGAATTTTGCGTCAGGACTGGAGCCTACAAGATCCAACTGACTCAGGAACTTAAAGTTAATAACCATGGACAACGCCGTTTGTTCGCTGACTGGGCTTCGGAGCGTTTGGAAGAGGACCCAATTTTGACCGAAAAATTATCTTTAGCGACGAGACGCATTTTTTGGATGAATGGCTATGTTAACAAGCAAAACTGCCGTATATGGGACGACGCCAAGCCACATGAGGAAGGTTCACCGGGTGGCACTGCATTCACAAAAAGTCACTGTTTGGTGCAGATTTTGAGCCGGCGGCGTCATTGATCCGTATTTTTTTTTTTTAAATAACGTTGGTGAGACCCTCACCATCAACGGTGCGCACAAAACGATGCTAACCGATTTATTTTGGCCCAAATTGAACGATATGGAGATAAAACGGGGCTACATACCACACAGCAGACGCAACGATGGACATTCTGCATGAACGATTTGAGGATAGGGTTATCTCTCGCAGAGGTGACGTAAATTGGCCACCAAGATTGTACGATTAGAACCCCCCCCCCCTCTTGCGGGTTTCCTCAAGTCGCAGGTCTGTACCAGTAAGCCGCAATCGACCGATGCCCTTAAAGCCACATAACCAATACCATCGCTTAAATTCAACTGGATCTATGCGGCAGTCATTGAAAATTAGACCACTCAGATCCGTGTCACCGTGAAAAGCCGCGGCAGACGGTTGAACGTTGTTGTAATCCATATATATTTTATTCCATTTCAAGATCGACCTGCCCAAATTTAATAATAATGTAATTCTATCTTTTTACGATTTTTGAAATTTCAGATAGGTATGAAACTAATTAAAAATTTCAGGAAAATCTCGCTTTAAAAGAAGCTAATACATATATCTAATCTAAAAATGGTATTCATGAAGGTAGGATGCCAGTCATGGGAGGAGGGAGATAGATTATTAATCGCTGAATAAGAAGACAAGGATTGTGTTACTGTTACATTGTTACTAAATATCGGCTATACCTAGGTGTCTGTACCCGCGCCGATTCTGTCCCAACTGATTAATCTATCCAACCCATCGAATTTGTTATGTCTAAAGAGAGCGTACGGTGGGCCTGGTGCCAACCTGGATATCCTGTGTAAATACTCTATGTACATTCAAAATCAACCAATCAATCAAAACACTCAATTAGATACTCTGTCGAATAACAAATAACAGTGCGATCCGTAGGGCGCCAGGCCAATTGTGATTATTTAAAGAATTAATTTCCAATCCAAAAGAAATTAATTGAAACTGAATTTAAATCAGACACGCGTTCATCATTATAATCGTAAAGTAACATTTTGTCACCACAATCATTCACTTGATCGTTAATGTCGTAACATGAACACTCTTGAATTTTCTTAAATTTTGTTTTCAATTTTAAATCAATTGTATTATGAGTACGGTGACAAAAAAAATTCTTAATAATCGATTAGAAATCTCTTGTTATACCTAGTTAATTTTGGTATATACCAGGTTCTTAGCATTTCTTAATATTTATTTATAATTTCTGGGTGGTTCGGGAAAGATTAAACTAAAATATATTTATAATAATAACTAACAATCTATTTTTCTTAGGTATGTTACTGATTTAATCAATCAATCAATATAAATTATTATATCTTTTATCGATTATTATCTTAACAATAATATTGATAATTGGATTTTTGAAACTAAAGACATCCGAGGAACCTAATAAAAAAAAATTAAATTTTGTGTATCTTAAATATACTGCTTTACTTAGTTAATTTTTGTATCTTCTAGATCCAAGGCATTTCCTTAATTTAATTTAATCTAATTTCCAGTTTTCGGATAAAATAATTACTACTCGTATATGTTTATGATTTAGTTGGGCATGAAGATGATAGTGTTTGCTCTAGATGGGTAATTATTGCTAATGGTTCACCATAAGATTTATAAATTATTATTATTATACTGTAAATGGAAGCAATGTCATTGTTGTTGTATATCATTAATTAATTTTCACTATTTTCTTGTTAGGAGTTTAATTAATTATGTACTTAACAGGATGATATGAAATATTTACTTAAATTAATTATTTAGTTATTAAGGATTCTAGAGATGTGCCATTTCTCATTTTGAAATCTAGCGTCTTACAGATTCCTGAGTAGCTGTTTTACTTAATTCTAATTATAGAATAAAGTTTAAATTATTTTAATATTCCCATTAGGTAATCATCACTTTTAGTTCCAGATTAGCTCTTTAACTCAGTTATCTTTATTTATATAAATATTAGGTGTACACGTAGAAACTGCTTTTGTTTGCAAATTCAACTTTATTGAAAATATAGTTGTTACAAAGATTAATTATCGAAATATTCGCCATTACTATCTATGGTCTTTTGCCATTTATCAGACAGATGATGAATGCCTTCGCGATAGAAACTTAGCGGTTTCGAAACAAAATACTCATGAGTCATTTTTGCACATCTTCAACTTTCGTGAACCGCTGGTCTTTTAAATATGATGACATTGATCTGAATAAGTGGTAATCAGAGTCATTCTTTTTTTTCATTCTTTTTTCCTTCCGAGCATCACTTTATTTGACCAATTTGGCCTGGTAACGTTCAGCTGTAATAGTTTGACCACTGAGAAAAGTTGTCACCAAATACAGAAACAATTAGTGGGGGAAGATTGGAAGGAGGTTCTAGGTCACCCAAATTGTGGATTGTAGAAGCTAATGAACCGAAACAACAAATTAGAGAGAATGGGAAAGCCATATTAAAAACAAATCACGACGAAAAAATTCCAATTAGAGCTCTAAATCTCTAGAATAAGTCAAAAACAATCAAAAAAGAACAATCATCGAAAAATGTAAAAAGGTAATTACCATAATGAAATGCGAACAGAAAAATTCGGTGAGAAATGTCAACACAGCAGAACAAAAGGAAATAATAGGACGACCTACAACAAAAGGAAATAATAGGATATGCAGAACTGGACAGAAGATCTCATTAAGGAGCAGGAAAATGAAGCGCAGTGATACATAATAAACCGATACGTGTTTATTTTCTGCAGTACACCAGAAAATATTGGAAAGACCACTATGGTAAAACCAAACATTGCTTTTAAATATAGCAGAATACCGACAGTAGGAAAATATCTGGAACATATATGTCAAGATCGTTTTAGAAAATGGCGGAGAGAGCAGAGGCGGTAGTTTCGACCCTGTTCGGGACGAACAGGCTTAGGTAAAACTTGGCTTAAGTGGGAGTCGCCTATTGGTTTATAGGCAATTAATTGAGCATAGGCGAGACATTTAGGTTTAAGTACTAGCGTTCGAGATAATTTTATTGAATAGCAGATTATAGTAGTCTAGAACAGAACCGAGAATTTACTTCTGTATGCAGGCGAGTCTAGAATTTTCGATCGGTATATAAATATGAGTGCAACGAACATAATGAGGTAGTCTTAGTAAGTCATTCAGGAGATTCGGTCTTAACTATTTTTTATCAAATACAGGCAAAACGAATATTTTTATGAATTCATGTGAACTCAACAAAAATATTTTTAATATCTTTATTGGTACGCAAAATCTTTGTTATCAATAAAACGTACATGACATTTGAAAAATTGTGTTGTTTGTATGTTTTTTGTTGATTCTATCCTAGTCACTGTTTACTTTTTTTATTGCACATTTTCAAGCCAGTGTCATAATAAGGAACCTTCTGACTATTTTTAAAGCATCTGTTTAAAATATTGGGCCCTTTTACCAAGTTGATTTAATGTTCATTTTCCACGAACGAAATATACTCAATACTCCTTGTGCGACTTTCTTGATAAGATATGCAGGTGTTACCAGGCAAATACTTTTAATTTATACTGCCGATACGCAATATAATAACATATTAGAGATTAATTTGCACAATTACTAAATTAATGGAACTAAAACTAAGAGCAAATTAAAAAACATTCAAGTTAACCGTATTAGAGCAATTTACATGGTTTGCTCAAAATATTAAATGACAAGACTAATATCCATAACAAACCAGTATTATTACGTACATAAGAACTACTGAGAGATTAATATCTGCATAAAAAACCAAAAATACATTATGTAAATTTACATTCGGTAAAATTATTACGCGTTCATTCTTCAGTTGATCACCTGCAGATCATGATCACCTTCAAAAATATTAATGTTTATAACAAAATGATATAGTATTCTACAAATTTCTTCTTAGATCAAGATTAACTTGTTGTTATCGTCTGTGACGTTTAAAAGGTAAAATATTGTACATTATATTTCAGTCACAAATATAAAAAACAGCTTCGGGGACCTCAATTTGAAACCATATGTAGAATACGGTATTATCAATATTTGAATCTTTAAAATATTGGCAAACTAAAACACTCGGACAATTTCTAAAATTATTTTTAATTTTTTTGTAATTTTAATAATATTACAACATATTTAAGCAATGATTGATTTATATTTTATAGACAAGCATATTTAATTGTTCATTTTTATCTAATGAGCATTTTTATGTTTATCACATGAAAGTGTGCGCATTCGTCATATAAAATTTTTAGTATTTCCATCATATTTGATTAGGTAGTGTCAATTGAACTAGGTATTATGTTAGTCATGGCTAATCGCATATTTGTTCAGTCTGTTTTAGCAATATACGTCAATTATTAATCTTCAAAAATTGATAAGCCATTTACTTCTTCATGTGTATAAATTTTTGTAATATAGAAACGAATTGTAATTTTTGCTCGTAATGTACATAGTAAACTCGTTGGATTTTGTAATTTGTACAAATTTAATCGCTTATATATATTCGTAAAATCAAGTATTAAGCACTTATATAGCCATATTGTGATTGCGCTTCGTTGAATAAATATACATACTACTACTTATTTGTTGTTACAATGATAAAGCAATTAAAAATCAGTTGTAGAATTCGTTACTGTGCTGAGTATTGGAAAGTAATTTTAAAAAAAATTAATATTTTTTATATGTCATTCAAATGGTCCTTAGTCAGTCTAGACAACGCAGTGAAAATGTTATTTTTTATTCATTCCTAATTAATGTGAACTCTTTTGATGTCCAATGAGTTAGTAATTGAGAATATAAATGGAGGTTCTAATTACATATTATTCAAAAATACTAATGTTGAGTATTGTATTTAATCGCACGAGACTCACAATTTACACTTCTGAAATTAATTAGAAAAAGCAGAAATTACTCCACTTTGCTGAATAATACTTAGTCAATAGTGAAAATCGATGAAATGGTGCGTTTTGCACAATCCTGACATTCTAGAAACAAATATAATCATCTTTCTAGTTGCCGTCTTGTGTATTCATATAAAAAGCACAATTGAATTTTTATCTCACGTCCAGTGTGCGGTAAACGAAACAAGTGAGATTTTCATAGCTAAATTCTCTCAGCAACTAATTAGCAAGAATATGTTAAAATATTTGTCTTTATCACGTCACTCAATAAATCTAAATGAGGCTAATTCTAAAAAACATTTTTTTCCAAAATTCGACTTTACTCATCTACATACGAGTAGTTTCTTGCAAGTGTGATGCATTGAATCTAATGCTTCTTTAATCTCTGTTCCCGAAGCATTTTTTGAGGTCTGCGAACAGGTAATAGTCGCTGAGAGCCAGATCCAGAGAATACGGTGGATGGGGAAACAATTCGAACTTCAATTAGAGTAAGTTTGACATCATAGTCAACGACTTGTGACACAGTTCATTGACTTAGAGAAAAGAGCACTTGTTTCTTTTGAACCAATAACGCCAAATGTTGATTGCTTCGGACGGCTCTCATCGGCTTCTCTCACTTTCTGTATCTGTTATAGTAATAACTCACCGAACGAAAGTTGGATACAATATAGTAATCAGTGATCTATATATATGGTCGAGGAATTAAAACTAGAATAGAACTGTTAGGTGGGTTTTAAACTATGTTAGGATACAACTTTAATTGCTGACAATAATTTAATTATTATTTCTTTTGAGATAATATTTCGACCATATTTCGAATAATAGAAGAATTCGTATCACCGAGCTAATTTGGCTATGTGCCGTTCTCAATTTTTTACTCATCATTCTCAAGTCATTTGTATTCTTACCAATATTGACAAAATATGTGCACAACATGAACTGCTCCTTTGGAAGCTGCACCTTCTGAAACAAAGCCTTCCGCGAAAATCATTAGATTCCGAAATTTTCGGAAAAAAGATACGTTTGAAGTTTCCATCCAAATCAGTCAATTCATCTGGGCTTTAGAGCGAACACAGATCGACAGGCACCACCGGGAAAATTATTTTCAGGTCATTGGCGAAATAGTGAATGATAAATCTGTAAAAATCAGTCAAACTCGCCTGAGACTGGGTCTGGTCAATCTTAAGGCAGAATATCTCATAGAAGCGCTACAACATCGACTCTGCCAACATCGTTTCTAGCAAACTGCCCGTTACAATTCTGAAGCATGTAATAATCATGATAATTGCGCGTGTTTCAAGAATAAAATTTCAGGGGAAAATGATTAAAACAGCGATAACAATATTCGATGGTTGCTTTCGATGGAGCACCGTCCTTATAACACTTATCAAGCCGTTACTTTGCCTGAACGGTATTTTTCCTATCAAAAACAATGTTTAATCAATAGATGAAATGAACCTTTTTTCATTGATTTAAAAATAACAAACCTTGCGTTACTAAATTACTTAACTTGTAAAGTAATGGTCGGATTGCCATAAAATTTATAAATATGTATATCGTTTGAAGGTTGATACTTTAAGAATTTTTCATTAGATGCGCAACCTATGTATCAGGCTCGAGACTTTTGAGTGATGTAGTATTTAGATTTAAGGATTAGAGAAATGTACTAGTTAATCATTATTAATTAAATCGTCTTTCAGATTTCTGATTGTTAGAAAATAAAAATATTTTGCTAATAATCCTTTATTTTGTTTTGTTTTTTAAGAAGATTTTGAGTAAAATGCAGGTTGTCTAAGCGAAAAAAAGAATATGTTTGTATTTTTTGGTTTTCTGTTCTGGCTGGCCCAATTAGCCATTTTGTAGAGAAGAAACGACCTCTTATCGAGTTATTTCAAAAAGCGAAATATAAACAGCATTTAAGAAACCCGGCAAGCTAACAGACAGATTTACAGGAACTCCGAGATGTATTACAAATGCATGCCACTATGTATTTATGAAGTAATGCGCGCTAGAGGACGTAACACACGATAAAGAACACTCATTGTTCATAGATTTCTGTTTTACTACGTTTGTTGAAAGTTTAAAATGTTTATTTTTTTGCAAAATACCATGTGGAAATAAATAGGGAATATGGCTGATTTTGTATTCGAGCATCAGAGGATTTCTTCAATTTCAGTTCAATTCTCATTTTTAGGGGTTTGAGGAGAAAATTTCCTGTTGCATAAGTACTAATTTCTGTGTCAATCATTCATTATTATTATATTATCGTACAGCTTCCTAATTAGTTGTTTTACTCTTTAATGAAACATTATGTAATACTAAAAAATATTTTATTTCTGTTTACTATTAATTTGAAATTAAATTGTAATATCTTGTGAAAATAAATATTAACTATTGGCTTTATTAGGTGTCTATGGCTCGAGCCAATTCTGATATAACTAACTGTCCTTTTTTATCCCTCGGTTTTGTTAAATGTAAAAAGGGATGCCCGGCCTTGTGATGCCCGGCCATCCGGAAGATCTTCCCTAATAAGCATGGTCGTGCACTCCTAATCAATCAATCAGTAAGAAATTCATCAATTAATTATTACAATTTAGTTTTACTCAAGAAAATAATAATAATATATTATATATATTTTATAAGAATTACCTATTTATTAGTTCTGAGCCGAAACCTGCTTTAAAAGCGCATCAGAATATCTATATAGATAATTCCATCTTATTTGACTTCCTTTATTTATTATCTCTTAAGATACTAAACACAAATTCATCAAATAACATTATTATTATAGCCTACCATACATACAATTGGTTTACTTATTATTATTAATAATGATACAGAAACATGGAGTTTTAGCGATAAATTTAAATGTCTATACAATGAAATATAGAAAGCAATCAAGTTATACCTATCTTTAAACATAAGTATAGGGTTATCCAATTCAAGCTTGATAAAGTAAACTTAAAAAAAACACACAAAATATTCGGAATGTATTGTAATTTTTATTTCATTTTACAGATTGATCCTTGCCATTTTTAGTTAAACAAGATATCATTCAAATGTCCTCCACGGGACTTCTTACAGGCCTTGATTCTTTTGCGGTAATTTTCAATGACTTTTCGGCACATTTCGGGCGGTATCTCGGCCATTACCTTACGAATATTAATTTTCAATTCGTCAAGAGTTTGAGGATTGTTTGCGTAAACACGATCTTTCGCGTAGCCCCACAAAAAGAAATCCAAAGGCGTTAAATCACAGGATCTTGGAGGCCAATTGACATCCACCAAGCGAAAAATGAGCTTCACCACTGAAGAAAATTTTGTTCGAAAAATCAGCATCGACGGCCTGTTTTTCCAACACCCAATTTGCGTATGTTAAATGCTCCATATTCTTAAATGGCAGAATGTCAACTAAATAAATGACAGCGTACTTGACGTTTATCTTTGACAGATGTCGGTATACAGATTTCTACTTTATCAACCTCGAATTGGATAACCCAATATGATAACAATTTCCATGATTTTTTTATAGTCGTGAGAAAATCATAAATTACCTAGAAAGCGATAAGAAGTTAATCCGAATTAGAAAATTCGCTGTGTTCAGGTTTAAATACAAAATAACAAATGAAAGGCTACTAATTGATGTTAAGTAATAATTAGATATATTAAGAAACGTTTAGCAGTAATCTAATTTATTTTTCAATGGTAAACGAAAAATTCGATTTTATTTCGCGATTCGATAGGTAACCTACACATTCACAAATCAATTTAAATATGTATGACGTAACAATTTAACTGTAATAAAATATTAAATTTTTAAACAAAAATTTAAATGTAATTTAATTTAAATTAAATGCGTCGATTAAAGGACTAGTATAGTTTAATTATGATAGACGTGTTGATAAATTACATGAACCATATTTTCTTAAAGAGTTAGACGTTTTAGGAAAAGGTGTAGTATTGCAGACCAACTCAAAAACGAATAAAACCGTTTACTATCAACTTCCTTAGTCGTATTTTTTTACCTTCTTATATCAAATGATAAAATACTTAAGATACCAATTTGTGTCGAATAACATATTATACGAAAACTACAAAATTTAACGTAATTTTCGGCTATAGTTTTTTTATATTGCACAAATAATTCTATTTATAACTAATTTTACTGCAGAGAAAATTTTAACTTTATGAAAATATTCATACTTATGAACTATATAATAATAAAATATCGATGTCACTCTTACAAGCACAAAACCAACTAAAATAAATGGGAATAATTTGCTCATGAACTATCATGCAAGCTAGAATACCGAGAACTACTTGAACTTACTAACGTCGTTTTATCAATAAATATGTACCATTTATTTATGTGGCTTATTTGATTTATGCTGAATAATTACATGTTGCAAAAAAAAATTATTTATTACATGCATGTGTATTGGATATGTTTTACATAAGCAACACATAATTATACGATTTAAGCACTTGTTGATAACACTTCTATAAATATAATTATCTAACCATCACACATCCATGCATACATAAATTCCTAACCTCTATATATCGAATAAATTAAAAATTAGAACACACAAGCACAGCCCATGTGTAGGAGAAATAAAATAAAACTACCAAGAAGATATTAAATCATCACTTATGCTTTAGTTTAGACAAATAATCTTATTCTATGTATATTGTATCACTTTCAATTAAAAGTTAGTAAATTATTAGAAACAAAAATCAATGAAACTTGCAAAATTTTAAAATTGTAAGATTAGTATATTTATGGGCAATAATCCAATTGTGTCATCATTCCGAACGTAACTAAAAATAACTCCCATTTAAAGTACCAAAATAAATCCGTTTTAAGCGAATATACACATGTCAACTGAACTAACATACCAAATTAAGCAGTGGATATTTTTCAATTTTCATACCAGATTTTCCATAACACTTTCAGTTTAGTTTTAAAGGTTTACACAAGTTATAGCAATTTTAATTCGGTGCCTACATGTCGCTTAAAAGTTTTAGATTTTCTTTAATTGATTTGAAAAACGAACTTCTATTCCTATGCATACATACTGTGGAATGTTTACAAAAAAGTGTAGTTAGCTGCTTCATACACATCCATACTTCAATACATATACATATTAACTGATACAACTGCAAAAAATTGTTAGAAATTATTAAGTTCTCGTTTTGTAAGAACTATTGAAGAATTAAAAACCTAAAATAAAAAGAAAATTCAAATTTCAAAGCGTTATGAACCAATCTCAAACCAAACAGCTAATACGAGCTAACAGCTCGTACATGAACCATTTCAATTTCATTTCGTGTCTTGAATCTCGAGAACATTTTCGCCCAAGCTACATAGAAATCCCTTCGATTTCTGAGGATTTCTGGATGAGGACAGAATCCGGCCATTTTGGTGTGGAATCGTTACATTATTGAACTCGAATTTACGAATAAAGTTGACGATACTAAAATTTGATTAACCTTTGGCCAATATCTTATCACTTTGGTACTATTCTGGCTTTAAAATTGGGAAAATTATTTCATAGCGTTTTCGTCTAAACTGTATTTTCCTTGCCTACTCAATACTCATAGAATTAGTTTTGTGTACATATTTTCGTAACAAAGTTATATGGGAAATTATATATCCCAATTATTTGGAACAAAAAAATTCCCAATTAACTTTGTTTCGAAAATATTTACACCAAAATTTTCCCATGCTTAGGCCAAAAACATACAACTTACAATAGATAAAAATACTATGAAATTTTTTTTACAATCCTCTATTTATATAGGGAAAACCAGAATAGTGCCACTGTGAACGAACTGATTTTATTTTATTTATATAAGAAAGTTGATCGTGTCTTCAAGGCGCCTTTATGTTAACCTGCGTCAAATTTACTGAGAGTATCGAAAGAGAGTAAAACTAACCAACCAAAATATTTTATGCTAAAAAAACTTCTCGTTTGAATTAAAACATGTTTATTTCGAGTCCAATTTTGACGCAGAGATGCCAATTCACAAAATAAAAATTGTAAATGCTATGTGATTGTTAGGATAAATCTCAACTAGCTTCATTTCAAACTGGTGTGGTGTGAGTTTTTCGGGAGAATTTTGACGCACGTTACATAAATTCGACTTCCGACTGCAGTGGCCAAACTATAAAAATATTTAAAATACTTTAAACTTATATTCAAAGTTTAATCACAATGCCTTAGCGAATTATTATAATTTAATGTGCTCTTTGTCTGATGAAGTGTTTGATGGTTGTGTTTTCCAAAGAATCCAAAGTTTCTTTAGTCCAAAAACAAACTTCAAAGCCTCTTGCAACTAAAATTTAATATCTTCTCAGTTTTAATCAAATCACCATCGATAGAAACAACATCATTAGAAACAACTCATTGGCGGAGCTGAAAATGCGGCTCTTCTAAAAATCACCCAATCAAAACTGGTTGGAAAAGAAAAAAATAGTAATGACCAATTCTTTCAGAAAGCTTAGTGCTAAGTGGTTTTGATGAGGTTTTGATTTTACCATGCGAAATTTAATGTATCTTTTAAACAGTTTTATTGTCATCGTTGTACAAGAAGCAATGCTAAGCTGTTTTCAAGAGTTATTTTATTATTTGAATTAGAATCAAATGTGAAAAGTATTGCGATCTTTTCCATATTGTTGCGGAATGCGACCCATTGCTAGGCGGTTTGTTAAGTTCCCTATTTCAGTTTAATGCGTTATCATCAATATTTGAAAAAATAGGAATTTCGATAATATTAATTATTTGACAAATTTTACATTTTACTAGAAGCGTCAATATCCAGATGTATGTGCCAAAAACTATTTTTGATCATTTTCTTACTTTTAAATTTGGGCGTTTTTTCATAATGAAAGATGACAGTGTATCTGAAGAAATAACACAAAATATCGTAATCTCTTTGGAACATGCCATAAATGACTGTCTTTATTTGAATTCTAAACTATTTAATATTTAATAATTTTATATGATAAAAATTAGCTGTTATAATTTAGTCGCGAATCGGGAATAATTTGAATTGTTTATCCTTCTTACTTAATTTTTGACTTTATTAATTAGAATAGTGGGACATGCAAAGTTAAAACTGAGCCGATGGCGTGAGATGTTGCCGCTTCATAACTTGCAATTAAGATATCTTAATAGTGCAAATTAGAAGAGGTCAAGAAAACTACATGTCGAGAGATACCATGAGCACTGTCTATTATCTAGTTCAGTTTTAACAACCACCCAAGTTCTTATAAAACATTAACTAAAATGACGTCTCCATTTAGAAAATATTTTATATAACTGACGGTCATTTATTCAACCTTGAAATATAAAACATTGTAACATGCTTAAAGAAAGTGCTTAAATTGTTTGCGGATTTCTAGAAATGTTTAAAATAGTAATACTAACTATAGCAAAATCGTAGAAAAAGACTAATTCGGCCCATCACTAAAGATTAAACATTTTAATTTATCGGTATTCTGTGCAGTCACTGACTTCAGCTCTTCGGAGCGACTTCGACATATTTTTTGGTCATTAAGCAATCGTCATTCACTAGTTACAATGTAGAGGCATTTTAGAAAATCGAGTTCTAAAATATTTGGTTGTATTTATGAGGACCACAAATCTAGTTGTGTCTGTTCTGCACTACTTAAATTAAATCAACAATCAGGAATAAGTTATTTGGATTTACCAAATTATAAAAAACAGATAGAAAAATGACGACGAAAAATAATAACGACCTAGAACCTCGCTAAAATTGCTAAGGTTTATAATACAAACAAATAAATCAATAATCGTGTTAACTGACGACTATCGAATTGATGCCCAAAGATACGTATCGCTTTAATTCAATTCTCTAAAATTATTTACGTCAATCATAATGCACTTATGTGATGCACCTCTATATATTTTCACTCTTTATGCTTTAAAGTTTTAAAAACAAATCAAAACTATCAAGCAAATTTCCCATTGGATTATTTCCAACTGCATACAACCAACAACTGCAAAATACAATATTAAAGCACAAAAACATTACCTTTCAAATGTAACACAAGATATTACAATTTTGTAAAAAACTGTAAACAATTCATCTACTTGAAATAAAATAACATTATTTGCGATAAGTAATTTAAAGCAGACTGACATCCGATTTTGACTGTATAAACACAAGAAAAATCGAAATTATGTATGTAGTGCTTTCGCCGTATGAAGTTTAAAATGTACATAAAATATCAATACTAAAACAAGGATGTTTTGAAAATTTCAAAGCTTTAATTATAACAAGCATAAGTATATAGGTAGTGTGTATATAACATACATTAACACACGAATGACCATGACTTCTATACTGCTAGGTAGGCAGCAGTGGTAATTTGTATGTGAAACGACAATAAAATTATAAATCTAATATATTGTAGATTATTAGTTTTATTTTGCATTGTGTAGACTCTAAAAATTGTATTACAGTTATAAATAATTGTCAAATACGTAAGTTTAACAACGATGATTGTTTCGTATGTTTAGTGCCAATGCTAAAAAAAAATGTTAAATTAAATAAAAACTTGCACGGAACTGAATCACAGAGTGGGTCATAAGAGGTAGCTTTAACCTTTTAATAAGTTTAAAAAGCCTCTTTTTATGAAAATCTTTACTTTGAATTTTGAAAATAGTTGTCAGGGCCAGTATGGCGACCTTCGAAGTGTGAGACAGTACGTTATCACAACAGCACATCCTGCTTTACAAAAGCAACCGTTTTTGGACTCGTTATGACTTTTCCTATTTCTAAATATAATCGATCGATAGAGAACTTTGAATATCCCAAAAATCGTTTTCAATTTCTTCGGTAAATTTGACTGTACCTCCTTTTCTCGGTGACAATTAATAAAACAGAGTTCTACTTAACACCATACGACTCGGTTTTAATTTGCGTAGATCTATTGACTTTCAAATGCAAGAACTTAAAAACATGAAAGAAAATTAAAAACAATTTAGGAAATAGGTTTCGAAAGAGCTTCGAAATTGGCTGAAATTTCTAAAGACATCATTATGCTCCTTATTTTATTAGTGTAAAACATAATTCTGAAAAAATACTAAATTGATAGAAAAACTATTTCATATAGGCATTTTAGTTAATGTTATGTACTTAATAATACCAAGTTTTAATTATAAAAACATTTCATTATTTACCTGACCGCTATATTTTGTGTCGCACAAGAAACAGTTGCACGATATTCATTTTACTTTCTTTTACGTAGTAAAATAAAGTATATACATTTGTAGGTACGTACAAATTGGTAATCATGAAAATTGTTGACCTCGAGATTTTTGTAGATTTACCATTCGCTATATCTAGAGGGTTGTTCCCGGGATTTCCCGGGAACGATTTCCCGGAAAATTACGGCAAAACTTCAATCTAGAATACCGGGAAATTTTACATTTATTCTTGGGATTTTTAAATTTTATTTTTATTATAAATAAAAGCAAATCCAATTTGAAAATAAAGGAAACAAAACAGTTTTATTAAAAAAAAATTAAAAACAAAGTATAAACATACAAAAGTACTAAAATTTTTGAAGGATACAACACAATCTACTTCTAATTGCGATAGATTTTCTTTAATGGATTTTTTCTATTTAAATATGAAATATTAAATTTGTGTTTTCAAAAGCCGTAAGTTTTGATGTTCATTTGTTTATAAATTTGATCACTCACAATTTAATTTTTTTTTAGTTTGACCCGCGAACAGTTAATCAAAAATGGCTGAGATCATTTTTCAAAAATTGAAAATAGTGAAAAGGCGCAATGGCGTAAATGTACGAGCATTATAAGTTGTAAGGAATCATCAACTAGTGGCCTCATCATCACACATACATCGAACATTCATAATATTTGTGTTAAAAAAGACGGATAATACCAATAATGATGACCCCTGTCTAAAAATTCCTCGACAGTCATAATAATAGTAATAATAATGTTTTATTACAAATGTATAAGCCTTAGTTTTTGTACATTAACATATTTACAATTTAATAAAATAAATGAATGAACAAAAAATAACAATAATAATTATGTAACATATTAAAAACTATGGTAATAATATATACAGAAATATGTACAACAATAAATGATACTAAATGTTTATAAATATGTACAATGTAGCAAAAATTATTTATCCGTTATTAAATTAAATATAACTTTTTTTAAATTATTAATAGAGGTTATATTTTTTACCGCAGATGGTAAACTGTTCCAAGCGACAATCGCATTTGTTAAACCCGAATTATTATAAACATTAGTTCTGTTACGGGTAAATTAATATTTTTTGTTCGTAATGACTGAGAGAAATTTAATTTATCATACAAGTACAATGGACATCTTGATTTAATTATTCGAAAAATAAATAAAGCAGTAAAAACTCAAACAAGCCACAACCAAGAATCGAATGTTTAAATTCAGAAACGTGATCAAATTTCTTTAGGTCATGAGCATAACGTACACAATTGTTAAAAGTAACCTGAAGCAAACGTTTTGACGAACTGTCACAATTTGAAAATATTACATCACAATATGAGAAAATTGGTATAACCAAACTTTTGACCAAGTATATCCGTAAGTCAACTGGACAAATTTTTTTTATTAACCTTAGCGAGTATAAACTATAATTAGTCATCTATTTTAAGTTATACAAAACGGCAATCCCTTGGTGAAATCGTGGCGCATCTTGTGGCATTGGATGGAATTTCCGTTCACGGTGTAACAAGAAGCACATTCATAAGGCAGTCGCTAAGTATCCGAAATTTAGAATTACCTAAAGATAAAGGTAATGTAATGCAATTAATTCACTCATATTTTGAGGTTGAAAATGGATTGTAAAAAATTTAGCTTAACTATTAATGAATGGACCACCACTAAAACTCGCCGATATATCAACGTCAACCTACACTCAATCGATGGACATGTCTACAATATGGAACTCATACAAATTGATGGAATTTGTACGGCGAAAATTATAGTAAAATTAGTCGAAGAGAAGTTAGCGGAATTTAAATTAAGTGTTTCTCATGTAATAGCGTCAACGACCGATGGGGCATCGAGTATGCGCAAATTTGGACAGCTCACTCCGTTCTTACATCAATAATGCTATAATCATGCATTGCATCTAGCAGTGTTAGATGTTTTTATAAAAAAAAGGATAATACAAATAATATCACTATCAAATACTCACAAGGAATATTTAATGACAACAGTTCTGAATCAGAATTTAAATCAGATAATGACTCATTTGTCGACGATTCTAGTTAATTTAATGATGACGATGATCATATACATATTAATAGGGAGTTTCGTCCTGACATTCAATCAGCGTTATGCCCAGTTCGCAAGATAACAAAAAATTTTAAAAGTTCAGAAGTGGAAAATTCGGTTCTCCAAAAAAATGTAAAATTAGAATATGATAAAGAACTATGTCTCTTGTCAGACTGCAAGACGAGATTGAGTAGCACCAACCAAACCAAAACGCTTATTGATTTAAATTATTTTAATCTGTTAATCGATGACGATTACGTTTTACCTCTTTTAAAGGATTTGCTTAACTGCTTAAAGCCAGTGAGCCTTGCAGTAGAATCATTGGCACATCATGATGCAAATTTGTTAACCAGCGAAGAGGTTCTAAAATTTCTTTTCAGCGAGCTGAATCAGCAGAATGGAATTTTTATCGAATAAAATGTAATTAAAATATGACGTTTTTTTATTTTTCCCGAATCCCGGGAATTTCTGGGAAATTATTATTTCTAAATCCCGAATCCCGAGCGCGCAATATTGTCCGGGAAAGCAACCCTCTAGTTATCTCGCCGAAGCCCGAAAAAGTGGTTTTCAAAAAGTTATCTGAGTGTGTGGTGTCGTACAGACTAAATATCTATGTTCTCTCTTCACCCAAACGGATTGACTGATCAGGATGAAATTTCATACTTAAGCCTTTTCTATAAATTAGGAGATCCCAGAGGTTTTTGGCCGAAATTAGTCCACCGGAAGTGGCACCTTCTGCGAGAGCTTTCTCGATTTTTGCAAATATTTTGAAAAGTATATCATTTATGAAAAAATTGACTATGAACTAAAAGATTCTAAATTAATTTTGCTGCAATATGACAGAAAAACTGTTTTTCAACAAAAAAAATTGGCCTTTGTACAGCCCAGTCAGATTGATTTATCGGGAAGAAACTTCATACTTAAGCTTTTTTCATAAATTGATGACTTTGTCCCAGAGATGTTTGGTCGAATTCAGTCCACCGGAAGTGGCAGCTTCCGTAGAAGCGTTTTCGTTTTTTCAAAAATAGATAGCATTTACGACAAAATGATTAGAAACAAAAAGATTATAAATTAAATTTCAAACAAAATTAGTTCAGATCATTTTTTTAAATTTTCTCTACAGCCCAGGTTTGACTAATGGGGATGAAACTTCATACTTAAGCTTTTCCATAAATTGGGAGATCTTTGCGAAATGTGGTGAACAATTGTGTAACGGAAGTGGTAGCTTCCGTAGGACCTATTTAAATTTTCTCTATGATATGGAGAAAAGTATAGCATTTAGAAAAACGATAAAGAATTAAATGAATCAAATAAATTTAAAGATCTGAAATCATTATTACCGCTTTTCTGAAATTTAAGCGGTAATAATGATTTTTGATTATACAGGGTTTTTCAATAAGAGCACTTCAACTTTTTTTTTAATAAAACATAAACTGTTCGACTTTTGAACTTTTTTTTTTAACGAATTTGAACATATTCATTTAAGTATGAAACTCGATTTCTTTTGCATGACCACCGTGTGCACGTTTTACGAAGTCCAATCTTTGAACCCAATTTTCGACCACTCTTTCGCATAAATCGGCCGAAATTCCAGCAATTTCACGATCTATATTGGCTCTGAGCTCTTGCAACGTCGCCGGCTTATTGGCATAGACCAATGACTTCACATAACCCCAAAGAAAATAATCTAGAGATGTCAAATCACACGAGTGCGGCGGCCACTGGACGGGCCCATTTCGCGAAATAACACGCTCATCGAACTTAGTCTTCAATAACGCGATTGTATCGTGTGCTGTGTGGCATGTGGCCCCGTCCTGTTGAAACCACATGTAGTCCAAGTCCATTCCATTCAATTGCGGCCAAAAAAAATCGTTTATCATATCGCGGTATCGATTTCCATTAACAGTAACGTGGCGATCGTTATCGTCGATGAAAAAATATGGCCCAATGACGCCGCC
Organism: Nephrotoma guestfalica; assembly: GCA_963691935.1. Lineage (NCBI taxonomy): Eukaryota > Metazoa > Arthropoda > Insecta > Diptera > Tipulidae > Nephrotoma > Nephrotoma guestfalica. The sequence continues at coordinate 135,392,563 of OY829913.1, read as the reverse complement.
GGCATGTAATCCGCACCAAACAGTGACTTTTTCGGGATGCAACGGTGCCTCATGAATCACGTGTGGATTGCTTCTTGCCCAGTAACGCATATTTTGCTTGTTGACAAACCCATTTAGCCAAAAGTGAACCTCATCGCTGAAGATGATTTTTCGGTGAAAATCTGCATCATTTTCGATTTGCTCTTGAGCCCAATTCACGAATCGGCGGCCCTTAAAATGTCAAACGGCTTTAGTTGTTGTGTCAGCTTGATCTTATACGGATGTAGGCCAAGATCTTTACGTAAAAATCGCCACAATGATGTCACAGAAAGACCCAATTGTTGCGAACGTCGTGTGAGCGACACATTCGCGTCTTCTTGAACTGAAGCCCTGGCGGCTGCGATGTTTTCAACACTTCGAGCACTTCTTGCTCTCGTGGGCACCAGAACATTATGTAGCGAAAACGTAGACTCAAATTTTGCCACTATACGGTCGATTGTCGAACGGGCTGGCTTGTTAAATGGACCGTAAAATGGCCGTAATGCTCTTAAAGTAGCAGCAACAGAACGATTATTTTGATAAAAAATTTGCACGATTTGCAATCGCTGTTCACGTGTGTAGCGTTCCATGATGAAATGTATACTAATGAAGTTTCCAAATGACAAAAGATTAATAAAAAATATGGCGTCGTTCGCCGCCCCTATCGAAAAAAAGTTGAAGCGCACCTGTTGAAACACCCTTTACAAGACAGTTCTTATCAAAATTCCGATAAGTTTAATTTTTCACTTAGAAACCAAATGTGGAGTATTCGAGATGTAGGTTTACATTCGTGATAAAAGAAAATCGGATGTTGACTTGAAGTTTCAGAAATATGGTGAGTACTATGGAAGAAGTAATATATTATCAATTGTAAATAAGCTCCCTTTTACGGAAGGAACAAAACCCAATCGACTAACTGGGAGACAGTGTGGAATATAAACAAATCATATATTAATAGAAGTAATTTTTAAATTATGTCATTTTATATTTAAGATACGTTTTAATTGAAGTGAAGTAACAATGAAAATATCTTCAAATCTTATATTGATTCCCAATTACGAAATATTTATTTCATAGTGGCAATTGGATGTACGTAGTTTACTCAGAATTTCCGCTACTTGAAAACGTAACTGGTATGCTATTAAATGCTATTTATTTGATCTTGTGGACAATTAACTTTTTCAAATAGATCCTCTAACAATACGGACAGCTGGTGAACAAGAATTATTTTCTAATGAGTTCAACAAGAATTTTAAACTTTATTTAAAAACATTAAGAATTTGGTTATCAGCATTCAAAAAGGTTTTCATTCGTATAATAGAACGTAATTAAATCAATCCAGAACGTCCTCGAAATACTATTGTTGTTTTGTGGGTATTTTCCTTAAATTTTATTTTTTTCGGGTAAAGCGTGCAAAAATAAATATCGAAACTCGGATATTTTAATTATTTCGGTATTTAAATCTTCAAATATGTGAGAATCAAAGTAACACTCCACAATTGAAGAAGTTACCCAGTTGGAAATTTGTCAACATGCGAGTGAATATTTTTCTAAATACTACTAAAGACATACATTTCTATTTCATATATTTTTTCTAAATGCGTAGTTTTTTGATGGTGTTGACTAAATGACTAATTTATGTCCTCACGTTAGATGACAAGTGTGAGACATGTCATATACCGTTCTCTTTCATGACATTGTCTTCAGCGAAACAAATAAGACATATTTCCGCCATTTCTCTTCCTTTCACGGAGTTTTTAAATGGCGTAGGTAAACGGAGAAAAATAAAAAAACGCATTTCACTCACAACACCATCGCAATTATTATTATTTTTGTTACTTTTTACATACGGTGTTAACATTTTTGTTCTCGAATAAGTAAACATTTTGTAACTGCTTTATTCGGAAAAAATTTACATATCCAAATATTTTAATTTTATTTTATATGCGATAAAATGCAGTTCATAGCCACTGGAACACCAACACATATGCCGGAAAGTTGATAATATATTTTTAAAGCAACAGCCTAATATTATATACAGTAATGGAAATTTTAAAATTAATAAAAATAAGCCTTTCCACCAAAGAATTCTGTGCGAAGAACGCGAAACTGACATATCTCTAAGACCATACATAGTGATTAGAATGTTATGATACATATTATATTATGTTTATAAGATAGATTATAAAAGATTATAAAATTGAGATTTAAAATTTAGTAAAAAATTAGGAATTAGAAATTTAAAACAAAAAAATTGAATGTTTGTAGCGCCAGTGAAATAAAATTAAAATGCAGAAATATCAAAATGTAAACCAAAACCTATCTTTATCAATATTCCTGTTAAAATACCATTTTTATTATTTTTCAAAAATTTAATTATAATTCTATTATTAAAAGCAATCAAAATAACTGAGCGAGAGAATCGTTTGTGGGTATATCTTAACGCTTCAATTTGAAATTTAACTTATCTTATAGCGAATGAATATGTCGATTTCATTTATATGTTGTTAAGAGGCCAACGGAATTCAAACTCTTGGACATCACAACGTTACTCGCGTTGAAGATTGAAATCTATTAACACATTCATTACTGCAAACCGAAGTTTGAAAGGAAGTGGCACATTAGTAAATAGCCAAATGGGCATAGTAGGACGACTGTTACCATCACCATAATCTGAAGAAGTAGTAGCAAGCAAATATAACTTTTAGTAACGAAAATGCTTACCCTTACCAGAGAAAACCAGAAAATACAGAAACTATGGAACGAGACACAGTTGTAAAAAAACATTTTTATAAGTGAGTAAATGAAAACGGGCAGCTTTCCATCCTCAACTGAATTTTGTTTTCAGACGTTTTAACACGAACTTACGGTGAACGTCTGTTACAGAATTGATGATAATATAATCGGCCGGTTGTACTTCCTTCAAAAGAAAATAGTATTTTTTGCAAACTCAGAACATATTTTGCAGGAAATGTGAAAAATTAAATTAACAATTTCTGGGGCGTTATGGATTGGCGATGGCGAACATTTCAACTAGTCGGCAAGATCCCCTGATCCAATCCGTTGGCTTTTTTCTACAGGATCATGAAAAGATATCCTGTAGAATAAATCCAAAAGAGTACTCCAAACCTATACGAGGCGGAAAAACTATGATTTTTAGAATAAAAGAAATTTGCAATGTTCCAACAAATGCGTTACTTTTAATGAAGGGCACACATTTATTCTAAAGAATTGTCGCACGATAATGATACATGCTATCATTATGATGACATCAGAAATGACTCAGCGTTACCATATATTTGGTGATGTAGCGAAAGTGTTCATATTCCACATATTAAATTTACTCAACATGTTGGCAACAGTTCCCGGATCTGAGAGCGCCCGATGGTTGCTTTACGTAGCGATGAAGTTATTTACGTTTTATCTTTCCCTGCTACTTTCCCGCCCATACTCTTGCCTCGAATTACTTAAGCTGTGTTTCTTATCACTTGATCAGATCCGGTTAAGTTCAAGTAGCGTAAAACAACTAACGCAAAGGCGCTCACTAAATTTCAAATTAAAATTTGTGATCTAAAATATAATTTAGATCGTTTTTCATATAAAATTTGACTGAACCGGATCAATGAGTGTCATGTAATGCAGCCTAATGCTCGGTCTTCACTCGCCTAATTTTGTCATGACGGTAGAATGTCATGACAAAATTTATTTATCATGCGCATTACATCGTGACAAAGAGAAAATTTATTAAAATTGCTGATGTTTTCGTCATGAAACAGCGACAAAAGGAGTAGAAAATTTGTATTTTACTCTTAATTAAATAAAACAGAGAACATAAAATGATTTTCCATACATTTTGGTGTTAATAGTTCTATGCTCCACATGGGAAATCATGGGACGGGTATCAAACCCCGGGTTTCTTTCCCTCTTTACCTATAAAACCGGTTTATTTGTGACGTGTGGACACATAGGTTGTGAGTGTAAAAATACAATTTTGTCATGACATTATACCGTCGTGACAAATTTAGCGAGTGAAGACCAAGCATAAGTTAACTGTGTATAAGTTTCTTAAGAATTATTTTCCCAAGTAGAAAACGGTGGCTTTAATTACACCCATCATTAGCCCATAAGAGTTTCTCATCATTCCTAACCTACCTTTGTTTTGACAAAAATGGAGATTAATTAGTATTTGTTGTAAATTTGTTTAGTGCCTTAAGAAAACACCTAAAACCACAGCGATTTTTGGACATCGAAAAACAAAATTGTAATTTCTTTAACCACGTTGCTTTAATGTTGCAAAATATTATGTAACTATTAATATCGTACCACCTAAATAAAGTTTAAATAAAAAAGCCATGAAATTTTGCGTTTTAAAAAAACAAAGCAAATTCAAACAGTTTTAAATAAACACAAATTCAGTCCACAATATTTATTTTCAACTATCTGTTTACAGCAGCTTATGATATTATTGTTAAATAGAGTAAATACATCAATTTTTTGGCAGCTGTGTCGCCGAATATAGATATTACTGCGTTCGTCAGTCGATGTATTATTTAAATAAAAAAATCTGGCTACCTTTAAAAATAGGACACTTTTCAAAACCTTCCAAAAAAATATTAATTTAACAATAAAATTTTCAAGTATACAACCACAGGCAGCCGTAGTAGATTTCCCATTTGAACTACACAATTAAAACAAAATTAGTTCTGATAAATCCAATGTCGTTTTTCTATGTGGTATTCTTCTGTGTGTTTAATTTCATTTGCAGAGATTGGATCCCACCATTCAATGGCTATTTTGGCCAACATTATCATTTTAAAATCCGATTAAAATTGGTAAGAAAAATTATATCCCAATTTTGTTTCCGAAAAAAGTATCTCCTAAATGTTTACCTAATTAAGAAAGTGATTTTCTTAATCCTTAAATTTTAAAAATTAAGTTTTTAATTTAAGAGTTACTTTGAATGAGCAGTGCGATATGCAGTTAATAATTTCTCAATTTTTAATTATAACAAAATATTTATGACAACTTGTAGAACATAAAAAACGAACCTCAAAGTAATAGTAATTACTTTACCCACGTTGGTAACAGAAATTCTGTTTCAATGAAAACACGTTTTCTGTAAAATATTAGGCTCGTAATGATACCACCTGAATAAAGAAACAACTAAATAAAAAAGCGACATATTTTTTATTTACAAATAATTAAACAAATTATTTTGTATTTACAAATAATTAAACAAATGTGAATACATCTAATAGAAATAAATTTATTCCCAATTCCCAAAATATTTACTCATTTACCATGTGTTTTGAACAAATTAATATTTTTAAAACTTCAAATTGTTTAAAAACTAGATTACGTCAATTAAAACGGAAACCGAGCGTCACTTGGCAATGGTAGTTCATGATCTTTTAGAGCTGCCAGTGTTAATGTTAATATTAAAGCATAGAGTTTGTAAACGTGATTTCACAACTAACATCATTACCTAATCTAATTTAAAAAAATGAAATTTGTTTAATTTTCAAAAAAACAATTTCTTTATCGAACTTGTAAACATAAATAAATTAGAACAAAACGTATCAGCGTTCTTTTGAGGACCAGCCAGTGCTATAATTTTGTTTAAATGAAGTTTCCAGAAATTCTCGGCAGCACAGTTAAAACTAGAAAAAAATGAGCAGCAATCAACAACAGAGAATTCAACACAAGGGGTTTGGGCCTGTAAAATGTAAGAGCTCAATTCTTTCCGTTCATCTAACTGCCACATACCATAATACAAATTTACACAGTTTAATAGCCATTTTCCCTATTACTACGTTTCCGGTAATGTGGTAAAATTTATTAGCTAAGCATTCAATTATAAATTTAACAAACCCAGTTCCTAATTCTAGTACAATCTAATCAATATAACGTTTGTATTGATTTTTCGAATTTATGAAGAGAGTAAACCAATCCAAAATGAACAATGCCACTGCGTTAAGCCAACTTGTTTCGATATAAAAATGATGTCAATTAATATAATTGTTCACAAATTTTTAATTAGATTAGAAATTAAAATATATGAAATCATCAACTGAATGATAGAAATGTGTTTGAATTTAGGACTATATTTATGATGTATACATAGGTGACATTACCTATACATTTTTCAACATTCGCTGTATCCCACTAATTAATCAGGACGACATAGAATAAGAAATACACTCATGTGCAACAGCTACCATAAAATGTTAAATATGTATTTCGATTGTTGACTTTTTCAAATTAATAGCTTTATTGCATTGATAAATCACTCTTTGTTAAAATAAATAACAACTATAAATAATAACTTTTAAATATCAAAACAACAGCTTTAAGGCGGAATTCCATTACTGCGGCTTTTTTGATGCAGAAAACCAGGAAGAGATAAAATCAAAATTCCCTACTATACTTACATTTTTTGTTATTGTTGCGTTTTGGTTGCCATAAATTTAAATAGAAAATACAAAACGAAGTATTTTTTATGGCAACCAAAATGAAAAATACTCCCCACTCTCAGCAAATTTTAGTTTAGTAATATTTTTATGGTGAGCACTTGGCTCAGACATTTTATATGTTTGATGGAGTGTGATATAAATCGCGTAACGATATTACGACAAGATGCAAGCTTTCGAAAAAAAATATTTAAGAAACGACCACTTGCGGACACCATAACTATAAAATGAATTCACTTTTCTTAAAGTTTTAAGTTTTAACATTAAGCCTCTTCGGGCTTTATAAAGGGTGTCTCAGCAAGAGCGCCGGATTTAAATTCGCCGCCATTTTGTTAATACGAGTTGTACAACAACGTTTAATTATTGTAAAAACACATTACAAAACTGGCGAAAACAGTTCGCCAATTACATCAAGATTTCGGTCGCAATAATGCGCCAAATAAATCGACAGTGAGGCGTTTAATTACAAAATTTGAGACCAAATTTACGCTGATGGATCACAAGATCATTGTTGGTCGTTGTCCTTGTCGGTCACTCGAAAATATAGCCATAGTAAGGGAATCTGGGCCGAGAATCTAGGAACTTAGGAATGGGGTATCGCGAAATGTTAACGGAGTTTTTGTGCCCTAATTGGATGTAATTGATGTGACACATGCTTTAATTTATTTGTAATTTAGTTTTATTTCTACAAAAATTGACGTTTCTTTTCGTATTGGTATTAGTCCATCAAAAAAATTTACAAAAAATGTGCATTTTTTAAAATTGATGCACATAAAAAAAATGATTTTTTCTATCAAATTCATCAAATTTTTTGATGTACATCAATTTTTTTTGCTGTTTTTTGGCAAATTTCAATCACATAATATTTTTCACGCAGACACGCAATAAATAGCTGAGTCATCACAATTAGTCGTAATTCATGGTTGACTGGCTCTTTTGTTATTTATCTAATTTTATAGTTTTTACATCAAAAATTGATACTGTAAAATCTCGTAATTTATTTTTTTTAAAGAAAGTATTAAGAAGCATTTGTTATTAAGTATTAGTTATTAGTCATTTAATAATCAAATACTGTTACGCACAACACACCACCCAGACTTACACAATTACAGCACTGCACTTTGCAAGTTCCATGTCAAACCTGTACATCGACATGGGTCGGCGCTGAATTCTGCACTCCATACAGAAAGTCTTTAGTTGTTGTTTATTAACATCACCGATCGTAATCGATGACGAAAATTCGCTTTGCGTTCATCATGGCCTCTGGTGGGATTCGAACCCAGTACCTTCCAGTCCTAGTGCCGAAGCTTTAACCACTGCACCACTTGTCCGGTGGAAATATAGAAAATAAAGTTTGTAAATTTATTTTTGAGCCCGACTGTATCTACTTCCCTATATAGTTCAGAATAAAGTTATTAATTGATCACTACATCAGAAAATGTAGATCGTTTTCTTTAAGGAGGAATGTCGTTACGAACAACAATCAGGCACATTCAGGAGAATTTGGTTCACAAAGGTTGCTGATTATGGAATACTCCGACTTTGGATCTATCAATTCTATCGGTCTGCAGGTTGATTGTTGACAATATTTTCTTACAAACAATTAGTTGAAATAATCTGTTCAAAAATACTAAATTATGCAGTAATAAACCACATAAAATAAATATAATACTATAATACTAAAAACGTAATTGTCTAGCCGATCTTACTTCTGGTATAGGATCCACACATACAGTGTGGTCTAGCTTAATAACTACATTTGTCTTATTTGACGAAGGCTCCTTGGTCGGAACACCGGTCACGGCCGTAAAAGATGCACTTCTGTCTAAAATTATTATTACATTATTCAAAATATCTATGGTAAAGAGGCTGTAAATTATATTTACTGGACCAAATAACTACAAATTAGGATATCTAGGCTAAGGGGCTTGTTGTCAAGAAAATTGACCCAATGTTTTCCAAAATAATTTTCAAATCATGATTGTCCCATCTCTAGACTCTTTATTATCCTTTTGTGAATAAAGAAGCGCTCAAAGGATGATATCTCTGATAAGATATTTCAAAAAATATTTAATATTACGGTTTTTCCGATGTTAAAAAAATAGAAATAAAAATATTAGTTGCAAAAATAAATTGTGTGATTTCATAATCTCACGTACGCGAGTTAAATATGATGTCTTATTTCGGTGTTTTTTGTTGCAGTATTTTTTTGGAAGACCATTATAAACGAATTATATGTACATATTTCTCGGGTTAATCTGTTTGTAGATACAATTTCTTTTTTAAAGAAAGTATCAATTAGCCGTTTGGACTTAATGACCTTTTAAGATCAATCCATTCACCTTTTCTTATTTAATTGCAAAGAGTCCACAGAGTTCTGCTCTCAATACCACGAAAGGACCATCGTGCAAGAAGGAGTTTTACTCAAGGAATAAATTGCAGTTGACCCTCAGCAATATAGCGAGAATTAAACAAAGGGATCATATCCTGGTAAAAGCAGAATAGCTACAAACATAAAGGATACTACCATCATATTCATCTAAGCAGTTTCGCATAAGGGGGTCGGAGCCAGCCCTATTACATTCAGATGTTCTTAAGGATAATTACTATCAAAAAACGAAAGACACGTAAGTTAGAAATGGAAAACAAGCGGCTTGTGACCGAGTTTATGATCGATATTTTTTTCATGAAAGCCTAGCATCTAGAATAACGCTCAGATGTTTAACTTAGTCCGATTTACAGAATGCTACCAAAGAGAGTGGGAGTAATAAGCCCACCTAAATTTTCACGCTTAGGTTAAACTACTAAATTTGTTTTAGATAGATTTACATGCCCGTTTCGACACACCAATTTTCAACAATTCGCCAACCTTGCTACGCCAATTCGGATACTACGGTTATGTGCTTACCTGAAAACGTAATAACAAGACATCAGCTTAAGCCTGGGAGATCAACCCAAGCAGAAGTTTCAACTAAAAGTTAGTCAAAACCAAGAGAAACAACAACGGTAACTCTGAAACTATGAGGCATAAAAACGCGTGCTCTGTTTTTTATGACAGAGTTCAAATAGAGAATTTTACTATTGTTACAATTCAATACATAAACAGCACCATTAAGATGGTATTATTCCTGAATTAGGTAAAAATCTGTTTGCGATACAAAAAGCAACTTCCTTAGTTCAAGAGAAGTTGACTTACTGTGATGCAGGTTAATCTGTTTTGTATCAAGCATTGATATCAACGTAGATACCAGCAGGAAACGATAGAATGCAAACAGAAACGGAAAACCAAAGAACCAGAGATAATCTTAAACATAATCTTATCCAGTTCGCATTACAAAGAGTGCCAGGAACCAGTAATGGTCTTAAAGGACTTCTGGTCAAATCAGAAGACAATTTCTAACGGTCGACATTAGTCCTATGCTAGTTAATAAAATTTTAGGATCCTCCAGGAGCCAGGGACCCAAATATGTATCAGCAGAGGCTTAGGGGAATCAACAACATATAGTTGACAACCATTGAGATATTTGTAGTAATAGAGATAGCCCCACACAACTCTGAATTGTCATTTGCACATTTGCAAATAATGACAGCAATTGCGGAATAAAATTACCAGTTTGAATGGAGGGCGTTAAATTTGGCTTCATCCAGAATAACTTCCAGATTGTTTTCACGTATCGCAACCTTACTTACCGTGAACAAGTTAAATTTGAATTACCTGACGTATTTAACTGAAGATTGCTTTTCGGGCGTTTAATGGTCATCAGTACTGTATTTTTCATGACTACGTTTTATGCGCCCACCGGTTTTTAAAAGGTCTTTCTTACGTGCGGTCTACAATCAACTTTCATCCCACTTGCGATCTATTACCCTCAAAATTGATGCACTGACGTAGCCCCAATAATAAAGCAGTATTCTGTATTTTAATCCAACTATTCACGTTTTCACGTACTAATATGGTAAGGTTAGTAGTATCATAGTATTAAACTACAAAAAACATGATTATTTAAGTGCAATAGAGATGAACATTGTAAAGTCATCGTGTACGTGTGGCGTACGTGAGGTATAGTGGGATGTTAAAAGCGACTATCATTATATATTATTTCACCGACCATAACCACTATCGCGTCCCTAAAGATCAAAAAATTGCATACAACTTCTTTTCAGATGATTCACACTGGTTTGGCCAAAGATGATGGTGGTATGAATGGTTCAGCAGCAATGAATACTCACGTGTTGCATTAAGAAATTTAATGTATTAAGAAATGAAAGTATTAACACTATAGGGCAGTAAGATTAACTGCAAGATTTGACATAAAATAAGACTAAATAGAGCTAAATAATAAGATAAAAAACTTTAAAATCCGTGTGTGGTAAAAAGATGAAAATAAAATTCCTCTAACCTTATAGATCTTGGGCAAGTAATTACTTAGAAGTAACTAATTGTAATATTCTATAGGGTGTGCAAGAGCGCCCGATTTAAATTTGCCGCCATTTTGTTAATACGAGTTGTACGGTGATTTTTTTGACAGTTGTCACAAACAGCACGTGATTTAAGAATATGGAAAAGTATTCAAACCAACAACGTTTAATTATTGTAAAAACACATTACAAAAATGGTGAAAGTTTTTCGCATAATTGTGGCTGTATTTCACCAATAACGCGCCGTATTTCCTCTTTAAAATGTTCGACTGTTTCAGACTTATTCGCATACACCTTTTCCTTCACATAGCACCAAAGAAAAAACTCCATCGGTGTTAGATTGCACGATCTTGGTGGCCAATGTTGATCCCCAAATCGAGAAATGACACCGCCTGGAAACTTAGTCTGCAGTAACACCATTGTTTCACGTGCTGTGTGGCAGGTCGCACCGTCTTGTTGGAAAAACATGTCCTCCACATCAATTACATCCAATTCGGGCCACAAAAATTCTGTTAACATTTCGCGATACCGCACTCCCAAGTTCTTGGATTCTCGGCCACAGATTCCCTTACTGTGGCTATATTTTCGAGTGACCGACAAGGACGACAACGAACAATAATCTTCTGATCCATCAGCGTAAATTTGGTCACAAATTTTGTAATTAAATGCCTCACTGTCGATTCATTTGGTGCACCGAAAACTTGACAAAATTGGCGAACTGTTTTCGCAAAACTTTCACCATTTTTGTAATGTGTTTTTACAGCAATTAAACGTTGTTGGTTTGAATACTTCTCCATATTCTTTTATCCGGCGCTTTTGATGAGATACCCTTTACAACTAAGAATGTGGCGCTTATCAACACTAAACTTTTCCACAAACTAACTATGCAATAACAAAAATGTTTGATAAAATCGCCTGAGCGAGAACAATGAAATACAAAAATATTTCGGAAAAACCTTGGTCTTATTCTAAATTTAATATATTGGTGTTAATTTTTCTTTAAATTTTAAAAGGATAATTTAAAAAAAACGGAGGTTATTTAGTTATGAATTACAATGTACACAACTTCATTCCATTTATAAAATATTGATTAAATGTAATACTCATGGGCTGACCCATTTTCCATCTCAGTACTACAAGCTATCGTGGAGCTATGCTATGCACAAATGGTCTTCGCAAGTAGGGCATGTTCAAGTTATTTACGGACGGACGTGAAAAAATAACCACAAAAGAGGTAGACGTGCTTCGGCCCCTTAACAGAATGCAACCATTATTCAGAAACAAACAATATAAAACGGTCACTATTCGTGAAATATTTTATCGAATTGAATAAGATTTTCTCCACACTACTGATGACGGTTTAGAGAATAACAGTTACATTAAGAAATCTTCAATTTATACTGGTCATTACCACAGATCAGAAAACTACAAAGTGGGTCTTGCAAATCTGTATGCATTTTGTTGTGCAATTTTCCCACTTTCTACATAGGTAATTTATATTACAATAAATGCACAGCGACCCTATCGAATTTTCTTCAGTCGAAGGAAGCAAATTATAAGAAAGCATTATTTTAGTTTATCTATAGGACTCTGATTTTTAATAATGAATTTGAGATTTTTGTAACTCATTAATCATATGGCAATGCAAAAACGTATTCAATCGTCCAATTCGATCCACATAAGGTGATAGATACTCGATCGGCTAGCAAGCAAGCAATTTCCTAGTCGAAATCTTGGCTACTCGAAACAATTTCCCAAGGAAATTTGAATTTTAAGTTATAAAAATTTTTGTTTATTTTTGCAATTGCAGAGTAAAACAACACAAAAATTAGCTGTTCAATTTTTGAAGCCGCAAATTTTACTGTGCAATGTTTCTTAGGATCTATATTTTAATTCAACCTGAGCAAGCAGTGCACTGTCAAAAAATATTCTGTTTTTTTTATTGAACCTGTGTAATTTTACTCTGCACACCGTTATTTGTGAACTGGCTTACACAGTGCATCTCGGGTCTTCAAATTTTGTTCTGGAATGAATGTCAGTGTACGAAGAGTGTGCAAAGTAAAACACAATACCGGTTTATTTGGCCCTGTACAACCTTTGCTCGGTGTACAATACCCAGGGCAACTCTCTTTGCACGGTTTGAATTTGATAAAAACAGGCCCATAATAGTCTATAGGCATTTACTTTTTAGGTTTAATTTTTGATTCGAGGTTGTATACTTATGAACTTGTCTTATTATCTTAAATCCAATGATTACATTTTGAAAAAAGAAATGAATCAAATTATTGAAATGCTGAAATTAGAGCACATTTAAATTTAATTTTTTTAATGCAGGTAGCATATGATCAAGGAACTCGAGTGATATAATTATGCAGTTTCGTAAACCTCATAATTACATAGGTTATCGAAAATCTTCAGTAATAATGATCTTTTAGTTCTTATCGTAAACTAATTATTCTTACTCTCGCTGATTCATAATTCATAATATGCTTCATCTACATCCCTTATCTACCGGTGATAATGATGCCATGTATACAAATTTAGCAGAAAGTTTGTTCTATCGGTACATCTACATACCCATATGAGTTTGTTTTTATCAGATACGTGTATCAGCTGGCCTTTTGTTTAAACTCCCAAAACTATATTTTTGCTGAGTGAAAATAAACACCAGTGTCAATATACATACAAATAAGTATTGTGTAATACCTACTTAATTATTTCGTAATCGATAATAAAAAAACTGAATAAATATTTAAGAAAAGAATGGTATCAAATCAAATAAAATATATTTTAAATTAAACTAATTTAAAATTAAAGATATGAAAATAAAAAGCTTCATGGCCATTCAAGAAAAAACTGTCATTATTTTATTTTGTAAAGGAATTTTTTTCACTGTTCTTACAAAAAATGAAGAACTTCCAAAACTTTTTACTTTTGCCATTTTTATAAATCATATCCTTGAATAGAGATAGTATATTATGAATTCATAAGTAACGTTGAATTCACTATGTTATGTATGTTTACTAAACTAGTTTATTGTGTATATAATTAATTATATATAGATCAAAAAACTAAAATAAAAACATAAAAAATCGAAAAAATTACATTCGACCAAATCACTGACGCACGTTTAATGTTAAATATATAACTAAAAAAAATCATTTTATTCCTCTTACTAATGGATGTAATTTTTTGTTCAGTTTTTTAATAGAAATAGAAAAAATTATTCATCACTAATAAATCAAACAAATTTTAAATAAAAGATTAATTTATAATTAAAGAGGACCATTGTAACCGAATCTATTATCTTACCGTAATTACACCATCTTTAATTATTTTTCTATTACGAATCACCATGCCGATAGGCTTTTTTAATTTCTTTGACATAACATGAATAAAAATTTAAAGAAAAATTTATTAAAACTATTTCTGATTAAACTTAGATAATTTAAATTTCATGATTATTATTTTATAATATTAATTTCTCTAAATTATAAAATGGAATCACTTATATGCTTTTGATTTAAGTCGAATTTTTATGAAAGAAATTTTTTTTTGTTTTTGATTTTTTTACACAAAATGCTTTGAATAACGAAAATCTAATGTTCTTTCCACAAATGTCATATCGCGACTGTCAAATAAAATCAAAATTGAATTCATTGGAAAATAAAGTTTTGTTAAACTTCCAATCGAGTTCCAATCTGTTTGTTTACACGACGGTTTAACGTGGAATTAGGTCTAATCAGAAAATTTTAGTAGTGCCATTGATCCCTAGATGACAGTGTTTGTTTCGCACACAATTAATATACCGGGTGTTTATTTTAAATATAATTATTAATTAAGTAATAATATTATTGAGTTAATTTTAATTTATAATTTCTTTTTAATTGGTAATGAACTTATTTTTTACAAAAATATTTTATTTTTGCTTAAGTTTTGTCCAACTACGGTTGGTAAATTTGAACCATTTTATGAAATTATCTCAGATATTGAAAGCGCAATTTTTAATTTAAATGAAAATGACAAAATTAATATTTGAAATCGTTTTGCAAATATTTTAACAAATTTCAAAAGTAATCAAAATTTACAACAATTAACACATTTACAACAATTTTATCATATGTAAAACAAACTAACACATTTTTGAAAAATAAATCAAATACTTATACTTTTAACACTATGCGCCGTTAATTAAACAAGTGTATAATGTGTTTATTAAGTGTCAAATACTTATTATGATTACAAAGGCCGACAAAGGCAATATAACTGTTGTCGCCTTACATAGGGAATATTTAGAAAAAACGTATAGTTTATTAAACGATGGCACTACGTATATACAAGTGTCCAAAAATAACACAACCCCTATGCAAACCCATATCAATAAAATGATGAAAGAGTGGCATGATTCTGGAAATATTCATGTGTATACAAAGAAAAAATTAACGAATTAAGGACTAGACACACCCAGCCTGGCGCGTCAAATTCCAAATGATCCATACAACTCGACGCGCATGTCCGTTCACACCAACAGCGGCGCGGTGATTTTTTGGTTTGGATAATTTTAAGAATTGTAGACTTTTATTTGATTAATCTTTAATATTGGTGAATTATATGAGTGCTTACTTGAATGACGAAGGAGAAATGTATGAACCACAATTGAAGTTCATTATTTTTAGGTTATGTTCGGCGGCGATGGACGAATTTTTTTAGCCGCTTGGTGTGGGACATAATTTCGCGGCGGCGGATGCAACTTCATTCGATACAATTTCTTAGAATTACAATTTTTCTATTAAAAATCCAAAGTTGGTAATGTTTTTTATAAATCATTGGTATATAATTGTTTATACTATCGTTTCTATACAATACATAAATAAATTAATGCATATTTAAATTCGCCGCTCGCCCTTGACGCTTGGTGTGTCTACTCTTTTATAATTCAATAATTCCAAAATATGGTTTACCAAAGGTTCACAAATCAAATTTACCACATCAACCAGTTGTAAGTTCTATAGGTGAACCTATGATCTTATTAAGGAAATATTTTTAACATAAATTCGGAAAAACAGATTCGTATATTCCAAATTTAATTGGAGAAACATAAAGTACAATTCTAATTCAAATTTAACCAAAAATAGAATTTTTAACCGCTTTAGATATTGTTTTATATAATTCACAGTTTTCATTTGAAAATAAAACTTTTAGACAAATTTTAGTTCATCTATGGGTTCCCATGGAAAATTTGGAAAGTTCTACAATCTACAATTATTTTATTGTAGATATGTAGACGATATTATAACAGCGGTTCCAGAAGACACAATTAACATATTTTAGTTGCATTTAATTCAATCAATAAAAGTAATAGAATTAAATTTACTCTAGAAAAAGAATCAAAAAACAAAATTAAATTTTTAGATATTCTTTTGATACATGAACCTGATGGCAAAATTTCTTGTGATTGTTACCACAAAAATACTTGTTCTGGTCGCTATCTAAATTATATGTCATGGCTTCCCATCTTGTACAAAATTAATACAATAAAAATTCTAAGTCAAAAAATTTTAAAACTCTCGGACAATAAATATCATCATAAAAATTTTAAAATATTAAATGATATATTACTTGAAAATCATTAACCAAGAAAATTAATTGAAAATTTTGTTTATAAACAAATTTATTTTAGTATAAATTCTGACTCTCGGCCATAAAATTAAATTTCAAATTATTTGTCAGTTAGTCAGTAAGTTATTGGTGAACGTCCACAACACGTGACAAATTTAAACAGTAATATTTTTCGAAAGTTAAAGATCTGGTTCAATTAAAGCATCAATCCAATGTTGTTTACAAAGTTTGTTGCGATTGTAACGCAACTTATGTTGACCAAACCAAACAATTAATGGAAACGAGATTGTACCAACAAAAAAATGTAAATAATCATGACCAAAACTTCACTTACTTGTGTAACCCACATTGCCAGTCGAGTCAAGTTATAGATTTATCTTGAGGTTAACTTGTAGTTAACTTTTTTGGTGTTTGTATTGGAGAATTATCTTTGGATCGAGTCCAAACAAGATTAAAAATGTCTAGATGAATGCAATTAGTTTTAGGGAATACTTAGTAAATTAAAATCAAAAAAAATCACCAAAAATATCCTTTCGTATTTAGATACCACTACTCGTACTAAAAAATTAAAATTAATAATTTCGTTTTGTTTTATTTTTATTAGGTTTATTTTCGTTGTTGTTTTTCGATTCCACTCCGTTTGTATTGGAATTTTTAAAACAGAGTTATTTAAGGACTATACACGAATTTAAATATGTATTGATTTATGTATGTATTGTAAAGAAACGATAGTGTTAACAATTATATAACAATTATTTATAAAAACAGTACAAATTTGTGATTTTTAATAGAAAAATTGTATTTTTAAGAAATTGTATCGAATGAAGTTAGATCCACCGCCGCGAAATTATGTCCCACACCAAGCGGTCTGTAATCATATTTTCCGTCTAACGCGTTCAATATCCCATTATTTTCCTTTATATCGGGGTAGAAATGCTTTTATTTGGGAAATTATCGATGTGCAATAATTAAGTGTAGTTCGAGTACTTAGTGCTGCATTTGAACATAACTTGTCTAGTTGTTGAGTACAATGCGTTGCGTGATCCAATTCTGCCCAGTAGAGATTAAGATTATAATACGTGACGATTTTCCACTCTCCGGTGTTTCGACTTCCTTGTCTGATTTTGTCAAAATAAATGCCAGGATGGGCATTAAACCTTGTTATGTTAAGATTTGGAGTGGATGATGCTAGTCCGAGCATACAGAATATTGAGAGCGTTATCGCTTGTAGAGAGAATTTTCCGGGCCTTTTACAGAAACGTCTGTTATGTGTCCATCTGTTCCCGGGTGAGTTTCAACAATTCTACTGCACACGATTTTCGAGCGGAGTAAGTTTCCTTCTATGAGAAGAACAAGGTCCCCAATTTGTATTTGTGGCTTTACCTGTAACCACTTTGGTCGTTGTTGTAGTCTCCGAAGATATTCATTGCTCCATCTTTTTCAGAAGTTTGGTTTAATTTTTCCTAGCAGCTGCCACCTTGAAAGTCTGTGAATATTTATATCCAAGAAATTCATATCGGGAACTGTAGTTATTGATAAGCCTATTAAAAAATGTCCTGGGATGAGAACTTGCAGACTCGTTAAATCATCGGTAATTGAGCATAGAGACCTCGAGTTTAGTCTAGATCTTTTTTAAATGAGTCTTCACAGTTTTCACACCTGCCTCCCATAGACCACCAAAATGAAATTATAGTGGTGGCTGAAAATGCCATGTTATTCCATCTACAGCAAGTTGTGCGGCCACTGTGTCATTGAAATCAGTTACTGCCACTTTTTGCATCATTTTTTTCTCTACCTTTACATGTTTTTATTTGTAAAGGGCCAGCGTGGTAAAATCCAGTGCGAGTGGACGGCCTAGATGGTTGCACTCGTGGAGAAGGTAAGTCTCCCATCAGTTGATTACACCCTTGCCTGGTTCGGTATCTATGGCAAGTAACACATTTTGAAATTATTACTTTGGTCGCGACTTTTGCGTTTATGATCCAGTAGTTCTTGCTTACGTTTGACATCGTAAGTCGGACTGCAGGATGCTTTTCATTATTTTCGTAATAATTTAATAATGAGTTTTGAAGTCTTCCAACTACTCACATGATTCCTTGTTGATCTAGGAGTGGGTTTAGCTGTAGTAGCTTACTTGTGTTGTCTGCCGACCAAATCTTTAGGAGCTGCGTTATTTCATTTTTAAAGTAGGTGCTGTGTATGCCTAATTAGGATTAGTTTTGCTTCGTGTAAATCATAATTATTTGTATTTGTTTGCACCTTTTGATGAAGTTGGTTACTATCTTGAAAATTTTCTTCAGTTTTTTCAAAACTAGATGTTTTGTTAATTAAGTCCATGATTCTATTATCTGACTCCTCATCTTTGACGGCAAAGTTAACATTTACTTCAATTGATTTTTGTTGATTGGGGATATTCTCAATTTGCGCGTTAATTTGGTAGCTTGTGTTGTTTCGTAGCCATTGCGGACCTGTCCACCAGAGATTGTGGCTTAAAAGTTCTTTAGTTATTGTTCCTCAGCTGGATTATCATTACTGATGTGATGCTATTGATTCGGTTCAGTCAGATTCACGATTTCCGACACTCTCCTTGCAACATATGATTTATATTTTTGTATGTCGCTTTTAATCCATGAGAGTACTATGGTAGTATTGGTCCATGCGTAAATCGGGGCTTGTTGTATTTTTTTATTTTTTATTTTTTTTTACATAGTTTTATTTGGTTAGAAAATAATATACATTTAAATTAAACCAATCAATTGTTAGAACAGTAAAATAAAACTAGCTAGGTAGTGAACTCCTGATTTAAACAATGTCACGGAGTCACGATTCATAACTAATAAAAAAAATTTAATACAAATTAGAAAAATGTAACATTAAAATTAAAAATATATAAATATAATTTAACAACTATTGAATATTCGTCACATATTTTTACACTTGCTTTCCTTATAAATAAAAGTAGCATAATATACTATTTAGGATAGTGTTATAAACAAGACCTCAATGTCATTTATTGAGAATAACCATTCTTTCAACAATTTTATAAATACACTAAAAGTACCCGCGGTTGCAATATAGGTTGGTAGCTGGCTATAAAACTTAGGGCAGTGTAAGGAAATAAATTCTTGAAATGCTCTTTAAAAGGTTGCAGAATACTAATTCTATTTCTATTACGAAACAAGGATGGCTCACTATATATATTCATTAAATGATTCCCGCTTATTAAATAAAACATTTTCAAAACTTTAAATATGTATAGACACACCACAGTGGTAATATTTTATAATTTAAAAACAATTGGAAAGATGGTGTAGTTCTTGGTAAAAGATTCAAAATTCTAAGCACACTTTTTTGTATCGTCAATAAAGTGAGATGTTTGACCAATAAATTCCAGCCCAACATGTTAACCCATACTGAAGATGAGAATCAATTAAAGCGTAATAGTAGAGACATTTTAAAAATTCGGAGCTGCAGATATTACGCAAATGGAAAAATGATCTTAAAGCACGACGGAGTTTTTATTTTAAATTAATCACGTAATTTCTAAAGTTAAGCTGTGAATCAAGATTTAAACCTAAGTATTTGAACGAACTAACGGTTTCAACGGGTACGCAGAGATAGCGGCAATTATAGTCATTACACGTCAATGAGTGGTATCTGAGTCAAAATTAATTACAGTACTACTCAGATTGATATACATAATTTTAGACTTGCAGCTAAGAACCATGAAATGAACGTAGAACCATTTCTTTAGTAATTTTAGGTCACACTTAACGTCATAATTCCGAATCCATATTCAAATTTGAATACTGCAACGCAACATCATCGGCAAAGGCGACAATTTTACCTCGCAAATGAAGATCAAAAATAGAATTACAAAAAATCAAGAAAGTAGGGGTCCCAACACAGATCCTTGCTCCTCCAGCATTAACCATTTTTTCATTGCTTCGGACATGATTAATACATATACTCTGAACTCCGGCTCTGAAATAGGATTTAAACAGCGAAAGTGCCACACCCCTAATACCAATATGCGATAACTTTTCCAGTAACACTTCATGATTAACGGTATCGAATGCTTTAGTAACGTCTATAAAAAGAGCGGATACCTTAAGGTTATTATTCAAATTGTTATGAACATGCATTAAACATGGAAGAAGAGCCAGTTCGGTTCAAGAATTTTTAATAAAACCAAATTGCCGTTTATCGAGAAAATTAATTTTACCTAGAAAATTCAATAATCTAGATTTAATAATTTTTTCAAAAATCTTAGAAAAATGGTCAATAGGGTGATTGATTGTACGATAATTGTTTGGGTCAGCACGTGAACCCTTCTTATAAAGTGGTTTCACGATACCTACTTTTAACTTATCAGGAAATACCCCTTTAGCAAGGTATAAATTAAAACCAAACTCTAAGACAGGTGCGATACTAAAGATCACATTTTTGACCACTACATTTGAAATTCCATCAATACCGCAAGATTTAGTATTTTTCAGTTCACAGACGGCTGAAACAATTTCCAAATCACTAACTGGGGAAAAAATAGGTTCGAGCTATTAAACCGAGTCAAAACCATATTATTTCGATCAGTATTTTCTACAGTCATATTTTCTTGTGTTTCGGTTAGAAAGACGCTTGGTATATTAATAAAAAGATCATTTAGCACATTATCAATTTCATTAGGATTCGAAATGAAATTATTTTCACCAATTTCTAAAGAAGTAATATATAGTATCTGAAACGGGAACGTTGTTCAATACACTATTTACAATTTTCCATTTTGATTTTATATCTGAAGTTGAAGACATCTTATTTGTAAAATATGTTTCTTTAGTTTTACATATCAAGGTTTTAATGCTGGAGTTTGGCGCGTCCACTTTTTTCTTTAAAGAGCTGTTATTACGATCATTGACTAGCTTCTTAGATAACCTGTTCCGAAGATTAATCAAATTTAATAAGGCGTTGGACATCCAAGGCTTAAGTTCCAATTACGTAAGTTAAACGTACTTTAAGAACCGATTTATGTTTATTTAGATTAGAAATGAATATTTCGACAAAATTTGAATATGCTATATTAGGATCATCCGAATTCCAGACTGTGCACCAATCATATGTACTTAAGGATGTTGCTAACTCTGCAAAATTTAATTTCGTTGGAGATAATTTTTTGTATTTACGATTACTCTTCGGTTTGTTGGTATTTTTTCAGATTTAAAATAATTGTATTATGATCAGATATAAATAATTGTACATTGCTAAGCTCAATAGTAAACCGTTGGTGATCGGTTTCTACAAAAACATGATCAATACAAGTATTAGAGCATGGTCGTGTTACATTATTGACAAGTGATTCCAAACCAAATGAGGCACATAATAATAAGTAATTATCTTTTAACTGAGAATCGTTCATTAGATCAAAATTTATATCATCAAGCAATATTTTATGTTTTGAAGTATCGAAGTTTAAGAAGTCGTTCAACTCTCTCAAAAATTCTTCAAACCCATAGGAATGCAACCTTATAAACAGTACGACGAAACAGTATTTAATTTTGCCTAGACTAATGACAATCTGCAAAACATCGGCGAATGAAAAAGTTAACGAAAATACCTGACAATCCAACGAAGACCTAACAAGTGCCGCTACACCACCAGATCTATATTGATCATTACAATTTGCATAGAACATAAAGCCATCCAAGAATCATCCAGAAATCCATGTTTCAGTCAAAAATATGACATCAAAATCCAAATTTAGAGCACTTATATTACTCAAGAATATGCACGTCGAAATTTTTTCGCAAGCTTCGTATATTCTGTAAAATCAAATTAAAGCTACTAATGTTATTATTCATCGAATTCATTAAAAATTCTCTTAAAATAATATGAATTATTGCAGCAAATATTCAAACCACTCTGCTTGGGTAAATATATAAATGAATGTTCCATTAACAAAAGGAAATTTAATAAATTATACAAAAATAAAATTTGCATTTGGTGTAGGCGCTTAATATAATTATATAAATTTGTCGTGTATTGAAAAACAATCTTTATGCAACGCGGCATGCCAATGTAAAACAACAAAATTCAACCGTTAAACATGATCAGTCTCTTTGGCAACAAAAGTAAACAATCCGTTACCACAGAGTAATAAACATACTCGTAAAAAATAATAAAAAATTGTTCTAATTGATACACGATCTTAATACGAGTATTTAATCAAATGAATTTATAATGCTTGTTTAATTTATTGAAGCAGTTTATCTACTAAAAAGGATCCGTTTAGCTCTAGTTGTGGTAACGTCACTTTCAGTTTCGAGGGGGCTATTCTGGTTTTAGTTGCTGCAAGGCTTATGTTGACTTGTTTTCCTGTGATTACTTTTAGATAAACACAAGCGGCATATGCTTGCTCCGATGCGTCACTAAATCCGAGAACCTCTACAAGTGATCCATCTGCATGCATCCTGTCCACCTTGTAATTTTAAGATCGTTGAGTAAGACTAATTCGTTGATGTAACTAGCCCATTGTTCCACTAATTCTTCTGAGATGGATTCGTCCCATCCAAACTCTAGAATCCAGAGTTTATGTAGCATAATTTTGGCGCTATTATTACTGGTACTACCCACCAAAATAGGTCAAAATAGCCTGGCCGTCGTAGAGAGAACATTTTTCTTTGTTACTGGGCCACTATGTCTCGGTAGTTCTATGTTAAACAGAAAGATGTCGAGTTTGAGTTTCCAATAGAGCCCCAAAGCTTTGACTGTTTAGTCAATTTCAATCTAATACGCATCAGTACTCTGAATATCATCGATTAGTAGTTTCTCGTTGTTGCTTACCTTTTTCGTTAGATTAAAACCGCCACGTTGAAGCATTTCAGTTAATTGATTTCGAATACTCCCTGATGCTTGATTCAACGTATCGCATCCTGCCATCAAATCGTCAACATAGTTAACAACATAATAATCCCATATGTTTTATTCCAAATTGGAATAGTTTTCAGCCAATTTTTTTGCTGGTATAGAATAATTCTGTTCTACCTGGAGTTGGGTTTTGATCTCAGCTATGCCTAAGTGTTTAATTTGATTTATGTTATATTACCACTGGCAAGGTCTAACAATAAAGAACCCGTTGTTAACTGACTGCTTACTTTATTCTCCCTATCATTACCAAAAAGGTTTATTTATACAATATTAATAGCTGTCTAAATAGTTTATCTGAAATATATAAAAAAAAAATGCAGAACTATGTGATAGTGCAGTGAAAATGCAGAGCTATGTGTGTCAATTGTTCGGAAACATTGTAGACTGATTATTTTGCATGTTGTGTTCTCAATAAGTTATTTAAAAAAAATCTTTATTTTTAACGTTTGACCAAAAACGATGTATTAAATTGATTTAATACATTGTTTTTGGTTTGACCACAAAGTATTTATTATAATATAATAAGTACTTTGTGTCTACACATAATCTATCCCATCCAGATAATCAAACGACCTTAAAGCCATGTCAAAATCATTTATTTGGACCAATATCAAGAGTGATGTTAACAGAAGGCCCATTGTTATCCGTAATCATATTCCTATATGGAGATCCATTTACAGCATTAGCAGTTCTAGCTTCGTTAAAAAATACGGTTCGATTACTCCACCAGCATAAAAACCACACCAGACAATTACTTTCTGTAGATGCATTGATTTTTCCATTTATCTTGGATTTTCTTCATCACATATTCGACAATTATGTTTTAATCCATCCAGTTGAAAATATGGTTCAAAATTTTGTTACAGAGGACTATTGAAAACATTCGCAAAACATTCAAATGATCTTTTTGAAAAAATTCAGAATAAAGTGGTTGGTGGAATATGTAATTGCTCTCATTAATATTAGTACATACTTAGCACCAATATTTTCTTCTGAATGGCAAAAGCAATGGGACATTTTGCTTTTTTCATGTTTTACCGAACCAGTTTACAACTTCTGCATAACTTTTATCAAAATTTAAAATAATTTTTAGCAATAAATACGCGCTATTCTATCGTAGAATTATTTTATTAATGAAAAATCATGATTTACTATAAATGTGTGTATAATTTTGTATTTAAATCTATTTAACTTGTATATTTATAATTTAATGAAGCGCTCTGTAAAATGTTAAATTCACAAACCAAAGGTTTCTGTTACAATAAAATAGATAATTAGCATTTATTTACATGACGATACAACGGTTCTTTTTCGGTGGTGGCACTGGTGCACTTCGCTGTATTGTAACTCGATTTGGTGGTGATGTCGAATTAAAAGAAGTACGTATCTCGAATGCCCCACCGTAAGAGATATTTTGTTTCGTTGATGAAGTTGGTGTACTGAAAAATTGGTGAGCAGGAACAACATTTATTGGAGTCGGCCTTTCTTCTGGATACACATGTGTGGGTCTAATTACTGTTTGTTGCATAATTGGTTTATGTGATGAAGGGCTAGTTGTTATACGAGTACTTTGAATTTCTACCTTTGGTTGAGTTACTGGAGTGATCGATGGCGTTTTATTGAACATGTTTGTTTCTTCTGCATTGTTAGTTGCATGTGTAATATCGATTAACTTGGGTTTATTCATATTTTTACCTTTAGTTTTATTAATAGTTTTTAGCAAATTGTCTATATTTTGATCCAGTAGCATAGTTCGCGTAAAAAAACAACCGCAGTTGCGAATAAAACCATTCTTTTCGTTACAATTTAAATATTTTGCCGCTATTTTATTTCGCTCGTCGATCGTCTCCGTTTCATCATAAAGCGTACATCCAACAAAAGTCCCAGGTCCAATTTCGGGGACAGCACCGATGTACTTCACAACACAAATAAGATGACGGTCTCGTTTAAAAAGAAACTTGTTCACTTTAACCACGTCATTCAATTTCAAATTAACTAAGAACCGTTCATAGTCACTATTATTACAAATCAATAAACGTTTTTCACGATCACCTATCGTCATTAACATTGAACCCAAGTATTCATTCAATATTTTAATTGCGTTTTGATCGCATGAATAAGTTAACTCGCTTAAGATTAAATTACGTTTATCAATAGAATACAATTTAATAAAAATAACTCCGAAATTGGCGAGCCGAAGAATTTTTATTATTTCTCCGCCAGCAACATCGATCTCATCTGGTTGACCGAGGATTTTCAGTTTTGTCTTCGATTTTGTAATGCCTATACATTCATTAGCTTCTAATAAAAATGTATTCATATTTTATCAGTACCTAAAATATATAATAACGCTTATAATACAATCATACTAATTACTTTCAATTAATTACCTTCCTGTTTTCACTAAATCAATTTGATATTGCTATTTTTATGTTTTATCTAAAAATAATAAAAAAAAAAGTATAAAATGATTGTTGACATAAATTAAGTGACACTATTGAAGTGATCCCCCGGTATTAATGGAATGACATTAATAGCGTCAGATGACAATGACATTAGAAAAGGCTTTTCAATATTTTGAGCAAATTTAAATAGGTGCTGAGTTAAGCGGCTTTACACTACAAGGGCTTATCCCAATTATTTTTACTTTCGACTTTTTCCTGTTTTATCGTACAATAGTTCGAAACTAAGTTTCGAATATTCCTAAGATTTAATTTCGAGTTATTCTAAGAAGTCGTATGAAACTTGTCGCGAACATTCGGAACTCGGCGAAACTCCATATAATAAAATTGTGTGTATGTATATGTTAAAATAAAATTAGCGGGAGCAATTTTGTGCATGCATGTGAAATGTCAAATGAATTTGCGGGTTCTAAATATTATATTAATAAAACTAGATTTTAATTTTATTTTTATTATTTTTTATTTATATAAAATAGTTGATTAAATCTATACATAAACTGAAATAGTAATAAACTAATAACTAAACAAGTAAAACTCTTAACGCTAGGTAAAATGATGCTTAAACGATGCGTAGCAACTCCAATAAAAATTGCGCCTGGCTAGGTTTGAAATGCCAATTATCTAAAATAGAATAGCAAATTAATAAAAATTACAATTTTGAAGAATTAAATTATGTAATTTGTCTATCATTTGAAATCTTTTTCAATTTGAATATTTAATATTCTTTCAAACTTGCGATTTGATAATGCCACACGAGTAAAATTGTGATATTTACAAATAAATTTATTATTTACAAATTTGGCAAATAACACTCGTACATTATAATTTTTAAATGCGTTATAATTGTTTATTAATTTGTGATTATGAATACAAATTAAAATAACAAGATACTTTATTTTTATCTCTACTACAACGTTCTTATACACATCACTGCTAAATAATATTTATGTGTTATACATAAATAATTTTTCTTTCGACTTTTTCGTCATAATTCGAAGGAAAATACGATAGCTCCATTTTGAGTTTCGTCTTGTTCTACTTGGGTTTCGATTGAACTGAAACAGAATTGCAATTGAGTTACTCCCAAGTATAACAAGACGAAAGTCAAAATTGAGCTACAGTATTTTCCTTCAATTTCATCCAAAATTAACGAAAGTAAACTTCACATTATACGATGGTGTTTGTAGCGTATACGTATTATATTCATATGTGTATACAAATTGCCATACAAATATAATTTGATATTTTATTTTAGTTTGGGTAAGGCATGATTTTTACGTACAAGACAACATAAAATCGTTTTGAAATATAAATATATTTTATTTCACCGTACATATGGATCATAAAACAAACTCTACCTCTAAACATACTTTATTTTTTTTATTAAAATTTCCTAAAATAGAATATGACGCATCAAGGACACAAAAATAAAAGACGTAAATTCCAATTCGTTAAGTGTTGTCAAGTGGTGTGGTTGTTGAAAATTTAGTGCTTCGGTAATTTTTTAATAATAATTTAAAGCGTGATCTTGATTATTTTCTGATTATTTGCGTGATCTTGATTATTTTTTTTTTAAATTTTGTAAGTTGCTTAGTTTAATCGAAATTATTGACTTTTAAATATTTATAAATCAGTGTTTTCATTTGTGTTTGAATTTTACTGTATAGCAATTCTGTCTTAAAATGTCTAAAAGAACCCTTCAACGAAGATTAAAACTAGCCGTTGAAAGAAAACTTACTCAGCGTTTTCTATATAACGATAACCTTGACTCTAACCTCTTTTCATCAACAAAATTTCAATTTAATCCTGAACTAAATATTGCTCCTGAAAATGAAGCACAACACAACTCGGATAACCTGTTTGTGTTGGATATGCCATCTCAAGAAAGTACTACTCGCTCCCATTCGCCAACAGTTTCTGATTCTTCGATTGGTTTCGACCAAAATATATATAAATTAAAGGATGATTTGCGGCGTATTGCAGTTGACACCACTGCACTGGTCAACGATGAATAAAATTCTAGCGGTTTTGAATGAATATTTTCCTTGGCTTCCATCAAACGTTAGATTATTAAAAAATACTCCACGAGTTAGTGATGTTATAAATTTCGGTTCGGGGGTGACTTATTTTTATTTATGTTTGTCAAGAGCTCTCGATAATTTTCTAAAAAAATATAATTTAATTAATTGTGATATATTAGAACTCGATATAGTTATTGATGGCTTGCCTATATCTAAGAGTTCTAACAGCCAAATATGGCCTCTAATGGCAAACATTGTAGGATTCCCCGATATTTTTGTCCTTGCCTCTTGTCACGGGAGAAGTAAAAACTTAAATTTTAGAAAATTTCTCAAAGATTTTTCGGAGGAGTTTGAAATATTAGAAACTCTTGGCTTTGAATGGAATGGAAAACCGATAAAAATTAAATTTAGGTCCCTTATATGTGACGCTGATGCTAGAGCTAAAGTGCTTTCGGTAAAGTCACATGCCGGATTTTTCGTGCACAAAATGTTTTAATTGTACATTTGGGCAAAAATAAATAAGGGTCACATAGTTTTTCCATTTTCTCAAATATCAGATTCCATCATCAGAACCGATGAGAATTTTAAAAATCGAATTGATGTAATGCATCACAATCAATTAGAAGCAATTCCACTAGAAAATTTAAATTTTGGTTATGTTTCTAATGTACCTGTAGATTACATGCACTGCGTTCTATTAGGGGTTATAAAACAACTAATCACATATTGGACTAAAAAACGAAAGTTTCCGTTTAGTTTATCTCAGGGAAAAATAAACTTAGTGTCACATAATTTGCAGAACATAAAATTACCGTCTGAATTTAATAGACAGCCAAGAGGTTTAGAAGAGTTTGAAAGATGGAAAGCAACAGAATTGCGCCATTTTCTTTTATATACTGGGCCTGTCGTTTTAAAGAATAGACTATCTTTAGAGTATTACACGCATTTCTTATGCTTGTCTTGCGGAATTTTTATTCTGTTAAGCCATAAATACCACAAAATTAAGAATGATTTGGCAAACTCACTTATAAGACAATTCGTTAGGAAACAAGAAGAACTGTATGGGGAATTAAGTGCCACTTTTAATGTCCACAGTCTGTTGCATTTAGCAAAAGAATGCATCCAATACTCTACAACATTAAGCGATATAAATGCGTTTAAATTTGAAAATTTTTTGTCGTCAGTAAAATCGCAAATTAAAACGGGATACCTGCCTTTAGAACAATTTTATAATCGACTCACAGAAATGTATTTATTAGAACCCGTATTATCAATCAAAAAATACCCCATATTTAAATTTCACCTCGGAAATAAATATTACAAAACAGTTCTGTTACAGAATTATAAGTTATCCATCGAATTTCCTAATAACTATTGTCTTATTGATTCCCAAATTTTCAAAATTGTATCTATTCTGGAAAGTGATCACACCATTTACTTCGAGGCTTTCATAGTTTTAAATTTATCAGATTTTTTCGAAATTCCCTTCAAGTCTTCTTTATTGGATATATACACTACTAATTTCGAATCACTCTCCCTTGAACCAAAAAAATTTACCATTTCTGACATAACGACGAAGATTATAAAAATTCAAACAGAAGATTTCATAGTGTATGTTCCATTAATTCATACTGATTTATATAACATTAACTGATCATTAATCACGTTCATAAACTGAGAGACTAAATTATAATTATTCAATTTTATATTATAATTATATGACAATCAAGAACCACAAAACAAAATAAATTATTATGGATCCAGTATATTCTGAAAATTTTATTGAAAGTATGTATTCTACAAAAACATTACCTCATAAGTTTTTATTTACATTCTTTCATATTTTGTATTATTTTAATAAATTGTTTTCGTTTCAGCACAATATGATTCTCAATTTGAGTGAGAATTTTTGTGAAGTCCGTTTCGGTAAGACTAAATAAAATAAAACATAAGTAGTCGTACAATGTTGGACCCTACATCTTACTGGTTTACAATAAGTGTAGAATAGTGCAATGTTATTGGCCTTCTCTGTCCTTATTGGCTATCCCAGATGAGTTCGACAGCAATTATTTATTTGTTGGATATAAATTTAAAAATGCAACCACGTTGACCAAGTTATTTTTCTAAATAACAGCTAGTTTTAGTTGCCAACAAAATACATGTACTGCCAGTATTGACTTATACTTGGTTTACGTTTGACATAACTTTTGCAGGTGAAAGAGTCCCTTATACATCAACTCAGCGCAACCTCGATGGCCACTATGACGACGCTCAACGTAGTGAAACCGAAACATTTTCTGAAATAGAAGGTATATGATATACTTCTAATTAATAAAAGTTTTTTTATAAATACATAACTTTTTTATTTTATCATTTCAGTATTAGAGGAGTTTGAATTAGAAGCAAAGAGAGCGGTCCAATTAAAATCGATTGCAGTGCAGACAAATCCCAGTGATGAGCACATCTTTATTGAAAGAAGTCAGTTCGAGAAGCTCATAAACTGCGTAGAGAATTTGGAAAAGGGGCAAAAGTCACTTATGCGTGAATTTATAGATCTTAGAGACAACCGACTGAACGTGCGTTATTTAGTTGATTGTGAGAATGCTAAGTTTGTAGTACCTTTTAACGATACGGGCACATTTTTCAATTTTGATATTAATTTAATTGAAGATAGGGAAGCTATAAAACAATTGGTAATGAATCTTTATCGAAATAATTTGGTTCAATCTATTATATTTTGTTTTTCTGTTTATATTTAGAAATCATTATTTATGAAACAAGATGGCCAGGAAATAAAAAAATTCATAAGGGCAAACCTTGCAGCGCTATTCACCGAAGAGCTGAGCCGCAAATTCACTTTCAATGGTCGTCAAGGAAATTTTGCCGCAAAAAAATTCAACTCAATGAAGATAATGAGAGGTATACTTTACGTTACTCCGTGTTAAATTTAATAATGATAATATTATTTTCAACACATTTTAGATTGCACTATGGAAAAATTTCCGCATGCTATCGAAAGCCAGTTTAAAAGCATAGCTGCAAATTACTTTTATTATATAAAAGACAAACATGGGAAATTAGTTTAAAAAAAATCTACTGCAAATGTTAGAAATTGAATTAATTAATTAATTTTAAAACTGAATTTAATTAATTTAATTCTATGCCCATACTACCAAGTATTTCGAATGATTCATTTGAAATATGAAGAATGAATGCAACGGTTGTGCTTGTAGAATTGTACATGTAACAATTGGGACCATCTATGTATATGTAGACCAAACTATAACCGGTCATAAATATTATTTATAACATTTTATTTTATATTTTTATATTTAGGCTATTGATATTTTTATTATAAATTTTTGAATGAAATCATAGAATTAGGTTTGAAATATATTTATATAATTTATTAAATTTAAATAAATCTAATGTGATAGATAGAATCAATTAACTCTGTTATGTTAAAATTAAAATTAAAATAATGAATTTAATAAATAATTTTATATTACAAAAACAAAAATTATTCTTTAAAAACATTTAATTTTAGCGCCAAAATTTGAATTTAATATTTTCACAAATACAAGCACAATTATTCCCGCTCAATATTTCTGACACACATACACATGCAATAAAATGTTTATAATGAGTTTCGACCAGTTTCGAATTTTCGCGACACGCTTCATACGTTTTATTTTAATAAATTGCAAGTCAAACTTAGGAAAATACTAGACTAAGCTTAGTATGAAAGTACGAATATCATCAAAAAAAATGAAAGTAAAAATACTTGGGCTATTCAGATAATTGAGTTACTATTTACTTAATTGAGCTACTGAAGTGAATTGGGTGTTCGATTCGCACCTCTTTACTTCAGGTAAATGTGAAAATAAATCATTTTAAATTTGGCTTTTGTTGATTATAGTACGACTAAAAATAAATGTTAATATATAAAACAGCGTTAAGAATAGTTTTATAAATAATATACTACCATGTAAATGTCAAAAATACAACAACAACAACCTATCTGAATTAACTACACGAGTAAAATATCTCCAGTTAATTCAGTAGCCCAATTTTTTAACTGAAGTGTAGAGGTGCGAATCGAACAGTTAATTCACTTGAGTTGATTCAATTAATTCAGATAATTTTGTTTATTCAGGTCAACCGAAAGCCCTATACATATACATGTGATTTGTACAATCAAAACCAACAACAATTTAAAGCCATGAACAAAGTCTGAAACGTAGATACTAAACCAAAATCTACCTAGAGAAGATCAGGGGTGACATATTAGCCGCTTTTGGAAATAACCCATGGTAACTATTTCCGAACATGCAGAGTAACTTTAGGGTAATTTAGTTTATGTTGTTTTTTATTTCTGTTTTTGTATTAAATTAGAAGTTTCAGAAAAATTAAATTACAAACTTTTAAAGTACAAATTGTACAAAAAGAAGCAACAAAAATGTCGTATCTGTCAAAAATACGCCATTGAATTTTGTTGAATATAAATATTTACACGCGAAATGTAACTTAAGGTGAAATTCCATTACTGCGGCTTTTTTTTCAGAAAAGAGATAAAGAAACAAAAGCAGCCGCAGTGCAGTAATGGAATTCCGGCTTTAATTTTTGTATAGGCAGGGTTATTGAGTAATCTTTGTTAACATGGGATATTTCCAAAAACAGCAATTATAACATCACATTTAACGATGTTTGTGCCTCGCTTCTCTAGAATAAAATGGTTTCATTCTTTATAACATTTTCCAGCCCATGATAAAAAAATGTCCCTCTACAGATAGGCTCAATAGGTTGCATTCAAAATAAACAACTAAATTGGTGATCTACTCAAACACATTAAAAAACTTAAGAGAGAGGAAGACTTACTTAAGAGAGAACTTAAGAGAGAGGAATAAAATAAAAAATAAACTTCATCGAATATACCCGAACTATAATTATCTTAATCTGGTAGCAGCTAGAGAACTTTTAAGGGTCGGATTCATAGACGTTACTACGTGTATTGAAAAAAGTGGTTTCACCAAAACACATATATAGTAGCGATAACCCTTTTCTATTGAGCCTATTTGATAGAGATATTTTTTTGTATCATGTTCCAGCCTGCTAGATTTAAAAATTGTGATATTCTACTCTATTTCAATCATCAAAAAAGTGGTTTTCGTTACTAGAACGAAACTGGAGATGTACTGCTCATATTTATTCTAGTCGTTTGCGATAGCAGTAGAACAGAAATAATTCATAGACATAACAGGCGTCAATTTCAGTTTAGGAAAAAGAAATATGTGTATACTTCGATAAAGTATCGAAAATGTGATGTTAAAACATGTCGCCCCAGTGCATCTAGAATACTACAGGCCATTCTGCTTTTGTCGTTAAATTTATATCTCTAGTTTATTCTTTGAACTGTAGACGGCAGTCATAGAACCAAAAAGAAGGAACTGACGAAATAAAATGTCGTCATATAGCAAAAATTGTAAGGCAGTGTGGATTGTAGTATTATAGGTGCACTGCATCTTTATTATTATAAAATGTAAACATTATTAAACATGTAAAAACGTATAAAATGTATAAAATGAAGACATAATCTTACTTTTATCACTCGTATAAATATTTTGTTTTTTCTGTTTATTTTTGTTATGAACATGACTGCTGTCCACTGCAGACATAAATTGTATGACATAGTAAGCAGTGTGGCCTGTAGTATTCTAGGTGCACTGGTTATACTAACAATAATGCTATGTTAATTTTTTTTCTTTCGCACCACTACTTATTAAACTAGTGTATACATACAGTGCACCTAGAATACTACAGGCCACACTGCTTTAAACATTTTGCTATTTGACGTCAATTTATGTCGTCAGTTCTTTGATAGAATTTGATAGTTCTTTGATTTGACTATTGTAGGCAGCACTAAAATTATAAAGATTGTTCTGATTTTTTTTTGTGTAAGGTGTCATATTGATAAAAAAAAATTGTAAACAAACAACAAAAAAAATATTCTAATAATATATTTTAAAATTTAATAAAAAGCTATAGGTAAGTATTAATTCATATTATTATTATAAAATTATGCATTTTAAATTGTGTTAAATATGTAAGCAGGTACAAAATGTGTACACATTTCGTGTAATTTAAGGGAAGACATAACCTTACTTTTAGCACTCGTATAAATATTTTCTTTTTTCTGTTTATTTTCGTTTATTCTTTTTATGAACGTGACTGCCGTCTATAGTTCAAAGAACTAACTGTAGACATAAATTTGATGACATAGAAAGCAGTGTGGCCTGTAGAATTCTAGGTGCACTGATACATACGATGTACACATTTGTCAATATTAGTTACAAAAACCACTAATTCCATTTCAAGCAATTTTGTGTAAATTGTAAAAAACGTGTATTTATCTTACCAGTAGGTCAATTCTGGCTTTCCTATAGGAAAAGGAAATAGGAAAAACATTTACGTAGCATTTTTGTCAAAAATATCATTTTTTGGCCTACTAAGAAATCATGTTTGATCTAAATTTTAATAATTTAGGAAATATTTTTTCCGAATCGAAATTGGATAGGAATAATATTTCCAATTTAATTCCAACTGCTTACCATGCCAGAAAAAATTTTTTAACGACAAAAATATTACGAAAAATCTTTCCTAATTCCTTTTTCCTATAGGAAAGCCAGAATCGACCTACAGATATAATATACTTACATTTTGACTGGTTGTTTGACTTGCGTTTTTAATAGAATATCATAACATTATCATAACATGATTTTTGTTCTGGTTTACTGGGAAATTATGTATTTCCTAAAAATTGTTTTGGAATTGTTGAGTTTTGCAGGTAGCTATACGGAAATTAATGACTTTTAAAACAAACCAATTGCTGTTTTTTGAAAATAAAAACTCAGACATATCATCTAAGAGGATTTTATTCGTACAATAAAACAAACTAAAATAGTTTAATTTCAATAACAAAATAAATAATACATGTACAACAATTCACCATACGAACAAAATAATAATTAATTTTGCGTTTATACCATTAAAGCATCTTGATCGGAATCATGGCAGCAGTCCGTATCCAGAATTTCAGCAACTTCCTCACTAACTGCATTATTTAAAAGAACAGATTAGTAGTACCCGAGTTAATCGATGTCTTCTCAATTTTCACCAAATGTTTTTTAACGAGTTTCGTAACGTCATCAATTTTAGCCGATTTCACAGGAATCCCGACATTTACTTTATTTGGCTGTGTTTGCCTTATATGCTTTCCTTTTTTAAAAACCGACTTAGCTATTCCAAAATCCGATCTATAATTTTGTTCCCCTCTCATTAACACCGTATTAGACATTTTGGTGAGAAAAACCCGTTTGGCTTTATTAAATCTAAAATGCCACTGGCATGGTGGTTTAATGCATTCTGCGGAAGCTGATTTCCAATCATTTACTGGACACGTAGCGGATCCTAATCGAATAATTTGTCCATGCTTTGAATTTATATCAAAATAGTCCTCTGGTTTTATTATTCGTTTTTAGCTTTTACTTTTTTGCGAGCAGGGCAAACACTCCGTCAGGAGGAATATAAGAGTGCCCAGAAATTGGGAATATTACCTGGATCTCAATAACATCGGGTGGTGCAACCTGCTTCAAACAAAACGAGAGCATTACCATCACCGCAAAATTTTTGTTCTGTGCACCACACCGTCACAAATAACTCTAAAAATAGAAATATTTTGGAATGAAGTTGTTTAGGCGATGATACAAGGCAGAGGCAATTTCATTGGAACAAAAGCTCATTTTCAAGCCAAACATGTAAAAACACATTGTCCTGGTGAAGACATGCTTTTGATGAGCCTTGTACAACACCAAAATTGTTCAAGTATATGTCTGGAAAAGTACGCTGCTTAATCTAGTACTTTTAGAACCATATTTTATTGGCAATCGAAGGACATTGTTAACATGCCATCACTTTCTTCTCTTGCCAGATGGTAATAGCTCTTGGCTTGCAAAGTATGCACTCTCGTTTTGATGATAATCTCGGATTTTGATTTTGAATCAGTTGCCGTTTTAATTTGCTCCATAAACATTAGGCAAGTAGAGAATTTTCCGAGGAAGGTGCTTTAAACCCAATGTTAAAATTAGTATTATAATCCAACGAAAATAACTACTTTAACGTTCAATTCCTTAGGATGGTCCGATGCATTTTATTTATAGACAAATCGCCTATTAAGTATTAACGAAACGACCAACATTTTTAGATCGGCAATACTTAAGTCTACAGATTTAATTTTTTTTTTGTGTTTTTCTTCAGTAAGAATTTATTATTGCCACGGTCACCTCCACGAGTTTCCATTGGCAGAGAATGTGTATTAAAAAAACCTTTACACACTCCAGTTATTCGGTATCTGCTAAAATTTAGTATGCCTGTAAACGATTTTTGGCAAACCTTACGGTCACACCATTGGTTTTTCGAATGAATTGGTCGATCGATATCGCTCTCTTAATTTTAGATTCATCTTTCTTGCGATTGGTTCTATTAGGCGGCTTAACTTCACAGCAGGTTAAAATAAACTTATCTTGTTCTATTTTATTTTTATAGCTATAAAATGATTTAGAAAATTCTAAAGCATCTTTTGTAGTTTTCGGAAGTTCTTTCATGGTGTATCTATTTAGATAATTTATTAAAATGTTTGGAATATTTACATACATTTTATAAAAGTAGTAGAAGCTTACCTTATTTTTTTCTTATTCACGCTTCCAATCACTCTTATTTAAAATACGTTTTCGTGGTTTACATCACTTCTCATTTACCTCCATTACTTGGCCGACACCACCCATTCAAGCGAATTTTTTATTACACAAATTTCACAATATTAATTAATAATTTATTAAGCACTTCTGGTCTTTAAGAATAATATGTTTTCTATACTGACTAAAAAACCCGTTGAGACAGGGTAAAAATATCAATGTGGTGGAAAATTTTCAGGGAGTTGTCTTGTTTTGTAAATACATTTTTAACATAGAACCACAACTTAAAGGAATTGTTGGTTTTGAATATAACTTTTTTTTTGGAGTTGTTGGGTTTTGAAATTAAATTGACCATGAAGTTAGTGGCGTTTGCAGCTAACCATACTTTTGAAATCAATTTTACATGGGGAATTACTCATTTTTATGTGTTTTCCTGGTTATAGTACTATAGCTATAGTGCCATATCTATCGTTTGGCATCTTTACTTAAATTATTTATTTTTAAGAGATGGGTTTTTGCAGTGCACTTAGAATACTACAGACCACACAAATTTGTGTCTACAGTTTATTCTTTGAACTATAGACGGCAGTCATGTTCGTGAAAAGAATACACGAAAATAAACAGAAAAAAAAATATTTGTACGAGTGCTAAGAGTAAGGTTAGGTCT
The DNA here is from genome assembly GCA_963691935.1 of Nephrotoma guestfalica. Lineage (NCBI taxonomy): Eukaryota > Metazoa > Arthropoda > Insecta > Diptera > Tipulidae > Nephrotoma > Nephrotoma guestfalica. Next base: position 135,355,216 of record OY829913.1, on the reverse strand, counting down.
TCCCTTAAATTACAAGAAATGTGTACACATTTTGTACGTGTTTACATATTTAACACAATTTAAAATGCATAATTTTATAATAATATTATGAATTAATACTTACCAATAGCTTTTTATTAAATTTTAAAACATATTATTAAAATATTTTTCTTGTAGTTTGTTTACAATTTTTTTTATCAATATCAGCTTAAACACAAAAAAAATCAAAACAATCTTTGTAATTTTAGTGCTGCCTACAATAGTCAAAGAAGGAACTGACGACATAAATTGACGTCATATAGCAAAATGTTTAAAGCAGTGTGGCCTGTAGTATTCTAGGTGCACTGTTCTAATACAACTATCAATACCACTACATAATAGGCCTTTTTTCTATATAGAAAAATTACATGAGTTGGTATAGGTAAATCCAAACAAAAGCGCGAGCGCCATGCAAATAACACAAAATTTCATGGGACAAAAAAAATTCTTTATTCGTTCCAATGAGTCTGTTTTATTATCTACAAACATATTTTATCTAAAGGACCACGATAAATATAGATATTTTGAGAAGCATTTCCAATAAAAATATTTCCATATTGAGAAACTTTTTCCAACTTATACCCCGTTTACACCAGTAGAATAAAAGTATGTAGCAAAAAAGTATGTTGGTGTAAACTCAAACTAAAATACTTTATAGCTATCAAAATATATTGGTATTATAGTCGTGGTGTAAACTCTACTTTAATATTTTAATATTATAATACTTTAATTTTGTTTATTATTTTCTTTAAGTGACCGGTAAAGGCATTTTTTGTTTGAGTATATTACATTTCCATTTGTGATATTGAACAAAAAAATGTATACTTGTTAACAAAAAATGTAATAAAGTATTATAGTATGGGTTTACACCACCTGTGATGTAAACTGGCCGGGTATTATACTTTATTAGAAAAAACGTATTATACTATTAAAGTAGCTTTGGTGTAAACATAATATTACTGATAAAAGCAACTACACATTTTTCAATGCCACGTGCGCGTATAATATTTTTAATTTCTCTGGGCTCTCGCACTTGTATTATTTGTTTTGGTTTTGTGTCACGACATACAGTACCGAAGAAAAATTATGAAACAAAATGTTCTAACTTAATTTCACAAATTTTATTTGTGTAATGAATTTTAGATTAAAGGGTAGATTTAATATTTTGTATGTTACAATAAAAATGTTAAAGTTATCTCAGTCAGTCTGTTAAAATCATTCGTTTGTGTTTTGTATGTTATTTGGGTAACCTGCTAAGTTGTGTGCGCCAGATAAACCGTATCCTAATTTTTGCTCTTTACTGTCACGGCATTTTAAATTTTACACAAGCCCACATTTATCGTAAATTGGAATTTTTTTTTAAAGTTATTATGTGCAAACAACTAAATCACACATTTGGGCTTATCATTAGTGTTGATTTATTAAAATGCATTTTGGTTTATTACACCGCAATACCGCAATAATTAAAAATCAAGTTTTATTTGAACAAAAAAAAACAAAAATTTTTGTTGTCATATGCGAAGACGTACATCCATCCCCTTCAACATATTTTGGTTTACTACGACGAGTACGTAGACGTACGTACACGTAGTACAGTCTACAGACAGTAAAAAAGTAAAAAGTAAGCAAGAGCGGCAGTAAAAATCTCGTGTATTTTTGTTTTTATTTATTTGCTGTTACGGTGTGAAAAGAAGTTACTGGTTTTGAAACATAGTTGGACAAGAATAATAAATTTTACAAATTGAACGAAATAATAGTATATTGTATAATTAGGAGGAAAAGTACTGCATTCCCGGACGATAGTGGAAATTGGCGGATGAGGCGATAGCCGAGTCCGGCAACCACGGGAGCCCGGGAATGTACTTTTCCTCCGAATTGTACATACTATTTTTTCTCCGATCGGACTTTAAAACGAATATAAACCCAAAATAATTTTTAGTATTATTCATTAATTATCATATTAAGAAATCAAAACAAAGTAAAAAATCGAAAATAAAATTATTGCTTAGTTAGCCAATAGCCACGACATCATAAGACATAAACACATTTTGTTTTTGTTTCAAAAGTTGTCAAGTTTGTGTACCTATTTGATTTATAAAAAACGTGTGAACGAAATTTAAGGGATATGGACAGTGAAAGCGAATTATCCTTATCTTGTATCCCGCCGGATATAGTGGAAGCAGCTAATTCAGCAATTAAACAATTAAAAATCCATACGGGATTATATTCCCGGCCTAGGCCAGAAAAAATATTCTCGTACTATTATTACTTGTTGCTTAGCAACAAATACAACATACTGGAATCATGAGCTTTTCGTTTCGAAAAATCAACGGAAAGATATATTTTTCCTACGATCAGAGGAAAAATTTATTGCTTTACGTTTTGACCATAGGTAACTGAAAATATTAAGGTTATTGAAATATTTTTTTAATATACATATTGTCAAAAATCCTGAATGAAACTACAGTAATTTTGAGTAGAAACGTATTATATATCAACAAATATATAACTTAAGATTATTAAAAGGATTGATATGCGATTTAAATCATCACAATTCGATAAATTATTCTTTTAGGTTAGGTTATACCTACGATTATACATTATATTTTTTTGATTTCTAGAAAATATAAATTAATAAAATTCTTACTACAAAATATTTTATAAATATAAACTACTCGAATAAGTCAAAATTCCCTCATAAACATGCATATTTCAGTCACCGCGCTAAAATTTGTTTGATTTAAATAAAAAAAAACAAAATAAAAAGAATAACAAACATTTCGTTCAATATCACGGGCGAAAATTTGCGTTCATGGACTAAAAGAATAAGACGAGATTGAGACGAATCTCAAAAATAGAATGTAATCTACACACCTTCGCTTAGCCGTATCATTACATATTCTTTAACTTTTTGTTGTAATTACGTGTTGACAATTTAATGAAATGAAAAGCAAATTTTATTATAAATTATTCCAGTTTAGTATAAAAAGTAAAAAAAATAAATAATTTATAAAATAACACATTGTTTCTTTTTACCTCCTGAGTATTTGTGTGTTACTTTTTCTTCGAATATAATGCGTTTAGCTGATTTCTTTGGTCCTTCCCGAATGGAATGTCTTATCCGTACAGTTTCAGAGGCAGGAGTTAAACTACGATGTCTTTCCACAAAATAATTGGTAGAATTCAAATCACATCTAGGGATTTCTATAGTATTATGATTAATTATTGAACTCGGACTAATTATATTTCTAGGAATGGCGTCGGTTATATATTTTTGCCTTGGATAATTGGCCAAACTAGAAGTATTTCTAGGAATAGTATCATTTAAATATTGTTGCCTTGGATAATTTGGAATTTTGTTAATATTCTCCGAATAAGCTGGAGGACTTGGATAAAAATCCGTTGTTGGAGGCTGATACACTATTGGTGATGGCACGTAAACAGGATTTGGTGGTGCTGATGGTTGAGAGTTAGTAGGTAGAAATGGCCCAGTTTTATAATGGCCATCCAAGTGAGTATGTTTTACCGATTTTGTAGTAGCAGCACTTGTATTTGGTGGAGGAGCTTTTTTAGACTGCTTTTGGTTAGCAGACGACACAGTCGTATTTGGTTGCGATTTTTTGACAAGCATCAGTAAATTATTTGTATCTTGATCCAATAAAAACTTTCGACTAAAGAAGCAACCACAATTTCGAATAAATCCATTTTGATTGTTGCAATTAAAGTATTGTCTGGCTAAGTTATTCTTATCATTAATAATATCACTTTCATGGAATAGAACGAATCCAATATAAGTACCAGGACCAATTTGTGGTACAGCCCCTATATACTTAACAATGCATACGGCATCTTCATCACAGTTCAAAACAGCTTTATTCACTTTTACGACGTCGTTTAGCTTTAGCTTCATAAGAAAATTTTCAGTTTCATTGCTCGAACAAATCATTAATCGCTTTGCTCGATCCGGAATGCTCATTAGCATCGAAGCAAATGTTTCGTTTAACATTTTAAGAACACTGTAATCACAAGAATATGTTGCATTGCTAAGACACAGATCTTTTTTGTCACATGAGTAAATTTTAACAAGACAATCCCCAAAACTTGCAAGCCGTGTAATTTTAAGTATTTCACCACCGAGAGCCTCAATTGGTTTTGCGCTCACCAATTCTTTTAGTGTCGTGTTACATTTTGTTATGGCAAGGCATTCACTTTCGTTTAACGAGAAGCAGTTCATCATACCAATTTGTGTTTTGGATCTATCTGAAATATTAAACAGACATGATTTCATCATGATTTGTGACGTATGCTACAAAACGATTTTACAAAGTTTTATTTCTATTTATGTACTAAAAACCAATATATGAAACTAATGTTAAGTGTAGTACTTATAATATAATGAATATTCAATATTCACCTTTATTCGGGATACGCGCGTCCTGCCGTATTCGTATTGTTTTGTATCTCCTGCAACTGCATTAAAGTTGTTTACGTTTGTTGTTGTGTTATAAATGAGCAAATTAATGATGAAGAGGCTTTTCTGGAAATTCGCTTGAGTCAAATTAAACAAAAACGAGGCTGGTACATACGTCGGATGGAAATCCAAAATTTCTTACATCTCAAACGAGAAGTTAGTAACATATAGGTTTTTTTGCTCTATATTTGATTTATTTTTTTGTGAGGTAGCCGTCAAATTTTTTATTTTTATTTTACTTACGCTTGGCTTTCTCGTGTTCCCATTTCTGAAAAATAAAATGTTTCTATTAATTAATGTAATACATTATTTAATATAATGTGCACTTACCGTTCGAAATGATTTACTTAATTCATATTTTATAATAAATAATAAATACATTTAATACGGCAGGCACGTTTTACAACACAAACAAAATACCAATGTCATTAGGAAGAACTTGAGCAAAAAAGTAAAATTATCTACAAAATATTGCTCAAAATTACAGTTTTGGTTTGTTTAGGTTGGTTGTCTGCAGGATTTTGATGAAAATGAGAGAAATAGTACAAAATACACGCCCTTTTCATTCCAAGAAGTTGAAAAATTTCAACTAAGCAGAAAATCCTGCAGACAACCAACCTATAAAAACCAAAACTGTAGTTTTGAGCAATATTTTGTAGATACTTTTACTTTTTTGCTCAAGTTTTTGTGTGTTGTAAGAGTTCTGCTTAATGACATTTGTATTGTTTTGTTTGTGTTGTAAAACGTGCCTGCCGTATTAAATTTATTTATTATTTATTGTAAAATATTAATTAAGTAAATTATCTGGAATTATTTGGAACGGTATGTGCATATTATATTAAATAATACAAATGTAAATAAAATACTACTACTAAGTACAAATAATACAACATTTAATTGTTTCAGAAATGGGGACACAATAGTGCCAAGCGCAAGTAAAAATAAAAAAATTTGAGAGCTAGGTCACAAAAATAATAGACCAAATATAGAGCAAAAAACCTATATGTTGCTAACTTCTCGTTTGAGATGTAAGAAATTTTGGATTCCCATCCGATGTATGTACCGGGCTTGATCAATCCCGGTTTTGCATCTGACGTATTTACCCGGCTTTAATATTTTATCGTTCATCTTCCAGTTTTTTCGTAACGTAAACATAGCCTAAATTTCAAAATGTTACAAAACTCCAAAATATTTTCTAGTATTCTTAGAAACTACAAAAATTCTGTGGTATAATAGCGAAAATTTCAATATGTTATATAATAAATAAAACGTTATTTTAATTTAATTTATTTTAGACAAATTATGCAACGGAAGTGGACACTCGACAGGCTAAACTTATGGCCCGTGGATTACCAAAACGAAAACCGTTAGACGGCGTTGATAATATTGTAGTGGTTGCCTCTGGCAAAGGCGGTGTTGGTAAATCAACAACGGCTGTTAATTTAGCAGTAACACTAGCGGGTTTAGGTAAAAAGGTCGGTTTACTGGATAGTGACATATTTGGTCCCTCCGTGCCATTAATGATGAATCTCCATGAAGAACCTTTAGTAAACAATTCTAACAAGATGATACCGCCAATAAATTATGGGGTTAAGTGTATGTCAATGGGATTATTAATTTCTGAAAAGCCGGTTGTTTGGCGAGGACCATTAATTATGTCTGCACTAGAGCGGCTATTAAAAGGAACATTTTGGGATGAACTTGATATATTAATCGTGGATACACCACCTGGGACTGGTGATATACACCTTTCTTTAGCCCAAAATGTTCCGATAACGGGCGTTGTTCTAGTCAGCACGCCACAAACAGCAGCGTTACAGGTTACAAATCGAGGTGCGAAAATGTATCGAACATTGGGCGTTCCTATAATCGGATTAGTCGAAAATATGAGTTACACGGTGTGTCCCAATTGTTTAACGGAAATAGATTTATTCACTAATACGATCGAGAAATATTGTAGTGAAATGGAGACAACAATTTTAGGAAAACTTCCGATGGACTCTGAAATATCGCGTGCATGTGATTCAGGTATACCAAGAGTCCTGCAGCAATCAGCTTCAGAATATCACACAACCTTTAAGAATATAGCCGCCTCGGTAGTTAAATATTTAGATGAAATTAAACAACAAACATGTTAATTCTTATTTTTTCTTTTTTAATTTTTTCATCTTTTGATTTGCCTTAAAATAGCCGGATTTCTTTTTTGATTCAATAATTTCTTTGTACTTTCTTTTATTAAATTTCTGAAACTCTGCATCAGCCATTAGCTCTTCGACCAAGGTCTTCTTTTTATTTTTCTTTATGCCGCGATTAGCAAAGTGATCGAGGGGAGTATCAATGTAGTTACCAACTTGGAAGTATTTAGGCAGCACTTTAAGATCATTTTTTTTGTAAAATCGTTTGGGATCGAGAGCTGATCGCATCTGTAATATTTCTAGATCATTTTTAATTTCTTCCGTCATCTCTGTAGCCGGAAGATTAAACCATTTCGCGCCCTTAGTTTTTTCACGTTCAATCTGAAATTAAAATAGCGTCTTGTATTACAAACAGAAACATGAAATTGCATGGCTGTAGTTATTGATAATTATCAGATTACTAAAGAAACATCAATTGATTAAAATTTCATTGCACTTTTGGGACCAAAATATTATGATCTCATTGATTTCAGCTACATGTAGCGTATTCCATAATGTATACATCAAACACATCTTAAAGTTTAAAGTACGTATTTTTAGAATAAGCAGTATATCCCGCTGGCCTTACAGCATATTAAATAGAGCTTACATTAAATGCTAAGATTACAACGAGTGAGATACGTATGAATATTTTGATTGAGTCTTGTAAAGATACAATCTTTGTGAAATTCTAACTTCAGGTGTCGAATAGTTCATCATACTTGGCTAGATTATAATGGGATTATGTTTAAATATTTACCCTATTTAATTTTTTTATATTTTTATCGCTAAGTCCAAAATGTTCCAATGTTCTTGCGCTCTCGATGACGGATAAGACACTGGATTTCATAGCCTCATTCACAACGGATTCCTTTGCCATGATGGGTATTTTTAAATTACCCGTTTTAAGGTCTAAATCTTCTAGAAGCATTTCTGTATTTACTACAGTTTGAGTTTTTTTATTCGGCTCAGCGCCGTTTTCTTGTTTATGTGCATCCCATCCCATTAATTTGGCGAAATCATCAATAGTGTTTTTTGACTTCTTCGATCTTCTAGTGTCGCCATATTCACTAAAAACTATTAGAGAATTTAAAGCAAATAAATTATGTATTAATTGATAGACTAATGTTACCTGTTCTATTATTTAAAAGAGTATCTTGATGCAGTAGTGATTTATCAGCGTTTGTATCAATTATAAAATCCATTTTGAATATTTATACATATGTACAAAACAAACGTGTCGCGCTAAAGTTTTTACACAAATGACAGATGTTAATTTGACAGCAAGTAAAATCTTGTATTCAGCACAAATAATTTCGCTGTGTTTTTCGCATCGGGTAATTTTATTTCCGTTTTCAGCACATTTCGTGTTCAGTCAAAATTTTTGACAATTTCTTTTTCATTTTGTCCGACGTGTAGAAAGTACGTTCTTTCACAGGGTCGGCAATTTAATTTGTATTTAATTGAAAATGGTGAGTGAATTTTTATGCAATAAGTGCTGCAAACTATTGTAATTAGTTTATTAATTTGTTTTAATATAATTTTGTGTAATATTTTTGGCGGATGGCCAAAAATAAAGTAGATTGATTCTATTTTGTGTTTTGGAACTTGTGATGAATTAATCGACACATGCGCGTCATCTGAGTGGAATGGAACTCTAATTTGGGGCTCATTAAAGTGATATTTTTTCATTTAAATGAAATGTTTCAAATTTTGTTGTATCCATGCCAAACACTTGATTATAAGACGTGTCTCTGATAGTTCCTGGTTGTATTTATCTAGTTTTAATTTATTTTCGGACCGGATGTTTTACTTATATATTTCGTTTGCATTTTAGGGGTTCGTGAAAGTCGTAAAGAATAAACAATACTTCAAAAGGTATCAAGTTAAGTTTAAGAGGCGTCGTGAAGGAAAAACTGATTACTATGCAAGAAAACGTTTAATTTTCCAAGATAAGAATAAGTACAATACTCCGAAGTACCGGATTATTGTACGTCTAAGCAACAAGGACATTACATGCCAGATTGCATATTCGCGTATTGAAGGTGATAAAATTGTGTGTGCCGCATATTCCCATGAACTACCAAATTATGGTGTTAAAGTTGGTTTAACCAATTATGCCGCTGCATATTGTACTGGATTACTGCTAGCACGACGAATATTATTGAAATTGGGCTTGGACTCATTATACAGTGGTTGCACGGAAGTCACTGGCGAGGAATATAATGTGGAAACTGTCGAAGATGGACCAGGTGCATTCCGTTGCTTCCTTGATGTTGGACTTGCACGTACTACCACCGGTGCACGTGTTTTTGGTGCCATGAAAGGTGCTGTCGACGGTGGGTTGAATATTCCACATTCAATCAAAAGATTCCCTGGTTACAGTGCTGAAAATAAAATTTTCAATGCAGAAGTGCATCGCGCCCATATTTTCGGACAACATGTTGCCGATTATATGCGAACTCTTGAAGAGGAAGAACCCGAAGCGTTCAAGAGACAATTCAGCCGGTACATTAATCTAGGAATCCGTGCAGATGACGTAAGTCTTTTAAATTGAGATTATAATTTGGTGGTGGACGTCCATTCAAAATTATGGTACAGTTACTTAATGGCCGTACTGTGCCCGATATGGACAACATTAGTTAAGATTTGAATTGTTCGAAATTTTAATAACTAAATTATTACAATTCTCTGAGAGAATCTAACATTTATATTCTATTAAATTTCACTATTTAACACATTTATTTCGTTTTAGCTCGAGGAAATTTATAAAAAAGCCCATTCGGCAATTCGCGCTGATCCATCACACAAGAAGGTCGAAAAGTCTGGAGTTGTTAAAAAGAGATGGAACAAACGTAAATTAACACTTGAACAACGTAAACAAGTGGTTGCTGATAAGAAGGAAGCATACTTGGCAAAATTACGTGCCGATACTGAAGCATAGAATTTTCCACGTTAAAAGGATACGCATTCAAATTATCTTGTTTGATTTATAATGAGAATGTTTTCCCAATGAAAATAAAACTAAAATTAAAAAAATATAGGATTTGTAATTTTATTTAAGTTTATAATAAGAAAAATATATACATAAGTTAATGAAACAGATGTTGTATCAATCAGAAGTATAGCAAATATTTTACGTTTGATTAAGCGTGACTAAAGTTAATTAAACGTGAAATCTTCGACAATACTCTCGAATTTCGATGATCGCATATTTTTAACATCTTTAGGGTCTATGCCACGTTCGCAAGCGATTTTTAAGTGATTTGATTCATGAACGCTGCGATGTCCATTTGTCCTAAATTTTACGTCACAGAATCTGCATTTAAATGGTTTTTCGCCAGTGTGGATTCGTTTATGCACTTTAAGGCTACCCTTTGTAGCGTATTTATTAGAACAAACGTGACACGTGAACATTCGCTTGAATTCATCATGAATTCTTTGATGGAATTTCAAAGTGGACGCCAAGGAAAACGATTTATCGCATTTATCACAATTAAATGGTCGTTCGCCGGTATGTACCCTTTCGTGCCGTCGAAGGTCGATTGGTTTTTTAAAATAACGATTGCAGTATTGACAGGTCTTGAAGCTTGGTTGTATTTGATTAATACATACTACATGTGCGCTAGGGCACACATCGAGCTCAACCGGAGGGGTGACAATTTCCTTTTGATGTATTCGAATATGTTTGCGGCAATCTGAATTGGATTTAAACGATTTTTGACAATAAGGGCATATAAAATTGCGCACCTCGGAATGGATCAAGCTGTGTCGCTTCAAAATTGGCCTTGATACAAAATGTTCATTGCACGTCTCGCATTTGTATGGCTTTAGATTTGAATGGCCTCGGGTATGGATGGTCAAGGCATTCCGAGATTTAAATGTTTTTATACATTTATCACAACTGAACGGTCGGTCGCCCGTATGCGATAGTTGATGCTGCTTAAGGTGGCACAATTTTATGAAACTCTTTGGACAATCGTTACATTTATATAAACGCCTCCGGGTATCTGCGTGTTTTATTTCCTGATTAATCACAATCGGGTCATGCATTTGGATACTTGTGTTGTAAGTTTTACGATTCATTGCAGCAAGTCGACGATTATGTTCCTTCGAATGGGCCTCAAGTTGTTCCGCATTTGAGAAAATCAATTTGCATCGAAAACACTGCAAATAGTCACTAGAATTTTGATGGTATTCAGTCCCGTGCACTAACAGGGTGGCAACATCACGAAAATTTTTACTGCACACACTACAGGAAAATTTGCGCAAAGCGCTTTCATGTGTTTTGTAGTGAAGTGAGAGAGTTCTCTGGACGGAAAAACGACGTTTGCATAGATAGCATTCATACGGCTTCTCCTTCGTGTGCACACGAATGTGTCGTAGCAAGTCCGATGGTCGAGTAAAAAGTTTTCCACAGTTTAGGCAACTTAACATATTTTTACCCCGGTGGGTACTCAAATGTTGTACTTTACGATGAATTAAAATACCGTTTTCTAGTCGATCGGCTAACTGAATAATATCATCGCCTTGTTGTTCTGAAGTTTCAGGAATAGGAGGTGCTTGTTTAAGATCATTGATTTGGGACATAATCTCGTTGAAATTAATTTCTCCATTAGACGTCGTTCCTTTCCGATTACTTGCACTATGCACTTCCGTGATATGCCGATTGAGTGAGCCGATTTTACGAAATACGCATGAGCATTTATTGCAGGGATATTTTGTGGCCTCCGTATTCGAGCTGAATTTGTTATGTACTTTTTCCTTGTGAATCTTTAGATTTCCTTTTTGTGTGAATCGCATAGAACACAACGTACAAGCGAACGGTTTTCTTCCTGTGTGCCGAAGCAAATGTATTTTGAGAGAGTTTTTTTGAGAAAATTGTCTACCGCATGTACCGCAATTAAATGGTTTGTCACCATTATGCACTCGCATATGGCGAACCAGCATACTGGGTTTTTTAAATGATTTTCCACATAATTTACAGTCTCGTCCAATATTGGCAACATTACCACCACTAGGTAATTTAACAGTTTTACGTTCCTTATCTTCCTTTTTATGGTAATTATCCAAATGATTTTCGTAAAATGATTTTGCCAAAAATATTTCATTGCAATGATCGCAATTAAAATAATCCGAGACCGAATGCCCTTTGAGGTGCCCGCGTAAACTTGAAAAGCGGCGAAATATTTTATTGCATACACTGCACACATGTCTTGGTCTGCCGGAATTGACCAATGGATCTTGGTGGAACGTGTTGTGCACTTTTAAATTGACCGAAAAATTAAAACTCTCATGGCATTGGTTGCATTTAAATGGTTTCTCGTAAATATGTGTCATCTTGTGCCGATTCAACAGTTTTATTTGTAGAAACTTGATTCCACAGTGTTCACACCCATAAGAGTTTTTAGTATTTGATGGGTCAGATGTTGAATTGATATATAGTTCGTTTGGAAGCCTAGTACTTTCGGCCTCATTATATTCCATGAAGATCTCGTTAAATCCATCATCAATTGGCATTGATAAACCGGAAGTACTGAATTCCTCTTCGTTGATTGGTATTATTTGTTCATCATAATTGCAAATAAACTCCTCGGAAGTTACGAAAGGTTCTTCAACAGGGTTTATAGAATTACTAGAATGAATAACAGGGAATTATTAAAACTTTAGGTTCCATGTGGTTTTACGACGTGTGATTCGTGGGCTTACATGTCATTGGATATTGGCACTAGCAGTCCGGACTCAATTACATAACATATATTCGATTGATCAATTGGCGTTAGCACGTTATTATTAAATAAAATGTATAATTGTGAATCCATTTAAACGGACAATATAATTGTAAATTAAAGTATCGGCACATACCACGAAACTATCGGATAGATTTATTTTTGTGTAATTATTTTGACAGCTGAACTTTGTTTATATCATGTAGCGGAGTGTAATGGCGAGCATTCGTACTATTTAAAGTTGAGTTGTTTACCTCATCTTTTTTTTGTGACCGTTTCAGCTATTTAATAAGAGATGGTGTAACTGATAGTGAAATGCGAGTTATTTTATTGTTTTACGGCACAACTTATCCAACTGCTGTCGACATGGCAAGAAGCAAGACATTTATATGTATGACAAAAAATTCCTTCCCAACGGGAATGTTTTTTGATAAATTTAAAAGCATCTAGGTCATTTTCAACAAACGCAATTTGTTAACTTGCGAGATATGCGAGCATCTGCCTTTATCAATTATTGCAAATGTCTCAACGCTAATTAAATGCCAAATCTGGTTATTATTAAAATTATCATGCGCAATTAATTTGTAAATATTTATGGCCCGTACAATGAAAACGACAAATGGTCTGACATTCATATTCTCTCGTATGATACGCCTGTGTGCTTCATGTAAGAGTTTCAAAATGGCGCTTCGAAGGTTCGATGGAATGACTACTCTTCCAAGATCTGTTTGCAATAGCACGGTATTTTCGTAGCAAATCATTGATGTTCTTTTTGCGTGTAATTTTGAGAGTCACTGTTGCTCCTTTGGTAGATGTTCTGGCCAACCATTTTCAATATACGTCATTACTTGTCTTATCTACCGTTCTTGTTCGGAGTACTTTTTTATGGTTTGGAGTACTTTATTGTTGATCAACTCCTCATCGATAGCTAGACTTGAAAACATTTCATCAAATTTTTTACCCTTACCAGACGTGACAATGCATTAGCATTTCCGTATTTCGCTGTTGGTCTAAATCGAATTGTCTAATTATAACTCATAAAAGTTATCGTCCGTTGTTGTATACAACAATGACTATAGTCGTTGAATAATCATTGCACAAGCAACTTTTTCTGAATGAAATCATGATACAAGGAGGCTTGTGGTCCATATAAAAATTCTGCCATAAAATATTGGTTATCCTAAGTTACTCCAAAAATGATCCCCAACGCGAATATCGCCTCTGATGTTCAATCAACGTTTTGGACGCAAAAGGAATTGGTTTCCCATTCCCATTAGAGAACTGATGCGAGATCGCCAGATTTAATGGTACTCTGCAAAGTGAACTAATTTGGTTTCTTCCGCGATAGTTTTTATTCTTTGGAAAGCGCACTCTCTTGCTTCCGGCCAAAAAAATTCCACATCTTAACGGCGTTACTCATTCAAAGGGAACTATACATGTTATAAATTCCTCAAGAATTTATTAATGCCTTCATGTATGGCATATTTTGAAATTAATGGGTGTTTTTTAGAGGTTCACATCTTTGAGTTGGCAACACTGTTTTGTTTGACAACCGATTTGACAGCTGCCATTTGCTTTGTCAGTAGTTTGATTTGCCATTTTATAATGAACAGACTCACACTAGAGCAACGCTTGCAAACTGTTGAAATTTTTTATCAAAATAATGATTCTGTTCGCCAAAATAATTGTGCGTTACGTCTATTTTACGGTCTTCATAATCGTCCATAAGAGCGGGTAATTCGGATAACTAAGGATCGTTTTCGCACCACGTATACTCTAAATGATAATACGCATCCAGCAAGAAGTCAAACAGTGCATATCGAACAAGCGATAGACGCTGTACAGCGTAGCATTAAGGGTGATCGAAAATTGGACCTCCAGATTACGTCATGTACGCGCCAGCCGCGGCGGCCACATTGCCGAAATCATATTCAAGTATTAATGGCATAAAATTGTCTATTCAATAAAGCTAGTTTCACTGATATTCAAAATGTTTTTCGTTGTTCTATTTTAATTTAAAATTGTGAACCTCTAAAAAAACACCCTTTACATGTCCCAAGTATTTGGTTTCTGTTTGGCAATTGAAAATCGGCAGTTCGGCTTGTTATTACGATGTCATCTAAGTATAACTGGAGGTGGTGGTTTTGGGCAAACCGACTAAAAAGCGTTGAAAAATATTGTTTAAACTGCTCGTTGAGGGAAATTTGCAACAAGCTCTGGCTAGAACAATTTTGGAAAACTACTTTCCATTATTAAGACGATTGGAAAGGTCTAATTATTTGTGGATTAACTGATTAACTGTGCGTTTGAAATCGCCCAATAATCGCACCTTAAAGTTGGATTTCGGTACGACAACAATTGGAGCGGCCCAATGACTACACATCACTGGTTTCCAGACTCTAATATCAAGACGTTCAATTTACTTTGGTACAGCTTTGATTTTCCAAAATGGCATAGGATGGTGCATGAGAAATTACGGAATTACATTCTCTTCCAGAGTCAAATTAGCCCTAACAACAGAATTCAAGTTGCTTTTCGAAAATTTTGAGATTACTAAGCTTTAAAAATTTTATTGTTTGATTGACAATTTGACTTTGACAAAACTTTAGAACCCGGTAGACCATGGGCGCGGTTGCCCCATTATCTAAGAAGAACTTCATTGTAACATTGTTTACTTTTGTGTAGACATACAACTTCCGTAATGTTGGAAAAATTGATTGATCGAGGGACTACTATTCTTCTGCAACTGACGGTTCTCCTTCACTCGATCTGATGGTTTCCAGATTAGAAAGTTGAATGGACGTTCGCATTGATTGGTAAGGTTTATTGGTTAAGCAAACAGATTGCGTATGGCCAATTTTATGGTGTCCACGACATGTTATAATTTTAAATTGCTGTTTTCATCTCTATGCTGATGATTTACAACTTTATATTACTTTGCAAACTTTGGTGAACTTGTGAGGCTAGTTAATCATGATCTGGAAAGTGTTTCGCTATGATAAACATAATGCTACTTACTATAAATCTAACTAAAAGTAAAGCTTTGTTCTTAACTAGAAATACTCTTTTTGAACAATGACATACAATCTCATTTGTTCTATCAGTAAATAACTTGGGGCTAATTATGAATTCGAAGCTTGTTAAAAGTTTTATTATATTTCTGATTTTCACATATTGCGATGTGATATTGTCACATTGTTCCTCGAAACGAGTACTTCAGGTCACTTTCAACAATTGTGTGATATGTTCATGATCTTAAAGGGTTTGATCATGTATCTGAATTTAAGGATTTAATCGTTGGATGTGACTTGTTGGAGTTTCAGTACTTCTACTTATAAATTAAATTTTTCTATGTCATTACGAACATTGAGTGTTAAATGGCCAATCAATAGAACTAATAATTACAATAATTATGCGTTGATGAATGAGATTGTTACTTGTAAGTAACACTTGTAGTAACAATATTTGTTTTATAGTAAAACAATAAATTAGATTAACAACTATTAACAAACATTGTTACTGTAAGGAATATATGAGTTCTGTTCGAAATTTTTTTATTATCCCTGCTATCTGTTCTGGAGCCAAGGCAACCCAACTCTTTCGCGGTTTGATTTTTCCGTCCTTGCTTTTACTCTAGTGTCAGCCAATTCGAGGACGTACGGTTATAGGTTCGATTTTGTCACCATCTGCACATTGCATAGCTCCATGCCAGCCTATACTGGCATGAAAGATGGGTCGGCTCATGAGTTTTGCACTCCGACAGGTGGTCATAGGTGTGTTCCATTACATCACAGATCGTAATCTATTGATGAAAATTCCCTTTGCATCCTGTCCCTATCGGGATTCGAACCCGGCACCTCCCTATCCAAACGCCAAAGCTTTAACCACTGTGCCATTTGGTCGGTTGGTCGAAAATTTAAACTGGAAATTTTTTATATGTTGCAGTATATGTTTAATATTGTAAATATTTACCTATATATTGTAGATATGTAAATTGTATAACGCACAAAAGCATTGGCTTATGTATTGTTACTATTATGATTATTGAAAAATGTACAACTGCGACGCTTATGGGGTTTGAAACAGCCAAGATACGATCAAATCAAAGTTTTATTATGACGACTCGATGAACGAGAACAATGGTCATATGTTTTTTTGATCGATTCGACAAATTTATTGATGACGACTCAATAAACGAGAACAATGGTCATATGTTTTTTGATCGAATTCGACAAATTTATTGAACGTGAACGGTTTCGTTTTCAACTCTGAAAAAATTTTCAAAGGACACTGCGTTGACTCGAAGGCTCCTGCAAGTGTCAAAACCTCACCTCAGGCGTTGAAATTTTCTTTTGTAAATATCCACTTCTAACACTAACATGTGGAGTGATCAACCATATCTCTTATTGCCCAATCCACGTAAGATTCGTTACATGCATTTTGATTACAAACGAAAGGACCCTTAATGCTATGACGACTACTTCGAATTTAGCTCGTAAAAATTGTATCTTGCGGCCGCTATATATGATGGGTTTTTTGATTGGATATAATTATTCATTTTGTCAATGATTGCGTCTCATTTGTATTTTTCTTTATAGTTGTAAAACTCATTCAGCTTCATAAACGTTTCGGTCCCGATCAAGGACAAGAATAATGAAGGTTGCTTTTCATCTGATGTAACACTATTTCCATCAAAATGTTGCTCCATCTGCGCGACATAATCGTAAAAATTGTCTCTAGGTCTGTCGAATTCTGGATTAATGGAAACATTAATTGAACTAGGGTTTTGCCTCAGACTCAATTTGAAAAAATATTCGACTTGTTTTTGAAGCAACAGATTTATGGTTTCTTGCGGAATTCCCAAAAATTCTTGGAACTGTTTGGCATCCATCTTGAATTGTTTCACAAACGCGCACAATAAATAAAATTAAAATATTCTTGAACCACTAATACTAAATTCTCGTCACCACGTCAACACTATCCAGATAAATTTACTGCACTTTGACATGAAGTTAGCTGAATTTATTTAGTTGATTGCATTAAAATATACTTGAACGAATCCAAATCGCCCACCATTTTGGATATATGTAGCTGATTTTATGACATAAGTTTCAGTCATTTCAAGCTGTCGTTGCTCAAGCTATGGAGTTGATTAATTCGGCTTTGAATGATCATTCCGTGAGTCATTCAACAGTAAAAAGTGGTTTCCAAGATTTCGTGATGGCAATTTTAGTCTTGTGGACGATCCACGTCCAGGTGCAGTAAAACAATTTGAAGACGAAGAACTTAAAGTTTTACTGGATGAAAGTTACTCACCAATTAATTCGATTGGAATCAAAAAAGAACGACACAAAAGAATCACAAAGGAGATTTTTTTGCACAAAATCATTACGGGTGATGAAAAGTGAATTTTGTACAATAATCCTAAACGCAGAAAACCATGGGTTGATCCAGGCCAGCCGTCAACATCAGTTGCAAAAATGAATATTCGTGCCACGAAAGTGTTGGAGTACGGGATTGATAACCTCCACGAAGTATTCTCATAAATGGATACGGGCGTACTCTGGGCAATGTTCTGTAGAACGAACGGTTGTCCGTACCACCCCTCTTCGTAGTAGTGAAGCAGAATAGCTAATTCTTTGATTCAGTCAATCAAAACTATGCAACGGTACCAACAAAAGGAAATAATACCCCAGGTGGTACACCAATATCAACATCGGTAAATCCACTCTCTGTGGAGACTGGCCCTATGGATTCTGGGGAGGGCCATCTATTGCATTATCAGCGAACATCAAATCCATTCCAGAGCAGATCAAATTGACAAAGATCACCGATAAAGAAAAATACAGGGTGGCTGAGACCAAGTGTTACCAAATAAAAACGCTGTAATTTTTTTAATTTTGATTATTTTGTATTGAAATTTCGTGGAATATGTTGAAAACATATTACATTTTATGAAAAACATGTTACTGCTCGATATGACCTCCTTTGGCTCAGATTATTTGATTCAGTCTTCCATAGAAAGCATTGCATGCTGACCGAACGTGAGCTTGCGGAATTTTATTCCATTCCCGAACAGGAGCTGACTTCAATGCATCAACACTTTCGTATTTTTTAGTGGACACCTTACTCTCCAAAATGTACCATATGGAGAAATCCATAGGATTCATGCCTGGTGAATATGGTGGCCATTCTTTCGACGAAATCAGCCGCGGAACGCAATTTTGTAAAAATTGCTGTGTCGCTTGAGCTTTGTGTGACGGTGCCGAGTCCTGTTGGAATGTCCAACGGTTCGTACCAAAGTGTTTACGTGCCCAAGGTAGCAAAGCATCGTTTAAGATCTTTTGGCGGTACACCTCTTGGTTTACCTTGACTCCATGTTCGATGAAAACCAGAGGAGTGCGTCCATCTGCAGTCACTGCAGCCCAAACCATAACATAAGCTGGTGATTGCTTGCGCATGGCAACTCTTGTGTCCAAATTATCGTTGGACTTGTGCTCTAACCAAACACGATCATTTTGTTTATTCACATACAGTTGAATGGTGAAAATTTTCTCATCAGAAAAGACAATTTTTGGAATCTCATCACGTTCGGCCAAGGCCTTCAATGCTCGTGTTCTTTCAAGCCTAACTTTTTTTGTGCCTCCGTAAGATCTTGAACTTTTTGTATCTTGTAGGGCTTCAAGTGTAGTTCATTTTTCAATATGGTTGAATGCTGTATCGTGAAACATGTAGACGTGCGGCTAATTGATTGGCACTTTGACGAGGATTTCGTTGGATTCGTTTCTTCACATTTCGTATCATTTCTTTTGATGTTGCTGTCTTTTAGGGACCGCCTCTGTTGCGTTTAGCGATGCTACCAGTTTCGTTGTATCGAGTTATGGTTCGATACACAAACATTTTATTCACATTCAAATGCTGGAGCTGACGAACTATTGCTGTTTGTGAATTTCCACCCAAATACAGTGCAATTATACTATTACGTTTGAATTCCATTACGATGTTTTATGAAGATATTAATTTAGAACAATTATTTGTTGACCACATGTAAACAACTAACCAAACTTCAATCTGTCAAAAAATTGACGCGCGAAAATGACAACTACACAAATGACAGCAGAGTGAAGTCAGTAACATTTGGTCTCAGCCACCCTGTAGAAGCAACTCGGTAGCTGACCAATCCGATACTTTTTCTAACGCGATACCTAAGAAGCTAAGCGAGAAAATGAAAACCTAAAAATGATTCAAAAGAAGATTGCGATGTAGGAAGCATTGAATCAGACAAAGAGAAACGGACTAGATCCCAAAGAAGAAAAAACAGTTAAGGAAGAGTACGAAAAGAAAAGCTGAATCGTCACCTGAGGCTGAGCAATTAAATGGTAAGGGACAATTTAGTCGAGATTCAAAAGATGTTCTACCCAAAGCCAATCAACCAAAAGGTAGTAAATCTACCAAGAACATTATACCAAATTTGGTGCAACTGAAATCACCCCACCAATAAATATTGTGGGTGTAACCAGTTACCCAGAAATTCAGTCATTGATGAAATTCTGGAGGTTGTCAGTAACAACTGGAGGTTACTGACAAAGAGTATAAGGTAACAGCGCTAAACAAGTATCAGTGGTTCACTTACGAGAACAAACAGGCCCGACCTATAAAAGTCATGGCAAGAGGTTTGCATCACACTTGCTCAAGCAAAGTAATAATGGAAGACTTACAAAATAAAGGCCTTAAAATACTAGATGCTGTGAATATTGTTAAAAAAAGAGAACAGAAATTCAGGAAGGAAACCAAATTTTCAGTAAAAGGGGACTCCCTCTTTTTATGCTGGTGTTTGACAACAAAGAGAATGTTCAAAACATTTATGGAATAAAAGGAATCCTTCACATGAATTTGAAAATCGAACCAATGAGGAGAACCACAACATACCCCAATGCAAGAAATGTCAGGCATTTAATCACACCCAAAGATATTGCGGCCGGGATCCGAGATGTGTAAAATGCTCAGGTAATCATTTTACCCTGGCATATATAATAGAGAGAGTTGTGCCAGCCAAGTGTACAAATTGTAAGGGCCAAGATCCGACTAATTATCGAGGCTGTGAGGTTGCTAAATAACTACTAAAATTAAGAGATAAAACAAGAAATCAACCGCAAAATCACGAAAACCGAAGGGTTCAAATATCAAATCAGATGGATCAAAACCCACAACCAAGCAACACAGGGCAAAGAAGTTCATTTGCCCAGGTAGTGAAAGGTTTGGGTTTAACCAAACATATGGGCTCTGAAAATAACCAAATTATGGAAAACATTATGAACAGCATTGCAGCTATTACAAAGCGGCTAGATGATCAAAGTAATCTGAACAACATGATACTTGATGAAATGAAGAAAATGCAACTCTCTCAATGCAATCCAACAAAAAATGTTAAGTAAGAACACAACTTTCAAAATGGCAATCTGGAATGCGAATAGGATTATGCAACATATTCCAGAAATAGAAATTTTTTTAAATTCAGAAAAAATCGACTTTTTCTTAATATCTAAAAGCCATAAAAATAAAATACGAGGTTATAACTTATATCACTCCATTCATCCAGCGGAAAGAGCAAGAGGTGGTTCGGCATTACTAATAAAAGAAAATATAAAACACCATTTAGAATCAAATACGAAGAAGAAACAATGCAAGTCACTACTGTAAGGATCCACATTAAACACAGGCAGCTTATTGTCTCTGCAATATATTGTCCTCCCCGGCATAACTTGAAAGGGACGACTAAATTATACTATTTAAATCGCTTGGACGTGATTTTATTATTGGAGGTAACTTTAATGCGAAAAACACCTATTGGAACACCTAAAGAATTGCTTCAAGCAGGGCAGGCATCAAAATGTGAATTTTACTCTGGTGGTTCCCCAACATACTGGCCCAGTGACGGAACGAAGATACCTGGCCTAATAGACTTTTATGTAGCAAGAGGTATATCCCAGATTCACATTGAAGACAGTAATTTTCTAGTATCGGATCAGTCCCCGGATATCATGACAGTCAGTGAAATGGTAATTCAAAGGGAGAGTGCACCCAGATTAACACATTCAAAAACAAACTGAGAGATCCCAGAGATCGTGAAGTATTGGAGGAAAACATCAAGCCGATAAGAAATCCCCACCAGTTGGAAGATGAATTAGAACAACGCAATGAAGTAATTCATTATGCTGCTTTGGCAAGTACCCCTATTATACAAAATAAGAAGAAGCTTAACATATCCTACCCAATGGAAGTTAGAGAGTTGGTAAGACAAAAACGACGGGCACGTAAAACCTGGCAAAGAACATCGGAGAACAAAACAATTCTTAACAATTTAGGTAACAGTCTCAAATCTCTTCTTAAAGAAGTTAAGAATGCATCAATCAACAGATATCTAAACCCAGAAGACTCAAAAGACCCAGAAGACTCAAAAGACCCAAAATGCAAGTGCCTCCACTTCAAAAGGAGGATGGAATCTGGGCAAGAGGTCCTAAAGAGACGGCTGATCTGTTAGCGGAGTATCTCGAGAATACCTTCCAACCGCTACCAAGGCAAACGGCCAATGAAAATATAATGTCAATCCAAAAGCTAGATGATTTTGATATACGCCCAGTAACTCTCAAAGAATTAAAAGAAGAAGTAAAAAGCAACATGAATGTTAAAAAAGCCAGTGTATGACTTGATTACTTGCCAAATAATCAAGGCTCTACCAGGTAAAGGATTTCGTAAGCTAATACACATAATCAATGCAAGCTTTCGGTTAAAATATGTTCCGTGACAATGGAAAGTAGCAGAAGTAATCATGATAGCAAAACCTGAAAAACCACCTAACGATAAAAAATCAGACAGGCCAATTTCATTGCTGCCAATTATGTCAAAACTCTTTGAAAAATTATTACTAAAAAGACTTAAACCAATAATTGGGGACCGACAACTAATTCCTCCACATCAATTTGGATTCAGGGAAAATCACTCCACAATTGAACAGGTGCATAGAATCACCAACATTATTGAAAGAACGTTAGAATGTAAAAAAGTATGCTCCAGCATATTTCTGGACGTCGCCCAATCATTCGATAAAGTTTGGCACAGTGGACTGGAATTCAAGCTGCATAGAGATCTGCCGAGGCAATTCTATGCCTTACTAAGATCTTATTTATCCAATAGATAATTTCGTGTGAAATATGAGGATGAATACTTCGAACTAAAGAAAATTTCTGCCGGTGTCCCACGGGGAGTGTCTTAGGACCAATTCTGTATTTATTATATACAAGGGATATTCCAACAACAGATGAAGGAACCATAGCCACCTTTGCAGATGACACAGCAGTCATGGCAATTGGAAGTAATGTCGCTGATGCAACGAGCAAACTCCAGAATATTACCAATGTGGTTTGTAACTGGACTAAGCGCTGGAGAATCAAGCTTAACGAAACGAAATACGCATATTAACTTTACATATCAAAAGGCAACAAAGCTAAATATCTGGGCATGACTCTCGAAGCCAAGCTCAAGTGGAGAGAACACGCCAAAAAGAAAAAAGTAAAACTTAATATTAAGTTCAGAAAAATGTATTGACTCATAGGTAGAGGCTCTGAGCTTACAATACACAACAAGCTGCTGCTATATCGGCAAATACTGAAGCCGATATGGATCTACGGTATTCATCTCTGGGATGTACTAAGCAAACAAACGCCAAAATGGTACAGACGTTTCAAAATAAGGTTCTCCGTAGCATCGTAAATAAAGACCTTCACAGGGACTTACAGATGGAATACATCAAAGATGGAATAAAAAGGCATGTGGCCAAACACGAAATAGGGCTCCAGGAACATGGAAACCCCTATATTCACCATATGATATAAAACCCTGTCGTTGAAAGAAGACTTCAAAGAACGAGGCCACTCGACCTAGTACACAGAAAGAAAACATTAGTATTTTCATATAAAGATTAATCAATTTCATTTAAATTCGAGGATTGATTTTTAGCCATTGAATGTGTTTGGCTGATTTATTGAATCTTAATTAGATGATTTAAACCAAGCTTTGAAATAATTGTTTCAACTAAAACATTTAATAAAACAAATAATATATTTGTTTGATTTATAATCAAAATGTTACTGGATTGAATAAATTAATTAGTTGAATTAACTAAATGATTATATAAAACATTTATTTATAATTTGCATTAATAACCAATTATTTAATGGTTTGATTAATTATTTTAATGTTTTATTAAATGTTTTGCATAATATTCCTAAAGGAACTATACCAAATAATTTTTTAGATATTAGATGGTTGGTCATAAATTTCTATGATTTCAGTCATCAGTCTATGAATCAGTCATGAGTCAAAAATACCAAGAGTTGGCTTTGGCAGTTTGCTTGTCTTCGGCTAAAAATTAGCATAATTTAGCATAAACATCTCGGTCTGAAGTGTGATAAAACTTCAAAGAAATGGCAAATACTTTAATCATGTATATAAAATAAAAACACATTGACTTAGCGAATTATTATAATTTTGGTAAACAACTCTCAAATTAATACTGCATTCATTGATACGAATTATATGAATTAACAAATGTTAATTCTATGATTTTACTATTGATTTAGATGATTTATAAATTGGTTTAGTAAATTCAAATAACTACGGCTAATGAATTTAGTAGAAAACAAACAATGTTTAGATGTTTTAGCAAATTTATTGTAAGATAAATTTTATCAATTATTTTTAATGTTTTAGTGAAAGATATTATTTAAAATGCCCAAATATTTAATAAATTCATTTAATTAATTATATAATTTGTAATCCACAAAATCAACTAATTACGATTCGGCAAATCATTGAATTTGCATTTCGAATTTCATTAAATAAATAGTTAAAACAAATAAAATATTAAATAAAATCATTTAATATGTTAACATTTAAAGATTAGATTAGATAATTGTTCTATTTTAGTTTTTTCTGTGTAAACATACCAAATTAAAATTATATTTCAAATCGGTTTAATTAATTTTGGGACTAACCATTGGGTTTCACCCCAACAAATCAGAATTATTTAAGAAATGTAAAATTGCTAAGAAATGTAAATGCTTCTAGAACCGGTCAAACTGTTACAGCTGAACGTTATCGGGCGATAACGATAATTGATCTAATTAAGTGATGCTCTGGAGGCCAAAAGACCATTTACGGGTTAAGGAAGGAGGAAGGTGATATTCGCTCGTCCACATGCAGCAAAATCAACCCAGGAACTCATTTTCTAGTTAGACTGGGAGTTTTACAGCATGCGGTATTCTCCAGACTTGGCTCTCGCTGATTACCACTCATTTTGATTGATGTCATCATATTTGAAAGACCAGCGGTTCACGAAATTTGAAGAAATGCAAAACTGGCTCGATGACTAAGTTGCTTGGAAACCACCAAGTTTCTACCTGATAAATCGCAAAAAACCATAGATAGTAATGGCGAATATTTCGATAATTAATCTTTGTAATAATTACATTTTCAATAAAGTTGAATTTGACCAAAAAAATCCGAGTTTCCAGTGCAAGTAGAACCTAATGGTTTAAAGGTGATAAAACAAAATATAAGGAGGAAATATGTATATCGAATGTGTAAGATGTTTTGGTTAGTTGGTTTTACTCTCTTTCAATATTCTCAGTCAAATTTATCCAGAAAAATTTGACGCAGTTTAACAAAAAGTTACCGTTACCTTTATATTCCCAACACTTTATACTACCAACTGATATACTGAAAAGTAACGACTAACCGGCACAGTGGTTAAAGTATGCAACTATGACCTACTGTCAGGGTGCAGACCTTATGGGTTGACCCATCTTCCAAGTCAGTGCTATAGGCTGGCGCATGGAGCAATGCAATGAGCAAATGGTACTACGTAAATCGGACCTACAATCAGCCGTACGTCCTCGAATTAACTACTGCGGAATTGGCGCTACGCCAACGAGTTGGGAGTGCTTTGGCCCCAGAAACATTATAAAGATTAGAAAAAAAGAAGATTAAAAAAAAAAACTAAAAGGTAAACATATATTTATTATTATGTGTTAACGCTTTCATTAATTTTTAATATTTCAGAACATTTTATTTGCGACCTTTACGCATGAACCCCCTACATTCTTCGATAACCCCGTTATCGATGTGGATAAGTGCAAGCGGGTTACCACAATTACAGGCGAAATAATGAATTTGGTGTTGGGTCATTTTATGTTACAGACGATATGTGGCGAGGGCATCACCTGTTCGCCTCGCTGTGTCATAGAATCTGCAACAGTTCTATGTTCTGTCATGTAGCATACTAGGGATCTCAGTAATTAGCGGTCCAACATTAGTGCTCCGTCTAGATCCCCGATTTTGTAATTAAGAAGTGTTTAGATTGTCTCATCACATGCTCAGCCTTCTTCGATAGTGTTTTCTACCCATTCTTTAATACTTCTTTAAATGGAAGTACCATTTAAATGTGGTTCTCGAAATAGGTAACACAAGGTTCTGGGCCAGTGAAAGCACTGCGCTCTGCCTCGCACAGAGATTGGCTGCCTCATTTCCTAGAAATGGCAGAATGCCCAGGGACGACATTGAAGTATTTTTGTTTTCCTTGACTAATTTTTTTAAAAAGCCAGCAATGCTGCTGCTGACCGAGATTATGGTGATCTCAGTTTTCTTGTGTCTTCTTCTGATACATTCTAGCGTGGAGACTTACACTGAGAGAATTTCCGTTTGAAATACAGTTGAGGAGTTAACTAAGGGTAAGCAGAGTGTAAGCCTAAGATCTATTACTCCAGTTCCAGTCCCCGTAGTTGTTGTTGAGTTGTGTATCATATAGATGCATTGCGAGAGGAAAAATATTATATTGGATAAATTCATTTGCCAGATTCAGTTTGGTCAGTCAAGGATATGACCTCCGGTGTTGCTGTTGAATTTTATTTGATTTAATATTTTTAGTTTGATGGCCCTTTAAAGTAGAAGCTTGAAACAGAGTGCAGATGTTAGGACTAGGTCATCAGCATAGTGGCGTTTCTGCTGTGTGGCAGGTATCAGCATATTGCTGATCGGTTTAGTCCTTAATTTTAAATTGGCATTGCCTAAGGCGTCGTCGTAAGAAAGAGCGGATTGTTTTAAAAACGCAAGGCATTTCTTTAGAGCTCTGCTTAGTTGCGGTTCTCCAGTACTAAACTTGTCAGTATATCTCTGATGGAGGTTGTTGTAGTCCTTGGAAATTGGCATGTTGGAGTCAACCCTTATGGTTTTTATTATTAATACTATCCACGCAGTAAGTTTGATAAGGAAGATTATTTTATCGAGGATTGAAGATTATTTTATCGAGGTTTTCTTTTATAGATTCGTTAAATTTTGGTGGACATTAGTCACGTCGGGTAGGAAGGGTTATTCTCTCGTTGAAACGGCCTTGAAACGAGCTAGCCTATATGATTGCATTGTTGTTTTCTAATCCAGGAAGAGCTCGAGATACATCCCAGCACTTCTAGGTTTATTGACCTCCTAATTCAGTATCCTCATTTAGATCCTCTGGCAAATTACCCAAATCGAAACTTTCACGATCACTTAAAGTTGTGTTTGATATTTCTACAGTATTATTATACTGATTTGTTATTGGATTTTAGTATGAAATTCGATGTGGAGGGGAATATAGAATTAATGAAAGCAAATTGAAACGACGGCAATAGTAATCATGGAAAATACTGGAATTAACAATGACGTTAATCAACAAGACAGAGGAATTAATGATTTGGAATAATCGCGAGTACTACTGCAAATAATTTGCAATTGCGATACCATATGATACATTCACAGACACAATAAATAGAATAATCTCGAACAGCTATGCAGTTATAATTTAAAAGCGAACAGTACTAGCCGAGTCGTAAAATGTAAACAGTGTCAAGTAAAAGTAAAATAGTGAACAGAATGTTAATTGTGAATTTGTTGGACAATTTAAAGGTGTTGGTGTATGCTTTATTTGCAAAATTCATTACGAATTCGTTTCGAACGTCCGAAATTCGTAATATTTGGAGTCACAATAAGCTTTTTTTTTTTTTATTTCAGCACTAGCTCCAAAAATTTGGTGCCATATGGCCCGTTTCAAAATTTATAAATTTTAATTTTTTACATTTTTTACCATAATAATAATAATTTAATTTTAATTTCTTTTCATTCACCTAGCACACATCGATCCCCTTTCACACTTCTATCTGATTTGTTCTAATAAATTCATACATATTCTTATATACGTTCATTCCCATTCGTAATAATTCAGTTAAACTACTTGCACTCAATAGAACATCGAACATTTGTCTGCTCTGGTTAAATGCAGAACATTTCAGAATCAAATGTTCGATGTCCTCCACAACCAAACAGCTTTCACATAATTCACACACAACCAAATTGCGTTTCTTCAAACATTCTTTCCAATTTCCATGATTCAATCTCACTCGTTCCATAGTTCGTAACATTCTAGTATCTCCTTTGAGCACCTTAAAGAACGGTTGCCTCAAAGGAGACCTAACCAACTCAAAGTACTTCTTACCTTGCACCTGACATTTTTCAACAAACTCTCTCTTTTTTTTTTTTTGAATTTTTGACTTATAGATGGCTAATGTGTAAGAATCACAACAATCAGTTTCGAACAAATGAGACTATTGATTTGAAAAAATCAGTCTTCTCATCAGGTCGCGACGACTGATGTTGTATTACTACATTGGAATATTGTCTATATATATAGAACATACCATGTAGTTGTACTACTAGCGAATTACTGCATAGCGTACGAAATTTTGATTCTTTCATATTTCCATCTATATTCAATTTTAACAATTAAGTTTTTTCGCATTTACGAATTTTATTATATATTTTACCTTTGGTTTTTGCAATTGTAATGGTGTTATTGTGATTGTTCTGTATATTGGTATATTTCAGCACTCTCGAATTAAATTCACGAATCGTAGGAAATTCTTCCATTTAGCGTCACTATCTGTGTGACAAACGAATATGATAATCGACACTTACTTATACACACTTATACAACTCTCTCTCCCATTTTCTCCACAGATTCATCTGAAACATGCGAAGTACGTCTCTGGCATCCATGAATTCATATTCATTTACATCCTCAATCAAACAACCCCGTTTCGCAAACATATCGGCGCTTTCATTACCTTCAATCTGTAGGTGTGAGGGTATCCATTGAAGGATGACCTCCCTCCCACAAGATTGAAGATACTTATACAGCATTTCCACATACACATTGCCACGAGTTCCCCCACCTTTACTAATTAATTCCAACCCATTCCGGGAGTCAGAGAATAACACTATTCTCCTTCTCCCTTGTGTCATTGCCAACTTGACCCCTTCCATAATCACTATCAATTCTGCATTCATTATACAGATACTGTCATGCACTCTTACCATTTTCTCTTTCCTCATTGAAGGAATATAAATTCCCACACCTACGCGATCATCATTTACACTAGCATCTGTATACACTTCCACATGTGCAACATAATTCATTCGCATTTTGCAAAATTCGCTCTTAACCGATAACTCATTCATCATTGCTTTTGTTGTGTCACCAAACTTCAACCGCACTATTAGATTGCTCGGAGGGACTTTCGGATTTGCCGGACGAATCTTGGAGAATATGTTAATATTTTCCAAGATTACCAGTGATCTTGTTGTCGTTTTGTAAACCGTCCCTCTTTGCAATCTCTCTTTCATTTCATTCACTAATTTATTGTCCTTAGTTAACATTCGCACAGTCTCTCGCACGGTGATCCATTCCCTCTTAAAATTAAGAGGCGAATCACCCAATTCAGACCACAGAGTGTGTATTGGTGTCGAATTGATCGCTCCCAATACCACTCTAGCACACGCATTCTCCATAAGCAACTTTTTAAACCCAACCTTGGACCCATCACCATATATACTCATTCCATACGCAATTCTAATTGACACTAGCGCCTTTCGTAACATATCAGTCACACCCGGATGAGCTCCCCATTTTGGTTTGCTCACCCTTTTAATCACGTTCAATCTACTCTTACAATTATCGGCCAATTTTTCCATATGCACTTTGAAACTTATTCTTCTGTCAATCCAGATTCCCAAATACCTAGTCAATTTCACACACTCAATTCTCTCATTATATATTCGCACATCAACCATCCGATTCGTTCTAAAAGCCATACTACAACATTTACTCGAATTTACTCTCAAATTCAGTTCACTCAAACATTCGGTTACCTGATTCACACATTCTTGAGCCCGACTCAAGCCTCCTCGATGGTACTCCCCTTGCCCATCAGGACAAAGTCATCTGCAAATTGCAAAATGACTTTGCCCGAGGAGTTACACCTATGTATCGAGCTCGTATACAGGTTGAAGAGAGTCGGTGAGATTTTACTGCCTTGGGGGAGGCCGATAGTCACCGCTCCTTCCAACCTATACCCTCTACCACATAAAACTATCTTTCTCTCATTCATGAACTCATACACCCATTTGCAAATTTTCCAAGGAAACCCCAAGTCCATAAGGATCTGATAAAGTTTCCCTGGAACCACGTAATCATATGCCCTTTCTATATCCAAAAATACCGCCACAACATACTTATTTTCCTTTTGTACTTCCCACACAAACTTTTCTACACACTCATTAGCAGAGTGGTTGTGACGAAACCCAAAGGTGGTTTCCGGCAACAAATTTCCCTCATTCACAAATTTATCTATACGACCTTTCATCATACCATTCACAATTTTAGCAAATACATTCA
The DNA here is from genome assembly GCA_963691935.1 of Nephrotoma guestfalica. Classification (NCBI taxonomy): domain Eukaryota; kingdom Metazoa; phylum Arthropoda; class Insecta; order Diptera; family Tipulidae; genus Nephrotoma; species Nephrotoma guestfalica. Next base: position 135,325,003 of record OY829913.1, on the reverse strand, counting down.
ACATACATATTCCCCTGTAACTTGTTGCCAGATTCCTATCCCGATCCCTTTTAGGAATAGGTACCACTCTGCTTTCCTTCCATTTTTCCGGTATCTGAATACTCATCCATACTTGATTGAGAATTCGAAGCAAGGCCGCCTTGGCTTCGAATTCTAATCTACTAATCATTTTATAACTCACTCTGTTGGTTCCGGGGGTAGTAGATTTGGATGTTTCTAAAACCCCTCGGAACTCTTCCCATTCAAACTCCTTACACATATCGTTCATAAATTCATTTTCATTATCAGGTAGCAAAACTTCATACCTATCACTCAAATTGTTACGTACGTCCGTAATCATTTGTAAAAAGACACCCCCATTCTCTCTGTCATCTAACACTGCATTTCTGCCCTAATCTCTATATCCTCTCACTCTATTAAATTTATCGCATACATCCTTAGTTGTGGTTCTATGTGTCATTTTTGATACATAGTCCCGCCAACTTTTCCTTTTCACCCTACGGATAGCCTTTTTCAATTTTGCATTCATTCTTCCATAATTTATTCTGCATTCATGACATATGCTCCTACTGAACTCTCTCAATGCTATCCGTTTCCTTTCATACCAATACTGGATTTCATTGTTCCACCAACCGTTCACCTTGTATTCATTCCCTCTGATATTTATAGTGCACATTTCATTCACTCTCTCGATTTCATCCTCAAGTTGGTTAACCTCATTTACTTCTTTCATTATGAGAGTCTCATTCATACGTTCGACCCATTTCTTACCATTCATAATGACCTTACGGTCTATGTCAACATTTATACCACCTAAGCATGCCCTGATCAAATAATGATCACTACCCAAATTCTCATCTGTGACATTCCAAGTGACTTGGCCCGCCAGCCCGCTAGATATTAAAGTTAAATCTATCGCGCTGGCTGTCGACCCCACTCTCGGCATTCTAGTCGACCCACCATCATTCAGGACTACGAGATCGGAATCCAGAATGAGGCGGGTCAACCAGTTACCTCTAGCATCAGTTTTTTCACTCCCCCATATTCTCGAATGCACATTCATATCACCCGCTAGAATCACGTCACTTTTGCCTTCCACCCATTCAAACAAAATTTGAAAATCTCGTTGGCTTCTCTCTCTGTCAGACGTAGACAACACTGGAGTTGCCTAGATACTAACAAATAACAAGTTTCTGTCCAGATTCCGAGTTTTGGCCGCGATGACTTCAATGTGCTCGAAGCGCGGTATGTCACAAAGGACCAGGCTGATATTGGCACGTGTCAATATCGCCACCCCGCCGAAGCCATCAGCCCTCGGTCTGGACAGATAATTGTATCCTTTCACCCGAAACGTCTTACCCTCCCGCTCCCAAGTTTCACACAAAATCATCACATTCACATCATTATTGGTCAGATAATTCCGCAACATATCGCCATTGGCATATATACTGCGAATATTTATCTGACCAATTTTCATGCATTCATTGGATCTCAGCATTCGCTCTACCATTCAAAGAAATGAAGAAAGGATAGGGCATTTATAAATGCAAATGCGATCTCTCTCCTCCTTCCCTCATTCATCATCAATCATATTTACATGGTTATTTCCAAATAGTGTTAATTCTTTTGGAGTTAAATTAGAATGTCTCATTGCTAGCCATGCTTCATTTTTTTTTATTGTCTCCATGTCCATTGCTGTATTACAAGTTGTTTGTTGATTTGATTGCGGTTGTTGTTGTAATCTTTCTTGTTGTCGTTGTACTTGCTGTATTTGTTCGTTTCTAGTAGTTGTTTTAGTTGTTGCGGCTGTTGTTGGTTTTGTTGTTGTTGTACTTGATCTTTTTGTTGCTGTTGTTGTTGTGGTTGGTTTAATTGTGTCTGTTGTTGCCTTGAAGTTGAAATAGTTTTTGGATGTGATTGTGATTTTGTCTGTTCTAGTTGGTTTTCTTTGTTTTGCGGCTTTTGTGGTGTGTTTGGTGGGTTAAAGGAGGTTTTTAGTGTATCTGCATATGTTGTCTGGTTAGCTGGTGTGGTGTTTGCATATAATCGAAAATATTTGGCTTTCGCCTCGGGAAATGTTAATCTATCTACAGTTTTAATTTTCACTATTTCTACTTCTCGTTTATATACTCGACATTCCTTACTGTTGCTGGTGTGTGCCTCTCCACAATTTATGCATTTTAGTGTAGTGCACGGCTGGTTGTGTGGTGTTACTTTACTACATTTGTAGCACTTAGGATCACTTGTGCATCTCTTTCCGGTGTGACCCAATTTGTGGCATTCGGTGCACTTCAACGGATTTGGAATGTACAATCGAATGCTTAGTTGTATAAAGCCTGCCCTCACATATTCCGGTAATACTGATGAATTAAAAGTCAGGATAATTGCTGCTGTGTCCGTTAATTTATTTTCCACCCATTTATTTATTTTGTATACCTCTATGACGCCTTGGTCCTTAAGCCCTTCTTTGATTTCCTCCTCAGTTAAACTTTTTAGGTCGTGGCAGAAAATGATACCTTTGGAACTGTTTAATATGGGGTGTTCCGTCACTTTTCTTTTGGCCAATTGTCCCAGAGATGTTGCCTTCAGTAATGCATCCGTCGCTGCCTGATTTTTTGTCAGAACCAAGAGTTCTCCAGCTCTCGAACGTTGCGTTTTAATGATACCTTTGGTTATCATATCCAGCGCTTTTTGTATTCCAAAAGGTGAAAAATTTGACAGGTTTTGTCCCTCCTGCTCGTGCTTGATTATTAGATATTTTTCATTTACTCCATTGTAATCCATTATATCTGCACCGCCACCGAAACCTAATCTCTTTGTTCGCATTTCTTCGATCCTTTTCCTTTTGGAGGGTTGGGTATTACTTCCCAACAGCCTCAACGGTGCGAATCTATTTGGGCTTTCAAACATCGCCCCTTTTGAGGGCCGAAGCCCTCCTTTTGCCCACACCTGACTTTACTTACTGTCTAAAAACACGCCGCTTAAATATAAACAAACACTTGTTGTTGTTGCCACCAAACAATAATCCACTTAAACACTATATATTTGTGTCCACCACCTTGTTCGTACACCACTATAAAACTATTTTAACTTAATGAAAACCCAAAACCACTTTAATTAACTATTTATTAAATGAAAACTAAATTTTACACCGAGCTGTCAATTTTTATATGTACGCTTGATGTCGATTCACAAGAAGAAGTGTGTTTTGCTTGCCAAATGAAATTAAATTTTTGACACAATAAGCTTAAAGTTCCTCGTAGAATGGACACCACTCATTTACTAGGACAAGCATATTCAAGCAGGGATCGAACGTAAGCACAATATCTTAATTGTCTTGAAATCAAAAATGTCACCCGTCCAACGTTTGATAAAATCGAGCACAGGTCAATGTGGTTAGTAAAGTTCATGTTTTCAACGAAAGTAAGTACGTAAGTACTTCAGCTTCAAGTACTTCCTGAAGAAATATTAGTAATACCATTAATGAAAATTGCTGAAATATATGAACCAACGTGAGAGCCTTGTGGCACATCGGAGATTGTTTGTATATTGTAATCGACCTTTTACCTCCTATTTCAATATATTGGATGCGATTACTCAAATAAGATTTAAACCAGGCTACGAACTGGCTGGAAGATTCGAACTTGAAAATGTGTTCCAAAATTTTGCCGTGCGGTTAACAGAGTCGGAGGCTTTTGCAAAGTTACATCAACTCGTTTGTGCTTCTTAGCACTGCTTTGAGTTGCATATTACCAGTTGAAATAATTTAGGTATGACAGATATATGTAGATGTAATACCTCTGAAACACGAAACATCATTTCTAGATCGAGTTTTGGGAATACTGGGTATTTTCCACTTTTGTGGAAAAGTTGCCAATTTTAATGACTGATGAAACAAAATGCAAATTTACAGAATTTATCGAAAATGAAGATTCCTGCCATCAGGACCACATCCTTCTCCGAACCGTTTCATATTCACTAGCGGTTGGATCTTGATAATTATCAATGTCTTCTGCTTTATAAACAAATTTGAAAAATTCAGCAAACATGTTGGTTTTGATCTATAAATCACATACAGGCTGGGTAACCATCAATTTCGGTATGGATTTTAAAATGCTCCAAAAGTGTTTGGGATCTCGTTTAATTTTATCCTTAGATTGCGTATATAGCTTTTGTATTTCAGTTCAAAATAGGATTCAAAATTTTGGTTACTGTAGTAAATTTCTGTTTACTATCCTGGGAACATAATTTGAGGTTTTCTTTATAAGCCTTGTCTTTTTAATTATTAGGACTGATAGGTTGGTCATGATACGATGGAGGATATTTGTTCGGGATGCTTATAGACACGGGAATTAATAAATGACTGCCTTTAAATAGACGTTACATCTATGCCATTGCTGTTAAATTAGGCGTTCCAATTTATTTGTTCAAAATGTTGTTGTAAGTTATTTGAATTGGCTTTTTTGAAGTTGTAATAAGTTTTCCGACTTTGTTAATTTTGACACCTGTTATTCACATTGTTTTCCAATATTATTTCAAGGTGTTGGTGATTCTTCTGTTTTTAATAAAATTGGTTCATTAATAAAATTTAGGCCAAGGTTCGGTTTAAGCAATTTTTTATCTCGCAAATTTTGTTGTGTAAAGCCTAGTAAGGTGACTAAGGTGAATATATGAATTGGGAATATTCTTAAAGTGTACATTAGTAGGTTGGAATTGTGTATATCGGCACGGTTTCCGAAATTGTATTTTTTGGTAGAGGTAAGCCATCAATCTATCTTGATGATGAAGCTCGTTTGAATTTAACTTATATCATTAAATGGGGCATTTAATATCCATCACATCCAAATGTGAATTTGAAGATGTTATATTAGTTACATTATCGAGTCGGTTAGGAGATATCAAGAGCAATCTGGAATGTCTGCGGTTTTCTTAAATGAAGTGAAGATGTGACCATGCACACTACGTCGATGAGTTCTCTGTACATCGAATCCCTATTGGTCATTGATTATCAGTATGTATTTATTGTCCACAACTTAGTCGCCGAATTAATGGTGCTCTAATATTTTTCTTCCAGTTGAATGTTAGTTTTTTTATAAATGATTTTAGTAAACATTTATCCAGCTTGTGTACTCGTACATAGCTGCAGCAATTATTAGCGATACGCCAGGCAGTCTTGTAGCTTTAATCCAGGATATTATTTCCGACTCAGAGAATGCTCCATGTGAGTAAAATTTGATGGTGCTTTGAAAAACTTCACATGAGATATTGATTTTATTCGTTACGTAATCATATTTCAGTTCAAAGCTTGGTATCGGCACCATGCGTTAGGCAATGGATCGTCTGTATTCAGATCTTTTACCAGTAGTTTGTGGAACTGTTCATCCAGTACTGAATTGTGTATTCGGCTACCGAAGAGCCACTTTCTAGAATGCGCCATTCGAATTTCGAAATTTTTGAAACTTAATAAACTTAAGAAACTTAAGGTTATAATCCTATAGGTAAGCTTAATCGGAGTTTGGATAAGACTGAAGCGAATAGGGGTGTAATGTGGTGTACTATACTAGAAAGTCGAAATTTTCTAAACTAAATTAATAAAATGTTAATTTATACCACTTACACCCCCTATTATTCTGACTTACTCCAAACTCCGCCTGATGGCCATAGTAGGTTCGATGATCAAGTGGGTAACTCAAAAGTTACCGAACATTTGGTAATTTAGTTTCGCAAATTTCGGAATTTATTGCAATTTAGGACTAAGTATATCGAGTAATATATCTTTCGGTTACAAAATGGGTTTTCGGCTGGGGTAGCAAAGACACTATCTGCATTACCATTTTTCGGCAGAAAACTCTCTTTTATCTTTAATAGGGATATTTTCGAGAGTTTTCAATGACCAACGTTCAATCAATTCAACTCAATCGACAACTAAACTCAATTTTTTGTTTCTAAGTTCGTTTGATTTTTCTCTATTATTGAAATTTATTTTAATTAAATGGTTATTTTTGTGTGAATGCAATTAAATGTTATTAAATTAAAAGTAAAGCAATGGAAAATTTATTTATTTCAATTATTTGAAGTATTATAATAGTGTATGTATTTAACACTTGTGCGATTATTCACAAAATCTTCATGCCATTCAAGTTCAGGTGGTTAACTGGTGGCTGGGTGGAATACAATTTCAAAAATGTCCACAATTAAAAAAATATTATTGAACTGTAAAAGAAGGTAACTGTAAATTATATATTCTTTCATGCATTATTTGTAATTTCAATTATAATTCAACAGATTCCAGCATCAAAATTATTAAAAACCTCGAGAGCATACATCGATTCCATCATCCAATTTAGATAACGATGAACTAGAAACTGATGAAGAAACGCAGTATAGGTTAGATTTATTGTGAAAAATTGTTTCTTGTTTAAAATTATATGTGTTTTATGATTATAGAAATCAAAAAAAATCGTTCGAATTTACCTAGAATGAGCCAATGATGACATCCTAAAATCGTGGATCCAAAGAAATGATAACAGTTTTACTTTTCGTAAAATTTGCAATTCAGAGAGGGTATGGGAGCGAGGGTATGGGATTTGTAGGGTCACGTAAAATGCACAAAACATATTGAACGCAGTGCAGCTCTAAAACTAATAGCTCGGATGGAGGGATTAATATGCTGAGGCCACCAACCAACTTTCTTTTACACCACACTTCATTTCTAAAGTAAAAAATTAATTACCCGACTTTTGGTAAATCTGTCTTGTATAATCAAAATTCATTATTCCTGCTTAAATTTTGGAAAAGCAACAAGATCAATTCTTGGTGAAAATTTTATCTTTTTTAAAATTTTTAATTCTTTGTCGTTTTTGTAAATGCTAAACTGTTCAACATCATTGCAAAAATAGAAAAGGTACACATATTTTCACCAAATTTTGCAAAAATCTCCCAATTAATAGCAAAAGGCTAAGTATGAAGTTTCATCACGATCAAATAATCCATCTGGGCTGTACAAAGGCCTAATTCAAGTTGAAAAACATTTTTTGCCAAAAATCGTCTTCGTTTAATCGTCGTGTTTCATGATACCGATTGATTCGGATCAGTTCAAATTTTGTTTCAGATCACAAATTTTAAATTGAAATCTAGTAAGCGGCTTTGCGTTGTTCCATGAAACATAAACTGAACCGGATCAGATCAAGCACTAACAAACACAACTATTATTGCAAAATTAATTTAGATTCCTTTAGTTCATAATCGTTTTTCTTGTAAATGATATATTTTTCAAAGAATTAGAGAAAGAGAAAAGCTGCTTTGGATGCGGCCACTTCCGATGGACCGATTTCGGCCACATATCATTGGAACCTCCTCATTTATGCAGATAGGTTAAGTATGGTATTCCATACTAATCAGTGAGTTCATCTGGGCTGTAGGTAACCAACAGACATATAGTCTGCGCATTCAATGGAGTTATTTGGAGTTGTAAAGTGGCAGAATCCAGATGTTAACAAATTTTCATCAATTTTTCCATAACGGATGATTTTACTTCTACCTTAAACTTCGAAAAAAATCCTTCCATCGGTTTTACCAATCAAAATACGATCTGTCAATCTGACTCCAGTACGCGATTATTTTGTTTGTATTATTTTTTTTAGAATCGCTTGACAATCTCAAGTATAACCGACTTCTCGTTAATCATTTTTCAACAGTAATTTTTTCATCCATATTTCAAGACAGTAATTTTACTCCTGATTTAAATTATTTTGAAGAATTTAATACTGACACATTATATTCGGGGTATAAATAAGTTTTGAGTTTGTTTTATAATTTCGAAGCTTTATTCAGAGAAATTGGTAAATGTATTTTATTCAAAGTATTGACGATCGTTAGCTACCACACTTTCCCATGTTTCAGGCAGCATACGAATCCCGCGTCGAAAAACTTCCTCGTGTTTTGAGGCGATCCAAAAATCGACCCAATTTATGTTTCCTTCGTAAGCATTGTAGTGCTGCTCGGCCAGGCCATGAGTCATCGACCGAAACAAGTGGTAGTCGAAAGGAGCAATGTCTGGTGAATACGGTGGGTGAGGTAGGACACTCCATTGAAGCGCATCCAAAGTTTCCTTGACGACTCTTGCAACATGTGGCCGAACGTTGTCGTGCTGAAAGATCACTTTGTAATGTGTTTTGGTATATTATGCTAGTTTGAGCTTCAATGATCGGCTTAATTGTATCAATTGTTGTTGATAATGTTATCCAATAGTGGTTTCGTTCGGCTGGAGTAGCTCATAGTAGATCACGCTGAACTAATCCCACCACATGGACAGCACTAGCTTCTTGCCATGAATATTCGGTTTGATGGTTGAAGTTGATGCATGATAGGGCTAAGCCTACGATTTTCTGCGCTTTGACTTATTGTAGTGGATCTACTTTTCGTCCTCCGCCATGATTCGATGCAAAAACCCGATTTTGTTTTTGGAGCAGTTCGTATCTCTTAGGTTGAGTTTATACGGAACCCAATTTCCGTGTTTTTGGCCAAACCCATGGTCTTGAGATCGTTTTAAATCGCTTGTTCAGTCATTCAAAGTTTCAGCGACCTTCTCTTGTGTTTGGCATGAATCTTGGTCCAATAACGCCTCCAGCTCAGCGTCTTCAAACTTTACTGTTCTCCATTCGCGTTATTTATTACTGGTGTCAATCGCTACACGATGCTAAAACGATGGGACAACTACTCACATGTTTTTATTGATGGAACATGTTCCCTATATGCTTCACACAGCAATTCATGTCCATCAGGTGCAATTTTCTTCAAATTAAACTAAAAAAGCAGCGCTTCCCTCAAATTGTGTTTTATTGGCACAAAAAGGTTGACATGGTTAACGCATAAAAAATTATGTTGTTTACACTTCAGCGAAATGACATACTGATTTGTAGAGAGAAATGATGGCGCTTTAGCATGAATATAGTTACAAGATGGCTCGTTGCGATTTAATACTAGTTACACCATCTTTTGTAAATCCCTCAAAACTTATTTGTACTCTCCCAGAAGACTTTTCACAAGGTCCCGATGGTATTCCACCCATAGTCTTGCGATGTAGCGAGTCTTCTTCGGTTCCTATGTCTTGTCTACTAAAACTCTTTGTCGTGCCATTTACAATCGGCTTTATGAGTTCTGCAGGCCAGTTATATATGAGATACAGAATGGTTTCCAAAGAGATATAAGTACCGACCAATTTAGCGCTATTGAGAATGGCTATCAGATTGATTATTTTTTACTGATATAAGCAAGGCATTTGACATAGTGTCATTCTAAGAAAGCATAAAGCTATTGGTTTTCTGCTCATAGTCACTACTTTTTCTATCTAGACTGTACATTGCAGCAGGACGATCTATTTGTTTTGTGCTGCAACATCAGCGGCCCCGAGCTGGATGCAGCCAAGAGTCAGGTAATGTTGTTTTCTCGGAAAAAAGTAAATGCTATTCCTGACTACACTTACATACTTAATGTTAAGCAACTTACAAGAAACGATTCTATTATGTTAGACCCACACTTGATATGTAACTTAGATATGTCTCCTTACCGCGGAATACAAATAAGCAGGATCGAAGCAGTACAGAAATGATTTTTAGGCTTCTCGTTATATCACCTACTATAGTCAGACCCGCTAAGGGTTCCCAGTTACAAATGTCAACTCAATTTTTTGCAGATGAAATCAGCTTCTCTGCAGTAAAATCGTTCAACAGAATTTAACATATCGCAGTAACCTGCGTAACTTAAGATCAACTGAACTATTTGAGAATACATTTAATAGCATGGATTGTGGCAGGTTTAAATCAATTACAAGAATTCTCCGTTTGGTTAATGCACACTCAGTCAACTTTGAACTCAGGAGGACAGTAAATTTTCGTTTAAGAAGAAGGTTCGATATATAGAATTAACGCTCCACGACGTTTAATTTATTACTGTTTTTTACAATTTTTGTTTTTTTACTTTGAAGAGTAAAGGTTCTTCACCTACACGCTTGATTTAGGTGTTTCCCCAAAATCATTCCCACTAATTATTTATTTAGTTTTTTGAATCCAGAGAAATAATCCAAAGTTAGCTTTACTTTATTTGCTCTCTATTAAAATAGTGCACCTAGAACACGAATGACCTCATGGCTTAAAATTTTTTACTATATGACGTCATTTTATGTCGACGGTTCCAATCTTTGACTATAGATAGCAGTATAATCAAATAAATTATATAATTTTTTTGTATAATATTTTTTTCGTGAAACGTAAATCGCGGTGAAAAAACAAAAAATATCTACATCTTTCTTTCACTGGCGCGTCCTGGATGAGGCACACTGGCATGAATGAGAGGAAGGAGGAGGGGAGGGTGATATCGTTTTTCCTTCCATTTTACAATTTTATTTTATGCTCAACCCATTAAGTTATGCATTTAACATTTCGTTAAACCCGTAAATCTTGAAAATGATTCAATAATCCATTTTTATTCAATTTTAACGTCACGTTTCATCTGTTATTAATTAAATTAGTCAAACCAGTTTGAATGTCAACCTTGTTTACATCTTTCTGATATACCGGGTGATTTTTGTAAGCTGAAACTTTCAAATATCTCGGAAAATCACTCTACGAGAAAAATGTCCATTATCAAAATTTAATCATTTCGAGTCCCCCCCCCTCCCCTTCTTGTAGGTGGGGCGGGGAATAACTTTGAAATTAAAATAGGAATCCCAATTTTTTATTGCAAATTCGAATTCTACCTCTTAAAGTACGTAGGATTTTTAAAACATTTTGTTCGATTCATGATAGATGGCGCTGTTAAATTAAATTTATATTAAATTATTTTCGATTTCTCTTACTGCGAACCTGCATACGATTCTGCAATACGTTTGAATTAAAATTAAAATTTTGTTTTAAAAATATCAATTCAGTTCGAAGATTATTTCGAAAACAAAAAGACGTTAGGCTATTAATACAATACAAAATGGAGTATTCTGTCCAAGAAAAATTTGAAATGGTCCTGGTTTATGGAGAAGCTAGCCATAGCCTTGATAATGCTGCGACTATCTACGCTTCGCGTTTGCCGGATAGGATTCGGTAATGTGCATCATTTTACCCGACTGTTAAACAATTTACTACTGATGGAAGTGTTCAACCAAAAAAAAGGACTCGTCAAGCAACTGCATTGGCTGAAGTAAGCCATAATCTTCATATTGCTGCACGAAAAATAGTTAGCGATTCCGGATTGCCCCAAACCAGTATTTGGAAAATTTTAAAACGTCATAAGTATCATCCGTATCATGTGCTTTTACACCAAGATCTTCATGGCGTTGATTTCCAAAATCGGGTAACTTTTTGGCAGTGGGCACGTGACATATGGTTTAAACATGATGGTTGTCCAGCACACTATTCGTTGGAAACACATGAAGTATTTGATCGTGATTTCACTGGTCGCTGGATCGGTAGAGCTGGTCCGGTAAATTCGCCTCCAGAACAGAGTTACGATAATAGTAGTTTCTTAACAAGTCATTTTCCAGTAAATAAAATTTAAGAAATACAATTTGTTTAAGACTATTTTCGAGTATTTACATTGAAAACGTGCTAATTTTAATTCAAACGTATTGCAGAATCGCACGCATAGCTTCTCAGTAGGAAGCTTCTCAGTAAGAAATCGAAAAAAATTAATATCGTTATTGCAGCGCCATCTATCATGAATCGAACAAAACGTTTCAAGAAATCCAACGTGCTTTAAGCCGTATAATCCGAATCTGCATTAAGAAATGGGGGTTCATATTTTAATTTCAAGGCTACCCCTCGCCCCACTTACAAGAAGGGGAGAAGGGGTACTAATTTAAGCACTAATGTTTGTCCCTCCCGGAATGATTAAATTTTGATAATGAACATTTTTTTCGTAGAGTGCTTATTCTTCTAGATCAGTTTCAGCTTAAAAAATCACCCAGTATAAATAAAAAATATTACACGGAATGGTGACTTCCCTTGTGTGGTCAGGGAGGGGTATAAATGGTTTTCGTGGGTTCATTATTATACCTGCTGTTTTATGATGTTCGGTTTGTTGTGTAACGTAGACGTTGTAACGATCGCCCACTATACGCATTTATCATTCCAAGATGATATAGTTAATACCCCTGCTAGTACGACTATTATTCTGGGTGTTACCAACCTGTCTCCATGTATAACCAGATATTTACGTAGGGGAAATTGTTTATGCAACTTGATTATCCCATTATTTGGGTTTTGGTGGGATATTGTTATTGTCCTGAAAAGCTATAAATTGGTAAACATTCATGGAACAGAGGAGTTTTTATTTCTAATTACTTTTAGGTGGTCAGTTTATTTGAATTTTCTTTAGACCGTCAGTAAAGATAATCAAGTATTTATAGTCAGTTAAATTATTATCGTTCCGTCAGTTTTTTTTTTGTGATCGAATTGGTGACCAAGTTGTGATAATAATTATCCACGAGTTGGCGAAGGTAATTTTAAGTGGGATCAATATACAAGAAAAAAAATTTTACTTTGTATATTAATCGTGATAAATGCAAAAAATTTAAATGTCGATCGAATTAATTAGCCGCCATAAGACATTACAACTTTCAGTGGTGCAACTAAATACAAAGACAAAAATGAATTAAAAATATAAATTGTGGCCATTGTGCAATTTTCTCTGTATCGAGTTTAGTGCATAAGAACTGTTATCTGATATAAAAACTAGAAATTTGCTCGATAAATATAGTGTGTGGACCAACTAGATAGTTAATTAAAATAAAATAAATAATAATTAGATAAAACAAATAATAATAAATTAATCTACGTAATTATAATTAATAATTTCTATAATTGTTGGTGAGAATAAAATTTGTGTTTTTACACCTTGAATTCTGGCACAAACTTTATTACACAAAATCAACACACAAATCATTGTAACTGATCTCATCAGCTGTTCTCAGTTTCATTATCTAATTTTAACCAATATTTTTGTACCGGAATATTTGTTGTAAATCTGAAAGTAAACTTTATGTAATTAATTATTAAATTCAAATTAGAAATAATATTTTTTATACTTATCTTTATATAAATTAGGCATCCAATTGTAAACACTTTGTCAACACGAACATGTCATTTTGAGCACTCTACGTAAACCAAAATTTGTACTAGAATTGGTTGCGTATAGTAAAGCTAAACTCGTTAGTACTTTATATTTGTATTTATATTGGGAAATTTGAATATCTTAACTCAGGCTAAGTTCAGCTTAAAATTGTAATTAATTAATTTAGTGTACAAGAATATGCCATTTTCCTAGTTAGACATAAAATAAATAAAACTCGTTCACTTTTTTGAGAATCTTCGAGCAATCAACATTTATAATTGGCAAACCGAGAATTAAGACAGTGTACTATAGAAGCTATTTATATTTAATAATAAAACCGTTTGTTAATCTGGAATCATCGATAGTGTTTTTCGTTATATCAATTTCTGGAAGTTCATCATCAATTTCGTGACTGTATCAATAGTGTTGGCTTCATCGCATTCAAATTAACCTTCATCAGTAACTTTCTGCTATATTCCGTGCTGCAATTTTATATACAACGTCTGGCAGTTTTACCAACATTTCTTCATCCGAAATATCATCACATCATCGCCGGCTCATCACAGATCTACACAAACAATAATAATTATTAAACTAATAATTTATAAATAATTCCACAAACCTGGTATTGGTGATGTTAATCAATTTGTGAACGAACGGGACTTTGTTGTGCGCCAAATAAATTAGTAGAATTTAATTTTTGGGCTTTATATAAACTCCATAGCGAATTAAAAATAACAACAAAGTACCTAGTGTGTATGCCCATGTATAAATTGGGCAAAGTTAAAACGAATTACAAAATACGAACGCATAGTAGGTGGTGAAAATAAGATCTTAACCCGTGGTGTGTGAATAAACTACACTTTTGATAATACTCGGACGGTAAAATTTAATAGTAGGTGAAGACAAAGTTGTGTACATAGAGAAAAAAAATCACGTGTTTCGTTTTCCTGGCGGGGCAGAAAAAAACTAGATAGTTCTGTTTGCGGAATTACTGATTATAACATTTAAATAATCAAACCGCAAAAAATCAGATTCTCGAAGTATCTGTGGAAGATACAGTAATGGTCATCGTTCATCAGTTGGATATACCGCAACATCGTCATGATCATCGTTCATCAGTTGGATATACCGCAACACTGATATTCTATCAGTTTACATTACGAATTTTGGTTATTTCTATCTCATATTGAATTTCTTAAAAAAGGAAAAACAAAAAATTAATTTCTTGTTAATTAATCTGTTGGTGTCTATTTTCGATTCAGTAATTATTAATTTAATTAAGTTAGTTAAGTTCCCTTGATGCCAGCTAACGATTTCTTTGCGCGGCTTCTAGCGTCAAAATGAAACTATTAGCTTATCATTAGATATAATGACGTCACCCTAGTAGTAATTATTCGATGTAATTAGTTCCGTTTTTCATTTTTCGTAATTTAGTTGATTGTATCGAATTATGATTTGCTTATTCATTAAAAAGAAAATTAACTTTATGGTTATCGATCGTTCAATTAAAGTTTGTGTTTTGTGTTAATTTTCTTCGGGGTTACATGAATGTATTACACTTTTGTAGTATTTTGTTGTTCGAAAAGTGTCGCTTGCTTTTCAGAATGAGAGGCTAAATTAGCTATAACTAAGAATGAGGCCTAGGTAGGTTAGGTGAGTAGATTCCGTTTGCATTCCTGTTTTCCTTTTTCTTTTTATAATCCTACCCTTTTCCCTGCGGTCTAGCACGTCCCACTCTTGCTTTAGGAAAGCCCACCCCATTATCCTGAGCCTTAGCCGGCTAAACATGACCGCCCTTAAGCCTCTGAGTGTGGAAAATTTCTGTTAACTGTCAGTACTTTGTACTGCACATGTTACAACGTAGACAGTAATAATACGTTTCTTCCCGCTTTAGATAGCTTATATAGCATGTAAGCATGAATGTTTCCATCAGGACAGAAAAGTGACGATCCAATATCTCGTTTTTTATTTCCTCGATTTTTGTGAATTGGGCAGGCAGCTCAGGTTTATTTGATTTTAGGTTCCAGTAATCGGTGTTTTTTCTCCATCATTTGTTCTGCTAGCTGTTAACTTGTAAACAAGTTATTCATTGTGATGGATGGATCTACCTTTGTTTAGGTACGGCAAAACCAAACGGTTGACGTCCAACATATATTTCTCCTTTCAAAGGATAGGCGTTCTTTGTCACACACCAAGAATATTTTTATACCGTATTTCCCATGTTTACTCGGAATATATTGTCGGAAATTACATTCGACCTCGTGTTGCAACTAGCTGCTCGTCAATTGTGAGATTAGCTGATGGCTTATATGGTTGTCTTAAACTATCTTCAAACATGTTTCAAATATCTCTAAAGGCTGCAAATTTGTCCTCTTTCAGTCTCAAGAGTTTTTACTCTTTCAGTAAAAGTTGTTGCGTTCTCGCCAGAGACATAATGGCTTTATAGAAAGGGCGATTATCAGCTTGCCAGAGTTCATCTAATATTTCGCCCCAGTTTTTACGTAAGCCGGCGTACACTAGTACTCCAATGCATATATTTCATCGGAGTCCGTATCGTACCAAATCCGAGGGCGATTTGCTTCAGCTGTAGATATACTATTGTAATAATGATCTTTGGCTTTTCTGTTTGTGTCACATACAATAATATTTACTAATGTTTCTGGAAAAACTCGTTTGAAACACATTAGTGGTGTATTTAGATTTAGACTTTCGAAAGAACACGTAAAAGATGTGGGAAAACCATGACACAGTCCAAATACGCAGAACATCTGAATCATCAACAGTACACTTACACAGGATATGACATATACAATTTATCAACACCCACAATTACAAAATAATAATATAAATATAAAAATTCGATAGCCGACGTTCGGTATCACAGATCCACAGACATCTTTGTACAAATTTTTATATAGAACTGAATGGGGTAGTTTTTTTGACCCTGGTATACAGAAATGCGTTTAGTTTCATTCTAACGATAAAAAATGCAGTAAAATCAATCGATTATAACTCGGCTTTTTTATCTGGTGTATGTCTAATTGAAGAAGGCATATCTAAATGGATTCTCAATAATTTTTAGTAATTAGTTTTTTATTTACATTTTTGTAGGTCTAGGGCAGTTTTTTACCCCAATGTACAGAGTGAAGGTTAATATGTTTCGTCGAGCTTACAATACACGTATTGCACGTGGTTATAGAACCAAATAACGTTTAAGTAATTTGTTGAAACACGGTGATTGTGGAAACCAACCAAATATTTTAATACGCACCAATAAAATTAAATTTAAACAAAATAATCACGGGTGTAAATTTTAATGGTGATGCAATTATTTAATTTAACCGTAAGTAAAACGACCCATTCAAAAATACATTACATCTAAGGCAATGTGCCTAAATAAGAAAATATGAATTATATTCTGACAATCGATAATAAATATTAGGTGTGTGTGTGCGAGACAATAACACTTAACGGATCCCACACTCGTCTTTCGCTTTTCGCCATAGAATGAAAACTCCATCATTGTTAATGTACCGTAATTTCATTTTCATAATTAATTTATAAATAAAGCACCAATATTCATCTTTCACCAATTTTCATAAATTTCCATTAGAAGATGTTAAATTTTAACAGAACGTTACAATATTTCTTCCTCACATCCATAACCGTGAATTTATACAAAATACCACACAGCAGATATGATTCTATCGGTCAATAATCACAAATCATATTGCTAGTGTCTATATACTTGCAACAACAATAACAATGAAGACACCCTTAAACATAAACGGTGGTAACGAAAACAAAAAAAAAATGTTTTTGTTGTAATATAAATAAATTATAATTATTATAATAAAAATTATTATTATTATTAGCAGAATTAAAAAAAATAAATAAAATGAAACTGAAAACAGAACCAGCGGTGTCGCAGGCATATTTTTCCCATATTCTCTACTCTATGTGCTCATGTTCCCGTGTAGCCGCACTCACACACTCATCCTTATGAATTTTCCGCAACTTTTTCTTTTTAATTTTCGTATTTTCTTTTTTTTACATCATTTTACATTAAAAAATACAAATAATAATAAAAACACGGAATATATTGTTTTTAATATAGGGTGATTATTATTACAACACTAAATATTAATTATAATTTAATTTTATGTACTTTTTCATATTTCTCAAGCGCGTTTCTTTTCGATTTTCGTCAGCTTTTCTTATTTTTAATTTTATCATGAAGATGTAGAAAATTATCACTAATGTGTAGAGTTACCTTTATAACAATGGAGTACATGTAGCACAATTGATATTGATGGCTGATGATAAAGAATGTCATAGGCTATCAAAAGTTTCTATAGCAAAGCCAATTAAATCTAATTAAACATTTTACTTTACCATCACGATGTCAGTAAAGTATTAAAATCGAAAGTAGTTATTGTTTCGAGAAACCTTATAGATTTGATTAGAAAAGCGTTGTTTCGGCGTAGTGGAATCCATAATGAGATGATGTCCAGGTCGTGGATCTCACAACTAGTGCGAACGTTATTACTTTGCATGCATCTCAAGGATGCTTGTACTTGTGTGAAACGTATTCAGTGGCTGATGTGTATCACAAATGTATTCGTAATTGAGGTTGATATAAGTTTTCAGTTCCTCCGAAGAGAACCGAATATAATTATTTTTTAAATTGCAATCAATAAATAATTTGAAGTTGGCGTGATGTATGTTCCCTGTGCGTCAAATTAAAAGACAATCAATTATGAACGATTATTATATTGTCAAACTAAAAACAACAACTATTAAAGACAATATCTTTTAAAAATGTGTAAACATAAAACACTAAACACTACTGATCTGGATGTATTTCTTCCGAAAAACCACCCCAAGCAGCGAATTTATATCATGCAGCAACTAACGAAGTACCAAGCGCAGCTCTACCGAAGCTAAAATAATTAAGTCAAATTATAACTACAAATATCTATGGTGCAAATCTGGATAGGAACCAAGCACACAATTTATCGATAAAAAAATATCAAAAAAAATGTTTTTCTCCCAACGTCGTAAGAGCCGCTTGTATTATAGTGAATCTTACGTGTTTTTGATAGCAATAGGTTTAACACAATTTCTTTTGCCGTTTGAACCACATCCGGTGGTAAATTTGATAAATCTTCTCATTCAAACATTTTGTTCGCAAGAAAGAAAATATTGTAATTATAGCTTTGCAGTTTGACCCGTACAATAGTCAAACCAAACAAAAGTCACGAACTCCTTAATTTCACAAAATATTTCAACAAAATTAGTTTCAATTTTGAAGTTTTAATTACATAATTTGTACTTACTCGTATAATTAGTTTACAGTGAGATTTTCTTCGTTGGAGAAAAACTAGTATGCGCTATTCGGATTAAACGTGATTTTGTTTGACTCGCAATTTTTGCTTTTGCTCGGCTACGCTGCGCCTCGCCTCGCATGCAAATATAATTTCTCGAACAAAGTATCACTTTTAATCCTAATGACACAATGTACTATTTTAGGAGAAACTGGAGAAGGCAAAGGCTGCTAGACTTATCTTGGTTTTAAAGTGAATCATACCCATCAAGAATAATTAGTTTTATAGTTTTGTTTATTGATAACCCAGTAAAATCAAAGGCCTGCTACAATCTTATTTGTAATTTTATGGATATTTTATTGATTTTTTCAAACGATAAAAATTACGCTTGGTTCCCACCCTGGTCAAATATATTTACGCAAATCAGCAGAAAGTGATGTTCACCGTATTCATTCTATGAATGATATTTTTCTCATACGCAACAGTGAACACCCACCCGATTGATGATTCACAAAGAGGACGAGCTGCCGATGCATATAAAATTAAAAATAATGTTAAGTACAGCTACTAGTAACTAACCTATGCTAATCTTATCTTTTATAAATTTCTCGTGATGCTGTTCACTTTTAAAATTAGTTCCTCCGTAGAAATACTGCTTATTGTTGTTTATATAAATTTGACAGCTTTTGTTTACATTTCGTATTTACAGTGAGTAACTGTAATATTCGGTTTTTCTATTATCTTTAGCTTTCAAAGGTATTTTGGTATTAAAATAAAAAAAATATTAATTTTTCTTTTTCAAAAATTAAAATTTGATTAATCTTCAATAAAATTCAAATATTTTCATATTAAATAACATTACCATAACATTATTATTATCATTAGAACAAGAGATATAACTATTTCATCGTTACTTTAATATTCGGTCAAAATGAAAAAAATCAATTTTTTACAGTAAAATATGTTAAATTAGTATTTTGTGGGATATCCATTCTGCTTCAAACCGTGATGTAAACGATTTGGCATATTCGCAACAATTTTTTTGCAATAATCTTGGTCAATTTCAGTCCATTCCTGTTTCAGCCTAATTTTTAAATCAGCTACTGAATTAATCGAAGTCTTTCGAATTCGCCGGTCAAGAGCATCCCATACATTTTCTATGGGGTTCAAGTCAGGTGATTGGGGAGGAGTTTCCATCACTTTTGGGCAATGATATAATAGCCATTCTCGAACCAAATAGGACTTATGTTTAGGATCATTGTCCTGGTAAAATTTAAAAGTGGGTAATATTCCCAGTTTTTCAGCGCTTTTTTTAAATTTTTCTTTAGAATGTCTAAATAAACTTCTCTATTCATGTTTTCATTAATGAAAACTAACTCCCCAACCCCATTAGCTGACATACATCCTCACACCATTACATGTCCACCACCATGCTTTACAGTTGGAGTAATATTGGATGGTTTGAGTTCCTCATTGGACCTACGCCACACCATAGTTCGGCCATCTGATCCAAATACGTTATATTTGCTCTCGTCAGCAAATATTACGTCGTTCCAGAAACTAGAATCTTTTCCAATATATTCCTTGGCGAACTGTATACGTTTTTTTCTGTTTCGCTGATTTATTAATGGTTTTTTTCTGGCTACGCGGCCGTTAAAACCTTGCCGTTGTAATGTTCTGCGGATGGTTTGTGGATGTACTGCTTTACCCAGTTCTTTCAACACCTCTGATGCGATTTTAGGCGCACTTAAACGTGGATTTTTTTAAATTTTTCTCAATATCACACGTTCATCACTTTCAGTTAATTTTTTAGGTTGGCCCTTTTGCTGCTTCAAAATAATTCTCCCTTCATTTTTATACCGCCGAACGATATCGCCAACTGTAGTTTTTGGTATATTCAGCATTTCTGAAATTTCCGCATATGTGCGACCTTTAGCGTAATGGCAAACTATTAATTTTCGTTGCTCCAAAGTTGAATTTTTTCCTTTACGGACCATTTTAAATTTTAAAAATAAATAATAATATACAAAATAACTATACAATGTCACAACCAACTGAGAACTACGTACTATTATAATAATTAACAAAATCCTTCAAAATATCCAAAAACTGTACCGTTATTTTACAAATAAATGTATATATAATGGAAAAAACCGAATATTAAAGTACTCACTGTATATTTTGCCTCTATGTTATCGATAATGTAGTTCATGAAAAATTTCGAACATTCCATATATAATATTTTAGTGTATTGCTCAGCTATCCAATTTATTTGCAAAGGTACGCATACCATACTCGTACGGTGTATCGATTCATTTCATTATTAAAAGATCAAAATTTGCTTGAACTGATCATGTTTACAATTTTTATAATTACCATGTTTATGGCTGGCCGTTATCTTAGAGTAGCACATCAAAATATTTGTAGTTTAAGAAAGAATTTCGATACTTTTAACGTTTATTTGGAAAGTTTGGCGTTTTCACCGTTCGATTTAATTTTTGTTGCCTCATTATAACTTTAACCCTTCCGCGTGGGAGATAATAGCCATTTTCGGAAATAGCTTTTGGGTAATTTCAATTTTTTAATGCTGGTAACAAAAGTTACTCAAGTTATCCTGGCTATACAAAAAGTAAGATTACACTTCGCGTAGAAATATTTTTATTCAGCAAAATTCAATAGCCTATTTTTGGCAGATACGACATTTTTGTCGCTTCTTTTTGTACAATTTGTACTTTAAAAGTTTGTATTTTAATTTTTCTAATTGTACTTCTAATTTAATATCAAGACAGAAACAAAAAACAACAAAAACTAAATTACTCTAAAGTTATTCTACGTGTTCGGAAATAGATTTGGTAATTTATTGTCAGCAAGTTACCCAAAAGTTACTATGGGCTATTTCTGAAAACGGCTAATAATGATAATAATGTATACATATGTATCCCTGTTGATGAATAGTTGAGACTGGCATAACGTGGTATATGTTATCTCGAGTCCTCTATACTAATGTAATTTTGATCACGCTACTCGTGGCAACACTATCTCAACAGAGAATTTCTGTCGCGGGATTTTTTTATTCAGTTTGTACTTCATTTTTCACAAAATAAAACATTCAAGCGGAAAATTTTTTAAAAGTGTGCCTTAAAATGGCAAATTGAATGATCTCCGAATAAAAGGAATTGCGTAATTCTTAACGAATTAATTACGATGAAATATTGTTAGTAGTATTGGTTAGTGATTCTAAAGTGACTTTTGGACAAAATTCTTGGATCTGTTCATACTGGTCTAATAAACATGGTTTCTAGATTGATTTTGGATGGTGTCTGTGCATTCTTTCTTTCATCTATCATTTTCTGATTTTCTGTGTCCTAAGACCAACGTATTTGTTACTTGTCAGAGTTTTTGAGAAATGAGCCAGAAACTGAAATGACCATATATGGCCACAGAATATCAAAAAATTCTAACCGATAAATTTTCTACAAATGTGCCATGTAGTCTCTGGATGACCTTAGTTATTAGAAAAACAACCGAAAGTATTGGTTACTTTTCAGAAACTGAAAAGAACTTATATGTTCGAGGAAATCAAAAAATTATTGTGAAAATTCTAACTGATAAATTGTTTCAAATTTTCCATGTAGTCCCAAAATGTCCTTTCAACTTCAAAACGCGAAGATTTCAATTTATAACCAGGTTCAAATAGCCATTGTTTAACTTTATGTAAACAAAACTTCAATCAAATGTCCTGCCTAATAGAAAGTGGTAACGCATTGAAAATGGTTGATGCAGCAACAAGACTCGTTTTAAAATCTTGTAATGTTACAAAGAAATTGATGGTTGCTACGTAAATTGTAACGAAAATCGCTTCTTATTATTTGTTGGTCACATACATGTTTTTATAGTTGCTATATCTAATGATAGACTATACTCACTTTTAATGAAAGCTCAAACCTATACCACTACTCAAAGGGTAAATCAATCCGTAAAGTCCAATAAAAGATTGGTTTATGAGAAATGTGCAAATTACTAGCAAAACGTAAACAAAATGGTAAACAAATAACTTCGTTTTAAAATCAAACTACCTTATTTATGTAATTTGTAAAACTTCATTAAACCCCGGCAAAAAGGGTAGTGAATTTTTTGGTAATGGTTAGGTCTCGCGAAACTAGCGCAAAGAATTCGGTTGGTGGGGTACTGATAGCAGTACATTCTAAACTCTAGAATGCTACAGTAACTTTAGTCCCATCGAGAGTCAAACAAATTTGTGTAAAAATCAAAATCCACCAAATCAATCTGATCATCTACGCATCATATATACCACCTCAATCAAATAGTGATCATTGCGCAACCTGCGTCGATGTAATTGATGAAGTTATTAATACAACAAACTCGTCAGATTTAGTTCTCGTGCTTGGCGATTTTAATCTTCCAAATATAATGTGGAAATTGGACTCGGAACTAAATTGTATTTTACCATGCAGTATAACAACAGATGCGGAATCTTTATTTGCGGACGCCTTGCTTGGTTATAATTTGAACCAAATAAACACCATTGCTAATAATCGTGATAGATTATTGGATATTGTCTTCAGCAACGACATTGACATTTTTAAAATTTCTGAATCCCTGTTACCTTTTGTCATAAATCATATAATTCACAAATCTTTGGATATTGTATTTGAGTTAACTAAAATGTGGAGTTCGGAACACTTAGATCCAATCAAATACAACTTCAAAAAAACAAAGCGTGTGGGGCTACACAGTTACCTAGAATCCATCAACTGGCAAATAACTCTCAATTCCAATGATATAAACAAAAATGTTGATAAATTTAAGGACATTATGCAGCAAAAGGCTTCGAACTTTATGTACTTATGTACTGTAAACCACAAAATGCTTTTTTTATCATTATTTTCTTTTCTCATATCTCTTGTTATTATTTTTCTTATGGTTATAAGTTTAAATTATTATTGTGGTTATATGAATGAGTGCCATAACCTTCACTTGGAAAGTGTTAATGATTATTCGGCAAATATTGATGTAGCACGTTCTCTATTAATTTAAATTTCCATCAAATCAATATTTGGGGTATGAACGATCTAGCTAAGTTTTCGATAAGTTATTACTTTTTAGAGTGCGTCTCAAAACGGACATACATATTGTAGTAGTTTCGGAAACATTTGTTCAAAGTTCAAATAAATTTTCTTATAATATTAGAGATTACGTAAGTATTTTCTCTTGTAGGGATGATAGAACGGGTGGTATTGCCAAGTTCATTAGGAATGATATTCCATTCACCATGAAAATTATGGATGACATAATTTGTGATACATATCCATTCAACTTTTGCAGTTTAATCTAACGAAGGTATGCGGAATATATAGGTCTCCTAATTCTGACCTAGCATCGTTTCTTGATTTTTTAGAACAACTTCTTAGAAACTATAAATCTACACACGATTTTATTTTAGTTGGCGACATTAAAATCCCTGTTAATAATAATTTTAATCTCAGACTATAAAGCGACCTTGCTCTCTCATGTATGATTGTAACTAATACTTTCTTTACCAGACCACTGAGCCGTAGTAGTTTAGACCACTCTGTTAGTACCATTGAATCCGACATAAGTGATCATAGTTTTGTACTCTCAAAATTTCGCTTCAAGCCTAAATATTGTACTCGGACTCTAATGAAAAGATACGTTAATTACAAAAATGTTAATGAGTCCTTTGAATATTTTTTAATGATTACCGTAGTTGACGTCAGAAATCCTGAGTTTACTCTAGAACGAATTTTTGATATGTATTGTGACGATTATGCCTAACATACACACACATCACATTAGAGTCGTCGTTAGCCGAGTGGTTAACGTTGCAAGATGGTGAGGTGAAGATCATACAAATGATCTCATCATACACTCAGCAAAACACAGAAATATTCCAGAAGATGGGCATGATCGATGGAAGTAGAGTATGGATGTAGAAAATGGAATATAAAAAGGGGAAATGCATGATGGGGAAAGATGTGTACAATTACAACACGATTACAGATTCATCTCGAATAAATACACAAATATGGACAATTTAGCTGCAACAGCGCAATATGGAAAGATCAAGAATCGCATTTCTGGATATACAAACGGGTCGGCGGCTTCAAAATGCTGTTAAAGAGGAACCGGACGGTGGTAGCAGCGGAGACACGAAAGCCGTGTTGAATCGCGACCAAACATCACCTTGTGTGCAGAAGTACACAGATCACACAGTGTCACGAAGCAAACATTCAAGAATGTGAAGCCTTTGGCAATAGTTACAAAAAAAAATAAACAGGTGTCGATTATAACTAGGAAACATAATTTAGTTCTTCATTATTGTACTTACAACGTGAAGTTATAGAGAACTTTCATTTATTTGCCATTTTAATTGTGTAATGTAATGATTTTTTGTTTGTACATAAAATCACTGCTAAAGTAACGAATTTCCTTGCGCAACCCTGAAAGTTTGCTTACTCGTAGTTTTAGAGAAAATAAAACCCTTGTTGACAGCGTGTTAAGTCTACTTGTTAAGCAATATTTATAGCACTTATCGATGAAATAAAACATAAATTAAATTAAAGAATCTAATAAATTATTTTGTCTAGACATTAGTCGTCTTTCGTTCAGTTCACTCTTTCGAAGAGCAC
The DNA here is from genome assembly GCA_963691935.1 of Nephrotoma guestfalica. Taxonomy (NCBI): domain Eukaryota; kingdom Metazoa; phylum Arthropoda; class Insecta; order Diptera; family Tipulidae; genus Nephrotoma; species Nephrotoma guestfalica. Next base: position 135,299,901 of record OY829913.1, on the reverse strand, counting down.
CCTTAAATTAATAACAATAATTTACAAAAATAACAAAATAAATAAAATTGGTTTACAAACGAAAAACAATTATTATCGTCAATCAAAAATTATGAAACAAATATTATTCATTATTCAAGTCCTAGTATTCTGACTAATCTGTTCCAACAATTCTATTTTGACATGATTACCATACATAAATCATTTCGAAAATAGTTTAATTGCTTACAAAATAAAAAGTACGTAAAAATGTGTTTCTTTAGCTTAGTAATGACAATCGCATCAAAGGTTATACTTTGGTGGTAATGGATCCTATAAATAGAGGGTTAAATATATGGACGACAAAAATTATTATTTTTTTTGCAGTTCACCTTCGAGCTAAACAAAGGGAAAATATTTATACGAAAATTCAGTTTTTTATGATTTTTTCGACTTAAATTGCCTATAAATTTTTAAACTGTCATTTACACAAAAAAATCCAATACTTTTCCTTTTCGCTTCCGTCTCGATTCTCGTTCTGAGTTTTCTAAGAACGGCGAGAGTAACATTTCTTTTGCTTTTGGCATTTAATTTAATTTTTAAACAGAGACTCTAAATTTTCAGCCGGAAGTCAACACATCGATAATGCAGATAGTGTCTTTGCTATATCAGCCGAAAATATAAAATGTTACGTAAAATATTAAATGCTACTGAAGTTAGCCGAAAATTTCAGCCGAAAAAACCTGCATTATCGACTTATTTCGTATCAGGTCGTAGTACAAAATTCTCTTGATATTAGCCGAAAATTACATGTTATTGAAGTTAGCAGTAACTTTCCGCCGAAAAAAAATTGAATAATCAATATCACATAGTTCGAATGTTTAAAGGTCATATGAACTGGGTGAAGTTAGACAGACTCGTAATTAGCTGGATCCCATATTTATAATTTGTCGTACTAGGGGCCAATAAATTTGAGTTGTGGCACTAACAGTGAACACCTGTGCCAAAAATCAGGCCATATTTTATGTAGCATCATAGTGAAATAAATTAAAAGCTGGGCGCATGTTCAGTGGTAATTTGTACTGGGTGAAGTTAGACCAATTCGTAGATAGCTGGATCCCACATTTATAATTTGTCGTGTTAGGGGCCAATAAATTTGAGTTGTGGCACTAACAGTGAACACCGGTGCCAAAAATCGGGCCATATTTTATGTAGCATCATAGTGAAATAAATAAAAATCTGGACGCATATTCAGTGGTAATTTGTACTGGGTGAAATTTGTCGTGTTAGAGGCCAATAAATTTGAGTTGTGGCACTAACAGTGAACACCGGTGCCAAAAATCGGGCCATATTTTATGTAGCATCATAGTGGAATAAATTAAAAACTGGACGCATATTCAGTGGTAATTTGTACTGGGTGAAGTTAGACCAATTCGTAGATAGCTGGTTCCTATATTTACTTATTTGTCATTTTATTAATTTGTCGTGTTAGGGGCCAATGAATTTGAGTTGTGGCACTAACAGTGAACACCTGTGCCAAAAATCGGGCCATATTTTATGTAGCATCATAGTGAAATAAATTAATAACTGGACGTATGTTTAGTGGTAATTTGTACTGGGTGAAGTTTGATAGACTCGTAATTAGCTGGATCCCATACTGAAATTTGTCGTGTTGGGGCCAATGAATTTGAGTTGCAAGCCATATCAACTCAAATTTAAATAAATATGGGATCCAGCTAATTACGAGCCTGTCTAACTTCACCCAGTTCATATGACCGTTAAATATTCGAATTATGCGATATTGATTATTAAAAATTTTTTCAACGGAAAGTTACTGTTAACTTCAATAACATGTAATTTTCGGCATATCGGCTTTCTACCTATAATCATCATGGTGCCAAAATGACACTGTCGCCACATCTCGATTTACGAAAAACAAAAGTCAATAATGTATCAGTACCCCGAAAATGACCTCCATATCGGTGTTATAGGTAGATAGTAGGTTGGTAACAAAATCCTCCATCTCTACTTGCGAAAAATGAAAGTCGTAATAACCCCCGAAAATGACATCCATATACTTATTATAGGGACAATTAGTATAAATAAGTACCAATATCCACCATCTCGACTTGCAAAAAAGAAAAATCAGTAACGTAATGAGTACTCCGAAAATGATACCCATGCCAACATTATAGGCGTAGATAGTAGGTAGGTATTAAAATTGACAAAGCCTCCCTCTATCACACCTTGAGAAAAACAAAAGTGAGTAGAGTAATCGGTACCCGAAATTGATACCAACATTGGCGTTGATAGTATAGGTGGGCATCACAATGGACATCGCCCCATCAGTACCGCGAATACCCCGAAAATGACACTCATATATATCGGCATGATAGGCGAAGATGGTAGGTACCAAAACAATACAGTCACCTCAACTCGCCTTGCATAAAACAAAATTCCTCCTTCTCGGATCTTAAAACGCATGCCATATTCATAATTAGCACTCCCGAAAACCATGAAAATGACATCATTGGAGAAAACCAAAATCACGGGCCGAATTTTTGTTGAAAAACAGTTTCTTGTTAAAAGTTGTGATTTCCGTTTAAACTTTGAAACGATTTGGACCAGTACCGTTGCAAAATTAATTTATCATAGAATCGTTTTGTTCTTAGTAGTTTCTCTTGTAAATCATATACTTTTCAATATAATTGCAAAACTGGAAGCTGTTACTTCCGGTAGACCATTAACACAGATATACATTTTTATTTCAATCGGCGCAGTAGTTCTTGCGTTTATCGATCGAAAATGCTCCTATGGAAGCTGTAACTTCCGATGAACCATTTTCAGCTAAAAACACTTCTCATGACCCATAGAACATATACACAAATTTTGATCAAAATCAGTGTCGCAGTTCTTGAGTTTTAATATTACTAACACACAACACATCGCCTGAAAAGTTCCCGGCATAACAAAGAAAACACAATTTTTTGGGGAAAAACACAATTTATTTGAGCGATACAATCAGTCCAACGCCTCTCTAACATTTGGATCCTTTCTTTGCACTTAAGGGTTTTCCAATTTGGGCGGGTCGATGTTGGAAGCCTGTGCGGCCATGTTGGTTTGGTGGGGTCTGTCTAATCTGTTGTTTTTTCAGTTTTTCAGTCACTGATACCAAATCACCATGACAAGTTACACGATTGAGCAGCACCTCCAAATGATAAAACTTTATTATCAAAATGAGTGTTCATTAGTACAAACATTGCGGGCGTTGCGCCCATTTTAAGGCAGACGCGGGAGTCCTTTAAAGTCGACTCTTCAACGTTTGGTGGCCAAATTCGAGACAACTGGTTCGGTAAACAATCAGCCAACACTAGTACGTCAAAGGGACGCCAGATCGACCGACAACATTACCGCGCTTCGTGAAAGTGTACAGGAGAACCAGTGGCAGCAAATTCCTCACCGTCCATAAGAACTCGGCCTTTCACAGACTTCAACTTGCCGAATTTTGTGTCGAGATTTAGGCCTACACTCGTACAAGATCTAACTGATCTAGGAGCTCAAAGTTAATGACCATAGACAACGCTGTTTTCGCTGACTAGGCTTCGAAGCGTCTGGAAGGGGACCCTAATTTTGGCCGAAAAATTATCTTTAGCGACGAGTCGCATTTTTGAATGAATGAATGTTAACAAGCAAAATTGCCGTATATGGGACGACGCCAACCCACACGAGGTTCATCAAGTGGCAATGCATCCGCAAAAAGTTGCTGTTTGGTACGGATTTTTGGCCGACGGCGTCACTGGTCCGTACTTTTTTGAAAATGACGTTGGTTCGGCCGTCACCATCAACGGCGAGCGCTACAGAATGATGCTAACCGATTTATTTTGGCCCAAATTAAACGATATGGAGGTAGACGACATGTGTTTCCAGCAGGACGGGGCTACGGACTACACAGCAGACGCAACGATTCGCATTTCGCAACGCGAATTCACCCGCAAATTTTTAATATATTAATGAATAGCTATCGTAGCATAATATTATATAATAAAGAGATAAATAATTACGAGGTGAAATGGTGTAAGCTGCATGTCATTTGGCAACAAATCAAAAGTACTAAATTTTTGAGGAACAGAGTACTGAATCCAACTTGAAAGAACTACCTGCACTTTATCGACAAATATTTCAGCAACTTTACGAGTAAATTTCAACGCGACTTGAGATAAGTCTGATTGGACTCACATAGACATAGCATTTTACAGGAGTCAAGTCACAATTTCAAATAATAAATTCCTGTACAGGAGAGATTAAACAACAGCAAGTTAAGTTAATATTAATAATCTCGAACATGTTCATCTCAAAAAATATCTGCAAATCAATCGCAATTTTGGGTGATTTGTATTCTACTGCGGTTTACTTCAAAGTTAAACCATGCACTCATTTTAAAAGTATTATTTAACGATTAACCACTTTTTGTTTGGCAAGCAGCAGGATCTTTTTTGGAAATTTTTTCAAGAAAAGCATTAAAACTTCGCCAATCGTAACTCTCGATTTTACATGAGGAATTAAACTACATTATTCGGTTTCCTGGTCTTCACCTACCACTGCGCAGCTCGTTTATGGTACATTAAAGGTCTTACCGTAATCTCAGTAATTATTATGACCAATCCTCCGACTTGAGATGGGAAAGGATGGCCTAAATAATTATGAATCGCTTTGAACACTCAATTCAAAGTACGATAATTTTTTAAATCCTATTGGCTTAACCTAAATGGTTTACGTTTGAGTGCATATTTTGCGTGTTGAAACGCTAATACAGAAATTCCCGTTGTTAAAACCGCTGTACTTCAGTTCGCTTCATTCAAAATTATGTGCCTTTATTCTCTGTATATCTGAAAATTATTACTCGACTGTCGCAACTAGAAATCATAATTTGACGTTAAATCTAAAATGTGCTTTTATACGATACAAAATTATTAGGAATTCCTGTTTGGTTAGGGATTACTGATTAACCGCTTAAACATAAAGCATTGGCTAAAGCAGGAGCAGATCTTTTAGAATGTAAGCCTGCATCTCCCACTGACAACAATTTTAATGGAAAATTTCTAAATTTAGTGATCGTTCAGGCCAAAGTATGGATTGGGCTTTCCGTTCAATTCAAGAGCCTTAAATTTTAATATCTTCTCAAAACCGATCGTTAATATTGAGGATTTTCGCCATTTTGTTTTGATGCTGTATGTACTGTCCTATTTACAATGTTAGACATGTCGCTACGAAATTTTATCAAAATGGGAATAAATTAATCAAGGCCACATATTGACTATTTACCCCTAACTTGGCATTATAAGATTTTAATTAATCAATCAACAGAAAATGATTAAATTTAAATTTATTATGTAGATTGTAGACCTATCATTTAAACCGATAAAATACTAGTACTACTACTACATTAGAAAGAGTGGCATTTCGCATGGGGTCTCAAACTATCGAAGTACTTTTCATACAGTCAAATTATCGAAGAGAGACTTAACGAACAACATCATCCCTGCTGCTAACTTCTAATATTTTTTCGCATATTTTCGACCAATACTAATTCACTTATTATTATTTTGTCTTGTCTGGTGCTAACTGAGCCTGTAATATATGTATAATGATTGATTTTGTTGTTCGCGCAGTAAAATGAACTTTACAAGTTTCGGATTATCAACGGGATAATAACACGGATTAAACAGAATGAAGTTATTTGAAAAATATGTTTGTGTACGCACCGAAACATAGTGGTCGTTAACAACACTAGCCAGCATCATAAGAAAATAGGTAACACGAGTAACTATTACATGGACGTTACACAACGCGCAAAAATCTCGAAGTCCAGAACTTTCATGATAATTTTCCCAGAACCAAACAGTAATAGATCGTTCACTTTACTGTAAAACAAAACTGTTGCCCCTTAAATAATTTACCGTAGTTCTTAATAGTTCATAAACATTAGTATAAAATCCTTAACTTACCTTGTGTAGGTGTATGTGTTTCTATGTGTGGCCGGAAAATTTAAACCCGTAATTTTCTTTTTCTCGATTTTGTTGTAGGAAAATAAAAATACAATTTTTAATGTATACCCCACTTTATACTATACGAGTCGGAACATATAGGAAGAACAAACAGATATATCTGTTATAATAATTCATTAACTGGATTACAGATTATTTGCTGTATACGGATGTGGAATATGAAAGCAATTGGAGGCTAGTTTATATGCATTATTGTATATAGGGATGCAAGCAGAACATGAAGATTTAACAAATAAATGGATGGCAGCAAAAACATTGAACATATACATCATAATTTATGTTTCATAACTGCACACAATCCGCTTAATTGTACGATATTGTCAATCCAAGCAATGTACCGAGTACTATTTTGTAATTAAACTTTTTATTGTGTGTTAGTGCATTACAAAACATCACGCAAATATTAGAAAATTTAGTTAACTATATGTAAGACACCAAGCGTGGTGGAAATGTTCGCGCCCTAACATTTTCTATTTGGAAGATTTTTTTGTATACACAGATTCGATTTTAAGCAGAAAACGGCAATTCTCATTTAGTTCTGGGAATCCACTGAAATCCGTTGAAATCATTTTTAATTAAAGCACGGGGATAAACAATGCAATAAAAATAAAAATTAATATCAATTTTATTGTTGTTGTATTTTGTAAATTGCATGCAAAAAATAATAGAAAATTATTAGAGCTTTCACATTTCACTGTACGTGGTGGCAGAAGAACAAGGAAGATTAAAATAAAAAAAAATCCTATATGTAGATATTATGATATGTGTTTATGGTGATAATTATTTTTAGCTGTTATCATTTTTATTTATTTATTTTGTATGTATTTACAATATAAAAATATTTAACAACACACACACACACTTATATAATATAAAATTCATATTTTTACAAAAATGTTCTGTAAGAAAACTACTGTGCAAAAACCACACACAAGTTTAAAATGTATAAATTTTATTTACATTTAATATTATATAAATGTAATTTAATCGCTAAAAACTAAAACAATAAATAAAAGTTTAGTCTTAGGATTAAATATTAAAAACATTTTTTGCATTAAGTATTATATTGTGGTTATGATTATATTTCTTGTTTTCGTCGTTTTTAAATATGATTTATAATTTTTAATAAGAGACGAAAGTTTTGTTCGCTATATTTATGGGTATCGCATTGAAACTACCGAGAAATCGGATTATAAGGGTTGTTAAGAAACCGCTACATAAAAGACAGTCATCATTATAATGTAAGTTGTTGTGTTGGAAAAGCTTACAGTGACTTGTGACTGCGCAGCGTCTAGGTAGTTTGGAATCTTAGCGATTTGGGAAGTAAATGCTGGTGAGATTCACTGTTTTCATCAATAAGTATGCCGTCTTCCCTAAAACAGAACTTTTGTAGTGTAATTTTTTTAAGTAAGTTATGTTTTGTGTATTTACCATATTTTAAGGGAAGGGGGGATGGGATTTGCACATTTTGTACAGAATACCTCTTAGTAAGTTTATTTACATAAATATGTAAATAATTTGATAAATGCTTATTTCCAAAATATTGTTTTGGACAAAAACACGTCTTCAAAAACACGAATTTTCGTGGTACCATAGCATAAAAACTAACCAACCGAACACCAACAATTCTATCTTAAGATTTTAAGTGAAGTTTTATTGGAGAATTGGCTTTACAAAATAAACAATATTAGCAAAAATCGCCAAAGTTTTGGTACCATTGCAACGAGAACAGACAACGAAACTTAGATTATGATATATCAAAAGACGTAGAAAAAAATCTGAGATGATTGACGGTGTCGTTTTGCTAAATTTTAAGTATTAACCCAAAAATTAGCAAATTACCAAATTCCCTTGGTGATTTATCCAAAGACGCCATCGTATAATTTCATGTTTTACTCATAATTAGTTTTACCAGAATATCACAGATGTAGCTAGTTTCTAGTCTTACAGTAGTAAAATTCAGTATTCGGACGCAGAACAAATAAATAATATTTTTGTAATTAATTAACGTGGGTTTCCAGCTAGAAACGACCAATTAATATTTTAACTAAAATTAGAATTATGTATAAAGGTAAATACAAAACATTATAAGTAAAATTTAAAATAATTCAGTTGTGTGTTTTCGTTTTCCATGTGTACAAATATTTTTTTTTCACACTGTTTCGATGCATCTTGATGTATATGGAAAATAAAACCAAGAGGACGTTCGATGTACAGCTGATATTTTGTAGTGTATGAAATTATGATTTTCTTTCAATCTCTAACAAATACAATAATAAATTGTCTTTGTGTTTTATTTACTAGAGAACGAAAACTAAGTATTTTTCTGAAATATTTACACATACCATATACATATACAGTTACCCGCAGCAGGGAAACTTTCGAATTTCAAAATGAAACTTAGCATACCGATTAAGCTCAATTTGTGCTAATTAGTGCTCACGGGAAAAAATTAGTGCTGGTCCAGGAGCCGAAAAAAACGGGAAAATAAAATTTCAAATTTCGCCTAAAAGACGGAATAAATAAAACCCGATTTCTAGAAAAAACGAGAAGTAATTTAAGCCTAATTTTAAAACTTTCTAAAGGCCGCTAAACTGATGAAATTTTTGCTTATCATAGAAATATAATTTTCATAAATTTTCATTCATAAATCGAGGAAACCAAACCAGCCCCTGAAAGATACTATATTTAAAAAAACGGAGATATATCGTTCAATAATATTTGTGTTGAACAACAAATAAAACAATAGAAATAAAATGTTCTAAAACCTAAGGCATAAGCAATTCAGATAGTATATTCCTGTCAGGTATGTTCATTGCCATCCCAAAAATATAGTGACTGAATTTGTGCTAATCTAGAATTGGCCCAATTCCATTGAACAACATCAACTCTTGAATGAACAATTTTCTAACAAAAAATGTTCTAGAAACCAATAAAGTTGGCACTTATGAATGTATCGTCCGATCAGATATGTTCATTGTAGATTCATGTTCAATTCAGCCACTATATTTTTCGGATGGCAATCAACATATCTGATCGGAATATGGGCCAATTCTGGATTAGCACAAATTCAGCCACTATATTCTTCGGATGGCAATGAACATATCTGATCGGAATATGCAATCAGAAGTGCCAACTTCATTGGTTTCTAGAACATTTTTTGTTGGAAAATTGTTCATTGAACGGTCGATGTTGTTCAATGGAATTGGGCCAATTCTGGATTAGCACAAATTCAGCCACTATATTCTTCGGATGGCAATGAACATATCTGATCGGAATATGCAATCATAAGTGCCAACTTCATTGGTTTCTCCAACATTTATTGTCCGAAAATTGTTCATTGAACGGTAGTTGTTGTTCAATGGAATTGGGTCAATTCTGGATTAGCACAAATTCAGCCACTTTATTTTTCGGATGGCAATGAACATACCTGATAGGAATATGGAATCAGAATTGCCAATTTCATTGGTTTCTAGAACACTTTTTTCAGAAAATTGTTCATTCAACGGTCGTTATTGTTCAATGGAATTGGGTCAATTCTAGATTAGCACAAATTCAGCCACTATAATTTTCGGATGGCAATGAACATATCTGATCGGAATATGCAATCATAAGTGCCAACTTCATTGGTTTCTAGAACATTTTCTGTTAGAAAATTGTTCATTCAACCGTTGATGTTGTTCAATGGAATTGGGCCAATTCTGGATTAGCACAAATTCAGCCACTATATTCTTCGGATGGCAATGAACATATCTGATCGGAATATGCAATCATAAGTGCCAACTTCATTGGTTTCTCCAACATTTATTGTCCGAAAATTGTTCATTGAACGGTAGTTGTTGTTCAATGGAATTGGGTCAATTCTGGATTAGCACAAATTCAGCCACTTTATTTTTCGGATGGCAATGAACATACCTGATAGGAATATGGAATCAGAATTGCCAATTTCATTGGTTTCTAGAACACTTTTTTCAGAAAATTGTTCATTCAACGGTCGTTATTGTTCAATGGAATTGGGCCAATTCTGGATTAGCACAAATTCAGCCACTATATTCTTCGGATGGCAATGAACATATCTGATCGGAATATGCAATCATAAGTGCCAACTTCATTGGTGTCTAGAACACTTTTTAATCAGAAAATTGTTCATTCAACGGTCGTTGTTGTTCAATGGAATTGGTTCAATTCTGGATTAGCACAAATTCAGCCACTATAATTTTCGGATGGCAATGAACATATCTGATCGGAATATGCAATCATAAGTGCTACCTTTATTGGTTTCTAGAACATTTTTTGTTAGAAAATTGTTCATTCAACCGTTGATGTTGTTCAATGGAATTGGGCTAATTCTGGATTAGCACAAGTTCAGCCACTTTATTTTTCGGATGGCAATCAACATATCTGATAGGAATATGGAATCAGAATTGCCAACTTAATTGGTTTCTAGAACACTTTTTAATCAGAAAATTGTTCATTCAACGGTCGTTGTTGTTCAATGGAATTGGGCCAATTCTGGATTAGCACAAATTCAGCCACTATAATTTTCGGATGACAATGAACATATCTGATCGGAATATGCAATCATAAGTGCCACCTTTATTGGTTCCTAGAACATTTTTTGTTAGAAAATTGTTCATTCAACCGTTGATGTTGTTCAAAGGAATTGGGCTAATTCTGGATTAGCACAAATTCAGTCACTATATTTTTGGGATGGCAATGAACATAGCTGACAGAAATATACTATCTGAATTGCTTATGCCTTGGATTTTAGAACATTTTATTTCTATTGGTTTAATTTGTTGTTCAACACAAATAATATTGAACGATATAGCTCTGTATTTTGTTTTTTAATATAGTATCTTTCAGGGGCTGGTTTGGCTTTCCTTGATTTATGAATGAAAATTTATGAAAATTATATTTCTATGATAAGCACAAATTTCATCAGTTTAGCGGCCTTTAGAAAGTTTTAAAATTAGGCTTAAATTATTTCTGGCTTTTTCTAGAAATCGGGTTTTATTTATTCCGTCTTTTAGGCCAAATTTGAAATTTTCTTTTCCCGTTTTTTCGGCTCCTGAACTAGCACTAATTTTTTCCCGTGAGCACTAATTAGCACAAATTGGGCTTAATCGGCATGCAAAGTTTCATTTTGAAATTCGAAAGTTTCCCTGCTGCAGTTACCCATGTACCATATATGTATGTAGATATTTTGTATATGTAAACTGTAGGTAAATTAGGAGAAGTTTGAATGTGTTATAGCTATATATTGGTAATAAACACAAAATGAATGAAATTGACTATGTGTTGGTGTTGTTGGCTTAGTGATTTAGAATAATAATAAACAATAAATCTGTTTATCAAAATTTTCACGCGATAATTGACTTTATTGTGTTTCCCTTGAATTTACATCTCGTAAATTGCAAAACAAAATTTTATACGAGCAGGTCTGATCATTTATTGTTTAAAATTACAAAACAAGCTCATATTTTTCTATAGATTCAAGATGTATACTAGGGGCTAATTATGTAAGCAGAATGAGCACGACTTACGACTTTAGACTCAAACTAATTTTGACAACTTTTCAATGAAAACAAAAAATAAAATAATCATTACGTCTTGTGTCTCGTATTTATAAAGACGTCTGACGATATTTGTCGTAAGTCGAAGTCGTAATGCTTACATAATCCACTCGCAGATTCTAGATTCGTATAGACGAGTGTGCAATATCAAAAATCTATTGAATTTGACGACGGGGATCATAAATATTGGGTGTTTTTTTAGGAGGTTTGTTTTTCCGATAGATGTCGTTTTATTTTATGACAGTTGTTTTGACAGCTCAAAGTGGCATTTCTACTCAGTATTGTTTGGCAAATCATTATGAATAGGTTAACTCCAGAACAACGTTTTCAAATCGTGGAAATTTATTTTCAAAATCAGTGTTCAATTAAAAATGTTTATAGAGCACTTCGTGAATTTTATGGTGCACATAATCGTCCGTCAGAGACCACCATAAAGAACGTAATTACCAAATTTCGGTCTACATTCACTCTTTTGGATGCCAAGCCACCGACAAGAATGAGAAGAGTTCGTACAGAAGAAAATATTGCTGTCGTTGAGGCCAGTGTCGAAGAAAACGACAATTTATCGATTCGTCGTCGTGCTCAGCAAATTGGACTTTGTCCATCGACTTTATGGAAAATTTTACGTAAAGATTTGGGTTTGGTGCCATACAAAATTCAATTGGTGCAAGAATTAAAGCCACACGACCATCGTTTGCGCCGTGAATTCAGTGATTGGTCGTTAAATCAATTGAACGAAGATCCATTTTTTTACCGTAAAATTCTCTTCAGTGGTGAGGCGCATTTTTGGTTAAATGGATACGTCAACAAACAAAATTGTCGCATTTGGAGCAAAGATAATCCACACGCCGTTCAAGAATTACCAATGCATCCTGATAAATGTACTGTTTGGTGCGGTCTATGGGCTGGTGGGATCATCGGTCCATATTTCTTTAAAAATGAGGAAGGACGACGCGTTACCGTGAATGGAAATCGATACAGAACCATGTTAAATGAGTTTTTGTTGTCAAATCTTGAAGATATGGATATGGATGAAATGTGGTTTCAACAAGATGGTGCCACTTGCCATACAGCACGTGAAACAATCGACTTATTGAAAGAAACTTTCAACGACAACATTATTTCGAGAAATGGTCCGGTGAATTGGCCTCCGCGTTCGTGCGATTTGACGCCACTCGATTACTTTTTGTGGGGATACGTGAAGTCATTGGTTTATGTGGATAAACCTCAATCGATTGACGCTTTGGAAACCAATATTCAACGTGTCATTGCTGACATACGCCCTCAAATGCTTGAAAAAGTGCTGGAAAATTGGACCTCCAGAATGACATTTGTGAAAAATAGTCGTGGTAGCCATATGCCAGAAATTGTGTTTAAATGTTAAATGCCAAAAAATTATCTACCAAATAAAAAAAAATTTTGGTCATTTCATAATTTTATATGTGTTTTATTCAAAAAAAAAATCGGCAACCTCTTAAAAAAACACCCTTTAAAACTATCAAAAAATTAAATAAATTTGGATATGTAATTTTTGATTAGGATTTTTAGGATGCCGTGATTTTGCCGTGTACGCCGTGTAAGATCAAATTTTATATCCATAATAAAATATTATAAATAACATCATAATATGGTTGCTCCAGTATACTATATTTTATAGAACTATAACAAATTTTCTAACTACTTCCGACTACTAGACATCTGAAACCGGGTCAATAATTATTACAAAAATCTCCTGTCCCTATATCTGGTTATTTGCAAAACCGTTTGTCTTGGTCGCACACTCTAAACAATGGTGAATTAATAATAATGATATTGGCTTACAATTCTCCGCTAAATTTTCATATGGCACAGCAGAACTCTCATTTTATGACGGTCCTCAACCGTCCATAAAATGAAGAGACCAACCGTCAAAAAGCAGTAACCAACTTGGAAAAGAGGTCGAGTACGAACAATAAGTGGAGTCATTGAGAACCTTGTCTACGGCAAGCCAACATAAAACAACATTATGTAATCAAAAATCACTTGTGGAAATGCACCAATTGCAGCAATTACTAGATTACAATCAGTGGTAATATAAGGGTTTCCCAAAAAACGTATTTGTATTTTAACTTGTTTTAGCGCAAAAAACATAAAAGTCGTAAAAGAGGACAAAGTAACATTTTTTGAAAAAGATAGAAACAAAATTTGTTCTTATGCCCTTTTTGACAGCTCCTAGTATTCCAGAACATTTTTGACCAAATTCTTAAATTACAGTAATTTACAGAATTCTGAAAGAACATACTCTGTTACGCAGTTCTTCATTGAGATCACCCTCGGAAAAATAGAAATTTTAATGGTTTTAAATTTAAAATGTTGACAAAGAGCGTATCTCAAAACCGGTCCTTCTGACAAAATTAAAATTTAATGTCACACTTATGCAAAATATCTTAAAATGTGTTTATTAAATTGAATTGTAAAATTTTGATTCAATTATAATTTTATAAATAAACATAGATACAGAAAATATTTGTTTCATATAATTAATTGACGTTAATTCCTAAACAAATTGTGTTAAATATGACGTCCCTCAAGCTAGCAGAACCCATACAGCAGAACATTACAAGATAGTATGAATAATTATAGGCTAATAATAGGCTAATTAAATGCTATAAATTTTGGGCTCCACCCCTTTCAACTAAAACGATGGGCTCTGTTAGCTTTAGAAAAAAGTTAGCAGAACACATATCAAAAAATGATTTAAAAACAATTGGAAAATTAAAGGTTAATTTTAGGTTAATTAAACGCCCTATTTGATTTTTTTATTCTAGAAAAGGATAAGGCTTTATCACTTGAAAGCTAGCAGAACCCAAATCGAAAGTTGGACCAAAATCGAAATTGGAACCCAAAACAAGATCAATTAACATACAAATAATTTTAGGCTCATTATGGTCTAATCAAATACCTCATTAAACAATTTTGGGCTCCAATCATTATTGACCAAACTACAGGCCATTTGATCAAAATCTAGCAGAGCCCAAATCGAAAATCGAACCAAAACCGAAATTAGAACCCAAAACAAGATCAATTGCCATTTGGGGCATTTGATTAGGTCATAATGAGCCTAAAATTATTTCTTTGTTAATTGATATTGTTTTGGCTTCTAATTTCGGATTTGGTCTGATTTTCGAATTGGGTTCTGCTAGCTTTGAAGTGATAAAGCCTTATCCTTTTCTAGAATGACCAGAATAAAAAAATTTAAATACGGCATTTAAGTAGCCTAAAATTAACCTTTAATTTTCCAATTGTTTTTAAATCATTTTTTGATATGGGTTCTGCTATCTTTTTCTAAAGCTAACAGAACCCATCGTTTTAGTTGGAAGGAGTGAACCAAAATTTTTGAATAGAGCATTTAATTAGCCTATTATTAGCCTATAATTTTTCATACTATCTTGTAATGTTCTGCTGAATGGGTTCTGCTAGCTTAAGGGACGTCAAATTTAAAGAGTTTAACTCAATTTCGTCTAAATTGTGTAAACTGAAACAAATATTGGCCCTACTATTAACAAACGGTGCAGTAATGAGAGGCTCATTGCTAATGAATATTTATTTGATTGATTGATTTTGAATGTACGACCAAGTTCTTAGGCTTGAGTTCCCGGATGACGCCGGGTCCACCGTACACCCTGTTTTACACATAACAAAACCGAAGGATTGGATAGGTTGGTTAAGTGGGACAGAATCGGCCCGGTTACAGACACCTAGGTATAGCCGATAGTTAGTAACACAAAGACAACACAATTCTAATCTACTAGATGAAGGATAAAGGCTTAATAGGTTAATGGATAACGATGGTATTGGTCTTCAACAATTGCTTCTTTAAAACGGCAACCTAAGAAAAAATATTATTATTTCACATGCATCTGGAATTTTCCTGAAATTTAATTCTAAATTCATATTTTCCGGCTTCCTAAATAATTGAAACATTTATTAATTTAATCATTCTGCAACTCCGCAACTTACAGTAGAATTTCCTGAAACCAAAGTTATTTGAACTATATTCAAAATAACTCTAAAATTCATTAGTATTTAACCGTTGAATTGGGCGAACACGAAATAGCAAAACAAAAACAGATTAACTATAAATTAACTGATAAATTTTTCCCGACGCCCATCCTTTTTCACAAGGAAACAAATACTTTTATCACTACTTTTGCACTAGTTATGGAACTTCTTCTACGTTTGCTGGGGATATATCACATACAATTAATCTCAGACATGACACATGCGACTCGTCTATGACTTGTCACCTCGTATTAGACTTGTCATAAACGATTCATCTCAGACTGGTAACAAACGTAAATTAGTAATTAGTGTGTCGTCATTGGCTTTCCTGCTGGAAGGTAATATTTAAGTAAAGGCAACTAGATAAAATTTGAAAAAATTATTCTAAAATGAATGATAAATAAGTTTATTTTATAATTTTTATAATTAAATATAAATCGTACCAGTATCTTAAAAGAGGGATAATATGTACTCGTATATTAAATATATTTGAATGAGATTTCCTGAGAACCGAATAATTTTAATATAATAGCTCGGCACTGTACATGTAGATTAATATTTAGGGTTGATTTGAAATTGGGAATTAATAATTATAATTCTTGTACTAAAACAGTCAAGATTGGCAACGTTGCATTTTATGACAAACATCCAGTCGTTGGTGTATTGAAGTATACAAACCTTCTCTTTCTTTTGAATAATTATATTAATTATATCAAATATTTCTAGCTTTTCAGTTACATAGATATAACGAAGTTGCCGATAAACAATTCTTTATGTTAAGATTGTTAAAATCCCAAATACAATGCAAATAATATTTCTTTTTTTAAAGCAAAAATATCGCTAATAAGCTGTGAGAAAATACTAGTAACCCATTGAGTGTCACAAAAAGGCAATTTTGCGGTAAATAATAGGATTCGTTTCCAACTCCAACATAGTTGCAATTAATCTTGCAAAAATGATGGATTATGAAGGAAATACAATATAGAAAACAGCTAATCATAAATTACCTACACTATATTCTCAATGCACAGAAGAAATACGGAAACGGAAAATTCTATCGCTAATCAAACCAAAATAAAAATATAACAATTTATTACACAAACGCTGAATAATAGGATGAAGGAACATCACCAAAATAGCTCTCTCTGAAAATCTCCGAAATCAAAGCGTGGAAGAAACCACCTCTACAAACAATCGTAGTAAAATGTACCAAGAGAATTATGCAATGTCCATCCAGGAGCTAAAATTACCTCGAAACGATCCCAACAGACGGCATGAATCTTTCCACCATGAAACCACTACCATCCACCAAGCGACCTCCTGCCAACACCACCATTCAACAAAAACCACGCTTCACAAAGCCGTGACGAATCCATGACAGATCACAAACGAACCATGGCAACCCTACAGCCCAAAAACTTCAGCGTACGACCGATCATACCAAAACTCCCAAAATGATTCAGCCCCCGCCAAATCGACAGCAAACTCCAACAAAAACACCCGAAGCATTCAGCAAAGAAACCAATTTGGACATACAAATCCAACATTCAGGCAATAATTCAATACAACTATTAACAACTACCAAATGAGAACTACCTCAAGTCCTAAACAAAACAACTCAAAACAGACAAAAATACCTTATAAATACAGGTAACGACAGAACACACATGAACACAACTCTCCGCAAGTTGAGAAACACAACTTTCAACGAACAACCACCACAAACCGCAGACACCGAGCCATTACTCACCATGAACGAAACCCATTCAAATCACTCCAAATATCAAAAAAGATTCACTGCAATACAGCTGCAGCACATCCTCGCCGCACATCCTGTGTAAACCAATCACACACATACACCACTCGTCAAAATCTAATCCAGTTTTCGCACCATAGAGAAAAAATATAACTCCCTCCCAATCGCCAAAAATATACATTCCTTTATATGTACAATATTCATTTTGCGCGATCTCGACCTGCGACAACATCCACCCCTTACCGATGACGCCAACCCAGGTCGACAAGGAGAGGTCAACGTCAGCCGCCTCTCCACAACGACGGCAAAAAATCTCACAAGTTAACAAAAGTCTAAATTATTATACATATAACAAATCAACAAATTATGGACAATTAAAGTCTAATCGACTTACCCAATTCACAAATTGAATCATCCACATTCAAGAACATTTAGTGCAAATCCAAAGAAATTCGCCCATTTAGACAACGTAATACGAAGTCTTAGTGTAATCCACTACAAAAATATAAATACAACCGTGAGAGAGCAGAGAATATTATACGATCATTTTGTTTATATTTTGCGCATCCCATATACCATATTTTCACTTATATGTATATCCTTAAATAAAAAAATTAAAAGAAATAAGGATTTCAGTACAACATGCAATAAAGACTTGATTTCCAAATTTTAAATAAGCTTTTTGGTCGTGATTTGTTCAACTTTTCCAAGAAAATACCATCTACTCATATAACGAAATTCAACAAAATCACTGTGTACATAAAAAACTATAAACAATACGTATGCGAGAGAAAAAAACAAAATTATAAAAATTAGAGACCACGACAGTATTGTCATAGAAACAGATTACATAGAATGAATGCTAGCAACTGTCGTCACAAACTGTTTCATACCACAACAACACAAATAACTCATCCATACGATTCATTGATTATTATGAAATAAAATATAATGTATAATGTAAAATAAAGTAATAAAAATAACACTTATCTTAAGCATCCTTTGTAATCAAAAAAGTCCTACAAATTGAATATTAACATACATGTGTCGAAAAACATATAAACGAAATTGTTATATAATTGCTAATGAATATTTATTGCTATAAAATTAGTAATATACAGATAAATCAGAAAACTGTTATCTTGACAGACAAAAGATGTAAACTTCATGATAGGTCTCATATAAACTATCGGCTATCATAAGCTATCTTACGAGTCAAATACGGACTTTTCATAAAAATTTGGTTCGTATATCAACAGGCTCGTAGTGAAATATGGTGTAATCAGCGCGTTGCAGATTGTTTGTAGTTTAGTTTTTGACGAAACAATAAAAATTTTAATGCTTGTGTGTTATTCGGTTATTTAAATTTAGCATGCGATGATTCTTGCGCTATACAGAGATTATATTTTGCTCATATATCATCGACCCTAAGTAATCGAACTTTTTTTCTCATTTACCGTATGGTTGCCCTCTAGTAACTGACATTTTCTTGTTCACAACGCTGATGTAAAGCACATTTTTTGGCCGGTTTGTCGGAAACGAACTGACTTGATTTATAATATAAAGGGGCTGAGCTGCTCTATGTTCTGTCGGAAGATGTTCTCTAATAACAGGATGAAAACCAAATAGCTTGGTTTCATTGCCGGACATTGTAACCGTATGTTATTTTTGAAGAATTAGAATCACACACCCTAAAAAAAGTATTTCAGAAGATTATGTTGAATTAAGAAAAGCAGGTAATAGATGGGAACAGTGTGGATATTTTAGAATTTCGCTCCTTATACGAATGGGATTCTACACTTAAAGTGGGGTGTGGGGTTCACTAAACGTTTGTTAATAAATAAATAAGTAAATCTTAAATTCAATTATATAGCACATTCATAATATTAGATAAGATACATTGAAATTAGCTGAGAAATTGTCGAGTTTCGATCAGCGTGACCAATCTAATCTATTTAAGTATCTTATGTTTAATTTAAGATGGGCTTATAATCCCACCATAAAACTGAATTTAGTCAAAATTGGTTCAGGCATTTTTAAATTCCATTCAATATTGTGAGCTTGTATATTCCAACTAGGTTTATTAAAGAGATCGATTAAATTGTAATATCTATTGTAGAATAGCTTTGTTAAACACTATGGTTGGCTTAAAAAACGTAGTGACAGCAAAGTCATTTATAGCGAGCGCATCTTAGCCACGAGTACCAATGTATGTAGAATTTATTCAAACATATGGACAGGCGACCAAATCTTCATATTTGTAGCTTATTTAAAAAGTTTCAATAGGCGTGCGACAGCATATGATATTTATGTGCAAATTAATGAAGATTCTTAATGCAAGGTATCCAGCAAAGATAAACTTTCGGCGACCTTTAAATTATATCACGAGTGTGGATAGGTGATCCAATCGGTCCAATACTTTTAAATTCATTATTGTAATACTTCATACGTCTGCGTAACATAGGCTAGTGCAGCTGATATTAGCATACGTTAATGAGATGTGGGTTTGTCGCAATGTTGTTCTTCTGAAACAAATTATCCTGCCATTACAACATACAAATGAACCAAAAGAAATCCATTTATATGGTTACCGCAAGAATAATGAAATGTTAAGAATTTTTTTGGGGAGACACGCGACACGAGAAGGTAAAAGGCTTTAAAAACGGTTTAAAATGTTTATTTTATTATAGTTTCCGATTACGTATCAATCTAGACATAAACCAAATAGCTGCAGCGATCTTGTTGTCAAGGTCTTGCTCTTTTGTTTAAATATATATAGCAACACCTTCCGTCACTTTGGAAATTTTCCATACATCGTCCTTTCCAAAAACGAGCCTTGCTTTTTTTATTAACAACTGAACCAGTTTCAAAAAAAATTATTTGATAATTGCTAACTATTAAAGGATTCGGTCCGTTTTGTTGACTCGTAATTTGCAAACAATTTCCGCAAATCTTCCGCAAGATTAAAGTTAGTTTTGTTATAACGCGTCATTCACTTTTATACATTTATTAAGGCATTCTAAAATTAACATCTGAACATTGGCACTGGTAAGATTAGTTGCAAGTGGTTGATGCTAACGGTAAGAGACATCCAGAGGCTTGTTGTACTTGAGCGTTTGTACTTGAGCGGTTGGAAAATTACGATTCATTCGCAATTCGGAATTATGAATGAATTATGAGATACGAAACCATCTCGAAAAAGTATATATGCTTAATTAGAATTCATTAAAATTCAATAAATTCTAGAATCAGCAAGTTAAAAACTCACTTTCGTTGGAAAGTAGAACTGATAGAAGAACTGATACACGATGAATGTATCACGTTGAGCGGGATCTACAATTACTCGATAATGGTTTCTCTCATCTTCTTGTTGTAAACTATAAATTTTGAAGTAATATCGTTGATGAGCAATATAGATTCATTATCCCCTTAGGGGATACGATCACTTTCTTTAGATCCGTCTTTAGATATTTGGGTGATTTAAAGTTATGTGCGTTTTCACCTGAAATATTAATAATTTAAAGCATTCCGTTAAATCCAGCTCAATGGGGTCGGTTCTTTAGTTCAGGTGACCATGTACTTTGCTACTCGTACTACGAGATCATTTTATAAAAAATTAATTTTTCATTAGGATTGCAATAAAAAACAACAACAAATACCAAAACTCTTTATAATAGACCAAAGACCTGAAAATTAACAAACACCAAAATATAAATATGTTTGTGTTGCAACCAAACCATTAGGTATATGGAAAAAAATTATTGCCTCAAAAAAAAAATAAGTTAAAAAATTACGAATGATACAATTTAAATGAAAGTTCAAAATGGTACTGTACACTATTAGATAAAATAAACCAGTTTTTTGTGTCTTAGCTTTGAAAATCAACCACGTGTTATCTTGAATCGGGACCGTAACACCCTATATATCTTTGTTTGCAACCCACCTCGTAAACACGTTCAAGCCTCTACCTATAGACAAACAGCAGATGAAAACATACCACCAGAATATAAAGTGGATAACTGCAATATATCTCCTGACACATTACAAGAATTAAAAGAGGAAATCAAACTTAACCCAAGTGCAAAAACGTCTCAAGGATATGACTTAATTACAGGGCAAATTACAGGAAGTAATCATCATACTTAAACCCAACTAAATAACAAAAGCTCGTATAGGCCAATTTGCTTACTTCCAACAATTTCAAAAAATATTCGAGAAATTACACTTCAAGAGACTCAAACTAATAATTAGAAAGAAGTTTTATTCAGAAATAAAGAAAATATCAGCAGGAGTACCACAAGGTAGACTATAAGGTAGTCGTCCTTGACGAACTTTATATGTTCTACATACCTCGGAACTGCCAACGATAGCGGAGACTAATATAGCAACGTTTGCAGATGATACGGTCATCTAGTAGTCGTCGATAGCATTGAAGAATTCAAAAGCAAATTGCAAAGAGCTATTAATATTTCCAGTGTCTGGACGAATAGATGGCGAGTAAAACTTAATGAAACAAAATCTGTTCACGTAAACTTTACCAACAACAAGTCAACTGAATACCAGTGGAACTGAACTCCCAGTAAATTCCCTATGCAAACATGGTAAAATATCTTGGCGTGACTCTAGACTCGGAGCAAAAATTGAAAGAGCATGTCAAAAAGAAAAAGATGGGTTAAACTTCTGTATTTAAAGATGGATTGACTTTTAGGAATAAATGCTAAGCTAATTTTGCTACTATATCGGCAAATTCTAAAACCAGTGTGGACTTACGATATTCAGCTCTGGGGCTATATAAAGAAAACTTATACGTGGAATAGTTAATGCACCGTGGTACATAAGAAATGACAATCTCCATAGAGATTTTAAGATGGATTTCGTCAGTGAAGAAATATGCAAAATGCTGAGATTCGTCGAATGATGATATAAACTCAGTAAGATGGTTGCATAGATAGAAATCACTTGAACTAGAATTTAAATTATGAAAGGTAAATTACCAGATGATTTGTAAATCAGTAGTAACAAAATTTTTTTATTTTTTATTTATTCAACATTACAACTGAGTAGGGTAGGTGATGTCCTAATTTATCTATTTTAAATTAGTTTCCCGGTTTATGAACCTATTGGTTACTCATTTTACAATAATTTCTTATTCTAATTCGAATTGGCCAGCTCCAGCGATTTCGGCCTTTGGAGTCTTCTCACTCAATTGGTATGGTGATCAATATACGTCGGATATCTGCATTTTCATGTCGAGATAATCGCTGTATGTGTTTCCTTATGAGATTCTTTATTTCATCGATGACGTTTTCCATTTTTAAGTCCCTATGAAGGTTGCCATTCCTAATGTACCATGGGAAATTTACCATCACTCGCAACTCTTTATTTTGAAAGCATTTTATCATTTGTATTGCGAGATGTTTGAGTTTCGAACCACGAGAATCCTGTTTAAATTTTGGTTTGTAAAGTTGATATGTACTGATTTGGCTTCATTTAATTAGATGCGCCATTTTTTAGTCCAGTAGCTCACTGTGTTAATTCAATTTTGAAGTTTACTTCTTAGTTCTAATATATCTTTTCCAACTGCTAGGATAGCTATATCGTTTGAAACGTATAGTTCGTAACGTATGAAATGTTGCTGCTGTGGTACCTTGAATATTCAATAAATCTCTCGTATAAAGAACACTGATATTCTTTTTAGTTTTGAATACTCATTTTCTTGTTTGACTCTAAAGTGTCGCTCTGCTATGTAGGATTTAAGAATTTGATAAAATTGCTTAGGCAGGTCTCGATGTAGTTTAAATTCAAGCCCTTGGTGCCAAACTTTGCCGAAACCTTGAGCTACATCTAAGAAAATACTGGACCACTTATTCTCAAGTGCATCCTCAATGACATCTGTTTTCTTCGTACTTGTTTAACTGTAGAGTGATTTTCTCTAAATTTAAATTGGTGTGATGGAATTAAACATCTCCCTTTTTTCTTCACTACCGGAAGTAGTGATATCGGTTTATAAGATTTTTTTTATCGTTTACTGGTTTACCTGGTTTAGGAATCATATTTACTTGTACCACTTACGCAAACCTTGGCTGGAATAGCTTTACAATTTGCTCAGTAATCAAGTCATAACCTCGAGCTTTTCAGATACTTAAATTATTATTGATTTCAGTTTTGAGTTACAATAAGGTTGTACGTCTCATGTAGTTGTATTTTCATTTGCTGTTTGTTTCGGCAACGGTTGAAGAGTCTCTTCCAATTAAGCAGCAAATAGAGAGACTTTTTGGTTTGTTGCTTTTAGCTTAGTATCCGTCATCATTGTTGATCGATGGTACAGGCGTTTTAATGCCTTCGTTGCTTTCCAAAGTGAGTAATCGTCATTCTTTAGTCCAGAAAGATCTTTAAATCGCTTATTTATGCCCTCGTTCATTACTTCCTTTATAATTCGTTTTAATTTGTTGCACAGAAAATTGAGAAGATTTTTGTGTTGTGGAGCTGCCAGATTTTACGATCTTTGCGTTTTACCCTAACTAGTTCTCTGATCTGAAGAGGATGGTTTTGTTTCTTTGGACGGTTGGTTTGAGAAATTGGAGAACTTTCTCAAGGTGCTTATTGGATAGTACTATTGTATGCTTCTAGTTCATTTTCCACTAATTTTTTCAATCTGTCCCATTTGGTTTTATTGTTTGTTAATTTAAGCAAATTTTCTTTTTATTATCATTGTACTAAGAGTCATGATCACAGGTGAGTGTCAGATGACGGTCTTTCACGACGGTCTTTCACTTTTTTTCTGAAATTTCTGATATGTAACGGGTGTTTCAACAGGTGCGCTTCAACTTTTTTCCGATAGGGACGGCGAACGACGCCATATTTTTTATTAATCTTTTGTCATTTGGAAACTTCATTAGTATAAATTTCATCATGGAACGCTACACACGTGAACAGCGATTGCAAATCGTGCAAATTTTTTATCAAAATAATCGTTCTGTTGCTGCTACTTTAAGAGCATTACGGCCATTTTACGGTCCATTTAACAAGCCAGCCCGTTCGACAATCGACCGTATAGTGGCAAAATTTGAGTCTACGTTTTCGCTACATAATGTTCCGGTGCCCTCGAGAGCAAGAAGTGCTCGAAGTGTTGAAAACATCGCAGCCGCCAGGGCTTCAGTTCAAGAAGACGCGGATGTGTCGCTCACACGACGTTCGCAACAATTGGGCCTTTCTGTGACATCATTGTGGCGAATTTTACGTAAAGATCTTGGCCTACATCCGTATAAGATCAAGCTGACACAACAACTAAAGCCGTTTGACCATTTGAAGCGACGCCGATTCGTGAATTAGGCTCAAGAGCAAATCAAAAATGATGCAGATTTTCACCGAAAAATCATCTTCTGCGATGAGGCTCACTTTTGGCTAAATGGATTTGTCAACAAGCAAAATATGCGTTACTGGGCAGGAAGCAACCCACACGTGATTCATGAGGCACCGTTGCATCCCGAAAAAGTAACTGTTTGGAGCGGATTACATGCCGGCGGCGTCATTGGGCCATATTTTTTCATCGACGATAACGATCACCACGTTACTGTTAATGGAAATCGATACCGCGATATGATAAACAATTTTTTTTGGCCGCAATTGAATGGAATCGACTTGGACGATATGTGGTTTCAACAGGACGGGGCCACATGCCACACAGCACACGATACAATCGCGTTATTGAAGAATAAGTTCGATGAGCGTATTATTTCGCGAAATGGGCCCGTCCAGTGGCCGCCATGGTCGTGTGATTTGACACCTCTAGATTATTTTCTTTGGGGTTATGTGAAGTCATTGGTCTATGCCAATAAGCCGGCGACGTTGCATGAGCTCAGAGCCAATATAGATCGTGAAATTGCTGGAGTTTCGGCCGATTTATGCGAAAGAGTGGTCGAAAATTGGGTTCAAAGATTGGACTTCGTAAAACGTGCACGCGGTGGTCATGCAAAAGAAGTCGAGTTTCATACTTAAATGTTCAAATTCGTTAATAAAAAAAAAGTTAGTTCAAAAGTCGAACAGTTTGTGTTTTATTCAAAAAAAAAGTTGAAGTGCTCTTATTGAAAAACCCTCTATAACAGTGGCAGAAGCTTTTGCAAGCACATCTGGTCCGGTAATGCAACAAACTTCGTTGGTGCCAATAATAAGTTACATAAATTGTAATAAATATTTTGCAGCCACTTTGCTCCAATATTCTAACTATTTTGGGGGAATATACGAAGCTGTCATGAAATCCGCCAAACAACCTCTACAGCGGATAATGTACCTCTACTAGAGCCCAGTGATTTGCGATGATAACGATGGCATTCGGACAGCAAAATTGTAAAAATATTGTGTAGCGAAGTTTTATCAAGCTAACATCAATAATTAGAGGAACAAGTTATTTATTACAGGTGTCGGACACATGCTGTATAAGATAGCAGAAAATTGCCAACAGAAAAAAGAGTTTTTGCTATTCACGAGGCATTACATAAAATTTATGAAATTTTAGGCCAAATCAATAATTCTCAGCAGAAAGTTTTATGAAAAATCAAAGAATTTATGATCCCGAAGAGAAAATATATGTTTAAACGTTTTGAAATGAAAAAAATAATTTTTATTTAAAAAACGGTATTCCTTGTTGTAGCGCAGGCCTATGACAAGGTTTAGCACAAAGGTTTAATCTACAAACTTAAATTAATCCTACCTAAACAGTACAGCATAATACTGGAATCGTATATAACGGAAAGATATTTCAGGCAAGCAAGAATATGAATATTCTGAGCTTTAGGAAATAAAAGCAGGAGTTCCACAAGGAAGTGTACTTGGGCCACTTCTATATTTACTATGCATTCGAGATGTTCCAATCCCACAAAAAAACACGATAACCACTTTCGCCGATGCCACAGTCATCATGGCACTAGGTAGGTGATAACAACTCAGATACAACAGAGAAATTACAAATCGCCATTGACCAAATACACAACTGCATAAAAAAATTGCTCATATAAATTAATTAAATGAAACCAAATCTGTATATGTCGACTTTACAAACAAGAGATTAGCACACAAACCAGTATATTTAAATAATCAAGAAATACCACATGCAAGCACTGCCAAATATCTTGGTATGCCATAAGACGCTAAGCTTCGCTGGAAAGCTCATGTAAGGAAAGAGACGAGTTGGAATTAAAATATAATAAAATGTATTCATTACTGGGAAGAAACTCTCATTTATCAATCCCTAATAAGCTTCTGCTTTATAAGCAAGTATTGAAGCCTGTCTGGACTTATGGTATACAGCTGTGAGGATGTACCAAGCAGAGCAACACGAATACTGTCCATCAATTCCAAAATAGCGTGCTAAGAAACATCGTCAACGCACCATGGTTTGTCAGAAATAGCGATAACTAATACATGACATAGTTGGAAATTATTTCACATTAAAATAACTTTAAAAATTTATGGAGTGCTACAGACGCCAGTTATAATTCTTCTGTTGCTCATTAATATAGATTATGATCTCAGCTATCATAAACACATAAACCCAAGGTTGTTACTAGAATGCGAGGGGGGGGGGGGTGGTGGTGTGGTTTTTCTAACACTTTTGGTAAAATACTGAAATTATTTTACATTAAAAGAACTTTAAAAAACTATAGAATGGTACTGACGCTAGTTATGATTTCTATGTTGCTCTTGCTTATAGATTATAATCCCAGCAACCATAAAAACTTGGGTAGTTAAAGGGGGATTTTGTATCACTTTTGTTAAACAACTGAAAACATTTCACATTAAAATTAATTTAAAAATTTATGGAGTGCTACTGACGCCAGTTATGATTGTTATGTTGCTCATGTATATAGATTATGATCTCCGCTACTGTAAAAACATAAATTTAAGATAGTTACAGGAGGTTTTTCTAACACTTTTGTTAAAAAACTGAACAGATTTTACATTCAAATAAATTTAAAAATATATGGAGTGCGATTTTTTTTGTTGTGCCATCCGTGTATTTGCATTATGATGATTAGGTAATTTCAGGTAATTTTGAGAGTGCTTATATACACGCACATCGTTTTTTTTTAAAGAAAAATTAACTTTTTTCGTTTCAAAATGTTTAAACATATAATTTCTAAAAGTATCAGCAGAAAAATTTCCTCTTCGTGATACTGATGCTTCTAGCGGTGAATAGCAAAACACATTTTTATGCTGGAAATTTTCTGCTATCTTACACAGTATGTAGGACAAAGTTTTAGTTTATAATTTGTTGTGTAGTAATTGTGTTACTAATTTAGGGGTTTGCAATTAACTCGGATCTTCACAACTAACAATTTTATCCTATTCTTCAACACTGTCATATCAAGGGAATACCTTGACAATCCCGACGATCGTGTTTGAATTTATACCCCGAACATAGATGTCCTCCTGGGACAAAAGTCTTAAATTACAAAAACGAAGAGATGTCCGTGTTATTTGTCATTATTTTATTGCACTTTACTTGTATTTTGTTATTCAAATTAGATTGTGCTGCATATAGTTATCTTTATATGAAACGATTATGTTTATAAATCAAAAAGTTAATTTTCTCGTGTCAGATATTCTATAAGTGAATTCAGCTGCTCTACCAAATCAAATTTAACCAAAAATCTGTTTTATGTTCGCAAATCCAACGAGTTATCATAAAACGGTGACGTTTTCTTCAGCACCCGAATAAACATAACTTCACACTCTCTGACCAAAAATACTATTAAATTAATTAACAAACTAATATTCTAAAATTTCTGTTTATGTAATAACACAATAAAATTATATAGTTTTAGTTGGATAATTCTGGCGTACGGGGCGTCCCCAAGAATCTTAAGAAAAACGAAAGTCACTTAGAGACAACCAATTATGAAAATTAAAACCAATTCGTGAATATTAACCCCTTTTATAATGAATTTTGTTATTTTCTCTTATTCATTTAATTATTTTAATAAGAAAATAATTTAATAACAATAAGACCAATAATTAGAAGGAGTGCGTAATAAAAACCTTGTTCCCGCTCAAAAATAATAATCGGATCATTAAAATTAAAACAAATAATTATTGCCCTTTTTTGTGACTTTGGTGTGTTACTGTTAAGACAGTAATATAATTATTATAAATAAAAAATAAATTTAAATCTTAAAAGTGGTGTTTGTTTATTTTGTGTGCTTTTAATTTTTTAGCAACCTGGAAAAGCTCGAAATATTTTTATTTTCGTTCAAGATGTATGTATATGTGTATGTGTTATTTTTAGTGATTATATTATATTACATTTATTACCCTGTTACAGTGTAATAATGTAAGAGGGATGTTTGTTTTACTCCTCATGTATCCTTCCCATATACAAAAGTTTATATACGACGTACGAGCCCGGTAAAGAAATGTTCTTCTGTGAAACGAAAAATAAAAAAAATGTTGTATAAAAATTATGGTTTTGGTTTGGTCACAATTCTTGGATTAACGTCTCCCAAGTCGGTACTCTTTACGAATAATTAGTCCCTCTACTTATAATTTAGGTGAGGGTTTATTTTTTTTGAAAACATTTGTGTGGTACACACAATAATATTTTTTATGTATATGTTTTGCTATGTATACACATTTTTTTGTGCTGTAGGTACTGAGTTATTATCGCAATTTTCACGGACATAAAATTCAAATAAATTAATAAATAATTGATAAATGAGTTACTTTCTTCTAAATTTTGTGATATTTCGGTATAGAAGAAGGGACAATTTGACTTGCTTTCGAAATATGGTGGCAATAAAATATAATAATTTGGATGAAGGATACGGTACAGTTCCTACTTGTTACTTTGAAAGCTTTGTAAATCAACAAAACTTGTGGAAGTGACTTAAATGGCTGTTTTATGGTAAAATGGCGGAGTTATCATCCAGGATAATTTTTGGTATGCAAATCTGGATAGATAGAAGGAGAACCGTTTCTGGCCTTGCTTGCATTATATTGTGCTATGTACCGCATTACAGTGCACAAGTTAAAATTGCAGTTTTATCATCTTGCCTTTGTTACAATTTTGTGTAAATTGTTGCTTGTCTGAAAACCTTTAATCTGCATACACATTTTTAAACTTTTCATCGTGTATATAGGGGAGGGAGATACGAAAAGAGATGATACTTCAAGGGGTGGTGTAGGCACGAAGGAAAGGTGATCGATAACCCAGGACGATGGAACTATAGTGAACTGCTGTATATTCTCTTTGTCTTTGTTTTTTTTTTGATTTTTGTCTTGGTTATCTAATTTTTTTACTGTCACTCTGGCGGGTAAATGTGCTGTGGTCTCTGACTATAACAATTTGATAAGACATATTTTTGTTAATATCATTGATACTGTGACGACCATGTTTGATGTAAATCAATCCGAGCTTCCCACGCTACTCTCGAGCGGGCAAATGACACAGCGATGGATAAATGACTTTATCAACGTACGCTTATGAATACTACTATGTTAATTTCCTGAATACCACCATGTAGAGTGACCACGTGTGCATGATTAACCAACATTATAGTCAGCGTACTATTTTTCGGTAAACTCATTGGATGATTTTGGCCTCGTTCTAATATAGAATCAATATCATATATTAGACTTACTGCTTCGTTGGAGGAATCGCTGCTATCAAGGAAATCAATCACGGAAAAATTACTCAAAATACTGTCACGCACTGCGGCTGCTAGGCTAGCGTCAGCGATTACTCTGATTTTGTCATGACACACCGCAGGTCACTGTCTTCAATTGATATATATGCAGCGGCATTTGTTTTCGAATCACACCAGGAACATTTTATCAACATCACCCGTGGTTGCAATTCGTCCTCTTCGGAACCGAAATATTATATTAACAAGTAAATCTTGTAACTGTAAACCAGCCAATATTGTGTCGTTTAGTGACATACCGTTGCTGGTCTTGGCCAAAGCGTTGAACAGTTCTCGAAATTTCTCGGTCACCGCATGATGTGAAATACAATATGATAGGGATGGATTTAAAATTATTAAACAATTTTGGGCTCCACCCCTTCCAACTAAAACGATGTGTTCTGCTAGCTTTAGAAAAAGTTAGCAGAACCCAAAACAAAAAATGATTTAAAAACAATTGGGAAATTAAAGGTTAATTTTATTCTAATTAATACCCTATTTAAATATTTTTATTTTGCTCATTCTAGAAAAAGTATAAGGCTTTATCACTTGAAAGCTAGCAGAACCCAATTCGAAAATCGAACCAAAACAGACATTAGAACCCAAAACAGCCTAATCAAATGCCCCATTAGGAAATTTTGAGCTCCACTCGTTCTTGACCAAACTTCAGGTCATTTAATCTAAAGCTAGCAGAACCCAAATCGAAAATCGGACCAAAACCGAAATTAGAACCCAAAACAAGATCAATTAACAAACGACTAATT
Source organism: Nephrotoma guestfalica (assembly GCA_963691935.1). Taxonomy (NCBI): domain Eukaryota; kingdom Metazoa; phylum Arthropoda; class Insecta; order Diptera; family Tipulidae; genus Nephrotoma; species Nephrotoma guestfalica. The sequence goes on along the minus strand of OY829913.1, from coordinate 135,269,064 downwards.
TTAGGCTCATTATGGCCTAAACTCCTTTTTGACCAAACTTCAGGTCATTTACTCTAAAGCTAGCAGAACCCAAATCGAAAATCGGACCAAAACCCAAAATAGAACTCAAAACAAGATAAACTAACATAATTTCGATTTGGGTTCTGCTAGCTTTAGATTAAATGACCTGAAGTTTGGTCAAGAACGAGTGGAGCTCAAAATTTTTTAATGGGGCATTTGAATAAACCATAATGAGCCTAAAATTATTTGTTTGTTAATTGATCTTGTTTTGAGTTTTATTTTGGGTTTTGGTCCGATTTTCGATTTGGGTTAAATAGATTTGGGTTAGATTAAATGATCTGACGTTTGGTGAAAAGGAGTAGAGCCTAAAATTTTCTAATGGGACATTTGAATAAACCATAATGAGCCTAAAATTATTCGGTTGTTAATTGATTTTGGTTTGGGTTCTAATTTCGGTTTTGGTAAGATTTTCGATTTGGGTTCTGCTAGCTTTAGATTAAATGACCTGAAGTTTGGTCAAAAAGGAGTAGAGCTCAAAATCTTTTAATGGGGCATTTGATTAGGCCATAATGAGCCTAAAATAGTTTGTATGTTAATTGATTTTGATTTGAGTTCTAATTTCGGGTTTGGTCCGATTTTCGATTTGAGTTCTGCTAGTTTTAGATTAAATGACCTGAAGTTTGGTCAAAAATGAGTGGAGCCCAAATCTTTTTATTGGGACATTTGATTAGACCATAATGAGCCTAAAATTATTTGTATGTTAATTGATCTTGTTTTGGGTTCTAATTTCTGTTTTGGTCCGATTTTCGATTTGGGTTCTGCTAGGTTTAGATTAAATGACCTGAAGTTTGGTCAAAAAGGAGTAGAGCCCAAAATTTCCTAATGGGGTATTTGATTAGGCCATAATGAGCCTAAAATTATTTGTTTGTTAATTGATCGTGTTTTGGGTTCTAATTTCTGTTTTGGTTCGATTCTCGAATTGGGTCCTGCTAGCTTTGAAGTGATAAAGCCTTATACTTTTTCTAGAATGAGCAAAATAAAAATATTTAAATAGGGCAATAATTAGCCTAAAATTAACCTTTAATTTTCCAATTGTTTTTAAATCATTTTTTGTTTTGGGTTCTGCTAACTTTTTCTAAAGCTAGCAGAACCCATCGTTTTAGTTGAAAGGGGTGGAGCCCAAATGTTTTTAATAAAGCATTTAATTAGCCTATTATTAGCCTATAATTATTCATACTATCTTGTAATGTTCTGCTGTATGGGTTCTGCTATCTTAAGGGACGTCAAGTACCAGTGCGTCTTGGTGAAATGGGATTTGAACAATATAGTAATCCGCCTCGTCGCAAATGAATGTGTTCTTGAAAATCTCGTCACAGAGATCTGAAGGGAAATCGAAACCGATCGCTTGGTCTTCGAGTACCGGTTTGAAGTACTTAACGTTAATGGAAAGTGTAGCTACACATGTTAACGAAAAGTGTAGACTAAAAAGTGTAGATATACAAATTATCAAAAAGTGTAGCTGCAAAAGAAATAGTTTGGAATTCGAAGTATGTACGTGGTTTAATTATTAAAAATAAACAAAAAATATTGAGAATCACAATACTACAATAATAAAGTCTATTTAATTATTAATAATTTAAAGTCTTTTTAATTCAGAAAATCTTCGAAACCAATTTCTAAAATGTGTACAACAAATTTCAAGGCAATTTGCATGTTGTGATTGGCGTTATGACGCTACACTTGGAGGCGTATTTGGCCAAATTCATTTACTTCTTTCATAATTCAAAAAATCATCGGAACAATGAGTGGCGAGTGTGGAATTTAGTGTTCTCAACTCGGCGTGGTGTCTAAAATGTGTACAAAAAATTTCAAGACAATTTGCATGTTGTGATTGGCGATATGGCGCTACACGTGGAATCGTATTTGGCCAAAATCACTTAATTCTTTCATAATTCAAAATATCATCGGAACAATGAGTGCCGAGTGTGGAATGTTTGTTAATAACAATTATTGTTTAATAACAAAATTCGATAATACACCAATTAAATGATTAGAATGCGAACAATTTACAAGTTTAGAGGGGAGAATTTACAATGCAAATTCTAGCCTGTGTTCCCTCTTCTGATGTTGATTTCATTTTTAGGTATTGAGTTTTAGATTTACTGGACCAGTTTCATCCTCCTACATAAGATCCGTGATATCCAGATATGGCAAAATGCGAAAATACTCCGATAAAATGATTGAAACGCGAACAATTTGGAAGTTCAGTGATTACTATGAAAAATTTAGCCTGTGATTCCTCTTATGAAATTGATTTTATTTTGTTAGGTATTGAGTTTTACATTTACTGGATCAGTTTCATCCTCCTATCTAGAATCCGTGACATACAGATATGGCAAAATGCGATAATACTCCGATAAAATGACTAAAATGGGAACAATTTAGAAGTTTAGGGATTTACTATGAAACATCTAGCTTGCGATTTCTCTTCTAAAATTGATTTTGTTAGGTATTGAGTTTACATTTACTGGGCCAGCTTCATCCTCCACTCTAGAATCCGTAACATACAGATATAGCAAAATGCCATAATACTCTGATAAAATGATTAAAATGCGAACAATTTTGAAGTTCAGTGATTTACGATGATAAATCTAGCCTGTGTTCCCCCTTCGGATGTAGATTTCATTGGTAGATATTGAGTTTTAGATTTACTGAGCCAGTTTATCGGTGTATTTGACATTTTGCCGTATCAGGTTATCACGGATCTTAGGTAGGAGGATGAAACTGGTCCAGTAAATGTTAAACTCAATGCCTAAACATAGAATCAATATGAGAAGAGAGATCACAGGCTAGATTGTTATTCGCATTTTAATCGTTTTATGGGCGTTTTTTGTTTGGTATATATATATTTGAATATTACGGAAGCTGAATAGATGAATTGCTTATTAGAATTTTATTATACATTAGATTTGCCTCATATTTATACGGAATATTGACTACATTAGTTTAAATGTTACTTGGTATATTTTAATTTATGCGCCTGAATTTTTACATAGAAATTTGTTTTACTAATACATTTACAATACAAGAAAATCTAGTACAAATTAGGACAACCTTCAAAGTCGTTACATTTTGATCTATTTTGTACTATAGTATAAACTTCATATTCCCAAGTAGACGTTTTTCTTAAAATAGTACTAGCCGCCATTTTTTAAATTTTGGAATAATTTAGGATAAACTTCATTACATGGAATATTTTGGAAGTGGTCTGAATTAATACAATGATGTTGTATATACCGTCAAATTTATAGTGGTATTCACAATCGAGTGTTACTAACTGGGTCTGTTGATTAATTAAACCAGTAATAGAAGAAACGAGAATATATGTAATCCAAAAGAAACACTTCCTATTTTTTGTAATTTAAAGAAATAACTAAAACCATTTTCTTACTGTACATAACCATAATAGCTCATTTTCACCCCGCTACATATTTATTATGTATAATATGTATTCAGTTTTATTACAAAACAACCCTTTCCTCCTCGTCTCAGTTCGCCATTTTCTTGTCATATTCATCATATTTATTAGCGCACTGAGACAAAAAAACATAAACTAACTTAACTTATTCTGTGTTATTATTGTAACACAGGAACAAGACAATATAATGTACATCACGTGACATTTTATATATCTAAAATAATTTCTGTGTTTTATTTAAACTTTTTTTTGTTTTTTTTGAAACACGGTACAGGAAAAAAAATTTAATCATAAATAATAAAAACACATTAATTTCAACAAACAAAATAACAAACATAAAGCTCGCTTATCACATCAAGTCGAGCTAATTAAAAATACAAAGTATCAAACTTTTGAACATAATTAACCGAAAAAAGAACGAAACTCAAAATAATCAGAATAATAATTAGTATTTAAAATAATATACTAAAATTAAGCAATATATCAAATATGGAAAATTTTCATATTTTTGTAAACTCCCGTTACAAAGAACATGTATGGTACCCAAATGTATATGGAAAAGGGGTTAGATATGAATATTAAAATCACCTTCTACACAGTAAAACTTTTTTGATTTATTGTCAATTTTCCGAAAATAAAAATATAAAAAAAACATTAAAAAAATTTTCAAATTTTCTGGATGTGTAGCTGTAGCGAATAAAACAAAAAATTTTTTTCTCCATCTGATTTTATGAGCTTTTCCAAAATAAGAAGGAAATTCGACACATTTTAATTAAAAATATGTATTTACGTACCTTCATGTACATGTGAGCACATGTATGTAAAATTGTAAATATAAAAATTTTATTTTTAAGAATAAAATAAATTTATTACCATTTTTTTTAATTACTTTTACTTTACAACAAAATAAATTCATATACTCGTATGTATTATATTTACTATAACACATTAGTAAATAAACAAGCAATTTTAAAAATATGTTGTATTATTTATATATAAATTTTTTAAATTACAGCTCTCACAATTTTTGAAATTATTATCAGAATTGTTTATTTGGACAAATAAATAAATTTTTGCCCAACAAGTGTGAATTGTAAAAAAAAAATATTTTTGTTTAATTTAATAAATTAAAATACATTATGTTATATTGCAACCTAATTAAATAATTGAATTTTAATTTTTTTAAATAATTTAATTAATTTTTATATTTTATTCTGTGTTACAACAGACCTCTTTGTTAATTTTTTCATCTTACATAATTTTCGAAAGAGTATAGTTCCTTTCTGATTTAATTGCTTCTGCTTTAATTGCTTGTGTCCGCCTTCGGAAATAGGTGAGATTGACATATCTGGAATAAAATAAAATTATTTTCAAGTTTAATAAAATAAATTGAATTATATATAAACAGTTGGCATTTCTTTAGCGCACACTGGTAGCTACCGTAACTTTTATACCAGGCTTTTATGCTTGTTTTATTTACACGATTCTGTCACAAATGTGTGTGTCTGATTTGTAGTATCAATTCTATATTGACGTCGATATAATCCTTCGAAAAGGAATCCGAAAAATGGGAGAATCTTCTATGATTGGCTTTTGCATCCAGCAAAAGAGTTAGTTTTGAAACGAGATCAAATAAAATGTTGGTTTACAATGTAATTTTCAGAGCTTAATCGATTATCATAACGCTATACGAGGCTAAATTCGACTATGGTTTAAAGAAATTCGCTGTGCCAAATTTGCCGTCTGTCATGAACATTTTCGAAACGAATATTGCATTTCTGGTTTTAACGTCCGTTTTTTGAGCAACGTAGTTGGGACTGCACAAGTTACAGGGTAAATAAGTTTTTTGATAGATTTTACTGCTTTTGGTTTAAAAAAAATGTGCCATACAGATAATGTGGTTTTTTCAGACTAAAATTGACTGAGAACTGTGATTGCTCTTGTCTCGAACAAGAATACAAGCGGCGATTTTTTAATGTAAGCGATATCTATTTTGTTTAGGTTAGTTCAGGATTACATTTGGTCCGAGACATTCACCAATTGATTATTAATAGACGTTTGTTTGTCCTTTTTCTTTCTCACTTACCTTCTCCCCGGCATACCAGTATACCTTGCTCGGAAGCCCTGGGATCTGGCTAGTATATTGAACCAATCATTCATTAATCCGAATTCAAAATGATTACAGAAAGAAATACTAGAATAAATAATGCAAACCGGCAAACATCGACCCTCGGCTTTGGTACACGGACACGAATCGGAAACTGGAACATCAGAATTGTAACAGAAGCAGCAAGGCTAGAACTGTTAGAGAAAGGAATGAAAAGTTACAAAACCGAAATTCTTGGTCTCAGTGAAGTGTGATGGAAAACCAAAAGTGGCTAAAGCAAAGAAGACATTAGTGGAATAGATACCAGTTAATAGCAGAACAATCGTAGACGTAACAAGATTTCATTCCAAATTACGAAATACAACCATAATATTCAGTGATATGCCCCAAAAAAGACGCAGATGAAACAACTAAGGATGGGTTCTATGAACAACTACAAAAGAACTCACAGAAAATAAATCAAAATAATACAAGCAGGAGATTGCAATGCGAAAACTGGAACAGATAACGCCGAGCTGACAACCAACATGGGTAAAGAAGCATTAGACTCTGTGCACAATAATAATGAAGAACGTCACATCGACTTCTGCATCGCAAACCAACCTATTCATAGGAGTAAAGAAATTTCAACACAAAAATACATACAAATACACCTGGACGAAGGTTCAGGTGTATTTGTATGTATTTTTGTGTTGATTTGCCTGATGGCACCTGTAAAATAGATCCAGAAAAAAATCAAACACTGACAGATTAAAAGATGCAGACACCTGCGAAGCGCTCGAGCTTAGCCTCCAAAACAATGAAGAAGCACAGCACTAGTGAAAACAAATCGAAGAAGCTTATATCGAAACCAACACACTAGGGCGGGTACTACGAACTCAGACGCACCCTGGATCAGTGATAAAATTTGGAAGAAAATTGAAGAACGCCGTACGCTGGCAACTCAAGTTGCAAATGTGCCAACAAAATACGTTAAAGCTGAAATGTCAATATGCAGAGATATGGAACCAGAAATAAATGGCAAGGAGTGGTCGTAGGCAATACACTGAATACATTCTCAAGACAGGAGAAAAGACTGCACCAACCCAAAACATGCGCGTACTTAAAAAAATCAATGCGTGCGACAGGCAACCTAGAAATATCCTAATAATAAGGGATGCTTCTGGTCAAATTTTAACTACATATGAAGCACAACCGAAGAGAAGCAAATAATATTTTGGGAACAACACCATCAACGATACACAAATCTTCGAATTAACAACTGGCGTTAATAACAAAACCTATAACACCCATCCACCAACTGGAACGGACAATAGACAAGGTGAGGTGGTCAGCAATTGCAAGAGCTCTAACACCAATAATAACAAAAGTGTGGGATTCTGGAATAATACCGCGAAAAAAGAAACAAGGTTTGACTATAACGATTCCGTAGAAAGCGACCTAAGAAGAGAATGCAAAAATTGGCAGGATATATCCCTTCTCAACATAACCATAAAGATATGTTAAGTTATAAGCCAATCCGAAACTAAGAATAGTACAAGCTGGCTTCAGACCACTTACTCTTCGTGAACTTCGAACGTTCATTCGACACAATACACAGGAACGCAATACGCAAGGCACTGTGTAACTGGCACCCAAATAAATTAAGCAAACTCATAATCGAACAGACATCCGAGTTCAATACAAAGGCAAGCAATGTAACAGCAAAGGAGTAAGATGCGTACTCTGGTCACGTCTGTTCCTAATAGTATAATATAGTGGTGGGAATTAACGGAGAAACTCGGAATGATGCTAGCAGAGCGAAACAACTTGCAAAGTGGGATAACAACTCGGAAAGTGGCATGGGTGGAAATCGAAACAATAGTACCCAGCAGAGTTAGATGATCCAGCTCAGTAGACGCCCTATGCTTCTAATTTGGAGATAAAGAGAAAACAAATGCTTGAAATATCGAGATAGCCAAAGGTGGCTAGGAGCTTGTCTGATTATTTACCTGGAATTTCTTTTATGATTTACTATTTATTTCTGAATTTTTATGAAACTGTACTGAAACAGCAAGAATATATACAAAAAATATCAATTTTTTCGACTCAACCTTTTTTCCGAGCTTTGTAACGTATATTAGGTAAATATGTTAAGTTTAAAGTGACTATTTGGTATGGTTTTACTACTTAGTCAGCAGGAACTGTATTGCGTAACGGCCAACACAACGGTCGCAGGCACGTGGCAAGTTTCTGCACATCCTTTCCATCATTTAATCCCCGGAAGTTGAATACACAATACTACGGGTATTTATAGGTGAAAAATGTCACACTTTAACGGTAACATATACATAAACGTGCTTCATATAAAAACGTGAGGCAAATTTTTAAATGTGAAAAAGAATGAACTCCATCTTGAAATCGTTCCATTAATCCATCAATTTTGATGATTGCTAACAGAAATAATAATTTTCGACGTTGTCTATATTCTATACATTGTCGACGCCATTGTTGTAATTTTATACATACATTGTGTACACGTGTATCGAATATTAGTTATCGGAGCCACTCCACTGTATTTTCTAACAAACGAGATCTGTTGTATTTCCTCACCTACGTTTATTAGATCCTCACTATTATATCAACGAACATTGATCTTCTCGGTACAACCCAAAAAATCTGGCGATTCTATTACTGCTAATAAACGATGCGCTAACCGTTACTACCCACCATTATTCTGTTTTGTTTTAGGTATCACAAAACTTGTGGAACAGAATAAAATTTACGTGGGACCATGGTGGAAGCAGAAGCGGTTTCATGGACGAACGGTCTCATGGAGTCGAATGGAACAAACAGCTGTAATTTAAAATATGACAATTTTTTTTATACAAATATTTATTTACTTGGTTTCACCAAAACAATTTTTGTTTTATTTTATATCTCAAATTTTTTCCTTCTTAAATTTAGAATTATAATTTAATTACTTATAACATCGTTAGTCTAAATTAATTTCATTTCTCAATAATTTTTACATCTTTACATCCATTTTTTTTAAAATCACTGCCAATACGAGTATTTCTGGGGGTCGATTTTGTTCAAAATCCGAGGGTTGACGAAAAAATAACCGCAAGTATATAGTAGTGGTATATGTGTTTGTGTTGTGTGCGAATGTGCGTCATTTAAATTTTTTGGATATGACATTTCTAGATAACATTTCCATTTATAATTTAAAATTTGTAAATGCAAATATGCTCTAAATAAAATTAAATTTATTTAATTTTAGTTTTAAAATAATTGCAAATTCTGTGTTTCTGCGAAAAAAAAATATTTATTCGACATCGAATTGAAAAAAAAAATTAAAATCGTAATATGTTTAGTTAACATTTTTTTTTCTTAACACATTGACGCTCATTTTATAAATGTGTGTACTTCTCGGGAACACACATTTGATAACTTTTGTAATTGCAATGATATTTCGTCGCGGAATGGAATATATTGATGAGAATTGAAAAATATGTCGAGTTATTCCTTAAAAAATGAAAGTTGTTTGCGCGAACGTGTTAAAAAACGAAAAAGATGTATGTTTGCTATAGCAGTCAATTGTGCGAATGTGTTAACTAGTCTTTTCAAAAGCAAGGGAGATGTCAAAAAGTGAAGAACGAACGGCATAAGTACCAAAAAACTGAACCGATTCATAATTTTTGATGCTTACATTCGCAGAAAACAAACAAATATAACCGCAACAGAAAAATTACATACATTAATATAAAATTGTATACTACACTCCTTATACGTATACGAAAATGTCTTGTCTCGTTTGAACAAAATCGTTCTCCTGGTTTTTATTTTTTATTGGGTTTTACGACGCGATATGACTAAATCATACTAAATGTCGCTTGTTATTCATTCGCATATATTCAGGGGCAACTAATTTAATTCTTTTAAAATATCAAATATAGTTTAATTTATTTTGTAAACATGATTTAAAAATTTATTAAATTAAAAATTAATTATTTTAAAGAGATTAGTTAATCAAAATAAATTATGTAAATTATTTAAATATAATTAAGAATTAATTAACCTTAATTTATTTATTAAAAAACCTGGTAACTGTAAAAATTGAATTGGATATTACATCAATATTTTGTTAATCCTCCTTTGGCTTTAATGACTGCACCAATTCTAGTTGGCATACTGGAAAAACACGTTTTTGCCACTTCTTGTTGTTTTTCGTTCTCGCTCTCTGCCAATGTCTGTGAATATTATCGTTCAGAACAGCTATTGTTGGATTCAGGGAGAAGTACACAACCTAATTCAACTTGTTCCTTAGATTTTCGATCGGATTTAGATCGGGTGAGTTTCCGGGCCATAGCAGAAGGGGTATGCTATGCTCCTGAAACAGAGTTTTTATTTTTTTTTCTGTATGACACGGTATGACACGGTGCTCCATCCTGTACGAAGGTGTACGCTTTTAACGAACTGTATACGCGACGAGGGGCACGTATTGTCCAGGAACCATTATATATTTTAATTGATCCTTTATGTTCTAACCAATTCTCAATAAATTTTGTTTTGTTATATATTGCTTACCGCACTTGAAGGGAAATGTGAGAAACCTAACCGACATAATAGATTGAAACATGATACATTATGGAAGGTTGACAAGTAGTTTTCTGTTTATGATCAGCGGTTTTGGTTTTATCACATCAGACACATACCAAAACTTAACCGTCTAATACCATCAGCCATGGGATTTTTCGTGATGTCTCATTCTCGTATACTTTACTGTCGGTGCAATACAGTATTTCATCACGACACACTAAATTGGACATCAAAAATGATCGAATAAAATGTGTTTTGTTTTTTCTGTATTACAACTTGTAACTTGTTTAATTTCTGTCGCTGCTATTTGTACATTGCGTATGCATTGTTGAATAAAAGTTCAGAGAACACCACCGCCGAGTTTTTGGTTCCCTGAGCAAATCCCATTCTGACCCCTATCGTCATAAATAATGCTGGCAAGCTAAATAAGATGCGTCCATAACTTTCACTGGCTTTAGTTTTACCAAAGCCTCAGACTGCAAATTAATTATAATTATTACAATAAACTAACAAAATATATGTTTATGTACTTACTTGGAAGTTGGCAGTTGATACTTTGACAACCAAAAATCATGAACTTTTTGACAGCTTGATTGAAAAAATATCTTCTTTTTTATGAAAGTGTTGTTTCTAACAAAAAAATAACAGCAATTTCTATACGAACCAATAATAATTTTCCAGAAAATTGCATGGGTTAGTTTTTACACTGTTAAACACATTGGTGAAAGAGACAGATCTACGATATTAGAAAGAGACGAAACACTCTCTAAACTAAAAATTCATTTCGTCTCTTTCTAATGATATTCAGCTTACTCGCTCTTTAATATATAACTCATATTGGATTCTGATTTATATGTTGATTGTTTGATTATTCAATTCAATTTTTCTAAAAATATTTCATGGGAATGTAAATAATAATTTCGATCAAACAATAAAATTTTCCATGGCCAATTTTATGTTTAAGTAAAACTCGTTTATTTAAAAACATAAGCGCGGCACACTTAAAAGTTCCAATAACTAAACATAGTAAAGTTTATACCAAACGGTTTAGTATCATGGAGCCTCAGTGGAATACTTTTAATGGCAAATAACAAGACATCGCAGACGTTGATTGACCAATAACAGGACATCGTAGAGTTTGTACCAAAATATCATTATATATTGGTGATACCTATGGACTTAACCTTTCAAATGACAACAGTGACATTCCAAAACGGATTGAGTTCGGAAGATTTTTCAGTAGAATTTATTCAGTGCACTCTTGGAGTCTGAGTGGAATAGATTTAACCTTCAATATCAAGGTACGCCAGAGTTTCTACCAAAATACCACTATTAACGGATGATATCTATATGCTTAACTTTTCAAATAATATAGGTTTGATTTAAAAACGGATTGGTCACGATAGATTTCTTTGAGTAAAACTCGTTTATTGAATTCGTTGAGTGGCAAAGGTAGAATGACCAACAACAGGACATCGTAGAGTTTGTACCAAAATTTCATTATATACTGATGACACCTATGAACTTAACCATTCAAATGACATGAGTGACATTCCAAAACGGATTGAGTTCGGAAGATTTTTGAGTAGAATTTATTCAGTGGACTAATGGAATCTTAGTGGCATGCGTTTAACAGCAAATAACAAGATATCGCAGAGTTTGTTCCTAAATTCTGTTGTATACGGATGACATCTATAGGCTTAAGCTTTCAAATGACATTGCTGATTTTCCAAACCAATTGACAGCGCAGGATTTTTTGGATTACAACTCATTCATAGACTTTGTTTAGTGGTAACATTTAATCGGCCAATAACAGAACATCGACGGATTTCTACCAAAATGCTACTTTTATTAGATAATTCTTAAGCTTAACATTTCTACTTCTTAAAATATATAACTAATTTTCTGAAGAATTGGCTACGATAGATTTTTTTGAGTCTATCTCATTTATCGATTTCGTTTAATTTCAATCTCTCTCTCTAGCTTTCACATCTGGTGAATGGATTTTGCTTTCTGCACTGTGAGCTTCTATCTACTTCGGTGTTGTTCTCGCGTTCTCGACGTCGTCACACCAGCGTACTCGGGGTCTTCCTCTACGCTGCCCTCCGGTTAGTTGTTGATGGAACACTTTGTCGCGCGTAACTATTGGTACTTGAAAACGGGGCTCAGCTATCTAACCGATAGCTGACCGTTTCCGAAAATCTATCGTGACCAATCCGTTTGGAAGTCAAGCCTTTTTTATTTGAAAGGTTAAGCCTATAAAAATCATCCGATAATAGTGACGTTTTGGAACAAACTTTGCGATGTCTTGTTATTTGCAGTTAAATCTATTCCACTCAGACTCCATGAGTGCACTGAATAAATTATACTCAAAAATCTTCCATGTCATTTGAAATATTAAGTCTATAGGTGTCATCAGTATATAATGAAATTTTGGTACAAGCTCTACGATTTCTTGTTATTGGTCATTCAACGTATGCCACTCAACGAATTCAATGAACGAGTTTTACTCAAAAAAGTCTATCGCAACCAATCCGTTTGGAAATCATACTTTTTTTATTTGCAAGGTTAAGCCTATAGAAATTATCCGATAAAAGTGGCATTGGCTATGAAAAATAAACTACTGGCAGTTTTACTTTATGATTTATTAATCATAGATCCTACATTTATTATCGAAATATTTTGCTTAATTACATCGAGTTATGTATTCTTACCTTTTAAGTTTTTTATGCAGATATTAAGTTTTTTTCTTTTCTTTTAAATTGATTAATTTAATGTTATATTACCACAAATATTTAAATAGGAGTCCAGCATCAACGAAACTAGATAGTGAATAGAAAGGTGGATAAAGGGTTTTCCAATAAGAGGTTTCATTTTAATATTAAAAAAACGAGCATTTTTAAGAGAAATCAATGAATGTTTATTTCATTGTAAAGAGGAAGGTATGCGATTAACATTTGAAAACGATATCAGCAAACTGGCCGCCACGGCTACGCTTGCAGCACCATATCCTTTTAATGAAATTTCCCATGACCAATTCGCACATTTGCGGCTGTATGTCCTCGATAACTTCACGAATTACATCTTTAAGGTCTTAAATCGATTACCGGAGCATTGGTATAAACCGTATCTTTCACGTGGCCCTAAAGAAAAAAGTCTAAAGATGTTAAATCACAAGATCTCGGTGGCCAATTGTGATCACCTCTTCGAGAAATAACACGGTCAGGAAACTTGCGAAATTGCGATTGTTTCGTTGCTTGTGTGGACGTCCTGTTGAAAATAAACGACTTCCACATCAATATCTTCGAAGTCCGGCCATAAAAAATCATTAATCATAGCTCGGTAGCGCAATCCATTCACCGTAACAGTTGCACCAGCCTCATTTTCGAATAAGGTAAAATCATACTGCCAGCCCAAAAATCGCACCAAACACTGACACGTTGAGGATGGAGAGCCTCCTAGGTGAAAATGGGCCTCATCACTGAAGATGATTTTTCGATGAAAATCCGGATCATTTTGAGTTCTTTAAAAGCTTTAAAACCTAAGTCTTTATGCAAAATGTGGAATGTCTAATTCCAAAGATCGACAAGCCTGGATTTTCGTCAATACTACAGCAGCAATATTCTCAGTTGTTCTTGAGCGACGCACACGGTTTCGATTCTTCACATCACTAACGTGTCACAACAGCTCAAATTTTTTCACCAGTTTCACTATTGCCGGCCGAGAACGTGCTTGACCACGACCTAAAAGTGCTTTAGTTTTGCCAACTGTGACTGGAAAATGTTCACCATTTTTGTAGTGAATTTTAACAGTTCCAATGCGTTGTTGAGTAACTGCGTAGTTTTTACTTGTCAAAAGTCAAAAGATGACAGCTTCAAATTTGACAGCTGCCCAAATAGCAGGCTATTCAAAATGAAACCTCTTAATGGAAAACCCTATAGTAAGAAAAGGACGGTGTACTTTATCATAAGGAAACCCAATTTTTGTTCTTATGAGTTTTAGTTTTATTTCACTCAAAATTCTTATAGGAAATACTTTAACAGTGTACTTACTAATTCATATTTATTTTTGTGAATTGTTAGAAACGAAACTACCATTTTTTTTACCTCTGTCGATCAATGATTTGATTAATAAATCAAATTGTACTAAAAAAACAAAATCTAACATACAGTGCCACCTAAATAATAGATAAATTCTGTTGGTGGGAAATCGTTCACCAAAAAAACTAACTGTTACAATAGTACGTGGCCATACATGCAACGTAGAAAATCTACGACGAAGAATGCATAACGATCGATTGGCAAAAGAAAGCAACATCACGAACGCCACGGATAAACTGGATACGCAGCCCGATCCTCGTTGTAATTTTCGATGAGGAGATTTGGTGTGGTTGAAAATCTCAAGAGGTACAACCCATTTGGAAGGCCTTTGAAATGGGTATAGTAATACTAGACTATTTAAAAATACTGGTTTCATTGAACGAAACTTCATTACATTTAAACACTAATTATACTTAAATAACGGCTGGTAATTTTCCGCTGAAAAATTTTGATCAACATTGACGGATTTGTTTATTTTCAGCTGTCAAACCAAGTCTATCACTATCTGCATTATTTACAATTTTTTACTTTCGGATAACTTTAATAGTTTACGCAGGTATGAAAAAAATTACGCAGGTATAAAAAATGTTCAGTTAAAGCATAAACCAAAACCATCTACCACCAACTTTTGGTGTCCACACCTTCTTGCGTTTAAAAATAATTGAGCTGGTTTAATCCGAAATAACTCGATAAATATAATAAATATTCGCCATTCAAATCCATGCTCTTCCAAATTAAGAAGTACAGTCGATTATAACCAGATACAGAATTGTTCCGATAACATCATAAAATCACATTTTTGTGTTTGTTTCGTTTTCCAAAAAAAAACTTCCAAACTTTTGCCTCGAATGGTGTAATGGATTTCGACTTTCCCCACGGTGGTGTATATTAAGGTTACATCCTCGTATAATATTTGGTTCAAGAATGTTATTACATATTTTGGTTGAAAAAAGGAACAAAATCATTTAATATTAAAAATGTGTGTTTTTTATAATATTTAATTAAATAAAGATATAAGTGATATTTGCCAACCAGCTGCTAAAAAAATTTAAAAGTTAATATAACATGACCGGAAAAAAATGTTTGGTGTAATTTAAAAAGTATAAAAATAAAAATTATTGTATTTTGATTAAAATTTTAATCGAAAGAAGTTATGCCTGAGCTTAAGGCTTTTGGTTGGTTTCTTTATTGAATAAATTTTTTCGGATTTTTAAAACTAAATGTGTGAGAGGGTAAAGTGGTTTTTTGTCATTTACGAGAATATCAAAACTTTATTCAGCTATAAATTTAAAAAAATTAATTATATAAGCCAATAAATAGAGTATCTCTGGATTCTAATTTTTAATTGAATTTTTTGTATTTATTTATAGTTTTTGAAATACAATACTATAAAAATTTTATGGGTTACGGATGTGGTTCATTCTTAAAAATGGAATTATATATTATTTATTAAAACAACCAATAACACAGTTGCTCCATTTTATATGTACATATGTAGAGAAGATATGTATGTAGGATGGGTAAAAAAATAAATTGAATTTATTAAAAACAAGAATATGTATATAAAAAAATATAAATTCTGAAAGTCTAGGATAATATAAATTAATAAATAAGAGACATAAATACACACATATATAGAAAATATATCCAAAAACCACGAAAATTGCAGAGAAATATAAAAAATATTGGGCAAAAAACAATTAAACAGAAGAAAATAGATTTTTCCGAAATATTGTATATAAAAATGAAAATATTGATGATAAATCTCAGAACAAAAAAAAAAGTTTTCTAGAAAAATGGCAAAAAATAACAACACAATTGGATAGCATTTTAAAAGTATAAATTTTCTAGTATTTCAATTAGTAACGCCTTCCATATCCTGTTGTTATGTTATTAGAGTGTTTCATCCTCTCTCCTCCGCATCCGTGTATACCGAATCGCCATCATCATCATCATCGCCATCGTCGTCGTCATGATCATATACGGTAAATGCAAAGTGTATATTTATTCCTCCTGTATTATATTTTGTGTGCATCTCCTCTTACTTAGGTCTCCACTCTGGATATGTGTACACAGAGCTACTGGATAGATGGGAATATATTCAGTTCTGGTTATTATTTTTATTATTATTATTAAAACAATAACAATATAGACCAAGACCAAAAGAAAAAGATTGTGCATGAAAATAAATTTTTTATACTCTCCCGTCCATTTGCTTCCCTCGCATCTCACGCTACGGTATATTCAGATTTTGTATTTACGGTAACGGAATATAGGTGTTTAAATTCAAAGGAAGCAGTAAGTAAAAGACAGGAAATATTATCATACAATTTTAATGTAAATCCATTTTTATTTATGTGTGTGCTAGCTAGCTAGCGTATAAAAATAATATTTACACAATGCACGGTTTTAGATTCAAAAAGCGGATTTACTACACATATTATGGAAAAGTGGTTACGGATATCCAAATCCATCCATATCCCATCATATAGTTTATAACAAACACGTTTCATCAAATTCCCAAATTCAGTTAATTTCTTGATACGACATCTCCACAAAAGAACGATGTGAGAATGCTCAACGACGTGAATCAATTTACTTAAACGTGTAAGTAAATTCACGTGCTAATTCTTTCTGTTCTGAACGAATTAGCATAATTCATTTTGCATATTACAAATTTTTAACATAAACTACAAATTTTTAACATTAATTAACATAATTTTATGCTGGTATAGCGTTATTTTTATATATAGAGTCAATAAAATGATTAAATAAATCAGAATTACTTTTACAGTATTCCATAAAGTATTACCTCCAATAATTAATAAGGCCTGACTATCGGTAATCTTATTAATTATTCAAAATCAAATAATCAACAAAATTATTTCTCCATTGAAGACACTAGGAGAAATATTGGTCCTTCGAGTAACAATACGAACGCCATGTGGGAAATTCAAGAATTGCTCTAACACACGAACATCACGCATTCTGCTAAAATCTTGTGCCAGCAAACTACTACAGGAAAATTAATCAACCAAATCAAAATCAACCTTCAACTTCTCCACAACAAATTCTGCACAACAAACGCAGAATTGATACACACATTACCCGATGATTATCCATATCGCAAACAAGAATATCACATGCATGTCCAGATGGTGGTATTTGAAGAGATGAAATCCATGCTTCTCAAAGTCGAAGAAGAATTAAGAGCAACCCAATCTAAAGAAGATAAGCAAAAGGCCAGAGAAGATGAAGTAGCCGATGCCGCCTCCTATATATATATATATATATATATATATATATATATATATATATATATATATATATATATATATATATATATATATATATATATATATATATTTGAGGAAGATGAGGAAACCACTGGTTCATCTACACCAAAAAAACAGAACAAACCCTACAATTCGCAAGCAGCCAAAGCTGACATGTTGAAACAAAACCTAAACGCTAAAACCTAACAAAGTCTATTGCGAGCTGAAATTAAAGCAGATAACAGACGCATGGAACTCATTCTACAATAATCACGAAAATATTATTGCAGGAGTGGAAAAGGATGAAGAGGATGAAGAGTGGATGAAGAGTATTTCGTGAACAACGTTTTCGACAATATTCAAACCAAATGCGAAACAATTGTAAAGAACCTAGCCTATGAAGAATTAGCAACCGTAACCTCTTAAATCGAGACATGCCTCAATTCTAGACATCTAACAGTAATGTGAGCCAATCTAAACGATATGATACTAACACCAGGTCATTTTTTGGTGGGAGATTCATTAATCGCCGCACCAGAACATAAGAAGGGAAAGGAAAACATAATTCCACTGCAGCACTGGAAATTTGTACAAAAAATTGTACAAGATTTTTGGAAGCATTGGTCAAAGGATTACTTATCAAGCCTTCAAAGCCGAGGTAACTGGAACCTCCAACAACCTTCTGTAAAATTAGGTGATGTTATCTTAATGAAAGACACTAATCTTCCTCCAACTAGTTGGTCTCTATGACGAATGGTTAAACTGCATCCGAGCAGTGATAACTTAACAGTTAAAAGTAGTAGCGGTACAGAATTAAAACGACCAATTACGAAGATACATAAGTCCTCTTCCCATTGATGCAAACGAAGTTGTGGTTCATCAACGACAAATACGAAGTAGATCAATACACACTGTTACGTTCTTCTATAATTGTCGAACGCCACTTTGGTAATTTTTTC
The DNA here is from genome assembly GCA_963691935.1 of Nephrotoma guestfalica. Lineage (NCBI taxonomy): Eukaryota > Metazoa > Arthropoda > Insecta > Diptera > Tipulidae > Nephrotoma > Nephrotoma guestfalica. The sequence continues at coordinate 135,250,564 of OY829913.1, read as the reverse complement.
AAGTTGCGTTGTATAATGTAAACCCGGCTTTAATTAGTAATTAAAGCAGCTGATCTATTGGTATTTGGTTGTAATTGAGACGAAAATGTCGTGGTAGTGTGGGTGCAATTTTCCCGTTTATTATTAAAAATTATAGAATTTTGAGTGGACTGGGGGAGTTGAGTCTTGACGTTGAAATCGATAGGTTCTGTACTAGAAAGACGAAAAGATAAAAAGTTCGATCTCGCGCGAAAAAGTGTTATAGAAATTAATTTTTTTGTGATAATTAGAATAACTTAAAAAAAATCGGACTTGTAATTATTTTGTGGTTTTGTGTTGAAGTGATTTGATTGAAACGATTACGCAATTCTCAAACAAAGCGGTGCTAAAAGTAATAATTTCGTGAATATAAAAAGTCTCAGTTAGTTTAAAGAAATCATTAGTGGTTTCTTCTGAGAAAATGGACGAAAATTTGTAGTTATACGGTGTGCGTGCGAGTGAACACGGTTTTTCTTGCTGAATAGCCACGTTTTGTATTAAGAACGTCCGCTACAAGACCCCGTTAGTGACGTTTTTTTTAACGGTATGACTATGCAAAATTCGAGAAACAAGTTCGTTTGTGAGTAGAGACAATGTAAAAAAATAGGTTTCCGAAATTCTTAAGATTACGTGCTAATTATAAGTCATTACCTTAAGTTTGTAAAAGCTCCAAAATTAATAGTCTTATACTAATAATTAATTAATTAAGTAGTGCGCGGATATTTGGAAAAAAATAGTGGCGAAAATACTAGTACGTTTTTTTTCCCTAAGGACATTGGAAAGTTTAATTAAGACTATTGTGATGTATTTATGTGATACGGACTCTCGTAAATCAGGTTAATCTAAGTGCATAGAAAAACTCTTAAATTTCTTTCTATAGTGTATAACCGTGCTTAGTTCAAAAAGGGAAAGTTACGTTCATTATATTAACGTGCGTGCAAAAACCGTATTGATCGTGTTGACGGTAAGCACGTTGACAATACCGTATAAAATGTGAGTCAACAGAATGGAGCGTTAATCTATAATTAACCGTGTTCATCTAACATACGTCATGATTTAATAATACTATTCATATAATATTAATCATACATAATAATAATAATAATAAAGATTAACTACGAAAAAATAATAAATCGATTAATTAAATAATGATCCTTCATAATCAACGTACGTTATACACTAACCACATAAAAAAATAAATACATTCATAATACACAAGTATACACGCTCACTTACAACCAAAATCTAAGTTAACATAATCAATCCTATGTAAAATATACCGAACGTACGAGTCATACGGTATTGATTTAAATCAAAGTCGAGCATTATTTTCATTCATCATCTTGCATCAATCAACATTGTCCAGCTATCAACATTCAACATTCGAAATTGTTCAATGCAGATAATCAGCAGGCAACTTTATTAGTACACGAGGTATTACGTTACTATTACAATTTTTTTTGAGTTTTCTTTTAAATTTATATATTTTATTTATATTTTCTTAATCTTTCCATTTAATGTAATTATATTAGGATTAAGATTAGTGATTTATACTGTAGGTTAGGCCTAGCATAAGTTAGAGTAGCCGTAGTACAGGGTGTAGCTTAGGTATGAATTTGTTTTGAAGTTTGCATAGTTATAATATTTACTAAGTTTTTATAATAACGATATTTTTCATTTTGTCGTAAAACTATGAATTCGTGTTCTCGCTTCTCGAGATTTTTATTTAATTACTAAATAAATTATGGTTTTTTTTGGGAATCTTACAATTAAAATTAAATTACATTTGTTTGTTTTATAAACGAAATAATGCGACACTAATCGAAAACTTTTATTTGGAGATCAAGGTGAGTAGTGTGATGATGGGTGTGATTATCACCTCACTCTGGGTATTTTCTTGTCGTCGTATGCAAGTAATTCATTAGGTTTCAAATTTCACTTTAGTTGTGATGTTGTAATGAATATACGTTTCGCCTGGGTTATGTATCTTTAGATCGGGAAATAGATTTTACTCTCGGGTCAGTGGTAATGTTTTTTTTCTAGTAACTTCTGTTTCTGTTCAATTTAGTTAAATTATATTTCATAATTTTTAGTTTTTTTTCATATTTAATATATAACACTCAGCGGTCAAACAAGATTGAATGCATCCTTTGGAAAACCCCACCCCACTACTCCTGAGCTTAGCCGCGCTCCAAATGACCGCCCAAAGGCAATGATTCAATAACATATATATTTTCTGAGAACGAAGTGGCCTTCAGCGTGTCAATCTATCGATGGACAGTTTCAGGACCTAATCACCTTCGTTACAACACAAACTCTAGCATAATGTATCTACCATTATTTATACTAAGTTTGGTGGCTATGACAAGTGCACTCGTAGAGACATCAGCAACCACCAGTTCATACAATCTAACCTGTTTCCCTAATCAGCCGGGCTCTATATTGAACACACTGTGAGGAAATGAGAGGAATGGAAAATCATCGTATACTTCAATCTAACGACATATTATGCAGAATTAAATGCATATCGGTCTTGGGTTAGAAAGTTGGTTCAGCTTTGTATAAACAGCACTATCAACGATGTCCGCGGGGCGATCAACGGTCAACTCTATCACATTCTAGCAGGTATGGAACTAAAAAGCGAAGTACTCCATCACAATGGAGCAGATATAGGATTACACAAGAGGATAATGCATCATAATGGGAACACTAGACAAAAAAGAGGGGCTGTCAACATTGTATCATGCCACCATAGCAAATGCACTATTTGGCATACTGGACAGTCGTGACGCAGAACATTATGATGAAAAAATTCGGAAGGGGAAAGAAAACCAAGAGTATCTACTAAAACTCATTAAAAACCAGACCTCCATTGCCGATGCCACTCTCAACATCCTAAAAAAGAGCGAGGCTCAGATTATTCAACACTGGAAGATCTTTCACCAACAGATTCATGAGCAGTTAATCGATCTCAAAAATGGCAATCGGCTAATAACTCTGTCAATGCATACACTTATTTGAATGTTAAACTTCAAGGAGGTACAACAAACTTTAATCGAAGCCCTTTTGGAAGGTCACTATCAAGTTGTCAGTATACCAACATCCTAACACCAGCTCTGTTGCGAGAAGAAATAGAAAAAATAACTCACCATATGCCGGCCGATATGATGTTACCTGAACATTGTGTTCCTGATCAAGTATTTATTTTATATCAAGTGATGTCTTGCAGGGGCAGGCTCAGTGAACAAAACGTTATCTTTGAGCTAAAGCTACCTCTGATAAGCAGTGAAATGTTTCAATTATTCAAACCATTGTCATTTTTAACACCAGAAGCAACCTTCATACAACCCGCGATGGCGTACATGGCAACATCTTTGCATTACCACCAGTACTATATGATGTCAAAGCATGAATTTTGTCACTGCAAATTTACTGACGACTGTTATGTTTGTACATTCCAGCATCTGATCAACATTGTGTATCAAAATAATAGTATTTGCGTGAACGACAATTATTTAGCTCAGCTAAGATTGAGGACTGCCAGGTTTTAAAACAATTATCAAAAAATCCAGACGATACTTGGATCAATTTAAAAAACAATAACTGGATACTTTCATTGTATCGAGAACAGCTGGCTAACATAGTGTGAGAGGAAGATGTATTTTCAGTAAAGCTTCCAATCAATGGCGCAATATCTCTCAAGGAAGGTTGTATATTAAGACTTGGATTGGTCACAATCATAAGAAACTCCGCACAATTAATTCTCAACGGACAATTCTCCATATAAAGAATTATTCCCAAATATACAACAATCTTGTATGCGCAAACTGTACATAACAACTTGTACATATATAATCGTACAACAACACTTGTACATAGTGGCCGCCTTGCCTGAATTAGCCACGCCAAGACATTTGACGCGGCTACCAGCATTCTGGGAAAATAACCTGAAGACTTGGTTCATATCAGCCGAGATAATGTTTGACGCGAACAAGATCACCGGCGACAGACAAAAGTTTGCGCACACAGTGTTGTCCCTATCAGAAGCACAAGCGGAAAAGGTCGAGTACATTCTACAAGACCCTCCAGCCATTAACCAATACGACGTCCTCAATAAAGCCCTAATCGATCGCTCCTCCATATCTGACGAGCGTATATTAGAGACGATTTTGAGCAAAGTCGAATATGGTGATCAGAAACCTTCGAATGTACTGCACCGAATCAAAACGATGGCCGGGAAAAATTTCACGGTCAACATCGTTACAAAACTATGGATCAAGCAACTCCCTGATTTCATACAAACAGCGTGGATCATCCCGCACCAAGAAAAACCAAAAGAGGATCTCGCTGCAATTGCCGATAAACTCCACGACATTCTTGGCACGCGGACTCAATGCTTGAGTTCAATTAATCGCGACATGCGTACAGCAAGCTCAGAGATACACACGCCAAGCTCTAGCAGTAGCCGTCTTGAAACAATGCTAAAAACAATTAACGACAGGCTAGCTAAGCCAGACAACAATTCACACATTTAGCGGCAACCTTCGCGTTCCCAATCGCCATGGAGACGAACTCCTTCTCCGTAAAAAAAGCCGTGATCACAACCAAACTAGGGAAGTTCCTTTCAGCCAAACAACTACCACTCATTAAGATACCAATTCCCACGTAACTGGTGTTGGTATCACGCGAGATGTGGTAATACTGCAGAAAAATGCACAGCACCATGCACATTTGCTACACAGCAAACGGGATCCGCAAACACGCGTAATCCCGTACCGCAAATATTACTGCTACGGAACAAATCGAAATCCCAACTTAGTTCTGACAGCCGCAAATGGTACCACAATAAACACCTATGTTACAAAATTACTAGACGTTGATAACGGATTAAGACGTTCATTTAAACACGCCTTCATCCTCGCGAATGTCAACCTTCCCATCATCGGCGTAGATTTCCTAAAGAAATTCGGTCTTTTAGTGGATCTGAAAAATCACAAATTGATTGATCCATCCACTAAGCTTTCAATCAACGCAACATCAGCACGCGTTGATACACCATCACCATTGCGTTACACAATTAACAATGGCTATGGAGCACTGTTAAAGAAATTCCCTTCTTTAACAGGACCACCAAACTACAACGCTCCGGTAATGCACAATGTAGTACATCACATCGTGACTACAGGGCATTTACCATTCTCAAGACCAAGACGGCTTGATCTAATTCGCCACAAAGCGGCATCCTAGAAATCCAACACATGGTAGAACTAGAAATCTGCCGACCTTCTTCATCAGCAACATCATGTCCATTGTACATGGTGAAGAAGAAGGACAACGACTGGGGAGCATGTGGGGACTACGGAAGGCGTAACGTAGTCACAATTCCTGATCGTTACCTTATCCCCCAGATACAAAACTTCTCCATGAAATTGCACGGATTTTCACAAAAATCGATCTCGTCAGAGCATACCACCTCATTCTAATTGCTCCTGACGACATACATAAAGCTGCAATTACCACTCTATTTGGCTTATTCGAATTCACTCGAATGCCATTTGGACTTAGAAATGCTACACAAACATTTCAGCGTTTCATCAACGAATTCGTGAGAGATCTCGATTTCGTTTTTGTATATATCGACGACATTCTCGTAGCCTCAAAAGACGAGAAACAACTACCTGCAACATTTGGAACAACTTTTCCAAAAATTATCAAAGTACGGTGTCAATATTAACACGGCCAAATGCGTGTTTGGGACGAACAATCTTGACTTCCTCAGTCACAAGATTACATCTAATGGCATTCTGCCGTCCGCAGGACGAATTAATGCAATTAGAGAATTCCCAGCACCACAAAACGTGAAACAAATCCAATAATTTGTCGGCATGGTAAACTGCTACCACCGATTTATACTAAAACTTGCAAAACTTGCCCCTGAACAAGACACATAGTTTGAATGCAACCTATTCGCTAAGCTTATGCAACTATTAGGTTCAAATCGAATACGGACCACTGCCTATCATCCACAAGCAAACGGTGTGGTTGAGCGCTTCCACCGCCAACTTAAAACAGCTCTCAAAGCCCGTGCAAATACCGTCAACTGGAGTTCAGAGATCCCGATCATATTATTGGGAATCCGATCAACAGTCAAAGATGACCTAAAATGTTCACCAGCAGATCTGATGTACGGTCAAACCATTAAATTACCTGGGGAATTCTTTGTGAAACATTTACTTACACCCCAAACTACCACTGCCACAATGATACGTCAACGGTGCTCCACGATGAACAAACTCATCCCAATCCTCATCCGCAAAACAAATCAAAATTACATATTCGTACCAAAGTTACTACAAACATGTGACTACGTTTTCGTACGAATAGATAAAGTACGCACTGGCCTCACACTACCTTATGAAGACCTATACAAAGTGATACGACGACTTCGTAAACACTTTGTATTACAAATCAGAGATAAGCAACAATCAGTCTATGGAATTTTGAGTTCACCCGATGAAATATCGGGAGTGTAGAAAACTTTCGGCATTTTCGGATAACACATACTTCACCGAACTCAAACACTAAACTAAAAACTCAACCACAAACGCTGGTGAAGACATTATATTTCTTATGACGCTCAATTTAATTTTCGTTGATGGACCATTTACATCACATCTACCATTACAATGATCATACATCATTATAATAGTACTACAACCAAAATTCATCCACAAACGTCAGCGGACAAGGAACCCGCGGTGAAGGAACTCACTGCGCGGTGGGTGATGTAGCTGCTAGTTTCTTCAACCATACGAAACTCCGCACAATTAATTCTCAACGGACAATTCTCCGTATACATAAACGCGTCGAATGTTGTCTTCCAAGTATTCAATAGCCTCTGGCTTATCAACGTAGACAAGGCACCGAACGTGGTGGCCAGTTGACAGGTCCATTTCTCGATATTAATCGTTCATTAAATGTTTCTTTCAGTAGATTAATTGTATCGTGCGTTGTATGACATGTGGCTCCGTCCCAAACGGTAACTTTTTGTGGATGTAATCATTTTTGAACAATGGCTCGTTGATTATCTTCACTCTAAACGCGACAATTCTATTTGTTGACATAGCCATTCAACCAAAAATGAGCTTCGTCACTGACGAAAATTTTGTATGGAATTGCATCGATTTCAATATTGGCTTCGGCCCATTCAAAAATTGGCGGCGCGAACGAATCGTATGGTTTTAATTCCTGCATATATAGGGTGAATCTTGGAAGCATATAAACCAAGATGTTGGATCAAGTCCCAATTGATGTGCATGATGACGAATCGATTTAATTAGATTCTCTTCAATGCTATGATGACCCAACAAACCGAAATTAATCGAGTAATTTTTTAAACATTTTTGGAAAAAAAAAAGTTTTGTGCGAAATAATAAACAAGTGTTTTAATGTGTTTATTAAGTGTTAATGTGTTTCGCCAAGTACCGACGGTGCATAGTGTTAAAAGTATTTTAATTTAAATGTTATTTTAACAAATATTTGCTAAATTTTCTAAACCGTTCTAACGTTAGTACGTTTCTTGGAAAATTTTAGAATTTTATTTTCTAGTAGAAGAAAACTTTTGGCTTCATTTACTAATTTACGCCAATGTTTAGTCCGGTTACTCACTAAGTTAACTGCAATTTGAAGTTTGCTCGTTGTTTCCATCATATCTTGTTTCCATCCATCAATTGCTGGGAGGGAGATATCGATGCAGTTTAAATTCAAGTCCTTGGTGCCATACTTTGTCGAAAGCTTGAACTACGACTAATAAAATACTGGAGCACATCTTGTTCCGTTATCCTGTGAACTTGTTCCACTGTACAGTGATTTTCTCTAAACCCAAAATGGTGTGGTGGAAATAAACAACTCTCTTCTATTATAGGATTCAGCCTCTTGAGCAGCAGTTTTTCAAATGCTTTTGTTATGACTGGAAGTAGTGATGTCGGTCTAAGATTTTTATCGTTTGCTGGTTTACCTGGTTTTTGAATCATAATTACTTCAGCCACCTTCCATTGACTTGGAGTATAATTCATCTTGTGCCGGGTATTTATCGGGAATGGCTTTCACAATTTGTCCAGTAACTAAGTCATAACCTGGAGCTTTTTTATATTTAAAGCATTATTGATCATCTAATTTGTTTACGGCAGTAGTATTTTTGTTTCAGTGCCACATACACTTTGGTTCTTTTTAACCCCTTAATTCGTTCCTTTCCAAAGTGACTAATCGTCATCCGTTAGTACAGAAGATCTCGAAGTCGCTTATTTATGCTTTCGTCCTTTATTTTCTTTATTGTTTTAATTAGTTGCACAGGAAGAAAATGAGGATTGTTTTGTGTTGCGGAGCACGAGTCTACCAAATTTTACGATGTTTGCGTCTCACTAACTAGTTCTCCGACCTCAAAAGGATAGTTGTGTTTTCTTAAGGTTTAATAAACACATTAAAACACTTGCTTATTATTTCGCAAAAACTTTTTTTTTTTAAATTTGTCAAAATGTTTAAAAAATTACTCTAAACATTTTGAACAAATTAAAAAAAAAAAAAATGTTTTTTGCGAAATAATAAACAAGTGTTTTAATGTGTTTATTAAGTGTTAATGTGTTTCGCCAAGTACCAACGGCGCATAATGTTAAAAGTATTTCCTTAAGGTGTTTGAAAGAGGAATAGGTGAACTTTCTCATGCTGCTTGTTGGATAGTGTTATTGAATGCTTCTGATTCATCTTCTAGCTGCATCTCTGTTCTAATTGGGGTGTTCGGAGATTTGTTCGCTCGTCCACTAATTTCTTGAATAAATCCCAATTGGTTTTATTGTTTGTTAACTTAGGCAAATTATCTTTTTTTATTATCATTGTACTCAGAGTCATGATCACAGGTTGGTGGTCAGATGATAGTCTTCTAAAACTCATTTTGTTGCAAAGAAGTCAAGATGTGGTGTTCTATGTCTGTCAGTATACCAATATGTTGCTTTAGCGGCAGAGTGAAATTCACAGTTGTTCTCGCAAGTTGCATGAAATAACTCATTTTTAGAGGTTTTAAGTATAGACCTCCAATAGGTAATCTTTGCATTAATATCACCGTCTATGATATAGTTTGGCCCTAGTGATTTGACAAGTCGACTGTACTCTTGTTTTTTTAACTGGCGACGTGGGGGACGGTAAATAGACGAGATACTGAAATTCACATTATTGATTGATTCAACTTTTATGGTTTTGCACTATTTCTGTTTAGATACCGTACTCTTCGTAATATTTGATATTATTCTTAATAATTGCGAGATAACCAGTTCCAGTTTACAAAAATTTCTAGCTGCGGAACAAGCTGTGACAATCTATTTGTGTTTCAAATGACAATTCTAAGCTTTCTGATCATTTGCTTAGTATAGCATTGATGTCATTCAAAGCTTCTTCTCTTTCTAGTTACTTTTTGTATATAGTTTCTAGACTACGTTCTTGTTTTACTATTTTTCAGCGTATACTTTCAAGTGGATTTTCTTTAGTTACATTAGTTAACTGCTGCGTTATTTGCGAGTTGGATCTCCTTCCTGCTCTTATGGGCTGTGGATTTGGCGGCTCCCTTGTTGTAGATTCTAACTTTTACTTGTAACCTGTAGAGTTGTGAGTCGATATGGAAGTTTTATTTATTAATCTTGGCAGTTGTACCGTTACTTCACATCCTCGCATAGTTTCCCTTTACAGTTTGTACACCTTGCAGGTTCGTTTATGTTAATTTTGCGCACCTAATATCTTTGGGTATGTTTAAGACCTTGGTATTTTTTGCACTGAGGTATTAATCTCGTGCTTTTTTTCAGTGGTTTTATTTTAACCCTCATATTGAGATTTTTTTGCCTTTGTTGAATGTGACCATGAACAGTAGAAGCTTTTTCAATAATCTCTCATTTAAGGGTTTTTATTGCGTCTTTAATTGGCAATTCTTTCATCTTAAGGTCTTCTATTATTTCCTCCTTCTTGCAGCTACGATGAAAACCTTACGCATTATCCTTAATTTATCGGTTATTTTTATCTTCGTAGGTATGCCTGTTTAGTATTAGCCTTCCACACATTACTGTTTACCGCAACTACTTTATAATCCTTTGTGGACACCGATTTCATTAAAGCTTGAATATTCGCGAACTCTGTAATGAGAATCACTTTAATTAACGGTGGCGCCTTTGTCTTCAATTCTACCTTGCGTCCGGTAATTTCATTTACTTTTGCATGTGAATGCTCTTCAACATCTGGTGAGGATTCTGTTCTTCGTTTTTTTCTAGGTTATTTCTTTTGTTTATGCATCCAATCAGTTTCTCTTGTAAGTTCCTCATCTTCTGTATGAAATTCAGTGTTAATACAGACAATTGTGCTGTTTCCGCCATAACTAGTAAGAGGAGTTTCCAAAACTTCTATCAGCTTGTTCCTCTTCAAATCCTCATTTTCTTTCTTTAACTTAGCAATTTCATTGTTAAGTTGTGATGTCATTTTTTCTATTTCACTAAGCCTTCTGTGTAGTTCAGCATTTTCGTTTTCCTGCTGAAATGCGGAGTGTTCTTTGTGGTGATCTAGATATTTTTCAACTTTGCATGAATGGACATTGCAATGGTTGGCTCACCACAGAACCCATTGAATCGGCCTCGTTAAAAGGAGGATTACTAGCAGTTGGAGTACCACTTAAGGTAAAAATTCTTTTTTGTTATGAACTCATTACTTTAAGAATGGTTATTGAAGCAGCTATAAACCTAACCAGTGAAATTGGTTGGGGGCCAGTGGAGAGAACATTATTTGCTTAATTCTCGGTGTTCGGTGCAGGGAGGTTAACATTCGAGCTGTAATAATAAATAATAACAAAAAAATTAATAATATTCTAAATATAACTGAGTTTTATAATATTGTATAAATAGTTGGGTGATAAGCCTGAATTTTTTTGTAAATAGAATTATTTAATAAATTGATTAGAAAATTATTGAATACAAAAATCCATAAATAATATTTTATTTTTTTTTGTTTATCTAATACAAATTTTAATAATAATAATAACAATATAAAAAATTGTGCTGAAATTATAGATTAAAAATTGTTATTTATACATTTATAATAATAATAATTATAATCAAAAATTCATTTTATTTATTTTATTAGCATTTATTATTTTGTTTAAAGTAAATCACGATAATCAACAATAAAAACTAAAAAAAAACTACCAAAAATTTAAATTATCTATTATTTTAGTGAAAAAAAAAAAAATAAAAAAAGCACAGTAATAAAATTTAATTATATACAATTATTTTTTGTTTTATTATTTTAATTATATTCAAAATTAATTTAATCACAAAAATATATAGAAATTTAAACACACCAAAAAAATTAATTCATTATTTTAATACACATAATAATGATACGTAATAGTTTGGGATTTAAATGACTAAGTTGTTATTATTTTAATAAATTTTATGTTTGTGGGGCAACGCAATGGAGCGCTTCGTGTATGCGATAAATTACTAGCAAGTTTACTTAGTTTTATTGCCTTAAATTTTTTATATCCAAATATTCTATTTCTATAAAATATCTACTAAATCGAATTAATTAAGTTGGATAAACCACCTGATATTCTATATCACAATCCTCGATAAGGATTTTAAAATTTTTGAGAAAACGCAGTAAGGCACTCCAACTATAAACATAAAGGCGAAGCTTTAACCAACCTTACAAAAATTTAAGATATTTACGAATCTAATTTTCTGTGACGTTCCATCCGTCATTATATTTGATACCTTAGGTTAGGTTAGGTTAGAGTGGCTGCTATCGCACACTTAGGCCAATAGTAAATACTACTATTGATTGGCTACTATTGATACCACAAAATCCTATCTCCCCTTTACTCCCGTTGAAACAATCCAGAGCTACTTATGTATCGTAAAATACCCCGCACACCACAGTCCGCGAGTTCCAAAAGGCTATCCATACCGTACACACCTAAGTATTTATGCCGTCTGTCTGATAGTGCCACACGAGTATAGGAAGTGATCTAAAATCGCTTCCTCCTCTTCGTCCATACAACTTCTACAAAAGTCATTCGTCTGTAGACCCAGTCTTCTCGCATGTTCCTCAAAAAAGCAGTGTCCTGTAAGTATCCCTATGACCAATCCTACCTCTCGTTTTTCCAGGGATACTAGTGCCTTGGAGCGCAGCAAGTTCAGTTTTGGCCAAACTTGTTTTGCTACCCTGCACGTGAGAGTGTTGATCCACCTCTCATTTGTCGAGGCGATTGCCTTTTTACTGAGTGCCAATTTGAGTGCTACTATAGGTCTCCTGCCCTTTCTGGTTGCAGGTCTGGCCTGACCTTTCTGGCTGTAACTGGAGAGTCGTGCTGTACCTAGCTAGTTCGTTTGCCCTGCAGTTTCCCGTGACGTCCGAGTGACCAGGGACCCAGCATATCTGGATTCTGAAATACTCGCTCATCTCATTAAGAGATGATCGGCAGTCCAGCGCCACTCGTCACTTCATACAAACCGCCTCTAGTGGCCTGACCGCCGCCTGACTGTCCGCCTTGCCTGTACCACGTTATGCTTCAACCATGTCACGACTTCCCCGATCGCCACCACTTCAGCCTGGTACACGCTGCAGTAGTCAGGGAGACGAACATATATATTAACAGCTCACGGCTCCTACCCTGTCGTCGAAGCACAACATTGGTTTAATATAATCTAGAGTCGCCAGTTCTTCTCTTAGCGATCTACCTATTGTCGAGGTAGAAGAATCCCGCCTGAAGACACTTCTACTGAGAGATAGCCGAGAGTTTCGTAGCCATATTGGCTCCCATCTGCTTACCAAAAAATTCGATTTGAATAAGGTGGAACATAACCTCTAAAGCGCGTGTATGTGTTGTCCTAAGCGCTTCGCTTATAAGCATGCAGGCCGTTTTTTGCACCTTCTCCATCATCCCTATATATGTTAGCTTATCCAGAGCTGGCCACCACATGGCCACTCCTTACATCAGCACAGGTCTTACCACAGTTCTGGTTTCAAACCCCATCTCGTAACTTTGGCGGTCCTACACGAGTAAATGGCTACATTAGCTTTATTCACCCTTTCCATAATGTTAAGCTTCAGCTTACTGTCCAAGGTAATGCCCAAAAGCTCGCTCTGTCAGCAAAAGCCAGTCTAATGCCGTTCATGGTAGGAGGGCTAACTACCGCAATTTTATCTTTCATAGTAAATAGTATCAGCTCCGTGTTGGAAGGGTTGACCCCTAATTCAAATTTGCTGGCCCATTTCGTAACGATCAGGAGTAACCACCCGTCTTCTAATGGTGGACTCCCGCGGTGGAGTTCCGAGTTAATAATCCTGCTTACCAGCATTTGTTTTATCAACCTATAGGGTAGTTCACTTTCAAAAATGACAATCCTTCCATGATCGCCTCCGTTTTTACATTATTAAAGGTACCCTCAATGTCCACAAATGCTACCATACAAAACTCATGCGAGTAAATTGACTTCTCAATCGTGCGTACTAGATCGTGCAAAGCTGTGCCCACGGACTTTCCCTTACAGTACGCCTTGTGTTTTTGGCTTTATTCAAGGCTATCATCATACACGCCCGCCGATAGGTTCTCAACTCCGTGGTCTACCATGTCGTTTTCTGCCTCCTCTTAGGCTTTATCAGGGGGCACGCAGTACTAAATGAAAGATTGCATGACTTTGTGACGATATCCGGTCCAGGGACCTCCAGCGGCAATAATTCCTTCAACACCTCTCCATATTTGTTCCAGTTTGTCCTTCTGGGATTCCTGAAGGCTTTCCGAATAACAGGTTTAACGTTGAGGTTATCTGTTACATATCGCTGATCAGATAATGAGTGCTCCCTCGCCACTATCCATCCCTTGATGAAAAATTGTTCCTGACGCAAAGGTCACATCTACAACCTCCTGTCGTTTTCAACAACAAATGTTGGTTCTCGCTTAATATTGCAAACTAGAAGGTTAGTATTTAATAAGTAATCAAAAAATAGCTTATTCCTCTCGTTCATGTCTGTGGTTCCTCAGATTGTGTGATGCTCGTTTGTATCACATCAAGTATAACACCTACCCTTCTTTGACCTGCTTTCCGGATCAGTTCTCCCAAGTTATCCGGCGGAACCTCCTTCTCGCGATTCATTTAGGCTGAATTATAATATTAAGGCCATCATTTTTCACAGCCAACCTTAACGCTCCTGCTGTAAATTATTTTTTTACTAAAATACACGATCTGATCTTCTCAGAGTTACTTGAGTATAACAATTTATACCCCTTCGTTCCGAGGCCACAGATCTTATTGTTGTTAATCCAAGGTTCTTTAATTAACACCAAGTCCTCATCTGACTTAGCCAGTCTGAGAACGAGAGCTGCCGAGGCAGTTTTCGTGTGATGCAGGATTTTTTTGTATAATATTAATTATTGGGATCTGCTTTAACCACCTCTTCCTGCACTCTCTGCATCGGGATGGTGCCATCTGGCTCGTTCCTTCGGACGCCATCCGCCTCTCGTCGAGAGTTCGACAGGATGTCCCCATCAGACTCAAGGGAGAGGAGGCTACCTCTCCTCACCAAACTCTCGGTGTCCGAAACATCGCTCCTCCGTAGACTGCCTCAAGCCTCGCACCCTGCCACACCTGGCCTACTCCGTCACTGCCCTTTTATAGAGGTCGACCGATCTCTGGTCCGAGTACACAGTTAACTTCTTGCGCCTCTGGCACCATCCCGCATCTCTACAGGACGGAGGGGATCCCGAATTTTCTCTCAGGGCCCTCAAAAATATGGAGTTTAGTGCATTATACACAACTTCCCAATTCTTCTTTTCTTTTTGTGCTCCTTTAGGATATTACTGAATAGCTTTGGTTTTTGATCCTTAGGAACACCCCACATCATGTCTGTTTGCACCTTGCTTCGCTTCCTGCCACCCGCTTCAGGCTCATCCTGGGGCCTCTGTCTTTTAGACCCAAGGACCGTTTCCGAGCTATCGCAGCCGACAGTTTTCTTATACCACATATTCTTTCTGTTCTACTGTAAGCTGGTCCTTAGGGGTTGCAGCCAGTTTCTTTAAAATTCTATACGTCGACCGTCTCTCCCTGTACCGCCGCTTCCCCCACTATTTTGTTTGGTGGTCCCGCTTCCTCCTGGCCTCGATGCCATGGTGTCGCTTTTCCTTGCCTCTGATGAGGGAGCCCCACCTTTTCTCTTTCTTTGTACTTTCAAGTTTTTGGAGGATCCCGGCCTCTTTATTTTTATTTTTTCCTTGGTCATTCATTTTCCCACGAGTGTCGGAGAAATATAGGTCCAATTGTGCAGAGATCCGTATACGCAGGTAAGGCTAAATACAACTGGAGGTATCCTGGTATCCAGAGGACTACGTTCACGACTGGGCTTTGTTAAATGGACCCCAGCCTAGTCGATGATCATCACGGGTTATCCCAAACAAATAGGACTCATTTCATTCAAGGGATGAGCCGTTTATAGGGTTCCCCATTCACTACCTGGGGAACCCGAGAGCGCAGGGAGATGCGACGTTCAGTTCGTCTTGGATAGTAATCGATGGTTTTATGGCGCCATCAGTTCGCCCTTCCATACTGGGTATCATATGCCCTCAGGATTTAGTGAACAGAGGTTGACCACTCCCCAGTACTCTAAGACCCTCCTCCCAGCAGAGTTGCGGTTGAGGGCGGCTTATTTAATTCACCGCTAACCTACACCGCTAACCTACCTATCGATAGGCCGTTCACTATCCACCACCTGTGACCCCCCGATAGCTGCAGCCCGCCACGGGTATTTGACACCTTGTTATTGTTTATTTCAAGATATCATGATTTTAAATTTTTTTTTAAGTTTGGACGCAAAATTTCGCTCCAATAAGTTTTGTTCAGTGACAATTTATATTTAACGAAAGTTCGGTAAATTTCTTAATTTAGATTAATTTTTCCATGGTCGAGAGCACAGAAACAACATTTATCATAATCTTAATTTTTTAAAATTTTTGTATGGTTACCACCATCTTTGGGATATATTTAAAATAATTTTGTATAATATTTGGTTACTAATGGCCATTCTCCAGAATTTCTACTTTTAACCATATCCATTAATTTTATGATTAGTAAATAAGGCAGCGAGGCTATTATTTGCTAATCATAAAATTAACGGAATGTGGTTTCAATATGGTTTACGTTGCATTGAAATCTTTCTGTTCTTTATTTATTTATTTAAGGAAACCTATTCTGTAATTTACATGTATGATTCAGAATATTTAGTTTAAAACAAATATATTTAAAAAAAATCAAACAAAAAACTTTAAAACAAAAAAAAAAATTTTGACTTAACATTTAAAAATTAATTCTTCAGGATATTTTTGAAGTCGATGGTGTTGAATGATTTAAACAACCTATTAATGGGGTTATTTTCACCATAGTTTGTGCAATGGTGTTCAAATGCTAAAAACTGTCACTTTTATATAACAGAATGTCAGAAACTTGTATTGAATGCTTTCAATTCTTTTAATATGCACAGCATAGTATGAATTCCAAACCGATACAGCGTATTCCAGTTGTGTTAAACATGGCATTCCCTTTCGCAATACAATTTTCCGCAATACAATATGCCTATTGAAATTGGCATTTTCGACAAATGTACCACCCAAATCTATAATCTCATTTACTGTTTGCAATATTTCGTTGTTGACTTTGTATGAAGTAATTAACGGATTTCTTTTACGATGGAAAGACATGATGTTGCATTTCTTAAAATTTAAGTAGAGCGAGTTTCGATCACACCACTCACTTAATCTATCGATGTCTTCTTGAAGTTTCTTCGTATCTAGCATTCCATTAGCAGTTCGAACAATTTTCACGTCATCAGCAAGAGCACGTTTGAGTTTATTCGTTCGGTTATTCGATCTATGAAAAAAATAAATATCCAAGGCCTGATGTGTGATATTTGGGGATATCAGACGTAACTTTAAAAAGATGACTGAATGATGTTTGATTTCTCATTTCCCATTATTACAAATTGTCGCCGATTTGATAGTTAAGACTTGAATTAATTTATGTAATCGAGTGAAACCCAAATGCGAATAAACTCTGGAGTGCTTTTTGATGGCCGGGGGAATCAAATGCTTTACTGCCTGATTTGTTATGTGTTGGTTTACTATCAATGTCAGTTTCAGTTTCGCAATGTTTAGATGTTACTCAGGCTTGGTGCTTTGAAATAGTTTTCTGAAGATGAAAAATACGTAAAGTACATAAAGCCATCATCGACATCCCCGTATAGTATGTATTTTGAGACCATCATTGAAGTTATGTGTGAATTCTGTTGGTGAATATCCATCTTCGTGGTTTGTTTGTATCCATCTTCGTCGTTTATTTGAAGTTGGCACTGATACTGGTGAACAAACTACAGTCATTTCGAATGCAGATGGCCATAAATTTTCATACTGAGTGTTTTATCATCTACAGTATTTATTTGGTTCTCATTCTGGATAAAAACTTCATGTTCATGTTGAGTAGGTGGTGTATCATGTGTAGTGGATTTGCTTTGAGAGCGAGTGACAGGTCGGGTAGTAATAGACGGCTCGGGTAAATCATTTCGTTTATATATCGTAGGCTCATCTGCTCTTGTTTGCTTCATTGCTGAGTTAAATAACTCGTTCAACTAAGTCCCGGTACACCATCAAACTAACTTTTCATACATTTGTTGATGTACGAGGAATATTTTTTTGAATGTTTTTTCAATTTAGCTGCTGCATAGTTGTATCCGAGCACATAAAGCCTTTGTACGAGAAAAACTACACGTCCACAATAATTATGGAACAATCCATACACGTTTTTTTTTCTATTGACATATTTAGATGTTATAAAAAATTGTTTACAAAAAATAAAATTCACATACTTTAGATGCCAGGTGTGCAAGCATGAAATGCGAATTTCAGATAACAGATGGTGTACCAATGCAGATTGTGCTTTAAAAATTTGACACTGCGCTATTTTGTTGTGTCATCAACAAGTGTCAGATGCGCACGAATGACATTGGAAAAATGTGTGCATACTGTTGTGTTCAATATGTCGAAATTTACCGAACAAAGAGCATTCTCGGACAGCAATTATTTTTTGTTTTCATTTGAAGAACACTGCCACTGAATTATTCCGATTACTTCGAGAAGCTTATGATGGTCATGCTCCATCGCAAAATATGTGTGAACGATGGTTTTAACGTTTCAAAAATGGTGACTTCGATGTTGCAGACAAGGAACGGTGGAAAAGCTCCAAAAAATACGAAGATGTGGAAGGTTGGACAAAGATGATTCGCAAACAGAAAAACAACTCGCCGAGCAATTGGGTATTAGTTAAGAAGCTGTTTCCAATCGGCTGCAAGAGCTGGGAAAGATTCAGACGACCGGTAGATGGGTACCACACGAGTTGAGCGACAGGCAAATGGAAAAGCACAAAAACACATGAGACATTTTGCTCGCTCGGCACAAAAGGAAGTCGTTTTTGCATCGTATAGTTACAGGAGATGAAAAGTGGGTTTATTTTGAGAATTCCAAGTACAAAAAATCATGGATGAACCCAGGCGCACGAGGGGGCGGGGGAAACGGTTAATACTAAACGTTACCAACGACAATTGACTGATTTGAACTATTCGCTGCTTGAAAACGGCCAGAATATCGAAAGAGGCAACACAAAATCAGTTTTCCTCATGACAAAGCTCCATCACATATGGCAAACCTGGTTTGCGATACGTTGAAATCACTCAGCTGGAAAGGTTTACTCCATGCGGCCTACTCACCAGACTTGGTTCCTTCCGATTATCACTTGTCTGCATCGATGGGTCACGCACTTGCTGAGCAGCGCTTTGGTTCGTACAAAAATGTGAAAAAATGGCTCGATGAATGGTTCGAAGCAAACTGGGAAGATTTTTACTCTCGTGGTATTCACAAATTGCCTGAACAACGGGAAAAATGTATAACAAGCGATGGAGCATACTTTCAATAAAGCACTTATTATCATTCTTCCAAATTTAACATGATTTCTTAGTAAAAAAATCCGCATTTCATACTTGTACACAGCACTTTATTGTTTGACTCTAAAAGTTAGTAACACCAATTGATTGATTGATTGAACTGTAGGACCAAGTACTGGACAAGTGCCCGGATAACGCCGGGCCTATTCCTACAGTATGTCTACACATAACAATAGGAAGGATAGGAAAGGGTTATTTTTGGGACGGAAGGACCCGGTTTCAGACATCTAGCGATCGTACTGAGCAACATAATTCTAATCTACTTCTAATCTACTATAGAGGAAGCCTTTATCCTTCCTTAATAGGTTTAATGGATAACGATGGTAATCGTCTTAAACAATTGCTTCTCTAAATCAGCAACCTGAGGAACAAAAAAATTATTTATTCACGTACATTTGGAAATTTCCTGAAATTTAATTCTAAATTAATATTTTCCGGCTTCCTAAATAATATAAACATACGGCCATAATATATTATTGAATAAAGTTTAATAATAAAATTTATTCAATAAATAAAATAAATTTATCGCGTCTATATTGTGTGATTTTATTACCATTTTTAAAGAGATGGCACTTTCAATTCATATTATGGCTTTCATAAGAACATTTTTTTGGTAAGCATCTTTGTATAGAACAAAATTTGTATTTCTTCTATGTACCTGACACGAATTTGTTTGTCTAAACTTCCGTTTTAGTAACTTGATGATTAGTTTTGATATATGGTCATTAGCGATATCAATTAATAACAGCTATGCGGTATAAACAACTAATGCTGTGTGCCTGATACTAGTTGTTTCAATTGTTTCATTGAGTCAATTACTGACTAAACTAATTTAAAATTAGTTCGTACCAGTTATTAATAGATGGCGTAAAACACAATACAATAAAATTTTTATTTATATTCGCCAATTTAATTTGAGGTTTATCAATTGTAGAAATGTTTATTATCGATGATGGTTGATTAACAAGTTAGTATGTAATTTAGGTTTACAAATATATTAGCTTTCGTTAACTAAAATCTCCGGAAATAGAAGTTCAAAATGTGTGGTTCATACAATCACTGCTCTCGTGATTTACAAATACATAATTGTCGACGTTGTCAAAGAGTAATCGAGTTGCTGAAATTGTCTTTGAGTAGTTGTTGACACGATCACGTACAAATTAGTCGATGACGCGTAAACGCCCGTCTCCGACGGTAACGCAATGTATTCGGTAAGCCCAGAACTTTTCGACGGGAATCCACAAATTGGGGCAAAATATAATGTACTAACAGAAGTAATTTTTTGTGGGTTCCTGTTTTATGGTAAACATAATTTTGGTTTTTGGTTTGTAGTTTTTTGTTAGTCACAGGTTTGAATACCAATCAACAAACGATTAGGACAACTAGTCCCAAATGAAATATAACATGAAATTGAATAAAAAATAATAATAAAAATAGTAAATATAATTAAACTTGGTTTATGTACATCGCATCTCTCCTCTACGTATATTACAGCAGTTTTTTTGGTTTGATTATATAATTACTTTATGGTACAAACACATATACAAAATATCCACATCCTATCTCTAACTACATATACGTTTTTATATTATTATTATTATTACTATTGTTATTACTACGATAGTTTTTCTAATTTTCATTTAATTTTTTTGTTTGTTTGTGGCACTGTGTGTATTATTGTCAATTCCATTGCTCAATCTCTATAATAAAATCTCTGTTTGTAAATAAATTTATGTACGAGATACGACGGCATACGTGTACGTTTATGTGTACCGATGTAGATATCTATAATTGTTAGGGACTAGACAAGTTTTTGACAATTTCACCACACAAAATTTAGATTTTCCCCAAAACAATAATTTTTCGAAAAAAAACAATCCGACGGTATGTTAATTTAATTTCATTTGATTTGATTAGAAAATATGTATACCTATGATACCTATATGTACATGCTGCATAGATTTAATATCTTTGTATTTTATCTCCATTAAATGTATATTTGAAGGCTATATCGAAAACACAAATTATTCTCTGACCTGGACGACAACGACGACGAATTTTGGGGTGTAGTTATAGGGCACATTTTGTATTTATTTGATGATTTTAATTTTCTATAAATTTTAAAATAATCGACTCAATGTTCCCAAGTAAAGCTTTAGGGGATTGTCGAATCTACCAGTAGAATTTGTTTTGATAATATTAGGGGTTTTCTTGTTTTATGTCTGACAATTAGGTTCCCAAAACAATCTTTCTATTTGTAGCCAATTTGGATAGGAATTCGAATTATTACGCAACGTAGCGTCAAAGTGGTTGGTAGGCTTAATGATATAATTCAATGAACGGACTTTGTAGATTAATCATAAGATAATAGACGTTATAAAGTTCGTTTTGCTCATGTTTCCATGTATGTAAAGTTAGCCTAGCTTTCATCCTACGAAACCGCGATGGAAACACTAAATTATCACGAAAGTTTTACATCGCAGGGAAAACTATCAGCAAATTGTCGTCCTAGAAAATAAATTTAGTCCAGTTGCCCATTTAGCAAAAGCACACTATCCGATCACTAACAACCCAGAAATTGCACCCGATGATATATTAACCCGAAAAAAACTAAAGATTATATGAGTGTGAAGCTTTTACCAATTAACAAAAATAAGTATGTATTGGAAATTACACTGTTAAAATATTTCTTATAAGAATTTTGAGTGAAAAAGTAAGTTCATGAAATTTTAAAATATGATGATATTTAACAAATTAATTATTTTAATACTAAGACGCGAATGTATAGAGATGTTTTAAGAGGAAAACTATTACATTGCTCAGAAATAATTTTTTAGGTAAAACTATTAGCGGCCCCTTTTGATCTTCAGTGTATCCAATTCTGGCAAATCATAAGACATCACGGAGACTACACCAATAATCAATCATAAATAAGTTGTTTCTTAGTGCCTGACTTAACAAATGGCGAATAATCATATCACAGCGGACTTGCACAATATTTTTTTTAAGTAAAATAATCACCAGTGTATCGATTTTGTCCCAAAATGTGTGAAACGTAATGAGTGTCACCGGAAAGATAAAGTAGTAGTATCTATGTTTATGTTAGTTAGTGACGCACGCGAAGCCGCTCACTACGGCATATTTCAAAACAGGATGTAACAAAACAGCATAGCACAAAACAGTATATGGTACAGAAATGGTTGTCACAAAACAGGATATCACAAAACAGGATATGGTACACTAAAGTATATGGTACAGAACAGGATGTCACAAAACAGGATATCACAAAACAGTATATGGTACACTAAAGTATATGGTACAGAACGGGATGTCACAAAACAGGATATCACAAAACGGGATATGATACACTAAAGTATATGGTACAAATCAGGATGTCACAAAACAGGATATCACAAAACAGTATATGGTACACTAAAGTACATGGTACAAAACAGGATGTGACAAAACAGGATATCACAAAACAGTATATGGTACACTAAAGTATAAGGTACAAAACAGCATATGACGAAACAGAATATCACAAGACAGGATATGGTACACTAAAGTATATGGTACAGAACAGGATGTCACAAAACAGGATATTATAAAACAGTTTATGGTACAAAACAGGATGTCACAAAACAGGATATCACAAAACAGTATATGGTACACTAAAGATTATCAAAATTGGTTGGACATATCTTATATATTTTTATATCTGGTTCCGTGTATTTGAGATTTTAAAAATATTCTTGGGTGAAGTTTTAAGGAATTTGTGTCGTTTAGTTCGATAAATGTTTTTTTTAAAATATTTTTAGTAATAACAATATTGTCAAGAAGAGATTTGCCTTCGCCTATAGCAATTTTGAAACTTTTAATTGGAAATTGATCCTACGGAAACACAATGCTATAAAGAATTATCATTACTTTTAGTTAAATTAAAATTTTCCTTCACTTAATAGTTGTAGATAATATTTTAATATAAATCTTAATCGCTAATATTCTGTTGTTCCGAAATATGTACATGAAAAGTAAGAAATAGAAGAATTACAAATTACATATGTGAAACCTTGAAAAGGTGTGCAAGGCTTGTAATTCCATTTTTGGATTTGAGTGTAAGTGCGTATAATATAATAAAATTTTGCTATTGATGAAAACAATTAACGAACTAAAATTTATTTTGAGAAGTAAAAATATAATACTTTCGAGGATATTATTCATCATAAAAAATATGTTAAGAAATACGAGTATATCTTGATTTTATGGCCCTCTATAAAATGTTATACCAAAATATTTTGGGGGTAGAGCAGTGTTTTAAAAATTAATTTTTACAACTATTGTTTTATTTTACTTAACAAATAGGTATAAAGCAGCATCTGCTACAGTAGATGGTTGGTAAACGGATTATTTAAAAAATTGCCGAAGTTGAACAAAAACTCTGGTTGAAATTGAAAAACATAATTGATTTTTTTTTCTTACTTTTATTGTTAGTGGACTATATGTGCCAAAAATTATATGATTTACATTATGAACATTATTTAAAAATATTTAGAAAATTGCTAAAATCTTTCCTATTCATAAATAATTTTGTAAAAGAGAATGTTACGAAGTACAATAAAAATTGGAAACTTTTATTACTCCAAAATTTCACAAGTGGAAGTCCCATATTCCAGAAATCAGTCATCTTTCACCCCACGAATGACTTTTTATGGTGTTAGGGAACAATCGTTTGGTCTGGAATAATAAGGACTAACGGTTTTATTTTTTACTAGCTCTCACGGCCTCCCAGGAGCTAATTGCGCCTCTAAAAGCTGGTCCTTTGATTGGGAAAAAATAAAGTTTATTAATGTAGGGAGGAAGGTTAGCAAATATTATATAATATTCTAATCGAGTAAAAAATATTTCATAAATTTCGCACTTTAGCGACTTTATATGTATACTGTTAAAATATTTTACATTCACAAAGGTTGACATATCTCTCTTAAGTTGTCTTTTCTAAGAAGACATAAAAATATTTTTCAATAATTTAAAAAAAAAAATTATTTTTAGTAATTTGAACATGAATCAGTGCCTTAAACGTCTTGAGCCATTTAAATAAGTTACACATTTTAAATGACAATTATATGAGTACCAACTCGATTTGTATGTATATTAATGACCGGTAAAACGACTGCGGTGTATGAAAAGGTGTTTTCCAGTTTAAATCACAACGCGTTGGAACTTGGAATTCATTTGGCACCTAAACTCATAATTACGGATTTTGAAAAGGCAGCAATTAACGCAATTCGTACCGTATTCGAAGATGTTGTTGTCAAAGGCTGCCACTTCCATTTTATGCAAAATATATATAAGCATATACAACAAGTTGGCTGGCAAATCCGATATGGCAACGATATTGAGTTTGCATTAAAAGTTCGGCAAATAGCTGCATTGAGTTTCCTAGAACATGAAGAGATTCCTGTATGGTTCGAAGAAATATCTTCAGAATTTGGAAGAGAACTTGAGCCACTAACAAACTGGCTCAATGAATATTATATTGGTGGAAAAAACGGAAGACCCCCATTGTTCCCGCTCGCTCAGTCTATGGAGTGTCTATGAACAGAACGAGAAAGGCATACCACGAACTCAAAATTATGCTGAATCGTACCACAGACACCTCAATACTGTGATTGGTCGCTCGCATATAGGCGTATTTAGCTTCATCGACGAACTTATTAAAAATGCAAAAAATACCAGAGCGGAAATAGATAAAATAGAACGAGGAAACCCCCCAAATGCTAAAAAGAACAAATATGTACTTAAAGAAAAAAATATTCAATTGACTCTAAATAAGAAAAAGGAATTTAGTAAATTTGGGTTTTTGAAAGCTCTAGCTAGTAATATTTATTTATAATGCTAATTTTATGAAAGTATGTATATATGTAGATCAATAATACGAAAAAATCAAAAAAATCGTTAAAAATTCAAAAATTATGATTTATATTTATATCA
Organism: Nephrotoma guestfalica; assembly: GCA_963691935.1. Classification (NCBI taxonomy): domain Eukaryota; kingdom Metazoa; phylum Arthropoda; class Insecta; order Diptera; family Tipulidae; genus Nephrotoma; species Nephrotoma guestfalica. The sequence goes on along the minus strand of OY829913.1, from coordinate 135,225,487 downwards.
AAATTCATTTCTCTTTCATGAACTATGAACTATGTATATTGTCGTGTTCTCTTTTAATCTGTCCTATTAAGTACCATGTACTTTAGTGATCCATATACTGTTTTGTGATATCCTGTTTTGTGACATCCTGATTTGTACCATATACTTTAGTGTACCATATCCTGTTTTGTGATATCCTGTTTTGTGATATCCTGTTTTAATACATCCTGTAATGAAATATGCCGTACCGTATGGGACCCCGACGCACGTATACTTGGTTTACTTTAATATACACATGCAAACCACGTGTCATTGTTTTTGTTTATTCTACTAATCCTTGATAAGATTTTTGATTCCTATGCGATTGCGCTCCTTGGCACTCAAAGGGTCAATCATTGTAAACGCCATAATTTTGTGCTGTTTGAAAAAATTAAGAAAAATTCGTCATTTTGGAACAATAAGATTGGTCGAAAAAATACTTTAAACGAATGAAAAGACAAACTAACGCAACACTAAATTCGCCTTTACAAGATAGTGTTACTTTTTAAATATTTATGTATTTTCGATTTTTTTTATAATTAATATTTTATTTTTATAATTTATGAAATTTAAATTAAATTTATTTATAAAATTTAAACATATAAAATTAATTTATTATAAAAAAAATATTAAATATAAAATACATTAGCATGTTAAATAATGACACTCCACAGCTCGTGAGCACACGTAATGTGTTGAGAAAAGGAAATAAGCACCATAACAATTAAACCGATTCACCCGGATCGCGTAATTTTGGTACTGTTTATCATAAAAATGACATAACTACGAACAAAAGAATAATACTAATACAAAGACATAATTGTGTATTATACAGTGTATACGTATTCGATATTTTTTGCTTAACTCATTTTAAATGTGTAACTCACGGGACAAAATCGATATAACTCGTACAGGTTTTTTATTTTTAAGTGAATCCCATTTATTCTCCCATTAACAAGACATCACGGAGATTGCACCACAATGAAACCATATAGCAATTTGTCCTACGCATGCCTCCAAAAATTTGGAAAACCAATAACTAAATTGTAATTGGCAATTTTATTTTGGGTAAAAAATTGTAAGACTGTCAGCAAAAACCTTATAAACATTTAATAAATATGTTATTTAAAAATTTAGTCCACCAGTAGGAGTAGGCAAACAAATGTATCAAACGTATCAAATTACGCGTCTTGTTATTTGACTGGTTGGGATACACTCAAAAATCCGAAGAGCCGAATATAGTATTATTTAAAAAGATGGTACTGACCATGTCTATAGCTTGACAGACCAATTGAGTTTATTTCATCTTGGTTCAAGCCATATTTAACCAGTTCGTATGCCGTTTGATAGGTTAGACTCGTAAGAGTTACTTCTACATAATTGCGTTATGGTACAATCTCTGAGATGTCTTGTTAACATCAATAGCAGCCGTTGACAGTTTTGTTAAAAAAATCAAACTAAGCAACTTTGCAAAGCAAAGTTTTGTTAGAAAAAACTCGAACTGAGCAAATCCATATTCGAACCAAATATGCTTCGTTTGATAGATTAAACTCGTAGAAGTGATTCCTATATCGTCTCATTGTGATGCAATCTCCGTGATGTCTTGTTATTGTGAGAATAAATGGGATTCATTCAAAAATCATAAGGAGCCAATGAGAAGTTTGTTCAAAAAAACGTATTGAGCAAATCCATATTGAAACGAAACACGCTTCGTTTGATAGACTAAATCCGTAGGAGTGATTCCTATATGGTTTCATCGTGGTGCAATCTCCGTAATGTCTTGTTATTGTGAGAATAAATGGGATTTTATATAATATATTTATTTAATATAATTTTTATATTGATAATATTAAATTAATATGAAACTCCGGTTACGTGTATTTAGAAAACTATATATTATTTAACAATATTGCCTTATACAAACATAAGTCTAATAAGATAAAAACATGGCGTCCTGTTTGTCTCTTTCTAACATTGACTATTTGTCTCGTTCCACTTTATACTTAACAGTGTAAAAACTAACACATACTTAGCTATCAAGAATTCTTATTGGATTCGTATACGTATTGTTGTTATTTTTTTTGTTAAAAACTTCACACTTATAAGTTTATTCATTCCATGATTCCTGTCAGACCAGATTTTTTTTCGATTATCTACAGTTAAGGAGCTTAACGCGTCTACTACGCTGGAGCATCTAACTCTGTTGGGTGCTATTGCTTTGATTTCCAGCCATAACTTTCCGAGTTGTTTCGCTCTGCTAACATCGTTTGTTTCCACGTAATTCGGTGACTTCCTCATTGTGTGTCCAATCCATTTCCACTTGCGCTCTCTTATTTCGGTCCCATTATCTGCTTGATCCGTTTGCCTAAGGAGCTCCACATGGACATATGTCGACACTGATTTCTCACATGAATTGAACGTTCTTGTGTTCCTGGCTTTATGTGACATGTTGAATGTTGTTCTGGCTTTGTTGATTCGTTTCTTTAAGACTTCATCTGTTCCACCTATTTTCGGTAGTCAACCAAGCTATACAAATTCATTGACCACCTTTATTTATTCTTGGTTGATATATATTAGTGTGTTTAGCCTCATTGAACTCGATTACCTGCATCCCTGATATCACCTCCGAAACAATACCCCCCACACTTTTCGCCATTACCACCCGGCCAATCACTCCCGGTCCATTATTCCTCGGTGGATAACTCCCGATCATTACTCCCACCATTACATCCCGGTCAATACTTTCCCGGTCATTACCCCTCGGTTATAATTCGTCATTCACCACGATTATTAAACCTCCTCCATTCCAAAGGGAATAATTTCGATGAATTGTCTCTTAAAACACTTCGGTTCTTCTGGACGCACGATCCTGTGATGAATGAGTCTAAACTTCAGGAATCTAATCAAGAGCTTCACAAATATAGAGGTTGCGATTGGTATGTATGCATGTTGAGTTGAGTCATTAAAACTGTGATTTTTTCGCTTTCTTTGTTGCTGTATCCTCGACATTTGCATCATTTTGGTCTGGCTGGAGGTGTGGTGGTTAACTGGAAAATGAAGCAACGTATTGTGACGCTTATGACATGTTTTACATGACCTCCTTTGAACGACATCTCAAGACCAAATGAGAATCACACAGACGATTGAAACAGCAGTTGAGACTCTTAGATTGTTACATACATATCTTAAAATTTAGAGCATTCGAATAATTTGTGGATTGTACCACATAACGGGCAATTTTTGACAGCTACTGTGTGGCTTTGGTTGTTGGTTGTGGTGGTTGTTTCCTGGGTGTTGGTGACAATTTCCTAAGAAGTCAGTACGTTTATTTAAAAAACCCCAAAAGGATTGGGTGGAAAATCGTTATCCGCGATTTCATTTGACCAACGGTGATGGGTGTCTTCATCAAATTTATTTATAATTAAATAAATTAAACAAGAGTCGGGACTGTTGCTTAAGGTACTGAAGCTTTTGGAGTCCAGTAACGACCGGGTTATCATGAACGGTTGACACAAACAAATCGTGAAACGATTTACATTCTTGACAACTGCCATCAAATGTTGGTAGAGCTAAACGTATAGTTTGATGTCACAACTTGAATGGTTGAGAGTTCCTTGGTTTAATGTCAGCGGGACATCGGGTGGCGTCATCTGTTGTATTTTACGTATGCAAGAATTTAATTTCGGCGCAAAAAATCACAAAAATCAATAATTTAGAAACCGAAATTGTTCAAAAAACCTATAACAAAATTCAATGGCTCAACCCGAATTGTTAGTTCGCTTAGCTTATAATAAAAATCAAAGAAAAAACCAAATGAAACAAAATTGAAAATATCGAAATCAAAATGTCGAGAAACTGCCTTGAAGTTATTCTAAACTTTCATCCCATGATTTTTTTCATCCCATACTTTTTGATTTTATTCAAAGTAATATTTTACTTGAAAGTTGAATTTTTATATATGAAATCCTTAAACGAAACAAATTGTACTATTAAAACTTGAAGATGGTCGACCGATTTCACAACAAGGGAGGGTTTTTTGGTTTTCTCGGGCCCACGTGTTAAATTCCGTAAATCGAGGGAATCACCACAATTCGAAAATTGCGAAACGCAAAACGTATCGGTTCCATTAAAAATTAGAAAAATTCTCCAGTCTTAGAATTTGAAAGGGCTGCAAATTTGTTGATTTAGATAAGCTCTAGACTCCTATGGTGAGGAGGCGCTGATCATTGGAATTCCTGCTAAATTTGAGTGCGCATACTTCTATTAAACGGTCCACCGAATTCACATTGCCAATAGTTTCTGTACCCTGCTGACCAATTTATGACGATACTAAATACATACAGTATTTTTTGATTTGCTTGTCCACGATGATGACGTGTTTAATGTTAGCAGATACATGTTAATGTCGTTTTGCGTGTTACGCGTTGGTATGAGTTGGACCAAACATATCTACTATTGCTGTTCGAAAGGTCATGAATCTTTAATTTAATTAAACAGCATTTGAAGTTGTGAAATAAACGTTGAACTTGAAAATTATAAGTAACCCATATCCTTCCATTTCAAGAACAGATTTTTAAATTTTTTAATAGTTGTTTAATTTTAAAGTTTGACTTCGGCGCAATGCGGGGTTGAAGTGTATATATCGAGTGCACCTAGAATACTACAGGCCACACTGCTTTCTATGTCATCAAATTTATATCTACAGTTTATTCTTTGAGTGTAGACGGCAGTCGTGTTCATAAAAAGAAAGAAAAACGAAAATAAACAGAAGAAAAAATATTTATACGAGTGCTAAAAGTAAGGTTATGTCTTCTTGCAAGTTACACGAAATGTGTACACATTTTATACGTGTTTACATATTTAACACAATTTAAAATGCATAATTTTATAATAATATTATTAATTAATACTTACCAATAGCATTTTATTAAATTTTAAAATATATTATTAAAATATTTTACTTGTTGTTTGTTTACAATTTTTTTGTCAATATGATTAAGCGGATACATAAAAAAGATCAAAACAATCTTTATAATTTTAGTGCTGCCTATAATAGTCAAAGAAGGAACTGACGACATAAATTGACGTCATATAGCAAAATTTTTAAAGCAGTGTGGCCTGTAGTATTCTAGATGCCCTGATATATCTTACACTCAGAGAAAAACGTACTATTAAATTCGCAATAGTACAACTATTACTTTTGCGGTATACTTTTCTCTTATTAAATCCACGATTTTCCATTATTTTATACAATTGATTCAATAGGATAGACACGGTTGATTTTTAATCCAAACATAGAATTAATATTATAACAAATACTATTAACTTAACAGTATATACCTTAATACGTCCTATAGCATACTGATTTTATAAAGAGATCTGTTTCAAAAACTCATCGATGCAGCAGAAAAAAATATGGCGGGATATAATTATCTCTAGACTAAACCGGTAATCGAAAAGTGAATATTGATACTATTAAATTGATGCTATATAACATTAATATTGTAAATTCTCTACTATTAAAGCAATAACTTGTTTGTTAATATTAAAAATGCCACTATTAAATTAAAATACGCACCGTAATATTTAACAGCATACTATTAAATCTAGATTAATAGTATAGCGACTTATCCTCACGATTCAGTTTTTATCGAGAGCTTAACAAGAAAGGATTATTTACGGTCTAAATAAAATACACAGGTTATTAATATTGAGTTTAACGTGGTTTAACGTGGTGCAATTTATTTAAAAAATAAAGGTGAATATATATAATGTGTTCAATAATGTATACAGTGATTCGATGATGAAATACAATTTTCTGGAGGTTAGATTCATATTTTAGCACGTGTTTTTAGTGTTCGTTTATATGCTAAAGGTTGTGTAACAAATTGCAACTGTCTTTAAAAGTAAATGAAAATGTAATTGAAAACATTTTTAATACGGTTAAAATTCTTAATATAGATTAGTACCAAAATTTTTTCAACTTTCATTATGTCACATGTTTGCATACATGCTTTTTAATTTAATGGAGTTTCGCCGTGATAAAACAAAACCGAATCATAATACATTAAAACTTCAACATCTAGTAATTTGGAAACATTAATGCGAGATGGCTGATCTATTAGACGAATTTATAGTGGAACCCTCCTGTGAATCAGATATACCTGTTAACAAAGGAGAAAATGAATTACATGAATTAATTTGTGGTAGATTTGGGTTTGATGAAGCGATTTATCGGCGTGTTATTGGTAAGATGGTTATCCATTTTTCTTAACCATAATTAACAATTAATATTAAACATATTTTTGTTATTTTCAATTTAATTTTAGATCATGATTTTGACATTGAAAGCCTATTAGTTACAACTGACTCTGAATTAAAAGATTTATTTCCAACTCCTATGTTAGGAACAAGAGCGAAGTTTCGCTTTCATTTAAATTTAGGAGGAAGAATGTAAGTCTTACATTGTTATGGTGGTTAACGTAAAAAATACAAATTTCTTTATTTACAGGCCAGTACTATTTCTGAATCAAGCTCCTGTCGGGAGTAGATTGAAGCACAATCACCAGTTCCATCGCCCGAGCCGGGACGCATTGATTCTATACCATCCTCTCATAATAAGATTACCACCGCGAAACTTCTTTCAAACCTCAATAATTCCGAAATAAGTGTTGAAGTTTTAAAATATTATGAAGAACATAACATTCTGGATGACGCGAATAATGGAATGGGAATGGTCTTTCAATTATTTCAGTAAGCATTATCAGGCATACATAGTACATAGACCGTTAGAAACATTTTCTTTTCGTTTTGTTCGTGAATTTGATGGTCCACCAATTCATGTACACCTTAAGGTATTTTTTTTCCGTGTTCTTAATGATGGGACAAAAGCATTCAGACTAAAAAATACTAAATTAAATAGCGTAGTAATATTTATTTATATTTTATTATTGAAAATCAAATTTTGAATTAATAGTAATAAAATGAATTAATATAAATAAAAAGTTTATAATACATTTACAAAATAGTTTACTTGTTTTCATTTTTAATTTACAGGTACAGGTACGGTTTCTAAGGTACATACCCTTTGAATTAATAGTACAAATACGAGCTTTATTAATAAGTTCATCCTATTATTTTAATGGTTAATCTCATTATTTTGCATTGGTGTCTAGTACATTAAATTAATAGTATTCTTTCTATTATAATAGTAAATACTATTGTGACACTAATACGATTATCCTTTTATATTTATAGTAAATCGAATCATTTTTAATACTGTACATTATTATTTTAAAGGGGTAACACTATTAAAATAATAGTAGATAGCAACCATTATTATAACAGTTTACAAACTATTATTTCAAAATGATATTTACTATTGACTAAAATTAATAGTAAAAAACTATTAAAATAATAGCAAATTATGTTAACTTTATAGTATTTTTCTCTGAGTGTAGCCTTATTATTGCGTCATCTAGGTTTAAACATAAATGGCGCCATGCGCAAATTAGTGTGATGTCATGATACAGAGAACATTAATTGATCCAAATGAAAATGATTATTCGGCTCGAAGGCCGAAGGACCAGAAAATGTGCAATGATAAGAATTCCAAATAAAATTAAGCAGCCGAAGATTTTCACTTTTATAATATTTAATTTAATTTAATAAATTTACTTTTATTATTTTTTAAACACCAAATGATTTTTATTTAATTATTTGCACAAACAGATTTTGATATTATAAGTAATACATTCTATTACTCTTATTTAATTATAAAAATTATAAAATAAACTTATTTATCATTCATTTTAGAATAATTTTTTCAAATTTTATCTAGTTGCCTTTACTTAAATATTACCTTCCAGCAGGAAAGCCATTGACGACACACTAATTACTAATTTACGTTTGTTACCAGTCTGAGATGAATCGTTTATGACAAGTCTAATACGAGGTGACAAATCATAGACGAGTCGCATGTGTCATGTCTGAGATTAATTGTATGTGATATATCCCCAGCAAACGTAGAAGAAGTTCCAGAAGTAGTGCAGAAGTAGTGATAAAAGTATTTATTTCCTTGTGAAAAAGGATGGGCATCGGGAAAAATTCATCAGTTTTATAAAAATTTTTTTAGTAAACATACGAAATTTTTGCGAATTCTAAATTATTTAGGATATTTTAATGGATGGATATTTTAAGGGATATTTGAATGCAATCCGGTAGTTAATCTGTTTTTTTTTTTTTGCTATTTCGTGTTCGCCCAATTCAACGGTTAAATACTAATGAATTTTAGAGTTATTTTCAATATAGTTCAAATAACTTTGGTTTCAGGAAATTCTACTGTACGTTGCGGAGTTGCAGAATGATTAAATTAATAAATGTTTCAATTATTTAGGAAGCCGGAAAATATGAATTTAGAATTAAATTTCAGGAAATTTACAGATGCTTGTGAATTAATGCTTCATTGTAATTGCTGATTGTGTAGTTTAGAATTGTGTTGTCATTTTATTACTAACGACTTTACATAGGTGTCTGTAACGGGTCGAGTCAACCAATTTTGGTTAGGAAGCCGAAAAGTATTAATAGAATTAAATTTCAGGAAAATTCCAGATGCATGTGAAATAATAATATTTTTTCTTAGGTTGCCGTTTTAAAGAAGCAATTGTTGAAGATCAATACCATCGTTATCCATTAACTTATTAAGCCTTTATCCTTCATCTAGTAGATTAGAATTATGTTGTCTTTGTGTTACTAACTATCGGCTATACCTAGGTGTCTGTAACCGGGCCGATTCTGTCCCACTTAACTAACCTATCCAATCCTTCGGTTTTGTTATGTGTAAAAAAGGGTGTACGGTGGACCCGGCGTCATCCGGGAACTCAAGCCTAAGAACTTGGTCGTACATTCAAAATCAATCAATCAATAAGTAATACATTCTATTACTCTACTACATAATTTTACATAAGAAAACATAATTAGACTGTTTTCCAAACACCGACTTATTTGTGGACACCGACTTATTCAAATAAGTCACCTCGCGAGGAGACTTATTTGAATAAGTACGTTTACACAGAAATATCTCGAAAAATGTAATACGTGCAGTTTCTATTTTCAAATCTAGTGGCAACGACCTACACGTCAAGAATTTTTTTCTTCCGTATAATAGAAATTGCGTTTTGTTTTTTGTTATTACGTCACAAATAAGTCAGCACAATGAATTGGAATGACTTGACCGACTTATTCAATATGGCGTCAAATAAGTTAAATATTCTGTTATAAGTCGGTGTTTGGAAAACTTTTTAAGTGTCAAAGCTCGCTATTTTCAATTTTAAAAGGACTCTAGAGCGGAAATTATCACGATTACAGTTTTTAAGTTTCTATTAAAATTAGCCTTTAGCATTGCGTCATCTATTCCACCAATAAAAATTTAGCTTTGTTGTCTGATTTAGCCATAATCAGCTTTTTCAACTTTACAGTAAATCATTTATATTGTAGTTAACGCATTTTGCATTTAATCGTCTCATATAGAGACTGATTGACCTTTCCATAGTAAATTTGCTCAGCAACATCTCACAAGTTATTGTTCGTGTGCGCTATATATCTATTGTTAAGCATTTTTTCCCACAGAAATGTCATTTTAAGATATAATTATCTGAGTTGTCCGCTGTATAGTATTTATTTCTGGATGGGGTTGCCTGCCGTATTTTTGGGTTTTAGTTGCTTAGAGTGTCCGGCGATAAATGCCAACTGCGATCGATGTGGAGAAGTTTGCTTGTATTCAACACATTTTATTATTTAACTTATTTTTCCAAAACTAAACTGTTACTTTCTTTTACGTAGTAGAATAAAGTATAGTAGCCATGAAAAATTTGACCTCGATATTTTTGCAAGTTTGCCATTCGCTATATCGTTAAAGTCAAAAGAAGTGTTTTAAAAAAATCTCTGTGTGTGCGTGTGTGGTGTCGCAGGCTAAATGTTTGTAGCGTCTCTTCAGCCCAGGCGGATTTTGACGGATTGGGGTGAATCTGTATACTAGTTTTTCTCACAAATTGGGAGACCCAATGATTTTTGGGTGAAACCGGTTCACTGGAAGTGCCTCAGAATCATTTTTGTTTATTACAAATATTTTGAAAAGTATATCATTTACAAGAAAAGCGATTAAAAACAGAACAGTTTTTCAAAATTTAAGCGTAAATGACGATTTATTACAAAAGGACAATTGTTTACCTAAAGTTCGACACCTGCGCTGCCCAGTCTACAGTAGAAGTTACAGCTTCCATAGAAGCCTTTGTTCTTTTGCATATGTTTTGAAATGTGTATCCACTTATATTGGTCCACTAAAATTTACCAGAAAAACGACTCAGAATTAATATATTCTAAATTAAATTTGCATCTATACTGGTCCAAATCAATTTCCTAAAACTTTAGCGGTTGTGACGATTTTTCATAAAAATCCGATTTTGAACAAAAATTTGATCCCCATACGGATTGATTGATCGTAGTGATTTTTGGCGACATCGGTCCAGCGGTAGTGGCAGCTTCCATAGGCGCTGTTTCGTTGTTTGTAAATATTTTGAAAAGGATATGGCATTTACGAAAAAAGTTTAAAAACAAAAAGATTGTAAATTTCAACCTGACAAGTGGTGCAGTGGTTAAAGCTTCAGCACTTGGACCGGGTAGTACTGGGTTCAAATCCCACCAGAGGATTGGATGCAAAGCGAATTTTCGTCATCGATTATGATCGGTGATGTTAATAACCACAACTAAGACCCTCTGTTGGAATGTAGAATTCAGCGCCGAGCACCGTCCATGTCAGTATACAGGTTGACATGGAGCTTGCAATGCGCAAGTGATATACTGTAATTGTGTGAATGGGTGGTGTGTGCGTGAATGAAAGGGGGGTATTAATTGACCTTCAAAGAACATTAAATCCATTGAACAGCTAATACAGGGTGTCCGTCGGGAAGGTATACTACTTTGTTTTGCCGCCATTTAGGCGAATATTAGTATTGACAGTTCATACTTGACAGTCGTAAAGTAGACACGTGGCAAATTTATTATGGAAAAATATTCGATAAACCATCGTGTCAATAGGATGTTACAGCTCGCCCATGACAACCCCGATTTTCATGAAAAAATCATAATGAGTGACGAGGATTTTCATTTAAATGGATATGTGAATAAACAGAATAGTCGATTCTGGGCAATGGAAAACCCTCACATTATTCATCAGTCACGTTTACATCCATTAAAAGTGACAGTCTAGTGTGCAATTTGGTTAGGAGGAATCATTGGACCTTACTTCTTTGAAAATGAAAACGGCGTAACGGTAACTGTGAATGGGGAGCGATATCGTGATATGATTGAAAATTTTTTAACGCCACAACTGCATACTTTGGGCTTGATTAACATGTGGTATCAACAAGACGGTGCCACATCGCATACAGCCAGGATTACAATGGAATTACTGCGAGAACTCTTTCCACAATACGTTATTTCAAAAAATGGTGATGTTGATTGGCCTCCACGGTCGCCTGATTTGACTGCTCCGGACTTCTTTTTGTGGGGATATCTAAAAAGCAAGGCTTATGCAAACAAACCAGAAACACTTGAGCAACTCAAACAAAATATTCGTGATGAAATTAATGAAATACCGCGTGAAATGTGTGAGAATGTAATGAAAAATGTGCTCAAGAGGGCTCGCATTTATGAGGCTAACAGAAGAAGACATTTATCTGATATTGTATTCCATACATAATTGCCGACATTAAATAAAACATTTATCAATATAAGATCCATTCTCTATCATTTAATCAAAAATCATAAACAAACAAAGTAGTATACCTTCCCGGCGGACACCCTGTACTTTTATAATAAAAATAAAAAAAGTTAGTTCAGATAAGTTTTTAATTTAACCGGAAATGACGGGTTTTGACAAAAAATCTTTAGTTTGCCAAAATTCGGTACCTCTTCAGTTCAGGTGGATTGACTATTCGGAATGAGATTTCATACTTAAACTTTTTCCATTAATTGGGAGATTCTTGTGAATTTGGTAAAAATCTGTGTATTAGTAGTGGCAGCTTCAATCGGAACATTTTCAATTTGTGCAATGATGTTGAGAACTTAGCATATCTATTTACATACTTTTACATTTAAACATAAATAAATAAATTGTAGGTTTGAGTCTACTCAAACCTATTATTCATCGACAAAAGGACTTCTATAGGCAGCAAAATTAATTATCGGAATGCAATCAAACGGGCGACGTTGTCATTCTGTTCTCGACTTGGTGAAGAAATGTTGACTAATCATCCACTACTACCTTATTTATCGTCTTCATCTTTTATCGTCTTCCGAAAATTTAACTGTTACGTTGTCACGTTGTCGGCAACGCAAATCATCTGTATCCAAAAAACGATTTCGAATTTCTGAAAAAGATTCATCCGCCTCGTATGAACGATTTGATATGCTAGTGAAGTTTATCCAAACTAATCCACAAAATACAACAACAACACACTTATTGTAATAGTATTGATGAAAATAAAACATTCAGGCGAATTTATATTGAATAGTTTAGAGATGTGATTTTCTAATTGGCCTTAGTTACATTCCAAAGTCATTCTAAGTAATTTCTAAGCATTTAGCATAAACTAAGGCCCATTAAAACAATTACATTTATAAAACTCATGGAACACCCTGTCAGGCCCATTAGAAAATCATATAACTTCCTTTTTGTTTCAGTAGTCTACCACTTCAGTGCGTTGTTGTTGTATTTTTTGGATTAGTTTGGATAAATTTCATTAGCATGATTAGATAACGATATTACTCAATGTACGTCTAACTTCGCCTAGATGAATGCTGTTGAAATTCTTCAATTATATGCCAATTAATGTCTTGCTCATAAAATTTTACTGGTCAATATTACGGGTATGATAATAAACTAATGTGCTTCAATCCAGTCCAATTTAAAATAGCAACAATAACATACTGGTACGGTTGGTGATCTCTTATCAACATATGTGTCTTTGAGATTGGCATTGGAATCAATTTGGGAACTATAATATCATTTGGAACTGCAACAAATTGCAGCGGAATATATAAATCACGATCCAGAAACGTTTAAAGATGGATGCGGCCCAGATCTCATCATTAAAAGGCTTCAAATATTTAGTAATTCAACAGTGCCTTATTTTCAATGAATCACTGAAACAAAGCATTTTTCCGCAGATGTGGAAATAACAAAAGGGTAACAAGCAATATTTAAAATTAGAGCAATCTCATCAATTCCAAAGATATTTGAGCTAGTGATATGCATTTCATTCAGGTCCGTGGTACCAGGATACATATCACAAGGTCAAAATCACCGAAGTAATTCAATATTTAATCGTGGAGAACATCAACGACACCCACAAATTACAACAAGATTCCAAAAATAACTGTAATCCCATATCTTTTCATCGAAATCCTGTTTTCCAAAAATACCATATAAATGGTACCAATCTACAAAGAGTATATGAACTTAAAGACCTAGGAGTTACTTTCGTTGAAAATCTGAGTTTCTCTAATTACATCGAACAGTGCATTACTAGAGCTAACTCTATGATTGGCTTTATTATTCGGTGGACAATAAAGATATTGTACTTCGCATACGTGAAATCCCAAGTGTTAATATCTGATGTCCTTTCTACAATGAACGTATTCGTAACATAGAGGGTATCCAAAAGAAGTTTGTACGTGTACTTATCTTGGAAGGGTATCTTACCGTATCAAGTTAACCTGCATACCTTACTGGATGTAGGACCTACAGTCTGACAACTCTGGAAAAAGGAAGAGAACTTTTGAAGTGTTTTCGAACATGAAAATCATATGCACGAGTTTTAACAAAATTGACCATCTTTTCTAATTTTGCCTAAGCAAAGACGTGTTTAAAGGTAAATTGAAATAATTTTATGAGTCGAATATTTAATTATTTTATAACAAAAAAATATATTTTCTCTGTATCTAATTTTTTGTATGACCTAAAGTCAAATTTGTAGACTTTTCTAAAATAAAATCAATAAAATCGAAGGAATTCGTTGTTAGTGGGTATATGATTTGTGCCAACTTGATGGACGTTACCTCCATTCCCATGCCAACACTGCACAACGATACACAGAAAGGTTCTGTAAACCATTTCCACTCCAAAATTTAACAAGATTCTACCGAATAATTTACAAACGCCGGAAGAGCGTTTGGAAATGGCAGTATGGCACACAAAAATTAAAAAAACAAAGTTAAATTGAATATTCGAAAGACTATTGAGGAATAGCACATGGCCTAATCAACTTACATAATATAAGGCACCATTAACTGGCAAACCTCTGTAAAACATCCAGAATATGACGTTTTAAACTGTTACATTTTCAAAAATTTCAGATATCTCCGACGCTTCACCTCGTTAGCTCAATGGATGATAATAAGCCTACTAGTTTATAGCTATGTACGAGTATGTATATTTAGCATTGCATACTAAGCATAAATAAAATCCTAGATTAACTTTTTTATTTTTTTCAAGTGCTTCGATTTTAAAATAGGTAAATTTGGTTCGTTTTCGATAAAATATTAAAATTTTTAACATATCGAGGAATATTTTAAGTCAAAAGTAGAAATATTTACATAAAATCCATTTCGCCGCTTTTCCATAATATACGAACGAATATGTATATTCAAATAATGGTACAAGCAGTTCACCAAACACACGAATGTCACCGTTCACAAATGTAATAATAGCAACAGAAAATAAAAAACTTTCAGATCTCTCTCGTCGTCTAATATGCGACGTATAAATATGTACATAAAAAAGGAAAACTTCTTTAACACACGAAAAACTTTTAGAAAATCTTATAAATTTTTCCCAATGATATGATTTTTTGTGTGTATATTTCGTTTCGTCTTTTATCCATTTGATTCGTTTATTATTATTAGTTTTTTTTATTACATCCTTAACATATATATGGCATTTCTAGCCTTTTCTCTATATAGGTATTTACGTATATACATTTTAACATAACATATGGAGTCAAAGTGATTTTCCGAACTAAACATCATCTTCATATATATATTATGTTGTACATGTGATGCAAATATTAATATGGATGTGTACACATTGTGGGAGGTTGAGATAAAATACAATCTCGGATCCTCTACACAGCTTACTATCGTAATGTGGATGGACGATACTTTGCGCCATTTATTTTAATTACACAAAACAAACCCTTTCTGTCCGATTTTTTTTCTGTTTGGCTTGATTTGATGTAAGTTAAATGTACCAAAACTATTTGCTGTGCTTTAATAGATGGAGACAAAAACTACTAAAAACTCCAGTGCTGGATATTGAGATGATGCCTTTTGATGCAAACAAGAAAAGTAATATTAACAAAAAAAAAAAAAATATTAAATTGTTCAATCTACGTAATTTAGTTTTTTTTTGTATCATAATCGAGCCAAATTTAAAATCAATTTTACCTAAACTTTTCGATTTCAGATAAAATTCTATTTTTTAAATATATTTATCGGACTGGTATATAGTTTTGGTCTTTCGATGTAACTATATTGTGTCACGGTTGAACAAACTACAATTCTAATTTTAAATGAATTAGAATATGGTTGCGAAAATGGAAATGTTAAAGCTTTGATAAGTGCTCATATTTTGTATCTCAAATTGTTGTTCTTGACGACATTTGTTTCGCATAGCACAGAGGCAATGATCTGAAACAAAATGCTAATATGTATCTGTTAAGTTTCCGTTTCAAATTTTTGTTTGTTTTCGGGTGGTTTTTGCAATTAGAGGTCGACGTGAAAACTTTAAAACAGAGACACGTCCGTTTGTAAAAAAATAGCTTGAGTTTAATTTAAACCACCTTAATTTATACCTAAAACATTAATTATTAGACTCTTCTATCAAGGGATTTAACCGCCTTATTTCTGAGGTCAAATAATTAAGTTATTCTCGAATTAATAACTGATCACAAAGCTGCTGAATTGGACATACTGGCAGGCCTAAAAGGATAATCTCGTTTCCTTAAATTTTAAAATTTTTGAAACGGTGCCTAGAAACGCACGGGCAACTTCGCATCTAAAATTTTTACAAATTGGTGAGAAAAATCATATCTCAGCTCCTACGACACTTTCAAATGTGTTACTGTCCTAGATGGGGCAGAAACAAAGCATATTCTTTAATAACATATTGCTACGAACTTTCCTTGTGAGATTGAGTTCGTATCACTATCACGGATTGTGAATACCGTTATAGAATTTGACGGTTAAAACAACAATTCTCGTAATTCATTCCACTTCCGAAATTTTCACGAAAATATTTGAAATACTCTTTGAATAATTTACTAATATTTACTTAAAACTATTTCCACACGGATTTTCCTAAATTCTAATAATCACTAAATCACAACAACAAATAATTTCCACAATTATTTATTAATTCACTCTTAACACCATTTACAATTATTTTTAATCACACCACTATTTTCACTTTAACAATTTAGAACGGAAGGGATTTTTAGAACGGAACAATTTAGGAAACGACCATTGAAACTTTTGAAATAGTACTAACAATTATGTCCACCACGCCAGCCGGAACAATATCAGCCGGAACCAAACCAACTATGGCACAAGTAGTACGATGCATTATGCATCATTGTGTACCATATGATTTTTCGGCCGTTCAACCTTATAAATCCAGCCAGAACTATACTCTATACCAGCGGTGCCGACTAATTTTTGCATGCGATCGACTTTTAAAAATCAAACTAATCTGTAATCTATCCAACAAAATTTTCAAAAGTATAACACTCGTAGTTAATCGTGTGAAGTTGAGTTTACAAAAGTTATCATTGTTATCGCGCCGGCCCCGACGGTCTTTCTCGTTATCACGTTAATGTAATCGTTTCTGTTGGTCTCTGCTTTCTCTTCACTTTTGTAAACTTTTCGACCAATTATGACTTTCTGGTTTTCTTCTTGTGAAAGAGCGTCTCATACTCTATCCGAATCGGCAAAAAAGTGGAAAATGATTTTTTGACACCTATCTCCTTTTCATAAAGCAGTTCACATATACGTATTCAAAACCAATTGGAGTTCTGCTAATTCCAATTGAAATTTTATAACTTTTCTTAGTCGTAGAAAAAACTTGTTTATTCCAACATTTTATTTAGAAAATAAAAAAATAGAAATTGCGCATGATTTATTCAACATTGACATACTTCACTAAAACCTCGTTCTGCGTCGTTAATTGGGCCCCAACAAAGAGGCTAATCGAAATAAATTTTACTAACAATCATAGTTTTATGTATGCCTAACTAGTCTGTTAATTAGTACTAAAATTAAACATTTCCTTGCATCAAAAGCTATTTTTATTTCATTCATATCAAACATGCAACAACTGACTGTGTACAAATGAGACATCTTTATTCATTTTACATAAAAATACATAGAGCAAATACAGTTACAGAATTAAAAGCTTCAACGCGATCGGCGTAACTTTCTCAATTAACTCTAAACTGTTGTGTGTTCTATGTCTATATAGGTTCGGTTATCTGAGTTTCTCAATGTTCCTTGACGATTTTACGAATCTTCTAAGGAATTTATCGCATACTAACCTCTTAATTATGGGTGATTTTAATATCGACTTTTTACATACCAATTCCGAGCTTGATAATTTTCTAGTTTTATTGTCCAATTATGGCCTTGGCATATTAATCACCGAATCTACACGTATTACTAATAATAGCTCTGCTACGTGTATTGATAATGTTCTTTACCGATTCGACCAGAGACATTTTCAAAAAGTTACATGTACTGTATTGGTTTTGCGAGTTTCAGACCACTGTCTTCTAAATGTTGAACTATCAGCCAGATTTGCTTTTAGTCCCCTCAAAATAAACAAAAAGCGTGTACTTTCTCTTACTGATTACAGTAAACTAAAGAATTTATTTACATTTGAAGAATGGGGCGCGGTTCTTAGTTGTAAAGATGCATCAGTAGCGTTTGACAATCTCATAGAAATTTTCACTAACCATCTTAGTAGCTGCACCAGTCAAGTAATTAGATCAAAATCACATAAATTGAATGTATGGATGTCCAACTATCTACTTAATCTCCTACGCAAACGAAGAATAAGTTTTGTCAATTAGTAAAAAACATCCTACTAATGCTAGATTACGAAATTACAGACAGCTTGAAGTTGTGTGAGTTAGTACATCAAAATATAGATTTATCCAAAAAACAATATTACAAAAATTAATTTCGTCTTAATGGTAAAAGTGCTCGCAAGAACTGGAAAACCGTTAACGAAATTATAACCGGGTATCCAGAGTCAAATGATATTAAAAAATTAATTCTCAGTCAGGATGCAATGTATCAGATCCAGCTACAATTGCCAATGAATTTAATGTATTTTTTTCGAGTGTAGGTTCAAAAACCATCTCAACAGTTGATTTAGCAATTATTGGCACGGAAAGGCTAATTAAGGACAGTAATAATACAGTAAACAGTTTTTATTTCTCACCCATTACGCCCTGCGAATTATTTTATGTGATAAATTCCTTGAAAGAAAAATCTTCTCTTAGAATACAAGGTAAGACCAATAGTGTTATAAAGCCACTTGCCTTTTTTTTAGTGGATGTCCTAGCCTTTATTTTTAATTTAAGCGTGGAAACAGGAATCTTTCCGTTTATCTGAAAAAAGCTGTAGTTATCCCAATTTTTAAAAAAAGGCTTTAACACTTGTATTAACAATTATCGTCCGATTTCACTCCTGTCTGTATTTTCGAAAATATTTGAAAAGGTTATGAAAAAATTTTTTTTAAGTTTTTTAAATGCTAATAACTTACTCTCCGGATCGCAATACGGGTTCAGACGAAATAAGAACACCGAGAAGGCACTTTTATCTTTCCTGGAGCAAATTACAGGCCCTATGGATAATGGTCAAACTGCCTCAGCTTTGTTCATTGATATGACAAAGCCTTTTGATAGAGTTGATCATACCATCTTATTAAAGAAATTGTCCTGCTGGGGATTCCGCGAGACGATTCAGAAGTGGATTAGCTCGTACTTAAGTGGTCGAACTCAATGTGTTAGAGAAAGGGGACAGTTGTGTAATGAACTGGAAATCAAAATTGGAATTCCGCGGTGTTAGGACCGTTGATATTTCGGTGTTAGGACCATTGCTATTTTTAATCTACATTAATGAAATATTTTCACAGAATTTCAGTGGGTCCCCTACTGCATTTACTGACGATGTATCTTTTACATACTCCGGTCCCGATATTTCATACAATATTAATTGCATCGAGCAAGATTTAGTATCATTATCGATTTGGCTAAAAGCACATAACTTTCTGTTAAGTGATACAACTAAATTCATGCATTTCAAACAAAGAAACTCATCAGCTTGTTTTATTAACTATCATGAATTCGGCTGTAATCGTAATATTCCATGCGCCTCAACTGGTTGCTTTCAGGTTAACCAAGTAAGTGAATTTAGATAGTTGGGTATTATAATAGATGAAAAGCTGAACTGAAAGTCTCAAGTTGAAAGCGTGAAAAATAGACTTTTATTGGTTGCAAGGAAAATGTATGTCCTACGGTTATATTGCCCAATTGCGGAATGTGTATTGTGCTTTGGTTGACTCAATTTTCCAATATGGCTTATCTTGTTGGGGTGGGGCATGCCAGACTATATTAAACCCAGTTTATGTGCGTCAGAAGCATATAATTCGTATTATGGGTTATAAAGCTACTCAAGACCCTTCTTGGCCTATATTTCAATCGTTAGAGTTATTACCGTTACAACATTTATATGTCTTTAAGGTATTAAAATTATTTTACATTATTAGTGGAAATGATTTCGCAAACTACGTAGATTATAACCTTCGATCTAACTTCCAGTCCAAAAAAAATGTTCCGAAATTTACATCAAATCTTCGAAGGTCCTTCTTCAGTGTGATCTCTCCAATGTTATTTAACAATTTGCCTACTCATTTAAGAATGTGTAGTGGCCTGTCTGTGTTTTCCAAAACTCTTCTTATTTGGCTGAAGCAAACTAAAATATGCAGCATCTCTTCCCGTAAATGTGTCCATTCTCACTCTGTATACAAACTTTATATTACCTCAATCCGTATTGATATATCGTAAAATATAAATTAATAAGTCCTGCAACAAATACATTCTATCCTTATGTAAGTTAACATCAAAATTGAAATTGTAAATACATGTTATGCTATATAATAATCACATAGAATAGATTTCTTGTAATGATAGAATCGGTGCCCCTGAAACGAGTTCAATTTGAACCAAAGGGACACCTATCTTATCAACTTATTATTAAAATTTGTAATATGTATGTATATATATATATATATATATATATATATATATATATATATATATATATATATATATATATATATATATATATATATATATATATATATATATATATATATATATATATATATATAATTATTTGATTTGTAATTAATAAAGTTGATTGGAAAAAAATGGGGGAATTGCCTTTATATGAAATTTAACCAATGCAAATAGACATTTTAACGACGCAACTCTGAAATGATGAAAATTCAAGCACGACGCAACTTCGAAAACGATGCCAATCGAAACGACGCAAATCGAGGTTTTATGCCTCATCCAGCGAACACTTAAGAGCTTAAGTTGCACGCTGTACGTACAATGTCGGTTAGTGTTACAATCACCAAAATTGTATAGGACTCTCGTTACAAATAAACAACTAACCTTTAAAATTTTGGTGGTTGGATCGCTCCCCTAAGTGGACCAAATGGAACACAACTTAAGCTCTTAAGTTTTCGCTGGTTGAGGTTTTAGTGTACATAAATATGTAATAAAAGTAGCTTCTTTTAAATATCCTTACTCATTCGATGTTCTGCATTGCATTCCCTCTACAATTTTTTCGAAGTTTGGTGTGTACATTGTTAGGCAGGTTCTTAAACAAGAGTGCAGGTGTTCATCGGTTACAGTATTGCGGTATTTAAATTTTATTCGAATGAAGCTCTCGATTTAAGTGTTAAATCATTTTGAATTTTATCAATCTCTGTTTCTAGAATTTCTTCGTTCATCTGAAATAGCAATCCAAGTTTTCTTGCTGTTTTTTCTTCTGGAACATTATTATCGAATGAATAGTTTATAAATAAAGCAATCCCTTCCAATTTTTTAAAATCGATAAATCGCTTTTCAAACTCAGTTTTACTGTTTAATTCATTAACATATCTCTGTCGATCATATTTTGTTGAAATGCTACTTTCCAGTTGGTCGTCTAAATTTGGAAAATGGGATAAATTCCCATCATTCAGTTTAGAAGTGATGCCTGTTAGGAAAGCTAAATCCAACAGCCAAATATCGTCTTCTAACAATTCGCAATCGTCACCTCTACAAACAAGAAATTCCTTGATTTCACCAATCAAATCTCTGAACCGTTGAATAAATTTGCCTCTACTTAACCATCGGAGTTCGGTGTGCATAAGCAATTCAGTAGATCCAAAATGATTATCGTTTGCTTCCACTTGTATTTTAAAAAGCCGCCTCCGGCTCGCTCGAATACTTCTCGCTCGAATAGAGTGAGAGAATAGAGAATAGAGTTTGCTATTTTAAATGTTGTGGCCATAATATTTTTCATATTTAGAATTTTTGCACATAATACCTGTTGATGTATGATGCAATGGTACGATATGAAATTGGGATAGTTATCATCGCGGGGGCCCCATCGGTTGTTAGTGATACTAGTTAAAAACGGGTAACTGACGTTTTTAATAAATGTGCTAAAACTAGAAAATATATCCTCCTCGAATTTTTCCCTTCATAACGATAATTATTAATAATTCTTCCTTAACAGTAAAATCTTTAAAAACCATCCGCACGAATGTGATTAGATGAGATACGTCGACCACGTCAGTGGATTAATCTACCTGCAAAGATAATGCTGAGCAATCTTCAAGATCTTTCATTAACTGCCCTTTTAAATCCGAATCAACTTCTTCTACTCGTCGTGTTACGCTGTTTCGCGATAACTGCATTTCATTAATGGCCAATACTATTTCACTTTTATTGGGAAAAGTAGAAAACAAAGAATCGGCAGCTTCTAGAAATGCGTTTTTAATAATGATTTCATCGCTGAATGCCTTTTTATTCTTGGTAAGAACATGACTCACACGAAGTGATGCAATCGTTGCCGATTTTGCATTTGATACTTGTCTTGTAGAAATGGACTGCTGAGCGGAAAGATTCGTTTTTAGTTCTTTTATTTTTGCTGTCCGTAGCTCACTATTCGACGGATACCTATTTTCATAGTTATTATGCATAGTTTTGAAATGTCTTTCCACATTTCCTATTTTGGCATGATGCATTGATCATTATAAGGAAATAGTCGTTCTTCCATTTTTCATGATAATGGTAGGTTTTAACTTACTTTACGTTCATTTTGATAAAACACTCACTAGCAAAAAAGTTGAAAAACTTAATTATCGCTGTTTTGCCAAAATGAATTAATGAAATAACGAATTAGAGAAAAATGTAATAGATGCCATTTCATCTGTTACGTTATGGTTTTCTCGTTATCGTTTTAATAAAGGTGCAGGGTTATGGAGTAATGACGTACCAGAACATAAACTTTATGAATTTTTAGAGAAATTTTTATTTAGTTGTTAAAAAATAAATAACTGAGATTGGCCCAATATCCTTACGCTACGCACCTCATGGGCACCACTGTTCTATACAGCCAAACTGACTATAGCACATGAAGCACAATGGATTGTGCATCTTTGTGCACTATACGATTTTTCGGCCGGAACCTTATAATTCTAGGCTAGACCTAATAAAGCCAGCCAGAACCATACTACAATCAGAATAATTATGTGCAGAAGATTATAATTCCATTCCTTTTGCACATTGCAAACCTCCATGCCAGCATATAGTACTGGCATGGAAGATGATTCTACCTATGAGTTCTGCACTCCTACAGGGGGTTATAGTTATGTTCCTTTTCACCACAGATCGTAATCTGATGATGAAAATTTTCTTTTGCATCCTGCCCCTATCGGGATTTGAACCCGGTACCTCCCGATCCAAACGCTAAAGCTTTAACCACTGTGCCATTTGGTCTGTACCATATGATTCTTCAAGCAATTGTGTACTATATGAGTTTCCAGCCGAAACCTTATAATTGCTGACGAAACTAAATAAAGCCAGCCGGAACCATACTACAGCCAAACCAACTTGACTGTGCATCATTGTGCACTACATGATTTTTTGGCCGGAACCTTATAATTCCAATCGAATAAATAATTATCTACAGAACATTATAATTCCAGCCGGCACCTTAGAAAGCCAACCGAGACCATGCCGAGTGGAAACAAACTAACTGTGGCACAAGAATCACAATGTTTTCTGCATCATTGTGCACTGTCTGATTTTTCGAATAATCAGTATCTTTTTGCCCAGTTAGAGTGCTGAAGTATTTATTAACTGACTGATTTTTAATGTCTTTTATTAGGTATTTTAATTTGTTGCACAAATGGTTAAATATCCTCTTATTTTCCGGATTTCGATGTTTTTGCCATTTCTTGCGTGCTTTTTTTAATTTTTAAGAAGTTCTCTCCCTTCCTCTGGATAGCTAGCATTGTGTTTCATTTCCTCACTATTATTAGGAGTGATTTCCCACGCAGCACTTTGGATATTATGGATGGGCTTATCTAGTTCGTCTTCTATTTGGGCTGGTCCCTGTATTGGATTCTGCACACAAATTCTTTCTGTTAAATGTGTTTGGAAGAGATCCCAATTGGTTTTGGAGCTCGTTAATTTCGGGTTGGCCTCTTTCATAATCATTGTTTGGCTAAGTATCATAATAACTGGTGAATGATCTGACGATAGTCTTTTACTGTTCTCTACATGGATATAGTTATCTGAAATCCCTCTTGTAATAAAGGAGTCTATAAGATCTGGAGTCTTACTGATATCCGTAGGCCAATAGGTTGGTGTACGGCCTGAATGAAACTCGCATTTTAGTTGTTTGCCTGCTGCGAACAGTTCTTTTCCTTTAGCAGTCGTTAACCGTGATCCCCAATAAATATTTTTTGCATTATAGTTACCTCCAATTAAGAAGACACTTCCTATTATTTTGAGAAGATTAATCAACTTGTTTGAGATTGTATTTTGGAGGGCAGTTTATTGCTGAGATACTACAAGTTTTATTATTGTTTAATTGTATTTTGATTCTTGTGAATTGCATGGAGAGCTTCTCGACTTTAAGTTCTGCGTTATGTTTCATATGATCTTTTATGAGGAAAGCTGATCCACCTCTAGCTTTGTTCTCTGGATGTATTGCATGGTAGCAATTTTATCCTTTTATTTTACAGAATGAAGTTTTGGTGAAATGGGTTTCTGATATGAGACATATGTCTATATTATGCATGTTTAAAAATATATCTAGTTCTTGAATGTGATTTGTGATGCAATAGCCCATTTGCATTCCAGGTTACAATTCGTATTGTTTTATTCATTTCTTTTATTTATAATTCGATTTTATATAATTTATATTTTGATACACTCGATCAAGGTTTTCTTCCACTCTTTTATTGAAACTATTTTGTGATTTCATTTCTTCTAGTGTGTTATGCAGACTCATTTCCTATGAGATAAGTCTTTTGTTGAGGTTCTCTAGATTTCTCAGTATGTCCTGTAAAACGAGATCCACATTTGACTGTTTCTGCTCTGTTTGCTGAACTATATGTGCATAAGTAACGTTTTCATTTACTCGTCATCTTTGTATGTTGAGATTAGAAGTTGGCGATTTAGGCTCCGTGTTTTTTTTATAGGTTTTACATGTCTTGATGTATCTGGTTTGCGTGATTTATCTGTCATTTTCTGTAATTCTACTGTTACTTCACATCCTCTGTAGTTGGCTGGATGCTGGCCTTTACCGTTGATACACTTCTTTGTTATATTTCGGAGATCTGTGCAGTCGTTTCCAGCGCGTTTTCCTGCACGTTTAACACATCTTGCTTCGCGATGGCAGTACTTTTGTGTATGATTATAATCTTGGCAGTTTTTACATTGCGGTATTAGTAGAGTGACGATTCTCGTTGTTTCTATTTTAACTATGAGGTTGAAGATCGCCTTAATAGCCTTGTCGAAGGCTGGCATGATTTTGAAATCTCTTGAAATTTCCTTCCCTATTTTCTCGTCCCTCTTTTCTGATGATGTTGACTGCCTCGATTATTTTCAGGCCTTTGTTTTGCAGGTCTTCAATAATTTCATCTTTTGGTGAAAGTGGTGAACAAGTTGGAGGGAGACCTCTTGCCATTACTTTAATTGATCAATCATTTTTATCCTCGTAGGTATACCACTGGTGACCAACATAATTTAGCTGTTTATGTTGGTCTAGCTGGAGTCTAATTTAGCTAGCTGGAGCATACTGTTAAAGTTAGCTGACTCGCTCCAGCCGAAAAATGTCGATAATGTAGATCCGGGTGTAACAACTAAAATAATCAGCCGACATTGCTGGTAATGCAGATTCGGCTGTAACTGCTAATATTTCTCAGCCGAAAAATGGCGATAATGCAGCTTAAATACAATACGGATTATCCGCTAGTCGGTAAGAATAATTCGTATACATAGAAATGTATAAAAAATGTCGTTAAATCAGATAAATACATTTGGTGTTAAATAGTAATTTCTTCTTTAATCCAAAATGTTTAGTTGGTTGCATTAAATGCATTAAAACTATAATACTATTTTACCACTGAAACAACTCGAAAAAATATATGAAGCAAAACCTCAAAAAATTCAGGTCAATTTTCATGTTGGGAGTCCGTGAAAACTCGATTGTATATATCGCACACACAAAATTTGAAAATTTCTAAAAATTTACAGTTTAAAGTGTCATGGCTGAAAATAGATTCAAATAGAAGGTCTTAATGATGCTCACACCTGGAAAAAATGTCAGGTCAATTTGCATGTGGGGAGTCCTGGGAAACTCGATTGAATATAGCGCACACAGACTTAGAAAATTTCTAAATATTGACCGTTTAAAGTATCATAGTTGAAAATAGATTCAAATGAAAGGTCTTAATGATGGTCAGACCCGGGAAAAATTTCAGGTCAAGTTTCGTATGGTGAGTCCGGGAAAACTCGATTGAATATAGCGCACACACAAACTTTGAACATTTCTAAATATTGACCGTTTTAAGTTTCATGGCTGGAAATAGATTCAAATGAAATGTCTTAATGATGCTCACACCTGGAAAAAATGTCATGTCAATTTTCATGTGGGGCGTCCGGGAAAACTCGTTTGAATATATCGCACACACAAGCTTCGAAATTTTTTAAATATTGACCGTTTTAAGTGTCATGGTTGGAAATATATTCAAATGAAATGTTTAATGATGCTCACATCTGGAAAAAATTTCAGGTCAAATTTCGTATGGGGTGTCCGGGAAAACTTGTTTGAATATATCGCACACACAAAATTTGAAAATTTCTAAATATGGACCGTTTGAAGTGTCACGGCGGGAAATAGATTCAAATGAAATGTCTTGATGATGCTTATACTAGGAAAATATTTCAAGCCAATTTCCATGTTGAAAAAATTTATTTGTATCTGCAATATCGACATTATTCGGCTGTCATTTAATATTAACTATATTTAATCTGCATTATCGGCAATTTTCGGCTGGGTATTGAAGTGGATTTCTTCACCATTATATATGTTTTATTGAACCGAGTTTCCCCGGACTCTCAACATGAAAATTAACCTGAAATTTTTCCCACGTATGGGCATCACTAGGATCTTACATTTGAATGTATTTCCAGCCATGGCACTTAAAACGGTGAATTTTTAGAAATTTTCAAATTTTGTGTGTGCGATATATTAAAACGAGTTTTCCTGGACTCCCAACATGAAAATTGACCCGAAAGATCATTTGAATCTATCATTTGAATCTACTTTCAGCCATGACACTTTAAACGGTCAACTTTTAGAAATTTTCAAATTTTGTGTGTACGATATATTCAATCGAGTTTTCACGGACTCCCAACATGAAAATTGACTTTACGTTTTTAAAATGATATTCAATAGAAGGCACTTTATGTATAGATGCATTTCCCATTTAACCTCCCCAAACATCTCACAAAAAACTTAGAAAAATTTGCTTTGGGTAATTTGTCTTAAATTAATTTATTTCCGACATAAAACCTGTATCTGCATTATCGGCATTTTTCGGCTGGAGTTTTCGATGAACATATTACCGACAATTATCGGCTGCCATTTTCGTTTGATTAGTTTGAATCTACATTATCGACACTTTCCGGCTGAAAATTTTCGGTTAACTTTAATATGGCAGCTAGAGCTTTATAATCTTCATTACTTTGTAGTCATTTCGTACTACTTCTTTCATCAGTTTCTGATTACTACCGTGATTTGTTATTCCTAGGATATTGATAAGAGGTGGAACCTGTTTCTTATTTTCTGGCTCAGGCACTTTTGGTGCAGTAATTGCATTGGCAGTTTAATATTAATAACTTATTTTGTGCAGTATAGATGACATATTGACATAGACATTGGTTGTTTGTTTTAAAAATGAGTTTATTTTGTGTTTTCATAATGTTCTCTTAATTTGAAAATAATTAAATTTTTATTTGTCACCAAGCGGAATTTATTGCAAGTGCAACTGGCGAATTAGCTTATCCCACAACCACCTACAAATGGTTCAAACCCCGCCAGAGAAAGGTTAAGTTTATAAGAAAATTTCATGTCCCCAAAAATTTAATAGGTGACAATTTTTTACTATTCGTCATAAATTGATGACATTTGAAAATGGTCATCTCATTAGTGCTTTTTAGAATTCACAACTAAATTGTTATTTTACAGCAGTTAAAAGTTTAGTATAGTCACAAAAAATGTAATTTATCTACATCTTACCCGGAAAGAGAATTAGCACAACAATTCACATTTTTTATGATAATATTCCATTTAAAAAATATTATTATTTACAAACATATACAGCACATTGTACACAGTACATAAACTACGTACAACGTCAAAAGTAAACAATAACAAATTACTATTAAGGGGTAATAATTTCAAAGATATGAAGGAAATAAATTCATTATGAAGCATGGTAATTGTTCCATAGGGCGAATAAAACTTTTTATTTTAATTCTTATTTACTATTATTATTACTACACTACTTTATATACGTACATATGTTTAATGTGTATATGATGTTGGTAAATATTTTCTTATTTAAAATTGCTATAAATTAAAAAAGAAACTATTCCGTACGTATAAAAAATGCATAAATGGATCTTAACGCTATGCAACGATACCAAATTTTAACACAAGCTCGTTTGTATGTAAACCTTACGTACATATGCAAAGCTTTAATCTAATTTGATTTTTGCTTAATCGTGCTGTAAATATTATTTTATATATTTACTTAAAACCATTTAATTCCACACCATTCCGTTTTTGGAACACGTTGAAATAAACTTTCATAACACAACAAAATTTTTGAAGAATTTAACAAAACCGTCCAACAATTTTCCAAATATTTTTCCAAAAGTCATTTCATGCATTTTTAATTACCTCAACTGCTACACAGTATTAGTTTACATAACACAAAAAAAAATTAATTCGTGTTTCATTAAATAAGTAAAAAGGAACGAAATGTATGTATAAGGCACGAACTGATATGATGATTTTCATCTTAAGACGTTTCGCGTTCCTTGTAAATAATGATTTAGAAATGCTACAACAAAAAGAAGAACACATAGGGATTTTCATTTTAATTTTTTTAAATGTAAACTTTTTCTTGTTTGCTATCATTTTTTTTTTTGTTTTTCAACAGAGCTGAAGAGGAAAAAAGGGATTGATAGAAAACTCCAAAAATTATTCTTGAAGAAGCGAAAAAAATCTTTTTTTAAATATTTAATGAGGAAAATGCCAACACCTTGTTGTATTTTTAAGATTTTTATTTTTTTGATATTCATGACTTTTGAATTTTTTTTTATTTTAATGAAAGTATTAAAGAGATTTTATAGACACGAACCTGTTTATAAATATTTTTTGTTATGCGAGATGAAGCTTTTATATACTTGAGTAGGATTAGATTCGTTAAATTTGTCATAATTTTATTTTGTTTTTTTCCGCCCTGTTCTGTTATGCTCTAAACTCTAAAGTCTCTATCATATTGTAATACTCTGTTGTCTTCTAAATATATTTATATAACATGTACTAGGTACATGCTTTATACTACAAGGATTAATCTTTCATATGCAGTAGCGCTGAAAAGTTCATCGATTTTGAGTGGCGCGTATTTATGGCGAATTTATTGAACTTATTCAACAATTGTGCTCACATATTTAATGTTTGAGGCAATGTCTTGTATTATGGGCGTTGGTCCCTTATTTTTAATAAAACTTCAAATGAACTCAAACGATTTTTATGTGAAAATATCCGTCGAATTCTCATCAAAATCAGCAAGCTCCTGAAAATAAATATAAAATTTATTAGACACGTTTTAAAACGTTAGAATTAATTTGAATTTTTTGACTTATAGATTGGCTAATGTGTAAGAATCACAACAATCAGTTTCGAACAAATGTGATTCTTACACATTAGCCAATCTATAAGTCAAAAAATTCAAATTTATCCGCGATCCAGCGTTAAAGGAAAGAAAGTATGGGGTGGTTGGGAAGTTGATTGTGTATAAGTAAGTGTCGATTATCATATTCGTTTGTCACACAGATAGTGACGCTAAACGGAAGAATTTCCTAAGATTTGTGAATTTAATTCGAGAGTGCTGAAATATACCAATATACAGAACAATCACAATAACACCATTACAATTGCAAAAACCAAAAGTAAAAACGTTAGAATTAAGTTTTTAGATTTATGTTGTAGGTTGAATCCTCTTTAATTTAGAGAATAAAATGATCAAAGTACTTGAGACTTGTCAAATGAAGTTTGTGGCGAAACTGTAGATAGTTTTAAGGATTCATTTCTGAAATTGAAATGTGAAATTTTCGACAAAATTAAAAATAACAAAACATGGCGGACTACAAAATTTGTCGAAATATCAAAAATGCACATGTATTAGTAGAAACAGTTGACAAAAGCAATGTTAGGATTATTTAAAAATTTTGCTATCATGGCTCTACGTCATCGTATAAAGATGGGATAATTTTTACTTGATTGAACATTTCGAATTTCGTATTAATCTATTTTTTGTTATTGTCATTGCCGAAGTCGCTAGTTTATGAATTGCGTATTAACGACCAGTTGGTTTTCATAGCAAAATTTTTAAATAATCCTAACATTGCTTTTGTCAACTGTTTTACTAATACAAGTGCATTTTTGTTATTTCGACAAATTTTGTAGTCCGCTATATTTGGTTATTTTTTAATTTTGTCGAAAACTTCACATTCGTGAATAACACCATCTATGCGACACTAGTAACAACATCTTTTTTTGTCGTGAAGTATGTTCTTTTACGTATGTAAAGCTTTCAAATTTTTATGACATTTGATTGAAAAGCTTTTTAGGATGCACTATGCAGTGAGTGTTTTTTTAGTATTTATTTAAAGAAATCTATTCTGTGATTTACATGTATGATTTCAGAATTTAATTTAAAACAAAAATATTAAAAAAATGAAATAAAGAAAATTAAAATACAGTAATATAAATCAAATCTTGATTTAACAATTAAAAATTTAAAAAATAATTCTTAAGTATATTTTTGACTTGTCCTTTGATAAATTAAAGTCAAATAGGTCGCGACGATGTTGAAAGATTTACACGATCTATTAATGGGGTTATTTTTTTCATAGTTTGTGGAATGGTGTTCTTGTGCTAAAAACACATGGCTTCGAAATGTTCTGCAAGGCACATGAATTGATATGTTTTCCAAAATGTATGCTGATTCAATGTTACCAAGCAAAACGTTACCAATGGAAGCCGCACCTAAGAGAAGTCGTCTATTTTCAAGCGAGCATATTTTGTAATCCGTGCATCTTGTTGAGTATGGAGGTAACCGAGCCACATTTTTATGGAATGGTAAATTGTGGTCGTAACTCCAGTCACTTTTCTTTAACAAGAAAATCAGAAACTTCTTTTGAATACTTTCAATTCTTTTAATGTGTACAGCATAGTATGAATTCCAGACCAGTACAGCGTATTCCAGCTTAGATCGAACGTAAGCGAAATAGAGTGAACATGAGGTTTAAATATCTTTAAATTTACCTGTCCACCTTTTAACAAATTCAAACATGGCATTAGCTCTCGCAATACAATTTTCAATTTGCCTATTGAAACTGGCATTCTCGACAAATGTAACACCTAGATCTATGATCTCATTAACTCTTTGCAGTACTTCGTTGTTGACTTTGTAGGAAGTAATTAGCGGATTTCTCTTACGATGGAAAGACATGATCTTGCACTTTTTGTTGTTTGTTATTTTGGAGACGAGCCCCGACGACTACGGTTTGAGATTGCGTGAATGCGTACCCCACACTCACAAACATAACGCTTGACGTTTTCTCCTTAGCTGGAGAGAACCAGGAAAACAATGTGATATCAGGGGTATAGGGTTTTGAACTGTGGAACTTTGGTTGCCTTTCGCCGCCGTAGTGTTCACGTGTTCTGATTAGCATATATTCGAGACGGGAGAGGGTCAGATGTTGGCCAGAACATCAATGAACAATTGTTTTTACTAAGCGACAAAAGATACGTTTTGTCTTGTTGGACATTTTATACTGTCGTTCATTAGCTAGAAGCAATGTCAAGCTTAAGTCATAACATTACGTAACAAACCTCTGTATTGCGGATAACAAGTGGCCAAGAGAACTGATTGAACATTTTTAAATGCTTCGTAAATTTAAATGTACAAAAGCATAAAAATGTAAATATTGATCGTTTTGGAGTATTTTTCCGTAACCCCCATTTCATATTTTTGAATTAGGGTATTTTGCAAATTGGTTGTGATAAAAGGGGTATAATACTCATGAAAGGGGTACGTCTGGCCACCCTAGTTGGACGTCAAAAGCGAACCGCGAACGATTTGGAAGTGCTTCGGTCCCAGAACAGATTGCAAAGATTAAATCATAAAAAAGTAAGTATCAAGCTAAAAGGAGACTATGTGGAAAAATGAAGTGAATTTTACTAAAAAATTATGTTTACTTTTCACTCTAAGGACTTATCAATCCGCCATCGTAGTAATACCAGATTCTGGCCAGTTAAAAATCATCACCTTTCGGGAGGTGGGTTTTGTGGTGTCGCACTTTCACTGAGGGTTTTTCATTTCGCTTTCGAGTCGTTTTAACCCCATTATAATTACTGATGCGAGATTATAAACGACGGACCACCTGTCACTAGAGTCTAGCATTTATAATACTACAATTTCCGGAGTCGGCCACTGTCCAATTCTATTTGCAAGTGTTCGTCTTGCTTCTTCGAATTGCGGGCACATGAAAACACATATTCCGGTACACCTTTACAGCTCGGACTATCAGGTGCATTGTCGCGAACGAACCTGTTCAATTCTTTCTAGATATTGCCGCAATCCCTTGATCTCCGTTATGGTATACTCTTTGTTACTCCTCTGCCAGAGGACTTCCACTGAATTCATACTTAAAATACGGCCTTAATTTTCACAAATTCGCCAACAAACATCGGCGTTTTTGTTAAGGCCCCTGTAGTTAGGCATTAAATGTCATTGTAACTTTTGTACCTTTCGTCTAAGGTACTCATGTGTGTCCTTTAAATGAAAACTTTGCATCAATAATGACACCTAAATATTTGATACAAGGTACGGAGACAATCTCGTAGTTGGATGGAAAAGGTTTCCCGCTCTGTTCTGCTGGTGATTATGGTTCTACCTTGGATTTATGTTCACCTAACTGCAGCCCGTCCATACAGCCAACTATTAGTACATCGTCAGGCATCCGTTAAATAAAAAACTCATCACGCATAATATTCCACAGTAATGGACACAAGAATTGATAACTGTCTACGGCCCAGTATGTGCCACTTATTGTGGGAGGACGCCAGGAATTAAATCTTTTTGAATACTCCTCAACCCCAGCAAATACACACGTTATTTGTAGTCATATTGACAACGTACTTCAAATCCAATCCAAAAGATCTCTGAGGAAAAATACTAAGACTAAATGAGTGAAGACATCTTCAATCATTTCCTTGTAATGAATCAAAATTAGGACATTCAATTCACACCAAACGATGTACCAACGAGTAAGGACATATGTTTAGCAGTCACTAACTGGTGTAATTGGGAATGGCTGGACCGAGTCGATATGCAAACGACACTTTCGATCGTAATTTGCAATGAGAAATACATTTTGATTTCGAAGTATTGGGTACATTTGTTCAAACGAATTTTCCGAAATATGTTCCAGAACAACGCTTAGCGCATGACAGAATTATGCATGCAATTACAAGCCAAACTGGTGGATTATATTTCCTAGATGAACTCGGAGGCACAGGCAAAATTTTTCCCATTTTATTTATTTTGGTAACTGTTCGATCACGAACAAATATTGAACTCTCAATCGCATCTTGAAAAGATGAATTGCCGTTGAATATGAAAATCACTGAAATACCAACATGCAATATCGACAAAAATTGTGGAATGGGCCAATTACTCATGTCATGGAATTAAACGAAGTTCGCCTCACGGTTGTAGGGTGACTTTCACTGGTTGATATTTCATTTAATGGTGTTGAACTTCCAGAAGTTGAAGTATCTGATTCGGTCATTAATGTTCGGGATAAATGGCAATCCATATATATGTCTGGTATTCCAACTGAAAATTCATGCATCCAATTGAATGCTGATTTCTCATCACTAAAAGCAGGCATATTTTCAGCGTTAAGTTTTACTAACGCTGATAATAAGGATCTTGGTTGTCTACCGTGCAAGTTCTCAGCAGGAGATCGACCATAACTTCTTAATGGTATAGCTCGAAACGTGGTAAAAAAGTTTATAAGTGCAATGTCGGTAGCTGTGCCATCAAAACAGTTTTAAATTTCCTCACAACTCTTTCAGCTTCGCCATTGGACTCGGGGTGAAAAAACTCCGATGTCAAGTTTTTATTTTGCTTTATTAATTGCAACTGAGACTGAGTTCATCTAGCAATTTATCTTGCAACAATTCTAATTTGTTGGGGTGAAATCCAATGGTTAGTCCCAAAATTAATTAAACCTATTTAGGGGTTTCCATGTTCCTGGAGCCTTATTTCGTATTTGGCAGCATGATTTTTTGTTTCGTCTTTGATGTATTCCATCTGTAATGAAGTCCCTGAAGTCCCTGTGAACGTCTTCATTTCTTGTGAGCATTTACGATGCTACGGAGAACCTTGTTTTGAAACGTCTGTATCATTTTAGCATTTGTCTGCTTAGAACATCCCCAGAGTTGAATACCGTAGGTCCATATCGGCTTCAGTATTTGCCGATATAGCAGCAGCTTGTTGTATATTGTAAACTCAGAGCCTCTACCTATGAGTCAATACATTTTTCTGAACTAAATATTAAGTTCTTTTTTTTCTTTTTGACATGTTCTCTCCACTTGCGCTTTGCATCGTGTGTCATGCCAAGATAGTTAGCTTTGTTTGCATATTTCTATCGGTAGATGGGAAGCCTTTTGATATGTAAAGTTAATATGCGTGGATTTCGTCTCATTAAGCTTGATTTTCTAGCGCTTAGTTCAGTTACAAACCGCTTTGGTAATTTTCTGGAGTTTGCTCGTTGCATCAGTGACATTACTTCCAATCGCCATGATTGCTGTGTCATCTGCAAAGGTGGCTATGGCTCCTTCATCTGTTGTTGGAATATCCCTTGTATATAATAAATACAGGATTGGGCCTAAGACACTCCCCTGTGGGCCACCGGCACAGATTTTCTTTAGTTCGGAGTATTCATCCTCATATTTCACACGAAAACGTCTATTGGATAAATAAGATTTTAGTATGGCATAGAATTGTCTCGGCAGATCTCTATGCTGCTTGAATTCCAGTCCACTGTGCCAGACTTTATCGAATGCTTGGGCGACGTCCAGAAATATGCTGGACCATACTTTTTCCGTTCTAACGTTCTTACAATAACGTTGGTGATTCTATGCACCTGTTCAATTGTGTAATGCCTTTCTCTGAATTCAAATTGATGTGGAGGAATTAGTTGTCGGTCCCCAATTATTGGTTTAAGTCTTTTTAGTAATAATTTTTCAAAGAGTTTTGACATAATTAGCAGCAATGAAATTGGCCTGTATGATTTTTTATCGTTAAGTGGTTTTTCAGGTTTTGCTATCATGATTACTTCTGCTACTTTCCATTGCCACGGAACATACTTTAACCGAAAGCTCGCATTGATTATGTGTAATAGCTTACGAAATACTTTACCTGGTAGAGCCTTGATTATTTGGCAAGTAATCAAGTCATACCCTAGGGCCTTTTTAACATTCATGTTACTTTTTACTTCTTCTTTTAATTCTTTGACAGTTACTGGAGGTATATCAAGATCATCTAGCTTGTGGATTTACATTATATGATTTAAAAATTTTTTTAATTAAAATTAAGTGTCCAATAAACCAAATTTTTCTTAAACGGGCATTCTTCGAGAATCATCGGGATGTAAAGTGATATTGTTTATTTTGTCAGCATAATTATGACACTCAGCCACAGAACACATTATTTTACTTTTGGTTGCTATCTCCAATAAGTACCTAACTTGGTCGAAATATTTTATGTTTGTATTATTTGGGCTATAATGCAACTAACGATTAGTTTTTTATTGTCTGCCAACGTATTCATCCTCGTCTTTATCATCTTGCTTGTGCTTTTGGTGATCGTCGGGTAGAGATGAATGCCTCTGTATTTTTCAATTTGTTTGCTGTCTTTGTTGGCTTTTGGGATTGCCACGATTTTTATTTTTTTCCAGCTGACCGGGAATGTCTATTCGTTCCATGTTCTGTTTATGAGCTCGACTATTTTTGATAAGTGTTGGCTGGGAAGAGCTTTTAGTAATTTGTAAGTTATTTTATTTATGGCCGAAGCGGAATTTTTTCTGAGTCGGATTATGTCTATAACTTCTTCTAATTTGAATTCGTTGACCGGTAGTGATGTTCTTAGCCATTGTAGCTTACTGTAGGCAGTTGTATAGGAGTCTATGACGTTTAGGTACATACATTTTTCTCTGCTGTGCTCATTGTTAAGCACATTTATCCTCTCTTTCTGATTCTTTTTGAAGCTGTTTATCTTGCTCCATTTCTCCTTGGATGACATGTTTGGGTTGATGTTTTCTATGAAGCTTTTCCAAATTTTTCTCTTCTCATGTCTTATTTTTCTTTTCAGTCTTCCAGTGGCCTTTTTAAATTCTGTTTCTGCATATTTGATCCCTCTGTGTTGGTTGAATATTTTTAACTTTGACTTCATTATCTCCCACAAGTTATCTATTTTTTCGTTCCATCAGGTTTTGTAGGTGTGATTGGTTTTAGTTGAAAATAATTCGGAGTTTTTCTCTATCGTGTTAAGTGGCGCGTTTTCCTATTCTTCAATGTTATTAAATGAATCTACCTATGTAGATGATATCTTTCTACATCCTCTAGTATCTTTGCGCCATCTGTCCTTATGATCTTTACGGGGCTGCCTATCTTTGTGTCGTTTATGCTTATTATTATGGGTAGGTGACCCGTGCCACCGATTTTTATTAGTTCGACCTTCCAGTCTACTTTATGGTCTAGGTCCATCGAGCATAAGGATATATCAATCGCCGATTGTTTTGCTGTTCGCGCTCATCCAAGTATTGTCCCCATTGTTCAACAGAATGATTTGTGATATGTTGATTGATGATGTTATTTTTCTTCCTCTTTTGTCCGTTCTGCAGCCCGGATCCCAAAGAAGATGATCAGGGTTGATGTCGCCCAAAATTAGTGTGTTTTTGTTTTGTAGCGTCAGATTTCTCCAGTTCTCTATTATCGATTTGTTGCTTATATTTGGAGGTATGTATGGGTTTATTATTTTATAGTCATTGCCCTCTTCATCTGTTAACACCGCGTTTATGGTCTCTATAGGATTGTATCTATTTTCTTTTTTTATTTCTTTTGTAGAATCAAGTCATTGCCTGGATCATTTGCGTTTGCTTTAAGGTAGCCCTGCGTAGTTTCCTGTATGTCTCGATTCATTTTGCTCATTTCTATTGTAGTTATGTAGTTTTTTAGGTTTATGATTTTATTTTCCATGGCCTTATTTTCCGCTTTGCGATTTTCTTCGGATGCTCTTATTGTTTCTCTCAGCTTTTCTATTTCGTTTTGGAATTCCTCTAAATGTTTTCCCCGGATTCTTGGGAATTCGTCCTCATTTAGTTTGAATTCCTGCAGGCTCGTTCTGTTTCTAGCCTCGTTGTAGGAAATTTTTTTTCGTAATCATCAAATATTTTATTTTATCAGTTTTTGGAATTCCTCGCATACACTGCTGTATGTTGGATGTTTTTCTCCGCAGTAGTAGCACTTCATGTCGTTTTTGCAGTTCAATTTTGCGTGGTCGGGTTCAGTGCAGTTGTTGCACCTTTCTCTAACGCGATTTCCAAGTCGTCTATGCCTTTTTTTCGACTATCAGTGTATAGGGCCTCTGTCTCCTGGCGTGTAATGATTATTTTTAAATTTATCTAATTCTTCTTTTTTATTGTTTGCCTCGTTCGTAATTGAAATATCCATATCCTTCATCCATATCGATATCCATATCGTTATAGTTTTTGTTTTGTATATTTTATTTTGTATTTTTTTTAAAATCACTTTGTTACAGTCATCCTCTATTTTGTCCTCTTTGTTTATTTTTGTTGATGGTGTGATGTTCCGGTTCATCCCGCTGGGGCTTGGTGTTTGTGATTGTTCATTGTTGTCAAATCCGCTAAAATTCACCTCCTCATCAGACATCGCTTCGTCACTGTACTTTTCTCACTATTACCTCCGTTTCCC
The DNA here is from genome assembly GCA_963691935.1 of Nephrotoma guestfalica. Classification (NCBI taxonomy): domain Eukaryota; kingdom Metazoa; phylum Arthropoda; class Insecta; order Diptera; family Tipulidae; genus Nephrotoma; species Nephrotoma guestfalica. The sequence goes on along the minus strand of OY829913.1, from coordinate 135,187,414 downwards.
ATCCTATTTCTTGTATTATTTACGCCTTTTTTTATTATTATACCGAGAGTTTATTTTACTCGCAGCTTGTAATTACTTAACTAGGTAGTTTAGCTTAAAATTATTACAATTCTTATTTTAACACACTAAAATAATACAGAGATTTAAGAAATACAACTAACTCGTCCAATAACACTTTTTAGAATGCGAATGTAAGACGCTATTTTACTATGCAGTTTGACATATGAAATAAATTTATACCACCATTGCCTCTAGTTAGAAAAATATCCGGCAGATGTTAGCTACTTTGCTTTAAGAATCGAATATGCTAATGGATTTTGTTTTATTTATTTTCATATTTTGGACACCGCCTGAACAAATATTTTTATTTTTCGTAATTGTTCGTACAATCTCCCCTTTCAGTACTCTTATTTGTTTAAATGTAATGTGTGCAACATAAAAACGTATTTAGTCGATCTACTTTGTGTTGGGTAGGGATAGGCATGATCCGAGTTGTAATGGATGGACATGTTTATTAATTTTTAGTTTGAGTAAAAAAATGCGCGCGCATAAATATTCATTTTATTTTAATAGTACCGAGGATAGAATTTACCTATATCACGAGTTTGTTTTTGTTTGAGCCATATTTTTTAATGTAGTTTTTGTACGCAACTGTTTCTTTACTGTGGTATAAGCGTTTTTTTTGCGTCTTGGAAATTTAGTTCTGTTTTCTTCCCCTAAGTACGATTGATCGTATGAATAAACAATTGTATCTACATGAAATACAATCCTGGCGCATGATGGATGATAGTATTTCTGACAGTGTATTGGAACTTAATTTAATAATAGAGTAAAATTGAAAAACAATTTGTAATTTTATTGACAACACAGGGCTTTATTTTTTGCGATATGGGTGGAGTTGGAAGTTTGTGGGTTTGTGCAGTGAGTAGGAGCGTTTTTGTGACAATTGTAGTGTGTTGGACAATTGTAGTGTGGTGGAAGCGTTTTGCTGCTGACTGTGGACATTGAGGAATCGTACCTTTTGTGATGCACATGTCAATGACTGTTTTTCACCTGTTGTGTAGGACTGAATCATGAATTTTGTTTGGAAGTTTGGTTTGTCGTTGGATGGTGTGTGTAACTTGTGTCGGTGTTTATATAGAACACAGTCTTCAAATCTAATTACGCTCACCATTTATTCACGAACAATCATACAACCACAGATATGAACATAAATCTAACAGTAATGCACACAATGGAAAAATGCAATTTGATGGATCAATAGAAGAGTATGAAATGTGTTAGCACCGACATAGCCCACACGTACTCGGCAATGGATTGAAATTTGCAATTTTTGGAATTTTTGGTTTTAATTATTTGATTGGAGAATTTATATTGTTTAAAACCCCTTTAACGTGAATAATAAAAGAAGATCAAAAATTGAACATTTATTTATTATTTTTATTGCTTGTGGTTGTGTTAACACGTCGGAGTTCCGGGGTGGATTTTGTCTGGTTGGGTTTAGGTGTTTGTTTCTGTTATTGAGGAGGCATGAGTGTTGTATTGTGAATCCGAGTGATTTGGATTGGTTCGGCGGCTGAATGTGTGACGGTGCTAAGTTGGAGTTTGGTAGTTAACGATGAACCGGGAATTATGGAGTCATCATATGTATATACATGCTGTGAAGCTTACGAAGGTGTGTCCTTTGGGTAAATTGGCGTTAGTGCAGCCGTATTGTGCAGCGTGGGATCAGAAGGGCCCTGGATACGATTGATTGATTGTTCCAGTCATTGGTGAGTGATGACGATGGATACATCGAAAGGTTTATAGAAAAGTAAAACAAAAACTGTCCCTCCTCATATTTAAGGTGGTTGGAAGGATGGATCGAACAAACAAAACTTTTTATGTCTAATTAATCTTTATGGTGATAAAAAGAGACCAAACAAGAAAGTTACTTATCCTTACTAACAAACTAAGGCTTTTCCACAGACCATGAGTGGTCAAAATATTAACGGGGATTAGAAATTACCAGTTTTCTGGTAAGTGGGAATTATAGAAGAAGAGAAAATCGAACTGGGGTACGTTGTATAACGGCAGTAGTTCGGCTCTTGTAGTTCTTCTATTATTAGAACCTATAACATATCCTTAACCTGTAGAATTAGTAAACCTCGTAGGATCAGGATACCTAGTCAGTTCGGTCACCGAATCTTATCTCAGGAGTAGTAGAGTGCATGTGCTCAAGTCATTCAGTTGCTGTGTCATGAAAGGAATGTACCAACTATGAACTTGGACATACTAAATTGCATGTAGTATGTTATAGGATACCACTATACCAGCTTAACAGCTGCCCTACATTGTAAAATATCATATCATTTCATATCATAACATGTAATTAATATTTTTATGTGATGCAATAAAGAAAAGCTTCTAACTCTTTTGGTGAAAAAACAAAAACTAGTTAAAATGTGTTATACAGGCTACTCTGCTCATATAACAAAAACATGTGAGTAATTCAAGAACTAAAAACTAAAAAATGACGTACCCAATATTTAGGTATTTGTAAGGGATGCCAATCTGACCGAACTTTGATCAAAGCATTTCATAAGTAAATGCCAAGACAAAAATAAGACCTGTTATGGCCTGCTGAAGACTCGATAATCGCGTCGAATGTTATCGCTGTAGTTTGGAATCATACATTTTTGCTGTTGATTCACGTCGGGTATATCTCGAGGGTAATGCGACACTAATTTTAGTGTGTTGCTAATTAGAATATGTAAATAAGACGCAACAGTTGGTGATTGTAATTTTCTACACATTAAACACACACATGTTGGTTGATATAAATTCTCGATATTATTTATTCGATCGTATATGATTTATCGGTGTAATTTATGGTATTCATTTATTTATTTATATTGAAATAAGTCTACAAATTTGACTTGAAAAAATACAAAATAAAATAAATCCGCGTTGGATTTGAAATATAAAAACGAGAAAAACCACTGAAGGGCATAAAATTGCCTTAACCAACTCTTAAAATTATCTTTAGTTAACCAACATCAAATAAATAGTTAATTCTATTGAAACTCTTACACATCATCTTCACTGATACATTATCGTCATAGTTTGTTCTGTGCCTATTTAAATGGGGAAAGTCATGATCTCTTAGTTGCCTTGTCTACCAGGAACCTTTGTTTTAATTGACTAGCACATCCGGTGTGTCGATTAGGCCTAGTAGGAAATTACCAATAAACTTTTTAGCAATTCGCGTCTATTTTCTAGAGATGTCATGTTCTATGTCTTGCACCCGGTTAAATATGGTGGTTGTCGCTGTATGTTTACGTGGTATGGTAGATCATGATCATAAACCCAACCGTCTTTCCAGGTCAAGTGGCGTATAAACTTCTTTTGAATTTTCTTAATACTTTGGATATGATCTTGGTAGAGCGGACACCACACATTTACAGCATGTTCCAATTGGAATCGCACGTAAGCACAATACAGGATCTTAATTGTTTCCACATCAAAAGCTCATGTTTTCAACGAAAGTAACTCCTAGGATTTTACTTTCAACTACTACCTGAAGGAGTTTACCATTTATCTTGTAGCCTTGTGTAACAGGGTTGACTTTTCCGTGTAATGATTTCCATGAGATTTGTACTTTCCAATGTTGAGACTCAGAGAATCAAACTCGCACGATTACGCTAGGTTGTCAATATCTTCCTGTAGTTTATTGGTATCGTCGACTGACTCGATCGCTTTTTAGATTTTGAGGGCATCTGCGAAGATCACGACATTGGAATGCTTTATTACTTCAGTAATACCATTAATGGAGATTGTGAAAATCCATGGGCTAACGTAAAACCCTTGTGATACACCAGAGGTTGCTTGTATTCTATTCGACGTTTTACCTCCTATTTCAAGTCAATGCATTGCCAATTTTCTAGTCAATGCATTGCCATCTTCGTCTTGGAAGAAGTACGGGCCATAGATCTTGTCTGCTGATATTGAGCACCAAACTGTGACTTTAAGTGGATGAAACGGACGCTGTTGAATCACTCTTGGGTTTTCAGTGCCGCAGGCTCTAAAAAGTTGCTTATTAACATAACCACCTAAATGGAAATGCGCTTCATCGGTCATTATATTTTTTTCATAAAATCAAGACCACCCGTTAATAATTCGCCCAATTTTACACAAAATCTTAAGCGGGTTGCATAGTCTTGTGGCAAAATTTCATGTACCATTTGTCCGCAATACATTTTTTTTCATTATTCTACGCAGTGAAGTTCTGGACATTTGAAGCTGAGTGACACGTTTACGAGTCGATGTTTCAGGGTTCTCATTTATGCTCTTCCGAACTCGTTCCATATTATCTTGGCTTCGTGCTTCAAGCGGTCTTCCACTCCGAGATAAGGTGTATTTCTGGTGTTAAAAAAATTTCGAAATTTTCTTTGGTTTGAATTATTGAATTTTGACTAGCAAAATAAAACTCAACAATTTTTGCTCGTTCCTGAATCGTATACATGGCTACTGAATCTCCCAAACCTTGTTTCTAATAATGAAAAATAAAAAGAGAAAAAATACAAAACAAAAAATTATATCAAAAATACAATGTTCAGTGACGTATGCCCCACCCTGTAGAATAATAAATCCTATGAGATTTGTAGATACTGAGCTTTTAGGCATAAAACCATGTTGATATTGTGATAAATACCGCGGAGTGCTTTGAATGAGTTGCATATTATTAACAAACATCATTTCTAGATCCAGTTTTGAAAATAGACGTCACTCTAGTTATTTTCCACTTTTGTGGAAAAGTTGCCAATTTTAATGACTGATTGCATAAAATGTTTAGAGGAATTGCCAAATTTTTAGAATTTTTTAAAATTGAAGCCGGAATGCCCGCTGGGTGTCTTCTGGCTCGATGTGTGGAGTAAATATGAATGTATAATCTTTATCATTATTAATGTCCTTTGCTTTACAAACAGTTTGGAAAAACTCAGCAAACATGTTGGTTATGATCTGTGGATCACAAGGTGGGTTGGTTTAAGTTTGGTTTTAAAAAATTCCCAAAAGTGTCTGGGATCGCCTTTTATTTTATCCTTTATATTGTGAATATAGCTTTGCATCTCAGTTCAAAATACGATTCAAAATTTCGGTTATATGCAATAAATTTCTGCTTAGTATCCTGGGAACATAATTTGACGTTTTCTTCAAGGCTTATATGTCGTTTTTGTTTTTAAGACTGATAAGTTGATCGTCATACCATGGAGGATATTTGTTCGGTTTGGTCATAGACTCGGGAATTCCTTTAAATAGATTTGTGTAAAAATTTTCCACATTTACCTCTATGTCATTGGAAGGCCTAGTTTCCAATTTAATTGCTCAAAATATTGTTCTAAGTTATTCGAATTGGCCTTTCTGAAGTTGTAATATGGTTTCCAGTTTTGGTAATTTTGAAACCTATTATTCACATTGGTTTCCAATATTATTTTTATTGCTTTGTGGTGATCATTAATTACGAAAGGTGTTGGTGATTCTCCTGTTTTTAATAAACCTGATTCATTTGTAAAAATAAGGTCCAAGGTTCGGTCTCGTCCATTTTTTAATTTGCAGATTTGGCTCAAATTTGAGTCAAATATGGTGTCGACGAATAGGTTCTCATTATCCGAATTCACGATTACAATGATAGTGAAGTTTGTGCTAAAAAAATTAATAAAAAATTACACTGTTAAATTTGTTATTTTTCCAATTGGAATTTATTTTCAAAATAAAATTATAAAATTGGACTAATTCTAAATGTTGTGTCGTTGAATCTAGAAATATCTACAGATTTTAGCTGACATTTTAGCGAAGGTAAAGCATATACCTATTACTAAGATGTAAGTAAAGTATATTTTTGAGTTTCGTTCTATTGAAAATTATATTTAGAAATTGAGCATTTTTGACGAGTTTCAAATAATATTCCAGCTAATTTTGGAGATGTCAACGGGGTTGCACTAACATTTTCAAATAGATCATCCAATCTACTGAGTCTATAGTGAATATGATAAAATTATGATGGGTTTTACTATGTTTTAATGATACTAGAAACTTCACAATTTTGATAACTATTTCAAGTTTAATAAAGAAAGAGCTAAATATATTTACACGTCCTGGTCAAAAAATTTAAGATATTTATACCGCCGATCGTAGAGATGTCCACAGGTTCTCACCCACATTTTCGGATAGATTACACAATATTCTACCGTTATAGTGATTGGCATCAAATTCTAATGGGTTTGCTATGCCTATAATAGAATTCATGTTTTTATTCATACTATGCCGATACCAGAGATGTCCACGGAATCTCGTCTACATTTTGCTACAACTTATAATACTTTCTGTTTATGGAACGAAAATGGGTCAATTGTAATGGGTCTAACAATGATTTTTTGAATTTTCTAGTTTCGTGATTTTGACAAAAATATTATTATTTCCTTCTACAATATTTTAGCAATTTCTCCAATTGGATTTTAAATTGACATTCCTAACCAAGCGACGAACCCGTTTTAATAGATTTGTAGTATACATTGCTCGCTTATGATGAAACTTGTTTTGGTAAATACAATTTTTAAATTTTTAACAAATTGCTTTTTTTTACGCCGCCGATCGTAGAAATAATTCTGTTATTTTGTACATTTGGTTTCTATTTCCCCTGCTTAGCGGTTTAATCCAAAGGTCAAGTTGCTCTCTTGGAAAGATCTGAAGGTTACTAGTATTTTGGAGTTCCGTTCTCGAAAATGAAACACACGGCAAGATATGATACAAATTGATTCCGTCTCGATACCGTATTGAAATCAGAAGAGATCGGTCTCGATACTCCTGCTGCCTGGGAACCATTAATTTACATCAATAAATTAAATATATACAGGGTGGGTCATCTTTTTTTGAACTAGCGATTATTTTGAGTATGGTAAGGGTTATATCACTTCTGATTTGACAGAAAGTTACTATTATCCTTCCGCTGAACGAAAATGGTTGTGTATTCGCTTGAATAACGCTGGCAAATATTGAAACATTACTTCGAAAATCATGGTAATGTTGCAGAATGTGTGCGAAAATTGCATGCGGTTTTCGGAAAAACCGAACGCCGGGAGCTCCATATGTTCGTTATTTTGTGAATAAAATTAAAGAAACAGGCTGGCTAATTAATAAACCAACACGAACCAAGCAGCCAACCAAGCATACACATGAATATGTTGATGCTGTAGCCAAGAATGTGCGTGAGTCGCCGGGAACGTCAACTCGTCATCGTGATCAAGAATTGAACATTTCACGCACAACATTGCGACGAATTCTGCATAAAGACCTTGGTATGACATCGGATAAAGTTCAATTGGTTCAGGAATTGAAGCAAAGGGACCATCCATTGCGTTTTCGGTTCGCTGAGTGGGTTTGCGATCGACATGAGAAGATGCTGATTTTGACAAAAAATCATCTTTTCGGATGAGGATTTCCATCTTAGCGGCTATGTAAACAAGCAAAATTGACGCATTTGGTTCACGGAGAACCCGCACGTGATCGTAGAGAATCCAATGCATCCTCAACGAGTGACTGTTTGGTGTGGATTTTGGTCCGGTGGCATCATTGGGCTATTTTTCTTAGAAAAAGAGCAAGGAGCCGTCGTTACTGTCAATGGTGAGCGCTACCGCGCCATGATAAACGATTTTTGTTCCTGGCACTTGAAGAGGAGGACATTGTTGGAGGAACAGCAACGATTGACGCTCTCAAGAACAATATTCGCATTGCCATTGAAGACATAATGCCGCATAACAACGAAAATGTGCTCAAAAATTAGACCGACCGTATGGCGTTCGCAGTGCAGGTAAAACAGTATGGTGGTGACTTTCATTCGTTGGATTGTTTGATGATAAGGAAAATTCTGTTGTCGTGATATGTACAATTCACAATTCACACACAGTGGTACACAAAAATTATCATTCCTAAAATATTATATTGCATTGAAAAAGGAGATTCCTCGCCCCTTTTATCGGTTTAAAGATGCCTTTCTTCGGTAGTGTTATGGTTAAGTTCTCTTTATATTTCTATGGTATTGTACCAGTGTTCCGTATTTCTTCTAGTAATGGAGTTAAATTGGTTACATTTATTGATGGGACCAGCCGCTTTGCTATTCTTGGGCTTCTGGATAACGCTTTTAACTTCCCGCACCATTGTGATGATTGTTGATTGAATTGTTAAAGTTGCCATCAGCAAGCTCATTTTGTTATTCACATCATTTTCTATTAAGTTGTCATTGAAGAATTTTTTGTAATTACCTTTTGATTTTATGTAGTTAGGACAGAACCGTATAGTTTATTGTTGGTAAGTTTCAAAATTTTTCTATACCCTCGTATATAATAATTATTATGTCGGTGTATTCCAGACTTTCAAAATACTGTAAATTTAATAATTATCCACAATTTGCTTAAAAAATTTGGTTGTGTGGTTGCGTACAATTGACCCATTTTCGTTCCATAAACAGAAAGTATTATAAGTTGTAGCAAAATGTAGACGAGATTCCGAGGACATCTCTGGTATCGGCAGTATGAATAAAAACATGAATTCTATTATAGGCATAGCAAACCCATTAGAATTTGATGCCAATCACTATAACGGTAGAATATTGTGTAATCTATCCGAAAATGTGGATGAGAACCTGTGGACATCTCTACGATCGGCGGTATAAATATCTTAAATTTTTTGACCAGGACTTGTAAATATATTTAGCTCTTTCTTTATTAAACTTGAAATAGTTATCAAAATTGTGAAGTTTCTAGTATCATTAAAACATAGTAAAACCCATCATAATTTTATCATATTCACTATAGACTCAGTAGATTGGATGATCTATTTGAAAATGTTAGTGCAACCCCGTTGACATCTCCAAAATTAGCTGGAATATTATTTGAAAATGCTCAATTTCTAAATATAACTTTCAATAGAACGAAACTCAAAAATATACTTTACTTACATCTTAGTAATAGGTATATGCTTTACCTTCGCTAAAATGTCAGCTAAAATCTGTAGATATTTCTAGATTCAACGACACAACATTTAGAATTAGTCCAATTTTATAATTTTATTTTGAAAATAAATTCCAATAGGAAAAATATCAAATTTAACAGTGTAATTTTTTATTATTTTTTTTAGCACAAACTTCACTATCATCGATTACAGGCATAATATCGTTGGTTTCTTCCTCATAAGTCCAATTAATATTTGAGAGATTCAAATTCCTAGTTATTAAAATTATGTCTGATAGATCGGTCATGTTGGTAATTTCCATAATTGTGTCACAGCATTTGGTATACGATGATGCAGGCAAATCAAGTGGAATATATGTCACGTAAGTACGTATTGACTTATTATTGATTGCTATTTTCACCGGATTTTTTTATGCTGGTTTGGGGTGAGCGATCACTTCTATAAACCACATATTGACTAGGGAAGAATTCCGAACTCAAAATTTTATCGTTGAATGATGTTTCACAGATGATATAAACCGGAAAGAGTGTTTTTAAAACAAAATTTGTGACACTACTATTTTTTAACCGAATTTGTGACACTATTTTTCCCAGCAAATGCCTTTAATGCCATTTTGTTTACGATTTGATAGTTATAGGTTCGAGCTTATTGTAGAGAAACAGTTTGTGAATACTATAAATTGTTTCTATTTGCTCCAAGCTAAAAATAATGAGATGTAATTTACGAGGTACTTATAAATTTATCCTCGGTTCGAACCGAACTGCTAAACGACAACCCTAAATAATATGCTAACTAGGGAAATGAGCAAACCTTCGCATACACAAAATTGGATATAGATCATAAATTAAAAATAATGTTATTATAAGCATATATTCATAAATATAATACATATGTGCATATTAAACAATAATTTCTAAAAACTAAAAATCCTGCTAGAATAATTTCTAGGAAGCAACCAAAAAATTAATTAAACGAAATCATTTTCCACTTTTGGAGACGTCGTTTATGCTTTTTAGATACCGCACCGCACCGCACCGCCAAACAAAAAATTCTGTATCCACTATATTCTTGGCAATTAAAATATGTAATACAAAAACATGAACATTTAATATAATTTTAATTTTTATAAACAAGGGAAATTATTTTATTATATTCTAAGAATGAATGTGTATTTTAGAAAATATGGAATAAAAATTATAAACCAAAAAATACATTTTTTTTTTAAATTTATTTATCTAAATTGAGACATAGAAAAAACATGGTGCAGTTTTTAAAAATGAAATATTGAAATAATATGTGTCGTTTGATATAGAAAACTATACATTTGTATATACCAGACAAAAAACGATAAAGACTATCGAGATATTAAATCAAAAATGTATATCATATTTTTTGGCCAACTGTTTTAAAAGGATATATAGATTTTATGTACAAGAATTTGTAATATGTTTTCTGGTCAATCCATTTCATCTTCGATAAAAAATAAAGTGTACGAGCTCAAGATTTATTTGATAGTTGTTCTAAAAATTGCAAAATTTTTGATCATATTTCAATATTTTGATTGCAAAATAAACAGGATACATGTATAAAGATTATATAAAAATAAGGAACAGCTTCCTTTCTGTACAAATAAATATCTCGAATCGAAGATTTATAAGAACTACTGCATAATCTCGGGCAGATAAAATAAATAACTGCATATAAATATTCTGTTATATGGACTTTAGTCCATTTATTTTATTGAAATAAAAAAAAAACTAAATCCCGTCGAATTTATTCGATTTTAATTATTTCTAATTAAAAAGATGGAAGAGGATTTCAGGACTCCACTTTATATCGTACATAAGAAAATTATACTAGACTCGAGAGCGAACAATGAAAATAAAAATAATTTCTTAAGCAGTATCTTCTTATATTTATATCCTTTTAATTTTACAATTAAATTCCGACTACTATATAGCCAGCCCATGATGATTATACGAGCAGTTCAAATTCATATAAAGTCTAAATACACATAACATATCGTTGGCACTATCGAAGATTTTTTATTATTATTATTTTTTTAACTCGTTAATTAGTCTTTTTATTTGCATATCTACATATACGATGAAGAAAAACACTTTTCTTGCGAGAGATTCCAAATAGCGCGCGCAACATTTTACAAGATAAGGAAAGACATAAATATCGTTTTAATTAGAAAATTAGCCAAAATTATGCGACTCACGATAATCATATGAATATAGTATATTATAGTGCTGTACATAATAATGTACAACTAGAGTAGTGTAGTGCACCCGTATTTAACACAACAACAAAAATAAAATAACAAGTTGAAAAAAAAAATTATTCATTGCAAATTTTTTTTTATAAATGAAAATGGGAAAAATATCTTCTAGAAGTCATTAAAACGGATACAATTTTTTTAGTTACTATTATTGTTATTTTTATTATTAAACACATTAAGGATTACAAATTTAAATTTTTTTTGTTTGTTTGGGGTATGGAACGACGAACAAATGCCCAAAGTTATTTATTTGGGATGATTTTTAGTTTTTTTTAAATTGTCTGATATGTTAATTTTTATATATGTGGTCATATCTATTTATCGGGCCTCTTTTGTTGGATAACTAAAAATGTTTTTAAAAAGTACAAAAATTTATTTAGAAAACAATTTTGGCAACGATTTAGTGGAACAGGTGGAATCAAAGTCATGCAATTACCAAATTTCGTAAAATATTTTGCTTTATCCTCGAAATATTGAATGTAGAGATCAATACCAGTTTAACCAGATCTATCGGAGAATGAAATTATTGCAAGAAATATTTCAGCTTGAAATATAAAATATTTTGTTTTGGATAGTTAAGTTTGTAACGAAGATTGTGGTTAACACCCGACGTTCAATTCCTTGAATTTATTCAAATAGCTTGAATACTCGTACACCACACTTGATTTAGAAATTAAAAAATTACTCTTACCGGACTTTTGGTAAAATTCTCTCGTATTATCAAAAAACATTATCCCTGGTTAAATCTCAGAAAACCCACAAGGTCAACCCTTGTTGGTTTAAAATTTAATCTTTAGATTTATTTAAATCTGGATTTTTTTTTTGCAAATGCTAATTTGCAAATGCTAATTTTTTAAATTGAAACTGCCACTTCCGATTCACAGATTGCCACCAAATTTCGCAAGGATCTCCCAATTAATGGAAAAAGTTTAAGAATCGTTTTATTCCGAATAGTAGCCTATCAGCCTGTAGAGATGCCGAATTTTGATAAAATATATTTTTTTTATTAAAACTCGTCATTTCTGGTAAACATTTTAAAAATAACCTGAACTAATTTTGTTTGAAACTTAATTTAAAATCTGTTTTGTTGGTAACACTATTTTGTTAGCAACACTGTTTTGTTTGACAACCGATTTGATAGCTGACATTTGCTTTGTCATTAGTTTGATTTACCATTTCATAAAGAATAGACTCACGCCAGAGTAACGCTTGCAAATTGTTGAAATTTTTTATCAAAATAATGGTTCTCTTCGCCAAACTCATAGTGCACTAGAACGGGTAACTCAGTTAACTATGGCTCGTTTTTGTACCACGTTTACTCTAAATTATAATACGCATCATAATACGCACGACATGAAACAATGCGCACCGAACAAGCAATAGACGCTGTACAGCGTAGCATTGAGGAAGACCCAAATCAATCAATTCGACGTCTTTTTCATCAACTGGAGATGTGTCCATCCAGATTATGGAAGATTTTATCTAAGGATTGCACACGCCGCCAATTCGGCCAATGGGATGAAGCACAAATTAATATTGATGTTGATTTTCCAAACAAAATTTTGTTCAGCGATGAAGCTCACTTTTGGTCCATACGTCTTCACAAACAAAAACACGTATAGAGACATGATTTCTATGCCATATGCCACACAGTGCGGGATATAATTAATTTACTCAAAGAAACATTTGATGGACGACTAAATCCACGTAATGGCCCTGTTAATTAGCTACCGAGACCGTGTGATCTAACTTCATTAGATTATTTTCTATGAGTATATGTTAAGTCACTTGTCTACGCCTATAAACCAGAGACAATTGGACACTTGGAACACAACATTCGGCGAGTTAATAGCGAGATACGGACGCAATTGCTGCGAAGAGTGATCGAAAATTGAACCTCAAGATTACGCGATGTACGCGCCAGCCGCGACGGCTACATGGCCGAAATCATATTCAAGCATTAATGGCATACAATTATCTATCCAACGCTAATTTCTCTGATATGTTTTACTTTGTTTATTTTAATTTAAAATTGTGAACCTCTAAAAAACACCCTTTATTATAAATAATCATTTCAAAAATCAATTTGAAATTGTACGGTTTATTCAAAAATAAACAATTTTACTTTTTACCAATTTTATTTAAACATTTAAACTGTAAACTATACTCGCAAGTAGTCATGACAAAACCAGATATTTCGGAGGGCACTACCAAAGGTACAGCAGTGCTCCAAAATAAACTAAGAAGCATAGAGACTCCTAATATTCGTCTAGTTAAACAAGAGAAATGCCTTCAAGCTCTAAGCAACAAGTTAGATAAGCAAGACTCTCTAAATGAAATGAAATCCATGTTCTATTAAAATGATGCAAATGATGGTAAGAGGTTTACGGTAACAGGTCTCATTATACGAACCATTTCAATCGGTAGAGGTCCAGTAGCAGCGGCGTATACGGGATGATTTACGTACATCCTCATACTTCGTTCGCAATTGTAGGAGTTTTACTCGATACAATTCGTAAAGCGGGATTTCGATACTCATTTGTGCAGTAATCCGATTTGCTGGGCCGTCAATATTAATCCAATCCCTCGCGTATTTGTTGATAAATTTATTGCTCGTGGTTGTGGAGATATTTTAATCTTATCCAAATTCTTGGTCACATCGGCATTTGTCAAGGTCTTCTTTTAATATTTTCTTTTCTTTCTCGTTATCTTGAATACGACCTACTTCTGTTCGTTTTGCTCGACGGACACCACGGAATGATCGTCCGCGTTTGGTATTTGGTGGTAGTTCGTGTCTATAATTTCGAATCATTATTATATATTTTACTTTTCTTTGAGATATATTAGAACTCAGGATTTAGGATATTCACTAAATGTTTAAGAGATTTACTATAATATTTACTATTTATAGCCTCGGCGTATGATCTACCAGAGTTGAAATCGGTTGATTAAACACTGTTTTTTGATGGGAACAAATACCGTTCAAGCAAAGCAGTGGCTTGATAAGTGATTTCCGGACTCTGCACCAGGGAAATTAACCATCATTGAACGGTATGCTGAATTTCAACGTGGTTGTACAATCACCACGCTTTGGACGCCCAAATGAAGGAAACATAAAAAAATCGGGACATTGTTTTGAAAGACCGTAAAGTAAAGTTGCGTGATATAGCTGACATCGTAAATATATCAATGGAACATGTTGAGCATTTTTTGCACAAACATTTGTCCATGAGAACGCTGTGTTCGAAGTGGGTACTGCGTTTGCTCACAATAGATCAAAAACGAAGACACCTCGATGAGGCCGTGCACTGTTTGGAGCTGTTTTTTATGCGGATTAAAAAAGATGGCGAGAGGCCGGTGAATGGCGAGAGGCCGGTGAACGTCGTTCAAAGGGCCCGAAAGTACAACAGTCGGTTGGAAAGAATATTGCTTTTGTATTTTGGGATGCACATGGTATAATATTTGTCGACTCCTTGAGAAAGGAAAAAGGATCAATAGCGAATATTACACATATCGAGTTTTTGGTGCGTTTGTTGGAAGAAATCGCTAAAAAACGACTTTAAATGAAAAGAAAAAATTGCTTTTTCCCGCAAGTCGATCGCAACAATGGCAAAATTGTGTTGCACATTGTATTGCTTCCGCGTTCACTATATTCTCCAGATTTGGCCCCCAGCGATTATTATTTGTCTGCAGACCTACAAAAAGCTACAGGGAAAGAAATTTGGCTCCAATAAAGAAGTGATTGCCGAAATTGTAGCTTAATTTGAAGACAAAGATAAATCGTTCTACAAAATAGGCATCGAAATGTTAGAGAGGCGTTGGACTGATTGTACGCTCTAGAAGGAAATTATATTAATGAATAAAATGTGTTTTCTCAAAAAAATTGTGTTTTCTTTGTTAGGCCGGGAACTTTTCAGGCGATGTTTTATATGTATACAAATAAATGTATACGATATTTTGCAAACGGCATTTAATTTAAGTTTTTTGCGATGGTTTTATTTATTTACAGATGTATAAAATATCACGATTATTGGTATTACCAGCCAACTTCACAAAGGTGCTTAAAAGTGGAATCGAGGAAATAAAGATACACGTACAGCGATAATCTCGGCATGAAAAAGCAGACATATGTCGTTTGCTGGACACCACCAATGGAGTGAGAAGACTCCAAAGGCAGCCGCTGAAGCTGGTCAGTTCTAATTAGAATAGTAAATTATAGTAAAATGAGTACCTAATAGGTTACAGGTACGTTAAAAATGAATGTGAACGATTTTTATTTCGAATAACTCAGAGTTCCGTCATTTTAGAGAGAGATGGAGTATATGAGAGAAACAAGCATTAAAACAATGGAATATTCGAAATTTGATTTTATGTTAAATGTCAGTTTCCATCATGGTGTAGAGAGCACCATGGTAAAGCAGCGCCTCGTGTTAAATGTTTTAGAGAGAAACGGTAGTTTTCAGTAATTATCAAAGAGTGTAATAAAGTGGGGTTTAACATTTCAAAGGGTACACTAACCAACTATCGACAAAATTAAATTCCACTAATGAGATGTAATAATCCAATTAAAAATACTGAACGAAAATCAACCTTGTCAAAACGCCATATTTTACATTTGTAAAAAAGGAACCAAACCCAATCAAACGAAGCAGAAACATCTGGCAAAACATTTTAAAACGAAGGTTAGAGTCATACAATATACTCTAAAAGAGAAATTTTAAATAAAGCCTGCGAAGAAGCCGAAGCATCACAATATGTGTGCGCAAACAATCACAAAAGGACACCAGCACTCCCTGGGACTTTACCGACTGCTGATAGGCGATAAATGGAAGAAATATATTTTAGTGGACGAAGCTTATTTTATTTAACGAATGCCGGTGGCCAAAGAAGTGTGCAATATTTGAGTCGCGGTCAAACTTAAGCGGAATTAGTTCCTTTCACAAAAACGTTTCATCCGAAAGGGTTCACGGTATTCTTAGGAATATTCAATTTTGGCACAAGAGTGCCCGCATGTTCGTTGAACCGAGCGCTAATATAAATGCGAGATAATTTCTTTCAGTTCTAAAGGTTTCTCCCTTTAAAGTCTTCTTACCGCATTGTTGGTGTCCAACAAATGTATGTCCAATGTCTTTCTTTCCATGTTGACTGACATATTCCATGATTAAGTATTTCTGATGTACCATGGTTCGTTGACAATGGCCACGCAGCAATTTGGTTTGAAAACATTGTATCATTTGTGCATTTGTCTTCTTGGTACAACTCCTAAGCTGAATATCATAGATGCATACTGGTTTAAGTATTTGCCGATATAATAGCAATTCATTGTGTATTACAAGCCCAGAATTTCTAGCGAGTACATTTTCCTGTACTTGATGTCTTGTTTTTTCTTTTTAACATGCTCTTTCCATCAAAGCTTGCAACCGAGAGTCATGCCAAGGTATTTGGCTTTGTTTGCATTTGGAACCTGCCTTGAATTAAGTTCCACTGGAATCCAGTTAACTTTCTGGTTTGTGAAGTTTACGTGAACCGATTTTGCTTCGTTTAGGCTTATGCGCCATTGCTTGGTCCAGCTACTCACTGAGTTGGTTGCTTGTTGAACTTTTGTCGTTGCTTCTGATATACTCTTTCCAGTTGCCATGGTAGCACCTTCTGTATTTGGGATATCCCTGGTGTTCAGAGTACTCTCCGTTATATTTTACACGGAAATGCCTATCTGCAATGAAAAATTTAAAATTTGATAGAACTGCTTAGGTAGATATCGATGCAATTTAAATTCAAGTCTTGATGCCAAACTTGGTCGAAAGCTTCGTCTTGTATTATGTCTGTTATTCTGTGAACTTGTTCTATCGTAGAGTGATTTTCCCTAAATACAAATTGGTGTGGTGGAATTAAATTTCGTTCTTCTATTATTGGCTTGTGCCTCTTGAGCAGTAATTTTTCAAATAATTTTGAAATGACAGGTAGTAGTGAAATCGGCCTGTTTTTCGTTTGCTGGTTTGCCTGGTCTAGCAATCATAATTACTTCAGCAACCACTGTGTATGTGGGACATATTTTAGTTTGAAGGCAGCATTGATTATTAATTTTAACCAATTTTCGTAACCCTTCTCGGGAATGGTTTTTACGACTTGGCCAGTAATTAAACCGATCTCCTCTTTCAATTCCTGTACTGTTACAGATCGTATATTATGGTCATCAATTTTTCTAATTGTTGCTATGTTTTCATCTGCAGTTTGCCTAGGTAACGGTTGAAAGGTTTCTTCCAAGTGAGCCGTAAATAAAATAGCTTTTTGCTTGTCAGTTGTATTCCAGGTTCCTTCCTCATTTTTAATAGGCGGCACATGCATTTTGGTCCGTTTTAATTCCTTTGTATCTTTCCAAAAAGAGTAATCAGTGTCTTTATATTCGGTGAGACCACTTAAGTACTTGTTAATAGTTTCGTTCTTAATTTCTTTTATAAATCGTTCCAGTTTATTGCACAGATAATTGAGGATTTTTTTGTTTTCCAGGGCACGTGTCCTTTGCCAGGTCTTTCGTGCCTTCCGTTTCTCTCTAACTAATTCCTTGACTTCAAGAGGACAATTTTGATTCCTACGGGGTTCGGTAGGATAGTAGAAGAACTTTTCTATGCTGCTTGTTGAAGAGTATTGTTAAGTACCGCCAGTTCGTCTTCCAATTGTACCGTTGTTTTAATTGGCACTTGAAGGTTTATTTGCTCTTCAATTAGTTCTTGGAATAGGTCCCAGCCAGTTTTATTATTTTTTAGCTTAGGCAAGTTATCCTTATTAATTATTATTGTGCTGAGTGTCATGATAACAGGTGAATGGTCAGAATTTATCCCCTCGCTATTTTTGAGACACATGGTCCTCGAAAATCCCTTTCGTTACATAGAAATCAATGAGATCTGGTATTTTATTTATATCAGCAGACCAATATGTTGGTTTACCTCCAGAATTGGGAACTCGCAGTTGTTTACCCAACCTGTTTCGAAAAGGTCTTTTCGTTTACGGGTTGTAAGTCTTGTAAGTATTTTTATTATTTCAATTGAAAATCGTTCATTTTCATTTTTGATGTACCCGCATTCATCATAAACCGAGAAACTAATTTAAGATAAATAAATTACTAGATGATCTTTGAGCCGGTTGAAATATTGTATAAATAAAAAAATTAGTTTTGTTGAATTTTTCGTTTTGTATTAAATTTGATTTTTCAATCACGAAGAAAGCGGCTAACACCTATTTATGGTTGGGAGTGCGGAGTGGCTGAGGAGAAGGGTGGATGAATGTGAAGTTTACAGTTTACCTAACACGAAATAAAATAGATTTTTGTTATCGAATCCTTTTTGTTATACATGTGTACGTTCGAGTTGTATTATTTAACTGGTTTATCACCTTTTACAATCTATAACAATCTAAAGAAAAATCGTAAAACAAAATAGAAAAATTTAAATGAAAATTGTGGATGGCGGTATGAGTTTGTGTGTAGATGGAGCGTATAGCATTTACGAGTAAACGATTTTTTATGTTTTGGAAAATGTTAGGAATAGGAATATTCTAAAAATGTATGTATCTCCCTTGGTCAAAAATATTGTCATGTTTACGAGATGGGACCATATGTTTATTACAAGTAGTAATATAAAAGTGATACACGCGAATTATTTTTTATTTTTTTGGGTTTTTCGATTTTTATTTTTTCCTATATAAAGTGCCATGTCCGTCGTTGAGCATAAATATTGGTCAACTATATGTATTTGTATTTATTTTATGTTTTGCGTCCCATTTTTAGATTGCATCCCATATATATCCTTAAAACATTATAATTTTTGTCCAAAATAGATGTTTTTATTTAAAAATATCTAAATGGAACGCATTTAGTTGGATGTTATGTGTGTATAAAAATGCCAATGTCCATCTATATATATATTCATTCCTATTTATTCCAATTTTATATCCATGAATTCTCATTTACCTCCCTCATCTTTTATTTTAATAGAAAGCTTAACCCTAACAACAAGACACAAACAGCAGCAGCAACAACAACACCAGAAATTCATATACTGTATTTTCTTTATTTTCTAGATTTTGAAGGTGGATTGAAATGGAACAATAAAATTACTACAAGGGATGTGATGTTAAAAAAGAATTTCACCGAAATGATCGGCAGGATGAGGGGTTACTTCACACACAAGTTATTGAGGTGAGTTGAAAATATAAGACTTTATACCTGTCGTATAAGAAACTGGTACACACACAAAGAAAATATACAACCATTCGCATTTACATCAGCATTGGCGATTTAGGACTTTAGTATAAAATATAGATTCCCAAAGGACTCGTGCATAGGAGATTGAATTTTGTTTTTCTTTTGTTTCCTTAGATGAAACGGGTTTAAAGGTAAGCGATGATAATGATGACGAAAATATATGTTTTTCTAGATGTTGGTTTCCTGCCAAACTATCGTACATTCGTAGGTCCTTACTCACCGGCAAGCAAAAAGGATTCATTTAGCAGCATAAATATTTAAAATAATCAAAATATATAGTCAATTCTAATTTGATGAAGATATTCAAAAACTAAATTTGAAATAATCTAATAAACTAACTATAGAAGAAGTGTGAGACGAGGGGAAATATCCCATTTTCCTCTATCTGTTGTTATCATATAGACGAATGTAGATTCTCTGCTTGCTGTTATCTAAACAAAAAATAAAACTCTTTTAATTTATTCATGATATGATTTTCTATGTTATACAAATTGAATTGGAAATAAGTAACAATTTATGACCAAAAACCACTTAATATACGCATAATAAATTTACAAAATAATAAAAAAAAAATATACGAAGAAAAGTGGGAGTATGGGAGGAGGGATATTGGGAGGAAAAATAATATTTTTTTTAGGAATCAGGAAAATAAAAAAGGGACGAAACAATAAAATGTTATAACACAGAGAATATAAAGTTTATTGAGCAACAAGTCAATTCGATGGTATTCCTACTTTGTTTTATTATTCAAGTGTTATATATTGACTACAGTGTTTATTCCTGGTCTTTTGTAATCGGATAATGTGTGAATTCCATTAGCATGAATATTTACTTTCAGTTTAGTGTGTAATATACATATGTAATGTACGTATGTGTATGCGAGCATAACGATATACGTATTTACAGGAAATACCATTTTAAAATATTTTTGTGTGTAGTCGACCAATTTCCTTGGCACAGAGTACCAGGAAAATCACAATCAACATATTGTGTCACGTAATCAGAAACGACACACAACGAACAAAAAAAAAAACTAAAATCTAATCAAATAGAATCGATTTTGTTTTCTTGACAAAGGAGAACGTTTATTTTTTTAAATATGCAATCTAACCTTTTTGGAAAATGGTAAATTTGATTTGATATGCCTTGTTACTTTCATATTCTTTTATGTAAATTATACGCCTACACGTTTAGTTGTGCAAATAAGTGATTAGTTCTAATGGTGATTTAAAAGGCGACCTCATGCGTTTCTTATATTTTACGGATAAGTGTTTTAATGCTATAAATATGAAGGGTAGACAAAGCTTTTATAAACTTACCATTGAGTTTAGTGAAAGTGTTGAAGGTGCAATGCTGTACTTAAAACGGAACCAAAAATACAACAATAATTAAAAATATATTTTTTTATTTTGTAAAAAACTTAAATTGACTTAGCTTTTTAACAAATAAGTAGACTTTCGCGCATCGATTATACGAATATTTTTAGTACTTGTACAATTTGGGACGGTTAGATGGTATGAAGAATACGACGATACTAATGCTCGTTTACAGAGTCAGTATAAAGACGAATTTCCAACACAAAAATATTGGAAAGCTCGAGAAGCGGTGGCACATCTGGTGCAAAACTTCAGAGAGGAGTTACAAACCCGAAATCTTTAGTTTCAGAGACGAAGAATTAAACAGACACATCCATTCTAAGTTGAAGTGTCGGTAATAAAACAACCGATATACATCGAAGCGGCAGAGGACGAAGAACCCATCCTAACGAATTGGCTACCTTGGCGCAGTAATGAAACAATACGAATAAATCAAAACCATAGTAGCATCAAACATCAGACGAAACCAGGCAAGCATCAACAAGTTGATATATTACAATAACCATGTATTAGACTTCGAATAGTTAAGCTAATTTAATGAAAGCTTAAAATAAATACCGCCTGCCATAAAAGGAGTTAGCACTACAAGCAGAAAACGGTATTGCGTACGGTATCATCAAGGAGCTGTACGATAATAAATCAAAAATCGTATCCGAATATATTGACAATACGTTGAACATTCCAAAAGTTCAACCAAACGCATCCAAGAATATTAGCAAAATGCACGATACACTAAAGGGGTGTGTAGAAGCTTTAACAAACTTGGGCTACAACGTGGGCGAGTGAGTTTCTCACCATGGAACAATTTTTACGTCTGTTAATGAAGAGAATGTATGTGTTAGAAGCACTTCAGAGTGCAAATCCCATTTCAAGTAAACTATGCAAGGTTGACTCATATAGAAAAATTTTGGCCAATCAAGAAAACCAGGAAAACCAAGTTACCGTGGTGAATGCTTTAATTACTGCAAAAGAAAGGGGCATATAATTCTAGATTGGGTGACTTATAAACAAATCACTTAATCTCTGGCTTAAGTGATTTCATCAATAGCAAACAAATTGTGTTCCAACTGCCTACCACACAGCTTAACAGAAGTATTTCTCAAAACAGCAACATACACAATATGCAATAACAAACCTCATCACCTACAATAATGATGCAAAGAAAAAGATATCAATCAATGCAATCGTTGGAAATATCACGACCGTGCCCTCAAACGGCTAAAGTAAAAACCAAACCAGAGGCTATATAAAAACCACTGGTAGCTCTTCTGGAAGAGCCACAGAGATTGAACCACATTTTCCACCGGTGTTTAAGCTACATATAGAAGCATATATTTTGCTAAAAATAAAGTCAAATGTGCCAGAGCAAAAAATAAAACGTAACGACTATCGGTGAGAAAATATAATATTAGCGGATTCCAGTATGATTATCTGGCTCCTATAGACATCTCCGTATACGCGGATATGTCGGAAATACAGATCACTCCGGAAACAACCGCTCAACCTAAGAGTTTTACAAGTTTTGGGAGTTAGAAGAGGTACCGGGCGAATCTCTACTATCAAAATCTGATGAAAAGAGTGAAATAATTTGACGGCAAAAGGTTAAGCGGGATGCAACTGGGCAGTACGTGGTTACCTTACCAGTTTCTATTTGCAACGGTTCTTGCAAATTGAGAAAAAATTCCAAAAAAATAAACGACTACGACACCTGTATGACACCATCATCTAATTGCAAGGGACAATTGTACAATCCACATAATGCAACTTTGAAAGAAAATTCAATGAAATCCAAATTTTTCGTTGTATTTGGCGCCTCAATGAAGTCAAGATCAGGATTTAGTTTGAATGATACTCTGTATGTCGAAACTATTCTACAAAACAACTTATGAAATCGATTTCAAAATCTATTTCGCCCCCCTCAAAGTAATCCCCCCGGCCTCAATACACGTGCCAACGTTTTTTCCAATCCTCGAAACAGTTGTTAAAGTCAATTTTCGAAATAGCCTCCAATGCACGTAGCGATTCACGTTTAATGTCTTCAATTGATTCAAAACGGTTTCCCCGGAGCGGCCGTTTGAGTTTGCTGCACAACCAGAAGTCACACGGAGCTAAATCAGGCGAATACGGTGGTTGCGGAACGATATGGGTGGAATTTTTGGCGAAAAAAATCAAACCAATGGAGTATGGGAAGGTGCATTATCGTGGTGCAAAAACGAAGAATTGTCGACCCATAATTCCGGCCTTTTTTACGAATAGCTTCGTGTTGACAGTTTAGCTGGTCGGAAGGAATTCGGAGTGCACCACACCTCGATAATCGAAGAAAACTGTCAACATCACCTTGATTTTTGACTTGCTTTGACGTGGTTTTTTCGGCTTCGGCTCACCTTTGCCACGATATTCGGCCGATTGATCGTCTGTTTTCGGGTCGTAAGCATAGATCCAAGACCCATCGCCAGTTGTAATACGTTTCATGACATCCTGGTAGTCGGAAAGCATTGTTTCACAGATGTCAACGCGACGCTGTTTTTCCAAAAAATTGAGTGATTTTGGAACCAATCGTGCTTTCACTATTCTTAGGCCCAAATGATCTATCAAAATGGTTTTCACTAATCCTTCCGGTATTTCAACGATACCAGTAAGGTCTCTGACTGTTAATCGTCGATTCACGAGCACCAATTCCTTGATTTTATTAACGTGTTAATCATCAGTTGATGTTGATGGCCGTCCTAGACGTGGTTCCTCGTCAATACGTTCTAGACCCTCTTTGAACAATTTGTACCAATCAAAAACACTTGCTCGCGACATAAAATTATCACCGAAGGCCGTTTGCAACATTCTGAACGGTTCGGCACCACAAAATTGATTCCGCACACAAAATTTAATGGAACTTCTTTGTTGAATAATTTCACTCATTGTAAAAATCGCCGATTGCACTTTTTGTACTTCAGAAATACAAGCGTATAATAAACACTAATGATTATTTTGATGTGACATTTGGCACAGATGTCATTGACAGTCATACCAACATAGAAAAATATATTTCGACGAATAGTTTTCCGCGTGAATTTAAATTAAAAAGTCTGACTACTTTTTGCCCACAGTAGTATATTTGCATTTATTTTTTGGAAATTGTTCTATTGATTTGTCAGCTATGCCTCTATTGAATGAACTATTGAAATCAATAGTTGAAAAAAATTAATTAATTAAACAAGAATGTGTTGTAGTGGTATTTCATTGTTGATCTAGTAAACCAAGTCTCCCACTTATGCTACACCTCTTATGTCTCCTTACAGTGCCAGACTAGAGTCAAGCTCAACAGGGTCTTCTTTCCCCGCTAATTTTTCCAAGCCCGTTCCCTTGGCTTTCTTAGAATTCTTTATATCTTGTATAATAAAAACCTTTTAATTATAATTAAGTCTTATTTAAGAAATAAAAACTAATTTTGCGTGAATGGATTTTCATTTTACACAAAATTTATGGAAAATTATTGAAACTATCAAGGTGATTGTGTATGAATATATATTTACCGTATATACATATGTTGCGATCGAGTTTGACTGGAAATCAATTTATTATTATAACATATAGAATTAATTTGATCTAATTTTAATTCATTGTTATTCCACCATGTAGTACTCTGCGTGTGTGCCTTTTAAAAATAAATTAGAAAGCCCATAACGAAAACATTAAATCGACGGGTTATATCTGTCGGGTAAATATCGCTAAATTACGTTTTTAAATACTTAAATAAACACGGTTGATAAATGGTTAGTGAACATCTCCAATATAGATCTTCCTTTTCATGTCAAAATTATTTTAAGTTTGGGAAATAAATTTTGTCCTCCTTCTATTGGTGATTCAGTACCGTACTTCAAAATTATTTCTGATGTTGAAAGTGCAATTTTTCATTTGAATGATAATCATCGTTATACTATTCGGAACCGTTTTGTAAATATTTTAACAAATTTTAAATATAAATCAAATTCAAATGTATTAACCCCTTTTGAAAATCGTATTTTAAGTTATGTTAAACAGTCAAAATCTTTGACATTGTGGTAACTCGAGCGGACAAAGGTAACGTAACTGTCATAACATCGCGAAGTGATTATGTTACAAAAATGGAAAGTTTACTTAACGACAACACAACATATGTAGAATGTTAACTAAATATAACTCGGTGATTCCAAAATTATATGGTTTACCTAAAATTCACAAACCTGGTATTCCATATAGACCAATTATTAGTTCAATTAATGGTCCAACACAAAGTTTATCGTCATTTTTAGGTAATATTTTAAAATTTAGTGTTGGTAATACTAGTTCTAATATTATAAATTCGGAAGATTTTAAACAACAAATTCAGAATGTCACGCTTCCACAAAATTACCTCTTAGTTTCTTTGGATGTTACATCTTTATTCACTAATGTTGATAATAAACGTGTTACCAACATTGTGAAAGAAAACTGGAGGAGTATAAAACAAAATTCAAAAACTAAATTGACTAAAGTTCAATTTATATCGGCATTACAAATTGTTTTGACTAATTCTGATTTTTCTTTTGGCAATAAAATTTATAAACAAACTTTTGGTTCTCCTATGGGTTCTCCAATTAGTCCCACAATCGCAAATTTAATGGTGGAATTTTTGGAAAAAATGGGTTTAGATTCTTTGGATTTTCAACCTTTGTTTTATTTTCGTTATGTAGACGATATTATTACAGCAATCCCTGAAGACAAAATTGAAATTTTCCTGGAGGTTTTTAACTCTTTAGATAATAGAATCAAATTTACTGTTGAAAAAGAAATTGATCACAAAATTCCATTTTTAGATTTACTTTTGATTCATGAACCGGATGGAAAAATTTCTTTTGACTGGTACCACAAACATACTTGGTTTGGTCGTTATCTAAATTTTACCTCTTGGCTTCCTATTTCTTACAAAATTAATACAATACAAATTTTAACTCAAAAAATTCTAAAATTGTCCGATACTAAATTTCATTACAATAATTTTAAACTCTTGGAAACACTTTGATAAATAGTCATTATCCTAAAAAATTAATAACTAAAATGATTTGGAAACAGAGAAATTATTACCAAAATTATAGAATAAATCCTGAAATTGAAAGTACAAATTATTTATCATTACCTTACATAAAAAATCTTTTCGAAAAATTAAAACATTTATTTAAAAATTATAATTTCAAAATTATTGGTTCAGCTACCCATTTAAATGATATTTTGTTTTCAAAATTAAAAGATCCGATCCCATTAAAGAAAGAGTCCAATTTGGTCTATCAAATAAAATGTAATGATTGTGACGTAATTTACACGGGACAAACAAAACAGTTTTTACGAGAACGATTTTTTCAACATATACGTGGTGCCACGGGAAATTCGAATCAAATAAGTGCACTTTCGGAACATATTAGAAACACCAACCATAACATTATTTTTGAAGTTGTAAACATTTTAGAAAAACAACCAAATTTCAGGAAAAGATCTATTTTGGAAATGCTGCATATAAAATCCTGTTCAAATTCTATTAACAAAATTAACGATTACGCTTGTATTGGCAATTCATACGATCTATTTTTATAATTTGATTTTTTGCTTTTACACATTTCCAATATCAGTTAATATGGACACAATTATTTTCAATTTAAGTTTTTTAAAGTCAAATTTTATTTTGTAAAGTGTTTTATTATTCTTTTGAGAATGGAACCGAAAAGGTTCCGAAAGCTAAAGAAATAATAAAGTTAGTTTTTAAAATTGAGCTAAATACCGATAACTTTAATTTATTAATTAATAATCTTACACTTTTATGCAAGATGGAGCTCCTTGCCATTTCGCAGAATTAATTGAGAATGTCCTCCTTAACCAAAATATTGACATCCTCTCTCCAGATTTAAACCCTAATTGTTTGGCCTTAACAGTGATCAAAGGGAGAAATAGTGATCAAATTCGTAATATGATCAATACTTGTATATGTAGCATGCCTGAAAGCTGTGATAAAGGTAGTTTAACCAAATTTTAATTGTTTTCCTATTTATGTATACTCAAAATTATTTAATCTTAAAGAATCAAAACATTTAAAAAAAAATCTTGTTTTTATAAAATACTGAAGTCTTTCACTATATTAATAGTGTTCATAATTCAATGAACGGGGACTGTAAATCTCAACACCACATCAACATGGTACATTAAACCTTTCCCTATCACCGGATATAAGCCGCTAGTGCGGCCAACGAATAGATTCTGAGTTTGAGGAACTATATCTCAACTGAACTCCAGCTCATAGAACAGTTCTGCAAAAACAAAGAACTTAATTTTCCTCTATCACAAACGTATTTTAGCGATATTATTCGGGGTTGTAATGTGCTGTTAAACATTATGTTGATGATAGTAAAACTTCCATCTTGAATTGATTAATTTCGTTGTCAGTATATTTTTTGGAGAGTGGAATTTTGTTTCTTTCTCTATTTATAGTGTTATTTTGTGTTGAATATAATCTATGAATACAAAGTTTTATCACAAATTTTAATTGTTTTGATCTAATTTATAAAATTTGTATTTATTAGTTTTATTCTGAAATGTTTATGCTCTAATATAAATTTATAGTTAAAATTGTTAATAAAATGTGGCAATAGTATAATCACTATACTTGTACAGTGTTCCCAAATTTGGGTTTGTGCTTCTCAAAGGTCTGCGACAAACGAACTCATCGATATCTAGTTCCGATTTGCCCTACGAACCAATTTGTGGATATAAATATTGTTATACCTTCATAAAAAATCTCGGATCTAGGTGTTTTATCATATAATACAATACAAAACAAAAATATCTATAATTTATCCTTATAAGTATATCCACTTCTCATGTTCACTTTTTATTTATTTTATTTAGTGTTATTATTATTATTATTAAAATGAAAATAAATTTCACCTAACAGAATAACAAAACAGAAAACTGAATATAAAAAATTTCCTGTCGCAGTCACTTGACCGTATATCAGGTCTAATACCTTGCCCATTGTTTGCATTAAATTAATCTTTCGGGTCATCTCGGATTTTTTTTTTGTTTTGTTTAACTTTTTCTTTTCACCTCGCATAAATGTACATATATATACGATACCCGTATACCAGTGTTGTATGATTTTAAGCTAAAAAATTTTGTTTAGTCCTTTTCCAAAAAAATAATAAAACTTGGTATATTTATATTATAACGAGTGAAAATAGTTACATTTATCTCTGCAGAAATGCAAACAGACGGACATCTAAGTAGATTTTATAATATAATTTTTTTCGTTTCTGGAGAACAACCATAATGGATACACAATAATTGTTTTTTCGTATACGCTGCAGAACTAATAAAACCTAAGGAGGAGTCCTAACCAAACAAAAATATTTCTAGGTACGTATATGATGTTGATGGCTATTTACAAGGTGGCTACTGTACTTGAATATTCGTATCGTGGTTGACGATATGCACAAATAAATATGATAACACATTAAAAATAAGCAAAACACCCTAATATCCTTAAAAAAAAATATATATATGTAATATAAAAAATATCAGCAGAGGAAGATGTTAACAAAAGACACTAATATTAACCCGAACATGTAACAATATTCTAAAGGAACACAAGCAGGGATTTGCGAAACCAAAAACAAAGCAAAATCATTACTATCAACTTTTGTGTTCTGTGTGAATGGAGAAATAATGTTTAAAAAAAAGGATATAAAAAAAATTAATGGAATTTTTAGGACATTATGTTTGAACATAAATAATAAATATCATCGTACACGTAAGTTTAAAGTGTAATTACTTATATGTGTGTGGACCAAATTTTTTTTTATCATATGAGATGTCGCGTTTTTTACTTTTTTGTAGGGCTAACGAAATGCAGTTTATTTTACTCGTAATCTTTGATTTCTTCAGCATTTTTAATTTGGTACGAGGGCAAATCAATATTTTTGTAGCATCGATACAAAAGAGCTATATATTTAGAGAAATTTTAGTTTTATTTTTCAACATAATCTCCTCCAACAATAATGCATTTATTACATCTTTCAAATAATTTATTTAAACCGTCGAAAAAAAAAAGTTTTGTTTTGGTCTTCAAAATAACCTTTAGTAGTGGACATGACTTCATCCTTATTTAAAAATTTTCGGCCCCTTAATTGTTTTTTTAAATTTGGAAACAGAAACAAATCACTAGGGGCCAAATCTGGACTATAGGGTATGTGAGGGATTTCTTCAAAGCCGCATTCACGCAGAGCAGTTTGTGCAATTTTAGCCTTATGAACAGGCGCGTGGTCGTGGAAAAGTAAAATCTTACTTCTAACTTTACCATGCCGTTTCTCCCGGATGGCAGCCTTCAATTTGTATAAAATTTTCGCATAATAGTTGCCTGTGATAGTGATCTTTTATGGCATATAATCAATTAACAAAATTCCGTCTGCATCCCAGAAAATTGTGGCCATAACCTTCCCAGCTGACTGTTGAGTCTTAAACTTTTTAGGAGAGGTTCACCACATTTTTTCCATTGCATATATTCTTGTTTGGATTCCGAATCCCAATGCTGAATCCATGTTTCATCGCCCGTCACGATACTATTTATTTATGAAATTATCAGGGTCATTTTGTTTCATATTTAAAATGTTACTTGAAGTTCCGACACGAAATTTTTTCTGTTCCGGGCTTAGCAAACGGGGAACCCATTTTGCACTAACTTTTGAAAGATGAAGATTATCATGCAGAATTGTAAATGTGGTACCAAAAGAAAGCCTGAGACTTCTCGATAATTCTGCAATATTTACACGGCGGTCCTCTAATACAAAATTTTCTGCCAAAATAACGTTTTCATGCGTGATGGTGTCCTGTGGTCTTCCCTGGCGCTCATCATCTTCTAGCGATTCTCTACCACTTTTGAATAATTTAACCCACTTCGTTACTGTAGAATATTTTGGTCCACATTCACCATAAACTTTTGACGTATAAATAAAAATAAATTTAGCGTTTTTTTCATCTTTAGAAAAAAATTTAATCACCACACGATATTTAATTTTATGTGTTGAAATATTGACGTCCAGAAATAAATTAAACAAAATAAAACAAAAGTTGTTTCTAGATGTTTCTTGTAGATGAAAAATAAACAAAATAAAATATGGTTTTCTCTTTCACTCCATAATTACATACCAATACTACGAATATATTGATTTGCCCTCAAATTACAACATTTTTCAAAGCAAAGATTTTCATTCTGTTTCCGTTTATCTAATTGTTTTTCTGTTGACTCTGTAAAACTCTTACACAAAGTTATACGAAATGCACTCATCTATACATTTCATTCAAATACCGTCGTTCTCATTTCACATCAGAACTCGGTCATTATATATATCATTTATATGGTCAATGAATTTAAAAAATGGAGGGGGAATATGTTGTGGCCATCCCCTCACTTTCTTTTATTTTTAAGTTTTGAAAAGGATCTGCACTCATTTTGTTTGAAATTTAATTTACATAGATCTTATTGTTTTTAATCGTTTTTAAGAAAACCGGTTAAGAACTAAAAACCCAATTTTCCAAAATTTAAGCGGAAATGACGATTTTTGACTCAAAATGGTTTTATAACAAAAATTCGGCCTCTATACAGCGTAGACGGATTGAATGATCGTTACGAAACTTCTTACTTAAGCTTTTATCGAAAATTGGGAGGTCTCAGTGATGTCTGGCCGAAATCGGAAACCGGAACTAACAGTATCGTGAAAGTTGTAAAATTGAAAGTTGTTCAATTTTATTTTGAAAGTCAGTATTCGATTATTCAGATACAAAGATCATATCGAAATTTTTTTCATGTTCGAAATGCACCTAGCGCTCCAGCAATTTACCGATTAGTTCAGAGTTTTCGACAACAAGGGGCTGTCTGTGATCTTCCGAATGCTGGAAAATCTCATGCAGTTCGAAATAATGTGAACATTGCTCGGTTGCAAGCAAGTATCGAGGAAAATCCCAAAACTTCCACTAGATGTCTAGCTGGTCTTTGCAAAGAATTTTACATAAGTTTCACCTTTTCCCATATAATTTTCAATTGGTTCACGAGTTAAAACCAAATAATGAACAAACGCATTCAATATAGTCGCCGTTTTCAAGAATTATACCTAGAAAACAACGAGTTTATGCATAAACTTATAATGAGCGATGAAGCACATTTTTACCTCAATGGTCACATGAATAAACAAAATTGCAGAGTATAGGGCACCCAAAATCCAAAAATAATTGTTGAAGATCAAATGCATGCTGTGGAATAACTTCAGAAAGGATCATTGGACCATATTTTCTCGAAAACGACGAACAAGTTACGCTTAATGTGAATGGCGTTCAATACCGTGAATGATTGCAAGTTTTTTAAGGCCAGAGGTAAAGGACAATTCAGAATTGTGGTTCCAACAAGATGGAGCCACAGCTCAAACAGTTCGTTCAACCATGGCTCTCGAATAATATCGCGTTTTCTGTTTTTAACAAGCCATCGTGTTCGCCAAATTTTACGGCTCCCATTTTGGGAATACCTAAAGAGTAAGGTGTATGCCAATAAGCCAAGAACCATCCAACAGCTTAAGGCCAATATAAAGCGAAGTGAGAGCGCTGGGTCCTGAAATTCTAAGAAAAGTTATGGAAAATGCTTTGGAAAGGGCACGTCAGGTCGAAGCAAACAATGGGCACCATTTGCAAGATCTTATCTTCAAAACATAATGTGAACAAATTTCCAAACTATAGTCTAAATTTTAATAAATGCCAACGTTAAATAAAATCAGAAACAAAAAGTTATTCATTAAATAAATTATAACGTTACTTATGCGCCACTCTGTATTTTAGTATACCATTTAAGGGAATTTTTTTAGAAAACTGGTCTGAGCCGATTAGTGATGATCTTGAATGCCCTTGAAACTTATTAGTTTTGGAGATATTGACGAAAGTTAGTTTTTTTTATATTAGAACCTATATTTCCAAGTTCACTTTTTGTTTCTTCATGTAGAATTTTTCGTAAAGTTATGAAGATAAGAAATATGAACAAAAACTGGTCGATACTTTGCAGTACCGTAGAGGAAAATGGTGAAAGGAGAACAGAGTTACTTGTGAGATTCTTCATGGCTTTGTACTCAGTCAAACTCTTTGAAATATTATGTCCAACGATGTTCTCACAGTCAAAGTTCCTGAGGAAGTAGTTGGCTTTGCTAACGATTTCTCATTTCTCACAGCCTCTAAGCAATAGAACGAGAGTGATTAGTGCCTATTGAACTGTTTCAAACAAAGTAGCCTGAACGGAACGACAATCGTTTTACGAGACCTACAAGCACCAATAGCACCAGTTAACAATACAAGAATATATTGAAATGCTATTCTGTCCGAATGGCAACAACGACAGAACCGATCGAAGAAGAGAAAGCCACTTTCTGCAAATCATCACGGAGACCTCCCGGATTATTGAAAAAACGTAAGTATGAAGTTTCATCCCGTTCAGTCAACTCGTTTGGGCTGTACAGAGAGAGTTTTTTTTCTTGAAAAACAGTTTATTGTCAAAATTTCTGTTTAAATTTTGGAAAACTGATGTGAACCGATTAAATTAGAATTTTTAAATTTGTAATTGTAAATGAAATGTTTTTCAAAATATATGCTAAATCTACAAATCTCCTATAAAAGGGATCAACAACTGGGATGAACTGGGATCAACAGTCATTTCAGTGACAAACTCGATTGATCAAAATAGTTGCGTGTAAAAGTATTCAATTAAAGCTGGGCAGTGCAAAACGAAATAGCGGGGTACAGGAATTCGAAATAACCGAAAGTAGTCTGTACAAATACTCCGGTCATACTCACCTCAACAGCGGTGATTAGAAGTACCCATTCTAGACCACATTTCATATTTCGACATAGAACTTGAAAGATGCCCTTTGAAATGGGCATTCTAAACGAACTAATTAAATACGATACAAGACATTGATCTTTGTTCCTAGTGTGTGGTTCCTAATGTTTATTAGAGCACAAATAAGCCTGCAACTTAAAGGGGAAGTGAGAAAAAGGGAAGGTGAAAATCAATTGGTCAAGCATTAAGGATGTTGCCGAAGACATTAGGATAGGCGAAACATATATATATCCGAATTATGCTTTAAATAAAATTTAATTTATTTGATAATTTAATTTTAGTTTTAAAATAATTGCAAATTGTGTGTATTTTCGAAGAAAGTGTTTTCTCAAAAAAAAAAAAAAAAAAACCCCGACATCACGTTCCTTATTATTAGCATAGTAGTATGCAGTTAAAAAAAATCGTAATCAACAACTGTTTTTACTAGCTCGCCTGCTAAAACGCAATCGAGGTTTCAAAGAAGTAACACAGCGAAGCGACATAAGCACCATAAAAACTGAACCATAATTTTCGATGCTTACCCTCGCAGAAACAAACAAATGCAATTACAGAGAAATTACACACACTAATATAAAATTACATACTATAACACCTTATACGAAAATGTAAAATCTCGTGTCTCAGATTTTGGGTACACAAAATTTCGGTACTGGAAGACACAGCTTACCTGAACCAATAAAAATTACTTCTCATCTCATTAGCTGAAACACAACAATTGCCTTGAATTGATTACTAATACTTGCCTACATTTAATTAATAATTTAATAAGTACATTTCCTTCAAAAATAACCTAAATTTGTTGGACATTTCCAGGGAACAATAACCTAAATTTTTAGAATTTTAGAAACTTAATTTAATTTATTAATTTATTTATTAAATGGAGATGGATTGTAGTATATAAATTTTCTCAAAGGTGTATTTCCCAATTTGCTTTATATAAAAAATATCTTATTTCCTTTTTTATACAGTGTGTCCCAGAAGTCCGCGATCAAAGGAAGTAGAGTTATAGAAGAGCTCATTTCCAACAAAAACAGCCAAGTAGAGGTATTTTCGAATTGTTGATGGTGCAAAAGTTATTCCACTTTTAGTGTTTTTAGTGAAATCGTAGGCGCAATATAGAAGAGTGTGCCTTTCCAATAAAATGTTGTTTATACGTTGTACTATCTTCTGTCAAATAAAAACAATGGGTTTTTAAAGATTTTTTTTTCATAAAAATGCTTGTTGATGTTTAAGTGCCAGCGGCAAAACAGCAAGTTGACTCACTATCAGAAAAATATGCAGATCATAAAGCAAGTCGTTTAATGAACACGTTAAGGGAATTAACAAAATTTTGAGTTCCAAAATAGATGCTTTGTCAGAAATAAATCAAAATGAAGAACGCAAAGGTAAACTAAAGTATACCAATGAAATCTAGTAGCCCGAATTAAACAAAATTTGTGGTAGAAAAAGAAAAACATTTTGTACTTCGTATTAGTCATTTCATACATACTTGAGCATTCCATTATCCCTTGTATCTATACCCGGTCACCCGGGTGGCCCTTTCGATTTAAAATGCTCATAACTTTTTGAATTTCAGAGTTAGATCATTCCTTCTTTGTGACATCCAAGAACTACTTATTTTTTATTGATTTTTGAATAGAAACTAACTAAAGAATATTTCTGAACCGAATTATTTGTTGATATTGTATCAATTTGATAATCTTGTCAATATTAACATTTCATCACAGAAAAAATGAAAAAGTATCACATAAATAATTCAGTTGGCTATTAAAAATATATGAAATAAGAAATTCAATTTGGTAAAAATTTTCAAAAAATGTTAAAATTATTAACACTTAGAACATTTAATTTGAGTGTTCGTGTGTTTACCACATACTGATCTTCTATAGACACTACAGGATTTCCGTGAATTTCGTCGTCTTTTGGGGTCCGAAGAAAAAACAACCCAGTATTTTCCAACTTGCGGAATTCGGCCATCGTTGTCGCGCAACACATTAGGTATTCCAGTAGTAGTCAATTCCTGGTTTGGCATTGGAGCGTAAAGTGATTTCCCGAGTACGCCTTCTATTCCTGAGCGTGAATTAAAATTTCTAGATATATTTGGTAGGGTTGATCGATCTGATACATGTGGTAAAGCTACCAAATCTTTCAAAAATTCTTGTCGATTGTGTGTTTTCTTTGATCTAGCCGGGTTGTTTTCCGTATAGATTTTATAAGCCGCGAGGCAAGCGATATCAAGTATATTGTAAAAAAAACCTACAAGCCATCTTTTTGTTCTTCGTTTGGTTTAATATTGCGTGACCAGTTTGTCCATATTATCTACTCCACCTTTCTTACCATTATAATAATGGATAATTTCGGGTTTCCGTTTGTCTCCGATTACGGTATCCGTATAATGGTGAGTAGATAATAAAGTACACTTTCATTTTTTTAGGGACCCGCGAAGAAAGGGTGACACTTAATATACACATTATTCCACTCGTTTAATTATTACGCAAAAAAAATTTTTGTTCAAAGAGTTTAAAAAATTACTCGATCGGTTTCGACTTGTTAGGTCATCATCAGGAGTATCTACTCTACTACAAATCGAAATCGATCGAGTAATTTTTTAAACTATTTGAACAAAAAAGTTTTTTTTTTTAAATTTTTTTTGCGAAATTATTAAACGAGTGGAATAATGTGTTTATTAAGTGTTAATGTGTTTCGCCAAGTACCTACAGCGCATAGTGTTAAAAGAAGAAAGGCTGAGATTACCATCGCTGAATCCAATAAAGATGTATAGATTTCCCGAGATGTGGATGGCACTATTTCTTTTGCAATATAGGGTTTATTTTTTTTTAATGTCACCTCTATTGATAAGTCCCAAGAGAACAGCAAACGAGCAAGCGGCAATGTTGTAAAAAAATGTTCCGATGCTATATTTCTCCCGGATCATTTAAAGCGAGCGAGCAAGTCCTTTACAACCCACCCATTCTTCTTGATTAGTTTCCCGGCCTGATAGGTGGTTACCAGTACAGATCTGCCCGGTTATTGGATAAGAGTTGGCAGCAAACCCACCATACTTTGATCCCATATTTTGTCGGTTTGGACGGCATATACTCGTATTGGGTGAATCTTGTTCGTCCTACCCAAAAACATTATTTTTAGAATTTTTAAAATATAATAACTAATGTCTCGATAAATATCTCGATATGGAAATAATTGTTCATCCTCTACGACGCATTCAGAAGGTGTGTAATATATGTGCAAATTTTCATTCTAAAGTTCGAATATTTGCTTATGGCAGCAGCTTTATCGGTCTGTAATCGGAATTACCCGAATACGTTACGGATATTTCCCGAAAACGGTTTATTCCTATGTTCGCGCATTACAATGGATTGGATGTAGTTGCCCGTAACACCTTCGTATGTTTACCATTTGATTGATGAACACCGGCATTTATGAGAATTGATAGGTAGACATCGAAATCTTTTTCGATCAATAATTTCCACATTTTCTGTGGTGTATCTGGATTTAGAATATTGTGTTCTGCGTAGACCTCATTGGCCTTCCTGTTTGTTGGTCTAATGATTATTTCAGACATGATGTCCGAAAAGATACACAAGAAGGTACCTTTTATAGGTAAGATTTCTGTCGATCGCAATGGCCCGCTTCCTTGACTCCTTATAATATTGTGTCTCAACGTTTGCTTTTGTAGAGGATTTTGTCTCCACATCGATCCCTCTTTCCCTTTTAGATAAGGCAAATTAATTATATTGACACTACCAGTTTCATCTTCCTCCTCAACTTCACTATCGCTAGAAATTTCTTCAGCAGTTCAATTCTAGCTTCATGGTCTTCTTCGTATACGTCCTCTATGTTTGAATCTTCTGCGTTTTTTCTGAGCCATCGTCAACAAAATCAAGCGCTTCTTCATCTTCATCACATTCCTCTAATAAACGATTTAGGTACGCTTGTTGATCTTCGTACGATAAACTAGGGAAATAAACGTGTGTGTATGCAAAAAAAGTCGAACGAATCATTGCTAAATATTAAATCTTTGAACTCCGCATTTGAAATGTCTTTGCGATCCGCCATTTTATCACACACACAAACTTGTATATTTATTTTAAAAAAAACTTCCTCAACCAAGCTTTTCATTTGAATACCAATAACTAACTACCTGCTCTAATTTCCTTAGCTCATCAAAATGTTTTATTTTCTATTTTTCTTTTACTAACATTAAGCGGGGAATCTCCATTTTGCACTTTATTTCCGTTTTGTCACGTTAAAAATACGATATTAAAATAATAAAGGCAGTAACACACTGGCAAATATAAATTTATTCGATAACAACAAGAAAATACATGGTTGGGTCAGGTATATACTAGTGTATAATTTTTTGCGTATAGCACAAGGGTTAATAAACGTTTCTTTATAATTATTTATAATTAAAATGTCAATACCCCATGTGACTTATTCCCACCGCGAATATGCAGAAATGCATTTCATTTATGGTTTATGTAATGGCAACGCCCGAGCTGCATCAAGAGAATACCAGCGACGATATCCAAATCCAGAACGTTTTCCCGATTACAGAGTATTTCAAAACGTACATTAAATGTACAGTGAAGGCGAGGTCCCTAGTTATCCGAGAGAGATGGAACAGTAATTGAAATTTTGGCAGATGACCCATCTATTAGTGTTCGTTGTTTCTAAAGACATTTGGGAGTGCCACAGACAACGTTGCGTCGAATTTTAAAATCCAGTTGTATCCTTAGCCCTTCAATTATGTACAACGTATATAAGACCTTTTGCCTGCTGACCATGAAACAAGAATAAAGTTGAAGAGTAAAGAGTAGTAAAGAGCAGTAAAGAGTAAAAGTTTCCGATATATTGGCCAAAAACTGAAAATAAATTAATACATTTTTAAAATTTTCAGAACAATTGGTTATGAAATGGCCAAATTTAGTCCAGCATGAACAGATCCTAGAATTTTGTCCAAAACTTACTTTAAAATCCCTGATCAATACTACTATCGAAATTTTATCGTTATTCTTTAAGAAATGGCGGAAAGACGGAATATTGTTAAATTTCAAGATTTCATTTGCCGAGTTCCTTTACTTCGGAGGTCAATCAGATTATCATTTTAAGGATCATTTTTAATATTCTATTCCGCTGGGATGTTTTATTTAGATTAAATAGTGATTAAATTAAATTAAAAAAATTCCGCTGGTAATTATATAACAAAACTAATTCCTTTTTGTGATGATGCTACCAATTGCGCCAAGTAGCGTAATTTTTTATTTTCCGCTGTCAAATTTCCGCTATCTTATACAGCATCTTTTCAAAACCATTGTTTTTATTTGAGAGAAGATAATACAGCTTATAGAAATGATTTTATTGGAAAGGCACACCCGTCTAGATTGTATTAAAAATAAAATTAAACAAAAGAGCTCTTGGCTTTTTTTAAATTAATTTTTTGGCGCATGCAATTCCACTAAAAAACTTTAAAAGTGGAATAATTTTTGCATCATCAACAAATCGTAAAAACATTACTTGGCTCTTTTTATTGGAAATGAGCTCCCCTATAACCCTGCCTCATTTGATCGTCCACTTCTCGAACACTCTGTTTAGTAGATTGACACTTCGTTTTGGGAATTCATTCGCATAAAATATCTCCTGTATAACAGTTCATTTTTGTAATAAAAGATCCATCTTAATGGATTGCATGGCAATGTTAACTAACTCGGAAGTTAGTAAGACATTCCCCCTCTACTTGTATCGTCGGTGGACTATCCTAGTCTATTGAGTATGCTGAATCTATCTGTCAACAGGTTACCGTATGTTAATATTTCTGCCATGCACCGAAACTTCTTGATACCAGAGGCGCGCTCTATTCGTAAAAGAATTACAAATAATAAGATTAAGTTTCCTAAGACATTGAGTAGTGGTAACGAGTATCGACACACTCTAACTATTCAGCTCTTAAACACTGTGGGATTGATCATCACTATCTCTCTCTCTCTCTCTCTCTTTCCTTTTTATGGACAGGAAAATATTGTTCCGCTTGAACACTTAACATTTATGTTAAACATTTCACACAGAATATGTATAAATTGTTCCTATGGTATCCCCCTAAATATTTTAGTACAAATTACTCAAAATCTATAATAATCCAATTAAAATGGAAACATAAATTATTTCTCTAATAAACAGTAATTTATCTTAAAAAAATTCTACAAAATAAAAAATCCTAAAAAGACTAAAAAAAATTCTAAAATTAATTATCCTTAAAAATCATAAACAAATTAAATCAATTATAAAAACTTCATTAGATTTGTCATCTAACTAAATTATTTGTAAAATTTATTTCCTTTTTCCCAAAAACCAAAATAAAACTAAAACAACAACAACAACAAAAGTCTTAGAAAAACACAATTGAATCTATCTCTAATGTCCATTTATCTTTTTAATATTTATTTATTTTATTTTATAAAATTTATTTATTTATTTCTAACATATAACATTTAAATAAAATTTACATAAATTTATTATTTTTGTGTGTTGCTTGGGAAAAATCACAGCAGAGCCTGTACGAATGTAGGCAAAATATAGGATTGTTATGTACATCTCGTACATGGAGAAAAAGAATACTAATATTTATGGATATCCTTAATTTTACCTTTCTATTTAATAATAATAATATAAAAAGGCTAATGAATTGAAATAAATTTTATTTCATATACAATTTCTTAACGGGCGGTAAATAAAGAGTTGGGCACTACATGTTCAATCTCCCATATACCGTATATCTGTATATAGGCGATTAGTAAAACATTTGAAAAATTATTAAGATAAATTATTTAACTTAACTTTAGAAAAAAAAAATCCCAAAATTTGTTTGTTGGGTATAGGTAAGAATGTTTCCTATAAGATGGAAATTATTGAGGGGGGAGGAAATTGAACATTTTTTTGTATATTCAAATTCAATAATTATACATAGAGAATATTTTGGTTTGACCCCTTTCATTTGCACATCACATATTCAATCAGTCAGTTAGACAATTAGTTGGGGTTTCTTGAATTTAGTTTGTTAATTTAATTAAGTGGATATGGCCCAAAAACTTATCTATTATTTGGTGTACATTAGGTGGCGGCATGATTTTAGGTTAAAGTGATTTAATCAGAAAACATTTTAAGTTAAACAAGCAAGCATATTTACATATACAGGGTGTCTGGGTTTGGGATCCTAATCCGTTAAGGGGTGATCCTTGGTTCATACTGTGAAAATGGTGGGGAGGGAGGCGGTTAGGTCATTTTTGTCAACAACACAAATATTATATATCCGTTTGAGAGGTGTGTGCTTTAAACTAATAAAAAAAAATATTTTTTATAAAATTCAGTTTTTCCCAAATTAAATACAGTTATAATTTATTTTGTTTACTTAATTTTAATCCGCTATGATTTACCCTACAATCCTCCATGGAGTTATAAAAGGTGTTCAAAATTTGCTCCTTGTGATTTAATACAGGCTAATATTCAATAATATTGAGCTGCTGTGTGTCTTCGTAAGTTCTTGTTTTTTTCAATTTCTTTGGGTTATACAAGCGCCTTTATCGTTCCCCATACATACATAAAAATCTAATACTGTTAGATCGGGGGATCTTGCGGGCCAATGAGTTGAACCATTTCTTCCAATCCAATGATTTGGATAATTTTCGTTTAACCAATTCTTAACATTCATACCGTTGTGACTAGGTGCACCATCCTGTTGATATGTGTGCAAGAATCTACTTAAAATAGGAACTTCATCAAGGAGTAGAAAATTTTAATACCACACACTTATCATGGAAATTTCGACATGATACGCGTAGAAATACACTTTGCATTTCGTAATACATGCACGCGAAAATATTTAATGATGCGAGAACGCAACTTCAAGTTTTTGACCGAAAACTAAAATTGATTTAATAACAAAAATAAAATATGTTTATTAAACATTACGAAATATTATAATAATTAATATTAAGGGCTGTTGTTGACTGGATATGGTTTATTTATTTTATTTATTTATTTATTTATTTGTCACAACAAAATTTATATTGAAATTGCACACCTCATTTTGAGCTTTCCAGCTCATTCTTTATGCGATGCACAGTCAATTAGACCTCGAATTATGTTCCTTTTCATCAAATAGTCAGCCTTCCAGTCAGTTAGTCGTCAGTAGGAGACAGTCCGAAAAAAAAAAAAAAATCGATAATGCAGATAGCCAACGACTACATCAGCCGAAAGTTAATTTTTTTGTACTATATTGAAATATCCCAGCCGAAAGTAACTAACCTACAAAATCAGCCGAAAACTAATGTATCATAAGAAACAACAAATAACATTTAAATACCGAATTAATTTATTAGTTTCATGTGCATATACGAGTAATATGTTTGAAACGTATATTGGCTAATTTCAAAAATTTATAAAAGCTTAACGTTTAAAGTGTTATGTCTGGAAAATGTTTTGCTTGAATCGGTTCGTCGCTGGTTATCGCTGGAAAATTTTCCAGGTCAAGTTTCATGTTGGGAGTTCGGGAAAATTGGGGAGAGTGAAATTCACGTGCAAACTTCGAAAATTTGTAAAAACTTAACATTTAAAGTGTTATGTCTCGAAGAGGTCTCGTTTGAATCGGTTCTTCGATGGTTATC
The DNA here is from genome assembly GCA_963691935.1 of Nephrotoma guestfalica. Lineage (NCBI taxonomy): Eukaryota > Metazoa > Arthropoda > Insecta > Diptera > Tipulidae > Nephrotoma > Nephrotoma guestfalica. The sequence continues at coordinate 135,145,881 of OY829913.1, read as the reverse complement.
GCTGGAAAATTTTCCAGGTCAAGTTTCATGTTGAGAGTTCGGGAAAATTGAGGAGGGTGAAATACACGTGCAAACTTCGAAAATTTGTAAAAACTTAACATTTAAAGTGTTATGTCTCGAGGAAGTCACGGGGAAATATAAGTAAAAACTTCGAAAATTTATGTTTGGAAAAGGTCTCATTTGAATCGGTATTTCGATGGTTATCGCTGGAAATTTTTCCAGGCCAAGTTTGATGTTGGGAGTTCGGGAAAATTGGGATGAGTGAAATACACGGGTAAATTTCGAAAATTTGTAAAAACTTAACATTTAAAGTGTTATATTTGGAAAAGGTCTCGTTTGAATCGGTTCGCCAATGTTTATAGCAGGAAAATTTTCCAGGTCAAATTCATGTTGGGAGTTAAGTTTTTACAAATTTTCGAAGTGTGTACGTGAATTTCTCTCCCCCCAATTTTCCCGAACTCCCAACATGAAACTTGACCTGGAAAATTTTCCAGCGATAACCATCAACTAACCGGTTCAAACGAGACCTTTTCCAAACATAACGCTTTAAATGTTAAGTTTTTACAAATTTTCGAACTTTGTTCATATTAAAGTCGTTATTTTAATTGTATTTGTTGTTTCTAATGAATATTTATATAATTTTGACTAATATTGTAGGTTAGTTACTTTCGGCAGGGATATTTCAATTTTATAAAGGAAAATGTAACTTTCCGCTGGAGTAGTCGAGACACAATCTGCATTATCGATTTTTTCACTTTCACAAGGTGATTTGTGAGTAATTAAAATAAAGTGAAATGTGAATACAAGAGGTTAGAAGAAAACCTCAAGCTTTGTAACTTGTAATAAAAAAAGGTAAATTAAACTTAAATGTGTGTTTTTCATTTAATATCTCTAGACAAGAAAAGAAGTGACTTTACAATACCCTCATCAGCATATTAGTAATCTGTTCTTGCACTTCTTGCTTGTGAATATTTGGATATCGATATGCCTTTGAAAAGCTTGGTTTACAGATGTCGTCCATATTAATTTCTTGTTTGATGTTGCTGGTGAAGGTTAATTTTTAATTTTCCTTGATTTCTTCTCTTCGAGGTTTAGGTGATTCGTTCTGAGTGATTCGTTCTGAGTTTTGTTGATGGAAGTATCCTTCGTTTCGTATAATAAGGCTGTCATTTAATAGAATCGGTTTAAGATAAATTTCTCCTTCCTCTAAACTACTGCTATACGCAACTAATTTGCTGCGCGCTTGTATATTATATGGTTTGGAAAATAGTGTTTTGTTGAAGAGTAAGCTTATTTCTGCTTTATCTGTGATCAATTTACATTTTTCTAGTTCGATTTTCATTTTTAGTTGCTGCATTAGATCTAAACCAATGAGGCCATCAATGGAACTTAAATAAGGCAAATTCGTTGCATTATTTGGTTCTTAGCTCTTTCATTCCTTTCAATCTTACAGCATGGTTGGCAATGTGAATGAATAAAGTTTTAATATTAAGAGGTTTTATTGGCATAATTGTATCGGCTAGTATCAGTTCACGATTCAGAAAGGATTTGTTTGAACCTGTGTCGATAAGAATATTTAACTTTTTCTTTGGATTTAAGGCTATTTGAATACATGGAAGTGATGCTGTTTGATGATTTTTATAGTTAGATAGTCGATGATTGGGATTCTTCTTGGCAAACATTTTGATCTTTCGAAATCTAAGTTTTCTAAATAGATTTTCTTCCAAAATTTTGTTTATTTAGATTTTCGCAATTTATTTAATCATCTGCTATACCGTCTAATTCATTTGATTGAAAAGTGTAGAGTTCTTTGGCTCTAACTCTCGGAGGTCTAGTCTGCTGGAATTTATACTGTCTTGATGGTGGATATTTTTTTCGTTGTATTTGTTACTGTCTTATTTCTCGTTTTTTCACAATGGTTACAAAATTTTCATTTTACTTGAGGCTTAAGCCTCAAATGCATGAATTATCTTATTAAATCAACTAATTTAAATAAACTTTAGTCAATCTATATTTTATAAATGTTCGTGTTAATTAATTTTCATTATTTTTATTATTTTTTTTTAAAATGAACATTGAAACTGACCGCTTCCCTTGAGGTTATACATTCAGTGGCGTCTCTGTTCTATTCTTGTTTTTATATAACTTATTATACTATTTTTATATTATACTACTACTTTTATATAACTTATTAACTTTTGTTTTTATATAACTTATTATATGTTTGCCGGTCTGTTATCAACTGTTTTTTTTGTTCTTCTCTCGGTTATTGACTTCCAAAATAATATAAAAAATTTAACATGGGAAACCGGTCCATAATCTATTACCAACAAAAAACATTTTATGGTTCTTTCGCGATCAATAATTCATCAATACAACACCAAACCATAACACTCGGTGCTCTCTACAAATCGTTACACCAGGACCATTCCAACACAGTTAAATACTCCATTTTGTATTGCATTAATAGCCTAATTAAAAGCAGATTTAATCGCACGTTCCTAGGTTACGATAATAGTTAATTTTAATTCAAACGTATTGCAGAATCGTATGCATAGGTTCTCAGTAAGAGAAATCGGAAAAAGTTGTATGTAAAATAAAGTTCGCTGTTAAATTAGCGCCATCTATCATGAATTGAAAAAATGTTTTGAAGAAATCCGACGCCGTAGAATGTGAATCTGTAATAAAACATAGGGGTTCCTATTTTAATTTCAAAGTTACCCCCGCCCCACCTACACGACGCAGAAGAGGGGTACTAATTTTATCACTAATGTATGCCCCCCCCGGAAAGATTAAATTTTGATACGGGAATTTTTTTTCCCGTCCTTATTCTCCTAGATATTTGAAAATTTCAGCTTAAAAAAATCACCCGGTGTGTTACCCACATTTTAAAGTATTTTTAATACAGAAAATCATCAGAACAACGAGTGCCGAGTGTGGAATTTAGTGTTCTCAACTTGGTTCGGTGTCTGAAGTTTGTACAAAAAATTTCAAGACAATTTGCATGTTATAATTGGCGATATGGCGCTACACGTGGAAGTGCCTATGGAGCCAAGTTCACTTAATTCTTTAATAATTCGAAAAATTATCGGAACAATGAGTGCCGAATGTGGAATTTAGTGTTCTCAACTTGGCGTGGTGTCTAAAATTTGTACAAAAATTTTTAAGGCAATTTGCATGCATCTTCCGGCACTGATTGTTCCGATGATTTTTTGAATTATTAAAGAATTAAGTGAATTTGGCCCAAAGGCATTTCCACGTGTAGCGCAATCTCGCCAATCACAATATGCAAATTGTCTTGAAATATTGTGTAAAAACTTTAGGCACCATGCCAAGTTGAGAACACTAAATTCCACACTCGGCACTCATTGTTCCTTAACAAAGAATTTATTGAATTTGCCCCCAAAGCACTTCCACGTGTAGCGCCATATCGCCAATCACAATATGCAAATTGTCTAGAAATTTTTTGTAAAAATTTCAGACACCAAACCAAGTTGAGAACACTAAATTCCACACTCGGTCCTCATTGTTCTGATGATGATCTCTATTAAAAAACTTTAGAATTATTTTTTTTATAAAGAAGGTATATGAACTTATTATTGTAGTACTGTGATTCTCAATATTTTTTGTTAATTTTTAATAATTTTAATTAAACCACGTATTTCGAATTTCAAACTGTTTTCTTTTGCTGCTACACTTGTTGCTAATTTGTATCCCTACACTTTTTGAGTCTACACTTTTCGTTAAAATGTGTAGCTACACTTTTCATTAACGTTAAGTATTTTACACCGGTAAAAAATAATAGTATTGTTTTAAATTATAATTTAACTTTCACTTATATAAATAAATTAAAAATTATACTACGTTATACTACCTTAGCAAATCAATTTTTAAATTACAATCCGAAATTTATTTTCCAATCCATAAAATAAATGTTAAAAATTAAATTTTCAACTCTACATTTTATTTCATTTCAATTTCCAAATTTCAACGATACTCGTTGCTGTACCTACACTAAAATTTAACAAAATTTTCCTCCAGTTTTCCATTTACGACCAGTGATGTACACATGGAAATATTTTATTATTTGGAAAACACACATCGTATGTCTAGAGTTTAGATTTATAATTGTCCATTGACATCATTAATCAGTCATTTGATTGGTGATCCTTGTACTGTGTTTTGTGTTAATTAATACAAAATATATAAATTATTTTAAAAAATAAAATAATAAAATTATCTTAAATTTAAATATAAAATTGTGTGTACAATTGGCTGGATTTTTTGGAATATATGCATTTAGAGAGAAGAAAACTGTATATGTACGAGTATAATATATGTTGTGATACTGAAAATAATTTTCACAAAAAAAACAAAAACAAAACGAAAATTACATAAAATGTATGTAGTTTTCCTCGATTAATAAATTTATTTTACTTTTTTATTTTATTTATCTATTCGATCTCTCATTTTCATGTTTTCATTTTATATTATTGCTGCTGTTGCTGTTGTTGTTGTTGCATCTATAGTTTGATTACAATTTTCATTTTTAAATTTATTAGTTTTTCATTTTTTATGTTTTTAAAAATTAAAAATAAAATATTTTTTTTCTGTTATGTTTTCATGTAAATTTAATTATTTTATTTTTATTTGTTATTTTATATTGATTTTATTAAAAAAAATATTTTATTTGTGTGATTGATAATTATATGTATACAAAAGGGGTGGATTTTAAATGCCATGTATATCAAACCACCCTTGACCATTTTACAATATATTATAATATAATGTATAATGTAGTACAATATAATACGGAAATTTAATTAAATTTATTATGACATAAGATGACAAATTCAAATAAAAAAATTTGTTTTTATTCCTCCTGATTAATTTTGATATATATTTTGATTGTTTTCAGGATTTGAATTTTATTGAGAAAATGAAAATTAATTAGAAAATTTTGTGTGTGTATCATTTCTCTGTGTATTTGAGGAAAGGTAGGTACATGCAATATGTTTTTATGTTAATAAATTTTATTATAAATTTGAAATTTTCCTATATTTCTTCTTGTCTTATAACTTGTCTTGTTAAATTTATTGTCCATTGAGGAAAATCATGTCTTCTCGATGTAATAATTTTTAAGGTTTTGTGTATTTACCTACGTACAAGAAATACGTATTCCTGTATAAGGTTTGGTTTTGTAGTTATTGATTAATTTTCGTTCCTTTTTCTTAATTAAATTCAAAACAAATTCTATATAGATAAAAAAAATTAGTTTTATAACAAAAACCTCAAGTGTAATTTTCACAGGAAAATTACCAGAACAGAAAACTACATTTTATTTTATTATTTTGAATATCCTCGAAATGGATATACGAAGCACACATCTACGAACCAACCAACCAAAAAAAAAACGCTAATTGTAAAAATATCCATAACAATAATCATAATAACCTTAAAATAAAAAAAGAAAACGGTGGAAAATTACACCGAAAAAAAATATTTCCATCCAGTCACAATGTGTTAAAAAATAAAAGAAAATTCTTTTTAATTGTATCCCAATGTCTGTCCATATCTTGTCTGTCGGTTATTATTATTACCACTATCATTATATTGTTACCTCTTATACATGCATAATTGTATATATGTATATGAATGGTGTGGATCGTTTACTGTTGTCTGGTGAAGGGGGTTCTCTGTAAATTTAATTGTTATTTAAATTAATTGTTATTATTTTCAGTATTTAGTTTTTTTAATTATATTTTTTTATTTTATTTTAAATTAAAAATGTTTTTTTTATGTTTCCCGTTTGTAATTTTTTTATTTTATTTTATTTAGATTAGAAAATGTATTAAACAAAAAACAAAAAAATTTATAATAAAAAAAAATTGGAATGTTTGGTTTACTTAACCTTTCCTCTTATATTATTTGCCAGATATAGAATGTAACTAGCTGTGGCGCTCATATAAACAGCAAATATTATATAAATTCGGTTAAATTAAAATTGCCATCTGAAATTTTTGTATTTTGTTTCGCTAATTTTGCAATCAGGTTATTTAAAAGTTTCGCATTTATCGCGGGTTTCGCTTTTAACATGCGTTTAAATTATTTTCTTATATATTGCACCATCCTAGGTAGCGCAAACGTTTAGGAAGTTTTCCTAAGATTCTATCCCAGAAAATAAGAAAAATTCATCCGACAACAATAATCAATATTACACCATATTTCGTTTGCGTAAAGTTAGCCCAGCCCGGAATTTATTAGAAGTATGTATTACAATTAATAAAATTTGTTCCAATTTTACCCACGCATACGTTATATCTACAGTATTCGTATTTGAACTACCCTGTTAAAGTTAGCCGATACTTTCCAGCCGAAAGTAAAAAATCGATAATGCAGATAGTGTCTTTGCTATCTCAGCCGAAAATACAATATGTTATGTCAAATATTAATATGCATCAGCCGAAATTTCTCAGCCGACATTTCTCAGCCGATATTTCTCAGCCGATATTTTTCAGCCGAAAATGTTTTTTTACCACAAAAATTGTTTTCTACAACAAAAAAAAATCAACTGAAACCATTTAAAAAATCAAAAAATATAGGTCAATTTTCATGTGGGGAGTCCGGGAAAACTCGATTGAATATATCGCACACACAAAATTTGATAATTTCTAAATATTGACCGTTTAAAGTGTCATGGTTGGAAATAGATTCAAATGAAAGGTCTTAATGATGATCGCACCTGGAAAAAATTTCAGGTCAATTTTCATGTGGGGAGTCCGGGAAAACTCGATTGAATATATCGCACACACAAAATTTGAAATTTTTTAAATATTGACCGTTTAAAGTGTCATGGTTGAAAATAGATTCAAATGAAAGGTCTTAATGATGATCGCACCTGGAAAAAATTTCAGGTCAATTTTCATGTGGGGAGTCCGGGAAAACTCGATTGAATATATCGCACACACAAAATTTGAAAATTTCTAAATATTGACCGTTTAAAGTGTCATGGTTGGAAATAGATTCAAATGAAAGGTCTTAATGACGATCGCACCTGGAAAAAATTTCAGGTCAATTTTCATGTGGGGAGTCCGGGAAAACTTGATTGAATATATCGCACACACAAAATTTGAAAATTTCTAAATATTGACCGTTTAAAGTGTCATGGTTGGAAATAGATTCAAATGAAAGGTCTTAATGATGATCGCACCTGGAAAAAATTTCAGGTCAATTTTCATGTGGGGAGTCCGGGAAAACTCGATTGAATATATCGCACACACAAAATTTGAAAATTTCTAAATATTGACCGTTTAAAGTGTCATGGTTGGAAATAGATTCAAATGAAAGGTCTTAATGATGATCGCACCTGGAAAAAATTTCAGGTCAATTTTCATGTGGGGAGTCCGGGAAAACTCGATTGAATATATCGCACACACAAAATTTGAAAATTTCTAAATATTGACCGTTTAAAGTGTCATGGTTGGAAATAGATTCAAATGAAAGGTCTTAATGATGATCGCACCTGGAAAAAATTTCAGGTCAATTTTCATGTGGGGAGTCCGGGAAAACTCGATTGAATATATCGCACACACAAAATTTGATAATTTCTAAATATTGACCGTTTAAAGTGTCATGGTTGGAAATAGATTCAAATGAAAGGTCTTAATGATGATCGCACCTGGAAAAAATTTCAGGTCAATTTTCATGTGGGGAGTCCGGGAAAACTCGATTGAATATATCGCACACACAAAATTTGAAATTTTTTAAATATTGGCCGTTTAAAGTGTCATGGTTGGAAATAGATTCAAATGAAAGGTCTTAATGATGATCGCACCTGGAAAAAATTTCAGGTCAATTTTCATGTGGGGAGTTCGGGAAAACTCGATTGAATATATCGCACACACAAAATTTGAAAATTTCTAAATATTGACCGTTTAAAGTGTCATGGTTGGAAATAGATTCAAATGAAAGGTCTTAATGACGATCGCACCTGGAAAAAATTTCAGGTCAATTTTCATGTGGGGAGTCCGGGAAAACTTGATTGAATATATCGCACACACAAAATTTGAAAATTTCTAAATATTGACCGTTTAAAGTGTCATGGTTGGAAATAGATTCAAATGAAAGGTCTTAATGATGATCGCACCTGGAAAAAATTTCAGGTCAATTTTCATTTGGGGAGTCCGGGAAAACTCGATTGAATATATCGCACACACAAAATTTGAAAATTTCTAAATATTGACCGTTTAAAGTGTCATGGTTGGAAATAGATTCAAATGAAAGGTCTTAATGACGATCGCACCTGGAAAAAATTTCAGGTCAATTTTCATGTGGGGAGTCCGGGAAAACTTGATTGAATATATCGCACACACAAAATTTGAAATTTTTTAAATATTGACCGTTTAAAGTGTCATGGTTGGAAATAGATTCAAATGAAAGGTCTTAATGACGATCGCACCTGGAAAAAATTTCAGGTCAATTTTCATGTGGGGAATCCGGGAAAACTTGATTGAATATATCGCACACACAAAATTTGAAAATTTCTAAATATTGACCGTTTAAAGTGTCATGGTTGGAAATAGATTCAAATGAAAGGTCTTAATGATGATCGCACCTGGAAAAAATTTCAGGTCAATTTTCATGTGGGGAGTCCGGGAAAACTCGATTGAATATATCGCACACACAAAATTTGAAAATTTCTAAATATTGACCGTTTAAAGTGTCATGGTTGGAAATAGATTCAAATGAAAGGTCTTAATGATGATCGCACCTGGAAAAAATTTCAGGTCAATTTTCATGTGGGGAGTCCGGGAAAACTCGATTGAATATATCGCACACACAAAATTTGAAAATTTCTAAATATTGACCGTTTAAAGTGTCATGGTTGGAAATAGATTCAAATGAAAGGTCTTAATGATGATCGCACCTGGAAAAAATTTCAGGTCAATTTTCATGTGGGGAGTCCGGGAAAACTCGATTGAATATATCGCACACACAAAATTTGATAATTTCTAAATATTGACCGTTTAAAGTGTCATGGTTGGAAATAGATTCAAATGAAAGGTCTTAATGATGATCGCACCTGGAAAAAATTTCAGGTCAATTTTCATGTGGGGAGTCCGGGAAAACTCGATTGAATATATCGCACACACAAAATTTGAAATTTTTTAAATATTGGCCGTTTAAAGTGTCATGGTTGGAAATAGATTCAAATGAAAGGTCTTAATGATGATCGCACCTGGAAAAAATTTCAGGTCAATTTTCATGTGGGGAGTCCGGGAAAACTCGATTGAATATATCGCACACACAAAATTTGAAAATTTCTAAATATTGACCGTTTAAAGTGTCATGGTTGGAAATAGATTCAAATGAAAGGTCTTAATGACGATCGCACCTGGAAAAAATTTCAGGTCAATTTTCATGTGGGGAGTCCGGGAAAACTTGATTGAATATATCGCACACACAAAATTTGAAAATTTCTAAATATTGACCGTTTAAAGTGTCATGGTTGGAAATAGATTCAAATGAAAGGTCTTAATGATGATCGCACCTGGAAAAAATTTCAGGTCAATTTTCATGTGGGGAGTCCGGGAAAACTCGATTGAATATATCGCACACACAAAATTTGAAAATTTCTAAATATTGACCGTTTAAAGTGTCATGGTTGGAAATAGATTCAAATGAAAGGTCTTAATGATGATCGCACCTGGAAAAAATTTCAGGTCAATTTTCATGTGGGGAGTCCGGGAAAACTCGATTGAATATATCGCGATTGAATATAGGTTTTCTTTCCTGTACAATGCTGAGGTTGCATCCCACCCGGTAAAAGCATGAAAATCTGGAAGCAGGTCGCTTATTGAAGACAGCCGTGTCCTCTCCACTACTATATCATACACAGTCTTCGATTTGGGGCAAAGAAGCCAAATTATTTGACGCATGCTGGTGAACATAAAAAGACAAGCAGTATCTGCAAAGGTATCTGCGTCATCTTCCGCCTGATGTGTTGGTATGTTCAAACAATGTAGGTGTTGCTTCAGTTTGCCGATGGATTTCGATTTAATACTGTGGGCAAAAAATAGTAAAACTTGGTACATAATTTTAAAATTCTTTATTTATTTCTTCAAATCTATTTCGTCCCTCTCAAAGTAATCCCCCCCGGCCTCAATACACTTGTGCCAAAGTTTTTTCCAATCCTCGAAACAGTTGTTAAAGTCAATTTCCGGAATGGCCTTCAATGCGCGTAGCGATTCACGTTTAATATCTTCAATTGACTCAAAACGGTTTTTCCGGAGCGGTCGTTTGAATTTGCTGAACAGCCAGAAGTCACACGGAGCCGAATACGGTGGTTGCGGCGGATATGGGTGGAATTTTTGGCGAAAAAATCACGTAAATCCAATGCAGTATGAGAAGGTGCATTATCGTGATGCAAAAATCAAGAGTTGTCGACCCATAATTCCGGCCTCTTTTTACGAATAGCTTCGCGCAAACGACGCATAACACTCAAATAGTATTCCTTGTTGACAGTTTGGCCGGTCGGAAGGATTTCGGAGTGCACCACACCTCGAAGAAAACTGTCAACGCCACCTTGATTTTTGACTTGCTTTGACGTGTTTTTTTCGGCTTCGGCTCACCTTTGGCACGATATTCGGCCGATTGATCGTCTGTTTCCGGGTCGTAAGCATAGATCCAAGACTCATCGCGTGTTATAATACGTTTCATGACATCCTGGTAGTCGGAAAGCATTGTTTCACAGACGTCAACGCGACGCTGTTTTTCCAAAAAATTGAGTGATTTTGGAACCAATCGTGCTTTCACTTTTCTTCCGATATTTCAACGATGGCAGTAAGGTCTCTGACTGTTAATCGTCGATTCTCGAGTACCAATTCCTTGATTTTATTAAAATGTTGAACATCAGTTGATGTTGATGGCCGTCCTAGACGTGGTTCGTCGTCAACACGTTCTCGGCCCTCTTTGAACAATTTGTACCAACCAAAAACACTTGCTCGCGACATCCAATTATCACCGAAGGCCTTTTGCAACATTCTGAACGTTTGGGCACCACAAAATTGATTCCGCACACAAAATTTAATGGAACTTCTTTGTTGAATAATTTCATTCATTGTAAAAATCGCCGAATGCACTTTTTGTAGTTCAGAAAGACAAGCGTATACTAAACACTAATGATTGTTTTGATGTGACATTTGGCTCATATGTCACTGACAGTCATACCAGCAAAGAAAAAAAAATATTTCGACGAATAGTTTTCCGCGCGAAATTTAAATTAAAAAGTCTTACTACTTTTTTCCCACAGTCGTATTATGGGTGTTTGCGAGAAATTCGCTCTGAGAAATTGTGCACGTCATATTGCTCTCTACTTCGATGTTTGTTGAAATTTTGGCAATTTCTCTTCTCTTTTGTTCTTATCCTTTCGTGGTGGCGTAGCCCGGATAACCATCAAACATTAACGTTGTGTTTCTGCCATAATGTTTTAAAACATAATCACCATAAATTTGTAGAACCGTGCCATATGTCGCTGGCTTGGGCCATACTGCCGAGTGAAGCATATTTTTATTCCCTGAATCTGAGCTGCAATTGGAATAATTTTGTGTTTAGACAAACTGACAAGATCACCAGCCCGATTCCGAAATGGGTTATGTTGTTGAAGCCATGAAATAAATTTGTTCTCGGAGTTCAACATGTTGTTCGGAAGTAATTGATGATTGTCCTGTAAAATTTTCCATCGCGGATATCACAGGTTTGCTAACGGGCGTAGAGACAATCCATTTTGAATTGGTATCATCGGTAATGCCTCGTCCTCGAGATAATCCTCCTATTGTCTTCATTGATCGCATATGTGATTGTTTTATGCACATGTCCGTAGAAATACCGCTCCATTGCACACTTTTTCTTCGAGCAGTATTTCTCTGGAAATTTTTTGTACTCTTCACCGGTCAGCGTGGATAACAACTCCTTAATTTCCTGTAAATATAAATGAGCAGATTTTGCATATAAGTAAAGACCAGCAGAATGGAAATATGGCAACATTTTTCGAACAGATTCCATATGCATCTGCCAGTTGCCCGTCCTCTCAGCTCGGATATACTGCAGCAGAATCATAACTTGCTGAAAATATTGGAGCCAAAGTTTGCATGTTCTGTTTGTTGTTCTTAGTCTGTTGTTGTTATTTTTAAAGCAGCTCTCCAGGTCGCCTACTATTTCCGAATCATGACACATATCCGGTGACAAGCTGTTTTCTATCAGTTTATGATACGTATCCATGACTTCAGCATACTTCATTACAGATTTCAAATCTTCTGAAGTGTCCATAATCAAATAACTTAATATTGAAAAAGCATGTCCGGTAAGCATGTGTTTGACTGTTGCATTGCCATAAACTGTTTCCCATAATTCTTTTAGTCCGCTGCCTTTCATGATATATCCAATTGTGCCAAGATATGACATGAGTAGATGAAATCTGCCAAGGCGTACAATTAGTCCAGATATATCACTGTTTTACTCCGCAGACTTAAATGTTTCTTGCTTTCGCAGGCTGAGTGTAACGTCGTCAAGTCAGTTGCACTTAAATTGATGAACGGCACTGGTACTATTTGTGAAACTTCAAACGAACCTTGGAAAATTAAAACAATTTCTTAAAATTAAAACAATTATGAATCTTAATTGCGTTGTGTTTTTTATAAAGAGGTTTTGTAAATATCTTTAAAGTCGCTGGTACAAACTCTTCACCACCATTTTTTATATCACCGAATGTTGGATATTCTGTTGTATCATAAATTTGGGACTGGTTGTCTGCTTTGATAATTGCTGCTGCTGCTTTAACAGTTCTAACGCACAAACTGCATTTGTATGAGACCCAATTCTGCACTAACAGTTCTTCGGGTAACATGTCCTTTAAAGTTAAAATGATGGTTTTGTTTCCATTCTGTTCATGTATGTATATGAAAATTACATTCAAATTTGGCACGTTAAAAGTAAATATAAATTAGTCAAATTAAGGCTATGTGGTTTTGTGATGGTCACACTTATGCTTTTTCTTTTAGGACAATAAGGATAAAATCGTCTTGGCAACTCATAGAATATATTCTCTGGTCCAAAAAATTCATTCATCTTTTATTTTAATGAAAATTACATTTAAATTTGGCTCGATAAAAATCGGATTTTTCGGATTAAGGCTGTGTGGATTTGACGTGACCACACCCATGCCTTACTTTTAGAAAAATTTAAATAAAATCATTCGGGAGTAATTTAGGGAAATTGAGCCGTGGGCCAGATATATCCATTCAACTCGTATTTTAGCGAAAAGTACAATAAATTTTGGCACAGTAAAAGTATAAATTTGTTGGGTTTAGGCTATGTGGTTTTGAGATTGCCACACCTAAGCCTTTCTTTTATGATAATTAGGATAAAATCGTCTTGACAACTCAGAGAATATGATCTCTGGACCAAAAATATCCATTCAGCTTTTATTTGAATGAAAATTTCATTAAAATTTGGCACGACAAAAATATAAATTTGTCGGATTAAGGCTGTGTGGTTTTGAGGTAGTTACAATCATACCTTACTTTTTAAAAATTTAAGAAAAATCGTTTCGTGGCATCATAGTGAAATTGGTGCCTGGACCAGATATATTTATTCAATTCGTGTTTGAACAAATATTTCATTTAAAGACCTTGGGTTTTGGTGACGTAAGGGTGTTGCCTGATTCTTTTTCAAATCGGTTGGCTCAAATTTCCATGGTAATTTGCCGAACAATTCACAACAAATTTGACAGGTGTTGCTTTAACAGCATAACCTAACAAACCTATAACCTAAAAAATTTTGAGCGTCCTTCCTTATTGAAAGACCCTTTATATCTAGGGTTTTCGGAACCCGATCGAACAATTTTCATGAAAATTACTAACAAGGGGTTTTCGAGACCCATCAAAGAACGATTGCGATGGTTCTTGATTTCAGGAAAATTCGTTTAGGGCGTCCTCCAGCTCAAACGATTTTGATGAATATTGATGAGGTGGGCTTTTCGAGTACCAGGAATATCGATTACGATGGTTCATGATTTCCTGAGTTAAAAAACTCGTTTAGATGGTCATCCGGTGGGGCCCGAGTCCCGTTTATAAATTTTTTTTGACTCACGTGATTTTGATAAAAATTTGGTGAAGAGTCGTCCGGTGGTCCCCGGGGTCCTTCTATTTTTTTGCACGATTTTTATAAAGTTTGGTGAGGGGGCGTTTTCGAGTGACAAGAGTTGATTGTGATGGGCGATAATTTGAAGAAAATTAATTCAGAGAATCGTGAAACTTTCTTTAGGGGTCCTTCGGTGGAGCCCGGATCCATTTTGTATTTTTTGCGGCTCGATCGAATTTGACAAAAATTGAGGTAATAAATGGTTTCTGATACCAGGAATTGATTACGATGAGTTCAGTTTTTGGGAAAATCCGTTAAAAGATACTCCGGTAGGGTTCTGGTGAACGATTTTGAGAAAATCTGGCGGGGATTTTTGAATGCAAGGAAACGATCAGGAGTTTTGATTTCTGGATAATTAATTTAGGAGTCTTCCAGGTGGGCCGGCATGTTACACCACGTTGCATGATGTGGCACCAGGTTGCATATTGTGCGATGTGCACTATGTCGTAAGATGTTGCATTAATTTCGTCATATTTCATCATGTTACGTAATGTTACACCATTTTTCTTAATGTTGCATCTTTTTGAGGGATGTTGTGCGATGTTCCACTATGTTGCGTCATGTTTGCCTGGGGCCTTCTTTTAACAATTTATTTGGTTTGCACGAGTTTAATACAATTTGGCGGGACATGGTTTGGCCATTGCATATTGTTGCAACATGTTGCACTCTGTTTTAAGATATTGCACCATTTTTCGTTGCTCCATGTTGCCTGATGTTGCATATTGTTGAGGGATATTATTTGACGTTCCACTATGTTTCGACATATTACGTAATGTTGTATGTTGCGTGATGTTTGCACTATGTTGCGTGATGATTCTTGATGTCACGCGATATTGTACCATGTTGCGTCATGTTGCTTGGGAATTATGTTTTTCTTTAATTAGATATCTGGCGTTATGTTCCATCATATTGGGGAATGTTGCACCATGTTGTGTTTGTTGCGTTACGTTGACCTTGTACGATTGCACTAATCGCATCCTTTAAAAATGTTGATTGTTATGAGTAACAATAAATATTGATTTAATGGGCTAGCGCAACATATATTAGAAGTACAGCATTTTCTTAATGAACACAACATTGACATTATGATGGAATCTGAGACACATTTTTCACAAATGGCAGTACACTGCTGATATTACACAATTTCTAGACTATTCCTGCAGACAGATGCTCGTAATGATTGGATATGATATTTCTCGTATTTCATAGGTTCATAATGTTTTAGTCTTCTTTTAATCAATACAGCAGTGCCACTGTGCGTTTTGCCATCCGGATGCTTAGTGTCGTAAAAAGAGTACCCATTAATTTTGAAGTAGTTCTGAAGCGTGTTTCAGATATTAACATTATATAAATATTGTGCTCAATGAGAAATGCTTGAACCTCCGCTGTATGCTGCGCTAGGCCGTTTGCGGAGTCATTTTTGATTTTTAACAACTATCTGCATCAGCGTGTTCATATTCCGCATCATTAGATCCATAGTTCTCTGCGTCATCGCCATGAAACTTTGCACCATACTAGATAGCTTGTTTAAAGCTGATGAGATGTTACCTTCCTTACTTTCCTCCACTTTTGAAACGGCACCCTTAAGCACACTTGCGTACGAAACCCCGTGATGTACACTTCTGGTTACCTTTATATTCTGGTTTCCATTTTGAACTTTAGCTTCTGAATGTAATTTCAGCAATCGTTGCTCAGCTCGCTGTCTAGGATTAATTCTCCTTTTCAATTCAATATAAACTGGGCAACCTCTATAATTCGCTGTGAGGTTCCATCGCAGTTACTGCATTTTCAGACAGAAGCTTGAGTAATAAATATGTAACAAAATATGGTACATGTTTCATTGAGGCGGGCTAATTTGGTCGGTGCAGGTTTAGAGCACTCGCAAACTAACTAAAGTGAACCCCATTAAATTTCGTGCATGTAAATAGAGCTTTTCGACTTCAATACAAGGCAACATACAAAGTTACAAACACATGACTTAGCGAACTACACACACAAACACACATAAAGCTATTAAATTTAATTACAGTTATTTCCTACATTATTGTATCACATATTAGACGATTACCCATTCTAAAATGGTAAACAAGAAATAAAAAAAATTAACAATAAAGATAAAGTAAAAAAAAAAATTTCCTCCTCCAAATTATTATTATATTTTCATTTTCCAATTTCTTGAATAATAAAAACAATAATATTTATTTATAATCACATGTGTGCTCTTATATGCAAATATTTTATTATACAACATTTTTTTTTATATATACGAGTATATAAAATATAGACTAGCTAGTGTGTAGCTTTCATTGTAGTTGTTGTTGCTGTATTTGGGCTCTTTTCCGAGTCAAAGAAAATATACAATTTACAACACACAGTACAACACAGTAGAAAAAAATTCGTACTCGAAGAAGAAAAACGAAAAAAGCTCAGGAGAAAAATAAGGAAGAAAAATTAACTCATGTGAAAATTATTTATTAGCACATTTAATTATTGTTTATTTTATATATATTTGAATATATGGGAGGAGTGGGTTGTATATAGACTTAAAAATAAAATTGAAAGGCTGCGACGGGCGTAGATCGTTACTACGGAACTATAAAAGGGATATAACATTTATGGTACACACTTCTGTCTACGTCCTTGTGTAAATTAAAATATATACAACAAAAAAATTTTGCAGAAGACGGTCTGGAAAAATAAAAAAATTGGTTGAATTTAGGATTTTGTATTTAAGAGAAGGAATATATGTGTGTTTGTATACTCGTATAGAAAATATATTTTGATTTTATTTAAAGGATTAAACAGGAAAAAATATTATCTAATTAAGCTTTTGTATAGACTATACTGTTGGTTTTGGTATTGAAGGAGGGGGTTGGAAAAGCTTTTTGTACTCGTATTTAAAAAAAAATTAAATCTTAAATAAAAAAAAATTAATTTTCTATTTATCTTTCCAATAATTTTGATTTATATAGAGATTGCTTCGTTTCGTTATTGTTATTATTGCTACATTTTTTTCTCCTCGAAGAATTTACAATTTAAATTAGAAGAGGTGGAATAGAAACTATAAATTAACAATTGTGTAAACTATGTGTACACAGTAGAAATACAATAGAAATTTCTAGTACCTATATAGTGTTATCCAGATATATGTATGTTGCGATACAAGGCAAAAATCATGTATTACGTGAAAAAATTCCAGACACATTTATTTTATATTTGGAGAAAAAATTAAATTTAAAATCAAAATAATTGAATCTGTTTTTCTTCAGACTTTATTTTTATTTGCTATTTTCATGCTCCACCGAAAAAGCTTCCGCCTTTTTATTTCTGTTGCTGCTGTTATTTATAACAACAACCCATAATATATTAAGATTGATTTAATAGACAAAATTGTCTATTTTTCGTTATTTTAAGCTTCACGTGACTATATTTTTTGATTACTTTGACCAAACCAATAATATTACACGATTTGGATTTAATTTTCGGGTGACCAGATGACTTTTATAATCCACCCGTTGAAAGTAAACTGAATGGGATTATTCAGATGATAACACTCATTATGTTGCTTCGAATACACTAACCGCCAAAGAAACTTTATTCAATGACAATATGTTGAACTCTGGTCTATTCCACATCAGCAACGTTATAACAGGCTGAACGGGCAGCTCGATTTGGCGTTTTATCCTGATATCAACAATAGTGTCGCTTCTGAAACCAATCTAATACTATGTGTCATAGGTGTATACCACCCTCCCATTTTAATCACCTATTGTCGGCAACAAGGTAGTCTTAATGATGCTCTATAAGATGGCGTTATGGAATGGCCAAGTTTAGTCCAGCATGAACAGATCCTAGAATTTTGTCCTAAGTTTTGGACCCGTGATTAATACTATTATCTAAATTTCATCGTCATTCTTTTAGAATGGCGGAAAGACGGAATATTGTTCAATTTCAAGATTTCATTTACCGAGTTCTTTTACTTCGGAGATCTATCAATTTGTCATTTTAAGGATCACTTTTAATATTTTATTCCGCTGGGATGTTTTATTTAGTAAAAAAAGAGATACAAAATGAATAAAAAATTTCCCCTGGTAATTATATAATAAAAAATTCTCTTTTGTGATTGTGCTGCTACTTGCGGCGAGTAGCGAAATCTCTTATTTTCCTCTGAGAAATTTCCGCTATCTTATACGCTATCTTATCTTATGTCTTAATGTCGATTCTGAAATTCCACCACAATTCAATTTGTTTAGGAGATATACAATTCCGGAAGTGGTTCCACCAAGTCTGAATGATACTCTGCTGCCTTTACTGATAATGCGAGATTTTAAGGGATTATTCTGGACAGTAAGCTCAGTTGGAAACCAAATACGAAAGAGTGAAGAAAGCCACTGTGTCACTCTACTTTTTCAAAAATGCCATCGGAAGGAAATGGTGTCTGAAACTGGAGCTGTTGCACTGGCTTTACACGGCAGTAGTAAGGCCTGTACTGCTGTATGGTGTGAGTGTATGGTGGCCAGCTCTGGAGAAACTATCATACAGGAACATGGTGGGGAAAGTGCAGAGGGCAGCCCGTTTGCTCATTAGTGGGCACTAAAAATGACATTCACAATTGCCTTAGAGGTTATGCTTCTTCCGTTGGATATTATTGGTAAGCAAATAGCAGTCAATATACGACCGCCCGGGTATTAGCGGTTTCGAGGTGGAAGTGCCTGCAATATGTTGAACTCTGGACTATTTCACATCAGCAACGTTAAGAACAGTTTGAACGGCTCGATTTGGTGTTTTTCTCTGATAACAACAATAGTGCCGCTTTTGAAACCAATCTAATCCTCTGTGCCATAAATGTATACCATCCTCCCATTTTAATCACCTTTTATCTGCAACAAGGTAGTCTTAAGTCGAATTTGAAATTCCACCACGGGTCAATTTTCGTAAGGCCGACTTTGTGAAACTTAGTGATGTATTGGCAAACATCGACTTTGACACCATTTTAAATGATAATAATGACATGCATACTCGCCAAAAAATTGTATCGCCATCACCTTCTTGGTATAATAAAGAATTACGAACGTTACGTAACCGTTACGTATTCCCGCCTACTTTCTAGTGTTGCCAAGTTGTATGTCTTACATCCAGTTAAATATGGTTGTCGTCGCTGTATTTTAGGTGGTATAGTAGCTCATGGGCATAAATCCATCCGACTTTGTTGGTCAAGAAGCGTATAAACTTCTTTTGAATTTTCTGACTACTTTGGTTATGTTCTTCGTAGAACGGACGCCGCACATTCAAAGCATATTCCAGCTGGAATGGAAAGTAAGCAGTATATAGGATCTTAATTGTCTCCAAATTAAAAAAATGTCACCCGCAATACGTTTGGTAAAACCGAGCATTGAATTGGCCCTAGCGATGCACAGCTCAATGTGCTTAGTAAAGCTCATGCATTTGAACAGCTTAACAAACGTTGGTAAAGCTTCCTACAAACTAAATCGGACTCTGATTACTCTAACTATTTAAATAGTTATATTGATTTCAGTAGTTTGTCTGACGAACTCTATGGGACTCATGCAATCCAATCTAATGACTGATCCTAAGAGTTTCTGGCGTTTTATACATTTGATGAAAAAATCCGACAGATACCCTTCTACTCTGAAGTATAAAGATCATTCCTCTAATGATCCTAAAGTCATAACAAATCATTTTGCTAACAGTCTGGCTTTTACAAACTGCGATTTTGAACCCGACGAAGATTACTTTATATACATGAACAATAGGGTTTTCAGTAAGTTTTGTCATTCGATAAGAGATAGCGCTATTAGGTTCATTGTTTTATTTGTCTAAAAATGGTACTACGTTTTAATGAACGCGTGTGAAGTTTCATGTGGATCTGTCAGCTCATTTGTATATTAACAGCCATTTTTTTACAATGGAAAAAATTGAATATCGTGCAGTCATAACATTTTTAGTTTTGGAAGGTGTAACACCAAAACAAATTCATGAACGATTGTTAAAAGTGTATAAGGACAGTAGAAAGAAGGGTTGTTGAATTTAAACGTGGTTGTACAAGTCTTGAAGATGATCCACGTGAAGGACGTTCAAAAAGTGCATCAACATCAAAAATCGTAGCAAAAATACTGCATATGGTTTTTGAAAATCGTCGATTAGCCGAGAGAGATTTAGTAGTAGACCTAGGGATCTTATTAGGCAGTGCGAGCAATATTTTAACTGAAGTTATGGGTTTCAGAAAGCTGTGTGCACAATGGGTGCCGTATTCGCTAACAATGGAACAAAAACACATTCGAATGCGACTTTCTCAGCAACATTTGGAGCATTTTAGATTTTGTGCATCGGTTCATCACTACGGATGAGATTTGGGTCTACCACCATGATCCTGAATCAAAACAAGAGGCTAAGGAATGGTGTGATCCCGGTACTTTGACTCCGAAGCGAGTTAGGGTCCAGAAATTGGCCAAGAAGATGTTAGCATCAGTTTTTTGGGATTCAAAAAGAATTTTGTTCGTAGATTACCTCCAAACTGGTAAAACAATAAACTCAGATTATTTTTGTAACCTTCTGGGACAGCTGGATGTAAAAATAATAATTTTTCATCAAGACGACGCATCCTCTCACACTTCTCAAAAGCCATCGCGAAAATCAGTAAATTAAAGTACGAATTGTTGCTACAACCACCCTATTTGCCAAGGACCTATATTCAAATCGATTATGAATCCGTGGTAGAAAAGATTTCCAAACTTAAAGATGATTTTTCATTCGGTCCTGAGTGATATTCTTACTCAGCCGCTGACGGTACTTTTCCAAAAGTCGCTTTCGCTTGAAATTTTTCCATCTATTTGGAAAAATTCCTTTATAGTTCCGATCCGTAAGAACGGCTGCAAATCAGACATCTGTAATCACAAACCAATTGCAATATTATCTTGTATTCCCAGCTGTTCGAAGGTATTGTGTATGATTTACTGTACTTTTATTGTAAACCGTTGTTTTCTGACAATCAGCATGGTTTTCTCAAAGCACGGACCGCGACCACTAACCTTGTTGAATTCACTTCACAAACATTAAACATGATGGAGGCAGGGAATGAGGTTGGTGTTACCTTCTCCGATTTGAATAATTTCTTATGAAGTTATTTTGTTTAAGTTTAGAGCTCTTATCTTTTCTCCCCAAATTCTCCGTTGGGTGGGGTTTTATCTTAAAGATCGTATATATCATGTGCTGCTCAGATCGTTAGTATCCGCTCATTTCTCAGCAACATTTTTAGTGCCCCAAGGCAGCCTTCTGGGCCGATTTTCACATTCTGTCTATCAACGACGCTGAATGTTTAATTAAAAATTCATCGATATCTCTATACAAAGAGGACATGAAGATTTACAAACGGATTTCAAACACCACCGGCAAGAGTATATTACAATCCGATGGTGTGCAAAGAACGAGCTTGAGTTGAACGGTGGTAAATATCAAATAATCATCTACTCTCGAAAACGTGCACATTTTATTTCTCGTGACTATTATATTAACAACGATGCCCTTACCAGAGTCAGTTCTGTTCGGGACGGGTGCCATTTGTGGCAGTGAATTGAATTTTAAACATCACATCGATCGTATTATCAATCAAGCAAACTCTGCGCTCGGTTTCATCAAGCGTGGGTCGAAAGAATTCGACGATCCTTATGTTACGTAGGCTCTTTATACAACATTCGTTTGTCCCCTGCCCGAGTATGCTAGCCAGGTGTGGTCGCCTCATCATGAGGTTCACATAAAGACGATTGAAGCAGTAGATTTCTTCGCTTTGCTTTACGCGGTGAACTTGTTCAAACTGCCTCCACACCGATATCGTCGCAAACTAATTGATTTACAACCACTTAGTAAGTACTAATCGGCGGTATCGACTCGGTAAGAACGGTACCCATATTTTGAATCAACCATCATAGAATTGATCACGGTAGGATTGCATCTGTATCCAGCATGTTGCACGATGCTAATCAATACTGCCACTTCATTGATTTTACCTTGACGAAAGACACATTAAAAAACATTTTTATTTAACTTAACTGGTTTGATATTTTATTTAACTAATTTTTTTTGTTTTACCTATTTTAATCTTTTTAAATCTGTTTGTATTAAGCAGGCTCATCTTCCGTTTTCCTTCCGTCCGCGCCGGGTAACGTTTTGCTTCCACCTAGTTTAACTTTGTTTAAAATACACGTCGAGATATTTTTCATTTGAAATTATTGCATTTTACGAAGTATACAGGACACGAGTATGTTGCTATTCACCTGCATTTATAAATTATTCTATACGAGGCTATTTGTGCTGAAACTGAATAGATTAGTGAAAGTGTTCGTCAAATTAAGGCAACCCTCAAAAAACTGTGTCTGTGTCTTCGCAGAGATGGTTACATAAATAGAACTGTCTCATATCACTAGTTGATGTTTAATTGACAAATATAGAGGTTAGATGAGTTTCAAATTTGCTAAATGAGTTAATTCGATTACAAAATATTACGAGCATTTATATGTTCATATGACTAATTGCTTTAACGACATTTTCTTAGTTGAATGTTTGCCATTTATCGCTATGGAGTCGTATTCGATTGAAGGCCGTGTTAAAGTTATTCAAGAGCACTACAAAAATGATGAAATATAAAAAAACACGTTTCGCGCAATTCGTGAATATTTTAGTCACTATAACCGCCCAAATAAAACAACCAGCAGACGCTTGGTGCGTAAATTCGAGGCTACGGGTCCTGGGGTGGATGCACCAAAGCCTGGCAAAGTGTCGATCACTTGAATTAGGCATTTAAAGGACCAGTTTGTTGCGAATTATGCACAAGGACTTGAATGTACACGCATACAAGGTGCAACTTACCATACTATGCATATCTATCTATGGATATCGTCAATTGCAGGCCAATCGATCATTCGATTCAGCGCCATTAGATTACTTTTTACGGAGATTTTTGAAAAGCAAAGAGTACGTTGATAGTCCAGCCACCATGCAAGACCAAAAAGACAACGACATTGCCGAGATAAATGCTATAGAAACGTCCGTTTTGGAAAATGTCATCAACAATTTTGACCATTGGATCGATGTCTGTAAAACCAGCCATGGTGAACATTTAAGTAATATCATTTTTCATATAAATGGGATCGATAAACCTTCAAAATAAAAACCTCAACTTGATTCGCTACAAATAAAAATTTGTAGTTTTAGGTTTTAGTTTGCGTTTGTTTCCTGCGACTCAATTTGTAGTAATGACTAAAATATTGACCTCGAGATTTTTGCAGATTTACCATTCGCTGTATCACCGAAGTAAAATAAGGTTTTTAAAAACCAAATATTGTGTGAGCGTATGTGCGTATGTCTATGCAGAGTAAATGTCTGTTAGCGCTCTTCAGCCCAGGCGGATTGACTGATTGAGTTTAAACTTCATACTTAAGGCTCTATGGTACTCAAATTGTCAAAGACGATGTTTAGTAAAAAATCAGTTTTTGACCATAAAATAATGCCAATTGACCTAATTCTGTCTTTAGCATGAACCTAGGAGTATAATTGAGGGATTAATACATACATGATTATCCAAATAAAATGTTTAGTTTGTCTATGGTTAGGTTTCAAAGTTTATCGTTTTTTTTTGAAACGCACAAATCAATTTTTTCATTATTTTACCTCTAAACAGCTAAAAAATTTTGCATCAAGGTGTTAAGAAACATAAAACCGTGGGATAATTATCAAGATTAGTCTTGAAATGACGTAGAAAATGTAAAATTTAGTTTAAAAGTATTAATAATTTTGATTTTTATCGATCGAAAAATTACGTCAAACGATAAGTTTATTTGTGTTTACGCCGCAATGACGATTATTTTTAGTAAAGTTACTGTCACTAGATGGCCAATTACGGAATAAAAAGTGTGTCCAAGATAAGTGGTTATTAATTTATTATAATATGCAAGGTTTAGATCAGCAATAATAAAAAATAACAAATTCATTAATTAATTTTTCACATATAAACCTTGATATAAGTAAAGTTTAGTGAGCAAATTATACAAAATTATGGTAAAAAAACTTATTAAAGAAACAAACCACTACATACATTTAGGGGCATTTAAATATCGACAATAAACAAGAAATTTGTTTTTCTCAGTACCATACAGCCGTAAGCGTTTTTCATAAATTGGGCGATCTCAGTGGTTTTGGCTGATTTTAAATTAATGTTGCAACAATTTTGGTCGAGACCAGTTTTCCAAAATTTAAGCGGCAATTACGATTTTTGACAAAAGTTCGTTTTTTTGACCAAAAATCGGCCTTGTATTACCTAGACGGATTGATTTATAGGGATGAAACATCACACTTAAGGTTTTTCCTGAGATCCTGAGTACTGTCAATAATAATGTCATTACCTAAACCTCCTTAAAAAAGTCGGCTTCCCACTAAATTTTCTTTAATTTTGGAACTGGCTCATTATACCAAATGAACTAAGGCGACTTGTGTAAGATTAATAAATTATAAAATTGCGGAAATAGAATATTTCTACGTGGGAGGTAACAGTGAGTTTGGACCGAGATCGGTCGGATGTGGATGCCTCCATAGGAGCGTTTTTCGTTTCTAAATATTTGTATTTTAAAAATATTTGTATTTGAAAACTATATCAAATACAAGAAAAACGATTATGAACTAAAAGATTCTAAATTTAATTTGAAACAATATTGGTGCAGATAAGTTTTTTAAAATTTGAGCAGAAGTAACGATTTTTTACAAACATTTTTCATGAAAAATTCGGCGTTTCTACAGCCCAGCCGGATTTATTAATCGGAACTAAGCTTCGTATTGTGGCTTTTTCCATAAATTTGGAGATCTAAGCAAAATGTGGTGGATGCTGTATACCGCAAATGACAGCTTCCGTAGGAGCTTTTTCATGTTTTGTAATGATGATTAAATTTTCAAAAAGGGTTGACCTTATTGTTTTTCTGTAATATAAGCAGGAATAATGATTTTTTTGAACACACAAGACAATTTTTGTCAAAAATTCGAAAGGTTAAATTTTTCGATTTTGAAATTAAATGTGGTGCATTCGAGATCTATGTACATTTGACGTAAAAGAAAGTCGGGAGCTGATCACAAAAAACGCAAACTTCCATTTTGGTAAAGATTTTTACAAAACGATAAATCTCTTATGGAAGCTTTCACTTTCGATCCGAGGATCCAAACTAAACACAGACAGCTTATTGTCAACAAATTCAAAAACAAACGGAGATCTCTTCAGTGAAGTAATGGAGGGAAAAATCAATCTTTAGGGAACGATAAGAAATTCTCACCAGTTGGAAAATAAATTAGAACAACTCAATGAAACAATTCACTATGCTGCTTTGGGAAGTACCCCCCCCATTATACAAAATAAAAAGAAGCTTGACATATCCTATGGAAGTTAGAGAGTTGGCAAGAAAGAAACGATGAGCACGTAAAACCTGGCAAATAATTAGAAGAGCGGAGAACAAAACAATTCTTAACAATTTAGGTAACAGTCTCAAATCTCTTCTTAAAGAAGTTAAAAATGCATCAATCAACAGATATCTAGTTAGCCTAACCGATGAAAAAATTCTAATTATCCTCTGTGGAAGGATACGAAGGGACTCAAAAGACCCAAAATTCAAGTGTCTCCACTTAAAAAGGAGGATGGAACCTGGGCAAGAGGTCCTAAAGAGAAGGTAGATCTGTTTGCGGAGTATCTCGAGGAAACTTTCCAACCACTACGAAGGCAAACGGCCAATGAAAATATAATGTCAATCCAAAAGCTAGATTATTTTGATATACGCCCAGTAACTCTCAAAGAATTAAAAGAAGAAGTGAAAAGCAACATGAATGTTAAAAAACCCCAGGGTATGACTTGATTACTTGCCAAATAATCAAGGCTCTATCAGATAAAAGATTTCGTAAGCTAATACACATAATCAATGCAAGCTTTCCGTTAAATTATGTTCCGTGGCAATGGAAAGTAGCAGAAGCAATAATAATAGCAAAACCTGATAAACCACCTAACGATAAAAAATTATACAGGCCAATTTCATTGCTGTCAATTATGTCAAAACTCTTTGAAAAATTATTACTAAAAAGACTTAAACCAATAATTGAGAACCGACAACTAATGCCTCCACATCAATTTGGATTCAGAGAACAGCACTCAACAATTGAACAGGTGCATAGAATCACCAACGTTATTGAAAGAACGTTAGAACGCAAGACAGTATGCTCCAGCATATTTCTGGACGTCGCCCAAGCCTTCGATAAAGTTTGGCACAGTGGACTGGAATTCAAGCTGCATAGAGATCTGCCGAAGCAATTCTATGCCTTACTAAGATCTTATTTATCCAATAGACATTTTCGTGTGAAATATGAGGATGAATACTCCGAACTAAAGAAAATCTGTGCCGGTGTCCCACAGAGGAGTGTCTTAGGACCAATCCTGTATTTATTATATACAAGGGATATTCCAACAACAGATGAAGGAACCATAGCCACCTTTGCAGGTGACACAGCAATCATGGCAATTGGAAGTAATGTCGCTGATGCAACGACCAAACTCCAGAAGATTACCAATGCGGTTTGTAACTGGACTAAGCGCTGGAGAATCAAGCTTAATGAGACGAAATCCACGCATATTAACTTTACATATCAAAAAGTTTCCCATCTTCCGATAAAAATTAACTCACGACCGGTGCCTTATGCAAACAAAGCTAAATATCTGGGCATGACTCTCGATGCTAAGCTCAAGTGGAGAGAGCATGTCAAAAAGAAAAAAGAAGAACTTAATATTAACTTCAGAAAAATATATTGGCTCATATGTAGAGGCTATGAGCTTACAATATACAACAAGCTGCTGCTATATCGGCAAATACTGAAGCCGGTATGGACCTACGGTATTCATCTCTGGGATGTTCTAAGCAAACAAACGCCAAAATGAAACAGACGTTTCAAAACAAGGTTCTTCGTAGCATCGTACATGCTCCGTGGTACTCAAGAAATGAAGATCTTCACAGGGACTTACAGGTAGAATACATCAAAGATGAAATTAAAAAGCATGCCTCCAAACACGAAATAAAGCTCCATAAACATGGAAATCCCTATATTCGCCATATGATAGATAACCCTGTCGTTGATGGTAGACTTCAAAGAAAGAGGCCACTTGACCTAGTAAACATACCAAATTAAAATTAGTATTTTAAATAGGTTTAATTAATTTTGGGACTAACCTTTGGGTTTCACCCTAACAAATCAGAATTGTTTAAGAAATGGAAAATTTGTAAATTTGAAAGATAAATTGCTAGATGAGCACAGTCTCAGTTGTAATTATTAAAGGATAAAAAAAACTTTCGATGAACCCGTTTTGGCCAAAATTCAATGGAATCTCCCAATTTGTAGAGAAGCTTATGTTTGAAATTTCATCGCGATCAATCTATCCGTTTTGGACTTTCGTTCGGAGGCCGAACTTTTATTGAAAAACAGTTTTGTGTCAAAAATCGTACTTTCCGCTTAAATACTGATTCCGCTTAACTGATTTGGGGCGGTATTGTTGCAAAATCAATTTAAAATCGTTTAGTTCTTAATCGTTTTTCTCTTAAATGACAGATATACTTGCAAAAAACCAAAAAGTTCCTATGGGGGCTGCCACTTCCAAGAGCACCACATACATACACACAGAGATTTTATAAAATTATCCATGTTCACTTCGGCGATTTAGCGAATGGTAAATCTGTAATACTCTCGAGATCAAAATGTTTCATGATTACAAAACATACAAAACTGATTGTAAAATAAATTCCAAACAAAATTAGTTCAGATAATATGTTAAATGTCATCGGAAATGACGAGTTTTGATAAAAAAAAGTTGGGAAATCCTTTCGAAATTTTTTGGAAATCTGCTTACCGCAAGTAATGCTTCTATGGGAGCTTTTCTAATTTTTGCAATGATGTTGAAAAGTTGAACATTTAAGAACGACAAAGAATAAAGATTAGAATAAATGTAGAAATGAAATTAGATTGACTTTGTTGGTTTTCTGATGTTTAAGGCGGGATAATGTTTTTTGGATATACAAGGCAGTTTTACCAAAAGTCCGGTAAGTTTTAATTTTCGATTTTCAAAACAGGTGTGGTGTATTAGAGATCTATTTATATAGGGTGCCTCAGCAAGAGTGCCGGATTTAAATTTGCCGCCATTTTGTTAATACGAGTTGTACGGTGATTTGTTTTTGGCAGTTGTCACGTACAGATCACGTGATCACGTGAGACACTCTCAGCAAGACATTCGTCATAATCAGCTTTTAATTCAGTTTTGGTTTGCTTTTAGAATTCCGTTAATAAAATGGATTCAGTTTATAATTCAAATATGTCAGACTTTGCGGAAGAATGCTGCAATCAAAATTACGAATTACAGAATCTACATTACTCGTATAATGAATATAATGGACAATGTTCAGAATCTTTTCAAACGTAAATATATTATTTGTAAATTATTCATCATCTTTAGTTTTTGACGTATTTATCTCGATTGCACGAGCAAATGGTCACCTTATTTAAGTAGTTTTATTGTAAAGCAGGGTAGTTTTTCGTTTTTTCACCAGTCAAGCAAAACCAAAATAATATAAAACAAATAGAAAATTGTCTTTCCAATTTATGTAATTTATTTCGGAATTCAATTGAAACAATAAACAATTCAATTAAATTAACTGATTTTCATTTTTTGCTTTGTATATATTATCATGTATTGGAAAATGGACGTATGTGGGGGCATATCAAATATAGATTTCGGGGTTTCACAGTAAATTGCAATTTTATCTGCAGTTGATTCGATGAACCCGAAAAAAGGTTAATTATGTTGTAACCTTTTTGTGTACTCATATGTGTGTTTGGACATGCATCCACAAAAAAAAATATTCAGAATTCATCCTTTCACACTTCATTCGACGCCAATAATCAAAAATATATTAGTTGGAGTTAAAAATGGGGCGAAAAGATCATGGCCCCTCATACCCATCGTGCGCATCCAAGAAAATATTCTTATCCTTATAATATAAAATATATGTACGTATCCACATTTTTTATTTTCTACTTTCGATAAAATATCAAAAAATATGTGTCCAATATTATCATTCTCTTATGGTCTCATGCACATTTTATATTTTATTTTATTTCGATCTATAATCATTATTTTTTTTTTCGGTGTCCCTACATTTATTGTATGTGTACGAGAGTATGTTCGATTACATTTGATTTTTGTTGGTCCTTTTTGTCTATTTTATTTTATTCTCACCCATGGCAAGCAAGATAAACCGACCAAGCTAACAACACACATATTATTATAGACATGTACAAGAAAATGAAAAGAAAATCTAACGAAATACCCAAAAGTAAATATATTTTATTAGGACTGGAATAATAGAAAACCAAATCTAAAGTAAGGAAAGCAACCAAAAGACGGGCAACCAAGAACACAAAGTCAAGAGTGAGTTGCAGTTATACATCTTAACGATTACTATATATTCGTATACATAAAATCATATATCTCAAAACAGGATAAATATCGAGAAGAAAAAAATGTCCAATATCAATAAAGTCTCATTTAGCTGCTTTACTTTACGTACGAGTATATACACGTCGGTATTTTTGTCTATTTGAATCGTATTTTATTTTCAACAACAATATCTAACGGGTCATCGGTTCTAATCCTAATCATTTATATAAAAGCAGAAAAAAAAACTTAGATACAAATACAACAATAACAACAACAAATAGGAGGACGAAAAAAAATCGAAATCTTCTGTGTATATACAAAGCTTATAGAAGGACTATCTATCTATATTCCATGTGACCTGGAAAATGGAAAATTTTGTTTTCTAAACTATAATTGATATGTTTTACATGAAAATATTAGAAGGAAAATTGATAAAAATTTGATAAGTTTTTTGGTGTGAAAATAAGTTTAAGGCAATTGGTTCATAAGTCAACCCGATAAAAAAAATTATTTTGTATTTTTTCTCTAGTAGGTAGGTGTTAAAGTTATTGAATGCCCTTTTTGGGTCCTCCGTAATAATTTTACGGAGGTAGGATTTTCTGGCACAATAATATCACATACAAGATATCTCATTCGATTCGGATATTAGAAAATATATTAGGGAAACATACTGATTTTTGAATAATTATGCAGAAAACAAAATATACGAGACTTTGGATTTAGTCGCGATTAACGTCTTCAAAAATTTGAATGAGCCTTCCCAATTGCCTTGAACTTCTGGATATCTTCATTTAATTGAATCATTTTTCACAGACTGTGTCAAACTGTGTTTATTTGCTGACATTCAATTACAATGTCTTGCTACTTTTACGGACATCGTTTTATGTAATGTCTGCGATGACCAATTTTGTTACGATTGTAGTCGACTTGACCGACAATTTGGACTTAAGGAAAATTAAATCGAGGATGGCTGAAAACCGTAAATTAATCAACGCGTTGACTAACAAACTCGCTGATGATAAGTCCAACCAGACAACATGTGCAAAAAGTGTCAAGCCTAGCTCCAATATCCATGATGAATCGACGTCGCCGCAAGCTATTGTTGGATCGGGACCTCCCATCAACTCTATCAAAACTGTCTCAGTGCCTGCCAAAAAATATTTATATATCAGTCGTATCGATCCATCCGTCTCAACTGATCAGATCGTTATAGCTATGTCTGCGATAAACTTCAAAATTGTACGTCAGGTGACGTAAATTGTAGGCTATTATTACCCAAAGACCGCGTTTTGGACAGCTCACTGACGTTCGTCTAATTTAAAATTGATTTGAAAGAGGCTGATTTTAACCTACTTAACAATTCTGACGTTTGGCGTGCTGGTGCTTTAATCCGCCCATTTACAAATTATCCAAGCATATCAAAAAACCGGAATATGGTCACGTTTCAACAGCCGAAGTAGCTACTGCGTTAACCAGCCAGTTTAATTAATCAACGTCCGTCGCTTCATCTAATACCATCAACGCCTTCACTTCTACCTACTATCACAATGCCTCCAGTATCCGCGGTAAAATCAGGGATTTCCGCTTAGGCATACTTGACAATGATTTCGATGTTATAATAATCAGTGAGACCTGGCTTATGATCAATATGTTATCCGAAGAGTACTTTCCATCAGACTATGTCGTTCATAGAAAGGACAGATACGATTTTGACACCAGTTGTAGAGGCGGTGGTATTTTAAGTGCTGTAAAGAATTCAGTCTCCAATAAAATGATGGCCTGCCATCAATGCCTTGATGTCATAGCCGTTCGCATCAGACTAGCTTACAATACCTCGATTGTCGCCGTCGCCATTTATATTCCGTCCGGATTCGACCGGGATGTCTACAACAAGTTTATCAACTACAGGGTGTCCGCCGGGAAGGTATACTACTTTGTTTTGCCGCCATTTAGGCGAATATTAGTATTGACAGTTCATACTTGACAGTCGTGAAGTAGACACGTGGCAAGGATTTGCATTTGTTTCCATTTAAGATTCAGTTGACACAAGAGCTTCTTCCAGGTGTGGTCCAAGACCATTTACGCCGCCGTAAATATGCCAAAAGGATGTTACAGCTCGCCCATGACAACCCCGATTTTCATGAAAAAATCATAATGAGTGACGAGGCATATTTTCATTTAAATAAATATGTGAATAAACAGAATAGTCGGTTCTGGGCAATGGAAAACCCTCACATTATTCATCAGTCACCTTTACATCCATTAAAAGTGACAGTATAGTGTGCAATTTGGTCAGGAGGAATCACTGGACCTTACTTCTTTGAAAATGAAAACGGCGTAACGATAACTGTGAATGGGGAGCGATATCGTGATATGATTGAAAACTTTTTAACGCTACAACTGCATACTTTGGATTTGATTAACATGTGGTATCAACAAAACGGTGCCCCATCGCATACAGCCAGGATTACAATGGAATTACTGCGAGAACTCTTTCCACAACAAGTTATTTCAAAAAATGGTGATGTTGTTTGGCCTCCACGGTCGCCTGATTTGACTGCTCCGCACTTCCTTTTGTGGGGATATCTAAAAGGCAAGGCTTATGCAAACAAACCAGAAACGCTTGAGCAACTCAAACAAAATATTCGTGATGAAATTAATGAAATATCGCGTGAAATGTGTGAGAATGTAATGAAAAATGTGTTCAAAAGGGCTCGCATTTGTGAGGCTAACACAGGCGGACATTTATCTGATATTGTATTCCATACATAATTGCCGACATTAAATAAAACATTTATCAATATAAGATCCATTCTCTTTCATTTAATCTATAATCATAAACAAACAAAGTAATATACCTTCCCGGCGGACACCCTGTACATCAACTCAGCCGTTATACCTCCAGTTCGCTCTTGTGATCAAATTATCATTATGGGCGACTTTAACTTACCCGGTATACCTTGGAACGATGTCGACGATGTGTTCTCTTCATCCTCAACCGACGAGAAAGCATTGCCTTCAGCAACAGTCGAGAGAAATTCCTCGACCTGCTATTTGCCAACGACGTCTTGCATGCCGATGTTGCTCCGTGCTTGGGCTTCACTGGACGCGAGAGCATTTATCACTCTCCAATTACGATAAATATTTTTATACTAAATGTACAACTAATTATTTTTCTAACGATTTTCACTCTAATTTTAGAATGGCCGACTACGCATCCTCGGACGAATTTCTCAGCACTACCGATTGGGACTTTTTAGAGCGCGGTCCGGATTTGAATGTCCAGCCATGGTATAATATCGAGTTGATGCTGCTCGAGAAACGATGCAACAAGTTTCATTCCCTTTACAGGCTTTGCGACGTAGAATACTATCACGATTTCGTTAACGCTCGCAATGAATTTTAGACCATTAATTGGTTTCTTTTCAATAATTACGTAATGCAAATCGAGCAAGTTTTGACATCCAATCCCAAAAAATTGTGGAACTTCATTAACAACAAGAGAAATTTATCTAATTTTCCGTCGAATATGTCGTACCAGACCTCCACCGCCAGTCAGTCATTCGACACTTACAATTTGTTTGCCAAATTCTTTGCATCGGTTTACAAGATACTTCGGTCAACAGACACCGGGTCTCCTACTACTTCCACTTCCATTGTACTCGATCATTTCAAACTTACCGAACAGGCGGTTCCGGATCAACTGCTCCTTCTCGACGTTAGCAAGGGAGCGGGTTATGACGGTCTTCCATCGATCCTATTCAAACGTTGTGCCGTAAGTTTGGCCCCTGCAGTCACCTTCTTGTTTAACGAAAGCCTTCGTCGTGCTATTTTTCCAGATCCCTGGAAAATATATATCATGCGTTCATCCAATTTTCAAGGCAGGCAATATAAGTGAGGTAAGTAATTATCGTGGGATCACATACTCTCTGTCGTACCCAAACTGTTTGAGTCCATGGTTCACAGAGTATTGCACTTCCATACCAAGAGACTTATTTCTGCTTTTCAGCACGGATTTTATCCCGGTAGGTCTACCGTGTCTAACTTGTCCTCATTTTGTGATCATCTATTTGACAATCTAAACTCCAAGCAGCAGCTTGACGTTGTCTACACAGACTTCGCAAAGGCTCTCGATGTGATTGATCACTCCATTCTTATTAGCAAATTGGAGATTCTCGACTGTGATTTCATTCCCATCAACTGGTTGCGATCTTATCTCTCAGATCGTCGGCAATCTGTTAGGATTGTGGATTCTTCCTCCCCATTGTTTCGGGTGTCAAAGCCGATTTGATTGGCTAAAGAGTTGGATTTAAAATGATTCCGCTCGCTGAAGTCACCTTGAGCGATCAAACAGTTCTGCCATATTTAACTAAAAACGTCAACGATACACAAGCGTATATATGGTAGATAAACCGTATTGTATAGGGTGGCGCATAAATAACGTTATGATTTATTTAATGAATAACTTTTTTGTTTCTGATTTTATTTAACGTTGGCGTTATAGTTTGGAAATACGTTCACATTATGTATTGAAGACACAACCTTGCAAATGGTGTCCGTTGTTTGCTTCGATCTCACGTGCTTTTGCAGAGAATTTTCCATAACTTTTCTTAGAATTTCAAGTCCTAGCGCTCTCACTTTTTCTCGTATATTGGTCTAAAACTGTTGAATGGTTCTTGGCTTATTTGCATACACCTTACCCTTTAGGGAGCCCCAAAGAAAAAAAATCGTGAGCCGCTAAATCGGACGAACTCTGTGGTTAAAATCAGAAAACCCGATATTATTCGATCGCCAAAAATTTTGCGCAGGAGAGTCATAGTTGGACGGGCTGTGTGAGCCGTGTCTCGATCTTGTTGGAACCACAACTCTGGATTGTTCTCTACCTCTGGCCTTAAAAAGTTTTCATTCATTGCTCGGTATTGAGTACCATTCACATTAATCGCAACTTGTTCGTCGTTTTCGAAAAAATATGGTCCAATGGTCCTAAGCGGATGCATTTGATCTTCAATAATTATTCTTGAATTTTGGGTACCCCATATTATGTAAATTTTGTGTATTTACGAGACCATTGAGGTGAAAATGGGCCTCATTGCTCATTATGAGCTTATGAATAAACTCGTTTTCTAGGCACAATTCTTGAAAACGGCGATTATATTGAATGCGTATTTGTGCATAATTTGGTTTTAACTCGTGAACCAACTGAATTATATGGGAAAAGGTGTAACTTTTGTAAAATTATTTGCAAAGACCATCTAGACATCACCAACTGCTGCGAACGTGGCCTGGTGATAGTTTCGGGGTTTTCCTCAATAGTTGCTTGGATCCGAGTAATGTTCACATTATTGCGAACTGCACGAGATCTTCCAGCACGTGGAAGATCACAGACAGTTCTTGTTGCCGAAAACGCAGAACCAATCAGTAAGCCGTTGGAGCGCTAGGTGCATTTCGAACATGAAAGAAATATCGATATGAACTTTGGGTCTGAATAATCGTCTGCTGACTTTCAAAATAAAATTGAACAACTTTGGTTCTTTGTTCTGTGCTGTCTTTCCATCGTAAATATCCCAAGGTTTTTAAGGTTAATACTGAAAAAAAAAAACACGTAAATAAAAAATTTATTCACTAATTAAATCATAACGTTACTTATGCGCCACCCTTTATAATCTAATTTAATCAAAATGCTGCCACTTCCGCTGAACCGACCACGACCAAATCTCACTGGGATCTCCCAATTTATGAAAGAAGCTTAAGTCTGAAGTTTCATTTCGATAAATCATTCTGTATGTATATTGTAGGAGACCAAATTTTTTCTGAAAAACAGTTTTTTGACAAAAAACGCCATTGTTTGAAAACTAACCTGAACCGGTATTGTTGCAAAATTAATTTAGAATGTTTTAGTACATACATAACCTTTTTCTCGAAAATGATATACTTTTCAAAATACATGCAAAAATGAATAAGCTTCTGTTAAAGCTGTTGTTTTCAATGGAAAAACAAAAAGTTTCTACGGAAGCTGCCATTTCCGGTAAACCAATTTCGGCCAACATTCACTGGGGTCGCCCAATTTGCGGAAAAGGCTTAAGTATGATGGAACTTAATCGATACATCTAGGCTGTACAGGGTCGAATTTTTTTGCAAAACTTCAAAAGGCAATTTATCAAAAATCGTGATTTCCACTAAATATATTAGAAAATTGAATGGACCGGTATTCTTGCAAATTAAATTTAAAAACTTTTAGTTTATAATCGTTTTTCTCGTAAATGATTTACTTCTCACAAAATTTATTAAAAATGAAAAAGCTCTTATGACAGCTTTTCGCCCAAAATTAACCGAAATTTGTTAATTTATGAAAAAACTGAAGTATGAAGTTTCATCCTGGTCAATCAACCCGTCTGGGTTGTACAGGGCCGAATTTTTTTGAAACCCGGTTTTCGTCAAAAATCGTAATTTCTGGTTAGATTTTGGAAAAAGGTTAGATTTTGGAAAAATAACCTGGCCCTATATTGTTGTATATTTAATTTACAATCTTTTAGTTCAAATCGTTTTTCGTAAATGATTTACTTTTCAAAATATTTACAAAAAACGACGTTCTTCGAAACAAGAGAAACAAGCTTAACTAGGAAGCTTTATTCCGATCGGACAAGCGGTCTAATAAACATGACACAAACAGTTAGTGTGCACGGAACTACGCACATATATACACACATACATATAGACAAATATTTTTTTAAAAGCACTATTTTGACTTTGGTATAACAGTAAAAAATCTCGAGGTCGAAAA
Source organism: Nephrotoma guestfalica (assembly GCA_963691935.1). Taxonomy (NCBI): domain Eukaryota; kingdom Metazoa; phylum Arthropoda; class Insecta; order Diptera; family Tipulidae; genus Nephrotoma; species Nephrotoma guestfalica. Next base: position 135,109,381 of record OY829913.1, on the reverse strand, counting down.
TTTACAAAATTACCTCTCATATTCTTTATTTTACTAGGTAAAAGAAAGTAAAACAGTCAAAAATCGTTCGCCTAAATTTTTGAAAATTGATTGGGACCGAATTGCTGTAAATTTAATTTAAAATTTTTTAGTTAATGATTTTTTCTCATAAATGCTATTCTTTACAAAATATTTACAATAAACTAAACATAATATATAAATTTAGGAATTTTGAGTTTCTGGTAGGCCGATTTCTGGTAAATGACTTGGAACTTCTAATTTATGAGAAAAGCTTAAGTATTAGTTGTTAGTTCCATTCCGATAAGTCAATTTTTCTTGGCCGTAGAAAAGCGAAAGGTAAATCAACAAAAATCTCGTGATCGAAAATTTTCTTGATTTCATACTTTATTACTTTCTTTACATAATGAACTAGAGTAAAGAATTCTTGAAAAATGTTGACCTCGTGATATTTACAGATTTACGATTCACTTTATCGCCGAAGTCAAAAATGTACTTGTTACAAAATCTCTGTGTGTGCTTTTGCATGTAAGTGTAGCTACACAAATAATCATTTTTCAAAAGTGTATTTACACAATTTAATCAAAAGTGTAGTTATACACAGAAGAAAATGTAGCAGAGTTGAATTTTTTTAATTTATTTAAAAAAAATAGTTTTTAGGTACTTTAATGTCTATGGCTTATACGAGTATGTCTATGCGGTTAAACGTTTTTATATTAAACCGTAGTTGTTAATAGGTCGATGTATATTGTAAATGTAAATCCCATTGGGCTGTGTGTACTCTAATAGATAAATATTGTTGAACACCGTTTTAACGTTACACTCTGAGAATCTTTCACCGATCTTAAAAAACCGCTCTCCTTGCAATATTTAATATGAAACTGTAGGAGTTGTTTAAAGATCATAATCAAGTAATTCTAGAGATGTCTATTCAAATCTGTGAATGTCCTTTGATTTTGTGTACTCTCTCTTATGTACTAATTTTGATAGCCACCATATTAACGCGACCCTCGGCGAATTTCTCACCAGTTTTAGAAAACCGCTCCACGTGCGATATTTAATATGAAAGTGTGGGGGTAAATTATCGGCCATAATCAAGTAATCCTAGAGATGTCTATTCAGATCTGTGAATACCCTCGGATTGTGCGTACTCTTATGGATTAATTTCGATAATCACCATATAAACCAGACCCTCGGGGATTTCAGATCTGTGAATGCTCTTGGATAGTGTATACTCGTACGGATTAATTTTGATGATCAACATATTAACGCGACCCTCGAGGAATTTCTCACCGGCTTTAGAAAACCGCTCCACATAATATTTAATATCAAAGTGTAGGGATGGATTGTAGGCCATAATAAGTAATCCTATAGATGTTTATTCAGATCTGTGAATGCCCTCGGAGAAAGTTCCCGAGGATCCCGTTAATATGGTGGTATATTAACGGGACCCTCGGGAAATTTTTCACCGATTTTAGAATACCGCTTCACTTGCGATATTTAATATGAAAGTGTAAGGGTAGATTGTAGGCCATAATAAGGAATCATAGAGATTTCAATTTAGATCTTTGAATGCCCACGAATTGTGTGTATTTTTATGGACTAATTTTGATAACCACCATATTAACGCGACCTTTGGGGAATTTCTCAACGATTTTAGCATACCACCGCAAATCCTCATTTTGATTCAGATTTGGTTAAAATTGATCATAGAACATTAGATTACCTTTTAGGAAAACTAAACAAAATTGATTGGTATCTCGTACAGTTTTTTTAGTTTTAAGCCATTTTCCGAGATATTTGAAGAGGTAAAGTTTACTTAGTTTAGAGTTTTGTGCACTTAACTTTTCAAAGATAGTTTCATATTAAATATCGCAAGTGGAGAGGTTTTTTAAGATCGGTGAAAGATTCTCAGAGTGTAACGTTAAAACGGTGTTTAACAATATTTATCTATTAGAGTACACACAGCCCAATGGGATTTACATATTACAATATACATCGACCTATTAACAACTACGGTTTAATATAAAAACGTTTAACCGCATAGACATACTCGTATAAGCCATAGACATTAAAGTACCTAAAAACTAATTTTTTAAAATAAATTAAAAAAATTCAACCCTGCTACATTTTCTTCTGTGTATAACTACACTTTTGATTAAATTGTGTAAATACACTTTTGAAAAATGATTATTTGTGTAGCTACACTTTTGGTAATTGATTAAAACGTCACACCGGTCCATGCCGACCTTGCTCGGTGGTGTATGAAATTGATGGCTGTATCAAAAATTTGACTTCTACCCTTCATCTACAATTCTGGCCTAGGATATATGGATTCTTTCTCTATAAATTCCATACCAATCTTGCTCTGTTAATTGATATCTACTACGACTTCACATGGCTATATCGAAAATTTGTGTCATTGACTTGATTCACAATTCTGGCCTAGGGAAGGTGAATTCTACCTCTACAAATTCCATACCAACTTTGCTCTGTTAACTGATATCTACTACGACTTCACATGGCTGTATCAAAAATTTGACTTATTGGTAGAATCGATTAGCCATTTTGGCGTTTGAAAGGATGATCCCCCTCTACTAGGTCCATACCATCTTTGTTCTTTTACTTGTTACATTGTTTATATGTTTGATCATTATTACTAATTTTTTACTTATATTATAATTGTGAAACTTATTAATAGCAAGGATGCTTGATTTTGCATTGTTGGATTAACCTTGTCAGTAATCTGTTTGTTATTAAATTAATTTTTCGTGATATAAATTTCTGCGCTTCAATATGTTTTTGGTTTGTTCGTTGAAATTTGTTGCTTTGGCATTTTTTTTTCGGCATAACACAAAAAAAATGTCAGGATAGTAGAAATTTTTCGGGATGACATTCAATACTAGGCGTAATATAGAAATTTTTTCGGGATGACACTAAAAACTGTCGCGGTATTCGTTTTTTAGTGTTGCCAAATTAGTTTTTAGTGTATACAAAGTTATATTAATATTATACAAATCAAAGAAATTCGGAATTCCAATTCGGAATGAAGAAAATATATTTTGACGTCTTATATATATTTTGAGTACGATAACGAAAAATCTGCTTTATGATTATAAAGCAATTTTTTTTTTGATTTATTTTACCAAGCTTTGCTTTATCCAATTAATTTTTGTTGTAGCCGTGAAAATCGTGCCTCTTTATAGTGTATAAAGATGGTCTATCTGGAGTAAGATAGAACATTGGATGTGTTTCCGCCCCAAAACAGATTGCAAACATTAAACTCGAACAAACAAAATTTAAAGGTGATTTAAAAAATTATTCGATTTCGAGTAACCGGCCACCGACCAAATGGCACAGTGGTTAAAGCTTTGGCGTTTGGATCGGGAAATTTTCATCAACTGATTACGATCTGTGATTAAAAGGAACACAACCACAACGCCCTATCGACGTGCAAAACTCATGGGCCGACCCATCTTCCATGCCCAGTACTATAGGCTGACAGGGAGCTATGCAATGCGCAGATGGTAGTATAAACCGGTCATATACTATAGCCGTCCGTCTTCGAGTTGCAGAAAATGCGTAAAGTAAGACGGAAAAAATCAACTGCAAAAGAGCAGGGAGTACTTTGGCCCCAGAAAAGATTGCATGAATTAGAAAAAAAAGAGTAACGTAGTATTAAAACAAAATTCTAGTTTTATAATTTAACATCAGGTTTCACTTTCAACAAGCATTAAAATCGTTTTGTACGCTAAAAAATAAGCGACCCAACAACAAAATACGTAATTGAAAAAATTGGGAAAACAATTTTGCAGACAAAGAGAAAACCGTATAAAGATGCTTTCGTGCACATAAAAACGATTTCCCACATTTTGTGTATATCATTTTTCATCATACATATTACGTTAACTATCCTCTCTCTTAAAAATAAAATGTCTAGCAATAATACAACACAAAAATATAAACAATTAAGATAATTTATCGAAATATCTGTCATCCCCGGGTTGGTTGAGGATATTACCATTTATACATACGAGTATTATACACCAGAATCACAACGAAAAAGCTTTTTGTTATGAAAAGATGAGTAGAGCAAAAAAAAAAAATCAAAAATAATAAAAACAAATGTACTTAACAACTTTTTTTCAACTATCATATATAATTTTGTTTTTGTTACACAGCACAGTGGATTTGGTAACTCTATATAGCTGCTGCTTGTAGAGCACAGTGTAGAGGAGAAAAAAAGGAAAATACAACACGTGTGTTAAATGTATTTTCATTTTGAAACGAGTTAATTTGAACATATTACAATATGACATCAGTAAAATTTATATATTGCAAAAAAAAGATTGGATGAGACACATCTATTATATTTACCAAAAACCAAAAACTAACAAAAACAATCGTAGTAGAAATAATAATGAAAATTGTTAAAAGTTTATTTTTAAAGTTCAGTTTTCTTAACATAAACTCACACAAACAGAAACACACACACACACACACGTGAATAATAACATAATTAATTAAGGGATATTTTTTCTATAACCCAACCAACAAAATGCTATAATATTATAAAGATATCTCGTTGTACACAATTCTATCCTAGAACTTAGCTATAACATCATGATGGTATAAGAAAATGTCACAATATGTTGCATGAAAAAATTCATAATTTCTTATCAGTTAACTTATTAATTTTTTTTTATTATTATTTAAGTTTCTTATATGTTGTTGGAGATATGTATGTATTTTTTCATTTAATTGCCTTCATGGCTACCAGAGGGTAGGTGATGGTGGAGTGAGAAATCTAGAACCATCACATATAAAATAATTTGATGTGTAATTCGTTTTAAAAGATACTATTGGTGTTTAGCTACTATTGGTGGCTCAGCTCGAGTTACGAGCTTCTAGGCTCGATTTGAAAAAAAAAAATTTTGTTAAAATAAAATAAAATACAACATAGTTTCCTTCAAGAGTGATACATTTTTTTTATTTATTATTCAAAGAAAAAAATTCTTTTATAAAAGAAAATATTTTACATTTTGATAAAAAAAATTAAAATTTATAGTTAATATCTGCAATGCCACCGATACCTAAACCCAGATCAACGATGTCAAAGTCCAAGTCAACACCACATTTGGCCGGTAACATGTAAAAAGAACAATAACAATTGCATTATATAAAATCATATTTCATATTTACTATCTTACCTATATGCTAGCGCATTCAACTTATTGATTTGCAGGTATGCAAAAAGTAATTATAAATTCATTCCAAGTAAAAATAATAATTGCATTATATATGCATGTGAAGTTTATCCTAATTTTCTACTAGATTTAAAAAAATGGCGTTTAGTACTATTTTAGGAAAAATTTCACACGCTTATATAGAGATGTGAAGTTTATACTAAATAAAAAAAATACCAAAAAAAGTGAGAGTTTAGTGAATTGCAAACATTTAGGCGATTCTAAAAAATAAAAACTATCTAATATATGCGAACAACTGAGTATTTGTATGACATGCTTGAATAGCCAGTTTCAATAGTTCTAATAAACTGGAAAAATACTCCTTCAAATTTAGATTAGAATAAAAATGCTCCTCTCTCACTAACAATTGAAAAATACTACACACAGATCCACATTTTTCTATTTGTTTTTCCGATAACTATTAGTAAAAGTAACTTCTGTTCACTCAAGCCGAACCATGAAGTTCTAATAAAATCTACACCCTCAAATTTGGCCTGGATCGCATCTACCCCCTAATTTTGTTCGATCACTCAAACATTAGTGTAATACTAAACACATTTCCAGGTTTTTATCATCGGTTTCCTTGATAGCACAATTAGATAATGGTAATACCTGTTCACTCAAACCGAATCATGAAGATCTAATAAAATCTACACCCTCAAATTTGGCCTGGATCGCATCTACCCCCTTAGTTTGTTCGATCACAGGTGAACAGGTATTACCATTATCTAATTGTGCTATCAAGGAAACCAATGTTAATAACCTGGAAATGTGTTTAGTATTACACTAAATTTGAGTGATCGAACAAAATTAGGGGGTAGATGCGATCCAGGCCAAATTTGAGGGTGTAGATTTTATTAGATCTTCATGATTCGGCTTGAGTGAACAGGTATTACCATTATCTAATTGTGCTATCAAGGAAACCGATGATAAAAACCTGGAAATGTGTTTAGTATTACACTAATGTTTGAGTGATCGAACAAACTAAGGGGGTAGATGCGATCCAGGCCAAATTTGAGGGTGTAGATTTTATTAGATCTTCATGATTCGGTTTGAGTGAACAGGTATTACCATTATCTAATTTTGCTATCAAGGAAACCGATGATAAAAACCTGGAAATAAGTTTAGTATTACACTAATGTTTGAGTGATCGAACAAACTAAGGGGGTAGATGCGATCCAGACCAAATTTGAGGGTGTAGATTTTATTAGATCTTCATGATTCGGCTTGAGTGAACAGGTAGTACCATTATCTAATTGTGCTATCAAGCAAACCGATGATAAAAACCTGGAAATGTGTTTAGTATTACTCTAAATGTAAGTAAATAAACATAATTAGGTGTAGGTACAATTCAGGACAAATATTAGATTATTAACGTTATAAAATTCAAAAATCATTGGAATAAAATAGTTAAATAATTAATAGTTAAAAATTGTGGCTTTGATTATAAAATTAAAGTTTTTTACAATGATATTTTTGCAGATGATATTCAACTATATTTTTAAATAAAAACGTCTAAATGTTCTCTTTTTTACACATACATTCATAAAATATGTTGTTTTTGTAGTTTTAGGATAAATTTAGTATAAACTTCATATCGGTCATTATATAGAATCATATTTTATTTTCATTAATTCGCAACTATGCAAATAGTAAATATTATAAAACCATATTGAATGTTTCTTGAGGTGTTCACTCCTTTTCAAACTTTTCAATAAACAACACAGTAAAGCTAATAACAACGTAGTCTTACTTACTCTTCGCTTAAACCACAATATAACTGGCGCAGTTGAAATAAAATATATAGAATCTTTACCATATAACTGGTTTAGAACATATGATCATAACTAAATAAAACCAAAATAAATCGAATGTAATAGCACTCACCAGTGGCAAGCTGTTCGATATAATAAAATATAGTGAACATAGTGATAAAGCGATAAAACCTTCATCGAGAGTGATCAACTTGGAGAATGTTTAACGTATTAGTAGCGATAATACTTTTGGCAAGGTACTTGAATTAGAAATTTGCATATTTTTTTATTTAAAACCTTTCCAACACTATATTTATAAAATTTGTGAAATTTGTGAAAAAGTGACCCAAATAGAAAAAACTATTTGTAAAATAATAAATTTATTACGCGATAAATAACTACATATCTTGTTTTTGCGCGTAGTAGAAATTTAGAACCTAAAATCGGGACTTTATTTCGTAATAATGTTGCCGTAATAATATAAACTTGCCGTAATAATATAAAAAGTGTAATCAGGTGCACAAATAAAAAATAATTTCGTGAAATTCTATGTCCGATTCGGAAAATTTAACTGACGAATCATTACAATCTGGCGCACACGCCAACTCCTCATTAAACGAAGCTCAAAATTATTTAATATCCAAAAGCTTCGGGTCTTTCGAAATAGATACCGAAAAACTAGATAGATTCTTGAAACAACGCAATCTTGGTTATCAACCTATAAAACCAATCCATATCGGAAAACTCAAAATGGAAAAGTTGCTAGAAAAACAAAATTCAATTCTTGATAGCTACAAAGTAGAAGTAGTTACAAAAAATCTACCAATCTTTTCGGGCAAGAAAGATGAATTGTTTCACTTTCTTGATTCGGTAGACCAAGTGGTAGAAGCAATTGAACCTATTAAGGAATTACCAAGTTATAAAATTATAATTCAAAATATACGCAATAAAATAATCGATGGTGCAAGTCAATCATTAACCACACATGGTGTAACCACTGAGTGGCAACCAATACGACCACATATTGTCCACAAATATGCTGATAATCGAAGCATACCTAACCTTCGAATTGAACTATTTTCATTAATAAAAGCTAACTTAGAGCCCCAAAAACTCTTTGAAAAAATTTAACCCATTGTTTAGTTCCTGAAAAACAAAGCTTTATTAAGAATGGAAAACAACATTACCGAAATTATACTCATCTTAAAACCCGCAGTATCTAGCAGTTTTTAATTTTCAACTGGAATCAAATCCCCATCTGAAAAAGATAAATCAATTATATTTTTTTTACAATTTAACTAAATAGCATAACTAATATATATATATAATTAAATAATCTTTAATTACCTTTTGAATATAAACACAAAATTATTATTATTTTCACTGAAATGTCACTTGTAAATATTGTTCAGTGAACATTATCCATAATTAGTACATTTATTCCATGTTCTATTAGTAATTAGTACTTCTACTTTAATTTTATAGCATGTTTAATATTTTGTAATTCTACCTTAATTTTATAGAACTTTAAGTCTACATTTATTTTTATATCGTTTAACTATAATTGAATTTAAAAATTATGTAATCAGGCAATCTTTTTTCATTCCTTAACTTGTAAAAACTTACAAGTGGAAATTTTGAGTCACTTTATTCTGTAATCCCTTAGAGTGTATATTAAAAATAAAAGATTCATAAATAATATTTCTAGTAATATTTATTTAAACCATTTGTGAATTTCTTTAATATATAAAACGGGGAACGTGAAAACCATTCACACCTATACATTAACAAACAATACAACTCGGGATAAAAGTACAGCATTAAAACTCCTGAGGAATTGAATAAATCTAGCTGTACCCCGACACCCATATTAACATTACTTTCGAACAAAGTTCGATTAACCGAAATAGATCAACGTACAATGGGCATATTGATGGAACAACACCAACTAACTGGTTTAACAGTCTTCATGGCAGGTTTACCTGATCCTTTAGGTAACTCGCTAAGAGCTTCACAACCAAACGGCTTGCAAGAGGCTTTTAGTTTCGTACACCAGGAACAAAGCATCTTAAGATTAAAAAATATTCAATTACAAAAACCACAGGTAAAAAATTATAACTCACGTAATTTCCGAACTTCAGTTAACTATACAAAATAAAATTCCGATACCACTAATAATAAACCGGAAGCAAAGCCTGATAATAAGCCTTATTATAAATCGCCTTATCAGGGTAAACAGAAAACATTTTTTCCGAGAACAATTACTAAACAAGAACAAAACGTAAATAATTTAGAATACATAGATGATGTGGATTTTCTGCAAGATGCCTCGGATCAGACATTAACTTCTTAAATAAATTAAATCAACAAAATAAACTTCCTTTTTTGTTACTCACTAGAAAAAACCAAACTCTAAAAATTCTGCTAGATACAGGAGCAGACAAATCTTATATAAATCCAAAATTTTCAAAATTATTTGACGATTTCCAGCACGTGCAATTTAAAGTACGGTCCATATTTTCCTCAATGGAAATAAATAAAATGGTAACAGTGCAATTCAAAGAAATTCCAATGAAACTAAAATTTTTTCTTTTTAAGTTTCACGATTTTTTTGATGGACTGAATGATTGGCTACGAATATTTACAAATTATGAATGCTAAAATTAATATCGAAAAAACCTGTTGGAAACACCAACATATAACCTTCAAATTCATAAGGAGTTCAAGTCAATAATACCATCTATCAAGATAAAATCAAATTCTAAACAATTGGTAACTATACCGGTAACAAACAAGAGAGGCTATTTTTATATGAAAAAGCAGCAAGCTCTCACAAAATCTAAATATACAGGAAGGTATTTACAGATCAATTGACTCAAATAAACGTCTCTAAGTTCGAAAATTTCCACGAAATCAATTTCCACATTCCAAACAAAAAAGTTATGCAAGATGACTTTGAAGCAAAGATCAACACGGAAAATCTAAACAATGAGGAAAACTAAATAATATTAAAATTATGTAAACAATTCCAACATTTATTTTATGATGAAAAACAAGAACTAACGTTCACAAATAACATCAAACACGAGATACATTTGTTAAAAGAAAAACCTTATTTTGTAAAGCAATATCGACCCCGGAACATCAAAAGCCGGAGATTAAAATCGAAATAGAGAAGTTGTTAAAAAATAAAATAATTCGACCTTCATTTAGCCCATGGTGCCAAAGAAGCCTGACGCTAATGGAAATATAAAATGGAGATTAGTGGTCGATTTTAGACAACTAAACGCTCAAACCGTTGACGAAAAGTATCCTCTACCTAATATAGAGGATATTCTTGGAAAACTAGGAAAAGCCAACTACTTTTCAACAAGAGATTTGGCTGCCGGTTTTCATCAAATCGAAATCAAGAACTCAGATATTCCCAAAACAGGTTTTTCAATACCTAATGGACATTTCCAGTTTACTCGTATGCCATTTGGCCTAAAAAATCTCCAAGCACGTTCCAACGTGTAATGGACAATGTCCTTGGCGACCTGCAAGGCAAGAACGTCTTGTGCTACATGGATGATATTATCATCTTCAGCACCAGCTTGCAAGAACATTTTCTTAACTTAAAACAACTGTTTCAAAAGTTATCTGAAGCCAACTTAAAAATACAAATTGAGAAAATACAGTTTTTGCAGAAATCTATCGGTTTCTTAGGGCACATTATAACTCCTGAAGGAATAAAACCCGATCCCAAAAAGATCGAGGCAATTAAACAGTTCAAAACACCATCGACACAAAAAGAAATCAAATCTTTTCTTGGTCTCATCGGGTACTATAAAAAATTCATCAAAGATTTTTCTAAAATAACCAAACCATTAACAGCTTGTTTATCTAAAAATTCAGTGATCTATACCACGATCAAGAATTTTTAAATTGCATGGAAACAAGTAAACATTTATTAATATTATCTGAACCAATATTGAGATATCCAGATTTCACTCAAACGTTTACATTAACAACAGATGCTTCTAACTATGCGTTAGGCGCTGTTTTAAGTCAAAGTTTTAACAAACACAATCTTCCGATTGCTTACGCCTCTCGTAATTTATCTAAAACCGAGTGTAATTATTCGACGATTGAAAAAGAGTGTCTAGCCATAGTCTGGGGTACAAAGTATTTTCGCTCTTACTTATATGGTAGAAAATTCCATATCGTTACTGATCATAAACCACTCCTTTGGCTCTTTAACGCCAAAGATCCAACTTCAAAACTTATCAGGTGGCGACTAGCACTCGAAGAATACGATTACACCATTTCTTATAAAAAAGGCTCTGCCAACACTAATGCAGATGCCCTTTCACGCCTTGAAATGAATAGGCAATTGGAAAATAAACAGTTTACTTACAATAAAAATCCCATTGTTCCTGAAATAAACAACTTAGAGAACCTGCAGATAACTCAAGGTAATAAAATAAAAATTGATAACACATTTTTCAGCGTGCTATCTCAACTAAATAATATAAATACCCAGAGTGACAACCCTGTGGTACAAACAAACAAACAAATACCAACATCCAATTCAAGTTTAAATGAATTCCGCTACCAATTAGTTATTTCTAAAGATAAAAATTGTAATGAAATAACTGAAGACGCTAGAGTTTTATTTAATCGAAACCAGCTTAATACAGTGGAAAAGGCAGAATTTTCAAACATTGATTTAGACATAATACTAAACAGTTACTCCAACAATAAATCTATACGGATGACGATACCTTCAGCAAAATCCAATCAATATATGCAAATAACCCACATATAGGTGATATTAAGAAAATTGTTAGGGTACAAAATATAAAAACTGATCTCGAATTCGAGAACGAACAAACATCTACCATAAATAATGAACACGAACCTTATCATAGGGGAGTTCAGGAAAATTATGAGAAACTTAAACGAAATTTTTATTTTCCTCACATGAAACAAAAAATTACGCAAATAATTAACAAATGTAATATCTGTATCTTGAACAAATACGAACGACAACCAGTTAACGTAAAGTTCAAATTATCTCAAACGCCAAATGGTCCCATGGAAATAATCCACGGCGACACATTTGCCCTTTCAGGAAAACATTTTTTAACCCTTGTGGACAAATTGTCGGACAAATTGTTTAAACTTGATACCTTAATGTCGACCGAGCGAATGCTAAGTTTATAAAAAAACAAAATAATAAAACTGTACAATTGTTGTTAAGTTCAATAGTACTTAAGAGTACTAAAAAAGCTGTAGAATTGTGATCGAAGTGATTTTAATAGAATTTAAGTTGGTTTTGTTGGTAAATAGATACAATAAATGTTTACGTGACTTAAATGGAACACCGTTTTTTTATTCCTTGGATTCATGTGCAGAAATAAAAATAGAATTTGATAATTGATTTTCTGAAGTAAAATTAAAATATCCGAACTGGTGTGTTTTTGTGTGTGAAATAAACGAATTCTGTTTGAGTGCGAAATAAATAAAAAAAATTTTGTTCAATTGGAAGGTGTGCAGTGCGCGTTACCAGAGAAATAAAAGCAGCGCACCTTGTTGCTGTACAAAGGTCAACAGGTGAGTCATCCTTTCAATTATATTATTTGTTTTCCTGTTCTTTTTTTTTCCGTGAATGTGTTGAGCGAATTCGATTGCGACTTGCTGCGGTGTTTAATTGATCGCGTTCTTTTGTTTTGGGGTATTTTGTGGTACAATGTCGCCCGTGTCGCCCTGCCCACATCTGAGCATAGCTTGGTTCAAACGTGCAGGTAGACTGGCCCACAACCACTAATTTTAAAACGGGTACTAGTTTTCGTTTACCCATACCCTCATAATTGGAAAGCACGTTGCAAACGCAAAATAAAATCAATTGACATACAAATAATTTTAAGCTCATTCTGGCCTAATCAAACACCCCATTAAAATTGTTTGGGCTCCTCTCGTTTTTGACCAAACTTCAGGACATCTAACCTAAAGCTAGCCGAACCCAAATCGAAAATGGGACCAAAAGCGAAATTAGAACGAAAAACAAAATCAATTGACATACAAATAATTTTAGGCTCATTATAACCTAATCAAATACCCCATAACAAATTTTTGGGCTCCACTCGTTTTTGGCCAAACTTCAGGTCATATAATCTGAAGCTAGCCGAACCCAAATCAAAAGTCGAAGCAAAAACGAAATTGGAACGCAAGGCAAGATCAAGTGACATACAAATAGTTTTAGGCTCATTATAGTCTAATCAAATGTACCATTAAATAATTTTGGGCTTCATTCGGTCTTGACCAAACTTCAGGTCATTTAATCTAAAGCTATCGGCTAGCTCGCCAGAGCGAGGCAAATTTTCCACCACATCTCGACCGCTTTTGAATTCAATTCAAGGGTATTTGATTTAGCCATATAATGAGCCTAAAATTATTTGTATGCCAATTGATCTTGTTTTGCATTCTAATTTCGTTTTTGGCCCGATTATCGATTTGGGTGGTACTTCTAGAATGAGTAGAATAAAAAAAATTTAAATATGGCATTTAATTAGCCTAAAATTAACCTTTAATTTTCCAATTTTCCTTTTTTGAAGGGGTGGAGCCCAACATTTTTTAATATAACATTTAATTAGCCTATTATTAACCTGTATGGGTTCTGCTAGCTTAAGGGACGTCAAATATTACTGGGATCTCCCAATTTTTGGAGAAAGCTAAAGTATAAAGTTACATCCCAAACAGTTAAACCGTGTAGGCTGTGTTTCTTTTATATTTTAGAAACTGTCTTATAATAAGAACCAAACTAGCCTTTGTGTTATAAATTTAATAAACTAATGTTAATTTATGCAAATTTTTTTCTTTTAATTGATGTGAATGCAGTAGACTCGCGATAACGTGAACAAAATAAAACCAAGCCAATTTATGTTTACGAGATTGTTCATGTTTGCGAGGGTTGATTTTCTTGCATGAAATTTGGATGTTCACAAATTTACCGTGGATTTGATTTGATAAAAAATACACACAAGGTCAACTAAACGTACTACTTCAGGTTTAATTCATTATACATATGTATGTATTTACACATGTTATCACAATACAAAATTCAGTTCGTTTGTTAAATTACTAAATATGTACATAAGTTTTCTTACCAAATAGTGAGTGTATAATTTGCATTCAAATGCATAATTATGCATTATGGAAAAAAATCAGTGACTCTTGTTTGACGTTTTTTTGCTTCCAAATTCCTTAAAACAGCTCTGTCTCTCAAATTTCGAAGAACTAATATTTCATTTAAATTCACCATGTCTTCTTCACCCCACTGTAAAGCCTTATTGAAAATTTTAATTGCTTCATTCGGTCTAATTTTTTCTTTCGGCTCGGAAATAATATTAAGGTCGCTATCGGTATCGCTGTTCTCTATAGTTTCACTATTTATTTCAATTTGCATATCCGCATTCCACGCATTGACTTCTGCAACAGTGCGTTTTCCCTATAAATTTTGTAAGCATAATTTAGTAAATGTATTCCATATATAAAACAATGCTGTACAAACCTGAGGATAAATGGTATGAAGTATCTCAATTGTATGCTCGATTGCTGAGTTAATATCAGCATTCCATTGATTGCTCAAAATGCTTAAAGGAACATCATCATCCGGATCTTCATTATCTTCAGCAAAATTTAATATGTTTTACCAACATTTTGCGATAGTATTTTGGTCAAGTCTTTCCTAAGCCGCTGTTAAACTAAGTATAGCATCTTTAAGGCTTAAGTTTTTTAGCGACCCCGATATGTCATGCTCGTTAGCTACTATTGAAGCTAATAAGCTAGAATACGGTAATAAAGTTTTGTAAGCCTTATTACGTTTTGATCCATTGGCTGAATGAGCGGTGTTATATATTTGGTGGCATAAACATTGTAACTATGCATCAATCGTTTGATTTTAGTTCGTTTCCAGGTGGATGAGATGGAGCGTTATCCAACAATAAAAGAGCTGGTACTGGTAGACCCTGGCATCTCGAAAAAGTTCGTACCTAAATTGACAAAATGTTAATTTACGTTTATTAGTTGGAAAGAATTGTTTACCGGTGGTATAAATGATTTATGGAACCTGTTTTTAAATATTGCAGCTGTCATCTACGCAGTTTTAGAATTTTTATAGTCAACAAGGCAATTACAATTTTTAAATGACCGTGGATTTTTAGCTTTTCCAATCACCAACGGTCGTAATTTACGGAGTCCATTTGCATTTGTACATGCTAGAAAAATAATTCGTTGTTTTTCACTTTACCTTCCAGGCGCGTTCTTTTCTAATGGCGAAACATAATTTTTTTCTGGTAAAAGTTTCCAGTACAAGCCTGTTTCATCTGCATTATAAATTTGGTTTACAGAGAGACAAAGTTCATTTATTTTGGATTGCAGTTTTTGCTTAAATGGCTTCACAAGCTCAGGTTGAGACGACAACTTCTCTCCAGTAATTTTAAGGAACCGTACATCGAAACGAGTTTTAAAGCGTTGTAGCCACCCATCACTTGCATGGAAAGTGCTTGCATTTTCTTTTATTTGACTATGTAAAAGTTTAGCATATCACCACTTAAGAAACCAACGATATAAGTTCTTCCCCACTTTAGGGTATCCCGATGTTTAAGAGCTCGTCTCTTACCAGGCCCCATAAAGGTGTTGTTCACCGCTTTTAAAATTCCTTCACTTTTTTTGTTAATTGCACAAATAGTGGACTTAGCAACATTATATTTTTTGATAAATTTGTAACACTTGCACTTCTACGGAATTGTTTAACAATTTCGGACTTTTCATTTAATGTTAAAACTTTTAACTTTTTACCAGAGTTGTTAAATTACATGTAGTTTTTAAAAAACTACATTAACTACATTTACCATGTAGTTTATGTAGTTAAAGTAGTTAATGTAGTTAAGTGTAGTTAATGTAGTTAATGACGTCAATGTAGTTTTTTATACGCATGCGTATTTCTCTTACTATGGTTTAAATTGTAATTTTTACTCTTTACCTTTTGTTGAGAGAATGAAAATGAAATTTTGACATAAAACCTCGATTTTTTGTGAATTGAACATGTTTTGTAAGTTGTTCTTAAAAAAGTGGTTATTTTGATTTTAAAGTTTAGAAAATAAATAATTATTAAAATAATTCAGGAAAGCTAACATCCAAATTTTATTGCGCTTCTAGGTTCTCTTCTTACTTCCTTATATACACAGCCGTAAATTTACAATGATTTAAATTTATAAGAATGAAAGATGGGCGATTGTAGTTTACTCATGTAGTCAATGCATGTAGTTAATGCATGTAGTTAATATGTAGTTAATTCATGATTTTCGCCTACGTAGTTTATGGATTAACTACACGTAGTTTTCGAGATAGTTTGTATCTCCTAAAACTACTTAACAACACTGCTTTTTACCCATTTTTTAATTTGTAACTATTAAACACAGAGCAAATACAACTTTTTATTAACCACACTACACACTTTATTGCAAAGCGTGTTTTCTCTTACAGATGCATTTTCAACTTTACTCTATTCAATTTACGAAAAGGACAACAAAATGGGAATCCCCGAGAATTATTGAGAATACAAGAAACATGCGAGAACACACGGACATGCGAGAGTGGAGAAAACATAGTTGACGTTATCGAGAGTTCTAATTGTTCACGTTACCGAGTAGTACATGTAATTAAAAAAATTTTCACGTTACCCGCAGTTCACGGTATACGGTGTTCATGTTATCGCGCGTCTACTGTAGTTGTAACTCCTTAATGATGAAACACAGTTATCAGTGCGTGCCAGTAAGATAACAATTTTATGTCGCGGGGGAGCGTTTTTAACGAGGTTTTAAATAAAATACTTACAAAATGTTTATTATTATTATTATTATCTTTATTTCAAATTACAAAAGGTAATAAAAAGTGAAAAATATAAATATACAATTTAAAATTTGAACTAAAGTACAGCTCCTTTAGACATTATGTCTGTAGTGGAGCAAAGAGAATTTATAATTGACATAAAAATAATATTTATTATTTATAATACAATTTCCACATATACCATATACAAGCTCAGTTTAGATTTGTTATTATTCTAAGTTTACTCTACGAATCATTTGGATATCATATAAACAGTTAATTTCATATACTAAAGATATTGCTCGATATCATCGATGCCAAGCAGCCAAATCCGAATTTCTCTCAGAAATTTGTGTTTCCACTCCAATGGAAGCATTTTAATGTGATTCGGTAAGAGATGGAACCAATACGGTGCCATGTATAAATAAAATCTTCTAAATTTTTCATTATTACAACGAAGCCCGACAAAATTGTTTGGATTTCTCGTATTATACGCGTGATATATGCGACTATGGTAACTATTGCTGCGAACAAAAAACATTTTCAATACTTTAAACACATATAGATACCTCAGAGGCAACAAATTCAACTCACGAAAAAGCGGAAGTGTGGGTGTAACTGTCGGACGAGCGTAAATTAATTTAACAATTCTTTTTTGCGCTATAAAAAGATCGACAATATTAGCAAAGTAAATTCCACCCCAACTAGTAATCCCATTCATTATGATTGATTCTACAAGAGCATGATATAACTTTCGCAAAACATAAGAAGGACACAAAGGTCGAAGATTATAAAATTTATACACAGCAGTAATCACAATTTTCCTGATATTATTTAGGTGGGACGTCCAATTAAGCTGAGAATCAATTGTAACACCTAGATATTTAAACTCATTCACGCAAAGTAGTTCAAAGCACTGCTCAGAACATAGGTTCTTATCACATGAGTGTACATGATACTTGATAAAGATTTGATCAAATGTTGTGTCAGGACGTGTAAAATGCATTACTCTAGACTTATCACTAGCTACAAGCCGGTGATAGAAAAACCATTTACGTAGAATGCATAAGTCACTTTCAATAAAACGTTGAATTTCAATGTAATCGTTGGACGCACAGGTTAATGCCAAATCATCTGCGAACGCTGTAGCGCAGCCAGTAAGATTAATTTCAAAAACGGAATTAAAATAAATTAAAAACAACAAAGGTCCCAGAACTGAGCCTTGAGGAACACCACATTTAAGATGGCCTGGACAGCTATTCACATTATTAACTCTAACAATTTGACTTCGGTTTCGGAGGTAGCTGGTAAACCAATCTAACAACTTGCCTCTTATTCCGATACTTGATAATTTTGTAAGTAGTATATCGTGGTTAACAGTGTCAAATGCTTTCGAAATGTCCATAAAAACAGCTGAGCATTTCTTAGAGTCGTTAATAGCTAGGTATATATTACTAAGGAAATGCAGGAGAGCTTCTTCAGTAGATTGTCCAGCTGTAAAACCAAACTGGTGGTCATTGAGAAATTTAATTTTACCAAGATACGAAACCAATCTTCGTTTTATTAATTTTTCAAATAATTTGGAAAATGGACTCAATAGCGAAATTGGCCTGTAATTATTAAGTTGTAAAGCATCACCCTTTTTAAAAACTGGAATAACAACAGCTGTTTTTAAAGTATCTGGAAAAATTCCGCTCTTTAAACTTAAATTAAAAAGAAACTTCAATACGTCAACCAGATACCAAGTACAATTTTTAATAATCACATTGTCGATACCGTCGAAACCTTTAGAGTATTTGTTTTTTAATTTCTTAATTTCGAGTAGAATCTCAAAAGAATTGATTTCGTCGAAGTAGCAAGAAGTGCAATAGTTATCCCGGTTTCCCAAAATATGCCGTTTGTACTCTTCACTGTTATAAGTATATACTATTTTGAATAAGATCGGAAGTTAATTCAGTTGAGACATTGCATTCATCACAAATGAGTCGCTTATCCGAGAGAACATGGTCAGATTTATTTTTATAAATTTGCGTTAATTGGTTTGTGTATGAATTTCTGCCCAAAATGATATCGATTTCCTTTCACATAAGCTTAGAATTGTTTCCTACTGATTCAAACTTATCTTTGTAATATAACCTTTTAACCCGTTTAACATTATTATTCACGTATTTAGAAAGTTTTGAATTAGAAATTTTTTTAAGTTTATTGATTTGGCCTAGAAGATATGAATTCATCCAAGGTTTTAATTTCTTGTTATTTTGAGAAGTAATTCTATCTTTGCAGAAATCAATATGAGAATTGAAAATTTTCAAGAAATTGTTGAATGCTATGTTACAATCCTTTTCACTATAAACAAGGTCCCAGTTGACAGCTAAGAGGCGATCCCTAAGCTTGCCATAATTTACTTTCGAGAAATACTCACTATTGCCTTTTACTTGGCTATTTGAAGCCGCCCATATATATGGTGTAATTAAATTATGATCCGAAAATTGAATTGGTCGTAAATTCAAGTCGTAAAATTGTATGTATTACTGGATTTAACAAACACATGATCTAGACATGATAAATTCCTGGTTGGATTATTAGAAATACTGACGAATCCATATGATGCAAGCAATGTTTGGTAGTTAAAACTGCTAACATTGAACAAGTTGATATTGAGATCACCCAAGATAACTATATTGTTATTGTTGATTGTTTCGAGCAAGTTATCCAAGTCGTTACAAAAAACATTAACGTCACTATTGCAAAAACGGTAGAAACATAGAAAAGTTCAAACAGTTTTATCTAGTTGAATGTCCAACCGAAGAACATCAGCTGAACTCCAATTACAATTATAACATGATCCAGTTATTAGATTTTTATTTATAAATACACCAACACCACCGGCACGGTAATTATCGTTACAGCATGCATTAAAATTGTAATTAGGCAAATAGAATTCGGTACTTTCATTAGAATAAATCCAAATTTCCGAAACAAAAATTAAATCTGGTTGTGTTTTCAGACTGGCTATAAACGTACTAAATAAATCAAAGTTTGCTCTTAAACTTTGAATGTTTTGATGTAATATATTATACCGAATTAACATTGTAAGAGACGATAATCAAAAACATATTGCATACAACGATAATAATGAGCGATAATCGTAAAATAAACTGTTAAATATAGTACACACTTAATGATGATAATGATAAAGTGAATCGATATAATATATTCAATTTGAGCAATAATCATAGAATAAAGTATTGAATATAGTACACACTTAATGATAATAGAGTATAAGCACAGATATAGATTAAAATAATTCAAAGAATTGAGAAAGTTTGAAGATGCGCAACGCACTAAAAAACAACTTCCATCATGCTTACTATCTACAGTATTAAAAAAGAATGTTACCAACTTTAAAGAAATTAAACACAAAATCAAAATCAAAATAAAAACTGTCAACAAAATGTAAATAAACAATACTATAGACAGTAGTAGTGATGGAATCTTTGTAAGATGGGATAATAACACAACAGAGGATACACATTGAGCTTGTACAGGTAAATGCATTTTAATACTTAACAAACTATATAATTGCAGATTCCCAGGTAGATCAAGCAGATGTATTGGATTCAATAGGATGGTGAATATTTTTAATCCGAAAAATGTCATTGAACGAAGAAATTCGATGAACATCAGACTCCGCCGATTTCCGTAAGTATAATTGTCCAGCTTTACCCCACAAATAATTGTACTTATACAGTGTTTTTATATTTTTAGCTTCTCGGTATAATCTGGACTGGAACGCTGACAATTGATGCATTATGTAGATGCGCTGTACATGGTGATTTATTGGTAAAAAGACCAAATCTTCTGTTGAAAGTGATTTGTGTTTTCTAATGTGTGTCAATATATTGTTTTTAAGCTCAGTAGAGCTTAGTTTTACAATAAAGAAATCTTTTAGCATAACCTTTGATTTGTTTTGATGTACTGAAGTTGTGATAATTTTTTTGTGAATTTTCTCAAGAGATACAATGTCATCACCACTCATATCAACCCCGATTTTTTTGATAGTACAAGTGATTAGACCACGAATGCCTTCATGGTTAGATGGTAAGCCACTGATAACAATGCTGGAAATATTTTGTTGTTTAATCAGTTTATCAATATCAGCTTCTAGTTGATGTGGAAACACTCGTGTTTCAAAAATGCTTACATCTTAATTTGATACTCTATACAAGTTTTAATTTATATTTTATTTAGATTTTTCATGGAATTTGAATTTAAGATTATAATTGCATTTAATTTAGGTCCTTGGAATTACTGAACAGCATTTATGCCGAGTTTGCTTTATGGTGAGTTCTTGGTAAACCCGTAGGACATGACTACACGTCTGTACGGTTCCCGCTATAACATGTCTATTTGGTTAGACCAATTTTTTTACTCTCATCTATAAAATGCAGAAAACGGTTCTTCTTTGGAATTGGATAAAATATTTAATTTTTTTTAAAGATATGTTAAAACCACCTTTCGTATGCTATTATCCAAATCTATCGAGAATATTTTCCCAATGATTTGGACTTATCTTCCGTATTTCTTCCCAATATACCTGGTTTTGATGTTAAAAATTTGCTTTAGTTTTTTTTTATACTTTTTTCATTCAGAAAGAAACCATATCCTAAATTCTCCTAATTTTACGTACGACTGCTAGTACAGAAAGCGCCCCAACAACAACCAAAAACATATTGTTATGATTATTTTTGTTGTGTGGTTTTTTAGATTATTAGTACATTCCAAAAATTAGTATTTTATATTCTATTGCAACTAGCACACAAAAAAACTATAATTTTTAACGCCTGAACGGTTCAACAAGAAGAAGAAGAAAACTTCTTAGGAAAACGAATTTTTTGTTCTATAGTGTATAACGATAGATATTCAATTTTCTTTGTTGTTCCACAACAAATCGAAAAAAAAATCATTTTCTGGTTTATTTTGTTGGAAAAATGGAGAAAGAACGAAAGAAAATTAGCAAAAAAAAATTCTGTATGTATTATAAATAAAAGGATTACATGATGGTCAAGAGAGAAAGGTTGCAGCATGTCTATGATTTTTAACTTTTTGAAAATTTTCCAATTTACTGGTAAGAGATATTTTATAATTTTCATCTGAACGTTTTTCTATATTTTTATTATTATCTACGTAAGTATAAATATATATCTCTAGATTACCTGAATTTGACGACTATTCAATAGAAGCCAGAGCCACACAAAAAAGGATATTCATATCTCTATTTTGTTGTTGGATTTTTCTTTTTAATATATTTCCAACATAAGAAAATAGGAAAAACCAAAAAAATTTATTTATTGTATTTTATTGTGTACACATTGATAGTGGATGAAAGGTATTTTTCTTTTCGACTTCTTCAAAAAATTTTACTTCACTACGTATAGAAAAATGTGAAAAAAGGAAATTTTAAGAGATAAAAGTGGTTTTTCATCTTTTGTGTCATGTCCTGTTATGCTGCACATAAAGTCCTTCTATTCTAGCTAAGCGATATTATAATGATGAAATGCACATTTTCCAATTTTCTTAAAGTGCAAATAGATTTTAATTTTTAGCCAAATTCTAGTGAAGGAGTACTAAATATAGACACTATGCATGGCTATACCATATAAATGCTCTACATATAGATCCAAAAATTATCTAGATATCATTTTTTTTTGTGTATTCGGCAAGGATAAGAAGAAGAAAATGGAATAAAATATATATTTATATACAAGGATTCAGATTTTTCGAATAAAAATGGTCAAAAGTCATATCAACAGTAGTAAATTATTGTTATCGGGGAATTATATGTAAGGATATATTTTTGGTTTTGTTTCACACAGGAATGGATCGTTAGGACAAACCCAAAAACTGTATACGCTATGTGTGTGCCTTCTTGTGCTAATATATAAAGATATGTACTATACAATAAAATACTTCACTGTAGCAATATAATATTTGTTTATAAGGATACGATATCTAACAAAAAAAAAATTAGAAAAATTATTAGTTTGTCGTTTATAGTTGTCCTTTTTATTAAAATAATAATATATAAAATAATGTCTATATTATTATTTGTGATTTTATTATAATATTTTACCGTTTTATCCTTTTTATTTGTATACGTAAGAAGGATAAGGAAAAAAAATTATATTTAGTTTGATATAGGATCAACATTTTTTTTGTTCTATTCTGGACGGAAGGATTTGAAACTAAAAACTATTGTAATTAAAAGGACATATACAACGTTAGAAAGAAACTATGAGAGAGAATTTATAAGTATAAAGCTAGATTTTAACCGTCTGTTATTTTGAGATTAAAATTAAATATATTCTCTCGTATCCATACATATAAAGTTTGGTTTGCTGAACGAAAAGTTCAAAGTTAAATTTTGAAAATCCATAGATCATAATTTTTTTTGCCAGAGGAAAATATCATAAAAATTTAAAAATGTTGAAAAAGTTTTTCAATTAATTTTAAAATTAAAAAATATTTTTGTGATAAAATATAATAATCTTACAATTTATTTATCATATTCATAAAGAGTGGATTGGAGATATTAAATAAGAAATGTGCATAGTATTATGCACATATTCAAATTATTGCCAAATTCTAGAAATAGACAGTCGGCTTCTGTACGATTAGACAGACCTATATCTTTCAATATCTTAGTTTCAATATTTTGTCTACTAATCGATTTCTCCGGTAGGCCTATTAATGAGAACAAGGACTTTGTGTTGGAATTTTACTTTATTCTTTAATTATACAAAACCCCAAATAAAAAAAAAATCCCAACAAAAACCGAAAAACAAAAATTCCTAAAATATTTAAAAAATAGATTCCAATTTCGAACAATTAGAAAATTTTGAAAATTACACAAAATTTTAAGTTTAAAATTTCAAATTTTTAATGTGAATTAATGAAGAAGACGAAAACTGTGAGCAATTCTTTTTAAATATTCTATATCTTCTAGTTTCTAGTTTCGACTGTGCTAATATTGCAAAGTCCCCTATTGTGCTTTCCTACAATAACTCTCAGGCGACGGTGCCACGCCGCTACTCTCCTCTCCCCCACTTTCTAATATAATTTAGAAGCCATCTTAACGAGATTGCAACAGGAGAAACAAAAAAAAAGCTTTTCATCATCTTGATTAGCAGACAAAACGCCTCACTTTAATTGTGTTTGGCTTCAAGTGAATGTTATGCTCACTTGCTATACGACTTATCCATAAAAACATCTGAGTAACACTCCTTTATTTTCTTCGTCATCAAGTAAAACACTAAAGGAACTGCTTCACTTCCAATTTTCCCATAAATGCTGCATCCATTAACTAGTAGGAACCCTCAGCCAATATATATACAAGCTAGGTATGATTCCAAGAACAATTGTTTTTTCATTATCAACCTAGTTTTCTTCTAGAACAAAAAGATCATTTTCTAAAACACGTATTACATCGCCTGAAAAGTTCCCGGTCTGACATATGTGTCAAAATTGCATTACATTTCGAATATTAGTTTACAAGGGTCATGCACTGCGCACAACGTAGACCACCTTCATGTGTTCATCGCCCACTCGGATTCATAGCTGTTAATGGGTCCACTAGAACGAGATAAAAATACAGGTTCTCTCTGTGTGTGACCGGTACATCAGTTTTTCTTTTTTTTTGTTGTTGTTGTTTAGTTGGTTGCCCTTGCCATAATTATAAATAAAAAATACCAAACAAAGTATTTTTTATGGCAACCAAACTGAAATCATCTGATTGATATTTTTATGGTAGTAACATAATTTTTTGTGCTTGGGGTGTCGACACGATACAAAATTAATTTTTTTGTAAAAAATTTAAAAAAAAATATTTTAAAATTGTTTAATGAGCTTTTTATTATAAATTAAAGTTAACAGTAATTAGCTCAATTTAAAAAAAAAATATTGGAGGAATCACATACATTTCACATTTAATTTTAACTAGTATTTTTTGCTTGAAATTTCACTTTGCATTTAATTTTTTTAGGTTATTTTTGCGTTAAAAAATTGTCATTTCAAAATTTAAAAAAAATACCCGCTGCTCATATTGTCCGCCTCCATCTCTGTATTTTGGCATCGTTGCTTTGAACTAGGGAACTAGGCCGAAATAGTTCCTTCGACTACAAAAAAACGTGGCCCGTTTGTTGCCTTCAAATATAGATAAACATAAATTATCGTTTCACTGAATCACTGACATTTTGGAGGTACTTATATTTATCCTCAGTCAATTGTTTGAGTACCTCCCCGACAATTTGCCCAACACTTTGCAACACTTGTAAATCATTTTCTGCCAATTTGGAACATTTGCTTATAGTCGGAATGATTCTGCTTTTTTCCATTCTACTTCTATTCATAAACATTCAAATAGAAACAAACATTCAAATTGATCGGTTGAGCACAAATTGACAGGTGTGAAGTTTCTATCGTTAATAAGTGTAGCTACACAAATTAACAAAAAAGTGTAGCGTACACAAAAAACATTTTTAAAAGTGTATGAAAATCATCTATATTTAAAATATAATTAATTTATACGAGAAAAAACGTTAACTAATATTCAGTTAATATTTCTAATTAAAACCAAACAAAAAATATACAGATATGCAAATATTAATGTTTTCAAAGATTTATTTACCGATTGAGGCTAAACACATAATTAACTGCCCATCTTAGAGTTTCCGCAATACAGCCACTACTATTGTGGAATAGTAGACATTCCAGCTTATTCAAATTGGTATAGCCCGTACATATAAAAAGGGTTGGACTCCTCTGACAAAATTTGATATGTTGACAAAAATATGATATGAGAGCTGAGCATACACACCCAACTAACAGTCCATCCTAGAGATTCCGCAATATTCCAACTACTATTATCGAATAGTAGACATTCGAGCCTATTCAAATTAGTATAGCCCGTACATATAAAAAGGGTTGAACTCCTCTGACAAAATTTGATATGTTGACAAAAATATGATATGAGAGCTGAGCATACACACCCAACTAACAGTCCATCCTAGAGATTCCGCAATATTCCAACTACTATTATCGAATAGTAGACATTCGAGCCTATTCAAATTAGTATAGCCCGTACATATAAAAAGGGTTGAACTCCTCTGACAAAATTTGATATGTTGACAAAAATATGATATGAGAGCTGAGCATACACACCCAACTAACAGTCCATCCTAGAGATTCCGCAATATTCCAACTACTGTTATCGAATAGTAGACATTCGAGCCTATTCAAATTAGTATAGCCCGTACATATAAAAAGGGTTGAACTCCTCTGACAAAATTTGATATGTTGACAAAAATATGATATGAGAGCTGAGCATACACACCCAACTAACAGTCCATCCTAGAGATTCCGCAATATTCCAACTACTATTATCGAATAGTAGACATTCGAGCCTATTCAAATTAGTATAGCCCGTACATATAAAAAGGGTTGAACTCCTCTGACAAAATTTGATATGTTGACAAAAATATGATATGAGAGCTGATCATACACACCCAACTAACAGTCCATCCTAGAGATTCCGCAATATTCCAACTACTGTTATCGAATAGTAGACATTCGAGCCTATTCAAATTAGTATAGCCCGTACATATAAAAAGGGTTGAACTCCTCTGACAAAATTTGATATGTTGACAAAAATATGATATGAGAGCTGAGCATACACACCCAACTAACAGTCCATCCTAGAGATTCCGCAATATTCCAACTACTGTTATCGAATAGTAGACATTCGAGCCTATTCAAATTAGTATAGCCCGTACATATAAAAAGGGTTGAACTCCTCTGACAAAATTTGATATGTTGACAAAAATATGATATGAGAGCTGAGCATACACACCCAACTAACAGTCCATCCTAGAGATTCCGCAATATTCCAACTACTATTATCGAATAGTAGACATTCGAGCCTATTCAAATTAGTATAGCCCGTACATATAAAAAGGGTTGAACTCCTCTGACAAAATTTGATATGTTGACAAAAATATGATATGAGAGCTGATCATACACACCCAACTAACAGTCCATCCTAGAGATTCCGCAATATTCCAACTACTGTTATCGAATAGTAGACATTCGAGCCTATTCAAATTAGTATAGCCCGTACATATAAAAAGGGTTGAACTCCTCTGACAAAATTTGATATGTTGACAAAAATATGATATGAGAGCTGAGCATACACACCCAACTAACAGTCCATCCTAGAGATTCCGCAATATTCCAACTACTATTATCGAATAGTAGACATTCGAGCCTATTCAAATTAGTATAGCCCGTACATATAAAAAGGGTTGAACTCCTCTGACAAAATTTGATATGTTGACAAAAATATGATATGAGAGCTGAGCATACACACCCAACTAACAGTCCATCCTAGAGATTCCGCAATATTCCAACTACTATTATCGAATAGTAGACATTCGAGCCTATTCAAATTAGTATAGCCCGTACATATAAAAAGGGTTGAACTCCTCTGACAAAATTTGATATGTTGACAAAAATATGATATGAGAGCTGAGCATACACACCCAACTAACAGTCCATCCTAGAGATTCCGCAATATTCCAACTACTATTATCGAATAGTAGACATTCGAGCCTATTCAAATTAGTATAGCCCGTACATATAAAAAGGGTTGAACTCCTCTGACAAAATTTGATATGTTGACAAAAATATGA
Organism: Nephrotoma guestfalica; assembly: GCA_963691935.1. Lineage (NCBI taxonomy): Eukaryota > Metazoa > Arthropoda > Insecta > Diptera > Tipulidae > Nephrotoma > Nephrotoma guestfalica. The sequence goes on along the minus strand of OY829913.1, from coordinate 135,081,766 downwards.
TATGAGAGCTGAGCATACACACCCAACTAACAGTCCATCCTAGAGATTCCGCAATATTCCAACTACTGTTATCGAATAGTAGACATTCGAGCCTATTCAAATTAGTATAGCCCGTACATATAAAAAGGGTTGAACTCCTCTGACAAAATTTGATATGTTGACAAAAATATGATATGAGAGCTGAGCATACACACCCAACTAACAGTCCATCCTAGAGATTCCGCAATATTCCAACTACTATTATCGAATAGTAGACATTCGAGCCTATTCAAATTAGTATAGCCCGTACATATAAAAAGGGTTGAACTCCTCTGACAAAATTTGATATGTTGACAAAAATATGATATGAGAGCTGATCATACACACCCAACTAACAGTCCATCCTAGAGATTCCGCAATATTCCAACTACTGTTATCGAATAGTAGACATTCGAGCCTATTCAAATTAGTATAGCCCGTACATATAAAAAGGGTTGAACTCCTCTGACAAAATTTGATATGTTGACAAAAATATGATATGAGAGCTGAGCATACACACCCAACTAACAGTCCATCCTAGAGATTCCGCAATATTCCAACTACTATTATCGAATAGTAGACATTCGAGCCTATTCAAATTAGTATAGCCCGTACATATAAAAAGGGTTGAACTCCTCTGACAAAATTTGATATGTTGACAAAAATATGATATGAGAGCTGAGCATACACACCCAACTAACAGTCCATCCTAGAGATTCCGCAATATTCCAACTACTATTATCGAATAGTAGACATTCGAGCCTATTCAAATTAGTATAGCCCGTACATATAAAAAGGGTTGAACTCCTCTGACAAAATTTGATATGTTGACAAAAATATGATATGAGAGCTGAGCATACACACCCAACTAACAGTCCATCCTAGAGATTCCGCAATATTCCAACTACTATTATCGAATAGTAGACATTCGAGCCTATTCAAATTAGTATAGCCCGTACATATAAAAAGGGTTGAACTCCTCTGACAAAATTTGATATGTTGACAAAAATATGATATGAGAGCTGATCATACACACCCAACTAACAGTCCATCCTAGAGATTCCGCAATATTCCAACTACTGTTATCGAATAGTAGACATTCGAGCCTATTCAAATTAGTATAGCCCGTACATATAAAAAGGGTTGAACTCCTCTGACAAAATTTGATATGTTGACAAAAATATGATATGAGAGCTGAGCATACACACCCAACTAACAGTCCATCCTAGAGATTCCGCAATATTCCAACTACTATTATCGAATAGTAGACATTCGAGCCTATTCAAATTAGTATAGCCCGTACATATAAAAAGGGTTGAACTCCTCTGACAAAATTTGATATGTTGACAAAAATATGATATGAGAGCTGAGCATACACACCCAACTAACAGTCCATCCTAGAGATTCCGCAATATTCCAACTACTATTATCGAATAGTAGACATTCGAGCCTATTCAAATTAGTATAGCCCGTACATATAAAAAGGGTTGAACTCCTCTGACAAAATTTGATATGTTGACAAAAATATGATATGAGAGCTGAGCATACACACCCAACTAACAGTCCATCCTAGAGATTCCGCAATATTCCAACTACTATTATCGAATAGTAGACATTCGAGCCTATTCAAATTAGTATAGCCCGTACATATAAAAAGGGTTGAACTCCTCTGACAAAATTTGATATGTTGACAAAAATATGATATGAGAGCTGATCATACACACCCAACTAACAGTCCATCCTAGAGTTTCCGCAAACGCATGAATCTGAAACTGGACGCATATCAAATTTTATCACAGGAGTCCAACCCATATGTACGGGCTTTACTAATTTGAATAGGCTCGAATGTCTACTATTCGATAATAGTAGTGGCTATATTGCGGAAACTCTAGGATAGGCAGTTAATTATGTGTTTCACCTCAATCGGTAAATAGATAAATCTTTGAAAACATTAATATTTGCATATCGGTATCATTAAACATTTTCAAAATTTGAATTAGAGTTGTCCGAATCAAATGATAACATTCAAATGATTAATCGTATTATTCTTTTCTTCTGAATCCGAACCATCCACTTCCTCATCACACCGGTTTCACTGATCGATACACAGTTTAATTCAAATATTTTGATACAAATATTTGACTGGGCTGGTTTTTATTAGGATTTTTTTTGGTTAAAGAATCTGACACTCCGATTTTTTTTCGCCTGCTGAATGTTTTTTTAGGTTAATATGACCTTGTCAAAAATTTCCCCTCAAATGATTTATAACAAAACAATTTTTCGATAGTTTCGTAAACTATTCAAAATAATTAAAAGGTATATTTTTTCATCGAAAAAATAATAATATTTTTTTTAGTAATTTTTGGGATATAAAATTATTGTCAAACATTAAAAATAAAGATTTTTCATATTTTTTAAACAATTTATAGGTTAGTTTTTGTTGATGTCAAAATTAAAATAAAAATGTTGTATCTCAGTCGCGCTAATGCAAATTTTAGTTCTTATCTTTGTCATGTTTTCGGAAAATTTTTTCTGTTTTATAGTGGGATAATGTAAATGCAAATAAATGCAAAATTAGAGGTTATTTTAAATCTTTCGAAAGGTAAAATTCATTTTCGTGAGAAGTCGAAAATTACGCGTTTTATTTATTAACCCGAAACTAAAAATTACTCTCCCAAAAATACTCGATCGCAGCATGAAGGTCAAGTTACAGTTGTTTTAGTGACGCTAATTTTGTTAATTTCAAAACAATGAAGAAAAAAATTTCGTGCGTTGAAACACTGTTTTTGATGGGAAGAGGTACCGTTCAAGCAAAGCTTGATAAGTGTTATCTGCCACGTTGCTTGAGATGTCCATGAAAAAATTGCTCTTTCACATTGTACATGGAATTGCTTTCGCATCCACCGCAATCGCCAGATTTGGCCCCAGAAATTATTACTTGTTTGCAGACCCCTCAAAGTAGCCCCAGGAAAATAAATTTAGCTCCACTGAAGAAGTGATTGCCGAAGCTGAAGCTTATTTTGAAGACAAAGATAAATCGTAATACAAAAACGGCATCGAAATGTTAGAGAGGCGTTGGACTGATTGTATCGCTCTAGAAGGAAATTATGTTGATGAATCCAAAATAATTGTGTTTTCTTCGTTAGATCGGCAACTTTTCAGGCGATGTATTAAGTTCTGCGGTATATGGATTTTGGCTATATTTCCTGACTTTAATTTTGCTGGAACGGTTTATATTAATCTTATATTTTTACTAGGAAGATACACCCATAAATTGTCTTGACATTATACAATTACTTCCCGAGCTATTTGAGATGGTTGTACCGGCCTAATTTTAGTCAAATGTGTAACCTCCGCATTATATCCAGCAATATTTACTTCTGAAGCTCGAGGATCATGAGAATTTTCAGAGGAAATGTAATGAGTTTGGTGCTTGTTATTTTCTAAAAATTTTGGTATCTTGTCGATGCCAAAATATTTTTTTCTATCTGCACATCTCTACTTAAATAGATCGTTTTTGTACGAATCGAGAAGGTATCCAATCCCTTAAGGCATAGTTTATTTCCACCTTTCTAGTTTTTTTACAATTTACATGTTGAGGCCTTATTTTATTTTGAAAGTATTCTTATGATACACTAGGAGTATTAACCAGCCCTAGGATGGAATTTGTTTACAAAAATTTTAATTCCTAAATAGTGGGCGCCTAATAGTGGGCACAATGGGGCACATCTGTCATAAACTGACAATTTTGGTGCTGAGGGCTATTTTGTTAGTTGGGATATGGTATATTAGTTTATTATGCTTTGGAATTACTCTAAATTCTTAGTAATTAAATAATTGTGCCGTAAAATGTAAGAGGTCTGTGCTAAACAAAGCTATATGAAGTTGGTCCAGAATTCTATCCCAAAAATTTGTTTTTTCAACGCTAGCAACACTTTTAAACTATCACGATATAAAATAAACTTTTGCGATATACAATTGTAGTTGTATACTGTAATAGTATACAAGTTTAGTTGTATGTCGCAGTAGTTTATTTTCTACCGTGAATTATATTATGATTTTTTATCATAATACAAATCTAACCCGTAAGGAATTTGAGCATAGAAAACTTATTTATACAAACCATAAACCAAGAAGTATCGAAAGGTTTTTTAAAGAATTAATTATTATTGCATATATCTCATATCAAATCAGAAAATCTTACTAATAATAAAACAGTCGATGTTAATTATAACTAATACGTACTACAAAAATGTTAGCTTACAAATACAATTATAACTTAAATTGTGGCCAGATATGGCCCAACTAAGCTAACTAAATACTCGTCAATTTTTACTCTGTAATTTTTAAATTTTGGTATTGGCCCGCGATGCCATTATGTTTTTCGATTAGTTCTGGTCCTAATCTATACCATTGCGTCGGGGCGAGCGATTCTAACAAGACTCTCGTGGCCATATATGGCTTAATTAAGCTAAATAAATCCTCATCAATTTTTACTGAAACTTTTAAATTTTGGTATTGGCCCGCGATATTGGTCACTAGAGCCTTGTTAGAATCGCACGCCCCGATGCACTTGTATGGATTTGGAGCAGAACTAATCGTAAAACGTAATGGCATTGCGGGCCAATACCAAAACTCAAAAGTTACAGAGTAAAAATTGACGAGTATATACTTAACTTAATTGGGCCATATATGGCCACGAGAGCCTTGTTAGAATCGCACGCCCCGACGCAATGGTATAGATTAGGACCAGCACTATTAGAAAAATGTTATGGCATCATTGAAGTTTTATTGGGTTATTTATGACCACGACGACCATGTTAGAGTGCTCAAATATGGTGTTGTGGAATACTTGATGGCGTCGTTAGCTTATGCCTGAAGTTACACTAACTTTGAAGTTACACAGATGAATATGTATTTTTAAATTAATTGTAACCTTTTTTATTTAGAGTTCCCCAGTTTTTGACTATTCTTTATTAGTTTGTCTTTAATTTCAATTTGAATTAAACATTTTTAATTTGGTTTATTATTTAACCTTTCATAATGAATTTTTAGGTTAAGCGTACTAGATATAACTGGCGAGACAGTTTTAACTTTTGTTATAGTAAATTTTGAGCTGACTATGAGAAACTATCACGGTAGAAATATTTTTTGGGCTGAGTTCTTATAAAATGTCGTGAAATATAATTTATTGGGCTGATACTAGTAATATTAATTATTAATAGAAATCATCATTTTAGTGTTGCCATCGCATTTTTCTGAGTTGAAATTTGGGCCAACTTCACATACATGCTAAACAACATGTTAGAGTTATTGTAATATGCTTTTAAGGAGATTAGTTCATTAATGGAACTTTCATGTTCTACTTGTATATTGGTTTTGAAAAATATATGTTTATGCGTTTCGTCATTTTTTATAGAGATTATGTGATATCTGGACATTTGGACTGTTTCGATTATGACTTTTAAGAACTTCATCAATTGATCTTATAAAAATGTTGGTAATATAACAAGACCGATGAAACTGAATTGGTTGTGGTTAAGGCACGGTTTCCTTCATACTGTAGTCTGTTTATATTTGTAGTTGTACAATTTTTTATGTGGGTGAGCCTTTGAACTGTTTGTTATGCTGCATAAGATAGCGGAAATGTGACAGCGGAAAATAAGAGATTACGCTACTCTATAAGTTGTTTTCAGGTTTTGGCCAATATCTCAAAAACTTTCACTAGTAATCAATTCTTTCGGTTGCTTTTCTAATAGCTTAGGTCAAACTGAGACTACAAGGTAAATTTGGGGAAAATTTATGGATTAGAATTTTCACTATAATTTTGTGGTTTTCTGTGGCCAGAGAGACATTGATCAAAAACTGAAAACAACTTATATGGCCGCAGAAAATCAAAAACTTACAGTGAAAATTCTAATCCATACATTTTTCCCAAATTTTCCTGGTAGTCTCAGTATGACCTAAGCTATTCGAAAGACACCGAAAGTATTGATTACTAGGGGAAGTTTTTGATATATTGGCCAAAAACAGAAAATAAATAAATAAATTTTTTTAAATTTTCTAACGGATTGGTCATGAAATGGCCTAGTTTAGTCCAGCATGAACAGATCCTACAATTTTGTCCCAAACTTACTTTAAAATCCCTGATCAATATTATTATCTAAATTTCATCGTCATTCTTTAAGAAATGGCGCAAAGACGGAATATTGTTAAATTTCAAGATTTCTTTTACCGAGTTCCTTTACTTCGGAGATCAATCAGTTTGTCATTTTAAGGATCAGTTTTAATATTTTATTCCGCTGGAATGTTTTTTCGTGAAAAAAGGGATACAAAATGAATAAAAAATTTCCGCTGGTAATTACAAAAAATTCCTTTGTGATGGTGCTGCCACTTCCGGCGAGTAGCTTAATCTCTTATTTTCCGCTGTCAAATTTCCGCTATCTTATACAGAATTTGTATGTTAAATGGACATTGCGTGAAATTGCGTGTTTAGTTTTCGGATCAAGGATTCTTGGTTGGTGGAGTATTACGGTATATTCGACTTTGGAAGATGTTACTTTTGATAGTTGTTTTGTTTGAATGTCCAGTATGTAGTAATTTTAAAAGTGATGTTTGTATCCGTACGAATCTCATTTTTATTGGTATCAGTTCATTATTTTCAGTCAGGTATGTTAGCTGGATTGACTGTCGTATGTTAATAACTTGCAACAGACTTTTGACGAAATTATATTCTCTGGTAAGAATTTATTTTTCCCGGAGCAATCCCACAACTTCGAGAATTGCAGGGTTTGGTCTGCTACGATTGTAGACATTACGAATGGCAAAAGGTCTCTTAGAGACCAGAGATATGGTGTGATACAGCCGAAGACTAAAATTAGAATTAAATTTTATATAGAAAATTCTCTTAGCAACTATTACTCAAGCGTAGAGTAATGTTAATTTGATTGATTTTTTGTCCAAGCAGAAACGGCTGTCTAGTTATCCCGATTGACATCTTCTAGATTATTTTTTGTGTTCATATATACATGTGTCTGAGTTCCCAGATTTCAAAATCTCAAATTTGCAGCAATTCTATTATGTAAATAGCCCGCTTAATTTTCCCTACCCATGTTGTCATCTCACAACATACATATTATTGTTACATTACTGCGAGAGACTCGTCCTGGGATTCTGTTTCATCAGTGGTAAGATCATAACTTGAAAGGGTGATTTCATACCAAGAGCAAATTAAGGTGAGAAACGAATTTGCGTAAAATTAGATCGGTAATATTTTGTTCTTCTTAATGACCATTTGACCGTGGGTGAAACGGCGCCGTTCTGATATGCTCCATACCGTTTTCATTGCAAACTGACTCAAGTCCGTCTGAAACGACGATATCGTAGATTCTTTGACGAAAAAAAACGTTTTCTAAGCGGTCGATCGTCTTTTCAGTCGTTATTGATTGCTTTTTAAAAATTACTGGCAATTTTATACGCGTCAATGATCACCTGACAACAAAAATCAATTAAACGTCCTGCAAAATCGATATGCTGTGTCATCTGGGGTCTCCTGGGTGGCGTTGGTGCAGGTCATAAACAATGTGGCTGCAGTAGCGACTCGGAACGACGATTCGATCCCCATTAAAATACCATATCTGGGATGATCATTAAGTTTCCTTGTCCGACGAAAAACTTTGCAACCTCTGGCTACCTTATCTGCTTAGGTGATCGCGGCCAACCGATGATACCGTATACCTTTAATAATGTTTCGTGTATAATGATTTCAGAGCAATCAAATATTACTGGCAGCTGTTTTGGCTTTCAATTGATAAACACCAGTCGATGAAGTTTGAATATCTCACAATTTCTTCATCTGGTTTCTAGTGACCGGCAATTAATCGCGAGATGAAATCTGCGTACGTAAACCTCTCCGTGTCCACCTATTTGATGATGAAGTTTTAAGTGGGTGAAATGAGTGCGAATCTGTAAATAAAGATGCCGCGTGCAAGATGGACGGCTTGGTCCCGTCTGGTACTTCGTGTTTCAGTACTGCCCACATACCATAGCTCGATAAATCCACCGCTATGTTAATTTTCTTCTTCCGGCCATAGGGGGTTGACGCTAAATGCAACGTAAACATTTTTTTAATTTGGGTGCACCGGTTTCCATTCAAATTCTAAGGTCTTTCAGATGTTTTAGGAATTTGCTGTATACCATCTAATTGCTCCTAGAAATAGTGCGGGAACTAGCCTCAGCTTCTCGGTTTTTTGGAAATTTGGTTGTAAGACATTCACGGCGACGATGCGGTCCAGAAACTCCAACTCTTTCTGATCAAATGCACAATTTTCGAAATTAAACCGAAAATCGTACTCTTTGAGGAATGAAAGGAAAAATATCTTTAGATCCGCTCATCATTGTGTCAATTAATTCTTGAAAAATTCCTTCACCCGGTAGAGGCGGTTTACTCGAAATAGCCCAGAATGGGTGTTGATTTTCAGAAGTTGTTTTGATTCGTCATAAACCTCCATCTGCATCGGATAGATCTATTTTGCTGTACACACACATTCACAGTGGATATTTGTTTGGTTAAATGCGCCTGTCGAAACCCGAGTACGCCGATCGGACTTATCACTCCTAATAATTGCAATCTCTTGAGCTCATTTTCGTTCGCACGAGCTGCTGTGAAAGGGCGTTTATATTGCGAAAGATTGGTTTTGGTTCCGCCTTTATTGTTAAAGCCTCCATTTTGTTGCACAAACCCAGTGAATGAATGAAGAGAGAAGGAAATTTTTCGAGAAATGGACAATCTCTGTGGAAATAAAGTGCCTTACACTTTAGACACGGAAACATTGCTTTCTTTCCGCTGTTCCTCCATGGTTTCCTGTGTATTGCCAACACTGTGTATTTGAGAAGCCTGGTCACAAAACCATTGGCTTGTCGACTTTAGTGCTGCTTAATGATGTCGCAATGTTGACGGCGACTCGAAGTTTCATATTTACAGCATTCGCTTCAGCTGCTTAGAGTTGAGCATTTGTTGGCAGTCTAACATATTAAGCAGTTCCACAAACGTCTGAGCTTCTTGCGGCTTCTTGAGTTCTTGCGCGAGCATCAATACTTTCAAATCGTGTGATGTACAATTTGCAATGGCGAACTTTTCACACTCGGAAAAATTTTCAAATGCTTCTTCTCCATCTTCGAACACACGCAGTGCAAAAAATGAAAATGGTCGAACGTGCCCTTGAGTTCTTTCACTGCGTCATTGGTTGCTGAGTAGGTCTGATAGATTTTTATGCGGCCATGTTACTTGAACACATGACGCATTTGATGGTTATTGCTGCTTTGCTTGTTGTAGTGCCTGTCTTAAATGATTGAACGAAAGCCGAAGAAGGACAAGTGAAAGCCGATTAGCTTGTCTTTCTTCGGCTTTCGTTCAATCATTTAAACCAACAGGAAAATATAGTGTCATCTCGAGTAAGTTTAACTCCTACTTAATCCGACGCTCGACTTCCGATTTTTGAGAAATATTTTTTCGTATAATACCGAATACTACAAATGAGATTGACAGTAGGTGTAACCGTGTAACTAACTATGGTGTAACTAACTATTATAACACTGCGATGGGAATACCATAGCCTGATGAAATTTTCTAGTCTTGAAATAAATTTTATTTTAGTCCAACTTTGATAGTCTTTCTGTGTACTTTGGTGTTTGGAAGTACATTTTTACGGCAGTTCATGGCTCGAACTCAGGTTCCGATAGATAGTTCTCAAACATTTGATAACTTTCGGTTAACGAAACTGACTAGCAAATAAAAAACTCAATTTTGGCTTTGGTTCATTTGATTCAAAACGAAATAGTTAAGCATTCGCGAGAACATCTTACGTTTCCAATATCACAGGGTTGAATTTATTTAAAAATGCAAAAGTTTCATCTATGCATGTGTATATGACGATATACAGCAAAGTAAAATGTCATAACTTACCGAAATTTTTTGGTGAGACAGACCTTTTAATGTATTTTGCGTTATATCCATTATTTTGTGTTGCCGAGGCGTACAAAAAAACAGCAAAATAGTGTATCAAATAAAATATAAATATTTAGTACAAAAATGTCACCATGTGTAGAAAATTACCCGCCACTTAATTCGTTATCTGTTATATTTTTAGGTTGGAAAATGAGTTTTTTTTCGTACGTTTACTGGTATGTAACTCGTATGTACTACAACAGCTACTATCTTCATGTGTTTGGGGTGTATTTTCAGTTGTCTATAATCTACGATTGTTTTGTCGCTCAACCTATGATATGCTGAGGTACCAAAACCACTTCGATGATGTTAATAAACACCACTGTTATCTTCTTTGTTGGAGTGCAGAATTCAGCGCCCATTCATCGTCCATATCAGAGTAAAGTCGTGAGTAGTGTCGTCGTGCAAAGTACATTTCTTAATCGCAAAGAGGTCGCAACTGACGTCGAGAAAAACTATTTATAATTTTGGACTACAATGAGACAAAATTTGGCCTCGATAATGTCGATATAAAGATTGCTTACTTTATCTCTCAAAGGAAAACGAATAGATGGCCAGTAGGTGTGTTCGCTAACACTTTGGATGTATCTGTCATTAATGTATTCGTGTTGTTCACCATCATTTGTCCTAACTGGGATATCAAGAAACATCACACGCCTTTTTATTACAAATTTTGGTGACGCGTTGATAAAAAGTGAAATTGCTTGAAAAGTATATCTCCCACGCTCCGTAGGCACACAAAATTTAATTACTGATATTACAGCATCAAGCATATAACAATCATCACTGGGAACGTCTGCTAGTGCGGTGAGTGAACGCAAGCGAGGCCGCTGCAGTTTTTGCTTAAAATCTAACAACAAACATACATCTAAATGCTGCATTTGCAGTAAATTTATATGTAAGGCTCATACCAAAAAACAGTGTACGACGAAATAAAAATGGTTAGAACTATTACGTTTGTTTATAAAGGAAGACTGGTTAAGAGTTTTAAAGACATTATGGATGTTAAATTTCATATATAAATAATTAAAAATATTTTAATTAGATCTTTTGGACTTATTTTGCAAAATTTTAACTTTAGTTTAGTCTTAATAATAATAATTTAACGTATCTTACCTTACGCCGTTGCCAGCCAATCCAAGGACGTACGGCTGTAGATCCGATTTTCGAAGAACCATCTGCACATTGCATAGCTCCATGCCAGCCTACAGTACTGAGCATGGAAGATGGATCGGCCCATGAGTTTTGCACTCTGACAGGAGGTCATAGTTGTGCTCATTTTCATCACAGATCATATTATGATGATGAAAAATCCCTTTTGCATCCTGCCCCTATGGGCATTTTGAAAGTAAAATGTCTGTTTAATAGTTTTTTGTGGATGTGACAAGTGAGGAGTGCCATGATTACATTCCGAATTTGTGGCGAATTACATTCCGATTCAATTTAATTTGATTTGATTAATGTTTGATGTTAAGTGCTTGCAACGAGATGTTACCTTTGATTTATTATCAGTAAGTCCCTCTTTTGTAGCACACAAAACAAGATCACTGCCCAGTTTATGCTTGTTTGTAATCCAGATTGATTTACTACAACCAGGTACACCTTGAATATTTGTAACGTCCGGCTTCTTTATGTTTTCCTTAAGATAGTTGTTGTATATCGAGTTGTAAGTCTGGCGATCTAACATAATTTCTGTACCCGATAAACAAAAAATGTTTAAGTTTGGGGTAATAAATGTATTAGTGTCTTCGCACAGTCGCACCAGTTTATTCCCATCAAAGCCAAACTGATGTTTAGTGATGGGTTCCTCAAGATATTGTTTGGTAACGTTACCAAATATAAATATCTTCAATTGTCGTAACGAAGAGGCAGAGAAAGGCAGTAGATGGATGTTTTTGATGTAATGGTCCTTTAAGTAGCTTTTAATTTGGCTGCTTGAATATTTAATGTAAAACAGACAACTCTTTGTAAAATATCGGAGCTGTAGTTAGAAAATCACGAATGTGAATAAAATGCTAATCTTTTGCTAGTTTCATTAATTGTGATTGTGTTAGTGATATTACCTGAGTAAGACGGAACATTATCGAAGATTAGAGTTTTCTTATACGTATTTATTAAGTCATATTAAAATTAATTGAATAATAATAATTAACCGCTTTATTTCGACTAGTTACTTAAATTTTAGATTTGATTCTAAGATGTTCATATTTAGACATCAAAAATAAATAGTGTTCATAATTCTAACCAAGAAGTTATACAATATAATAGATAACACAATCTTTAAGGAATTCTCGAAAAAGAGGTATTCCTAGAGATCTTAACACAACCTCAGGTATATGGCGTGTTAGTTGGAGGCCTTGTCAGTTAAAAAATATATTCAGTTGCTCCCCATCCAGGGGAGGAGACATTTAATAAAAGTTTGTATTATGACCAAATATAATAAAAATGATTAGGCCAACTGAGATATTCTTAGAGATCTTAACACAATTTCATGCATATGAGGTGTTAGAAGGGGACCACAGTTATTAGAAAAAATATTCAGGAGCTCCCCATCCAGGGGTGGGAACAGTTTACAAGATTTTGTATTATGACCAAATATAACAAAAATTCTTAAACCAACTGAGATATCCCTAGAGATCTTAACACAACCTCAGGTATATGGCGTGTTAGCTAGAGGCCTTGGCAGTTAAAAAATATATGCAGTTGCTCCCCATCCAGGGGAGGAGACATTTAATAAAAGTTTGTATTATGACCAAATAAAATAAAAATGATTAGGCCAACTGAGATTTCCTTAGAGATCTTAACACAACCTCGTGCATATGAGGTGTTAGAAGGGGACCATAGTTATTAGAAAAAATATTCAGGAGCTCCCCATCCAGGGGTGGGAACAGTTTACAAGATTTTGTATTATGACCAAATATAACAAAAATTCTTAAACCAACTGAGATATCCCTAGAGATCTTAACACAACCTCAGGTATATGGCGTGTTAGCTAGAGGCCTTGGCAGTTAAAAAATATATGCAGTTGCTCCCCATCCAGGGGAGGAGACATTTAATAAAAGTTTGTATTATGACCAAATAAAATAAAAATGATTAGGCCAACTGAGATTTTCTTAGAGATCTTAACACAATTTCATGCATATGAGGTGTTAGAAGGGGACCATAGTTATTAGAAAAAATATTCAGGAGCTCCCCATCCAGGGGTGGGAACAGTTTACAAGATTTTGTATTATGACCAAATATAACAAAAATTCTTAAACCAACTGAGATATCTCTAGAGATCTTAACACCACCTCAGGTATATGGCGTGTTAGCTAGAGGCCTTGGCAGTTAAAAAATATATGCAGTTGCTCCCCATCCAGGGGAGGAGACATTTAATAAAAGTTTATATTATGACCAAATATAATTAAAATGATTAGGCCAACTGAGATATTCTTAGAGATCTTAACACAATTTCATGCATATGAGGTGTTAGAAGGGGACCATAGTTATTAGAACAAATATTCAGGAGCTCCCCATCCAGGGGTGGGAACAGTTTACAAGATTTTGTATTATGACCAAATATAACAAAAATTCTTAAACCAACTGAGATATCCCTAGAGATCTTAACACAACCTCAGGTATATGGCGTGTTAGTTGGAGGCCTTGGCAGTTAAAAAATATATGCAGTTGCTCCCCATCCAGGGGAGGAGACATTTAATAAAAGTTTGTATTATGACCAAATATAATTAAAATGATTAGGCCAACTGAGATATTCTTAGAGATCTTAACACAATTTCATGCATATGAGGTGTTAGAAGGGGACCATAGTTATTAGAAAAAATATTCAGGAGCTCCCCATCCAGGGGTGGGAACAGTTTACAAGATTTTGTATTATGACCAAATATAACAAAAATTCTTAAACCAACTGAGATATCTCTAGAGATCTTAACACAACCTCAGGTATATGGCGTGTTAGCTGGAGGCCTTGTCAGTTAAAAAATATATTCAGTTGCTCCCCATCCAGGGGAGGAGACATTTAATAAAAGTTTGTATTATGACCAAATATAATTAAAATGATTAGGCCAACTGAGATTTCCTTAGAGATCTTAACACAACCTCATGCATATGAGGTGTTAGAAGGGGACCATAGTTATTAGAAAAAATATTCAGGAGCTCCCCATCCAGGGGTGGAAACAATTCATACAATTTAGTATTATGACCAAATATAATAAAAATTGAGAGGCCAACTGAGAAATCCCCAAAGATCTTAACACAACCTCAGGTATATGGAGTGTTAGTTGGAGACGATGTCAGATTAAATATGTATGCTGTTGCTCCCCACCCAGGAGAGGGGACATTTCCTTGGATGTAGAGCAACTGAATATATTTTTTAACTGATATGGTCTCCATATACCTGAGGTTGTGTTAAGAACTCTACGGATATCTCAGTTGGTTTCAGAATTTTTGTTATATTTAGTCATAATACAAAATCCTCTAAAATGTTCCCATCCCTGGATGGGTGGCTCCTGATAATTTTTTCTAACTGACATGATTCCCAACTAACACCCCATATACCTGAGGTTGTGTTAAGATCTATAGAGATATCTCATGTGGTTTAAGAATTTTTGTTATATTTGGTCGTACTACAAAATCCTCTAAACTGTTCCCAGCCCTGGATGGGAGGCTCCTGATATTTTTTCTAACTGGCATGGTTCCCAACTAATACCCCATATACCTGAGGTTGTGTTAAGATCTCTGGGGATATCTCAGTTGGCCTATCAATTTTTATTATATTTGGTCATAATACTAAATTGTATGAATTGTTTCCACCCCTGGATGGGGAGCTCCTGAATATGTCTTCTAATAACTATGATCCCCTGGATGATAAGCAACTGAATATATTTTTTAACTGACATGGTCTCCAACTAACACGCCAAATACCTGAGGTTGCGTTAAGAACTCTAGGGTTATCTCAGTATACCATTTCTTAAATAGGATTTCTAAAAATAGGAGTTCCCTGGCTTTGGAGCTTGCTATTATTTTTCTAATTTTTTTACTCTTGGGTGCTAAAATTGTCCACAGTTGCATTTTTGCACCCAAGTGTATTGCCACACATAGTTTACCCGAGTATGAATTAAAATTTCTCCGATTATCTCATTTGATTTCAATAATTCTTCCTTATGTAGTTCAGTGTGTAGTGTTTGTTACTAATCTGCCTCGGATACTTATTTTATAGTTATTTTGTAAAACTTTTATTAACCGCAATATTCGTGTTAGTGAATATTGATTAATGAAATGGTAATGATATTTTAATTTCGTTCGGTTTTTTTTAAAGATAACTGCAAAATAGTTACAATAATGTAAGTTACGTTATTTCCGCTTTGTACAGGTATCATTTTGATATGCACCAACACATATAAACGTTTAGCATAGATTTAGTAAAAACTTCACACTGCTGTATAAACATGTGAAGTTTTTGCTAATTTTTTTACTAGTAAAACTTTAGCAGTAACTTCACATGCATTAGAAAATCCATACAGTTACTATGTGAAAACTTTGAGGGATCACCAGTAATTCAACGGGTAGATAGCGCTCTTTCATACTGAGTGGACATTTTGAATGGAATATTTAAAACCCATTTGATGTTACTAGATGGATAGTTTGTAATATAATCCAACATTACTACTTATTGTAGCATAAGTCCGTTCCGCGACAGATATTTTTAAGATTACAATTATTCAATTCCTCTAAGGCAACACAAATTAAAATAGATGAAGTTACTAAATGTTTACCATTTATCCAGGTCAAAAGCTGATGTTCAGCAAGCCGGAATTTATGAGATGGAATATTATTAACAAACTCATATCCGTTAATACAGTCTTCATGGTGCTTGTTACTTACGCTTCTTGTTATAACATAAGTTTAGATTTAAATGATGAGATGATTGATTTGTTGTGTATTGGTTTCATATCAATGCCAGTTTGAGTTTAATCACACATTGCATCCCTGACTTTAATGGTTTTGCTCTGCCTGTCATGATGAGGTTTTTTGGACGCAAAACAGCGGTTATGGCACTATTTTCCCCAACATTAAAATTTGCTACTGGATTATATAGCGCGTCTGAGCTAACCGAAAAAACGCCTTTCTTTGACCCCAACCAAATTCTTTGACAAACAGTCCTGCTGGCCACAGAGTAGAATTGATGGTGCTTTGAAAAACTTCACAAAGCTTGCTTTCGGCACAATACGTTGGGCAAACAGATCGTCAGTATTCGCGATCTTTGTCTCTAGTTTGCGGAACTGTTCATCCGGTACTGAATTATGTATGCGGCTAACGAAAAGCCACTTTCTGGGTTGTGCCACTCGAATCGAATACTCATCCATTAAATCAACGTCATTGGCAGTTGTATTAAAATTAGGGACAGGTATGGTTGATTGTGTTGTTCCGGGTAAATTCTCATTTCTTGTTGGCTTCTGACGATCTATAATTTGTCGGTCTTGGATGGCAGACGGTGATTTTAGTGATGCTATGGTATGGTTTTTGTTCACTAGACTGACTGTATTTCGGTCTGGGCGGAGGCTTCGGACATTGATCTTGTGACCCGAGTTTCTTCTGGTTGAACAGAAAATTGGGATAAGGCATGCACCACTGTTGTTAATGTCTCTTCTAATTGATTCATTCTTTTGAGAACATCTAACATCTTGATCTATTACCCGAATATTGGCCACAACAATTAATGCGGTGCATTCCAACATTATAAAACCAGAATCATATTTTTTTATTTTATAAGAACAAGTATTAATTGTCCAGTGAATTTAACGTCCTTTGAAGGTCAAATAATACCCCCCTTTCCATTCACACACCCACATACCACCTATTCACATAATTACAGTATACCACCTACACGTTGCAAGCTTCATGTCAATCTGTATATACTGGCATTTACGGTGGGTCGGCGCTGAATTTTGCACTTCAACAGAGAGTCTTAGTTGGGTTTATTAACATCACCGATCGTAATCGATGACGAAAATTCGCTTTGTATTCAGCCTCTGGTGGGTATCGAACCCAGTGCCTCCCGGTCCAAGTGCCGCAGCTTTAATCACTGCACCACTTGTCCGGTAATGCGGTCGATTTTTAAAATTGTCGCCTTAGTATTTATTGGGTGATAAAAATATTTTTGCTTTTTAAAGAATTCTGTAGACGTAGGGTGGATTATTAGAATTATTTTTATTTTTGTTTAGAACATGTAAGTGTTTTTAATAAACCGGCGACATGAGATAGTCCATGCCTAATGGACATTAAAAATTTAAACGAAAATTTAATTTTATTTATTGAATTTGATTTAAGATTTTTTTTCATCTTAGGATAATAATTTGTGCTTTTCGTGTTTTTTTATTGTAGCTCTGGAAAAATTAATTATCTCATCCTTTTGATATCTAATGGGCGAAAGACGTATCCGAACATACATACAAATATATAGAGGGCAAATTGAAGAAAATATAAGATGTGCAAAACAACCAGAGAAATTGTATAATAAAATTTTAAAAACACAAGAATATTTTTTTTTTACTTCGTGCTAATACAACTTTCATCATTCCGTCGGGAAATCTCTCATGGGTGTTTAAATTTCACCCGCATTTTTACGACATTTCATTTTCATTTTTCTACTTAAATAAGTAAAATGATAACAGAGAAAACCGAAATAACACAAAACAAAAGTCTAAAGCAACAAATAAATGATTGTACCTTACATTCCGTTTGTTGTTGTGTACTTTTCGTATCCGCATCTAAGGAAGAGATTCCCTCAGGTTATTTTTGCGTGTTTTCGCGATCTTATACATAAACATTATACAGGTAGGCACCACGATACAAATAAAGAACCGCACCAAACGAAAGAGAAATATATGCAGCATCTTATTTTATGTTGTTTATGCTAACGAAGAAACTTCAGTAAGATTTATAAAAATAATTTCCTAAGCAAAATTATAAAAGAGGTATGACACTAGCGTTCAAAGTCAGTTCTCATATCGCATAAGATCACATTTTCATTATGCGCCATAGTATGTTCTGAACCAATCTAGGGTTGATATCTTTTAATGAATTTGAGATCAAAAATAATAACATAAAATAAATAAAAGAAAAACAAACGAAAGCTTTCGTTCTAAATAAGGAAAAGCACTGAAGAAAATGAGATTCATGAAAATATAACAATTTAACGTTAAATTATTGAAGATGGAAATAATATTTCGCGTTTTGTGCTTTTAATTTCCCTTCCATTTTTTTTTTGATTAGGAAGATTGTGTTCTCTGTTGCTATTATTTCTTCTGGGCTGGTTATTTATTAAAATTGAAAATTGTTTGAGTTTGGCGTAATCAATAGTTATGTTTAAAATAAAAATAAATAAATTTTTTTGAAAAAATAAAGTTTCATTTCCGCGCGCTCTTTCCATCTCGCCCCCATCGCTTTTATGATTGTAAAATATAAAAACAATTATTCCAGATACAACATTTTGGTTTGGTTTAGTATTTAGGGATGATAATTTTACAGATTGGATGGGCTTGAGTTAAACTTTATACGGAGTTGAGTGGTATTTAAACTAATGTTTTGAAAATATGGCAGCTTTTACGGGGTCGTCGTTGGAGCGATACAAACGGATTCATGCTTCAGAAATATGAATTATTTCCTTTGAATCAATCCTTACACAAATAGTGTGAATCTTCCAAATGAATTTTCACAGCAAGTAGTTTTAACTGGACTGTCATAATTTGAATAGTGCGTGCTAAAATGCGCGTTTTAGTAACAGTTTTTCCAAATACACTCGTTTATTGTCTGAGGAATTTTGCATTCACATAATTTAATCTTTTAGTGTCGGACAGTATTTTAGCTTTGTTGCATATCTTCTACTATAACAAATAACAGCTATGTATGTAACTCACATGTTTATTCAAAGCATTTAAATAAATCAGTGTTTACGACCAGGTTCAGCTAAGCCCCATAAATTATACTTTACTTAGTTTTTGCTTTACAAAGTAAAACGGGAAGTTGTAATCTCTAAACATAGCCCCCCCAAGCGTGCAACGAAGCTTACTCTCCTACAATGTCGGAAAAATAAGAGATTACGGTACCCGCCACAAGAGGTCACTGAATCATAAAAGAGAATTTCCGATGTTAATCAGCGACAATTTTTAATTCATTTTTGTACAAAAGAAAACATTACAGCAGAACAAAATCTTAAAGATATTGCTTAAATTCGAACATTGGTGGACCTCCGAAATCAAGAAACTCGGTACAGCGAATTTTGAACATTTTAAATGTTAGATGGATCTCCGCAATTCCTTAATATGAATTATGATGAATTATGATGAAATTTTCAATTATCTGTCCATGCTGAATCAAACTCCGCCATTTCGTAACCAATCATTATGAAGTTTGGTTTCTAGGATTAGTTTTGGATCTAAATATAAATTTTAGATTAAATTCTAAGGTAAATTTAGAATTAGGTAGTTCATAAATTTGGTTATGGATAGAGCTCGGGTAATTCTTAATCAGTAATTGTGAAACTAGGACCGAAAGTCTATATTGGGAGTTCATGCTGGGTGCAACTCGTACACTTCTTTACCAGCACAAATGAAATTAGGTGTGTGAATGAATTTTGGATTGTAAAGATAATCTAAATTGAAAATTAAGATAACCATTATGCGCAGTTGTTTACGTAACTGTAATAAGAAGACATGCAAGAGACACCACTGGTAATCTTACTAGAGCAAACGGCCTCAATTGTCACGTACGATACAATAATTTGGAGGGTAATCTCGGTCTCAGATGTTCGTTCACACATCCTTTCATCATCGCGGCAGTACACAGACCTATTATATGTGCTCACTTTCAGTCAAAATTTGGTCTTGTGGTCGATTTAAAAGGCAGAAGATTTTTTGACTCATTTATTATTCTCGCTGTGAACACAACAACGTTTAACAACGAATACGGCACCCTTTTGAAAAAATGTCCCGCGCTCACTGAAGTTGTTCATTACATTGTCACGCAAAGTAGGTTACTTTAAGCTAAAACGCGACAACTCGACGCAACGAAACTTAAAATTGCAAAATCACCCGTCTCCTCACCATTACATACGATGAAAAAGAAAGAGAAAGTCTGGAACACATATTTTCTGGAAAATATTTGGTTCGGCCCTATCATCAAATTCCCAGAACTCTCGAGGATATAAATTAAAACTATGAGAATCACTCTTTTTGGTCTTTTTGAGTTTACCCGATTGCCAAATGGCCTTCGCAACTCACCTCAGAGATGGAACACCGTAAACATTTCGGTTCAGTATTTAAACGTCTCTCGCATTTAAAATTAACATTAAAGCTTGAAATACATTTTCGACGAGAGGACACTCGACTTCTTGAACCATACAATTTTGAAAGATGACACCTCCCTTCGAAAGACAGAGTTTGAGTCACTTTAAGCTTTCTAGAGCAAACAACAACAATATTATCTCCACTTTATACTGAACGTTTAACTGAACTGCTATCGCCTATTCACAGGCATTTGGTTATGTTACTTATGAAAGCAAGAACACAAGAAACTTCTAGCGTTGGAGCTGTCTTACAACAACTTAACAAAGGCTGTTGGCAACCTTTAGCGTTCTTTTCAAAGAAACTCTCCTCTCCGGAAATTAAATACTCTACTTTTGATAGAGAACTTCATGCTATGTCGTCGAAGGCCGAAATTTCTCTCTGTATATCGACCTTCATAAACCCTTCACAATGGCTATTGCGTCAAAGTCAGAACAATTCGATTATATTACCAAATTCACTAGCGACATTCATTAAAGAATAAAAGAAAACATAATGTAGTGAGTAACTGCCTATCTCGTTCTAGTGAAACACTTCTCACAGAACTTTTCGTCTTCTCTTTTGACACGAAGTATTTATTTATAAAGCACTAATGAGACGACGAATTGCAGAAATTTACTTCAGCACGCACCCCGAAATCGAGGTTAAACCTGCAGCGGATCGATTAATCCGACAACCAGCAATGTTGGTATGAAACGTCCACAGGCAAAAACATCCTTTTGTTCCCCTCAACAAGCGACGGAAAATGTTTGATAGTCTACATAGCCAGTCACATCCCGGCTTCCATGCCACGCGAAAAGTTATTGCTTCGAAATTATTCTGGTCAATAATGAATACTATACAAGCAATTGGACGAAATCTTGTATCGCATGTCGAAAGTTCCAAGTCAACCGCCACACGAGATCCGAACTTGGTAAATTCGAGATACTTAGTGGCAGGTTTGAACACATCCAAATGAACCTGGTTGGTTAACTGCCCTAATCAACTGGCTATCATCATATTTTAACGATAGTCGTCCGTTTATCCGTTTTCCAGAGCTTATTCAATCAGAGACGTTATCACAAAAGTAAGATCTTCTACAATCAGTATATCTGCAGATATTGTGTCCCTTTCTTTATCACGGCAGACCAAGAAACACAATTCCAATCAAGGTTGTTCACAAAGTTGTTCAGCATAAAACCCCAAAGTGAATGGTCTTGTCGAACGGTTCCACAGGCAACATAAAACCACATTATCACCTCGATATAACTTATCCCATTGAAGCTAAAACTTCTAACACTTCTATTGTATATTCGAACCCCAGTCAAGGCTGACCTCATCTGCACTCCAGCAGAGCTAGTATATGGTCCAAACAAGTTTTCGTGACAATAGGTGGCAAAGCTGCCACCACCAAAACGAATTATTTTGAGATTTTTCGCAAATTGGACAGAAGGCATGACCGAATGCAACATATAATAAATTTGTGCATACGAACGTTCATAGACCAACCAAACATTCACCCTCCGAAAGCAATCAATATTAAGAAATTGCTCTATAAATCGTTTGAATCAATTAGAGGTTTTGACAACGTTATAGGAAGGGAAACTGAATGAGATATTTGGTCTACATTATAGAAGAAAAATTAGATGGCAATAGAGAAGAACACTTGGTGTGAAGAAGAGTTTTTTTTAATTAAAAGAAAGTATTAATTGTCCAGTGGATTTAGTGTCCTTTGAAGGTCAATTAATACCCCCTTTTCATTGACGCACACATCACCCATTCACACAATTACAATATACCTCCTGCACATTGCAAACTTCATGCTGACCTGTACTCCAACAGAGGGTCTTAGTTGTATTAACATCACCGATCACAATCGATCACGAAAATTTTCTTTGCGTCCAGCTTCTGATGGGATTTGAACCCAGTACCCCCGGTCCAAGTGCCGGAGCTTTTAACCATTGCACCACTTGTCCGGAAGAGTTACCAACATTAATGGTAAATGGTGGTCTAACCCATATTCATTCAATAAATTAAAGAACATCTAAGGATTTGTAACACGAAGCGTTTTCTAGTAAATTGTGAAAAATGTGTACACAATTAAAGACATAATCGTTGCTCCAACTGCTTGGAAGTAAGCCATCCCATTTTCAGATGCCTGTCGAAACAAAAATGAAGAGTTGCGGAAAAAACAGCTTTTGCCTCTAAATGAGTTAAAGTGTATAACAATCCTGGTACAAGCCAGCAATGGGGTTCTACTAGTTTCACGTTCGACATCTAGCATCATAAAGAAAACTTCAATCTTTTCACTTAAAATTCTTGAACCAAAGTGTGTTGGTATAGCTGACCCGAACTATAGTTGCTCTCTCGAAATTGCAATTATTTTAATGTTATTACTTAGAATGCGAAAGAAGCCAAATTTGATAACAACATGAGAAAATTTTGGGAAATTGGAAGATATTTTAATGGACACCACTCTCAAGCATCAAATAAATCATAGTCAGGCCCACGCAACCCACGCACCTGTAACTTCTATTCGTTGCATCAACTTATCAATGTTACTTGGTGGCAACTAAATCAAAGATTTCTGCGTTAAACAAAATTTCCATAGCAAGGTTAGAATTTGTTGGACCGATTCTACAATTGTTTAAAATTAGTTATTGGCTTTACATGCGCGGAATTCTTCTATCAAAAGTATGTAAACCAAAAGTTGTTGTGAAGTGCGCCAAAAGGGTTGAAATGCAGTTCAGATAACTAGTTAGAAAAACACTGGTGTCAATTAGACGGAATTAATCAATCATTTTTTTTCTGTTAGAAATATATTCAAAGTAGTGGCCATATGGTTCAAAGATTAAAATTTCATTCAGATTTGGAAATTCATTCATTGTTGCTGCAGGTGTAATGAGAGTCGGGGTAGAATAGAAAATTTAAATTTTTGTACGCGACGAGCCTTTCAATCATCATTCATCATACCGCCATCGAAGACGACTAAGTTTGTCACAAAAGATTTCCACGTCCGATATTAGCATGCGAGACGAAGGTCTTATTGACCTTGTTGAGACAGAAATATTGGGTGGTTAATGGTAAACTCGATGGCCAATGATGTTCTCTCCACTTACTACCAATTACACTGGTTCGGTTGATAGGTCCTTCAAAAACCAGTTCTTAAAGCAAGAAGTTCACAACAAACACGAATTCTCAACTGCCCAGTAGGGCAGCTAGGGCTTAAAAGGTAGGGCTTAAAATATATGCTCTAATTAAATCAGTGTCTACTGACGAGTAGTGGCGTAAAGAGTAGTGGCATTAACCAATAATGTTTGGAAGATCAATATAAAAGATTCCGATGCATATAGAGCTTAAGTAACAAAACTCAAAGGAGGACCTGAAAATGATATAACTGGAAATTGAAGACGCTGTAAACATTCTTAACGGCAAAAAATTGAAAATAGCCAAGGAACCTGGTTCTCACATACAACGGAAGAAAAAAATGGAAAATATTTTTAATATCAAAGCAATAGCCAACATAAGGGTTAAAATAGAACCACCAAAATACCAAAACTTTAACCACATCTAACGATATTGCTGGTGTGACAACGTGAAAGACTGTATAGTTAGCCGAAACGAACAAGCATGGAGCATAACATGTAAAGGGCGACACCCGGACAAGTATGATAATAGAAAGTAGCGGTGCAACTGTGCAGATTAAGAAATCAATCGCGCAAATCGTCTTAAAACTCTAACGTTACAAGAGAGAGAGGACTCACCCAACTAAAACTCTAGTACCGCCACAACTAAAGTTCATTATAGAGTACAGTAGAGGAGATCCTACTTGTAAATAACGCAACATTCTTCTATTGCTTCTATAGAAAATCCACTTGCAAGGATATTCCCAAGTATAGAAACATAAACACACGTCTAGGCAAATAAGAACGTAGCCTAGAAGCTATGCATAGAAAATATTTATCGAAAGCAATGAGCGAAAGCATTAAGAACTAAAAAATGACGCATCTTATTAAATTAAACCAAGTCAGTACGTACCATCTTTACAAACGAAAATGTAAACTGGATTCCCGTTGTTCTTAATTTAAACCAAATTCCTTATGCAAATACAGCAAAACACCTTGACAAGACCTACGATGCTTAGCTAAGATAGAAAGAGCACATCAAGCATAAAAACGAAGAGTTAAATATCAAATAAAGGGAAAATGCACTGGCTCATGGGTAAAAATTCTGAGCACGCAATACATAACAAATCGCTACTCTGTACGGTAGCCAACTTTTGGTTTGTGCCAAGAAGACCAATATTCAAATGATACGATCCTTTCAAAATAAAATTCTGCGATAGATTGTGAATACCACATGCAGTGGTATGCATCTACGCGTATTTTTGATTTGTCTACGAGTTGGTGTGCAACATATGTCGAGAATTGGTAGAGTATGTAGACAATTGACAATTCGTAGACAATGAATATAACTGACTTTTTGTTGTTTTCTTCCATTGTCTTTCTGTACGAGTCATCTTATATTGTTTTCCAGTTTAAATATGAGTCTACCTATATTTTAGATGTTAAAATTCAATTTAAAAACAATAAGGTGAGATTAAAATATCTTCAGCAATCCATGTCTTCGATTTCATTTTCGTTCGTGGAATAAAATTAAATTTTATAAATCGTAAGTTGAAAATAGTTGGGATTTCCTTAGCGTTCACCGGTAGCTCCAGTAACTTTCATATCAGGCGTGTGCACGGTCCTGCAACATTTGCTGGTTTGTAGTATCGATTCAATAATGGCGTAATTTTCTACGATTTTTTTCTGTATCAAGCGGGCCTTATAGAAATGAATAATTTTCATTTAGCCACTAACATTGAGACAGTTGTGTGTGTAAAATTGACAACGACCATCGACTTCTGCGTCACAAACCAGCAAACTCATAAGAAGCAGTAAATCCACACATAAAAACATTTTCACCCATAAATATTACACAAATATATACGCATATCTGAACCCACATCACCTTGATGGCACAACGATCCAAATTCGCGACGTACTGAATTAACAAGAAATTTCATACGTCATTACAAAGATGTCAGGCTTAAATAAAATGAAGTGAGCGGGGAAATTCACATAGACCCCCCACAAAAACTGGTGACCCTCACATTCAAAATTAAGTGCCTCTTTGTAAAACGCATCAAAACAAATTGGAAGTAATTTTAGCACTGACAGGATTTTTAAAAGATACCGCCGACACAAGGAAAAATAAAGAGTGATCCAATAGGAGGTACTTTTTCCAATTGGGACTCTCATTGGGATTCATGCGTCACAACTGTCATGTCCATATGACATTTGTGTTCAGTATTCATTGACATTTCACCATGAATAGACTTACGCGAGAACAACGTTTACAAATTGTGAAAATTTATTTCAAAAATCAGTGTGAAAAATTGTTTTGGTGCTCTTCCACCATTTTATGGTGTTTATAATCGTCCAACTGAACGCACTATTCGCGAAACAACCAATAAATTTCGAACCACCTTTTCATTATTGGTTATTCATCAACTGACTAGAGTGCGAACAAGTCGATCTTTTGTGAATATTGCTGCTGTAGCTGAAGTGTACGTGAAGAACGCAATCAATCAATTCGCCGCCGTTCTCAACTACAGAGCAATGATCAATGAATTTTTATTGCCAAAAATTCAAGATGTTGGTGTAGCCGACTTGTGGATTCAACAGGATGGTGCAACGTGCCACACAGTAGGCCAAACCATCGATTTATTGAAAGAAAATTTTAATGAGAACATCATATCATGAAACAGACCCGTGAATTGGCCAGAAGCGAACATAGCACGCGTAATTAACGAAATATCGGCCCAAATGCTCGAAAGAGTGCTCAAAAAGTGGACACATAGAATGAATTATCTAAGAGTCAGTCGCGGACAACATTTAAAAGAAATTATTTTCAAACATTTAATGTCATAAATCGAACTTACGTCACAAATATAATTTTTGATTATTAAATTGATTTTAATGCGTTTTATTTCAAAAAAAACTTCTGGAAGCTCTTATTGGATCACCCTTTACATTCTGCGAAGCACTTAAGCTCTCAGTCCAGCCTCCAAACGAATGAAGAACACACCCAAAAGTTTAGAAGCAATATTGCAAATCGATGAAGCCTATATATCGAAACAATTACCAAAACACACTCCGCGTACCAAGAACAAGAAAATGGATAGGAGTGACCACAGGCAACACTGAAAATTCACCGATATCTCCTACCCAATGGAGCGAGAAGTCTTTAAAGCGGGAATTAGCGGTGTTACTGCTAAAATGAAAAATGGAACAAAAAACGAACAAGGAACGAACAACAAACATACAACCTGAAAAATATTTATTCAAAGGGACACATACATTTCGACAACTGCAAGAACTTCTAACACCATTAAATATCAAAAGTGTGGAATTCCAGTAGATTACCGCGAAAATAGAAAGAAGATTTAGGAAGAGGAAATAGCGAAACAAACAAGAAACCACATACAACGTTTATCTCGGCATGAACGGACTAAGAAGACTTCAAAGGCAAAAACCGATAGTGCTGTGCAGTTCTAATTATAATAAGAAATTATTGTAAAAGATATAAGCAATATAGGTTATTCATCCTCAACCAATTTAAGATGATCTCTAAATCCGTTGTATTATTGAAAAAATTAAAAAACAATGTTTCAAAGCGACAACAGTTCCTATATTGATAGAGATAAGAAGGTTACCTTGATGCAGAGCTCAATACCTATAACAAAGTTTACAAATGAGTACAGATTTTGTTGGTGCCATTCAAGGTTTCTTAAATAAGACAAAAATCGGTTACATTTATCTGTTTGTTTCCCCCAGTAAACCATACGTTTCTAGCTGCTTTATAAAGAAATTCGTGGCAAGACGCGGCTGATCCAACGAAATGTGATCCTAATTATTTAGTAGCTGATAGAGCTGAATTCAATAATCATGATACTTCAATGCACAATGGTGGTGATGTCAATGAAGTTTCATTTGAAACGAGTCGTCGGGGAGACAATACTTCAATCCCGAACGGTTTTTGCTGAAAGCCTTTTATTATGGTTACTCTTTACAAGAAATGCAAATGTAATATAGTGTAAAGCATTCCAATATCACAATCGGAATCAGAGAATATTGATAAACTCGTGATAAAATACTCTTCTGACAAAATTTCCTAGTCCTCGATTACGTAGTGACTATCGAAAATCATTATAGTTACAAAGTTATAGGACGAATATTTTTTTATTTATTATCAAGAAGTCTAACCCACGTAGTTCTATATTGCCTGCCCGCCCATGTACTTGTGACTTTAATTTTCAATATTGAAATTTGACTTATTCATAAAATAGAGAGACAATAAAAAATTTCATTTCTTTTTACACCAAACAAAACCCATTAAAAATGATTGTATTTCGTTTTTTAATTTTATAAATTTTTTAAGGTGACATACATGACACAAAACAATAAAAAAAATCCACCAGCGAACATTATAAATTTTTTAACAATAAAATCAACTTTGTTATCAACCATATACCATATAATGTTCTCGTACCCATATCATACACAACACATAAACGGCAAAACGAAAAGAAAAATTCTGTTCGTTTTAAATATAAGATGATGATGATGGTACCTTTCAATCGTCTATTTTCCACAAGGCATAAAAAATTTCCCAATTTTTTTTTTTTTTTGGTTTTTCGCCGCCATATTATATGGCATGTGAACTGAATTTGAATTTCAATTTCGTGTTGGAATAAAAAAAATTAATAATTGAACATCAAATCAACCACGAAATTTTTATTTTATATTTGTTACATTTTGATGACCGCGGAGACACGTTTTCTTTGAATAAATTCCCAAACTTAAAAAATATATGTGAATCGAAATAAGATATTTAGCTCTGTGGCAGCACCAAGTGTGAATTTATTTATATACGTTTATGTTTATGCGGGAGTCGAATCTGCCCTCTCTTCGTAATACAAAAATAACCAGGAGCACGCACTCAAATAAACTTTAACCCTTCATTAATTTGGTCTCATCGTAATTCAACGCACATAAAATACTAGTAAATATTGACAAAACTATAAAAAAGGTCGTCCGCCCTATAAAATGCCATCGTAAATGTTTTTCTATAAAAAATTTCCGACTCATCAGATGGTTCCTATTTTAAAAATCAAATTATTTAGAATTTTCGATTTGATAACCTTTTTTATGATTTCAATATGCATATGTGTATGTGTGTTATGTGTGTGTGTGCCTATATGTCATACTGGAAAGGGTGAAAGCTGAATTATTAATAATTTAGGGGCTCTACTGGGTGCTCTGCGATCAATTTGGTAATTATTTCGTCAGAGTTCTCATCCACATCACTTGATTTCAAATTTTCATTGTTCGCATTATAGAATTTTTGAGTATACTCGTAGGTTTAAAAGCATCAAAGCTTTACTCGACGCTTTGTGCTCTCTCATAAATTCTGAACAAAATATATTAACCAATTTCACTTATTTTAGTGCAGTTCACCATAGCAACAACATTAACTATTTTAATGACACATTGGTTTTCTTAACATGCTTCTCGTTGCATCGAATTGAATCAAATTAGACGAATGCTGAATTAACTGCCACACAATCATTCATTTTAATTTCTGTAAATGTCTGTGAATGTATTTGCCTTAAAATCCCATTACTCGTCATATTTTTAGTATTACCTATCTCAGCTAAATCATAGTCAGGCTAACTAATAATTTTCAGATACATATTTTGAGCGGATTTGTTGTCTAAGGTTTGCCTCATTTTGTTTATTTCCCTCCTTCGATATTAATAGCCTGTGGCGGCCATGTTGTTTTGGAAGCGTCTGTTTAATCTGGTGTTTTTTTCAAATTTTGATGCCAAATCACCATGACAAGTTACACGATTAAGCAACACGCCCAAATGATAAAACGTTACTCTCAAAATGAGAATTCATTAGTACAAACGTTGCGCGAGACAACCGGTTTGTTAAACAATCAGCCAACACCCATACGTCAAAAAACGCCAGATCGGCCGTGAACATTGCCGCGGTCCGTGCAAGTTTACAGGAGAACCTGAGGCAGTCAATTCCTCGCCGTGCACAAGAACTCGGCCTTTCACAGACTTCAACCTGACGAATTTTGCGTCGAGAGTTGGGCCGACTCAGGAGCTCAATGACCATAGACAACCCAATTGAAGTTTATCCTAAATTAATCCTAAATCAGCAAAAACAAAAATTAATCAGAGTGTATTGCACAGAAAGAAATTACATAGATTTTTTATCTAACGCCAATTAGATAAAATCAAAATACAATGTTTGCCAAATTTTTTAGATATATTGCCGAGAAAACTAGATATTATTAAATTATGTTGTATATGATTTAACTAATTTGAGTTTAGCTAATTTTTTATTGCAACAATATTCTGCTTTCATAGAAAATTCAGCTATAATCCGTCGATCTTATTGCTATTTTACTGCAATATTCATCTAAAAATGATTACGTTATACAATTTATAAAAATTATCTAAAATTATAGATATTTTCTAATTATAATTTATCGAAAATATTTAGTAAAATTATCTAAAATATTTAATAACAAATAAATAATTGCAAGCTAACGACACATTGAAATTAATTCTCCTAAATTTATTCTATAAATCCTAGCTGAATTATAGTACTGTTTTAAAACAATGGCTCATTGTCTACATTTCTCTTTAAATCATCTAAAAAACTAGATAATCAATCAACTAAACTAAAGCGAAACACGTTTTTTCATTTTAACCTCAGTAATCGTAAAAAGTGGATATCGCAGTACGTGATACGTTATGTAAGTGAAATAAAAAGATTTAATTAAAAAATAATCATTAAAAATATAAGTGTTTAGTGCAATAAATTAGTTTCGTGTAGTAATAAAGTTTTGAATATTGAATTCTAAATAATCAAATGTGTTTGCTCTCCAAAATTGTGTGTGAAAATAAAAAAAATTAACTACATAGATTTTTTGTTCACTATAGTTTTTATTGTGCTCTGTGATTACGTTTTAAGTAAGTACATTTCAAAACTGTTTACTATAAATAAGTAAGTGCATCTCAAAATAAAGGTACTTTGAAATGGAAGAAGTTATACCATTTGAAGAAACTGTTGAACAGAATCAGAATGATGCCAACCAAATAGTTCAACCTTTTGAACAAACGATGGAAATATTATTACAAAAGTGGGGGTTTCCCTGTTTAATTGAGGAATTTCAACGTAAGCGCAAACTATTTTTGAAAAACTACTTAATATTTTCCATTCTTTAAAGCGTATTGTTTTGTTAGTTTTGAAATATTAGTATATAAATGTACGAGTGTATACAAAAGTTATTACTCATAAGGATAACACTCGTGAGTGCCGTAATTTAAATGAATAGCTGTAATATTGGAGTTACAATACTTTTTGTATTCCCACGTACATTTCAAATGATTTTTTAATAAAAACCTACCCGGCACGTGATGTGGCAAATGGGTAGATACGAGGGTTAGGTACGTGATGTGCCAAATTTTAATATCATTGACTGATCTAGTTGTGTTGAAACCCTTTCACATTTACCTAATTTTTAATGAGTTTACAACACGTGCGCTTAACAAGAATTTGATCTATTTGATCTA
The DNA here is from genome assembly GCA_963691935.1 of Nephrotoma guestfalica. Taxonomy (NCBI): domain Eukaryota; kingdom Metazoa; phylum Arthropoda; class Insecta; order Diptera; family Tipulidae; genus Nephrotoma; species Nephrotoma guestfalica. The sequence continues at coordinate 135,050,721 of OY829913.1, read as the reverse complement.
TCAAATTATTTTCTTAGTTCATGAAGCCGATTCTGGAATAGCAAATTGTATGTCGTGTTGTTGTATGATATTATTGTGTTTAACATAAATTCACATACGAGGTGAAAGATAAAATAACATGTGAATTATATCGCTCCAAGATCGGCCTCAATATTACTTAAGATTATTATCATAATATTATCATAAATTTGAACATTACAGTTAACTTAATAATTTTTTTTATAATTTATGCAATTAGAGAAAGGAATTGACATCGATGTTCTTAAAGAATTAAACAGTGACGATTTGAACCGACTGATATCTGACCAACGATTCGGATTGCGAGTAAAATTTCGAAAAGCTTTGTATCAGTGGCAACTAGAAAAGGTACACATATTTTAAAAACACATAAATTATAAATTTAGTCATATATACCAAATTAATTAATATTTTAAAATTATAGGGCTGTAGATCAACAGCGGCTACTACAACTGTTGATTCGTGGCTAAGTTCGCTACCCGTTACGTACATTGAGTCATCCGAATTGGTTACAAAACAATCAGGACATTCCTCACCTATACCGTGTACGAGTTCATCAACTAACGATACTGATAATACTGTTACATCATTATTTGTAAGTATTTGTTCACTCAATCTTTGCGTTATAATCCATTAAATAAATTGGTTTGCTCTAATTTTCCAGGACTTGGAAAAACAGCTTGTGTTGAATAGTGCTACAGGGGCTCTTATTTTAGCTAATTATAGAAAAACGCATCAATTAACAAAATCTGACCGACAGTATATAGTCCAAGTCGCTGCAGAATATTTAATATCGAAAAATCGCAGAATCACTAATTTCGAATATAAGGAGGTCTCGCAGAAAATTGTGGAGCTGTTCCCCACTGAAGACGAGGTAATATTATTTAATTTGAGATTATTTATAGTGTTTTAGTATAAATCGATTGAAGGGTAGTATTTTTAAGAGAATTTATGATCACACCGAGGTCTCTAGTTTCGCCGCGTTCGTTGTGATGATAACAGCCTATGCAACGTTTACCAATTCAGTATAACGAACGGCTCGAAAGATTTCGTTAGAGACGCAGTAAGGGCTGGGTTCGGCCTCTACGCCATAAATATTATTGCACCGTCCATTTACATTAAAAACAATTCTCGAATAATCAATTGTAAGAAAAATTTCATTTTAAAATTTAACTGTTTTTTTGAATTTTAATTTTCTGCTGCTCAATCGTAACCTCCCGCTTTCTAAAGGCTTCGTTATTTTTTGTAACCAATTATATTAGCAATCAATTTAATTTGAAGTAATTAACACAATATCTGGTATGAAGCCTATATTTATATTTAATTATTTATTATAAATATTCATCTGCCGACGTTTGATATATAGGCTTCATACCAGATATTGTGTTAATTACTTAAACAATACAGCTTAATAACCATAATTTGGTAATTTAACTTTGCAATTTTATTTTAAGTGATTTTTATCAATATGATATGCAAATTGCAAATATTTATGAACTGGTTTATTTTTTATTTTTAATATTAATCGATTTCAGGTTACATATTTTGGAACTAATAATCAACGTGGCAAGTTGGCTGAAAAATATTATACACTTTCCAAAAAGTACGTCAAGTCTGGTATAATTGAACGACCAGCAAAACGAAAATTATCAGAGGAAACTACTGTCCTTCCCAAACAGTTAATTTACAATGTGGAAGATCAACAAAATAACTTTTTTTGGCTCCAAAAAAATTTTAATCCGGAAGTATTAGTTACTGAAAAGTGGATTAGCACATATGAACTACGAAGAAGCCATATTCAAGACGTATCGATTGATATTTTAAATCAGTGGCCAATTTTGAAACAGAAGATCGGCATTTCACTCGTAAGTTTTAAACACTATTGTTCTAGATTGCGAGTATGTGTGCTTTATCAAAGTATTATTTATTTCAGATTGAACTTGATTTTGAAAGATTATTTCCACAAAAATCGACACTTTTATTTTCAAAATGGGATTCTTTTTATAAAAAAATTATACAAATTTTCGATCGTGATATAAAGGACGCCTATTGTAGACGATTATTTGATTCGATCAATACAATCACCAATCAAGGTAAATTTTTTAAATAAGCGTTATCAAGTCTTTATATGGTTGGTTTCAGTGTTTCGAGCTATAACCGATAATTTGTGTTCACTTCTGGCTAAATTTTATTGAAAATCCTTTAGACATTTAAAATGTTTCAATATAATTAAATTGTATGTCTATCATAAATTTATTTGCTAAATATGTTGCGAAATACGCTAGACAAATTGGGATTTAATAAATTCGAATTGCCGAAATTGTTGCGTAATTTTCATTTTGTTTTCTTAGAAACATTGAATAATCGGCTTTGTTAATCGCAGTCGGTTCGGATCATAACGTTGTCTGATGATTGATGGTTTCGTATCATCGATGGCCATATATAAGCTCTTCGAACAATTCGTTTTTTGAGAATACAATGATAACGTCCCGCTGCTATTTCATGTACTTTCTTTTCACATAATTGTGCTTTGCAATAAAAAACATTTTTTATTGCGAAACACAATTATGTGAAAATCAATTAGTGTTTTTATAAATAATATTCTTGAAACTTTATATTTTATAGATTCTAAAAATTACATTACCACAATACTTTTGAACGGAATATTAATTCCTCCACTAATAAAAGGTCACGGATTGCAAAAACCTTGGAAACCATCAATTCTAGATGCCCAAAAATCTTTTACAACATATTTGCCTGTAAGTATAAGTTATCTTTTATACGAAAAGTTTAATAAATATTAATTTGAAATTCTTTTTTATATTTTGATTTCAGGATAAATCTTACATTCAATCATCAATTGAACTTAAAAAAACACAGTGTTCTGAAAAAAATGTACGTTTACAACCATCCATTATCGTTATAGGCGATAACCCTGAAAATATTAGTCAATTTTATATACATTTTAACGATATTTTATATGAAGTTGACAACTACTTGAAGGCGATTTCTATAAACTTTCAGCTGCACTATGTTCTAGGGCTACAATATGCTATAGAATGTTCTCAGGTTTGGCAGCTCATTGAGGAATATTTTTACGCAATGGATCCAACAAAAAAACGAAATTCAACACTTAATGCACTTTTAAATGAATTAAAAAACAACGGTTAAGCAAGAGTATTCCATTATTTTTAATTAATAGTTTATGATTTAGAATAATTTGTTGAATTCTATAGACTTTTAATTTAATTTCTTTTTATACTTTTAATTTAATTTTTCTGTATATAGAATATTCCTATTTACTTTTAATTTGAATACTTTTTAAATTTAATACATTAATTAGTTTAACATTCTACTTTTAAAATGCATAAATGCTTTATGTGTTCAAAAATGTATAATTCCGTTGTACTTTATATTAATCATTTGAAGTTTGTACACAAAGCTAAGGCGCATTCTCATTTTATCTGCTCCATTTGTCCACAAACATTCCAATCTATTTACTCATTTAAAAAACATATATCAAAGCAACATGAACACCAAAGATGTGATAGTTCCTCTGAACAATTTTTGGCAGACGAATCATTAAATTTCGAACTATCTGAAAAAATGGACGGTAATGATTTTTGTGGAAACGAATCTTTATCAAAATCCAACAACAGTGCCAGTATGGCTTTATCTACAGGTGTACCTTTTACCCGAAATGATATTAAAATGTCATTATTAATATTTATTTTGTTTATGTTTGGAAAATTAGACTTATCTAGGAAAGTTGCAATAGAAATTTTAAATTGTATAATAAATAAAATATTAGTTCCGTTACTAGCTAACTTTGAGTATGATATAAAAGCTTTACAATTAGATGATAATATTAATCTGAAGTTATTGAGCGAATTTCAAGAAATTAGAACATTTTTGGAAGATCTAAATTCTGAATACAAAATTAAGCAATTTTTAAAATTACAAGATCTATTTACTGACCCTGAAGAGTTCATAATTGATAGTAGTTTAGATATTCAAACAGTAGCTAATCCAAAACGATCAGGTATATTATTACCGCTAAAAGATAATTTACGACGCTTTCTCTCTCTAAAACATACGCTGAGTTCAATGCTAGCAAAACAAACAGAATTCCTTAGCAGTAATAAAATAGAAAATATTTGCAGTGGGGAAGTTTGGAAAAGGAAATATCACAGTTTTAAAGGAAAACTAGTGTTACCTTATTTATTATACCAAGATGATTTTGAAATAAATGACCCTCTTGGATCGAAATCAGGAATACATAAAATATCAGCGTTCTATTTATCTTTTCCTCTTTTAGAATTAGATGAATACTCAAAATTAGAAAATATTTTTCTCTGTTGTCTTAATAAAAGTAAAAATTTAGATTATGGCACTGAGCGAAACTATGGCCCACTTTGCAATGCTTTGAAAATTCTTGAAGAAAATGGTATAGAAGTAATAATAGAAGGGAAAAAACAAATCGTTTATCTCGTCTTAGCTGCTATTATCGGCGATAATTTGGGGTTAAATACGGTACTTGGTTATACTAGGTCATTTTCAGCAAATTATTGTTGTAGAATATGTAAATGTCCCAAAGAAATTATGAAAACACAAACTGAGGAAGAAAAACCATTACTAAGGACTAATGAAATCTATTGGCAGGATTTGCTGCAAGGAGATATATCTACAACTGGCATTACTGAGAGTTGTGTGTTTAATAAAATCAGTTCGTTCAAAATAGCTGATAATATTGCGGTGGATTTAATGCATGACCTATTTGAAGGCATTTGCCATATTGAATTGAGTCTCATTCTAAAATATTTTATAGTTGAACAACAGTATTTAACTTTGTCAATTTTAAATAACAAAATTAAAAATTTTCCATATCATACATCAGATAAATTCAACGTACCACCTCCAATTTCCTTACACCATTTAAATAACGGAAAACTGAAAATGTCAGCTTCCCAAATGAATTGTTTTCTGCATCATTTAACGTTACTAATAGGGGATCTTATACCAGAATCCGACGAAGTTTGGAAATTTTTGATTAAGTTGGATAATTTAGTACATATTTGCTTGTTACCATCATATGATGATGAACAAATCGATAAATTAAGGAATATAATTAAAATTCATCATACTGCTTACAAACAACTATTTGGTGGTGATTTTATACGAAAACATCATTTTATTCTACACTATCCACATGTTATTAAAAATCTAGGTCCTCTTAAAGGTTTGTGGGTAATGCGAAATGAAGTCAAACATAAGCAATTAAAAACATATGCTAATGTTTGTTGCTCTAGGAGAAATACACTCTTGAGTATTGCTATTAAATTACAGTTTAATATAGCTCATCACATATTTTTGAAACGAAGTGATGATGGAAAGGACCCACTTGCGAAATTAGACAAAAACCATGTAAATGAACTATATACAAGTTATGAAATAAGGAATCATGATATTGACATTTCTATAGCAGATTTTCAAAATGTTTCTTCAGTGGTCAGTGGTCATTTTAACAATACTAAATATGTAATTAATGATATTATTACGTTCAATAATTTTGGTGAAGTTAATTTTTATTTAATTTGTAACTTTATATATTATGAAAATGAATTACTAATTATAACAAAAAAAATGATTATTGATCGTTTTAATTTACATATTAATGCTTTTGAAGTAATCAAATGCGATCAAAAAATTATCGATATTTTTAATTTAAACCAAATAACATACCCACCAACTAAATATTATGATTTACTTTATGGCAAAGTTATAAAACTTAAGCCACCATTAATTTAATGTATAAAATTTTATATTATAAAAGTTATATTATAATGCAAATTTGTTAAAAATAATATTAATAAATATTTTTTCAAACGACATAATTCAAGTTTTATTTCTCTTTTCAGAAGATAGCATGCTAATTTTAGTAGTTATTTTGCCTAATTTAAATGTAGAAAAGTAATCGTATCTCTACTACATTTAATATACAAAACATCTAAGTTTTGTTGACAATTCAGCTAGATTGATCTAAGGTGAATTATCAATACTTTTTAGATAACTTAAATATATTCTTAGTTGTTTTGAAATCCTATCGGTCAAATCGGTTTTAGGTAAAACATCGAAATTATCTAGATAATTTATCTAAACTTTTAGTTACTTTGAAAGCTGTTGTTTATAGAAAAATCTTCTAAAACCCTTTTCGCGACATTACCGAAATCGCTTAGAAGGCTGAAAATCTATTATAATTTTTAGGCAAATCATTGATATTTTTAGAAATTTTTTCTAATGTTTTTTCTCTGTGTGGTTTAAAGTAGTCATTTAGGCGAAGTCGCCAAATATATATTACTATTCAAATATTTATTATTATTTTTAATATATTTCAAAATTTATATTTAATTTATTTAATTTAGTGTTTTAATATAAAAACAATATTATTTACATATAATTATAGATGTTTATGAATGTCTAAAACCGATTAAAAATTTAACAATATAACTCTAAACTAAATTATATTAAATTAAATATGCTGAAATATTTTAAGAAGCCACTATAATATTTTGGTAGACCCATAGGCGAACTTTACTTGTGCCAACCCGATTAAAATTCTAATGGAGCCCGCATATCTAAAATGACATTCTTGTGAAGTACAGAATTTACTACAAAATTTGATTTTAAGAAAATCCATATCTCAAAATTTTCACAGGCCGGCAAACTTGACACTATAATATTCAAATGTCGTTTGGCACAAGTAGAGTGCACATATGGGTCTACCAAAATATCTAGTGGCAAGTTTGCCGACCGGTGAAACTTTTGAAATATGAGTCTTCTTGGTGTGAAATTTTCAAAGAGATACCATTCTTCACATGAATATCATTTTAAGTATGTAAGCTCCATTATAATTTTATTTTGGTTTGCACTAGTAGAGCACATGTACATGGTGCGCCATCTATTATGTCGGTATGTAAACATTGAATAACTGGGGCATTTGAAACCGATTAGAGTTTTCACCGGAAAGTGGTGCAGCGGTTAAAGCTTTTAATAAACCCAACTACGACCCTCTATTTGACCGCAGAATCCAGCGCCGACCCACAGTTCATATCAATGTATAGCTGGTATTCTCATACTGTAATATTGTGAATGGATGGTGTGTGCGTGAATGAAAAAAAACGATTGACTTGTACCATGAATCGCTTCACACCGAAACAATGCGCCGACATAGTGACGCTGTACATTGAAAATAGTCGTTCACTTGTGTTAACCCAACGTGCATATCGTCGTAAATATCGTGACCAACAGACACCGTCTGACAACACTATTCATCGTTTGGTGTCGAATTTTGTTCAGCGGGGGGTGAAAGATCGTCAACATGCCATTCCTCAACGATCAAGAAGTTCCAATGTACTGGTTGACGCGGTCAAAGAGAGGGTTGCCCAGAACCCAAAAGCGTCGTATCGTCACCGCGCTCAGCATTTTGGCGTCAGTAGAACCACTTTGCGGCGCATTTTGAAGGATGATTTGCATTTGTTTCCGTGTAAAGTGCAATTGACACAAAGAATGTTGGCGACAGACCGTCCAGGTCTCTTAGAACTTACGGCCAAACATTCGCTAGAATCTGATCTTTTGAAGGAAATTGTGATGACCGACGAGGCCTATTTCTCACTCTCTGGCAGCGTTAATAAGCAAAATTACTGCATTTGGGGAACGGAGAATTCACACGATATCCATGAAACGCCATTGCATGTCCAAAAAGTGACTGGTTAGGTCAAAACCATCTTTGGACCATACTTTTTTTTAGAGGAAACGAAACAGTCATGGAAATCGATATCGGTGGATGCTGGCTCATTATGTCTGGCCGCAGATGCGTGCAAAAGGTCTCGACGGTTACTGGTTTCAACAAGATGATGCGACATGCCACACTGTAAATCAAACAATTCAGTTCCTGCAACGAAAATTCCTTGGACGTCTGATCTCCAGATTAGACCTCTCTGTACTTCTTTTTGTGAGGTTATTTGAAAAGCAAAGTGTACGCCAGCAAGCCTCAGAGCATTAACGAGCTCAAGGTAAACATTCGTGCCGAAATTATCGCTATACCGCCCGAGATGCTCGAAAAGGTGATGGAAAACGCAGCAAAACGGGCACATTTTACAAGAGAGATAAAGGAATTTACAACTAAATTGAAAGAGGAATTTACGATTTTAAAGAAAGAGAACGAAGAACGCTCAAAAAGCAGTTGAAACACGTGCAGAACCTAATCCATTCCATGTTGAACCGGGATAAGAGACCAAGTAAGAAAAGGAAAGCTCACCACTCAACAGAAATGGCAGGAACTTTACCATAAACTTCAAAAGAGGTTTCTAGAAACCAGTTAATCATCAAGAAACAACTAGCTCTAGAACAACAACCAACTAAACCAAAAGAGAAACCACCTCCACCATAAAATGTCGTCCGGATATCAAATTTCTCCACTATATACAATCGAATATGAAATCGATTACGGTAGCCGAGTACATGAGGATAAGGATGATCGCCCAATCAAAGTTATGACTAGAGGTCTTAAACAACTCTAAATTTTTCACCCATCCTGCGCAAAAGCGGAATTCACTAAGAAAGAAAAAAACGAAACTGAACAAGGAGTTCAAATTAACAAAAGATGGCTTCCACTATTTGTGCTCACTTTCGATGACAAACAAAAAATGGAAGATGTGTATAATATCAAGGCAATACTAAACATGAGAGTTAAAATAAAGCCATTGAAAAAAATAGCGGGTTAATACCGCAGTGAAAAAAATGTTAAGGTTTTAATCATACGCAGAAATATTGCCAAAGAGAGACTAGATGCGTGAAATGTGCCGGAAAGCATCATGCCCAAGTATGCCCGGTTAGTAAAAATATTGCTGTAAAGCCACATCCTGCAAACTATCGGAAATGTGAAATAGCTAAGGAGCTACAAGGAATAAGAAATAAAACACGAAAACAAAATCCAGTAATTTCGGAAACAATTTATCAAACTGTCACCAAAGAGGAACCTAAACCTCATGCTAGTAAAACGGGAGAACCAAAACTATACTCGCAAGTAGTCATGACAAAACCAGATATTTCGGAGGGCTCTACCGAAGGTACAACAATTATCCAAAAGATACTAAGAAGCAATGAAAGCTGTAACATTCGTCTAGCTAAACAAGAGGAATGCCTTCAAGCTCTAAGCAACAGGTTAGATAAGCAAGACTCTCTAAATAAAATGAAATCCATGCTCTATTAAAATGATGCAAACAACAACAAATAAAGCATTAAGAATAGTGACCTGGAACGCAAATGTGCTAATGCAACATATCCCAGAATTATACATTTTTCTAAATACTGATAAAATAGATATATGCCTAGTATCGGAAACCCATTTTACTTCAACTTCATATCTTAATATATATGAATATACAATTGTTACCACACCATTCATCCAGCTAGAGGAGCAAGAAGAGGATCGTCGGTAGTTATAAAAGAAAACATCACACTTCATAGATCCTAAAATTGAAGAGGAATTTATGCACGTAGTCACCTTAAAAGTATTCATAAATAATCATAAAGAATATAGTGTACCGTCAATATATTGCCCCCCAAGATATAATTCAATGAAAGAAGACTATTGCACATTATTTAAATCACTTGGATCAAGTTTCATAATAGGAGGTGATTTTAATGCAAAAAACACTTACTGGGGATCAAGAGTAACCTCTAAAAAAAGAGCTGTTTGCAGCAGGAACGCTATGCAATTGCGATTTTCCTTATGGAGATCAAACAACTTATTGGCCTACGGATAGAAACAAAGTACCCGATATCATTGACTTCTTTATCACCAAAAGTATAGACGAAAGCTACATGTACCTAGAAAGTTGCGAGGGGATTATGTCGAATCACACGCCTGTTATTATGGCAATCAGTGAAACGATTGTTAAGAAAACTAGTCCACTCCCGCTAAATAATAAAAAATCCTGCTGGGAGAAATTCCAGAAATTTCTTAAGGATAATGTTGATCTTCAGGTACCACTTAAGTACCCGATACAGCTAGAAGATGAACAACTAAACAACAGTATACGAGATGCGGCGTGGAGTAATACTCCCCCAAGTTCAAAGCAAATGCGCCGAAATGCTATTTATCCTCTGTAAGTTAGGGAACTGGTTACAGCAAAACGAAAAGTAAGAAAGGCCTGGCAAAGAAGTCGAGCGCCAAAATATAAAACAACTCTAAACATGTTATCCAATAAACTAAAGTTGCTAATTAAAGAAATCAAAAACAAAACCATTATTAAATATTTAAGTGGCCTTACTGGTGAAAAAGATACCGAGTACTCCTTTTGGAAAGCAACAAAAAGTTTAAAACGACCTAAACTACAAATTCCACCAGTTAAAAATGAAGATAGCACATGGGCTATAAGTGCAAAGCAAAAAGCTTCGTTGTTTCCAACCCACCTCGAGAACACGTTCCAGCTAGACAAACTGCAGAGGAAAACATACCAACACTAAATAAAATGGATAATTGCAATTCCTCACTCCTTTCCTTCTGCTTAACCTAATCACAAAGAAATTTCCAAAATTTGACTTAATTAGAGGACAAATAGTAAAAACTCTTCCTGAAAAAGGACTACGTAGACTACTCCAAATAATTAACGCAGTCTTCAGACTTAAACACGTTCCAAATCAATGGAACGTCACAGAATTAATTATTACCTTGACCAAACAAACCACTTAATGGCAAAAATTCTTATAGGCCGATTTCCTTACTCCCAATAATTTCAAAATTATTCGAGAAACTACTCCTAAAGAGACTCAAACCAATAATAGTAGAAATAAATCTTATTCCTCCACATCAATTTGGCTTCAGATAAAACCATTCAACGATAGAACAAGTACACCGAATTACAAACATAATTGAAGATGTACTTGAAAATAAGAAAATATGTTCAAGCATCTTCTTAGTACAGGCCTTTGACAGAGATAAAGGTTTAATATAAATTACAACTATACGACACTATCGAGTTAAATTAGATGGCGAATACTCAGAAATAAAGAAAATATAAGTAGGAGTACCACAAGGTAGCGTTCTGGGATCAACTTTATATGTTCTCTACATCTCGGATCTGTTAACGATAGAGGAGAGTAGCACAGCGACGTTTGCGGATGATACGGCCATCTTAGCAGTTGCTAATAGCAGTCAACTGGATACCAGTGGAACTGAACTCTCAGCAAATTACCTATCATGACTTAGGCAAGATTCTAGACGCGAAACTAAAATGGAAAGAACATGTGAAAAAGAAAAAAAGTTAAACATCAAATACAGACAGATGGATGGTGGCATGCACGTTTATGACCACCATGAGGTTATTGTAGACACTCAAAATGTTTTAGATATCGAGGCGATCGTGTCAATTGCTTCACATTATAATCTAGAGAATGAGACCGAAGAATCAGGTCACATGAAACCACCAAATCCAATCGAAATCAACAAAAAAACCAAAGAATGCCAATAGCTCTAAACGTAAATCGGGAGCAGAATATAGCACAAAAAAGAGAATTTTAATTAAAAAAAAGCTTTGGCATCATCCCCAAATCCTTGCGAAGGTCGAGCGAATTGTTATAATGATTGTGTTAGCAGTGAAACCAGACCACCAACGGTCTACCTAGATCTACCAACGCAAGAGGGAACAGATAAATTTTTCAGCAGTTGCATAGAGAAGAAGTCAATTAAACGAAAATAAGTAACACATTCGACAGCGCGAAAATGTATCCCGGTTTATAGCTTTACTTTTCCAATAGAAAATAGAAAAAAATCAGTTTGTGAACAGTTTTTGATGAGTACGTTGAATATAACCGCTGCTAGAATTCGAACTGTAGCAAACAACTTCAAAGACGTCGATGCCATTTTAAAAATGTCCCAAAAAACCAGGAATTATCAAAGAAATCCGCAATCTCAGCAACTCCATTTGGATCAATTTGTTTCAAGCTTGCCTGCTGTTCCTGTAATGAGATTACTGCCGGTCGTCGTATACCAAAAAGTACCTATCTTCTGATATCGCACAATAGCCACCTTACATAGACTGTACAAGCAGAGTCAAACTGAACTAGGATTAAGCTTTCTAGGATATGATTTGTTTCGTATCACTTTTAAATCAAACTACAATATTGGAACACATAACCCGAAAAAGGACAAATGCAAGAAGCGGGAATCTTACAAAAATACCCTTCATAAAACAAATGAATTGGAAGACAATATGCCACTCACATAAGACACAAGGATGAGTTAAAGCAGGGATTTTTAAATGAACAGTCGGAAGCTACAACAAATCCATCTTTTCTAGTCTGTTCTTTTGATTTACAAAAGGTTTTAAATGTACCCAAAGGCAATAGTATGCTTTTAGGGTATTACCGAAAGTTTGCCGTTTATAATTTTACGGTATATGAATCAACCACCAGAAACGGTCATTGTTATTTATGAAGTAAAAATCACGGAAAACGCGGATAGAGTTGATAATCGTCAAACGGTTAATAAAATATCACATTATTGTGATAATTGTGCAGGACAACAAAACAAAACCGATATGCTATCGGAATGATCAAGCAATTTGTATCAGCAGCTAAACATATGAAGGAGGTCACATTATCATTCTTAGTTACTGGGCACACGCATATGCCTGTTGATTCAAATCAAATTGTTTGTTCATACAAAGAATAACCGACACTAATTAGAAATTCCAAAGGCGTTCGAAGTTGAGAACAAGAAATTTAATGATTTTTATGATTGGACCTCGATAGTTGCGAAGGATTCCAAACGTCTTCATAAACCTTTCAAGGAAGTACAATTAAAGGGCATACAAAATAAAAATAGAAAATTCTAAAACTATTTTGGATACATATTCGGAAAGCGATATTGAAGTAGAAATGTAAACGAAATCTGAGTTTCCTCGTATAGCCTACAATTCGGAACTACCTATTAACATAAAGAAATATAACGATTTGAATACTAAGTGCTCAAAACACATTATACACCCAGAGAAAAATTTGTATATAATATTCCTACGAGTATAAGGCACAACTCATGCAAAAATTATGTTCCATTTTCAACCTTACATAAGCTAGGAACAATAGTGCCATATTATTAATAATATATGCAATTTTCATGAAACATGGGTTATTCCTACTAAAAGGCTTTATTATACATAATAATGCATGAGTCGCTCAATAATCAGATTTATATTATACATAAGCTATGAATCACGATGGAGAGAAGATGGAGAGAATTATAAATTGCATATTTAATGCATATTTAATTTCATTTTTAAGGATAATTTATTCAATCTGGTTTTAATTATTTATACATACAGTAAGCACTTAACATTCCAAATCTAAAACACTTCATACAGAGATGGTTCATGAAATTATCAATAAATCTGCATTTAATTTAGATTTGATAAAATATTATAAAATCTATTAAAAATAACATTTAGTATAAATATAATATAAAATTAATAAATAATATGAAAATAATATATATATATATATATATATATATATATATATATATATATATATATATATATATATATATATATATATATATATATATATATATATATATATATATATATATATATATATTCTATTTTTTCCGTAACTTGGGACGGGTCTACTACTTCTATAATGAATGATTAAATATAATTAATTATTGTATACTTCCAAATTAGCTTATCTTGGTTAATTTTGCCTGACGGTTTTAATGCATAGTGCAACAATTTCCATAATTGCATGTGTTGAATGTCTAGAATGCAATAAAAGGTAATATATATTAGTATATGTGGTATATATATATATATATATATATATATATATATATATATATATATATATATATATATACATATATATATATATATATATAGATATATTTATATATATATACATATATATATATATACATATACATATATATATATATATATATATATATATATATATATATATATATATATATATATATATATATATATATATATATATATATATATAGAGATATATATAAATATATATATATATGTATGTATATATATATATATATATATATATATATATATATATTATATATATATATATATATATATATATATATATATATATATATATATATATATATATATATATATATAATATATGTATATATAGAGAGTTCTCCGTGATTATTAGGATAAATGCATTCAAAATCAAGTACGATCTGTAGACAATTAATTACAAAATTTATAATCGTAAAATTAAGTTTTATCGTTAGTACTAATGTAGTGGTACTTACAAGACGATATCTCCTTGTAAAAGTTTCCGTCCACTTCTGCTCAATAATTTCCCAAGGAGTGTTAAGAACTTTGAGCCAATCTTTATTATAGCATTTTTCTTCGTTATCTAAATAAAAAATAAAACAAAAAGTGATAGTTTAAAATGATAATCAGAACTTAATTATATATACAATTTGTACCTGTAAATCCAGGATCCGAATCATGTGTGTGATGAGGCATTTGTATGCGTCATTCTTTAGTATCGGTGAAACGTTCCAACTTTTTCAAATTTTTCGATATGACGCGGTACTTGATGTACAATTTTCCTGATGGATTTCTACTGGTGTTAAAATAGTATGCCTATAGAAATAAGCATTGTTTAATAATTTTAGCTTACTTAATTCAACTATTTAGTGTATTAATTAATAAATATAAACTCACTGCATTTTCTTCTGGAAAATATTGGACTATTTGTGAGGTTGTTCTGTTCCATATAATAACGTGCCATATATGTGCAGAATGATTATCTCAATTTTGGTGTAAATTGTAGTTTTATTTGTATCATAAATCCTTTTAATATTGCTGCCAGTTGTGGTTTCGATAAAGGTGGTCAAATCCTAAAAAAAATAAATAAATTAAAACAAAATAGAGATGCATTATAACAACATACGTAAAATAATGGTGAAGTTGTTGAGGATGAACTGGGAGATTGAGCTGAAGACTGAATTTTCTACTGCTCGTGCTTGATTTAGTTTCAAAACTATCGTTTAATGTTAGGCAATGCGGTAAATTATGCAACAAGATATTTCACATAATGGATACAAATTAAACTACATTACTAAAGGTCATTACATTCTTTTCTTCCGTTCTATAAAGTAAGCCCTAAAACGCGTTTGGTTTCCAAGATCATTTTGGAAAATAGAACCGATTTCTATCTCGGTTAAACACTGGAGATTGCTTATGTTGATGTTGCTACCTTAAAATTAATTTAATATTAAGTTCCTATTGAAATAAAGTAAAATTACGTACTTATAAGTTTCGGCAACAATATTTCCATACCCCATTCCTTTAAAAAGTTGGCTAGTGGACAGTCAATAGGTATAAAAATAAATTCATCGATATTGACTTAAATCTTGATCATCGATATCACTACCATCGGGTTCCATCTACAATTGAAATCAAATTTTGAAATTAACATTTTTGTTTCTGTATTCTACGATTTATGATTCTTTTTTATATTAGTTTTTTTAAATATAACGTTTTCTAAAATTAAATTACATAAACAAAGCGAATTTCCATGCGATTATCAATTTAATTCTTCACCATTACAGTACATGGGATTACATGACGTATGTTTCACGTCCATCAACTGCCGTTGCACAACTCCCGTTATGCAACAAATTATAATTAGAGGACTCGTATTGATGAAATTATAATTTAAAATTGTTAGAAAAACTGAACTAAAATTTATTTGGAATAATTAATATAGCTCAAAAGTTTTAAAGTTAGCAGTTCTTCAGAAATTAGAATATTCTCGAAAAATTAATCCGACTTAATGGCTATTTGGTTCATTTTTCACTATGACACAAATAACATAACTTTAAAACTATAATTTTATTGTTAATTTATAGAGTTGTAATTCACTTACCTTGAACGATCAGCAGAAAACTACACTATACACACTTTATGACACTACACATTATCACGATCAAGATTAATATTTTTTGATTAAATATTAAAAATTGATATATTATAATTTAGCTTTATTAATTTTAGTTTTTACGATTTTTAATGATGTAATGACGCTGCAGGAAAGAAACTCAATCGAGAAAATGAAAGAGAGAGAGAAGAGAGCATCAGGAGTATAAAGTATATATTATGAATAATATGTTTAATTTATGTGTATGCTGTGATGAACCATGAAATATCCTATTTACTAGGTATAAATTATGCATTAACCGTTATAGGCAATGAAATATTTGTATAATATTTAAAAGTGTACCTTTTATTTTTTATTGGGCAATTATTCACAGAAATCATAAATTATAAATTATTAAGAATAACTTTTAATGAACAACTTATACTTATACAGGAATCAACTGCTCAATATTTTGTATATGATTCGAAATTAAACACTTATTGTGATTTAAGGGAATGTGCCATACCTAAGTATAATTTTTGATTTTTATTCTTTGGTTAAGTATAATTTGCTCCTGTCCATTTCTTTGGGTGTACCGGAAATGTATCATAATGACTTTAAAGTTCTGCTAACAAATTCGTCTATTCAAGATGTCGGTCTCGTTTAACCGATGAAGATGAAACCGTAGAAGAACTAGATGCCTAAGACTAAAACTTCTGTCATACATTTAGCAATGTTAACAAGTAACTAAGGGTGAATACTTTAATACTATAATCTTAAATAAATGAATTATTTCTATTTTATTTATAATATTTTAAAATTATTGAAAGCTTTTGTTTTTTATATTATTTTTATCTTTAAATTTAAAAAAAATTTATTTTGAATTATGTGATTAATGAAATAAATTTAATTTTTCTATGAAAATGAAACAAATGACAAAAACTGTTTGTATTTAACCTGCCAAAAGCACAACACCCCTCAACAGGGATGGGCGATTACGCGTCGACTACTAGTTTTTACATGATTTCGTGGACCACTCGTCGACAACGTCGAATACTCGTCGACAAAGTCGACAACGTCGAGAACTACTTGATAAATTAATTTACGCCATCTATCGAAACTTATAATAAAACTCAGCATAAATTGTCTGTACTACTGATTGATAGCTGGCACTGTATTTATGGAACATTAAACCATACTGTGCCTAATATTTATGTCATAAATTGCGTAATAAATTGGTAATCCATTATCGATAATAAATTCTTTGACAATCGAAAGAAGTCAAATTAAATTTGCGAATTTGAGTTCTGCTATTCATCACTACGTGGCGAATGAATAGTTAATTTATGAGTTATGATGACGTTATATTTAATTTTAATAATTTTGCTTTATTGTAGTAACTTCGAATAACATTAATTATTCGTTTACATATAAATTAATAAATAAAAGACACTAGTTAAAAAATTTAATTTTAGTGACACCTGTTATTAATTTTCAACAAATTTTTCAAAAATATTAATTTAACAGTGCAGGTAATGTCAAAATATTATATGTATCATCGGAACATCCGCAATTTCAATAAAATGATCCGATCGATTATACTTTCATGGTTTGGTAATTCGAACACTTGAATTAATCCTTGCAATAAGCTTGGCCAAAACGTGAAATAGTTGGGAGTAAACATTAACGGCGAATCGCACACAATTTGTGTCAGTCATTCCAACAGCTTTTACTTTTATATACATTTCCTGAAACCTTCCCCATATTTGGAATGAAATCGATCAATTTACCATACCGAATATATTCAACCGAATCGGGTCGTTCAATTCCATCAAGAAAGAGGGATTAGCATTTAGCACCAACTTTCGCTGCATAAAAACGTGAAAATATGATCAGCTCGCGAATATATTTTATTGTTCTGGAACATGTTAGCCGTTGGATAAAACGACAAAAACTTGTGATAATCATGACAGTGAGGAGCTCTTGCCTAAAAATACAAAGCTAGATAATTATATATTACCATATATACATAAAACAAATTGAGCAAAAAACAAATTATTATCTTGGATAACAC
Organism: Nephrotoma guestfalica; assembly: GCA_963691935.1. Classification (NCBI taxonomy): domain Eukaryota; kingdom Metazoa; phylum Arthropoda; class Insecta; order Diptera; family Tipulidae; genus Nephrotoma; species Nephrotoma guestfalica. Next base: position 135,032,666 of record OY829913.1, on the reverse strand, counting down.
AAAATTAAATTTTGTAACAAGTGATCAATGATCATTATTTGGAGGTGAAATTTTCTGGAATATGTCGAGTATTGGATTTAATTTTTGCAGTGAACAAATGTGAGATTCTAATTTTATAAATGCTGCTATTAGACGAATAAGTCGTGTTACATTTACTTCACCAGAACATGCACAAAGCTCTGATGCTAGTAGTTCCTAATACGGCTAAGGTATTTAGCCATAAGGAACGAATTCCAGTATATCTTGCTGCAGAATTACTTGGAAAACAGGATTCCCTGAACTTCAAATTGAGAAAGAATAGTAAAAATAAAATAAACCAAATGTAATATTATATGTAAATCCCACCCTCAACCTCAACAAATATATATCGTCTCGTCGTACTTAAATAATTCCAACCGAGGGTTTGAAACAGATAATGATTGAAATGTGGTTTCGAGTTTTCCACGGATTTTTCGAAATCTTGTAAAATTTCTGTTGAATGTGTAGACATTTCTCTCAATACATTTCATAACACACTTATTGCTTATTCTCGTTCAATCGAAATCCGGGTATGTGGTGTTGTTTTGGTGATTCACAAAGTTAAACAAATAATATAAACAGAAAATATCTGTCAATATTTTGACTTACCTGTACTGTTAAATTAATATTTTTGAAAAATTTGTTGAAATTTAATAACATGTCACTAAAAAGAAATTTTTAACTAGTGTCTTTTATTTATTAATTTATATGATAACGAATAATTAATCTTTATCATATAAATTAATAAATCTTAAAAAGTGATTAAAAATCATAAATTAACTATTCATTTGCCGCGTAGTGATGAATAGCAGAAACTTGAAAATTTCATAACGAGCGATATTAAACTTTAAGGCGATTAAGGCACATATAATTCATTATTATTATTAGTCTAAAATTAACGTTTAAACACCTAATACTGTGTGCCTGTTCCCTGATTTCAGTTTTTTTTAAGTAAATAACAAATTTCAATAGATTATATGCTTTGTGCGCCATCCTTTATCAAATAGACTTAATTATCGCGATGCAAATTTATACTACTAATTTATACTAAAGTGCTGGTGATGTTGACGAGGCTTCTACGATATATAGATACGTAATATATAGATTGCGAAAACGACACCACAATCAATTACAATAATTAGGTAATGTTAATGTAATAATTTAATTGATGTGCCTCATCTTGCATCCCTCATGTTCATGTTCAATATTGAGTTTTCCTTTATCTCAATATTATCATTTTGATTCGACAAATCACACAATGCAAATATCCTATGTTAGAAGAATTTAAATTCGTCAAATAAAAGTCTTACTTTCATGAAAAGTTTCAGGGGCAATTTCATTTTGCATTTGTGTAAGCGAAACTTATATTATGGAAATATAATGCTTAATATTTTCAAGTAAATTAATTCTGTGACTGCGTGACTGGTACTGGAGTAATAATACGCGGGGGCGCGTATACGAAAAATTTCTCCAAGTTGTTACTTATTGTGACTTGTGGTGGATATCAAGTATGTAAGCATCACTTGTACAAAAAATTCTTTCAATACGAGCATTCGATCAACCATATCATTCGAAGGATTCTACCGAGTTGGATAGTTAATAGTCAGCTTTTTAAAAGGTTTGTAATCGCTGTCACTTTATTAGTTCTTACCTCATAAAATGTAGTGTATGAGCGTGCATTGAGCATCGTTCAGCGTAACAGTGTAGAGAACTGATAAAATATAATTAATGACTTTCTCCATATTGAAGCTAAAACGTTTCAAATATTTATTCATTTTCTAGAAACCGAAGCGAGAAAAACAAAACCAACCGAATGGAAGTATTGTCCCGTGTCCGAGATACGAATGATGACGGTTACAACTTTTTATTTATTTTGTTTCTGTTTCGGTTCATTAAAAAATTCGATGTTCGGTTTTTGATTTAAGGTTAGGTTCAGATTTCATTCTGCTCAGAAAGTCAGAATTAAGATTATCAATATGTCAGGGGCAAAATTATAATCTATACGCTGTTAGTTGTTTTATAATTCCTGACCATAAACTAGCCAAAACGTTAATATTTTTAATAAAAATGACTTAATTATCAAATATAAATTATTAAAATCCTATAACTTTGAATTCAAAATTTCCTAGATCTCTCTATCAGGTTTGACAAGAAGTTCTTCGGTTTCTTCGTCAACAAAATCAATCATCTGAAAAGGTAATACTAATTTAAATTATACAAATGATATAAGAAAATATGTGTTTTTCACATATGTACAATAATTTTAACATACAATTTACTTTTAGACATCAAAAATTCCCTCTTCAAGGCCAAAAAATTCAAAACAGATAACAAATTTTATCGACACTGTTAGTGCCAGAGAAATGGAGGAAATCAATAATGCTAAAGCAAACTTTTTTTCGGATGTAACATATCTTTGTCGGTCATAGAATCAGTGTATTTTCAACAGATGATAAACAAATTAAGGCCAGCTGTTTCGTCATGCATTCCATCTCGTAAACTGTTATCAACATCATTGCTGGACAAATACCAGAGATGTTTAGCCATCACGCGAGATCAAACGATTAACGAAAACGAATCAGTTCTCTTAATTGATGGATGGAAGAATTCGTCCACTAATTCCAAAACAGTTGTTAGTATGCTTCATGTCGCTAATGGAAACCGATCATTTATAAATGCGTGGGATTTATCGGGGATATCAGAAAATGCGGAAAATCTCGAGAATATAATATACGAGTCAATAGACCTAGCCGATCAATTATATAAGACTAAAATTTATGTTGTGGTGTCTCACGTTAGCCACATACTATGGCATACAACATGTAACAGTCACACTGGAAATCTTCTGGCAAAAGATATAGCTGATCAATCTTTAATCGAAAAAGTTAACAATGTTTTGAAAGAGTTTAAACATTGCGATTTAGAGAAAATTGTCATTGCAAAAGGCGGAAAACGAATAAACTTGGCCTGTGAAACTCGTTGGAACTCGTATCGTGATGCCTTTATGAGATTGTTGACAAATTTGCAATTTATGAGAGAAATTCATGTAGACTCTAGTCAGCCTATTAAAACAGTTAAGACAGCTATTGTTAAGCTTATGATGATTATGAGCTTGATGATGATTTTATAAATGATGTGAATAAATCGGTTGAATTATTTAACCCCATATGCGAATTGATAAATAAATGCCAATCAAATGACGCCTCCATTGCGCATGCTGCTCATCTGGGTTATCCATATCATTGTCTCAAGAATTCACAAAATACGAGGGCGCTTTAAATGCAAGAAACCAAAAAGCTTTAAATAAGTACATGCTTGCGGCATTTTATCTACATCCCCATTACGATAATTCGAAGTTAAATAAAGCTCAGCAAGATGAAATAAACAAATTTTTAATTAAAAACCGAAAGAGAAGTGGTATATTTAAAACGCTCTATGAAAAAGATATTCGAAAACCTCTGCTTTTCTGGAGTATGGCTGAAATGGAGTATTCGAATTTAGCAAAAACGGCTTTGAAACTTCTAAAAATACCGGCATCTTCAGCACAAATCGAGAGATTTTTCTCCAATTGGTGTTTTATTCAACCACCTATTCGAAATAGGTTGACTTTTGAAAGATCTAAAAAAATGGTTCACATATACTATTCATTAAAAAATTCCGATTTAAATTTTGATGATACAGATGATGAATTAATTAACAAAAAAAATTTCAATTTTATTTAAATAACCGCTGAATGGTTTTAATTTTAATAATTTTAATTTTAATTATTTTAATAATACAACAATAAGTAATTTGCTATTAATAAGATAAATAGTAAAATTTTGAGTATGTTGGGACTTGGGAGTTAATAAGATATCATCAATCATCATAAATTCACTAAATCTTTAAATATGGGAACAGCTTCTCTAGATTCATTTTATATTTGTATATACGCAGAAGCCGCGTTTAATATTTTTCGTATTTTACTACTATCGCAAGATTCACCCATACCGTCTCTTGATCTGTCTACTAATGCTGACTGCTGTACATTCGAAATGTCGAATCAACGCTACACTTTGCATCGATAAAAACAATTGCCTGAATTATTGGTGAAGCCTTCATTTTATTATACTATGACTCAACTTAATCTGTTTATATTCTATTCACTGTCTCAAGATGGTAAAAATGGCGAGGTATGGCTGTTTCGGAAATTAATATTAAAATTGTCACGTTACCTTGAAGCAAAGTTCTAGTTCATACCTCCTCTCGGTGCTCCCAGGGTAACTTTAAATGAATCAGGTGTGATGGAGGTGATACGGGAGTAATTATGCTAATAGTCATCGACACTACATATCACGGCAAGCTATTGGCGCCGCAAAACCAATACCCATCAACGTCTATTCGCCAGGTAAGGGGGGGCTGAAGCCGACGACTATCTAATATCAAGTGGCTATATAAACCTTTTTCAGGGAAGTACCGAACGCCTTAAGATCGTTCACTAATACGTGATCTACACAGAAAACAAGTAAAATACTTTCACATAGACCATCTCATTATGAACCATATACAGAGGCAAAGGAAGGATTAATTTATCGGATTTATTATAGTTGTTGTACTACCTTGGAAAATGTATACGGACAACGCTATTACAATGGGAACATGGAACACGGTAAGCCTTCTAGAACCTGAAGATTCCCAGATCTTTTCCAGCCAGGCGGCACTTTACATATTAGGCGTGCTTGTACTACACGAGCTTAGATGGTCTGGGAGTGACATTTCGGCATAAGAAAATCCTACCTTGTGGAAGTGGCGATCGATTGATGGAAAAACGAAAATCAAAATGATCGCACGTGATAATCTCGAAGATACATTCCACCATCATAACCGACGTTAGATCATATAGACTCGCCGATATTGGCAATGCGGTATGTATTTAAAAATGTACATATTTTTGTGTCTGCTTCCTTTAAGCAAAACGGCAAGTCACAAAGCACGAAAAGGTAATTTAGATATTGTCCCATCGTCCATCGGAATAGGCATAGTTCTTCGTCATAATGTATTTAAATTAGAGTCTTACCATTTTTTATGTATTTTAGGACTAAGTTAGGAATTTAAATAAGTTAGGACTATGCCGCATGCGGATTAGCCAATAATTTGCTGCTACCTATGTATATAATAGAAAACCAAACAAATTGCATGAAAATAAAGCCAGCGGATTTTAGACCACCGAAAATAAACCTTCAAATGATACCTCTTTGAATAGTAGACCATAGATAATATGCATAGATTACTGAAATTGATGGTAAGTAATAGGGTGGTAATGGTAATACAGTAATACCTCGTACAACGCTCTAGATGCGTTCCTGGGAATTGAGCGTAATAGGAAACAGCGTTATAGGAGGCAGGAAATGTATTAAATTTAGGGGTTACGTTACTTTTGTGATAAATAAATACAATTTTTCATTTTTTAGTGTTTTCATTATAAGCTGTACGTTTAATAAATATATGTATGTAGTTCAATATGTACAATGTACATACTTCAAAATAAAATATTAAAATACTTCAATAATAAATAGATTTTTTGCTTATTAAAATCAAATGTTTAAAAAATTCACTTATATGTAATGATATGATGAAATTCTTATTCTTTTATGGCAATAAATTCTGTTCCTTGAAAAAAAACCGGTCCAATGTAGACTGCTGCAGAGTCGATCGTTCCTCTTTTAAAAGTTCAGTGTATGGCGTAAGATTATTTGTAACACCTCTCCGGATAAAACATGCGCGTTCAAAATCAGGATCATTTTCGGTTAGAACATTTAAAGCTTGCGTAATTACTTCCAAATTTTCTTGTAAAATTTTTTTTGTTAATTTCTTTGGCTGCTCTACACATTCATCATCTTCAATTTCCGGGTTTCGGTATGATTCTTTTTCGATTTCGATTAAATCTTCATTTGAAAAGCCTGCATCATGCAAATTGGTAATTTCTTCTACATCTTCGCTAATTAGATCATCGAACCCCACATCGTGCGCAGTTTGCACTGTTTCCACAATAATGGAGCGTAAATTATTGGCCACAGAATTTTCATGTTCTTTAAGAAGAATTTTATTCCAAACACCTCGCATGCAATCACTTGAAACTTCATTCCAGGATTCTCCGATATTTTCAATTGCATTCATTATATTGAAACTTTTCCAAAATTTTAAAATGCTATCTTTTTGTACATCAACTGCTAGCAAAAGTTGTTTGAATGTACGCCGAAGATAAAGCGCTTTAAAATTCGCTATTACTCCCTGATCCATCGGCTGGATTAAAGAAGTCGTATTCGGAGGTAAAAATATAACATCCACAGGAATGGTTTTTGAAAGCGCAGATAAATTTTTGGAATGCCCTGGTGCATTGTCAATTATTAGAAGAGCTCTGGGTTCCATTCTCTTACTCTGGCAATAAACTTTGACAGCTGGGCAGAAATATTTCTCAAACCAATGCTCAAAAATAGTAGTCGTAACCCAAGCTTTACGATTAGACATCCAAATAACGGGTAAATTATTCTTGGAGTATCCCTTCATTGCCCGAGGGTTTTCCGAGTGATACAGCAACAACGGTTTCAATTTAAAATCGCCTGAAGCGTTTCCACCTAACAAAAGGGTAAGGCGATCTTTGGCCGCTTTGAATCCAGGAGATCGCTTCTCTTCTTTAGAAATGAACGTTTTGGAAGGCATTCTCTTCCAAAATAAGCCCGTCTCATCCACGTTGAATATTAATTCGGGAGGATAATTTTTCTCAACTATTAACGCCTTTAAAGACTCGGTAAATTCTTTCGCAGTACCTACATCAGCACTAGCGGCTTCTCCGCAAATTTTTGTATTGTGGATGTTAGCACGAACCTTAAATTTCTCGAACCATCCTCGGCTTGTTGCAAACGTTTCCACTGCTGAGCTGGTACAAGGTTCTTCAGAATTTTGTTTTTGTAACTCCTCAAATAAACTTCTTGCTTTCTCCATTATGACTGCTTGACTCAATGGCATACCTCTATTATTTTGATCTTCTACCCAGTAAGTCAACAGTTTTTCCATTTTTTCAATAATTTTGCTACGCGTTCGAGAGGACTTCGTAGCTGAAAGTGGTGTTGTTGATTGCACAGATTTTTTAATTTTTTCCGCATTTTGCATTATCGTTCTAATAGTTGATCCGGGTAAATTCAATTCATGGCATACATCTATTTGACGTTCCCCATTTTCTATTTTTCGAATTACTTTCAATTTTATATCCATAGAAATATTTCTTCTCAAATTTTTTGTTAAATCTTTTACACTTTCTTTTCGTCCCGACATTGTTTATTAAGGATTTAATAACTATTACAAAAATAAGAAACTATTTCAACATGAAACAACGATCAACTGTTTAATTCTCTGTTTGTACATATACAATACACGAATTAATCAATTAATGTGAATCCCCAAAACATTAACGAAATCGGAGGAAAATAAAAATAAACAGAAAAGACTTTTTTGTTTTTTTACTATTACTTTTTGTGATTTTTGCATGTTTTAAAATTTTTTTTTGGGTTTAAAAATAAGAGCGTTATAACGAAACAGCGTTGTAAGAGGGAGCGTTGTATGAGGTATTACTGTATTATGTATTCTGTGGTAATAGTTATAGGGTATGCTTCAAAATTCTATATTTAAAATCTAAAATGTAAGTAAAACTAACTTGGATTAGTAATCCAAATTTTAATTTCAAATTGGACGTTTATAATTTTCAAAATTTAAGTTTTATGTTCTTTGAAATATTCTGAAAAATATCTTATAAAGAGCTTTATAAAGATTGTCCCAGTTTGAAGGATTCTAGTAATAAAAAAAATCCATTTATATATGAAATACCTATGTTTTTAAATCTTAAGTTGACATAAATTAAAGCGCGGTTAAAGATGGAAAATGACGTCTGCCTACCTCCACTTGGCAATGGCATATAATAGAAATCTTTTTTTTTTTTTTTTTTTTTTTATTTATCCCTCTTATCTGTTCTGGGGCCAAGGCTCTCCCAACTCTTTCGCGGTTTGCTTATTTACGTCCTTACTTTTTCGCCAGTGTAGGCCAATTCGAGGACGTACGGATATAGGTCCGATTTTATCACCATCTGCACATTGCATAGCTCCATGTCAGCCTATACTGGCATGGAAGATGGGTCGGTCCATGAATTTTGCACTCCGACAGGGGCTCATAGATGTGTTCCATTCCATCACAAATCGTAATTTGTTGATGAAAATTCCCTTTGCATCCTGCCCCTATCGGGATTCGAACCCGGTACCTCCCGATCCAAACGCCAAAGCTTAACCACTGTGCCATTTGGTCGGTATAATAGAAATCAACGCTCGGAAATTAACTTTAAAATTTTAACATCTCCATCATTTGTCTCCAGCATTGTTTTGCAAGTTGCAACTTCCTCGTTGTAACATGATGATCAATTGGCCATCTAATCGAAGTGATAATCAAATAGTTGGAACTAATAATGTAACGTAAAAATGTTTGTGTATTTTAGAATTATTAAACGTGATTAGAATTATTAATGAGCTCACCGCATCATATTTAAAGAAGAATAATAGAGAATACTATTAAAGTTAGCCGAAAGTTTCCAGCCGAAGGGTAATGCAGATAGTGTCTTTACTATCCCAGCCGAAAGATGATAATGCAGATATTGTTTTTGCTATCCCAGCCGAAAAAATATTTAATAGCCGAAAGATATATTACCTAATAAACATAGTCCAATTATCATTTCCAAATAACCAGAATAGAGCAAAAAAAAAATCTGAAAATGTAAATTACAATAAATATACATACGTTTTGTAAACGTTTCTCTATCACCTTATGTAACCCACTAGTCCGGCCAGCGAATAATTTCTGAGTTCAATGGAGTATATCTCGAATACTAAACATACAAAAATTTTCAAAAAATTATTTCAAATACGTCAAACGTTCCTCATTTTGTGAGAATTTTTGTATGTTTAGTATTCGAGATATAGTCCATTGAACCCAAAAATTATTCGCTGACTGGACTGGTGAGTGGCATAAGGTGATAGAGGAACGTTTAACGTATTTGAAATAATTTTTTGAGAATTTTTGTATTCGAGATATAGTCCATTGAATTCAGTTTAATGGCTATAGTAGGTTCGATGGGAAAGTGGATAACCTAGAAAATACAGTACGTTTTAATTATTTTGTTCGATACTTTTTAAATTTATTGTAATTTACATTTCATAGGATTTGGTCCACTTTTGTAAAATTATTTATTTCCAGACCGATTTTGGCTGTATTCTGGTTATTTGGAGGTGATAGTAGAACTAGGTATATCAAGTAATATTTCTAGCGGCTATAAAATATTTTTTCGCCTGGGATAGCAAAGACACAATCTGCATTATCATCTTTCGGCTGGAAACTTTCGGCTAACTTTAATAGTGTTAATAGAGATACAATTTAATTTGTTTAGTTTAATGAAGACAGTGACAATTAAAACATGTTTTATTGGTATATGTATATGGAGAGAAAGGTCTCCGATCCATTTAAGATCCAATTAAGGTTGCGAATATCGGTCCATTACTCGTACACAAGGTGTTTCGTCTTTGGCTAACAATAACTAAAAAAACAAAAACAAAACTAATAAATTTCTAAGAGAACATTTAATCTAAGGCGCTTACAATGTACGGCTACGGAGGGTTTCGATATAGAATTATATCGGCGACAAATTAGATATATGTGTAGATTATTATTATAACTAAAATAAATTAAAAGGAAAATTTATCCATACTATTTTTTTCTGTCAAAATGACTTAAATTGTACACTGTCATGGCAGAAATTTTGCATCGCGATTCGGAAATATATATCTATTTGATAAAAGATGGCGCGCAAAGCCTATAATTTATTGAAATATTTGAAATATTCAATAGTTTTAGATAGATGTCCCTAGTTCAGAGATTTAAAATTTATTTTTAGTTTATAAAATGCTTGTAAAAATATTAAAATTAGATTTAGGTAATTATTCACGAATTTTAATAGTGCGGTTAACGTAAAACAATTAAACATGTAGTTTTTAATATCATTTTCTAAATTGTCGACGTTGTCTACGTTGTCAAAGTCTGGAAAGCAAAAAATCCTTATGTAATCTACGTGCTAGATTACGTGTCGACAACTAACGTAGATTACTTTACGTAATCTACCCACCAATCCCTGCCCCTCAACCGACATTTAGCATAAATCAATTAGTACAAGCGCCATGGCATAAGCGCCGACTGAAAAAATCTTGACACACAAGCGTCCGAAAAGCAGTTTTTATGCTAAAACTAGCTGAATAATTAACGAAATTAGCAAAAAATAAACAAGGTAATTTCATCTAATAATTACTAATACATATAATAAAAATAAGATTTGGTGGTTTTTGTTGAAATGTTAAATATAAATCGTTCTTTCCTTTCCTGTAAAATTTCCCAAATGTTGCTTGTGCTATCTTGTGTATAGATGACGATTCCGCAAGAGCAAAGGCCCGCTGCAACAACTACATACTAGAAATTAAATTTTCAAACGATTTAATTTATTTACCACAAATTTTAATCCAATTTTAATAGCATTACGATGAAAATATCAGTATATTTGAGCTTGACGGCTAAAATAAACATTATTTAAAATATTCGGAAATTCTACTGGCGCTTTTTAAAATTTTAGGGATGAGTTGATTATTGTCAAAATCCTATTTATATTTAAAAATATTTTCTAATATTTTATAATACATACATAATAATAAAATACATACAATTTTATTTCTCTCTCGTTCTACATAAATATACATAATATATTTTATGTATTATAATTTTATTAGCATTATAATAAACTCATAATTAAATTAAAATCATATATCAATTTAATTATTTTTAGTTTTAGTAAAAACATTACAACGAAACTAAAAAACAAAAAAAAATGTTAATTTATTTATTTAAAAAAAAAGACAAAAATATATAGAATAGAGAATCTTTTTTTTTTTATTATTAATATTAATATAAATTATTAAAAATGAATAATAAAACATTACATATAGTGTTTAGAAAATATAAATTATGTTACCGCCATCCACCCTAATATTATTATTATTATTATTATGATTATTATTTCTATCTCTAATAAATTTCTAACCATTAAAATTGCATCTGTAAATTATTGTTATTAACAAAATATTTTTTTTTGTTTATTTCCAGTTTGTTGTTAAATAATTTTAGGCGAGTGGTTTTAGAGCATTTTTTTCTAAACGGTTGGTACGTCGTTATCGAACGCTAGGTTTGGTACCTAGAGAGCGAGAGTGCTGCTGGAAATGAAAATGTTAGTTAATTTACTATTCACATATAACGGTATATAATACCGTAAATATTTCTTAAAACCTCAAATTTCTTTTTGTAATATATAGCAACAAATTTTTATCAAAAAAATGTCATAATTTATCGATATCTTTCTACTCCTCGTACGTACGTTACCACACATAACAACAATAGAAATACTAAAAAAAAAATAATAATAATTTTAAGAAGTTGAAAAAATTAAAATAATAAATTAAAAATTAGATTTCAAATCGATTAGAAAAATGTTTGTTAAAAAAAAATATTTCTTCCGAAAAACTAAGACATTAAATTTGTTTTTAATATTACGAGTATTGTAAGTAAATTGAAAGTTTGAGGTGTGGTGATACGAATGGTTGGTTGCCTTGATTGTATATGTATCTGTGGTGATAGTTCGGTAGATAAAAATAAATATAAAGGGTTAGAATTAGAGAATAAAATATTTTTGATAGTTTTTTTTGTCTTTGCGACAAAATCGAAAACAAACGATAAACCACCACCACCAACGATTTTCCTTGATTTCACAGTGAAAAGCTTACATAAATTTGTTTGTCTTCGGTATAATATGTGTTTTACAGCGGAGGGAAAATGTTGGTTATGATGTTATATTTTAAAAAGGGTTTTCGTTTTCTTTTTTTTTTTAAATTTATTATTATGAATACCAAGAGAATAATACAAGATATATTTATTGATGTAATTATATGTTTAATTATCTATAAATTCACATTTTTTTTTCTACGAATGTATTTAAAAAAAGTTTTAAAAGAAATGCTTTTGTAAAAAAAATTATGTTTATGGAGGAAATTATGGTTTCGGTTAAACTCCAATTTAATTCCCAGATTTATGAAATTTTAGATTAGAAGTTATAACCCTCATTATACTTACTATACGTATAATTTTAGTGGTGGTAACGGATAATTAATTAATGCAAATATAATAATTGCCAAAATTTAAATGTCGTACCATTTAAACTCTAATGTGCTGTAGGGAAAGCAACATTCAGTTCTACCCCTTCTGAAATGTGACCCAATTTTTAAGCAACGGTTTTATAATTCGGCGCTCCAATTCAAATTTTCAAGTAGCAATTCTTAGCCTTCGGTTAAAACTAACCAGAGGCATTAGCAACATTTAACCTATTTTTTACTCGTGAAGCGCGCTGGTTATACAAGCTCCTCGCACTGTACTCTGGGTAACGCTAAAAGTATTACCCCACCAGTACATCAGCGGTAAAACCTAGTTACGGGGAAATACCCACAAGGACGGCTTCGGCCAGCGTCTGTTCTCGATATTAGGGGCGGTTTTACATAAACCTGGCAGTAGGTATAAAAGGCAAAGAGATGGAACCCGGAATCTAAATAAACAATAGAGTCAACCATGAAAAGCAACGTTACGGAGCAGGAAATCGGATGTCCAGTACCGATGCCCCTCAAGAGGGAGCAAGCTTGCACCCAGTCGTCGAAATCCAGCAACCGCAGTGATGTAGTGATGTATCGCTTGGTTAGTACACCATATACAGTTGTCCCCTTCTCTGGTATAAGTTAATAGTGTTGTCTATAACTTATCAAGCGTTCTAATCAAAGCAAAAATTAAAAGCGACTATTATAAGTGTATTTAAGGAGTGCCACATATAAATACATATATACAGGGTGGCTGAGACCAAATGTTACTGACTTCACCCTGCTGTCATTTTCGCGCGTCAATTTTTTGACAGATTGAAGTTTGGTTAGTTGTTTACATGTGGTCAACAAATAATTGTTCTAAATTAATATCTTCATAAAAAAATCGTAATGGAATTCAAACGTAATAGTGTAATTGCACTGTATTTGGGTGAAAATTCACAAACAGCAATAGTTCGTCAGCTCCAGCATTTGAATGTGAATAAAATGTTTGTGTATCGAACCACAACTCGATACAACGAAACTGGTAGCATCGCTAAACGCAACAGAGGCGGTCCTTAAAAGACAGCAACATCAAAAGAAATGATACGAAACGTGAAGAAACGAATCCAATGAAATCCTCGTCAAAGTGCCAATCAATTAGCCGCACGTCTACATGTTTCACGATACAGCATTGAAACCATATTGAAAAATGAATTACGGAGGCACAAAAACAAGTTAGGCTTGAAAAAACACGAGCATTGAAGGCCTTGGCCGAACGTGATGAGATTCCAAAAATTGTCTTTTCTGATGGGAAAATTTTCACCATTCAACAGTATGTGAATAAACAAAATGATCGTGTTTGATTAGAGCACAAGTCCAACGATAATTTGGACACAAGATTTGCCATGCGCAAGCAATCACCAGCTTATGTTATGGTTTGGGCTGCAGTGACTGCAGATGGACGTACTCCTTTGGTTTTCATCGAACATGGAGTCAAGGTAAACCAAGAGGTGTACCGCCAAAAGATCTTAAACGATGCTTTGCTACCTTGGGCACGTAAACATTTTGGTACGAACCGTTGGACATTCCAACAGGACTCGGCACCGTCACACAAAGCTCGAGCGACACAGCAATTTTTACAAAATTGCGTTCCGCGGCTGATTTCGTCGAAAGAATGGCCACCATATTCACCAGACTTGAATCCCATGGATTTCTCCATATGGTCCATTTTGGAGAGTAAGGTGTCCACTAAAAAATACGAAAGTGTTGACGCATTGAAGTCAGCTCTTGTTCGAGAATGGAATAAAATTCCGCAAGCTCACGTTCGGTCAGCATGCAATGCTTTCTATGGAAGACTGAATCAAATAATCAGAGCCAAAGGAGGTTATATCGAGCAGTAACATGTTTTTCATAAAATGTAATATGTTTTCAACATATTACACGAAATTTCAATAAAAAATAATCAAAATTAAAAAAATTACAGCGTTTTCATTTGGTAACACTTGGTCTCAGCCACCCTGTATATATATATAACTATAAATACTGAATACAAAGTGTTTATAAAGACTATACTACCCAACTACTGTATATTCTACTGTTACCTCTACGTGGTCGAGGGGAGACAACGAAGGAGTGGTACCACCGTTAGGGTGTAATAAAAATTCACTGCACGGCATTTATATTAAGTTTTAGTGCCGTTATAATTTCGGAAATTTATCTCAGTGGAAAATTATATTTGTGGATTTATTGTGATTTTGAGTTTTGAACAAATAAAAGAATTTTAGATTTAGCAGATATGGCTAAGGGCGCCAAGTTCTCCGAATGCGACACATGACGAACGAGGCAAGAGATGAATTTCTCAAGCAGTTGATTGACGAAGTTGCAGATGAAAGTGATATAGAGAAAACTGTAAATGATTTTGCTGAATCTGATGGTGACAGAAAAGATGTTGCTGCCAATCGTGATGCTTCAGATTCGGAGCAAGAACCACATCCACCCGAAATTGGATGAATCAAATGACGAGGAACTTGAAAATGTGGACGTAGTCCACCAAGTGCTTGCTACGTTGAATCAGCCGTTCCTTTCACATGACGGTACAGAGTGGAGAAGAGAAATACCTACTTCTCGACATGCTCTCTCACATAATGTTATGAAGCAGCACGGTGGACCACATAGATCAACAATCAACCGCGCATTGCTTCAAACATTTAAGTGTTTTCTCACAACTGAAATATGAAACATCATAATAAGGGAAACAAATCGCAAAGCACAGCGCAGCTATGAAACGTGGAACGCGTGGAATAATTCTGGATCGGTTAAAGTTTGGAAACCTATAAATGGAAAAGAGTTCGATCCATTCCTTGGAATACTTATATCTGCAGGCGAATCTACGAATATACTACTGATCTGCGAAAACATTTTCAAATCCTTTATATAGGGCTTGCTGGGATCTACATAGATTTTGGAGTATAACACAGTTCATTCGCGTTCACAATGAAAATACTCGCGCAGCACGCTTGGAGAAAGATAACGCAGCACCAATTAGAGATTTATTCGACGATTTATCGACGAGCAATTATATTCATCTAGAAGCAGGACTAAATTTACCCAGTATATTCCTTCGAAATCCGCCAAATATGGCATACAAGTCTGGTGGATATGTGATGCAAAAACTGCCTACCCATTACAGGCTGATCGATATACTGGTAAACTATTCAATGAGTCGCGAGAGGTTAATCAAGGTGAACTAAGTTGATGGAACCATATATAAACGGTAGTAGTACACTTATAATCGATATTTTTTTACGTCTTTCCCGCTGGGACCACGTCTCATGCGATGGAATTTAGCTGTTGTGGGTACACTCAGGAAAATAAACCATACCTTCCAACCGAGTTCCAGGTCTCAAGACAACGTGATGTACTAACACAGTCCAAGGACGCAGAACATCATCAACAGCCCACTTACAAGGATATGACAGAAATTTAGAAATCCTGCACGGACTGAAAAAAGCGAAAATATGAATAGAATAGAGGTGTATAAAATTTATCAACATAGGGAACAATCCACAACTATTGAACGATAAGATGCCGTACAACGAAATTTACGAATATATAAAGGGAACATTTGAGTGCAGGGACGTTACTAGGTTTTCGAAGGTATTCCAAACGATATATTAACTATTTGAACGTTTAAATAGATTATAACAACAAGCATAAGCTAATTTTAATTAGCGAATTTCCCAGCGATACGAGTAGGGGTTAAGGCGCGATTCCGGTCAGTCTTTGGAAGAAGCTGACGGTCAAAGGGCTCCTAAAAGAGCAAAATATGACAGAATTTCAACGATTTGAGCTCAGATGTCGAACTTGACGGCGATAATGAGGACACGGCTGAAGTTGCAATCACTTCGCGAAGCAGCGTTGGTCAAGTACACCAGAAACGCGCGAAAGACCCAATTAGAACCTGTTAATACAAATCATTTCTCTTGAAACGACAATTGGGCATACAAGAAACACGAAATTTTCTAAGCCTAAGTTTCGGAAGTAGACAAATCAAATTAAAAACATTAAAATGCGTGTTCTAGACCAAAATCATTGGTTACTGTAGAAAAGACATCAAAGATGGCTGCACAGGTTTCAATTCCTAGTGCCAATTCAAACAAAACAGGAAAAGTTGCAACTGATTCAAAGGAAAATAAAGGAAATTTAAAAACAGTCATTAAAAAACGCAAGAAACGTAGAAACAGATAGCGTTGGCAAAATAAGACAAAAACAAAACGGATAAATATTTAAGCAAGAGATAATGATTCCAGCCTGTCGGCTAACGAGATAACCAAGAAAATTAAGTAAAGCATACGTTCTAGTGAATCAAACAAAAAGGGTACACTATGTAACAGTTGACTCTTCCGCGGATTTGAAGGTGTTCACGGAAAACGTAGAGTTGGAAGGCGTGGGTGTAGTGACCACCGAACCAGTGCCTATAAAGAGATTAGCTAAGGTAGTAATTGTCTTTGATGTCCGCTCTGCGCTTGATGGTGACATCAAGTCACAACCCGCCTAGTTATTCAAAACTGCCTGGATCGGAAAGATTTTAAGGTTCTATATAGGCTATATAGGCTATAGGTTCTATATAGGCTCACTGGTTGGTAGAAGTACAACCGGCAACCAAAAACATGTTGCTAAAGTATGAAAGCGGGCCCCTGGACTGGGTATGATGCCATGCGAGAGATGTCATATCGTAGGGCGAGCACAGATACATTTCTCACTGTGCCCAACACGGTCATGATTATAAGGGATGTCCAAATAAAGGCAAACCTGCCAGTTGCGCAAGCTACAAAGAAGTGCAAAAACCACATGACAACCAAGTAGGTTGCATTTCATGTAACGCATACAAAAGTGCTGTACAACGCCTGAAATTAAACATTAAACATGGTGATTAGTCATAATACCAAATCTCGTAACAGCAACCTACGTATAGCCCACCTCAACATGCATGGCGCTAAAATAGTTGGATCAGACATATGTGAACGCATCTCCATCGGAAGTTGGTTCATTTTACCTATTTTCAATATGTACCCAATACAGTGAACCGATCGAGTACCATCTGTGGTGCAAAATCATAACGATCCTAGGCTCTTTATCGGGTCAACACAAAAAGGTGACTTTTCCGGAGACTTCAATGCTAGGAGTAAAATGTGGCATGACCGTTTAACCGATGAAAACGGAAGAAAAGTAGAAGACTTCGTGTTCAGGAGTGATCATTTCATAATGAACTTGCAGGTAAACCCAACGACGTTCTCGTCTAATGGGAACTCCATCATTGACTTAAGAATGATCAACGGAGCCTTGCTGGGCTCGATAGTTGGGTGGTGTGTAAGATAAAGTTTGACATCTAGTGACCATAGAGTCATCGCGTTTGAGTTATAAAACGCACCACAGAATAGTCCGCTTGCAAGTAGCAAAACTCCGAGATTTGTCATTAAATGAGCTAACTGGGGTCTATTTGCTAGATACTTGGTTGGCTCTTGGGACTGACAGTGTACAAACCCTTCCAGAAAATAATTCGATAGATGAAATTGATGTTCAGTATAAGAGAGGAGCTAACAAACAAAAATGTTGGGGAACTCTAATCAAGGGAAACATATATGTTCTATGCATAAGCTTAGAAGAGCATGCCAGACGGAAAGAAACCAAGAATCAAAAGAGTTAAAATTGTTTCTCTTTAGAGGAACAAGAAATAACTACTTCCATGAAGTATTTATGAAGTATTTAGAGCGAAGCAAGTTTTAAAAACCATTAGGAAGACAAATATAGTCGTCACAGATACGTGGCATGACACACGTTTGAAGTTACTTAGCTTACTTCTACCAGATTAAACACCAGACGAAGCAGTTGGGCATCCACGGTTGCTGAAGGCCTCCCATTTATGTGGGAAGAAATCCCCAGTGCTCTCAATTGCTTCAAACGCAACAAGTCACCAGTGCTTGCATGTCCTATCATAGGGCCTAGCATAGTAAAATTATTAAACAGCTGTTTCAAATTTGATTACTTTCAACGGTGTGGAAACAGGCGAAATGATTATATGATTGTAATCAGGAGACAGTTGCCTCCGATTATGGAGAAACTCCTAGAAAGGTTACTAACCATTCACATTACACCGCGGTTTGCACAGGGCGGGCTGTTCCCGGACAAACAATTTGATTTCGGACACAGCGTGGAAGACTGAAGATGCGATAGTCTGCCTTGATCTTCATTTGCATCTATACAGAAGTTCATCCTCCAAAAGTCACTGTTTGGTGAGGTTTACGGGCTGATCACATCATTGGGCTCTGTTTATTTGAAAACTAATAGGAAAATGGCCTTACAGTGAATGGGGAGTGTTATCGCCACTTGTAAACTGGTTGTTTGTGGCCCAAATTGAATGATTTGCGTGCCAACGAACTCTGGTTTCAATAAGACGGAGCAACATTTATTGTCAACAAAATTTGCAGATCGCTTAATTTCAAGAAATTGAACATTGAAGCTGAAATTAAGGTAATTGATCCGCTTTTATTGGAAAAAGTCATCGAAAATTTTGACGTTCGGATGCAGGCCTGTAGACGAAGCCGTGGTGGGTATTTGCACGATATTGTTTTTCATACATAAATGGCATAGAACCAACTTTCCTCATCAATAAAACATTTTGACTTTTCATCCAAAAATGTGTGCTTTATTTACAAATGAAAAAAGGACTAACAGACGGCCCATTCTGTATATGCACATAAATTGCCATCAATCGCTATATTACTGTAAAACGGAAAGAAGATAGCCCAAAAAGTTTATACTATACTGACAAGTAAGAAACCAATAATCGAAAAAGGATGCGGAAGAGAGCGAAACTGAAAATACAAATATGCAAGAACAGCCTAATCGAAAATATAAACCATTTTCCATCTACTTGCGTGAAACACATAAGGTGGTGCAAGAACTCAAACCAAGCGTCCTAACGAATGAAAAAACATTTCACGTAACAAATTTACTTCCTGGAAAAACACACGAGTCGTGGAACTCAAAAATAATCTTTACCTTTACTAAAAAAGTGGATAGCGAGTCAAGCCGACTCTATGAAACCTCCCTAGAAAATCCAAGACAACTCGAGGCAATAACATAATTTTTAAAATTCTTGAAAGGAAGATTTAAATAGTTAGAGGCAAACAAATGCTAATAATAACACCCACAACCTCCACAATAACACGAGACAACAAAAATCAAATAGACAATAGGTACATTTTAACAACAACAAGCATCTGTGTTTATTGCCGAGATGAACATAAAATTAATGAATGGGGAGGATATAGCAAATTAAATTCCAGCGAGAGGTCACAAGTGGCGATGCTGCATAAATAATGGAGAATCTGTTTATCAGCAGAACATGAAACACATGCATGCACGTAGAAGAACCAATGTATCATATGTAATGGAAGTCATAACAGAGAACTGCACATCGGTTGCAAGGCAGAGAAACAGCGGGTATCTAAAAGTTATGTAACAACGCAATTGCATCCAATGATAAGTCGCAGCTCTAACTAACATCCAGCGAGTCAAAAGGTTGTCAATGATGACCACTAAAACAATTGGCCAACAATTAGATTTATTGATAGACAATGATGACTTCTGAAAGGAAAAATACGCACTCAGGTGTACATGGTGCACTTACCTATGAAAGAAGAACTATCTGTAATGGCAGTAGCACCCTCATACCAGGACCCACAAACACAATCTGGCAATAAGCAGGACCGCGTGGAAGATATCATTTGTCTCACAACAACCACTGGAAAACACGCTATATGAATTAATCCACAAAATTTCAAACATTCATAAGTTGAAGCGTGTATTGTGCGCATGTAAACAATAGCAGCAATGGGCAATGGCAGCAGTCGAAGGAAGTTCTAGTACCAGATTTGAAGCTTGCGGAAGTTCAAATAATTTGGATTGAACAACGTCGATACCTCCGCAAAGAACTTCAGGCATTGAGCAAAGGAACAACATTTGATTAGAAATCCAAATTATTGGTTTTAAAACCAGTTATCAGCATGGATAAGATATTACGATTACACGAACGTTTGCAAAAATCACAACTACTTATGAGTCAAAAGCTGACCATATTCCTACCGAAGGCATACAAATAACATTGGCAAAGTTTCGCAATAAGTGGACGCATTAATGGTTGAAATCCGTGACAATTCATCGTACATAAATGTGTTGAGTGTTTCAGATTCCTGAACCCTGAACAAACAACCGTCAACCAACTGATGTACAATCTACCGGTCTGCAAAGTAACACCCTCGCGGCCCTTCAGCAAACGGGGTATTGTTATGTCGGACCGATTCACTACAGAATTTGTGTGTATGGCCACTAAGGCCATACATGTGGGAGTCAAACGATTCAAATAGTAGCATATTTAAACTCTCGACCATTGATGGTAAGACAATACGGAAAACTTGGAATTTTTAACACCTGCGCATTTTTTAATAGGTGAGCCTATAAAAGCACTTCCTTAGAATAATGAAAATATTTACTGGCTAAGAACACGTTGTCATCTGGTACTAAAAATTGTAGATTATTTTTGGAGAAGATGGTCAATGGACTACCTACAGCAGTTCCATCAACGCACAACATGGGAGAGAAATCAACACAATTTAGCTATAGGGGATGTCATCCAAGCTAATCTGCTGTCCCATTGGCAGCACTAAAGAACCGATGCTGATTAAAAATTTCAAACATGCCACAGGCATATTACTTGAGGAAATCAGTAAGATGGAGCTAATTGCAATGAGATGGACCTAAGTTGTACAATATAACAAGCGTCTAGACAAAAGCATAAATCACACGCGCATAATGAAACAGTATGCATTAACCATTCTGATAACCCCCCTTGAACTAGCCGTAGCTATTGGAAACCTACTAGACGTACAGGAAGCACTACTGGCTGTTATACACAAAACACACCTCAATCTATTGCATCCAC
This sequence comes from Nephrotoma guestfalica, assembly GCA_963691935.1. Lineage (NCBI taxonomy): Eukaryota > Metazoa > Arthropoda > Insecta > Diptera > Tipulidae > Nephrotoma > Nephrotoma guestfalica. Next base: position 135,011,411 of record OY829913.1, on the reverse strand, counting down.
GGTGATCGAGTCCAACAGAGAATATGTACCAGCCTCCATAACAATTTCAGATCATGAATTACGCAAGTTAGACCACATGTTAAAAAGTATGACAACCAGGGCATGAGTAACGCAGAGATATGTGATAATCGAGATTTCAATCGATTTGCAAAATGAGATTTTTGATCTGCAAAATGAAAATTTCACGCTATTAACAGCGTGAAACATCTAAATGTAACATCATCAATGATGATCGTGTTTTATGTGATGTTTTAACAATTCAAAGAACAGCCAGGGAAGGTACTTACTGTCAAATTGCGATATTACAATACAAGTTTAATTTAAAAGGGAAGCAATGGTCACTGCATTATGTGGATCAGTCACTAACCACTAGCAGTTATTAGCATCAAGAATAGTCAAGTTAGACTCAGGACATGTCTTGAAGGCGACCACGTGAACTTCGGAATTGCACCGAGGTTGAGGTATCAAACGAAAACTACGAAGCAAATGAGCTGTTAGTCACTATACCCGAGCTTTAGAAGAACGAATCGCTAGTCTGATAGAGAGAGAGAAAGGAGCACAACCAACGAGCATTTCCATCATATTCACCATTATGCTGCCACACTTTTTATCCTGTAGGTGTCGATAGCGGTTGTGTTATATTTCATTATCTGGCACCTACGAAGAAGACGACGGAATCAGCAATCGACCAGAATTACCATTTCTACCCGTGAGAAACCACTATTAATGACAAATATGCTGTTTAGTCACCGCCCCGCAATATGTTCAGTATGAACGGGATTACGTCTCTTAAGCTAACAGAAAACATACAATAGAACAATAAGATAGTATGAATAGTTATAAGCTAATAATAGGCTAATCAAATGTCCCAATCACAAATTTTGTGCTCCACTCCAAAAGTGGAGTCCAAAAGTTTTTAATAAATATACAGGGTGGGCCAAATAAATTTGTTTTTTGAACTAGCGGTTACTTTCAGAATGGTAAGGGTTATGTCACTTCTGATTTGACAGAATGTTATCTTTCTGCTGAACGAAAATGGTTGTGGATTCGGTTCGCTGAGTGGGTTTGCGATTGACTTGAAGAAGATGCCGATTTTGCCAAAAAAAATCATCTTTTCGGATGAGGCGCATTTCCATCTTGGCGGCTATGTAAACAAGCAGAATTGTCGCATTTGGGGCACGAAGAACCCGCACGAGATCGTACAGAAGCCGATGTATCCGCAACGAGTGACTGTTTGATGCGGATTTTGGTCCGGTGGCATCATTGGGCCATTTTTCTTTGAAAATGAGCAAGGAGCCGCCGTTACTGTCAATGGTGAGCGCTACCGCGCCATGATAAACGATTTTTTGTTCCCGGCACTTGAAGAGGAGGACATAGGCAACATTTGGTTTCAACAAAACGGCGCTCCGAGCCACACAGCACACGTTTCAATTGATCTTTTGCGCTCTGTCTTCGAAGATCGAATTATCAGCCGAAATGCTGATGTGATTTGGACGCCTCGGAGCTGCGATTAGACGCCGTTGGACTATTATCTTTGGGGTGCCGTGCTACTAAAGAATGTATAGTATATGTATTGTACAAAGTATTATAGTTACCAAATATGCAATCCCGCATATTTTTAATGCTGTATAAGATAGCAAAAATTTCTCACCGGAAAATAAGAGGTTTCGCTACTCGCCGCAAGTGACAGCACCATCACAAAAGATAATTTATTTTGTTATATAATTACCAGCTGCAATTTTTTATTCGTTTTGTATCTTTTTTTCCCACTAAATAAAACATTCCAGCGGACTAAAATATTAAAAGTGATCCTTAAAATGACGAATTGATTGATCTCCGAAGTAAAGGAAATCGATAAATAAAATCTTGAAATTTAACAATATTTCGTCTTTTCGCCATTCTAAAAGAATGACGATGAAATTTGGATAATAGTATTGATCAAGGGTCCAAAACTTAGGACACAATTCTAGGATATGTTCATGCTGTACTAAACTTGGCCATTTCATAACCAATACTTTTGAAAATTTAAATTTTTTTATTAATTTATTTTCAGTTTTTGGCCAATATCTCAAAAACTTCCACTATTAAGCAATACTTTCGGTTGTTTTTCTAATAGCTTATTGGCCAAAAGCTGAAAATAACTTATATGGCCGCAGAAAATTAAAAAATTATAGGGAAAATTCTAATCGATAAATTTTTCCCAATCTTTCTTCGTAGTCTCAGAATGACCTAAGCTATTATGGTATCAAATCGATGCTATGAGCGTGAAGAAGCTTTGGTTTCAATAAGATGGCGCCACATGCCATACAAACCGACCGACACTCGATCTCTTCAACGCAAAATTTGACAACCTTATATACAGCTGTTTTAGAGATGTCAATTGGCCTGCCCGGGGCTGCGATTTAACGTCTTTTGACTTCTTCTATCTTTAAAATCTAACATTGCGACAGTAATTCGCAAAATAGGCGCCGAAATCATCGAGAAAGTTCTTAAAAACTGGACTCACAGGATGACTTACTGTGAGGTCAGCAAAGGGAGGTACACAATAAAAAAAATGTCCCAAAAATAAAGTTGTATACTCATTTTATAGCGTTTTTAAAAACAAGCTTTTAAATGGCCTACCCTTTAGTTTTAAAAATTTGTGTGTGCATGTGTGGTGTCGTGCAGACTAAAATTTTCTATTTTATCTATAGTCCAGACGGATTGATTGATCGAGGTGAAATTTCACGCTTAAGCTTCTTCCAAAAAATCGGGAGATCGCATTGATTTTTGTTTTTTGGAAATATTTTGAAAAGTGTTTCATTTACGAGAAAAACGACCATAAACTAAAAGATTCTAAATTAAATTTGTAACCATATTGGTTCAAACCAGTTGAAAAAGTTACGGTTTCTGAGAAAACACAGTTTCACTACAAAATTGGTATAGCCCAAACAGATTGACTGAACGAGATGGGACTTCATAATTAAGCTATTTTTATAAATTGGGAAATCCAAGTGGGTTCAGGGAAAGTGGTACTTTCCATAGAAGTTTTTTCGATTTTTGCAAATATTTTGAAACTTATATAGCAACAGAATATTTAGGTCATCATATGTATGATAATACTGCCGAGTCATTACGAACGTGAAGTACCTCGGTTAGATGGTGTTGGATGGCAAAATAGGGCAACATAAGGTTACAAGCAGTATATGATGAGATGACCCGTAGATGTGAATTAAATAGCCTAACGAGTCTATTATGACTGAAGCCGAATACATGTGATGAATATTAGTATCCTTTACCTCAACCACAACTAACCCAAATTAATAAACTAATAAAATCTAATCTTTAAGTAGTTAGAAAACGACTTTGCTGCGGTTCGCCCTAGCTGTTTCTGTGACTAACATCCTTTCCTAACTAACCTTATCTGTTAATGATGCAGGCAGGGCCTGGTCTCGCATGATGCTGAAATATTATTTGCATTCAGATGTAATTTGCTATTTGACTGCTGATATTTCAGGATTATGGTAACGTACCTATAGGAGCGCCGTTATGGTTGGCCTGTCATATCAAATCATATCATATCATAGTTTGAAGATTATATAGCATTTACACTAAACAAAAAGATTGTAAATTAAAATTCAAACAAATTTTTGGTTAGATCATTTTTAGATTTTACCGGGATGAGTTTTGATAAAAACGACATTATTCCATCAAAATTCTGCATCTCTACAGTCCAGGTTAATTGACCATTCATAATAAAACTACATATATCCATGTAAAGAACAGTGGAAGTCTATCGTCAGATCATTCACCAGTTATTATGATATTTAGCCAAACAATCATTATGAAAGAGAGCAACCCGAAAACCAATTGGGATCTCTTCCAAATACATTTAACAGAAAGAATTTGTCTGCAGAAGCCAATATAGGGACCAGCCCAAACAGAAGACGAACTAGATAAGCTCATCCATAATATCCAAAGTGATGCGTGGGAAAGCACTCCCAATAATAGTAAGGAAATGAAACGCAATGCTAGCTGTCCAAAGGAATTGATAGAACTTCTTAAAAATAAAAGAAAAGCACAGACGAAATGGCAAAAACATCGAAAGCCGGAAAATAAGAGGATATTTAACCATTTGCGCAACAAATTAAAATACCTAATAAAAGACATTACAAATCAGTCAGTTAATAAATACCTCAGCACTGTAACTGGGCAAAAAGATACTGATTATTCATTATGGAAAGCAACTTAGAATCTTAAAAGACCCAAACTTCAGGTTCCTCCAATCAAAAATAAAGAAAAATGGGCTCGAAATGCTAAACAAAAAGCAGATTTGTTTGCAAATCACCTTGAAGAAACATTCCAACCTTACCCCAAACAAACAGAAGAGGAAAATATCACCCCGATAAATAAACACGATGAAATGAAAATTACACCTGTAACATTGAAAGTACTAAAATGGGAAATCAAGAATAACCTGAATGCGTATAAGGCTCCAGGATATGATCTTATAACGGGTCAGAGAATAAAAGTGTTACCGGAGAAACCGCTGAGGAAAGTAGTGCATATAATTAATGCAGCATTTCGACTAAGATATGTACCAAGCCAAGGGAAAGTTGCAGAAGTAATTATGATACTTAAGCCGAACAAACCTCCGAATGATAAAGCCAATTATCGAAGAAAGGAATCTTATCCTCCCACACCAGTTTGGATTTAGGGAAAAACATTCTACGATAGAACAAGTACATCGAATTACTGATGTAATCGAGAAATCACTAGAAAGCAAACAAATTTGCTCAACTATATTCCTTGATGTAGCGCAAGCGCTCGACAAAGTATGGCACCAAGGGTTAGTAATAATTCAAACTTCATTGAGTTCTTCCGGAGCAATTTTTTCAAATTCTAAAATCATGCATATCACAGAGGCACTTCCGAGTAAAGTATGAGAATGAATACTCAAGAACAGCCGGAGTAGCACAAGGGAGTGTTCTTGGGCCAATCCTTCATCTCCTATATACTAGAGATATACCAATTATAGAAGCAACTATGGCGAATTTTGCCGATGACGCGGCAATAGTTGCAACAGCAAAGAACATCAATGACTCCAGTAGTAAATTACTGAAGGCTACTAACCTGATATGTAATTGGACAAAGAAATGGCGAATTAAATTAAATGAAGCATAATCAATCCAAGTGAACTTTACAAATCTAAAAGTTAATCATATACCAATAAAGATAAACTCGGTAGTAGTACTGCATGCAAACACTGCTAAATACCCCGGCATGACTTTAGATACTAAACTTAGATGGAAGGAACACATAAAACAGAAAACAGGAGAGATAAAACATAAAATTTAGAAAAATGCAATGGCTCTTGGGGAGACAATCTGAATCCGGGGTTGTGCCAAGAAGACAAATATCAAAATCATAGAAACAGTTCAAAATAAAATCCTGCGATGCATTGTTAATGCACCGTGGTACATTCGAAACGACAACTTCCATCGAGATCTAAAGTTCGAGCTTGTCGCGGATGGAATCAAGGGGTACAATGGGTACAAGACTACGTCGTAATATAAATTAAAAAAAAATAATAATAATAAAACTTAATGCTTCCTTAAATTGGAAGATCCATGCGGAAACATGGTGGACATCTAAATACCGGATGCGGCAGCTTCTGTAGGAGCTTTATAATATTTGCAGAGAAGATTAAATATTCCATCAGGTTGGTTTTCTGGAGTTTAAGCTGGAACAATCAACAATCCAACTTTTCGTTTTATAAATTAAGTGGGTGGTGTATTCGAGATCTATGTACATTTGTCGTAAAAGAAGGTCTGTTTTTGGCGACAAAAAATACACTCCTCCAATTTTTAATTAGTACACACAAAAAAATTTTATAGTAAGCGAAAATCAAGAAACTCGCTTTATAATAAAATTTAGCCATAATTAGATATTAATACTAATAATCTTAGGTTTACGTTACGTTACGTTAATTTGACATTAAGAATAATTAAATACTAATAAGAAGCGAGTCGTTCTAAAATACTCAATTAAGAAGCCTATAATTTTATGTCAAAACGACAAAATTAGAAATGTTAGGAAAATCGCTTTAGGAAAAACTAGACTATGTTGCTATCTAGACGATGGTATTTTCCAGTTAGACAGAAACGTTATGCAACGTGGTTTTATGTTTTTACCGTAAAAGGCTAATTTTGTTAGACTAGTATAGTAGCTATTTAAAAAATACGAAGTTAAAAAAAACGAATTTGGTTTGGAATTCTAATTACAAAATAACAGGACTCTATTCAATTTTTAAAGAGCAAACATTACAATCATCCAATTACATAAAAACGTATAGTTCAGAAACATTACAAATATCGTTTTAGATACAAAGCAGTAAGCGATGTCGCTTTCTAATTAGAACAAATATTATAAAACAATGGATTATTTTTTGTTAGCAGAAGAAGTACATTCTTGTAAGAAGTATAACTAGTTTAGAAATATAACAAATGGCTCTTAAATTTAAAAAAACCAAGCCAAGCCACTCTCTCCAATTGTACAATAATCGTACTCTCTTCTAAGACTAGTTTTAGAGTAAGAAGCATACACTTGTGAGAAGGACGACTAGTCGAGAAGTAATATCGCTTTAGATAAAAACAACTAAGCGATTTCGCTTTCTAATAAGTTAATAATGTTATGGGACTAACTTTTTCCTTGTTTAAGAACTAGCAACTAAAATCTTGTTTACAGTTTATTTTATTTTGGTAATCGTTAATCGCTCGAAAATTGTAGTTTCAGCAGAGTGTCTAACCCGAAAGGTTGTTGAGTGCATCAAACATAATTTGCTATTTAAAAAATGTATCAAGTTAATTTGGTGTCAGAAGATGAGTATACGAGTACATATAATTTTAGCAAGCCTTCTACATCACAAGCAGTAAGCATAATAGCACCGGATAATTATTCTGATCAAACGTCCTCGCCACGCTTTGCCTCGTTTAATAATGTGACCATTTAAAATAATGGATCCAGCGATTATTTAATGAGTGGGAACGAATTGCACCAGTTTTTTATACATAAACTTAATGCAGAAGTTAAAGATGTGCCAACCAGGAAACTTATTACAGGAATTGATGCCGACTTCACCGAAGGTAACATTTAAATACATTTTTGTATATTTTATAATTTAAATAAGCATACATCATGTAATTAATTTACAGACGAAATGATTACATGCAGTATTAAGCCAACAGCACGAATCCGCTGCGGCAACAAAATTTGGAAGCCAAGTATTTAGGATTCTCAAGAAGGACAGTTACAAATTGTTGATACCTTAAACAAGTTTGAAAACGTGATAGATGAAAGGGCTGCAAAAATATGCATTGTTAAATGTGGCTCAAACAAAAATTATTATATATATGTCGACCGAAACATTTATTACAAAGTGGAAAATCTATTAAATGCAGTGGATCTGCGTTTTAAAGCTTATATTACTCTTAATTTGCAATACAGTAAAGACTGCGAACAAATATGGAGATTGTAACGGAATTTTATTCAGTTCCGTTATCAACCCAAACATCAAATTTTAACATACGGCATAACCTTCGAGGTGATACCTCAAATTCTACCAAAAGAAATTACCATGCCGTATTTCGCATTGTTATTGGTTGCTTATGTTACTCAGATTACTGTATATATCCATGCAGTAGGTGAATAAACGTAAACCATAATAATATATAATGCAACATTATCAATTTATTTTTGCATCGATATGTCTTGAGGTAAATGGCTTGAAAAAAAAAAAACTTTGCTATTGAAAATACCTACAATTGCACCTTTCGATCGATTGATTTTTTTGTTGATGTAAATAAATTTTTGCGCGTGCATTGAGTAAGCGAAAATCAATGTCACGTTGTTGTACGTTTTTGCGTTCGTACATTTTGATGAATGTACAATAATTTGTTTTCAATTTTTGGTATAAAATGTACAACGGAAAGAAAGAAGGGGGGGTTGCGTGCTAGACAGTCAGCCGTGCAGCTGTGTTTAGAAGAGGTAGAGAGTTCAGTTTCTTTTTGGGTAATTTCCTGATATCTAAAATAAAATGCGTTTGTTAACATGTGTAAAATTTAGTGAAATACAATAATAATTTTAAAAAAAAAAGTATAAATTAATCTGAAATAAATTTAATTAAGAAAATTGGATGTGTTTATTATCTCGTGATACTATACAGTGTTCATTAAGTTACATAAATAAATTGATGTAATCGGGGAATAAATCAAATCAAGTGCCAATAAATGTGAAATATCCAAAAAATTCGTTTTGTGGGAGTGTTGCAAGTTTGATTTATTTTTGACACCAAAGAAAATTTTTGTTCATTAATTTAAAAATTTAAAATAAACGTTAGTGAAATACATACATTGAAAGACTGATCCGGGAGGTAAATTAAAAGTGCGAGTTTTTAGTCTAGTGCTTTGCAGACTAAATTTTCTTTTTTTTGGTAAGTATGATTTTAGTGCAGTAGAGATACTAACCATTCTAATCGTGGCGAGGTTCCTTAGTTGCTTCTAGCAAAGCTGAGTCTTGCTAGAAGCGAGGGCATCGAAAGTAACCCTGCCCATAGGCGGGACACCCTCTTTCTGCTGAGGACCTCCTCCACGCCATTAAACCACTAATCGTTAAGCTTCTCTATTAATATTTTTTTTTTTTTTGGTGCATATTTCTTAGGGTAATTATGTTACCCTAAGAAACCAGAATTAACAACCGTGGGTAAAACATCCACTTGAGATATGTAGGACCCGCCAGTTTTGGGTCTGAGGACCCCACTTTTCATTTTTTTTTCAACCTTTAGATGGTAAATATTAGGCCATCTTTCTCTTTCTCTTTTGTTATTGTGCGGTAATCTAGGTCCCGCATTTCGTCTAACCCCAAAAACCCACGACCACATCCCCTACAAGACTGAGCTGCGGGAATCAAAGCCGCACATGGGGTTAGTGCATGAAATGGGGACAAATTTCTTTAGCGTTAGGGTATACGGTCGTAAGACGGTGAACTTTTAGCGTTACAGTGGCGCCCAAACGGGGCCATAATTCGGCCCAAAAATTCTGGTAACAAATACCACAATAAGTCTAAGAAATTCAATTGAGGATCCCCTCACACTCTCGTCTAAATTAATATTCGACATTACTTTTTGGGGTAATGTTCAAAAATTGTTAAATACTTCTAAATAAAATTTAAATCGGTTTAAAGAACAGTGTGCTTGGTTTTTATCATTGTTAGATGTAAATTTCTATCGATACGAGTATGGCAGCGGCAAGCCTGACCTAATACGTGGTGGGTCATACGCGTACCGACAGAGATTGATGATAGTTGAGCTTCTATGCTAGATCCCCGAATGGATGGTTTATCCGTGGCATGTCCCAACCCGCACTCCGGGGGATAAACCAACATTCGTGGTAGTTATAGGAGTTTAAGAATTCATCTAATGTGGTGGGAAGGCTGGAGCATGCGTTGATAACCGAACTCAAACAATAATCCAGTTGTACGGTTTTCTGTACCGTGTACAACAACCAGTGGTGCAACGGATGTTAGTAAGGGTGAAAAGGGTTTTTCCTTGAAACAATGTGCATCATCTCTTTCCTTGCCGAGTGATAAGACCGGGGGTATTAAGAGCTGCACATTTCTCAGATACTAAAACTACTTTTCCGCATCCTAAAGTAAGTTGCACGACTGTCACTAAATTTTCCTACGGTTTGATTCCACAATGGTTATAAGAAATTATTACGAGTTGTGGCAAATTTTATTATTCAAAATATGGATTTCCAACAAGCAGTGTATAGTTAGGTTATTGCGCAAATTCCACTTTGTCGTTTCATTTAAAAATTTATCATCCTCCGGGATGGGGTTGCCAGTCCTCCCATTGCTAGTTGTAGGCGCGTTCAGGGTATAATGTGTTTAGCTGTCCAATCCGGTTTTCTATCAGTGAACGGATATTGATGAGGTTTCGGACATAAGCTAAACACTATTATACCACACACTGTTGAAATCCTTGGTGATAACCGGCGTGTTATCATCCCCAATAGACAGCAATAGCAGCTGTTGTTAGAGGCCTGCAAAGGTCTCATCAACATCAGTTGACTTACATGGTAACGTTTTTGTCACCCATGTAGCTGAGCTCCTCTGCTGAGTTCAGGGTAAGACTGCCAGCTGCAGAAAAGGGGACAACAAACCTGCCATGGTCTATTGGGTACCATAAATGTCATCTGTTTCCAAGTTCACCATAGCAGCGAGGATCACCTTGTATGTCAGGTTAAGACTACCGCTGCATCATTGGGAACAAGGAAATAATTTCATCAAAATTTCAATTTCAAAGCCTTTATCTTATCCTTATTTTTATCCCCGTTGGCGGAATTTATTCATTGAAGGGGGATATTACCCATGGTTGTTTTATTTTTGAATACGTTTTTTTTTAGTTAGGGTTTTTTTTATTTGAGGCCAAGAAAATTTTTTATTATTATTATTATTTTTATTTTTTTTTTTTTTTTTTTTTAATCAACGACAATAAGATAATGAATCTAGATTACCTAGATCAAGACGAGCTTCTTGTGGAGTTCGAGGTGAGAGGTATGGGTGAAGCAGCTAAGCAAGCCATATCGGACGAGCTTAGGGGGATGCTTCAGGCAAAGTTCAAGGAGGAGGCCGCAGAAACGTACCTCCAGCCTCAGAGAGCCCATATTGGTGCCATTAAGCAACCCCAGACAGAAGCTGAGGTATGCTTAAGGAAGACACAAGCTTTAAGAACAGAACTGCTAGACTTCTTGGGACAGGACCAACCCAATTTTGAGGAACTACCTCAGTTTCTGATGAAGTTAAATCACATCCAAGGTCGTATATACCGAAGTTCTACGTCCCCAACGTTCCAAGCCCAAACAGCGAGTTGGACTAAAAATTTCAGGGAACTGATTACAGTAGTCGGAAAACTAAAAAGTAAGCTATTGACGGCGCAAGCCGCTAGCGGGCAAGTGGAACGACTCACATTTGAGAGGACAAAAAAACTGATTGGTCGTGCGAGTTCAAGGCACCGGCCCGGCCAACCTAATCAAACGACAGACGAATCGTCAGACGACAATGACAGAGAAGTCTTAACTTCAAGTTTGAAAATTAAGAGTATAAAGGATTCAGTGCTCACGTATCAAGCTGGCGATTTTGTGCTTTCAGAATCTGAGGCGAGTACACAAGCACGACACGAGGAGGGTAAGCCACATCTCAAGCACTCATCCAGGGTATCCTCAGGGTTCGAACAGGACACGACTAGATCTAGCAAAATAACGGATGCTAAGCTTCGCCGGGAAGTAAGTACTTGGAAGGTACGGTTCGAGGGGAGCAGGGGTCCTCTCACCGTAGAACGGTTCCTCGTGCGGATGGAATGGCATGCGGCACGTGCTGGTATTCATTTAAACGACCTGGTTGGAGTGATAGATCTCTGTTTGGAAGGGGATGCTTTAGACTGGTTCTGGACCTCCGTGGACCGAAACCCGGGAATGTCATGGGAGGTGTTCCGTCAGGAGATGATAATTCGATTTGCAACGAGCAGAACCGATGATGACGTTCGAAGAATGCTCAACAATCGGAAACAAGAATATCCCCGTGAGTCATTCTTGGAATTTTACCAAGCAATCCATCGCCTCACGTTGCAGACTAACAAGTCGATCTCAGACGACACACTTTATACCATCATTAGACGAAATATGCGGCCAGGACTGCAAATGGCCCTGCATAATGAAACGCAATTTCGAAATTTGGGTGAGTTTGCTCGTCGTTGCAGCTCACTCGAAGATATGTGGAAACGATTAGGCCATAACCCAGAGGCCGGGATGGCACCACACCACAGCAGTTACAGTTCCGAAAGGTATCAAACCAGACCAATGTTAAGACCACAAGGGAGGTATGAAACACGCCCTCCTCGGGTGAGTGAACTGGCATTTGAGGAGGAAGACTTAGATAGTGGAAGCTGGTGCTATACAAACCAGAATGAACCACAAGACTATGTTGACCAAATCTGTGAAATTACCGATCGACTAAAACAACGAGTCACGTTCCAAGACCAGACCAGAGGCAAGACATTTCTAAAAAGGCCGGACGGGTATTCCCGGCATAATGCCCAGCCACCACAACCCCGGCAATGGGAATCTCTAAATGGCCGAGCGACACAGGGATCCCGAAGTTTCAGGTGTTGGAATTGCCATGACAACTCGCATTCATACACCGAGTGTCGCGAGCCAGTAAAAGGGTTTTTCTGTTTCGGTTGTGGAGAGCAGGGAGTACTGAAGCCCAACTGTAGCCATTGCAACCCACCGGAAAACTGGAGGTCCGAGATGGGGAACACTCGGAAACCCCATCTCGAAAACTCCGAACCGAGACAGAGAGGACGGGTGCCGACAGAGGAAGCTGCCAGCAACACCGATCCGGAGCTTTTCCGGAGAGGAAACAGACAAATTTGAAGATCAACAGTTGCCAGTCAGTATCCTGCCAAACGGATAACAGGCAAGATATTAGACAAATAAAATATTTTCGGGAAAGGCGCGAAATCGCGAGACTCCTTCACTCGACAGTTATCCATTCCAAACCCGACAACAGGCCATACGCCAAGATTAGAATTTGTGACCAAGAGATAGATGGACTACTAGACTCTGGGGCTAACATCAGTGTACTGGGTCAAGGGAGCAGAGATTTTTTGGAGAACTGTAAGTTAACTTACCGTTCAATAACAACCCATTTACATACTGCCGGTGGAACGGCAGAGAAGATCATTGGTTACATTTATGTTCCTGTCCTTTTCAATAATCAGATTAAAACTTTAAAGTTGTTTATAGCTCCTTCGTTGTCCCAGAAGCTATACCTAGGAACAGATTTCTGGAAAACGTTCAATCTACAAATTTCCATATCTGAAATAACACATACGAATGTGGAGGTACCAGAACAAGATAGACATATCTTAACTACTGTACAGCAGAAGCAGTTGGAGGAAGTCAAAGCCAAATTTCCATCCTTCGGACAGCTTGGCTTAGGGCGGACACACCTAGTACACCATGAGATAGATACCGCGGACGCTAAACCCATCAAGCAGAGGTACTACTCAATGTCGCCTGCCAAGCAGAAGGAACTAGATAAAGAGATCGAGAGGATGTTATCTCTCGGAGTTATCGAGGAATCTTCTAGTCCTTGGAGCTCTCCAGTGACAATGGTACCAAAAAGCAATGGAAAACTTAGGTTATGTTTAGACGCTAGAAAATTAAATTCGGTGACCATCAAGGAGGCTTACCCACTACCGATAATTGATGGGTTACTAAGTCGGCTAGAAAACACCAAATATATTTCCAGTCTAGATCTGAAAGACGCTTTTTGGCAGATTCCGTTGGATGCAAAGTCAAGATGTAAAACAGCATTCACGGTCCCACACAGACCGTTGTATCACTTTACGGTAATGCCTTTTGGGTTATGCAACGCTGCTCAAACCATGTGTAAATTGATGCACAGAGTAATTCCGCATGAATTACATGAGCGTGTCTTTGTGTACTTGGACGATTTACTGATAACATCACCTACCTTCGAGGAACATATACAATTGCTCCAAGTAGTTGCAAAGCACCTGACGGACGCCCACCTTACAATCAACGTAGATAAATCTAAGTTTGTTTTGAAACGGTTAAAGTATCTAGGTCATATTGTAGGGGATGGTAGCGTTAAGGTAGATCCAGATAAAGTAGCAGCTATTAAAAACTTCCCAATCCCGAAGACGGTCAAGAACATTCGCCAATTCCTGGGGATGAGTGGTTGGTATCGTAAGTTCATCTCAAACTACTCGTCACTAGCTGCTCCGCTTACGGACCTCTTGAAGACGAAGGGTAGTATAGTGTGGACCGAGACAGCACAAAAGGCGTTCGAAGAACTGAAATCTTGTCTCTCCAACGCGCCGGTGCTTACTCATCCTGACTACACAAGAACATTTTACATTCAGGTAGACGCTTCCAAAACAGGAGTTGGCAGCGTTTTATTCCAGAAGGATGATGAGGGTGGAGAGCATCCTATCGCTTTCTACTCTCATAAACTAAACGGTGCACAAAAGAACTATAGTGTCACCGAGTTGGAATGCTTGGCAGCAGTTCTTAGTATACGCAAGTTTCGCTCCTATGTAGAGGGCTACCAGTTTGTCCTTATAACCGACCATTCTAGCCTTCAGTGGTTGATGAGCCAGACAGACCTTAGTGGACGCTTGGCACGTTGGAGTTTGAAGCTTCAAGGATATAACTTCCGTATAGAGTACCGAAAGGGCACAAAGAATATAGTTCCAGACGCTTTGTCCCGGGTATACACGGAAGAGGTGCAGACGCTGGATCACACTAGCAGTCGCGAACCATTAGATCTGCAGTCCTCTGATTTTACCGGGGAAGACTATAAAAAATTGATTAACACAGTCATGTCTTTAAAACCGGTACTAGAAGGTGTTAAGGTTGTCAATGGCAAACTGTTAATTCATCAACCTGTCAAAGACTTAGATCACCAAACAGACATTCCCAGTTGGAAATTGTGGATTCCCGACAGTGTAGTTCAGCAAGTATTAACACACGCACATGAACCTCCATCGGCAGCACACATGGGGACGGGCAAAATGATTGAGTTTCTGCGCCGTCACTATTTCTGGCCAACCCTTGTTAAGGATACTAAAGGTTTCGTTGGAGATTGCCAAACATGTAAGCTCAGCAAAGCCGCAAATACCATCTTAAGACCAAGGATGGGGGAGTATGTGCAACACGAAAGGCCTTTCCAGAAATTGTACATGGATTTCCTGGGCCCGTACCCTCGATCAAAGAGAGGGAACACATGCATCCTTATCGTCTTGGACCAATACTCCAAGTTCGTATTGCTGAAGCCATTGCGCGATGCGACTGCAAGCAGAGTGGTGGAATACTTGGAAAGGGAGGTGTTTCCGTTATTCTCAGTCCCGGAGTTCGTTCTCACTGACAACGGGAAGCAGTTTAAATCTAATCTGCTTAAACATTTCCTGGATAAATGCGGAGTAAAACACATATTCACTCCTGTGTATTCGCCACAGTCGAACGCCTCGGAAAGAGTAAATCGATCCATACTGGCTGCACTACGCAGTTATATCAAAGGGGATCAACGCTCTTGGGATGATCATCTCCCACAGATCGCAGGGGCGTTGCGAAACACAACCCATTCCTCGATAGGATACGCTCCTGCCTACCTAGTCTTCGGGCAACATACCATAGACCACGGGTCACAGTACGATTTGCTCCGGTTACTAGGAAACCAGGCTATAAGTACCTACACGGTAAATAGCAAGGACGACCGGCTTGCCCTGGCGCGGGGGTTAGTTTTGAAACATTTGCAACAGGCATACACAAGGTCAGCACACCAGTATAATTTGCGATCAAGGGATCGAGTACTGGTGGTGGGTCAAAAGGTGTACGTGCGGAACTTCACGCAAAGCAGTGCAGCACAGCAATACTCTGCCAAACTAGCTCCTAAGTTCATACCCGCGACAGTCCGTAAGCGTGTGGGCAATGTGGCCTACGAATTGGAGAATGAACAAGGTAAGCTTTTAGGCATCTACCATACGAAGGACATAAAGACTTCCGGTTAGAAAAGGACTGAAACCAGTAAAAGAAAAAAATAATAATAATGCGAATATTGGTTTTAACAGCAAATGTGACAACGCAAATTATTATTCTTTGCAGACATTTATCCAAGATGGCAAGACCAGAAATTGCTCCAATTGAACTTCCTTCGACGAAACAGCCTATACCCAGTACGTCCGGATATGGAAGAGGTCTACCTAAAGAGCAGTACCCAGAAGGAGAGTACCCAGAGCCAAAGTGTCCGAGCAGGCTCGAACAGGTAGAACTCCCAGCCGCGACTAACAGACCGAAACGTCGAGGGGGAGCCAAGAAGAAGTTAAACGCACAGATAAAGGAGAATTATTTTATGCTCAGTCTGTGTGTGAAAGAGACGCACAAGGATAAATGGTCTGCAAAGTTGAGGGAATTGCGAAGGCAACAGAAAAAACAACGGCGGTTGAAACGGCGATGGCAGAAGGAGGAAAAGGGCGAAGTATATGACCCGAAATCCGACTTGTTTTCTGTGAGCCCTTGGCAATCGGAAGAGGAAGAAGAGAGCCGATTGTCGGGGTAAATCCAAATTCGTTACTACCTCACCATTAGACTGAATATGAACCGGTGGGCTCGGTAGTCACATAGTCAGTGTAGTAGTGAGTTGAAGGCTGGCATGCCGCGCGCGAGAAAGCATGTCAGCATAGGTTAAGCCAAGTAGTACTTAAGTCAGTAAGGTTAAGGAAAGGATGAGGTTGACCCAATCACATTCCATGCACATGGTTCAGCAAAGTGGGATTGGGTTAGCGCCATCCATCAGCACAACGGTCTTATGCTTGTTGTCTCATTTCTAGAAATGGGTTTCTTCAACTGGTGTTTGATGCTAACGACGATACTGGTGGCAGCAGCGAGTTTGAGTAATCAGGGTTTGCAGTTCCAAGAGTTTCAGACTGAGCCAGGTATATACTTTGCGGAGGAAGGTAGGGCCAAACTATCCACCAACATTTGGACCATAGTGGGGTACTATAACTTATCGAGCTACTGGAGGGAGTGGGAGCACATGAGACTAACGCAAGAACATCTCCGAGCGACATGTGCAGAAAACGCCAATGCGACCAGGTACGTTAGACATTGCGAGGCGTTGTTAAGTCCGATAGCTTACTTGATGGACCAAATCGAGGACAGTAATAGGCTTCTCCAAGCACAACACGGACGGGAAAAGAGGGCTCCTTTGGATTTCCTCGGAGATTTAGCAGGGGACATAATCGGAGTGTTGGGCCAACGAGATGCTCAGAGGTATCAGGAGCAAATCAAACACCTGAACACCGGTGTACTAAAAACACAAACCATGCTCCAACAGCAAATGCATGTATTAGATTTGACCGGAAACATTATCCGTAAGGAGCATGAGGAAATGGAAAAGCATTATCGGGTAATCCAGGAGGAAATCGAGTCTGTGATGGTGCATGAAGAGTATATGGACGTGTTATTCCAGCTATCTGCGGCCATTTGGATGTATAAGGATGTCCAAGGAGACCTGATAGATATACTCTCGGATGTACATCATGGGAGAGCAAGTGTGCGATTGTTACCTCCTTCGCAGTTTGCAAAACAACTATGGGAAATAAGTAAGCAGATCCCCACGAACTTGCAAGTTCCTAGTTCAAGAGCACACTGGATCAATGTATATCGGTTACTGGAGACCAAGGCAGCAATCATCGAGGATCAGATTATTTTCGAAGTTCAGGTACCTCTTATCCAGGGGGAAGAGTACCAGATATTTCACCCCATCCCGGTTCCAACAAGATACCAAGGGGGGTATGCTTACCTCGAGCCACAATACCAGTATGTTTTGGTTAGCCGCTCTAGAGTGTGGTACCAACCAATCTCTGCAAAAAGGTTGGACGAGTGTAGACGCTGGGAAGAAGGAACGGTAATTTGCAAAGCAGGAGGACCAACGTACAAGATTGAAAGTCAAGATGAGCATTGTGAAATGGCGTTGCTCTCACATGCCAATGAGCAACCGAGCCGATGCCCCATACGAACAGCACTACCTTCGATTTACATTCACCCATTAAAGGATAACCGGTGGATCATGGTACTACCCCGCGAAGTAGTCTTTGATCTGGAATGCCAGGAACAATCTCAGGCAGTGGCTATGAACGGGAGCGGAATTCTATCACTAGACCCTGGCTGTAGTTTGAGGGGGGCCTCGGTGGTCATTAAGGCCACGACTACTTACAAAACAGTAATCCGTGCTGATGTTGTTCCAAGATTCAACCTCACGCAGAAAACAGAGA
The DNA here is from genome assembly GCA_963691935.1 of Nephrotoma guestfalica. NCBI lineage: Eukaryota > Metazoa > Arthropoda > Insecta > Diptera > Tipulidae > Nephrotoma > Nephrotoma guestfalica. Next base: position 134,993,512 of record OY829913.1, on the reverse strand, counting down.
GGCGTACATTAACATTCCCCGCCAATGCGTTAGAGGTCGAGGTGTCCGAACTACAGCAAACCATCCAAGAACTAAAAAGAGAGGAACCGTGGTCCCAAGTCAATTGGCATCACATTGGGAACTATACGGGCACTGGGGCAGCTTTGGTACTAACCTTAATTCTGTTACTCTTGGGATGCAAACTCTGGAATAGACCGTGGAGACAACGGGGACCAATAAGGCAACGGCCAACACCACGGGAAGGCGGAAACCAGGCTGAGGGGGCGCAGGGAAACCTGATCTGATAACAAGGATAGGACGTAGGGTTAGACATTTAATGCTTATTGGTAGTAATAATTAGTAGCCCATAGTTATAATTTAGATATTTGGATATAGGTTAGGTGTTTAATTTAGACAGCCCGGCACTGAGACTAGCTCAGGGTGTGGGAGTTCCCCACGTGGGATGTAAGGAAACTGAATTTCTACTCCTGTCCTCCTTTCATTAGGGCATGAGATCCCTTTTCATCTCAGGGTTTGGGTTTTCCCCACGCTGTAACGGAATTTTATTCAGTTCCGTTATCAACCCAAACATCAAATTTTAACATACGGCATAACCTTCGAGGTGATACCTCAAATTCTACCAAAAGAAATTACCATGCCGTATTTCGCATTGTTATTGGTTGCTTATGTTACTCAGATTACTGTATATATCCATGCAGTAGGTGAATAAACGTAAACCATAATAATATATAATGCAACATTATCAATTTATTTTTGCATCGATATGTCTTGAGGTAAATGGCTTGAAAAAAAAAAAACTTTGCTATTGAAAATACCTACAATTGCACCTTTCGATCGATTGATTTTTTTGTTGATGTAAATAAATTTTTGCGCGTGCATTGAGTAAGCGAAAATCAATGTCACGTTGTTGTACGTTTTTGCGTTCGTACATTTTGATGAATGTACAATAATTTGTTTTCAATTTTTGGTATAAAATGTACAACGGAAAGAAAGAAGGGGGGGTTGCGTGCTAGACAGTCAGCCGTGCAGCTGTGTTTAGAAGAGGTAGAGAGTTCAGTTTCTTTTTGGGTAATTTCCTGATATCTAAAATAAAATGCGTTTGTTAACATGTGTAAAATTTAGTGAAATACAATAATAATTTTAAAAAAAAAAGTATAAATTAATCTGAAATAAATTTAATTAAGAAAATTGGATGTGTTTATTATCTCGTGATACTATACAGTGTTCATTAAGTTACATAAATAAATTGATGTAATCGGGGAATAAATCAAATCAAGTGCCAATAAATGTGAAATATCCAAAAAATTCGTTTTGTGGGAGTGTTGCAAGTTTGATTTATTTTTGACACCAAAGAAAATTTTTGTTCATTAATTTAAAAATTTAAAATAAACGTTAGTGAAATACATACATTGAAAGACTGATCCGGGAGGTAAATTAAAAGTGCGAGTTTTTAGTCTAGTGCTTTGCAGACTAAATTTTCTTTTTTTTGGTAAGTATGATTTTAGTGCAGTAGAGATACTAACCATTCTAATCGTGGCGAGGTTCCTTAGTTGCTTCTAGCAAAGCTGAGTCTTGCTAGAAGCGAGGGCATCGAAAGTAACCCTGCCCATAGGCGGGACACCCTCTTTCTGCTGAGGACCTCCTCCACGCCATTAAACCACTAATCGTTAAGCTTCTCTATTAATATTTTTTTTTTTTTTGGTGCATATTTCTTAGGGTAATTATGTTACCCTAAGAAACCAGAATTAACAACCGTGGGTAAAACATCCACTTGAGATATGTAGGACCCGCCAGTTTTGGGTCTGAGGACCCCACTTTTCATTTTTTTTTTCAACCTTTAGATGGTAAATATTAGGCCATCTTTCTCTTTCTCTTTTGTTATTGTGCGGTAATCTAGGTCCCGCATTTCGTCTAACCCCAAAAACCCACGACCACATCCCCTACAAGACTGAGCTGCGGGAATCAAAGCCGCACATGGGGTTAGTGCATGAAATGGGGACAAATTTCTTTAGCGTTAGGGTATACGGTCGTAAGACGGTGAACTTTTAGCGTTACAAGATTTTTGCAAAAATATTTTTATACAATAGAGACTGAGTATGATCAATAGCCGCAAGCCTCAACTTTCAAAACATTCTTTGACTGACCAGATTTTTTTTATACGTTTATTTGCTTGCACTGTTGTAATCAATTTTTAAATATAAGTTTCTTAACCCAACATATTTCAAATGATCATAAGTATTTGAATCATTTTACTTGTAAACAAAATAGTGTTTGCAATCATTTTCGAACATGTCTAAATTCAAAAGACATTTAAAAAACGTTCTGCAAAAATGTCCTCGACAGTATCTTGTAAAACCATTAACACTGATATGATAAACTTTCTTACGAGTTCTTTCTTACGTTGAGTTTCACAATAGAGATAATTTCAATAGAAAGGACTTTCTCTTTATTCAGAATATAATTTCTAACTCCATTAAATCTTGTGTAACGTCATTTAGTCAAATGTTGAAAAGAGCACACCTACTTAATGAGTCTAATATTCAAACACCCGTCTCAAAAATAGAAAAGGAATGCATTGAACTACTCGATATTTTCAAAACAGAGCATTCATTTTTTAAGCATTTATTTGAGAAAGATTTATTCACTTTTCCTACTGCTTTCACAATAAATATCCAAATAAGTGAAATTACCGTAAAAACCATGCCTATTTTAATGGAAGAGAAAATATCTGGTATTCTAATGCCTATAAAATTTCAACTGCGAAAATATTTTGAAAGTCCTGGAATGCTGGAACAGACATTGTAAATGTTTCAACTGTTCTTCAAAAGTGAAAAATTAGCTAATATTGTAATTGAATTACTTATATGAAAACGAAATTGTCCTGATTGTAGATTCTAAAGGAATTCGGTTAAAGTTTATATATATATATATATATATATATATATATATATATATATATATATATATATATATATATAAATATATATATATATATATATATATATATATATATATATATATATATACATATATATATATATATATATATATATATATATATATATATATATATATATATATATATATATATATATATATATATATATATATATATATATATATATATGTTTTTATATTTTCAATGTATAGTTTTGATTAAAAAAAAGTTTGTGGAGAAATTTGTTTTTTGTTGTTGTTGTTAAATATACAGGATGTCAAATTTTGATAAAAATGATGAACATGATGTTGTATATATGGCTATAAAACGAAAACTAATTATCCGATACTTTTGACTACTACTACATACTACTTTTGACTGGGCTCGTTTTAAAGATAAATGAATAGGGATTCTAAAAAAATTATAAAATTCGTACCATGTTTCAACTCTTCCTGGCCGCCAAAATAGTAATGTAGAATTTTCTCAAAAACCTATTTTTTTTTTTTTTTTAATTTTTCCCCATTTAATTCTATTGAACACACCAAAAAATTGTACTTGTGTTCTTTTTTGTTTTCTTGCAAAAGACGAATGAGTATGAAGATCTACCCATTTTTTGTATATAAAATCAAAGTCAATGTGGTATTTTTTTATTTTTTTTTTTTTTTTGCAAAGAAGCAAAATATCGGAAGTCCAATTTTTTAGTATATTATTTTTATTATTATTATTTTATTAAATGTATTACAAAATAAATAAAGAAATTTAAAAGTATTTACACAATCAAAATTTACATGTTACATAATGTTCACTATTTAAATATTTTTTACATTTTAACTTGCCTTCTCCTGAAGGTATAATTGCGTGAAAATCGCGGGTTCCTTTTATTGTTTTCAAATTCCCTAGTCTAGTCTCCAGTTGAATTTGTTTTAACTTATATTCAGCATCTGAGCAAAATTCAAAAATCATATCAGTTTTCAAAGTTTGAGTCCATTTGAAAAATTCTTCAGCATTAGTTATGGTATCATCATATTCTTTGGTGAGACTGGCTCTGGACGCCATTCTCTTAATAGTACCTCCTCGAAAATGCCACTCACAATCGACTCCAAAATCCTCTTTGTGTTTAGTTATATTCATAAATTTTTTTTTGTTTTTATAATGTGTTACTGCACCATCAGTAACATAATAAACTTTAGATAAATCCGGAATTTTTGTTTTCAAAAACTGCAATAATTTTTTTATGAACACGTAAACTGCTACGGCGTCATGATGGAGACAATCTGATATTATAATGTAGCGGGAATGCTGTAATTTATCTCCTTGATTTTTGTAAATTACAAACGGATGAATAGTTGCTTGTTTTTTGTTTCAATGAAAACCCTGTGCTGCATTTTGCATTATAAACGCATAATTTTCTGCAGTCACACGAAACCAGTACCTCTGTGGGCTCCAGAGTTAACTTTTTATTTTTGATGAAACCAGATTGTTGCAGTGTTATAAAGCAATGGGGAATCAGATTTTTCAGCTTTATTATGAAGTAATCCAGAAAATCATCTAATGGTTTTGAAAACTTTTCCAAATTGCATCGGTCAGTTGAAACCCACTGACTGAACGATAATTCAGCATCCAGATAATCATTGGCCAAAAATGCGTTTCTCAAATATTCGCGTAAATTATCCAATCCTGGGCAGTTCTCGCATTGCAGAAGATAACATGTTGATGTTGGATCTTTACATAATATGGATGAAATGCAGTCCTGGTATCGCGAAATTTTTCCATTGGTGACAGTTTCCATCCTGGTTCCATAAATAATTAATTTGACATTTTGGTGTATTATACAAACACAAACTGTATGTGTTCCGCTGCTTCCTGGTTGCACACAGTATTTAGGAGGAAGCAGAGAAAATTTCAAAAAGCCAATTTTTTTGGCTCATCATCCTTATATTTGATTTTGTACCCCTCATAGCACTCCTTTAATGTGCACATCATTAGACGTTTCTGAAGTTAAACTTTTTCAATAGTTATACAATCGTTTTTCCCAGGCATTATACGACTAACATCATCATCATTATAATATTTTATCACTGAGTCTCTGAGTTCATCACTTATTCGTTTGCCAGCTTTGAGTGCTGGAAGGCTCAGTGACCCATTCTTGTTTTGAATATTTTTCGCTGTTCGTACCATATACTACGTTGTGTTAAATTCTTCCTGGATTTCTTGTATTGTTAGTGATTTCGGCGATGTAGACAGCAACTGTATTTTATCACAATTTTTCTCCAACTGTTGAAATTTGGCTTTTAGTTGATCCATGAATTCATCATAAAGACGTGCCTTATGATGGTGATGACGTGACAACATGTCTAATTATAATTACAGCAGTCACTTTGATAGGATAAACATTCAATATAACAATTTGCAATCAGAAGCTATTGTTCCATCTTTTGAACAAGATAGCGTTGAAAATCGCAAAAAATTTTAATCAAATGGAATAATTTTGCTAAATAAACACGCGTAGACGCAAAACGCTGAAAGGAAGTTAAAAATGATCAAACCTAGGGTGATGTAATTTATGAACGATTTGTGAATTGAATAATTCTAAACAGTTACTTTATCAAGTTGATCGTAAAAATAGTTGAAAATAAAAAATACCACATTGACTTTGATTTTATATACAAAAAATGGGTAGATCTTCATACTCAAACGTCTTTTGCAAGAAAACAAAAAAATTACACAAGTACAATTTTTTGATGTGAATAGAAAAAAATAGTTTTTTGAGACAATTCTAAATTACTATTTTGGCGGCCATTTTGAATAGGAAGAGTTGAAACATGGTACGAATTTTATATTTTTTTTAGAATCCCTATTCATTGATCTTTAAAATGAGCCCACGTTTATAAGAGTCGGATAAATAGTTTTCTTTTTATAGCCATATATACAACATCATGTTCATCATTTTTATCAAAATTTGACACCCTGTAACTTTAACAACAACAACTACAAACATTTTTTTTGTTATACAGTTTTTTTTTTAACAATTACTACACATTCAAAACATAAAAAGTAAAAAATTTAAACACGACTTCCGGTTCCATATACCAAATTTGTGATTTCAGGAATTTTTCACCATCTATATACATATGTGTGTGTGTGTATATATTACGATTATTTTATATACTCACTGAGAGAACTGGACATACATATTATATAATACTTGGTGTATGTACTATTTTATTTCTACATAGTTTTAATATTTTTAATTTAAATTAAATAAATAAATTTTATATTTAAATTATAATTGTTTTATTAGTGATTTGAACGTAAATTATGATTCATTAGATTATTACTCTTCTCCTTAAAAATATTCTTGTTTATAATAAATCGAAGTATTTTAAAGATGAAGCTAGTTATTTCGAATGATGAAGCGAAATATTTGAAATGGTTAAGCGAACGTCTTCTAATGTTGAATCGAAGAACTTCCAACAGTAAAGCGAACTACTACTAATTATGGAGCGAAGTTTTTCTAACGCTAAAGCTAATACTACAAATGATGAAGCGATGTACTTTTAAAGGGGAATCGAAATACTGCTAATAGTGAAATAATATACTTCTTTTGAGAAGAGAAGTATCTCTAGTGTTAAAGCGAATTTCTGCTAATAAAGGGTGGTTAAATTTTAAGGGCCGATGTTGATTTTGAATAAAACACAAATTATTTAGGAAATTATTGTCAATTCTTTTTATTACACGGTATGGTTCAATTATGTATGGAATAAAATATCGGCCAAATGGCCGCCGCGACCTCGGCGGCACACCTCCACCCGATGGTCTAAATTTTCGATGACGCTTAGGCATAATTGTGGTTCTATGCCGTTAATATGCCGAATTATCTCATCCTTTAGCTCTTGAATTGTTGCTGGCCTATCGACGTACACCTTTTCTTTCAAATAACCCCAAAGAAAGAAGTCCAAAGGTGTCAAATCACATGATCTTGGCGGCCAATTGACATCGCCACCACATGAGATAACACGGCCAATGAATATGTCGCGCAAAAGTGCCATTGTTTCGTTAGCTGTGTGGCAAGTGGCACCGTCCTGTTGAAACCACATATCGTCCACATCCATACCTTCCAATTCGGGCCCTCTACAAAGTTCGTTATCATCTCACGATAGCGAACACCATTCACAGTAACTGCCTAACCGGCCTCATTTTGGAAAAAATACGGCCCGATGATGCTGCCAGCCCATAAACCGCATCAAACAGTCACTCTTTGTGGGTGCATTGGTTTTTCGACAATCACTCTTAGATTATGATTCGCCCAAATGCGGCAATTCTGCTTATTGACGAATCTACTGAGGTGAAAATGTGCCTCATCACTGAAGATGATTTTCTTCGAAAATTGATCATCCACTGTTGCCATTTCTTGCCACCATTCTGACCATTGACGACGTTTGGAATGATCAAGAGGCTTTAGTTCTTGAGTCAATTGCACCTTATAAGCGTGTAAATGCAAGTCTTTATGCATAATGTTCATCAACGACGAGCGTGAGAGGTGCAATTGTTGGGCACGACGACGAGTTGAGGTGGACGGCTCTTCAGCCACACTATCGCGAACAGCAGCAATATTTTCTGCAGTACGAGCTGTACGAGCATGCACTGGTGTTTTAAAATCTCCTACAGACCCGGTTTGCTCAAATTTTTGCACGATTTTTCCGATTGTACGCACATTTGGACGATTAAATTGACCGAAAAATCACGAAGTGCACGATATGCATTTTGATTTGAACGCCCATTTTCATAATATTGAATAACTTTGACGCGTTGCTCGATTGTGTATCTTTCCATGGTTCAAATTGAGTTAGTCTGAAATTGAGAAATGTCAAATTAAATGCAGAAAAAAACTTGACGTTTAGGTGTGGTTCACATTCAACGTCGGCCCTTAAAATTTAACCACCCTAAAATTTGTAGTTTTGCAGTAAATCACGGTACCGCTTATAATGAAATATCTCGAATCTTAAATTTAACCGATTGAAAATTGAAACAAGCAGATACATTCTTGTCACAATGTTTAGAATAAGTTAAACATAATTCGCTTAAATTAAAGCCATACAAAGCAGATAAAGCAGATACATTTTTAATTTTAAAATTGTTATTCTTGGTTCAAAATTTCATCGTTTGGGGTCAAAAATATGCCGAAAAAATCGTATACATATCTACGCGGAAAATACTTAAAATTTGTTTGTGTGTAGTTATAACATCAATGGGTGTTCACGAGTTCCAGTTTGTTATGGAAAAAGTGATTTAAATTTTGAATCTCGATTTGAAGTACACTAACCATATTTTCGTTGTTCCACATCACAGCAATTGAACCTTATCAAATCAAGTAAGAAGAAGCACAGCTTTAGTGGAGTTCAAATAATTTTCCAATCGTGTTTATTTTGCTGCTTCTTAGTTATTCAAATAAATATAATTTTTTCACCAATCTTATAATTTTCAATTAAAATATTGAAAATTTAACCGAAACCGCACAGTATTTTTCCAATACACACCAAAAAACATATAGGATTAAACATAGAAAAGTATATTATGTGATTAACTTCTTGAATATAAAATATTGTCAATTCTACAACCCTTTTTAGCATTACGTACTGTTTATACGGAGTTTACAGAAAGAAATATAATAATTATTATAATTGTCTTCAATTAAGAAATAAGAAAATTTTAAGTCCAGAAGACTTATTACAAAATCTCTTTCTGAATCTTTGAGATATTTTCTTGCTGTTGTTTTATATAGTCAAAGTATTATTTATTTGGAAAAGCATAAATCTTTTTTAAGAAGATTTTTAAATTGTGTTTGGAATTAGTAGTTGAAATCTATAAAAATTTACTTAAAATGATGGAAATCTTTAGGCGACAAGTATGAGTTCGGGAGGAACTTATGTTGTGCGGAATTAAAATCATCAAGTCGTTTTATGTAGAGTTCTATGTATATAGAGCATTTCTATAGAGTTAGAGAGATAGAAAAAGTATTTTATATGTTTAGAAATTATAGTCAATAAATTTTTTTTAATACCAATTAAGTAGAAAGACATGCAGATGTCCTTAAAATTGTTTTAATTTTGTTGGGGAAATTCCGACAGATAGATGTGTATATTTATCTTTATTATATTCAGATATATAAATTTTTATCTAGTCTTGGATACGAAGAAGTATTTTTAGTATGTACATTATCTCTGAACATTTTTTTGGTACATATCTCTCTAATAATGCTAGTATACACAGTACAAGTATATAGAGTTGCAATAATAATAATAATAGACATCCTAATTTACGATCCTTATACATCCCTCATATACATAAACGTATGGTAGATTTTCTACTTGTGTATCTCTAAATTCTCCCAAATTTTTTCTTCATCATTATTTATTAGTAATATTGCTACCATTATTATTATTATTATTAATGTACTGTACTAAACATTTATATTTATCTACAAACGACTGTACATCGTTAGAAAAGGATTTTGAAACCACGTACAATACAATAATTGGTACACTCTTGATTTGTTCAAGACTCATGAAATAATCAGTTCAGCGCAGCTTCCAAAGATGAAATAGTGATTTTATTGTTTTTAATTTTGTTCATCTGCCCCATAAAACCCCTGTGCGCGTGCATACACAGAATATTTTAATTTGCAATTTTTTTTTTGTTATCACTCGAAACAAGGAACGAAGAGGGAACCTAAACACATAAAAATTGATGGAGTTGATATAGAAATTACATTTATAAAGCAGTTGTATAGCCAGTGATCATTACACTGAACCAACATACAAACATTACATAAAAAAGTATGCAACATTTGTTTATAATTTATAGTTATTACTATAGTTAATAAAAAGCAAGGGGTTACACAACAACAGAGAGCACTAGAAATACAAAAAATCATTAATTCCTTCTCGCCATTTATCTCATCAACATAAAACACCACACTTGAATATGGTGTACGTAATATTTTATTACACCACACTTACGTACATCGCCTTTTGTATCTTTCGTTGCCGCCGGGAAGTGGAGAAAATTATAAATAAATAGTGATTATGATAAACCATTTATAAATTATTTAAACAATACCAAAACAAATGACGCATTTTTATAATTACACCTAAATGAAATGTTCTTCTGCAGTCGTCCATCTCGACGATGTACAAAACATAAAATAAAAGTTTTCTTATTAAAATTTCAATTTTTCCTTTTGTTCGCCAAATATTTTGTTTACATTTATGGTAGATGCGGAAAAATAACATGCACAAGAAATTAAAAAGTCATTGGTTCGCTACCTTTTGAGTAGATTTAATTAAGCAACTCAATTTGACAATTTGTGAAAAGTTGTGGCGGCATACATACCAAATATTCAAACCAACCATTCACCGGACATGTGGTGCAGTGGCTAAAGCTTCCACACTTGGACCGGGAGGTACTGGGTTCGAATCCTACCAGAGGCTTGGATGCAAAGCGAATTTTCTTCATCGATTACGATCGGTGATGTTAATAAACACAACTCCCTCTGTTGGAGTGCAGAATTCAGCGCCGACCCACCGTTCATGTCAATGTACAGGTTGAAATGGAGCTTGCAATGCGCATGTGGTATACTGTAACAGAGTGAATGGTTTGTCTGTGCGTGAATGAAACTGGACAATAATTCTTTCTTTAAAAAAATGCAACCAGAGTTATTTAACGGTGCGCACCTTATTAAATAATTACAAGCAGCGTGTCATGATCAGTGTTGTGCCGTATTGTCTACACCGCGTATATAATTAATATTCTACCCGTGTAGACAATGTATGTAGAAAATTACAGAAATGGCGTCGACAATGTAGAGAATGTAGACAGTGTCAAAAATTATTATTTCTGTTAGCAATCATCAAAATTCTATGATTTCTTTGCTCATAGAACCATTTCAAAATGGAGTTCATTATTTCTTCACATTTAAAAATTTGACCCCAAGTTATATAATAATGCAGCACATATATGTATATGTTATCGTTAAAGTACGAAGTTGTTCACCTATACACCCGTAGTATTATGTATTCACCTTGTGAGGATTAAATCGTAGAAATGATGTGCAGCAACTTGCCGCGTGTCTACAATTCCAAAAAAAATTACAGAATCCCGCGTTAAATTAAACTTTATTTACAGTTAAATTTTTAAACCAAACCAAGGGCTATCCGAATGTTAATGTACCTACACTACAATGATCAACATCATCACCAATCACGCAATAAAATGGCAGTTTCAGATCATACAAGTTCTTCCTAGGGTATTCTTCACTGGGTATTTCAAGCAATATTTGTTTTCCCTTTATCTCCAATTTAGAAGCATAAGGCGTCTACTGGGCTGGACCATCTAACTCTGTTGGGTGCTATTGCTTTGATTTCCAACCATGACTTTCCGAGTTATTTCGCTCCGCTAACATCAATCGTTTCCATGTTAGATGGTCGTTCGACTTTCCTTTCCCCTTTTCCAAAGACCTTCTTGTCATGTTATTATTCGTCTTCCACTTGCTTTGATTCGTTTGACTAAAGAGATGATCATTTGTCATTTTGTTGGGCCAAAAGTAGCTCAGTATTTTCCTAAGGCATTTATTTACAAATTATATTATTGCTGATCTTATGTGTACGCTTCCAGGATTCGCAACCGCACAACAACCCTAATTTCATATACAAATTAAACATTCTTAGCTTGGTGTTGGGGTTGGAATATATGTGTTCCAGACTTTGCGGAACAGGTTGAATATTGTTCCGGCTTTGTTTATTTGTTTATTTATATCTTTATCTGTGCCACCTGTTTTCGTTAGAGTACAACCATAGTACATAAATTCATTGACCTCTTCTATTTCTTGTTGGTTGATAGATACTGGTGTGTGTTTAGCATCTTCGTCTTGGTTTTCCTGATAATTATTTTGACACCAACTTCTTTTACTAGATGGTATAGCGTCTGTAATTTATGTCGCATGTCTGTGTGTTAGCAGGTGTAATACTGTGGGAAAAAAATAGTAAAACTTTGTTCATAATTTTAAATGCTTTATTTATTTCTCCAAATCTATTTCGTCCCCATCAAAGTAATCCCCCCCGGCCTCAATACACGTGTGCCAACGTTTTTTCCAATCCTCGAAACAGTTGTTACAGTCAATTTCCGGAATAGCCTCCAATGCGCGTAGCGATTCACGTTTAATTGCTGAACAGCCAGAAGTCACACGGAACTAAATCAGGCGAATACGGTGGTTGCGGAACGATATGGGTGGAATTTTTGGGGAAAAAATCACGTAAAACCAATGCAGTATGAGAAGGTGCATTATCGTGGTGCAAAAACCACGAGTGCAAAAACCACGAGAGCAAAACCGGCCTCTTTTTTAATATTCCTTGTTGACAGTTTGGCCGGTCGGAAGGAATTTGGAGTGCACCACACCTCGATAATCGATGAAAACTGTCAACATCACCTTGATTTTTGACTTGCTTTGACGTGGCTTTTTCGGCTTCGGCTCACCTTTGGCACGATATTCGGCCGATTGATCGTCTGTTTCCGGGCCTTAAGCATTTATAATACGTTTCTTGACATCCTAGTAGTCGGAAAGCATTGTTTCACAGACGTCAACGCGACGCTGTTTTTCCAAAAAATTGAGTGATTTTGGAACCAATCGTTTTCACTGATCCTTTCGATATTTCAACGATGCCAGCAAGGTCTTTGACTGTTAATCGTCGATTCTCGAGCACCAATTCCTTTATTTTATTAACGTGTTAATTATCAGTTGATGTTGAAGGCCGTCCTAGACGTGGGTCGTTGTCAACACGTTCTCGACCCTCTTTGAACAATTTGTTCCAATCAAAAACACTTGCTCGCGATATACAATTATGACCGAAAACCTTTTGCAACATTCTGAACGTTTCGGCACCACAAAATTAATTCCGCACACAAAATTTAATGGAACTTCTTTGTTGAATAATTTCACTCACTGTAAAAATCGCCGAATGCACTTTTTGCACTTCAGAAAGACAAGCGTATACTAAACACTAATGATTATTTTGATGTGACATTTGGCACAGATGTCACTGACAGTCATACCAACATAGAAAAAAAAAATATTTCGACGAATGGTTTTCCGCTAGAAATTTAAATTAAAATGTCAACTGCATAATCTAGATCATTGAGTTTCTCCGTGAATTCCCACCACTATCTTATACCATAAGAAACAGAAGTGGCCAGAGTACGCATCCTTGTCTTGCTTCTTTGCTGTTACAGTAAGATTCACTTTGCTTGCCTTTGACTCGATTACCTGTTCGATTATGATTTCGCTTAATTTCTTTGTAATGCTAATTTCACAAAGTGCCTTCCATATTGCGTTCCTGTGTATTATGTCGAATGAACGTTCGAAGTCCACGAAGAGTAGGTACAGTGGTGAAATACATTCGTTAGACTGCTCAGTGATGATGTGTGCTGTGTTAATATGATATGAGTGGCGCAACCTCGCCCTGGTCTGAAGCCATTCTTAATTTCGGTTTGATTTATATCTTTATTGTTATGTTGAAAAAGGATGTATAGTGCCAATATCTGCATTCTCTTCATAGGTCATCTTTCTAGGGAATCATTATAGTCAAGTCTTGTTTTTTTTTTCCACGATATTATACCGGAATTCCACACTTTTGTTATTACTGGTGCTAGAGCTCTTTTGTATTCGGATATGTCTTCTTTGAATATTTCAATATATTGTCCGTTCCAGAGGCCTTATTCGTTTTAGTATATAATGACATCGCTAACTTTCCGCTCCGTTAGTGGATGGTTGTTAACAGGTTGGTTATTAACGCCAGTTGTTAAATGGAAGATTTGTGTATCGTTGGTGGTGTTGTCTGCAAAATATTCCATCCATCTCTTAAATTGCGTTTCACCTATTGTTAAGATTTGACCAGATGCATTCCTTATTGTTAGGATATTGGTAAATTGTCTAGTTGCCCGTCGCACGCATTGATTTTTTTTAAGTACGCGTATATTTTGGATTGCTGCAGTCTTTTCTCCTGCTTTGAGAATATGTGTACCGCACTCCTTACCATTTTCTAGATTTCTCGTGCCGTATCTTCCTATTGCCGTTTCAGCTCCAACGTATTTTGTTGGCACATTTGCAACTTGAGTTGCCAGCGTTCTTCAATTTTCTTCCAAAATTTATCATTGTTCCAGGGTTTGCGTCTAAATTCTTGGTACCTGCCCTAGTGTGTTCTTTTAATCTGTCAGTGTTTTTGATTTTGTTTCTTGATCCGTTTTACAGTGACAGGTGTAATTTTGAAATGTGATATTATCAGTTGGTGATCACTTTGAATGTCAGCAACACTCATTACTCTTGCAATAACGTGAGACGTTTCTTGTTGATCATTACGTGATCTATTTGGTTCATTGTTCTGCCATCAGGTGATGTTCATGTGTATGTGTATATATTTTTGAGTGGAAATTCACTGACTCCTATAAATAGTTGGTTTGTCAAGCAGAAGTAGATGAGTCGTTCTTCATTATTATTATGCACAGAGTGTAATGCTGGTTTATCCATGTTGGTTGTCAGGTCGGTATTATCTGTTCCACTTTTCGCATTGAAATCTCCTTCTTGTATTAACTTGATCATTTTATGCGTGTCCTTGTGATTGTAGTAGTTCATAGGACTTATCCTTACTCGTAGTTGTTAAATGCGGCTTTTGTTGAGGCATATCAATATTGAATGGAATCTTGTTACGTCTACAATTATTCTGCTACTGACTAGTTTCTATTATACTAGTTCCTTCATTGATTTAGCTGTTGAAAATATACTCACGCCATATTCATCGCGTCCAGAGTGCATAATCAGGTAGTTTCCTTCGCTTATGTTTATTTGACCACTGTTTTTCCATCTCACTTCACTAAGGCCGAGAATTTTAATTTTGTAACGATTCATTATTTTCTCTAATTGTGCTAGCCTTACTGCTTCTGTTAGAGTTTTGATGTTCCAATTTATTCATGGGCGACCGTGTACGAAAGTCTAGGGTCGATATTTGCCGGTTTGCATTATTTATTCTAGTATTCGTTCCTGTAATCATTTTGAATTCGGATTAATGAATTGGTCTAAGCCAGCTCTCAAGACTTCCGAGCAAGGTATACTGGTATGCCGGAGGCGGTTTCGTTCCATTCAATTATTCACTTTTATCTAGGTATGATGCTCCCAAGCGGTGATCCGAATTTGTACTAACGCAAGCAATGGTTGCTTGATGTTAGTGACGAAGTAGTTTCAAAAACCTAAACAAAAATGGATACACTTACATTAAAAAAAATCCTCACCTGTATTTTTGATCAGATAATTTTAGTCTGGAAAAACCACATTATTTGTATGGCACATTTTTTTTGAACCAAAAACAATAAAATATACCAAAAAACACATTTACCTTAAAATTTTCGTAGTAACCCCAACTGCGTTGCTCAAGAACTCTACGTTGAAACCAGACGGTAAATTTTGCACAGCGAATTTCTTTTAAACCATAATCGAACTATAACCTCGTATAGCGTTATGAGAATCGATTAAGATCTGGAAATTACATTTTAAACCAACATTTTGGTTGATCTCGTTAAAAAACTAGCTCGATTTGAACCAGAATGCAAACTATTAATTTCTATAAAGCGCACTGGGTTTCTGTATTCCCTACAGGGTTCCTAAAACCTCCAAACAGGGAACTTTTCTCTATTTTCTCGGATTCCCTCTCGAAAGGTTTCCATCGACACGAGTATAGAATCGATATACAAATCAGTAAATATGACTGGATCATGTAAACGCCTGCTATGAAAATTACGGGAGCTATCAGTGCACGCCAAAGAAATGCCAACTATTTATAATAACATTTATTTTATTAGACCTGTGACACTATTCTGGTTATTCCCCGAGAATAGGGAACTGGGGAAAGATTTTATATGAAATTTGTATTTAACAATTTTTTTTCTGGCATGCTGTGGTAAAAAGTTAGTGTTGATACTTAATTTTTTTGAAAACAAAATTAAATGGGGAATAATGTGCATTGCCAATTTAGATATGGGCAAATTATTCCTAATTTATAAATATTTACATCAAACTTTTTTCCTCAGTAGGCCGGAAAAATAATATTTGAATAGAAATTACATATACATTTTTTCCCCAGTTCCCTATTCCCGGGGAATTACCAGAATAGTGCCACTGAAGATTTAATTTTATTCCACGAACGAAAATTAAATCGTCTATAGTTGTACCAATGTCGAAGCCATCGATTGAACAAGATAAGGAAAACTTTAAGATGAAGACCTGGTGCAAAAAACAATAGAAACAACAACAAAACTCAATATTCTACATTGTCTACGAATTGTCTACATTTTCTACCAATTCTTGGCATTGTCTACTCAGAAATCAATTGTCTACGCTATTTTCGACACCAACATGTAGACAATTCGGAAATACGCGTAGAAGCACAACACTGTCATGATTTAATAAATTAGCCGCTTATTTTCAAAGTTACTTATTCAAGAAATCAAGTTAACATTATTAGTTACAATTTAACGGTATCTCTTCATTTAAAAAAAATGTCCAATCCATAATCAGAGTTGTGCGTCTTCGCGTATTTCAGAATTGTCTACATGACGGTGTCGAAAATAGCGTAGACAATTAATTGTTGCATAGACAATGTCGACAATTGTAGATAATTCGTAGACAATGTAGATTATTGTTTTTGTTGTTGTTTTGAAATTGGTTTTTTATACGAATAAACACAATTTTTGCAATCCAAACAGATAAGAATAATTCGTTTAAAATAATTCAACTTGTTCAAACCCATTTTCAAATTTATGTAATCTGTTTTTGTAGTTAATAAACAATTCCAACATACATCGTCATTCTTTTCCGCAAGTATTTATAACCATTTCGAAAAAAGATTCGAACTAAACTTAACGTTTACAGTTTCGTTTGAATATTTTATTTAAATTTTATTTTTTAAATTGCCAGTGTCAACTGACACCCAGTTCCACTTTCCTGCAGTAATTGAAATTAAAACTTTTATTTTGGTTTTGATAGAGGGCGCTAGTTCTTTTAGTAATCATTTACATTCAATAATTGTGCAACTATACGCAATATCGAGGGTACTAGTCACTGGTAGCATTGTGGCATATAGCGCACACAATACTTAATCTATTTATAGTGAGTGTATTGCCTAAAGGTGTCCATTAAATTTCCGGAACTGTCCAATTAATGTTGATAAGCAAATAAAGCCGTAGTAACAGTAGTATATATGGCCAAAAACAGTTGTAAGTTTCTGTCCACCGACTTAAAACCGCGGCGGTGGGGTAGGTACAAATATTATTTCTCGTATCTCCTTCGTTAAGTTAGCGTACTTCGGTATTGCTCACATATTTTGATCTCAGTTGAACATAAACCTCCAAATATCGATGTAATCAGACTCGACAAGATATAAAGGACCGTAGTGAACAATCGAAGCTTTATTAATTTATCTGAAGTCCAAAATTCATACAAATAGGTAGGATAACTCCACTGTTTTCGGTTTCGCTTGATGAGGTGTTCGTATGGATACCCGTTCTCTTAAATCCTGGTTGGATTTTAGTTTCTTATCTGTGGTATCGAATTTCTTAATTGGTCCTGTTCTATATTTCACTCCGGCCTCTTGTTTTTGAAAGAGTAATTCATATTCGTAGATTTCTCAATACGCTCCTTCAGTTTTGGGTAAGTGCTACCCTTTTTAGTGTGAACGGAAATCATCAAGCCAAAATCGGGTTTGATGGTGTTTGGCTTGCCCTTTGATATTTGAACACTATCCAAATTATCGTAAACATCGACCCTCAATAAAATATAAACAGGAGCAGGCGTTTCGAACCTGGAGACAGCCCGAACTAACTGACTCCATTTGTGATTTAAAGAAAATCCCAATTATAATAAAATTAATCCAGTTCCGGGACCTCCATCGTAGTTTTCAGAAACAATTTTGCTTCAATATCTAACCGATATCACGGTGTCTGTCAACTTCTTCTTATGAATGTGTATTTATATGTGCTTGTGTATACGTTTATGAATGGCGAATTAGATGTTTGATAGCACGAGGTATCTTATTGCTGTTTCTGTGATGCGCAGCAATGCACCGTACGTACATCAAGAAGGATTCCCATTCCATAGTGTGATTTTACAAGAATACGGTATGTGTACTACGCGGAATTCCAGTTTTCATCGAGTACCTGTTTGTGTGCGTGCGCTGGATTATTTGTTGTTAGGCGATTTATTGAGCATTATGGTCG
Organism: Nephrotoma guestfalica; assembly: GCA_963691935.1. Lineage (NCBI taxonomy): Eukaryota > Metazoa > Arthropoda > Insecta > Diptera > Tipulidae > Nephrotoma > Nephrotoma guestfalica. Next base: position 134,975,259 of record OY829913.1, on the reverse strand, counting down.
ATTTGTGATTGATTGATTGGATGATTAAAGTATGCAAGCTATTAAATAGCATATTTGTAAAGATAACGTTAAGCTAACCAGACGTCCTCCTTTGAGGATGCTTGTGCTTCTTTTGACGGCGAAGTCCTCCTCAAACATTATGTCCTTGTTTGTCCTTTGAAAAATATATCCGTCTTGTCCTTCTTCACCTTATTTGGAACATAATTTTTGTATACAAAATTATTTTATATTTGATATTTTCATTTTGAAAATGGAGTTCAAACGAAAGTTTTGAGTATGGAAGCACTCACAGCTAGTGATTGCAAACCCGGTTTTCGATTAACCGGTTAACCGATTAATCGTTGCATTTTCAATCACCGAAAACCCGGTTTTATTTAAAAAAAACCGGGTTTGAAATATTTTCCTATATTTTTAAGAGATTACTCTGTATGTACTTTCGGCCTATTTTTCGATCTTCGCCTAGTTTTTATTTCGATATTCACACAAATTATACTTTTTTGGTTGGTTTGTTTGACATTTCTACATTTCTGTTCGTTCATTTCATATGATTTTTGAATCAAAATAATTTAATCCTAATATAAATAGTTCAAAAATACTGAATATAAAACATGGAAACTAAATTTTTTGAAGAATATAGAAAAGACGAGACCCTCCCAAACCTTTTTCTTCTACGAGAAAAAACTGGAAGTTGAACTAAATGCAAGAAATGTGGAAAACAAATTAAATGTTGCGGTGGATCTACTAGTGCTCTTCATTCCCATTTACGAGCGATCCATAATATAAATGTAGCAAAACGGAAGATAAATGTCCTATCTAGATCAAATTTCTCTGATTCAGGTTCATCCAACAAAATTACAGAATTCTTTGGTGAAAATAAACAAGAAGTTTCGTTGTCGGCCATTTTATCTCGGCTAATTGCAAGAGACGATATACCATTTTCTGTGTTTAGCACCTCAAACTATCTCAGGGTATTGCTTATGGCCAAACAATTCACGTGCAATCAAATACCAAAATCACCCAATACCATAAAAAACAAGATCCGAAATGTTTAACAAGAAAATGGATAAAATAATATTTAGTTTAAAATTTCAAGAGTGGACTACTATTAGAAACCGCCGATTCTTAAACATAAATGTACATTCCAATGAAAAAATATGGAATTTAGGCTTGGCCCGTATTCACGGTAGTGTTCCCGCCAAAAAGTGTATTGAGCTAATTAAAAATAAATTAAACGATTTCCCTTTATCGCTTGAAAAGGACATTGTAAGTATAACCACCGATGGCCCATCGGTAATGAAAAAACTTGGGAGGTTGATTGAGCCAGAACATCAGCTTTGCCTTGCTCGTGGCATTCAGCTACCAAAGCTTGACGTGCTTTATATGAATAAAAATTCTGAATTGGGTGTCATTGGCATTGACGAATTATCCGAAACTGCTGATACTTTTGATGAATTAAATTGCCCAGAAACTGTAGATTCCGGAAACGAATGCGAGGACGAATAAAATAAACTTAAACATTTCACATAATCATAATTTAGATTCAGAATTATCCGACCAATTTAAACATAATCCTATTATACATCCCCAAATAATAAAAATTCATAAAGTAGTAAACAATTTTGGAGCTTCTCCAACAAGAAATACCACGTTGCAAAAATATGTAAAACGGAAAGAATTGAAATTAACCTTAGATTCTAAAGCGCAATGGAGTAGCCTGTTGATAATGCTCGAACGGGTTTACAAAGTAAAGTCTAGTCTACAGATGGCGATCGTAGAACTAAACCTCACCGAATATTAATTTTTGTGAAAATGATTGGATATTATTGGTGGAGATTATTAATGTGCTTGAGCCAATAAAGCTAACGGTAGAGGCTTTGTGCTGAAAAGATGCAAATCTTCTTACTGCGGACGTTGCTGTTACCTTCATGTTATCAAAACTGCAGAATATAAATAGTATTCTTTGAAATGAAAATAAATCGAAACTAAAATTACGAATTAATGAAAGACGAACGGAGCCATCAGCTGTTCTTCAGTATTTACATACTGGTTCCTGCGATATCAATAACGCAAGTTCCAAATTAAATAAAAAAACGTTTATATCTGTGATTTCAAATTATTGACAAGATTAACAGATTTAGCTAAAAACATACATCTCCCAGATACCCATTCTGAGAAAGGTATCTTAGAAGTACCGTCGGACGATAACCAACATCAAATTCAACTAACTATGAAACAGATGATCCAAATGCAATTGAAAAGGGAATAAGAGCTCCACCGTCTCTGTTTTTAAACAAGATTCATTAAATTTCTTGGCCGTTATAAGAAAAGAACTAACACAGTGCACAGATACCGGTACCAGTGGAGAAAGTTTTCAATTTATTTATTTATTTAGTACTTATTGACGATTCCAACAAGCAGCTTCCAACAAGAAGCTGAAAAAAGCTCTTTCCTCTTCGTCAGGAAAAATCTGATCAGATCTGAAAAATCTGAATAATTTAAACTAAAAATAAAATTTTTCGTAAGTTGCAAGGATATTTTACATATTTATTTATTATTATGAAATACATCTGTTTAACCGAAAAACCGATTTTAAAATTTAGGACCGATTTTGCAATCACTACTCACAGCTGAAACCATTTACAACAAATATAACTTAAGTGTTGAAATAACTGCTATTTGCGCTGATAATACTAATTTAAGCGGATCGCAAAGGCGACAAAAATGCCCAGAAAAATATTGTGAAATTAATCGACAAGACTTTTAGGAATTGGTTGTAATGCTCATATTTTCTCGAATGCAATAAGCACGTTAACCTCGTTAACATCGTTTTGCGAAGAAGCTTCAGAGCGGATATTAATATTATTTATGAACCCTTAAAATCGTGTTTGTTATGTTTGGATTTCTCCTTGCCCCTTGAAATTAATTTTCTTTTAATGAATTGGTAGAACCAACTCTCCATTTGGTCTCAATTTGATTTAGCAGTGTTGTTAATTCTTCGTAGGTAAGTGTTGCATTTCCTACGATTTTTTAGGTTGATTTTAAGTGATTTTACACCAGCTTTGTATAACCCACCAAAATGGGATGATGCAGGCGGATTAACCCGTTTCTCGAGCAACGTAGCTGGGGTGACTGCAAAACTTATACGATAAATGAGTTTTTTGATTGATTTTAATCTTTTTGGTGGTGTTTCGATCCAAAAATAAAAATGTGGCCTACATATGTGGCAGCCACACGACGAGTTTGTGCGCAACCGATTGTTTTATGTGGTTTTTCCAGACTAAAATTGTCTGAAAACTTTCATTAATCTTTTCTTAAAGAAGAATATAGATGAGGATTTTTTAATGTAAGCGATATCCATTTTGTTCAGGTTAACTGAGGAATATATATGTCTGAGAGAAGTCGTGGATTATTAGCACTAGGTAGTATTACTTAGGTGACTCAATGATTTATTTTTCTGTTGTCATGGCCATATATAAAGGGTTAGGGAAAAAGTTTGTGTACAAGAATATAAGAAATAAGAATTTTCTTATTTCAAATGAACTTTATTAAACCAACTATGTGCCATTTTGATCGATGACCCCACATTTGTAGAACTTCTGTAGTTTTGAAGCGAAAAATCGAGAAAAAACTCATTTTCGTAGGCCTCTATTGAATTTAATGTAAAACCATTAAGATGGTCCTACATGGACCGGAACAAATGGTAGTCCGATGGTGCAAGGTCAAGACTATATGGTGGGTGCATCAAAACTTCCCAGCCAAGCTCTCTCAGTTTCTGCCGGGTCATCAATGATGTGTGTGGTCTAGAAATCCTGGCTTTGATACCGTTTGGCTTCACCTCGTTTCGTCCATGACCTTTTTCGCACAACGTTGTCGTATCTTATCCACTTTTCGTCACCAGTTATCATTCGCTTTAAAAATGGCTCGATTTCGTTCCGTTTCAGCAGCGTTTCGCAGATAGAAATCCGGTCCATTAAATGTTTAACTGTTAATTCATGTGGTACCCAAACGTCAAGCCTTTTTTTGTATCCTGCCATTATCAAATGGTTTAAAACCTTTTTAGTGATAAATATTTAGTTCTTTACCAATTGCATGGCTGCTTATATGCCGCTCTTATTCAATTTTCTGCATGATTTCATCGTTTTTTCCAGTATTTGGTCGACCAGAGCGAGGTGCATCTTTGACTCAATTAGTGAAAAATTCAAAACTGGTTTGAGTTCAGTATATTTGGTTTGTATCCCGACTATTTTAATACAAAATTTTGTCTGAAAATTTATGGTTATTTTACTATAATATTTTATCTTTGTGATTTATCAAATAAAATTTTAAGTTTTACGTTAGATAAATGTTACAATATTTTCCTGCCATTTTAATTAAGACAATTTAATATACTGATAAAATGTGCTTATTTTTTACCGGTGTGAAGTTTCTAACAAAAAATAACAAAAAAACCAAATTATATATGAGTTGGTACCACTCAATATTAAATTAAAATTAGAATAAATTGAGTGTGATTTATTACACTGTAAAATTATTCTCCGAATGAAGTATATTTAAAAATTAAAATGTTTAAAATAAAATTTATTCGAAAATAGAAAATATTAATGAAATACAATGATTATTAAAACAGATAAGAAAAAACAAATTACAATCAAGTAAGAATTAGTTAACAAATAAATAAAAATAACACACATTTTCTCCGCTAGGAAAACCCGTATACCTGAAAATGTTCTCTATAGATAGGCCAATTCAACCTATTTAGTGGTGTCTTGCCCTAATCTCTGGAAGTGGCTTATTATTGGCCCAGATTGATAAATTACTCAAAATTTACAGTGGAAAATTGATATTAACAAGGTTACATTTTCTCCGCTAGGGAAAACCGGATACCGGAAAATGTTCTCTATAGTTAGGCCAATTCAACCTATATAGTGGTATCTTGCCCTAATCTCTGGAAGTGGCTTGTTATTGGCCCAGATTGATAAAATACTCAAAATTTACAGTGGAAAATTGATATTAACAAGGTTACATTGTCTCCGCTAGGAAAAACCGTATATCGGAAAATGTTCTCTATAGAAAGGCCAATTCAACCTATATAGTGGTATCTGGTCCTAATCTCTGGAAGTGGCTTGTTATTGGCCCAGATTGATAAATTACTCAATATTTTAAGTGAAAATTTTCAATAAACATTTTGATATTTTTTTTGGCCTTAATTTTATTTATTTGTTAAGTAAATTGTTTTTTAAGTTATTTAAATATTTCTTTAATATCTTTTGTATTTTTATCCTTTTTATATTTTATAATGTAAGTTATGAATTTATTTAATATAATAATGATTTTTAATAAAATTTTTACTAAGTTGCATTTATAAAATATTAACAGTGCAAATCACCAACACTAAGACAATTCAATATGGCGGCTATTGGAATCTATTTGAATCCAATAAGAATTATGCCCCGCCATGTTTTCCAATTGGAACCGTATACGTATGCGTGTTATTTTTTGTTAGAAACTTCACGGGCTCTGTTTTTTAAATATCGTCAATTCAACGAATATATATCTGTCTCTTGTTTCTATCTCACTTTAATTTTATTTCAATGTTTTGAATTAAAGTTATGTACAAATTTTTTAAATTATTTTAAAATGTGTTCTATGCTTTCTAAACTAATTAAAATGATGTAAAATCAAATATAATATTTTACTTTTCATTCACAATTTCACAAATTAAAAATCATAACAGGGTACTCCACACAACTACATAGAAAGGTTTTGAAATTTCAATTGGAATTAGCAGAAGTCCAATTGAGTTTGTATACTTGTATACTTTACGGGAGCTGTACGAATGATATTTCTTAAATTTTCTCTAAAGTACTAAAAATTGCTCGAAAGTATCGAAATACTTTTCATACAGCTAAAGTATCGTAAACAGTACTAATACATGTTTTGTTAATTTTTGTCATTTTGTCAAAGTCTGCATTACTGTTTTATTTATTTTCGGCACTTCTATACCATTATAATCCAAATATGTTGCATTGTGTTGCATAATGTTGCACAACTCGCTAAAACCGTTTCCTACGCCTCTTATCTATTTTGCGGTATATTCTAATGAAACGTCAAACTAATTAACATTATTAGTCGTTATCGTCGTCTTCGTCATTATTATATAATGATTATGCTGTTCTTTACATTTTGTCAACAATGCATACAAGAATCATCATCATTTTTATCACTTGCGCAGCGCTCTGTGCAATGTGTGATGGTACAGGGAATACGTACATGAATAAAAACGACAGTAATTTCTTCAGATTTGTTTTTTCTATATGTTTAAAAAAATACATATTTACTTTGACAAATTAAGAAAAGAAAACATAACGAAAAAAAATTATTTAGTTTTCCTTTTTGACAAGGCGACAATTTGAAGCAAATAAACAATAAAAAATAAAATTAACATAAGAAAATAAAAATGTACATGAAATCTGTTTCGTTGTTGATTTTATACAAAGTAAAAAAGATTTCGTCGGCATTTTCTACCTTGTTGTGTTCGCGGCTGTCTTGTGTTGTTGCTATATGCTATAAAGTTGTATAGGCAAGGTGGCTTCTTACAAAATATTAATACGGTTTTAAGCAAATAAATATTTAATTTGTTGTGGTTATCTTACAAAATATTTTTTTTGTTCTTAGTTCGTCTTCCATATTTTACACGGATATTGAGGTCGAGAATTTATTAATAAAACGGTCCCAAGTCAGAATACAAATTTGTATTCATAAATATCGATAGCTTATTACAGTCGATACGTAATCGACAGGTTAATATTATTTTGATGAGCCTTCTTGGTGCAGGTTGATATTTTGAACTCATCAGAATTTATGGGTTCCACCACTGTGTGCTGATGTAATTTTGTTTTTGTTTCTTGTCGCATCCCATTTTTATATAAATGATGGCACATGCTACATACCTAAATTTATAAACGAGTATGGCAGAGCCATCCAGTATAAGAAGTGTATATACTTTATATTTGCTCTCTAACCCACCTTTATGATATAAAACTGTCGTTTTGTTTAGAATGAAACAAACAAGCAACAAAATGATTCATTTTATGACATCAAAAAGTATATTTTTACTTCTCCACCGTGCTCAGCGATGTTGTTTCAAAAAGAAAATGTTGCTTTTTCTTGTTCTGTGTGTGGTGGGTGGTTGTTAGTTTAAAAAATGGGATGAAATGGAAATTTTATGTTACATGATACAGGGATGAAAATATATTTATATACAACATACGTATATACATATATTTAAGCGCACACGAAAGAATAGAAATTATAATATTTTGTTCTTGACGGTGGTATATTAGGTTTTATGGTATGGCGCGATGGAACATGTATACATGAATTTCGTTCAAGAATGAGGGTGATGAATCTGTCAAAATGACTTCAATCATAAATTGGGGTCTAAAAATTTCATATTTTTTTATAGCATTATGTATGGTACGAGTACATAAGAAATATAAATAGCGCAGTATAACAACAACAAAGTATATATTTATATTATAGAACGTTTAGGAATAAAATAAATTTTTATGAAAATAAAAATTTATTTATGAGTTAAACGAGAAAAACGGTTTTGAATGTAATGTGTTGTACTCGTATAAGATGAACATTTTACCAAAAAGGTGGAAAAGATATACGTTTTATATATTTCGTTGGAGACATGTGCACATGAAAATTTCAAGTATACGTACGTTATTTCCATTTTCATTTTTGATTTGTTGATGAACGAATACATGCCTTCTGCTCGTCTATTACGTCTAATCGATCCATCAAAAATTATTTCCTTAGAAATGTAAAAATTTCGAATCGTTCGAAAACTAAATAGCATCACAATCAAGATGAAGACACATAGTATATTATGTTTAGTATATAGAGGCAGAAGGATATATGAATATATGTACAGAGCTGAATATATATACAATATAAAATGGCGTCATCATACACAGAAACCAAAATAACATACACCAAACACAAAGTAAAAAAAGTGCACGGTTCGATAGTCGTAAATTTAGTCTTTATCACTAAACTGTCAAACGCGTAGCAATTAGAATATTAATGGCCCGTTTTCATGGTTTTTATTTTGTATTTTTGTTACCTTTTTTTTGCTGTAATCATTTTCTTTGGCATCATGGACTTGGGGTATGAGAAAAGATGAACTGAACTGGTGGAGAGGAATGAAATTAAACAAATAAATAATCAAAGATTTCGAACAGACAGTTAATACAGAAAATAAATAAATAAATAAGCGCACAGGGTTGTCATTTCGATATTAATCGATATTGATCGATGAATGGATAGATATAGTCTATGATATAGTGTTATATTGTTGTTATGGTTGATCCTGAACCCCTTTTAAAGCCCAATCTTTTTAGCACAGTGAAAGAATTTTATCATCTTATTAACACTAAAAAACTATTTGCCTGGCAAATTCAGTGATTTGCATACGCCTCTTACGCTCAAAAGAAAGACGAACGCTTACAAAAAATGCATCCCGTACCTATTAAAGAATACCGACTCGAACAGCTACCTCTCTGCAAGATAAGATATCAAAGTGTTAATCTCTGCACTCTTGAAAATACAAGAATCCTGCTTTTTGTATTTTCAAGAGTGCAGATGAAACATCACAAACTACGGAAAGCTGTAAATTAAGAATTACATTTTATTAACAGGATAAAGATAATGCACCGCAAATTTCTTCAATTTTCGAAGAGCCTCCTATGTACGAATCCATGATTACATGGTTGTTCCCACTCAGACTTCAGCTAAATTTTTTCGTGCTACCAAATAAACGTGTTACTGTCAAATAGATACTCTCCACGACACTTGATTACCCTCATTTGAAAATTTTCCATAAACCCTAAGATAATACGCCTAATTATATGAAAATTTGTCATCACTTTCGTTTTTATCTTATCTAACTTTCCAATGACTCATACGCATACTTGCATGCAATGCGAAGTGGAAACTTTCCATTTATATTATTTTGCTTATTTTCACTGCGACACTTGATTACCCTCTACCCAATACGTTCCATTCTTTTGATATTTTTTCTTTCTTTAATATTTAGTGTGTCCTCCATTTTTCTTACTATAGATACCTTCTCGAAAGCATCATACACAGCTGCCATAAGGTCATTGCGGCATTCGTATTGTCTTCCATTCGAATTTTCTCGATAACCATCCCCAAAGATTTTCAATAATATTTAAATCCGGAGACAAAGCCGGCCAATTCAAAACTGCCACGTAATTTTCTTCAAACCACTGTTTCACTCATGCAGCTGTGTGGATTGCTGCGTTATCCATCTGGAAAATCCAGCGATGACCTTCAAAATTTCGCCAAAATTGACTATTTGCACTTCTAAGAGCTCGATGTAGCTTTGCGAGTTTTGTCGGCGTTCCAGAACAACCAAATCAATAGCACCATGAAAACAAATTGCTGCCCACACCATGATGTACCAACACTGGTGTGACAGCGGGACAAGAACAGCTTTGATTTCCTCAAATCTTGGAAGTAACGTCTAAAACCATATGGTCCATGTAAACTAAACTTTTTCTCATCCGAAAAAATAACCTGGAACCATTCTTGCTTCCAATGCAGATGTCCATGCCAATATTCCAATCGAGCATTTCTCGGTTTTTTCATAAGTTTTTGTCGCCGGAGATGTGAACACTTTTTTATTATTCTCTGTACAGTAAGGACACTGGCTGAGACTCCCAATTTTCTGCTTTATTTTTTTGCAGGTTTTTTTTTCTCTTGTCGCCTTTACTGTGCAACCTCTTCGATTTTTTCCGTAATTTTCTGGATCTTAGAGATAGTTGTTGATGGTCCAAGAATTGAATCCAAGTTTTTTGGAAATCGCACGATTGGAATAATTTTCTTGTTTCCAATTTCTACCTTTGTTAGGGTTTTTTCTCGACCCATTTTCACCACTATTAACTGCAGCTGACATTAAACTTAATAAATTGATGATAAACTATTAAACTGAACCAATTTAATTTATTTGCACGCACCTTACGCCTACGGCGTCAACAACAAAGTGATGTGGGTAATCAAATGTCGCAGTTTAAATAAGCAAAAGAATCTAAATAGGGCGTTTCGTTTGTATATTAGTCATTGGAAAGTTAGTTAAGATAGAAACCAAGGCGATGAAAAAATTTGAAATAATTAGTCGCATTATCTTAGGTTTTATGAAAATTTTCAAGTGAGGAATAAATGGGGAGTAAATTGATGAATATTATTATACTTAGTAGATTTAACAGGGGCAATTATTTAACTATTCAGACTCTATGATTATTACTGGTGCTCCGTGGGGCTTCAAATTCTTCAAATTAAGAAACCTGGTACGATAAAAATTGGCATACCATAAAAATTCACTTATAAATAAATAGCACAACCACCCCTTATGTAAACTAAAATATTTAGGCGACAGACGAGGGATGATAAGTCAAAGGCGTCTTAGCTAGAATACTGAATTGAGTTGGATGAGCCAAAAATTAGGGCTAGTCTTGTATTTTACAGCGTCTACTCAATAATTTGGAATCAATAACTGTGTCTAGTAAAGTTGCTAAAATGAACCAAACATAATATAATATAATAAAACAATAATATAATAAAACTCCATTTAACTCAAAAAATTTATTTAATAGTATTCTACCACCAACCGATGGGCCATGAAATATGAGTAAAGCATAATGTTTCCATACACCTAAGTTTAACTGGTGCCTCTAAGTTCACCGATCACTACATAAACTCATCATTTTCTACGGGACAAACGAATTCGAATCAAAATTTTAAAATTCTCATGACGAATGATTAATTTATTTACGATTTATGAACCACCCAGTTCCCAAACTTGTATATTTTCAATTCTTTTTTAAAATTGTAATAATTTCCATGGTTTCCGAGTCAATATCTTTTTAATGACCTTTAAATGAAATGCAATTTTCTAATTTATATTTTATTGATTGATTAAATGGTTTTTAACATTATGTATGGAATATAATGTCGGCCAAGTGGCCACCTATGGCCATGGTGCAAAGGCGAACGCTTTCCGTATTATTTCAGCCTATCGTTTCTTTAAAAAAAACCTGATGGATACATTCCCAATTTTCCCAGATACCTGAATATTCAGAAACACTCCGCCTCCCTGTATCAATCTTTTTTAGTGTACTTGGGCTTAGTTGTCGCTTAGTCTTCAATTTATCTCCCAGTGTTTGCAATTTTCAAAATTATTCATTTCACGTTGAACGGTTGTCTTGCTTGGCGCATGATTAACATAAAAAAGTCGCTTAATTTTCTCCGCGTATTCACAATCGAACAATTATTTACCGAGTGACTGACATGAAGTGTTACCAACTTCAGAATATCATTGCTGTCATCAACCAGTGATGACAGAGCGCTCAAATTTACACTAATGACAGTTCATTCCATTGTTTACAAGCGTACAAAGGCATTTTAGTGGAAAATATTCAGAAGAAAAGTTATTCGCAATTGAATTCAAGCGTAATAGTGTGATTGCTCTATATTTGGCTGGAAAACTACAGCCGCAGATTGTTAACCAGTTAAAACATCTGCATGTGAATAAAATGTTTGTGTATCGCACCATAAATGGTTATAACGATACTGGCAGTATTGCAAAACGCCATGGTGGACCGAAACGCACTGCAACATCGCCGGATATCATTCGGAAGGTGAAGAAAATGGCTCGTGAGGCGAGCATTTCGCTCGAACAGATGCGCACATATTAAAAGATTATCGCATGGTCTCACCGATGCTCAAAAAGTAAGAGTGGAAAGAGCAAAGGAGTTGTTATGCTTGCACGAAAGTGGCGATTTGTCGAATTTGGTTTTCTCCGATGAGTCACCGTTCGTTATTGAGCAATATGTGAACAAGCAAAACGACCGGATTTACTTTCCCGGCCGTTCTACTGAAAATTTGGACCAACCGATTGCCACTCGAAACCAAGCGCCGCCGATGATGGTTTGGGCCGCCGTAACGGCCGAAAGCCGTTCACTGCTCGTTCTTTTGAACCGTGACATCAAGATTAATGTTGAAATTTATCGGAATCATGTGTTAGAGGGAGCGTTGAAGCCTTCGGTACAAAAATATTTCGGCCGCAGAGCCTGGCCATTTCAACAGGACTCAACAACAGAAACGACGAGAAACAACGTTCCGCGGTTCATTTTCACTGCCCAATGCCCACCAAATTGATGCAAATCCGCTAGATTTCTCGGTTTGGGGTATTTTGAAGAGTAAGGCTGGGACAAAAAATACCAAAGTGTCGATCATTTGAAGCAAGCGCTTCGCCGGAAATGGGCCAAAACACCGCAGAGCGACTTTCGTGCTGCATGCAATAGCTTTGTCGGCCGTGCGAAGGCCATAATCGCGGCTAAGGGTGGCCAAATCAAAAACTGCTAATGCAAATCCAAAATTTAAATATTTGTGAACATTTTTTACTTTGATTCAATAAAATTAATCAAAAAATAAAAATTCTGTGGCGTTTTGTTTTGGTAACACTTCGTGTCAGCCACTCTGTATATAGAATGTTTAAATAATTTCAACATGTTGTTGCGGCGTTAGATGCTCCATAATAAATTATTATCGAGCACTCTCTACGGCTGTCAAACGCGAACTGCTAAATCTTATCATAATTAAACAAAATCGACCACCTGGAACAAAAATCATCCTGTATTTATACGCAAATGAAATACAAAGAAACCAGGCACGTATTGATTAATTCATGATTTCATTGGATTTATAAGCAAAATAATTCTGTGAATAAAGGATCGCGAAGTACTGCTTTCGACGCTTCTACGAGGAGCAGGATGCAAAACGGAATTTTATTCACAACAATACACGATCGGTAATGATAATAAACACTACTATGGGCCTCTGTTGGCGAGCGGAACTCGGTGCCAAACTATTGTCCGTGTCAGTTTACAGGCTGATATGGTGCGTGCATTGAATGAAAAAGGAGTAATGAGACGATGATTAATATTTTTGTTTAAAAATATAGTAATGGGTTAGAACTTTAAAAAATATTTGATTTTAGTCGGTGAGAAATTTTTATATTTATTTATTTATTACAACTGATTTACAAATTACATCTAGTAGTTTATCTTTCATAATTACTATAGTGAAGTTTCTGACAAACTAAAAATGACAAAAACTTTACAACAGCCCAAAAAGTGTAAATCTATATACAAATTTCAAAAATACGTGTTACGCAAGACGAAATAAATTGTTAAAAAAATAAGTTCACAATGGCAAGCTAATTTAGCCATAACCATTCTTTATGTTTTCTAGAAGCCAACATATTTATGCGGTGAAGCAGTCATAGATTTTTTTTAATTTTAAAAATTTGCAATAGTAGAAAGTGCAAAGGCGCTTCGATTGTCAAAGACAAGGCATCATAGAGATGTCTAAGTAAATCGAAGTATGCTATCGTGTAGTACTGACCCTACTGCATCTTTTGTAGAAGCCAACATAATTATGTGGTTGGATGATGAATTAAATGGTTGAATATGCGATCGTGATTTCGTCAGCATTTGACTTTACCATCAATAATGAATTCACGTGGTTGGATGATGAATTCGAATGGTTGAATATCCGGCGATTACTCTTTTTCTATATAAATTAGAGACACTGTTTTGCAAGTGTTATCCAATTGAGGAATAAGATTTCTTTCTGCTATTGTTGGGTTAAGTCTCTTTATGAGTAGTTTCTCGAAATTTTTTGAAATTATCAGGAGTAAGGAAATCGGCCTATACGAATTTTTGTCATTAAGTGGTTTATTTGGTTTAGGTATCATAATTACTTCTGCGATTCATTTGGAACGTGTTTAAGTCTGAACACTGCGTTAATTATTTGAAGGAGTTTACGTAGTCATTTTTCAGGAAGAACTTTTACTATTCGTCCTGTAATTAAGTCAGATCCTGGAGATTTCTTTGCATTTAGGTTAAGATTAATTTCCGCTTGTAGTTCTTGTAAGGTAGCAGGAGGTACTGCAATTATCCTTTTTATTTACTGGCGGTATGTTCGTGTGTTCTCTAGGTGGGTTGCAAGGTGGGCTTCTAGGTCGTTTTAAACTTTTGTCGCTTTCCAAAGGGTGTACTGGGTATATTTATCCCCAATAAGGCCACTCAAATATTTATTAATGGATTCGTTTTTGATTTCTTTAATTAGCAACTATAGCTTACTGGGTAAACAATTTAGAGTTATTTATATTCTGGCGCATTTCCTTTGAACTTCCACTTCACTTCTTGTATACTTTTGTTGAGTTGGTCTAAGTTCTTCTTCTAGCTGTAACGGATTTTTAATTGGCACCTGAAGATTAATATTATTTATTCTCAACAAGTTTCTGGAATTTCTCCCAGCACGCCTTTTTTATTAGTTAGCGAAGGCGGACTAGTTTTCTTAACAATCGTTGTACTGATCGTCATAATAACAGGCATGTGATCCGACATAATCCCCTCGCTGCTTTCAAGGGTATGTGTTGTTTTCGTCTATACCTTACCATGTCGGGTACTTTGTTTCTATCCGTAGCCCAATAAGTAAGTTGATCTCCAGAATGAAAATCGAAATTGCATAGTCTTTGTGCTGCAAACAGCTCTCTTCCTTTTTTAGAGGTTACTCTTGATCCTTAATAGATGGTTTTTGCGTTAAAATCACCTCCTATTATGAAACTTGATCCAAGTGATTTAAATAATGTGAAATAGTATTCTTTAATTAAAGTAATTGGGGGCAATATATTGATGATACACTATGTTCTTTATGATAATTTATAAATATGTTTAAGGTGAATACTTGCATAAATTCTTCTTCAATTTTAAGATCTATAAAGTGTTTAATGTTTTCTTGTAAATAAGTAAAAATGAGTTTCCGATGCCAGGCAAATATCTATTTTTTCAGTATTTAGGAAAACTTCTAATTCTGGAATATGTTGCATTAGCCCATTTTCATTCCAGGTTACTATTCTTAATGTTTTATTTGTAGTTATTTGCATCAGTTAATAGAGCATGGATTTCATTACATTTAGAGAGACTTGTTTATCTAACCTGTTGTTTAGAGCTTGCAGGCATTTCTCTTGTTTAGCTAGACGAATGTTAAGAGCTTCCATGCTTCTTAGTATCTTTTGCAGCAGTGCTGTATGTTCGATAGTGTCCTTCGAAATAACTGGTTATGTCATGACTACTTGCGAGTATAGTTTTGGTTCTCCCGTTTTACTCTACTTTCTCCCGTTAAGTTTGATAAATTTTTTCCGATATTCCTGGACTTTGTTTTCTCGTATTCCTTATTTTTTGTAGCTCCTTAGCTATTTCACATCGCCGGTAGTTTGCAGGATGTGGCTTAGGGCAATTAACGCATTTTGCAGCAATTTTTTTACTAACCGGCACATTTCACGCATCTAGTCTCTCTTTGGCAATATAACTGAATATTAAAGCCTTCCAATTTTTGTTTGCCATCAAAAGTGATCAAAAGTTTCGATGTTTTTTTTCTTAATGATGTTTACAACATTTTCTATTTGATAACCCTTTTGCTTGAGATGCTCAGTAATTTCCTGTTTTGCGCAGGTTGGATGAGGACCTCTAGCCACAATTTTTATTGGGCGATCATTCTTATCCTCTTAGGTAAACCATTGATGCCTCTCGGAATTAAGCTTTGTAGCCAAAGCTCTATAGGTTTCAGAGACTATAACACTTATTTTGAAGACGCCATTGTTTAGAGATACGAGTTTGTTCTCGGCTACCCTAATCGATTTCATAATCGATTGTACATATAGTGGAGAAATTTGTAATCCCGACGACATTTATTGGCGGAGGTGATTTTTCTTTTGATTTAGTTGATTGTGGTTCTAGAGCTATTCATTTCTTGATGATTAACGATTCTTTTGAAGTTGATGGTAAAGTTGCTGCCATTTCTGTGTTAAGCTTTCCTTTTCTTACTTGGTGGTTTATTCCGGCTCAACATCCAATTTGTTGGATCATCTAATTCTTCTTCATTCGTATGGAATGGATTAATGTCATCATCGATTGCAGGGCTAGGTGTCGTTCCAAGTTCTGTACGTGTTCCAACTGATTTTTAGTGTTCTTCATTCTCCTACTTTAAAATTGTAAATTCTTCTTTCTGCTGTACCACCTGAGGTATTACATTCCGTATTTGTTGTACTCATTGTTTATTTTAGCTAATTTATACCACTGACATTTGGTCCCTGGTAGCACTTTGCTACTGCCGAAGCGGCTACCTTGGTGGTACTTAGGTGTACACAGACAGTCGAAGGCCTCTGAATACCCCGGGCTGAGAGGTAAAATTGTTTGTTTGTGTTACACACTAAATTACCGAATTTCTTACTATTGAGTAGTTCTCCCAACAATATGTGCACGAGTGTTGTGTATTCCAGACTATCTACAGGTTGGGGTCGAAAATAGCGTAGACAATTGATTTTTGTGTAGACAATGCCGACAATTGGTAGAATATGTAGATAACTCGTAAACAATGTAATTGATTTTTGTTATCGTTTTCGTTTAGTTTAGTTGGAATATTTTGATTTACGTTTATTTTTGAAATCGGTAATTCAAATAAGAACATAAGCCCCTGTACTAATTCCGAACCGTGCTCATAAGAATGGCACGAAAATCCGCTACGTGAAGTTAACTTGTGGAATAGGAAATTATTACAGGTTCAAATTTTACTTATACGGAACAGCATATGAGCAAAAAATCATTTCAAAAGCGCAGAGCCACGATTTCTTCATATCCTAGGTCGACTGCTACAGAATGCTACTACAATGCTACAGAAATTAAAAACAAAGGGAATTAAACCAACGAATTTTTTTAGTTTTATTGATGATTCAGATAAGCCAAATCACTCAAAAAACGTGCACAACAACTTCTAGTCTTCTATGTCCATCTCAAGAATCAGTGGATAGTATTGCAAGTGATTCTCAATAAATAAAAAGTCAAATTAGAGGATCCAATCCAAATATTTAAGGATTTTAAAGGAAATAAATTTCACTATATATAGTTTCGCAACATAATATCACTAACGATAGGCCATACCAATTTTGAAATAGCAGTTCCAAGATAATCTATTGAACCTATCGAGGTCGGATATTAATTCATCCACATATGCAAACTTAACGCCACCGACAAGTACACCTATAATTTACAGCCGCATTATTTTCAAAATTACATCTCCAATACACCCGCTATATCAAATCCTGACTTCATAATACCAAGCCGATGTTTCTGAAGCATTGGAATTTCAAATATAATGGCGATAGGACAGACAGAGACTGGACAAATTCTTGTTCTAGGTATAATATCTAGCTAATAGCGTCAATATACCATAGTATCGATTGGTTAAAGAACTTGGGTTTATTCGCGGAATATCGGATAGATAATTTCCCTTTCAGCGCTCAATAGCCCACCCCGGATAGCGAATACAAAAACACGGTAAATTAAACTTTTATGACAATAGACAAGAACTATGAAATGAAAGGGAGTTTGTACCAGACGGTTTACAGTGTATTACAAAAGTAAGTATGCAGCGATTTGTTTATGTTGGAAGGTCAAAAAAGATAATAAGTCAATCATAACAATAATAACAGAAAATTATATTTTTTATTTATTTACAATGTAAACGTAATGATTACAACAAAAACCAAAAATTAATGTAATTCATTTCTTAGCCTGACGGATATATTTTCAAAATGTCTTTACATCATGTCACAAAAGTTTGTATGCAATCAAACAAAAATTTTAAAAAAGGGATTCTATGAACTTATTTTGCATTCAAATGAACTTTTAATATTTTGTTGGGTAGTCCTTGGCCTTTTTGATGGCTTTCAACCTTGAACGCATGGAGTTTACCAGGTTCTGAGTCACAGTTGGTTGAATCTTTTCCCATTCTTCAAGAAGTACTGCCTTTAACGTATTTTTGCTTGTAATCTCACGCTTCCTGATTTGTCTTTCGGGAAATTCCCATAAGTGTTCAATTGGATTTAAATCCGGCGATTGGGGTGGTGTTTTTAATTGTTTTAGTGTGTTATAGAGAAACCACTCTCTTACAATATGTGCCGTATGCTTGGGATCATTGTCTTGTTGGAAGACAAATGATCCTGAAAGTTCCAATTTTGATGCACTATCATTCAAATTGTTTTTTAATATGTTCAAATAAACATTTTTATCCATCATCCCTTCAATCACAACCAGATTTCCAACCCCACTCGATGCCATACACCCCCACACCATTACTGATCCGCCACCGTGCTTTACTGTGGCGGTCATATTTTGAGGTTCAAGCTCCGCATTTACCTTTCTCCACACTTTTTCACGTCCATCTGAGCCAAATATATTAAATTTGCTCTCATCAGAAAAAATGACTGAATTCCAAAAGCTTTGGTCTTTGTTTTCGTGTTCTTTTACGAAATCGAGTCTTTTTGTTCTGTTAATTTTATTAACAAACGGCTTTTTCCGGATGTTTCGACCATGATAACCAGCAGTATACAAAACACGACGGATGGTTTGGGGTTACATGTTTTGCCAGTTTCGTTTTCAATTTCATATTTAATTTTCGGAGCACCTGTTTTGGGGTTCTGCTGTACTTTGCGAGTAATAATTCTTCTCTCCTGATCCGTGAATATTTTCGGCCGCCCTGTTCTTTGCTTATTTTTCGTACTACCTTCGTTTTTAAATTTTTTTATAATTTTTGAACCGTGGCATTGCTTTTATTAATTGTTTTTGCAATTTGCCGTTGACTTTTGCCATCTTTGTATAATTTTATAATTAAATTTTTAATATCGTCCGAAAGTTCTTTTCGTCGTGGAGCCATTAGAAAAATTTTGCGTGTAAATTTATTTAAAAATCACAATTATTTGTTTTTTGCGCAGCTGAATAACCTGTAACAATGCTCAACTTAATAAATTTGTGAATTGCATACATACTTTTGTGATGTGATTTTTTCTGTTTTATACAAAATATAACAGGACATGGTAACGGGATACCGTTATCGTCATGTATATTAAATGTTTAAAGCAGAAATTTTTGTTGTAAAAAAAAAACAATTAATTACTGATTATTTTCGAAATAAATTGAGGTTCTTTCCCGTTCTTCATGGTGCATACTTATTTTTGTGATACACTGTACATAAACAAACAGCACGTAACGATACACAAAAATCTTAGGTAAACATGATTATGCAGACTCAGAATACCACATCTAAGACATTTTCGAATATTCCTCAAGTTCATTTATCCAATGAAAACTTACCACATTTTCCGACCATTGTTCGCATCATTTGAATTTTACAGATTCGAATAGTTCCACTGAAGCAATCTATCCTGTTTCCACTTAACATAAATATGCCTAAAACGACGATACTGCTGGAATTGTGCTTCACAAGGACACTACTTCCAAAATTTCCCATTGGAATTTTATTACATGAATTCTGCAAAATGTGTGGATTACCCAATGTAGATGGGATTAGATGTCCTCGATGTAAACTATATTTGGGAAACTCGCAAAAGGTTCATCTTGTTGTTGGGAGAGGAATTCCTCCGAATACTGCGCCAATGAATCCCACCCTACTGAACGAAACAACAGGCATAAATACCTAGATAGACCAAAACCAGAAATTGCCGTACCGCAAATAGTAAATTCCTCTTTACCTAAACCTAGACGGTCCACATCTCTGGCCGAAGGAATTACAAAAACGTTAAAACGAATAACCAGATCAACTAGTTGCTGGCGTAAACACAAATAGCACATTAAATTAATAAGTTCCTAAATAATTTTCGGCCCACTGGATGCTAAACCTCATGCTGATATAAACTTTTTTAACCAAAGATGAACTTCTTGACAGTCATTCATCCACTTGGCAGGCATTTACTTCGAAGAGCTAGATACTACTGCAAGAAGCTTGTGAAGATTCACCTGAATAGCACTGCATAGCAATCTTACAACAATTGCAGAGGGAATTTAACAACTTAATAGCAAATAAACTATTAATGATAAGCAATAAGAAACGGCGACGACCAGAGCGGGCTTAGGTGGTACAACTGGCATTATTCTAGGCGATATGTTCGGAATTCTCACCCAGCGCGAGCTGACCAACATGAAGCTCAATCTGAAAAGATTAACGAGAATAAAAATCATCTAATGATAGATTGAATAATACAGTCAAGCTTATAAACCACAACTTTAACATCACCATGACATCTGTAAATAACTTGCGGAATGATCAACAGCGATTAAGGCATGAAATCCATCTGCTGAATGAATACCGAATTCGCGAGAAGCATGATCATTGAGCATGATCGAATTAGTCAAATTTTAAAAACCTAGAGGAGACGCAGCAAAGCTTACTATAGACGTGGTTTCTGATGCACATCGTAAAATATAACATCCAACAATACCCACACCAACACAGCTAGAAAATCAACTGTATCTAATTCAACAACAAATATCCGCGTCAATCACCATTGCTGGACTCAACATTCATTATCTGATTCATGTAGATCAATGCATGGTTCTACGAAACAGAGTAACACATCAAATACACGCTACTATCCGTACTCGCAGTTCCTGATATAATTCATGGACCCACGCAGACTCATCTAGTTATGCCAACAGAATATATCGCAGTGGGCAATCACCGAAAACATTTTGCTTTTCTGTCAATTGAGGAGTTGAATCGTTGCTAAAAATTCCAACATACTCGATTTTTATGCGAAATATCGCCAAATTTTAACGCATTAACGGAAAACGGAAGGTGAGAAATAGCGGTGTTGCAGCAAAAAATGGAACTTGATAAGGTATGCACCATCATGCTAATAATTTAACAATCCGCTGGATTAAATTTCACGCTCGTAAAAGTGGATATTCGTGGTTCCTAGCGGAACATCTGTTAATGTGCTTTGTGATTCCAAGTTAAACTCCTCCTGCATTCAACAATATTAGCAAATAAGTCCACAAGTCAGCCCGCCTTTTGACAAGTTGTAATCTAGGAAAATTTAGTTTAGAAATCAAAAGCATGGCTTCAACCGAAATAAATTTTAAAATCAAGCGGAAACGTTATAGACCATTGCATTAGATGCAGAGATACCAACTATGGAAGAAAACGAATATTTGCCTATTGAAGGGCTACATCATGTTCATCATTACACAGGGATCATTATGTTTGTGCATCGTAAATGTGCTACTTACCGTCCTATTCCACTACAACCATCAGAAGCCAGCTCCGGCTGACCGACCGAACAAGCCAAATTGTAGCAGCGTGGCTCCAGAATATGTTCAATATGTAACGATCCTAAATATAGAAATGAGACTGAGAAATTTATAAATGAAGAAGGGTTTGAATAATCTGGTGCACCTGTATGAAGATACTAGCACATTTATTACCCTAAACAGTAATATTTTTTGTTCTTCGAGTACGGAAATTATGTCAGATCACCAGACATACAACTCGTTAAACAATAACTATCTTAAAACAATAAAGATGCCGGACGTTACAAATATTCAAGGTATGGTAACGTAGATGCGGTAAATCAACCTGGATTATAAACAAGCATAAACTTGGCAGTGATTGTGAGCGGTTCACACGCCGGTTATTATGACAATCAGTGCAACGATTGTTAAGAAAACTAGTACCCCTCAAGTTCAAAGGAAATGCGCCGAAATGATATTTATTCTTTGGAAGTTAAGGAACTGGTTGCAGCAAAACGAAAAGCAAGAAAGGCCTGTCGAAGAAGTCAAGCGCCAGAATATAAAATAACTCTAAATTTTTTATCCAATAAACTAAAGTTACTAATTAAAGAAATCAAAAACAAATCCATTATTGAATATTTAAGTGGCCTTACTGGTGAAAAAGATTCCGAGTACTCCATTTGGAAAGCAACAAAAAGTTTAAAACGACCTGAACTACAAATTCCACCAGTTAAAAATGAAGATGGCACATAGGCTATAAGTGCAACACAAGAGGCTTCGTTGTTTACAACTCACCTCGAGAGCACGTTCCAGCCTCTACTTAAAAAAACTGCAGAGGAAAACATACCACCAGTAAATAAAATGGATAACTGCAATATATCTCCTGTCAAATTCTAAAAATTAAAAGAGAAAATTAATCTTACACCTAAATGCAAATAAATCTCCAGGATATGACTTAAATATAGAACAGATAGTAAAAGCTCTTCCTGAAAACGGACTAAACACGTCCCAAATCAATGGAAAGTCGCAGAAGTAATTATGATACCTAAACCAAACAAATCACTTAATGACAAAAATTCGTATTGGTCGAATTGGCCCAATGATTTCAAAATAATTAGAGAATTTACTTCTAAAGAAACACAAACCAATAATAGGAGAAAGAAATCTTATTCCTCCACATCAATTTCCACATCAGAGAAAACCATTCAACAATAGAATAAGTACACCGAATTACAAACATTATCGAAGACCTACTTGAAAAATGGAAAGTATGTTCAAGCGTCTTCTTGGATGTAGCACAGGCCTTTGACAGAGTATGGCATAAAGCCTTGGAATATAAATTACAAAGAGACTTACCAAAGCTGTTTTATGAAATTCTAAAATCTTACATATCTAACCGATACTTTCGTGTTAAATTTAATGGAGTACCACAAGGTAGCGTTCTGGAACCAACTTTATATGTTCTATACACCTCGAACCTGCCTACGAAAGAAGAGACTAACATAGCGACGATTGCAAATGATACGGCCATCTTTGTAGTTACTAATAGCATAGAAGAATTCACAAGCAAATTGCAAAGAGCTACTAATATTGTCAGTACCTGGAGGAAGAGATAGCGAATAAAACTTAATGAAATAAAATCTGTCCACGTAAACTTTACCAACGAAAAGGTCAACTAGATACCAATTGAACTGAACTGTCAGCAAATTCCCTATTCAAACACGGCAAAATATTTATGCATGACTCTAGACGCGATCAAATACATGAAGATGGATTGGCTCTTAGGAAGAAATTCTGAGCTAACTCTACATAATAATTTGTAAACTGTAAATTGTGCTAAACTCTACATAATCTATACCGGCAAATCCTAAAACCTGTGTGGACTTACGGTATCCAGCCATTCCAAAGCAAAGTCCTACGAGGAATAGTTAATACACCGTGGTCCATAAGAAATGACACCTCCATAGAGATCTGAAGATGGATTTCGTCAATAAAGAAATAAGCAAACACGCGAAAAAACACATGCAACGTATTAGTCTACACCAAAATGCTGAGATACGTCGTATGTTGGATGATTCAAACCTAGTAAGACGGCTGCGAAGGAAGAAACCGCATGATCTACAAGATCCAATCAGGATCGACTGAAAATATAATAAAATTGTAAAGGGGGCTAGCCAAAGGGTTATAACCCTCCAAACAAGAATATAAATTATGGAAGATAAATTACACTGTGCTCGAATCGCAAACTTTATTTTGTGACAAGCTGGGCACTCAAAGGGTAACCCTAATTAAAGTATGCTGAAATCAATAGTGCTAGTCCCATTTCAAAGTTATTTCTCATTTTTGTGATATCGCTTTCGACATGTTTTGGCTCTGAGGCAAAATTTGTCTAAATATACACTCATTTTGATGTTGATAGCTCTTGAACCATTAAGATTTTCGTATTGCTTTCTTCAGTAAAGTTGTTGCGCAAGCCAAGACAAACAACTGTGCCGAACATATCAAGACCAAAAAACCACATCTTTACATTCATATTTTTGTATTATTTTTGTTTTCATTTCGACGAAAAACACTTTTTTATCATTTTTTTGTCAATTTACTGAATTTAAGTCGATTGAAATCGATCGAACAAACATCGCATCGGCAAATATAGATACAATAGAAACTATTTTTCTTAACTTTTTTAATTTTAATTTTCTGATACGTTCGTGTCTTCTTCGGGATCGTTCGTGTCATCTTCTTCCTCTTCCAAATTCCAACAAATGTCACCCAAGAGTGCATGAAGCTGTTTGCTGCTGTACCAATGTTCGAGCCTTGCCGTCACTTGGTGAAAACGCTCGCCGTGCTCATCAGATGCGGCTGGTGATTGTTCGGCGAATTTTTCCACATGAAAATGCAAAAAATGTATTTCCTATGACATTCGAACGTTTATATTATGAAAAGCGGTCAGCATATTTTCAATATATTTGCGCCAATCATCAGATCAATTAATTCCGAGAACATTCTTAATAAGTTCTTTTACACATTTTCGTGCCACAAACTCTCGTTCATTGGGAGCATTTTCAAATGCATCATCGTTCATCAAACGACGAGATTCAAATTGCTTCAAATACCAACCTTCTTTTATTTTCATTCCACTTAACCATGGAAAAATGCGACGCAATTCGATCGAACGCATTTCCATCTGGATTCAGCGCTTTTATAAACATTTTAACTACTCAAAGCTTGACATTAAGTGGTGATAGCAATATTTTTTCAATTGGCACAAGATGCAATCTAATTTTCTCACGTAAAGCCCAGTTCCGTTCGTTGTATTGATGTTTTTAGTGTAACCCAATCTACACAAACTTTCCATTGATGCTCAGTGTTTGAGCTGAGTGCAATTGGAATAGAATTTTTTGAGTTGGTAACGTGAAGGAGAACTGCCTTCAAACTACTTTTGGAGGAATCGATAAACAATCGTTAATCTTCAGGATTGTAAAAAATTCGTAAAATGACGATGACGATTTATTGCTCCATTATCCGAACATTTGGAGCCAAAATGTTCACTTGTTTTAAATCCTTTGACAAAAGAATGGCTTGCCGCTGCGATAATTGCAGGCGTCGTACCATAATATCCAAATGATTTTGCGAGATTTCAATGTCATTGCATGGCGCAGTAACATTTTATGGTTGATATATTTCAAAGAACCAATTTTTTCTCTGTATGCATGTCGTAAAAACCATAGACGGCGTCCAATTTACACCGCTAATAACATTTTGTGAAAAGTATAGTCGATATAACTCGCGGTTTCATCACTTATTTTGTGGCGATTCCTCGTAGTTGTAAATTTTCCACACATATAACAAAAACACTTGAGTTTAAAACACCTATCCATATTATTTATTTCACCAGATTTCACAAGCCGATTTTCACTTTATTTTTTGTGTTCTTTTGTCACTTTATATATTTCGAGAATAATCTCGTTGCTAGGCGCTGCTCTTTGGCACCTCATTTGTTTCTAAGTTATGGATAATAAGTCGTAAATTTTATTGTTTTTTGTGTTGATTTTGTCGTTAAGTAAATGGTTGGTGTTTTTCTTTTTGTATATTTTCAGGGTGTGAATTTTGGCTGCAATTTGACTCATGACTCATGAGAAATTTGTATACGCACAGTATTGTCTCATGACTCATTCGGTCCTTTTTTGAATCTGTGCAAAATGGTTAAATTTTTATTGAATTTAGTGTACCTATGATTTTCAGTTTTTAGGTGTTGTGCGAAACTTGATTTTATCTACTTTTTAAAATTTGGTTATGTCATTGATGTGTTCTTTGTATCTTATTTGAAATGAGCATCCTGTTTGGCCTAAGTATGCCGACCTCTAGTTGTATTTATCCTTACCTGTGTATGCGGATCTCTACACAGGTGGACACATGTTTATCTAGATGTCAAGGAAGGAGCCACAGTCTTCTGTGAAAAGCTTTTGCCAAAACTGACAAGACCTTGCCTTTTTGGGGAGCATGCTAGAAGGCTGGTCTACAGATTAATGACTTGTAGAAGTTGCATGGACAAAGAGGAGTAAGAGACTTTAGATAACTTCCTTTGCTCGTGTCCGGCACTATCATATAGAAGGCATAGGTATGCCTCGCGGACTGTGGAGTGTGAGATATTTTGCGCTACGTACGAAACTCCAAATGATTTTGACCAGGGGTAACGGGGAAATAGGATCCTGTGGTATCACAACGAGCCACTACTGGTCTAAGTGCGCGGAAGCAGCCACTCCAACTTAACCTAACCTAACCTTGGCCTAAGTAAAACAAACATATATAGTGGATGTGGTTTTTCGGTCTTGATATGCTCGGCAAAGTTGTTTGTCTTGACTTGCGCAACAATTTTACTGAAGAACGCACAACGAGAATCTTAATGGTTCAAGAGCTATTAACATGATAATGAGTGTACATTTTGACAAATTTTGACTCAGAGCCAAACCATGTCGAAAGCGATATCTCACAAATGGGGACTAACTTTAAAATAGGACTAGCACTGTTGAAAAATAAAAAAAGAGAACTTTCTTGCACACGTTTTAGACCAAATGTTGCATATGAAACACGTTCAGGTAACTGGTTAGAGAAATTACCAGTTATAGAAGTAAATTCAGTGTAAACTGAAACTCGGCATCGGAAAAATTTCGACTTGATTAATAGCTATGTGAAATTAGGTTGTGCAAGTTTACTGCAACTTTGGTTCGCTCAGAAAAAACAGACGTTCGTATTTATAATCGAAATAAAAATAAAAAATTCAATTTTAATAATTTACAATCTAGATAAATACACACACAGCTTCCCATTTTCTTAAATTATATACAGCACAGCAAAAAATAAGCAAAAATCTAATTAACAATAAATTTTAGATAAAACTTTTTAATCAACTTTTTTTCTGTACTGTGTGTGTGTGTGTGTAAGTATTTGGAGTATGACATTTTTATGATTGGTTATTAGTGCTTTATTTTTGAAAATTCTATCTGTAGAATTTTTAAGATTTTACAATTTTTTTTTATTCTTACAAAAACGAATACAATACACTAAAAGTATTATTTCCCTTGTATAAATACTCGAGTGTATATTCCAATTTCCGAGATTCGTTTTTTAATTTCGTTTTATTTTTCATGAATCTTAAAATTTGTTAGCTTTTCAACACAATAAAATTAAATAAAATAAACTTTTGAAATAAGAAAAATATAAGTAGAAAAATAAATTTTATAAATTTTTGCTATAATTTCGAAATGGAATTAAAAAATAAGAAACTTTTATTTTTTGATAAATAAAGTATCATTAAATCGGTCATTTAATTTGCATAAACCGATTGCCTCTTATGTTTATGTGTGTTTATGTATTTTATTTATATATATACACGGGGAGGGAAGCGTGATAATAACTTGGTCGACTAAGTTAAGGTACAGAGTAACGTAACAAAAAATAAAAATAAAAAACTTCGAGCAATTTAATTCTGATTTCCTCCATATACATAAAAGGAGCACAGCCAAAAAAAAATTCTGTCTGACATTTTCAGTTCCTATATATAAACATAAACAGAAATAAACAAAACGAAAGAAAATTCGTTTATAAATCATTTTCCATTTTCGGTGCTTTTTCACTATTACTATTATTATTTTTTTCATCTCATTTTTTAGCTGCATTTGAATAATAATAATTTTTTATTTTATTATAAATAATTTTTTTTTTCGTAGAGTTTTCCTCGGCAAAAATAA
Source organism: Nephrotoma guestfalica (assembly GCA_963691935.1). Lineage (NCBI taxonomy): Eukaryota > Metazoa > Arthropoda > Insecta > Diptera > Tipulidae > Nephrotoma > Nephrotoma guestfalica. Next base: position 134,947,769 of record OY829913.1, on the reverse strand, counting down.
AATAAACATCATTAAAATTATAAAAAGAAAAATGTAATTCAAAAACAGCGACAAAAGAAAATTAAATTTTATAATAGAAATAAAATAAAAAATTCACAAGAAAATGAAAAACTAAAAAAAAATGTGAAAATATCCCACCCCTTTCGCATACACATATATACACTTTGTTTTACTTATTATTATTATTTTTTTTTCATTTAATGTTTTTTATTTTTCAAAAATTAATCCCTTCTCTAACATTAAAACCTTTGCGCAGAATTCAAATGTCAAAAATATTTGATTTATAAACACCCTTAGAGCTTAATGCTGTGTATATAAATATGAATGATAATAAGAGAAACTTTTTTTTTCAGTTTTTTTTTTGATGAAGGAAATTCCCATTCTTATTATTATTATTATTCTTATTGTGAAAATTGTAATTCCGTTTTGTTTATACATTTATATAATATTTTCCCATTTCGTTGTTTATTTGTACATAAATACAGAATAAACACAAATCCTCTGCAAAAAAAACATAAAATAAATATTACTAATAATACCAAAGCGGAGATATACACAGCCACTCTTCTCTCTAATGGGTCAGAAAACAAAAACAACAACCGAAAACAAATTTATGAAAATGGCGTCAATCTCTCAAGCATTTTTGATCAAATATTTGCGATAAAAGCATAATCATTGGGAAAATTCCTTCAACTTTACATAATTTTATTTATTTTATTCAGAACAAATGAGATAGAAAATTTTCTGTTTAAACAAATTTAAAATTAACATTTTTGAACTTTTAACTGAAACAATGACTATTTAAATTTTTTTTTTATATTATGTTCGGTTATGCTGCTTTCTCGAAATATGGAAAACTTTTTGATTAGAAAGTTGAAAATTCCATAAATACACTTTGTTTCTGTGTGTATTCAACCCTTTTTGATTTTTTTAGTATGTACACTTCTCGACAAATTTAAAGAGACACCAACATATTTTGAGAACGCAGTAAATTTTTTAACAATTACGATTTAAACCTATTTGCACTAGTAGTAAATTGATTGAATCGATAAAATTTAGTTTTGAAACGTATTTCTTGAATATTTAGAATTTTGGGCTGATGTGCTGTCATGATCATTATTAACGTACAGACAATGTATGTAAACAATTAAAAAATGAAGGCATATGCTGTGGCCAACACTCGACTTTCTTTTACAATGAATGTATACTTACACATTGATACACCAGGCTTGATTTATAAAAAAAATCGGTCATAAAGCCCTGGGATATCCCAATTTATAAAACAGCTGAACTATGAAGTTTTACCCCGATCAGTCAATTGGTTTAGGCTGTAGACAAGGCACAAACATTTAGTGGGCACCGCACAACACACACCCACACACACAGAGATTTTTTAAAACAATTAAGTACAGTAATCATGGAAAGTTTGACCTCGAAATTTTTGCAGATTTATCATTTGCAATGTCGCCGAAAATAAAAAACTAGTTTCTAAAAATTTTAATGTGTGGGTCTGTATATACGAGGGTTGTCTGAACAATTTCCGACCTCAACATGAAGCTGGCAGCACTCGTCAATAAAAGTGGGGGAGTATGTTTGCGCATGCGTTTCGAGGTATATTTCGGTACACTCTGAAATATCAGCCATTTTGCTGCGCTTCCACAGTTGTTCTTTAACAATCGTTTGTGTGAGTCGATATGAGATGGAAAAAATCGAGTATGGAGCTGTCATTAAATATTTATTTTTGAAAGGCAATGTGCCTACGACTTAAGCGTGGTTCGAGACGCCCAAAAACTGCAACCACTGACGATAGCATCGCTCAAGTTCACCGAATGGTGCTAGACACAACCGTCGAATAAAAGTTAGCGAGATAGAACAGGCTAAGCATATGTCTAAAGACCGTGTTTATCATATAACTAATCAAGATTTAGTCATGAGAAAGTGGTCCGCACATTGACCTTTGTGCAGATAGCCCAAAATTTCAGCCCCGAAAATAAAAAAAGGTGCGTATGGCAATACTATTTATACTATTACGACATTTAATTATAATTAAAGCTCTCTCCTTATACTTTATACTATTTATATGTCAAAAATTTAATAAATAAAATTTTTATGAACCCTTATAAAAAATTTAAAAACATGTGATAAAAGGTTTATAGTGAATTCTATAAATAAAACTAGACTCGTCATTCAAAACATGTACAACGTTTTGGGCTCCTAAATAAATTACATTAAATAACAAAATCACTGGCAACTATACCAACAATATAAAAGTGTCGAGGATTATTTGATCATAATTTCTATGCTTGTTTGAATTTAAAATGAGTTCAGATGTCCATTGAAGTCAGGAACTATTCGTTGGCCCAACTAGCGGTGCACATCGTTTGATAGGTGATTGTTTAAGGAGCATGTGCGAAACGATATGCACCGCTAGTTGGGCCAACGAATAGTTCCTGACTTCTATGGATTATATCTCAACTCCTAGACATAACTAGAAAAATTCTAAAAATCATAATAAATGTTGTTTAAACATTCACCTAGATGTGCACCGCACAAAAAAATCCCTACATTTTTACTCTCAACCCCGAAAATTTCGATTGTGATGACAGTTTTTAACTATCGTGATAGTAAAAATTTTCGGGGCTGAGAGTAAAAATGTGATGATTTTTTGGGCTGAGTGTAGAAAATGTCATGATAGCAATACTTTTGTTGCCATCGCATTCGTTTGAGACAGAATTTAGCCTATCTTCACGCACATATGAAAATTGGTCTTACTTCACAAACATGTTTTTATAAGTACATATTATATATACTGTCAGCCCCGAAAATTTCAGCTGTCATGCCAGTTTTTTACAATCGTGATAGCAAGTAGTTTCGGGGCTGAGAGTAAAAATGTGGAGATTTTATGGGCTGAGAGTAAAAAGTGTCATGATAGCAACAAATAGTATTGCCATCGCATTTTTCGATCGTTTGCTCACTGTGGACCAGAAACCAATAAATCAGAGTTTTGGCGTCGGATAACTACTGTTGATGAAACTTGGATACACCATTACACTCCAGACTCAAGAATAACATCAAAACAGTGGACTGCCAAGGGGAAATCAGCTCGAAAAGTGGCAAAGGCGGTTCTTTCGGCTGAGAAAGTGATGGCGACAGTCTTGGAGTTATCTTCAATAAAGGGCAAACCGTTACAGGAGCATACTACGCATAATTATTTGAGAAGCGGAAATTGCGAAAAAACGGCAACATTTTCAAGGTAATGCACTGTCTCACACCTCAGCGGTTGCCCCGACGAAAAGCCTTACTCACCAGATCTAGTCCCGAGCAACTTTCGGCTCCCTAAGTTAAAAGTTGTGCTCGGAGGACATATATTTTAGTCGAATTAGGAGGCCATCATCTACGTAAACAACTATTTTAGAGATCAAAATACTGAGTACTATTAAGGAAGAGGTATAGGGAGCAGTGCTGGTAGAAGTGTATTGACTTCCATGGAGACTATATAGAGAAATAAAATTGGTTTATATACAACGGGTGACCCACATAAAATTTCCAATTTCAACTACCGGTTATTTTAAGTATGGCAACACTTACGTCATTCGTGATATGACAGAAAACGAGTTTAATGCGTGACATTTTAGGTTTGAACAAAATTGGGAAATATTGAAAACTTACTTTCAAAGTGAGTGATCTACCCAAACTGTAAGAAATTTACGTGAAAACTTCAGTAGAAATGAAATGCCTACAAGGCAATTTGTGGATCAATTTGTGAAGCGAGTTCGTGAAACTGGGATGTTATAGAATAAACCAACCCGTGCATGAGTATTTACAGCGCGTACAGCCGAGAACATCAACTCGCCATCGTGCTCGAGAATGGAACATTTCACGCAGTTCTGTGAGAGAACTTTGGGTACAAAGGATGTGGAGGCTTGGAAGAAAATTAGAATTTTTACCGAAAAATCATCGTTTCCGTCAAAGCTCATTTTCAGGAAATCCACACGTAACCATGGAGAAGCCGATGCATCCACAACGAGTGACTGTTTGGTGTGGATTTTGAACCGGCGATATAATTGATACATTTTTTCAAAAATGAGCAAAGAGCCGCCCTCAATGGAGAGCATTACCGAGCCATGTTAAACCTGTTTTTGTTACCCAGAATTCAAGAAGAGGACACACACGACATTTATTGTCAACAGGACGGCGCAACTTATCACACAGCAGACACAACAATGGGTTTTTTCACACCGTCTACAGGGATCGAATAATCAGCCGTAATGGAGGTGTGAATTGGACAAAACGCTGCTGCGATTTGACTCCGTTGGACTTTTTTTGTGGGGAGCCGTTAAGGATAAGTGTTACGCTAACAATTCAGAGACTATCCAAAACTTGAAAGATCAAATCGAAGTTGCCATTGATGAGATAGGAGCCCATACAATCGAAAATTTTCTGAAAAATTGGGTTGACAAAATGAGGTACGGTAAATCTAGCCGTGGAAGTCATTTGAGTGGAATTGTGTTCCATACTTATTGCCAAAAACAAAAAGATTGTCATAAGAAAATTAACATCTTCTCCCATTTGATGTGAACTTTAAGGAATGGCGATCAATTTATGATCTTTTGGATCCACCATGGAAACGCGATACTCTTTTATCCGTACATTCTGCGATGGTGTTTTGGATAAATTGTCGTAAAAATTTATTTATTTATTTAATTAAAATTAAATCAAATTTATTGTAATTTGTGTGCATTGATAATCGTTAAAGGTTGGACAATGCTAATGATCGTTAACTAGAAATCTGTGATCGAATTCAAACAAAAGTTCTGTAATTCTGTTGCCGTTCAAAAAAATAAATCAACTCTCAAAGCTGCCGCTTATTTATTTTTGGAGAATTTTGGAAAAAACTGCTGTATTAATTGAAACTCTACACTAGCGTGTTGGGTTATCGCAAACTTTTGCAATGTCGAGGTTGAATACCGTAGGTCCATATCGGCTTCAGTGTTTGCCCATATAGCAGCAGCTTGTTGTGTATTGTAAGCTCAAAGCCTCTACCTATGAGCCAATACATTTTTCTGAACTTAATATTAAGTTCTTTTTTTTTCCTTTTGACATGCTCTCTCCACTTGAGCTTGGCATCGAGTGTCATGCCAAGATATTTAGCTTTGTTTGCATATGGCACCGGCACTGAGTTAATTTCTATCGGTAGATGCGAAGCATTTTGATATGTAAAGTTAATATGCGAGGATTTCGTCTCATTAAGCTTGATTCTCCAGCGCTTAGTCCAGTTACCAACCGCATTGGTAATCTTCTGGAATTTGATCGTTGCTTCAGCCACATTACTTCCAATTGCCATAATTGCTGTGTCATCTGCAAAGGTGGCTATGGTTCCTTCATCTGTTGTTGGAAAATCCCTTGTATATAATTAATACAGGATTTGTCCAAAGACACTCCACTGCGGGACACCGGCAGAGACTTTCCTTAGTTCAGAGTATTCATCATCATATTTCATACGAAAATGTCTATTGGCTAAATAAAATCTTAGTATAGCATGGAATTGCCTCGGCAGATCTCTATGCAGCTTGAATTCCAGTCCACTGTGTCAGACTTTAACGAATGTTTGGGCCACATCCAGAAATATGTTGGAGCATACTTTTTTTGCGTTCTAACGTTCTTTCAATAATGTTGGTGATTCTATGCATGGTATTCAACTCTGGGGATGTACTAAGCAAACGAACGCCAAAATGATACAGATGTTTCAAAACCAGGTTCCCAGAGGCGTCGTAAATGCTCCGTGGTACACAAGAAATGAAGACCTTCACAGGGACTTAAAGATGGAATACATCAAAGTTGAAATAAAAAAGCATGCCGCGAAACACGAAATAAGACTCCAGGAACATGAACACTTCTATATTCCCCCATGTGATTGATAACCCTGTCGTTGAAAGAAGACTTCATAGATCGAGGCCACTTGACCTAGTAAACATACCGAATGCAAATTATAATTTTAAATAGGTTTAATTAATTTTGGGACTTACCATTGGGTTGCACCCCAACAAATCAGAATTGTTTAAGAAATATAAAATTTGTAGAAATTTGAAAGATAGATTGGAAGATGAGGACAGTCTCAGTTGTAATTAATAAAGGAAAAAACCTTTTTCCGAATTATCGTTTCCCATTCTTTAAGGTTGAGTCCCGTTTCCTTAGTTCCAAATCCCTTTCTTTGAACTTTATTTCGCGGCGCCGAACTTGAACCTCCTGTTTTGATTCAAAATTTCGCTTTTCAAATTTCTCGTACAAGTCGAATTTTTTTAGAGAAATACACTCTTTTAAATAATTCGATTCATCGCAAGTTAATTCACACACCGAGGTTTTCCTGCGTTGTTTGTTGCACCTATTTGATTGTAATATGTATAGAATTAATTATGTATAAATTGAAAACATTTCATGCAATGTTTTTAATGGGCATGTACATACATTTTCCCATCTTGCACTCTGTTGCGATGTTGAATTTCCCACACTTCGTTTTCGCACAGTTCAAGGGTTTCGTTGTCATCCTCGACGGTGTGAATCGAGATGATAGCCATCAATTTTTCTTTGGGCGGTGAAAGATCAGGCGGCCTCACTTCGTTAATACCGCTGGCATTCTGAAAATCCTTCAGTTTCCGATAATTATTTTTGATTCGAATTCTAAAATACGCATACAAATATACAAAAATTTATTAAAGTCATTTGTATTAATTAATTAAACCATAACTTTGTGTACCTTAAACCTTCCCAATATTTTTTCCAAAGCTGGCCGGGCTTTGTTGCTCTTCCCAGTGCATTAAGAATGTCAGCTACTTCATCCCACTTCTTAATGCAATTATGCCATCCATCAATTCCAATAAGCCTAGCAGTAGGGTAAATTTTTAATTAATATAAAAAACTTATAATTTGTTTCATTTAAATTACTGGCATTAAGGCATCTACTTCTAATGACAGAAAATGAAAATAAATCTTAAATAAAATTAAATTTTAAATTTATTGGAAAAAACCCACAGTTATTTCATTTCGAAAACTTTTTCTCTCGTTTATTCGATTTCAAAACTTCGTTGAAGGAAATGTAATAAAAATTACGAATGTTAATCAAATGTATAAACATTTTCATAAAAATGTGAAATATTTTGTTAAAATTAATAAACGTCCTGCCAAATGTTCTTATTAAATTATGATGAAATTTCCGTAAATTTTTATCAAATTGATCGACCCTTTTTACTCAATTTAAGAGACGTTTATCAAAAAGATCACCTATGGTATAGAATTTATTTAATTTGATTTGAAACTCTACATTTGAATTTTCCATTGTTAAAAATTTAATAATCAAACTTTATTTTAACTTCACGCGGAATTTACTCAGCTTCTAAATTTAATATCAACTCGAAATTAATGTTTACGAATTTGAATCTTTGCCCTTCCGACTCCAACTTCGAACTTATTAGTAGTCATGATATAGTTCTGCGGCTGAGAAAATTACCATTCTCTTAACCTTAATGACCTCGCGCCCAACAAAAGATGGCAAAGTGGTTAGCATGCTTCAACTTGAGGTCCTGGGTTCGATTCCCGGTGATGACATCGAAAAAATTTGGCTTGGTTAGGATCATTGAATTAATCGCTCACTATGCGAAATGGAAATATAGTCATAAAACCTCAGTGGAGGCGGTCAAAGCCCTTGATTTTTTATTTTATTTTTATTTTATTTTTATTTTAGTGAATTAATTCGTAATATAAATTACAGTACAATTTTAGCAATAAAAAATATATCAAATGAAATACATAATTCTGGTTATTATAATAAATTATTTAAAATAGTTTTCCTTTAAAGATAGTCTGATTCCAGATTTCGTCATCATAAAACTTCGACATTAAATTCAAAGGTTCGTCACATCCATAATTAGTTTTATGAAAATCTAATTTCAGAAGGGTTCGAGTACGCAGATTCCTCACAGGGGCATACAAGTTAAGGTTAAATAATAAATACGGGCTTACAATTTCGCCATTTAGTAAATTGGAAATGAAAATAGCCCCAGCATGCTGCCGACGAATATCAAGTGGCTCGAGTTTTAGAGATTTATATCGCTCGGTATATGGAGGGAGGCCTAAAACATTCTCCCAGCACATTCTACGATTATCAAACCCAATAGTTTTCCAGGCATAGAAAATTAAGAATGATTTCTGAACCGCCTCAATTCCCTTGACATGATTACTGTAACTTGGACACCAAACACATGACGCATATTCAAGTTATGAATGGACAAGAGATTGATATAGCGAGATCAAAGCTTTCGGGTTATTAAACTCTTTCATAATTCATTTAAGAAATCCTAACATAGAACAAGCCTTTGCAATTATCAAATCAATATGCCGATTCACTGATAAGGTTTGTGTAAACATAACCCCAAGATCTCTTACTTCAGTTATTCTTGATAACTTATCATTATTAATACAGTAATCATGTATTACATATGACGATGAGCGGGTAAATGACATAATTTTACATTTCTTGGTATTCAAAAATAATAAATTATTTTCACACCAATGGCTAATTGCATCAATGTCCTTCTGCAGATTAAATGAGTCTTGCGTATTATTTATAGGGGAAAATATTTTTAGATCATCAGCATAAATTAGACAACGAGCGAATTTGACACATTTGGTGATATCGTTCAAGAATAAAATGAAGATAAGGGGTCCAAGATGGGAACTCTGTGGAACTCCCGAATGCACTTTTATCGGATTAGAAAATCTGTCATTTATTTTTACAAACTGTATGCGTTCAGTAAGGTATGATTCAATCCATTTTAACAAATTATTAGAAATGCCAAAAGATTTTAATTTTTCCAATACAATAACATGGTTGATTGAGTCAAACGCCTTACTAAAGTCAGTATAAATGACGTCAAGTTGCGCCTTAGCCTCAATCACCTCCAAGGCACGTTTTGAAAATTCTATTAAATTCGACACGGTAGATCTTCCACGGACAAACCCATGTTGTTCGTCAACTATAAATGACTTCAGACCGAAATACATGTGGTCACAAACAATTGATTCGAACAATTTAGGGATCGCTGATAGTATAGAAATGCCCCTATAATTAGAGACATCATTCCTATTACCGGATTTGAAGATTGGAACAATATGTGAGGATTTCCAAACAACTGGAAAAATTCCCGACGAAAGTGATCCATTGAATAATATTGATAGAGGAAATGCTAGCTCATGACCAAGTTTTTTTAGGAAACTTGAAGGAACACCATCTGGGCCACAGCCATCTTTAAACTGAGTGAGTGATTTGATAATATCCTCCGGGGTGATACGAGGTATATACAAGGTGGTGTTTGTACTATTATGTGTTGTATCCGCAAGTGTTCCCTTATTAACATTATCTAGTCTATAAGTATTTTGGAAGAAAGAACCAAATAAGTTGGCTACGTCTATAGAGTTATTGCCCGAAACATTATTGTAAGACATTGTCGACGGAAAACCGCATGTTTTCCTTCTAGACTGAACGAAATTCCAAAACGATTTCGGATTTAATATCAAATCATTTTGAACCTTGTTGATATAGTTTCTATAAGCTATTTTATGCATGGAATCAAATTCATTAGATACAGAAGAAAAGGCCAATTTAACAGAAGCATTGTTGGATCTTTTCCATTTCCGATATAATTTCTTCTTGCGATTACCTAAATTAATCAAGCATTTATTACACCACGGAGGATTATTTCGATTATTCTTAAAAACAGAAATTGGAACGAATCTGTCGATACCACTAAACAAAATATTATAAAATAGTTGCACATCAGAGATCTAAGTCATTAAATGAGAAGCGCGCATTCCAGTCAATTGATGAGAAAAATGAAATCAGGCTATCAAAATCTGCACGTTTAAAATCATAAAATTTAGATATAAAATTATTCTTAATTGAGTTAGACAATAAAAGTTCTGATTGGTTCAGATTGACCTCCATCGACTTATGGTTAATATCATTAACAATATATGGAACGGGTGCTTCGATTACCGTATATAAATTAATCGAATTCGTAAAGAATAAATCCAAAAACCTACCAATGTAGTTAGGAACATCATTAATCTGGATAAAACCATAAGATAAGATGGAGTCAATACATGAAGTTTCAACAGTCGATGTCACGTTACAAGGTATGATATAATTTACATCCACATCATATACCCATTTGACATTAGGTAAATTAAAGTCTCCCAGAATTAGCACGTTGTCGTCTATGTTGGTTGAAGATGAAATTTTAAACAAACACTGTGTATATTTAGTATACACCTCAGTTTCCGAATTCGGTGGAATATATAAACCAATGACATTTATTGATTTCTTACAGATGTTCAGCTTTACACATAATAGTTCTATAGTTGGGTCGCAATCAACTGTATCACTTACGATAGTAGAGTGGACAGCTATGAGTATCCCACCACCTTTTGATTTAGAACTATTTAATTCAGATCGATCCCGTCTATAGACAATGTATTCCGCAGGAAAGTACTCCGCATTGTAAATATCAGCATTTAAATTAGTTTCGACCAGTACATATACCGGATACCTAGATGCACAAACAAAACGATAAACCTCAGAAGATTTTGAAGCAATGCCACGAACGTTTTGGAAATAGATGAAATTTGAGTTAATATCAACACCGACATTACTATCAGATAAGGTTATATACGCATTCGAGGCTGCTGGCGAACTCCGCGAAAATTTGTCTTCTGATTGAAGTTATATTCCTTAATGAGGAGATATGAAACGATATATGAAACGATATGATATTGATATGATGAAGTTGCCAGCGAGGGGGAAAATTTTATACATTTACATACTTATATTTTAAAAATGTTCTTTCTTTCCATTTACTAGATTGAATTTGATTTTAAAACTATGTATCCGGATACTGATAACATAGAAGCCACGTTTAATTCATTTGCATTTAATATTATGGAGGTCTTTGAAATAAAAATTAAAGATAAAAATGCAAGGTGCTTATTGGATAATCTACTAAAACAGCAAGGAAGTATCTCTGAAAGGTAAGTGTTTTTATTCAACTCAATTTATTTTTGGTAATCGAAAATGTTTATTTCTTCAGATGGCTTACATGCAACAATTTGATACTTAATTCATTTTATTCTTGTGCCAACCACTAGAATGGCTAAGAATGTAAATGGACAGAAAATAATAAATAAAATTACAATTAACGATTCACAACAAACATTTATGTTGGTTGGTGCTACAGTCCAACAGATTGAAGAACTAATTCAACAAAAGCTTGACGAAGGGGTAGCTATACAACCGTTTTTAGTTATAAAAGGCTCATTGGAGAACCTGGAAGAAATATTTATTTATTTTGACGGAATAAAATATCAAGTTTTTTCGATTATTCGTGCAGTTGAAATACGTTTTAAAATATTTTACGTGTTAAATTTTCCAATAGTATCCATACTAGTATGGAGTCTAGATTAGTCTAAAGAAAATTAGTCTAAAAACTCGGATTGACTAAAAACTGAATTAGTAATCAAAAGTTTAGTACTGAATTAGTAATCAAATATTTGTTAATTGCGCGCAACGTAAACTATTGTTATAGCGATGAAATCGCTAATTTAGAAAAAATTTATTTTTAGATAAAATTTAATGTATTACATAAATGAATTAAATAAATCTATGATTTGAAAAAACAATATTATTTTATTTTACTGATCAAGTTAATAAAAATTAAAAATCGTAAATTTAACAGAAATCTTCTATTTATTTGAAAAAATAGCTCGTCAATTTCAATAAACTAAATTATGTATCCAATAAAATTCTCTATCAATTTGAAAAATTATTTTATTATTAAAATGACATTTTTAATCGATTAGAAAATATATTTCATTAAATAGATAAAACTGTTTTTCAATTTACGAATTAATAATATTAAATTAAATAAATGAAAGAAATGTTCGTCAATGTGAGTAAATATATTATAAAACGAATAAAAATTGTCTGAAATTGAAGTAACTTTTGTTAAATAAATTGCCATTTCTATCAAATCGAAGGAGTCTTTTATCAATCAAATAAAAATGTATGTCAAATTTAATGAAAATTACATCAAAACGAAAACAAGATTTTCAAAATTATTACCATATTTGAGAAGAAATTTTGATAAACTTTTGTCAAATTTTATTCAAATTAATAAAAAAGTTTGTTAGCGTTATATTGATGGTTGTTTTATGAAAAAGATTGCCAATTTATTCAGAATGACTGCCAAATTGTTTAAGTGTACCATTTAAAATATTTATACCATTTAAAGATTGACGTTTGTCTTCAAACCGGAATGCACCGGCTGGTCCCACTCTAGGGACCTACTACAAATATTTATTGTAGAGACATTACGTATCTATTAACGCTGTCGAATCATTATGAACGAATATCTGTCGGTTTAAATGATACTTTTTTAAGAGTCAAGGTACCAGTCGTAATACAGGTGAACCCTAAAAAATTTTATATAGGTCTTTGAGACTGAAACTTTTGAGGGCAATATAAAATATAAATTGAATAGATAAAATATTTACATGGTCCCTTAAATTTGTGATGGAGTGTACATGGTATAGTCAAAAATAAATCTTTCTACCATTCTCGCACCAAAATTACATTAACAAAACGGCACACCATAATTATCAATAAAAATTCCATCAATTTTCTTGCCTTTTTTGGTGTGTTGCGTTATCTTTTATAAAAAAAACGAAAAATCCCTCCATCATCCTCCTATTACACACAATAGAATCCTTAATTTTATCATTTATTGAAAATTACGAGATTCTGTACAAAAAAAAAATCTATAAATATTCTAATTTACAACAAAATGAGGGAAAAATATTTTCATATCAAATCTAATTTGGATATACCACCAAACCATAGCAGAACATATACAATATATTTCATTTTCTTTCCACAATAACAACAAAATAGCTAGCAGAAAAAGGACGATCATCATCATCAACATAATCATCAGTGTTGTGTGCGAAAAAATAAAAGAGTATCACAGTCAGGAAATCTACTATTTACTTTGTTTTCCATATAATCTTTTTCAATTTTCCTTTATCATAATAAATTCCGGAAGAGACACATGATACTCTGCCACCATATATAGATACGTAATAATATATTCCTTAATGCCACCTTAATTTTTAAGGACCTAAACCAAATTTTTTTTTGCTGGCACAATAAGGAGGAATTATGAGAAGGTTGGATGGATGATTTTTGTTTTGAGAGATGATAATTGGTTTGAGAAATATGAAAAACATACAAAAATTAAAAAAAGGAGTTCGTTCGTTTCCATATTTTTTTTTATCTAGTAGATATGATATTTTGTTTTAAGGGTGGCTGATTTGGGTGGATTCTGGGTATGTATTTATATCTGTATACATACATACAGACATACATAATATTTATTATATAAAATACGACGAAGACGACTACAAATTAAGATTATAATTTTCGTGGATGACATTTATGTTTTATACTTGTATTTTTTATATTCTATTTTCCAGAAGACATTTTTTGTGCTGAGTTGGAAGGAAAAATAAAAATATTATTTGTGTATTATTATTAATATTGCTATTTTTCTGTGTATGTGCAGAATAAAGATCAGCGAGGGGTACACGGGGGGTACCACCTCATCGTATCATATAAACGAAAACATTATGTTAATCAAACTGTATAGGAATTTAGCAGATCTGCCACCATCTAAAATGAGTATTTTGTCCAAAGAAAAAAAATTGGGCTACGAAATACCTATACACCGCCCATGTCATCATTATTAAATGTTTCATGTACCCATTTAAGTTTTTTGTATTTTTTCGAACTAGAACATAAAAATTTACCATTTTGTACACTCTAAAGAAATTATTATGATTGGACTGCAGTATTTTCATAATAATGTTTTTTCTTCATTTTTCTATTATCGTTATTATTATCGTTATAAAGCAAATGAAAAAAGACTTGGGAGAGCGAGAGTTGCGGAATGAAATAACAACGAAAAAACATAATATTTAAATCTACCCTTAACAAGTATTCAGAAAAAAAAAATTTTAAATTTCCCGGAAAACTTTAGATAAAATAAAAATTTATCATTAAACTTATGTTCATTTAGATTTTTTGTTAGTTGTTGCAAAAAAGGGTTAATTCATTTTAAACACAACTCTTAAAAAATTAATCGAAATTTAAATTTTTTTTTTTTCGGTATGGTTTGGTTTGAGAGCGATCGCGATTAAGAAGTCATACAAATTAAAAAGGACTGGATTTTTTCGTAGCCAAAAAAATTACACGAAAACTAATTATTTTATGTACATATAAGATGAACGGGAAAATTACAGTTTTATTTAACTAATCAAAAAGTTTTTTTTTTAATTTTATGATAATATCAGTGTCTTGGGTGTCCTATTTGTACTTTGACTTTGGAATTATGGCAAAACTTTTAAATGCTGGTAAGTTGGAAATTTGTTGACACGTGTTGATTATAGCATGCCACCTTTCTTTTACCTCGGATTACATGAAGACTGTTGAAGGCGATATCAGCCAAAATCTAAAGCACAACAGAGATTGAGAATACAAACATAAAATTTGGAAACATTGAACTTACCTTGAAAATGTTTTCCCTTGTAAATTGTTGATTGTTGACGACATAAACACTAAAAACCACATAAAGATAAACAAAAATTAATTAAAATTAAGAAATCATTGACAAGTTAACTTTATTGAATTCTGAAATAATTTAAATCATTAATGTATGTTTAACTTTTAATAATTTATTTATTTTCTTACCTTTTGTTTGTATACTTACAACTGTTAATTGACATTGAATTTTTTACCTTATAAATGTTAATTATGTGTATATTTAGCATTTAAAGTAACCGTTGTAATTTTTGGACACTATATTTTTGTTTGAATGTCTAGTACCTCGAATTCCTTTAAGCCTAAGCATATTTATTCACCTTATTTAAAACTGACAAACAATTTGGCTAAAATAAAAAAAAATGATTTCTTATACCAAACGTCAAAGTGTACACATCAAGCAACCAAAACCTTATTACAGGACGTTGGCACGAAGCCAACCCGCAGATTGATTTAAATATGCAGAGGCCTCTTTCACGGTGATTTTGCTGGCTAGATCTCAGGGGTTTGGGTCGTGAGGAAGTTGAGGGTTGAATATTTCTGGCCTTCATCGTGGAACAGAATAAAAATAAATACTATTAAATTAAATTAACACCAGAATTAAATCGGCCGAAATTTGAGGAAAGCGAGAAAAAAATAATAATATCCGGGTGTGTCCACCCAGGAACGACCGGATCTCCCCGAATGTCAAGTATAATGTCTGCTGAAGAGACCTCCGAATGACCTATCGACCCCTAGAGGTCAATGCCCAGCCACAACAACGCAGCATTAGAGGGTTGGGAAGTCTCCCCAACAGAAAAAGCCTCACTTCAAACGGAGAGACCTCTAGGTAACCTCTCACATTACACACTTCGGCAGCTGGAGACTGCCGAATAGCCACGAGGAGACCAGCACCCCGACCCTGTGGATGTACTGACAAGAGGATGAATGGGAGTGGCAAGCCCAGCCGGCAAATATGGAACCGACACGAAATGAAATTTTCCCTCCCATCAAACCAAACCGAAAGAAATTTAGTAATTCATTTTATGAGCAAACGAAACAAGGATAAGCTAAAACAAGAATAATCAGTGCACAGATTAACTCGAGGCCGATGAATGGGAAAATAAGATAAAGCCAAATGCCCGCAATCCTACGCCGTGCTGTTTTTTATTTAGATAAATTTTCCAAGAAAAAAAAACAAGATCAGAGACGAAAGGGTGATAAAAAAAATAAAAAAAATCAAACTATAAGGGTCGAACGTGCAAATTCCGAAGCAAAAGAAAAAATGTATCGAACAAAATGGTCGATGTCTTAAAGAATTATGTAGCGAACCCAATGTGCACCCTTATTTAGGCGAATCTGCGGGTTGGCTTCGTACCATCCCGTAATACACCAATTATGATACTTCCCAGCTGACAGGATCACAGAAACTTCAATATTTAAAGGGCAAAGATCAAGCAGCACGACTATTAAATCATTTTAACATAACCGATGTAAATTATATAGAAGCCTTAAATAAGTTAAGCGAACGATATGATCGGCGAAAACATACCATTAAAAGCTTCATGGCGCAACCAGCAGTAAGCATACCGAATAGTGCCCAATGTGTGAGGTCTTGGATACACTGGATTAAATAATTCGTGGTCTAAAGGGCAACACGCGAAAACGTGAGACCATTGGCTTATTCATTCACCTTATGGGCGCAAGCCTCTGCACATATAAACATACCAACTCTCAAACAATTTTTTAATTTCCTTTTTAAGAGAATTGCCCTAGAATCAATCAACTCCAAACAGAAGTGCACAAACACAGTGGAATCAACAAAATTATTACTTAAGAAGTCTCATTATGTCCTGACAAGCATCACAAGCTCTTCGAATGTGACAAATTTAAGAAAATGTCGCTAGTACAATGCAGGGATTTGGTAGAACATGTAACATTGAGAGTAACCAGAATATTACATCACCAGTAGGCTAGGTATCTGGTATTCAGCAAACCAGAACCGTTTTTGCTGGGCGTTGTTAGACTCAGGGTCACAAGGTTCATTCATTACCGAAAGTAGCGTGCAAAGACTTAACTGGATACCAGAAAATGCCAATTTTCCTTTAACAGGCATTGGAGTACAATAAATGGATATACAAAAGGATCAGTTGTCCTAGCAATCTGAACTATTTCTACAAACTGATGGCTTCATCCTTCCTAAACTTACGGCAAGAACACCTTCAACCACACAATTCATCGATATTAATTTTCTACAGAAGTTTAATGAAGCTGATCCAAACATTACCTAAGAAGGGGAGATTGACATTATTATAGGAACAGATAATTTTTTTTCGAAATACTGATTCAAGGAAACATGGCAGCTGAAAACCAACTGAACTGGCAAATTCCGTTATTCGGATGGGTCTTGGTAGATAATCGTACGCAACAAATCATTGCAGGCTATTTCAACATTCCTGAAGATAACATTGAAACCCTACTGAAAAGGTTTTGAGTGGCCGATCGGCAATTCAACGCTTGCATACACTAGAAAGGAGATTCACCAGAGATGAAGAATTTTCCTCAAGATACAAAGAGTTTATGTCAGAATACGAATCGTTGGGGCACATGATAGAAATAAGTAACAAAGGAGCCAAACATAACGGAGATTGTCATCCTTATCACGGTATGATAAAAAGCTTCAGTAGCACAACCAAACTGATAGTAGTTTTTGATGGACCAGCGCGATAATCACAGTAATTTCTGTAACGGCCAGTAATGGTAATTAAATTTGTTTGCAGCTCTTTCAGTTGGTTTCAAGCTGGATGGGTTTTTATCTATTGCATAATGCTTTCCCATATTTTACTATTTTTGCCTAGCAGCGCAAGGCAAAGGTTAGCTGGTATATAGTGTTAGTTCCATTTGTCCTCGTATAAAGCGACATGTGTTACGCTTATTTTTAGCATACTCTGGAGGAAAAATCACTTCGTAATCTGTTTCATCAGTGCATTCACTAAGCTTTTTTTGTTGCACAGTATCCTGGTAAACAATGCTTTAAAATTTGTACGTTTTACCGCTACTACAGTTTTATTTATCTATTACCTACAGTATCATAGGTTTCAAAGTCAATATCTGCAATAAACCCACTTTGGGCTGCTCCGAGCAAATCACCAACCGTTCAATCTTCAGTTTATAGCTGACATTGAGAAAATGTTTAGGCAGGTTCGACTTACACGAGATTACATAAGATACCAGCGCTTGATGTGGAGTAAAACGTCTGAAAAATTCTTCACCACTTTCGAGTTACAAACCGTGACTTACGGCAATCTATTTAGCTACTCGAGCTCTCAATGAAACTACTGATAAATATAAAGATATATTTTCAGAAGCAGTAAACCACTTCAAAACTAACATCTCCGTAGATACTTAATGTCAGGAGCCGATTCAACAGAAGATGATGTATACAATTGAAGGAAAATATAGACGCTAGAAAGTGGCTAAACAATGATGACAAAATGAAAAGAGCATTGTTCTACTTACTGACAAGACGAGCCCTCTAAACATAAATGATTCAGCTCTATCAAAGATTTGGGACTGTATTGGAATCAAAAAATCGATTGCTTTAAAATTTAAGGTAAACCTGAACCAACAAATAACTATAACCAAGCGAGGAATCATATCAGAAGCAAGTTGCCTATTCGACAGTTTGAGATGGCTGGCTCCCATGGTAGTCCAAATTAAAATATTTGTCGAAACACTGTGGCCCAAACTAGTTTAGTAAGCGAATGGTTCAAAATTAGAAATAATCTGGAAAATAAAATGGAATACTTTTGTCGGTAACCGAACTGCTGAAATACTGACTCATACAAACCGTTCGGACTGGAGAAATGTGAATTCACAAGATAACCCGGATGATTAAGCATCCATAGGGGTTGATCCGACAAAGCTGCAGGAAATTCGCTTGTGGTGGAGTGGGCGAGCTTGACTAGGTAACCCAGAAATTTACGGTAACGCAAGAAATTCGATGTCAATCAACACACGTTCAAACTCCAACACCGTATCAGCAGGAGCCGATCCACTGATCGAAAAGTCGTCAAGTTTCCACAAATTAATCAGAACTTTATATTACATATTGAGCTTTATTAAATTAAGACTAAATCAATCACCAAGCCAATAAAGAGTTTCCAATCGCAAATAGAATGAAATTCCTTAAACCATTACTAGATGACGTGTGCAAATATTAGATCCTATGAGGCAGAAACCTGATTAGAAAGATCATCCATAGGTGCGTGCAATGCACAAATTACAAAGCAGAAGAAATGTACCAAGTCATGGGTGACTTGCCAAGTGAGAGTGCCGATTCAAACTCAGACAGAAAATGATCCCAAAAATGTTGATCATGTTTAAAATGTCGTTCTGTTTACTCGCTTAGAGGCGTTACTCTGAGGGGAATATTTTGGAGTGGAAGTGTAACTTATTCCGGATTTGCCCATAAAATGTCTAAAACCTACCAAACTGAACCGCGTTCCGTTACCGAGAACCAAAGGAAACACTTTTCGATAAAGATTATTGTACCTTTGTACCCAAATTATCAAGTATTTCTCAGCTGAAGGACAAGGGATTTTGGATAAGGCACTATAGTATCAACAATTGGAATACGAGTGACATATTTGATCAGCTTGCAAGTTTTACAGATGGAACAATTGTTGACATACTCCTTCAGCTGTTTAATCGTTCATATCTAATAGAACTGCTTGTAACTGCTCCAATGTCTTTGCAATACCGAGATGAACATCCATTCCTGATTCCTAGGAAGTAATTCAAAAGTCAATGATCAGGGCACTAACAGCTTCCATTGGCTGGGAATGGAGTCATTATAGGATATTCCAGAATCAAAATGTAATGCTCAGGGATTATCACACGAAGTCTTATTATGTTTATCAGGAGCATAATAAGAAACCAGCAGTTCATAGAAGTTTATCCTAGATAAAATGTCTGATACAATATTTTGCGCACCACTGCGATGTACAATACGAAAAGTACAAGGTTGTAATTTCAGCGCTCACCTGCCAGTGGTCCAGTTAGATCCCGTTGTGTCATAAGCCATTAAGGACTGACATGTTCGGTGATGACAGTGAAAGTGTACCCCTCAACATATGCACAAAAACGCCATGCACTACGGCATCATCCAGGGATAATTTCACTGGGCGGAATTAAGCTTCGCATATGCGATTAGGTGTTCACTTCCGTCGTCGTCAACTGGAAATAGTACGCGTCTTCTACCCACCGAACTAGCGTCACACTGAATAAAAAATTCGCTTCTGAAATCGGCGTTTTGTAATACAGCGGCTGAACTTAAGGATTTTGTCAATTTATCCAGAGTAAATTTGCTTCCGTTGCTCAACTAAACGATTTATATATTTTATTTTAAATAAATGAGAGTTTGCTATTTCCTTTTTGCGATAATTTAAATTTAATTAACTTTACATTAAGTACTAGTTTCGAGCGTTGGCTCTATGTTAACTTTAACTATTCTCTCTCAAGAATGCTCTCAATGCTCGAAACTAGTACTTAATGTGAAATTAATTAAATTTAAATTATCGCAAAAAGAAAAGAACAAACTCTTATTTGTGATAACCATCGAAAAAATAAACGATGTTTTGTTGCTTACCATATTGGCAAGCGGAACTGCTATTGACGAGTAGTTAGAGATGGATCATCTGTAATATCCAGTCAATCAGTCATACCCAAAAATCTTCGAATCTGTCTGATGTTAGAACATCTAGATATTCTTTAATACACTGAACCTAATCCTGATCGACCAGGATGGTTAGTTACATTAATTGTTAGACCAGCCTCTTTGAGCAAACAACTATACCTTCCCGAAAGGATAACGAGTACTTGGCTCCGTCACTGGGAATTCCACTTGCTTCCACGACACTTCTCAATTACCGCAAGCCTCAGCACCCACCCTGTCAATTTTGGAATCACGATAGGCTTGTTTAGCAGGAGAAACGGAATAACTGCGCTGCTTAAAGGAACTGCGTTTCGGCTAGTTGGATTTTATGTTTCGTGAACGTTGTGTTTCCAAAACCCAATTTTTCGGATGAAGGCAGAGTATTGATGATTTCCTCGAGATAAGATATTTGTGCTGGTGCGAGATTATGCATATTACAATCTGGTTCATTTAAGATACGGTAAATGAAGATAGCTGTCCTCACAAGGGACGGAACAATGGTAACTTTGTAGGGTGGATTGGATAAGAAACTTAAGAACCTTTACCTAATATGCTCAAATTTGCCCCACTGTCTATTAAGCCGCAACATTTATATTCACCGAGCTGATAATCGACGCAAGAATGGCCGTCACTAGAATCGGTAATAATTGAGGCGTTTTTTGATTTGATATTTTTTCACGGCTGTCAATATTTAATGAGGAGATATTTTAACTATCTCTTCCTTAAGGGAAATTGGAAAATGAAAGGAAGGGATTCAAGGAAAGAGGGATTTCAGGTTGAGTTTAAGTTTTGTTGCTGTTCGGCCATGGCGGTTGATTCGGTCAGTACCAGCCCGCTGTACATTTCTCAACAGTAATTTATATTTTGGACAAATAGTATATTCTACATCCGGAAAGCCACACTTCTAACAGAATCTACAATTATAACAAAAGATGGATATGGGATTGGTGAAGGGTTTTGGTTGATAGGTCGAAGTAGATGGATACGATCGATAAAACATTTGTTTCTGGACCATGGCTGCATATTTGAATCAATGGTCGAGTTTTCGGTGTAAATTGGATCATATAACTGGGTTTCATATACAAGGTGGCTGACACGAAGTGTTACCAAAACAAAACGCCACAGAATTTTTATGTTTTGATGAATTTTATTGAATCAAACTAAAAAATGTTCACAAATATTTAAATTTTCGAATTGCATTAGCAGTTTTCGATTTGACCCGCCTTAGCCGCGATTATGGCCTTCAAACGGCCGACAAAGCTATTGCATACAGCGCGAAAGTGGCTCTGCGGTGTCTTGGTCCAATCCCGGCGAAACGCTTGCTTGAGATGATCGACACTTTGGTATTTTTTTGTCCCAACCTTGCTCTTCAAAATACCCCAAACCGAGAAATCTAGCGGATTTGCATCCGGTGAATTTGGTGTCCATTGGACAGTGAAAATGAATCGCGGAACGTTGTTTCTCAGCTGATCTTGATTCACGCGCGCTTTATGACTCGGCACCGAGACCTGTTGAAATGTTCAGGCTCTGCGGCCGAAATGTTTTTGTGTCCAAGGCTTCAACGCCCCCTCCAACACATGATGCCCATAAATTTGAGCATTTATCTTGATGCCACGGCCCAAAAAAACGGTGCAAGCTTAACAACTAATTTGCTCTTTCCACTCTAACTTTTTTTTAGAGCAACGGTGAGACCATGCGTTTTATGGAATTTCAAAGCATTTAGTCCAAGATGATCTTTCAATATGTGCTGCATCTGTTCGAGCGAAATGTTCGCCTCGATAATGTTGCAGTGCGCTTCGGTCAACCACCATGGCGTTTTGCAATGCTGCCAGTATCGTTATAACGATTTATGGTACGATACACAAACATTTTATTCACATGCAGATGTTTTAACTAGTTAAACAATCTGCGGCTGTGGTTTTCCAGCCAAATATAGAGCAATTACACTATTACGCTTGAATTCCATTGCGGATAACTTTTTTTTCTGAATATTTCCCACTACAATGCTTTTGTACGCTTGTAAACAATGGAATGAACTGTCATTAATGTACATTTGAGCGCTTTGTCGTCACTGGTTTGACAGCAATGACAGTCTGAAGTTGGTAATACTTCGTTACAGTCACCCGGTAGTATTATACCAACGGGGGTGGTAAATTTTCGAATGCTTTATTCGTAATCATCTGAGGATTTATCAGGTGCACAACTAAATTTCCTGGTTTCACACATCGTGTTTTGTTCATAGCGTGGACAGTTGTTAACGATAACCAGTTGTAATACCAACACATGTCGCAACGCAAAAATATTTTTTCTAAGAAAAAAAGAGTTTTGTGCCAAACAAACAGCATTTGCGGGAAGCTTTGCTTTTCTGCTTCAACTTGAAAAAAAACATGCAGCGGCAAACATGCACCATCGAAAATTATCTGTGAAGATTGATTTAGACATTGAGGACAAGAAACGCTCCGGAAGACCAGACACATTTGAAGACACCAACCTACAAGCGTTATTGGATGAAGGTGATACGCAAACTCAAGATCAACTTGCGGAGGCATTAAACACGACGCGCCAAGGTGTTTCTAAATGTTTACATGCTATGGGAAAAATTCAAAAGAAGGGAAAGGAGGTGCCGCATGAGTTGGCTGAGAGATAAATGGAAAATCGAAGAGCCACTTGCGAAATTTTGTTCTCACGGCATGAAAGAAAGAGCTTCCTGCATCAAATTGTTACGGGAGATGTGAAGTCGATATTTTTACGAATCCCAAACGTAAAAAGTCGTGGCTTTCACCTGGCGAAGCATCAACATCAACGGCACGGCCAAATCGCTTCAGAAAGAAGATAACGCTCTGAGTTTGGTTGGACCAGAAAGGAATCATGTGGTATGAGCTGCTGAAACAGGGCGAAACTGTTAAAGGACAACGCTACCGACAATAACTCATTAATATGAACCATGAATTGCTCAAAAAATGACCAGAATGGAACACGAGACACGAACGAGTGATATTGCAGCACAACAACGTTCCACGCCATCGAACTCCCATCGTACAGGACACCATCAAATCGCCAGACCTGGCCACACGGATTATCACTTGTTGCGGTCGATGATACATGGCTAAACTAGGCCAGTTTCGAAGAAGCGCAATATTGGTTGGATTTAACGTCGTGGTATTCATGTATTGCCAGAGAGATGATACAAATGTGTAGATAGCAAGGAAGGAATAGGAGGGTTGCCGTAAAAGTTTTTAGAAAAAGTAATAAAAAATTAAAATTTTTCATCAAAATGTGTTTTATTGAGATCTATACACTTTTGCATACTTGCCAGCCCGAAGATGATAGCTCCAAAAGAAGGTTTTTCAACGTTTCAATCGCTTCTTCAGGCGATAACACTTGTTGCCCACGCATCTTATCTTTGATTGTTGGGAACAGAAAGAAGTCATTGGATACCAAGTTGGGGCTGTAAGGCGAATGACCCATCAATTCGATCGTTTGAGTGCTCAAATACTCGCTTGTTTGATGTGTTGTGCGTGAGCTCGCATTATCGTGATGCTAAATGATTCGCCGTTTTGGATTGTTTTCTCTCAATTTGTTGAAAATCTCGGGCAAACAAATGGTTGTGTACCAAGCTGAATTGACTGTCTTTTGATTTTCAAGAGCCACAATAGCCACATGGCCGGCTTTCGTGAAGAAACACGCTGCCATTTGCTTCCCAATGCTTCGAGCTCGCACAAGTTTTGTTGATTTTTCTTCGAATTGGAAGACTCAAACAGTCGATTGCCCATTTCTTTCCGGCTCATACGCATATATCCATGACTCATTACCTGTAATGATCTTATATACGTTTTTGGAAGTACCTCCAACGAATTTTTCAAGAATTTGGCGGCACCAATCGATACGAACCTGTTTTGTGCGTCTATCAAAAAATGTGGAATCCAACGTGCACATAGCTTCTGCACCTTTAAATGCTCATGTAAGATCGTATGTACGCTGATGTTACAAGTGCCTAGGCATGCTCCGATTTCACGATAAGTGACATGACGATACTCTTTAATCAGTTGTGTCACAGCATCGCTGTTTTCTGGCACAACAGTTGTTTTTGGACCACCTTCAAGAGGCTCGTTTTAGAGTGAACATCGTCCGGGTTTAAGTTCATTGTACCAATTATAAACACTAGCCCAAAATTGTTCTTCGTCACCAAAAGTCGAATGAAGAGATTCGAAGCACTGTTGTTGAGTTAGCTCCTTTCGAAAATCGTAAAAAATCATTGAATTAAGTTTTTCAAGTAAAGAAAAAATAATGTTGCGATGCGAACTGACAGATCACTTCTGAGAAATATAACCTCTAAAAATGTTACACTTTTTGACTGACATAGAGATTTGTATCGGAAAACATTAGTGTTACCATTTCTATTGAAATTTTACATTTTGCAAAAAAACTGAAAATTTATTTGCTCTCCTAGTACATTGATACGAACGAAGTGGTCTGTGTAGAAATTTTTTCTGACCACTTGTGGATATCGCAGTCACCTCGATTTCATTTTTCTTAACTGGAGTGGCCTTCAAGCATATTCAGGATTGAAAAATTCCTCGATCTGCCCTCCTTCAAATCACGACAACGGTGTAATAGCTGATCATAACTTTGAAATACTTTCCCTCTTGTAGTGATTCTGAGACAGGGACGCATGTTCTTCTTAACTATTCGAATGAATTCCACCTCCGAATATGGTACGTGGAGGGAACTGGAGATTAGGTACATGTCTCGAGACATTATTTTTCTAGTTTTGTTGTCGCATATCGAAATCAGTCTTTATATTGTCGTCCGTCGTAAATGTTAATGTGTGAAGTTTTCCCTAAAACAGAACTACGTAAATGCATTCACATGCGTATTTTATATATTTCTGCAACATTTGCTTCCAGCCACGCTGCTTACCACACACAAAAAACAATGTTTTGAAATGTAAACGGTATCGATTTAAGATTTTGATAATCCACATAAACGTAATAATTTAATCTGAAACTATGTAGACATTTAAATCAAAAAGTTAAAAACAAAAATTCTAAACAAAAACATTTACCACCCCTTTTCTTGCATCCTTTCCGAACAATAAGAAATCACGTCACTTTATTATTTCTTATAAATTATTATTTTTCGTGTTTTTATTTCATTTCCACTTTTTTTTTGTTGCTGTAAAGTTTTCAAATCGATTTGATTCATTGTCGGGCGTTTACAACAATCATAAATTAATAACGATTTCGTTTCTCAACTTTTTTTTCTATACATTTTAAATAACGTTCTTAAAAGCTCTTTTGATCGATATTCTAATTAATAATAATTTTATTCATGTGTACAGTAGACGTGCCCGATTGGCTGGCCATTTATGTGTAACGTGTGTAAATGCAGCAAAGTATTTGGATGGTGCACTGTACCGTGCATATATAAATTTATAATTTTTTTTAGTTTTAATTTATTGTTACTTTATGTTATTATTGACGTTCACTATATCATTATACTGATTGTCTACAACATATCGTTGTATATAGTTTTTATATATTTAGTTTTTGTACCTAAACCACCTCCCTTTTTTAAGTGATTTATTTGAAAATTGTATTCCATGTATGGATGAGTATACGGAAAATTAATATTAATTGATTTTAGTTTTCTTTGGCTTTAATTAGATTTTTTTTTCTATGCCAGGACTTCTTGAAAATAATTAAAATTTATATCAAACTAAAATCACTGCAGTCATCAACTCTATTCTATACACGAATACATGTACGATGGCTGTAAGTACGAGAGAAACACTCAGCGCACAACTAAATCTAATTGTGATAATTATATATCAAATGATTATCGAAATCTTAGAAAAGAACATAAAATATTTCAACCAATCCCATTTCATGAATTTTTTATTTATATTTAATCTTAGTATCTACTTTACTCTCTGTACTATCGGTTTTTGTAATCTAAAAGAAATAAAAAAAACCAACTGAAAGCGTTTGATTGATGTCTTAAAGGCGTTCCAGTTTTTTTTTTTCGTTTTCCTTGAGGAGATTTGTTATTTTTTTTATTTTATTTCTTCTCGATACTTTATTTATTTTCTTATAGCTCGGGTATATACACAATCTCTTCTATATAATATATATAAGATTTGTATCATTTGAGACTATATATTTTATTCAGTGACATGAAATCAAAAATAAAGTTATGTATTATGTTGATTCTGCCTCTCTGAATTCAACGTTTTGTGAAATTTGTTACCATATTATACATGAAGTCAATTTACAATCGAATGTGTACCAGGATTTTCAGAAATATGCGAACGATCAAAATTGTTCAAATCAACTTTCCGGTAAATAACATTCTCATAATATTATACAAAAAAAATATTCCAATAAATTACAAACCAAATAAAGATGGACATTCAACAAAAATTCCCTTCGCCTATAATATTCCAAAAAAAAAAAAAAATTGACTCAAACATGATGATCATGTTCCTCGCCATATAAAATAATAAAGATACAAGACAAACCAACAAACAAACAAAAAAATTGAATAAATTTGTCATAAATCCTTCAATAAGGACGACACATGTTCTTAATTTATAGCACAAGAAGAAATCCATAAAAAAAAAATTCAATTCAATTTTCAACTTGATATACGAGATGGATGGGATATTAAATGAGAACGAGATTCATACTCGTATTCGGTATATTAAGTATAGAAGGGATGACGATGCGCCATAAAACTACTGAGTTGTCACCAAAACAATATAAGACATAAATTCGTGACGAATTTTTTTTTTCCGAAATAATAATTTAAATTTGCGTAAAACAACAAATCAAATAAAACATTTTTATGTGTTGGAATATTTAAATGAAGGGAAATTGTTATGATCCCCAACCAACAGCAAAATAATATATAACAACAAAATAAGGGTTACAACGCATAGTTCAAATACTAAACAGTTATGAATCCAATTATGATAGGTCTGGATTAGGTATGTTGTCATTTTTTTGACACTCGATCTTTAAGTGAGCTTAAGACGCAACAACCGAATAATTTACAATAATTCTAATTGTTTATAATTTTATTGTGAAATTTTTATCCCACCTGCCGTGCCGTGCCTGACTGCTCTTGTTATTGGTTGGTTTATGGTGCTATTGAATTTTATTTACTCTTGTTCACATCATGAATCACATCAATTGTAAACGACATTTTGAGCTCAAACAAATTTCGTGCAATTTCTGTTAAGACCGAATAATTCACTTTCTCGTTGGTGACTGCCTCCTTTATCTGAAAACGGCACTTATCATGAAGTGTCCAAAACTTCTTTGGAATAATTTGTGTGGCCGGTGAAGCTCTTCATCAGTTTGAAATGTGAGAACATGTTTAAAGGCAGATGAAGTTATAAATTTTAGAAGTTTTAGTGATTTAGGCCCTTTTCCTTTAGGACTTATTTGACGCTGTGGAAATACACATTCGTTATTCATACTTAGAAATTGCACATCAGTAATGAAATGTGTAATCAAGTTCAACGTACTTATATATTTTTTTACGAATTTATTTTGACTTGCTGATGTCGTAGAATTACTATTTTACTGTTTTTTTTTTTTGATTGTTGAATTGACGATTTTGGTTTTGTAACAACGAATTTTTAGAATAATGACCCGATTGTGTTACTACTTGAAAGTAATCTTTTTGGAATATTTTTGGGAGGTATTTGGTTGTTCAACACGGGTTTTAAACGGTCGATCGAAATCGAATTATTTTTTTCTTTGATTTCGATTACAAAGTGTTTTCGTAATCGTTTGATCACTATGTAAGGACCAGGTGGTGTTAAGATCAGTTGCACCTAGTCGACTCGAACAAAAACATATTCACAATTTAACAAATCTTTTGGAATATAGATATTGTTGTGGGTCTGGGAACGCGTTTCCGTTGGAATTAGATTTTGCATATACTTTCGTAATTGCTAGACGTATGATGTCGGATCTAATTGTGGATTTAAACTGGAAGGAGCGAAAAAATCTTCGGACACTCTGAGTGTTTGTCCGTAGACCAACTCAGCCGCGGAAGAATTTGAATCTTCCTTAAATGCTGTCCGAACTCCCAACAACATAAGCGGAAGTTTTTCACTCCAATTAACTGTGTTACCGCGAGCGATTATGATTTCTTTTAGATTGCGATGAAATCGTTCGATAATCCCATTAGATTGCGAGAGATACGGAGTCGTTCTAATTTTATGAATTCCCAATATTTTCCAGAGATGAGCGATTACGCGTCATCTACTAAATTTTACGTTATTGCGTAGACAACTTGTCGACAACGTAGAAAACTTGTCGACAATGTAGAAAACGTTAACTAAACCTAGACAACGTCGACAACCAATTGTAATTCCGCCATTAGTGATTAAATGTTCAACATATTTTTAACTTGCGTTGACATATTTCCAAGTTACATATTATATCGCCTGAAAAGTTCCCGGTCTGACACATAGATGGTGCCACAAATTTAAAACCCATATAATTTTACAATTCTACCAACCTTTAAACGACAAGTATGAAAATTGCATTACATTCCGACCATTAGTTTACAAGTTACAGTTGTTTTAGTGACGCTACTTTTGTTAATTTAAGAATAATGGAAAAAAAGAATTTTGTGTGTTGATTAAACACTGTTTTTTTGACGGGAAAAAATACCAGCAGTGGCTTTGATCGTACAACCACCGATGATGTACCACGCTCTGGAAGCCCAATTAGGCTGTGACTCCAGAAAAAATAAAAAAACTCACGAAATTGTTTTGAAAAACCGTAAAGTGAAGTACCATGAGATAGTTGACATTGTCCACGAAAAAAAAATTTCCTCTTTCACCAAGACAATGCACCATGTCACAAGTCGATCGCAACAATGGCAAAATTTCACGAATTGCACATTGAATTGATTCCCCATCCACCGCATTCGCCAGATTTGGCCCCAGGGCCAAGTGATTAGGGCCAAGTGATTCCCTCCAAGCTGGAGGGAAGTGATTTGGCTCCAATGAAGTAGTGATTGCCGAAACTAAAGCTTATATTGAATACAAAGTTAAATCGTTCTACAAAAAGGCATCAAAATGTTAGAGAGGCGTTGAACTGATTGTAGTGCTCTAGTAGGAAATTATGTTGATGAATAAAATGTATTTTTCCCCAAAAAATTGTGTTACTTATACTCTGTACATGACACCGTTTTTTTCTTTAATAATGTGTGCTCGTCATCGATTTTTGTCTAAATTTTCAATAAACTAATATGGAGGTGGGTTCATAACAGATAAATGTCTCTAATTGTTTTAAACCAAAATATTCAAGATATTTACATCTAAATTTTAAACTTAGTTCAGATTTGACAATAGCCGATGTCGAAATTGATAAATTTTAATTAAGTTAACAAATTTTAATTGAACCCGTGACACGATTTATTGCGCGCCATATACGCGCCATCCTTGAAGGAAGGAATGATCCTTGAACCTACCTTTAATTTTGTTAGTCGGAAAACTAGACAAAAAATTGGCGTGAGACTCACAGTCCAAATGATTTACTAAACTAAATAGCCGTTACTAGTTACGAGTATTTCTAGTTGATACTCAAATTAAATTAGCGAATTAGCATAAAATTTCATTGCATTGTGTTTTACTCCTTCTATTGATAAGTGGTATGAACTAATATGAAGTTCGATTATACTTTGAGCTTGACGCAGACTATTTAGTCCAAATTTCCGACTAACTAAATTAATGGTTAATTCATACAAGTCGTTGAGAGATAACACAAAGCACATCACGTCTGATGTTTAATTAAAATGTCCTTAAAGTAAAATTTATCAATTTATAAACATTGTTTCGAATCGACTATTGATAAACGCGAACTAGGTTTGCAGGTTCAAATCTCAAGCATGTTTTGGTTTCTGAAACTTAGAGCCACAAATCAATAATTTTTAGGAACTAACCATCAGTTTGGTTAGTCGAAAATTTAGAAAAAAAATCGGTGTCACGCACACGGTTTAAGTCAGTAATTTAGCCGAAAAAATAGCACAGTATTAGATATTTTAATTATGTGTGCCTGACGTCGATTTTTTGTCATAAGCCGTGGCTTTTTAATTCGATTTTTCGAGTTCGCGAAGAGGTAAGTAATACTTTTTAAAGCATAAGGTAGATAACACAGTCCTCTACGTATCACAAAAAATATTCATCAACAAAGTTAGATGGTTTGCTTGTAATATTCTTGTTCTATAGAGTTCCATTATTATACAGAACTGTTGAGAATAACGATATTACAAGAAATCTATCGAACTTTTTCAATGGATTTTTTGTGTTATGCAATTTCATCTAAGATACAGAGTGGGCCATCTGTTGGTCCTTTTTCAATCGATGGATTTTAGTACTTAACGCTATCTGTTCTAAAAAATTCTTTGACATATGAAAATTCAAAAATATGCAATTTATCATCATTTTTTTCGATTTTGGGGAGCGGAGAATCCTCACATTATTCAGGAAGCAGAAGTTCATCCTCCAAGAGTCATTGTTTGGTGTGGTTTATGGACTAGTTCATTGGGCCGTTTATCTTTGAAAACGAACTGGAAAATGTCCTTACAGTGAATGGGGAACGTTTTCGCAACATGTTAACTGCGAGCGAGATGCCACGCAAGTTGCTGCACGACTACTTATCCATTTATTGTTAACAAAATTTGCTGATTGCATAATTTCAAGATATGGTGAAGTTCCTTGGCCACCAAGAAGCCCTGCTTAACACTACATAATTATTTTTTGTTGAATTATTTGAAAGGTAAGGTGTATGCTAATCATCCACAAACAATTCAACAACTTAAAAACAACATTCGAGCTGAAATTGAGGTCATTGAACCGCTTTTATTGGAAAAAGTCATCGACAATTTTGATGTTCGGATGCAGGCCTGTAGACGAAGCCGTGGTGGACATATGAACGGTATTGTTTTTCATACATAAATAGGATAGAACCACCTTTCCTTATCAATAAAAAATTTTGACTTTTCATCCCAAATTGTGTATTTTACTAACAAATGAATAAAATAACATTTAATTTTTAATTTGGCAAAATTTGTGTTTAGTTCATGCTAGTGATTGATAGATGATTCTAATATTCAGAAATCAAATTATGTTTGATATGCCGTTCTAAACTGTAAAATTGGTTCAGATTTAACAATCTCCATATATACAAATATTTTGGTAATTATTAATGTTAATTTATTTAGTAAATTTTAATTAAACCTCATATTTTGTGTCATTTTAAACAGCTGGAATGAGCTAACCATCAAATTAGTTAGTCGGAAATTTAAACTAAAAAAAGTCGGCGTGATGCACATAGTATGAACGTTACTTCCAGACTAAATACAAATTTTTATTAAACAAGCCTCATAACATAAAAAAATGTTCGCTTGAAAATCATAATTAAGAATTTAAAGTTCAAATTCGAACCATGTATATTTTGTTGGCCTCTAATGAGATTTGGCCGAATTAAAAAAATATGGAGTTGAATTGAACTAACAATGTTTTGTTTACTTACATTTCATTCATGCAATGCATTCATTCATTCATTCAAATTATACCAGCTAATAATTTACGTCTTTCTATATCGCAATAAAAACTTATTTCACCCCTTGGATAAGAAGATGATTACCTGTTAGCTTAACAGTTTGTGAGACTAACTACCAAAATCTAGAAAAAATAAAGAGAAAATTTAGATTTTAATATCATTTCTTAGGTTGTTGACGTTGTCTACATCGCCATACGACGTCGACATGAACGCAGAAAATCGCTATGTAATCTTCGTTATAGATTACGTATCGACAACTGCGTAGATTACATTACGTAATCTACCTCGCCCAACCCTGATTTTCGTCAATTTCTGAAATAGATTCGATTTGAAAGCTTTCGCAGTGCTAACGGATCTACTAAATCAATGTGGATTTTGTCAAACCGTCCCGATGGACACGAGACACGAACCAGTGATATTACAGCACGACAACGCTCCATGCCATCGCACTCCCATCGTATAGGACGCCATCAAATCGCCAGACCTGGCCACACGGATTATCACTTGTTGCGGTCAAGGACGCATGCCTTGGCAAGGCTAAACCAGGAGAGTTTCGAAGAAGTGCAATATTGGTTGGATTTATCGACGTGGTATTCATGTGTTGCCAAAGAGATGGCAAAAATGTGCAGATAGCGAAGGAATACGAGGGCTTTCGTAAAAGTTTTTAGAAGAAGTAATAAAAAATTAATATTTTTCATCAAAAATTGCTTTATTGCTTTTCAAAATATTCGCCTTTACACTTTTGCATACGCTCAAACTATTTATCGAAACACTTTTGCCAGTCCGAAGATGATAGCTCCAAAACGAGGTTTTTGAACGCTTCAATCGCTTCTTCAGGCGAGAACAATTGTTGTCCAAGCATCTTATCGAAAAAATCTTCGGCACTCTGAGTGTTTTTCCGTAGACCAACTCAGCCGCGGAACGATTTAATTTTTCCTTAAATACTGTCCGAACTCCCAATAACACTAGCGGAAGTTCTTCACTCCAATTAACTGTGTGCCGCGAGCGATTAGGATTAGATTGCGGATGATACGGAGTCGTTCTAATTTTATGAATTCCCAATATTTTCGTCAATTCATGAAATAAATTCGATTTGAAACCTTTCGCGATAGTAAGTATGTAGATGTTACTATTTGATGGTGCTAACGGATCTACTAAATCGATGTGGATTTTGTCAAATCATCCCAATGGTAGATCGAATCTTTGAAATTTCGATCGAGTATGCCTTGTAATTTTGACTCGTTGACAATCAATGCAAGTTTTTACCCAATAGGGACTATCCTTGTTCATTGATGGTTGATGCTATCTTTTTTCTTGTAGCTCTAATACCTGGGTATGTTAAGTTATGGACACCATCAAAAATATGGCGTCTGATTGGTTCTGAGATATAAGTTCGAAGTGAAATGGGTGATGTTTCGCACCAATCGATCTTGAATTATTATCCGGTGAGACTTGTTTGAGGTTTTCTGGGCCACTCACGTATTGAATATCCGTTGTGAACTAGCCAATACATTTCAAATGACAAGTTTGGCTCGAACTTCGTTCCGGTTTGGAATTAATTGCAGTTACTAAAGGTTTATGATCAGTCCTTCCTATAAATGATACGTATAAATAAATCCTTACTTCACGTCCTTCCAGAAAATGCTAAATTTCTTTATTCCGACAAAGATCGCTAATAATTCACGATCGAAAGTGGAATATTTTTGTTCTGCAGGTGAATTTTTTATTTGCAAAGGATGCTAAGGGTTGCTATTTTCATTGAATTATTCTAACACACTACCACATGCCGTGTTAGGAGCATCAGTTCTATGCAGCATACGGTGCTATTGGGCAATTTGTAGGCCAAGAGAAAATAGCTTTTTACCTAATTTAATCAACGAGTTCATTTGATTATAAATTGGCACTAATTGATCGGCCAAGTGTGGTAAGAATCGATAATAATAATTAACCATACCCGCAATACGTTGCGAATTCGACGAATTGTGGTTGGATGCGGAAACTCTTTGATCGTAATAATTCTGTCACTAGATGGTTGAATTTCATTACTGGTAACCTCGTGACTTAAAAATTTAGATTTGTCTCACCGAGCTCGCATTTAGCCACGCGGATGTTGATACCATACTCAGATAATCGCTTGAAAAGTATGCGTAAGTGTTCGACATGTTCTCCAGGTGTTTTGCTTGCAACAAGTATATCATCGACATAAGCAAAAAGAAACTCAAAATCCTTAGTTACTTCAACAATGAAACGTTGAAATGTTTGAACTTCGTTTCTGACACCAAAAGTCATGCGACAGAAATTGAGCATTTCGAACGGAGTTGTTAATGCGGTTTTCAATTGAGCTTCCTTTTCTACTGGAATTTGGTGATAAGCACGGCAAAGATCAATTTTTGAAAAGATTTTTCATCCATCCAAATGTCTTGAAAAATCGTGGATGTAAGGTAGCAGATACCTATCTGATGTAGTTACTGCATTTAAACGTCTCTAATCACCGCATGGCCTCCATCATTTTGTCCTTTTTTAGGTACCATATGGAATGGAGAACAGGTTGACGATGATGATTGTTTGCACAGACCTAAGATTTGTATATGTTGGAAAGCATCCTTAGCTAATGTAAAATTCGTTGGATCAAGACGGCGCGGTTTGCAAAATGGAAGTTGACCTTCTGTCACAATTCTGTGAACTACATTATGGTTCACAGGCAAGTCATATCTTGGTTCTTGAGTAAGTTCAGGACATTCCTTAAGCAATAATCGATATAAACCCTCGATATTATAAATTCGTGGTGATGGCGAGCTTACGGTAGATATTGTTCCTGAGGTAGTTATGATTGTTGTTGGATCGACTAAGCGCTTATTCTTTAAGTCGACTGTTAAACCAAACTTTACCAAGAAATCACCACCAATGATGGGCTTATTTACTGTTGCCACAATGAATGGGTGTCTAAATTCACGAGGACACCCCAAGTTTAATAATAGAAGTTTTGATCCATAAGTTTTGATGAATGATCGATCCAATTGCTGCGGTTAAATGACCATGTTGGCCTTCAATACGGTTTTTGAATGATGACGCAGGTCATCAAGAAAGTTAAATTATTGTTTTTGCATTTTATAAATAAACGACGGACTGCGGATACTTCAACATCTGCCGTAGTGATGATGGAGGAAATAAGTTTTTTTGCCAAATTTATAGTGATAGTGATACCAACACATAGGATGATTCACAGAGCGAGATCTAGAACTTGATCGTGAATGATTTCTATTACGAGATCTAGATTTTCTTGGTTCGAGAATCGTGCGAGTCTTTCGAAGCGAGTTTCCTACTTCATTTATTGTGATTTACATAATTCGTCTAAATCAAATTGACCATTTTGCGTGTTATTCCTAGATTCGATATTGACATTTGCGCTATTTTTTAAGTCTATCGCTGTGTTTATTGCAGAAAATTGTTGATAAAAAGCATTTATGAATGGATTGCTCATTCCCCAAATCGTATCAGCTGTTTCGTATAATTTAGAATGGTCGTCACCTTCCATGCAGACCAGTATTGCGCCAATTGTGGGTGGTAACCTTAATACCCATAATTTTTTGATTAAGTCAATTAATTTCCCATTTCGACAGAGTGCAATATTGATTGAATTTGTCTCATTTCGGATTCCTCCGAGCGCTTGATGAGGTCTTTTAAAGTTATATATTTGTTTTCTAGTAGTGGGTTCAAAATCACGTCTGACACCAGACTTCCACAGTTTTATAATTCTTTCTAATACAAATTATATTTAGAAATTTAGCATTTTTGACGGGTCTCAAACAATATCCCAGCCAACTCTGGAGATGTCGACGGAGTTTCAATAATATTTTCAAGTAGATAATCCAACCTACTAGGTCTATAGCGAATGGGATAAAACTATAATGGGTTTTACTATGTTTTAAAGATGTTAGAAACTTTACAACTACCTTTTGATGAATATTTCAAGTTTTATAAAGAGCGATTCACAGGTATATATGGGGGGATAGTGGATTATAATAATAATCCACGGACAGTGTTTACAAATCGATCAGACAAAACATTACTCACGAGGTGACCAATACGGTACCCTGAACGTCTGTTAATAACTTTTTACACATTTTAATGGTTTCATAATTTTTGCCTATGGAAAATTTGTTTACTGCGGATCCAGAAATGTCCACGGCATTACACTTCTAATTTTAGGTAACTAAAAATATTTTCAAAATGTGTATACCCTGAATTTAATTCCTGATGGACTTTGCTATTTATTTGGCAATTTAAAACATTAAACGGAATTTGATTATTTTCAGTGATTTGTAACCTTGCTTTGGTTAATAAAATAGAGATGTCCACAGGTTCTCACCGACATTTTTGAATACATTAATCCGATTCTAATGGACTTTGCTAAGTCTATAATGGAATTTATGTTTGCATTTTTACTGCCATTACCAGAGAAGTCCACGGAATCTCGTCTATATTTGTAATGCGGTCCATTGCAATGAGCCTAACATTGATTTTGAAAATTTTGAAGTTCCGTGATTTAAAAAAAAAAAAAAATTATTTCCTTCTACAATATTTTACCAATATCTCCAATTGGATTTTAAATTGACATAAAGCAGCAGTATAAAATTAAAATTGAATGTTGTCTAAAATCATAGGCCAGGATCAACGGTGAAACATTTTGAAATTATGGAAAATCGAAAAAATCTTTAATCATTCAGACATTAGTTTTCACTAGAAATGCACCCGAGTCTTTCCATATAAAAACCGATTTTAAATGTCAGAAAATATAGGCTAGCACGCGATGAAAACTCCAGAAGCATTTGCAGACATTAGTAAAATATATCAAAACACGTAGAGAGTTGTAATGCCAAATTAAAATCCCATTGAAGAAATTGTTAAAATATTGTATAGAAGGAAATAATATTTTTTTTTTCAAAACCACGAAACAGAAAATATTATAAGCTGTCCAAAAATGTAGTCGAGATCCCGTGGTCATCTCTTCCATTATAGACAGGTGAGAACCTGTGAATATCTCTACGATCATTGGTAAGAAAAATGAAATTTGTTACAAATTTTAAACTTTTATTTACCAAAACAGGGTTCATCAGAAGCGAGATCAGAAACGTATTCTATAATTTTAGTGCAGTGGTAGTGCCGTAACAAATCGCACGCTAGAGCTCGTGGATCTATCCAGGATTGACTATATACATTTTTTAAAATAATCGAAAATCGAAAAATCCTTTAATCATTAAGACATGTTTAGTGATCGTCAGAAATTTATCCCATTCGTCACATATAAACAAGCTAGTCTAATATGTCCAAAAACATGGAACAGTATTCATGATGGTCTCTCTAGAATTTTCTAAAAATTTCTAAATTCTGTAAAAAGAACAAAATCATTCATAGTTCTGTTCACCCCTGCCACTTATATCACAATTTAACTAACTATTCCATAATAGTAGTCGGATTACCTACAACATCTACATATAGTTTTCCAGATATTTAAACAAGTTTATGAAACGGGTTCGTCGCTTGTTTGGGAATGTCAATTTAAAATCCAATTGAAGATATTGCTAAAATCTTGTAGAAGGAAGTAATAATATTTTTGTCAAAATCACGGTACTTCAACATTTCAAAAATCATTGTTAAACTCGTTACAATTGACCCACATTTGCCCCATAAACAGAAAATATTATAAGCATTAGAATCGGATTCCAATCAGTATAACAGTAGAATATCGTGTAATCTGAAAATGTTAATTTTCCAACAAGATATTAATATTAAAGCTAGAACTTCTATAAATCAATAAAAAACAAAAAAAAAAAATTAAAAAATAGGTGCTTAAATTATTCCATTACTTTAACTCCAATCAACATATTTTGAATATTTTGGCATTTGTCGGGGTTTTGCCCTAAATTGCAGGTACATTTTTTTTCATAAAATTACGTCATACATGTATTTAAAATAAAACCATAAGCCAATTGCTTACAAAAGGTTTGTAATTTTAGCAAAAAAAGACT
Organism: Nephrotoma guestfalica; assembly: GCA_963691935.1. NCBI lineage: Eukaryota > Metazoa > Arthropoda > Insecta > Diptera > Tipulidae > Nephrotoma > Nephrotoma guestfalica. The sequence goes on along the minus strand of OY829913.1, from coordinate 134,909,756 downwards.
GCAATTTGCAATAAAATACGTTTGGCCAATTTTTTTTCCCAGCACTGTACTCGAATTTTATGCGTTCTATTTTCTATGCGGCGTTTAGCACAATTGGCACATCTTTTCATTTTTTCCGCTTTTTGCATGTTGTGTGCTGGCAAATTTCGTTTTGTACATATACGCTGCGTTTCAGTAGTGACCACAGTGGGTCTTGACCGTTGTCGACATGTATAGTTATTTATTAGACCTCGTGCTATATATTGGCGATACTCGAGGCTGCTCAGAAGCGGTCTTTCCACGCGTTGCGCTTCGTGCAATTTCACATATGTTACATATGCGTTGTTTAGCGCTATGACCAATAAATCAAAAACTAGGCGCAGGTAGTACTTTATTTTTGCTTTACGGTCAACGTCATAGCATGCTTTGCACTGATCTATGAGGCCGACACCGCCCATATATTTATTATAGTATATGATGACTTCTGGACAAGTAACATTTATTTTTCAACAGTTCCTACCTTCCTTCTTTTGACTGTACCGGTCGAGACCGGAGAAATAAAATTTGTCAACATATGAACCGACTGGGTGTCCATCCATTTTAAAACTGATATGCCATTCGAACTTTCGGCATGAATGTTAACTGGAGAGTTGAAATAGTTATCCAAATATACTTCACATCCAAGACCCTTTAACTGTTCTGTTAGATTTAGTACAACAGATTCACCTAAGCCAACTTCAGTGTTCATTTTCTTACCTGTGTACAAATCAAACTGAAATAGGTAGCCTGTGGAAGACTCAGCCCCGTACCACATTTTGAATCCCCATTTTATAGGTTTATTGCTGATATACTGCTTCATAATGTTAAGACCTTTGAACTTGACCATGTGTTTATCTATGTACTGCCTCTTAGAGTTGTTCATAGCCTTTTGAAAATATAAATTGGAATGGTCGATGACTGGTCTAATTGTGTAAGCTCTGTCACTCGCTTCTGACTAATCATCATTAGTACAAAAATGTAAATGTTCACTTATTATCTCAAATCTTGTTCTTGGCATAACATTAGCAATAAAGGGGACACACATATCTTGATCAGTTGACCAGTAATTTCCAATGGTTGGAAAAACATGTTAACTCATTACAAAGTTCATGCCCAAGAAAGCCTTCATTTCCTCCGAGTCAATCGTAAAAACTCTTCCATTTTGTTCTGCTTATCTAACACTTTCTATTACTATTATATCATTTACTAGCTTATCTAGCTGTGTTGCTTCCATAAACATATCCATTAATTTTAACATATCTTGCCGATCAGAGAATATATTTATACAGCCAAATTCATATTCACTTTCAGCAAACTAATGAGGAACATAAGCGTTCCTTCTCCATGGAAAATTAGGGACATCTTCCGAAATCTCGCGCAAAACGTAATCTGGAGTAGGGGTTTCCTGAACAGAACCTTCTATTTCGACTATAGCGATCCCATTTTCCAAATCTTGAGCGATAAACTGCTGATCTTCTTCATCCAATTGAAGCTCATCTTCTCCATCACTGTCGTCTGCCACGGAATTCTTTGTGCTCTCTTCTAGCCATTTCTGTGAATAAGAGAATAGATCAGTAAACATACGAATTATTACGATAAAAAACAAATTACTAATAATAATAGTTTAAAAAAATTACTTATACTTATGTATATACATACTTACGGACCACAGGGAATTATTTATCGCAAACAATTTTTGTCAAATTATACTTACCGAAAAACAAATCAAATTGGAAAACTCAGTAATATATTATCACACCACACAATAAACTGAAATAATAACAGAGTACAACCCGCGATTGTTTTATTATTTGTGCCGATTGATCTTTTCAGTTCGTTCGTTAATTCTAAACGTCCCCGTTTACGAAATTAGGTTCGGTACACGTTCTATTTCAAGATTCTGTGTAAACAATTTTAAAACCAATTTTAAAATTAGGAAAAATGCTTCCCTTAGTCGTGAAAGGGTTAAAACCGTGCCAATCATAACACTCGATTTTACTTAAGAAATTAGATGCAATAGATCTGTATGCTATTGTAGACCAATGCTCGTTTGATAATTAAACTTTCACGTTCAAAATCTTATCTTAATAGCAACAATTATTATTACTTATACTGTAACTTGGGACTGGAAAGAGTGGCGTTAAATTAGTTTTAAGCATTTATTGGATCACTTTGAACACTCAATTCAGCTGCAAGTACGCTCATTTTTACTTGTGTGGTAGTCTCAAAATCAAATCCATACTTCGGTTGACTCTAGCTAAACGTTTTAGTTTGAAGTGCAGTTTTCTGAGACATTAACTCTCACAAATTTAATTCTCCACATTCAACAACATTTAATTCATTATTTTAACATTATTTAATGTGTCGTGAATAAAACACTTTTAGACGCGCTAGGGTTTAATCATATTACCCTCTAAACGCGATGCGCAAATGCCTTTGCTCCATAAAATGTTAGGTAACTTTAGCTTGTAGATATTATAAAAAAACTGTCTCTAACCATTGAATACGGGGCCGGCAGCATACTAGTAACGTATAACTACCTACTGCTAATAAATTTAATCAGACAACTCAAATTTGTTCCCTTTACTTATCTGTTTTATAATAAAGCCCCACACTTTTCTACCACATTGTATAGTGATTGTCTTTGCACCTCACTCAGACACAAAACATTATCATATAAACATTTTCCAAAAATATGTACTTATGTACACCATTTTATCACTTTCCTTAGGTCAGACTGTCTGTAGTAAATGTGTAGTCGTATATATGTATCTGTATTGTGTATGCGCTTTATTTTTTAATGTCACTGATAAATCATTTTTATGTTCGTGGTAAATCAAGGAGTGTTGTCTCCTTTTTCCACCGCGCTTTACTCTGCACGTTATAGAGATGCTATACAGAAATCCTCCATCTATTGTGTCTGTTTTTATTTAATACGTATAAGAATTTTTCCTATTTATTTTCTTCCTCCTCTGCACTGTGTGTTTTTGTTATGGTAGCATACATACTAGGAGTCACTAATGGTCTTATGCAGTAAAGTGAGAAAATTTTCCAGTTTTTCCATGAAAAACAATTTAGCTTTACAATTTTGTTGTTTTTGTTTTCTTTTTATTTTTATTATTATTATTATTATACTTAACACTTTCAAGATAAATTTTGAACTGTATTTTTTCGAAAACAAGGTTTACTATATAACGAATTGTTCCTTTGTATTTTATTTTAATGAGATATTTTTTTTCGCAAAATATTAAATCTCATTTCAAATCTGAACTAGTCGCTAATTTTAAAATCAAATCTTATTGCCATAAACTTCGAATAAATTTGTAAAGTTTTTGAATTCGGTGTTCCATATAAATTTGATATCAAATCTTGATTTGCGTAGTTCTTTTTACCTACAGAGGAAGACGGAGAATAAGAGTAAGTTTGTATGAAATTCACAAAGCCCGCTGGTTTAATTTGTTTTAGAGGAAAATAAAAATGTAATACATACCAGTAATGTATCGCTTCATCTTATCAAGTCATACCAATGAGTTTCCATATGGAGTGCGTGCAAGGCCTATAGATCAAAGCACACCGGGGATATTTTTAAATCGAACCATATTTTTAATTTTCTTTCGAGGATTCCTCGGTCTTAATTTTAAATTGAAAGTAATTTATAACAAAGACTATATTCCCGCCATTTATACTTTTTATTTATTTATTTATTTACCATACAGCATGTCTATGCAATTAGATGAACAGGAACAAACAATGGTGGCACTAAGTCAAAACTCCAGACCAGCGATTGCAACGGTGTTATGGACCATGGTAGCTGTAGTCACTTTCGGCAGTTGGAGTACGAACAAACTCACGTGAGCGTAAGGTGCGTTGCTTTACCACAAATAATATCACAAAGGTAGCATTGACACATGTACGCCTAGAAGCCAGTGACTGGAGGCCCAGGAAATGACAACGGTCAAGGTAAGGTGAGAGACTATAATCGTCGCGCTGTAAAGAAGACAAATTTTTGAGAACAAATAATAGAAACTGCTTTTGTATACTCTCAATTCTCTTAGAGACAGTCATAGAACGGGGACCGTAAGTCGAAAAAGTCGATTTTCAGGAGAACGTTTTGAAATTTTAATTACATTTTTATAATTTGTAAAAATATTACAAACAATTTTAGGTATCTAATTGTCTTAATGTGACCACATTTTTAGTAGGTTTTTTACATCTATATTGGTTAAAACATAAACTTAACATAAATATAATATGGAATTTTTTTTATGATATCATTTTCTTTGTTCTTGAAACTTTCCACATAAGAAACTAACAAGAAGTGTTCAAATCTGAAGCTCTAAATGTTAATATTTAATATTAGTGTTCACAACTTAATTTAGATCCTATTTTTTTTTATTTTTTATTACCCTTGCAATCTGTTCTGGGGCCAAGGCTCTCCCAACTCTTTCGCGGTTTGCTTTTTCCATTCTTACTTTTACGCCAGTGTTAGCCAATTCGAGGAGGTACGGTTATAGGTCCGATTTTATCACCATCTGTACATTGCATAGCTCCATGCCAGCTATGTCATAGATTTGCATCCTGCTCCTATCAGGACTCGAACCCGGTACCTCCCGATCTACACATTTAATGATTTTAAAGGTTCATTAGTCCGAGTGGATCTGCTCTCAGTCGTTTAGAGTAGTTGTTCATAGTTGTTTTAGTATATCCCGGGCCAATTCGTTGGGATGTCCCTGCCATTTTGAGTAGTATTTCGAACTGAACTCCTTGATTGTTCCTTTAACGGTTTTAATACCAAAGTCGTCGTGTATGTTAGTATTTCGGATATACCATGGAGCATTAGCGATACAAAGCGTTAATCAAACCAATACATATGGTATTAGGATATGGGGATCCATCAGTGCATTAAATATAGAACTTCTGCAACGAACTAAAGCGAAAATACTCCGATGTAGTATCTTCGCTCGAGTTCGTTGCAGAAGTTCTCTATTTAATACACTGGTAGACCCCCATAACTGAATACCATAAGTCCATATTGGCGTGATTAACACTTTGTATAGTATAAGACCTTATTCTCTAATGATAACTTGGATTTTCTTCCTATCAGCCAATACATTTTGGAAAATTTTATTTTTATTTGATTGCGCTTTGCTTCATTATGTTCTTTCCATGTTAGCCGTCTACCCAGGTATAAGCCTAGGTATTTGACCTTAAATTGTTGAGGAATATATATATATATACCGTTTAGTGTACTGGTGAGCAGGAGCGTGAATGTGACATGAATTGTTTTTATTTTTCGTTTACTTTTATTCGTCAGATCTTGAGCCAATCCTCAATTTTGCTCAAATAATTTTGCAGTTCTCTTGAGGATGTTTGCGGGTTTTCGTGTGATACCAGGATAGCTGCCCAGAACGCTTCCTTGTGGGATTCCTGCGCTTATATCATTTAGGGTAGTTGTTGCACCATTTTGTTGGACCTTGTATTGCCTTTAGAGGAGATAGTTTCCAGAACTGAGTGAATATCCTTCGGCAGGAGCGCCGAAGTTTGTATATTAGTCCATCGTGCCAAACGTTGTCAAATGCTTGTGCTATATCCATGAAGACAGCAAACTTGCTCTATGTTACCATGTTGGTTTCGGAACCCAAAGTGATGGTCTTGAATGGTTTGCCTTTCTTCTAGTACTGGTTTCAGTTTTGTTATTCACATTTTTTCAAAAAGCTTTGAGATTGTGGGAAGCATGCTTATTGGACGATAAGACGAAATTTGAGTTTCGTTTGACCCAAGCTTATGTATCATTGTGATCAAAGATATCTTCCACATTTGAGGAATATGATTAGCTCGCATAAGGACATATCCTGGCGCCTTTTTCCGGCTAATGCAAGTTTTGATTGGGTTCTTAACGTTCTTCCATTCAAACTTTATAGGTTTAAAGGATGAATGATCATCCATCTGGTGAGGCAGCATGATCTTAGTAGTTCCCTCGTGTGGTGAAAACACCGTCTTTAGATGTGCAGCGAAAGCATTGCCTTTTTCTTCATCGCTTCTCGCCCAATTTCCAGTTGGTAGTCTAATCGGTGGATTCGGTTTTGTAGGCTTTTTTAAATTTATTGTTGCCTTTCATAAAGAATTATCAGTTCTTTCTGTTGCGGAGAGTTCACTTAAATAATTCTGGACACATTGGTTTTCTTCTTCCTGCATCCATACGAGTATTATTTGATAATGTATTAATTTTTGAGAATTGTTGATGTTTGTTAAAGCCTTTTCAGCTGATATTTCCAGTGCCTCTTTTAGCTTTTCTGCAGCCACATCAATATCTGCTGGTGTTTTAGCGGGATATCAAGATGACAATTTTGTTCGACTAGTCTCCTATCAGTTCGTTTGTTTGTCAGACGTTTCGGTGTTTCTGATTTTAAGACAACAGTACTCATTGTTACTATTATTGGTGAAAGATCAGACGACAGATCATACACGGAAAAAAAAACTGGCTACAACGAAGAAAAAACTAAATGATTCAAGAAAATTGAGCACTTGTTTTTCAGCTAAGATAACTTTTTCATAATGCAAACTTCCAATTTCTTCATTTGATGTTTTAATTTAAATATTAAAATAATATTTTTTTTATCGTTGAAAGAAATTCAATTTCTTAAAGCAAGGAAATATTATTTTGTAGAGAAAATCATTTTTCTCAATTTCTAAAATCTATTTCTTCATTAAAGATAACGAATTCTTGTTTTAAGGTAACCCTATCTCAAAATGCAATAAATTAAGTCTTGTATTAAATAATATTACATATAATTATTAGATCTACAGTTCTCTAGTTAAGAGTCATTTTCTAATAATTAAAATGCATTTTCTGGCAGAAATGATTTTTTGATAGAAGAACCCATTTATAAATTGTAGAGAACGAATTGCTTAAATACTTCATACGCCTTTCTTGGAAAAGCTTTTAAATTTCTAGATTGTAGAAAGAACTTCATGAAAGCTTCAGTAGCATTTCTTGTTTCCAGCTATTTTTCCTGTTTATTGGAGCAACATTTAATACAATTTTCAAAATAATAACAATACAAATTTATTATATATTTTTTATTATTTTTTTATTATAAGAAATATAAAAATTCAATTTAATATTAATTAGCTATGTCACACAAATTACAATAATAAAATACAAATAAAATTAAATAGAAGACATAATTAGCTTAAATATTTTTGTTCCATTTGGAAGTGTATGAAGGTTTTAAGTGCATGAGGTAATTGTCTGTACACGGGATAATTTCATATAAATTTTCTTCGGCACCAACATAATGAACGCGAAGATGACCATAGTACGTTATAATTTTCACGCTTTGAATTATCAAGAACAATTTACAGCTAGTTTTTACAATATCAACAATTGATAATTAATTTGGTTGATGTCAGTAAGACTAGGTATCTTAGTGACCAGTACCTCAACTGAATTGGCGATGGATGGTTTCCAATACTGCTTGTCAACTGTGGATCGAACTCTAATACTTGGTTTTAGTATATGGTGCAAGCATGTAATTAATTGAAGATTAAATGATAAGCCTGTAAAGAAGATAATAGTTAAATTTGAAAAAATCGGTTTATTGTAGCATCTTGCATTAACAATTAAATTAATGTCGGCTTAGCTGAAATTATCTACGGAAGGTCTTTCCTGCCAAAAACAACTATCTAATAAAAAACGAACCATATCTATAATAATAATAACTAGTACTTACTATTTTCAATGTCCTCATCCAAAAATGAAATTAAACTTTTATTTTGATTTTTTCTTTCAAAATGGAAGATATTTTTGAAATAAAAGTATTCCAGTTGTATATAAGATTATACCGTTTTTCTGGGTACATAGAGTTAAAATCCAAATCAATCTGTAATAAAATAAAGAGTTACGTTAAGGAGATTTTATCCTAAAACACTTTAATATTGTATTTTATCAAACGAAACCCATCGGAATGCTTCAAAACAGGCCATTGGTCGAAGAAATCGATAATTTTAGATCCTGTCTGATTTTGGAGCTCTGACTGACGTCCGTTATGAGAGGCTATCCACTTGTTTTAAAACTCGTCCCATGGAGAGGTAAAATGGAATCACGTAACTCGTACTCCTGACTAAAATCTAGAAATAAGATATAAGCATATGGGATTTATTTTAATTTATGTTAATTAATATTTTTTTAAAATCAAATAACTTGTGGAGAGGGACTTGAAAAAAATTCTACTTGAATATTCCATTAAAACTTAACTCGCACATACTTTACCATGCAGTAACAAATAAACATCGGTAAGTTTTGAAAAAAAGAGTAAGGTTGAAAAAAATGCATGGTAAGTTTTAAAAAAATTCTAGACTCAATATTAGTTTTTTGTTTATACTCGTACCTGTAGTTTTTGCAGTAAATTCAATATTTTTTTAAAGGTAGATTCCTATTTTTAATTTTATTTTGCAAATAACCGATCTTCCGCAGCTTACATGAATGATTTTTATGCTTGTTGTATAACAAGCCTGCTGGCTTTTTACCCCCTCTATAATACAATTCCTGAAAATGAGACAATAATTAGAAATCATATATAACTCATTTATATTTACCTTTTTTTCTCCAGGACAAACATGCTCAATATCACTAGCAATATTTTTAAATAAATCAGCCGATACAGGTTTTTCGACTAATATATTGCGGGTCCTTTCGTCGAGCTGTGGTGGAGGGGTTGTTGCATTAAAAATGTTTAAGATTTTTAGACCTTTGTTTAGACCTTTCTCTGGCTAAATGTTTATCTCTTTCTCTTTCTTTGGTTGAGTCGAGAAACTGTTCAAAGTTCTGTGAAAATAAAAACAAAATCAATATAGCGTTACTTAATCTAGTTAGACAGTTCTAACTAGTTCTGCTGATGACAATTGTCCACTTGATGGAGAAGAAGGGGCTGAATGATGCTGTGTCCTGATCCACTCAGATAACGATGAATTAACAGAACCAGTTGTTGTTGAGCAATTAGGGGACGGATATAAATTCCTTGTTGAGTATCCCTATAAAATTGTAATTCTTTATAAAATAATTTATAAACTAAATATGGTTCGATTTACTTTTTTTAATCTCCATTGCTCAATTTTAAACCTTAGCCTTGATTTAATGCTTATCTGACTCATTTCTGGGAACATCTGATCCAACTCAATGAATGAAATGACTTTGAGATCAGAAAGTTTGTCGAAACCGCAGCTTTAAAATATCAAATAATATTTCGTTTTCCCTTACTATTGACTTGGTAAACATAAAATAAAAACAATATGTATAATATATTTTTTATATGTAACTTAAAAGTGAAATAACATTAAAATTTATTATCGCTTAGAACATCGCTTGTTTGACTCAAATTCCATTTCACTAATGTTTCTTCCAGTTCATTTTTAACAGATACACACTGTGTTGGTGAAATAACCTCATTCACAAAAGTGGTGTTATTTGAGTTGGTTGCCATAACGTATTCACCCTCTACATCAACTAATTGCACATCAAATGTCCTAGGCCTTTGATCTACAGAATTATTAATTTATTACTACCTTAACTACAATTCAAAGGAGTTTATCCACATTAGTTTAATTATTACTTGTATACTTGACTAGATTGAAATAAACTATAGTATATATTATTCAACGAGCATATAATAATGGCGAGTGCCATAAATCATTTGAGTGAATAACGGCCATTATATGCGAGTAGAATTCTATATATTTTGTCCAAAAACATCAAATATATTAAAAATATTAAACTTTTTTTTATTAAATATTTTCAATCATTTTTTGTTTTAATTTAATTATATTGAAAATGGCACATTGTGGACTACTATAAAGCTACTAAAGAAAATACTTTCTATTCTATAATCACACAATTAAACTTTTCAGTTTTTTCAATAATTTAATAAAAGTGGATTATTATTTAAAACAAAAACTAGTAATACAGCAGCATGCACAATAAAAAAATTAGTAAAATTAATTAATTATAATTATTCATTAAATAAAAATGATGAGCTACGTAAAACTAAAATAGCATGTTCGTCAGCCATTTCTCTAATTATGAAAATGAAAATAGAACTATAAAATCACTATGTATAAATAACTAACACAAGACACACCAAATAAAGCGATCACTTGTTAATTTAAATTTAAAATATATGTAATAAATATATAACTTACATTTATTTGCTTAATTTCACTTTAATTATTTTTCAAAAACCACTTTAAAATAATTTTATTTGACAATCACAAAAACATACGTTCTTTCTATTAAGCTGTTCACGAGATAATGAATATTACTCATTTCATGTAAAAGTTGCTCTAACGGTTTTATTTGCTCTATAACTAAAGGGTGTTTTTTTAGGAGGTTTGTTTTTCCGATAGATGTCGTTTTATTTTATGACAGTTGTTTTGACAGCTCAAAGTGGCATTTCTACTCAGTATTGTTTGGCAAATCATTATGAATAGGTTAACTCCAGAACAACGTTTTCAAATCGTGGAAATTTATTTTCAAAATCAGTGTTCAATTAAAAATGTTTATAGAGCACTTCGTGAATTTTATGGTGCACATAATCGTCCGTCAGAGACCACCATAAAGAACGTAATTACCAAATTTCGGTCTACATTCACTCTTTTGGATGCCAAGCCACCGACAAGAATGAGAAGAGTTCGTACAGAATAAAATATTGCTGTCGTTGAGGCCAGTGTCGAAGAAAACGACAATTTATCGATTCGTCGTCGTGCTCAGCAAATTGGACTTTGTCCATCGACTTTATGGAAAATTTTACGTAAAGATTTGGGTTTGGTGCCATACAAAATTCAATTGGTGCAAGAATTAAAGCCACACGACCATCGTTTGCGCCGTGAATTCAGTGATTGGTCGTTAAATCAATTGAACGAAGATCCATTTTTTTACCGTAAAATTCTCTTCAGTGGTGAGGCGCATTTTTGGTTAAATGGATACGTCAACAAACAAAATTGTCGCATTTGGAGCAAAGATAATCCACACGCCGTTCAAGAATTACCAATGCATCCTGATAAATGTACTGTTTGGTGCGGTCTATGGGCTGGTGGGATCATCGGTCCATATTTCTTTAAAAATGAGGAAGGACGACGCGTTACCGTGAATGGAAATCGATACAGAACCATGTTAAATGAGTTTTTGTTGTCAAATCTTGAAGATATGGATATGGATGAAATGTGGTTTCAACAAGATGGTGCCACTTGCCATACAGCACGTGAAACAATCGACTTATTGAAAGAAACTTTCAACGACAACATTATTTCGAGAAATGGTCCGGTGAATTGGCCTCCGCGTTCGTGCGATTTGACGCCACTCGATTACTTTTTGTGGGGATACGTGAAGTCATTGGTTTATGTGGATAAACCTCAATCGATTGACGCTTTGGAAACCAATATTCAACGTGTCATTGCTGACATACGCCCTCAAATGCTTGAAAAAGTGCTGGAAAATTGGACCTCCAGAATGACATTTGTGAAAAATAGTCGTGGTAGCCATATGCCAGAAATTGTGTTTAAATGTTAAATGCCAAAAAATTATCTACCAAATAAAAAAAAATTTTGGTCATTTCATAATTTTATATGTGTTTTATTCAAAAAAAAAATCGGCAACCTCTTAAAAAAACACCCTTTATATTTCTCAAATAATTTACTCGTTTTCTTGTTTTAAAAAATATAGAGTATACATTGAAAAATCCTTTTCTATAATTAAAACTATTTTCTCAGCTTGAGAGATGCATATTAAATCAAGAAATATTATGTTGAAGTTTATAAAATTAATTTTTTGAGACAAGAAAATGTTTTCTTGAAGTAACATAGTAATTTATAAAATATGCGCATTTATATATCAAAAATGCGCATATTTTATAAATAATGACTATGAAATATTTAAATTTAAAAAAAAATATACAGTATTTGAAATTTTTTAAAATTTGGTCTTGATTAATGAAAATTCAGAATGACTAAAGATTAATTATTTCTTCAACCAAGATCACTTTTTTGAAATTCTAGAATTCATTAGTTTATCAGAAAGAGAAATTACTTTTTTATTATCAAGAAACGTTTTCAATTTTAAAATGTGACATTTCAATAAAATTTATGTTTTTGTTTTAAGAAAAGGCTAAATTTCTTATTTTAAAAAAATGTAAGATTAAATTAAAAGTATTTCTCTTCAAACTAAATTTTTTCTGTTATTATAAAGAATTTATAGCAACGATAAATCCAAGAAAGATAATTCTCAAGATGGAATTTAACGCTAAAATTTCCGTCGAGAAATAATTCTCTTCTTAAGAAAACTATTTTTATAACTAGAAAATCTTGTATGGACATAGAAATTTGGTTTTAAAGTAAGCAAAAATATTTTTTATTAGATAAAGAAAAAGTTTTCTTTAAGATAGTAAGCTTATTTTTTTCCGTGTAGCAATCGGTTTCCTTAACACATGTATGCGCAATGACTTTAGGTACGCAGAAATCAATTAGATCATAGGTACTTTATTTTTGTTCGTGAGCCAGTAAGTAGGATGAGATAAAAAATCCAGGGACTGTTACTCGATAGCTGTGAGTAGACAGATGCTCGTTGATTGGATATGATCTTTCTCATATTTCATAAGCTCATAATGTTTTAGTTTTCTCTTAATCAATACAGCAGTGCCACCATGTGCTTTGCCATCCGGATGCTTAGTGTCAAAAATAGAGTACCCATTAATGTTGAAGTAGTTCTTATTGGTGAAGTGTGTTTCAGATATTAACATTATTTCAATATTGTGCTCAATGAGAAATGCTTGAACCTCCGCTCTATACTGCGCTAGGCCGTTTGCATTCCATATTGCTATTTTTAGGAGGATCAGCGTGTTCATATTCTGCATTATTAGATCCATAGTTCTCTCCATCATCGCCATGAAGCTTTGCATCATACCAGATAGCTTGTTTAAAGCTGATGAGATGTTTCCTTTCTCAATTGCTTCCACTTTTGAAACGGCACCCTTAAGTATACTTGCGTACGAAACCCCTTGATGCACAGTACTGTTTACATTTATATTCTGGTTTCCATTTTGAACTTTAGCTTTTGAATGTAATTTAAGCAATCGTTGCTCAGCTCATTGACAAGAACTAATTCTCCTTTTCAATATAAACTGGGCAACCTCTATAATTCGCTGTGTGGTTTCCATCGCAGTTACTGCATTTTCTGGCAGAAGCTTGAGTTCTATTTTATCGCATTTCGTTGAATTATGAAGATCACTAACGATTGCACAAATATCGCTCAAAGTGCAATAAGCTTTAGTGTGGCTGTATTCTTGGCATTTAGCACACTGTACCAGTCCAGTTCTTTTTCTGGGTTCTTCGACAGTAATTCTATGTAGAACATATTTTATATCATATATTTTATGTTTTTCTTTGTTTTATTTATCATCTGGTTTTAATTCCAGACGGAATATGCTTGTATCTCGTTTGAGTCAACGAAGCTCTCAATTCCTTTTAACATCACGACCAACCCTTTTTGGCTCTTTAGTAGTGTTAAAGTATAGTAGTGTTTTCTGACTTCATCAAAATGATTTATCAAGGCCTTGTATGCCTCAATAATTGACGGCTGAATTCTTTAATACTTCCTCCTTTAACCCCAGAAATATAAAAGTTACCCTCCGTAACGCCGTAATATGGAGATAACTCAAAATTAGGAAACAGTTGTGTTTACATTCTAGCAATTAACTTTTGAGGGAGGTGTATAAAAGGTGTGATATTTTGTCAGTCGATAAATATTGCATATTCTGATCTACCAGAGGAATAGTGGAAAACTAATGTTAGTCGACATACAATAGTTTTGAATGCGGTGTGTGATATAACACTATAGCGTATTCCATGTGAGAACGAACGAAAGAAGTGTACAATGACTTAAAAGTCAGTGAGTCGTGAACATCTTTAGAATTTCGCTTAATAAATCCCAACATTGAATAGGCTTTATTAACAATCGCATCGATGTGCGAGTTGTTAAAACAGATCTAAAAATAACCCCCAAATCATTAATCATGTTAACTTTATTAAAAATAAAGTCGTTTAAAGAGTAAGCAAAGACTACTGGAGACTTTGATCTACAACATGTGATTACTTGGCATTTATCCACATTCGAAACAAATAATTTGTAACACACTAATCGTAAAACATGTTCAAGTCCCGTTGAAATAGAACACGGTGTAATTCGCATGAAATGTTAGCAAATATTTTCAAAGAAAATACAATCAGCGAATGTGAAACAGTCCACAATATCGTTAATAAATAATAAAAATAACAGTGGACCTAAGTGGCTACCTTGAGGCACACCAGGCGAAGGGATGAAATACTCTGAGTACGAAATATCAATCTTCAATCAATCGAAAGCTTTAGCGAAGTTGGTATAAACCACATCGAGCAATGGAATTGATTAACTTATTCTGAAAAACTGCCAAATTAGTGAGCGTTGAGCGGCCCTGAAGGAATCCATGCTGACGTCTACAAATACATTCCTTAGAATAGAAGAAAATTAAGTTGTTGACCACTGGCTCGAAGAGTTTTGGAATGCAGGACAGAATAGCAATGCCACGATAATTAGTCACATCAGCGCGGAATCCATTTTAATAGATTGGAATTACATTTGATATTTTCAAAATAACAGGGAAAACGGCTTGTCTGAGACTCATGTTAAACAATTGGCACAAATGGGCGGCAAAACGCTGGTAAACAACCATCAGGCCCTGGCCCCATACGTCAAGCTCAGAAAAAACAATTTTTTGTTTATTAGAGATAGGTATCATTGGAGTTTATGAAATATCCTTAACAAAAACGATACTGTAGTAATTGGCAAAGAAATTGCAGATGGTTAATGGATTATCGGATTTTTGACCACTGAATTCCATAAACGACGGAAAGCCGTTATTATGGTTGTTCAGTTTCACAAATCTCCAAAATTTCTACGGGTTACAGCGTAAATCGTCCTCTACATCAATCAAGTAATTATTGTACAGGAATCGGTTAAGACAGGAGAACTGTCTGTGGTAAAACTGAAACTGAGTAAAATCGAAAGCTACACCAGTTCGCCTATATCTTCTGTGAGCTTTATTACGCAGGGACTCCAGTTTCTTGAGCTCTTGAGTGAAATATGCACAGGCGTGAGGCTTTTTTATTACATTTTTAGGGACAAACTTTCGTGTAGCAATATTTATCAACTCTTTGAAGGTATCTACTGCACCATTGAAATCGATGTTTGATGGAATAACTGTCCAATCAACTTCAGCTAGGAAATTGTTTATAGAACCATGGTCGGCATTCGCACAATCAAATACAGAGCAATTCTTAATAAAAATCATGTTATTTAAAAATCCGTTGGAAACCTGGATTGAAACTGGAGTGTAATAAATACTCAAACATTCAACAAGGTCTTACGATTATTGATAGGTCATACGGTCATAGATACGTTCCGCAACTGTTTGGTATATTGTTAATCTGAGAGGCGATGTTTACCATAAAATCACAGAATAAGGTGGAATGATCGTTAGTACTAGCTGGAATGAAGACATTGTCGTCCATCATCCAGACTAACTCTGGAAAGTTGAAAGTGCCAAAAATAATGAAGTAAATGTTCTCCTTCATAAATGGTAATAAATTACAAGACACACTGTCAAGAAAATCGTTACAACAAGCCATAGTCGGGTTAAGTGGAAAGTAAACTGTGCTAATTATTAAATGAAATGTATTAAGTTATTAGTTTAACTGCAATAAATTCTATGCTTGTGTCGGAATATAAAAGTTCACAGCAATAAGACTTACGCACTGTAACAAGCACGCCACCACCTTTACGATGTGTACTAAAGCTATACTAATCACGACGAAAAACGCAAAAGTCCGGAAGACCTTATTCCAAGGTTAACTTTTTAGATTTAGACCGTATGCCACTGCAGTTAAAATAAAAAATTGATATGTTATTGATGAAATTGTTGCCACCAATGATGTTATTACTAGTATTATTGCGATTTTTTGGCTGAAACTGGACGGTGATGGATATTGGCTTTGTTATTTTTTCAATATTGTTATTTAGAACAGTAGATCTTTCATCTAATTCAAGAAGAGTCGCAGATATGGTGTTTAATGTAACCGCAATAGATCATTGCTTTTTTTTCACATTATAAAAATCGGTACACACACAACCAACGCCACAAAAAATTTGAAATTACGGATTAAACGTCGTACACATTTTTCTTTTTACCCGTGCGACCAAGATGTATTGTTATATTGCATTCATCAGTGCAAGTAAAAAAGTTATCAGATACACATAAATCACAAATCGTAAATCACAGACCAAAATAAAGCACAATTTATTTACTGAACACACAGTTTTGTACAAAAGTTTTTGGGGTGTACTACGAAATCCCGGCTGTCAAAATCCCGGTTTCAAAATTCCGGTTTTAAAATTCCGGTTTTCAACATCCCGGTTTTCTTTTCTTTTAGTTCTAAAGTCTTGATTTTGAAAAAAATATTTTTTATTAATTCGGGTCGGCCGGACTAATAATATTTTACCCAAAAATTACTAGAAAAAACCAAGGCTGCGATGTCAGAGGCGGGAGTCGGTGCTATTTTACCAGAGTCGGAGCCAGAAAAAACTGAACTCCCATTTTGTTAGTCAAATTACAACAACAATGCCATATATTGACACCCGCTCTAGAATTAGTCGAATTCCTAGTTGTTAGTGGTTTTCGAAAATTTAAATTTTCCATTTTTTTGAAAAATAAAACACGATTATAACAAAACTACAACAGTAAAACCCGTACACAGAAAAAAAAGTAAAGGGTCGGGATGTATAAATCGGGTCGCGGCGCTTCCATAGCTTCGCTCCCTAATTTGAAAAAAAAATTCAGTTTAGAGGAATTTAAAAATCGATAGGAGCGCGAGTATAGGATCGGGTAATGTCAGCCGGGTCGCTGCGCTCCCGTCGCTTTGCTCCATAGTTAGACTAGCAGGGAATGGGTACGAAGGGCCAAATTTCAAAGGGCCGAATATGTCCAAGAGCCGAATGTGACAAAGATCGAAGCAATATTTTGTTAATGCAACATTGTGAAATGCAATAATTGTAGAGGCTGACGGCTTCGATAACTCCCCCCCCCTCGTTTAGTCCTCCGGGGGACTTTATATTTCAATTTCGGGGAACGTAGGAGCCGGGATCAGCAAACATGTCGCACTGCGTGCCGCACGTAGGAGTGGATTATATAGAATCTATTAATGACACCTACTAAAAAGAAAAATAACTGCTCCATTTTGTTATGCAAGATTTTGTAATTGCAAGATTTTGTGCTTGCAACATTTTTTAATTACAACATTCTGTAGTTGCAAGATTAGTAAAAAAAGCAATATTTTGATATGCAATATTTTGTATCGATCCCAGAAAGACTATTTCACTAAATTTCAACTAAATCGGTTAAAAATGGCCTAGTTCCATAGCGATTGCCATATTTCAGAACTTTAAGAAAAAATCATTTTAGAATCCCATTTCCATCGCACGTATCAAATTTCAACAAAATCTGTTAAGAAATGGCTAAATTCCATCCCAATTAGCCATTTTCTAGAACTATACCGCAAACTCATTTTTGAATTTTGTCAATGTGGGACTCACATGTCAAATTTTAAAAAATCCACACCGGGATTTCCTAAAAATCCGGGTTTTTCTTATACAAAACCGGGATTTTGAAAACCGAGATTTTGAAAAGCGGGATATTGAAAACCGGGATTTTGTAACGATTGATGGAAATCGATCGGTACAAGGGTGAGAGCTTTGCCATCCCTGATGCACAATTTACATTGATTATTTATTATCATTAATATTGTGTTCATACTTATCGTCTTAATGCGTACTGAACAGACTGCTATATTTGTATATTCCTTGTGGTGGGAGATTCCGTTGAATGAATATTTAGCTGCGTTGACCCTTTAAAGGTTGTACAGGCGATAAATTGCCTTGTGTTTTCCATGATTTGGGCCTGCCTATTGCTTATAACGAGTGGGATCTTAATTTCCAAGAAGTTGAAATATTCTGTTATTGTTGGTAGCTCCCTTGGGAGTTAATTCTATAGCCGAATGGATTCTGGATAGAATTAAGGCCACGAATGATTAAAATGTGGATCTTTATTTTAAGCGTTCGCAACGTTCGCTTGAAGCGTTGGTGCAGATAAAAGCGAGTTGAAATATTTGTTCGCAAGGCGCCGAGAATTGCTGTACCTGGCCTTTAGCAAATCCCATGTTTTCTCATAATTTTATCTTAGGTTTGAGAGATGGCAGATGAGCTGAGCCGCGCCTTTCTGGACGTGTGACTTTAAATAAATCATTTTAACTATATTGGAGATTTCGTTGTTTGTATTAAGTACGTAGCTCCGTGAATCAATCGTTGAACGAGCTTCAGGTTTCATAATCTCCAGTGAATGTTGGTATATCCACTTTCGATTTGATGCTGCGCAACTCTTGCGGGGCCGTATTTGTCTATTCACCTTATCCACCAAGGTACCGTAGTAATCCTTGAGAAAGGATGGGTGGGTCATCTGTTTGTCCTTTTATCAATATGAATTTTAGTACTTAATGTTATCTGTTCTAAAAAATTCTTTGACTTATGAAGAGTCAAAAATATGCCATTTATAATCATGGAGGCCCAGTTATTGATCGTTTTGAACAAACTGGTTCAGTGGAAGGTCGTAGACCGTATCAACATGTTCATCCAGTACTATAGTAAAGTTTCTGACAAACTAAAAATCATAAAAAACTTTACAACAGCCCGAAAAGTGTAAACCTACACTTTCAACACAAACGTTTTACTCAAAACGAAATAAATTGTTCAACAAATAAGTTCGCAATGGCAAGCTAATTTAGCCACAAACTTGTGACATAACCATTCTTTATGTTTTCTAGAAACCAACATATTTATGCGGTGGAGCAGTCATAGATGCGACCCGTCGACGCATACATTTTCTATCTTGGAATCACAAAAATTCGAAAAATTCAACCATTCGAATGCCATTGACAAGGCATCGTACAGATGTCTAAGTAAATTGAAGTATGCTATCGTGTAGTATCTTTTGTAGAAGCTAACATTATTATCCGACCCGCTAATGAATTCAAACGGTTGGATGATGAATTTGAATGGTTGAAAAATTAGCTGATCGCATAATTTGAAGAAATTCTGAAGTTCCTTGGAAAACAAGAAACTAGGATTTAACACCGCCTGATTATGTTTGTGCGGTTATTTGAAAGGTAAGGTGCAGGCTAATCATCCACAAACAATTCAACAACTTAATAACAACATTCATTGATCCGTTTTTATTGGTAAAAGTCATCGCAAATTATGATGTTCGGATGCAGGCCTGTGTACGAAGCTGTGGTGGGCATATGAACGATATTGTTTTCAAGAAGTTTTTCATAATTGTCTGTGATATTAATTTATTTAAGATTTTTTTCGGCTTTTCGGACAAAATATTATTTTTATTGGCATTCATACAACGTTTACGATTTTTTTAGTCATAGAAAACAAAGCAGCCTCTTACTCACAACATATCTACCACAAAAAGTAAAAAGATTCACACCCCCCATTTTTAACCCCAGGGTATTGAAACCCTCACAAAAATGATAAATTCCTTAGGTCTCTTAAGTTCTCGTTCGTTAAGTTCTTGTTTTGTACTATAGGTACAAAGCAAGAGTTGAATTCTCGCAGTTTGGTCGTTGTAACCTGATGAGTATACCAACTTTTTATCAGTGCGAAACTATCGTGTCGGCGATGCCATCTTGTTGTTTGATGAGTTCCTCTGTTTCGAGGGTCATGATGAGTTATATATGAAATTGGTTCGCTTAGTTGCGATTTAATTATTTAGTCTCTGTTGTCTATGCGCAAAAACTGCTTCCAGTAGGTGAAGTTACGGTAGACTGCTACTCTGTGTTGTTGTAAAAACTCCTATGCTGATCCCGTTGACGTTGAGATCCGGCTCGAAGGACCATGAATAGTCTAATCCAACTGTCTAGACTATATGAATAATTCCAAGCACAGATTGCAATTAGAGTTTTTCTTATTGAATAGTTTTATTTAATGAGTAGTGCGCTTACCTCTGGAGGGGGCTTTGACAACTTTTCAATTAATAAAACTTTATAAGCTTTTGAATTTATTCTAATTACAATTAACAAAATATGTTTTTTTACACAGTAATAATTTTTCTGATCTCTTAAATTTAACTTTTATGCACAGCGGAAGTCAGGAAATAGAAAATGAATTTTTTGTTGTAAGGTTTATTAGCCTAGCATTAGTATTCTAAATATTGCTTTAGTAGGCTATACATATATACCTGTTGGGCTTGTCTTAACATTAACAGGATTAGATGGGCACAGCACAGCGGTTAAAAAGTGAGATCTGTTTAATTGTTTACCACTGTTAACATTTTTAACTTTTAAACGTTTTTTTTCGGAACACTCACTAAATGCACCGATGAATTAAATCTAATGCAAATCGCTTACTTTAATCCAGTATAAGCAAAATGGTTAATGAGTAATTGTACGTGAAGGTATATTCGTCACGATATTATGATTTTATTATAAATTATTCTTAGGGTCATCTAAAATTAGAAGACTTGTAAAGCTTTACCCGTGTTTATTATTTTTACCCTGAAGATTAGTTTGGCAAAATGATCCAGTAAAGCAAGAATAACTTGAAACGTTGTATAAAGCACTATCAACTACCTTTTTCTAAAGGTTAATAGTAAAATATTAACTGTAAACTAAGTCGATATATTATTACCTCCACTTTGCTCTCGAAGATACACATCATTTGGTTTTTTGGTAAACGTGCACATTTTTAATAGTGAAAATTATATCTACACATTTTTTGTGTACTTAGTAATAACATAAAATATGTACGCATCCAAAATAATTCAAAATTATGTCGTAGAATAACCCAAGCACCCCTTCCTTAAAATATATAACATTACATTGTTACTCTAAATACATTATATCTAAGATTCTAAGTATGTAGTAGTGTTACAGCAATAAAACACCCATCATCATCATTTAACTCATAATTTTTTTCTGTCTTGAATATTTTTTTTTTACGATCCTTCACATAAATATTCATCCCCTCGTGCGCACAGTGTTAGCCCTGTCGCAATATTTTTGATTTAGGCGAAACTGAAGTGAAAATACAATAAATAAATATAAATTAGACGTGTTTACGGGAACGGGAGGTATTTAAGTGTGTTTATTAATTTCTTAAAGTGGCTGAGGTATGATACTTTGTTATATGAGATGCTGTTACGGGGTGATATTGAAATTTTCAATCATTTTACTTTGGGTGTAAAAATTTATTGGGTGTAGCAGAGGAGAAATTGTGATTATTATTGTTTATGTGGTGAACTGAAATAAATTTTTATATTAAATTTGGCATAGATATGCAGGCCGGAGGCAGAGGAACTGATATTTATTTCCTATACAGCGATATATCTGTACAAAAACGTCTCTAACCATTCAGAATATGAGATTAAGAAGATAAGTTGAAACTACAAATAAAAATAGAATTATTTAGGAAAATCTTGGGAAGTTTTCCTAAATCCTAGAAAGAATCTCCCAATTTACGAGAGAGCTCAAGTCGAAGTTCGATTCAGAATAGTGAACCCGCCTGCACTGTAGAGATGCCGAATTTTGATGAAATAATGTTTTTTCTTTGAAATTTAATTTATAATCTTAAAAAAAATCTTGTATTTTAAACGGTTTTTCGTAAAAGCCACTCACTTTTCAAAATAATGGGTTAGGGAAAAAGTTCGTGGCCACTTTTGGGTGGCAAACAAATATGTGCCATTTTTCTGGTATAGCCATGATCCCATCTCTGTAGAACTTCTGTAGTTTAGAGGCGAAAAATCGTTCGCTTTAAAACTATTTTGTGATCAATATTTAGTTCTGTACCAATTGCATGGCTGCTTATATGTCGGTCTTCTTCATTTTTCTGCATGATTTCATCGACTTTTCCAGTGGTTGGATCTTTGACATCCATATTTCCACAACGAAAGCGCTTGAACCATTTCTTTGATGCTGATTTTGATAAAGCACTTTCTCCATGAACAGCACAAATTTTTTCGCAGCCGTGAGCCACGTTTTTCCCTTTGTCGTAATAAAATTGTAAAACATCGAATTTTTTCATTATTTATCTTCATGTTTAAAATGATGTAACTTTTTATTCACTTCACCTATTTTAATGTTTTGTATGTCAAAGTACAAGTTAAAATGTTACCTTTCAAACACACATAAGAATTGCCCGATACGATCAACGGTTACTGAGATATATGAATGTAAAGCCATCTACCGGGAAAAAGGCCACGCACTTTTTCCCCTACCTATTATTTGCAAAAACGAATAAGCTTCTATAGTACCACCACTACCAGTGGATCGATTTCGGAAAATTATCACTGAGATCTCCCAATTTATGCAAAAACCTTAAATGAAGTTTCATCAAGACCAATCAATCCGTTTGAATTTACAGGCGCCGAATTTTTGTTCAAAATCAATATTTTGTCAAAAATTGACATTTCCCCATACATTTTGTAAACTGGTCTCGACTGATATTGTTGCAAAGTTAATTTAGTATCTTTTAGTTATCGTTGTTCTTGTAAATGAGTTATTTTTCAAAATGTTTGCAAAAACGAAAATCCCTTGTGGAGGAATTAATGGTAAAATCTTAAGTTTGAAGTTTCACCTCCGATCATTCAATCCGTCTGGGCTGTAGCCTCTCTACGGAGAAAACAGACATTTCACACACACACACACGCACACACACACACACACACACACACACACACACGCGCGCACGCACACGCACACACACACATATACACACACACATACTCACCGATTTATTAAAATCTACCTTTTCGACTACGGCGATATGCAAAAATATGCAAAAATTTCGAGTTCAGAATTTTTCATAATTAATGTAATTTATTTTAATAGTAGAAAGTAAAATTAATAAATTTACATACGCCAATTCTAAGAGAAAGAGTTAACCCGGAAGTCCAATGTACCAAAAACACAAACATGTAACACATAAATGTTAGAAATGAAGTGTGTGTGTGAGATATGCAGTACGCTGAAAGTCTGGTGTATCTAAGTACGGTAGCTCCAGCGGTTTCTGCCTTTGGAGTCTCCTCGCTCCATTGATGGTGTCCAACATACGACGGATATCTGCATTTTCATGTCGAAATAATTGCTGTATGTGTTTCCTTGCTTGTTTTTTTATTTCATCGGTGAAGTATTCCATTTTCAAGTCCCTATGAAGGTTGAGGTTGTCGACTTTATTATGGAAGCATTGTATCATTTGTGCATTGGTTTTCTTGGCACAACCCCAACGTTGATGGATACTAATTAGTCAATACTTTTAGCATTTGCCTATATAGACGCAATTTGTTGTGTATTGAGAGCTCACAATTTCTACCCATCAGCCAATACATTTCCCTATGTTTGATGTTCAATTCTTCTTTTTCTTCTTGATGTGTTCTTTCCATCTTAGCTTAGCATCGAGGGTCATGCCAAGGTATTTAGCTGTATTTGCATATAGGTTTTGGCTTGAGTTGAGAACCACGGGAATACGGTTTACATTTTTATTTGTAAAGTTGACGTGTGCTTATTTGGCTACATTTAATAACATGCGCCATTTTTTAATCCAGTTGCTCCCGGTGTTAACTGCATTTTGAAGTTTGCTTGTTGCTTCCGAAATATCTTTTCCAACCGCAAGGATAGCTGTATCGTCTGCAAATGTTGATACGGTAGTACCTTCAATTAGGTAATTCTCTCGTATATAGAATAGGACCAAGTACCTTGTGGTGCCAAACTTTGTCGAAAGCTTGAGCTACATCCAAGAAAATACTGGAGCTACATCCAAAAAATACTCACGTGCATCTTCAATGACATCCGTTATTCTGTGAACTTGTTCCACTAGAGCGATTTTCGCTAAACGAAAATTGGTGTGGTGGAATTAAGCATCTCTCTTCTATTACAGGTTTGAATCTTTTCAGCAATAGTTTTTCAAATATTTTTTATATGAGTAGTGATATCGGTCTATATGATTTTTATTGTTTCCTGGTTTAGGAATCATAATTACTTCAGCCACCTTCCATTCAATTTACGCAAACCTTTCTCGGGAATGGCTTTCACAATTTTCCGAGTAATTAAGTTATAACCTGGGACTTTTCTGATACTTAAGTTAATATTGATTTTAAGTTCCACTAAGGTCACCTACTTTAGATAAGATCATCTACTTTGTTTACAACCGCTGTGTTATCATTTGCTGTTTGTCTCGGCAATGGTTGGAAAGTCTCTTCTAAATAGGCAGCAAATAGAGAAACTTTCTGTTGCCACTTTTAGCCCAGGAACCTTCATCATTTTTGTTAGGCGGCCCACGCATTTTGGTTCATGCGCTTTCCAAAGCGAGTAATCGTCAAGCTTTAGTTTAGAGAGACCTCTAAGTCGTTTATTTATACTTTCATTCTTTTTCCATTATTGGTTGTTTTAATTTGTTGCACAGACAATTGAGGATATTTTTGTGTTGCGGAGCACGAATCTGCTGCCAGATTCTACGAGCTTTCCGTTTCTCTTTAAATAGTTCTCTGGCCTCAAGAGGATAATTGTGTTTCCTTGTGATGTTGGTATGAGAAATCGGAGATCTTTCCCAAGCAGCTTGTTGGATATTATTATGAAGTGCTTCTAGTTCATCTTCCAGCTGCACCTTCGTTCTAATTGGTTCGAAGAGAATTGTTAGCTCTTCCCAATTGCTTTTATTGTTTGTTAATTTAGGTGAATTATATTTTTTTTATTATCATTGTACTCAAAGTCATGATCACAGGTGAGTGGTCAGATGATAGTCCTTCAATATTTTTAATGCACGTGTAATCCTCTAAAACTTCTTTTGTTACAAAGAAATCAAGAAGTTCTGGTAGTTTATGTATGTCAGCAGGCCAATATATTGGTTTACCGCAAGAGAGAAATTGACAGTTGTTCTCGCGCGGCGCATTAAACAACTATTTTCCTTTAGAGGTTGTAAGTCTAGATCTCCAATATGTATTCCTTGTATTAAAATCAACGCCTATGCTAACATTTGGTCCTAGTGATTTAAAAAGTCGACTGTAGTCTTCTTTTTTTAACTGAGGGGGACAGCAAATAGAAGAGATACTGAGATCCTTAATATTGATTGATTCAACTTTTATGGTTTTAACTTGCATGGTTTCTTCTTTAATACCAGGCACTTCATAATGTTTAATATTATTTTTATAACTACGGTAGATCCGCCTCTAGCGTTTCCTCCTGGATGAATAGCGTGGTAGCATCCATAGTCACGTATTTTAATAAATGAAGTTTCTGTTAAATGAGTTTCAAAGTTAAATGAGTTTAGAAAAATTTCTAGCACTAGAACATGTTGTGGTAATCCATTTGCGGTCCAAATAAAATTCTAAGTGTTCTATTCATTTGATTAGTATAGCATAGAAGTAAGCTCATTCGTAGCTTTTTTTTTCTATCCAGCCGCTTATATATGGCTTCTAGACCAACAAGAATATGGTTTCTATACTTCGGAATATCCTTTTCAAAGGATTTTCGTTAGTAGTATTAGTTAACTGCTGCGTTATATGCGAGTATGGGATCTCTTCAATAGTCTTAAGAGCTCTGGATGTGCCGGCACTCTAGTTGTAGCTGGAATCCTTTCTCTTGTAACGTTAGTGTTTTGAGTCGAATGGTGTGTTTTATTTTTTAATCTAGTAGTTGTACCGCTACTTTGCATTCTCTGTAGTTGGTTGAGTGTTGTCCTGTACAGTTTATACACCTTGCAGGTTCGGTTCGACTAACAGAACAGTCTTTCGCGTTGTGTCTGCTGGCAAATTTTCGTTACATAACGTCTCGCCCGCAATATCTTTGAGTGTGGTTATAACCTTGGCATTTCTTGCATTGAGGTATTAACCTCATGTTTTTTTTCAGTGGTTCTATTTTAACTCTCATATTGAATATTGTTTTGAATGTTTTCGCTTTTATTGAAAGTTCATTTTCATGAATAGCGGAAGCCCTTATTTAATGATCTTGGTTTCTTGAATTTTCTCAATTTTCCAGATGATTACTGCGTCTTCAATTGCAGTTCTTTCATTTTGAGGTCTTCTATTATATCCTCCTTCTTGCAGGTGGGATGAAGACCTTTGGCCATAACCTTAATTTCTCTCGTGTTTTTATCTTCATAGGTATGCCACTCTTTATCTTATTCAGTGATCTTTGTGGCTAAAGCTCTGTATGCATCGGGATCTCTTGTGTCTATCTTCCAAACATTATTGTTTAGTGCCAGTACTCTATAGTAATTTGTAGACACTGACTTCATTAGAGCTTGGATTTTGCAAACTCATTAATGTCTATCGCATTAATTGGCGGCGGTGCCTTAGTTTTCATTGCAACTTTGCCTTGTTCTTGTTGCTGGTGATGTTGAGGTACAGGCATTGGTTTAGTAGTTTCTGGCGAGAATTCTGCTCTTCGTTATTTCCTAGATATTTTCTTTTGTTTGCGCATCCAATAAGTTTATCTTGCAAGTTCCTCATCATCTGTATAGAACTCAGCGCTACCGTTAGTATAGGCAAGTGTGCTGATTTCGTTATAGCTAGTAAGAGAAGTTCCCAGTACTTCAGGCAGTCTGGTCTTCTTCAGCTCCTCATTTTCTTTCTTTAACTTAGCGATTTCATTGCTAAGCTGTGTTGCTACTTTTCTATTTAACATAGTCTGATGCGTAGTTAAATATTTTCGATTTCCTGTTGAATCGCGAGCTGTGTTTGTCTAGGTGCTATCTAAATATTTCTGAACTTCGATCGAATGGGCATTGCAATTGTTTTCTCACTCCAGAATACTTTGAGCCGGCCTCGTTAGAGGCTGGATTAACCAACTGAGCAGTTGGGGTACCACCTGGGGTAAAAATTCCTTTTTGTTGTAACGAGTGAAATTGGTAGTGAGTCAATGGAAAGAACATCATTTGCTAGGTTCTCGGTGTTCGGTTATCCCGTCGTTTCTCGGTCGCCAGTGCTTCGTTGGTTAGTTAGCTGGGAGCACCACGTGCGGATGAGGTTGACATTTGGGTTGGTACAGTGACCTTGTAGACCGATGTCCCTTACTCCCCCTCCATCTTAGTACGGTGTGTCAGTAAAAATATAATCAAATCAATTTTGCAAAAACTGATCGAAAGTCACGTTATTTTTCATAAATAGACGGATGTCACAACTTGGGGCTGTGACAGCTATATACTGTGGTAAAACAGATTTATAATATCCAGAAAAATACAGCAACTTCAAACTAAAACGATATTTTACGATCGCGTAAAAACAAAAACATCCTAAATCAAACCCGAATTTTGCCAAAAATATTGGATTGAAAGTCTTATAAAGTTTTAAGCACTCTAATTAAATGAAGCAAAAATTAAATCGCCTAATGAATCCTAAAGATTACTTAGAATATTTCCAGCCAAACTTGGATTACAGATACAACATTGCCATATTTTCTGGGAAAAGAGTAAGATTCAGATAAGCATTACTGTACCTTTGTCAATAAACTCCATAGTAGCCGAGGGAGGAATTTAAGTATGATACATTGTTGAGATCATCAAGCCATTAATGTAAATTCACCATAAAACAGATGGGTGGCACACTTGCATTTACCTCCTACGAAATTATAGAAAATATTTCTCAACCAACCTGCATGAATGCATGCAAAAAATGATCTAAACAAATATTGTTTGAAACATAATTACTTTTTGTTTTTGAATCGATATCAGTCAAAAATCACTGCGATCTCCCATGTTATGGAAAATGTCTAAGTATTAAGCTTCACCCCAATCAATCAATCCATCTGGGCTGTACAGGGGCCAAATTTTTAATGAAAAACAGCTTTTTCCGCTTAAATTTTGGAAAAATGGCCTGGACAGGTATTTTTTCTCGTAAATGAAGTACTTTTTAAAATATTTGCAAATAATCCCAATTTACGGAAAAATCTTATGTGTGGAGTTTCACCTCGATCAATCAATCCGTTTGTAATCTGAAATCAAACTTATGTGATTTGAAAGATTAAGCCCACCATTATCATTTTAAAAGACCATTTAAAGAGACTCAGCAAATGAACGAGTTTTTTAGAAAAAATCTTTCGTTTTCAATCCGTTTTAAAATCAAACCAATGTCATTTGTAAGGTTAAGCCTATAGAAATCATCCGATAACGGTAGTATTTTGGTAGTTACAAAATTCACAAATTCTTGTTATTGGTTGTTAAAAGTAAACCGCTCAAAATAAGTGCACTGAATAAGTTCTACTCAGAAATCGTGAGATATTAGTCCGTTTGGTAATACCACAATAATCATTTGAAACGTTAAGCCCATTGGTGTCGTTTGTATATTATGGATTTTGGTACAAACTCTTTGATGTCTCTCTTTTGGACATTTAAAGAGTGCCACGCAACGAATTCAATGAACGAGTTTTAATCAAAAGAAGTGTTCGTTACCAATCCGTTTGGAAAGCAAACCAATGGTATTTGAAAGGCTGAGCCTATAGAAATTGTACGATACTGATGGCATTCTGGTACAGACTTTGCGATGTCTTGTTATTGGCCGTTTAAAGTAAACCTCTCAATCTTTAGCCACTCTCGATCGCTATAAATCCGTTTGAAAAGTTTAGCCCATCGGTGTCATACGTATAACGGAATTTTGCTACAAACTCTACACTGTGCTGTTATTGGAAGTTTAAAGTGAGCCGCTTGATACATAGATAAAATATTTTTTTTGAAGTGTTGATTTGAATATAATTCAAACACTTAACATTTAAACGTTTTACGTAAAACAATATAAACCAAATGAGCTGAATAATATTAGAAAGAAAAGACCATCAACCATCAACCCTACTCCCCCCCCCTCCCCACCCTATTAGAAACTCGGCTCTGAAGTTGTTTGCATTAAAATATACTTTAACTCATCCAAATTGCCCGCCATTTTGGATATATGTAGCTTAGACTGCGGTTCAATTCGCAACTTATTTTGCGGAGAGTAACTTACTTGAAAGTCAAATAAGTCTATGCGATAGGAGACTTATTACAGACTTATTTGAATTTTGTAAGAGGCTTCCGCCCAAACTAATAACTCTTTGAAATAAGTCAAACAAACCTATAACAAGCCTACTCTAGGGAAGATTGATTGTAGACTTTCAAATCAGTCGGTCTCAACAAAATAAATGTTGAATTGGGCGTCAGTCTTAGTCATTGCTGTTTTTATGATATAAGTTTCAATCATTTACAAGCCCTCGTTCCGTGTGCATCAATATATTCTGTTTTCAAATGAAAAAAATGCTGGAAAATGGAATTGATTAATTCTACTTTGAGTAAAAATTTCGTGAGTCATTCAATAGTAAAAAAGTGGTTTGCAAAATTTTGTGATGGCAATTTTGGTCTTGAGGACAATCCACGTAAAATAATTTGAAGACGAAGAACTTAAAGTTTCACTGGATGAAAATCCGTATCAAACTCAAAAAGAGCTTGCAGAAAGTTGGAGTTACTCACCAAGCAACATCACTTCGATTGCATGTAATGAGATAAATACAGAAAGAAGGAAAATGGGTTCCTCATAAACTGACCGAAGAAAATAAAAACCGAAGAGTTGACATTTGCATGAATTTGCATTCTCGGTTTAAAATAAATAATTTTTTCCACAAAATCTGAATTTTGTACGATAATCCTAAACGCAGAAAATGGGATGATCCAGGCCAAGATAGTGCTACTATGTGTCTGGTGGGATTGGAAAGAAGTAATTTACTAAGGGCTTCTGTAACTTGATCAATCGATTACAGCTGAACGTTACCAGGCTCAACTGATCAAATTTACGGGCCAAGGAAGGCGGAAGGTGATATTGCTGCATGACAACGCTCTTCCACATACAGCAACTCAGGAACTCATCTTCTCTTTAGGCTGGGAAGTTTTACAGAAGCGGCGTATTCTCCAGACCTGACTCCTACTTTTTTATGTTTTAATCTATGCAATCTGTTCTGGGGCCGAAGCACTCCCAATTCTTTCGCGGTTCACTTTTCACGGCCTACCTTACGCATTACTTGTCAAAACGAGGACACACGGCTATAGGCCCGATTTACGTGAACCATCTGCCCATTGCATAGCTCCTTCCAGTTTATAGTCTTTTATTGGTAACGTTTTGCTTCGTCACGTTGATTCAGCTTACATCTTGGAAAACATAACAATTCATGTGTCTTGCAGAACATTTCGAAACCATGAGTTTTTATCACTAGAGTACCATTCCACAAACTATGGAAAAAATAACCCCATTAATAGGTCGTCTAAATCGTTCAACATCGTCAACGACCTATTTGACTTTAATTTATCAAAGGACAAGTTCAAAAATATACTTAAGAATTATTTTTTAAATTTTTAAATGTTAAATCAAAATTTGATTTATTTTATTACTCAGAACGATGTCATCATATTTGAAAGACCAGCGGTTCACGAGAGTTGTAAATGTGCAAAATGGCTCGATCACTATTTTGCATTCACCAAATCACCAAGTTTCTATCGTGAAGGCATTCATCATCTACCTGATAAATGGCAAAATACCATATTTAGTAATGGCGAATATTTCGATATTTAACCTTTGTAACAATCATATTTTCAATAAATTTGAATTTTACCAAAATGCAGAGTTTCTACTTGCACACCTAATAGTTGTTAGAATGCCGCTTTCATATTATATTACAGGACAATATATTCTCTTGTTGAGCTGCCCCCACCTTGAAAAAATTAAAAAACTATTAATTCAGAATTATGGACTATTTATGAGCTCTCGAAATCCGTAAACCAACAATATTGAACTCGTCCAGGTTTGCAGGATTGTAAATAAATAAAGTGGGCGAAGTTAATTCAACGTTGACCCATGTTCCTCCACCCGCTACTAAAACAGAATATTTAAAATACATTTTTATTCTAGAATTGGGAACTATGATTGTAACATTCAATGTGGGATAATTTTAATTTTTGAGCTCCCTCCTACATTGTTAAATAACCCCTAAACTAATAGATAAACTATGGCACGAAATACGTGCAGCTTCATTTTTGAGATACTCCCATTTAAGACGAATATCACTACCAATTTCTCAAGTTCAAACTATTCGTTGTGTGCATTTGAGGAATTAAGGGTAGTATTCGAGCTAAGAGGTAGCACCTCAAAAACCAACCTTTTCACTCTCGAAAAGCCTGGGTGGTATTCGCTCCAAGGAGAATTAGCTAAAAAATCAAATTGCACGTATTTCGCGAGCATCATATCCGATATCGAAATATTTAATTTTTTATTTTTATTTTAAAACATATCTCGCTTATACTTGAGAAATTGGGAGTGCTTTTCAAGCTAAGGGGTAGTTCCTCAAAAATCAAACTGCATTTTTTTTAAATATCAAAGAATTTCTCGTTTACACTTAAGAAATTGGGGGTGGTAGTATTGCGAAGGAGCGGCGGCGCAATAATCAATCTGCTAATATTCCATGAAGACATAAGCCGAAAGAAATATCTCGTTTACACTTGAGAAATTGGCTTGGTATTTGTGCTAAGGAGTAGTAACTAAAAAGTCAGCTGCACACATTTCGGGAGCTCATAAATCTGTACATCATATTCGATATTGATTGATTGATTGGACTGTAGGACCAAGTAGTGGATAAGTGTCCCGAATAACGCTGGACATATTCCTGTAGCCCGTTTACACATAACAATAGGAAGGATGGGAAGGTTTTTTTTGGGACGGAACGACCCGGTTTCAAACACCTAGCGATCGTACGGCACAACACAATTCAAATCTACTTCTAATCTATTAGAGAAAGGATAAAGGTTTAATAGGTTTAATGGATAACGATGGTAATGGTCTTGCTTGTCTAAATCAGCAACCTAAGAAAAAAATATTATTATTTAATCCTCCTGCAATTCCCCAACTTAAAATATAATTTCCTGAAACCATATAGTTATTTGAATTATATTAAAAATTTGTCTAAAATCCATTAATATTTAACCCTTGAATTGGCAACCACAAAATATCTTTCAAAAAATTGCAAAAATGTGTGAGGCATCCCAAAGGTAATGGTTTCCGGAAAACTATTAATTTTAGTCAATGTCAGCTTAACTACCGGATTGAATATTTCAAATAAATTTAGCTTATTTCGCGATGTACTTGCGATAATGAGATGTTTGAAAAGAATTTGTCGTTTTCATCCAAGTAAACAAATTGCAATTGTTTAGTAATTAATTAAAGGGTTATTTATGGATTGAAAAATCAAAAATCGAAGTTATCTCAAACTGGAATCTCCTAAATAGCTCCCAATATAACAACAGAAATTTTTTCAAATTACTGTATGTTTAGTGGTGGGGGCTGAGTCTGCATTGACACAACCCCGCACTACGCGTATTTAAATTCGTTCGAACCTGAACTGGCCCAAAATTTTTGGATTGCGTTTGTTTGGTAAGCTGGGGGGTCAACAGGAGTGCACAACAGGGGTGTATAATATTGTAATTTTAGATTATGGCTCTATTGACGAACTACTACTAAACTTAACAGTTACTGTCCGATTCTGAAAAAGTAAAATTTTATAGCTCTAACTTTATAAAAATTGCCTTCGCCGACGCTGTAATTTAGTAAGAAATAAATTTGATGCTGTAACCAAATTCTATTTTATTTTAAATTATGCTATCAAATTCGATGGCGGCAAACAACATATTAGTACAGTTGGCGACATTCGTTTGTATACCTTATACGAGCAATATTTTTTCTGCGATATAAGCAGAAAAACTATTTGTTTCGACTGTATATGGATGTATTGTGTTATCAACATTTAGGCGATTATAAGAGAGATGCTATTGCTAACGTATATGAATTTGTGGCGTTTTCACACCTTGTACCATAAATTCATCATTCAAATTAACTAAAATTGGCTAGCACCTGAATAATAATTTGGTCTTAATTATCAAAAACTGGTGACTCCGAGAAAGAATGAATTGGGACATATAACGTTTCCAACATCGTCGGCCACATTAATTCAACCGGCCGTTTTCAACATCATCGGCCACAAATAGTTAAACTGGCTGCTTCCAGCATCGTCGATTATATATTATTAAACCGGCTGTTTTCAACACATCATCAAAGACCGAGGTGACACCTTAATTAACGTGTCTCTGCACCGGCCGATCATTGGAGAAAAATTTAAACAAAATAGTAAGTACCCAAGTAATTATTTAAGGTGCTAGCAACTCTTCTTAAATTTATTTATATTTAAAATGTGTTTTGCTCTCGCTTTATTTGTATTTTCGATTTTATTCCTCATTTTTGCTTTGTTGTTTCGGCACGTTGTACAAGGTGTGGATGATCCACCAACGAATGAGGCAGAAGTGACATCAGCATCAAGCAGCGTTTTAACGGAGGAGCTGACACCATTTGAAATAGACGTCTCTCTGTTATTCCTGCCAGAACGTGCTGACAGCTGGCATGAGACTATGTCTCAAGCACAAATAAATTCTATCAAGACTTCTGCTTCCTGCTCTACTAATCCAAATTCAACTTTTTCGTTGGATAAAAAACTTTCGGAATTCAAAAAACATTGTTATCAGAGGTTGCTGAAATGTTTAATCAAAATTCTAAATCACGATCTAGTTCAAATTCACGAAGTTGTAATAATTCTCGATCAAACTCTAAATCTCGCAATTCACGGAACAACTCGACAAATTATCGAAAATCCTTCAATCCATTTTTGGTGAACCTTCAGCCAAAAATAATTCATTTCTTTCTATCATTATCATTTCGGCACAAAGGCGTTTAAATGTAAACCAAATTGCAAATTTGTATCAAATAATTTAGCCGATAACAATGTTCTAAAAAAATAAATAGTCATTCTCAATTTGCGGTGTGCAATGATTTTAATTTTCGAAATTTTTCTTCATACTCATTTTTTAATAGATACAGGTGCAGATGTCTCGGTTTTGCCAGCTCGTTTTGTTCGGAATCCAACGGTTGTTCGGTAAACGCGTATGGGACTAAATTCTTAAGACTTGACATCGGACTGCACCGTAAATTCTCCCGGGAGTTCATCGTTGCTGGCGCGTTGATGCCTATCATCGGTGCGCATTTTTTGAGGAAACTGGGTTGCTAGTTGATATGCAGAGACAGAGGCTCATAGACCTATTAACCTCTCTGTATACAAATGGTATCCCTTCCTCCTACGATATTACTACTGTTTCTAGGATCAACAGGTCAGCAACAAATCCGGGAGTTTTCAACGTGACTCACAAAATTGAAACGTACGGACCACCGGTTGCATGCAATCCACGACGACTAGCACCGGAAAAATTCATCATTGCGAAGATACAGTTCGAAAACATAATGAAACTCGGGATTTGTCGACCTAGTAGCAGTCCTTGGTCCAGTCCGTTACACTTAGTAGCTAAAAAGAATGGATAGTGGAGACCGTGCGTTGACTTTCGAGCCCTAAATAAAGTCACGATACCAGACAGGTACCCGATTCCACATCTCCAGGACTTTACACGATAACTCGAGGGCTGCAGTATATTTACAACGATAGACCTTGTCCAGATCAACCACCAAATTCTTATTGAACCGACTGACATTCCTACAACAGCAATTTCAACACCTTTCGTAGTAGTTGAATTTTGTAGAATGACTTTCGGCCTTAGGAATGCAGCACAGTCGTTCCAACGTCTTATGCATTCAGCACTATGTGGACTTGACTTCTGTTTTGTATATTTGGACGACGTGCTACTTGCCCCTCGAAATTATGACGAACGTTTCGAACATTACAATTATTTTTACTAAATTAGAAGAACATGGACTGGTTGTAAAACTTGACAAATGCGTTTTCGCAAAAACCGAAATTAGCTTTTTAGGCCATTTGGTAACTGGACAAGGTATATTACCGTCGCATGAACGGGTTCAAGTCATCAAAAAGTTTGCACGAGCACAGACTGTTAAACAACTGAAATGCTTTTTAGGCATGATAAACTTTTATCGACGCTTCATTCCAGGTAAATGTTGAACGACTACCTAAAAGGTTACACTAAGAATAGTCGAGTTCTAGCTATCGAAGCGTTCGGTAACTTTAAAATTAAACTTACAGATGATACTTTACTTATTCATCCATCGTGGTTCAGCAGTTCATATCAGACACTTGGCAACCACTCGTGTTTTTTTCAGTACACCTCGATGATACGCAAAAAACAGTGCTTATGATCGTGAACTTCTCGCGGCTTATTCGAAGATCAAACATTTTCGACATCTTCTCGAAGGTCGTATATTCACGCTTTACACCGATCATAAATCACTCGTCTACGCTTTTAACCAGGAAAAGCATCTCCTCAGGTCAATTCACGACTGATATTCAGCACATTTCTGGTCTTTATAACGTTGTCGCAGATGCTGTTCCACGTATTAATCAAATTTCTATTCCTGAAAGTATTGATTCTGCAATCAACGCAGATGCTCAGACCAATGACGAAGAACGTCAAGAAATTTTAAGGACTAACAAATTCGAGAAATTTCCCATCTCTTTCAATTCGAAAAATTTCTACACCTGGGCCATTCATACTCCTAAATTTCTGAAAGCAAGTTTTCGAAACTTTTCATAATCTTTCTCAACCTGGCGTCAAAGCTTCCATCAAATCATCCATCTCGCCATCAATTAAAACAGACGCTCAGAAGATCGCCCAAAGTTGTGTAGCTTGCCAAAAGGCTAAAGTCTCTCGACACCCAAAATCTCTGCTTAGTACTTATAAATTAACTTCTCAACGTTTTTCGATTATCATCTCGATATTATTGGTCCGTTCCAGTTTCTGATAATGAGCGGTATTACGTCACATTGATTGATGAATACAATCGCTGGTTCGAGGCAGTTTCAGTTCCGGATATAACTGCTGCAACCCGCATTGGTGTTCCAGAGTTCATCGTCACGGATCAAGGCATGCAATTCGAATCACAACTTTTTCACGAACTGGCTAACTTACTCGGTTTTGAGAGCAGGGGAACAACTAGTTACAATCCAAAATGTAATGACATGATCGAGAGCATTGATGGCATCGTATCGTTAAATCTGCCATTGTGTGCTGTGATCGAACTGATTGGGCTAGTGTTTTTCCCTCAATCATACTAGGACTACGAACGAGTTACAATGACGAACTAAAAGCTACTCCAGCCGAACTTGTTTACGGATGTACGACTCGAGTTCCTGGAACATTTTTAGATACTACGAACGATCAAATTTTACAATCAGACTTTATTACGAACTTAAGACGACACTTTGATGAAATTCGACCTGTACCGGCATACTACGGACAAAATTTTCGTTAGTAAAGATCTGCTGACTTGCTCGCACGTTTTCTTACGGACTGACGCAGTACGCAGATCGCTTCAATCACCATATACTGGACCGTATTTGGTTATCGACCGTACAGAAAAATTTTACATTTTGAAACTGAACGGACGACACGCGAAAATTTCCATCGACCGACTCAAAAAGTGTTACTCGAGCAAACAATCACAAATTACACCAACTACACAGACTGGATTACTTCTACCAACTCACAAACCAGAACTCATTATTTCAGTTGACAGACCTAAAGTAGCTACCGTGGAGCCGAAGGTTCGCTAGAAAGTTCGTTTTGATCCTTCCAGACTTCCTACCAGGTTCTTGTGATCGATAGATTTTCAATCTCTCTGGGGGAGGGGATTATTTGTGACGTTTTCACACCAAGTATCATAAATTCATCATTAAAATTAAATAAACTTGGCGAGCACCTGAATGGTTAGTTGGGTATTTGGGTATAAACCATCTCTTTGCAAATATTCAATAATAAACTAAATAAATATCAACACATAAACAAATAATTTGGTCTTTAATTACCAAAAATTCGCTGTTTGATATGTAACTTTGCGTCATCAAACAGAACAAGACTTCCGTATATAGAGCCGAGTTACATTTTATGAATTTCTAGTATTGCACATATAGGAAATTTTACCGTAACAGAGCTCACGAACAGCTTGTGAATTAGTTGCACATAAGTTTATTTAAACAAAAATAATTTGTTAGGTTTTCTGTGAATATTTTTAGTTAAAAAGTTCATTATACCGAACTTGTTTGCAATTTATGCTGGATTTACCATCTGACTACTGTCTTCATTAGCTGAACTTCAATAGGACCGACGAAACACAAATTAAAATTTGAGACGCGTAAAGAAAATTAAAGATGCTAAAATGTATCGCTAATCAGTTGACGTCCATCTAATAAGACCGCAAAATATCTTTATTGTGCGATTAAATTCATCTCTAATGTACAAATATAACAGTAGCCTCTTATAACATCATGAAATCTCTTAATCTTACAAAACTGAAATACAAAGTTAGTTAATTTTATTAATAAATTTTAATAATTTAATATTGAAAATTAAATAAAAAAAACTAACAAGTATTCCTCTATATGTGCAAGGTATGTAGATTTTGTTATTTATAAACAATTTAAATGCGAACAACCTTTTAAATACGATTTATTTTTTAACATTTAAATAACATTAAGTTTGCATGTCTATTTCTTATATTTTTTTTTATTTTTTATATTTTTATTATTAAGAGAAAAAAAACAAGAATCAAACCAATATGATGATTATACACTGTGTGTCTGATGATCATGGTTGGTGATGTTGATGATGGCAATATTGATGTGAAACGAAAATAAAATCATTCCAATGAAGAAAAATTTGCATGAAAATTAAATAAAATAGTTTTTTTTTGTGTTGCTGTGGATGTGCACGATAATTATTTTGTTAAATTTATTAAAAGTGTTAAATAATAAATTTTCGACATTTTAATTTTGCACTTTGTGTGGAGGAGGTGATATAATAAAATGATGATGATGATATGGTGGCACATTTGATATTAAGGAAATTAAATTTTACACAAATATTTCGGAATCCATAAATTTGGGATGGGTTTTTGTTGTTGTGGTCTGTGAGTCGTCGTTATTAATTCATATATGCTATGCAGGGAGAGATCGTTTTCACAGAAATCTCTTTTTCTTCTTATATATTTATTATGATTTTTTGAATTATATGGATAACACAGAAAGCAGAGAAAAAATATTAAATGTATAAGAAAATATGAAAGAAGTCAATAAATAATATTTTACTCCATAAATTAATCCATCTGTCAAAGCCATGTATAGTAGAAAACGAACACAGAGCGAGAGAATTTCATCGTCTTAGCAGCAGCGATGGTACTAAACCACGAAAAAATGTAGTTTGAGATAAAATTGAATAGTTTTGATCCGCCTATGCAGCTTCCATTGATTTATTTCATAAAAATGTACATATTTCTTGTTCTGTCTTTAGTTTTTGTAACCGTACTGGATCGATTAGTCTGATAAACCAATATTGAAAATAGGAGTTCCATAAAACTATTTTCAAATGTATACGAATACTTCCAATTAATTTCATTCTTCTGTATTTGTACATAGCTATGTAAGTTATCATTGTGACCCAAACTGGTGACCCCCAAGTGCTGCCATTTTTTCGCATAATTTATTTAAAAGAAACTGATAAAACAGTGCTACTATACTGCTCCTAAATACACAGCTACTGCACAACAAATTTAACCATATTTAAATAAACAGGAATATTTTATTTTTGATCAAACAATTAGATTTCATAATTTAATAGTTTAATAGTTTTATTTGAAATAAAATAATCCAAAATTATATTTAAACTATCCATTCTTTATAAAGCAATGAAAACACACAAAAAAAAACTTGCAACCGCTTTTTCCCTCCTTGCAAAACCATAAAGAGTCTACGTACACAGCACAAAAAAATACTGAACTCTTATTTATTTATTTTGCTGTTCTTGATTAGTATCAAAATCCAACATAAAGACAATAGAATAATGTTTCACGATTTTCGTCTTAACAAAATAAAAAAATTAAATAAATAAATTTAAGTATATTCTCATATTGTTACGAATCGTTCGTTCCGCGATCTATAATAATGTAATCTACATTTTTATGTTACACATTCGCAACAAAGCATGCAACATCGTGCAACATTCGCAATTTCAACAAAATTTGGTTTGTACAATAACATTCTGGGTTGTAATCTCGATACAATTATCATTAAAAATGTAAAAATAAGAAAACAATTGAAAATCGGTTTCTATTTATTACGGTGTACCGTACTATGCGCGATCGTGAATTTAAGAAGAAAAATGTATTATTGCTTAAAGATCAAGAAATACGATATCATATTGATAAACATAAAAAATTGTATTCGGTTTGAGGTAAAATATAATACGATAAAATAAAATATGAAATATGTTGGCTGTTTCTTATTTATAAAACATCTTAATTTGCATATTATATATAAATACATAGAGTTGAATGAAGTTTTGTGTTTGATATCGACAATCTCTTTAGGGGCAGTGCATGCAAATGGAATGGGGGATTTTATTTAAGATGTCACACAAGACATATCGGTTTTCCGGTATATCTGATGATAGAAGATTTTTAATAAGGCGTTCCTCATAAATAACTTAATTAAATAATTTTGCTATACCTGTTTATCAATATAATGTGTTAGGCTATTTTGTCTATATACTCGTAGTTTCGAGCCGAACCCCTGTTGATTTTCGATGAATTCGATTAAGCTGTACTAAAGGTGACACAAAAATAAGTTTCGGCATTTTTAATTATGGCGTTTGTTTCGTTTGTCGGGATATTTTAAAAACTAAAAAAACAAAACATAGAAAAAAATGGAGAGGTGATTATGTTGCGGCCAACACCCGACCTATATCTAATATTAGTATACTTAGATCACGAATTCCCCAGATTTCACTTTTAAAGCGAAATATTAAACTTGCCGAACTTTTGGTAAAATTGTTACTCCTGCTTAAATTTTAGAAAAGCAACATTTAAACATTTAAATTTATTTTTTATACTTTTAAGTCTTTGTTGTTTTTATGAACAGTAAACTTTTCAACTTCATTGCAAAAATAGAAAAAGCTCCGACGGAAGCTGCCACTTCCAGTACACCGACTTTTTATTAAATTTCGCATGGATCTCCCAATTTATGGAAATGGCATAAAATGGAAATGACTCCCAATTTCTGGGAATGGCCTGAACTGTAGAGATGCCGAATTTTAGTGAAATAAAAGTTTATTTTTTGAAACTTAATTTACAATCTTGTAAATTAAGTGTTTGTGTAAATTTTATATACTTTTCAAAATGTTTGCAACGAAACTAAAACGCTACCACTTCCGGTGGACCTATTTCGACCAAAAATCACTAGGATTACTCAATCCGTTTGGGCTGTTCAAAAAACGAATTATTTTTGAAAAAGATATTTTCTCAAAAATCGTCATGTCTTAACTTTGTCCCACCCTATTAAAGTTAGCCGGAAGATGGTAATGCAGATTGTGTCTTTGCTATCCGAGACGAAAAAATATTTTATAGCCGAAAGAAATATTATTTGATATACCTAGTTCTACTATCACCTCCAAATAACCAGAATACAGCAACAATCTGTCTGGAAATAAATAATTTTACAAAATTGGACCAAATACTATCAAATGTTAGTTCCAATAAACTAACATACGATTTGTAAACGTTCCTCTATCAGCTTATGTAACCCACTAGTCCTAGAGTTTAGTTTATTCGCAGTTGGGTTTACACTCGATTACATAAATTGGTTCAAGTCTTACCTATTTAACCGGCGATAATTTGTAATAATGGGAAATGAAAAATCAAACGTTATTAAAGTTACGTCTGGTGTTCCCCAAGGATCTCACATCGGACCGTGGATATTTATTGTTTTTATAGATATATTATAGAAATAGAAGTTTCTGATTTTCTTGTTAAAGAAAAGTGACTGAAATTACGACCACAATTTACCATTCCATGAAAATGTGGCTCGGTTACACCTTATTCAAGTTAGCCGAAAGTGTTCAGGAGAAAGGTAATGCAGATAGTGTCTTTGCCATCCCAGCCGAAAGGTAATGCATATAGTGTCTTCGCTAGCCCACTCGAAAGATGATAATGCAGATATTGTTTTTGCTATCTAATCAATGCATCCATTGTTATCCAATTTGCATCCATTTAGCATCCATTTTATTGAGAAATTCAGAAGAGGTAATTTTGCAAAAATTCGCTGATTCAATATATCGAAAATGCATTGAATGGCCTGTAGTTCAAGATTATCGTACTTTGTCATTGATGCCACTATGATTATTTGATAGGCCATAATGTTGGTCAACTTCGGCTTAATCATGGAGAAATTCTGATGGGGATGCAGGGTTGTAATTTTGCATAAATTCGCTGATTCAACATATCGAAAATGCATTGAATGGCCTGTCGTTCAAGATTAATGTGCTTTGTCATTGATGCCACTACGGTTATTTGATAGACCATAAAGCTGGTCAACTTCCGATTAGGCCGAATTTGACCAACATTATGGCCTATCAATTAACCATAGTGGCATCAATGACAAAGCACGATAATCTTGAACGAGAGGCCATGCAATGCATTTTCGATATATTGAATTAGCGATGAACTAGCGAAATTGTGCTAAATTACACCCCTGCATCCCCATCAGAATTTCTCCACGATTAAGTCGAAGTTGACCAACATTATGGCCATTTAGTAGGCCATAATGTTGGTAAACAATAGTGCCATCAATGACAAGTCACGTCAATCTTGAACGACAGGCCATTCAATGCATTTTCGCAAATTACACCCCTTCATCCGTTTCAGTCACGTTAATCTTGAACGACAGGCCATTCAATGCATTTTCGATATATTGAATTAGCGATGAATTAGCGAAATTATGCTAAATTACACCCCTGCATCCCCATCAGAATTTCTTCACGATTAAGCCGAAGTTGACCAACATTATGGCCTATCAAATAACCATAGTGGCAATGACAAAGCACGTTAATCTTGAACGACAGGCCATTCAATGCATTTTCGATATATTGAAATAGAGAGTTTTGGAAATTATTCGCTGGCCGGACTAGTGGGCTACATAAGGTGATAGAGGAACGTTTACAAAACGTATGTATGTTTATTGTAATTAACATTTCATAGGATTTGGTCCACTTTTGTAAAATTATTTATTTCCAGACAGATTTTTGCTGTATTCTGGTTATTTGGAGGTGATAGCAGAACTAGGTATGTCAAGTAATATATCTTTCGGCTATAAAATATTACGAATATTAAAATTTATTATAGCGAGAGTTTTAATAATACATGCTCACGATAAAAAGTTAGGACCAAGTTAGGACATACTTCACACCCGCATTTCCGCTTAAATTTTGGAAAACAGTTTTGAACCGATATTCTTGTAAATTAAATTAAAAAATCTTTTAGTTTATAACCATTTTTCTCATAAATCCGATACTTTTCAAAATATTCTCTTACAACGAAAAGCTCATATGAAAGCTGCCACTTCCGATGGACCGATTTCGGATAAAAGTCACTGGGATCTTTTAATTTATGAAAAAAGCTAAGGTATACGTTTTACTTCTATCAGCCAATCCATCTAGGCCGTAGAGAGCATACACAGACATTACGTCTCACAGATATTAATGGTTCGATTCTGATTCTGGTCTAGAGATACATATTTATGCGACGACCGTGTCAGAAAATGGTATTTTTCCAAATTATTTACTCTTTTATAGAACAAAACTTTCGTTTACAGAGCGGAGTTACGTTGAGCTTACATACAGTTTGTGAATTATGCCATTAGTCTTTATTATATAAAAAAGTAGAAAAACCTTCTTTGGAAGCTGCCAGTTCCGGTGGACTTATTTCAGCAAAAATTAACTGCGATCTACCAATTTCTGGAAAAAACTTAAGTATGAAGTCTCATCCAAAATCTTTACAAAAGTGTTGAAAAACTGTTTGTTATCAGCAAACTTTCTCGCGAATGACATACTTTTAAAAATATTTGCAAAACATTGAGGGTGAAAATGTTGCGGTCAACACCCGACTTTCTTTTACCACGAATGTATATTAGATTTCGAATACTTCACACTTCATTTCTAAAGCGAAAAATTAAACTTACCAGACTTTTGGTAAAAGTGACTTGTATAATTAAAAATAATTTCCCTGTTCAAATTACCGAAAACCAATAAGGTTAACCGTTATTGGCTGAAAATTAATATTTAAATTTATATCTTTTAATCCTGTGTCGTTTTTTGTAAATGATAAACTTTGCAATATCATTGCAAATATTTAAAGAGCTTTCATTGATGCTGCCACTTCCGGTATCGAGTTTCCTACAAATTTCCTCCACTTCAAGTAAAAGTTTTATTCCGAATATTCAATCCTTCTGCACTGCAGAGATGTCCAATTATCGTTGTTAATTTTGCAAAAAAAAATTTGCAATTAACGAAAAAGCCCTTATGAATGTTGCCACTTCCTGTGGACCGATGAAAAAAGAATTATGGAAAACGCTAAAGTATGAAGTTTCAGCCTAATCAATCAATTAGTATGAGTTGTACAGGAACTGAATTTTCGCTGAAAAACGAATTTTTATCAAAAATCGTAATTTCCCATTAAATATTGGAAAACCTATATGGACTGGTATTGTTGCAAAATGAATTTAGATTTTTTTAGTTGATAATTATTTTTCTCATAAATGATATACTTTTCAAAATATTGAAACGAGTTAGCCCTTACTTACTGTCAAAGCAACCCTTTACTTGCATATGATTATTTACTTTGAACCCCTTGCGGCATTGATTTCAGGAGCTCAGTCATACTGATGGGAAATGTCGTAGGTGTTGAGATGCATAGATAATGGCCTAGATAAATAAACCGAAATAAATTAATTACCGGGAACGGAATAGATTAGGGTACAGGACTCCGAAGCAGTGAATTAGTGAGGTTGTGGGGTAGAATCAACCGTGGGTCAAATCAACCGTAGTTGTATTTTTTGGGTTTAAACAAACATAACGTTTGTATTATCGTAACAGAATATGAGTAAGGCTTGTGATCCAAAATAAATTATTGTTAGTAAGTGGGTTATGGGGGTAATAGAGTGGTTCCGACAGAAAGGCAAACGTCCGCCGACCTTAAATATTTAGACGGTTCGATTTTAGACTCAATCAACATTAATAAAATAAAAATGGATTTGTCTAAATTAAAAAAAAAACTACGAAAGAATAAAAATTATTAAGAAAGATTATTTCTTGATGGTCCCCTTTTGTTGAATACGCACGAAATATCACACATACTCTTGACATCCGACAATTAACAATCCTCTTGAACTGGTTCTTAACAGCCGCTGATTTGGTAATCTCCTGGGATCTTAGTACTGGATAATCTGAATTTGGCAGCGGTGGCCTACATTGTACAGAAGATTAATATGGTAAATACAGCAAATAATGATGTGCGGTGCTCGATATATACTGATTTTTTGTTTAACTTAAGTAATCCGTTTACACGACATAATCTGCTTCGTTTACGTAACCAGCGTTATATTTTATATGACGCTGGTTACTTTTGAGATCATGTAAATTACATTTGTAAATTATATTTGTTCATTTTTAATTGGGATTGTTTTTATGATACACTGTTATCAAACTCTGGTGCTTTAGCGGTTTTTATTTCTTCTTCCTAATTATTTTGATAGTGCACCACCATGGAGTCATGTTTGCGGTAAAGATTGTTCCCACGACAAAAATTGGCTCATATATG
This sequence comes from Nephrotoma guestfalica, assembly GCA_963691935.1. Lineage (NCBI taxonomy): Eukaryota > Metazoa > Arthropoda > Insecta > Diptera > Tipulidae > Nephrotoma > Nephrotoma guestfalica. Next base: position 134,864,898 of record OY829913.1, on the reverse strand, counting down.
TTGGCTCGACATCCGTCAGAGTACATTACATCTCCGTGTGCAGCTGCGCATAGGTAATTTCTGATTGCAATCATGTAGTGTCGTATAGTGGTTAACTTGTCATCGCCTTTCGTTTACGCTGCTTCTTTCTGCGAAATGAAGGAAAAAATATAATTTTTGGACAATTTGGTTTTAATTTTATTTCTTAGTTTGATAGGTAATATCTAAAATTTATTTTCGAAGCTTCATGACCTGGTAAATGGTCTATAGACTTGTGAAAGTACAGCAAGCAGCTGCATAGTGTATTAATGAGGCTCCTCTCAAACACATCCTCCAATTCCATCTCCACGTGGAACTGTAACAATACATGACACTCATCTTTTCTACGAAAAGGAACATCCCAAATACTACCGACAATTGCATCCCGTCACCAGCTTTTGACAGACGTTTAAGACCCACCAAAGAGGACTGGTTGAAAGAAGCATTTCTGAATATTAAAGTTGCTAATTTCTTCACTGATATAGTCCCAAAGAATGATTCAATGGTTGGAGTGGGATTTTCTATGAAGAAATAAATATAAACCTCTCTTTTCTTCACCAGGACTACTGCAGCGTTTTTCAAGTTGAACCAATCGCATAAGGGAAGTTAACTACAGGAGATACTTTAACTTTTCGAACACTCAGCCTTCAATTAAGAAGCTCAAATCATATTTCCTTACGTTAAGAGTAGCCCAGAATTATCAGGTCAACATCCACTTGATGTGGGCGCCTGAGCACTTCAATCAGGGAGAATGAATGCCTGCCTCATTTCACTAAGCAGGAATCGCTGAATAGTACTCCGTGCGTTATAACTAGGCAGATCTGGTCGAAACTAGATCTGTCAAGATCCAGACAGCTGTATAAGAATTTTCTTCGACCACGGAGGCTTAAGTGTTTGGTGTTTTTCTGTTGTTTCATCAACACACTAGATGTAAAAATTTAATTATTATTTATATCAATCAACAATAACATTAATTTTGTGCATCTAGTAGGTTAGTGAAACAGCAGCTAAACTCCCAACTCTCAAGTCTCCTTTTCGAACAAAATCTGTACTCTGGTATCGCAGTGGCGGCGGCATGTCAGTTTGGTGGTGGGTGCTATTATGTGACACTGTCTCATAGGTGCTGCTCTCATGCAAACAGACTGAAAGTCCTCTCACATGGTTACTGTCGTAGGTGCAAAGACAAAAAGGAAAAACAAACTGTTCTCCATTTGCTTTGAATCTGTTCCAGTCTAGCGCTTAGCAGACTAAAATTCCCGGAAGCGCTCCACTTAAATGACTGTAGTCCTGCTCAGTAAAATGGACGTTAACGCTTCGTTGAGAGCTCAGAATGGTTCGATAATACTTAATTGTGTTTGTGTCAGTTCTTTAGGAACCACTCCAACCTAAAAATATAATAAATTTAAAAAAGCTGAATTGTTTTCAAATTGAGATTTTATCCTCAAAACAAAATAATTTTTAAAATGAATCGATTCACATCTCAGCAACGTAGCGAACTATTCAACGTTTTGTGGCTAGACTTGAGCAGGACAGAACTACTAGTGATGGTAGACGTACAGGAGGAAATCGAACAAGTTGGTCGATGCAAAATATTGAGCGTATTAGAGAAAGTTTGGAAGAAGATCATTAGCTATTCCAATAACACAGAATAATGCAAACTGATTTGCATCTGTTTCTCTTAGACGCAGCTAGTTCAATCATGATCTTAAACCTAAACACTGACGAAACTCGTTTTCAGCAAAATGGAACTGTTAATAAACAAAACTACAGATTCTAGGGAGACATGAATCCGCGGTAAATTCATTTCACTCATTTATACCCTAAAAGACGTATGTGAAGTTATCCCCGGATTTCATCCCCGAAATTTAAAAAAATTAATCAGGCAACATCCCTCTAACTCTTGTGTGAAGGTATCCCCGCCCCGTTTTAAATTATATTTTATTCCAAATACACTTCATATGTGAAGTTAGCCCCGAATTTTATAATATGAAAAATCAAAATGTATAATAAAATTATTTTTAATTTGCAAATCACACAAAATAAATGTAATAATTTAATAAAATGAAGTAAAATAATTTTTAATTTGGTAAGATTAAGATAATTTGGTTATAGGACGAAAAAACACATATCTCACATTTAGGAAAAAAGTAAAAAATCAAACTGATGCAACTTAGCGAAATTAGGCTCCGACCAAAATATATCCATGTAATACATTTTTGACCAAAAATAACATTTTAACTTGACACGAAAATAGTTTTAATTTGTCGGATCAGATCCATATGGTTCGGATCAGATCCATATGGATGCCTAATTTCGCCAGGTTGCAACGGTATAGCATAGATTCGACAAGTTAATACTTTTTACATGTCAAATTAAAATGTAAATTTTGGTCAAAAATGTATTACATGGAAATATTTTGGTCGGAGCCTAATTTCGCCAGGTTGCAACGGTACGATTTTGTTCATATTTTGCAAAAAGGTACGTTTAGGTCTGGCCATCTCATAACCATATAGCATAGATCCGACAAATTAATACTTTTTACATGTCAAATTAAAATGTTACTTTTGGTCAAAAATGTATTACATGGAAATATTTTGGTCGGAGCCTAATTTCGCTAGGTTGCAACAGTTCGATTTTTTTACATTTTTCCTTAATGTGAGATATGTGTTATTTCGTCCTATAACCAAATCATCTTAATCTTACCAATTTAAAAATTATTTTACTTCATTTTATTAAATTATTACATTTATTTTGTGTGATTTGCAAATTAAAAATAATTTTATTATACATTTTGATTTTTCATATTATAAAATTCGGGGCTAACTTCACATATGAAGTGTATTTGGAATAAAATATAATCTAAAACGGGGCGGGGATTACTTCACACAAGAGTTAGAGGGATATAATTATGTTAGTGTTGCCTGATTAATTTTTTTTAAATTTCGGGAATAAAATCCGGGGATAACTTCACATACGTCCTCAAAAGGTAAAAGTTTGGTAGGGCGTGACTTCCCAAGTTATAGTCGACCGCTTTAGAGAGATATTTCATGAATTTTTGTTATTTTAGCTGAGGGAAATTTTTTAAACCGCTTAATGTCCAAACATGGTGATTTAAATTGGTCGGCTCGATCACTGGGTTTAACTGCATCTGACTTTTACCTGTAGGGCTATTTAAAATTTAAAATTTACATTAATAAACCAGCTAACAACTTAAGAATAAAGTTCGAGCTGAAATAACAGCAATATCACAAGAAACTTCGGTGAGAGTCATGGAAAATGCTATAAAAAAGCTCGTGTTTGTCAATGGTAGACACATATTAGATATTATTTTTCGAAATCCGAAATATTAAAATTATTGAAATAAAATATTATTTGCTATCTATAATTATTTTTATATTTAATTATTTAAAAATTAAAGTACTCGTATCTATATTGTAAAGATTTTAACGGCTAAAACACTTACTTATAACCAAATTATTCGCACTGAATTTGAAAATAATTGTTTAATCATTTGTTATGCGATTACATTCTGACTTCATTGTTCCTCCTTAGAAATCACCCTATACTAGTCAGTTAACAATATCAATACATTTATTACGATAAAATGAACCGTAATTATTCGTGGCAAACGTCGTATTTCGTGCAACAGCCATCAGTTGTGTGTTTTGTTCGTCCAGTTACCAATTATGTGGACGGCAGGGTGGTTCAGGTAAACACACCTCTAAAACGGATTATCGCTCAAAATTTGTGCTGCATATCATTCTGGTACTAAATCTCCTGCCTCCAATCTTTTATCAATGTAATTCCGTTTAAAATTTGAGACACCCCGTACATTGTCTGTATCTTTCATGTGTCATAAATTATTATAATAATTCATTTCATTAAATTTTTGTATTTTAAATAAATAATTTATTTATATTATTTATACCATTATTATTGTATTGGGCCTGTGTGTTAAATGTACATTGATCTATCTATAAAAAACCATAAATTAAACAAAAAAAAAAATTAAAAATACATTAAAAAAATGTACACAAAAAATCATTTTAATGGACATTATCAGAATATTATTATTATTATTTTTTTAAATTAATGTTTAAAAAGTAAAATACAAAAATAATAACAATAATCGAAGTTGAATATAAATTATGAAAAAATGTTGATCGTTACCCGCGCGCGCGCTCGCAAGGAATCTGAGTGTGAAAAGTAGATTTGTTTTTGTAAAACAAGGAATAAATCAAATTTGAAATTTTTTAATGTGTGCTGCTTACTCGCCCCATAAAACTGTCCTCCAAAAGTTTTACCAGCAACTAGAAACCTTCATCAGAAGCGAAATATTTTTTTTTTGCATTTGGATTGTCGTTAAAGTTACAGAAAACTAAAATCGAAAAACAAAATCGTCTGGTCTTTCTGTCATATGAATATGTTCATCAACACCAAAATAGTAGCAGTGCAAAAATATTATATTTCCCATTTTCCATCTACAGCTTTTTGTTCCTTTTCGACTTTGTGTATGTTCAAAGATGAAAAATGTTTATTAAAAAAAAGAAACAAAGAAAAATTACTTGTCAATATATGAAAAATTGCAGTTTTCCAATTTTTATTTTTTGGAGAACAGCACAAAGTGTCCATCTTTTTTGTGTTATGGACATTTTACGAAAAAGATGAGATGAGATGTTTTGAATTTATGGATATATGATTTTTATTTTTTTGTCAAACTTGTAACTTTATATACGATATATGATTTGTGTGACATACACTAAAATGAAAAACAATTTTTTAATGATTAACTGTTGTCATTTAAATTTGTGCTCAGTGTATATCATATTCAATTTCTCATCATACGAATCGTATACAAAAAATTTTCTTGTTCCATATGGACAGAGACAAACATGAAAACGTATACACATAATAGGGTTTTGATTGATAGCAATAAGAGAAAAATGATTTGATGTTTCCATATTTTGACAATGTTGCTTAGCTTGAATGAAACAGTATAATGTATATGGCAACAACACGAGCGAACAATAACAGAACGGACTGAAAAGTAACATATAATGGCACACATTATTAAAGCAAAATGTTTTTTCCATAAAGTGGTATCGATCAAAGAGTTTCATCCTGGTCGAGTTATGTATTTTTATTCAGCGAATATAATTGACGATGAAGTTGACGATATTGCCGGATCAAGCAAACCACCATCAATATTGGATTGGTGTCACGAATTTCACTCAAAAATATTGACAACTAAATAAAATTGACACATGAAATAACACAATTATTAGTTACGCGGTGCAGTGGTTAAAGCCTGCAACAGCAACGAAATCCTTCCCAGCGGATAGTAAAAGGTCCAGCACCAGCAGGATTGAAAATGATTGGAAAGAAATTTTTTTGGGTAGTATATGGGACAGTGAAAATACGAGATTCGGATCCGAGAACCGGAATTTACAAATAAATAGCGCCACCGGTCAATGTACCTTTCGACAAACCACGTCATCTGTCAACAACATCCAATTCATAACCATACAAGCTTCATACAATAACGCATGTTTGTTGAAATGTCGAGTTTTGTGCCTACATATTACGATTTGCGGACATCATTGATTTTTTGTTATCATTTGAAGAAAACTGCTGCAAAATCACATCGAATTCTTGTGAGCAAGCTCTTGGTAAATCCTAATCCTATGAGTGGTGTAATAAATTCATAAGTTATGATTTTGATTGGTGATGATGATTTTGGTTGGATCAAGATGACGTTCAAACGCAAAAAACAACTCGCGGTTCCGCACAAACTGAATGAGAGGCAACAGGAAAATAGAAAAACCACTTGCAAAATGTTGTTCGCAAGATACAAAAGAAAGTCGTTTCTCCATCGAATTGTGACTAGCGAAGAAATCTAGATCTATTTCTACTGAGCAACCACCGACATCGACTGCAAGACCAAATCGCTTCGGACGGAAGATAATGCTCTGTATTTGGTGCGATCAGAAGAGTTTGAACTATTTTGGGCTGCTAAAACTTGGTGAAACGATAAATACTGAACGCTACCAACAACAAATGATCATGATGATAAAAGGCGACACAAAGTGATTTTGCTTCATGATAATGCAACATCTCACAAAGCAAAACCGGTCATGAAAACGTTGGAAGCACTTAATTGCTCGCCAAACTTGGCCCCGCTCGATTATCACTTATTTGCAGCGATGGGGCATGGGCTTGCTGAGGGGCACTTCACTTCCTACGAAAATTTATGAAAATTGCTCGATAACTGGTTTGCCTCAAAATCAGAACAGATTTTTTTGGTGCCTGAAAGATGGGAAAATGTATAACTATTCCAAGGGCAATATTTTGAATAAAATACTGTTAATCATTATCATACGATGAACGTGTATTTTACAAAAAAAATCCGATTTCATATTTACAAACCTGGTAAATGATATTCAGTGAAAACTGGATAACAATACCAAAGAGCAGTGGTCCTTATTTTCACAACAGCTTAGAACATTAACTAGGGTTCCTCCTGGAATGAACTAATTTTAAAGGCAGAGGAATAGTGATTGATCTTGAGTACAAGGATCCTTTTAACAAAAAGCTCCAAAGGAAAATGTAGCCAATACTTGCTAATACCACCCATTAAGTAGTTACTAATGCACACAGCTTAAAGTTAACTTTTGTCACGGATAATATGATGAGTTCAGGACTATTTCAGATCAGCAATATTCAGAATAACTTAGGAAGGTAGTTTGATCTGGTATTTTTCACAAGCACTGGTATCACTGTCGTTACAGAAGCAAATTTAGCCTTATTTACCATAGATCAACACTAGTTATTGCAAACCGGGTTTTCCGATAACCGAAAACCCGGTTTTTTTGTTATTTTACATCACCGAAAAACCGGTTGTGTTATCCTTAAAACCCGGTTTTATTAATTTAACAAATGGCGTTTTTTATTAACACTTACAACAACAATTCTTTTCACTAAATCCGGGATTTTCCCCATCTCAAACGCGAAGTTACTAACTTATTTCATTTTTGCGACCAAATATAATGCAAAAATCAAATAAGCTACTAACTTCACGCTTGAGATGGGAAAAACCTCTGGTTTTCGTCCGTCGTATGAATACGACTTTAGATAAATCATAAAGCAGATTTTTCGTTATCGTACTTGCCACTAGATGTAAAAATATATTTTCTTTATTCCGAATTGGAATTCCGAATTTCTGTATTTTTGTAGAATATGAATACACAAATATAATTTTATAAAATTATTCAACATAATTTTAAATGATTTTTGCAGCGCTAAATTTATCCACGGAGTACCGCGATATATAAAAAAATATTAAATCATCGGGTAATTTTCTAAATATAACGGAAACGGAAGTGTAAGAAAAATTGTAAATGTATGGCCGTGATATCAAAATTTGTTAACCATTTAATTGTTTTTAGAGACAGACCATAATAAATATGGATTACAAATTCGAGGAATACAAGAAAGGTATTGAAAACAACAAATCACTTAGGGCATACTTTCTTGGAGAGAGATATGGTCAACTGGCGAAATGCAAAACATGTTCGCAAGTTATTAAATGCACGGGTGGATCAACTAGTGTACTTCATTCGCAATTGCGAACAGCACACAAAATTATTGCTCTGAAAAGAGGATTTGAAGATTGTGGTGGAAGTGGTGGAAGATTCACAAATTTATCTGTGCCATCAACCGAAATCCCTTCTTCTTCTAAAAAGAAAATTACAGGATATTTTCTTAATAAAAGTGACGATTCTTTGGCGGTGGTTATATTACGCATGACGACGAAAGATGGCCTGGCGTTTTCTTTATTTTGTACATCAGATGATTTAAGATCGTTACTTGCATCGAAAGGATTTCGAGACATTCCAAATTCGCAAAATAAAATTCGGAAAATCGTTTTAAATTACGGTCAAAATATTTGCGATGTAATTAAAAATAATCGCTCAGGCATGAAAAAGCAAGATTGTGGACATCAATATCAAACCGTCGCTATTTAAACATCAACATTCATACTAAACGACAGTTTTGGAGCCTTGGATTAATTCGCATTATTGAAAGTTTGCCAGCTCAAAAATGTATACAGATCTTGGAAGAAAAGCTAACGAGATTTGGTATTTGTTTGTCAAGTGACATTATTTACGTAACTAAAGATGGTGCAGTTATGAGAAAAATTGGAAGACTAATTGAAGCTGAACAACAGCTACGAGTATGTTTTGCACACGCAATCCAATTGGCTATTTTAAGTGTATTATATTGTAAAGATAAATCTTCTAGCTCCAATATTTCGGATGAATTTGAACAGACAGAAAGTGATGATGTGATTGATATGTATGACGATTCCGAGTTTGACGTCGATGATGAAGACTTGTTGATGAATGCAGTAAATATACCGACCAAATTATTTTTAGCGTTTCAAATGATGAATATAATCAACAAGAACCTAGTGTTAAAGAATTTTTACCTCGTATATATAAGATATGAAAAGTTATAAAACTTAGTATTAGAATTCGGAAAAGAAAAAAATTAGTATTGGATTCAAAGACGCAATAGAACAGTTTACTTTTCATGTTCGAGCGATCTTACGAATTACGAACATGCGTGCAAAAATCCTTAATTGATATAACATCATCAGATGATGAGTTTAAACTTGTATCAGAAACTATTGCTGTTCCATTACCCATAAAGTTGGGAGTCGGATCACTTTGCCGGTGAGATGCAAACCTTCTGTCTACCGATGCGACCTCATTTGGAGAAAAATCTCACATTTGGAGAAAAATAGTGGCCAGTTGGCACGTGATATTAAAATTGAGGTATTACACCGAATTAAGGAAAGACGAACCGATTTATCTAGTATCTCCATAACAAATACCAGGTGGGGGATGCCGAAAAAAATGCACATGCTCATATTTTTCTGAAACTGCCGAAAGCATCGATTCTTAAATTTATTGTTAAAATCCTAGAAAGAATTTCCAGCAAATTAATTAATGAATAAATTCTGGTTAGAGGTGATGATATTATCGAAGTGGAAGATGAACTATCCCAACCTGTGGACGAAATATATGAACCACCAACTGACCCAGTTTGAATCGGAGGACGTCCGAGGCCCAGAACTCGAGAGAGTGTACAATTTTATTTTGCCGATTCCACCGACAAGCGTGGAAGCAGAAAGAGCGTTTTCGGCGTCAGGGAACATATGTAAAAAAATTCAGTCACGATTAGCTGATGACACAATAAACATGTTATGTTTAATGAGATCGTATTTTTTGGAACAGACAAATAAATAATCGGATCGGATTTTATTTTTAAACTATTAAAACAATATTTTGTTTCGTTTTGTTTTGTTTTTTTGACTAAAATATTTTAATTATTATATTTTAAATAAACGTGAACAACTTGAATAGATTTTGTTTGAATTATTTTTTTCTAAGTTCTGGTAAAACTGTAGTACAAAATTAATTTATTTTAATTAAAAAAAACGATTTTAAACCCGGTTTCCGGTTTTTTGGGGAAATTAAAACCGATAAACCGGTTTTTCAATTTTATCCCAAATTTGCAATCACTAATCAACACCATACCTTTTTTCTGTTTAATTTTTTTCCTAGAAAATAATAAATTGCAACTTTTTACTGTATTTTACGTAGTTAAATAAAGTATAGGTGGTGGGGTCGTGCAGACTAAATGTGGTTTGTTCTCTATACAGCTTCGCGGTTCACCCCGAACAGTCAGGCGTGAATCTTAATACTTCCCCGGAACTTAATACTCTTAATCGATTCCCCGGAAATGGCAGCTTGCCCCAAGAGATATTCTGTTTTTGGCAAATATTTTGTCAAGTATATCGTTTACAAGAATAAGGGCTGAGAACTAAACGATTTTAAATTAAATTTGCAACAACACCGGTCCAGATGAGAGTTCCAAAATTTCAGCTGAAATTGAAATTTTTGAGGAAAACTGTGTTTTCAACAAAAATTTGGTCCCGATACAACTAATATGAAGTTTATAACATACAAATTTATCAGAAAATCTTACAAATTCAAAAAACTGTGCTATACACAATGAGAGATGATACGATTGTAGTATTATTTCAAGTAAAGTTTCATTTCATTAAGGATTACCAATGCCAACGATATGTTGGCGCGACCCGTCAGGCATAAATTTCAAAGCGGTAAAATACGAGGGCTGATTGAAAATGAAACTACCTAGCGCTAGATGGCAGCACAAACACAAAAAATTTTCACAATCACAGGAAAGTATTATCGTGCATTATTGGACCGATTGGTTGATGTAATCAAGGAAAAACGACCACATTTAAAGAAGAAAAAGTGCTCTTTCTTCAAGACAACGCACCGGTTCATACAGCATTAGATACGATGCTAAAATTACCTGAAATACACTTCGAATTGGTTGATCATCCACCTTATAGTCAAGATTTAGCTCCTAGTGACTTTTTCCTGTTTCCAAACTTGAAAAAATGGCTCGCAGGACAAAGATTCATCTCAGACGAAGAAGTGATTATCGAAACTAACGCGTATTTGGAGGGGTTCCCGAAATCGTATTATTCAGATGGTATAAAAAAGTTGGAATATCGTCTTACTAAGTGTGTCGAACTAAATGGAGACTATGTTGAGAAATAAATGGTTTTTGGCAAAAAAAAATTTTGTTTTCTACTTAGGTAGCTTCATTTTCAATCCGCCCTCGTAGTTCCGGCTGATAGACTTTTCGAAAAGAAACTTCATATTTAAACTTTCCCCCTTAATGGCGAGATCCTTGTGAAATTTGGTGGAAATTTGGCTACCGGAAGTCGCATGTCCATAGGAGCTTTTTCAATTTTTGGTATGATGTTGGAAAGTTTAGCATTTACAAAAATGACAAAGAGTTAAAAGTTCAAATAAATTTAAAGAATAAATTTTCAACAGGGTCTGACCTTGTTGGTTTTCTGAAATTTAAATAATAGTTTTTGATTATATGTTCAAGACGGCTTTACAAAAAATTCAGTAAGTTTAATTTTTCCCTTTAGAAATCATGTGTGGTGTATTCGAGATCATTCGTGAATGCAGTCGTGATAAAAGAAAGTCGAGTACCCCTCCATTTTTATATAGGAAAATATTACAGCTTTAAGTAACAATTTTCAATTATAACAAGAGGCTTTTGCAACAATAAATAAATAAAATAATAATTTTAGAAACAAAACAAGGTAATAACTTCCAGCCTTAACTATGGCACGTGGCATATTTTTTAATAAAATTCAAATAAAGTAAGTTTTTTCACGTTTTTGTATGCATCCTCAATTTTATTGAATAACGCGAGGCCTTTGTAAAATATGCTATTATTACGAATTCTAATTTGCACACATAAAACACTCGGTGGTCGAGTGGTTAAGGCGTACACCACCAACCCAAAAGTCGCGAGTTCTTCGAACCCAGTTTGGAACTATAATTTTATTAAGCGATTATTATTCTTAACATCATCGATGTTGTGGGTTCAAGTACTCCTGGATCAAGTAAAATTTTGTTAAAGGATTTTATAATGGCGGAATTTCAAGTGGAAGGAAAGAAAACAATTGGAAACGGGAAAGTACTAGAATTAAGAACAGCTTTAATCAATGAAAATGGGGAAGTTGATAACGTAGAATGTTCTCAAATATATTTACAACTAACAAGAAAGTGAAATTGCAAAACGCACACATCGAGACAGATGCAGTAAAAACAATAATCTCGAACAGCGATATAGTAAATAAGTAACAAGTAATTAAGCGTGAGCAATTTTAAAACCAGTGAGTGGAAAAGTCAAAAAGTAAATTAACAGTGCGAAAAGAAATGAAAACGAGCATTTAAACGAGTGAGAGAAATTAATGCGACAGATTTTTTAGTTAAAATAATAAAGTTTACTGAGGCTAAAGGCTACTGAGTGACCGTCGCCAGGACTATCAAGAGGGATGCCGTATCCCAATCGACGAACAGAAAGAAAGATCTCTACAGAAGAGGAAGTTAAAAATGAGGCATCGGAAGCGATGAAGCAAAAAGAAACAACTATTTTACAGTACAAGCCGCCTACTCCAGAACAACAGAAAAAATCACTTTAGAGAGATTAAATGGGTGATATAGACGCAAACACACTAACTTCAACTAAGAATGGACGCTAAATTCTGCGACCAATTTTAGACAAACAAGGTGAAAAATTGACAAGCAAGGTGGAGCAAAGTGGTCGGTCAGCAAACAAGCTAAATAAGCTATTGTAGATGGCCAGCAAAATAAAACGTTTCCAACCCAACTTGTTGTTAGAAATTCACGAGCAATTTTAAATCCTACGACATTTGACGGCTAAAGCCCATTCTAAAATTTTAAACTGCAGTTCCGAGAGGCAGTGCCACACAATTGTTGGGGCTCGGGGGAGCAGCTAAATGCAGTCATTCGTGGAAGAGCTTCAGATGTCTTGCAAACTGTATTCGCAACAGAAAGAAGCTATGAGCGGGCCATGACTGAGTTGGGACTAAGATATGGGCAGTCACTCGTCAGAGAATTATGAAAGATGCAACTCTAAAGCAAGCGACAACTATTTAGGGAGAGCCTGCAAGACCTAGACAGAGAAATAACGGAATTGGCGCGTCAAGCGAGATGCACCTTGAGATGTGCTGAACGGACTAATAGTAGACGCGTTTATCAGTGTTGTCCAGGACGACCATGTGAAACTTAATTTACGAACTAATGCTAGAGGTAAAACCATGAATGAAGTATTGGCGTTGGCATTAGCATGAGGCAGCTAGAAGAAGTTTAACTACTGATACAATAAAGTTGGGTACGCTTGATTTCGAGGGTATTGCGGAGACTATAATAAGAGAGTAGTTAACGAGGAGAGTAGTTATGCAATGATAATAGTCAAATGTTGAGCCATGTGACATCAAAAGTCAATGAAGATGCTTCAGGGGGCCTAGCCAAAAGGCTATAACCCTCCAAACAAGAATATAAATTACTAGATGATTTGTAAATCAGTTGTAATAAATAAATATAAATAAAAAAAAATATTATTGTCTTATAATATTATTGAAATTTTAAAATATCTTCCCCATGTGTCACTGATTCACATAAATCGATATCCCAAAGATGAAATAAACTCAAATCAATTAAAGCCTTTGATACGGGTTCTTGTAGTCGGGCAAATTTTTCAACCATAGAGTTTCACCGAGTCCTACAATCGAGACTTAATTGCACTTTATTTCCCTGCCCCAATATACATTAATTTTGGTGAACCGAGTTACGAACCGGAGAGTTTTTGAACAATTTCACAATGTTTCGGATTTTATTAATTGTTACATTAATGTTTAATGTTTTAAGTTCATCGTCGTTCAACTACTACTAATTTGGGTTGATTTGTCGTTAGAGTTGGGACGCGTCTTATAAAATAACTTCAAAATAGCGAGATGTATATGGCGTGATTATAACGCAACTGCAAGTAAGCAGGTGCCCCAAATTTAATCATCACGCTGGCGCCATCAGTCATGGATGGTATAATATTTTTCTCAAAGCTCATTCCAAAGGATTGTAATTTATCTGTGACGAGTAAGTGCATTTTTTCAGCTGGCCAGCTTTCCTCAGGGCGAACCACACCTAAATTATCTGCATTATATCTTTAAACAAATATGGCCGTTTTCATACATGACACAGTGAAAATCATTGGATAGCAAATGGCTTGTATATGACCCTTATCCTCATACTTTGTTTGAAAATTAGAAGATCAAACTTTTAAGATCCGGAGCAAAATTGTCTACATATTTTTTCGGGATAGATTCTAATTTTTTGTTATTTTGTATTATTTTTCGGGCTGAAAGGCTTTTTTTTAATTAAGCGAGGACGCAAACATTTCTATTAAAATGGTTTTTTTGGGATGGTTTTCGAGCCAAATTCACATACGTCGCTGTATAGCGTCTGACGTCTTACTGTGTGTGTATTATCATTTAGAGTAAACGTGGTGCGAAAACGATCCAAAGTAAACCAAATTACTCTATCTGATGGACGAATATGACGACCGTAAAATGGGCGTAATGCACGATGAGTTTGGCCATTATTTTGATAAATAAAATTCAACAATTTACAAGCGTTGTTCTGGCGTGAGTCTATTAATTATGAAATGGCAAATCAAACTAAATGACAAAGCAAATGTCAGCTGTCAAACAAAACAGTATCGCCAACTTAAAGATGTGAGCCTCTAAAAAACACCTGTTATAATAAACGTGAATATTTATATACAGCCTATTTCGAAAACTGGTCCACTCATCAGTACTTTTGCTTATTTTTGGTTGTTAGCTTTCATGTCAATAAAGTTGGATCAAATGTTCGATTTCACTGAATCAAAATATTTATATACCAACTTCATGACATCTGCGGAATTCTTTGGAAGATTGTAATAATCTTCACAATGTGTAATTTGAAGTACGGACATATTATTATTATCTGCAACCATTTCACAAATAATTTCTTCTAGACTACCTTGTTTTATCGAAGGAAAGTAATTATCTATTTTATCGTATTTTACTCTTTTTGATGCCTCATTCGGTTGCTTTATAATTGTATACATTTGGTGTTTAGGTTCCAACTACCCGGTGATGTAACCCGGTAGTATAACTGTCTTTACATGCAATTTGTTTATTGCAGATTTTACAAATTGACACATTTTTATTGTTCTCAGCCGTTGTAAAATGTAACCAGCAGCTGTTACATTCCTTATGGGAAATGGTTTTATTCATATGTTGAACGTTCATACGTTGAAATAGAGTGAAGTTTCCGCAGATTTAATTGTATCGAAAATTTAGTGTTACAGCATGAAACCTTTTTTTATTTGGAAATTTTTAGTTTAATAAATTTCTCGAGAAAAAATATAAATTTTTCGAGAAATGAGAATTTTGAAAGACAAGACACTAATCTCTAATTCAAAGTGGTTTTCATTGATAATAAGTTGTTTTTTCTCCCAATGAGGTGTTTTGGAGGCGTTATCCAAGTAAATTCGACACTGTCTATAAGCGTACATAATTTCTAGGATGAAAAGCTGTATATCATAGAAAAGCAAAACAAAATTTTTCTTTTAAGAAAAACTGTATTCGGTATAACAATTCATTTCATAATTCATATAAACACACATCTAGAGCATAGAAAAATTGTACAGAAAGAAAATATTCAAGACTAACTTCTCGCATATATCATTCTTGAAAATAGTTCGTTATTTTTGTACACTATATGCATAGTATACTACTCGTACACTAAAGCACAAACACTATTTGCAGTGCTTTTGTGTTTCTCTCGAATTGTCTTTTTTGGTTCGTGAAACATGTCAGCAATGTATCACTCGTAATTTTATTTATTTATTTAGTTTTTTATTATGTTATTTAGCTCATCTATTGTCTTGTAATATTTATTGTGTATATGTTGTGTGTCCACAACAATTTATTCTAATTTTCCAAGAACAAGTGGAAGAATACAATATGTTTGAACGACGAAGGAAGAGCATAACGCAAACACGAGATGAGAGGTACTTTTAACTAGACTGCTGCGCTCCATATGTACGGGTATAGAGGAGTTATTATAATATATTAGATGAATAGTATTTTGTCAGATTAAAACTTTAGAAAAAAGGCACACAACAAAAACATTTAGGTGTATAAACAAGCTGAAAAAATTTACGAGTAGGTACGTAATACAACACATGGGTATTTATACTGATTTTCGTCGGTGAAACAATCTTAAGAAAAATTTATTGCTTCCATGCTATAAAATGCAAATTTTCCAGAAACAGCAGCAGACACACACACGCCATATACAGTGCACAAACAAGAGAGAAGAGATACAAAATTTTATTAGTGTCATAAATCTTAAATTCTATCATTTCAAAAATTATTTTCCAAAAACTTTAAATCATTTAAGATAATAAATTTCTTTAGTTTTTAAGATACGTGATTAAAAGACGAAAACAATTTTTTTATGGAAATTTAATTGAGAAAATTCAAATAAAAAGGAAAATTTAAATACGTGTCTATAAGACTTATAATACACACAGTATAACCTAATATTATTATACAATTGACTGTACGTACTGCGGGGATATGTGTGTAGAGTGAGTGTGTTATGTTATACAAATCGTAATATTACGTTATTATTACATTTTATTTGAATATATTATGTGATATAGGAAAAATATATGAAGGATTTCCGTTTTGGGTAAAATATCAAATACGATCTGGAAAAACGTGTAGTTACCTACTAGCAAGAAGTTGTAAATAAATATTTTTTAGCTTTGTATATAGTCGGAAATAAATTCGTGTACAATAGAACAAATTGGCTTTTGTGTATTATGCTAGAGTACCAACTTTATACGCTAAATTACCATTTCTATAAACCTTTTGAATTCGCACATCCTAGGCTGGCGAGATCGCTAAAATTCACTGTGTTTCATATTCTTAGCTACAACACAAAACTATTTAAATTAACGAACGAAGCCAACTTGCTTGAAGTACAAAATAGTTATAATTACTCTAGCATTCAACAACGTATACCAAAATATTTTATTCTTAAAAATTAACTGAAACATTCTTAAGCCTGAACCAAACAAATTATGGCACAAGTTTGGCACAAGTTTGGCACAAGAAGCACAATGGATTATAATTCCAGCCAAAATTTATTAACGCCAGAAGAAGCCGAACCAGCTATGGCACAAAAAGCACAATAAGTTGTGTATCATGAAAACATTATAAAGTCAGGCGGAATCATACTCTCTACAGCCAAACCAACTATGGCACAAAAAGCACAACAGATCGTGCATCATTGTGCATTGTATGTTTTTTCAGACAGAATCTTATCAAGCCAGCCGGAAACATACTCCAGTTAAACCAACTATGTCACAAGAAGCCCAATGGATTTTTCTTCACTGTGCGTTACATAATTTTTCATGCGGAACCTGATAAAGTCAGCCGAAACCAACCACCCTCTACATCCAAACTATCTATGGCATAAAAAGCACAATGTATCGTACATCATTGTGCACTATATGATTTTTCAGCCGGGACCTTCAGCCGGGACTCCAGCGGAAACCTAATAAAACCAGCGGATACTATACTACACCCTAACCAACTAAAGCACAAGAAGCACACTGTATGGGGCATCATCGTACACACATTGTTTTTCAGTCGTAACTTTATAATTTAGAAAGTCAATCGGAACCATGCCATCTGAAAACATACTAACTATGGCACAATTAGCACAATGCATTCTGCAATTGTATCTAATTTTTCAGCCGGATCCCATATTAAGTCAGCCAGAACCATAATATTATCAACCAGAACCATTAGGAGTTTGCATAATGAGCACAGTGCTCTTAAATAGTTGTAAACACATGTAAGTTTTTAGCCGGAGCCATTACAATAGCAGCCGGAAGAATATAAAGCCATCGGAATCATGCCCTCTACAGCCAACCAACAGCACAATGTATTGTGCGTTATTATGCACTATATGACTATTCAGATTGAACTTTATAATTCCAGCTGGAACTTTATAAATTCAGCTAAAAACATGCCAACAGGAATCAAATAAACTATGACAAAACTAGTACACTGCATTTTGCATAATTGTGCGCATGATTTTTTACATTTTTTACATGATTTTACGGACTCACATTATTCCAGCTGAAATCTTAAACAGCTATCCGGAAATATGACATACAGGGTGGCTGACACGAAGTGTTACCAAAATAAAACGCCACAGAATTTTTATTTTTTGATGAATTTTATTGAATCAAAGTAAAAAATGTTCACAAATATTTAAATTTTCGAATTGCATTAGCAGTTTTTGATTTGGCCACTCTTATTCGCGATTATGGCCTTCAAACGGCCGACAAAGCTACTGCATGCAGCACGAAAGTGGCTCTGCGGTATTTTGGCCCATTCCCGGCGAAGCGCTTGCTTGAGATGATCGACACTTTGGTATTTTTTTGTCCCAACCTTGCTCTTCAAAATACCCCAAACCGAGAAATCTAGCGGATTTGCATCCGGTGAATTTGGTGGCCATTGGGCAGTGTAAATGAACCGCGGAACGTTGTTTCTAAGCCAATCTTGATTGACGCGCACTTTCTGACTCAGTGCCGAGTCCTGTTGAAACGTCCAGGCTCTGAGGCCGAAATGTTTTTGCGCCCAAGGCTTCAACGCACCCTCCAACACATGATCCGTGAACGGCTTTTGGCCATTACGGCGGCCCAAACCATCACCATCGGCGGCGTTTGCTTTCGAGTGGCAATCCGTTAGTCCAAATTTTCAGTAGAATGGCCGGGCAAGTAAATTCGGTCGTTTGCTTGTTCACATATTGCTCAATAACAAATGGTGACTCATCGGAGAAAACCAAATTCGACAAATCGACACTTTCGTGCAAGCGTAACAACTCCTTTACTCTTTCCACTTTTTTTTAGCATCGGTGAGACCATGCGTTTTATGGAATTTCATGGAATTTAGTCCAAGATGATCTTGCAATATGTGCTGCATCCGTTCGAGTGAAATGTTCGCCTCACGAGCAATTTTTCTGCCGCTACGGCGTGGATTCCGAGCCAATTTGGCCTTCACCTTCCGAATGATATTCGGCGATGTTGCAGTGCGTTTCGGTCCACCACCATGGCATTTTGCAATGCTGCCAGTATCGTTATAACACAAAAATTTTATTCACATGCAGATGTTTTAACTGGTTAACAATCTGCGGCTGTGATTTTCCAACCAAATATAGAGCAATCCCACTATTACGCTTGAATTCCATTGCGGATAACTTTTTTTCTGAAAATTTCCCACTAAAATGCTTATGTACGCTTGTAAACAATGAATGAACTGTCATTAGTGTAAATTTGAGCACTCTCTCATCACTGGTTTGACAGCAATGTCAGTCTGAAGTTGGTAACACTTCGTGGTAGTCACCCGGTAGTATGGATCTGGCTGGCTTTATAAGATTACGGCTGAAATTATAAGGGTCCGACTGAAAAACCATATAGTTCACAAGGATGCACATGTGCTTCTTGTGCCATAGTTCGTTTGGCTGTAGAGCATATGATTCTGGCTGACTTTACTAGGTTTAGTCTGGAATTATAAGGTTCCACGTAAAAAATCATATAATGCACAATGATGCACAATCCTTTGTGTTTCTTGTGCCATCGTTAGTTTGGCTGTAGAAGGTATGATTCCGGCTAGCTTTATAAGGCTCCGGCTTGAATTATAAGGTTCTGGCCGAAAAAACATACAGTCAACATTGAAGCTGAATACAGAGAGCTTCTTGTGCCTCAGTTGGTTTGGCGATAGTTGTTTCGACTGGCCTTGTTAAATTTCGCCTGAAACTTTAAGGTTCCTGCTGAAAAATCATATGTGCACAATGATGCACAAGGCACTTGTGCCATAGTTGGTTTGGTTCCGGCTGGCGAGGTAAATAGTAGTTTATATATCTGAATATAGTCCAATAGATATGGGAAATACAATTGCCGAATTACCGGATTCTCCGCTCTCGGGAAATGAAATTCCGCTTGTAATGGGGTGTTTTAAAAATGTAGCATGCGACTTGAAAAAATCAAAGAGGATGGGCTAATGAAATTTTGGAGCTCACAAATTTATCACAATTCGACCCATTGGCAACGCGTTCCTCTACGGTTAAGTTAAAACGTGTTGCAGAATTAATTGTGTATCGTACAAATGTACTATTCGGCAGTCTGGAACAAAATAAAACGGAAGCAACTACATCGCGTATCCTTTAATTAACGAATACGTTGAAGCGTTTGTTAGTAGTTATATTCGAGCATTACGATGACAAGGAGATCACGTTACAAATCAAGGGAAATGAAAAATATAAAATTGTTAAGGATTGTGTAGAAAAATTAGCCTGAACGAGTAGCACGTGTCGATGCGGATAAGTGGTTAAGCACGACACCGATATTTTTGAAAATGTGGAGTCTCATATTTTTACATTTGCATTTGTATCGCGTACAATATCCCTAAAGTGGTAGATCGGAAAAATAAAGGAAAGTGTCATTCGGTTATGACACGAATAATATCGGACGATACTAATTTACTGCCAATGTATGAAGGTAAATGAGGCTGGGAATACCAATTTCAGTACAAAAACTAATTCAGCTCTTGTAAGGCTTAATTGGTTTCAATTTTAAATTTCCATTTTCCATCTATTCTAAACCAGACTTTCTGTGTTTCCGCTTTATAAGCAAAACCAACCAAATATTTTGAAAATTGGCCTTTTGTCGTCATAGGTGATTTCTATTCGACAAGTAATCATAATGTAGATGTGCTCTGAAGATTGCATTTCATTTAGAATATAAATTTTGCAATAAAAATATAAATTTTGAAAAGTTATCTAGTGACAATAAAAAAATGGAGAGGTGTAATTGTTCAGGTCAACACTCGACTTTCTTTCACGACAAATGTACGTAGATGTTGAATACACCACACTTAATTGCTAAAGCGCAAAATTTACCCTACTGATTTGTGATAAAAACTGTCTTGTATATTCCAACATCATTATTTCGTCTTAAATTTTAGTAACTAGATTAACCCAAGTTCTTACAAAAGCTGCCATTCATGGAAAAAGCTATAGTATGATGTTTTATTCCGAAAAGTCATCCGCCCGCTCTGTGGAGATTTTTGGTGAGATAAAGTTTTTTATTAAAACCCAAAAGTTCCGGTAAAATTTAAAATTTGATCTGAACTAATTTATTGTAGGTTGAAATTTAGTTATATTTTTATTTAATCGATTTTTCGTAAAGGCTACCTATACACTTTAAAATATTTGCAAAAACAACGAAAAAGCTTGTGGATAGAAATCAGCCAAAAATCAATGGGATCTTCCAATTGATGGAAAAAGCGGGATGAAAATGAAGTTTCATCCCGATCAGTCAATCCTTATGGGCCCCGTCCAAATGTTTACTGAAAAATAATTTTTGGACAAATATCGTCAGTTCTGATTTAATTTTGGAAAACTCATCTGGACCGGTATTTTTGCCAATTTTAGTTAGAATCTTTTATTTCATAGTCGTTTTTTTGTAAATGACTTTTCAAAATATTTCCAAAAAAGGAAAAAGCTCCTGCTGAAAGCTCTTTGGAAGCTGACACTACCGGTAGACCAATTTTAACCAAAGTTCAATGGGGTCTCCTAATGTATAAAAAGCTTAAAGCTGAAGTTTCATAGATTTTGTTTTGAAAAACAGATTTTTGTCTAAACTCGTCATATCCCTCATAGAGGTAAGAAGTATCCACTATTGAATCTAGTTCACTACCAGCGTCTCCAATATATATCTATCTATATACGTGTCATACTGTCTTCCTGGGATTTCTGAAAACGTACTGATTTGTAATTTAGAGATTAAGCTTAATCGTTAGATACCGATGGTCAGAGAAGAAATGTTCGCCAGTCTCAATTCCCTGATCATAGGTGAGATATAGTAGGAGACCAGAGTGACACCCAGAACCTCCTGCCTTTTTCTTATAATAAAGGAGAAGAAATACAAAAAGTGACCCACCCCTGTCATTGATGTCCGAGCTACTCCAGATGGTATGGTGCGCTTTTGCATCCACCCTAAGATAGCTCCGACCTTCCTCCTTTCAGCATCACAAGCAATTACCCCCAGTGTATCGCTGACGACACTGGCATATCCCGGTCCATTTATGCGGCTGCAGACTCTCCGCCTCTATGCAGACCGCAGTAATGTTCTCATTGAAGTACTGCGGAAGTAGAAAAACATTTATATTACTCTTCACCAGTATACATGATCTACTCTTATCCCTCCCACAAGCGTATAATAAGGTATAACCCTTCGCTCACAGGCCACATATGTTGTTGTTATTCTTGATTCATGGTTCTTGGATCAGAACTATCTCCTTCCCTGACCAAGCAAGTCTGACAAGTAGCGCCACCGAAGAAGCTTTGATGAGGTGTAAATTGATCTGCACAAACCTGATCATTGTTAACAGTATTCACTAACATTTACGACAGCCGTGCTACATTCGTTAATTGGACCCGACCGAGTTGACGGTCTCCTCCGTCTCACTCCCTCCAAGTCCCTAAACTTAAAGAGGTCCACTTCCTCCCACCCTCAGAGACCGGTGTGTCCCCCTTCTTCATGCCTAGGGATAATCGATCCCTCAATTCAATAGTTAACCTCCCACTTGGGTTCGTCACTAGCTGCGATTTTAATACCACTTCTGGAGAGAGTAAAATCATTGGGCTTTCCTTAACAGGCTGTACCTCAATCGTCGCTGATACCAACCTGCGCGTCTCTGCAAATTGGCGGGGTCCCGGGTGTTGTCCAAGGACTTTAAGAAAGACGAGGTTAAGTGCATTAAACACCAACCTCCCTCTTTCCCTGTGATGCTTCCGCCCTCTTGGCTCTCGTCCACGACGGGTACCACCACCTCCCATTCCTTCACGATTTCGCTAAAAAGCTTATGCTCTTTTGGCGACTATCCTATATGAAGCTTGGCCCGTTTTGTCTCAAAATCCAAACCTTCATGCTCCTCTTCGTTGGATCTCAGCCTTTTAGACCCAAGATCCTCCTTTTGTGTCTTATCTACATCTGCAAGCCAGATCTTAGGCTGGCTTGCAAGCCTCGGAACCAATCGTAGCACCATTGACGACTGAAGTCACAGACTCTCCGTTTTTATCAGCATTTGAGAAGTGCTGGCCACTTCTTTAGATTTATTATTATTGTCAGAATCCATTTGGTCCCCACGAATATCGGAGGAAATGATGGCCCACTCGTGCAGGGCTACACGAGTAAGGCTACATACAACTGGAGGACGCCAGGTATCCAGAGGGCTCCTTTCACGATGGGGCATATATTTTTGGATGCGTCCCCAGCCTAGCTGATCATCGGCACGGTTCTGACAACCTGGAGGCGGCGGCGATTGTGAGGCACACACAGTATAAGTTACTTGGGAATATATTTTATATTGTTAATAATTTACATATCCGGAAACAGAAGTCATAAACATGTTGATCATTCATTTATTACTGGCGAAATTACAATTGATTGTCGACGTTGTCTACGACTATACGGCGTTGTCGACGAGTTGTCTACGGAATAACGTAAAATTTAGTAGATGACTCGTAATTGCCCATCTCTGCTGATTTGCCACTAGTGCCATTTATCTCTAGGATTAGCTGCACAGAATTTATGGTTGTGCTCAATGTACGAATTTCACAAAAATGTCGCTCTGTGTAAACGAAAAGAAAAATTTCCATTATTTACCTTAATGATTTGAAAATGAGATTCTCCTCAGGGATTATTGATATGAGCAGGACCTAACAAGTCGTATTTGGCACTAATCCCAATTGTTTTTAGCGTTGGTTCTGTTGTAAGCTTTCGGCTTTGTTAGTGTTATATAATACAGGCCCAAACACTTACTTTACTGTCTACACCAGATAAGATTTATCGAAGATTGACATATCCGTTTTGATATATAATAATGAAATATTGGTTAGTTAAGCGTGATGTACACATAATGTAGAAATACCGCAGTAGCTATTAATCGATGGTTTTAAAGGCCCTCCAAACTAATATATGTGACCACTGACCACAAGGTAAATTTATGAAATAGATTTTTTATTATAACAGATTCCAATTGAATTTTGATACGGTACCAATTTAGTACTGACCGAAATTTATACGATTATATGGTAAACGCAATAATTAATTTCAATCGGTAGAGCCACTGAAGTTTAACCTTTCTTCTCTTACTTCTTAGTACAACGGTTATTAGTTTTATGTAGACACTCCAAATATTTTATTTATATTAGCCATTTTCAAATATTCCATTTTCTTTAACAATAAATTCTGCATATCTGTCAAATATTTATTTTTGATATCCAGTTCACATCCACCGTATATACAGATTTGAAAACGTTGTAGTTCCCTTTTCTTTTACATCGTACCTTTTTTCAAACAAAACTAATTGCGGTTAAAAATTAATGCCATTCCGGGGGTATTATTTATAGATTACGAGTTATTTTTGTTGGGGTTCAAATAGCCAGCACCATGTCCAACAACAAAAACTATGTAAAGTCAATTAAGTTTTATCACATCGGATAAATATTTGAAGGATGCTGTTTCTGTTGCTGTAGCTGACAAAAATATATTTAAATGAGTTGTTTGATTTATAAAAATAAAAAAGCAGTACCATTGTATGGTATACGTAAATGAAAGATCAGCATTTCCAAAGGGTTTTCCTGAAATTATTTGCTTATAAAACATACAAATTTTCACAAATAATCAAAATTGAAAATTTTCGAACTGGTGTGTAACACCAGTACACTGCAATTCAGTTGATTCGAAACATTGTTTTTTACACGTTCCTAAAGCTATAACAGAACTCATCCAGCCGACCATTACACGATACTATAGATAATGGAAACAAGGGGTTCTGCTAGCTTTAGAAAAGGTTAGCAGAACTCCGCTAATTTTAGGCAAATAAAATATTTTTTGGTCCGTTCGTCCTAGAAAAAACATTCGGCTTTTCCTTTTTCAGGCTTTTTACATTTTAGGCTCATCATTGCATGCTCCAATTAAAAATTCTAGGCTCCATTTGGTAAAGCAAGCTTTAGGTCATTTAATTTAGAGTTAGCAGAACCCAAATCGAAAATCAAACCAAAACACAAATTAGAACACAAAATAAGATCTATTTAGCTTTGAGTCAATTGACCTAAATCGTGGTCGAGAACGAGTGGCACCTATAATTTTTTGATAGGGCATTTGATTAAACCATAATGCGCCTAAAATTATTTGTATGGCAATAGATCTTGTTTTGAGTTCTAACTCCGGTGTTGATCCGATTTTCGATTTGGGTTCTGCTAGCTTGAAATTAAATAACCTGGAGCTTCTTTAGGAAGAAGTGGTGGCTAACATTTTTATTGGGTATTTGCTTGTATCTTGTTTTGTGTTCTAATTTCTGTTTGGTGCGATTTTCCATTTGGATTCTTTTAACTTTGAAGTGGAACAGTTAATGCTTTTCTAGAACGAACGGACAAAAAAATTAATGGGGAATTTAATTACCTTAACATTACACTTTAATTTTCCATAAATCATGTTTAGATGTGGAATTCTGCTAAATTGTTCTAAAGCTAGCAGAACCCATCGTTTTAGTTGGAGCCTACTTTTAGCCTATATTGGTCCATATTATATTGTAATGTTCTGCTGTATGCGTTTTGCTAGCTTTCGGTATATGTTTACTGAATTTTCGAAATTGGCCAAAATTTTCCAAATTTGTGTTAAAGCTGTTGTTCAAAATTACAAACAATTTGAAGAAATACAAATAAGTAGGCCAGTGTAAAAATTTCAGTGGATTTTTACACTTTGTTAAAAAACATAAAATTTCCTTGGTTTCACCTGAACATACACAAAGATCTTTAATACAAGGTGGGCCAACTTGGACTGACTTATTTAAACTATTTTTTTTTTCTGCAGATTATAAAGGATTTTATAAACTTTTATAATGTCTTCATACTCAAGGCAATAACGTATCAAACGTACAACACAAATAAAATAACGCACTTTTATATTGCCACAGTTCCGAGTGCAAACATGATAAGAAAGGAGTTTTGAGGAGCAAGGCGCAGTATTCGATGAGCTACGAACAAACGTTATTTGACTTCCAGAACACCGCCTTCTCCAGAACAATGCTATCATGCATTTTGAAACATGGCCTGAGGATGTTTCTACTTAAAATTCAATTGGTCTAAAAATACTTGCCGAGGAAGCAGCACAACGGCTTCAAAATGCCAATAAATTCATTCAGCTTGCGATTTTTCAATGAAACAGTATCGCAGAATTTAGGGTAAGCAGAATCCGAAAGCGTTGCATTAGTGTCAATTAAACTTTCTTAGGTACACTTTTCGGTGTGACACTAAGGCCGATACAGTTATAAGTTCATTATTTCTAAGATGAAAGGGAACATCTACAAACCATCTCTGGAGCAGTATACCGGACCATGTTGGAAAATGGTTTACATCAGATCTGAATAAGCCTGGAATATCGTTGCAGCAAGATGCAGCTGCAGCTCATACCGCAACGGCGAAAACGGCGATTCTTCTGGCCGAATAAATTAAAAAAATTCAGATTTCACACACACCTCGTTCTTTACATTTGACGGTGTCTGATTTTTTTCTGAAAAAAATTTTAAAATATGAAAGTTATACGCATTTTTAGACCGGCTGGTCTGAAGAGATACCGAAACAATTTTTCTAACAAAACTCTTTATTTCCCGCAAAATTTAAAATATGATCTGAACTGATTTTGTTTCAAAATTTAATTTACAATCTTTTCATTATAATCGATTTAAAAAAAAAGCGACGCTTCCTCTTAAATTTTGGAATTGATGTCAACCGATATTGCTGTAAATTTGATTTAGAATCTTTTAGTGCATAGTCGATGTTTTCTTAATTTATTAATAAAAAACAAAAAGCTCCTGTGGAAGGTGTCAATTCCAGTCGATCGATTTTAAGCAAAAGTTTTAATCCGATCGAACAAACTGTTTGAGCTAACAAGATGATACAAATATTTAGTCTGCCATTCACATACGCAAACTCGTACACACCATTTCTGCGTCTCCACTAAATACGAGAAATATTCCTACTCCTCATTGTATGGCAGTAGGTGACCGAGTATAAGTCGGAAATTATGTAATCGAGTCAATGCCATCAACCAATGTACTCGGCAATCTTTGTGAACGGATGAACGGTGAATGGTATTCGGGCCATGAAGCCAATCGTACCCATACGTACTCAAAAGAATTATCTGAACCTTGAATTTACTAAATTACATGAGTAATTGTAAAATTGTAAATCTGCAACGACCAAATTAACGCGCGTCACTGAAACCTATACCATAATTTGTTACACATTTATTATAACAAATCCTGATTTTACGATTACGGCGCTCTTTTGAAGAATTACCCGTCGCTCACTGAGGTTCCAAATTACAATCTCCCAGTAAAGCACAACGTAGTCCACTACATCGTCACGTAAGTTAGGTTACATTGTGTTAAACCGCGACAACTCGACGCAACGAAATTAATAGCTGTAAAACTGAATTTCAGTTTATGACAGACATCGGAATCTGCCATCCCTCATCATCACCAGTCTCCTCACCATTACATATGGTGCAAAAGAAAGACAAGGACTGGCGCCCTTGTGGAGACTATCGACAGTTAAACACTGTCACTGTCCCAGATAAATGTCCTATCTCCCACATACACAGTTTCTCGTTGAAAGTTGCCGGCGCCACTATTTTCTCGAAAATAGATTTGGTTAGGGCATATCATCAAATTCACATGGCACTCGAGAATATTTACAAAACAGCGACAACTACTCCTTTTGGGCATTTTGAGTATACCCGTATGCCATACGGCCTTCGTAACTCAGCCTAGACATTCCAGCGATTCCTTAACGATGTGTTAAAAGGGCTGCGCTGTCGACTCTTATATCGACGATACCCTCGTTGCGAGCCAGTCCGAGATGGAAGACAGTGAACATCTCGAATCAGTATTTAAACGTCTCTCCGCATATGGAATTAATATTAAAGCTTCAACATGTATTTTCGGCGTGAAGTCACTCGACTTCTTGAGCCACACAATTTCGAAAGATGGCCTCCTTCCATCGAAAGACAGAGTTGATGTCATTTCAAACTTTCCAGAGCTAACATCAATCCGCCAAATACAGTAGTTCGTCAGTATGGTGAACTATTACCACCGCTTTATACCCCGATTAGCCGAACTATTATCGCCTATTCACAGGCATTTGGCCACCTTACTCAAGAAAGGCAAAAACAGAAGAAACTTCTCTTGGCCCGAAGATTGTACAGAATCGTTCGATAAAGTCAAGCGTTCTCTTGCCGCTGTTACCCTCTTCGAACATCCGATGAACGACGCGCGGTTCAACATAACAACCGACGCTTCCACCGTAGCAGTTGGAGCTGTCTTACAACAACGTAATAAAGAATGTTGGCAACCATTAGCAGTCTTTTCAAAGAAGCTCTCTCCTGCGGAAATTAAATACTCTCCGGCAATTAAGACATCTTGATTACATTTCCCAGTTCACTACCGACATTCATCACATTAAAGGTAAATACAATTTGGTGAGTGACTATTTGTCTCGTTCTGGTGAAACACTTCTCACAGAACTCAGCGTCTTCTCCTTCGACACGAAGGAATTACTTGTGCAGCAACAACGCGACGACGAATTGCAGAAATTGATTTCAGAACGCACACCGAAATCAAGCGAAAACCTGCAACGGATCGACTTACCAGACAAGCAGCAAATTTGGTGTGAGACTTCAACAGGTAAAAATCGACCTTACGTTCCTCGCAACATTCGACGGACAATCTTTGATAGTCTACATGGTTTATCACATCCCGATATCCATGCTACGCGAAAACATATTGCTTCAAAATACTTCTGGCCAAGAATGAATACTGATACAAGTAATTGGACGAAATCTTGTAGCACATGCCAAAAGTCCAAAGTCCACCGCCACACGAAATCAGAGCTTGGTAAATTCGAGGTACCAAGTGGCTGGTTCGAACACATACACATGGATCTGGTTGGTCCACTGCCCCAATCGAATGGCTATCATTACATTTTAACGATAGTCCACCGATTTACTCGTTGGCCAGAAGCTTATCCAATCCGAGAAATGACCGCTAAAACCGTAAGTAAGACCGTCTACAATGAGTATATCTGTAGATATGGTATCCCACTCTCCATCAAGACAAACCAAAGAACACAATTCGAATCAACGTTGTCCACCGAGCGCACGAAGCTCCTAGGTACCCATCGCGCTTGGACAACTGCATACAACCCGAAAGCGAATGGTCTTGTCGAACGGTTCCACAGGCAATTAAAATCCGCCTTAACAGCTCAGAACTTCCAACTATCCTATTGGGTATTCGAACCTCCGTCAAGGACGACCTCAACTGCACACCAGCAGAGCTAGTATATGGTCAAAATATCAAGGTTCCCGTTGAATTCTTCAACAATGATCAAAATTCGAACCCAAACACAGATAATTCGGATTTCGTGAAAGCAGCTTCGTACTAAGATGAGACGGTTCCTATTCGTACGTGTGGTTAGAGTCGGAAGGTCCTTTGAGTATACCCTATTCTGGACCGTATCCAGTAACCCGCAAATTGCGCAAATTCTTTGTTGTGGTTATAGATGGAAAATCATCAACAAACTTAAGCCAGCATTCGGAATACTTGTGGTAAACCCAGTCAAAAAACGTAGTGTTCGAAAAACGGTTACATTTAATTTAAAACACTATGGTTTTCGACAAAGGAGGGGAGGGATGTAGCATATATTTAAACGAAAAAATTTCAAATTTATTTACATTAAACTAAATATACATGTGAGTTAATAATGCTAGTCACAACTGAAGTATTGGCTTGCAATTTATATGATTTGTAAAAGACATAATAACAAGTGGTTAAAAGCAGGTTTAATAATGAAGAATATACTGACAAGTTGTTACTATTAGGATTGGTTTCCAGAACTCTTTACTTCAAAGAGTTATTGAAGCAAATCCTCGTCAAATGTATTGGCCCGTTCAATTATGAGCTTGTTGCGCCAATCACAACGGTAGGATTATCTTGAAATTTTCAAGGTCAGTAAAGGACATCATTATAAGTGGATACTACCAGGCTTAGTTGAAGTAAAACTATTCATATGTTGGGCCAAACACGTGTGTGGCTGTAGCGCCAATAGGAACGGTACCATTTTCTTGAAATTTGTATGGTACCTAGGTAGTGCAATGACAAGTTGTTACTATTAGATTTGGTTTCCAGAACTCTTTACTTCCAGTAGTTATTGAAGCAAATCCCCGTCAAATGTATTGGCTCATTCAAATATGAGTCTGTAGCGCCAATCACATCGGTAGGATTATCTTGAAATTTTCAAGGTCAGTAACGGACATGATTATAAGTGGGTACTCCCAGGTTTGGTTTCCGAAAAAAGTAATACTAATGTCAATTTTGTGGAAAATTTTGCTAACTATCATGGATGAAGTTAAAAATTGGAGAGGATAGCTTGCTATGGCATCCCGTTCGAATTTTAATTTAGCAACACTGAAGCGTCTCAATAATATTAATGAAGAAGATAAAAAATCATTCATAATCAAATATTTAACTACGAGCAGATGCAATAACCCATATGGCACTCCTAAATGCTCGAAAGATATAAAACGAACTAAGTTAACCGAAATATCAAATAAAGACCACATATCTTATTTGCACAACGGATTAATTACCGGAGAGAATTATAATCACACGTGCGCTTTTGATCGATTAGTTCAATGTTTTGCTAATTTGGAAAATACGGGTTTCTCAATAACAAGTGAATATTTTGAACTTATTAATTCTCTCAAAGTGGGTAATATGGAAAAAGCATACGAAATGCACTTTAATATCTTAACCAAATTATACGGAATAAAAGTGAACTGTTCATCGTATATAACATATGTGTCTGAATTTATATTTAAAAGTGCAAACATTTTTAGTATTGAGACACAAACAAAATGTATTACCTGCAATTCGTCATCGGTGAAAAATGTTCTAAAATATATTCCACTAAATATGAACCAGCTTGATATTTTAGGAGTGGAAAATTTTCAAGAGTGCCTAGAACCTTTTGAATTTTACTGCCGAAATTGTTATGAAATTGTGCTTCAACAAAATTTAATATATAGTGATGCAATATTATATATAGAGCCATCCATCATCAATTTACACAGCCACATTAACATCAATTTACCACTAATGATAAAATTAAAATCAAATTCTTTTAAATTGAACAGTTTCGTAAGTTATGTGCCTGCTTCCCAACATTATGTCAGTTATTGTTATCGAAATAATCAATGGGAGAAATACGACGACTTATTGGTTGGGAGTTCACGCAAAATTAAAATTCCAAAAAATCATAATGTCATACCGCATTTTCTTGTTTACGTCAAACATGTCTAATAATCTCAATACAGTTCGTTACTGAAGATTTTACATTTCGATAACCAATTTTTTAACACAATTACGAAAACTTTTGGGCCACAAATAAAAATGGAACCACAAATAAACTTAAAAATCCACAAAAGTGGTACGGAGGGCGAAGATAAGATTAGCATAAAATATTCTATATGAAATTTTAATATTATGTTATTTACGTTGCTGAGTATCAACATTCTCCCGGGCCGTGCTTTCTAAGTTATAGGCTTCCTTCTGTGGAAGTCTCTTTTTGGTTCGGCATTTATAGATAATAAAGGCGATTATGCTAAAAGCAATAATTGCATAGATAAGAGAATAATGATGAATGTCATGGTGTGATACTGGGAGCTGCTCTTCTTGTATCCGTTGTATTCGAATTGAGTAGTTTGTACGTCTATCCATCCACTTCTTCGATAGGTTGACTTTCGGTAGATATGACAAGTCAATTACAGTTTCCTTGTAGATTTTATAAGTTTTTAGCAAGATTGGCCCTTTCTTTAAAGTGCATCCGCCTTTAAGAGAAATTATTCAATTGCGTGGTAGTGATACTCGTACTGCTACGAAATATCCATCACAGGCTATAGTTGCCTGCCGCTCTTGAGACCGATTGAGAAAATCCACTTATTGTTTCTCAACATTCTCCATGTATCTCTTGGATTTTGCGATACCCTTTTTCCAATGTGGCAGTTGAATGGTTGTTGTGATGCCATTAAGTCTAATTCACATATAGAATTGTTGTTGTACGCGGAATGAATGGGATGTAGCAACATACAAATATTTTCGCTGTTGCTATGCTTGCAATGGCTAAACTCGTCCTTTGTCATCGTGTAATATTAATCACGATGTATGGAGGTAACCAAATACACGGTTAAAAATGAAAGAATAAAAATTAGTTTTAGCCCAAGTATAAAATTATTTTGAATAAATTTTATTAAATTTGGAACATAAAATACATTCTTTTCGAAAACCTAAACATTATTCTCGCTTATGGTTTTTATTCTTATTTTGTTTAATGTTTATCCTTTTCTTTAAAACAAATTTTATTCTTTCGTGTTATTATTTGTATAAATAAAAATTTGTCCTTTTAAAATTAATGTTTATCTACATTTAAACCTAAAATATTTTAAATATTAGCAAAATTAATGGATTTCAACTAAATGGTTCATTTGATTCCAAATTGAATAAAAATTATAAAAATAATTTGAGCTTAAAAGTATATTATTATCTACCATTTTTAGTAAACAAAGAATGATATGCTAATTTTAATCTTACTCTTAAATTCTAAGGGCATCCCAACTAAGTTGCATGTCAATATCGATCACATCATAAAAGTATATCAGTTTATCAGAACTGAATCGCGATATATTGTGCTTTATTCTGTCCAAGGGGCCTATTCTTGAAATCGGTGGAAATTTCCGCATTCGGAATATAATTTGCTTTAAAATTCTTTATATTATCCGAATTTTGCACCGGCTACTTTAATCAGTTTTACAAATTTGTTTGCAAGCTTTCTACATATTATTTATTTCCCTACTAAGGGAAAAATTTCGAGTGGGTAAATCGATGCGGAGTTATTCCTTTAGTAGGGAAATAAATAATAGAAGATTTGCAAACAAATTTGATTATATGATTAAAGTAGCCGACGCAAAATTCGGATAATATAACGAATTTTAAAACAAATTATATTCCGAATACGGTAATTTCCACCGATTTGAAGAATAGGGCCCCAGGTCATATACAGCTTTCTCTCAACTACAATTCATTTTTGCCTCAACAAAAATATTTAAGATTCATTTTTTCAATTCATAAATATCTCAGAGATTATAACGGTAATCTCAAAAAATTTAGCGGATGGTTTTCGAGATTCGACTCCTCGAGCAAATGGAAATGAAATACAACAAACGTATGCTGTAACTTTTGACATCCAGTTTAAACCTAACCCATTTCAAGTTTAATTTTCTATAGATAATCAAAGTAACAAGCGGCTAGGAGAATACAATTATGAGGTGAGATCATATTATCGTAAACTATACAACAAGCAACAGGTTCGGCCTACTTTCAAAAGCGTGCTGTTTCCGCTCAAATCGATATCATTGTGATATGATTTTGTAGATAGCGCCGTTTTGTGTAGACAAAACATTTTGCCCACATATAGTGTATAAAACATTAAGAAATTTAAACTTATGAACCAAACTCAAAAATTAAAGATATATCACGCGTGTTAATGAGAAACAGATAATTTTAGAACGTTTCAGTATTCATTGTTACGATGGGTAATCTGAGCGACTGAGTGTTTAAAACAAAATACAACTTTTAGTCACCACATCAAAAATTTTCGCGCACGTGACGGAGGCTTTCCGTATTATTTGAATATTATTTTAATCCTATAACGCAAATGAAGGAGAATCACATGTGCAATTAATAGACGTTAATTGGAGTTGCGGCACAACTTGATTATTTTCTCAATTTTATGGTCAGTGTTCCCCAATCATGTTCTTAAAAAGTCCTTAGATACGTTTGTATAATAATGGCAGGCCAACCAGCGGTTGAACCCTTATGATAAAACGACTGATAATAACTGATACTCATACTAATTTAACTTAAAATTGAAGAGAAAAACATATTTTATCCTTTTTAGTATAAAAATATTTTTGTCATTTTTATTTAGTTTTGCATAAAAATCTGCACAAACCATTTAGCTTTAAAAACATAAATTATTATGCTTTGCAGTACAGAAAACTTTTAAAATTTAAAACTTTATGTCTTTATCTTTTCTATTACTTTTGTGGGTAAGTGGGGATAGCAATCTTTTTGGTAAACATATTTTGATTTAGTTTTAGTAATTTCGACTTAAAAATTTAGTTATCATTTGCCGATAATATGAAAAGGTTCTGCTGTGAATTAAGGAGTAAGTTTTCGTTTGTACACAATTTATGTATTTTTTGATTATACGTGTAATTAGCGCCACTTATTTTTAAACATTTATTTGCTTACATTGAGATACATCTACAGCCAGCCCGCACTCAATCACACTACAGGAACACGGATGGAAATTGGATTTTATTCGAAAATGTACGGGTAAATAAATAATACAATAAGGTATTTGATAATTTAATCTTATAAATATTTTATTTATTTAGACCAAAAACAAGAGAGATGGAACTAAACCACGAGTTAGTAACATGGAATGTAATCGGCTTGATATTTCACTCAACATTTAGGAACATGCTGGGATTTTCATGAATCCGAAGATTATTACATGTGGATAGGTTATAATCTACGTAATTTTCATAAAATAATGTATATATACATTGCCAATCTTTTAAATAAAAAACTATGTTTTATTATCAAAATTTCTACTTTTTTTATTCAAATTTCACTTAAAAAACGTTGAATTTGCTTTGCAAAAAAGAATAAAATTTTCCCCTGAATTGTATAAAATCTGTTAATGATTAGTATTTATTTTAAACTTTTAATGAGATAAATATTGTTCTTTGTGACTTATTTTTTATTTGCCAAGAAGAGCAAATTTAGTAATTTTCAAAGAGCAAACTCTATTTTATATTTGAGTGCTTTTTACACTCGGCCAAAGAATAAAAATTTTTACTAGCCGATAGATGAGTTTTAATCTTTTGGACAAAAATAAAATTTGTTAAAATTAGGATAAAATTATTTTTATTTTGAAAGTATAAATCTTATCTATTTGGGAAGTATAATTTTAAACTTTATAAAAATGGACGTATAGTTACTCCGCAGAAGGATAGGAAAATAATGGATTTCATACTTTTATTTTAACCGTGTAGTCCATTGATGCTTGAATGAAGACTCCTTCGATTGTAGGAAGAGGTGTAGGTTTAAATACTTGATATTTCTCCGTGTTCAATGGAATTTTTAATTCAAAAAATAAATATTTACCACTTAATTGTCCTCTGCATGACATGATTTGATACAGGCTCAATAATTCATTGTTTTCATTTTGTGAGGGCAGCAGAACGTCTGGAGGCATATGCTGTTTTATATCTTGAAATGCCTTGTTAAGTTGATTTGGTGGTAGGATTGAAGTGCTCACTGATTTGTTGTTTGAATTTAAAAGGACATCAATTAGTTTTTGCTGAGTGTCTTTGAAGTCGAGCATCAGAAGGAATGCATGAAAGGTTAAAGACGTCAATTTTTGACTGTTGTTGATGTCACCTAATGCGGAACTTATTTGTTGTGTAATAGCTTGCCATTGACGTCTGTTGTCTTCATCAGTTCGTTTTAAGATGTTTAAAGTTGCGTCAGCAATAGATGTTTGATTCTTGGCTATCATTAAAAAGTGTTGTTGATTTAGTTTAACCTTTTGTATTTCCTCTTCATAGTGCTTCGCATCCCGGACATCTAGAACTCCGAATAGGTCATTTGCCAAATTTCCCACGATATTTAGGATCCCACGTTTTCTTCTCCTTTCTCTGTAGTGAAGTATTGCGTTCTTGTCCTTGATTTCAGTTAGAATATGCATGAGCTGAGTGTTCATTACAGAGCATATCTGATGATTGTCTTCAGCTGTTTCTATGCAAAGTTGATCCATGTTCCTTGCCAGATTTCTGTATGCCACCAAATCTGAATAGTAGGATGTGAGATTGAAGTAAACTACTATTTTCCACTGCTGATTGGTGAATCGGAGATTTCCTAAATTTTGGTGATTAAGAGTGGTGATGTTGTACATCAGCTGTTCGGTCGAGGACACTGGACTCGACAGTGTAGTGATCGCCTCTAAACATAGTAAAATTAATGGTAGAGCTATGAGATTGGTGGCTTTAGGAACCTTGGTATGGGAGTCATTCGCTGACTTATTTTGCCACTTCTCGGTATCGAACGGTAGGACACTTACTGTGGTAATGGGACTTTTGAATATGGGACCATTCCCTCCTTTTACTGTGACTACTCTAGCCAAACCTGCCAGGATGTAGGTCAATGATCCTTCCCAAAGGCCAGTTTGTTGGCGGTAAGTTGTTGTATTTTATTAAGACAATGTTGTCTACTTTAACCATTGGTTGTTTGCTGATCCATTTAGTTCTTTGTTGTAGTTCGGTGCACAGTAGCTTTGTAAATCTATGTTTTGGAAGCAGTATCTGTCGGGTATCATAGTTCAGGTTACAATTAGTTATTCTTCCTCCTACTCTTAGTATTTTATGTTAATCAATAAATGGATTAAGCGAGAGCAGCTTGCTTTTTCTTGATACTGAGCCTTCTTTGTTAATCTGAATGATTTTATTCTGGAACTCCGCGTGTTGAATTATTCTAACCAGCTTTTTGTAGGATTCATTAAGTTCTTCAGCAGAAAGTAAAGTTGGCGATCAACTTGTTTTTTCAAACATTTATTTATAAACCGTCGACAGAGCCCACCAACGCGAACTATTTTGTTCATGTTTGAAAATCGTTCTATAATCTGTAATGTTGCTGTTAGGTTCTAACGTAGCTTCCTCTTGAGCAGTAGTTTGTTGTGGCCAACGTTCGCTTTTAAATTGTAGCCAATCTGAACCCATCCACCATAAATTGTTGTTCTTTAGTTCCTTCGGACTGGTCCCTCTTGATGCGCAGTCTGCTGGATTGTCGGGTGATCCAACGTGATGCCATTGTGACTGACTTGAGTATGTTTGAATTTCCGATACTCGATTTTCCACGAACGTTTTATATTTATGTGGATGCCCTCAAATCCAACATAAGGTGATCATTGAGTCGGTCCAAAAGAACGAAGTTGTTTCCGGAATTTGCATTGCTTCTTTAACCTGGTACATCAATTTAGTGAGCAGCAAAGCTCCACAAAGCTCAAGGCGAGGTAGTGAAAGTAAGTTTTTAATCGGAGCAACCCTTGTTTATGATGCGAGAAGTCTCACAATAGTAATGCCTTCTGAATTTGTAGATTTGAAGTAAACGACAGCAGCATAGGCCTTTTCGGAGGCGTGACGGAAGTTTTTCATCTCAAGATAGGCCTGCTAGCCAGATTTCTTGCACCATCATTTTAGATACAACTGTTATTGGTGCCAGCCAGCCTTATGGGGTAAAAGTTTTGCACTATCCGAAAGTAGGTTTCGTTTAGTAGTCTTACCAGGCGTTGCTGGATTCCAGTGTAGTCCAAGAGTTATAATTGTGTCATCAAGCTTGAATTCCAGTCGATTTTGATTCCTTAGATGCACTGGTATGGATTCCAAGAGAACTGTGTTGCTTGTTGCCCATTTTCTTAACGTAAATCCACCACAATTCAGTAAATCAATGGTTTGTTTTTGGCTGATTAAGGCTTCTTCCAGTGCGTTTTGCCCAGAAATTAGGTCATACGCGTAGAAATCATTTAAAACTACATTGGACGCTATAGGATAGTTTGGTTACTCATCGATGGCCAGCTGTCGTAGAGATTTCACCGCTAAATA
Source organism: Nephrotoma guestfalica (assembly GCA_963691935.1). Taxonomy (NCBI): domain Eukaryota; kingdom Metazoa; phylum Arthropoda; class Insecta; order Diptera; family Tipulidae; genus Nephrotoma; species Nephrotoma guestfalica. Next base: position 134,827,419 of record OY829913.1, on the reverse strand, counting down.
AGTTGCTGCTGCTGTTCCATATGTGACGGTGGTCAGCTTAAATGTGCTCGAATCCTTTAGAACTGCATGATGCGGCAGGTAATAGTAACCAGTTTCAGTAGCTGTTTCAGCAACTTTCATGTGTCCCAAAGCGATATATTCATCCATGAACTTCTTATATTGAATGCCAAGGCTTGGATTTTTAGCAAGTCGGTTTTCTACTTGTATCAAACGCACCATGGCGACCCTTTTTGAGCATCCCAGTGGGTTAGCAGAATATAATTCAATGTTAAAAGGACTCTTGACTACGTAGCGGCCAGATTTGAGACGTTTGTGATTGATCGCGAATATTTTTTCACACTCTAGTTCTTCTTTGGTGAATGCGCGTTTACGTGGCACCTCCTCTATTTCCCAAAAGCTTCTCAGCTGTTTATCTATATCAACTGCTCTTGTTGTCATTGATTGTATTACTGTTGAATTGTGACAATCGACTGAGGCACGGCCTAGGAATATCCAGCCTACTTTGATTTGTTGGGCTATCGGTTCGTTGGATGAGGTCTTTGCTATATTAGTCATTAAAATTTCTCCATAATAGTCCGCACCCAATAATATGTCGATTGGGCCAGGACTGTAAAATGTTGGATCAGCCCACATCAGATTTTTGGTGTGTTTCCAATTCCATGGGTCTAGAGGCTGCTCTGGCATATCCTGCGTTATGTTTTTTAATACTAATACTTTTAAGGCTAAGCAAAATTTGGATGGAAATCTTGGCTTCAAGGTAAATTCAACTTTTGAGTTCGCCAATCCAGCCTCGGTTTTTGTCATGCCTGTGACTTCTGCATACGCTGCGGTATTTGGTAATTTTAATCTTTGGCAGGCTTCTTCTGTAATGAAGGTTGCTTGAGACCCATGATCTATTAGCACACGAATCAGTTCATTGCGAGTACCAGGAAACGCATTCACTAAGGCGGTTCCTAGTAAGATGCATTTGCGATTCCATGCATGCGTTACTTGTGCGTTTGTTTTGGCTGTTTTTATATTTTTTGGTGCAGATCGCGAACTATTGTTACTATGTAGCAGGCTGTGATGTGAAACTTTGCATAATTCACAACTTTTATTGCATGGGAGTTGGCACACTGGTTTATAATATACGGCCTTACTTCTTTCGATTTTTGGTAAATTTTGGAACTTCTTACATTCCGGTAGATTGTGCTCTCCCCAGCAAAGGCTGCATTTATCTGATATTCTGGCTACAGCAACATTTACAGTCTTATAGATGAACTTGTTTGTTGGGTTACTTCCTTTCTTTTATACGTTTTATCTCGGAATAGTGCCCCCAGATATTGGAACCTTACTTGTAGAAAGGCTAGAAAGTCCTTGACTGTTTGAAGTTCCTTCGGGTTCTTCAATGACGTCTCGTACAAGTGATGAGTTTCCCTGTCCAGTTTTCTTATTAGGATGTTCAAAAAGATAGCATCCCAAGAATCTGTATTTATTCCTTGGTTCTTGATGGCATGCAAACATTCCAGTATATTATCATTTAATAGCTTTAGACCATAAGCGGATTCTGATGATAGATTTGGTAGTTCTAAAATTGTGTTGATGTAAGTATTGGTGAGAAGCCGTTTATCCTCGTATCTGGAGCATACAATTTTTCAAGCTGTGGAATAGTTCTCTTGCGATATATTTAAGTGGTTAACGAGCTTGGCTGGTTCTTCTCCTATTACATATAACAGGTAATACAATTTTTCTTCATTGGACAAATCATCATTACCATGGGTAGTTTTGATGAAACGATTTTGGAAGCTTGTCCATTGTTTGTAATCCCCATAGAAGTGTGGTATTTCAATCCTCGGAAGCTTGATACTGGACCTTTCTTGACTTTGTTTCAGAGAATCTTTGTTCGCAACGTTTTCTATTTGATCTTGAAGATAGATGATAATAAACTCATATTCTCGCTGTAGATTCTCGTATGTTTCTTGGGTAAAGTATTCATTGTCAAGCTCTCCATCAATGGCATTTAAAATAATCTCTTCATGATTGTTGGTAAGAGAGATCCATAAGTCGATCAGTAGTTTGATCTTCAACTCGTAATACGTTCTTGAGTGCTGTACCGCATCCTTGGTTTGATGTATGGTGTTAATATTTGTTTGCAATATTTTAGTCTTGGCGTGTTGTAATTTATAGTGCCTCTGCTGTTGTTGATCGTTCAAGTAGAACCACTTTTGGATCAGGTTCGCCTGGTTGCTGCTCATCTGATAGTACATATCATGAAGTATCTGCGGCTTGTTTGTCCTAATCCGGTTTTTCTTCATCTCCTGCTGTATTTTTTTCTGGCTTCCAGTAGTATTTTTTTTGTTTCCTCGAACGCTTGTTTGATTTGTTCGTAGAAATGTTGTGTAATGTATGGATGATCCTCTGGAAGAGTGTGTACTAATGCAGCATCGGTGGTTGAACATTTATCAAAGAGTAGCTGCAAATCTGTGAGTTTTTGGTCACAATCTTGTTTGGTTTTTCCCGCAGTTCCATCTTTTTTAATGTTTGCTTTTAATTGATTAATCAATTTGCCGGTTTGTGTTTGTTCATACAAAGCTTTTACGGTATTCATGTTTTTTTTAGATTGATTAATTTTGAATACGTTTTTATGGCGTATCTCTAAGCGCTGTGCTTTTTAGCTCGAAGGACCAAGGTGTCGTTGTAGTATTTAATATTTGTGGCTTACCACTGATGAGGGCTCACAAATAGATTCAAAGGTTTTTGTTTTACAACTGAGACGTTTATTAGTTTTCTTTGATATTTATACATTGATTTTGTTTACTTAAGCATAATTAACAATTATAATTTTATAATACTAAAAAATAATAAGACTTTGTTCATAATTTTAAAATTCTTTATTTATTTCTCTTAAGTAATCCACCCCACCCCCCACCCCCCGGCCTCAATACACTTTAGCCACCGTTTTTTACAATTATCGAAGCAGTTGTTGAAGTCAATTTCCGTAATAGCCTCCAATGCGCGTAGCGATTCACGTTTAATGTCATCAATTGACTCAAAATGGTCTCCTCGGAGCGGTCATTTAAGTTTGCTGAACAGCCAGAAGTCACACGGAGCTAAATCAGGCGAATACGGTGGTTGCGGAACGATATGGGCGGAATATTTGGCGAGAAAATCACGTAAAACCAATGCAGTTTGAGAAGGTGCATTATCGTGGTGCAAAAACCAAGAGTTGTCGACCCATAATTCCGGCCTCTTTTTACGGATAGCTTCGCGTAAACGCCGCATAACACTCAAATAGTATTCCGACAGTTTGGCCGGTCGGAAGGAATTCGGAGTGCAACACGCCTCGATAATCGAAGAAAACTGTCAACATCACCTTGATTTTTGACTTGCTTTGACGTGGTTTTTCGGCTTCGGCTCACCTTTGGCACGATATTCGGCCGATTGAACGTCTGTTTCGAGGTCGTAAGCATAGTTCCAAGACTTATCGCCAGTTATAATACGTTCCATGACATCCTGGTAGTCGGAAAGCATTGTTTCACAGACGTCAACACGACGCGGTTTTTCCAAAAAATTAAGTGATTTTGGAACCAATCGTGCTTTCACTTTTCTTTGGCCCAAATGATCTTTCAAAATGGGTTTCACTGATCCTTCCGATATTTCATCGATTCTAGTAAGGTCTCTGACTGTTAATCGTCGATTCTCGAGCACCAATTCCTTGATTTTATTAACGTGTTGATCATCAGTTGATGTTGATGGCCGTCCTAGACGTGGTTCGTCGTCAACACGTTCTCGACCCTCTTTGAACAATTTGTACCAATCAAAAACACTTGTTCGTGAGATACAATTATCATCGAAGGCCTTTTGCAACATTCTGAACGTTTCGGCACCACAAAATTGATTCCGCACACAAAATTTAATGGAACTTCTTTGTTGAATAATTTCACTCATTGTAAAAATCGCCGAATGCACTTTTTGTACTTCAGAAAGACAATCGTATACTAAACACCGATGATTATTTTGATGTGACATTTGACACAGATGTCACTGACAGTCATACCAACATAGAAAATTTTTTTTTCGTCGAATGGTTTTCCGCGCGAAATTTAAATTAAAAAGTCTTACTACTTTTTACCCACAGTAGTACATATCTTATAGGTTATTATATGTATGTAATGTATGCAAATACAATAATTTTGCTTATCAATCAATATAGTACACGTGAGGTGACAAGCGTATTATGAGCATACATCATATTTAATATGCAGAACACAAAATATAAAAATACTTAGAATAAGCCAAATTACTAATTACTAAAGTTAAAAATATTATGTTATTTACGTTGTTGAGTATCAACAATTACTGACCTTGAAAATTTCAAGATAATCCTACTGATGTGATTTGCGCAACAAGCTCATAATTGAACGGGCCAATACATTTGACGGAGATTTGCTTCATTAACTCCTGGAAGCAAAGAGTTCCAGAAACCAAACCTAATAGTATCAACTTGTCAGTATACTCGTCATTATTAAACCTGTTTTTAACCACTTGTCATTATGTCGTTTACAAATCATACAAATTGCAAGCCAATACTTCAGTTGTGACTAGCATTATTAACTCACATGTATATTTAGTTTAATGTAAATAAATTTGAAATTTTTTCGTTTAAATATGTCTGGGTTCTGAGTATATTTTTTTCTTTCCATGCAATATGTTTTATTACGAGGTTTTAATATATCTTGGGCTGAATTAGTGTACATTTAAATAATTTTTGTGAAATCCTGGGCTTGTATAAACATATAACTTTAGTGTTGCCTAATGCAAAAATTTATTTTTTCTGGGATGACTTTCTGGGCTAACTTCACATACATTGCGAATGACCTTTCAAGACAATTAATATGTTATTAAAATGTACAAGTAAAAACATAAACCGATCAAATATTCTACAATTATCTACATTCTCGACATATTCTACGCGAATTGACTACATTGTCTACGCCAAAAGCAATTGTGGACGCCATGACGTTGAAAATTCCAAAATACGCGTAGACGCACAACACTGAGCTAAACTAATCACTCGTTGTGTATGTGTAACAAAATGGTATAGGTTTCATTATAGTTTAATCAGCCGTGCCTATTCAAAACTTACAAAGCTTTGCTTGTTCCTATTCAAATGAACCAGAGTGTGTTATGTACAAATATATATAAAACACCTTACAAGAAAATATTTTATCACTGTTTCTCAACCCTTTAAATTTATATGTAAAAAATACACACAGATGTATAAACACACTCGATTCAAATATCATCGTATTCGTTGTGTGTATCTTCTATGCGAGTAAAAGGAACTGGCATAGCATGGTAAGAATACAACGGAAGGTACAATAATTGAGACAGAGCAAATTTTTAAGGAAAATTATCTTAAATTTTTCAAATTTATTGTATTTTCAAAATGTATGATATTTTATTTTGTTGTTGGTGTAATATATAGACAATTTTTTGTATTTCTCATCATAATCATTGTTTTGATCATAATTTTCCTTTTCTAATACAGAATAATAATAAAATACAGAATTTTTTTCAAATTTTATATGTGCAAGGGAAAAATATGAAAAAGTTTTTCTTTATTCAGGAGCAATAAATATATCCATAATTCAATGTAATATTATGATACTGTTATTCTGTGCTAAATTTTCCTAGCATTATTTGCGTTGTTTTTCATTTTCACGATGTTGTGATGATGTGGATCCGTTTGTTATATGGTTTGTAGAATCGTATTAGAAAGCTTTTAAATTATCTGATTTTGGACTGGTTTTGGCTCGTACTATTACATACGCAAACGAGTATGCTGTGATTGTAATAGCAAGAAGTCATCAATATTTTTGGCATTGCTGATATACTAAATCGTTCAATATTTTTTTATTTTTTGATTTACATAGAAGAATTCGGCTGGATAGCTACCAATAATTTTTGGAATTACTATTTCAATAAACTTTATGCGCTTCATCATAAAGTTTTTTGAAATAGTAATTCTTAATTTCATCCATTGAAACGAATAAATTATACGATTATTATATTAGAACAAATAGAAGCCAACAACAAAGTGTTAGAATATATCTTTTATGTTTCTTATATATCCTAACGCGTATAGAGTGTGCAGCATTAGATGGTGAACGGAATAGTGATAATAAATTTTTCAAATTATTATTTGTGTATAAATAAAGAGCATGAAGCAAAAAAAAGCTTCAATATTTGATTTGAGTTGCTGCTCCCCAAAACTATATGAATTATGATTATGATTATTACCCTACTATTATTAACGAGTTGATTATGGAAATCTCTAACAAAAAAATATTCAAGCCAAAACACGTTTTGATTTATCTCATATTTCTATGATCAGAAACCTTACCCTCTTCAGTTTTTTTTTTGCTTGCTTCTGAGTTTAGCCACCACCAAATATATTATATATCAGTGAAACTATCATACATATTTTTATTGTCCATCTTAAAATTTATTATATTCAGATTCAGTTCAGACACAAAAAGAGGTGACGCCTAAGTTAAAATAAAACCAAACCCAAACCAAATGAAAAAGGCTGGTATCTTTCAAGAAATGATAAAATGTCATGAATGGATAAAATTCTAATACGGATATAATACACTGCGGATAATATATGGAAACTAAACTATGCCGCAACAAAAAGTGGAGTACCATTAGATTGGTGACAATTGTCCTATACGCTCTGAGTTAGATTTATCATATTTACGATATCAAACGTCAGTAATTTTGAATAGGCGTCTTGAGTGTGAATCACTCTCTTGTAACCTATAAAAGGGATGCCTGTAAAAGCTATTGCCGAGACTATACAATTTGGCAGTAGTGCTTCATTTTTTAATGCAGTATATCGACTACTGTTGAAGCAATTCAATATTCCGTCTAATATTTACATTATAGTTAAATTTTTCTATAAGTGGCGGAAAGATATCTTGTTGTGAACTAGATGCAGGTACCAATGAACGAAATTATCATCCAGTTCACAAAGGGTTGGCAATAGAATTTTAATTTCGTATTTGGTGGTGGTCGGTGTTAAATATATCACCGATTTTCTAATTTTTAGTTTTTTATACAGAACCAGGCCACCACCTCTTTAATGTCTGTTTTCAATGCCCTTTTGACCATTGATATTAATCGGCATAAGTGAACCGCACCACACAGTTCCATTCTAGGAATCAAAATCTGTTTGATTGGTGCTCCCTTGGATTTTGCTGATAGAAGCTTAATGACAGAGTTCCCATTTGGTTTGAGTATTTAGCCATACACTACTGCGGAATAGACAAATTTTGATGCATCGGAGAATCCATGTAAGATTATCTGACTGGCTGAACATGTTTCTAGATATCTCGCTAGCTTGATGTGCTCGATCTTAAATAATTTGTTCTGTATGCTTAACCATTTCGAAACTAACTCGTCTGCTAGTTGGTCATCCCATCCTAGTTGTGTTGTCCATAGCCTATGAAATAGGATTTTTACTGTAACGATCACAGGGTAAGCCAGCCTAGAGGATCAAATAACCGACTTGCTTCAGACAAGATTCCTCTCTTGGTGATAATTGGTTGTCGGCTTAGATTAACCTTAAATTGGAAGTAGTCTGTCCTAGGATTCCAGTGTAGTCCCAATACCTTCGTAGTTTCGGTTTCGTTGATCTCGAGCAGTTTTTATTCGGTATCAATGCACTTCAGCATGGTCTCGTTGTTTGATAACCACTTTCATAGGTAAAATCCTGAGTTGGAAAGGATTAGATGGATTTTTTCTTTCAATTTAATTGCTTATTCGATGGTATCTGCTCCTGTCATTAAATCGTCAACATAGATTTCGTTATTTATATGGTTACATATTTCAGGTAGTTGTTTGTTGTATCTCTGGTGGCCAAATATGGTGCAATTGCTGTTCCGTAGGTAACAGTTTGAAGCTCGTAGGTGGTAAACGGAATTTCGGGTGATTCTCGCCATACTATTCTTTGGTATCTCGTTTCCTCTGGTGTAATGCAAACTTGTCGATACATTTTCTCGATGTCGGCTGTTATAGCAATTTTGTATTTTCTGAAGCGACAAATGATTTGATAAAGCGATGCTTGAATAGAAGGTCCGACTGCGAGACAATCATTTAGAGATAGTCCACTGGTTGTTTTACAAGAGCCATCAAACACTACTCTCAACTTGGTGGTACTGCTAGTGGTTTTTAACACGCCATGATGTGGTAGCTAATAACCATATTGTTGGGCTTGCTCTTCCGTTATCGCCTTCATATGTCCCAGTTGAGTGTATTCGGCCATAAACTCCGAATGCAGTCGCTATAGAGCTTCTTTAAAGGAGCATCCTAATGCAGTTGAGGCAAGTATGAATGGTAATCTTACTTGAAATTGACTATTTTTGGAAAATTACACTGGTTTCGTTGAAATGTTGTTCACAGAATTTTTGTTCTTGTGATTTTCAGTATCGATTGATTCAAGTTCCCAGAACTTGCGTAATAGTGGGCCAATATTGTCCGCTGAACTTCGAAGATTTGTGGTAAGAGCTTGTCTTGTTTGGGTTCCGGTATATCCTCCAGCGAATATTGTATTTTGCAAGGTTAGTCCATTGTACGTAGTTTTTATCTCAAAATTTTTTATCTCTCAGTGATTATCTCAAAAAATATATCAGATCCGATGATGATGTCGATCTCTCTGCTCTTGTAAAAGTCTAGATCTGCTAGCTCATATTTATTGAAATAATTGAGGTCGATGCACTCGAGTACAGATGGTTGTTTTACAGTCAGTTTTTGGAACGCTAACACATCGAGTTGAATGTTTGGTTTTGGCTTCTTCCATGGGGTAATGTTTAATCGGACTGCCTCTTTCGTGTATCCAGTGGTTGTGGCTCCGATGCCTGATACTGCAAACTTTGCATTGGTTCTACTCAATGGGAGTCGTTGAGCGCAACTTTCGGTTATAAAAGATCCTTGTGATCCTGAATCTAGTAATGCTTCGCACTATTGATTTTGGTTCATCTCATTTGTTACATTGACTAGCGCAGTGGGTAATAGACAACATCCGTAGTTGGTTTTGGTGATGTAGCCTAATAACTTTGGTTCGATTAATTTGGGAGGAGAAACAGCCTTGGCGGAATCTCCAGGTTACTGTTGAATCGTTGTGAATCAGAAAATAGTGTTTGCGGTTACACTTTCTGCATTTGAATTTTGAATTACAACTGTAGACATTGTTTTTGTTGTTGAGGCAGTTAAAGCAACGTCCTTCTCTTTTTAAAAATTCACTGCGATCTTCCAATGGCATGTTTTTGAATTTACCACACTCGAATAATAGGTATTCTTCAGGAGTGCGGAGTGGACATGGTTGAATATTGGAACCTGAAATAACATGGCTTTTAATAGTGTGTTTTTGGTGTGATGTTTGTTGATAAACACGTTTAGTTCGTTTCCTTAGAGATTCTAGTGCATCAATTCGTTTGGTAGGGAAATCGAAAAACTGAAACTCTAGTTCTTCATTTGGGTCGAGTGTAACAATCTGATCCTCTATTTGTTGAAATTCGTAACGATATCGTTCAACATTATTTAAACGCACCTTAATGTCTTCGGCGTTGGTGTTCTCGTTTATTACAGCTTCACTTTTTACAGCAATGTTCACTTTCTTTCACTGTTTATAGCAATGTTCATCTTTACAGTTACGTTAACTTTCACTATATGAATTAGTTGTGTTTTGTTACAACCTGATATTGCAATCTCTCAGAAAATTTGCGTTCGCTTTTACAATCGATTGTTACCTTTTTTAGAACTAATTTTCGTTTATTTGCAACCGAATATTAACCCCGAATTGTTTTACAGCAAAGATTTAAATCAACCCAATTTGCGAAATATGTTATTGGTGAATTGGTTTTGCCGATATTTCCAGAATTTCCAATCCGGCTCGCAGGACCAATGTTGTGAACTAGATGCAGGTACCAATGAACGAAATTATCATCCAGTTCATGAAGGATTGGCAATAGAAATTTGATTTGGTATTTGGTGGTGGTTGGTGTTAAATATAAAACCGATTTTCTAATTTTTATTTTTTTAGTTTTTTTACACAGAACTTGATGGTTTGGTGGTTGATGACAAAGAGAATTTATTTTTATTTTACAAAAATTAATTACAAAAAAATGTTTGTTTTACAATAGAGGGCTATCAATCGCTTTATAGATAATTTCTGAATTGACACAAGGTGGCATTACGTATTATAGATTTGGCATAAAACGAACCTTTACAGTAAGTAGAAGTTGCATTAACAGTGTATCGGTGTTAGTACAATTTAAGTTGGTTACATTTGTAGTAGTGGACGATATTGTATAGGTAGATAATTATATTCATTGTGATGTATAGGTAGGTAGATACCATAAGAAGCATAAGATGATACTCTAAGCCAATATTTGTGGTCCAATATGCATAACATAATTTGTTTTGATTACCTAATTTAAGATCAAGTTCAAGGACAAATTATGTTAAGTATATTATTTACATATGATTTTGAACTATTTTGCATTAACAATATCCAAACTTGGTTTTAGGTAGCCAATTGATGAATTTATACAATGACAAAGGTAAAGTAATTAATAAATGCTAATGTTTGTTTTAGGTTCATGCGATGTGCTTCAGGTGAATTATGAGTTTCAGGACGAGAATTTGTTCCAGGTAAGTATGACCAGATGCAATCACTAACATATCTTTATACGAAAATGTTTAATTTGTAGTTACCTTTGTGTATTCATTCTACGAGAATTTATATAAATGAACGCAACCAACGCCAACTTGTAAGGACGTGCCATCCACAAATCTCATTGTAAAAATCCCACGGTTTTCTTATTTTTTCGAGTACTATTTGATTGTGCAATTTTGTGCGTCTAATGGTAAATTTTGTGCATTAAGTATTTTGGAAGATAATGTGGGATTTCTGTCGTAATTGTCATACCAGAAATCCCATTTGCATTCCAAAACAATTTAGTGGTCTTCCAGAATTGGTCCTAGAACGACCATATCTCGCCATTTAAGTGCATTATGTACATAATCTGTTAAAGTAGATTAACTATGTTCGTAGTTTTTGTAGTAGAAAGTAAAATTGATTAAACTAGTATATAATCTGATGAAACCAGGATCCACTGTGGATCTACATTTATGGGTATTTAGTAGATAAAAAGCGCATATGGAAGCATTATAAATGAACAACAACAACAAAAAATACTTCCATTAGACATAAAAAACTCAGATTTAAAAAAAACAACATCCACCCCATGCTAAAACTCTCCATATTGAGCTCAAGCTCATTTGTTACGGCGGATACTGTATGAAGTGAATACTTACAGACTACGTACAAAAACAATATAAATGATTACAAAAATATTATCACTTTTAAAAGATCTAAGCGACGCCCATCTCTCAATATTTAATGGAATGGAATTCCAAAGAGAAATACCTCTAACAGAAAACGATGTATTTAGAGACCTACACATATTTATAGGGTGAAGTAAACGTAAACTTGAAGAACGGGACCTACTGAACAATAACTTATTAAATAAACAGGGTGGTTGCTTAGTCCTGATATGCTTAAAAATAAAACGACAAACGCAAAGTTCAGAAAAGTCAACTAAATTTTGAAACATCTTTGGAGAACATTCATATTCTCCTGAAGCATACCAAACAAAATTACATCCCCATATAGAGAATGTGGAAGGTGCGAGAGGAACAATATTACTATCAGTGAACCTAACAACTTTATACAAACAACTAAGCATTTCAAAAACCGTTTCGCGGTATAAATAAAACCCTTACTTGAGGTGATCATTACCTTAATGTAATGATCACCTCAAGTAAGGGTTTTATTGAAATTTAACACTAAATTTCTAACCGTATTAGAGAATGGAATTAAAGAATCACCGAGAAAAAATCCAGAAAACGAGGAAGTATCTATAGATTTTTTATGAATTATAGTGAACTGAGATTTACTAGCATTAAGAGCGGGTCGGTTATATAATGATCAACTATAAATTCTTAACAAATCATCATTAATAAGAGTAATATTAGAGTTAATGGAATCATTATCTAAGCGACAACTCCTATAAATTTGCTCATCATCATTTTCATATCAAAAATATGAAAAGAAGACTGGCGAATCGAACATGCAACGTCATTAATGTACATTGAGAATAGTAAAGGACTAAGAATAGAAACGCCAGAAGAGACAGGTAAGAAGTCAGAAAAAGAATTGTTATAAAATAATGCCTGAAAGTGACCCGAAATATAGTCTATAGTGATCTCTATAGTGATTAATTGAATCGAACGCTTTAGAAAAATAGAGCAAAGTAAGGCAAGTCATTTCTCTTTTACTCATACTACGACGAATATCATCACAAACATTCAGTAAAGCAGTGGTAGTACCATGGAATCTTCTAAAACTCGATTGAAAAAGACTAAGCAAATTAAAGCTATCGTTATGAGATTGAATTTGGTTTTTTACTACCAATTCAAACGCCTTGCACAGAGAACTTAAAATAATAGGGCGGAAGGAAATGGGCAAGCTCCGAAGGATTGCAAATTGTAGGAATAGGAATAATTTTGCTCAACTTCCACTGAGCGGGATATAAAGAGGTCGTTAAATTAAAATTGAAAATATGTAACAAGTTTCTTGATACATTATTAAAAATACGCTTAACAAATTTTAAACTAAACATATCTAGACCAGTGGATTGCGATTTAACTTCTTAAATTACAGAATTCAAATCGGCAATTAGATATATATGCAAACGAAAAAGAGTTTAGGGATTCTGCAGATACTAAAGCAATATTGGAAATATGGGTGGGACTACAGTTAATTAGGTAATGGTTAAAATGATTTGCTTTGAAATCTACCGAAGCACTCCCTTTGCAACTACCAAGGCCCAAATTGCGTACATTACGCCAAAATATCTCAGAGGGAAGTGAGGGATTTAATTTATTTCAAATTTTGCTTAGCGATACGAATTAAATCTACCACTCCGTTTCGAGATTTCTTATAAGCTAGATAAGACCAAGAATTAGGGCTCATTTTCCAAAGACGATATTTGGAAAAACGAACAGAAATAGCATTCGAAATGTCTTGCGTCATCCAAGGGGGAATTTAGGTCTAAAATAAACAGTAGTGAGAGGGACGCAAATATTAAATCCATAATTAATAGAGGAATTTAAATAGTCAATTTGATCGGTAGACGTACTGAAAAGAAAAAATACTGTCCCAACAAATATATCCACAAATTGATGAAAGGTGAGATTCATTAATTTTCGAAAAATCCCTAAAGCTGAAACTTTTAGGTTTAGGAAGTGAGTAATAATTAACAGAAAAACAAGGAGATCATGATGAGAGCCAATACCTTGAGACATTGAATTGAAAAAACAAATGGAATTATTAGCAGAAGCAACAACGTGATCAATGAGAGAGAATGAGAACCACCACTTGCGGTTGCATAAGAGTAAGTGGGCGCTTCAGTATTATAAACTGAGCGGTTAATGCTATTTGAGATATTTAAATAGCTACTAAACGAGCCTTTGAGAAATTAAGAGGGATACCGATACAACATTGCATTTAATATGCTCGTTAACATGCAGGCATACCCCACCATAATTAACTGGTAGATTATCCCTATCTCTCCTGAACAAATTATAGCCACTGATGACGAACGCGGAATCGGGAATATCGGACGATCAAAACGTTTCCGATAAGCAAATGACATCAATTTGGACCGCATTAAAAGTATGACGAAGTTCGTCAATATTTAAAATCAGACTCTGAACGTTTAAGCTAACCACATTAAGCAAGTTGGACCTAGTCCGAATCATGGATTCTAATAAAACGGAGGGTAAAGATATACTATCGGTGGACACCACGAATCGTGGTGCACTTCAACAACAATACTTACATGTACATTTTTTTAAATAAATAATTAGACTTTTTCCAAAGGCAGGTTAACGTCAAACGTCAAAATGTGAAACAAAACAAATAAAGCCAAATAACGATGCTTATCTAATAATAGAATTCTTCAAACTATAATCAAGCCGAAAAAGCCTCAGAATGTATATTTAAAAAATTTAATGAAAAAAATGAATTTGCTGGTAGTTGCAAAAAAAGAAACACGCGCATCAGCTAGGCTTGCCAATCAACTCACTTATAATCGTACCTACTCCCAATCAGCCAAAATCACCCTTAGAAAACCCTTATTTAAACCCTAACGTCAAAAGATCATTTTTTAAAAATTTGTATGGGTGATTTCTAGAACTACCACCTTTTATTAATGAAATCACTTAAACTCTATCTACACATACTGATCAAGTTTCATGATTATACCTAGACCCCATCAGCCCGAATGGCCTAGAAAGCCTAGAGAGCCTAGAAAGCCTAATTTTAAAAGATTTTTTGAACAATTTTGAAAGGACGATCTATGGAAATCCCAACCTTTATTAAAGAAATCTCTTTAACCGCCATACAAAACTCTCCATACAAAATTTAAAATAAAAAATCTTTTGAAATTAAGGTTGAAATGACCAAATAGCATAGTGGTTAAAGCTTTGGCGTTTGAATCGGGAGGTACCGGGTTCGAATCCCGATAGGGGCAGGATGCAAAGGGAATTTTCATCAATAAATTACGATTTGTGATGAAAAGGAACACATCTATGACCCCCTGTCGGGAGTGCAAAACTCATAGACCGACCCATATTCCACGCCAGTATAAGCTGGCATCGGGCTATGCAATGTGCAGATCGTAATAAAATCGGACCTATATATATCCATACGTCCTCGAATTGGCCAATACAGGCGTAAAGGTGGACTCATAAAAACTTTTATGTGCAAGATTCTCAACAATTAATGATATTAGGCGATATATTCGCACCTACATACGTCTGCGGCCCTGAGATTAAAAATATTCTCAACCAAATAACACTTACTACACAAACCACCAGTTTATCTATTGACATATTTTACCAAATTTAAATTCATTTCCAGCAATTTTTCGTCGTCAATGGTTTTGTTGCTTTTGTTGTTGTAACTATATGTCTATTTTATTTGGTTTGGTGAAGCGATATTAAATCAGTCCACTGACAAACTTGGGAATTTAATGGGATTTCTGTTAAATTCTATATTACACAGTTTGTTGTTGCTGAATATTTGGTTTGTGTGTTTCGTTGAAATCTCGATGACGATCATCATGATGTTTTGGTTGTGTTTTTTTTCCTATATTTTGTGTTGTTGTTTTATTTCAATTATTTGATGTGAAAAGTGATTTATGGATTGTTTTAAATAAAATATCCACTATTTATATTTTTATGTGGTTTGATTTTGTTGTTGCTGATGTTGGTTTCGTTAAATATCAATATCAATATTAAATTTACATACCTACAGTGAAAAATGCAGAATACATAAATATTAAAATATTTTTATGTGTGAATGCAGTTTTATTTCGGAACTGAAATGTGAAAATATGTACAATTGAACGCTGATGATAGGTGAACGACAAACAATAAATTGACATAGTGAACATCACAAAATTTTGTTTATTTGCTAAATATTAATTAGCCCGCGGAAATGTTATTGCAATTTATGATAAGAAATGACAATTAACAAACATGACAATTAATTACCATTATTAATAACCCCCTTCTATACATGCACTTCAAATAAATGGATATATTTTGTGACAATGTTATATCAGGGTACGGACCAGTACAACATCCCCTATCATAAATTTAACTGAACACAACCAACCCAAATACCTCTTCAGCAAACTATAAAATGTCACAAAAACATAAAAAATATAAAATAAATTTAAATTGAAATGTACGCGAAATTATATTGTTTTATTATTATTTTTATTATTATTACGATTATTGTTATTTTTTGGTTAGAACGAAATAGAAAATTGTTATAAATTTTATACAAATATATAAATAAAATACTAGAACCCCAAATAACAAAAAAAAAATAAACTTCAATAGGCACAAAAATATAAATGCTACCTAGTGCTTGGCAGTTGCATTGGCCGCACCAAACACACACACAAAAAACCGTAGATACACCACGAAATAAAATAAAAAATGCATTGCATTCATGTTGACATCCATCGAAATTGAAAATGAATTATTGTCGAATTTGAATCGAAATGTGTGTAGTATACGTAAATTGGAATACGGCAAATAAAAAAAACGTGTGCGGTATTGTTGTTGCAACGAACTTTTTTGCTTGCATTTTCGTATACACAAACTGCATGAATCATTTGAAAAATGAATAAAAAAAATAAATAAAATTTATCGTGTGTGTCCTTTTTATAACATAAATTTTTGACGAACGCTTTTTTATTTTTGTATTTTGGTTTCGGACTCAAATTTACATTTCTCAAATTGGGCCAATTTTTCTTTGATTATTTTTACTTTTTTTTTGTTAGAACGGGCTAATCACTTTGACTGCAGTCACAAGATATATATATTAACGTATCAATTATAATTATCTTTATACAAATCAATTGGGAACTATTGGACACGAAAACTGTTGACATTCTTGGTAATTTTCCTCGGCCGGTACAAACTTCTTTAACAATGTGCCGTACTCAGAGCCTTTGCGAACTAATATCCATTTTGATAACAAATCGATGACCAAACTCAGAGACCGACAGACAGTGTATTTTCAAGAAACTGAAGATAATAACATTTATTTCCCTTTCTTTATCGGGAATTGAGACTTGTAAAGTTGGGGTAGATTTTCATAGCCTTCCGGTTTAATATTAGGCAAATTAAACCATGATTAAATGAGAACCTAATTATCAAAACTTTCCATTGCACTTTTCACAAAAAAACTAGTTGAAATCGGATAATTTTTCAGCTGTTTAGTTGGATTCTAATTACAAATAGACATTCTCCGCAAAACTGTTCTTTCTTATTTTACAACATAAAATAAAATCGATGTTAGTGTCAGAACTAGCTATAACTTAGACAGTTTGCGATACAAAACTACGTATGTGAAATTATCCCCGGATTTTATCCCCGAAATTAAACAAAATTAATCAGGCAACACTAACATGTGGTCAAAAATGTATTACATGTAAATATTTTGTTTTGAGCCTAATTTCGCTAGGTTGCAATTGTACGATTTTGTTCATATTTTGCGAAAAGTGGCGTCTGGGTCTACTTGTTTCAAAACCATACAGGTATGATCCGACAAATGAAAACCTTTTACCTGTCAAATTGAAATGTTATTTTTGGTCAAAAATGTATTACGTGAAAATATTTTGCTCTGAGGATAATTTCGCTAGGTGGCAATGGTACGATTTTGTTCATATTTTGCGAAAAATTAAGTATGGGCCTAATTTTTCCTAAACTATACAGCTCTGATCCGACAAATTAATACTTTTTACATGTCAAATTAAAATGTTATTTTTGGTCAAAAGTAATTTGCTCTGAGCCTAATTTCGCTAGGTTGCAATGGTACGATTTTGATCATATTTTGCGATGGGAATAACTTCACATAAGAGTTAGAGGAATATAATTATGTTAGTGTTGCCTGATTTTTTTTTTTAATTTCGGGGATAAAATCCGGGGATAACTTCATATGCGTAACAAAACTGGCTATTTTTTTCTTTATACCAAACTATCCATATTTTTATTTAATTATAAATTTTAATTTTTGTTTTCAAAACTAGCCTTAATATTAATTTACTTTTGGCGCGAATTTTTGACAGTTTACTGGTAAATTTTTAGTTGTTTAATAGTATTCAACATGAAAAGATGTTGAGATACTCTTGTGTGTTTTTTTAGAACTTAATTAAATAATTGAACTGTGATATGTAATTAATCGAGATAGACGAGAGGGAAAAAGGCTTAACAATATCGATTCTAGGACAGCGAAAAAGTCTCAAAAGGCATGTTGAAATTGGATCAGTTTAACAAACAATTTATGTTCATACAGACATTCCAAGAAAAAGACATCAATCTCTGCCTAACTGTAATCATAATAGTGCATCGAAACGCTGTGCCACACTTACAATTCGGAATATAAACCATTTTAATACAATTTTTTATCAGGATCCTAATTACATACAGCAGGATTGTATTTTTTAATATACGACAAGCTGTCGTCTACCAAAGAAAATGAAGGCTGGTAAGGGAAGTTGTAGCGTTGAGTGCAAAAATCTTTATAAAAAAATCAGTGTTAACGCCAGGAAGTAAGACAAACAGAATATATCCAAAGACAGAGTGCAGAGAATTTGCAAACGGCATTTGTTGACTGGAGCCCTACCAAAGGCAAACAAGGGTGGATATAGGATAAAAAATAAGTTTATCGAAAAGCAAGACTCAATAATACATTTTATTCAAACCCTTACTACTGTGGATAGCCATTATTGCAGGGAGAAACATAAAACGCGGCAGTATGTTTCCTCGGACTTAAATATTACGAAAATATGGAAGCTCTATAACACCTCTGTTGATGATAAAAAGCTAAAAGTAAAACAATCACATTTTAGAAAAATCTTTAACTTTAATTTTAATGTTGGTTTTGGAAGACCCGCCACAGATGCTTGTTCGCTTTGTATTAAATTGAAAGAACAGATTAAACATGCAAATGGTACCGATATATATATATATATATATATATATATATATATATATATATATATATATATTATATATATATATATATATATATATATATATATATATATATATATATATATATATATATATATATATATATATATATATATATATATATATATATATATATATATATATATATATATATATATATATATATATATATATATATATATATATATATATATATATATATAATTTTACAGTATGTTTAGGATCATCAAAAGATCAACAGACACAAGATAACACATTTATATACTATTGGAAGGAAAGAGATTCTCCTGAGGGTGCCCCCTTCAATCAAATTTTATCAGTTGCCTATTATTGTTTGACAAAAACATAACATTTCAGGAAGTTAAAGAAATTCACTTGATCGCCGATGGTTGTGGAGGTTAGAATAACAATTCTGGATAAAGTGCAATGGCAACATACTGGGTAAAACATAATGCACCGGAACACGTGAAGCAAGTTGTGCTTGTGTTTTCTATGGTTGGGCATTCGTATCTACCTTTAGATCGAAGGCAAAATTGAAAAGGCTCTTTAAAAAATGGATCATATTATACTAGCCGAATAATAGATAAACGTATTGAAGCAGCACGGAACGGTAACAAAGCTTGGGCAAAACGAGACCAATATTTATAATTGGATGAGTATGGCTAGAACCAATAAATTTTTATCTGGTTGGCATTTTAAAATTAATTCGACTAGGATAACTGGGATAATACAAATCGAGAAAAAGGATAGATTGTCCTTGTAAGCGAAAGTTAGCGACTTCAAGATAACTTAAAATACTACTAAATAGATGTTATTGACAATTTTGATTGCATTTAATTTGTGGATCAAGTCAAAAAGATTTTATTTTTGAATACCAAAATTATATTATTTTGTTTTCAAAATGCGCCATAATCGCCATATCTCAAGACAAGCCATAATCGAAATGTATAATATTAAAACAGGTCATATGAAAAATTACATTGCTTTTGTTAAGCTTAGTTTAGATTTTGTACAAAATTTAATCGCCTGATATTAATTTATATGGTGCGGCCAATCTGATTCAGATAATATAACTTATTTTTTGCCTATAGCAGTTTAAATGGCCAATGGCCAGTTTTGATAACTAGGTGCTCAAATAAATGTGCTGAAATTTTCTATCAGGATTATATTTGAATTTCATGCATTTGATTAATGGTGAAATTATTAAATATATAGCCTTGTCTGCATACAACAACATTTTCGGCGGGAACATTAATTGTTTTATTCTTCATTTGCCTTTTGGTGGTCATCAGAGATGGGCGTTTACGCGTCATCTACTCATCCATAACGTTGACATAACTCGTCGAAAGTGCGTGAAGTTATCGCAGTATTTCATCCCAGAAAAATAAAAAATCTTCATCAGGCAATACTAGTTATATCCCAACCCAAGATTTTTAAATTCATCCCAGAAAATTTTGACATTACATAAACCAAGATAATACTTAATCTGTGTGTTTATTAGGTTAAGTATTTATTATTGAAATATCTATGATAAAATGATAAGACAATCCTTATGTTGAGATTGGCGCAATTCAGTTTATGTATGAATTATTGATTTTAATTCATGGTTCCCAGGAACTTGAAATGTCGACACCGACATCTTCTGATTTCGATACAAGAAGACGATCTCTACCTACAAAAAAAAAGCACAAGACCAACCGTATGTTGAGAGTGGCGCAAGAGGCCCTTATGAATGGTCCTGTCCATTCAGTTTATGTATGAATCATTGATTTAAATTAATAGTTCCCGGGAACCACGAGTGTCGTGGCCGATCTCTTTTGATTTCAACACGGCATCATGTCCACTATCCACAATAAAATTCACATGACGATCCGTACGTTGAGATTGGCACTAATGCATCCTGGGATGACCCATTTTAATTAAAATATACATTTTAGGTTTAAACGTATGGGTTGGGGCGTCCGCCCACCGATACAAATTTACCTCATTAGATAAGCGACGTGGGTTGCGGTGTCCTTTACTTTCCGTTATAGTTGCCGAAAATGTTAGCTGGGCTACGTGTTGGCCGCTCATATAAGTTGCTGAGTCCATCATTGCTGATAAAAATTAATCGTAGGCCACGTAAGGACGTTATGAAATTATCTGGCATACAATCCCAGAAAATATAATCTTTTAATCAGGCAACATTAAAATATCAATAATTAATTTGGTTTTGTGTGATGTTAGCCCAGCCCAGACATTTTATCAAAATTAATGAAAAAAACGAAAAATTATGAACCAAACCATCTGATGGCAGTCTAAATCAAAGTGATCGAATAATAACTAAAGTATGAAAAACTATAAAATTCTGAGATGCATAAAGCAATGAAAAATTATAGGCCATATTAGAAAAAATACGTTCCGTGGCAAGTTTCCGAGAATGAACTCTGGGCTAGGTCCCAAGCAACAATCAAAGTTGGTACTACGGCAAACAAGGGTATGGGAACTTTGAGGAGGTCAGTTTCACGTACTAGCTACTTATTTTTGTCACTGTATATACATTTTGTGCTTGCAGTAATAAATTTAGTAAGGGGAAAGTAAAGGCTACTGATTGTGCTACTCTAAAGTTTTCGTGACATTGAAAGTAACTAAAAAATTGCGGAGACGTCGTAATAACTTGTAAATATTACTTTAAAGTTACTAAAACGTTAAAGTATTTATTGAATGATCGGGAACGTCAAAATGTCATCCATTTTTCATTTTGAAGTCACCGCTACTTCAAGAGAGAATGGTGATGTTTTCCCGACGTATTAAAAACCTTTAACTTCACCATAAAAACTATAACTTTAAAGTAGTTTCATGAGGTAAAGCTTTCGTCTCCACTACTAAGGATATATACTACAAAGTTAGATAGAGCTTATTTATCAAAAATCGAAACTTTGCAGTAATATTTACATGCATTTTTTACCAATAAGTAGCATTTACTTTGCAACAAACATTCTGAAATTACTTTGATGTTATAATTTAGTAGAATCGTTGTTCGTCATCCGTCATGTCATAATGTAAAATCTAGCATAAAATAAAAAAAAATCAATTTTTTTCTGATTGTGCTAAATAATTATCAAAATGCTACCTAGAAAAAATAAAGTAAAATTATACCGACTTTCTAGTAGTTTCTATAGAAAAGTAAATAAAAGATTGAATATAAACAAAACATGTTCAAGTGATATTCATGATGTACAGAATAGAGAAACACCAAGCGGAAACAATTCGTTTCCATGTGAACTTTCTATAACACAAGAAATAAATCAGGATTCTTCTGAAGAATGTCAATATGTAGATATTGGTTTAGAGGAAAATGTGTTAGAAATTGCCTACTACTAAGTAAAATATTCGTAAAAATTACCACTTTAAAGTAGCCGTAACTTCAAAGTGAATCGATGATTGCTACTTTGAAGTATAAATTACCAATTTATTACTTATACAAACCCTTACTTACGACGAAGTAACTGTTATATTATAGTATATTAAATCAGTATTTTCTACTACAAAGTGAAAAGATACAGTTCAGCCATATGCAATTCGAATAAAAAAAGTAAAATAATAAAATCTATTCTATTTTTTACATTTTTTTATATGGTTGATGTGGTAAATTTTTTTTTTTCAATTATGCGATTCTTATAATAATGAATTTAAATTTAGCGCTTTGTTCTTTTTCGAAGCAAAATTAATATATTTATCAGTAATATTTTCGTCACATTGAAATTCTAAATAGTATTGTACAATAATGTGTTTGAAATATATATTTATTATATTAATATAAGTTTCATTAAATTATTTATTTTCCAAAATATTTTAACATAATATATATTAGAAACACACAGTGTTGTAATATTTACCAATACTAATATTTATTGTGATATATATAAGTCTTGTTCCAAATACTTATTTTCGTTTTAAGTGTGTTAGTTTTATTATTAGGTGGTTATTGGAACGTAACTAAAACGATGTTGGAACGTTCCAATGTCCGTTCCTAAAACGTTTGCACTACGTTGTAGGCACGTGCATTGCTACCAAAAATCATTCCCCAAATAGGTCCCTGGCATAGTGCCTGGTACGTACCAAGCACTGTGCCAAAACACATCAAAGTAATATTTTGGAGTGCCCGGAACGTTAAACCGACTTAAATTGTTACTTGGGGTATTTCATTGACTTTTATTTAAATTTTCGTCCCGCTCGATAAATCAAAAATTATTTCGCCAAACCTAAAAATGTCTCAGATCAGGGCTACATGATTTTGAGATGTGTACACTAGGAGCTACTTTTAAACCAAAATATAAGAAAATCGTGCCGTGGCCTGTTAATTTGGCTTAAAATTATTAGTGTATACCATACATCCCAAAATCATGTAGGCCTGATCCCAGACATTTTTAGTTTTGGTGAAATCATTTTGTTTTATCGAGGCGTGACGAATGTTTAAATAATAATCAATGAAATTCCCAGCCCATAATTCATTTGTGGGAACTTGCGTCTCAGAATATCAGAAGATTTTTATTCGATCAGTTTTATTTAGATGTCCATCAGATGGTGTGGTTTATAATTTTTAGTTTTTTTGATAAAATGTCTGGACTGAGCTTACTTTACCCAAGAGCAAATTGGTTTTTGATATGATAGTGTTGTCTGATTAGAATTTCTAGAATATACTGCTGTGATGGAGAACTTGATATGCCGGTTGCGGCGTCCAAAACAGCCGATAAATAAATTTTAATTGTCCCGTTAGGTGCCACTGTGACGGAATACGAAAATAAATGAATCACAAAATAACCAGAAAATTAAATTTTATTTAAATCGGGACAAAGCTTGTTAGGACAATACCGGGAGTCATAACAAGATTTGGGAGATCTTGTCGTGATGAGATAGATTTCATCTATGCACTAAGTATAGATTTCTATCTGGCTCCAAGTTGAATTTTTTTATTGAATATTGTAAAAATGTCCACTGTTATATGCTTCACTGTAGTCTTATTACTGTGGTTTTTAAAATTGAATGAGTTTTAATAATTACTACTTGGTACACACAAAATATTTAAAATATGTTCAAAGATTTTCTAACCGATTTTAGAATCTTTTAAAATTATATTTAACGGTTTTTATAAAATGTTCATCTTATACAGGTTTACTAATGACTAATGCATATAAAAGAAAATGTGGCTTAGTGAATTGTTCTTATGACCCATCCGATTCATCTTTAACTCCATTGAGCAATGTTAATATTTCGAAGTGACCCGGATCTTACACAACCACAAAACCCATATGTCTTTTGTCGGATCCGATATTATTGCATGTCGTACATAAATCATTGCATGTCGTACATAAATCTTCATGTCAGATTGATTAAATCGCAATAGCATAGAGAGACCAAATCGCAATGCGGTTATAATTCGGATAATATCTTCAATGTTAAACTGGAAAGGAATTTCGACGGTCGTTGTTGTTCAATTTTGTTGCAATTTTCCCCTTATACGTACACAAAACAAAAACCCAAATCAAATCAACCTTAATTTTTGCCATTATTTAACTTTTCAATGCAAAATAAAATAATTTATTGCAGTTTAGCTGAGCTACAAAAAAAAATTATGAAATGCATCAATTTCGTTATATTTTATGTGTACACATAGATTTATGTGATTTCATGAAGGTTGTGTGAATTGAGATGAAAACACACTAAACACATAAAAAATGGACCTAAAAATTATGATTTACTAGTTTTTTGGAGAGTTGCGACACAACAAACTATAATATACATACCATGTCTTTTGTGTACAACAGTTTTTAGATTTATTCGATCATCAACACAATAAACAGAAAAAAAAACTAACAGTTAGGAGGGTAGATGAGCTCAGATTTTTATAGATTTCACAATTTTATGATTTATATTATGACATTAAAATCAATATTTTTTTTTGTATTTTATATATTTAATTATAAGATAAGGGATATACCATATATAATTCATGTATATATGGATGTTGTTCAATGCAACATTACATATGATTTCCTTTTTTCAATTTCTTGATCGATCATAAATCAATCACAGGGAAAGCAAAAAATATTCGAAATAATAATAAAAATTGATTGTAGCCCTTAAGCACCGCATAATACCATAATAAACACTTTTAATTTTATCGCCCTCACAAAATTATTTAACAAAAACACCATTAAATTTAAGTACATGTTCATGGACTACAACCTGTTCCCACAACATACAAAAATTGAAATATAAATTCGCGATCATACATGCGATCAATCATAATTTCTTTTCTGCCTGCGGCGGACTCTTCCTTGCATTCAATGAACTTCGTTTATGTACGCGCGGTACATCGCTCTCGTCTCATCAACAGCATTATTTTATTGACTTATATTTTCTGGTCTATTATTCAATTTCTATGCTCTTGTATGTACCCAAAAATTACACACAAAACGTCCTTTTTGTACAAATTTAATGTTTTGATGGATGAATGGACATGGATAAATTGTTTGCCAATAAAATATAATTGCGAACAGTTTTTGTGTATTTTATTATTATTTCACTCGATTTGAGTTTCCAAAAATTTTTAATGCCAAAAATTAATATCCGTAATTCAAACAATTAATTAAAAGTAGCAACATAGTGATCCAAGTATACAGAGATATGCAGTTGAATTTCTATATATGGTTCGTGTTGACAGATGTGATTTAATTTAGAAGAGAAGTCAATAACAATAGCGCAAATCATTTGATTATAAATCAAAAATATTTTTGTAATTATTAGTGTAATAAATTTTCGCTGTCGGTAATAATTAGACTAGTCGATAGTATTTTTATTCCGCGGG
Source organism: Nephrotoma guestfalica (assembly GCA_963691935.1). Lineage (NCBI taxonomy): Eukaryota > Metazoa > Arthropoda > Insecta > Diptera > Tipulidae > Nephrotoma > Nephrotoma guestfalica. The sequence goes on along the minus strand of OY829913.1, from coordinate 134,801,906 downwards.
ACTGGCGTCAACCGCTTCTGAAAATAAGCTCAGCCAACAGAAAAGAAAACAAGTAATAAGTGGTCAATTGACACATTTCAATAATTTGGACGAATACGTGCAAATTAATTTCCAAATTTGGAATCTAAATTTGTAAAAAGACAGTGGAAAGGGGGGGGGGGGGGAGGGGGAGGTAAATCACAACGAAAAATAATAACAAAAAATTTCACCAAAAGCTTATATACAAATACATGGATCCAAAAATTATACTCTAAATTTGGGTATCGATTTCCATATTCGATATCAAGTACACCGAAATCTAATCATATTCATGGAATCAAATACTTTACAAATAACTTTACAAATCACAAAAAATTCATTTCTAACCCCCCGATTCTGACGATAAGACCATATTAGCTAAGACTCTTGTGAAGACTTTGAAATGAATTGAAATTCTGAAGGCAGTCTTAAATAATATACTAGAAACTCTACAAAGACTTTTGTAGAGCTGTCAAACAAAATTTTCACCATATTTTTTTCAAATTTATGAACGAGCGGTTATTCAAATTCGAAGGTACGTGTTAAAATATAAATATTCAAGTATATTATAACTATATATATACCGGGTGTTTCTTTTAAACTGAGACGAAGATCAAATATCTCGAAAAATAGCCACTCTACGGAAAAAATGTCCATAATCAAAATTGAATCATACTGCGGGGGAAATACATTAGTGCAAAAAAATAGTCCCCCACCCCCGCTTTGTAGGTGGGGCGGGGGTAACTTTTAAACTAAGATAGGAAGCCATATTTTTTATTGCAGATACGGATTCTACGATTAAAAGCACGTATGATTTGAATGAAATATTTTGTTCGGTTCATAATAGATGGCGTTGTAATCGATGAAATTCAGTTTTTTCAATTTCTCCTTCTTAGAAAACACGCATTCGATTCTGCAATACGTTTGAAATAAAAAACATCACGTTTTCATTGGAAATACTCGAAATTCGTCATCAAAACAATTTATTAATGTAAATGGCAGGTGAATAAAATAATTTTAGCTTAAAATAAGTGTTCAAAATGATGGCCTGCGACTTCAATGCACTTATTAATACGCATTTCAAATAATTGTACACAACTGAGAAGTGTGTCTGGTTGAATTTCAGCACACGCATTTCTGATTCGCTCAATCATGTTCTCACGTGTTGTTGGTTCTTGTTTGTAAACTTTGTCTTTGAGATAGCCCCAGAAAAAGAAATCTGGCGAAGTAAGATCTGGTGACCGAATTTGCCGGACCAGCTCTACCAATCCAGCAACCATTGAAATCACGATCAAGTATTTCACGTGCCACCACCGAATAGTGTGCAGGACAACCATCATGTTAAAACCACATGTTCCGTCTCACTTCTAAGCTCAAATTTTCAAGTAATATTGATAGTTCATTTTCCAAAATGTTTCGGTACATTTGACCATTCAAGTTGCCTTCAATAATGTGGGGCCCTATGAGTTTGTTGCCAATTATTCCACACCATACGTTGCCAGTCCAGGGACGCTGATGTTCAACTTGACGAAGCCAGTGTGGATTTGTAACACTCCAATAATGCATGTTGTGTCGATTAACCGTTCCATGGTTTGTAAAAGACGATTCGTCAGAGAACATTACGCAAGGAAAAAATTGGGGTTTTGTTGTATTTGTTCACGTGCCCATTGACAAAAAAGTTACCCGATTTTGGAAATCAGCGCCATGAAGATCTTGGTGTAAAGACACATGAAATGGATGATACTTGTGCCGTTTTAAAATTCTCCAAACACTGGTGAGGGACAATCCGGAATCGCGAACTATTACTCGTGTACTAACATGAGGATTATGAGCCACTGCTGCCAATACAGCAATTTCATTATTTTCTCCAGTGACTGTTGCTATACGCGTCCTCTTTTTCGGTTGAACATTTCCATCAGTAATAAATTGTTTGATAGTACGGCCAAATGAAGCACGTGAACGAATCCTATCCGGAAAACGTTGAGCATAAATAGCAACAGCATTTTCAAGATTTCTGCTTCTCCATAAACCAGAACCATTTCAATTTTCTCTGGCACAGTTAAACGCTCCATTCTAAACTATTTTATCGTTTATTTTGCAATTACGAAAAACATGAAGATAAGAAATAACACAAACGTTAAATGTGATTTACAAAACTGAATAAATTGTTTTGATGGCGAATTTTGAGTATTCCCAATGAAAACGTGATGTTTTTTATATCAAACGTATTGCAGAATCGAATGCGTGTGTTCTAAGAAGGAGAAATTGAAAAAACTGAATTCCGTCGATTACAACGCCATCTATTATGAACCGAACAAAATATTTCATTCAAATCATACGTGCTTTTAATCGTAGAATCCGTATCTGCAATAAAAAATATGGCTTCCTATCTTAGTTTAAAAGTTACCACCGCCCCATCTACAAAGCGGGGGGTGGGGACTATTTTTTTGCACTAATGTATTTCCCCCGCAGTATGATTCAATTTTGATTATGGACATTTTTTCCGTGGAGTGGCTATTTTTCGAGATATTTGATCGTCTCAGTTTAAAAGAAACACCCGGTATATATATATATATATATATATATATATATATATATATATATATATATATATATATATATATATATATATATATATATATATATATATATATATATATATATATATATATATATATATATATATCTTATACCATCTGATGGTCCCTTTCCATGGCTAGGAGCAAAAGAATTCCATTCACAGTCAACGCCAAAATCCGCCTTGTGATAGTTGATGTTTACAAAATGTTTCTTATTTTTGAATTGGGATACAGCGCCATCAGAAAAATAATATAATTTCGTCGGATTTGGATATTCAGCCCCATTTGCTTGTACAAATTTTATAAATTTCGTTTGAAAAGTGTACAGTGCTACAGTATCATGCGTATCTTCTTCTGAAATTACTGCGTAGGAGAGTCTGCTTATTGAACCTGTTGCTGATTTATAGTTGGCTACGATCGGAAAAAATGTTGCTTGCGGTGTAAAATAATGTGCTGCTTGTGCTTCATTCTGAGTGACAAATTTAAAATTTTCCGAAAAATCCAAAATCACTACATATTCTCCTTCTTGTAAATTACTTTTTACTGACCTTAGATATCTTGACTGTTCTTTGGTTATGTAGTCATGTTTGCGAAGTGCTGCTAGGCCGAATTTTGAAGATTCTGATGAAATATCGGCAATTTCGACAACTGAAGACGTGATCTTTATCAGTTTGTATATATTTTGAACGGAAATCCAATTATTGTATGTCACTTCATCTATTACTCCAGTTTTTGCAGCATGAAAGATGCTCTATTAATTTATACACCAGACTGTTACATTTTCCACATTTGCCTGTAAACAAAGATAAAAGTAACGACCATATACACCAATTTTAAATATTTTCGAATTGCATAATATAATTAATAATCTTACCTTCACAACAATCCCACGTCAAATTTTCACAGGATATGTTCTTTAATAACTGTTTTTCATTCATAATGGCAGGATCGCAATTTAAAATTTTTGATATAACCGGACACAATAAATTATAATTCTGATGAATTATGCACACACAAACATTATGTGTTCCTGGTTTTTACAGCCAATATGCATAGCATTTTCTATGTTTAATGCGACCTCCATCAAGATTAGGAACACTAACAAAGTTGTGGGTTCCAGGAAGCTGACGACTGATGTCCATACTTCTGTAGAATTCTTCTATTAATGTAATTGTTTCAGGAGAGACTCCAGATCTAATTTTTCTAGGTCCTGGGAAGCTACCATGACCGTGGCCTTGATGAGATTTTTCGACATTTCTGCATATAAATATTTCGAAGTATTAAATGTATCCATAATTTTAGCCACTGACCAATTCTCTGGTAACAAAGTTAGGAGCTCATGTTCGTTATCTGGCTCATCTATTTGTGATATTTTTGGAACCAGTATGCGTAGCACATTTTCACAAGTGAGTTTTACTACTTTTTCTAGTTGTTTTTTGTTATAACCTGGATCAATGAGCCTGTGTTTATTTGCTGGTGCTCCACCCAATCGTATACATATTTCAGAGAACTCTTCCATATAACCTTCTCGGAACATTTCCGTTGGTGGCTGCCATATCGGTTCCGATTGATTTGAAGTAGACCCAGATGATGATGGAAGTTGACTTGCAATGTCGGAAACTGGGTTTGGTATAATTGGCACATCGTTTAATTTGTATAATTGTATGCTGCATTTTCCACAAATTCTCTGTCTGGATAAATCGTGGTTTAAATACTTTTTGGCTTTTTCAGCTAATTCTTCGCTAACGGCTCTAGATTGCCGTTTTATATTTTTATGATTTTCCAATTCAAATGGATTACAACACTGTGGATTTACCTTCTTTTACTTTACGAGAAATACCTCACTTAAAAATTTACAAGAGCACTATTACGTCGTTTACTGTTGAGTATTAACTAAGTAAAGTAAACATTTATTCATCTATTTATATTAAGAACTGTAAAAGTTTCAAATGTGACATCATTTATTGCCGTCAGATCCACTTCTAGTTGACAATAGCAAAGCCGGCAGACAAATACTAAAATGTTTTCCAATTCAATAGTTGCAAATAAAAGTTGTTTAAGAGGAACAATTCTTAAATGTGTTTCTTAATTTGTGCTTGTTGACTCATTTCAAGTATTGTATTATTGTGTTTTAAAATCATAAAATTAGTAGAGGACCGAGAAATTCTCTTTCGTTCTAACTTTAAACAAACTTGTATTACAAAACTGAACAAAAAATAACGTTTTAATTTTTAAAATCCTCTGGTGCTCAAATTATGTAACATAAAGTTTTGCTTTTAGACTCATTTGAAGCTCTACTTAATTGTGATCAAAGTTATTCCTAGGAATAGCATATGTGTCACCCTTTTCCCTAAATTTGATTCACATTCACAACGAAAAAAAATGAAAATTTTGTAATTTTTCAACTATAAAGTCATGTAGCAGCCAAACTCGACGCAGTGCAAATATGATTTGTGGCTTGTTTAAAAGGCTGAACCTCTACCTTTCAAACTATGTATAAATAGTATTAAGATTTTGGTAGCTGCGCCCTCTAGCGGCAAAAATCCATGCGCACATATATCTTGCCATAACTTCGAAAATAACGGTACTTTGAACTTTTTTTTATTTATTAATCATAAATAAATTCACATTTTGTTAATCATAAATATTCACCTTTCTAACGTAGTAAAAACGAAAACAATACCTTTTCCAGAACGGAAAATACAACATTTTAAATATAGACACAATATTAAAAGCGCGAAAGCTGTTCAAACTGACATATCGAATAACGGGAATTTCGAATGTCAAAATGAAAAACAAAAATACACGTGTCTTCTTTTTTATCAGAGCAACAATAAAAAAGAACAAAAATTTTAATCTAAGAAGGTCATTTAGGGCGGTTCCCTGAAATATAATGGGATGGCCCATATATATATATATATATATATATATATATATATATATATATATATATATATATATATATATATATATATATATATATATATATATATATATATATATATATATATATATATATATATATATATATATATATATATATATATATATATATATATATATTTATATATATATATATATATATATTATATATATATATATATATAAAGTATATAATTTAAAAATTATATAAATATACTAGTAATAATATTGTGCATCCGCATATACAAATTATAGTAGTATTCAAATGTCGCTGGACAGTTCTCGCGCAGAAAAAATATGGCGGATACACAGTGATGTATTAAGTATAATAATTCATGTTTATTGGTTAAATTTTTATGATGTATTTCTATTTAAATGGAATAGGAATTTTGGGATCAATTAAAACACAAAGTTTAGGCTTTATAAATTAAATTGTGTTTAATTAAAATATTTTTTTGTTTGTGCCGAAAATCAAGTTTGTATTATATACCCTAGTCCGTACCAAAATTAAATGTTGATATTGTTTCCAAAAGGCGTGCAATTTTTTTTAGACTTATTAATTTTCACTTCAACTATGATTGTAATAACATAATTACATATAATCATGTTGAATGTTTTGTGCGTTAAAACTGAAATTTAATTATTTTGAATGGTTATTTATTATTTTATTTAGGTTTACTATCTAAATAAATGCGACCTATCAAAATTGTTATAAGTTTTTTTTTCTACGTCACTGAAAGCTGCGCAGAACAATTAAAAAAATTTAAGATACGAATAAGACTATACATACAGGGTGTCTCAGAATGAGACTCATATTACTTTACGTTTCCGATCACCACGGCTACAAATAAATTAAATCCATAGAAGAGGTCTACTCTAAACTGATCAGGAGTTTAGAAGAGTTACGTAGCCGTGTCTAGGAAGCCGCTTAAAAATTATTCAACGGCGTTATGCGCGACTTCGGAGATGTCGGGCGTGTATCAGAGTCGGTGGCAGACAGTTTGAGCATTTATTTACTGTAAATGTACATAGATTAAATAAAGTATTAACAATGTGTAACGTTGTTTTTTATGAAGCCCTTGTCATCAGGCACAGTTTAAGAATTTACTCCTTCTACATATTAATAGCAATAACCTCGTATTTACATTAGATAAAAGGATGTATTATACATCCTGGTAAAAAAAGTATTTACCACATTTCATGCTGAAAATTGAAGTTTAGATTTTTTTTTTTGAAAAAAAAGTGCAACAGCTACTCATACTATTTACTGCATATCTATTAGTATAGTCCATTAAGAATATTATAACACCAAAAAACCGATGGATTTAATTTATTTGTATATTTTGTTATATGAAAGTAGTTGTTCATTTGACACAAATGAATTTTGATTTTTTTTTTTAAATTAATCATTATAATACTGTGGGTAAAAAATAGTCAGACTTTGTTCATAATTTTAAAATTCTTTATTTACTTCTCCAAATCGTTGTTGTTCAATGGAATTGGGGTAATTCTGGATTAGCACAAATTCAGCCACTATATTTCTCGGATGGCAATGAACATTCTTAATCGGAATAAGTAATCAGAATTGTCAACTTCATTGGTTTCTAGAACATTTTTTGTCAGAAAATTGTTCATTCAACGGTCGTTGCTGTTCAATGGAATTGGGCCAATTCTAGATTAGCACAAATCCAGCCACTATATTTTGCGGATGGCAATCAACATACCTGATAGGAATATGTAATCAGAAGTGCCAACTTCATTGGTTTCTAGAACATTTTTTGTCAGAAAATTGTTCATTCAACGGTCGTTGTTGTTCAATGGAATTGGGCCAATTCTGGATTAGCACAAATCCAGCCACTATATTTTTCGGATGGCAATCAACATACATGATAGAAATATGCAATCGTAAGTGACAACTTCATTGGTTTCTAGAACACTTTTAGTCAGAAAATTGTTCATTCAAAGGTCGTTGTTGTTCAATGGAATTGGGCCAATTCTGGATTAGCACAAATTCAGCCACTATATTTTTCGGATGTCAATCAACATACCTGATAGGAATATGCAATCAGAAGTGCCAACTTCATTGGTTTCTAGAACACTTTTTGTCAGAAAACTGTTCATTCAACGGTCGTTGTTGTTCAATGGAATTGGGGTAATTCTGGATTAGCACAAATTCAGCCACTATATTTCTCGGATGACAATGAACATACTTAATCGGAATAAGCAATCAGAATTGCCAACTTCATTGGTTTCTAGAACATTTTTTGTTAGAAAATTGTTCATTCAACGGTCGTTGTTGTTCAATGGAATTGGGCCAATTCTGGATTAGCACAAATCCAGCCACTATATTTTTCGGATGGCAATCAACATTCCTGATAGAAATATGCAATCGTAAGTGACAACTTCATTGGTTTCTAGAACACTTTTAGTCAGAAAATTGTTCATTCAAAGGTCGTTGTTGTTCAATGGAATTGGGCCAATTCTGGATTAGCACAAATCCAGCCACTATATTTTTCGGATAGCAATGAATATACCTGATAGGAATATGCAATCGGAATTGCCAACTTCATTGGTTTCTAGAACACTTTTTGTCAGAAAACTGTTCATTCAACGGTCGTTGTTGTTCAATGGAATTGGGGTAATTCTGGATTAGCACAAATTCAGCCACTATATTTCTCGGATGACAATGAACATACTTAATCGGAATAAGCAATCAGAATTGCCAACTTCATTGGTTTCTAGAACATTTTTTGTCAGAAAATTGTTCATTCAACGGTCGTTGTTGTTCAATGGAATTGGGCCAATTCTGGATTAGCACAAATCCAGCCACTATATTTTTCGGATGGCAATCAACATTCCTGATAGAAATATGCAATCGTAAGTGACAACTTCATTGGTTTCTAGAACACTTTTAGTCAGAAAATTGTTCATTCAAAGGTCGTTGTTGTTCAATGGAATTGGGCCAATTCTGGATTAGCACAAATTCCGCCACTATATTTTTCGGATGTCAATCAACATACCTAATAGTAATATGTAATCTAGAACACTGTTTGTCAGAAAATTGTTGATTCAACTGTCGTTTTTGTTCAATGGAATTGGGCCAATTCTGGATTAGCACAAATTCAGCCACTATATTTGTCGGATAGCAATGAACATACCTGATAGGAATATGCAATCGGAATTGCCTACTTCATTGGTTTCTAGAACACTTTTTGTCAGAAAATTGTTCATTCAACGGTCGTTGTTGTTCAATGGAATTGGGGTAATTCTGTATTAGCACAAATTCCGCCACTATATTTTTCGGATGACAATGAACATACTTAATCGGAATAAGCAATCAGAATTGCCAACTTCATTGGTTTCTAGAAGATTTTTTGTCAGAAAATTGTTCATTCAAAGGTCGTTGTTGTTCAATGGAATTGGGCCAATTCTGGATTAGCACAAACCCAGCCACTATATTTTTCGGATGGCAATCAACATACCTGATAGGAATATGCAATCGTAAGTGACAACTTCATTGGTTTCTAGAACACTTTTAGTCAGAAAACTGTTCATTCAAAGGTCGTTGTTGTTCAATGGAATTGGGGTAATTCTGGATTAGCACAAATTCCGCCACTATATTTCTCGGATGACAATGAACATACTTAATCGGAATAAGCAATCAGAATTGCCAACTTCATTGGTTTCTAGAACATTTTTTGTCAGAAAATTGTTCATTCAACGGTCGTTGTTGTTCAATGGAATTGGGCCAATTCTGGATTAGCACAAATCCAGCCACTATATTTTTCGGATGGCAATCAACATTCCTGATAGAAATATGCAATCGTAAGTGACAACTTCATTGGTTTCTAGAACACTTTTAGTCAGAAAATTGTTCATTCAAAGGTCGTTGTTGTTCAATGGAATTGGGCCAATTCTGGATTAGCACAAATTCCGCCACTATATTTTTCGGATGTCAATCAACATACCTAATAGTAATATGTAATCTAGAACACTGTTTGTTAGAAAATTGTTGATTCAACTGTCGTTTTTGTTCAATGGAATTGGGCCAATTCTGGATTAGCACAAATTCAGCCACTATATTTGTCGGATAGCAATGAACATACCTGATAGGAATATGCAATCGGAATTGCCAACTTCATTGGTTTCTAGAACATTTTTTGTCAGAAAATTGTTCATTCAACGGTCGTTCTTGTTCAATGGAATTGGGGTAATTCTGGATTAGCACAAATTTCTCGGATGGCAATCAACATACCTGATAGAAATATGCAATCGTAAGTGACAACTTCATTGGTTTCTAGAACACTTTTAGTCAGAAAATTGTTCATTCAATGGTGGTTGTTGTTCAATAGAATTGGGCCAATTCTGGATTAGCACAAATTCAGCCACTATATTTTTCGGATGGCAATCAACATACCTGATAGGAATATGTAATCAGAAGTGCCAACTTCATTGATTTCTAGAACACTTTTTGTCCGAAAATTGTTCATTCAATGGTGGTTGTTGTTCAATGGAATTGGGCCAATTGGATTAGCACAAATTCAGCCACTATATTTGTCGGATGGCAATCAACATACCTGATAGAAATATGTAATCAGAAGTGCCAACTTCATTGGTTTCTAGACCATTTTTTGTCCGAAAATTGTTCATTCAACGGTCGTTGTTGTTCAATGGAATTGGGCCAATTCTGGATTAGCACAAATTCAGTCACTATATTTTTGGGATGGCAATGAACATACCTGACAGGAATATACTATCTGAATTGTTTCTTTTGCATTTTTTCAACACAAATATTATTGAACGATATATCTCCGTTTTTTTAAATATAGTATCTTTCAGGGGCTGGTTTGGTTTTCCTTGATTTATGAATGAAAATTTATGAAAATTATATTTTTTATGATAAGCACAAATTTCATCAGTTTAGGGGCCTTTAGAAAGTTTTAAAATTAGGCTTAAATTATTTCTATTTTTTTAGAAATCGGGTTTTATTTATTCCGTCTTTCAGGCGAAATTTCAAATTTTCTTTTCCCGTTTTTTCGGCTCCTGGCCTAGCGCTAATTTTTTCCCGTGAACACTAATTAGCACAAATTGGGCTTAATCGGTATGCAAAGTTTCATTTTGAAATTCGAAAGTTTCCCTGCTGCAGTTAACCACGTCCCAAACCGCAATTTAAATAAAAAATATATAAAATTTTCTAAAATAAAAATTTAAAAACAAACTCAACCAAGTATTGTTTAGAAATTATCGAGATTTTTATTAAAATGGATTAGAACTTTAAAACGATTAGAATAGATATTTTAATAAAACAAGAAAAAGGTTTAAATTCAAACTTGAGTTAAACTCAATGGCATAAGAACACCTAGAATATAAAACTTTGTATCAAAAAACCCGAAGTCAAGCATTGTAAGCACGAAATGGTTTATTTAGGTGACTCAATGACCAACTTCATATACAGCGGCCGGATTGGCCCAAATTTGACTCATGCATTTTTAGTACTAGATAATTATAGTTAGGGGACTCAATAACCAATTTCATATACTAGCTAGACCTGAATCACGATCTCTGGGAATGGCCGATAATGACCATCCAAATGAGAGTAAACATGACATCAGTACACCGAGAATATACAAATCCGTAGCAATAAACCCGAAGTCGTACATTATTAGCACAAGGTGATTTTTGTTAGGTGACTCAATTATTAACTTCGTGTACTAGCCGTAATCTAAAATGTATCAACAAATTATTTTAAAACTGATTTATTTCCAGTTGTTTGATCTCCCATAATTTTTAATGTTACTTTAAGGATTCCTATATTCAGATAATTAATGTTTAATTTCTAACATTCACAGTTTAAATTTCATAATTAGGTTTAATCGGAGCGTTTTCGAGTTTATAAAAAATTGCAACTTAAACTAGCCGTACATAGATCATCTATGTATGGATCTATCGTCCTCGAAACTTGCCTATTTTACGAATTACAATAAACATAAGTGTCCCAATAAAGTTGAGATCGCTTTAATTAACCCATGGCTCCCGTGCATATTCTTAAAGATATGGGAACTCTTAACTCGTTAGTTAGAAAGTCGGATCCAAATCATACTTGTAAGTAAATTTCTCGTATATTTCATATCATCGAGCATACCACGTAAAATACACAGAACAAAACTTATTATCTCATTAACACTCTTTTGTGAGTAAATTTCGCTTCCGATAGGAATCCATAAATTTCCAGACGCGAGAACAAAAAAAAATTTTTCTACAATAAATCTGGCGCCTTTAAACCGTTTGTTGTTTATGGAATTTTTTTTTTTCTATTTTGCCAAACACAAACCAAATTATATAAAATGAACAGAAAAAAATCCAATTAATTAAAATTTATAATTTTTTGATTGAAATAAATTTTAAAATCTAATTTTCGTTTTTCATTTATTTAAATAAACAATAACAAAGTGTGAAAATGATACGAGAAGAAAATTGACTTACATACGAGTGTACAGTTGTTGTTGTATTACAAATGTACATATATCGATATGGTGTTTTAACAAAAAAAAAATCGAAATGAAGAACACGGTGGGGGCACACAGGGAAATCCAAATGAAAAATTAAAAATAAATAAATAATTAAATCAAAGTGTTAACAAAAATGTTGGTTATTTTAACAAATAATATTTTGATTTGAGGTTGACTTTGATTATCATGTATGAGGAGGGCGGGTGAAATAACGTACTGGATCTGTACGTATGAGTAAATTGGAGGCGCCATAGATTAAAACAAATAAATTTCGTTGGAAAATTATTACATCCGGTTTTTCGCTTGGTGCGGTGCTACATAACATAATATGGTTTTTATCATTTTTTGTGTTTCAAATCGATCTTCTCGAGTGTTATAAAACGAAAATTTAATTTATTTTTCTTGTGAAGTGAGAAAATTGTAAACGATGGTGGAGTGGATATGTTTTCTTCGTACATTATATCAAAGACGGAGGTGACTTGGAACATATTTTGTGTTAGATTATAGCGCCGCGCATCCACTGGGTTAGGTATATTATATTGTTATTAACAACATTACAATGTTTTTTGTTTTATTATTAATTTTATTCTGTTTCTGCTGTAATTTAATTCTTAACATTTAAAAAATTCTATAAATTTTCTTCGCGATTTCGTTTCACTTTTGCCTGCCTGCCCGCGTTTGCTTATGCATAGGTACACCCGAGTACGTATGAAATTTTATTTTTTACGATTATTGTTATTACTGGATGATTATTTAGCATAAATTCTAAAAAATTATTATTATTGTTATTGTTATTACTTACAACAACAATATCTCGAAATATATTTATATATTATTACGCTATTATTGTTTGGTGTATGTGTGTACTCTAGTATACCGTCGTGTACACGGTGTATAAGGAAAATTACTCTACGTGTTGTTGCTAAATAAGAATAATAATAATAATAATGGTAATGGTAATGATCGTAATAATAACTTTTTTTTCTCTCGATATTAGAGAGATACACTCGAATTCGAATTTTGATACCCACTTTGATACTTCATTAACATATTTTAAATGTTATTATTTCATATAACAATATAAGGGTTGGCTGTGTGCGCTAGGTGTATATGTAACATCACGCTATATTGTCGTACACTCTACAAATTATACTAAATTGTCTTTATACAATTTCATTTTTTCCAAAAGGTGTCAAAATTACATTTGTAATTATTTTAAAATTAATTAGAATTATAATCATTGCACAGATGTGCGCCATCGTTACATTTTGTATACGCGCGCGTATTTATTCGGGAGGAAGAAACATTTCAATCAACAAAATTATCGAGAATTTCGAATATGAGTGTGCACTAACAACAACAGCAACAACAACAAGAAACGAAATTGTTCGTTCGACAATAAGGCGCCTCCACCTGTTTATTTTGTTTAGTACTCGAAGAAAATTGTTTCATTCTTCAGACAATCTAAAACCGCGCACGTTTCTTTGTATCGATGATTTAAACGGAAATTAGATGCTGGGTGCGTGTGAGAGATAATTTTATTTTTCGTTTAATTATTATGTGAATGATTTTTTTTTTTTTGTAAACTTTATTTATTTTGTAATATTAATTAATTTTCTAAAAAACAAAATTATTAATTTAATTACCATGTTTACATTTCACAATTTAATTAATTCGTTTATTATTATGATTTTCCATCTGCTGCTTATACGTTTATATACAGAGCGCGCAAATATACATAATAACAATCAAAATATAAATCTCGCGCGTATCGCTTAAATAAAATTAAATATTTAACTTGTACTACATGTATAAAATACAGAAGTTAAACAACACAAGTATTATATAAAACACGTGCCCCACTTATTGTTTCAGGCATCCGCGCGCCGCATACGTATACCTCACAAAATGTACGAGCACACATTTATTCTATTTGATCGGCCGCGCGACATCTTTATAAATTTTGATCTGCCGCCTTTCAATTGGCAATATACTAAACCGCATGTGTATCTACTAGAATAATAAGGCGGGTAGATCTTTCTGTGTATAGTCTCCGCCAAGTTTGTTAAACAATAATAATAGATTACAACTGTGTCATCATCATATAACGAAAAATTAAAATTGCGGCGCGCAGTATCTCATATCTTACAAAATGTTTATTTTTCCAAGCGGATTTGTGTTTTATAATTGTTTGATCGAGATAAATGTTATGGTAGCGATGGATTATTTATTTTAATTAAATAAAATTTAGTAAAAAAAAAACTTAAAAACATTTTTACTTAATAATTTGTAATTTATGATGATCATCATCTCATACGATAAATAAATTTAAGTCCCAGCAGCACCGCGCCACGTTCAGTCAAAGATGGTAGAATTGGATGCGTGTGCGTGTCTTCACGAATTTACACTTTTATTTAAGCGATGTGAGTTTTTTAACAAAAAATTCAAAATATCTCGTATATGTGTTTTTAGCATTCAATGTTAAATTCTTATCGAAATAATTTGAGAGTTTTATTTCTCTGCCTCTCTAGCTTTTACATCCTCTGAGGGGATTTTATCGCCTGCACAATTATCCTCCATCTATTTGATCCATCACTCTTACCCTCCACTTTCGACATAGGGCAGCCGGGACGTACACCGCTGGCTATTGTTGAAATATACTTTATTTATCAAGCGTTGTTGTGGGGATCTAGCATCATAACCCAGCCATCTAATTCAAGTTTCTCCAAGTGGTAGGTAGTCCTTTTAGAACCCCATTCGAAGAAATGCCTGCTATCGTTGAAGCGTACGAGCCTCTGCATGATAACATGGATCACAATGTGAAATATAACGAAAAGTCTCCAATCCTAGCATACGAATTTTTAAAATTGCCTACTTCGATTATGTCAAATGATACCTCAATTAATGTATTTGCCATTGAATTCAGTGATGGCACATCTTGTGCACAATGAATGACGATGTAGTTACTTTGCCACCGACGACTATTAATACTAAAAGTGTCAAGAAAAAAATTGAAGTTTAATCAATAGAATCAATAAAAAATTCTTTAGCGTTTAATTTTCCGAACATTGATAATTTGGAACCAAATTTTTATGAAATCAGTAAACCCAATAGCACAGATAATAGCTTTGATAGTGATTTTCAAGTATCTGCAATAAAACCAAAAAATCATACGAACAATTCAAAAGATTACCGAAATAAGGCGAAATATGCATATATTGCATTTTCTTCTGAAGAGTATAATAGCCAGGTATTTGATAAAGAAAAATGTTGCTTATGATCTGACTCTTACATGGATGCAATAAGAGAAAAATTTATTGAACATTATCCATGTTTAATTTCTGCTCAAAAGAGTAATGTCACACCCAAAAGCATTACAGTTTACAGTTACAAATTGATTGATTGATTGGACTGTAGAACCAAGCACTGGACAAGTGTCCCGGATAATGCCGGGCCTATTCCTACAGCCTGTTTACACATAACAATAGAAAGGATAGGAAAAGTTTTTTTTTGGGACAGAACGACCCGGTTTTAGTCACCTAGCGATCGTACGGCACAACACAATTCTAACCTACTTCTAATCCACTAGAAGAAGGATAAAGGCTTAATAGGTTTAATGGATAATGATGGTATTGGTCTTCAACGATTGCTTCTCTAAATCAGCAACTTGAGAACAAAATATTATTATTTCACGTACATCTGGACATTTCCTGAAATTAAATTCTGCCTTAATAATTTCCGGCTTCCTAAACAAAATTGATTGATTGAATGTTACAGACACCTAGATAAAGTCGATAGTTATTAAAACAATGACAACACAATTCTAATTTACACAATCAACAATTAATATTTCAAAGAAATATTATTTCACAAGCATCTGCAGATTTCCTGAAATTTAATGCTAAATTAATATTTTCCGGCCTACTAAACAATATTGATTCTGATTGATTGATTCTGAATGTACAACCAAGTTCAAACACAGGAGCTCCCGGATGAAGCCGGGCGCGTACATTCTTTTTTACATATAACAAAACCGAAGGATTGGATAGGTTATTTAAGTGGGACAGAATCGGCCCGGTTACAGACACCTAGGTATAGCCGATAGCTAGTAACACAATACTAAACTACTAGGGGAAGGATAAAGGTTTAATAGGTTAAATGGTTAACGATGGTATTGGTCATCAATAATTGCTTCTTTAATTCAGCAACCTAAGGAAAAATGTAATTATTTCATATGTATGAGTATCTGGAAATTTTCTGAGATTTTACTTTATATTAATATTTTTCGGCTTCCTAAACAAAATTGATTGATTGAATCGGCACGGTTACATACACCTATATAAATTCAACAGTTAATAACACAATGACAATATAATTTTAATCTACACAATGAGCAATTAAAAATTTATTAATTCAATTAATTTAAATCTCGCCTTCTGCAACTCCACAACTTACAATAGAATTTCCTGAAATCATAGTTAATTGAATAGTATATAGAAAAACATATACACATATATATATATATATATATATATATATATATATATATATATATATATATATATATATATATATATATATATATATATATATATATATATATATATATATATATATATATATATATATATATATACATATATATATATATATATATATATATATATATATATATATATATATATATATATATATATATATATATATATATATATATATATATATATATATATATATATATATATATATATGGTACATACACAAACATATTATTAGATATATATATATACACATGATTGGTTAATTACAATGAATTTAGCGAGACTCCCGGATGATGTCGGCCCGCCATACACCTTTATTACATTTAACAAGATGGAAGGATAGGATAGGCCTGTTAAATATGATCGAAACAACCCGGTTACAGACAACTAAGTAGTCAACAGTTAGTAAATTGCTAGTCGAAAATATAATGTAAGAAGGTTAGTACAAGACAGAACAATTATTTTTGTTTCTTTTTGGATATAAATATTCAGCAATCAGCATCCTAAAAAAAATTTAAAATTATAATTAAAATCAACTAAGTTGCAGCAAATTACCTAAAACAAAACGTCATTACTATGAGTCAAATTCTACTTGACAAAACAAATGCAATATTATGACCAGTATTAACTAGCCCAACTTGCCTCTCCTAAAACAAATCAAACCAAAACAGAAGAAATCGAATCCAGAAACAACCAAATACTGTAGCACTCATACCAAAGTAGGAAAGGAACGCACGAGTCCTCCATCCTCACCGGATAGAATCACTGTAAACCCGCTAATTAACGGATCCATTTATAAAAATAATTAAATGAAAAACTGTATAATGTGAAGGACACTTATCCTCGCCATTCCCAATCCAATACAAATTATTTATGAAGAAAAAAAAATCACATGAAATCTGGTTCCAACAATCTGAGATCAACTAGGTAATAAATCAATAATATATACCTGGCACAGTTTCAGAATTCCAACACCCAAACAAACTGAACTGAACTGAAGAATTAAACAAAACTATCCAATCGACTGTTCAATGCCTGGATTACAAAATAAATGATTAAGTAAACATCAAAATAAGACATTCGAAAAGAATCTATGGCCGTCAACCATTGTATATATTAACAAATTTACAAGTGTTAAATAAATAATAAATTATAAAATGAACAACCAGTACAATCACCCATTCAACCCAGAACAAGCAAACCAAAACCTCCACCAATTCACAGCCCCCCTCCCAAACAACCTACTAAATAATTAAATTAAAGAACCGTCACGATCCCCGAAAAGCTATCTAAACACAGTAACATTCAACTGCACTCCAAATCCACTCTGCAGCCTCCAAGCCTTCCAAAACTACGAAATGTCAAGCCTCCGCTGAAACACCAAACCCACAAGCAAACCCGACAGACATTATGATTCCTATCCTGTCTGCACCTCCGACTTTAAACCGAAATTCTATTTTCAATTAAAAAGCATTGCGGCTTCAAAGATCCCCTTTAATCAAAAATTATCACCAGAGCCAAATAAATTAGCCGAATTACCAAGAAACACGTGAGACATTGACAACTCCAAATCGCTAATCAAACCAAAATAAAAATATACCAATTTATTACACAAACGGTGAATAATTGGATGGAGAAACATCACCACAATACTCGTACCTCTCTCCGAAAATCTCCGAAATCAAACCGTGGAAGAAACCACCTCTACAAACAATCATAGTAAAATGTACCAAGAGAATTGTTAAATGCCCATCCAGGAGCACTCGATACTCGCTCCTCTACAGCAAAAAACCAAACAAACTGCAACACCTAAAATTACCTTCGAAACGATCCCAACAGACGGCATGAATCCTCCCACCATGAAACCACTACCATCCACCAAGCAACCCCCGGCCAACACCACCATTCAACAAAACCCACGCTTCACAAAGCCGTGACGAATCCATGACAGATCACAAACGAACCATGGCAACCCTACAGCAAAAACATCCGAAACATTCAGCAAAGAAACCAATTTGGATATACAAATCCAACTTTCAGACAATGATTCAATACAACTGCAAATCCGCCTTCGTACACTAACAATGGAGAATTATATCAAGTCCTAAATAAAACAGCCAAAAATACCTTATAAATACAGGTAACGACAGACACCGACCCTTTACTCGCCATGAACGAAACCCATTCAAATCATTTCAAATATCAAAAAAGATTCACTGCAATACATCTGCAGCACATCTTCACCGCCACTGTGTAAACCAATCACACACATACACCACTCGTCAAAACCTAATCCAGCTTTCGCACCACAGAGAAAAAGTATACCCCCCTCCCAATCGCCAAAAGTATACATTGCTTTATATGTATATTTATTTTGTACGATCATCCACTTCCTTCTATAGCGCCGGCCTGCGACAACATCCACCCCATACCGAAGACGCTAACCCAAGTCGACAACGAGAGAGCAGCGTTAGCTGTCCGCATAATTAAGTAAAAACAATACACCCCGCCTCCCCACTACGACGCCAACAAATTTTACAAAGTTAACAAAAATCTAAATTATTATATAACAAATCAACAAATTATGAACCATTTAAGTCTAATCGACTTTCCCAATTCACAAATTGAAACATCCACATTCAAGAACATTTAGTGCAAATCCAAAGAAATTCGCCCATTTAGACAACGTAATACGAAGTCTTATTGTAATCCACTACAAAAATATAAATAGTTACAACCGTGAGAGAGCAGAGAATATTAGACGATCATTTTGTTTATAATTTGCGCATCCCATATATCACATTTTCACTTGTATATCCTTGAATAAAAAAATTAAAAGAAATAAGGATTTCAGTACAACATGTAATAAAGACTTGATATCCAAATCTTAAATTAGCTTTTTGGTCGTGATTTGTTCAACTTTTACAAGAAAAGACCACCTATAACCAAATTCAACAAAATCACTGTATGTACACAAAAAACACAATAAACAATACGTATATGCGAGAGAAAAAACAAAATTATAAAAATGAGAGACATCAGTATTTTTCATAGAAACAGATTTTATATAAGAATGTAAGCAACTGTCGTCACAAACTGTTTCATACCACAACACAACAACACAAATAACTCAATTACAGTTTACAGTTACAAATGTAAACAAACCCGCTGCGGCAGATTATATAAGTTCACCCATTATTTAAACGAATTGAGTGACTTCAAATTATTTTATATTAAAATTAGTGGCGGAGAAATTGATCATCGTTAGGAATTAACCTGCCAACTACAAGGCACACAGCGAAAAATTTTAAAATAAAAATTAAGAACGTCGTTGATGTTCAGAATAAATTAATGAAACAAGTCGATCTTAAACTGAAGAAAAATGAAAATCTTGGAAATTTTAAGTCTATTGATGTGCTAAACCAAGCTCGAAGAGAGGCGTTACTGTCAACAGATGACTTTGTTGATTTGGAATTCAAAATAGGCAGATTAAATTTTTTTCAATCTGTTCGTTAGCCAGAAATCACATTGACCTTCTTAATAGATTAAAACTTAAAAATTTAAATTTGTGTGCACATTTTGATGCCACTGGAACGATTGTCTGTGCTCCGCGTGGCTCGAATAAATATGTAATGTATTATGCCTACGTGAACGTAAGAAACGGCCAAACTGGTTCTAATATTCCTTTCGGGGAAATGTTAACAACGTTGCAGACATCGTTAGGTATTAAAATGTTTTTATATTTAAAAAAATGAAATCTGCAAGCACTTTACATTTGGCCTATATTTTCTTACGTTCAGACAATAGTAAAGCTGCATTAAAGCGATTTCACAATCATGGAATAATTTAGAATTAATGGACTATATTAATCTTTGCTATGATTCAATCGAAAAAGAACAACATATTAATAAATTTGACAAAGTCGTAAAACTTAGATTGTGTTATGCTCATTTAAAAAAAATGTTGGTCGTATTATATTAAAACATTTTAAAGAGCCCGAAGACAACAAAATGATTTTTTATAAATTATTGGGTTGTTTAGACTCAATCCTCTCATTCAGAGGAGTATGCTGAAGACGCAGTGGTTTAGTTATCACTTTTATTAGAGGAGCGTTTCCGTGAACCACAATATTCGCCTGAGATTTTTGCAACCCCCCGACGAAAACCATGTACCAAACCTTGAAGCAATCTCTTATCTTCCGGCACATAATCAGTTATTCGAAAGGTCTAAATTTTATATAGATATGAAATCTATTATTGTTCCTGATCTTGAGACGGTCAGACAAGCGGTAGTTCAAAACAATAAAACTGTGTTTTAGGAACCAAAATTTATTATCGAACTTCTGAATAACTTCTTTTCTATACTGCCTTTATGGTCAGCAATAATAGAAGGAGAACCATCCGTAAGCCACTTCACCAACGCTCCTGTCGAAAGTTATTTCGGAATAACAAAATTGGAAATGGACAAAAATCCGTAGAGAAAGTATTAATAATAAAATGTATTCAGTTACGAATGATTTTCCGAAAAGCAAGTAAAAATAATAAAATAAATAATGAAGTTGATCCCGCAGAAAAGTGGAAGCACAAAACAAAGAAAAATAGCATGAAACATTTTTCTAAAATGAGTACACCAAACTACAACAAGAATAGGTCAATATTAGCTGATCCTCTTTAGGCGTAGTTTTAACGTTGGTAACGAGGTAGTTAATTACGATGTAGCAATAGTAAAAGGTCAGAAAGTATACTTTGAGCAGTATGGCAGCATCACTGATAACAATTGGGTTGACATGGGGGTGTTGAACATATGGTTGCAAGAAAAAAATCTGTGAAAAGTCTGTCAAGTGCAAAATATCGAGATGGGCTCAGTTTTAATTTTCGGGTCTGATAGCACAGATTTAATGATGATAGCCCAAAATAATGACATTACAAAAGACCTCTGGATTTTGCCTATATTTGATGAGTTTTGCTTTACATTTTTTTTCTATTCTTGATTCCATAAAATTAGACAAACAGGCTAAGAAAGACACAGCAAAACAATATAATAAATATTTTGAAAAAATCCTGGAATTTTTTAAGTATTACGACGAAGTAAAATAACAAACTAAGCTTAGCAGCTTAAAATTTAAAATGATTTTTTCCCTTGTGCTTCATACAGAAAGGTAACAATGACTGTGGAGTTTTTTGCATGATCCACGCATTACATTTCATGCGATATGGACAATTGAAATTGAAAAACAAACCAAATATTTCGGTTTTACGGAAATCAATTCAATCAGATTTGATCGAATTTTGTTCCGATATGGAGGCCTTCTGTTTAATTTGTGGAATTACACTTGATCAATTAATAGCCAGTGAAGTGGGATTAACCTCGGAAAATTATCCCAACTTCCAGTGCGGTTTATGTAAAACATAAACTGATAGTTATTGGGCTTGTGAATGCGAGATAAGCATCATATATCATTATTAGCATTTGAATTTTGTAATGAAGAAATAAATTTTTATAATTTTTACTGAAATTTTCATTAAAAAATTGTAACGCTACGACTAAGGGCCAACTAATGTGGGATTATAGAACAACAATTAAGTTGGCTGTTTATCGTAATGTTGACAGAATTTACCTGTAGACCTACACATCTGTGACGGGCAGCACGTTTACCGGGTAGGAAAAGAAGGAAGGGCGTAGTTCTTGTCACCGACTACAGGGAACAGTGATGTGCTGCAAGAATTACATACCTACCTAGATGAGTATTGAACTAAAAAAAACAAACAACCATGGAATGCTTGAAAGCGTAATTACGTCATAATACCTAATATCACAGAACGGAAACTAAACTTAGTAGAAGGAATAAGTAAACAAATAAAGGGAAGTAGTCATCATGATTGAATTAAAAAAAAACAAATAATAACATAACACTAGGCACGTCACAGCCAATTTTTCTTCTTGGTGGTCGATTTGGAAGACCACTGGTGCACTCGTCCCTCCCGATGACAATATCATGCACGGTAATTTCGATATGCCTCTTTGTGTTGAATGATGGATTAGCCCATACCACACAGAGAGATCTATTCACGCATTGTGAAATTCAAATTAGCAGAAAAATACATCTCAAAGTGGGATTAAACTGAGGAGCCAAATGTATAATGTTAAGACCAAGACAGATTAGTAAGCAAAATATAAACATGAAAAAAACTCTAGAAATTCGTGTGACTGAATAATTATTGGCACATTTTATTTTTTTAAAGTTTACAAGTTTAATATAAAAATTATAAATAAAACAGTTTACAGTTTTATTTATAATTTTTATATTAACATCAATAGATTGTATGAATTAAGGTTTTATTCGGATCCGCGGTCCACTTTCTTAATAATATTGTACACACACAAACAACATAAAGTTACAAAAAGGAATATAGTATAAAAAATGTATATAATAAATTATAATTGGTATATATAAATATTTGATATAAAAAAAAATTTGACATATATGTATCAATATAACCCATATAGTAAAAGAAGTAAATAATATCTATGTATGAAATATTCGTAATAATTATTAATAAAAATAAATATGCAATGCAAACGTATATAATCTTATAAACATACAAAAAAAAACACTTAGCTTATCGTGGGTCCGTTATAAGGTGATGGTCGAAGTTATCCCGTTCGCGTGCGACATCTAAATATCCCAATATTTGGAATCCAATGCGTATAAATAATCTCTCTTTGGCGGAAATTACAAAGGAGAGCATCCAGCATGTAAGTTAAAACGGCATTTTAATAAACGGAATTTCTCGAAACTGCATTTTTCAAAACGGCATAAGGTACAAAACGACATAGGTACAAAACGTAATTTTTCTAAATGGCATTTTTTAAAACGGCCTTTCACAAAATTGCATTTTTCAAAACAGCATTCCTTAAAACGACATTTTTCGAAAAGACATTTTTCGAAACAGCATTTTCCAAAATTGAATATTTCAAAACGACGTATAGGTACAAAACGGCATTTTCATAACGACATTTATCGTTTATTCAGGTTCTTTTAATACATACATATTTACATATACATATAAATACATAATAATTCGTTGTTCGTTGCTGCTGAAAGATTCGATACATTTAAGTAGGTATTTTCGTTGCACTTCGCCCACTGTTTCTAAGTAACATCAAATTAATAAAACTATTACAAACCGTTTTTAACATAATATATACTCGTATACCAGGTGTCATATGTATAAATATATACCTGAGCTTCTGATGTAAACGTATTCTATACACCGTATTATATAGGTGCGATAAACCTAAAATTGTTGTGATTTCTTAAAAATGTACTATCTTGGGCAGGACCATAAATAGGAAAAACCCTCAAACAAAAATTGTAGTGGCGACGTACGTTAATAACGCTATATACCTTGAAACTAATATCTTAGAATCGAATTCCGAAAAAATAAAATCTGATAAATTAAGAAAATACTTGCAGGAGATGTATTCCAATATGGAGTAATCTGGTACGACCATGCAATTGTAGTAACTACCTAGAACGTCGAAGCTCTATATAAAAATTGAGGTGAAGGGGAATATTATATGCATACTAAATCTTCATATAATTTGTAATTCCAATGAAGGTAATTTTTTCTTGTAACATACCTACTAAAGTTTTTATATAAAACATGTAGGAGAAATTTGACATAATCAATTTAATTTGTAAATTCAACTCTACCACAGGTACATGTGAAGTTTGATCTTAATCGACCAAGAAATAGACAAGTTATTTTTCATTTGACTTTATCCTAGAATTTGATCCAAGAATCGTTCAAAAATTTCATTCATGTCAAACTTCATCGTGTTCCGTTAATAAATAACCGTACCTGTTGGTCATATTCCAAAAATTAATGAAAAGATAATTCAAGATTTATAATCGATTCAAATATCTCATTTTATCTTGTGCAGTTTTGAAAAATGCCGTTTTGTACCTATGCCGTTTTGAAGTATGCAGTTTTGAAAAATGCAATTTTGGAAAATGCCGTTTTGAAAAATGCCGTTTTGTACCTATGCCGTTTTGAAGTATGCTGTTTTGAAATATGCAGTTTTGAAAAATGCCGTTTTGAAAAATGCCGTTTTGTGAAAAATGCAATTCTGAAAAATGTTGTTTTGAAATATATCGTTTTGAAAAGTGCCGTTTTGAAAAATGCCATTTTAACCCTTATGCCGTTTTGAAATATGCAGTTTTGAAAAATGCAATTTTGTACCTTATGCCGTTTCGTACCTTATGCAGTTTTGAAATATGCTGTTTTGAAAAATGCTGTTTTGTACATTATGCAGTTTTTAAATATGCCGTTTTGAAAATGCAGTTTTAAATTATGCAGTTCTGAACGGATCCCGTAAGTAAACGTCGCCTGCTGATATCGTTATTGCGGCCGCAGTTTCAATGTATAGGCGCTGCGCTTGCACAAGATAATGAATAAAATGGCAGGCGTATCGCAAATTTATGTATATAAATATCGCAAAAAAAGGTATGTCGCGGAAAAACCCGTTTTGCGTGGCCCCGGATTCCGGCTGGATTAGTTTTGTCTATTTTCCACTGTTGAAAGTAAAAGAAAACGGAAAAGTTTTAACAAAACTGCGGGAATAGCACGCAGACGTTCAAACAAGAATTGATCCCGCAATAGGAAAATGACTTCACATTTTAAAACTGAAATATGTACTGAACATACCTGTTTTCCCGCGACCAAAAAAACGTTGTGCTCCGTTTATGTACCGCTTCAATCGAATTTATAATTCGAGAAATTTTCGATTTCCGATAATTGCTTTAGTGAAATTGTTGTTGTTTGTCATGGGTTGATATCAAAACACCATCACTTACACTACGTACTTATCACTGTACGGCTCCAAAATGAAATGGCCGATAAAGCAGTGTGTTGACACAAGTTTTGTTTTATCTTCATCTATGTTTGTATTATACATACAAACAAGATGAACACAAAAGAAAATTCATTGTCATCCAACGAACATCACCCTCTATCGAACGATATTTAATTAATACTAATCATACCAATAATTATGCAGGTGGACCAGACACAAATAATTATACCAATCGACGCTTTTATGATAGTATCTCTGTCTTCTATCTGACATTGGCTATATAAATGTACATTTCGGCCCGCTGGAACGTTACAACCGTTACAAAATAACAAAATAATTAAAAATGTATATAAAAACAAAAAAAAAAACAAAAAAAAATATAAAAATCCAAAAACAGCAAAAAAAACAAAAAAAGCAAAAAAAAAATAAAAAATAAAAAAATGGGTGGCGAATTCCAAGATTCATACCTCCTTTTGGTGCTACCTGGGTTACTCCAAATGAATCAGGCGTGCAGTGACAAAACAGTCCCAATAAATCATTGACACCATAAACCATAGATGACTGCATATATTAAGGAATTTGAGCGGTTGAGAACGCCGTTTGTTTGTGTCAAGTGGCTCACTAAATAAACATCTTTCATGAATGATTAAGCATGTATACAGGCGTCCCTCGTATAACACGGTACTTGTAAAACATGGTTTTGAAATAACACGATTTTGAAAAATATGCTTCGGAAATTTGAATTTTTTTCCCCGTTCAATAAGGGGAATACCCCAAATTCATTGCTACAAAAAAATATCTCATTTCGTTTTGAGAAGTAAAAGTACATATGCGTTTTGTCCTTTGTAAATGAAGGTGATAAAGTTTTAGCGAGCTTTGTTTTTAACATTTTAGAAAGTAAAGTAAAAAGTGATAAAAGGTACATAGTAAAAAAGCCTTCTTTTGCAAGTTTATAAGTGCATAATAATTTTAATTTGAGGTATGTAAAAATGAAGTTGTAACGTTTTCTTGTAAATCTTATTTTAGACCCTAAATTTAGATAATGTCTGACAATGTCAAGAAGCAAAAATTTAAACGAAAATTTATTTCACTCCGCTTTCAAGCGGAGAAAAGCCTACAACGATTGCAAAATCATTAAATTTAAACGAAGCTACTATTCGAACAATATTCAAAAATGAAAGCGAAATTAGAAAAAACGTTGCCTTTGGTTGCTCGCAAGGTGCAAAACGTGTGTCCCGCAAAAAAGATATAAATATCGTAAAAATGGAACATGCT
Source organism: Nephrotoma guestfalica (assembly GCA_963691935.1). Taxonomy (NCBI): domain Eukaryota; kingdom Metazoa; phylum Arthropoda; class Insecta; order Diptera; family Tipulidae; genus Nephrotoma; species Nephrotoma guestfalica. Next base: position 134,775,203 of record OY829913.1, on the reverse strand, counting down.
CTTATAATATGGATAGGAGATTGTTTAGATAAAAAATCCCTTTGAGTACAAATATTACTAAACAAAAAGCCCTCAGAGTTTACACAAATTTAAGGAAAGATGAACTTTCTTCTAAAGAAGAACCAAACCTATCATTTTTGGCAAGTAAAGGGTGGTTTGAAAATTTTAAAAAAAGATTTTCTTTGCGCAATGTAAAATTGCAAGGAGAACAAGCTTCAGCAGATGTAGAAGCTGCTCAAAAATTTATATTGGTAATACCACGAATTATTGAAGAGGGAGAGTATTCAGCAGATCAAATTTTCAACGCCGATGAGACAGCTTTATATTGGAAGAAACTGCCGTCTCGAACTTTTATTTCAAAAGATGAGAAGCAATCACCAGGTTATAAAACTTGTAAAGATCGTGTTACCCTTCATCCTACAAAATTTCCTGATAGGTTACTACACATGTAACCTATCAGGAAATTTTGTAGTAAAACCAATGATAATAAATGTAGTAATACCAGTCCTCTGGCGAGCAAATAAAAAAGGCTGGATGTCGCAAAATTTGTTTGAAGACTGGTTTAAAAATTGTTTTATTCTAGAAGTAGAAAAATTTTTGAAGAAAAAAAAATTGAGCTTTAAAGTTTTATTTCTCATTGATAATGCAGGTAGCCATAGTAGAGAGTTATATCATCCTAACGTAAAAATTGTGTTTTTCCTCCAAATTGTACGTCATTGATCCAACCATTAGATCAAGGAATCATTGCAACAACAAAGTCATACTACATACGACTATAGCATTCCAAAAAATTTTCGAAAGACTGGAAAACGATAAAAATGTAACGCTTTCTCAAGCTTGGAAAGAGTTTTCTATTTTAGATTGTGTCACAACTATAGCTGTGGCTTGCAAGGAATTAAAACAGTCTACACTTCATGCGTGTTGGAAACCTTTGTTACCGCAAATGGTCCAGAGAGGAAGCTGTGTCCCATTTGAGGAAGCAGAATTTAGCCGAATAATATCGGTTGCTTCTAATTTAGAAGGGGACGGATTTTCAGATATGAACAATGATGATGTTCGGGAACTATTTGAAGAGCAAACTTTGAATGAGGAAGAACTAATTGAACTACTAAATACCTCCAACTTCGATTACCCCGATGATTCGGAAAACATTTGTAATATTACAACGGTTCCTCATTTAAATTTAATCGATCTGGAGGAAGGAATAGCTTTAGCTAAAAAATTGGAAAAATTTTTCGTTGAAAAAGATCCTTCAGTTGTACGTAGCGGAAAATTTAAAAGAAAATTGAATAGTTCTTTAGCTCCTTATAGAGAAATTCTGAAAGAATTGCAAGATCGAAATAGGCAGGTAGTTTCTACTACGTCAGATAACCTTTGGAATGATGGAGAAATAACTAGTGAAGAGGAGTTTCAACCAACCTGGAGAAAAAAAAGTAGATTAGCTGTAATTTCTGATGAGAGTGATGATGAAAATTAATTTTGTAATCGTAATAAGCTGTTTCTATACTTGTTTTATAATATGTAATTATAATTATTAGTCTTTGAATATATTTTTTGTTGTATTTTTTAATTTTTGTATTTCATCATAAAATTGAATTTCATTTATTTTTCTTAATAAAAACTTGAAGGTAACTTCCTTTTTCATTTATGTAGTATTTGGAGCGAAATTTCAGCTATCATAAAATTTTACACCTTAAGATTTGGTTTCGATATAACACGGTACACATTGCCTTTATTTATATTATTTCAAGGTTTCGTATAACACGTTTTCGATATAACACAAGACAAGGTCTCGATACTACACGGTATACCTTGTTTCGTATAACACGGTTTCGATATAGCACGGTACGAATTAACCGTGTTATACGAGGGACGCCTGTACATGCATCTAAATCTACATATGAATAACTTCACCCAGTACAAATTACCACTATACATTCGTCCAGCTTTTAATTTATTTCACTATGATGCTACATAAATTATGGCCTGATTTTTGTCACAGGTGTTCACTGTTAGTGCCACAACTCAAATTCATTGGCCGCAAATACGACAAATTATAAATATGGGATCCGGCTATTTACGATTTGGTCTAACTTCACCCAGTTCATATGACATTTAAACATTCGAATTATATGATATCGATTTTTCAAATTTTATTTGGCGAAAATTTACTGTTAACTTCAATAACATGTAATTTTCTGCTAATATCAACAGAATTTTGTACTATCACCTAATATAAAATATGTGGTCGGCGATTGATCGTCGTAGAGGAAGGACGTGTTTTTGTCTCTCCTTTAAATAAATAAATAATTTATTTTAAACGTATTTTAATTAACTAATAAATAAGTAATATTGATATTGTGTTGATAAATTAATAATTTCAATAATAATTTAATAAGTGAAGTGATTAATTGTACGTATTGTATATTTATATTAAACTGTGAATGGTGCGCTTGTAATGGTGTAGATATGTACATAACAATTTTCGTTTATATGTATTTTGATACCGTTGCTTGAACCAGTGCACCTAGAATTCTACAGGCCACACTGCTTTCTATGTCATCAAATTTATGTCTACAGTTAGTTCTTTGAACTATAGACGGCAGTCACGTTCATAAAAAGAATAAACGAAAATAAACAGAAAACAGAAAATATGTATACGAGTGCTAAAAGTAAGGTTATGTCTTCCCTTATATTACACGAAATGTGTACACATTTTGTACGTATTTACATATTTAACACAATTTAAAATGCATAATTTTATAATAATAATATGAATTAATACTTACCTATAGCTTTTTATTAAATTTTAAAATATATTATTAGAATATTTTTTTTGTTAGTTTTTTTTTAATCAATATGACAGCTTACACACAAAAAAAATCAAAACAATCTTTATAATTTTAGTGCTGTCTACAATAGTCAAAGAAGGAACTGACGACATAAATTGACGTCATATAGCAAAATGTTTAAAGCAGTGTGGCCTGTAGTATTCTAGGTGCACTGCTTGAACGCAACATGCGCAATGTATGTAAATCTTCAATAGGTATGACGTTTTTGATTCCAATGGATGCCTAAGATAAGTGTTTTTAGCTTTTTCATTGTTTTAATACATATTTTGTCCGAAATAAGCAGTCATTTGTGCGAACATATTAAGAGAGGGGCGTAAAATAAAATACCATTTCATTTATATGTTTTGGTTTAGTATATTAAATATACATTTCTATTTTTTGTTTTTGCGCTTATTTGCTGAGTGAGAACTGAGAATATATTATTATGATCGTGCTTTATAGCGCTATTCCATTCAAAATCACAAAATTTTGTACAAACTTAAAAAGAGACAAGAATGAAATATCTACATGAGAGTGATTGAGACACATTTTTTTTTATAGTAGAACATGTAGGAGAACTTTTTTACTGCGATACAAACATAACCTAAAAATTATTTAAATACAGTGAAAAGTGGTAACGTTTAATAATTGATGATGTATTTTACATTCTATAAATTATTAAAATAAATAAATATTTTTTTTAAAATGGCGGGAATAGTTATGTTTTATTTAGTTTCTTTAATTTGGACAAATACGTAAAATGTAAGACAAGTTCCTCTATAACCTAAAACAATCAAAAAATTTATGCTACATAAATAATAAATCAAAATGGCGATAATGGAGAAACCTAAACTGAAGGTAATTTTATTAAAATAAAACGTATTCTTTAATAATTATAAACTAAATATTTGTATAACTTATAATATAGTTGATTTGTGACCGTAAATATTAAATTAAAATTAAGTTTAAATCTATTGATCTTAACAATTTGTGCTTCTAACATCAATCAGCTGTTCTGCATTATACTGAGAATCACAAATTTTATTGTTTATTATTTTTAATATCGAACTTTATTAATTCGGTTACGTTTTTGATGTTATATTAGTTTTTTATTAGTTTTTTTAAACCAGAACTTCTAATCTTTAAAAAATACTAACCCAATTTTACGATAAGAATGTTCTTTGTGTTTATTCAATGAAGTATAATCAGCATGAAATCGATTCGATTGTCGAATCTTTAGGAGCGTCAATTTTCAGTCGACTTCGTCGTTTGTAGTTTCAATAGAAAGTGTGGAATGTTCTGTTGCATCTCACGATCCAATGGATGCTGATGAAGTAGTTGCACCGGTTACTAAAAGTGGGGAGGTTGAAAGTCAGGTTTGCATTAATTCTGTGACAAATGTATCCCAGATGTAACTTTCGCTCCCAGTAATATGCCAAAAGTAAATGAAATACATTTTAGGCCTACTGCTCCCATATGCAAAACTACAACATCGTCACATGCTGTTTTGACACCCAAGGTTTTGTTTCCCGATTTAAAATCAAAGGAAGCAATTGAATATCATGCAACCGCACAGACGTAAAATAAATTAGCCGATGTTAAATTAAACATAAATCCTTTCAACGAACTAGAATTAAATCAAATTTAAAACAATCCTGAAATTTCGCTGGTCACAGCCTTCGAAGAACAATTTATTGATGCAGAAGTAAACACGCCATATACAACGTCAAATCATGTTTTATTTGAATTTGTTAAGAAATTTTCAAAAAGTTCGAGTAATGATTAGGAATTTATTAGCTGATTTGGAAACTTTGAGCACTAATATTAAGCTGAATGGAAACTCATTGTGGAAAGTAACAGACGGTTGGGTTTCCTGATAATTTTCACTGTTTAAACTGTGAACTCAATGATGTTATAACTGAAATTTCAGCCGATGACATATTATTTGTTGCAAACATTTTGTAATATGATTTTATCGAGAAAACAGTCTGACTGGGAATTCATAAGGACTGTAAAATTAAAGATATTTGAGGTAGACAATTAAATTAGTTCCTAGTTCCTCCCTATTCCTACTAATTAAATTTTCTTTTATTTTTTTCTTAGATTGGGTTCAATAATTAGCCGGACAAAGATATATGCTATAAAATAGTTCGTGATCTCCTTTATAATATTTCGGATAAATATATCCTGAATTGGATACATTTTATGGCGTGTTAAAGTATCCTTTGCCGAGATTAAATCATTAGCATCCTATATTTATTTAAATCGCTTCAGCTGCACCGGTGGAAGCCATCATTTGATAATTTTGAAATTTTATCAGTTCAATTTTATCATTTTTAATTATTAATTTTATTATTATTATTTAATAAATCTTTTAATCGAAATTAAATTTTTTTTTTATATTGTTGTTGTGTTTCTGCGCATACTGTATATACAGTACCGAGAATAGAAAGTGCAACACCAATATTTTTCAGGTAAAATTGTACTAATTGCCCTTGTGATTATCGTAGGTTTCTGATTTATTTTTTGAGTATAAATACAATCGTTATTTAACTTTTTTATTTAGTTTGAGATAAATATTCGCACGAGAAAGTTATTAATATTATAATTTGTTCAAAATGGCCAAATACACACAAATAACTATGGCTCAGATAAATCGGATTCTGGCATTGTCTGGAACACCTAAAATATCATCGAGGCAGATTGCTGTTGAGATTGGATGCAATTATTCGACTGTGAGCCGTTTTTTAAAAAAAATGCATTCCACCGGTGAATTGGAACGCAAAAAAGGAACAGGTCCAAAAAGGAAGACAACTGCTCGAGAAGATTCCAAAATTATCAGAACGCCAACAGCCAATCGATTTAAAACTGCTGTGGATATTCGGGCTGAATTCAAAAGAAATCGGGGTTCATACGATTCGTAACCGCCTTCGGGAAAAAGGATATATGGCCAGGTCCCCGGCAAAAAAAAACCATTTCTTACGACCAAAATGAAACAAAAACGGCTAGAATGGGCTCGAAATCACGGTGCTTGGAGTCTACAGCAGTGGCGAACAATTATATTCTCCGATGAGAGTAAATTTAACCTTTTTGGATCGGATGGAATCCAGTACGTCAGGCGCAAATCCGGCGAACGACTGAGCGATCAGTGCTTGAAAAATACAGTGAAGCATCCAGCGGACCAAATGATTTGGGGTTGTTTATCCTATCATGGAATTGGAGAAATGGCCTTTATTAAAGGAACTGTCAACGCAGAAGTCTACAAACAAATCTTAAAGGACCATTTGTTCCCTTCCATTGAAATGCATTTTTTGAGTGCTGAGTCTGTGATTTTTCAAGATGATTCCGCACCTTGTCATTGAGCGAAAACGGTAAGCATTATTTTTTTTCATTTACTAATTTTATATTTAAGACGATAAAAAAAAGAAGCAGTTAATTATTATTATTTCTCTTTAGGTTAAAGATTTTCTGTTGAAAAATGGAATTCCCACTCTAGATTGGCCTGGAAACTCACCGGATTTGAATCCTATTGAAAACCTTTGGCACGTAATGGGGATGAAAACCAATAAAAAGATGCCCTCATCATCCAAAAAACTCAATTCAATCATCGAACAAGTATGGTATAAAGGACTGACCCTCGAGTACCTGCAAGATTTAATTGACTCCATGCCAACAAGGATTGAAGCTGTTATTGCCAACAAAGGCGGGGCAACTAAATTTTAAATATACATTTTATTACTTCGTAAGACACCTGTTTACCATAAAAATCAAAAAAACTACTATAAAAAGTGACTCAACATTTATTACCTGTTCTTGAAACTGAAATTTAATTTTACCTGAAAAATGCTAAAAAATTATAATGGATTTAAAAACAATAAAACCATTTAGTATGAAATTTTGTTTTTCCATAAAATGTGTGGTATATTTATAACAAAGAACCACTTCTAAAACAATTCTTTTTTTAAACGTGCGCCGTACTGGCCAAATACATATTTTTGTGTATTTTTATGGGTGTTGCATTTTCTATTCTCGGTACTGTATGTACTATACAGTACAAATTACCACCACACGAATCTATTTATTAAGTTATTCTCTAAAATCACGGCATCATAAAAAATTGATCTTCTAAAGTACCGTCTTGTAGGTCCCTACGTCTACACCATTAAAATTTACAAAAAATAAATTAAAGTGAGAGTGGAGGAGTTTCATTTTTGATTTTTATATTTGGTACCATAAAAAATACTCAGCTTGTTATTTTTCAAGAAAAAATTATAGCAACTCAACAAAAACAAAAAAAAATCGGAAATACTATTCTCACAAATAGAAATGGTTTATTTTCGTCTCTTTTTAATTTTGTACAAAATCTTGCGATTTTAAATGGAATAGCGCTATTATGCCTCCAGCGAACACTTAAGATCTTGAGTTGCACGCTGTTTGTACCATTTCGGTTAGTGCTACAATCATCAACAATTTATAGGCTTCTCGTCACAAATAAACAATTGACCACTAAAGTTTTGGTGGACGTACCGCTCCCCTAAGTGGTCCAAACGGAGCACAACTTAGGCTTTTAAGTTTTCGCTGGTTGAGGCTTTAGTGTTTTGTAATTTAACCCTTCCAAGTTTTAACTAAAAAAAGAGTAAACAGGAAATAGAAAAATAAAAAACATAAAACAAAATTTTGAGGGGATAAATATATGACGAAATTGGATAAAAGCTAAACAAGCATGATCGTGGTTTATTCTGTATTATTTGTTTTCTCTTTGACAAATGAATTCATTCGTTCATATACACCCATCCTCCGATTTACACGGTAGATTGGTTCCGCAGAAAACCGTGTAAAGCCGAAGATACGATTTTTGTATGAAACCCTGTATAAATCGGAAAAGTACAATTAAATTCTTAAATTATCGTTTAGTTTTTAATAAATTAGAAATAAATAAAAACTTAAAAATATAAATTTTTTCTTGTGTTTTTTTCAACCATTGGTAAAGCAAAATCGTGTAAAAAGTACCGTGTAAATCGGGGGGATGTATTTTAAATTTTGTAGATTAAACCCGTATTCTGTGTGAGGTCGGTGTAGTTTTGCAACCAACATTGGGGCTACTAGGTAGCAAGGCGCCAAAATTCGCCATTGTGTATTTGGTTTATATTTTTATATATTTTTGCAATCTTCTTGCGCGATCGTTTGTATTGAGAGCTGATTAATAGCAAATGGTAATGGCAATGGCAAGGTCGGTGGGGCACGTATCGTGGCCTAGTTGGGTTTAATAAAATTAACGTAAATTGATTTTCCGGGAATTATTAAAAAATTCAATTAAACAGTTACATTTATAAATGAATGTTGGTCTCATCGATATAAATTTTGGAATAAAACGATAACTTTCATTTGCAATCAATAAACCACAACCCTTCTAAGAAAATTTCACAAAAAACACGCACTAAAACTGAAGTTTTCATGAATCTCAACAATTATTACCTTATTAACACCTCGGTTCCGTTAGTTGAGTCGTTGTCGTTCCAAGTGATGACAAACATCTATTAGTTGTATGAAAAGTTTAGGCGAAAGAAACAATTAAAATTTTAGTTTTGGGACGTGTTGTATTTGGCGGTGCCTAGCAAAAACATAAAACCGTCGAGTGGGGTTTGAAGTAAATACGGTACTTAACATAATACATATGGACTAGCGGAAGCGGGGTGTAAATTTATCAATCAAATTAAAATTTCTAATGAAAATTTTCACATGAATATGTTACCAAATACGTTGATTTCGTAACTACTTGTTATTTATGGAACCAAAAAAATGTTATTATATTAAAATTTCAAATTGAAATTAAACATTCCGGTTTTTATTTACAAAAATTTATTTAAAAATATTAATGTAAGGTGATTCTTATGAGAAAGAACAAAACGTTTTCGATAAAAAATGACGTAATCTTATGGCTCTTATATCTAGATGGCTCTGACAATACCCGTACGTCGAAGTAGCTTTAAAATTCAGTGAACGACATTTGTACCATTTTGTGACAATTGTAAACTTTCGTAACATATTGTATAATTTGTGTACTCGTAGTAATATGTAGTAATATGTCAATTTTGTTTGGCATATTATACACTACTTTATCAACAACCTTCCACTTTGAATTCTGAGGAAAATCTCGGTTCGATTTGGACATTTAGTCGTTGTTCTGATGCACCAGCTTTAATTCCTGCTATTCCCTTAACTTCTACGTATGTCCTTGTACCCTGTATGTTTAATTTCTTGGCGGCCTCGTCAGTTATAAACCGGGGATCGATGAGTACTCTCAATAGTTCAGGACGACGGCCATTCGTACGAATCTTCACTATCGCTGTGCTCAAAAGTATCTGTGATTCTGATGTTCTGTTCAACATGTGTGTTTCGACCATTGGTTTTGCAGGTGCTATAGTTGGATAATTAGAAGCTGGAGCTGTTTTTAGTTGATATTTATTAGCATCTTTCGTGGGACCTTCTCTTGTGTGAAGCAAAGTGTGATGATTGCCCTTGCACACAAAACATTTCGCTTCTGATGAACAAGCTCGGGAAAAATTATGATTGCCCAGAGATATTCTACACAGAATTTTCATACTGCACATCTTGTTGCGATCCAAAGTGAACATTTGTAGAAACGATCTACATTACTCCATTTTATGTAATCCTTTGCAGTTTATGCACTTCTGCACATTTGTTGCTACCATTGTTAATGCTCTTGGTTGAAATCCTGTTGGTGTTTGGTATCGGTTACCGGTTGTTGTTGATTGTCCATTATATTTATTATTTATTGCTTGTAATGATTGGAATCGTTTCTCCAAAAATACCAAAAATCTTTTTAGATGTTGACCCTTTTTAAGCTCTTCTAATGAGGTTTCATTGATTGATTGTCTCATTACCTAATTTCCTTTGCAATATGTGCGTAATCAGTGCATCGAATTTCTCATTATCTTTCGGTAAGTTGTTTATATTATGAATATAGCTTCTTTTGTTGTAGCATGCATCGTTCTGATCCCTGAAGCATTCTCGTTTGTTAAGCTTGGCTGATTAACTAATTGGTTGAAATATGTTGTTGTTAACATTCGTTAATTGTTGTATCGCTTGTTTATTATGTCGCACGCTCCCCGATAGTTATCTGCCGTTGATTCTAAGTGGTTTATTAATCTAGCGGCTGGACCTCCTAAATGATCTTTTATGTAGTTAATCTTGTGAGTGTTGAGCTTATCGTCATTGTGAACTAATTTCTCGCAAGTATCTGCAAATCCTTTCCATTTCAAATACTCTGCATAGAAAACTGGAATCTCGATTTTGGACAGGCGTACATCAAACTTGTTGTTGTTTGTTTGATGGCCGTCAATCTCCGTGGTGATCTTTGTTATAATGTCATCATGTTCGCTTTTGATGGCATCGTAATCCTTCAGAGAAATATTTGAGTATAATTTCATCTTCCTCCGAGGCTTGCACCTTTATCCTCTCATCTAGATCCAAGATCTGTTCCATCATTCGTTTCAACAGCAGCTGTGATGCTTGTTTTGATGGTTTTGTATCAATAATCAATAATCATTTTTACATCTTGTAATTTTATTATCTGGAGGAATTCTTTTCTGTTGGCATACTCATTGTTATTACTTTGTGAGGAATCTTGTGTCCCCGTTGTTTTTGTTGCGTCGCTTGTATCCGTATTTTCCGTAAATGGGAAATTGGAACCATGGGAGTTGTCTTCCAATGCTGTTGGTTACAGTGTACTCAGTGTTCCCGGGTTCAGTTGAGTCCGCATTTCGTCAATTAAAGTGTTGTAGATATCCATTATCTCCTTTCAATTTTTTTTAGATATGGATGGTTTTCCTCCAATGTTGGGCTATTTCTGATTGTTTCATCAGTGTCTACATATTTTTTGTAGAGTTCTTTTAGAGTTGCTATTTTCGAATCCAAATAAGTTTTAGTTTTGCTCCCTGGCCCATCTTTCTAAACGACTTCCCATATTCGTCATTGTTGAAAGTTTCCGTTGGTGAGGCCCGTTGATTATTGGCTTCGGCTGATGATGTCTGCCTGGTTTTGTTGACTGGAGTTGAATTTGTGTCGGTTGGTGGTTGGCTTGTGTATCCGATGCCTGTTGGTTGTTGACTCGAAATATTTCTATTGGCCGCCGCTTGTTATGGAGGTTGAACACTTGAAATAGTTTTTCGATATTTTTAATGGGCTGTTATCTGCTTGCCACTGGTGGGGCTATGACAATAACAGACTGAAGCGTTGTTTTGAAATACTTCTTATTTATTAAACTCTTTGAGTTTATATACAAAATTAATATATACAGGGTGGGTCATAACCCACTAACCATTGTAAAGAGTGTCTCAGCAAGAGCGCCGGATTTAATTTTAAAGAAAAACACATTATTTTTTAATTAAGCAAACATTTTTATTTCAACATAAAAAAAATGGCCACCACGAATCCTCTGGCACAGGATTATTCTTTTGTTGAACTTTTGGATCGTGTTTTCGTATAAATGTAGCTGTATTTCACCAATAACGCACCGTATTTCCTCTTTAAGATGTTCAACTGTTTCAGGCTTATTCGCATACACCATTTTCTTCACATAGCCCCAAAGAAAAAAGTTCATCGGTGTTAGATCGCACAATCTTGGGGGCCAATGTAGATCGCCAAATCGAGAAATGACACGGCCTGGAAACTTAATATGCAGTAACACCGTTGTTTCACGTGCTGTGTGGCAGGTCGCACCGTCTTGTTGGAAAAACATGTCCTCCACATTTCCTTCCAAAGAAATACGGCCCAAACTCCACCAGCCCAAAATGCATACCAAACAGTTACTCGCGGTGGATACATTGGTTGTTTGAGTATCACGCGAGGATTTTCAGCACCCCAAATCCGACAGTTTTGCTTATTTACGTATCCGTCGAGTTGAAAATATGCCTCATCTGAAAAATAATTTGCTTCGAAAAATCCGCATTAATTTGATGATGTTTCAACACTCAATCAGCAAATTCACGGCGCTGCGCATGGTCCCTTGACTTGATTTCTTGCACCAATTGAATCTTGTACGCGTGCAAAAGCAGATCTTTTACCAAAATCGATACTATTCGTTGCATAGTGCTTCTGGAAATGTTTAATTCTTAACCACGATGCCGAATGGACGATTTGTAATGTATCTTGTTGTTTTTTGGTTTAGTATTAAGAGAAGATACACCCTATATGTATGTTACAAAATGTGTGCTACAAAAACACCAATTAGATCAATCGAATACATAATTTATATAGGACACGACCCCACACCACATCTCCCGTTCTCGTCCCTTACCCCATGAAAATTTAAATTAATGCATTTTTTTAAATAATTAAGTATATTTCTTAACAAAGACTAACGCGATTTAATTTAAGCATATTTGGCAAATGTGCGTAGGTATTGGAAAATAAATGGTGTAAATATCCTGAACAAGTATTAATGTATATATAATATAAGGAACTATAAAAAAATAAAACTCACCAGTTCTGTTTGGATACCTGAGAGCTCATGAACTCCTTCGCAAAACGGTCGTAATTGCTAAATTAATGTGAAGCACGAATATATACCTACGTATTCACGATACCGACAAACATTCACTTTCCACTACTTATAAAAAAAAAGATTTGCCGTAACTTAATTACAATAAATAAACTATTTAACACTTTTTTCCTTAATAATTAAATGGAACAGTTTCTATTTTGGATGCTACACAAAACTGAATATTAATGATCGTTAACAACACACAGCTACAATATACTCGTGAACATAATATGGCTTAAAGTTCGTAACATAAGTTACACGCGGTCGGCGCGCGTATCGATAACGTTTATCCCTAACGGTTTGTATGCGATGGGTTTTCCAATGGTTCGTTATATCAACCGTTGATTCCAATTAACCCTATTCGTTTTGTTTTTAACCGCGTCTGAGTACGCGTAATCCGGCAATCGTATCGTAACGGCTAAAACCAAAAAAAAACCAAACATTAAAATCGATAGGTCATAAATGATAACGCAATTTCGACGCAAATTGGCTAATCGTAGGATAAACATATAAATTACCTTAGTAATCCGAAACCATGAGTTGAATACGTACAGATGAGGCACAACTATTTTTGGTACAGTCACTATAACTAATTAAGTATAATTAAATATTAATTTTACTTGGATTTACTATTGACAACGTTTAACTGATGAGCGTAAGCTCTTTTCTGATTCAGGTATCTGAGTAAACCAACTAAAATCAATTAATTGTGCAAAACACAAAAGTAACCGCTAGTCAAAACAATACTGGTTTGGACGATACATACAGGTAATCCCCAACCAATGCGCAATTATTAAGTACCATAACCGTAATATATCTATATATATATATATATATATATATATATATATATATATATATATATATATATATATATATATATATATATATATATATATATATATATATATATATATATATATATATATATATATATATCAAGTTCTCCGTGACCACGATGTACAAAGCATACCTGTAGTTTCCAACAACAACACGATCTTATTATTTATATTTTACAACAGTAATTTCCACTTTCATACGATAAAATTCGATCGACATAAATTAGGACGTTACAGATTTTAGGCCACAGATTCTCTTACTGTGACTATATTTTCGAGTGGCCGACAAGGACGACGACGAACAATGGTTTTCTGATCCATTAGCGTAAATTTGGTTTCAAATTTTGTAATTAAACGATTCATTTGGCGCATTATTGCGACCGAAAACTTGACGTAATTGGCGAACTGTTTTCACAAAACGTTCACCTTTTTTGTAACGTGTTTTTACAATTAAACGTTGTTGGTTTGAATACTTCTGACAACTGTCAAAAAAACATCGTACAACTCGTATTAACAAAATGGCGGCAAATTTAAATGCGGCGCTCTTTATTTTTGATATAAGTTTTTTATTTTGTATTTTTTCTCTTTTTATTTTTCAGTATTAGAAACAACGCTTGGGAGATTCAGTAGCCATGTATATACGATTGAGGAACGAGTAAAAATTGTTGAGTTTTATTTTGCTAGTCAAAATTCAATAATTCAAGCCCAAAGAAAATTTTCAAATTTTTTTAACACCAGAAATCACGAAATCAAGTACGCAATCTAGTCGCTCGTCTTCAGTCATCGGGATCTGTTAGTGACTTATCTCGGAGTGGAAGACCGCTTGAAGCACGAAGCCAAGATAATATCGAACGAGTTCGGGGGAGTGTAAATGAGAACCCTGAAACTCCACTCAGCTTCAAATGTCCAGAACTTCACTAGAATAATGAAAAAAATTTATTACTGTTTCCGTATAAGATACAAATGGTACATGCAATTTTACCGCCAGACTATGCAACCCGCTTAAGATTTTGTGCAAAATTGACCGAATTATTAACGGATAATAATGACCGATGAAGCGCATTTCCATTTAAGTGGTTATGTTAATAAGCAAACCTTTAGAATCTAAGGCACTGAAAACCCAAGAGTGATTCAACAGCGTCCATTGCATCCACTTCGAGTCACAGTTTGGTGTGGAATATCAGTAGACAAGATCTACGGCCCGTAATTCTTCCAAGACGAAGATGGCAATGCATTGACTGTAAATGGTGAGCTATGTTAGAACACAATTTTGTTTCCTGACCTTGATAATACTCAAGAAATGTGGTTTCAACAATTCAGAGCTACGTCCTATACTGCAAGGGAAGCAATGAGTTTGCTGCAAAAGAACCGCAAGAACTGCAACAACTAAAAGACAACATAATAAATGAGATTGTTACGATTGATCAACCAGTTTTGGCTTTAGTTATGAACCAGGTATAGCAAAGAGCAGCAAATTAATTTAATTTTTTTTTAAACTGAACCCCAAGTCGTCTAACACAATGTCCTAATCTGGTACTTAGTGAACGTGAAATTGTCAAAAAATTTAACTTTTCGTAACATTTTGTTGTACAGTACACGCAACCGAGATATTTATTTGGCCGGCCAACCCTTTTTGTTCTGTTACTATAAAATAGATTTTTGACCATTTAAAAGAAAATTTAATGTCAGTCGACATTTTACGAACACTCATTTTGGAAATCATTATCCGGAAATTATCGTTACCAAATTATAAAAGTTTATGTAGCTTAAGAACACTGTAAATAATGTCACAAGCTTCGCAATAGCTTATGTTAGCCGATGAGTGACTCGCTTAACATAATTTACATGATACACATATTAAACCGTTTATGTGATATATTCAATTGCAAGTCAATTCAAATTCGTATACGTACGAGTACCGTATTGGTACCCAATAAATCATCTTGCCTGCATCTAAACGTAAATTGATAGCAATCAAATTGTAAAAAAAAATCAATGCTGAAAGTAGCAAGGAGCAACAGCAGCAGCATAAATCTAATTTCAATCGACAATCCGCACACACACAGTCGTACCAGATATTATTATAATAGATTCATTCTCAATATTTTCTAATGATTTACTGTTGATGATGTTGATTAGATTTATGATCATGTGATTTTGACAAATTTCTTTCTCCATCTCACTCTTTCATTCTTTTATTTTACCGTCGTCTCTGTAATATAGAAAACAGAACATTAATGTGTTTCACGTTGCTGTTATGTTATTCTGCTGCTGCTGATGCATTGGCATTATAATTTATTGATCTATTTCGTATCCGGGAATTGAAGAATTATTGTTGCTAAGATTAAAGAATGGAACAGATGCTTTTTATTATATTACGACTATTATTTGTGAATTGATAATTTTTCATATAAAAATTGTGTCTATACGCTATCCATGCACGGAGTATGTTGTACACCAAAGAGATAGAAATGTATTCAGCTGCCCCTTTATATCTACAGTAGGATATCACAGTTCACGAGACAATAGAAAAGAAATTATTGTGCGTACGTAAAATAAAACAATTGAATCTCGTGTGTGTAAATTATGGTTTATGGCATTCCAGCAACAAAAGCCCAGACCGATTTGAATTGATTGATTTGTCGTGATTAATGATGGTTTACGCATAAAAATGTATAGTAGATTGGCACATGATTTAATGTCAAAATGAACATAAAATATCCCTCCACATGCATAACACAATTTCTTGCAAAGGCGAACACGACCCGAATATAACGTTTAGATTATTTTTGTTGGATTTGTTCAAAAGGATCGCTAATCATAATTTATAGCTGATTAGATAATTGCAAAATATGTGTGCGAGTGGTACAGTCAGTTTTATTGCTTTTTTGGGTGCTACTGCTGTTATTGTTGTTGTGCCATTAAAATATTACAAAAAAAAAACTTTATTTAAAGGGATAAATGAAAGATGATGATGTATTGATGGTGACATGAGATTAGAAATTATTTTGTATGTACATTACATACGTAAATATAATATGGGGAGAAAAAGGATTGCAATAAATTACAATGTACTATCCTGACATCAAACGAAAAATAAAAATAGGAATATAAAATTCTAATCAAAGCATGACGTTGTAAATCAAAAAATTTAGATGAATATTGACGGTGAAATTTTTAATTAAGTACAGTAGACCCGAGAAAAATAATCGAAAAACTTACCTCCCTCTGTGGTTTACGGGTACAACACATACATTACATAATGCATGTAGGACGACGACTCGGATCCAAATAAATACAGGACTCGTCGTCGTACAATAATATATCACGGTGTACCACCGTGGAACCCATAAACTATATAAATTATTTCGGGATCTCAAACTTCGAATGTGCAAATTTAATTTAAATAAATTCCTCTTTGTGCACAAAACAGGATAATAGAAAAATAAAATACAAAATATAACTGTAGACCGTGTGTGGTTTGTATTATTACTTTTGTGTTGTGCAAAAAAAAAAATACTCTAAGAAGGTAAATAAAATATTCTGGCAGTACTAAATCATTATGAAAGATGATTCCCTTTTTTTATTGTTATAACAAACAATAAAAAATATTTTATTATTTTTAATAAAATTAAAAGGAGATTCTCGACTATTACAATTCTTGAACTTAGTATTTATGTATATGCTACAAATACATTTTATGTATTGTTGAGAGGGTAATTTTATGTATAGCTGCGTGAGTTTTAGATCGACGATTTTTGCATTTTGAACAAGAATAAGGGGTTGGATAAATTAGAGTTAAATATTTATTAATTTTACTCTTTTGTCGAACCGGCAAGTGTTAAATTTGAATAATTGTCTCAAATCATGCAGCAGGGTTGAGCTTTCAGCAAATCAAACAATAATTACATATCTATGATTTTCGAATAACATATCTTGTTTTGTTGGGAAACTGTTTTGCAATATCACCATACATAGAAAGAAGAACACACAGACAACTTTATTTTATTCACCATCTACACAGATCGACAACTTGTTTAGTTTTATTTTTAAGTTTAACGCCACCATATTCTTTCTTCACGGTAACCAAATTAACGCTATTCGAAGTAAATCAAACTATTAAGTGAAAATAATTTGATTCCGTGCCGGGTTTAAGAGTGCAATTTTTACATGTGCAATCCAAACTGAATCTCAAAGGGAAAAATTTGAGACCAAATACTATTACGTAACTGGGAAACTCATCAAATGAATTAAAACATTAAACATTAAATAAAAATAAGCATGTCACTGCAAATAATATATCATCGTTCATTCTAAATATTAGCTTGCAGTTCAAAAACTTCAGTAATTGAAATCTTTCTTGGTTGGAGGGAGGCAGCGAAATAAATTAAACATTTTCGGAAGTGAACTATTACTAAGCATTTTCTAAACTTATTGAACGGTATGATTGGAAAAAGTATAAAGATCGTACCTTTATGCAACACAAGGATTAGAAACTTGCGAGATGCTTCCGACAAAGTACTTCGTCGATTAGCAATGCTTGTGAAGATACTGCTAAAATTTTACTAGTAAAAAACTAGCAAAAACTTCTCATGTTTATACTGCAGTGTGAAGTTTTTACTAAGTCTATTCTAAACGTTTGTATGTGTTGGTGCATATCAAAATGATACCTGTACAAAACGGAAAATAACGTAACTTTTTGTTTATTAACATTATTTTAACTATTTTACAGTTATCTTTAAAAAAACCGAACGAAATTAAAATATATTTACCATTTCATTAATCAATATTCATTAACACGAATATTGCGATTAATAAAAGTTTTACAAAAATAACTATAAAATCAGTATCCGAGGCAGGTTAGTAACAAACACTACACTCTGATCTACATAAGGAAGAATTATTGAAATCGAATGAGATAACCGGAGAAATTTTAATTCATACTCGGGTAAACTGGATGGGGAAATACACTTGGGTGCAAAATATATGCGCATTGATCAATTTTCAGCAAAAGTTCAAAAATATCAAAAATCCAATGTTGGTTTAATTATTTAGAATGCAGATTCAAAGTCTGTTTCAGCACCTATCCAGTGGTACCTTTTTGTACTTATACCGTGCGAACAAAGTGAATTTTGAGGTCAACATCTGAAGTACACGTTTTTTGAGAATTTGTCCCAGCCCGAATAACAGCTTCCATTCAATGTTTCATTGATTTCACCAAAGCTTTCACCAAATCTGAAGTATCACCTGCCGTTCGTCTGCGACCGCCTGTTGCAGCTCCTGGAGACTCGTTGGAGCAATAACTTTGGCTCGAACTCATATTTTCAGTTCGTCCCATAAATGTTCAATAGGATTGAGGTCGGGCTTCGAGCTGGCGCCTCTATCATAGGAACATCCACTTCTTGAAGGTACTGGTACACTAGACCGGCCATATGCAGTCTCGGATTATCCTGCATGAACAGGAAGTTTTCACCAATAAACCCGGCAAAAGGTACGACGTAGTCCTCGAGTATTTCCTCAATGTACCGTTGATAAGTCAATTTACTTGATCGGTCGGCAGTATTCGCTACGGAGATGAACATAAGATCTGTCTTCGCCTCCAGTGACATACCTCCTCAGAACATTCACGATCCACCACCATACGAAACACGTTCTTCAATACAACATTGTGAAAATTGCTCTCCTGATCTCCTGTGAACTCTTCTTCGTCCATCGTTAACACAACCTGCACTCGTCAGAGAACAGGACTGTTCTCCATTGTTCTTCTGTACTATATATGGTCTAATACTAAATTGTATGAATTGTTTCCACCCCTGGATGGGGAGCTCCTGAATATTTCTTCTAATAACTATGGTCCCCTACTAACATCTCATACAAATGAGGTTGAGTTAAGATCTCTAAGGAAAACTCTAATCTTCGATAATGTTCCGTCTTACTCAGGTAATATCACTAACACAATCTCAATTAATGAAATTAGCAAAAGATTAGCATTTTCTTCACATTCATCGATTAAGAGCGTTAGATCCTAAGGCACAATGTCGAGACAGTTGGTTGATCAACATTTTATTCAAAGAGTGGATCTCCGAAACAAGGATGTGGTCGTCACAGGAATCGAAAGCTTAGCCGTCACATGCAAAAACCCTAGTTACTGAAAGAAGCGAACCGAACAAAACCTAATCTGTCAGGCATGTAAATACGACACGCATTTATTATACGAATAGCTTTAGTTTACTAAGATGTCATCGGCATGCAGAAAGTTAAAGCTGCAGAGAGGTGTTGTTACAATTGTTTACATAAGGAGCATATGGCGTATACATTTGTCCAACAAGAAGCGGATACAAGTTTTACCACAGGAAGCATCACACTTGTCTGCCATGCTAGTTTTGAAGAAAAACTAGAAATTTTATTCGTCTGAACTTGATTGAATTTGATCACCGTTACTTAGCGTATCATGTTGAAGCAGAAATTATGAGCAAATTGGTTACAGTACGCGTGAATTTCGATTTGAAGGTGGAAAATGCTCAAACATTTGATCGTTGATCACAGCGAAACTAGGCGCTGTTTTAATCAAATTTAGACGCTGATTCATTTAAAACTTCAAAACCTTACAAAATTAATCAACTGTTTGAACATTTGAGCACCAAGAAAACAAAAAAATGTATTCGACTGAAATTCAGCTTATTTGGACACCATTGCCATGTTGAAGAAGAAATTATGAACAAAATGGTTATAACGGGTGTTTTTTTAGGAGGTTTGTTTTTCCGATAGATGTCGTTTTATTTTATGACAGTTGTTTTGACAGCTCAAAGTGGCATTTCTTATCAGTATTGTTTGGCAAATCATTATGAATAGGTTAACTCCAGAACAACGTTTTCAAATCGTGGAAATTTATTTTCAAAATCAGTGTTCAATTAAAAATGTTTATAGAGCACTTCGTGAATTTTATGGTGCACATAATCGTCCGTCAGAGACCACCATAAAGAACGTAATTACCAAATTTCGGTCTACATTCACTCTTTTGGATGCCAAGCCACCGACAAGAATGAGAAGAGTTCGTACAGAAGAAAATATTGCTGTCGTTGAGGCCAGTGTCGAAGAAAACGACAATTTATCGATTCGTCGTCGTGCTCAGCAAATTGGACTTTGTCCATCGACTTTATGGAAAATTTTACGTAAAGATTTGGGTTTGGTGCCATACAAAATTCAATTGGTGCAAGAATTAAAGCCACACGACCATCGTTTGCGTCGTGAATTCAGTGATCCATTTTTTTACCGTAAAATTCTCTTCAGTGGTGAGGCGCATTTTTGGTTAAATGGATACGTCAACAAACAAAATTGTCGCATTTGGAGCAAAGATAATCCACACGCCGTTCAAGAATTACCAATGCATCCTGATAAATGTACTGTTTGGTGCGGTCTATGGGCTGGTGGGATCATCGGTCCATATTTCTTTAAAAATGAGGAAGGACGACGCGTTACCGTGAATGGAAATCGATACAGAACCATGTTAAATGAGTTTTTGTTGTCAAATCTTGAAGATATGGATATGGATGAAATGTGGTTTCAACAAGATGGTGCCACTTGCCATACAGCACGTGAAACAATCGACTTATTGAAAGAAACTTTCAACGACAACATTATTTCGAGAAATGGTCCGGTGAATTGGCCTCCGCGTTCGTGCGATTTGACGCCACTCGATTACTTTTTGTGGGGATACGTGAAGTCATTGGTTTATGTGGATAAACCTCAATCGATTGACGCTTTGGAAACCAATATTCAACGTGTCATTGCTGACATACGCCCTCAAATGCTTGAAAAAGTGCTGGAAAATTGGACCTCCAGAATGACATTTGTGAAAAATAGTCGTGGTAGCCATATGCCAGAAATTGTGTTTAAATGTTAAATGCCAAAAAATTATCTACCAAATAAAAAAAAATTTTGGTCATTTCATAATTTTATATGTGTTTTATTCAAAAAAAAAATCGGCAACCTCTTAAAAAAACACCCTTTAGAAAGCGCGGATATCGATTTGAGCTAGAAATTGCTCAGAAGTTTGACCGTTTATTACAGCGAAACTGGGCATTGTGTTAATCAAATTTAAACGTGGATTCATTTGAAACTTCATTACTTTTCAAAATTTTAAATTAAAGTTTCCAGGAAAAGTCTATTTGGAAATATGTAATTACAGTCGCTGGTTATAGTCGCGAATTATCTGGAGTATCGCTTTAAAGGCGATTCACGAGCAATTGAGAAATAACACAAAATTCGTTGGTTTCGATTACAAAACTCAGATATTTTCAGGAAAATACTATCTGGATATAGCCGCTTGAATATCGCCTCATAAGCAATTGATGAGGGGGCAGAGTTCATCTAAAAATATCCCAGTGTTCGTGAGTCGCTTGTGAGGCGAGATTCAATTAACTTTATCCATAAAGCAAAAATTATAATTTTGGCTGAAAATTAATGCTAATTAGCTTCATGAAAGCCAATCAGATAGTAATTGAGTTTCCGCATTGCCTTTTTCAGCTAAGGTTAAGGCTTTCTAGACTTCTAAGCAATTCAACGATAACTTAAAAATACAAAATTTCGGGTTGAATGGTATTAATGTAACAACAGAGTATATCATGCCACTTTTTACTGTCGCGATATTAACATGTTTCGGGCTGGGATTACAAACTCTCCCGATATTGATACTTTGGTGGTGCTTTTGAGGTTTTTTCGGACTGATTACCTGGCTAGCTTCAAATAAATGTTGAGTTTATGTTTGTTTAAACTACCAAGCAATAGGAGGATAACTTGAAATACAAAAAAGTAATTTAGACAATTTCTATATATAGGGTTTTCCAATAGGAATGATATAATTTTTAAGTGACGTTTCGTAATATGTCATGATCTGTCATTTTTTGTTTTATTGAATTCAGTATTGTTTACAATTTCATCATGGTGAGATATACGCAAGAACAACGTTTACAAATTGCAATTACAAACGATAACGATTTTTTTAAGAAAATCATCTTCTCCGATGAGGCTCACTTTCATCTGAGTGGTGCGGTAAATAAACAAAACTGTCAATTCTGGTGCGAATAAAATCCACAAATTATTCATGAAAAACCATTACATTCACCTAAATTAACAGTTTGGTGTGGTTTTTGGTCTGGTGGAATCATCGGTCCGTATCTTTTTCGAAATGAAGCTGGTAACACCGTTACTGTCAATGTAGATCGGAATAGATCGATGATAACCAACTTTTTATGGCCGAAATTGGAAGAAGTTGATCTTGACAACATTTGGTTCGAACAAGGCGGGGCTACGTGCCACACAGCAAATGCAACAATTGAATTATTGCGAGAAAAGTTTGGATCATATCACTCTTATTGGAAAACCCTATACAAGGCGTCCAAAAATTGGACGATCAAACGAAGCAGGGTGATATCATCATGGGTAATCATTTCCAACAAAAACAGCCAAGTAAAGTTTTTTCGAATTGTTGATGGTAAAGGTTATTCTTCTTTTAGTGTTTTCTAGAGTTCTTTTGCTTAACTTTCTTTTTTAATAAAATCTAAAAGTGTGTCTTTCCAATAAAATCATTTTTATAAGTTGTATTGTCTTCTGTCCAATAAAAACAATGATTATTTAAAGCCGTTTGATCGTCCAATTCTGGGACACTCTGTATTATAAATCTTATGACAGAGTACCATGAAACTGTTTACTATCGCGATTGTCACATTTTGGGTTAATAAACTCTCACGATAGCGATAGTTTATTGAGCTAGCTTCATATACACTCATCCCTCGATGAAAAGTCAAAATGTTTTATTGATATGGAAAATTTGTTCTATGCCATTTATGTATGAAAAACAATATCGTGCATATGCCCACCACGACATCGTCAACAGGCCTGCATCTGAACATCAACATTTGTGATGACTTTTTCCAATAAAAGCGGATCAATGACCTCAATTTCATCGCGAATGTTGTTTCAACAACTTAAGTTGACTTATTTGTGTATGATTAGCATACACCCCACCTTCCAAAAACCCCACAAAAAATAATCAAGTGGTGTTACATCTGGGCTTCTTGATGGCCTACTTTACAATTTATGTAATTATGCAATCAGTAAATTTTGTTGACAATAAATGGATTGTTGCACGGCTTGCGTGGCATGTCGCCCCGTCTTGTTAAAACCAAAGGTCATTGACACGCAATTAATTTATTTTAGGCCACAAAAAAAAAACAGTTAACATGTTGTGATAACGTTCCCCATTTAACTCAACACACTTAACGGCATTATCCTGAAGAAGAACGGCCCAATGATGCCACCATCCCATAAATCACACCAAACTTCATTTAATCAAGCATCCTATCCTTCAAGCATCCAATTAAAAAAACGACGACGATTTAAATGTCTGGTGGCTTCAATTTTTGAGTTAATTGAATTTTGTATGGTTGCAAATGAAGATCAACATGCAAAATGTGTCGTAATGTGGTTCGTGAAATGTTTAGTTCTTGTGAACGATGCCTGGTTGATGTGCTTGGTTCATTACGAACACTTTCACTAACAGCTGGCACTGCATCAGGAGTACGAACTGGATGAACATGTTTATACGGTCTACGACCTTCCATATCGACCAAAACTCTCACGTAATGTACGGATTGTTGCTATTTTTGAACGATTATTTTCATAATAAATTTGGACAGTTATGGAGCGTTAGCGACTCTATGATGATAAATGACATATTTTTGAATTTTCATATGTCAAAGAATTTTTTAAAACAGATAACAATGAGTACTAAAATTCATTGATTCAAAAAAGGAGCAACAGATGGCCCACCCAAAACAATTAAATTTAAATTAAATCCTCATCAGAGCTTTCAAAATCCAGGACTCGAGTTTCTCTGACACATTTATTACATCACTATCGGAATCGGTGATTTGTGTCGTCCGCATTACTTTATCGGCTGTAGTGGAATTATCGGTTTCTGAATTGAGCATTGATTTTTTTTTTTTAAAAGCAGGTGAAAAATTCATAATCAACATTTGTTTGCCTTCGCGCATTTTTTTGTAAATTTCTTAATATTTCATGAGTTCATTTTTAATTGTTCTTTGAAATTGCTCGGTCTGTATCAGGATCTGTGTTTATAAAGAACGTTTGCAAAATTCCGCCTAACAGCACACCCTCTCCAATTAGTTTTGGTGTAAATTGGTCTACGATTTCTTCGAAATCGGTGTTAATTTGTACTGCGTCATCAGACATCTCTAAGGAGATCGGCATTCAATATTTCCTTATCTCCAAACCGTTTCCCCCGAGAGAATGAGCCAGGTCGATGATGTTTGAATACAGTATTTTGGTTGACGGCATAATATTTCTCTGATTCTTACATCTGGCCAGATGATCTTCCAGCATGCATTAAGCGTTGTATTTTCGATTTCGTCCACTGCCAAACCAACATATGCATCTAATTTTCTTAAAATATCAGCAAAAGTTCTTCTAACATAATATGCCTTAAAAGTAGAAATTATGCCCTAGTCTTGAGGGTGGATCATTGACGTTGTGCTGAGCGGTAAAAATTCAATTTTAACAATTAGATGCTGTAAATTTATTGAATGACTTGGTGAATTGTCAATAAAAGCACTTTAAACTCAAGGTTTTTTTCAAAATTGTTTCTCACATCGTGAACGAAGCACTGGTACAACCAATCTTCAAATAAAGTGCAAGTCATCCAACCTTTTTATTTGCCCGCTTATGGTTTTTGAGATCAATGAGATCAGTTAATAAAGAGTGGCTTCAACATTCTTCCAAAACAGCCCGGTTACATCGCATTGCATTAAATACTTGATCAGCCTCGTAAGAATTATCTTGAACAATTTCGGCCAATTTGGACGGACATTCTCTGGCTGATTTTTCATCACCGGAAGCAGTTTCATCCTTTAATTGAAGATTATGGATGTTATGCCGGTTTTTTGGATTTTTCGAACTATCCATTATGGTTGTCGAGGTAGTGGGTTTCCTTTAATTTGGTTGAAAAGTTGGGGCCCGTTTATAACTTGAAAATTTTGCACTCACTGTTATACCACTCGCCACACGTTTACGCATATAATCTTTCATTTGCTTTATGGTTTTTACAGTCGAGTCATTCAAACCATTTTGTTTGCCACAAGGATTGATCCCTGCCTTGATTTTAATCTATTCAAAATCTTAATTTTGGTTTCTAACAAACTTACATGCTGTTTGGTAAGATTCGTTTTCATTCCTTTTGTTGACATGCCAGTTCTATAAAAATTGTATGTGAATAAAGTTAAAAAAATTTACAAATCGCTTCTCCGGAAGAATAACGACGCAAGTGCAAATTTTCTCATTTTTGAGTTAAATACGACAAAAGCACTAAAAACTATTAATTTATGTAATGCAACAAAGACATAATTGTAGTACACTTAATTGTCGCTAGAGAGCGAATGCGTCATTGTTGAAATATTACATTTTCAACAACGTTTTCAGAAGAACGACCACGTAAGTTCAGTTGTGATAAAACATCCGAACGTGATCGATCATGATTATTTTCTACAACAGCGTAAGGCAGTTTTTACCGCTGTGATACTTTTTGTGTGAAATCTCAGTGAAATAACGACGTAATTGATAATTGCGACATTTTTTATTTAAATAATTTACAATTGTCGTTATCAGACAGTGAAACAGCGTCGTAAGTATAAATTTTGTTATGTCGATGTATAATTTATAATAATTTTCTTTTTTTACAGGGACGTAACTGTCCTTTCTGTCACTGTTGAGGTTATGTTGTGGCCATTAAAATTATTCTATTACTAAGTTTGTTTTAGCCATAATTTGAATAACCAGTTTCTACAAAATGAACAGAGCGTAATTAATGGTACATTTGGCTACTCAGAAAGTTCCAAGTTGTCGGATATATTTCAGAGAACGCGATATCGAATAGTTCAGCTGCTAGTGGTAAATATTTTCATTATTGTTCCTAAAGAAAATCAAATAATTTGCTGTTATCTATTCCGATTAAACAATCTTCAGACGTTAACGTACCTGGTAGTTTTAATGATATTGAACTACAGCCCAGTACATCGTCTTTTGGGATGGTGACTTCGTATAGTGTAATTGAGGAAGAATCCTTAACCAAGCTAAAACTGCGAAAGGTGTTAAAACCGATCTATTATAAAAATGATGATTCAGATGACGAGGATATGTTTTGGGGGAATACAGTGATAATTATGTTCCATTAGAAAATGAAACGTCTTCGGATAGTGATAGCACTAATCAATCACTATCAGCCTCTAACCCTATAGATCAAAATGGTTCCCAAACAAACACTACGCCTCCCAAAAAAGGAAAACAAAGGCTTCGAAACCAACATCAATGGAAAAAAACACAAGCTAAATCGTTAAAAAATGCAGGGAAAGCTATACTTCGAGGTCCGGAAAAATTGTAAAAGAAAGAGCTTTGGGGCCACCTTCCTCTGATCGATGCATACTTAAGTGCTCATTAAAATTTTCTAATGAATGACAGGCTGTTCATTTTCCTTTCTGAATAATGGGGAGCGTAATCGTGTATACAAAACCTACATATCAGTATTTACGGAATAACGGAAAGAACAATTCGTACTGTCATTCAATCAAAAGCTTCTGATTCAGGCATTGTGATTGAAGATAAACGTGGAAGACATGGTAACCAACCAAAAATCGATCAGGAATTATTTAATTACATAAAAGCACACATAAACTCTATCCCTCGTGTGGAGAATTAAAGAGTAAACATCTCAAGAGAATTTGTAGATGTTAATTATGATTGTTATGCTCGCATTTTCAATACGGAATTCAATATTGGATTCTTCGTCCCGCAAAAGGACCAATGCGAGTTTTGTGAAGGGTTTAAAAATGCTACAGAAGGAGAACGGGCAAATTTGGAAAGCGATTATGAATTGCACCAGAACGAGAAAAACTTTAGTCGAGCTGAGAAAGCTGCTGATAAGGAAAAGGCATAAGAAGTTGGATCCTAATATGGTTTTGGTAATGCATGATTTACAAGCTGTTCTACCAGTATCCACTGGACAAACTTCAGCCTTTTACTATACAAGCCCAGATTAAATTGTTTTAATTTCACAGTTAGTGTAAATATAAAACGTAATTCAATATCAGAGTCTAAGTATTTATTTGACCATTTTTGTTGTAGCTATCGAACATAAACAATGACATCACGGTAGGTTATTTCTGGCATGAAGGATTGGGTCAAAGAGGTGCCAATGAAATAGGTTCTTATGTCTTAATGTTTATTGAAGAAGTCGCCAGTACTCGGCTTGGTACAGACATCGTGTTCTACTCGGATAATTGTTGTGGTCAGCAAAAGAACAGGTAAAGACAATAATAATATTCTGCAATATTTCTGTCACTCATATCATCATCGAAAAATCTATGAAACGGGCTAAAAATCGGGGCCTATTTATGTACCAGATCAATTAGTGTTCGTAATTAGGAATTAAAAAAAAAACAGGAAACCCTTTAATCGTCAAAGGATTGAGGTATAACGATTTTCTCGATTTAAAGACGCTAACAAACGAAATTGATTTTAATTTCCGGAAAAATGTACAAGACGAATAGATAAAATTGACAGAATTTACATGTTACGTTTTGTAAAGAGAAGCGATGTATATTTTTACAAAACCAGCTACAAACAGAGGGAACAAGTTAATTGTAGAATAGTTCGAACTGGACGTTGCTCTGGCCCGAACAACCTAATTAATGTTATCACAAAACCTGCTTATAATTCAAAAATGCCTATAGGTGAAAATAAAAAAAAGAGATTTACAAAGTTTATTGGCATCTAACATAATTCACTATGAATCGTTTATTAATAGTTTATTTCAAAAAATTTCCTGTATAAATAATTTGAATTTATATCTTTGAAGATCGGCATATTCTAGAGGCACAATGCAACAACTTTCACGTTGTTGACATTTATAGGCTAAAGATGCAAAATTTTTTGAAAAATTAAAAAACATGGCCCACCATCTGAAACTTGAGAAAAATTGCCATATTAAAATTTCCATTCATTATTCCAAAGCTATTCGTGAACACTTGAATTATAAATGTTGTATACAATATTTTTTTAATTGCGATTTCTGAAGAATTAAACGATCTTCAATTGCATCAATATTCTTCCGGAGAAGCGTTATCGTAAAATTTACTCACATAAATTACAAAATTTAAGAAATAAAGAAATTTTGTTTTGAATAAAACAAAACAACTAAAGGGAATTCTCCATTCCAACCATTCTCGATTTAGACATTTTCTGAGTGCGTCTTATGGAGTAACATACAAAACTGAAATGACACCGTTTAAGGCTCAATGTGCTTTAAACGCTGTCATTTCATTTTTGTATGTTACTCCACAAGACGCACTCAGGAAATAACAAAATCGAGAACGGTTGGAATGGAGAATCCCCTTTGGTTGTTTTGTTTTATTCATAAGAACCAAAAGTTTCGAAACAACATTTCTTTATTTCTTAAATTTTGTAATTTATGTTAGTAAATTTTACAATATGTAAATATCTGTTTAACTTTATTCACACCAAAATATTAGTACTTTTTTAATATTAGCACTTTCTTTAATTTTGTTAACCGAGTTCTGTGTAAATCGAGGGATGGGTTTACATACAGTTTAAAACTTCATTGATTATGTGCTTGGTATCTATACATCTATTTTACCGTCTGAGGTAATACCGCAGCATTCGGAATGCACATATTGCATCTCAAAACATTTCTGGAATATTTTTTTACAAATACGTAATATTTAAAAATATATGTGTTGGAAGTTTTTGTAATTGTCTAACTTCGGTCAATGGAAAATTGTATTTGACATTTGACTTGGTGTTAATGTTGACGGAGTATTTCGAACTTTTAATATTTATCGAGGTGTCTGCTGCTCTGTCATCATTTCAATCAAGAAAAACAGATCTTGTATGCAAGTTGGCGAAGTTCGCCACTAAGCCACATTAGACAGAAAAGTTAAACGTTAAGACTCGTGTGTTGGTAAATATTATTATACCATTCTACACAATTCTGTGTCCCAATCAAACTAAGAAGGGTGATAGGGGAGCTCGTTTCCAACAAAAACAGCCAGATAAACCGATATGAAGTTTTTACTAAATTTATCCTAAAACTACAAAAACAACCTGTTTTATGAATGTATGAGTAAAAAAGATAACATTTAGGCGTTTTTATTTAAAAATATAGTTGAATTCAAACTGCAAAAGTACCATTATAAAAAACTTTAATTTTATAATCAAAGCTTCAATTTTTAACTATAAATTATTTAACTATTTTATTCCAATGATTACTGAATTTTAAAACGTTACTAATCTAATATTTTTCCTGGATTGTACCTACCCCTAATTATGTTTATTCACTTACATTTAGCGTAATACTAAACACTTTTCCAGGTTTTTATCATCGGTTTACTTGATAGCACAATTAGATAATGGTAATACCTGTTCACTCAAGCCGAATCATGAAGTTCTAATAAAATCTACACCCTCAAATTTGGTATGGATCGCATCTACCTTCTAAGTTTGTTAGCAAAACCGATGATAAAAACCTGGAAATGTGTTTAGTATTACGCTAAATGTGGGTGATCGAACAAAATTAGGGAGTAGGTGTGATCCAGGCCAAATTTTAGAGTGTAGATTTTATTAGAACTTCAAGATTCGGCTTGGATGAACAGAAGTTACTTTTGCTAATAGTTATCGGGAAAATAAATAGAAAAATGTGGATCTGTGTGTAGTATTTTTCAATTGTTAGTGAGAGAGGGGCATTTTTATTCTAATCTAAATTTGATGGAGTATTTTTCCAGTTTATTAGAACTATTGAAACTGGCTATTCAAGCATGTCATACAAATACTCAGTTGTTCGCAAATATTAGATAGTTTTTATTTTTTAGAATCGTCTAAATGTTTGCAATTCACTAATACTTTCTCACTTTTTTGGTATTTTTTTATTTAGTATCAACTTCACATTTCTATATAAGCGTGTGAAATTTTTCCTATTATAGTACTAAACGCCATTTTTTTAAATCTAGTAGAAAATTAGGACCAACTTCACATGCATCCAGATAAAGCTTTCTCGAATTGTTGATGGTGCAAAAGTTATTCCATGTTTAGTGCTTTTTAGAAAAATCTCATGCACACCCACGAAACAATTAATTAAAAAAACCAAGAGTTCTTTTGTTTAACTTTCTTTTTCACTACGAACTAAAAGAGTATGCCTATCCAATAACATCATTTTTGTAAGCTATATTGTCTTCTGTCAAATAAAAACAATGGTTATGAAAACTCTTTTTGTTTCTCAAAACTTTTTGTTGATGTTGAAGTGACGCCAGCGGAAAAACAATACACTAATGAAAGTTGACCCATTATCAGAAAAGTAATGCAGATTTTAAAATGGTATCACACACCGGGCTATTCATATAACAGAATGTTTTTTATCAATTTTTTTCACAAAGTAAGTCGTGGTTATTAAAAACGCACTTAACAAAATTTGGTATTGTCAGAAATAAAACAAAATGATGAACACAATAGTAAACTAAAGTTTTATATCAATTTTTTAAGCAAATCTATAGTAGCCCGAATTTAACAAAGTTTGTGGTATAAAAAGAAAAACATGTTGTGCTTGTCATTCATGTTAGTAGTTCCATACATTCATACTCGAACGTTTATAATTAAAATGTTAAAAGGCTATATGGATTATTCCAACCGCGAATATGCAGAAATGCATTTCATGTATGGCTTATGTAATGGCAACGCCCGAGCAGCAGCAAGAGAATATCAGAGACGATACCCAAATGGGGAACGCTGTCCCGATTACAGAGTATTTCAAACCGTACATCAAATGTACAGTGAAGACGAAGACCCTGGTCGTCCGAGAAGATATAAAACAGCCGGTCAAATTGATATAGACGAAGATAGAGTAATTAGAATGGTGGCAGACGACCTATCTATAAGTGTTTTTGTTTATCAAGAAGTTCAGGAGAAATGTTATGGCACCGACGCCAAGAAAATTCGCATTTCGAGTGACGAAACATGTTTTAAAAGGCAGGAATATCCATATCCATAATTTGCACTATTGGGCCCGCGTAAATCCAAAAAAGTGCGGCGTAGTCGGTTTTAACGCCAATTATGAGTGAACATGTGGGCGGGAATAGTCGACGGAAAATTGATTGACCCATTTGAACTCCCACGTCGGATCCACGGGGAAGTCTATTTAAGTTTTCTACAAAATTACTCGGATGAATTACTTTACTTGGTGACGTTTCTCTACAAACACGTGGAAATATGTGGCTACAGCATGATGAGCTCTGCTCACTAAGCACAAGTAGTGAGACAACACCTGAACATACATTATGGAAGTCTCCTGATCTAAATCCTTTAGATTTTTGTCTGTGGGGTTATTATAAAGAGCTGGTTTATGATAGAGTAAACCAGACCGATCTGGAGATGCGGCAACGTAGAATCGAAGCGTCGAATATTATTAAAAATAACGAACGTGTGTTTCGACGGATTAAGCAAAATTTTATACTGTGATTCCAATCATGTATTTTGGTAAATGATGGGCACTTCGAACACTTATTATAATATTTAAAATTAATACAAATATTTTATTTGAATTTATTTTATTCATTTTGTTTTATTTCTGACACTTCGACTTTAGAAATCGAAATTTTGTTAAGTGCATTTTTTAATAAACACGACTTTGTTAGCCCATTTGTGACGAATATTTTTCTGATAATGGGTCAACTTTCTGTAGTACATTATTTTCCCGCTGGCGTCATTTAAACATCAATAAAATTGTTTTGAGAAACGAAGTGACTTTACAAAACCATCGTTTTTATTTGACAGAAGATAATATAGCTGAACAAAAATGATGTTATTGGATAGGCACACTCTTTTAGATTGTATTAAAACAGAAAATTAAACAAAAGAACGCTTGGTTTTGCACCATGCACATCATGCGACTTCTCTAAAAACCCTAAAAGTGGAAAATTTTTGCACGTTTTTATTGGAAATGAACTCTCCTATCACCCTGCTTCGTTTGATCGTTCCATTCTGGGACACCCTGTATATACGTTTTTGGAAACCATCCCTCAAACCATCCAACATTAGTTGATGGCCTATTTGTGTTAAAAGCAACAACTCGTGATTTATATTTCAGTTATTTCGTATTATGAATTCTTCCAAAATGTCGAGATACAGTACTATGCTTCTGGTTAACATGAGAAGTAAACTATTTAGATGCCTTATTGTTGGGGAACTAATGTATCCGTAAAACATTTTGTAGCTTGAAATGATTTATGCCAAGTGAACAGCAAGTTTAATAATTTACAACATAGTTTATAAGCATGTTGGGAGCGTAGAATAAACAGTTTGATCTTTTTGGGTCATTTTCTTAAACAAACATTTTTGGTTTATTCATTTGAACATATTTGGTCACCATAGCCTTTGTCTTTTCTCGTTCAATAACGAATTCTGCAGTTGAAATCCAGAATTTGGTGTAATATGTCCCATTTTTAGCTAGTC
Source organism: Nephrotoma guestfalica (assembly GCA_963691935.1). Lineage (NCBI taxonomy): Eukaryota > Metazoa > Arthropoda > Insecta > Diptera > Tipulidae > Nephrotoma > Nephrotoma guestfalica. Next base: position 134,742,381 of record OY829913.1, on the reverse strand, counting down.
TTACTATTTTTTATCCGTGACTACCGGTAACGTATCCGGAAAGTTATACATACAATTGTACCCACCTCTCTACTGCGTTTCTCATAAATAACCAAGAAAACCACCTAATATTACTTACCATAAGTTCCAACCATCTCTTATGCGGTTAGTTCAAATATATAACAAATTCACCAACACAATCGAGAAAATGTAAAAGCCCGCACGCACACAAATTTAAACACTTGCAGCTGTGGTTTCATATCAAATTAAAATATCGAATGAGTTACGAGATAACAAGCGACAAGTTACGGGTTGATCGTTTGATCCACTTTGTCTTGAACGTTATTTGTGTAAATCAAAATGATGAAATTCTTATCACAAACAAATGCCGCGGTGAACCAAAAACAGTTTATTTAATTTACCTTCGTATTCCAAAAATATTTACGGTTTGCCGCGCTCTTCTATATATGATCTCGTTGATACAATATTTGAACGCTGATAACAACATAAATCGCGGGAGCAAATATTTAGCGTTAAGAAGAAAAACTGTTATTAATTTCTACAAGACAATCTCTCTTCAAATAATAATAAAGCAATAAACAATTAATTTTTTTATAATTTTATTAATTTTTATTCAATTTTTTTGTTTTATTTGTAATTTTCTTTTTTTGTTGTTTTTCACTTTTTTTTTGGCGTATACATTTTTTTTATTTATTTTTGTTTTCGTATAACTTATTTTTTGTATGTTTTTTTTGCAATATAATTAATTTTGTTTTTTAAATATTTAATTATATATAAATATAATTAATCAAAAAATAATAATAAGAATTAAACGTTTTGTTTTTAACAAATAAAATAATAATAATAATAATAATAGAATTATAATAATTAAGAGCAAAAAATTTAAAACAAAATATTGTTTAATAAATTTTTGGAAGATATTTTTTGTTTTAATAAATTTTTAAATTTATATTTTTGTTTATTACAAGAGAAAATGTACGTATACGATTTTATTAATTTTGTTTAAGGATTTGTTTTTTATTTATTTTATAGTTTTTTTAGTTGGTTGGATTTTTATCTATTTTTAAAATTTATTTTTCTTGTTGTTTAGTTTATTTTTTTTATATATATATATGTATAATTAAATTAATATAATAATTAACTTAATAATTAATAAGTCTCAATATATATAATTTTTTTGCAAATTTTTCTTTTTTCTTTATTAATTAATAATAATAATTATATAATAAATATTTTTTTTACGTTTAATTTTGAAAATTAAGTATTTTTTATTTATATTTTTAATGTATATTTACATATTACATATATATATTTATAGTATTTAATTATAAGGAAATTTGAATATAATTTATATAGATTTAATAGTTACAAATTAAAAAAAAAATTAATAATTCAAAATAAATGCAATAATATTTATGACCATTTTTATTTTCATTTTTAATTAACCCTTTTTTCAGTCTGTTATAATTAAAAATTAAATATATTTGTTTATTTATTTATTTTATTTCGTATAACCTTTTGAACTATTTGAAATGAATCAAAGAAATAATTGGCACTAATTTTAAAAATTTAATTCTGTAGTTTTTCAATTTTTTTTGTATTATTTTACGTATACCAAGTTACAATTGTTTATATTTATTTATTTAATTGTATTGTAAAAAATAAAAATATAATTTTTTTTATTATTTATTTAATTAATTTGAAATCGTATTTTTAATTTAATCGTATCTCCAGTAAGTTTTTTTTTGAAATCGTATAATTCTTTTTTTATTAATTAATTTTAATTTTTAATAAGCGAATATTTATTGTATACTTGTTTTTCTTTTATTTAATTTATTTACATCATTAATAAATTAATTGTTTATAATATATAAATTTTTAGGTTTTGTTTAATTATAATTTTTGAGAATAATAGCTAGTATAATACTTTCATTAAAAATGTATTGCAAAAAGGAAAAACTAAATAATTTGCATGTATAAGAAAATCAAAATTAAATTAAAATTAAAAAAATAATTAATTAATTATTTTTTATTCATATATTTAATAATGTTGATATGTTAATAATTATAGAAAAATTAAAAATTTTGACTATCAACTCACTCAAATTTTGAAATTTTTATTTTGTGTGCTATATGCAACACAACGCAACATCGCGCAACATTTTGATTTTCTTAACTGTTTTTATATTTATCATATTTATATAAAGATATGTGACATCACAAAAACTATATTAAAACACTTGTTTCACTTGAGAACGGCGGACGAGTACGGGGCTTAGGAATGTCAAACGTATTTAGATGACAATTGTTTAGCAAGTTCAGTATATTTTAAAAATTTTGAATGCGGTGACTCCTCAAACGACGAACTATTGTTATTATTATTATTATTGGTATTAGCATTACTACTATTATTATTACTATTGTTACCACCACTTCCGTTACCATTACCACCACCACCACCACCACCACCACTACCAGAAGATGATTGCGATTGATTCATATTCGGCGGTGGAGACTTTTGCGAGATTCCATTATTTTTCGGTGAATGCATCGTTGAATTATTATGCGACGACGATGAGGTACCACTGCTGCTCGACATCGAAGTTGGAGGCGGTATTTGCTTTTGTGATTTCACTTGCACTGGATCCGGTATAACATCGTCCTTTACGAAATGCATTTTCGACAAATGATGACGGTAGGCACCCTTCGAAATAAATGGTGTATCACAGAAAGCACATTTCATTATCGACTCGGGTGTTACGATAGCATCGTTACAGGCCCAGCTGAATGGCACTATTGAACTACTATTGTTCGCACCATTACTTGAGCTCGTCGATGATGAAATCGACGATGATGTCGAGGCGGAACTAGGATTTGCTGTAACCGAATTCGTACGTGACGATTGTTGATTATTTTCGGTTTTATCACATAATTTTTGTAAAGCTGCTAATGGATGACTACTTTGCTTTTTTTGATGGCCAGGGCCATGATCTACTGAGCTGCCGGGTGCATTACTTCCCGTCAAACTATCAAACATGGACGATAGTGCACCTAAACTACCACCAGCCGTCGATTTTTTATTACTCCCATCACCCCCTGGTGTTGATCGTGGCGTAACCGATCGTTCACTCGCCGGGCTAGGAATTGGCGATGGCATAATTGGTGTGCGCCTCGCTGCTGGGCTTCGGGCCGGTGTGGAAGCTCTACTATTTCTACGATGTGACGACTCATTGTCGTTATGCACCTGATGATCGTGACGGCTCTCGGGACGCTCCATATCATCCATAATCTCCCGTTTTATATTTAAACTATTTGGCCTTAAAATACCATCATCACAATGTGGACTGTTGTCATGATCCTCGAGTGGTTCTTTTTTGATCCTAACCATTGAATCATCAGCATCCATTGGCTCGGGCTTAACATGACTCGATTCTAATTTATCGGGAGTAGTTCTCGGTGTAGTCGACTGACTTACATGATCATGTTTTCGTTCTGGTGTTAAAGAGTCCATACGACTGCTACCACGTTCTGAAACTGAACTAGATTCGCTACCACTTCGTTCACGGCGTCCAAATGGATGAAGCTGATGCTGTTGATAGCTTCGTAAAAAATTCATTGTGGTTGGATCAATTAACGGTTTTGTGTAGTCAACACTTTCGTCAATTCCTAAGCGCTTTAATATCGACGAGCCTAATGGTGTCGACGCATGATTTGGTCCAGCAAATCCTGGATGACGTGATTTGGTATCAAAACTTTTCTCTATCAACTGTTCAATTGCGTTTAAAACAGAAGGTGAAGAGCTTTTTTCACCCATTCCACCAGCACTTTCTTTCGACATTGGGGATGACAAGTCTGTTGGATTGGCGGGCGAAATGTGGCGTGAAATTGGTGAAGACATATCTTCCCCAATACTTTTCCGACCATCCCGGCTATTGGGAGTCATTGGTCCGATCGAATCAGGCGATATAATACTATTTGATGTAAGCGCCGATTTCAACAGATTTTTTTGTGATGGACTCATACCCGTATCGCTGCGGCCAACACATTGTCGAATATGTTCAACAAATACCGAGGTATCAATTTTCTCGCCACATTTCTCGCAAGTAATACGAGCGCTTGCCGAATCCATACCTTTCATCGGCATGATATCTCCATTTTTGAATTCGTGTTGGGCACGTTCCAATTCCAATAATTTTCTAACCGGTAGCGATTTTTTACGTTTTTCTCGAGTTTGTCGACGTCTCCCGCCAGACTCAGTAATCGATCGCATAATATGTTCCTTATAGTGGGAATTCTTTACCATGTGATTACTCAAATCTTTCAAAGAATTGAACGCTTGGTCACATACTTTACAAGTAAAAACAGCACTTACAGTACTACTCGATCCACTGTTTGCACCACTTTGTCCCGGCCCTCCGGTCGCTCCACCACTTCCACCCGAACCTCCACCAGCACCACCTCCTGTTCCATCGGACGACTTCCACGATATAATTTGCTCCTGGGAAATTATATTCGTGTAATGCTGCGTCTGTTGCATGTGACTAGTCATTTCGGCCAATGTCCTAAAGCTCTGTCCACACCACATACATTTTAATATTTGACGTGTTTGTTCTGCACCTTTACCCAACCAAACATCTTGGCCTCTAACTAACTTCCTAGGCAATGGCATTGTTTCTTTGATCAGCATATTTAATTCACTGGGCGTAGGCTTCGAGGAATTTTCATGTCGTGAATTCACCAGAGAGGTCGACGAATGTGAATGCGAATGTGACGAATGTGTATTTGATGAGTGATGTGATGATATAGTTGATGGCGGCGGTGCAAGACTAGTTGGTGGTGGGACACTTACATTACAATGTTTGGTTTCTTTCATATGTGTGCTCATCGCGGCCAGAGTGGGGAAACTTTGTTTACACCATACACATTTTAGAACATCTTTTGTCGAATCGGCCCCTTTATTTAACCAATGCGATTGCCATGCACTATGACGTCCAGTACTGCCGCTACTTGAACTAATTGAATTTTGCCCGGACGATTTATACATATCATTATCACCGCCTAAACGACTCAATTCTGACATTTTTTCTAATGCTTTGGTTGCATCATTGGTTGCTGGAATTTTATTTTTACCATTCCATTCGTTTATGGATGGATGATGGGTTTTGGGTGAGAGGCCGGCTGCTGCGACTGCAGCTGCAATGTACGGTGTAACTGGTGAACTCCATGGCGAAACAACATTTGGTTTGTAATCCATAGTGCGCGGTACTTTACGTTGTGGATGATGTAGCGATGCGGGCGATTCATCGACATTACGCTTGCGAGTGCACGACAAATCGAGTGGACCTGTGTCCGATTTGGTTAAATTTACAGCATCATTATCACTATTATCGTCATGCATCATTGACGAGTCATTTTTTAAGCACATCGATGATGAATTCCGTTTCGTACTAAAATCTAGTATTGGTGTATCACCGCCGAGTGGGGAGCTTAGAGGTAGTAATGGTGGCGATGCATTTGAGGATTTTGTTAGCCCGGCTAATTGTGAGCCGAGCAGCAATCGATTTTGTTGGGCTGCTGCCGCAGCTACGCCTAAATATGCTGCCATTGCGGCTGATTGTGGTGGTAATAGTGCAGCTGCAGCAGAAGGAGGCAAAGTGGCCGGTAGCGTAATAGCGACAGGACTAATTGCATTCGATTGTGCGTTACGTCCACTCGACGAGTACATTGAATCTTCAGAAGGTGAACGACCTGATGATGAATCACGTGATAAACATCTTGGACTCGTCATTTCACTGTAACGGAACAAAAAAAAAACGTGTGGTCAGTAAAGGGTTAATATTTTATGACCAATTGATTGATAGTAAAACAACATTTGACGACCGTAATTAAATAACAACATTATGAATGAAATACATAACATAAAAAAAATTATAGTCTCCGCCCTATTTTATACTTATTTCCGTTTCATTTGTTTAAACGTAAGATGAAACGAGATAAACCTATAATGCCTTATATACTAATTCGGTTGTTGCGCTTTTCGTATTTAGTAAATGTCACGCCTACTTAAAACTAATATTTTTCTTCTCTTTCTCACAAAACACACACACATACCTTTGCACATGTGCACATATACACGAAACTATCCAACCAGAAAAAACAAAACAAATCAATCATAATCGCATTTGTGCGTTGTTGTTGTTTCGCTCGCTTTAAAATTTTTGTGTGTAAATTTCGTGCACGATGATTGATGAATGAGTAATTTTCCAAAGGAATTTAATTTTACACTCAATCAATGAGTTATATTATTACCTTGACGCATGATGCAGCGCTGCCGCTTGGCGATAAATTTCTAACATAACACTCTCATGTAACATCATTTTTAACAAAAAAAAATTATATTTCCGAACAAAACAAAATTTTCACTCAACTAATATTTTTTCTTGAATATATTTCTCACAAATTAATTTTAAATTATTATTCACTTGAATCACATTTTCTCAAAATAGATTTATCTCAAATCTAAATCAATTCCAATTAATAACAAAATTTTCTAAACACATTTCTACTATAAATTATTTCACGATACTATCACTTAGATGTCTGATATGCGACTGATTTGACTGGCGACGTATTTTATTTTTGTGTGTGACGAAGAGAAGGAACCAACGAAATGAGAAGAAAAACAAATCAAAAACCTTTCATCAACTTATTTTTTTTATATTTTAAATATTTGTTTGATACACACAACCACTATATCCGAAGTATACAGACACAATGAATTTCAGTATTTTTATTTTTTTGCTTTTTTTGTAGTTTCGTCGTTTGTACACACACAAACATACCCGAGCAACATATAAAAAAGCAAAAGAAACCAAAAATTCATTTGTACGCAACTCAATTTTGATCTCATTTCTTTTAATGACATTTTCTCAATTCATTTTTGTTAAGTGTTGTAAATAGAGGTGGGGATGTAAAATTTCAAGAGAGATATATGGAATTTTTGGTGACGATGATTATGGTGATGATGATGATTCCAACGATTGTTTGCGGATACTATTATGTAGCTATATGGGAGAGAGAATGGGATATCACATCACATGTAATAATAAAAATAAGGGGAAATATTTATTTTTGGAAAATTTATAAATTTCTTTCTGTATAATTTTTGAAAGCTTGACGTAACCTCAAAATGAAAAAGGAAAAAGAAAATGGATAAATTGACAATGACAAATGAAATTTCATCATATTTTTGTTGTATGTGGAAAATTTCTGTTAAATTCAATTAATTAGCGTGTATATGTTGGTTCGTTCGTTTAGCAGACAATCAGATTTTGATTTTTTTTTCGAGTGAAATTTGATATACTACTCTGTCTATTGTGGGTTGACATGGAGTGTAATCTGACTCAAAACATATGAGTAATCGATAGACATTTGAATATGTTTGAAGGGATAATTAATATGCTGTGTACGGTGGGGTGGATTGGAGAGGGGTTGTAGGTATTTTCAAATACAAAAAAGCTAAATGAATGCAAATCTGGGCAAAATGTTCTAATCGAAAGAACGTGGAATGGCACATATACCAAATAACTTTTGAATGAAGTGATTTTCAAAATTTCTGAGATATATGGAAAAACGGTATTCAGCTGTGGATCTGCACAAATACATTCCAAATAACATATTGTTATTGTACCGTGGTTTATGTACGAAAAAAAAGAAATGCCGACCTGAGTAATAACTTAATATGCGAGAGAACGTTAACGAATTACGTCGTTGTCGACTCAAAATGAAATATTTCCCTGAGTGTAAAAATTGTGCTCCAAATGCTGTCGAAATGTTCGATGGAAAAAAATACCTTAAGGGTAATTTTGTGCTGCACCTACGATAATTTTTTTTACCTTTTGATAGAGTATATTCAAAAGTTTTTGACATTCAACAACAACAATTCCAATACAATTTGACATATACAATTCTACATTTAATTTTTTGGGGCCATTGGTTTCTAAAATGGGTGAACCATTTTCAGAGCACGAAAAACCCTGATTCAGAAGCACAGTCACTGCGATACTTTTCGTATTTTGAAACGAGCCTTAGTTGGCATTGGTTTTCGAAAAATGTCTTACAAATTTGGTGGTTGTATTGGTCACAGCTTGACATTTTATGATAAATGTATTATGCTGGGAAATAAAATATAAATTTTTTATTTATTTAACCATTTGCGTGGCTATTAATTTTTCAAAAATATCTTACATTTTTGAATGAAAAACTATTTGATTGTTATTTGCGTTCTGATTTATATTTTCTGTCCTTATCCAAAAAAAATATTCTTGCAGTATATTACTGTATTACCTGATACAGCCAACTACATAAATTTAAATAACAGGTCTGAAACAGTCTTCGAAGAATATCTACAACACAATTTTAAGACGACTTTGTATCTTATAACGAAAATATTTTCATTAAGACAGTAAGTCAACATTAACATGTTGAGACTGAGCAGCAAGCCTTTGTTGGGCAACGCAAATTTCGGAAAGGCAGCATAGAAAGGTATCAATCATAGTGTAAACCAACCTCCAAAACTAGTTACCTTACATACAATTGTCAAGTAAAAAGGAGTTTAGACTTATTTTTCTAGATTTTCCAGAATCACGATATTATTGTATTGTGGCTCAGTGATTCTTGCCATTGGCACTATTCTGGCTTTCCCTGGGAATAGGGACTAAATTATACTTTTCTGGCCTGCTGCGGGAATTAATTGGATGTAAATATTTTCGAAACAATGTTAAATGGGAAATTATTTCTTCCTATAAAAATTTATGGAACAAGGTTTCCCAATCAACTTTATTTCGAAAACATTTACACCAAACTAATTCTAACAGTAGGCCAGAAAAATATAATTTAGACAAAAATAGTATGAACATATTTTTTCCGATTCCCTATTACCATAGGGAAAGCCGGATTAGTGTCACAGGGGCACTATTCTGGTAATTCCCCGGGAATAGGGAACTGGTTAAAGATTTTATATGTAATTTTTATTCAAATAATTTTCTCTGGCATGCTAAGGTAAAAAGTTAGTGTTAATTTTTTTGAAAACAAAATTAAATGGGGAATAATATATAAATATTTACATCAAATTTTTCTCCTCAGTAGGTCGGGAAAATAATATTTGAACAGAAATTACATATACATTCTTTCCCCAGTTCACTATTCCCGGGAATTACCAGAATAGTGCCACAGGATGATCAAATATGATAAATTGCTTGTACAATTTTAATTGATTCGCGTCGTACCAAAACATGGCCTATTTTTTTAATTAATTATCCTTATTAAGTTATTTCCTAAGCTTAACATAAATAAACAAACGACGATATGTGTATTGATAAATTAGATTATGTTAAAATAATTTCGCTTGTACATAGGCAATCTTGTTCGTTTTGGACCACACTAATTGTAGTAATTGGCAAGGCGACTAAATATTGCAAAACAATGATCTCACAAGTAGATCGCCCCTCTTCTTAAAGACCGCAATCACTATTGCTATTTTGAGAATATCGGGAAATACCTCACTATCCAGCATCAAATTAAATAAATAATTCAAAATGTCAATTAAGAACCACAAGCAATTTTTAATAATGTAATTATCAACACTTAGACTGTTTGTTCCACTGTTTCTTCTCCGATATGATTTCCGAAGGAAGAATAGATTCAAAGAAGCAGCAACAATTTTTCGGATCCGTGCATATATCTTTTTGATTCATTTATATCGAAATTTGTGCCAGAAATGTAAGTGAGTCGCTTGCTCAAACGTGACTTGGGTTTCAGTATCAGCATTTCGCCCTATGGCGTTATCGATTACTTTCCATGTACGCTTAATATTTGTTTCTTAAAAATGGTTTTTGAAGCTGCAACATAAGATCTAACTTTGTTTGAAAGCTTTTCCAAAAAGTTTGCTAATCTAACATTGATTAGATGGTGCTTTAATTTCCGGGAGAATTTTTTCAATTAATAAAAAAGTTTAGAATGCATCCAAGGTTTCAACTTTTTTATTTTAGAGGACGTGAATAAATTTTCATGCTTCAAAGTGAAAATTCAGAATTTTACAAGTGCGGAATCACCAATAATAATTCATTTTTTTTGTATATTTGGCGCATTACCTATACATAAGCCGATCTACTAAACGGTGTATGAAAATTAACTTGAATTAAATTCTCAATTTTAATGAACATTTGATTTAAGCAGCAGGTATATGCATTCTGGTGGGCTCATCTATAAGACTAATAAATCCGTATGAAGCTACCCTCGGTACGCACCAGTGTTTCGAGTTCATATGGTACAAACATCACTATTATGTAAGCGAAATATACAAATAAAAGTCCAATTATATTTTGCAAGTGCAATGTTTAAAATTATTAGATCAGCTGTTTACAAATTATAATTTTTTAGCAAGCGAGCAGTTTCCAAAACTTTTATGAATAAAAACATCGACACTACCAGCATAGCACGATAACAATCACTAAGCACTAAAATTATACTCAGGTAATTGAGACCAATTGAAACTGGTCAAGAAATCGAAATATTTGACAAATTTGGAAGCGCATTATGAACTAAATGACCACTGTCACATATTTTTGCAGCTTCGTTCAATTGAGAGTTCGGGCAAATCTCTCAAGTAGCTAATAGAGCGAATAATAAAAATTTAACTAAACCCAACTAACGTTTAGGTGGAACGAATTAATATCTCGTAAAGTCGAATGTAATTTATTAAACGATGGTATTGGTGGACGGTACGAGTCAATATGTGCAAGGGTTTGTGCTGGTTTCTGTATCAGTGTAATTATTAGCATCACATGGAAAAACTAGATCGAGATGTAGTTGAGTTAGAGGAAACGTAACAGGTCAGGAAGTTGAAGTCCCCTATAGTGGATGTGTTGGATTTACAGATAGAATGAAAATGTAATTTTTCGTCTCATTTTTATTGTCAATTTTTACAAATAGAAGCTCGATGTTGTTTGCTCTAGGAATACAAAATTCAGCACAGGCGAAACTACAACGGACTGCAAAGATACTCATTGCTATGAGAATCGTAATTTAGAGTCCGTCGATTAAATAAAAAAGGAACAAGATGCTTAGTTTTCTGGAAGAGCTTTAAGGTTTTTGTTATGCTCATCCACAAACTTTTGTGGTACTAATGTAGAGTGCCTTCGTAGACGATGAATCAAGGAATTTCTTAGACCAGCACTTAACGAAGTCAAGCGCAGAGTTTGCTCTCGAATACACTAAGCTCTTGCAAAAAAAGCCGTGTTGATGGAATAAACTTTATGTTGAGAGAGTAAGCACTTCCGAGGATAAGTAATGAATTGCCATTTACTGATATTCAGTCAGAGATAATTCTTTGACCACTAGATAGCAAAGCGGTTTAGGTGGGCTTGTAAAAGATTGGCGTCAGCGTTTGTTGAAATATTTTTCTAAATTTTCATATCGTCAGCGTACACAGAAACATACCCGAGTTTTTACTGAAGCACTCAATGTCATTTATGGACAGAATGAATAAAATGGGCCATAAATGACTTCCTGGAATACGCTGGAGGATGCGGAAAAAGAAGTGGATGTGGATGATCCGAATGATACTTTTTATCGACGATCCTTTATGTAGGACTCCACCCAGGACAGGAACTGTAGTGGAAAGACAATGGCTTTAATTCAACTAATTTTGTTGCGGTGGTTCGACCTCTTAAAAAACCGTGCTGAATCGTGTTTTAATATCAGACGTGCATACTTTTTTATGAATGTCGATTATGAATGAATTTTTCGACATGTTAGGAAAAGTTACAGAAGATAATGATTTTTTTAAAAAGCATTGTAAGCGGTTGAGCCAAATGGCCAGCACATCTTTTTACAACAACTGCTGACAAACCGAACGAAAAATCGTCAATGAGATTGTTCATTTTAATTATAAGAATCGAAGTGAATGGATACCTGATTTAGAACGACGATCCTCATTTTTAAAAGTTTGCGGGGCCCATCTAATTGCTTCTTAAGACTAATAAACTCGCTATCGAGATTCCCTTGCATCAAACATATATATATATATATATATATATATATATATATATATATATATATATATATATATATATATATATATATATATAGGGTTTTCCAATAGGAGGTTTCATTTTGAATAGCCTGCTATTTGGGCAGCTGTCAATTTTGAAGCTGTCATCTTTTGACATTTGACAAGTAAAAGCTACGCCATTACTAAAAATGGTACGATACACCGTATCGTCAACAACGCATTGAAATGGTTAAAATTCACTAGAAAATGGTGAAAATTTTGTACTCACAGTTCGCAAAACTAAATCACTTTTGGGTTGGCGTGAAGCACCTTCTCAGCCGGCAATAGTGAAACTGGTGGAAAAATTTGAGCTGTTGGGACAAGTTAGTGATGTGAAGAATCGAAACCGTTTGCGTCGCTCAAGAACAACTGAAAATATTGCTGCTGTAGCCCGTAGTGTTGCCGAAACCCCAGGTTTGTCGATTCCCCTTCGATCTTTGGAATTATAAACATTCCACAAACGACATTACACCGTATTTTGCATAAAGATTTAGGTCTTAAGGCTTTTAAAATTCGGTTAACACAAGAACTCAAGCCGGTCGATCACCATAAACGTCGTATCTTCGCTGATTGGGTCCTTCAAATGTTTGATGCATGATCCGGATTTTCATCGAAAAATCATCCTCAGTTATGAGGCCCATTTTCACTTCGGAGGCTACGTTAATAAGCAGAATTCTCGCATTTGGGGCTCAGAAAATCCAAGAATGATTGTTGAAAAGCCTCTCCATCCTCAACGTGTCACTGTTTGGTGCGGATTTTGGGCTGGCGGTGTGATTGAACCTTACTTATTCGAAAATGAGGCTGATGCAACTGTTACGGTGGATGGATTGCGCTACTGAGCTATGATTAATGATTTGTATGGCCGAAATTGGAAGATATTGATGTGGACGAAATAATCGCAATTTTGCAAGAAAAGTTTCCTGGCCGTGTTATTTCTCGAAGAAGTCATCACAATTGGCCACCGAGATATGGTAATTTAACACCTTTAGACTTTTTTCTTTGAGGCCACGTGAAAGATAAGGTCTATGCCAATGCTCCACAATCGATTCAAGACTTTAGAGATGGAATTCGTGAAGTTATCAAGGACATACAATGGCCATGGAAAATTTCATGAACATGATATGGTGCTGCAAGCGTAACCGTGGCGGCCATTTGGTTGATATCGTTTTCAAATGTTAATGGCATACCTTCCTCATTACAATGAAATAAACATTCATTGATTTCTCTTACTCGTTTTTTTAAATATCAAAATGAAACCTCTTATTGGAAAATCCTTTATAATCATTGTATAAAGTTCGTTGGCTAACCTGCTGAATTCATTATAGGCCATCGAGTACTTAGAATAGTCATCTTCGGACTGAGTTTCTAAAAATTTCGGCCACCGTTTGTCTCGGAGAGTTCGAAGAGCATGGAGTTCACGACTATACCATGGTGGCGACGACAAACTATCAAAAATTACGTGCGAGCATTTAGTACCTCAATAGTGTTTTGTCTCATAAGTGTTCTGTATATCGTTGAGTTAGTGCAAAGATTTAGATTTAGTGGGTTGTATACTTATCCACAAACTCTTGTACAGAGGTATAGTTATAGGCCATGAGTTCGGAGGCATGAGTAATTCGAACATGATTTTGAAAGTTGCTACATTGCTATTAAAACGTGACAGATTTCTGCATTTAAGAAAATTCAGAACATCGTGAACTTTGCATAAATTTAAGGTTCGCTATGATGTTTGTAGTGATGATGTAGAAGATGAACTAGCAGTTTCAAGACGCTTCTTTTAACGCTTCAAAAATACATCAAGAAATTTCAATGAAGCTTTCATAAACAGACGTTACCTAAAAGTAAGCCGATGCATGTTAGTTCATATTGTTAAAAAAAATCCGCTTGCATTAAGCAAAGAATGAGTTTACCCTAATATGTTAAAACGTCTTAAGGTTGACCACCCCTTTTATATTGAGAATATCACAAATAACAATCGTAAAATGCACAATGATCATCGTAAATCAACCGATCAAAATAAAATTATTTAGATTTAGACTCATCTTGAAACTTTAGAACTTGAAGATGCATCATCATGGTGGTGTCGGCACGACTATAGGACAAAATATAAAAAAGGGAAATATTTTAGGGTGAAATTGAGTGTAATACAGAACGCAACAAATAAAAATGAATTCGGATCAATTTTTATTATAACTTTTTTTTTGGTAATAAATTATTTTAATTACTTTTATGCTTTTTGTTTAAATGGATTTTGCCAGGGAAAATAGACATTATCTGAATGTAACAGAATTCTGTTGTAGTATTCATTTTGATGAGATTATAATTTACAATAAATTATGACTGGGTATATGTGTAATGTATTTATGCTGCTGGATGGAATGTTTTTGATTAGAATTTTTAAGTAATAAATTATTATTATTGTGCGCCCCTGCTTGCACGCCATAGCGCGACGGCACGGGAATGAGTCACTTACACAGTATATATATATACAGTAAAACATATAAATTCTATTTATGCCAAGGGGGTGACGATCTGATCTGTTTTTATTGTTTATGTTACTTTAATAATATAACATAAATATATAGTTAAGGTAATGCACAGTAGTTTTTTATTCTACACATCGCACACACGAAACGGAACCAACCACCAAAAAAAATTTAAATTCGGTCCTCGTTTAATGTCACCACCGTAACAAAAACAAATATCTAATCAAATTAGAAAAATCTTACCAAAAAATCATCAAATGAAAACGTGAATATTATTTTTGTATGTCAAATACAAAAACGAGCGAAATTCTACACACATTTTCACGATTTTCATTCACATTTTTTTATTACACACTGGTAAAAAAAATATAATTTTTTGTGTTGAGCTGGAAGAGGATGAGTATTTCATTTTACCAAGTTGAGTACGAAAGAAAAACATTTAAACGAGAATAAAAGCCAACAAATAAAAAACTGTTCAAAGTGAATTTTAGAGAAAAGAGCTTTTAACCACCGCATAGCAGAAACTTTAACATTGAAACGCAACAACACAATATACCACGAACAGCAACAACAATACAAGAAGGGTAGAAAGATTAAATTGGGATGAATTATTTGTATTTAAGTATCATCGTTCGCACAATACTGACGATGATGATGCTTACGATGACGATGCTGATGCTGATGATCACCGTCATTGTGTCATTTAAATAAAAGTTGTACGTGAATTGGTTTTTTGTTTGGTTTTGGTTCCCCAATAAAAACATTCATATACATATGCGAATAACATTGCACGAGGGTGTTATTATTTTACACGTATAACGTGATACTATTACAAAACAAAATTCGTTCAATCAAAGCTTCTGCTTGATTAGTGAGAGCTTTAATAAAAACCAGAAAAAATAACATTTTTTTGTTCATGCTATAATAATCATGATAATCATTATGCGAGAGATACCGACAACATTTCAAAAAATTTTACGATCAACATGTGACTCGGAAAAATTAAATCGAGAACTATCATAAAATATCACAAAATATTATGTATAACACTGGTGTGTGATAATAATTTCAACCTGGGTATTTATAGCTGTACATATATGTACGTAGATAGGAATATATGTATATAGCTGGTAATTGCTAGGGTCGCGCTGAATTTTATTATTTTCGCATAAATTCTAATCACAATCAATATATTCGTAAATAACGCATTCCAGTTAACTTCTATATGCATGTATATGGTACACATAGTTTTTATACCCCTAATGTTAAATATAAACCCATCCACCTCCACATATCGCAAACATTTTGGACCCGACCCCATTCCATTCCACTTACAGCTCAATGACATATAGTGTACAGCTAAACACAATTTAATCTCGCACAGCAACGAAATCGACAAAAAATCAAAATTTCCGCGTATATATTTCAGTCGCAACCTCATCCCTACGCGGACTAAACGCGCTCTAATTTCGATAGCCCATACCCCCGGTGCGCACAAAACTATTTATTTATATATTTATAAAACTAATATATTTTATTATTCTAAAAATATAAAAATAAAAATAAATTAAATTAAAATAATTTAACAGAAAACAATTGAACCAAAAAAAAATTTTTTTCTGTGTTTTGTTGCACATTTTTCGGCCATAATTTTATTAAAATTTATAAAAATTTCATGAAAAATGCAGGCAACTAAACAAAACTAAAAAAGCGATTTCCACCACGAATATTTTTTATGTATTATGCGAGCAATATATGTGTATTTGTAAACTATCATAATTTTTAAATTTATGTTCAAGTTGACTGGTGCATTTTATGAGGGTATATGTGATTGCAGCAGAACAAACTGCCTAGCATAAAATCTATTAGCCATCTGTGGCGATGAGACTAGCCGGTGTGGGAAAAACCAAACGTGCTCAATTTACTCGCCAGCAGAAATTTATCCACTGAGTGGATATTTGAGTGCCTCGTCGGATTGGGGTGGAATTGCCCCAAATAAACTAATACTCATGGAAGATTTCAATGTTGAATGTTCAAAAAATTCTTGATATCTAACGTTACTCACGCAAACGTATGCATACCATATTCACCTCTCCCAATCTAGTAGACCGATATATTTCGTATATTATGTGCCCAACCTCATCCCTGTTTCATCTGCAACTTCATAAGCCACAGATTATCTAAGTTTATAATTTTTTCCTTAGTAAATTTGGGTGCTAGTTTCACCGCAAAATTATGAGCCGCATCACTTCACAAAATTGCGGACAAATATATCTTGACCAAGTCCGAATTTGCGAGCCTTGCTTCTCAAGTTATATCGATTTACACTTTTGTGTTAAACAGCCAACAATTTATTGTTTAAAGTTTCAAATGTTAGCAATAATTCATGATTGGATCACTGTCCAACTTTGTGTTGTCCAAACGACAAGAAATGTGGAGATCAGTAGATTATTGTACTGAGCATGTACTCGGATCGCGCTTAACAGAGACCTATATTTACTCCTTCCAGGCGTTAGCCTGTGGCGAGTGCTTAATTGTGAATATATGTCGTATTAATAATTCGGTCAACATTTTCAACTTAAATTGTTCGCCACTGTCGGTAAACAAAGATTCAGGAACCCCGAACGATTTACTGCCATTGTTCACGATAAGAACAATTTGTTGTGGACAATTTACCGTAGAACAATTTACCGTAGAACAATTTATCACATAGTACAGTTTATCGTGAGGGTAGTTTATCGTATACCACAATTAATGTCTTGGATTTGAAGTATCTTAAAATATAAAACGTTTTTCATAATGTATTTCGTATAAGAATTCGATCATTTCTTAACTATCGTGAAATTGGGTATGTTGGATGGAAATGGGATTCTAAATGATTTTTGGAAGAAGTTCTGGCCACCTGAACTGGAATATGGCCACCTGGGACGGAACTCGTTAAACTCTTAACCAATTATGATGGGATTGATTATGTTGGATGGAAATGGGATTTTCAAATGATTTTTGGAAGAAGTTCTGGAATATGGCTACTTGGTAATTTCTTAACCGATATTGATAATATTTTGTACGTTGGATGGAAATTGGATTCTTAAATGATTTATGGAAGAAGTTTTTAAATCTTGAACAGACTGGTGATAGATGTTAAGGCAGCCAGTCTTACCAGAAACTTGGTTACATCATGAACCGAAGATTGATGCCTGCTTACGTCGCTCCTAACCCGAAGAGCAGAAGCAAAGGGTATTGGTTTTTTGCCCTGACATGTAGTGTCAATATCCAGAAGCAGAATTTCGCTTGAGTCGTTTAGATTGACGATATAGAACTGAAAATCTTACAATTTTACAAAAATAAAGAATTTCCAAAATGCTATCGATCGCTTTCAAACATTCTCATTTTTAATAAAGTACGAAAACTTCGTATGAAAAAAGTTTGGTTTTGTTTGAATAGAATACTGAAAAGTTAAGTGAAATATGAAATAAAGATGGATATTCTAAAATGAAAGAATACAAAAGGAACGCTTCCACCTACATACGCTTCCACCTACAACAAGTGTTTCAATAAAAATTTGATATTTTGGCACTACAGGAAAAATTGGCAATAGCGTCGTAGATTATAATCGGAAACACACGGAACCCGCTTTATGGAAGCAATAACGAACAAGCTCGAATTTGGAGTTGGGTTACGCATCACTGACATCATTAATTCGTAATTAACTTCATACCTATTAACCTTCATATTTTCGTATTCAGGTTTCTTGGGCGTCACTTTGATATTTTGTTTGTCAATATCCAAGCCCCGAGTGAAGATAAACTCGATTAAATCAAGCATGCTTTCTACAAACAACATCTGGGAATCGTGAGAAAATACTACAATACGGCGTCAAAATATTATTCTGTTTGTAAACACCAAAGGAACATGAACCATTCTTCTAGTTAAGTTCTACAATCCGTTGGTTACAGGCACATGTTTCCTATATAAACGCATTCACGCACTGCGCCAAGTAGTTGCGAAAAACGTCTATCATCTACATATATAAAATGTACAACAACCCTTTCATCATCATGTACGTTCAAACTGTCCGTTAGATTATTGAAGCACTTCATAATCATGTTAGCTGCGAATATTTCGGTAATACTGATTCAGCCATTTCTTGATTTCGTCGGGGATCAGTAGTAAGGTGGCCATATATTCCAGAACTTCTACCTTTATGGAATCCCATTTCCATCCAACGTACTCAATCCCATCATAATAGGTTAAGAAATCACCGAGTTTCGACCCAGATGACCATATACAAAAACTTGTTCCAAAAATCATTTAAGAATCCTATTTCCATCCAAAATACAAAATCCCATCAAAATCGGTTAAGATTCCAGAATTACTTCCAAAAATCATTTAAGAATCCCATTTCCATCCCACTTATCCAAACTCAACCTAATCGGTTTAGAAACTACCGGGTTCCTTCCTAGATAACCATATTCCAGAACTTCTAAAAATTTCCATCAAAATCAGTTAAGAAATGGGCGAGTTCAGTCCCAGATAGCCATATTCCATTCCCATTTACCATATCAAGTTTCATCTTAAAATCCCATTTCCATCCAAAATACTCAATTGCTTCATAATTGGTTAAAAAATTAACGAGTTCTCCCACAAGTGGCCATATTCCAGAACCTTTTCGAAAAAAACATTCTAGAATCCCATTTCCATAAAACACACCCAATATCATCATAATCGGTTAAGAATTGGGCAAGTTCCTTTATATTTGGTCCGATTACAGCACTTCTTCAAAAATTCATTTGAGAATCCCATTTCCATCCAACATACTTAATCCCATCATTATTCGTTAAGAAATTAACGAGTTCCTCCCCAGGTGGCCATATTCCAGAACTTCTTCTTCTTCTTCTATCCAACGTACAAAATATTGTAAATATCGGTTAAAACATAACCGAGTTCCGTCCCAGGTGACCATATTCCAGAACTTCTTCCAAAAATCATTTAAAAATTACAATTCCATTCAACATTTTCAATCCCATTTTAATCGATTAATAAAGGCAGAATTCAATATAAACGGAAGACACTTTAATTTTTTATTTACACATAATTTTGTTATATGGGCTGCGGGCCAATAGTCGGGTAAAAGTCAATTTTAAGTAAATATTTTGGTAAATTCAAATTCATTTATTTTTCAAAAACTCTATGGCAAACTGATCGAAAAATCTGTTCTAAATCCGATTTTTACCATAGTAAACGATTTAGCCAACTATTGGCCCGCAGCCATAGTCAATTTTACAAACTACGATAAACTGGCATACGATAAATGGTCACACAATATATTGTATGCACGGTAAATTGTGTCCGAGATAAACTATGTTCACGTTAAATTGAAACACTATAAATTGTTTACGATAAAACGACCGTCACCCACCCCGAACATACAAAACACATGATTTTTCAAGTAATCTACAAAAGTTTCAGCAGTCGCTTTTCGAATCGCTTTTAACAATACAAATCGTGGAAATTTATCCATAATGAATAAAGTATGAATATTACCAGTCCATAAATCGATGTTGCCATGGGCAGTAAGCTTCCAAATATTTTCCCATGGGGGTTTCGTTGAAAACTTCGTAGCTTTGCTAAGTTTTATTGGTTGTGCAGTGTGCGACATACTCCTTGACTTGAGTAGTCATATTTGGCCAATAGAAATGACTTTGAATTAATCCTAGAGTTTTAAAACTTATCGATGCGCTGCTCTAGGAGGATTGTGTGCCTGTTTAATTTTCAATCACACAAAACTGAATCGATGTAAGCTTAATCGTGAGCCATTTTATTGTAGATTTTCCCATCTGTTGACTACGCCCAGAATTTAATAAAATTCGTAGACGTGACAAGGCATCGGGTACAGTATATTATACTTTCTCTGGCAGCAAAAGCTAGAGGCATATAATTATGTAGCTGTCGGAACTCAATTCGCTGTGTTCACAGATGCATGAATTTTATATCACAAGACGATCGTAAATAAATTAATAAAAAATTTTGGCAGTTGAATGATGACAAAAAGAACCATTTCTATTCGAAATTCGCAATAAAAACGAAAAAATCAAGAACCAAAACTAAAGCTCCTCAAAGCAGAAGAGTTAACAGTTTTCTATATTTTTTCGAAACTGAGCCAAACAAAATTTCAAAAATTCAAGTTTGGCAGGAATTTTTTTTCAACACCCTTAATATAAATAAGGGTCGCATATATTACTTTTTTAATCATAACAAAAACCCTGTTGTGCCTAAAACACAATTAAAAGCAAAGTTTAGGAAAAAATGTGTTTCAAATGTGGATATAGATTTGATTTGTCAACACATAAATGAATTTCCGGTAGTTGAGTCCCACTACGAGGAAAAATTTGGATACTTCTCTCAACATCAGCAAGATGTTCTACTTATTTAAAATTAAATATCCTGGGAGCAACATCAAAAAGTGGAAATACATAGATACGTTCAATAAAAAATTCATTTTGGGGTTCTATCATCCTAAGAAAGATCTGTGCAACAAATGCGAGGTAATGCGTTTGGCACCGGCTGCATCCCTAGAGCAAACCAACGAGTGTAAGGCACATATTCTAAATAAAAATCAAGCGGAGCTAGTAGGAGACTGCGACATAATAAAATCTACCCAAAGCAAACTGGTTAAAATTATCAACTTTGATATGCAGAATGTCTTTCATTTGCCCAAAGCTAACAATTCCTCTTTTATAGGCGAAAATGTTGCGTTTATAATTTAACGGGAAAGGTTTATGGTGGGTGATGGTACTTATTAATATTACTATTGTAAACATTTCATTCGAAATAGGTAACAACTTTTACATTTTTAGGTATGAATCTATTTGATTCCGCGAAGGTACTCACATTGCCGAAATATACTAATTCACATCCGGAAGTACAAACCGTCATTGTTTGGTCAGATAGCTGTGTGCCGCAAAATAAGAATTGCATTATGACCTTTGCTCTACAGTAATTTTTAAATACAAGTTCATCGCTTCTCTTAATAAAGTTGAACAAAAATTTTCGAAGGGCGGTCACAGTAATATCCAAAACATTGACTCTGCGCTTAGCGTTTTGGAAAGAAATTTAAAAAAATGAATTAATATATTCGCCTGTTGGCCGGCTAAAAGAATTTGTCGAATTACCAGAGGGAAGACAAAAGTTCACGGCGATACAAACAAAATTTTCGGATTACAAGGATTACCATAACGCAGCCTATAAGTAGAACTAAAGTCTATACAATATACAAAGGCTAAACATTTAATTTATGAGAAGGGGTCACCTTAGATAAAGTATCGCTGTGTGAAAATATCAAAGAAGAAATCAAAAAATGATACCGGTTTACCCACAATTCTGTCCCTCTCAACTAGTGGAAAAATCTCTTCACTGAAACTAAAAAATTTATCTGACATGCTTATCTACATGCCACCGGTGGATCAGGTGTTTTATAAGAATGTAATTGAAAGCCGGAATGACCTTACCAATAAAAAATAAAAGAGTCGGGGCCAGAGAAAAAAAAAAAAAATAAGGCAATATGTATTTACATTTTGTCAGCTAATTTGACTATAATGTGATTATATTTTGTATGCAATAAATTTGTGATATTTTGATTTTTGCTTAAATAAATGAATTTTATAATTTTTTTACAACATTATTTTATTAAACATTACTCAGTGTTTGCTAAAAATTAGCAGTTCCAAAAATCGAGGATATATGGCCTGTTTTTTATTACACCAGAGAGATCAGAGAGATAAAAAGAAAGCCTTTTCCGTTTTTTTATTTTATCGGATCGATCCGATAAATTTTTTGTCGTTTCTTTATTTTCTCTGACCGTTCTCAGATTGTCATTTATCCGATCCATTTTTCCTTTCAGAGAAAAAACATATTTGAAATATTTTGACAGCAAATATGGCGAACGCTATGGAAAACGGTAATTAATAAATTAATTTGTGATTATTTTTATTAAATTAATTGTAAAATTAATAATACGTAATATTAATAAAATTAAAATTTGAAATTAAATTGTGAATAATTGAAAGATGATGAAGTGAAATTCAAAAGTACGAATTTATTTTGAAATTTAATAAAAAATGGTTGTTTAAAATAAAGAGTTCATATTGAATAATCTTTCTCGTTGCCCTTCACTTAAATGTGGATCTTGTTCAGCATCGCTGGAGCTTCAATCAGTCTAAGTTGTTGGCTGAGCGCTTTCGTCGAACGTAGGAACTGCATCCAGTTGATTATCATCCCGATCGATACGGTCACCATTTTCGATACTCAAATTGTGTAAAATAACGTAAGCTTCAATATAAAGGGGGATAAGCTCCGTCCATTTCGTTTCGACGTATTTAAGTCGTCTAAAACGCCCTTTTAGTATTCCGAAGGCTCGTTCGATATCAACACAGCACTTGGAATGACAGTATTATAAATCAGTTCTTCATCGGCAAAACGACTTTTTAAAAGGAATTAACAAATCTCCAAGTAAATGTTCATCAGTCAATAATTCGAATTTATCTGGCAAGTAGTGAGATTCTGATTTGATTCTAACTTGTTTTTAAAAATTGATCTGGTTGGATTGCCAATACCCTGGCATCATGAAGAGACCCAACTTAAACTGTATAAAAATGATTGAATTTTAACCGATGGTAACATACGGCTTGCAATAAAAGTGGGTGGAAACCTTTTCTGTTGATGTACGAGTATGGATGATTTCTTGGAGCAATAATGGGAATATGAGTACCATCTATAGAACCAATGATTCAAATATAAAACTTAAAGATATCATTTATGATATTCCAGGCGGTAGATTTAGCGTTGTTAAATCTATCGCTAATCGTCCTTAAAATAGTTGTTGTTATTTCTTGGTTTTATATCAAATATTACTTTTATTTACCGGAGGGGTTCTCGGTTTCCAAAAAACCATAAAATGATAAGGATTTTTTTTTCAGTTGGTACTTCCGGCCTACCTTAGTGGATTTCTAGGCTTTTGCTGTCATGAATCAGCTTGCAGAGTTTATTAAAAGGTTCAATATTTAGTCGAAAATGGCTTTTAAATATTGGGTTCGTGTAAGACCGTACAATTTCTTCTGCAAAATTGTATATTTTTAAACTATTTTCTTCTTCCCTACTGCCTTCTTCGGACTCATCACTGTTAAATATTATATTGTAAGTGTTTTTGACTATTTCAGCAAATACTAACACATTTTGTACCATTTTATGTTAATTTGTACTTTTATACTTTTGTTTTATTATTTTGACGTTTCACAGATCATCACTTCGGCTGAAATGTCAACCAGTTGTCTAATGTTCAGTGGTTTTTACATATTTTCAGTACAGTGTATACAAATTTGTAAAAAGCCTTTTCAGATAAAATATTATCAGATTTGTCAGATAAATTATCTATCTGATTTATCTGATATCTCGGATGCAATAAAAAAAAACAGGCCAATAGACAAAATGTTATTGAAATAGACAAGCCTTTCAAGAAAAGTTGTTCCAAACCTGGGCATAGCCAAAACAATTAAATTTGAATCTTAAATAATTAAAATACTTTTTGAGTTTGAAGCTTTATACTTCGTAATTAAGCTTTCTTCTACCAAATATAATTGGAAACCAAATTTGTCAATCAAATCCCTATTAATAAACTTCAAATGCCGATTTCTCCAATATAGGCAAAATGGATGTAGACAAGAATAATTCTGAGACGACGATATGTATATACGAGTACAATTAAAGCGCACACAAAATATATTTAAAAAAAAATTTGTTTCGATAACTCACCTGATTCGAGTCACTTTTCAATAACAACAAATATCAACTTTTTTTTTGTTGACAGTTAGCAAATAATTCTGGCAGTGTGATTTTTCAATAATGTTCAGTGGCTAAATTTTGTTAAAATAATTACAGTTCAGAGTCGTAAAAAAGAAGGTAGGAAAATAAATTTCGTAATCTTTGATTAAACTACAAACAGGGAACACTGAAAAAAAAATATAGTTGTGAACCAAAGTTTATGGTTGCGAGTGTATGTATATACCGCAGATGACGTCATATGATTTCCACATGCTCTTTTCAATTTATATATATTTATATAAAAAAATTTAAGCTGTGATTTATAATTTTATAACGGTTGTGCTGTTTATTGAATTATAATTTATGCAAAATGCATATGTGAGTATGTACATATATGAATGAGGCGGAAAAAGGGTGGCAAAAAATTTTAAAAACTTTCTACGTACCTACACACCCATCATAGCGTTTTCCTCTAATATTATATAATAATTATATTAAATATACATTTTTAATGGTTTGGAAAATAATGTTGGATGTCTGTGTGCAATAATATACTACTCGTATAATAGAATACATACGTAATACTCTAAGAAACATTTCTTAATCATTCCCAGAAGAGTTAAACATTATTTTTGGTTTTGTTTTTTCCACACAATATCCACCCTTAATTATCTACTTTACTTATGTATTTTACTTTTACGTTGCTAATTTTCATTATTTTTCATCAAGATATATAAAAAAACAGAAATTGTTGGTGTTGGAATTCGCGCGGGATGCCATCAATAAGTAATGTAAAATTATTTTTTTAGAGCGCCCAAGTAAAATTTGTACTATAAAGTGTTTTACCGAAGAGAGGGGTATAGTAACGTGAGGTAAAATATTATTGTAATAAAATTAATAATTTATACATTTATTATGCCCTCTCCTGTTTTATAATTTAATTTGTTGTACTAGAGCCTTTCTTAGTCCTGAAAGTTAAATGAAAATTCGATCGTTAATTTTTTGATGAATTCTAATTGACGATTTACGCAATACACGTGTTTATGGGGATGAGGGAAATTTTATTACTTAGTATTTTATTTTGTTTTTGGTTCTACGCATACATACAGATAATACATATACATAAAAACATATATAATTTTACGTGACATATTTATAAATGACGCATTATGCAGTCAAATAAAATATACAAATAAAAATAAAAACACAGAAAAGGAAAACAATAAACATAAAAGCTCTGGGAAAACCAAAATTATTACTATTATTATTTTTTATTTGTTTTTCTTATATCATTCCTCCGTCGTATTTCGATTTTATCTGTGCGATCGGAAAATGAAAAGGGATTCGGAAAGTGTGAGTTTTATGTTTGTTCATTTTTATTTATTTAACGAGGTAGGACGATGATTGATTCATGTTCCAAAATAAAATGAAATTTAAGGTAAAAAATTGCAGTAAATTTTCCCATTTACACAACACTGTATGTACATAAAACGGGAACAGCCAACAAATTTTTCAGTATTTTATAGCAGGTTGGGATGGCGTGTACACGCGGAATCATGATTTTTATTTATATTTAATTTATAAAAAAAATAAATCCAGTTTTACACACCAGCCTGTGTGATCTATGATTTAATAATAGATTTTCATTGATGACATTTATCCTGAATGATAATGATAGTTTGGTTAACAAAAATAAAATAAAAAAAAGCTGTTGTATTGAGTATGTGGTTTGTTAAATTGGTGGATTGTATAAAATGATTTATTTGTGCGTTGCCAGCGATGTATGAGAATTGGTTGGGCATTTTAATCCCCAAAAGTTGAATTTTTCAAATTAAAATTTATAAACAGATATGCCTACGTTATATACACACACACATATTTTATTGCATACATGACGTGTACAACAAACACTATAAAAGTCGAATATACCTTTTCGATATCTATCTGGCCTGTATACACGTACATACGTAATAATAATCCTAATATTTTCTTATAAATATACGAACCTCTTTATTACACTTCATTCATTCTCATCAAATTTTATTTTTATTTTTTTGTTTTTGAAGAAAAATGTACGAAAGATACGAGTACAGCAGCAGACTTACAATAATAAAATAAATTTTAATTTAATCAAAAAGAAAACCCTACTATAGAGCAACACAACAAAAGTCGCACATCAACAACAAAACTAAAGGAAAAGGGACGAGAAAAAATATTATCCTTGTACATTGGCTTATTTAGAGTTGTAATAAGAATATAACAAGTTCAAAGTGCCATAATTTAATGGGATAATCGGAGTTAAGGGAGAATATATACGCGTATATTGAAATCCTCTCTTATATACGCGGGTATAGTGAAACCGCAAAAGTCTCGGTGTATATTAGATATGATTTATTAGTATCCTAGACCTAATGCTTTTTAAAAATCTGCTGACTATCATGGTTCATCCAGTTATAGCTAAAACATCTAAGCAAGCCAAGTTAGGGATGAAAAATAACAAAACATAAGTTCAAAATTTGTTGGTCTTCAAACGTTTGTAGTTAAACTTGTATGAAACAACGGTAGCGTCCTGAGTTCATTTCGCTTTAATTTTAATGTCATGATCTCCTTCTCTTGTGATGTAAACGTTATTATCCGATCTCTATGTGTATCTATGTGTGTGGCTCAGTACAGGCTATATGGATTTGAAGTCTCTACAGCCCAGACAGTTTGTCCGATCGAGATGAAACTTCATGCTTAAGTATTATCTCCATTAATTCGGAGGTCCCAATGATTTTTGGTTATTATTTGCTTTAAAATATTGTAAATTCATGGCAGTGTATAGTTCGGATATTGCGTAAATTCCACTTCGTTGTTTTATTTAAATTTTTATCCTCCGGAATAGGGTTGCCAGTCCTCTTCTAGTTTGCCCTAGTCGCGTTCAGGTTATAATGTGTTTAGTTGTTCAGCCCGGCGCTCTATTAGTGAACGGGTAATAATGCCGGTTTAGAACAGAAGATAAACGCTATTATACTACACACTGCAGAAATCCTTGGTGATAACCTAGGTGAGCTCCACTGAGGTAACAGTAAGACTGCCAACTGCGGCTAAGAGGGCAAGAATTTTACCTGGCCTATTGGGTAACATCAGTGTTATTTGTTTCCAAGTTCACTGTAGCAACATGGGTCATCTTGTATTTTAGGTTAAGACGACTACTGCGAGGTGGAGAACGAAAAAACAGATTCATCAACTGAAAATGTTGATTCATTTTCTTATTCCTGTCTTTATTTTGATCCACGTAGGCGGAATTGATGCCTCATAGTAAGGATGTATTAATCGTGGCTGTTTTTGTTTTATTTAAATTTAAAATTATTATTTTTTAGTTTTGTTAGATCTGTTTAGGTTAGCCAATTTTGATTTTAAATAACGTTATATCCGAGTCAATTAACTAGAGATGAGTTCATGATAAAATGTGAATTTAGAAGAATGCTTAATTCTTATTCTTCTTGAAGAAACTTTTAAACGAAAGCGGAAAGACAATCTTTTCCGTGCCCCGTTATTTGCACATAGGGCAGCTCAAGAATATCTACTCCAAGAGGGCGATAACGTGTTTTAAGAAGTTGGAGGAGGTTCGAAAATGGCTGAGAACCTGTATATGGAGTGGCTTAACCGTAGGCGAGCTGAAACCAGTTTCATACATACGCCAAACTATTTAATATCGTATGTCGAAGTATTCGACGATACAATTGGCGAGATGAAACAAAGGTGGTATAAACTAAGCGATTTTGGGTGGTCGTAAATAAAATACGATACTACGCTGCACGTCACACGAAGCCAGACTGCTCCTAGGAATTAGTGATGATGTGCAAGATAAGCATCAGGCTAGTGCGAAAATTGCACAAAAAGCAATGTCTGCAAAATTAAGCAATAGTGGCGATCACCGCCAGCACCATGAATACCTCATTCAACCGATGTATATACATAGTTCGGTTAAAATAACATCAAAACAATCCTTACCGAGCAGCACGCAAGTAACAGATGATGATCAAGTATCACAAATAACGTTTGTTTATTTGAGCAACTCAAATAACGTTTGTGGTTCTACTGATATGACATCAAACAGCTCACCAACAATTTGTATCTTAGAAAACGATGAAAATCTTTCGGGAGATGTAGTTAACCAAGTTGATGAACAGCGAACGGTCACCGATTACCTAATGAACTATCATCTCAAAACGCTGAATTTGTGTAATCTACATCACAGCAAGAAATTGTTAATGACTCAAAATTAGATCATATACACGGCAAGAGATAAGCACGAGCAGTAAAGAAATACGCGTGTATAACCGTTTGGTTGTTAATATGCTACCTCCAGAAGGTAATTAAGTCTAGCATCTTTATCAACGAATAAAGCGACTTCAACTTTAAGGAGTTACCTATCGAATTAAGTAACAAAATTAATATCAAAGTCTCCAAAAATAAAAAAGCTCACCTTGCAGAAAAAACAGGTGTAAAATTCAAAATCCATTGCCATATAGATACCACAAGAGGCAATTAAGAATCGTATGAACATCGAGGGAGCTTTTGCGGGTTATTTAACACTTACCGGAAGTTTCTAGTGATGATTTACCATCGAAATTGGAAGCGTCGTCGTAAAAAACGTGACCAAGTACATTATCTACTTTCCCATTAGACCATCTATGTATAGTCGGGCATTTAGATAGCTGGTGTAATGGTAAAGTGAAGGGTGGTATACCACGCGCGATATTATGAATATACCAGCGTTATAGTTAAGTCAATAGTAGTTAGGGTAGTATAATATCAAGTTTAAAGAAAAGATGAGGTTGGCTCAATGCCATTCAGCAAAGTGGGATCAAGGTAGCGCCATCTACAGTATTGAATAGTGATGCCTTATGTTCGCCAAGATGTCAATTAATGTAAAATAAAATTAAACAAAAACAACAAAAATCACCGCATATTATCCAAACTTAAGGTGACGATTAAAGGATACCAGAAGTTATGTTATGGAGAGGTCTTTTATGCAGTTAAAGAACGGTCAAAAACTTTTCATCAAAGATGTGAACCAACCCACCACCAACTCAGTTATCGTATATTTTACTAGTTATGAGAACCTACAGTAAATCAAGTCGGATAATGGATCTCAATTTTTGGTAACATGAAACAGCATGCATCTGGTGATATTGTTACCTGGAAAAATCTAACAGAAGGGATGAACCACATTTGAAATAAATTGCTTCTATCTTTCCACGAGGAGCGTTTTATGTTTTCCGACCGATGATACAAAACAACAATTTTATAGGCAGGACGTAGCCAAAAGACATCGAGGTACCATCAAGAAATCATTTAATGTCACCATATGCAGTTTTAAATTACACTAATGCTGCAATACCGCCAAAGAGGATGTGATTATTATATATGGGAACGAATCGCGAGTGTCAAATAGTATTTCAAATGCGGGGAAACCAAGGAGGCGAACAACCCAAAGTATTGACCTTTTTGCTGACTGTGTAAATTCCAATCCAAATAATTTTAACTGTAACGAAAAAGCACCACCTAATTGATTCCTTCTCAATAAATTCATGTCTTCAACGAACCATAATTCATCATTCAAGGAATTTCTGGGTTCCTGATGAGTTCCTCATCCCAGATAGAACATAATGATTGATTTGATTTTAAATATTTGGTTTATATAGCAATTCGATATTTTCCATATCTAAATTTTTGTAATGAATCGATGACAATTTCTAGTAAAACATTTTAGAATAAGACTTAAGTAAATACTAAAATAAAACTATTCTTAGGCTAACCAATTTTAAGAAATACTATGAACATTTATAAAGTAATATCAAAATTATTGGGAAAGATGGACCGAAAAAAGTCGGTGGTCTCATTAGGCTGTAGTGACCAAACTACAAAAATATTGAAAATCCTTTGAACTTACATACAAAATATAATCACAATGCCGTAGCATTACCTCACCTCGATGGAAAATAATATCTGACTATCACCCAGAACAACCCAAAATTTCTTTTAACTAGTGCACAACAACATTTTAACGTAATTAACGGAACACTTAAACAAACACAAATGTGTACCAAAGTTTAAGGTTGCGAGTGTATATAGCGCAGATGATGTCAGATGATTCTCACATGCTCATTTCAATTTGTATATGAAAATTTAAAAGCTGTGATTTATAATTATATAACGGTTGTGCTGTTTATTGAATTACAATTTAAGCAAAATGCACGGATGAGTATGTACATATATGAGTCAGGCGGTAAAATGGTGGCAACAAATTTTCAAAACTTTCTACTTACATCCACATACACTATAACGAGACTCCAGTGATTTTTGGTTTTTCTTTTTTTGTAAATATTTTGAAAAGCTTTTACGAGAAAACAATTATAAACTAATAGATTTTAAATTAAATCTGCTACAATATCGACAAGATTATGTTTCCACAAAAAACTGTTTTTTTTGTCAACTGTTGATTGATCGATCGGAATGAAACTCCAAACTTGAGCTTTTTCATAAATTGGGAGATTCCAGTGATTTTTGGCGGAAAGCCCACCGATAATGGGCTTTTGAGGAATGAGATTCCTTATGAGCTTTTTCGTATTTTTTTTTCAAATATTTTGAAAAGTAAATCGTTTACGAGCAAAAATATTATGATCTCAAAGCTTCTAAATAAAATTTCCAACAATATTGATCCAAATCAGTTTTCCAAAATTTAATGACGGAAATGACGTATTTTTGCCGACATACTTTTTTTCTTCAAAAATACGGTCCTGTACAGCCCATTGATTTTTGGACAAAATCGGTCCACCGAAAGTAACAGCTTCCATAGGAGCATTTAGGGTTTTTGCAAATATCTTGAAAATAATAGTATTTACGTCAAAAACGATTATGAACTAAAAGATTTTAAATAAAAATGCAATAATACCATTCTAAATTACTTTTCCAAAATTTAAGCGGAAATGACGATTTATGACAAAAAAAAAACGATTTTCAACAAAAATTCGGCCCATATACAGCCCAGATGGACTGATTGATCGGGAAAGCTTTTTTTTGGAAATTGGGAGATCTTAACGAATTTTACCAGAAATCGGTTCACCAGAAGTGACAGGTTTCATATGAGCTTTTTTGTTTTTCCACCGGAAGTGACATTTTCAATAGGAGCTTTTCGGGGATTACACATATTTTGAAAAGTAGATCATTTACGAGAAAATCGGCTCTGAACTATCAGATTCTAAATTAATTTTAACAATACCCAAGCTTTTTCCATAAATTGGGAGATCCCAGTAAGATTTTGTCGAGATCGGCCGATCAGAAGTGGCAGGTTCCATAGGAGCTTTTCCGTTTTTTGCAACTATTTTGACAATAGTAAAAGTTTTAT
Source organism: Nephrotoma guestfalica (assembly GCA_963691935.1). Lineage (NCBI taxonomy): Eukaryota > Metazoa > Arthropoda > Insecta > Diptera > Tipulidae > Nephrotoma > Nephrotoma guestfalica. The sequence goes on along the minus strand of OY829913.1, from coordinate 134,710,571 downwards.
AATAGCTTTTACGAAAACCCTTTTAAAGAAATAAAAAGATTGTAAATTAAATTTCACCCAAAATTAATTCAGATCAAATTTTAAATTTTACCGGAAATAACAAATTTTGATAAATACAACATTATTTCACCTAAATTTCGCATCTCTACAGACCAGACGCATTGACTATCACCACAGATGTGGTGAAAATCTGTGTACTAGAAGTGGCAGCTTCCGTAGGAGCTTTTTGATGCACTTTTGTTGTAAAAGAGAGTCGGGTGTTAGCCGCAATTCTTCTTCTCCGTTGTTTATTTGAAATTCGTGGACTGTCTTTGACATAAGCAAAAATTTTCACCAATTCGATACATTTATAGGGTCAGAGTTGAAAGTTTATGTATTTTTACTTCAATCTTTGCACAAAGAAATGGAATTTTTGTTTAGCTGTAGGTTGATTCATACCAGTGACCCCATTCTGGCTTTATGAGGAAACCCTGGGAATAGGAAGTTGGAAATTTGCGAATTTTTATCCCTAAAGTGCATGCTGGTATTTGGGATTTTTTTAAAATGGGAATGTTGTTTAAATTCATTAAATTTTTGTTTTTATTTTATTTCAGTATTTTATAAAGTCAATCGAACCACTATTCATTTGAAAATGAAAAGAGTGTCGCAATTTCCATCAAAAGTGTTCAATATCGGTCAGCTGCGGGGAATCATCTCATCTTGCGGTTCCCACAAGATAAAGCGACAGTGCATGGGATTAAATGTCTCTGGAAAGGGATATCTTTGATCAAACTCTTTTTCTCGCACAGAAGTGATTTAAATTACCTTTGGCGTTCAGTTCGTGACTGTTTCTTTCTGGATATTTGAAGAAAGACACACATGTTAAGAACCCGTTTATGAGTAAAATTAGAATTTAGAAAGTAAAAATAGTCACAGCTTATAAAAAATTCAAAGCACAGCGCACAAGAGGCCGTAAAAAGTTTTAATAAACGGATGGGACTTCATACTATCTTCAGACCGAACAATCTTCAATAGTCATAGGTGGCTATGCATAACCTGGGTAAGTCAACTAGATCTACTACAGAATCAGATGAAATCGACGTGCCGTCACTTTCTCAACTAAGGCAAAACGGCTCTAAACATTTCTCCGAATTACATGTCTGGTCGCTTCAAGTAAAATATCATTACCGTCACTCGCACCCACTATCTGGCCTCCATGATTACCTAATATTTTGATAATTGCATTTTTATATCTAGTAGTCGAATATCAAAATTGTGCATAGCAGCGGGACCAATCAGACCATCTAGTAATCGGTCCTCCTAAAAGTATATCTCAAAATAACTTCGTCTTAGTATTTAGGAAAATAGGTATTACCGCGTAAAGCGAATTAAGAAAAGAATTGAAGCGAAATTATTTCAATCTATAATGTTAAACTCTAAACGCAGAAAATTGTCGACTTTCTTAATTAAAAACATAAAAGCATCGGAGATATTGCTTAACACGAGCGGTGGACATGAAAATTATAACCTGCTAAGGAGTTGGTAGCTACTCGTCTATCCAAACAACTAGTCCTTTCATTGAATTTTCTTCAAATCGTAAGCCTGTAGTACAAGATAGAAAAAAATATAAAAAGTTAATTGAGTAAGTGAAAAAAAGTTTGGTATAAGCTTTCACATAGCCTCCATTGATACAGATCATGAGTATGAATTAGACGGCGCTAAGCCCTATGTGAAAGTTGAGGTAGGTACATACACTTGAATTTTTATTATTTAACATAAAAAAGAGACGCCGTCGAAATACCGATGGATTTTTCTTTTCTGTTTGATATACGTAACACTACACAACAGAAAAATTCTCCCTGCGACCCATAAAAATCAATAGAATGGTTCCACAAATTTTATGACCGTACCAATTTCCGCAACTGATAGATTAATGTAGATAAATCGTAGTAAGATAGTACAATGAGATTCGTTTTGAAATCAATTTTCGTTTCGTCCAACAAAGACCACCGTAATTTCACACAACGACCGATCAAATTTACAGTGCCTTCCGATTAGGCATTCAAATTTTTAACCTTAAAAAATAATTCGGCCATAGATAAGAATACACAGATGTTTCATTATGGGAACATATTTTCTATCCAAAGTAAATATCGAGACCCTATTAAAGATAGCCGCACTTTTCCAGCAATTACCCAGTTGCTCATCAATCTTACGATATGGCCGTCAGACGAGTTTTAATCCTAGGTAAGCTTAGGAAGAGTTGCGGGCAAGTTTGAAGCTAATAGGGAGATATAATCCGTACTACCGTTTGTGTTTTGTGTGTTATGTTGCATCACCCAAATTTGTGACATTCTTCAATGGTATGTGATACGTAGATATTCTATAATAATTGAATAATTTTGTTAGCAGCGCTTAAACGGCGAATTTATGAACTAAAATTCTGATAAAAAATTTATTACTTTATCCAAACCTTTCAATTCTTATGCTACATAACTATAAGGGAATGAGAAAAATTATAACTGCTACCAGCGTCCCAACGGTACTCTCAAGTATTGAAGTGCTTCAGAATTAATGACATTTTTATTCACATTTCATTCATTGACATTTTATTTTAAAATCATAATTCCACGTTAGAAATTAAGATAAGAGTTGATCAATTTTTTGTTTGTATTTACTAACTAAGCGAGGCAGCTAAATTTTTGGAACGTAGACAAAACGGAATAATTTACACAAAACATTTTAGATTACAAGTTTTTGATGAATTCAATTCAAATATCCCTCGATTCAGTTACAGCCGATGTTAAGTAACTTCCAAAATTTCTCGTAGTGCAAGTTTATTTGGGACAGTCAATTGTTGTTGCAATATTTGTAAAATTTGTGCCGAAGGAAAACTATTTGTTGTTGCGGTGAGGGAAACATCCTTTAAATTTTGACGTCAAGTAAACAGCTGTTTATTCGTTCGAAGTTTTTGTTGGAAATTTAATCACATGTTGATGGATAGGCCACGATTATAGAGTGTTGAGCAGCTGGTCTTATCTAACTGAACAGCTGGGACACAGTCCACTGATGTTAATAGGAAGACTCTTTGAACCTTTCTGCGATCTTTCTCCTAGATCGAACAATTTAAGATCTATCAAAGCTTAAGGATTTTTTTTAATAAATTGCGGATCTCTTTAAATTATCCATTTTGCTCTTAGTTGTAACATCTTGTTGACATCCTTATGAAAAATAGAACCCTTAATTCAAACAATGGCTCTGCTAAAGTTAGGAACGCACTAACACTTATAATTATTCTTGCTTCCTTAAAGATACAAGTCGTACATTCATTTATTAGAATTTTTCTGTGAAATTAGGTGTTTGACCATACTGCGGAAAACAGTTATTTATTGTTGTACTGTTATGTTTAGGATCGACAGCTCACCATTTTCTACATGTTTCATCTCCGCATCAAAATTTAACAATTTAACAAGCTTGATTTTTACCAATAACTGCTTTCTACAGTGTGCTTAAACACTTGGTATGCATTCCACAGAAACAAATCCATTATGAACTAGAACTAGATAAAACTAAAGCAATTGTGTTAATAAATGGATATACGACTAGTAATTGTCTACGTTACTTCCCGTAGCGGACCCCAACCAGCTTGTGGAAATGTTGGAAAAATACAAAATGGAAAGTAGTACTCTTACTAAAAAATAGTTAAATGCCTTAGTCTTAGCATGAGTAAGTCACCTTATTCCGGAACTTTGAATCTCACAATAATAACTTATTTTTGAAAACTTTTACAACGGATACATATTTGAATAATATTAAGATTTTTTCAAGGACATAAACATGTAAATGTAAACCTTTAAGCCTAAAGCTTTCTAAACGTTTGATAAGCAAGCTAGCGAAATATCTTTGATAAAATTTTTAAACCAAACCGTTTATTTTGTCAATTTTGCTAAAGTTCCTGAATACTAGAATACTCGTAGGTATGAAAAGCACATGCATTTGCTATGCAATACGAATAGCGTTCACCTAACGAGACATTGGCAAAACGGACGAACTTTATACGTGAAATGGCTAAAAAAAATATCCCCAAACCTACCCATAAATACCCCCCGAGTTTTGATCCCTGACCCAAAAAATAATTTCAGAGAATTATCATTTAAATGGCAAAAAATAAAATAAAATCGTAATAAATCTCCTAGCCACTCATCAAACTTGATTAATATATTCGGAAAAATTCTCATTTCTGAATTCATCTAGTTACATATAAAATCCATCTCATCATCATCACACACAAAAATATGATTGTACCAAAAGAAGCAAAATCGTATTTCATTACAAAAAAAAATGTTTTTGATAGACGACGACGATGACGAGTATCATATCTATCCTCCTTTTCGATATAACCACTGGAGAGATAAAAATAATTTTGAATTTGATTGAAAATGAGTAGGAAAAATTTCGAATCGAAAACTGCATCAAAATAAAGTTTTTATAGAATAACAAAAAAAAAATTATTATTTTTTGAATGATTGATTTGACATATTTTCTAACAAGAAAAATATTAGATGAATTAGATTTTAGACTAAAAAAACATTTATATATACGAGTATATTCGGATTGACAGTTTATGTTTTATGATTGAGTGAAAATAATAATGGTCAGAATATTTTATGACAGATGTTTCGATATTATGATTTTACTCACCGTTCAACACTGCTTGGATCTTGAATTAATGTTGCTGGTATTCTATGTTCAACATCATCATGTTGGTTATCAATCAACAATGAACTTGTAGTCGATGTAGTTGATTTGAGTTGTTGTACAACAGCACCACCACTACCGCCACCCCCACCGCTAGTCGATGATTTCAATGGAATTTGAGTTGGTGGCGGAGATGGTGAACCGCCTGATGATGAATTACAATTATTATATTGATTACTATGATGATGGTGGTGATGATGATTATGTAGATTTAAAATTTCGGGATCGCGTAACATATTAATCGCGGCGGCGCTTGTTAAATTTTGTATTTCCTCAACGTCTGGCGAATTATGATGCTGTGATATTGGACTTTCGGTACCCGAATTACGTTCGCCTTGATTTAACATATCCTCATCATCGTCATTGTTATTATTATTGTTGTTGTTATTATTACTACCGTCATTTTTATTATTATCATCATTATCATTTTCATCAATTGGTTCATCTTTTATAATTTTATTGGTTTTGTTACTATGTTCACGTTCCTGCTGTTGATCAGTTACTTGGTCCTCATCCTCGTCTTGTTGTTCACCATCGATTTGATTCTCTAGATTTTCATCGCCTTCCACTGCAATACAAAGAAAAATTGAAAATCATTATTAGGTCAAACTTATTTCACGCGCACCAACTATTACGCGTCTCTCTACTCTATATATATGTGTACGTATAGTAAAAAAATTTCCAGACTTTTCCTCTATCTTATAATACAAAAATAAGATACAAGAGTGAAGAGTAAATTGAAAAGAAAATTGTCAATCGATCGGACAAAACGTTTTTTTTCCGTATTCATTCTCATTCTTATTTTCAACTCCTAGAAAAAAATACACAGCAAGAATAAAAAAAGCTTGTCGATGTCAAACTTTTCATCATTTTATTTTTTTACTTTTTGGATTAAAGTTTATATAGAGATGATGTCGAAGGAATAGTGATGAGATTATACAATTTTTTTTTCGTTTCGTTTTAAGAATGATTGGAATGGTTATGTAGTAGTGTGCACGGGGTGCGATGGAAATATATAGAAAACTTTTATTTTTCCCGTTCGTTTTTGATTGAAGTGACATAGACGAGAGCAACCAACGCCTTAAAATTCATTATGTTCCGTCGGGTAGTAACGGGAACAGAATAAGAAAAATACAATTTAAAATAAAATAAAAAAAATGTTAAATGAATTGAAAATAAATTTTGTGCCATCATTGTCATTGTTTTTAACGATATCATACCTAACTATCGTCGCCGGTCTTATCATCATTATTTCTACTAATTAAAAATTTATAACTCCTTCGTTTCAAACATGAAAAGTGTTTTTCTTTATATAAACACACATTTTTTTGTGCAATTTTCATTTTTTTTTTTATTAATTTTAAAATAATTGAAAATGAGAGATGGAAAACGAAACGAAACATACAAAAAAATTATACTGATGTACCCCTAAAGCTAATTACATATAGATAAAAGAGGAATAAGAAAAAAATTATGAAAATGAGGGATGATTTTCCCCGTTTTATTGTTTTATTTTCAATTTCCTTGTCTGACTTGTTATGAAAAGAAAAGAAGCGATTTTTCCCGTAGTATACTGCTTTTTGGTAAAGAACATTTCCGTCGGATATCAATCGTCAATTAAATTAAATTTTCTTTTAAGAAAATGCAATTTCATGTTTTGCTGTTTTTCTTTAATTTTCTTCTCTTTTTTAATTAAACTACATCAAAAATATATTTTATCAACAAAAATCTTATAATTAAAAAGCTCGTACATTTTTTTTGTTTGGATATATAGAAAGCTTTGCCTCAATTCACAAATCTTAAAGAACAATAATATGGAGACAAAAACAAATAATTTTCTTCGTATTTTTTAAAATCTTATCATGTTCAATTTTTTTTTGTCTTTCCCAGAAAGACATGAAATTATCCTGGAAAAAATATAACTCAAACCCTTTTGGTGTATAACTACACAACAAAACTGATTTTGCTATTGCTGTGCTAACGTAATTTTCATTGTTTTCCAGATTTTCCTTTTTTGTATAGTTTTGTGAAGGAAATGAAAATAAAATTCTTATGTCCTCAACATATCATATCATCATCGCATCCATATAGCCGCTTGCTCGAATTGTCTTTATCTTATATCCATTGTTTTATTTTCCTCCTCGTTTTGCTCGAGCATGTGATAAGATGATTCTAGAGAATATATAACGTATCTAGCGCGTTTACTTTAAATTACAAAACATCAAAAATTATCTTATGGGAATTTGGTTTTATATATTTTAAAACCCTTTTTTACTTTATGTACACGAAGAGAAAAGCACCAAGGTGGTTGGGGAGTATCGTCCAATGGTCAAAAAAAGCCACAATATCAATCCATCAGCGTTATTTTTTCTCTATATAGTAACGAAGCTATCTACGCTTTGGAAAATCTCTTCGTCTTTAGGAAAAATTTATCACCATACCTCAAATCCTCTACATATAAACGAGTATAAATCTAAAACATAAAATAAAATAAAAAATCTCATTCATTTCATTCTTCCATCGAAAAACGTAAAAAGTAAAGTTAAAAACTGAAACCTTAAGAAAATGGGAATGGTATGTACGGCATGTATAAAGAGTATATAGGAAATGAAATGAAAGAAAAATTGGAAAAAATCAAAATAGTGTGATGTGACGTAAATTGACGACTTCGGAGTGCTGGAAAAGAAGAAAAGCTGGAAGAAAACAATAAAAAAGAAACAAAGATCCGAGTAAATGAATTGCATAGAGAAATTTTTTGGAGGAATGGTCTGTGGCATTTTAATATTTACTCGTATCACGTGTGGATTGAGTAGTTTGGTGGTGGAAAGTAGACGTAGTATTGAGCATTGGACAGGCAATAAATGGAATGGTTATGTTTTTTTTAAGGTACATGTATATTTTCCTCTCACTCTTGGAACTTTTTACTCTATGAGTTTTTTTTTATAAAATTCATTTAAAATATTTTTTCTTTGTTTATCTCGTATTCGGCGTTCCCGTTCACAAACAAAATATGGAACTACCCCAACTTTATTTGATGAAATTGATTTCCAAGGATTTGGTTAAATTATCTTTTAAGTTAAATTAAATATATAGCATAATATTCAAAGAAGGTATCTCATTCTATTTAAAATTTTCCCGGTGAAAAATTTAAATTAAATTTAAAAAATATTAATGTTTCTTTGCAACTAAACTTATACAACTAAATAGTTAATTCTGTTACATTAAAATCTCAGGGAGTTGAATTCGAGTCCCAACAAGATATTGATTCCCATCAGAAATTCGGTTGCTTTCTCACTGAGCCAACTGAAACTAAAAATTATGTGAACAAGATATTTTTACTGTGCACAAAATTCCTATATATTTTCGTTGAACATTATGTGTGAGTTAACAAAGAGTGGTTCTAATTTGTTTTTGATTATCGGTTTGCAATGACCAACCGAACTACTAAGCAGTGGTTATGTGTTTGTATTTGTGTCTTATTTAATTTGAATGCGAACGTTTTTGATGTTTTCCGAAAACAATGGCTTCTTAACAACATAAATAAACCAACATTGACAAGAGGTTTTGAATTTTGGATTTGGATAGTGTAACGGATCGTCACAGTGATTGTACTTTTAAAATAACCCCAATATGAACGTTAACAGATATCTGTTCAGGGACTCGGCGAATCAACCTCCGACTATTTGCTCACGTTCTACGCAACACCATCACTATTTGAACCGTTTACTTCATACTGCGTAAAATAAAAATTTAATATTTTAATTTATTAAAATTTATTTTGAACTTCACGCCGAATTCCAACGTTAAGCTTCCTTTTCTCCCTTTCAATGTACACTCACCACTTTATAGTTCATACGGTTTTTTGTTGTAATCGAATGATACCACATATAGTTTTTCGCCGCTCGAAATTAGGCTGGACATAATCGACACGCGTGTTTTTTTCGTCAATTTTCTTTGTTTTTTTATGTAATCGAATGACACCACGTTTAATTGTTCACCATATATAAATTTTCACAGCTCGAAATTAGGCTGTACGCGATCCCCGCGCGTGCTTTATTTGTTAATTTTCTTTGTTTTTTATGGGGATTCTTCATACTCTGGTGTCCATCTAATTATTTTTTCAATAATTTTTGTGTATTTTCATAAAACAATTTATCGTTTGGATTAGAGGTGCCACCAACACGATCAAAATAAAGACTGACTCCCTCGTCTAGACCAAAATTTGGTATTTATACTCTGTTTTGTTTTGTTTTTGCCGGTTGCACGATCAACAGCAGGGTGATTCTATATTTTGGTATGCAAAAAAAAGTTAAAAGGTACTAGAGGAAATTTTATCTAGCGCTTAATGAGGCGCTTCACCAGTAACGCCGTCAGCCGACGCTGGCGCTGTTACAATAAAATTTCCAAATAATGCCAGCAAAATTAAGAACTACAATAAAAAACCAACGACGCAACCAGTACTAATAAATGTGGCTGTGTCGTCACTTTTCACACAGTGTGCGTTTTGCTTGATCACGATTCTCACCTCACCTAAAAATACTATGCAAATGTGATTAGGCTTGTATGGAGTCACTCGGTGAGGTGAGAATCATAATAGGGGTATAAATCGAGTTGTAAATTTTTTGGGTGCACATAAATAAATTTGTTTACTGACATGTACAATTTTTTGATGTGTGCTGAACGTAGTATTTAAAATAGAATACGAATAATTGCAAAACCATTCAGGTTGTATCTACAGTAAATCTTAAAATTTGTGCGCTTACGAAAATTTTGTCATATTTACAAGCTTTTGTTATAGCAGTTTAATAGTTTTGAAATAAACACGCGAGGTATACGTTAACCGGCCGGATTTACTCCGAATTTCCCAAACTTTATGTAAAAAGATTTAAAACAATGGGTTTCGATCAAGGTTGCATTGAAAACTGGTTTTATTTACGTACATTTGGGTTTCCATTTTTACGATTCCTTTTGTTTTAATAAAACCTGTTTTCAATGCAACCTTGATCGAAATCCATTGTGTTAATTTTTTATATGAACTTTGGTCTATTACTTAACACAGTAAATCCGTCGAGATTTGAACATGGTAAACTCGGTGGTTATAGATTAGGGTTACTTCGTTTTAAATGTGAAATGAGGTGTTCTGTAAATATTTCAAATTCAAATAAAATTTTCCTAGCCGATTTGTTGTATACGAGAACTTAAGCAGCATAGTTTCCCAAAATCTGCATGTCAAAATTACTGCTAAAATCAATGAAATCTAGATTATACAATTTTTATTTTGATAAAGAAATTGCGCCGAGAGTAGATTCTGATAAAGTGACAATTTTTCATGACTTTTTTATTAGAACAAAATATTGTCACAGAAAATTTCCAGTTTTTTTCCAGTTTTTAGTAGTTACAGTTGCATTGCTAAATTGACCGCAACTTTTAACAGATTTCGCCAAACACGCAACTATTACATGAAAATTATCAAAAATCTGCAAATTTGCAATAATCCATTAAACAAATTTTGTAAATTTTTTTATTATTAATTTTTTATTTAAAATTTAGTTTTGAATTTTGAAACTTCGATTTAATTCAATACAAAAATGGTTTTAAAATTGTATTCCCGCTAATTTTATAAGAAAATTTAATGTCACGGAAAATTAAATAGGTGACAATGTTTTACCATTTGTCACAAAATTTTTCTTGACATTTTGAAAAAGTTGTCTCATCAGCATCACTTTTTAGAACAAACAATTAAATTGTCATTTTATTGCAGTTGCAATTTTAGCACAAAGAGTCAAAAAAATGTCATTTGTCATTTGTCACTTGATCAGAATCTAGGTCCTGGCCAAAACAAAAACAAAAGCAAATTTTTAGATCATGCTTTCTCATAACGAAACTAAATTCAATCATTAGGAACAATCATTAGCAACTCATTTCTGAGTTTGTATGTGTTACATGGGATATATGTAAACCATATTGGGATAATTTCTTGGGATGGCATGAAATAATATTGTGACCTTACATGTGGAACCATAAACAGATCGAGCATCAAAAATAATACATCAGCAGTACTTTTAATATTTGGGAACATAATAAGGGCATGAAAATTCATTTTGCGGAACAAAACGTCGGTGGTATTTTAGCATTAAAACAAATAAATTAGCACCAAAAATAATATTTTGAATCAACCGACCAAATGGATTAAAGCTTTCGCGTTTAGATCGGAAGGTACCGGGTTCGAATCCCGGTAGGGGCAGGATGCAAAGGGAATTTTCATCAACAGATTACGATCTGTGATGAAATGGAATACATCTATGACCCCCTGTCGGAGTGCAAAACTCGTACGCCAACCCATCTTCCATGCCAGTACAGGCTGGCATGGAGGAAAGCAATGTGCAGATGGTGATAAAATCGGACCTATAACCGTACGTCCTCGAATTGGCCGACATTGGCGTAAAAGTAAGGATGGAAAAAGCAAACCGCAAAAGAGCTGGGAGAGCCTTGGTCCCAAAACAGGTTGCAGGGATAATAAAAACAAAAAAATCAAAATACGGGAACCATGTAATGCAAGCGGAACTTCAGACATAAAAAAATAATAATTTAATTGCTCGTTATGTTTTGTTACACTGTTCCACAAGAATAATTGCTTCGGTACAATTAAATTTTTGGCGTCAGAAAATTTTAATTTTGGTGCTATTTATTATTTTTTGTATTCCAAAAAATATTTTTTTGTTCCAGTTAAATATTACCCAATCATAATATCCGTAAATCAATCAAAAGATTCTGACGGTACTTAGGCATTCTGAAGTAACTAGCTAAAATTTAGAATTCAATATAATTTGAGAAACGTTAGTGTTGCCGATGTTTGTTTCTGTGACGAGGCAATCTAATAATTTTCTAAACGGTTTCGAAGTTAAATACACTTATGTGGACTGTTATCCTTTAGCAGTATTATGGCTTTTATATAAATATCAAAATAATTATATATAATTTTTTCGGGCATAGCCGAGGTTACAGGAATTTTTAAAATTCCATTTTGCCCCGCGTTTCCAATTAAATTGTGTTGCCATTGAAATATAATTAGGTCAGATTGGCTCATTAGATGGCTTATAAAATCAATCATGATACAAGATGTGTTTTAAATTGTTCTATCGATTTATTAAAATAAAATAAATCTTATCATGGCTGAGATATAAGTTATGGCAGTTAATGATGGAGTAAATTAATGAAATTTGTTATTTAGGTCAACCAGGAAAATGAAACTGTTTTAATGATGAAGTGAAATTTTATCTTCCTTGCGAATATTTTCCCAGTTCGGAGTAGGGTTGAACTAGGAAATCCTTATAGCTCGTAAGACTCAGATATTCAAGAAACTCATTCACCGGGGCGTCAAAACCTTGATGATCATGTGGTAATAAAATAATGGTAGTTGATAATGATGTTAGATTATATGATGAATATCGTTGATTTGACATTTAGAATTGTTAGCGCAAAAAAATCTCAATACTACACTAATTATTAAATTTTAAAACAAATTGTAGTTTTAAATTTTCCCATGTTATGCAAGTTTTCTCGAGTTTTCCCGCCTCCTTCATTAACTCGGTGATGTCAGTTTGGCGACAGTCAAGTCTGCAACGATGAGATCTCTAGAGTACTGGAGCTGCAACTAGAATATCCGGAGACAGTGTAATGTCTGATTCTATTAGAGTAATAAATTAAAAATGTCTGTATAATTTATGTTCCTATGGTCTTCCGTGTAATTTCTGTTCCTATGGTAATTAGTATATGTGTAGAATAATCCTGGCACAAATTTCAATGCTAACTCTGATTTTTAAATAGAAAACTTAACCGTTTTCCGTAGATTCTGCGAGCAAATTTTTATCGAATTTACGGAACTTGTTGCCGTTAGTTTTCTCGAATATTTCAAATGTTGATCTTATAACACTATATTCAATTTGGTTTTCCTTACACCAAGTTTTGGTATCACCAGGTGTGTAGATTGGGGAGGTATTATGTTGATAATAGCATTTTGTTATATATTCTTGTCCAAAAATGTTATAAAAACTAATTCTAACAATTGTGTGTAGTCACAGCAGTGAAACTAAAAGCTGCTTAAACCATCACAATGCTATACCTCCGAAATTATGAGACATTTGCGTTAGGTCAATTTAGTGTAGATCATGCCAAAACAAATTTAGTCAATCAGACCCTTTCTCATCCGAAAAAATTCTTTCAGTTTCTGCTAAATTCATATATTTGCTGGCAAATTTCAGTAGCATCGAAATTTTTATCAATTTATTCGATAAAATATTCTGAATTGCGCTTATCCGTCGGTAACTCTATTTACTGACGATTTAAGCGGTTGACTACAGGTTTTCCGACGATTTAGCTTATAGTGTTTGATAAAATTTCGTAGCGACTATACGAATTTCGCATTAAAACTATATTACTTTTCACTGAGATAATAAACGGGAAATTATAATTTCCTGTTCAACCTTAACAGTTGTACTGGAAAGACGTTTATTATAAACTAAATAAAGTACGATAAAGGCAGATGAGTATATAAATAACCTCGAACTAAAGGGGCCTAAATATATGTATCTATAAACTCCAGAACTGCTTTAGGGATCAGTTCACGAACACCACAATTTTATACTGTAGTGAAGTTTTTTGTGGGAAAAGAAAAACAATTGCATTGGTTTCGTACCATTGCATGAACGATTTCTATGGAGCAAAAAATAGAATTAGAATAGAAAAAATAGAATTTCGTAGAATTTAATATTTGGATCCAAGTAGGCCGAGATTCCTAATTAGAACAAAAATATTGTAAAGGTGGTTTACACTACGCAAATTGCGTGCAATTTTTATTGTATACAACTTGTTCTAGATCGGCGAGACATAGCCTATCTGGGGCCTAATGGAGCAGCTGTCCTATCAGCTATAAAGCAAGCTGTCTGCTAATCAAAAACTCGACTACTCAATCAATTTTAATTTAATTGAAATTTCATTGAATTAAGTTTAGTTTATTTTTGCGATTGCACACGTTTCTTCGGATACTTTCGGATCTCAAAATATAATCTAATACTTTGCGTATTCTAAGCGAAGATGAGATTTTTGATATTAAGTTTGGAAAGATGCTATCTTCCTCAGTAAAGGCATTCGTGTATTTTGAGCTCTCTCCTCTTAGGTTGTTGTCGAAATTGGTTTTGGTCAACAAGGGGGTAAATTTGGCGACGGTTGGGGGCTGTACTCCTCTAGTTATTACATCTCCAGAATTGCTGCCGTTCGGTTGCAAAACAAAACTTTTCCAATTTCGGGGAACATCTGATACCGAGTGCAGTACTATCGTAGAATCAGTTCAGGCTCAGAGATGCTACATAATATTTAATTAATTTACACAGAAGGACTGCCTCACAAGGTTCCAATCGAGGTAACAAAATTTACTTTAATGGGGCAACTTTTCTCTTTGCATTTATAATATTCACGCTAATTTGGCCGGAGTAACACAAAATGTATGCATTTGATGAAGGGTTGTAGCTGTTGCGTGAACTGATGATTGAAGAAGGGATCGTATACCTTAGACCACTTAAAATGTGTTCAACAGTTTCCAGCATCTTTCAAGAAAATGTATCTACTTCCGCATTCCAGATAATCCCTAATGTTTTTATTGATGAATCGTGTCCTATAAGATTCTGGTAGTTCATAATAACTTAGTACTGGGAAAATAATTTCAAAAATACCTGTGAGTTGGATTTCCATTTGCTTAGATTGAAGCCGCTCTCCTCCAAAATTGTATTTATTTGATCCTTGATTAGCGTCTTGAACATTATCGCGTCCGGTCAGCAAGTCATCCATGTAAAAGTAATTGTCAATTGCGTGTGGAGCAACTAAGTATAATTGATTAGATTATTCAGTAAGGTTTTTAATATTTTTACTGCGCACAATTAGTTCCGTAAGCCACCGTATATAATTTATAAGTTTTTAGCCATTTCGATGAGCTTTCACGCCACAGGATCGAATTAAAATTGGCGTCGTTTGTGTTTAGTATAATCTTGCTCGTAATAGGATTCCAGAAAGATCAGTTTTTAATTTGAACCAAATTAGATATACCATACAGGGCCCATCAAATAATACTCTTAATTTAGTGGTTCTGCTGCTTGGTTTGATCACTGCTTGATGTGGTAAATAATGCCTTTCGTGTTACTCCCTTATGTTCGCTAAATCAATATATTCATTCATAAATGACTTAAATAATTTATAAAATTCAGGTGCTTTCAAAAATTTCCGTTACATTGCTAATTAATTTTTTGGTTCACGAAAATTTCACAATGAATTGGCCTCTTTCAGTTCTGATTGTAGTATACTCATAATAAACTCATAAACATGTTGACTGAATTTAATTAAGACACTACTTTTTCCACTTCCTATAATTTTTTCAACTTTCCAAACAAGTCTTTCCTTGTAACAGAAAAATTTGAATCAGTGGCTACGTGGAGATTGATCAATTCGAGTGATGGATTATGACACGACTCTATCGAGAAGCACGAAAAACACGTCTGCTCCGAGCAGTATTTGAATTTTAATCGGTGAATGAAATTGCGGATCTACTAATTCCAGCTGCAAATCTGATTGATTGAAGTTTATAAGCTTTGAGACTATGATCATATCGGTTTTCTCTCTTGTTCTTCCAGCTGGTTGAGCCTGAATCCAACAACGGTCGGTAAAATTGTAGTTAACCGGTGCGTAAATTATGTATAAATTACTATTGGTATATTTGGTTAACCTTTGTGTTAGTTTGATTATTTGGTCGTTTTGAGAATACTGCAATCTCATGTTCTTGCGAAGCCCATCTATCCATTGATCCAATGAAATATGAAATTTTGTAATCGTTGCATTGGACACGGAAGGAATTTCATGAGTCTGAGTAGTGTATAATGTCGATTGTGACAAATAAAACAAGAGGAAACGAGCAAAAATACTTTGCACTGATATGACGTTTCTTCCAACAGTTGCAGCATAAATTCTTCTCTGACACTGTTTTTGATCTGGTGCGAAATTCATGTTTTCAAATTTGGGGCATTTAAAAGTTTAAATGTTCCTGTTTATAAATCACACACTCAAATATGGTACTGTATTGAGATTATATGAAGGATTTTGAGGTTGATTTAGCTGTGGCTCTATTGGTTGCTGCTCCACATACCCCTAGGGCATCGCATATTTTATTGAAAAACGCTAATAAGTTGTGTAAATGTAGAGAGGTCTCTACCGACTGATTCATATGCCTATAATTGCCTACTTTCCTCATGGTTTTTTCCTCAAGGAATATTGATGAGCCAAATAGTCACTTGATTCAGCGTGTGGCCCTAACACTCGATACGGCACAATTATCATCCGTTACTATTATTTTAGGCACCCGATTTCAGTTCAATGAATGTTTGCACTTATGATGCCACTATCGAAGTTAACTTATTGTACTTAGTTTCCGTACTCGATATGTTCCGAATTAAAGCAGCCTTTGGTTGTTGTGCAGCGTAGTGCTAAAGTAATCGAAAAGCCGCCAAATATTTGTACCCGCCCGAAAAGGTTCAATATGAATCTAGGGTAAGCGCACATTTTATATTCGCTCTTCCGTAAAAGTTTTTCTACTGACCAACAAATTGACCGAGAGTGGTATTAAAGTCAGATATTTTCCTAGCTGGAGTTAACAAATGCCGTGCCTTTTAATACAAATTTACTACTTCTTCTCGATAAGAATCCGTATTTAGCTTCTAATATTTCTAGTCGTGCTTTTTTTGCTTCAAGAGTCGTACCTTCGGTAATATCTCTCGATTAAAATATTAACCATTTGAGTGTAAACACGATCACGCAAGCGTTGGTGAAAACCAGAAAGTCATAATTTGTGGAAAAGTTTACTAAAAATGATGAGAGAGCAGAGACCAACAGAATTACATTAACGTGATAACGAAAAAGACGGCCGGCGCGATAACAATGATAACATTTGATAACTCAACTTAACGCGATTAACTACAACAATATTTAGAGCAAAAACTACACTTAACATCCTTGAATAAAGTTAGACACCAAGCAACGCAGATAACAGGGAACAACAAACGCGAAACTGACGCAACGAGTAATTTTATCTTTAACAACTGTTTTCTCGATAATTTATTTTCGCACGTAAGCCCCCTTTTCATAGAACAGGTCACATATATAAAACACTTTACTCTGTATAATCTGGTAGCAAATATCTGTTAGTACTGTTAACAAATAAATTTTATACCACTCGGTTTCTCTTACTCGGCAGGCTCGACCCAGTAGATTTTAATGAACTCGTTTAATTTAGGTAAAATACATGAAATTAAATTCCTACTTAACTGTCTTTATCTCCGGGTTTCAGCACCAAAACATGTGTGGAGAGGTCTGTGATGCACCAGTGATAACATGAGTTTATGTACTTTGGGTTTTTATTGATACCAACACAAACGATGGAAGGAATTCGCTGCACAACATGCATTCGAAGCCGTACATATTTCGAAAATATTTTGTTTAAAGTATTTTTTTATTTCCCGAAACCATCAAAGCGCGTTACTAGATTATTATAGTATGGCCGTTGCGAGTCGGGTGCAATTATTTAAGCAGCATGAAACACAAAATAATAAAATCGTAGTAAACGATGTTGCTTCAGAGAAAGAGATGAAGCGGAGGAAGAGAAAGTAGGTAATAATATACAGAGCCACGAAATGCTTTACACGCCATAGGTAGCACGCGATATTGAAAATTACGTTTCTCGCTAAAATTTCAATAAATCGACAAGAAGCCGTCGTACAGAAATTTCCACAACATCGTTTCAAGGTTTCTAAATTCTCTATAAAACGGCTAATTTGAATTTGGGATTGAAATATTGAGCAAGTTCTTTATAGTCTCAAGCAGCAATATTTTTTTCCCAGTATCGAAAAGAAGACAAAATTTCCTTCAATTAGAAGTAAAATTAGTTGTTTGAAAGGTGTGGCTTCACCAAGATACACGCGTTGAAATTTGGGTATTTTTTCAAAACAAATTTCTGTTCCGCTTTTCTTGGCGATATTGAAAAAATCAAATACGGTTCAGAAAACTCTCAAACTTTGAAAAGAAAAATTACTATTCTAAGACGAAAGTATACAAGGGAGTTTAGAATATATACGACCCGTTTCTAGCAACAGTTGGAGTAAACGTAGAATCAGAAGTAGGTATTGATAAGTTCGAACGGTATTGTACACCCTAAAGGTAGCCCTCTCTGATGAATAAGGAGTATGTATTTTAAAGGGCATTTACATTTATAGAACAAGTTGAGACCCGTATGGAGAATAAAAATTGTGTAAAGATCAACAAATATTTCCCACCTGCTCTGGAGCAGCAGCTCTCTAATACTTTGTTCTGGGAATAGTACCAATAAACTATTCAAGAAACACTTATGCCGATATAATTTAAATCACGTTACAACATTTTATTTAGTTAGCAAAAACGATTCCGATTCCGGAAGTAGATAAAAAATGCCCGGTAAAAGCAAAATAATACTAAGGTGCATAAATAATTATTAAAATTTTGAAACTTTCGTCGAGATCACGAATTATCTGTTTTTTTTATTAGAGTACATATTTAGATGGGGTGGTATCAAATTCCTTTCGAATATGTCATCTGTTGTCGCAGCGGAATAGTGAAAGTTACATAATTTTAACACATTTCCCATAAACATTTAAGTACATGGTTCAAAGCTTTTTTTTATAGAAAGAGCTTTCAATATGTAGGAATAACATAAAATTTTATGTATGTATACACATCAGCAAACTATGAACTTTTTGTTACATAGTTTAATTTATAATCAGCGAGAGAATAACTAGCAATATGTATTTTTTGTACAGTACGTTTAAAATCTAATTTTTATCGCGACCAAATCAACATGATTTTATTTCATGTTGAGAATTTATATTTTCTTTGCTGAACAGGCCACAAGAAATTAAAAGCAGGCAGACACACACACACACACACAAATATTGTAAGTTGTCTCATTTAATTTTGTTGTTGGGATTCATTTTTCGTTGTTGTGTTGTTGTTGGTGTTTTACATCTGGTATGTATCCCCTTTCGAAATATTTTGTATTGTATTTCTTATAGAGGTATGTATACTGACTGGGGATATTGAAATTGAATGTTTTGTGTTACTTCTTTTTGTATATATAAGGTTAAAAGAGGTGAAATTTTTCATTGAAAATATTTTGTTTTTTCATTTTAATTCTGTCTTGATTTTTCATTTTAAATAAAATCAATAGGTCAAATTAATTGAATGTTTTATTGGGATTTTTTACTGAACTTTTAATGTGAACTTTTTTTCGTAATGTTTGTACTCCATACGAAAACTATAAATCTTAACATGTGTACTCGTTTGGTGCCACCAAAATCACACAACAACAACGGCAACAATAAAAATGAAAAAATATCCAATGGGAAATTTACAAATGGGGCGTGCTTCCAAATGTCGCTTTATACTTGCATATTGAAAATTGACATTTTAAAGCTAACAGATATTGAACGAATGTAGTAAAGTTAAAAATCATTTGATGGTGGCTTTTGCGAAGAGATCCAACTCTTTTTACTTTACTTCTATACTGCATATATACATATATAGTATATAGTTTTCATTGCATGAAGACAGCACACAGCAAGGTGAATACGAATAATATTAACGAAAATGAGATAGTATGATGATCGTTTATATACCTGAATTCAACAATAAACAATAGGTACATAAATCAGTGTAATTAGTTTTCTCGATCGTCGATTTTTTATTCCTTATATTCTGCATTTCAATTGTTGTATTTTTTTATGTAAAAAGAAAAATTATTCTTATTATTATTGTACTTGCTGTAATGCATGCATGCTTCCATTTAATATATATTATCAAAAAAAAAAAAAAAAAAATTACGATCAACAATCTTGATCATCATCATGGTGAAGTAAAATAAATTTTTATATACAAAATTCAAAATGGATGATCGTCATTGGCTAAATTATTTGAATATTTTTATTTTTTGATGATCATGATCATGATCATTGTCAATTGTGTATTTTTTATTATAATTTTGTCGCATAAATTCCACGTCGTCGCGTATTCTGTATATTTTATTATCAGTATTATTTAAAATACACAAGAAACAAAAAAGGAGGCAACCTTATAACAAAACGATCAAGTGGATTTTAGTTATTTGTTGTATAATATACTGGTTGCACTGAAAATTACAAAAAAAAAACGCGATCACCGATCAATTGAAATTGATTATTTATAAGTAATATATGTATATATAAATTTATGTTTGTTTTAATTTTTTTTTTTTTGGGTGGAGATCAATTTGGAATTTATAATAAGATTACGAACAGTAAAAAAATTTTCTTTTGTCTCCGCCTACCGGTATTTATAGATCGATCGCGAAAAATTGTTTAAAGTATATACATACATACACATATATAAAAGTAAAGATGTAATATTAACAAAAATAAATTAAACTTAAAGTGGGTTGATGCGGGTGCGATTAATATGAACTCCAAAAAACGTATTTTTCATTTCGATTTTGTGTTTGATTGACATTTTGACAAACACACAACAACAAAACAAAAAGTTTTAAAATTAAAAAAAGGAAAAACTAGGAAAAACTTTTTTTGTGTTATCATTTTTTTGTCAACTGTCAAATCATCAATATCAAATTTTCTCTCCTCATTCCTTTATATTACAAAAATGAAAAACCAATATTTTTCAATTTTCAATAATTTCAAAGTGTCACGTTGTTTTTCTCATCATCATCAACATCATTGTAATCATTCTCAACAGTAGTAACGTACGAATCTAAGTAGTCTAGTACCAACAAGTACAAAATTAATTAATTGTTGTTGTTTCTTGCATTTTCTATTCTAATTAAAGTTTTAAAACATAACACAAAAATAAAATCTTATATTCGATTGGTATTTATGGAGGAGTACATGTAAATCGTAAAAATGAATTGAATTACACAAGTACACAAGGAAAACGGATGGAAATGTTGTTTTCTATGCTATTACATTTCAATTTGGGTTGTTATGTCCCCCGATATAATATAATAATGATTATTATTCAACAGCTATCTATTGCTTTTAGTTGAAAGGTTTTAGATGTTTAATTGTTTTTTGTTAATTTTCAATAAATTTTTCTATTTAAGTTTGCGATATACACGTCTGATAGTGATGGTTAGCAGTATTGAAAAAATGTCCACCCTATTGTTCTACATTTTTTTTTAAATTTTAATTTTATTTTCTACAAAATGTCATCATCATCAACATAATATCCATCCCAATTTCCTGCTTTGGATTTTTTTTTGTTTTCCGCAATGATATAGAAATACACATAGTTCTAGTTGTTCTTGCTTTTCTCCAGATTCTCCATCAACTACATCATCATAGCAGCAGCAGTATACACAGAATAGTGCAACAGAAAAGTTGAAGATAATTTTCTTTTTGTTCCTTCGGTAGAATGCAATCTATACATGTATACGAAAGGAGCTGTTTGTTCATCTTCATTTCTCGTTGTCGTCGTCGATCAATTGTCTTACATTACAAGTTTTTTGTACGCTTTATAGTAAGCTCCTCAGCACTGCACTGCAAATGAAAATTTGACGAGAGGAAAAACAAAGGAAAGCAAACTTTGTACAGTTTTTCTGCTGCTCTATATAAAACGTATTTTATGTAATTTTATTGTTTGTTGTTCTTCTGGTGCAAATCCCAATCAGAATTCCAAAGCTTTATACAAATAAATTCTGTGTGTGTGTATTCACCAAAAGCTATAAAATGCTTGATGATTATGAGATAATAATACAAAAAGGATTATAACGCTGCAAATAATTTACAGAACCAAAAACTGATAAAACACAGACGATACAAAAAAATGAAAATAAAGAACATCCAAGAACGTGACTTACAGTAGTTCGAATTTGTAATTTTTATACTGATATTTCTTATATATTGCATACATACATAAGTTATAACTAACACTCGAATAAATATTGAATTATTTTAATTGTTTGCTTGGTTTGCTAATATACAAAAATTCCTGTTGGTAAAGAATTCACACGATCATTATACGAATATTACTTTACATTTTACTTTTCATAAATCATAATATAACAAAATGAATTGCAAATGATCATTAATATGTCATTTGACACTCGATCATAAAATCGATCATCAATAATATGATTTTAAAAAACTGTTATAAAAGTATTGATAAAAGTGTGCAACACACGATCATTAATTTAAATCATTATTTTAATAAAATTTAATAAATTATTGTTGAAATACTATTCCTGATGTATCTAAAAATATGATTCGAGCATGCAGATAACACTCGTATAAAATGGTTGGCCTTGGCAAAATACTACGAGAATGAAATCAATATGAAATGTATCAACTGCTTTTCGTAACAGCCTTGATGGAACTAACAGTAAGTGTAGAATGCATTACTAATGAAACATTTGGCGTTCTTCACTCACATAATTATGCCACCTGCATAAAAATTCGTCAAATATGTTAAATTTTGCATGAATTTAGATATTAACTTGATTTTAGGCTTCATTTTTAACTGAACTCTTAACTTAACTTTTGATTTGACTATTGACTTGATTTGATTTTCGACTCGACGTTTTGATTTGACTTTTGAATTATTTTTTGGTTTAACTTTGACTTGATTTTTGATCTGACTTTTGACTTGCATTTTTACGTTACTTTTGATTGAGATTTTCACTTTATTTTTGTTTGACTTAACTTTTGATTTGATTTTTGCTTAACTTGTAGTGTGATGTTCTACTTGACATCTGATTAATTTTGTTGATTCGAATTTTAATTTTACTTCTTTCTTGACGATGGTTTTACTTTTGCCTTCAACTGCTTTCCGTAACAGCCTTGATGGAACTAACAGTAAGTGTAGAATGCATTACCAATGAAACATTTGGCGTTCTTCACTCACATAATTATGTCACCTGCTATAAAAATTCGACAAATACGTTAAATTTGGCATGAATTTAGATATTAACTTGATTTTAGGCTTCATTTTTAACTGGACTTTTGACTTGACTTTTGATTTGACTATTGACTTGATTTGACTTTCTCCTCGACGTTTTGAGTTGTCTTTTGACTTATTTTTTGCTTAACTTTGACTTGATTTTTGATGTGGCTTTTGATTTGACTTTTGACTGATTTTGTGGTTTAACTTTGATTTGATTTTTGACCTGACTTTTGACTTACATTTTTACGTTACTTTTGATTGAGAGTTTCACTTTAATTTTTTTTTTGACTTAACTTTTGATTTGATTTTTGCTTAACTTGTAGTGTGATGTTCTACATGACATCTGATTAATTTTGTTGATTCGAATTTTGATTTTACGTCTTTCTGGACGATGGTTTTATTTTTGACTTCAACTGCTTTCCGTAAAAGCCTTGATGGAACTTACAGAAAGCGTAGAATGCATTACTAATGAATGTCTTAATTTTTATTTGATTTTTATTTGAATTTTGATTTGACTTTTGTTTTGAATTTTTACGTTACTTTTGGCTGAGCTTTTCACCTGACTTTTATTTGATTTAACTTTTGATTTGAATTTTTGCTTATCTTGTGATGTGATTTTTGACTTAGTTTTGTTAAAATTGATGAATTTTGATTTTACTTCTCACTTGACTTCATGGCATTATTTTTGACTTCAACCAAAGAGTATCTAGTCACGAGTATTGCAATATTAGATTCAATTAAAATAAAAAATTGGTGTGTAATTGTATAACCCATTTAAATTGTATAACCCATACACGTTTTGATGAAAAGTTTTTCTCTGTTTCGTTACTCTTTATAACATTATACAATTTGTGGAGGTGTTCGGCCACCATTTTGCCACGTCGTCCTATTTTTACGAACACGGCATTAGAAAATAATCTAGTTTTTCTGTGAACGTTTCGAAAGTTTCTCTTTACTAACTCTGCACATTTTATTAATGATCAAAGTTCTAAGACACTGAAAGTCGAATAAATATTGAATAAAGTGACATACATTAACAATTTTCACCACATAGATGTTACATTTGGAGGATAACTGATTTTCACTAATATAAAGACAGTAGATGGTACGACATAGCGGTATTTCAAGTAAAAATTAATAGCACCCTTGACTCTATTTTTATTCATAATAAATATTCACGAAGATGTGACCCTTATACAAGTTTGATTGCGATTCCTTAAACGAAGGATCAAAATTTTGAAAAACAAGAGGCAGCAAATTTGCCCTGACAGTTAGATCTAGCGTGGTATGTAACGAGATATCCCCGTTCTAATCCTCTTAAAGTTTTATTATTTCTTATTTACAGTTTTAAATGAAATACTTTTGTTGGCCTCAGTTGTGGTACTGTTTTTATAGAGAACCGGGATTCCGGATGGGATAATAACATATTAAAATGCTTAAATATATTTGAGGATCTGGATAAGTCTCTAATATGGACTTTTAATTAATTTCTTTTTAGTTGTGTGTCTAGAATCAAATTTAAACATCCCTCGTCAGATCGCATACTCGCTAATAGTTGTTGCTGTAGTTTTTAGATTTGTTTTTCTGAGCGTTGTATTTTTAGCCAATCTAAATCTAGCCGCCATTATATAGAATAAAATCGTTTAAATTTGTGTTTTTGTAACATTTTTCAGCAATTGTTGATAAAACTTTTGAAAAGAACAGATAGAAGTATGAAGGCCAGAGAAAAGGCCCTTCTTAGATCTAGAAACAAACTTTTGATCCTTTAATAGAATAGCTAAATAAATCCAGAAAGAATGGGATATCTTATATGCCGAAATAAGATGCATTTTTAACCACCGCTACATCCCTTTCTTTAGCGCTCTTGGCATTTTTAAAATCGGTTAGGTAAGTTTTAAGAAGCAGGTCTTAAAAAATTTGCATTTAATACAAACAAACGGAAACATAAAAATGGTGCTGTTAAAAAGTAGTGTTAAAAAAACAAAAACCGTTTCTCGTGCATCGCTGATTATGGATATTTTTATTTGTGTGTACCTTGTCTGGTATGTGCGTGACGCTGATCCAACTTTTACAATCATCAATTTTTTAATGACTAAAGTATAGTTGTTACGACGCACTATTACGGATTATTAGGCATTAGAAAGGAAGAGAAAGAAGCTAGCCAAAACTAGAGGTATATTGAAGGTCCATGTGAAAATTTGCCATTTCTTTAAGACTTGGATCAGTCCGATCGAACCAATACAACTTAAGTCGAATTCCCTGAACTGATTCAGTTACAAATATTAGAGTTATCAACGTTTACCAATATTTGGGCCTATACCAAGATCTAACATTTTTTGGTTTGTTGTTTTTGTTATTTGCAATACAAATTCCAGTAGGAAGCGGAGAAATAAAACAATATAACTGGTATTCTTCCCGCGGGAATCGATGTCTTTGAATATTGGAGCCGATTCTCGCTACATAAAATTCTTGTTATGTAGCTTTACTTTCTCCTATTCAAATTTGTATTGAGAAAACAAAAATAACAAAACACAAAAGTCTCGATCCTGGAATCGGACCAAATATTCGAAAAAACTATTTGTTTTTTCGTTCATTGAAATTTTAGTTGGAATTTATTAATGAAATCTGACGCTTAACCCTATACAATAGGGCGCGCATCAGATGTCTGATGATAACGAGAATAAATTCGGGAATTAGGATTCGTTTAGTATATTAGATAGTTAAAAGGTTAATTTATCCTCATATAATCATAGGGCATGAACTCAATCGAATGTCTGTTATAAATTTTGGTAGATTCAAGCACAAATTCTTTCAAGGTTTTAAATGCTTACATAACTTTAAGTAAGTCGGCATCCTGGAAATTCTAACTGCTGAAATCTCAATCTTCTAATTTTCAAATGATAGAAATTCTGTTTTATTAAATCGTTATTTTCAAAATGTTGTAAAACTTAGTTTATAGAATGGATGGTATTTTATTAATAATTTTGGTCGTATTATTAGAATTTGACTATTAATGAACTCGACTATTTCTTAACCCTTATGATCAAATTCGATGGGGATTCTAACATGAAATTTAAAGTTTTGAAGTTTCTAAAACGTTTGATTCAACACGCGATAGGACGGATTGGATGAAATTCGATTTTTTTAATTTTATCATGTTAAGAAAAAATCGATTATGTCTCAACCGACTAAGATCAAATTTGTGTGTGTAAGTGGGGATTAGAAATGTATCATGAATTTCTGAAGAATAACCATCATAACCGCTAAAAGGAATTCCACTTTATTAAACATGTTTGGTCAAATTTAAATTGGAAGTTTTGTTATTTTCAAGTAAGTTGATTAAGTTCACTTGTTCAGCCGAGCGCGACTTATTCTAAATTGACTCTAGTAAAATAATCTGCATTTATCTTGTAGGGGATTGGAGCATTGGCTATTTCTTAACCCCGATTATGGTTGAATTCCGTTTTTAGGATGGGATTGATATTCTAACATAAAATTTGGATGAAGTTCTATTAACTAAGAATATTTATTGCAATTCTGAAATGTGGCCCTACTCAATGAAACTCAAGATTGGCAAATTCGATTTACAAATACAGCTTCACGTTGAAAAAATACGTTCGAAGACGGCTCCACAGTACGCAAACTACTCTCTCTAACACTACCAATAATAAAGTCATTTTTTAAATTCAAATTATTTTGTAATAGTTTGCTTTATCACTAATATATTATCACTAATATTGTAAAGCTAAGCTGGAGTAGCCAAGCTAAGTTTGACAGAAGATGATAATTCTGAATTAGAACTTTCTAAATTTGCATCATCTTTACCAACAATGTCGATGGAATCAGCAGAGCCCAGGTCAATGATATTCTTATTTTCAATATTATGATCATCTTTATCGAAATTTTCCTGAATCTAAGTACCACATAGATTTTTTAATGCTCATTGAAATTTGCGACAGCTCAACAATTTTATTAGTAAATGTGTTAAACAAGTAACAACACATATCACAAAACCAATGTACATTTTTACTGCTACATATAAAATCATACGATGCTTTTTTCAAGCCGGCGCAACGATAATGAGCGACTTTCTTACACATACGGCGAAACGGCCAAAACTAGTAATAAACACACACAAAATAACAATCACAAACAAAATATTCACAAATATTTACAAATATAACATGTATTTGTATAATTAGAGCACATTTATAGAATAAATAAATAAATTAATAATTTTTTATTTAGAGAAAATATTTTCCGATGTAAACTGCAGCGCTGACTCAATTCTAACAAATGAAGTTTCTTAAAAGTTTCAATATTTAATCGAAAATGGCTTTTAGATATTGGGTTCGTGTAAGACAGTACAATTTCTTCAGCAAGATGGTATATTTTGAAATTATTCTCTACTTCACTGCTGCTTTCGTCGGAATCACCACTGTTATATAAAATATTATGTTTTTAACTATTTCAGTCAATACTACCCCATTTTGCTCAATTTTATCTTAATTTGTACTTTTATATAGTATCACCCTTATTCCCTTAGTCGCATCCCTTCATGCGACGTGACTAATCATCTTCTCGGTTACTAGAAAATTAAAACGAAACTTACAAAATAATTATTTACAAAACTCGTTGCTGCTATTTTTTAAATCTTAGTATGCTGCTTTATAAATATTTTCTTGTGACGTCTATCACTTCAAACGACAATTTCTATCACTTGAAATTTTGATGCGACAAATAAATAGATTTTTTTTCAAACTAAGGCAGCCAACTAAGATTTAAAAAATATTCACTGCGAGTTTTGTACGAAATTATTCAGCATATTTCGATTTTACAATCATAGTAACCATAGTCACGTCGCATGAAGTGATACGCCTAAGAGAATAGAAGCCTATATAATCGTATAATTTCCTTTTATTATTTTAACGTTTCACAAGCCATCACTTCGGCTGAAATGCGAATTGGTTGTCTAATGTTTAGTGGGCTTTACATAGTTTTAGTAGTGTATAAAAAAAATCGGTAAAAAGCCTTTTCAGATAAAATATTATGAGATTTGTCTTTGATTTGTCTGATATCGCGAATACAATAGAAAAACAGGCCATATATCTCGAACTATCCAAATCATTTCATTTTGCAACTGAATAAACAAACTCCATATTCATAATTGCTTATTACTTATTTCACTTTGATCACTTTATAACTGATGGAATGGTAAACCAAGCGTTACCATAAGAAGTACAGTACTCTACCATCAAGTGTTATATCTGCGTGTAGTGAAATTCATACTGAACGTGGCTTGTGCAACAAAGATTTGGAGGGATAATTTCATATAACACTGTACGCTAAATTAATATTTGGTATTCATTTGTATGATATAGTTTTGATGTTCATTGCGGCACATTCATAATTAATATACCTTTATATACCGAGAGAGAGATCGATTTTAAAAACCGTTTTATTTATAAAATATGTAAAATTGTAAAATGATCCAGGGGACAAGATAAAAAATCACCTTGATGATTAACACATTAAAAAATCAACCTGTTTATGTTGTTCAGGCCTGAAATAATATTTCATCGGATTACTTCTCTTGTAAACATTAATGATGACATTAATAAAACGCACCAATATTATACGAGCCGCGATATATAAGTGATTATCGGAGCAAATTGAGAGAGTCATATACACATTCCAAAGATTTAGATTTGTATCCAATTGAAAACTTCCACTATATAGTAAAGAAGTAACACACATAAAACAAAAAAAAATTATGATAAATCTATAATTCGAAAAAAATAATTATAGATACATTTAACAAAATTGTCAGTTATTAATAGACTTGTAGTTACAAAAAAATAAAAAACTTTACGTTTTATCTACACAACAATAAATAAATAAAATAAAAAAAAACTTTAACCACCTTCATCAAGCATCATCATGCGATTTGTTATAAAAACTAGAAAATAAGTTATTATTACAAAAACGATCAATTTTTTGTTTTTGTTGTTTTACTATAAGATCACAACTTGAGATCTTATTTAGTTATTTATTTGTAGGCGGAAACTTATAAATATTTACAATTTTTGTGTTGTGTTTTCTATATTACAAAACTCCATATAATATCGAGTGTATAAAATATGGAAGTTTTTTTTAGTAATTTTGACATCAATATTTTTATTAAAACAAACAGATTAATTAACAATCATAATTAACAAACGTATACATATGCGTGTATCAAAAAATGGTTGCGGTTTTATAATGATATTTGGATCCGGATGCGGAACGTAGTCAAATTTAAATATCATCCCGCAATCTGCAAGATCATCCCTCATACTAGGTATTTATTTTGTAAATTTAAAAATTTATTCCCAATGTAGGGTGCAGTAGAAAAGCTAAATAATAAGGTAAAATTCCATTTTGTTTTCCATTTTTCTTTTTTTTCCCGTACATATTTGCAATAACAAATAAAGCAACATAAAATCGTGACACGTCGCTCTTTTGTTGTTCAATAAATTTTTATTTTATAGTTTTTTTTTTTTGCTTATGCTGGATCATAACATAAAAAGGCATATATAAGTACATAAGAGAAGTAAACAACATATATACATACACAATATGCGAGAGATGACGAAAAATAAAAAATTGGAATGGTTTTCAACGAAAAAACATAAAGTACCTTCTGAGATAGTATTGTTTCGATAAATACATAAATTGCACGCATCACATTAAAATGAAAAACTTTTTTTTTTGCTGCTGTTATTTTCCCTTCGCGTTTGTGTGTCTTTTGATGCGATTGGAATTTCTTTTCTGCTACATACTGAACACAAACCAACATATTATAAGACATGGAGAGCTTTTTGGAAGTTGTTGTCATTGTGTATTGTTTAAATTTATATAAATAAAATTAAATAACAACAACATTTTACGTCGAATTCCTTGTCGCCTCTTTATTATTATTATTGTTATTATTATCATTATTATAAATATTTATTTTGTGAAAATTTCAAAATGACAAATAAAAATGTAAAAAATGAACGCGAATATGTAAGTATGTATGTGTGTATATGTCTTTACTACGTACATACAATATAATACGACTACTTGCATGAGCCCAATATTATACTCTAAGGATAAATTTAAGAAACAATTGTTTCTCTCTTCCACACCACCAATGTGTGTTTTATTGAATAAATCTTATTTCATTCCGTTTAGGGAAATTTTCTTATACACTGTGTGCACATTATAAAAATGGGGGG
The DNA here is from genome assembly GCA_963691935.1 of Nephrotoma guestfalica. NCBI lineage: Eukaryota > Metazoa > Arthropoda > Insecta > Diptera > Tipulidae > Nephrotoma > Nephrotoma guestfalica. The sequence goes on along the minus strand of OY829913.1, from coordinate 134,680,527 downwards.
CATTCAATTTTTTATGCATGGTATAAACGTAACAAACAAAACAATCAAATAAAATGAAAGAAACGGAAAAAGTATTGTCCACTTATCATTTTTATGTAATCGCAGCAAAATGTTATGTGATCAAATTCGACCACCATCATATGCGCATGATATACACCTTCGATTTTCCATTCGTTTTTACTATTTTCTCAAAACACTTGTCATTTATTATATTTATTTATTGCAATTAAAGTTTCACATTACAATTTGTGTGTATGTTTATTGTACAGATGTATGCAGTAGCATATAATAAAATGTTGTGTAAGTATAGAAGGGGTGGTGGGCAAATGATCACGTAAAATATGTAATCATATGGTGCTAGTATTTAATATAAGATATGACTAGGACAACGAACCGGATAGAGAAATTCACTAAATTACAGTAGGTACTCGTATATAGAAATATAACATTGTCATTGGAATACAGGTGGTCTTTGTGAAATTAGGGTCGAGTGTATTTCTGGTAAACCGATTTTTTTCTAGACCACTGTACCAATGTAAGACATTAAAACCCAAATTTTAGATCTATTTATTTTAAATCAGGGATGGGTAGTGTTGTACAATTACGCGTACAAATAATTGTTTACATTTTTTACGTAAATAATGTAAATAATGATTAATTACGGTAAAACATGTCATAAATGTAAAGAATGTAAGGAAGAATGAAGGAGTTATGGTCTGAGGATGCTTTTCTGGAAATGAAACTGGTCGATTGTGCTTCCTTAGTTCCAGCATTACAGCAGCTGTTTATCTGCAGGTCCTACACAACGAATTTCAGTCTTCTGTGTTAATGCTTTTTGGCGAGACTTGCAAATTTGTTTTTCAACAGGACAACGCTCCGTGCCATACTGCCAAAGTTTTGAGTTATTAATTTTGAATTGTAGATAGAAAAATTGTCTTTCAGATAAACATAAATAATCTCTACATTTAAAGGTAAAAAAGTACTTCGAAGAAAGAAGTATCGAAGTGCTGAGCTGGCCCCCGTACAGTCCAGTCTTGAATCCTATTGAAAATAATTGGTTTATAATGAAACTAGAAGTAGCAAGAAAGCGCCCAGAATCGATTTAAGCTTTAAAAAGTTTGTTGATGACGATTTGGGAATCCATACCTTCTACGACTTTGAAAAATTTATCAAATTCAATGTATCGGAGGTGTATCGCTGTAATAAAAGAAATGGCGGTCCAACGAAACATTATTAGGGTTTTGTCCCTAAATTGCAGGTCATTTTTTTCAGAAAATTACGTCATACATGTATTTAAAATGACACAATAAGCCAATTGCTTTCAAAAGTTTTGTAATTTTAGTATCTGTAATAAAATATGTTTGCCCAATTTTTTTTGCCAGCACTGTACATGTAGCTTTGTATTTAAAAAGCACTTTCGTTTATAAGGACGATTTTTTTAAATAATTTATAATAGTTATTTAGTTTTATTATCCACTTAATAATACAAAATTGTAAATTTAAATTTCACCAACAAAATTTGTGATAATAATCCAAATAGTTTAGTAATAAGTGGAATATTCATTATAAATCTGGTAAATACAATAAAATAATTATCCATCTGTAAAAAGGTGTAGTCAAATTCTGTCAAAAAAACGAATAATTATAATTTAGGGCCCCTATTGTATTTAGAAATATCTACAGTAAAAGTTACATTACCACATTATATCAAATAAAAAAACGGAATAACTACCTAACTCAATACTGCATACAAAATGGGCATACACAATATTCTAACAAAACCAAATCCCACAAAAAACGATCTTATGTCGGCTAAGATTTTAGAATTGAACGAGGAAATAAACAATTGCGTTAACGGAATTAATCATAGTCTGTAGTCAGCTGTTACAGGAATAAAACGAGAAATTGGGAACACAACCGCAAGAGTGGAATACTTGGAGAATGAAATGACAAAAACGAACGCCTTTGTAGAAACTCTCGAAAGCGAAATAAATTTCATGAGATATGCAATATCGAAAGAGACATTCTTATTTCCGGAATTCCAAGAAATATAAGTGATCCTACAGCAGTAATTGGAAAGCTCGGTGACATCTTTAAATTTGACTTGAATACTATTGAGTCCCACTTCCAGAAAAAAATTACGTATAAGCGAAGTGGATGTAGCGGTGGTGGTATGATGAACCAAATTTCTGTAACGTTTAAAGAAATTACGAGACTCCCGAATTCTCGAGAAATCAAAAACGGCGGGGAAAAAAATTCTCGATTTCCCGGGATTTAAATTTTACCGGGAAATCGCAATCTCTAGATATTACGTTGTTTCAGAGGTTATCTGGAAAACCAAAAGAGGTAGAAGATTGGCAGTATCACTAATCGAAAGAGCGTAGTCGGTATATTAAGACACAATGCATAATTCATTTTCGTAAAAAATGTTAGTTAGAACTCTGTTGTTCCACGGTTGCGAAGTACTAATTCCACTTTATGATCACCTATGGGCAATTCATAGTGTGCTTTGGTTCATATAATTTTATTTCACAAAAATTAATTTTATGTAGTTCTATAGTGTTGAAATATTTGTGTTTATTAGAAAGTCCCAAATATTACAATATTATGAAAGTTCAATTTTTGAGTGTTTTTCAATTTTTAGTACTTATGGCCTGTATATTTTGTTATTTTGGCTTAAACTTAAATCAAAAAATCAAATTAAAGCATCAACTTTGTTGGTTTTGCACAATTGTTAAACCACGGACTTTAACGATGAATAGGTCCCATTGTTAAAATCCGTGGTTTGACAATTGTGCAAGATCAACAAAGTTTTTAACGCGTTTTCAATTCTTCAAAGCACCTTAAATATTAATTGAGGCTTTTGTGGCATTTTACACACAGTAAAAAAAGATTTCCCAAAAACATAAAAATTTGGTTAGTTGAGATACATAATTAGAACTATACGTATTCTCCACACTCTTAAATCGTTTTTAATTTCCATAACCCTTTACACATAAAATCGTATTTTTATTTTTAATTCAACCATTTTTTTGTGGTTTCAATACCATCATACATACTCGTATGTATACGGACGGATCTGGGAAGTGGAAACATTTTGCATATATGTATGTATACGAGTATGCAGCATATAGACATATTTTATGTAAAAGCTCAACCACACAAATCATGTTTAATCTACATCCATTTAAGCATCATAATCAAATAATATATAATGAATTTAATACCGATTAAATGCAGCTTTTTGTTATTTTCAATTCCATATATAATATGTATTTATGCTGTGCATATATGTATACGATTTACATATATGAAACATATACATATATATGAAAAATGTGATATGAATTTTCTATTACAATTTTCTAACTAAAAAGGGTGTTAGAATTTATTTTTGTTAACTATTATGATTATTATTACCAACTATGTATAATTTTTTGGAAAAATATGATGATGACGATGATGATGATATCATGTCGCTCATTCCATTCATACACCAAAAAAGCTCCATATACACATAAATATGTTATGTTTATATGAAAAGCTCAACTCACATTTTTCGGTGACTATTATTTTATAGTTTTGTTATAATAAATTCATCATTATGCTATATAGGTGAAATAAAATTCCTCCGCACTTGGTTTGTACGAGTATTACCACCCCAAAAAAACATTTATATTTATTTTTAGTTGTTGTGTATTTCCATGTGATAAAAATAACAATGATGATGATGGATTGAGAGTGATGGATTGCCATTTTCATTATTTGTGAGCATTTTATATTTCTGGATTGAATGACAATATTATTATTATGAATTATATTTTTCTGGGTGATGATGAATTCTGTGTGGTTATGTTTTACACACACACATACAAATACACACAATTTATTCATAAATGATATGCTGGTGGTTTTAAATACATATACGCAATCAAAAAAATATTTTGTATTTTAAAATCATTAATTTTGATTTTTTGGGCATATCTGCGTCATTTTAAATACTGCAAAATGTACGTGTAAATACTAGAACATAAATTGTTACTGTGGCAGCCCAGGTTGGCCTAATTTTCTTTTTTCGGGGACACCACACTAAGGATTTTTTATTTATGTTAAATATTTGAGTTACCGTATCGATTACAAATATATGTTTTATAGCGCTATATTACATACACCACGCACAATAAAAACGGTTAAACATTGTTGATTTTCATCCCTAACATATACATACATACACTTACACACAAAAAAATGTTTTTCTTGAGTCTATGATTTTTCCAGTAAAATTTTTTAGTTGTTGTATTTTACAAATGATAGCAACTTGTTGAATATCCTTTTTTATACCACAGTCTCATTCTACATACTTTTTATGTTCTATATTGTGTTATCATCATCACGCCACCGAGTTTTCCCTATGTTTTCCTCCTTCATATAAAATTTGTTTACATACAACATAAAATATGCTTGGGATACTGTATATATGTTATGGTTAAAGCCCGAAAACAACACCAAAATACTTGGTAAATGTGGAGATTGAATAATTATAACTTACGATATTACCACTTAGAATTACAAGAGCAGCACTAAGTTCACGAGTGACTTAAGAAGCACAAAACGTCTAATTAAAAAAAAATCTTTAAATTCGATTTGCAGAAGATTCAGATTGAAGACATAAAATGACTAAATGACTATCCTAATTTGTATACAAATCACGACAGTTGTCAGCTGTTTGGCGTAGATAGTGCTTTGTAATTTCTAGTGTGAAAGTTAATAATAATTATTGATTAACTAATTGATTAATTGTTTAACTAATTAAACATACGACTTATTTTAATTCCATAATAAAAAATTATTTGGAATTTCAGTAATTCTAATCCCGCAAAAATGGGTGAAAGATCGCCTACCAAATGTATTTGTACAAATATTGTATAGAATGGATTAGATTATAATCGGGCAAATTTCATTTCAATTCTGACATGGTAATAATGAAAGCCTATGTTCGGAAAAGTCCTGAAAATACTGAAGTAGACGTCTTCTGAGATCTTAAGGTTTTATTAAAATTTTAAAATTATTACGGGTTAAAGCTATCTAGTTTATTAAATCACTTAACCATCACTTTGCTTATAAAATGATGCGCAAACATCAAAGCGCTGAGAAAGATGATAATTGCTACCGTACTGTTAGTTAATAACAGCTCAGTTAAATTTTTTGAAAATATTGTTAACGTGGACTTAAGAACGTTAAGAACTTAGTAGCTGGCATAATAAAATCGATACTTTCTATATTATTTCAAATTGGAATCGTGATTATGTTCGTGGTAGACCTAGATATAGAAGTATTCTGCTTCTGTGACCTTGGAAACCTATAAATTTTCATTCGAAACAACCTTTCAAAATCAAATGAATTTCTTGGATAGGATAATGTCTCATAGAGCATTTTAGTGACGGAGTTCAGACGATTTACAGCGGAGACGGTTTAATAACATCCATACACAAGTAGACTGAAGCATATATAAAGCCCGAAACAGGCGACACTTGCCATAATGTGTCAACAGCTATCTATAATCCAGCGCATACTGAATTTCTTAATGCAACGGAAAAGTGAATGCCTATATATAGCCTTTGAAGTCACCAAATTATTCTGAAACCCCGGTGACAATGTCATATCCGCGGAATCTGTGGATAGGTACTTGAAGAAAATAAAGCGATGTATTTAATATTATTTCTCCACAATGCAACTATTGACGGAATTTTAGAATTGTGACACTTCCTAAAAACGGTAAACCAAAAATTACCTTTTGATAGGTCTTTTCTGATTGAACAGAACGCGAAGAAAATCCGTTAGCCAATCGCCCTTTGCAGTACTCGTAGCCCAAATACAGGGTTACTTTACAAACTTATAAATAAAGTTGGTGTTCCTATTTGTAATTTTGTAATAAAATACCTTTTTTGGTTCATTTACATTCTTTATTATTTTATAAAGTTTTATCAAGCATTTTTAAAATTATTGTCTCTCTGTTGTCTGTCCGCACCAAACCCGTTCCCTGGCCAATCTGCGCTTTGGTTTATGTCAATATTATAATTGCTTTTTAAGTTGTAAAATAAAACATAGGCAGGTCAGCTATTTACAACCTAAATGTATTTTTCAGCTCGTGTTTGTGATTTTCTTGTAAAACAAATTGACAAATTCCGGCAAACTTTAGTGCGATCTCTATTCGTTTTTAAAGAAAAGTGTCTGACATCTAGTAACATTTTTTTTATAGTACACCAAAGATGGTAACTTTAAACAAAAATGCCACCAACCATGAGCTGTTCACATACTGCTGGTAGCGGCACTTAAAAGGTGAATAGAATAATAGAAATTAAATGTGTTCAAAACCGAAAGCAATTATTTGTCTGTAAGTTGATTTTGCAGAAAGCGTAAAGAGCTTAAGCCTCCTTAATTATAAATAAATAATTCAAGCTTGAATTTTAAAATCAACCACCATCAACCAACAACTATGGCGGCTTTACTCAGCTAATAACAATTAAGAGTTTCGGATTATACCACGTGCTATATAATGTTTGGGATTACTTAAATTTTACAGTATTACAGCATATTTTTATTGCTTTACCTGAAGCTGTTTTATCTAAAGGTTTCATAAAATTTAGCTACGAAGCCTAGAGATCATTTGCAGTACCGTATATTAGCAGTTGGGTGCTTGGACAACAAGCAATTGAATCGGATTTTCAAAAAGAATTCATAATGAGTGATGTACACGTAAATGAATCGGTTAGCCAACAAAACTGCTTCGTTTGCTGAACATAATGCCGGGAACGCTGTTAAGATTTTCAGGCAACGTTCACATAACACAATTACAAACTTTTAGGCCTAAATTGGATTATATGGATTGGCTTATAAATCTTATCTATCCTTAGGTCCCGACTTTATTATAGTTGCCGTTTTCAAAAACGAATCGTTTAAGTAGCTTAGAATTAAAGCTACGTAATGGTAGCTTTAAGGATAAATTTCAAAAGAATTGGTTAGGAATAGTTTAGCATTGTGTGTATTATCATTTTGGTTTGAGTCCAAATTAAGCATTATTTGCATAATGAAGCAATTGCTTCGCAGACTTAATGCAAATTTAAATATCGTTTAGGTACATAAAATAATTAATTATATGAGTCCGCCACTACATTTTAGATCGGATTGGGTTTTATAAAGTTCGTGAAGGCAGAACATCTTTATTGTTGTGACGCAAGTTTGTGTAAAATATGGCATTATTTGGATTGGCGATGAAATTTTAAATTGATTCTTCCACTATCAAAATTATTACTTCAAACCGCTACCATATCGAACACCATATATTAGACCAAATTGGACTTTACAAAAAAAAAAACGAATAGATGGACCTCCCCTCTTAGCTGAGGAATAATTTAAGCAACGTATGTGATACCTTATTTATTTGGGCCATAATATGAAAAAACCAAACATTGAGAGTTTTAGTCATTTTAAAATCCATATGCCATATGCCAAGTTAGACGGTACAACATGTAACATACCGTTTATCCCATGTTCCCAATTAATTTATTTGGAGTATATTTTCAACGAGTTTAAGGCTGTTCGGTTACCTATCTTTGTCTCTTTTGTCAAATGGTAAAATTGAGCAAATATATAAATTTTAGTGTATTAAATGTGTTCGTGATTAATAAAGGAAACAACTTCACTGTAATAATTCTCAACATCAGCATTACTTGAATTATTACTTTTAGAATTGCCATTCACTCTGTCTTACAAGGACAAGTGATCTTCGGTTAAAGACTAAATTATCGACCAAACAAATTTCCCCGTCGCTACTTCTAACATTGGCTGCGCGTTTAGCGCATTATTTGAGCGGAATTTCATCAAATACTGTAGAATTTACCGAATCCCATGAGTTAGCAGACAGCAAAAGCGCATATCTTGTCTGAAAACCAATTTAAAACGTTTGCTAACAATACTCCAGACTAAAGTAGCTTATTATTGGAAATTAGTCGTAGTAAACGAACGTTTCAAAATATGGTCGCAATAATCGATATAAGCGAATGTTTGTAAATGAAACTCTTGTGGAAACCAATCTATACCTTCGAATTTCGAAGGTATAGATTGGTTCGATGTTTTAAGCAAAATTTCGTTAAATTCACGAAGGCGTGAATAGCACTGTATTTGATAAATAATCCATTCCCAACAAAAGTAAAGCCTAAATTTTTTAACTCGAGATGAGGTTATCAAGAAGTTCGGTAGTTTGGCTTCGAACTGCCAGCATTCTTTATAAGCCAAGAGAACCAGGTCAGATGACAAATATATTCCATGCCATCAATAAATATTTGAAAAATTCACAAATGATGAATCTTGCGGTACTGATATTGTGGTCTCTATTAAATTTCGGCTTTGGATGGCATTGTAAAAGGATAGATGATTATTGTTTTCTAAACGTAGATCACTAAAATTTGAAAATAAATATGATTAACCAAATTATTACACTTTATGCTGGCAATTATAATTATAAACACACTTTTGTATTAAATATTCAATATTTTTAATTATTTTTGAGAGTTCTCATGTTTTTAAGTATACTACTGTGGGCAAAAAGTAGTAAGACTTTTTAATTTAAATTTCGCGCGGAAAACCATTCGTCGAAATAATTTTTCTATGTTGGTATGACTGTCAGTGACATCTGTGCTAAATGTCACATCAAAATAATCATTAGTGTTTAGTATACGCTTGTCTTTCTGAAGTACAAAAAGTGCATTCGGCGATTTTTACAATGAGTGAAATTATTCAACAAAGAATTTCCATTAAATTTTGTGTGCGGAATCAATTTTGTGGTGCCGAAACGTTTAGAATGTTTCAAAAGGCCCTAGGTGATAATTGTATGTCGCGAGCAAATGTTTTTGATTGGTACAAATTCTTCAAACAGGGTCGAGAACGTGTTGACGACGAACCACGTCTAGGACGGCCATCAACATCAACTGATGATCAACACGTTAATAAAATCAAAGAATTGGTGCTCGAGAATCGACGATTAACAGTCAAAGACCTTACTGGCATCGTTGAAATATCGGAAGGATCAGTGAAACCCATTTTGAAAGATCATTTGGGCCTAAGAAAAGTGAAAGCACGATTGGTTCCACAATCACTCAATTTTTTGGAAAAACAGCGTTGCGTTGGCGTCTGTGAAACAATGCTTCCCGACTACCAGGATGTCATGAAATGTATTATAACTGGCGATTAGTCTTGAATCTATGCTTGACCTATGAAACAGACGATCAATCGGCCGCACATCGTGCCAAAGGTGAGCCGAAGTCGAAAAAACCACGTCAAAGCAAGTCAAAAATCAAGGTGATGTTGACAGTTTTTTTCGATTATCGAGGTGTGGTGCACTCCGAATTCTTTCCGTCCGACCAAACTGTCAACAAGGAGTACTATTTGAGTGTTATGCGTCGTTTGCGCGAAGCTATCCGTAAAAAGAGGCCGGAATTATGGGTCGACAACTCTTGGTTTTTGCACCACGATAATGCACCTTCTCATACAGCTATGGTTTTACGTGATTTTTTCGCCAATAATTCCACCCATATCGTTCCGCAACCACCGTATTCGCCTTCGTTCAGCAAGTTCACACGACCGCTCCAGGGAAACCGTTTTGAGTCAATTGAAAACATTAAACGTGAATCGCTACGCGCATTGGAGGATGTATGTGAAGTTGGCCCGAAAAACCAGCCCGAAAAACACCTTTTCTATTTTGGTGCGTTTCTTTGCTAATTTCAATACCATCCCGAAAAATATCGTAATTGTATGGAAAACGCATATCTCATCCCGAAATAATTTTTTCATCTATGTATCTACGAAATTTGTATTAACTAATATGAGAACGCTAAAATTATCCCGAAAAGTTACTAAATTAATAATGCGATATTATACAGATAAAAATTGTAATATTAAAAATATTTTCCTTATCTTGTACCTGGTTGTAGTGAATTTTTCCATTTTATATGAAAAGTTGGTTAAATTAAAAATTTAATTGCTGGAATCCAGGAAATATCCCCCTCGAGATTATTTGCTCAAAAGTTAGGTCCATCCATCTCAGATATAACGCCAATAACTCAAGTCTGAACGGTGGATATAAAGGCCTGATCTAAAGCAAAATCTCAGCACAGGTTTCATGTATAAAATGGGGTAAATTTACAATTTGGAAAAATCGGTTAAATTTCAAATTTAATTGCTGGAATCCAGGAGATATCCCCCGCGAGATTATTTGCTCAAATGTTATTACCATTTGTGCGAAATAATTTTCGACGTGGCTGTTGCTCTGTCGTTTTCCTCCTCTAAATAATCCTGACCATAAAAGCAAATATGTGAAATATTTTTTTAACACCATTTCTAAAAAATCTGGATTCAAAAATGTATTTAGACCACCCCCGTCACATGTTGTTCGTTCCTGAATAATTATTTTGTCACAAATTTTTTTCAGATCGGCATAAAATGGGCTTTGGATGTACAAAGACATTGTTTTATTTTTCAAATACTCCATTTTATTGTGGTTTAATAATCTCGAGGGGGATATCTCCTGGATTCCAGCAATTAAGTTTTTAATGTAACCGACTTTTCCAAATTGTAAATTTACCCCATTTTAGACATGAAACCTATGCTGGGATTTTGCTTTAGATCAGACCTTTATATCCACCGTTCAGACTTGAGTTATTGGCGTTCTATCTGAGATGGATGGACCTAACTTTTGAGCAAATAATCTCGAGGGGGATATCCCCTGGATTCCAGCAATTAAATTTGTAATTTAACCGATTTTCCAAATTGTAAATTTAGCCCATTTTAGACATGAAACCTATGCTGGGGTTTTGCTTTAGATCAGGCCTTTATATCCACCGTTCAGACTTGAGCTATTGGCGTTCTATCTAAAATGGGTGGTCCTAACTTTTGAGCAAATAATCTCGAGGGGGATATCCCCTGGATTCCAGCAATTAAATTTTTAATTCAAATTTGACCCATTTTAGACATGAAACCTATGCTGAGTTTTTGCTTTAGATCAGGCCTTTATATCCACCGTTCAGACTTGAGCTATTGGCGTTATATCTAAAATGGGTAGTCCTAACTTTTGATCAAATAATCTCGAGGGGGATATCTCCTGGATTCCAGCAATTAAATTTGTAATTTAACCGATTTTCCAAATTGTAAATTTACCCCATTTTAGACATGAAACCTATGCTGGGATTTTGCTTTAGATCATGCCTTTTTATCCACCGTTCAGACTTGAGCTATTGGTGTTATATCTGAGATGGATGGACCTAACTTTTGAGCAAATAATCTCGAGGGGGATATCTCCTGGATTCCAGCAATTAAATTTGTAATTTAACCGATTTTCCAAATTGTAAATTTACCCCATTTTAAACATGAAACCTGTGCTGGGATTTTGCTTTAGATCAGGCCTTTATATCCACCGTTCAGATTTGAGCTATTGGCGTTATATCTGAGATGGATGGACCTAACTTTTGAGCAAATAATCTCGAGGGGGATATCTCCTGGATTCCAGCAATTAAATTTTTAATTTAACCGACTTTTCATATAAAATGGAAAAATTCACTACAATCAGGTACAAGATAAGGCTATAATATTGAATATTTATGGAAATTATTTTAAATATTACAATTCGTATCTGTATAATATCGCATTATTAATTTAGTAACTTTTCGGGATAATTTTAGCTTTCTCATATTAATTAATACAAATTTCGTAGATGAAGACCTAGATGAAAAAATTATTTCGGGATGAGATATGCGTTTTCCATACAATTACGATATTTTTCGGGATGGTATTGAAATTAGCAAAGAAACGCACCAAAATAGAAAAGGTGTTTTTCGGGCCAACTTCACATACATCATTGGAGGCTATTCCGGAAATTTATTTTAACAACTGTTTCGAGGATTGGAAAAAACGTTGGCACAAGTGTATTGAGGCCGGGGGGCGGGGGGGGGGGGGGAGGGATTACTTTGAGGAGGACGAAATAGATTTGGAGAAATAAATAAAGAATTTTAATATTATGAACAAAGACTTACAATTTTTTGCCCACAGTATTACATAACCTTTGAAGTAAGTAAATTATTCTTGTAATCCCGATGACAATGTCATATCCGCGGAATCTGAAGAAGTGTTTGAAAATTTAACAACCGTTATGTGGATAAGTTCTTGAACAAAATAAAGCGGTGTGCTTAATATTATTTCTCCGCAATGCAACAAACTGTTAACGGAATTTTGGAATTGCCACACTTCTTAAAAATGGTAGGTCAAAATAGCCTCTTGATAGGTATTTTCTGATTGAATAGAACGTGAGCGAAATCCGTTAGTCGACCGCCCTTACAAAAATTTAAAAACAATTTTTTGACTCTGCTATGAACTAATTAATGTTAGATTTATTTTTAATACTGCAGTGCTCGTAGTCCGTCACAAAATGCAGGGTATCTTTACAAACTTATAAGTAAAGTTGGCGTGGTAGTATTGTAATAAAATACCGTTTTTGCTTTATTTACATCCTTTATAAGTAACTAAATATTATCAATAATTTTTAAAATTATTGTCTATCTGTTGTCTGTCTGAACCGGTTGCCGTTGTCTGGCCTAATCTGCGCTTTGGTTGTTTATATTGATAAAATAATTGCCTTTCAAGTTATAAAATAAAACATAGACCGGCCAGCAATCAAAGTTTAATTTTCGGCCCGTTTTTGTGATTTACATGTAAAACAAATTAACAAATTCCAGCAAACTTTATTGCGATCTCTATTTTAGTTTTTAAAGCAGTGTCTGACATATAGTGAATATCTTTTTATAGTGTGTCAAAGATGGTACGCCTTCTGACAAAACAAAATTATAATTTTACAAGAGGTCTTTACCTTTGGCTATACAAATTAAATGTGTCCAAAACCTATAGAAAAGCTTCAGCCTCTTTAATTAACAATAAATACTTGAAACTTAAATTTTAACAGCAATTAAGTTTTTCGGAATATACCACGTGCTATATAATGTTTGGGATTACTTACAGTCCATTATTTCTAACTTGGGTAAATTTTATTGCTTTGTGTGAAGCTGCAGTATCTAAAGGTTTCATCAAATTCAATTTCTCATTGAATTTTTTCTCTCGAGTTATGTGATGTGACGGACGAAATCAAACACATTTAATTGATGTTCGGCGCCCAGAACTACGCTTGAAAGTTATGGAAAATATTCATACTCACATTACATTTCTTTTATAAAAGAAATGTATGAATTAGCCAATGTATTTTGTGTTCTTTGGCGGTCAATTAATTATCACACCCTGTATCATTCACTGACACACCAACCCATTCGGCTACTCACACAATCATATTATACTACCTGCACGTTTCTACCCTGCATGTCGACCTATACTCTGACGTGGAAGATGGTTCGGCGCTGAGTTCTGCACTCCGATAGAGGGTATAGTTTAAAGTTGATTGCCTCTTCTGATTGGATTCGAACCCGTTACCTCCTGTTCCAAATGATGAAGATTTAACGAAAGCATTTCGAAAAACAGTGTCTTATTCAATCAATCTATACATCTCTAATTAATCATAATTGGTTATGGGACCTGATGATTTTTTCAAAATTGTTAGCGCGATTCACGTTTCATATGTTTAAGATTTTTCCTATAATTGCATGTTTTGTAACTTTATGATTTTATGACGCGGTTAAATTTTTAGTGATGAAGAAAGGATATTAAAGCCGCTCGGTAAATAAACCAACCGGAAATCACAGGTTTTATACAGTAAATTTTGAAAAAAAGTTTCAAAGTATTTCGCGAATTTAATTTAGTTTTTAAAATGTATTTATATGTAAGCATTTCCCAAAATTTGTATTTTATTAAATTGAATTTAGGCGAGTATACATTCTAAACACAATGCTCATTTCCAAATGGTGCAATTTATTGACACAAACTTGCCATTTGAACTTTCAAACATACAATCTGAAACTAACTGAAACAGCTGAAACTATAAAAATAATGAGACAAATTTTGCTTAAACAGAGTCGAATCGCATGTATAACTCAGGAGTAAACGTCGATTATTACTTTCGTTCAACCACCCTTCTCGTTCGGCTTAGGTACTAATTTCTTCGCTCTAGCAACAATCTTCTATTTTACGATTACGATCTTTTATTTTTTATAATCTTTAATATTTTTATTTTATTTTTTTAAATAATACCCAGTTGCATCAGTTATTAAATAAGATCCACAGCCCATTTCACGTATTCATGAGACATATCAAAGATTCAAAAGACATGCCAATAAAGTCCAGGGACTTATTGCAATTTTACTATTTAGGTGATTAAATAAAATTAATTTAGAAGTAATTTTGATTAATTGAATGCTAGATGTCACAACTAAAATAAATTTGAATTTTTGACTTATAGATGGCTAATGTGTAAGAGAATCACAACAATCAGTTTCGAACAAATGAGACTATTGATTTGAAAAAATCAGTCTTCTCATCAGGTCGCGACGACTGATGTTGTATTACTACATTGGAATATTGTCTATATATATAGAACATACCATGTAGTTGTACTACTAGCGAATTACTCCAATGTAGTAATACAACATCAGTCGTCGCGACCTGATGAGAAGACTGATTTTTTCAAATCAAAAGTCTCATTTGTTCGAAACTGATTGTTGTGATTCTCTTACACATTAGCCATCTATAAGTCAAAAATTCAAATTTATCCGCGATCCCGGCGTTAAAAGGAAAGCAAGTATGGGGTGGTTGGGAAGTTGATTGTGTATAAGTAAGTGTCGATTATCATATTCGTTTTTGTCACACAGATAGTGACGCTAAATGGAAGAATTTCCTACGATTCGTGAATTTAATTCGAGAGTGCTGAAATATACCAATATACAGAACAATCACAATAACACCATTACAATTGCAAAAACCAAAGGTAAAATAAAATAAATTGGTAAGTTTGAAATTAAATTTTATTAGATATCCAAAGAACCAGAAAAGAATTGCCACCCATTGGCTATGAGTTGTCTCAATATAGATTCTCACGCATCGTCATCGTGATCCTCACGCATCGTCGCTACAAATTTAGTAATATTAATCAACAGTTTAGGTTTAATGGGGTTTGTACCAAGTGTTAAGTTTCAAACCAGCATTTGAGCGTTGGAAATTTTAGCGTGAATGGTAGTATAATACACAAAGAACCAACCCTGGCAATAGTGTAGTGTAATTTACGTGCAGTTTTCTTATCCAACTGATAATAGTTTATTTGAGGTAAATTTGATATACTCGTATGATGATGATGATGACGTGCTTCAGCATTTATTACAACATGACGCGATCTCGAAAAAATAGGAAGAAGATTTTTTAAGCAAATCGTGGCATACGTGGAGCTAGAATCAATTCGTCATAAGAGTATTCTTCCGACAGCGAAGATAGCGTCTTGTAAATAAATGAATTGAATCCAAGTTCTTGGATATCACAAACTTCTAAGGCCCAATCTCTGAAACGTATGACGGAATAATAAAAAGAATAGGATGCTATGAAACTGGCCACACTTATCTACATGTTTTGGTATGATGACCTTTGTGTAATAGTTAAGTTACCAACTTAGATATTTTGGGACGGGTTTTCAAAACTCATCTAATTCATTCAACATTGAAATATTGCCTTGATAAGGGCGCAACACCCTTTGAATTTGATTTTCCAAAATTGTTGAATAAACTCCTAAGTCTAACGTTGGTGCCCCTTGTTCGTCGCAACCACCGATATTTTCGCGATTTGGCTGTAGTTCGCCTAACGAATTTTTGAGGGTCAAGAATTTTTCAATAATTTTTACTTCCAACATAAATGTTGGATTGAATCTTAAATCATAACGTATACGCTGAGAAAAAGTGTATTGTTTCGATGTATAGGTAACAGAGATATTGGAGGACATTCTATGTTTGAAGGTATTTTGGCAGGTCAAAATAATAATTTCGATGATTCGATAGGTTGTTTGGATAGAAACAAAATTATTTAGATGCAGTCTCTATACAATACACCTGTAAACTCTGTACACAAGCAACAAAGACTTGGGATGTGCATCCGCAAATAATGAATAATAAGTGGAAAACAGTTGTTTTTTCGGGTAATATAATTATTATTTTCATGGCATTCGCAAAGATGAACGATTTTTGACCGCCATTATGCCAGAAAAGGAGGAGTAATCGTATGGGGTGCAATTTCATATTGGAGCGTTATTAAATTGAATTTTGTCTCCAATAAAATGACTGGAAACTCATATAAGGATATGCTGCAACCAGTTTTTGCAGAAACTCAGGAGCTATTTGGGTCTTTTCAGTGGATGTTCCAACAAGATAATGCCCGTACTGTAAAGTCGTGAATTGCGAGTCGAAAAGTTGAGTTATTAACTTGACCATCTTATTCCTCTGATTTAAATATCATCGAGAACGTTTGGGGCTGTCTCAGTCGCAAAGTTATTGAAGGGGGGAAACAATACGAATCCAATGAAGAGCTGTTTGCAGGAATTGAAACTGCCTGAGCTTTCGTTGGACAACTTAAAATTTTTATATGATTCTCTCAAAGACAGGATCTTTGAAGTAATTTTAAGGAATGTGGTAGTACACATTACAAAAATAGCTAGAAAGAATAAAAAAATGAATTACTAAAAAAACATATTAAAATAGAAATACAAATGACTGTGATTCAATATATTTCTATGTTGTATCTACTGAACTGAACCGAAAACATAACATTAAATTTGAACTAAACAAACAAAATTGAAAGGTAAGTTGCCATTTGCTTTTTCAGAATAATTATATATTATGTATTTATTGAGTAGGGATTTCTCTCTCTCTCTTCTCAATAAGAATATTTTCTTGGTTCCGCGAGAAATTACAGTAAAATTAAAACATTTAAAAACATTTAAAAGTAAAATTGCAAGGGCGTCTAATCAAGTGAACCGTAGTGATCAAAAATACAATGTTTTATTGAAAGAACCTAAGTAATTTGTGAAATAAAGCTCCCTAAAGATTATATCTGTGATGGAGCACTAAAAATAAATACCAGGTAATACTCCTAAATATTATGAGCTCAATTTTTGATAATTAAATATAATTGGATGCCTTTATTCTATAATAATATAATTTTTTTTTCGATATTATCAATATTTAACAGACAATTGCGCAATTCCCGCTCAAACTTGTGTTTGCGTTCCGGTGTAAGAATTTTTATACTTTTTGGCAACTTGCAAAAAAATAAATTAAAATTGTAATCTAAATTTTTCGCTGCATCGCACACCAATAAAATTATTTCGATCTCTTATATTGTACATATGAGTAACCCGACTGTGGAAACACTATCGTATAAAAACATTTTCAATATTTTGTAGACGTAAAGATATCTTAGGGGCAGTAATTTTAGTTGACGAAACAGGGGGTTTAAATATTTAAACCCATTTACTGAATCCAGTGTAAAGCTATGAGGCGCACACAAGTTTCTATCATATGAGCAAGCGTGATATATACTCGTAGCAGGGTTGCCTGATAAAGCTGATTCAGGTTGTGAAAAATGCATAATTTTGAATTTATTACTAATAGCAAGCCGACGATGATAAAACCATTTACTTAGAGTATTTAAATCAGTCGTCAATCAAAAAATGCGAATTATATCATCGATGGGCAGATTAACGCTAGAACATCAGTGAAAGCTATCAAAAATGACAGTGGCCCCAAAACAGCTCCTTGAGAAACTTCACAATTTATAACACTTGGACTATACTTAATGTGTTCTTTATTTTAACAATCTGGTGACGATTCCGAAAATAACTCTCAAACCAATCGTAAATTTTACGCCTTATGCCTACATATGACAGTTTCGATAGCAACTGTCAACTCTATCGAATTTCTTAGATATACATCGACAAATAATGCAGTGGGTTTCTGCGAGTTGTTAATGGTTACTTCTTCTCAATATTTTATTGGGATACAGAATAAGCCTTCTTTTGATTAATTTCGCAAAAATGTTTGAGAATGTGTTCAAAAGCGAAATCGGTCTATAATTTTTTTTTGTGATTCGTCATCTTTTCTATCGCCAATTGCATATGCAATTAGGTGTGCCAATCAGTGCAGGAGTAAAATCCAGGTACCTATTTGAAAAGCATGATAATTAATGGTGAATATTGGTCATCTCGTAAAACAATTGTCGATACATTATTCAGTTGAAAATATGTTCAGTTCACGAATTTCCTTGTGAAGAAAACCTATCTGAAATCGCTAAAAGAAAATTCGGAAACGAACATATTTTAAACTGTAATGAATAGAAAATTTTACGGAATGACCAATATTTACCATTAATAATCATGATTTTCGAACGGGCGGCTGAATATAAGTTTTGCGCTGTTCCAACTCCATATGCCATTTGATGAGAACATCTAAGAGATCGTCACAAGAAAATTCGGTACTGAACATATTTTAAACTGAATAATGTGTAGAAAATTGTTTTACCAGATGTCAATAAATTGGTACTAAATTCCATACAGCATAGGTGTGCTGTTTAACAATATGATTTTCGCCCATAATGTTATAGTAATATTCACTGAATGTTGTAAAATGAGCCTTAAATAATGGGATTTTATCTATAAGTTAATGATATAAGTTTCAATCTGGCCAGTTCGGATTATAATTTTAAATGTTAGGTTTTACAATATAAACTAAACCAATATGTATCAGTATCAAACGGTTTAATAGAATTTGCCTGCAACTGATCTCTTTTGCGGCGTTAATAACGGCTTGACCAATTACACTAATTTAGACTGAAAATTGTCGTCGTCAAATATGGTCGTAATATTTCAAAACCGATCAACTGGTCGAATCACATCCGTAATCTGGTAGGTAAACGTGGATCGCCTTTATTCGATCGTTAACCGTAACATATTCACAATGTTTAAAGTGTTTTTACGACGGGTTCTACTAAAGTGCGTCCAATAACATTTCAATAAAAGAATAAGAAATCAAACTATATATAGACAAACAGTAGTTAGCTAGAAAGAAAATTATATAACGATAACCATTAAATCTTACTACTGGGCATAAGATACAATGCACTGTGAGTAATTATTGTACACAACAACATGAAGGTAAAAATTAACAACAATTTTCAATTTATTACTGTTTTCTTTATATTTTTGTGTCTCTGTAATACGAAGAAAATTTTCCCGATCAAATCTTGATCTAATTCGTAACATAATTTAAGATAAACACGCGATCTTGTTAAAAAAAACAAGCTGATTCGAAAAATTAAAAAAAGAGACGATATTCTTATTTTATACGTGTATATGTGTACGTAACAAGAATATTCATCGATCGATTGGAGTACGCGATCAATACGATCATTAAAATATTATATACAAAAAAAAGAAGGAAGATTTAAGAGAATTAAATGTTTCTTTTTTAACCTAACAAGTAAATAGAAAATAAAATAACCATTTAAAATAAAACAAAAATTAAATGAGATAAAGTCGATCGATCTTGATCTTCGATATTACTCGTATATATGTATATACTTGTATATAAAAAAAACAATTTTTTGTATTTTAATGATTATTATGATGATAATGATTTCCAGCCCCGCGCAGTACGGCGATCAAGATTTGTGACTCGTGAGAGACAAATATAAGATTACCGTTAATATCGGGAGGATCACTAGATTATGTAATATGATTATTAGGCATAAATGAGCGAGTGCTATACTATAGCCATTAGTCTTCCTGGGTTACTGCAAATCATGTTAAACTTTAAAGTCAAAATAAAGCACAAAATACAGAAACAATGGAACCATAAATCAGGTCCAATGTGACTTTTTTATATTTTGTTTAGTTTTAACAAAACTTCGACTATACAGTTTCATTGTGTATAAGACCAAATAACATTAAAACAAAAGGAAAACTATATCGAGAGTATGTATAAGAATGTAGGTTTTTGTGGGTGGATTTAGTTTAGTGTTTTTTTTATTTTATTTGGATATAACACATAATGTACATTATGCAATCTAATTACACCCAAGTATAAATGTAATATTTATATATTAAAATCACGGTTTGACACTTTAAACTATCGATTTTTGATGTGTGATAAAATTTATTGATCTATTGAACTGTTTTGGTGCACATATATATCGTGAAAATCGTGTGTGAGAAAAAATTATATAAATAATTTTGATTTATAGAGTTAGATATGCAATCTGTATAGAGTACACCGTCCTACTCGTTTGGCTGACTAATTAATCTTGAAACGAGACAATTCTTCGCAACCCTTTTCCCCATGTAATTTTTTTTGTACTCATTTTTCATTTAGTTTTTCTTTATATATATATATATATATATATATATATATATATATTAGATTTTACAATTACTGTGTGCTGTATATAACGAAGAGACAAAGAGTGGAGCTAACTAACCACATTGGAATCCCAGAATCCCAGGTTACATACTCGTATAATATAATTCTATATATACTATTCGTTGTTTTGTGTTATTTCTTGATCTCATTTTTCTTATTTCCATCATCATCATTGTTGTCATGTGACATATTAGAAAATGTCTTTTGTTTTTCCTTCGGTTTTTTTTTGTTTTGGAGAGAAAAACTGATGAAACTATTTATTTTGATGATGTTCATTTATATCTGTCCATCTAATATTTTATTTTCATTTCTCATCATTTTCTTATTATTTTTAATTTTTCACAATCATCAATGTAATCATCATCGTCATCATCATCATCATTATAAATAATCATTCATCAAGAATTAACTTAAAAAATTTATCAAATTCAATTTCGTTCTGTATATATCCCATGTTCAATGTTATAAGAGGTAAAAAAGGGATATACGATGACGATGATGATGATGATGATGATGGGTGCGGGGTGAATTTTTCTAGTTATGTGTATTAATATTTATTTAGAAGTATATATGTGTAGACGGATATGAGGAAGAGAAGAAAATAAAAACTTTTCATTAATCGTACGTTCCTTCATCGTTCTAATTTGTTTTTCTTTAGTTGATTGTCTTGATGTGTGCTTGACATGACATTATTTAGTTTGATGTCACGTAAATGTCGTTTAATATATTGGAGAGGAAAAACTAACTTTTTTTATTTTGGAAAAACTTAATAATTAATTAATTCAATCAAAAAACGAAAATGAAGTAAAAAAAATTGATAGAAAATGTCAAACTCGTCGTTGTTGTTGCTGTGTTCTCGTTTCTCAAATTTATACATGATATAATATCTTAATTGACAAGAAGAATTAATTTTTTTCTTGTATTCCTTTCTTTCTGGTAAATATGATGATGGAATAGAAAAGATTCCGATTCAGTTGTCAATCACAAGTCAATTGTTGGTTGATACACAAATTTAAAAAAAAAAAATTTTTTTTGATTCAATTCAATTTCAATTTCAATGTTTCCCAAAATACGCACAACTCTAGAAACGTTATGCTCAGTGTGTGTGTATTTATTTTTAGCGCACAATGAACTTGTCAATGTCAGTGTTCAACCGACTGTCAGTCAAGTCAATTTTATTATTTTCTATAAATTTTTTTTTATCATGTTCTTCAAGATTGTTTTGATGATGTTATATATTTTCCACCAAACCAAAAAGAAAAGAAAAAATCTACCAAAACGGAAAATAAATTTGTTTAAGTTAAGTTGACGAAAACGGTGGAAAAATTTCGATACAGCCGCCACCATTACCGCCACACACTCGTCACCGGGAATGGGTGATAAATATATAGGCTTAACATTATATTTATGTAAATAATGATGATGATTATTATTATGATGATGATGTCATGATTTAATGTGGGTGAATGTCAAAATTTATTTAATTTTTCGTTCGTTTTTTTTTTGGTTGTTGTTGGTAGAATCATGAGGGGTGTAAAATATACACAAGTAGTTTGTTGTTGTTGTTGTTTTTATTAAGATGAATGATTGAAATGGAAATGAAATGGTTAAGACAAAAATATGTCAATCTTCAACAAAATATTATATACATAGAGAACTTTTTGAATTTTTGATTTTTTAAAATCAAAATTGATGAGGGTTCTTATATCAAGATAGATAGGGATGGATTTTAATCATTTTTTACGATTTATTTATTTTTTGTTGAGGTGAAAATATTTTTATACATTTACACACAACCACCCCCCAATCATTCACCAAATCAATTATGAAATTCGCCAAAAATCCAATCAACCAAATAAAAGTTTTTGTTTTTTATCATATGACGTCTTCAAGCTTTTAATAATAATAATCACGTTTAATTTTGTCGCATTGATTTTTCCTTTTAATTTTTTCTTCCATCTCTGTAATATATTTTGTCTTGGTCAGCGTCTTTAATTAAAACATAAAACTAAAGTAAATAAAATAATTCTTATAAGGTGGCTTGCTGTGTGCGCCTGATTCGAATAGACAATTGACCAAAATATGTTTGAATGGCAATATATAATTATAAGTTTACAGAGACATAATACAAATACGAATATTACTTACGTTTTTTCATTGCAATTATTTCGTGCAAGTGAGTTGTATAATTATAGTGAGGTTTACAAAAAATAAAATTAATTTAATCGTAACTTTCAGATTGCAAAACATCCTCCTTAGTCGGGGGCAATTTAATCACACGGTATCGAGACGGACTGAGTTAAAATAAACATTCTTAAACTAAGCTAAGCCCTCTCAATTACTTCGGTTCCAAATTATTCCCAAGGAGGATATGGTACCTCCAAGAGATCCCTAGAACAAAATGGAAAGGTATACTGAAAGAAATTGCGCGGGGATATTTACCAGTTTTGCAGTGTACAAATTAGATTAACCATATCATTTTCAATGCAAACATATTTAACAGGATTTTTTTTGTGTTTTTCGTTAAGAATAATTTGCAAAGTGTTTTTAAAATATTCAAATACTTTTCAAAATTTACTTTGCACTTTGTAAAACAATTTTTGCGCGTTTCATTTACCAATCAAATTATTTATTCTATTCGATTTTGCATTTTGTTCTCCAAATAACATTTCAAACAAAAATTAGCCTTAACGTGAATTTAAACAGTACACAAAGTGCCACAAAAATGCCAGTTCGTGTAGTTTCTCGATTTGTTGGGTAAAAGTGGTAATTATTTCAAAATACAATAAAATGTAGATTATATTTATTTTTGTCTTTCGTTTATAACCTTACTGTGTCTTGTCGCAACAAATGGCAGCTAAACTTGAGGAAAAGTTCTGAAACGATATGCAGACAAGACTTTATCTGCATTAACTTATATTTGTTGCTTTCTTATTTTAATTTCAGAATTTTATAAATCTATAGTTAAGAGAACCGGCCCAACTCAGTTCCCTGAAAATTCACACTGAAAATTTATTGTCAATCCGGAGATGTAAATAATTATCATCTTTATTTTAAGAAAAATCGATGGCCTTTTATGATCCGCAAATTTAAAAATGCATTGTTTCAAACATTAATCATCTTGCTGTCATTCTTTACCATGCGCTCTGTAAAGAATTTCTAAATTATTTTACAAAGTGCAGAGTAAATTTATCAAAGCAATAGGAAATATTGGTTATCCACCGTAAAATAAAAATAATAAAATTTACTTAGCAAGTTGTAATTAGTGGTTTGCTAAGTTCGCAGTAAATATTACTCCGCTTTTCTGTGAATATCGCCGATTATTTTTTTTTTATTACTGGCTCAGTAATTCGCTACACCCGTGGATCTTACAGCGTACATAACCATGGTATTTTGATTGTTGGGCATTTTCAATGTAAAAAACGTGCATTGGTTTGTAAATAACGTAAATTTCATAATTTGTAAAAAAACGTGAAAACCCTAAAAAATATTGCATAATTGATCCACTTGTTTGTTTATAAGGTTAATACACACCAATCAAACAGTTCACTTAGACGGTCAAGTCAGTCGCAAGAAAAAATTAATTTATACATCTACACCGTCATCTGGTTTTGTCTTGAACAAGCTCTGAATAAACGTTTTCTGACATCTAGCTACATTTAAGACAGAAAATATTTTAATAGTGCAAATTATTTATTTGTAGCGGATGTACAAATCTTTGACGTGTCATCCACTACCAAATCTATATAGCATTTTACACGGTTTTTTTGGAAATGTCAAATACGAGTAATCTAGTAAATGGCACATATGGCATATTTTGTGTCGATGAGTAAAGTTAACGATTTTATCAAAGGTAGGATGTGAGATTAGATCGAGTGCATGTGAAACTTACTTTCACTACATTTTTCATCATTTAAGGTAACTTTTTTTTGTGCTGACCTACATGCCTATTTAGATAATATCTAAATGAAAGCACCGTGGGGCTAACACGGCCTTCGCGTCAAATTTTATGAATATGTGATCAAAGCCATTTTAGAATCGGTTGGAGTGTCATTAGACAAACTTACATTTTTTTAAAGGACCAACTCTAAGCAATTAAGTATAGAAGAATGGATTGCAAATCGATTTTCACTTCTCTCGGGACTTTTGTACCAGTAGTGTTAATCAACGTAAAATACTTACATCCTCTGTTAAATACTTGCCAATGTTAGGATATGAGAAAAAGATTTATTTCATGGTACCGGACATCCCATGACAGCTAACATGAAGGAAAAATTGAAACGCAATTTCTGCGACAATATCACGATAATGGAGTACTCCCTTTTACAAAACACGTATTATTTTCGCTATTGAAACACTGGGGCTAGGGATTCCAAGTAATACAAAAATTGGAGTTCGGTGGCAATGCTACATAACCTAATTATGATTTAGAATCAGCTTAATCGGCTTAAGCGAAAGAGGAACTAAACTAACAAAGAATAAAAATAAAATGTTTAAAGTAGTTTTTTTTAAATCTTTTGTCACAGACGATAGCAAATCAAAAATGAAAAGCTATTCAAGAGAAAATTAAATGGCTCGAAGAAAATCGAGATGCTGATTCGGAAGTATTCAAAAAAGTAGAAGATCTTGTACAACCAATTATTACGAAATAATACCAATTTCAAGGCGGGCCCCCATCGGTGGTGGCAGCAATGCTCTCAAGTCTGATGCAATAAGTATAATAAGTTTCTAGTTGATTTAGAAGAAAATAAACGAAAAAAATCCAACACCAAGCTATGGATCTTAAAAACGCCTTTTAATTAATTACGTCTGTTGATGATTAAACTGAATACTGAAAATATTGTCAACTTGCAGTACATAAGTACAATTTAACGAAAAGAAATTAAAAAGATTTATTTTTATTAGTCTAGTTTCTCTTTGGCGAAAGCTGATTAATACTCGAAACTAAGCTAAGTACAATGACCACCGATCTCCTCTTTTCGTGTCACCTAGTCCCTCTTTAAAGAGTGGATAATACGTGTTTTGTAAGAGAAAGTATTGCATTATCAGTGATATTGCCGGATTGAACAGAAACCACACTTAAATTTTGTAATATATTTTTTAATTAAATGTAGAGACATTGACTGGTTGTCAAGGAAATCGACTTTGGAATCTGCTTCAGACGAAGACATTTTTGCGCCGATATAGAGAATTGATACTCGATCCCCTCCAATCGCTTCTAACGTTGCTTTGATCACATCCTCGTAGTAAATAGGCATGTATATCGGCAAATGAATAGTATTCGTAAATTAATCCGAAAAGTTATCATTACAAAATTAAATTGGTTATGTAACCTTGAAAATGAGTCGGCCCTCAATGGGATGTAGTTTCAGTAAAATATAAATACATAAAAATAGCTCAACCAGCGCACACGTAAGGTTGTTTACCTCTTTGAACCTATTGGGTGGGCGTGATAACTAAAATTTTAGAGGCCAGTTGTTTAGTTCTGAGGCCTTCACAATTTTGGTGGTCGTTACACTAATTGGAATGGTCTAAACGACTTACAAATTTGTTTTACGTATTCACTGGTTTAGGTACATAAACATATTGGTTATCAGTCATTGTAGAATTTTGCAGCCCGTGAATTGCACTTGATAATTTGTGTCTTCTTCTGCCAGTTTTGAATTAAAATCAAACTTGAAATCAGCAGTTGATAGAACATGTTCCCTAATTTACTACCTTGAACTGGACCAGTTTGTAAAGATGGGCTAAATCCCTGTAATGATTAACTGGAAAACAGTAGATTTTATCAAATTCATCAAATCTACAAATTACGTACTTCATAAATTCGATTACAAACAATAAGTTTACAGTACGTATTTCTGGCAACCCTATATGGGATTCATGAAATTAATCTTTTTCTCGTATCCTAATATTGGTAGGTATTTAGCAGTGCACGTAAATATTACGTTGATTAACCCCACTAAATTGTGACTTTTGATATTCTTCATCTAAAGCCTGTAGGCCAGGGAACAAAAGTCCCGAGAGAAGTGACACTCGATTTACTTCACAAGTTCAGCGAAAGCCTTCTGGCTTCCTGCTGTGTCATAAATGTTGTTAGTTTATATATATCGAGTGTGTATTACTAATAGTTGGAATTTGGTCCCTTTAAAAAATTTGAGTTTATAAAATGGCCAAGGATAGTAAATCCTGAATCGATTCCAACTGTAATTTATAAATATCGGTCGAAGATCACATAGCTCTATGACAAATTTATCAAACTTGATAATTGAATCGGAAAAACTATTATCTTGTTCTCTTTAGTATTTATTTAGTTCTATTTGGTAGTAGCCTAAAGTATTATCCTAAAGTGACACCTCTAAGCGATGTAAGGCGTAAATTCAGCTTCACCTTTGACTATTATGTCGACTGGTTGTATTTAAAGGTACTCGTATAATAAAATTGCTTGATTTGTTTAGACTGCATTTATGTGACGTTATCAAATGCAATCACCGCTCAAAACATCGAATGGTTCACCTATAAAAACAAAGCTGAGCAACCAATTAAAGTCATTGCCAGAGGGCTACATCATACATGCCCAAGCGAAGAAATAATTGAGGAACTTAGCCAGAAGGGATTTAAAATTCTAAACATACTAAAGAAAAATTTCACTAAAAACGCAAACGGTGAAAGAGAAACAACCAAACTTGGCCTCCTCCTTTTCATGCTAATATTTGACAACACTGAGAGCATTGATAGGGTTATGGAATCAAAGCAATCATTAATATGAAAGTTAAGATTGAGACATTAAAAAAGAACACTAGTAGAATGGCACAATGCTACAACTGTCAGGCGTATAACCACACACACAAATACTGTAATAGCAAGCCCCCGATGCGTAAAGTGGGACACATCCATCAAAAGAATGCAACTTAAGCAAGAACGGACCAGTGAAATGCACACACTGTGTTAATCATCATGCAGCAAATTATAGAGGCTGCGAGGTAGCCAAAGAGCTGCAGAAAATGAGAGACAACAAGAGGAATCAAACAAGTAAGAGTACTCCACCTAGGATGCAATCCTACTCAAAACAAGTCCCTCTAAATAGCGCCAAAGTAAGCGAAGGCACAACATATGCACAAATAGCTAAGCAGAACGAAAATATCAAAACAGCACCGAGTCAGGAAAACCATGTCCTGCCAGAAATACTTCAGAAGCTATAAACGCTGTCAATTCACATCTGGCTGCACAGGACCGAAGACTAGAATATATCGGCGGGCTACTAAAAAAACAAGAACAGAGACTAGGAATACTGGAAAATACATCGATGAGCCAAGATACAAGAACAATGAATGCATCAAGTAAAACTAGAGAATTCATGACTACCTTCATTCTACACACTATTTAAGAATTGCTACCTGGAATGCAAATAGCACTGCGCAACGCATTTCAGAATTAGAAGTATTTTTGAACACACAGAAATGTATAAATGCCTAATTTTAGAACGTCATTTTACCAGAACCTCGTATTCCAAAAATCGTGGATACGAGCTATCAAGCTCTACATCCAGGTGAAAGAACTAGAGGCGGCACAGCAATCTTTATTAAGGATAATATTAAATACCACGAAGAATTAAAAATAGAAGAAGGAACTATGCAAGTAGCTACTGTATTTATTGAAAAGAAAAATAACAAGAGCTATAGTATATCAGCAATCTACTGTCCATATAAATAAGACTACATTAAACTATAAATAAAACTACATTAAACTTCTTAAGTCGCTAGTAATTTTATTATTGAGGGCAACTTTAACGCGGGAAACATATTCTGGGGATCTAATAGAACCACTCCCAAAGGGAGAGCGCTTATTTGAAGCATGCAGGATATTAAAATGCGAGTTTCACTACAGTGGTAAGCCAACCTACTGGCCAATGGACCCAAATTACGATTGAAAATTACTTAGCAGTCGAAATTGACGAAGGGCTATCGTCAGACCATTCTCTAGTTTTAATGACAATAAATGTACCGTGTCATAAGGAAAGCAAGCCCTCCGAGACTAACAAATTCAAAAATAAACTGGGAATTATTTTGACAGCTAGTCGAAGAAAGCGTTAATCTACAGGTGCAGATCTCGAACGAACTAGAAGAAGAACTGGAAAGCCTCATTGAAAGTGTACAAAAAGTGGCCTGGGAAAATACTCCTGATCAGCAAGAAATATTATAAAAAAGTATATACTATCCAGTTGAAGTGAGAGAGTTGGTTAACGAAAAAAGAAGAGCTCGTAAGACTTGTTAGAGAACTAGATACCATGAAGACAAAACAATACTAAACAACTTGTGCAACAAACTTAAACTACTTATAAAGAAGGTTAAGAATGAGTCAAAGGCTAGCTTCCTAACACAGGGAACACCTTTAATCCACCAACTGGACAAGCGGATAATGCATATTTAACACTAATAAACAAAATAGACGAGGTATCTGGGTTACCAGTTCCTCTGAAAGAAATCAAACAAGAAGTAAAAAACCTCAAAGATAAAAAAGCCATACGACTAGATAACGGGGCAAATAATCAAAGCCCTAGAATCACGGATAAAATTGAGGAGGCACTGGAAAAAATGAAAGTATGTTCAGCAATATTCTTAGATGTCGTCCATTTGATAAGGTTTGGCGCCGAGGTCTGGAATTTAAACTCCAACGAGATTTGTCAAAACAATATTTTAAATTGCTAAAATCTTACATCGACGTTACTTCCGGGTGAGATAGGAAGGCAAATACTCAAAACTAAAGAAAATATTGGCAGGGGTTCCACAAGGCAGTGTTCTGGGCCCTGTATTATGCCTCATGTATACAAATAATCTACCAAACATAGTAGAAGCTACAATATGAAAATTTGCTGATGACACAACTGTTATGACCACTGATGCTAGTATTGTTGAGTCCACAAGGAAACTAAAAAATGCCATTAATATAATGAATAACTAGACAAAAAAATGAAGAATAACACTAAATGAATCGAAATCAACACATCTCACCTTTACAAATAGGAAATTAGAATATATTCCGATTATTCTGAATTCACAACAAATTCCATATTCTGATAACGTCGGAAGTACGTCGGAATGACGATAGACTCTAAGCTCAGGTGGAAAGCACACGTTAAAAAGAAAAAACAAGAACTGAATTTAAAATTCAGAAAAATGCACTGGCTTATTGGAAGAAACTCCGAACTGACAACGCACAACAAACTGCTGTTATCAAAACAAATCCTAAAACCTATCTGGACGTATGGTATTCAGCTTTGGGGCTGCGCAAAGAAAACTACAGTTAAGATCATACAAACATTTCAAAACAAAGTACTACGTAGCATTGTGAATGCTCCTTGATACATTAGAAATGACAATCTCTATCGAGACTTAAACATGGAATACATCAGCAATGAAATACAAACATTTACAAGGAGTCATGTACTGCGACTGCAGCAGCATGACAACGAGGAGCTGCGAAACTTAATGGATCGCACCAATGGACCGAAGCGCCTAATGAGAACAAAATCTTTAGAAGTAGTGGTTCCCCATAAGAATAGACTACTATACTAATAAAACAATTGCTAGATAATCAATGAGATAGTTGTAATATTATACAGAAAAAAAATTCTTAAAATTAAAAAAAAAATATGTGACGTGATTGAATGTACGTTTTGAATGATGTATAAGATAGCGGAAATTTGACAGCGGAAAGTAAGAGATTAAACTACTCGCCGCAAGTGGCAGCACCATCATAAAGGGAATTTTTTGTTATATAATTACCAGCGGAATTATTTTTTATTCATTTTGTATGTCTTTTTACACTAAATAAAATATCCCAGCGGAATAAAATATTAAAAGTAATCCTTAAACTGACAAATTGATTGATCTCCGAGGTAAAGAAACTCGATACATGAAATTTAACAATATTCCGTCTTTCCGCCATTTCTTAAAGAATGACGATGAAATTTGGATAGTAGTATTGATCAAGTATTGATCATTGCTGGACTAAACTTGGCCATTACATAACCAATTCTCTTGAAAATTTAAATTTTTTTATTTATTTATTTTCAGTTTTTTGTAAATATCTCAAAAACTGAAAATAACTTATATGGCCGCGAAAAATCAAAATTTTATAGTGAAAATTCTAATCAATAAATTTTCTCCAAATTTTCCTTGTAATCTCAATATGACCTAAACTATTAGGAAAACAACCGAAAGTATTGGTTACTAGTGGAAGTTTCTATATATTGACCAAAAACTGAAAATAAATAAATAAAAAATTTTAAACTCTCAAAAGGATTGGTTATGCAATGGCCAAGTTTAGTCCAGCATGAACAGATCCCAAAATTTTGCCCAAAACTTACTTTAAAATCCTTGATCAATACTACTATCCAAATGTCATCGTCATTCTTTAAGAAATGGCGAAAAGGCGGAATATTGTTAAATTTAAAGATTTTAGTTACCGAGTTCCTTTACTTCGGAGATCAATCAATTTGTCATTTTAAGGATCACTTTTAATATTTTATTCCATTGGGATGTTTTATTTAGTGAAAAAAGAGATACAAAATGAATTAAAAATTTCCGCTGGTAATTATATAACAAAATAAATTTTCATCGTGCCACTTGCGGCGAGTAGTGTAATTTCTTATTTTCCGCTGTCAAATTTCCACTATCTTATACAGGATTTTGTGTCGGCTCTCTTTTATAAATTTGTTTCACCGGAATCAATTTCTGGTAATAAAGAAAAAGCTACAAAATTAGTTTATTTTGAATTTAAGAATACTTAAGGGTCAGGATATACATATTTATTTAAAACATAATTCCTCAGATTGAGAAACTGTTGGTTTACTTTGAGAAAAAATTTCTCAGATGAAAATCAAAACGTTCCTTTTCGTAAAGTGTAAAGTGTGTATGATAATTAACGCTATTTCAAGAATTGTTCGTAAGAATAGCAATGTTCTGCGACGTTAGAAAACTAATTTAGTATAAAGGGTCGAAAAAGCAAATTGTTTCTTTTAGTTATAATAAAATTGATTGATCTGTTTGGACTACAATATGACTTTATTAATGAATGCGATTTTTATCGTACAAACAATTATAATTTATTATAGCATCAACTTAAAACGTTGGATGCATTTATGTATCCAAATGGAAAATTCATCTATATAAATCAAAATATATTTGGATATAGACGAAAGATGTTCTATACATTGGTTCGTATAATATATCGATCGATTAGTGTTTATTATTTTAATTTTAAAGAATTGAACGAAATATTCGACAGACAGACAAGACAAGACTAGTCAAAATAATATTATAGTATATAGTATGTACTGGTACATGTATATACAACACACGAAATAAAATAAGAACGAATTTCTAACATCATGTCTTTCATATATCACTCTCTAATAACAATTTATGAGTATAAACAATTAAAAATTTTTTTAAATAAACAAAAAAGATTTTTTTTTTAAATGAATGTGCTAGAAATGATCTTGTATATGATCAGTATACGAAAAAAAAAATTAATGATGATGAAGACAAATTCATTATGTGCTAATGATTTGGAATAATGGCTATAATATTGTAAAATAAATCTATAAATTGAACGGGTGTGAACCCGTGGGGTACATATATAAGGATATGTGTTGTTTAAATGATATACACGTATCTGCATACAATTTAATGTCATATGCTATAAACTGGGGGTCGTGTTCTCGTTTGATCAATAATATTTCCTACAACAAAATATACAAGAAAAAAATAAAAATGAAAAATTATGAATTCAGAGTCACATAATTTTTAAAATAGTAGTAGTAATAAAAATAAATAATAAAAAGGAAAAATTAATTATTTATTCATAATATAAACATAATAATATAACAATAAAAAAAGGAAAATTGCAACTGCATTATGACAACCAACGACGAACGACAATGACTATTTATAATGAAAATTTTATAACAAACAAAACAAGACGGAAAAATTTTCTTTAATATACGAAGCTCTTTATGTACACAAAGCTAAAACAATTTTTTGTCGTAATTTTTATTTTGTCAATATAAATCAATGAGAAAAGTTCAAAAAAAAAAATTCAACTAAAAATAATCAAATTAATTAAAATAAACTTAACAAAACCAAAAAAAAAAGATAAAAATGCGTACCGGAAAAGCTTGGAAAAATTATGGAGGCGCCATAAAACATACAAACAAAAAGAAATTGTTGATCATATTTTATTATTTTTAATTATTTTTAATCAACATGATCATCGATTTTTCTTAATCTTATCATAATTAAACACACACCAAAACTAAACCAAAACCACAAAAAAAAAATTGTTAGAAGTAGCAGCATATGGTTTCTTTTAATAGTAATTTGTTATCAAAATACAACAATCATAATTGATGGCGCCTCTTTATATATTATTGTTAGATATATTCTACGTGGAGAGATTCGATATGTTTACATGTTCAATTTATATTTTATATATGTGTATATACGTATGTACAGTGGATTAAATGGAAAAAGAAAATCAATTTTCTTCAGCATACATAAACAAAACTTTATTAATTGTATTTTATCCACTGTACCACGCGGGTACCAACAACTGTCACAATCTCTCACTTGTTGTAATACTTAAGTGTTTAAAATTATATAAGAAAAATATACAAAAAAAAAATTATAAAAAATCGAATTGTTACATTTTAGTACTTCATTTCCCGCGCGATCAAACCAAAATAGATGTGGTATCGTATACATATCGATCATGATCGAGTGGAGAGCCAGCGCAACGTAATTACTTTTCAGTACACATTCCTCTTAAATTAAATGATTTTTTTGTAAAGCAAATAAATAAACAATTGAAAATTTTTTGTAGATTTATTTAAAAAAAAAAAAGAAAACTAATAATAATTCAATCAACAAATTCAATCATCAAATTTTTAAATATTATATTAACAGAATAAAAAAATAAAAAAATTTTCTTTTTGGGGAAAAATTTATTTATTTTGTTTTTGTTTAACGAAAGATATTGTTGTGTGAATTGATTTATAATGGAATCTGACGTCATTATGAATTTTTTAATTTAATTTAATTTTTTTGTTGGTCGGTTTCGTGATATGATCCAAAATGTTATTACAAGCCGCGCGGAATACAAACAAGAATGTTTAGTTAGAACATGTTATATTGATTTACTATTTTTTCACTCTCTCCGTTGTGTATGTGTGTGTGTGATTCTATATGTACATATATGTAAAACTTCTATGTGGGGGAGATATAGTTTATTAATAAGCGCCACACTGTTGGAAAATGTTGTTGCTGTTTTTGTAGTGGCTGTAATCAATCAAATTGAGGTAAAATAAACATCGATAGAAATAAATCGTTCGACGGGTTATTATCTGTCTTATGAAATATCCAGCTAGATGTATTATACACATGTATTGCTGTCGCCTCTATATTTAGAATGGTATATAGTATGCGAGTCCTGAATCTCCAAAAATTAGCTTCTCCAAATGACAGTTTGATGCGGATTGTAAAATCATCAAAAAAGTGTCTGACTAATATCTTCTATTTGAGCTTTTACTTACTAAAAATGTACTGAACTGAACCACCGACAAGAATACATTTTTTTCTGTGACTGAACCCAAACACAAAAGAAAAATTAAACTTGAGATTAAACAATAAAGGCAAACCATAAACAATTTGTAAAAAATCAATAAAATTGAGTAAAAAAATTATTAGGTAATCTGAAGACCATGATAAATTGGCCATGTTACTTCTGTAGAGAATTTTTAATCCTTAACAAGTAGGTTTAAACGGCTTTGGCAGTTCCAGTTTGTTTAATGTTTGTTTAATGTTCTTTTAAGGTCAATTAATACTTCCTTTTTCATTCTGCCCCATTACAGTACACTACAGGCGCGTTGCAAGCTCCACGTTAACCTGTTTACGGACATGGATGGTGAGTCGGCGCTGAATTAACGTCTGGAAATTTAATTTTTGCATCCCGGTTCTGGCGGGATTCGAATCCGGTGCCTCTCAGTCCGTGTCGAAGCTTTAATCACTGTACCACTTGTCATATTTCCGGTATTTTCTTGAATATTCAGGAAACAGAGTATTCGCAACCCAAGAATACAAATTACTGGGCAAATTCGTAACAAATGATGACTGCGGTGGGATTGGGAACATCAGAAGATTGGGTTACAAAATCTGACGGTTATTTACAGATGAGTAATTTACAGATGAGTGATTTTAAAAATAAAATAATATTGCGATTACGTTAGGCTAAGGAGAAATAAAGGTTAGACCCGGATAATTATGAGTGCGAAGAGACAATAGAATAAAAACTAGATGATAAACGTGAGATGGTGGAAACGGGTTCACGACCACTTGGAACTTTCGATATTGCGTAATAAAGGCAGCTATAAGCCAAATGTCGAAAGAAAATAAAAGGTTAAACTATACATCATTCAAAGATATGATTAAAAATTAAAGAGATTCAACTCAAGCAAACAATTCAAAACATCAGAAGGACGACTATTCAGAAGCTGGTGCTAGCAGATGTTGAGAATGATAGTCGGGAAGAACAATTGAGCTTTGTGGAGTGGTAGTGAGGAGACAGTAGATAAGAAAAATTGGTAGAGCCATCTCGGCGATGATAAACAATTCAACCTGGATTTAACCACAGTTCAGGAAGAAAGGAACGAATTACTGCGGATTTTGGATGCTCAACCAAATGCGAAATCTATCTATCTACGGCGTATCATCTTATATAAATGTACGACAGAAACCTTGAGGTACATGATAATGCCAGAGGTGGTGTGGAGACGATCATGGATGATTTCGGTAAGTATGCCTTGAGACATACAATGAACGAATGGGATAGAGTCATAAAATGAACGAATGTCGACTAAAATAAGGAGGACGGGATGGGAGGCCGTCGACAAGTACATTGAAAACTATTTGGAAGGATAAACGGCCAATTAGGTTAGTGGAATTGTGGATAGTCTACCAGTTATGACTACTCGTGCGGCAAGAGTAATCAGAAGCAGTTATTGGCGATCCTATCTACCTAGCCTATTGTAGGAACTGGCAGAGACATGTGGCGAGTAGTGAGCGAGAATGGTGTTAAGTGGAACGAGCTGGACCCTATGTGGTTAAAATTCGGGAGGGTCTAACGAAGGCGGAAAAGATCAACCATGAGATGCTTGTCAAGGCGGGCGTTCTATTTTTGAGGATGGCAGCATGAATGAGTAGATGTGCGAAAAGGTAATGCCGTAAGTAAATAGCGGGGAAATTATAAGTGGTGTTGAAAGTGGAAATAGTGGAGTGATTAAAAATAATTGTAAATGGTGTACAGTGAATTAATAAACAATGGTTGAAAATAATTTATGGTTGTAGCTTAATGTTTGTGAAAACTGACGGAAAGATTAGTGTGGGAATATTTCTAGTATTTTCAGGAATATTCATGTAGTGGTGTAAGTATTATGGAGGGATTTTCGGAGATATTCTGGAAGTGGTTCCAGGGATGCGAACTGAATTTAACAGGCTAAATTCGTAACCACGTATTACGTTTAACAATTGAAATAAAAGGTAAGGCAAAAATAGTATAATCATTGTGAAGCAGTGTAATTACAATTTAGTAAAAGTTTCCGAAGACGTTTCATAATATGGTTACGTCGGGGTCAGCTTATCCATTCCAAGAGATTGAAATTCGATAAACAAATTGGTTGCAATGTAAGGAATATCCGCAACGTCCTTTATCTTTCCAGCAAATGAAACAAGCATAACGACACTTCTGAATCATGGTTTGAGTTTGTTTTGAACTAAGGTAATGGAGGAAAATTAAAAGCTTCATGAATATCGGAATAAGCCTATTAATATCACCTGATCAGACAAATTACCTATATGACATGTGAAGCGTCTGTAAATTTTAAATTCGACACTGGATATGTTAAAAATTATAAAGTGATCGCTGCCATACCCAAAATATTTAAACTTAATTAGGTTGATTCAATTATCGTTTGACGTAATTGTTTCAAACGAAAAATATATTTAGAAAATGTCATTCTCAAGAAATTTAGAATATTAACTAAACAGTTAGGTACACACTGTAATCTAATGGTTAATTAGATGATTTTCGGAAGTTCAAATCTTCAATACCAGAAATTAGGATGGTTAATCCCAGAACAGGAGTTCTCTAAATCTTTCTCTGTTGTTTACCCACGAAAAAATTGTGGCTCAATCTCAAGATTTCCAGACTTATATTCAAATTGCTCGCGATTGAGCTTCAGTACTGGTTTAGAAATTTACTGTTCCCTACTAAATATTAGGTCGTCAGGTACTGTATGTTTGTACAGTACTTCAAGCTGAGATTTTTGCACTGATTATCAGGACAAACAACAGTGCAAACATCTTTTCAATTTTTTCTGTCAGAGCAATAAGCTGTTCTGCTTATGTGGTTAACAGCTCGATGTGACAATGAAGGGAATGTGATCGACAATTTTCTGGTCAATGCTGATTTCCAGCTAATTGGTCTTAACCAGGTGTATAATTCTGTGGTAAGGTGCCATACAAATTATTTTCAGGCTTGACACACAAATTCACATTATTTAGAGTCGATAATTAAATTCACTCGTACTTGAGAGCACGTGCGTGGAGCAACAGTTTTTCCACGTAGTGGGTATTTTTGAAGATAAACATGAAATGTTTAAACATGAAATGTTTTAGGATTTTTAAGGAAAGGGGCGGATTAGGCTTTTACAAAAAATATAGGAGTAATATGCTGTATAATAAATTATGTAAATAAAGGGTTTCAGCCACACATATACAGCTACATTCACAAGAGTATGCAATACGATAAGGAGATTTCATACAAGTTATGCCAGAGCCATCTGTAATTAAAAATCAGTCAATATCATCAAATTAAAAAGAGGTATAATTTTAATGTTTTAGAGATGTTAGAGATTAGTTTTGAAAAAAATAAGAACAGTTATTTCTAGTAAATGAATGTTGGTCACGTCGAAGTAACTTGACGAAATAAACTATGAGAAAAAGTAAACAGAAAACACTAGCTAAAACAAGAGTTTATATGAACCTCAAAAATAATTATATTATTTATTTCATTAAAATTTTCACACGAATATATTATTAAATTTGTTGATTTCATAATTTTTCACTTTTTGTTATTTTAAAACCCGCTCATAGATGTCTCTGTTAATGAATTAATTTCTTGAAACTACAGAACATAATAAAATAATGAAATACGAGTAGCTATGTACGAAAATAAACCCTTAACTAGTTGAAAATCATGTTTTGTAAATTTGTTAATTAATTAACGAAATTAATGGAATGGATTAAAGTAAAGACAATTTAATTCTTTATTCACGATTTAGTTTCTGTAACAGAAACTTTGACCGATTCATAAAATATCTCCAATCGTAGGTGCTGTGGGATATAAAACAATAACAAATTAATGTCATTTTTTAGTTTTTTGTTTTTCAATCTTATAAAATCTTTATTTTTCACTTCATTTTTCAATTACATGTGTGTTTTAATTCACACTGACTCGCTTTTCTTAGTGCTATCAAATACTAATAGCAAATGCTTTACAAAAAATTGTTGAACTTAGATTTAAATAATAACTGGGAATGCAATCAATTTGCAAGAAATGTTATCGATATCTATTGCTTTGGCGGTAATTATTTTGATATAAGATCAAAATTTATTTTGGAAAGAAATTGCTTTAAGAAAACAAAATTTTAGGAGCGAGAGCTGAACGTATTGCAAAAGAAGTTTTTCTCCGATCGTAGGAAAAAATATATCTTTCCGTTGTTTTTTCGAAACGAAAAGCTCATGATTCCAGTATGTTATATTTGTTGCTAAGCAACAAGTAATAATAGTACGAGAATATTTTTTCTGACCTAGGCCGGGAATATATTCTCGTATAGATTTTTGATTGTTTAGAATAAATAAAAATACACTTATAAGGTCAAACGCATTTAAAACAACTTTTGAAAAAAAAAAATGTATTTATGTCTTATGATGTCGTGGCTAACTAAGCAATAATTTTATATTATTTTCGATTTTTTACTTTGTTTTGATTTCTTAATATGATAATTAATGAATAATACTAAAAATTATTTTGGGTTTATATTCGTTTTAAAGTCCGATCGGAGAAAAAATAGTATGTACAATTCGGAGGAAAAGTGCATTCCCGGACTCCCGTGGTTACCAATTTCCACTTCCTAATTATACAATATACTATTTATGCATTATTTCGTTTAAATTAATTATTTATTAGTGGCACTATTCTGGTATTCCCCCGGGAATAGAGAATTTGGAAAGATTTTTTAATGTCGTTTTAATGGCCTACTGACGGAATTAGTTTGGTGTAAATAATTGCGAAACAAATTTAATTGGAAAACTTTGCTTTGAAAATATTTACACCAAACCAATTCTATCAGTATCTATCAGTAATTCTATGAATTTCCTATTCCCAGGGAGACCCAGAATAGAGCCACAGGTGAATTACTCTCAACATAATTCTGATTTTGTTTATGTACGAGTGGAAATACATGTATCAAAAGTAGTCAATTTTTGTGAAAGTGTAATTTAAATGTTACTTTGCAAACTTGACACAATTAAAATAAATAAAATTAAAAATATATTATTATAAATTAATTATTGAAATAAAATATTTGAAAAATTTTCATTTACAAAAATGTATTTAAAAAAATATTAATTTACGCTGATTCTTGTGAGAATGAACGAAAAGCTTTCTCTATATTTAAAGTTTACGATAGAAAATGGCGGTGTTTAATGACTTTTAGTGGTGTGAATAAAAAAAAAGGTGCAATCATTTAAAGTTGCAGACCTGTTTAAATGTGCAACGTACTAATATTTTTTATCTTTTATTATTGTTTACCGTTATTCATGCATTTAGTTTTAAATATACGAATATTTTTTAATTCCACTTGAGCAGGCAGTGTACTGCCAATAATTACTCTATGTTTTTTTTATTCAACCTGAGTAATTTTACTCTGTACACTGCGTTTTTATTTGTGAACTGGGCTTACAGAGTGCATACTCGATTCTTCAAATTTTACTCTGAAAAGAATGTCAGTGTACGAAATAAAAACAAAAAATATATTACTCGATGCACACCGGATCATTTGCCACTGCACAACCTTTGCTCGGTGTATCATACCCAGGGCAAACCTGCTTGCAATCGGGTTGAATTAAAAATTAGACCCTATGATTCCGTTCTTTTTACAAAAATATTTTTTATTTTGTGCAAAGTGAGTGTGAAAAAATAGGTAGATCAAAGGATCTTTCCTTAAAACAAAATTCAATTTTGTTCTTTTTATTAATTTGACGTCGTAATTAATTAAATTAAATTAATTATAATTTATGGAAAATATAAAGATATAATTTAAGAGTATTTCATCCAAAATGGGCCGTATAAAACTTTGTAAACCGGAGGAACGTCGAATGATTGTCCAATTTCGACGAAAAAGAAAAACGTACTTAGAAGTTGCTAACGTCATGAGCTGCTCTCGTAATATGTTTACAAACGCTTTGCAATATTGCTGAAGAATAGGAAATGGAGGACGAAAAAGAAAAATTAAAGGAAAAATGAAGCGCACGATTAAAAAACTTACAAAATGAACCTGACCTGAAATGACTTCAAATGCTATAAAAAAAAAGAATTAAATCTAGAAGTTACAACATCAACCATTAGAAAACTTTTATAAGCGTTATAATTGGCCCATAGCGAAATGGAGAAATACTTTATTGACCGATGAATCTAAGATTAATTTATTTAGTTCCGATCGAGGAAAACAATATGTGAGAAGGCCGTAGAACCATAAATTTCAAAAAATTTACAGTAAAAACTGTGAAACTTGAAGGTGGTAGAATATTAGTGTGGGTATGATTTTCCTAGAAAGGTGAGGGTTCAATTTTTTGGATAATAGACATCATGGATAACCAACAATACTTCCATATTTTAAAGACAGTAACGCTACTCCATGCATAAGAGGAAATGTCACGTAGATGGGTGTTTCGACAAAACGATGATCCTAAACACACATAAAGCCAAAAATTTCGGAAAAATCGCCACATCTAGGAAAATTTTTAGTTTTCCTAAAAAAATTTTTTTGTTTTTTTTTTCGTTATTTATCAGATCTTAATTTTAATTACAAAAATTTGAATTACACTATCATGAAACAGTAAAAATCACATTTGGGATGTGGGCTGGCCCCGCTTCTCTAGAAAAAATTAAAACTCAACTACTTTTATATTAAAATAGGAAATACTAACATTGCAATTTCTTTTCAAAAATGTATATGTTTTTATGTAGGTGTATGATATACTAAAATTTGAAACTTCTCAAGCCGCGCAAGGATAACCCTTAAGTGAAAATTTTTTCAAATCATTACCAAATGCCAAAAGTTATACATTTGAAAATATTTAGAAATGCTATGGAAAATTTCTAAATTTTAGCGAGAAATTTTTCAAGTTTTCCATAAATTTACAATTCCAACATGAAAATCTATTAAAAAACTTATCATTATAAATTATTTTTTAACTTGTCATAAAAAAAATGTAAATATCAAAATTTACTCGGACATCTGATAATTTTTCCGAAATGTTTGACTTGCACCTCCTAAAAACGATAGATATATAATCCTACAAAGAAAAATCATTAAAAAAATTCATCTTACTCGATTTCTGTGACGTATACGTCATCTATACTTTAGGCCAAAATAAAAAAGTTGTTTTGGTACGATCGCTATACCAAAATAAAAGTCATACAAAATTTCGTTTGATGCAAAGCAGTCTATCTACTGAAATTTGCCTATTCCAAATTCCATTTTGCGCTAATACCTTAAAAAATACTTCGTGGGGTGAAGGGTGAACCATTTCGAGAATGTAGGACGCACATTTCATAAATTTCGAAGCAACAAAACAAACTCAAATTTAACTTCAATCACACTTTAAAAGTCAAGTTGAGTGGTATCAATTTACAAACGTAATCGCAAATTTATTTTAGTTAGTTTATAGAATTTATGTGGTACAGTAGTTTATGTATGGATTATTTTGGAAAGCGTTTTGTTTTATTAATTACGTATGGATGGTTTATGAATAGTAACTATTAAATGTGACAAAATTGTCGGGTCACCCACCAGACCGTAATCCGGATGAGAGCTTGTGGCATGACCTTAAGATGGCTATTGCAGAAAGAAAATTCATAAATCAAGCAGCTTTGTGGAAGGCAGCGACTAATCGTGTGCAATCAAAAACCATGTGCATATTGCCAAAATATTAAATAATAAACAGCATTATAAACGAATCTTGTAATTAAAATTTGAAATAATGTTCCCTTTTACGAAAAATGTAACATAGACCTATTTTTGTCACACCTTTTTTTACAAATCTGTTGCAGTAAATCTGAAATTTAAAAAAATAAAAGTTATAGCCAACGATTTATTGTTTGATACATACATTGTTTGTTAATTTGCCCAAATCATTGTAGTTTTTTGACTTTTAATAAGAAAATTTTAATACACCTATTTTTATTCATACCACTATGCCAACAGATGGCTCTGGTTATACACGTTGTTTTTCCTACGATAATCTCGTGAAGAGGAGGGAGTATTCAATAATGAAAACAAAAGACTATATCTAAAAAATCGAGTTTTCATTGAATTTTTAAATAGCAGTGCCATCAAAAAATTTGGAAATCAATTATATAGTTTGTTGAGAAATGTGATTGCGTCTGAAGTTGTCCAATTGAGCATTTTTAGTGAGGCATACTCGACGTAACCTAAAACTAGAAACATAAACACGTTCTATCAAAGTGTATGTATGTTTTTCAAATCTGAAATTGGCGAGCATTTCGTTTGTGAATTATTTTATTTCTACTGCTATCACAATCTACTAGAATAAATATAAACAATATCACTTTTTGTAGCCCCAAACTGATTGTCCACACTTGGCGTCCACACTTGGCAATATTTCTGATATTCTTGGAATTGGCCATGGTTTTATTCTCAGACTGCGTTTTTTTAAATTTTGTTTTCATGGTAAAAGTCGGTTTGTACGATCAAAATTGAATTCTAGTATAAGTTGTGGATATAGTCCTGGAAAACGCCCAATTTGAATTGAATAAGGATTTGTCGATCACGATTAAATTGAATGTAAAGGATGAAAATAGAGTTTTGTAAGAGGTTCTGGAATATGGTCAACTGGGACGTAGAACTAGGTAATTTCTTAACTGATATCGTTTAAATAAAATTTGGTACACAATATAAACTTGTTTAAGTACTTATTTGACATATTTGTGAATTATAATTTTGGTTAATTGTTACTCGAATAGAGAGAATAATTAATAAATTAAATACAATATTTAATAATATTATAATATTAATAAAACAGAACCTTAATTTGTAAAGGCTGCTCTTGTCCGATCAGAAATTAAACCAACACAAAATATTGTCAACACAAAATATTTTCACTTCGCTCTTGTTCGGCGTCTTAAATTTCCAAACGCTCCACACATTTATCGCGTGAAGTGTTTTCAAATTTGAAAAGTCAAGTTTGATAAAATTTAATACCCAATCTTAAAAATTTGTTTGTTTAACACACACTGCCGAGTGACAACTGACTGCCTCAAATCAAAATTTCAATGAATTGAATAAATCGCTTCAAGCATTCATCAATCAAAAAGCGACTGATGTGTGATTTTAAATAACAAAACAAAATTAAATATACTGAATCAAAGCTTTAATCAAACACAAAAAATTTATCATTATGTAAATGATGTACCGCAAGAACTCTGCACTTTAAAATCAATGCACATCCAATACGCAAATTTTTGTTAATTTCCATCCCAAAATAACAAAAAATTGACATTTTCTGTGCAGAGTAAATAAATTCCAATTAAATGACGTTTTGTATGAGTGTGTGTGTGTGTTGTCTTTCTATTTCAATAGTTTTTGATATTCTGTAGTTTTTTTTTCATGACATGAATATATCTACATATGCAGAGTAGTTGTTAGTTAGTGCGGTGTATTATATAGTTTTTATTAATGCAATCACTCAACAGACATAACAGTGCACAAATAAAAAGCTCTCGCTCGTTGTGTACGTAGCGTTTACTATTTGCTATGCGTTTTTATGTAGATTTTTGTGAAATGAATTAAAATGAAGCTTTTTTTTATAGTATTTCAGGGTAACGAGAACTATGTATAGTTAGCGAGAAAATACCAACTTGTTGAATTTTTGATTTGTTAGTGTTGCAAATATATACAGAATAGTTTTATATCTCCATACAGAGTAGTTTCGTTGTTTAATTGAATTTTCTTCTACGTAAGTATGTGTATAGGTATATATGAATGTGGTCTGCCTGCTTAGAGGGCACCCAATTATACAATCAATTTGTCAGGAAATTGGAAAAAAATTATGTCGTGAGTACCTTGTACTTCTTTACCATTCGTATATTCAATATTTATGTACATAATCGATTTATTACCACACCCAAGCGGTTTGTGTTGGATTATGTTGTGTGGATAAAGGTATAAAACATTATATTGTTGTACTGTTTTATGTGGTTAATGCAATGATTGATTGTTGATTTTATTCAGTTTTAAATTTATGTTAAAAACTTTTTTTTTTGTTAAAAATTTATTTTTGATTTATGATTGCACATACTATACTACATACCAACTTTTTAAAATAAAACTTTCTATATTGACACATTCAAAACTAGCTATTATATCGAGAAAAAAAATAAAATTCTAAATTTAAATTTAATTTAAAATATAAAAAAACTGTTCAGTGTGACATAACTGATGGGTAGTTTTCGCGTATTATATTATTTTAATTGAAATAATTTATATAAAATGTGCGGTTGTGTGATTGAATTTCATTTAAAAAAAAAAATTAATTGATCGACAGTGAATATAATACACGGTGTCA
This sequence comes from Nephrotoma guestfalica, assembly GCA_963691935.1. Classification (NCBI taxonomy): domain Eukaryota; kingdom Metazoa; phylum Arthropoda; class Insecta; order Diptera; family Tipulidae; genus Nephrotoma; species Nephrotoma guestfalica. The sequence continues at coordinate 134,636,105 of OY829913.1, read as the reverse complement.
TGAATATAATTTTAGGAAAATGCATGTAAAGCGCCTACATAAACACACCGAAAAATGTCAACCTCTTCAAATAACCGTATCCACATAAATAATTATTCATCCAATCGACTACACATCATTTATCATACTCCACCTTTTTCGAAAAATGCGCTTGTCTTACGTCTCTAATTCATCAACAATCATTATCATTATCATGATGAGCCTTATCGAGTAAAGACAATTTTCTTATGTATATTTATATATAGTTTTGACATCTGACCGTCAATTTGTCAATGTATATTAAAAAAAAAAAATTATATCCACTAAATTGATGTAACAAATTATTCACAAAATAAAAAATTATAACAAGACGACAACGAACGACGACAACGCATCAAAAGATGTTCGATAAAATAAATAATAGATGAAAAATTGATGTTTTTTCTATTTGAGAGGAGTGAAAAATGGTAATATTCATCTTTCATGATATCACCACATCTAGTAAATATTATCTAATGGATAAGTAGTTAGGTTTGAAAGTTGCTTTGTTAACGATTTGTATATGTACATTATGACACAATCTTATGTTTGAAGCATATGGTCAAATTATGACGATAATTTATGTATAGGGCACCCATCCAATATATAAATGCAAATAAATCATACAGTCACCAAAATTCTATTGGACTAAATTCACAACGTGATTAAAATACAGTTGCGAACAAAATATTTGGAACTGTATACTGCAAGTAAAATTAGTTAAAATTTACGAAATTTCCATTGTTTTTGGTTTGGCAACATTTTTAAATTCTTAAAATTTAATTTTCAACAAATCGGAATTTTATACCAAAATAAGAAACTCTGCACCACTCAAAAATTTTACTTTTTATATAAATACTTTTAAAATTTTTAGAATTATATTGAATAAAAAATATAAGTTTTTTGGAAAAAGTTTTGAGGGACTGATCGCATTTTTATTATTCCAGAGAGAATGTCGTTGAGAGCGATACAAAAATCGAACAGAAATTAACGATGTGGTTCTGAGTTAGCATTTGACTAATAACGCCAATTTTAGTAACCCGAATGTTCAGAAACCATTCTATGCCCACTGTAGATATTCTCCATCTATGTAGGGGTGGTAAGATAATTAAAAAATTTAAATATATTTAATAAAATGTTTAAGAAATTTATATTATGCTCAATGAAATTATCTCTCGAATAACAAAAATCTTAGAAATCTCCAAACTTTTATTCAAAACCTTTTCGAAAAATTAATATTTAGAGATTTAAACATTTTATTATAAGAAGTTAAATTTTTGAGCGTTTTTACAAATTTAAGTTCTTGTGGAGCCTACATTGTATAGTAAAGCTAATGAATTTTTTGCTAAATTCACAAAAACTGGCGTTATAACACTTCCATATTTCTAATGTGATAATGATAAAAAGGTGATCTTCATATACAAAATTCCCAAGAATTTGAAAAATCCCGAAATTAAAAAGTCCCTACCACAAAATCCCCAAGTTCAAAATCCTCGACCACAAATCACCAAAATCAAAATTCACATTTAATTCATTGTTCTATAATTGTATCTGCGTACAGATTGCATGCTCGGTTTTGCGAGGGTCCCGAGTTCGATTCCCAGTGGTGACTCGACACAAAGTTATTACTGGGTGTTTTTAATGTGTTATGAAAATAAAAATATGTTGATAAAAATTGATCAAGTATTGATCGATGTTGCAACTATGCAATTCTTCGTGAATGATGTTGTGTACAAGTTCATAGAGGAACAATGTCAGCAGTTTCGCGTAACTTTGTACGACTGGCTTTCCTGAACGTTCAGCATCACTTGTGTTTCTATTATGATCTATTTTGGAGCTCACTCTAACATGTTCAAGATTTTATAAAGCAATTTAAAAAAATTACAACCCAAATTGTGTTTCAAATTCGGGTGTTTTGCTATCTTTTTTATTATTCCTGCAAACTGTCCTGGTTTGCTTTTTCCGTTCTTACTTTTACGCAAATGTCAGGCAGTTCAAGGACGTACGGTTATAAGTCCGGTTTTATCACCATCTGCGCATTGCATTGCCCCATGCCATCATATACTGGCATGGAAGATAGGTCGGCCCATGAGTTTTGCACTCCAACAGGAGGTCATAGATGTGTTCCATTTCATCACAGATCGTAATCTGTTGACGAAAATTCCCTTTGCATCTGTTGATGAAAATTCCCTTTGCATCCTGCTCCTGTCGGGAGTCGCATCCGGTACCTCCCGATCCAAACGCCAAAGCATTAACCACTGTGCCATTTGGTCGATAAATTTAATCTTTTAGAAATCAAATTATAATTGTTACCCTCAACAGTGACCAGTTTCGAAACTGCTAGAGACTGCTAGATATCACAAAGATATGGAGTTTTAAAGAAAAATAACATGTTAAAAAGTTTAATTTTAATTTCCATAAACACGTCCATCATGCCGAAGAAATCTATTGAAAAAGCCCAGAAGTAGTAGATCTTTAAAAGCGGATAACTTCAAAGACTTTGGAAGAAACTAGCTTTTTTCGTATGAAAAGGCCTTTACTCAACTACTCGATTGATCAACAATCCATAGGAAATAAGGGCTCTTGCAAGGCCGAACCCACCTGATTTTTTTAAAATCCAGCAACTTTTAACTATCTAATTTGTACTTAAACTCAATCTATTTGAGATACTGAGCCATTTCGCCACTTTTTAGACACTCAGTTGTATCTATTCCATTTTTTTTAAAGTCAAATTTTATGTTGTAAAGTGTTTTTTCTGTAGATACGAAATTTGTTGCCCAGCTAAAATAAAAAATATATTTTTTCTAGTAGCTAACGATATCTACAGAAGCAACATTTTGGATAGCCTTGATTTCGTTTTAATTTTGTATAGAAAATGTTTTTTTGTAAAATTGTTTTATTATTCTTTTGAGAATGGAACCGAAAAGGTTCCGAAAGCTAAAGACTTAATAAAGAGTTATAAAAAATTTTGAGCTAATTACCGTTATCTATAATTTTGTATCTATTCTGAATCGAATTTGTACAAGTCCGTTGAATAATTTAAAAAACATTAAGTTGAGCTTACTTTGCAGGCTCGTTAATTTACGTTGGTTACAATTGAAATTAATTTTGAACAACGTGAATTTTCTTGAACATAAGTTTTTTGAAATTTAAAGTGACAGACATCGTCAATTTAGTTTAACTATCAAAACTTGGTTGTTTTTATTAGGTGGTGTGTGTAGAACATAAAACATTCTTACTTAATAGTGCCTGAATAATTGGAAAGTTCAGTATCACTATCTGATATGCTAATCACTTCCATAGCAGGTCGTGTAGTCTTAAAATAAGCATTGGTAAGACAATTTTCAAGTATTGTCAGGGGCTTCCCGACACAACTACCATATTTTCCTTAAAAATGGCAATCAGAATATCATTTTTTAGTTATTGTAAGATTTTTTGATGACAGCAGGCTCACACAAGAGTTGATGGCTTAATGTGCCTTATGGAAGTTACTATTCCTATGATTTTCACAAATTCCCAACGGATCTAGTTTCGAGCGTATCACTAGTTTTATATAACCCTTTTCCTAAATTCATTCCTGTGAAAAAATTTAAAAAATGAGATTTTAGAAAAACTTGTACTACAGCTCCTAGACCACCAATACGTAAATATCATAAGATTGGTTCTGGACATGCAACTTATACATGCTAAAAACTTCATTACTATCGGTTGAGCGGCTGAAATATAATTTCGAAACAAACAGTCATGTTTGGGAAAAAGTTGTATGGGAGCACCTAGAACCAGAGGGCCGACTCCTTCAGAAATATTAAAAAAATCTTCTTTTGATATAAAATACCTATGCAAAATTAGAAGGTGATTGGCTGAATGGTGTGGAAACTTATAAAACGGGTCCTTTTGATTCAGGGGATGAACCCGTCAGTTTCGAGACTGTCAATAATTTTATATAACCCCTTCGCTTAACTCATTCGCATGCGAAAACTTTAAAAAATTGAGAATTTAGAAAAGTTTTGTACTGGATCTCGGGGTTCAGCCCTGGTTGTACCAACTCAATCACAATCTGCTCGAGGGTGCACACAACAACTCTCCAAAGTTTTGGATGAATAGTATAGGAACGCATACGGTACACATGTATCTATATGTGTACCATAGTCATAGATTTTAACGAAATTTCAGAGTACATTTGGTGAAAGGACTCCCACAAATTGAGTGAAAGTGCCCTTAGACAAAATTGGGCCCAAAATATACTCTATTTAAAAGATGGGACATGAGGGTCGCATTTTAGCCTATCCACCCCATAATGTTCAATCTCTGTTTGTGTGATAACAACTTTTAAGGGAAAAACTATTAAATGTTTTTATTAATATTTGCCACCAGCATGAACAATTTTCTTAGTTATCAAATTTTCTTCAATTACTGCTGCCCGAATAATTTGATATTATTTTGACAATATTCTCTCACCCATTTGCTCTAAATTATTTTTCGTTAGAAAGTGTGCATGCTTGGACGCATATAACATCCAAAAACACTTTGTAAGAAGAAATTTCGTAATAAGAATAAATTTTGGAAAATCACAAGTGTTTGTAAGTCAAGTTTTCCAGCTTAGTGTAAAACTGCTTTTAAAATTCAAAGTTATGTAATAAGTTAACAAAATACTTAAAATCTGTTACATATTAGGTGCGTAAGTAGAAACTCGGCCTTTTTTGGTCATATTCAACTTTATTGAAAATAATTGTTACAAAGATTAACTATCGAAATATTCGCCATTACTATCTATGATCTTTGCCATTTATCAGGTAGATGATGCATGCCTTCGCGATAGAAAATTGGTGGTTTCGAAGCAAAATAGTCATCGAGCCACTTTTGCACATCTTCAACTTTCGTGAACCGCTGGTTCCATTGATGGACTCACTGGGCCCATTGATCTGGGCCTCCCTTGACTCGTACATGGAGTTTTTTCCTCCAGAGCATAACTTAATTTGATCAATTGGGCCTGGTAACGTTCAGCTGTAATAGTAACACTTTATTGGCATTCATTTTTGCAACTGATGTTGATAGCTGGCCTGGATCAACCAATGGTTTTCTGCGTTTAGAATTATCCGTAATGATTTTGTGGTAAACATTTTTATTTTGTACCGAGAAAGCAAATTCATGCAAAGGTAAACTCTTCGGTTTTTGTTTTCTGCGGTCAGTTTATGAGAAACCCAATTTCCTTCCTTCTGAGGAGTGATATTGCTTGGTGAGTAACTTCTAACTGTTCTGCAAGATCTTTTTGAGCTTGACACGGATTTTCATCCAGTAAAACTTTAAGTTCTTTGTCTTCAAATTGTTTTAGTGCACCTGGACGTGGATCCGACTAAAATTTCCATCACGAAATCCTTTCGACTTTTTTACTGTTGAATGACTCACAGAATGTTCCCTCAAAGTCGAATTAATCAATTCTATCGCTTGGCCAGCATTTTTATTTTCATATGAAAACAGAATCGAATGCAGTGATGTTAATTTTGCTTATCGACATCCATCTCTTAAAAGAAATGCACACCGAACGACAGCTTTTAAATGACTGAAACTTATGCCATAAAAACAGTAATGACTAAGCTACGTATGCGTTCAAGTATATTTTAATAGTTGCATTACATCAGAGAAGAGTTTCTACTTGCACACCTAATAATTATATTTATTTAATTAGAAGTTTTTATTTGATTAATTTTGAAATGCTAGATACAACTATTTTGTTGAGTTCAATATTATATCCGGGTCCACATTTAAACAGCTGCTACTCTTATTCATTCTCCAAACTACCTATCGCAGCAACGACAACGACTGTGATAATTACGGTACTTTCGGTATTTTCACAAAACTCATGAAATATGCTTTTTTCACTTCAAACAGATTCTTTTTGCACTGCACTAAGTTCTAATTGTACATCAGGCTGGTTTTGGATGGTGTTCTTTCAACCCTTACCACAAAGATAAAGGTACTAATATTATTTTCTACCAACTAGTTGCCGCTGAATAATTTAAGTAATTAAATCCGAACCGAGGAAAATAACGATACTACAAGAAGTTACTTATAGTTATACTTGCATAATTAAAATTACTTAGAAGGTCATTTTCGTGCTATTGGGTTTGTAATTTCATCAACGAACTACGTTAGTTCAAGATTTTTCAAAATAGAGTTTTGTTCCAACTTTCTTTTGAATTTTGAGAATTTGGTTCAAATGTTTGGTTCGCAACTGTATATACGTATATTTATTTTTAATGATGACGATCATCATTAAATTGATATGAACGCGTAAAGTGAAGGAAGTTAAGATTTTCAATTTGACTTTTTCGCTAAAGAGCAGAAAACAAAATCACATAAATAAGACAATAAATATGACAAGTTTTTTATTTTTTGGTCTTCAAGTCTTGATCAGTATTTTTTTTTTTGTGATACAGAAATTAATTTATTAAGGCTATTAAAGTCATAAACAAATTCTTGATATTGTGAATTTATATCTTTCTCCCATTCCAATTTTTATGTATATACTCGTAGCTCTACATACATATATTTACATGGCACACATCATACCACGATTCTGCAATAACTTTGTGTAAGTTGTTGGTTACACTGTATTTAGTGTGTTCCACCTACAAATTATAAATATAAAACTATATCGCTTCCTTGGGAGCTTTATCACAATCGCCATCTATAAATTTTTTTCTTTCATTTTTTTGGTTTTCTTTAAGAAAATATTGAAGAGAGAAAATAATGATAACACATATATTTCACAGCGTGACAGACAGATAGAAATATTATTTTAATATTAAAAACTCTTCCATTTTTTATTATTTATTTATTTGATTTATTGATTCGTGAGAGATAATTAATTGCTTTTGAATTCTTCTGTTTAAAAATATATAACATATATACATTTAGAATATGAATTTTTTTTTTACAAAAATGATCACGATCATCATTTTACTTTTATGTGTGTACATACTGTACGATCAACTAAATAAACACATTAAATAATTGTCAAAAAAATAAACATCGATCGTGATCGAGGAGAAAATGTCTTTTCCTGCAACATGGCGCCTCCCGGTGTTTCATACCATCATATTTATACATATGTAATATTATTAATAATTAAAATGGCGATCGTCATTATCCATTTATATATAAATCGCCATTATAATATGATTTTGTACATATTTAGCCTTGCCAGAAATGTGATCGATCACGTATTTAAAATAAAAATGAAAAATATTTACCATGAATAATGTCGCTAATTAATCTTTCATGCATCCCGTGAAGATAATTTCAATAATGGAGATACATCAATAGTTGTTTTGAAATATTATCGCGCGGTCGAAGATTCGCAATTTTTTTTTGTCTTTTTACTTATAGGTAATTTAATATCCAGATGCGGGAGAAAAGAACATAAAAACGGTAATGATCATAGATAATCGTGGGTTTGTTTGATATGTATTTTATTTTACTTCAATATATAAATTGATTAATTTTCTAATCAAATCAACATAATCTTATCATTTGAAAATAAAGAATATAATAAATTTGCCGGTGGTCTTTCTACCGCGTAAAGCAAAAATATTACCTTTCGCTATTTTATTATACATACACTCGTACATATTTAAACAAAGAAGCGTAGGATAAATGTTATTCAGCACGGTTAAGATTTGGTACACCAATAATAATTATTATTATAAAAAATACCAAAAAATTAATTAACTTTTTGTGTCGATCGGTGTGTCATTGTAGGTGTCACATTAATATATTATAGTTTTTTATTTGGATATAAGTAAAAATCCTTTCACTTTACACATTTTTCGTAAAAAGTCATTTTAATGTCAATTATCATCTCTCGTTTTTGTTGACATTTTGGATTTTTTAATCAAAACGACTTATATCTACCGGAAATCATGATTAAGATTATCCTTTTTTGTCATATGAAAATAATGTCTATTTCCCTATGTTTTCTTCCCTATACAATATTTGGATGACATTAATCATGATTTTAAGGAGATACAGAAAAAAACGTAAAACAACACAACAAAAATACTTTTTAAGGGAAATGTGAAGAGGATCTAACATTCTGCTGGCTTGAAGTATTTATTACAAGATTTGTCGTAATTTTTGTTTATTTTGATATTTGGAAAAGTGAAATAGTGACAGTTTTTATATTTCCTGAACTACACACACACACAGCCGCACAAATTTATTTACTTATCTTCTCTTCTTAGACAAGAAATTTCACCTCCTTTTAAAATTTCGTTTAATAAACTTTGAAGTTCAACAATTATTTAAAGTTTACAAATTAACGACCTTGTTGAAATACATAAACAAAAGGTATTATTCAGCTTTAAAGACTTTCAATATGAGTTGGTCACGAGGTTCGAATTATTGTATATTAATCATTGCTTGTACAAATAGATTCTATCTGATATTTGATTTTGAACAAGTTCAATATAAGTTTTCAGTCTACATTCGTCCACTTATACAACAGCAAAAAGTACAAATATTTTTAAAAATTTCGGTAACGAAAAGTCGTGGAATGAGGAGCACAGCGTAAGAAAATTTTATGACCCAAGCAAGGACTTATATGAAGTTAAAACAACGATACTAATAAACCACACAGACATACGAGGAGTGTTGAATAAGTTCGGTAAATCTATATGAAATAACGGTAATAGATATTTTTTGTTTTGCTTCTTTTATTCCTCTATTTAGTCTAAATCTATCGTTTCATTCAATTTATGGAACTGATTTTCTGAACATGTGTTTTGAAAATTAAAAAAGTGGAAAATATTGACCATCATCCTCTGATTTTAATGTGAAAGATAAACGCGATCTTGTGGTTCAAAATTACAGTCAGGTAATACTCGTACCACCTGACAGTATTTTGAATCGCAAGATTGCGTTTTCAAATCACAGCATGATGTTCCATATTTTCCACTTTTAAATTTTTTTAAACACATGTTCATTAAATCAGTCACAAAAATTAATGAATTAATGAATTTTTTTTGTCGTTAGACTACACTGAGGAATAAATAAAAAATAAGAATTGTCTATTACCGCTATTTAATTTACGGAATTTATCGATCACCCTTCGTATACAAAAGACTTCAACAGCTTGATTATAAACACAAATAGTTCCCTCATTAGTAATTCAGAACCCCCATCACACTACAAATTTGTTTCAACTATATTGTTTCAATAAAATTCTTTTCAGACACCACCACTCAGGATATAAATGTAACTTCGAGGCGTATTGCATTATATTCAGGTGCATCTTTCTAGAAAGAATCTCTACATTTTAGTAAACAGCTCCAATGATGTACTAATTAAATATTGGCTACTAATAAATAGAGCGTCCTGGGCGGCGTGTGGAAGTGAGAAATATTGTGACTAGAACCTCACCACCAACATCGAGCAACCATTGCTTGCATTACCGCGACGCTCATCCGGAGGCTTTTTATTTTATCCATCAACATAGTTTCATTCAAGAGTGATACATTCATTCCAATCCTTCTATAATATTTCAATTATTTGCCTTTTGGCCTTAAAATAGGCGTTCGTTTTGGCTAAGACTTCAGCATTTAACGCAAATCTCTTTTGCTGGAACCGCTGGACACGCTGCATTTTGATGAAGTCACACCTATTTCGTTTAATTTAGGCCGTTTCTCGCAATTGCTTGCTTCAAACACACTAATAGCGCCAAGTAATATTCGTCGTTGATGGTATTTCTTTTCTCAAGATAGTCGACGAATAAAATAGCTTGCGCATCCCAAAATTCAGAGGCCAAAACCCTTACCAGTTTTAATTGCGGAGTATAGTATTGTATCCACGTTTCACCCATTATCTGCTGTTTTTGATATAATATTAGCACGTATGTTACCCTTTTTTAATTCTGCTTTCTGATGGACAATTGTTCATGCAAAATAGAGTACACAGCCTTCTGATATCTTTAAGGTGTCAGCTAACACACGCAATTTCACCGTACGGTCTTTCAAAAGGATTTTATGTACTATCTTATCTTTCCTGGAATAATTACTTGGTCACGTTTAAACTCAACAAACCAACATTCCATTTCCAACAACCTATACGATGGCGCAGAGTCCCTATAACAATTATCAAGCTTTGCTTTGCTAAAATGGTATTTTCTCCTATCAAAAAATGGTCGGTTGAATTGGTTGTGACCGACATCGGACTTTTGGTAAAATTGTCTTGCACAAAGTGCTGCAACTTTTAGCATCTTTTAGAAGGTAGGGCGCAAAACTTCGATCGTATCGTTGGCTGTATAGGCAGTAACGCTGTCCTATTGAAACCAAATATCGGCCAAGTCTTCCTCTTCAATCGTAGAGAACAAAAAGTCAGTCGCGATAACGGTTTCAATTGACCGTTAGTGCGGCTCCTTGCTCATTTTAGAAGAAAAATGGCCCTATGATTCGTTTAGACCATATTCCACAAAAACAGCCACTTGTTTTAAGTATATTGGGTTCTAAAGTATTATGAGTGGATTTTGTGTGCCCGAAATACGGCAATTTTGCTTGTTCACATAACACAAAATGGTCATCTTCTTCCAACCGACAATTTGATTCAGCGAAATGAAAACGCGATGGATGGTTAACTGCCTTCAATTCTTGAACCAATTGGACCCCTGTGTTTATGTAAACTTCTTCGTGAAGGATGTTGACGAAAAATTTCAGCAACAGCAGCAACATTTTTCATCGAACGAGCTGTTCGGCGGTGCGGAACGTGTGTATTGTTTATTAACATGCCAGTTAGCGCTTCGTTTCTACCGAATTTCGTACGCAATTAAAGACCAGTTGTTCAAGCGAATATCGACTCATTTTGTTCACCGGGAATACAATACTGAATTTGTGATACTTGGCAGATGACATAAGAGCTATGAGTGTGAAATAACCGCTAATTCAAAAGCGAACTAACAGATGCCGTACCCTTTATAATTATCCCTTTATAAAATATCTACGATTAAATTTCAGAAAAGCAACAAGTTCATTCCTTGTTGGTTGAAAATTTGATTTTTAACGTTATTTAAATCTTTTAATTCTTTGTCGTTTTTTGTAAATGATAAACTAGCATGACGGCAAACATTTAAAAGCTCCCATTAAAGCTATCACTTCCGGTACACAGATTATCACCAAATTTCGCAAGCATCTTCCAAAGTTTTAGTCGCCTGAACTTTGGAGTCCTAAAACTGGTTTGAACTAATTTAGTTTGAAATTTAATTTACAATCTTTTGGTTTTTATCGTTCTCTTGTAAATTCTATGTAAAAGGTGATGAAATAAGAGCTAATTTAGACATTGGTGATGAAATTTTTATTTAAAAATGATTTCATCTAAATGTCCATCTCTGGAGTTTTTTAAAAATTGGATTGGTTTGATTTTGATTGAACCAATTTTTGGCCACTTTTTCACATAAATCTGCATTTTTTAAGGTCATTGTTGTCACTGTTCATAACAAGATCATTTAATTTTTCTCCACATATCATTCATGAAACATCTCAAATATCAGTAATCTTGTTTCTGCAGCGTTCCCCGTTAACGGTAACTGCAATGCGGTAAAAAAAATATTCGCTTTCAAAAAATATGGTCCAATTGCATCTCCAGACCATGAACCACACCAAATTGTTATTTGTTGCTGTTCATGAACAAGATGTGGACTTTATTCACTCCAATTGCGACATTTGTGCTTATTTACAAAGCAATTTAACCAGAAAATGAGCTTCATCGTTGAAGATGATTTTTCCACGAAACGTATCCGAAATAGATTCATTATGTTTGTAATAAATTTTAACGCTGTGTAGTGCAACTGTGTATCTTTCCCATGGTGATTTGCCAACCAATACTGAATACAAATGCCAATTTTGAAGGATATCTGAAACAAAATGGCCACTATAATGTTTAAAAATCATATAATACAGATTTAATCACCAAGTTACATTTCAAAATATTTGAAAAAAACGAAAAAACTGCCACTCCCGGTGGAAAGCTTGTAGAGTTCCGCACTGGGGCATAAAGTGATTTTAGATAATTAACGATAAAATGTAAAATGTAATGTTCGGTCTATATTTTAACTTCGCGTTTCCGAGAGGAAATAAATAAATTTAAAACCTTGCTGTGATATTTATTGGTTTCAAACTACACGAAATTACTTTATTGTTGTCTACACTCAATAGACAAACCAAAAACGCAAGATTTGTTTTTAGTTCTTAACCCCAACTATACTTTTGCTTAAGCCAAAAGCTCATATTTGTGGTTCAAGGTGGTAACAAGCCTATACGAATCTATTTGGCGAATTAGGATCAATTTTTGTTTGCTCTGGGTATTAACAGCAGAGGTAAGCTATTTCCTATATAAATTTGTTGTGAATTTAAAATTTCTTAGTGGACCAGAAAAAATTTGTGAATATAACATTAACGGCCCAAACTCCAGGCAAGGCCATAGTGCATTGTGGGTAATAATAGAAGCTACAACACAGTTTATCAAACGGTGTCTTACATAATTTTTTAATAGATAAATATTTTTTGATACTGATTTTTGTTTTTGGTTGTACAACCTTGGTGCAGATTCAAACCTGAGATGAACCATTAATCGAACTACCTAACTCAAAGCCAGTGTACCATTCGAATTTGTAGAGGTGGGCACCACAAACTTAAGTATGAACTTTCATCCCGATCAATCCGTATTCCGCACAGGGACCGAATTTTTGTTGAAAAATGTTTTTGCTCAATAATCAACATTTCAAAATTTTGAAAAACTGATCTGAACTGACCTTGTTGCAAATTCAATTGAGATTCTTTTAGTTCATAGTAATTTTCTCGTAAATGACAATAGTTTTCAAAATATTTGCAAAAACGAGAAGGCAGCCAAACATTACTGGGATTTCTTAATTTATGGAAAGGGGGGGGGGGGTTATTTTTCCCCTTAATTTGTAAATGAAAGTAAAAACAGTGTTTAATCAATTCACAAAATTGACTTTTTCCATTTTTTGAAAATAACCGTCACTTAAAAAACTACTGTAAAGAGCGCTACAGACGATCCAACGACCAACTGTCGGTCCAACCAAATTGCATTTTGTAAACATACACTCTCCAATTTTCACGATTTTTGTTTTAGTTTTCGGTTCTTTTTTTTATTTCTCCCTAATTTGTTTTTGTTTTCAATGCAATTTTGTACATGAGTGACGAGATATCGCCCAACATTACTACACATCATCCAATTTAGTTGGTTAGTTGGTCGCTTGGATGGAATTCCCACCCAACACGTACACCTTAATTTTGTTAACCAACTTTTCTACTCAACATCCAATTTTGTATCCAACCCAACCAAATTAGACCAACCGCATGACCAAATTGGATCCTCTGTAGTGCTCTTAACTTGTAAACTAATGGTCGGATTGTCATAAAATATTGAAACATATCGCCTAAACGTTCGTACTTAAAATCGTATGAACTTTTCATTAGATGCGCCATTTATATGCTAGTCTCGCGACTTAGCGAGTAACGTATTGTACAAATTTAGGTGACATATTCCTCGCGGTCAGTAGAAAAAGTAATGGAAGGATAAAAACATCCCTATCATTATTCCAAATATAAACTGATTATGTAACCTCAAAAACGAGGAGGCCAAATCCCTCCATGGGAAGAAAATTTTTTAGGAAATAGAACTGACAATCAAATCGTTTACCAACTTCAAGATAAAATTTCAAATAGAATAGAAACAACTGCTTCTGTAGTACTGTAACTGTAGTACTTACTAAAATGTTATTAAAATTAAACATTGTGTAAAAGAACTTTAAAATTAAGCAACCAATCATAAAGTAATTAAGATGGCACTCCTTACTCGACTACCTTGGTATAGCCTCAATTTGCTAAGTTTAATTAAAGCACTAGGCATTTATAAAATTTTGAAACACAGAAGAAAGGCGCATAACTTTATTAAAATTGCCAGTCTCCTGAACAACTTCAATGAAGAAGTTACACATGTCAACTCCTTAATAAGCAGTACAGACGAGAAAATGGTAAAAAGTTGCTTCATTGAAAACAACGTTGCAATAGTTAGAAACAAGAAATTTTAATGAAATTTATTTGCTGATCTCACGAATTGTTTCTTCCGAAACAATGGAGAGCAACGGCTCAGATGCTAATAACAAATCGAATCCAAAAATAACGACTGATTTCCAAGGAATTACAAATATAAAAATATAGAAAACATAATCAGATCATCGCTGAACAACTGCCACAACCCCTAAAATGTGAAAAAGCAATGTTAGTTAAATTTCAAAGACTATTGAAATGTAACATAAATGCGGCCGCGGAGTTTAAACCTAAATTTGTATAAAACTTTCCATTTAGGAGTTATAAAATAGGATAACCGTTACGCGGAACACAACGGAGATATCCGTAAATTTATTGTAACAAAACAGACAAAGAAGCACCTCGATCGAAGAAATGACCATATGAAGAAACAAAGAAACAAACATGAGAACTTTAACAAAATACACCATCGTTGGCTTCAGCTGCAAACTGAAACGAAACAATGCTCAGAATTTCATGAATACGTTTTTTTTATCGAGACAACGTCCTAATTTTCCATCTACCATGTAGTTGATGAATTATGTGCAAGTCACTTATTATGGTCTTGCCATAAAATTCATCCAAATTTAATCGATTCATCGAAAACGTACATAGATGATGAGCGAATGAGAAAATTAGTTGTGTTTGATTTTTCAACGTTAAAATTAGTTAGTGCCTAAACAAAAACAAAAAAATTGAAGTGACGTATTGATTTGCTGGATCCACCAGTTACCGAGTAAAACCTGGTCCATCTATTTACCGACGTCTACGTAATTGCGGGCTAATAAAAACTCCTATAAGTTAAAGTGTGATAATAAAGTGTGCGATCGGATAACGAATAACCTAGCTAAAACCAATCGTCTTGGTGATTGGTAGCGAATACCGCCCGCCCGTTCCTTTAAAAAGCAATTGGAAGGAAAGAGCCGCGACCTTGATTGCGTGTACTCTTATTCCGCGTATATACCTATATTTGCGCCATCGTCTTGAGATAAAACTGATTTTCTAAAGTAAAATACGGTTTTGTAAAATTCGGTTTTACAAAACGAATCATCGGGTGGAAAGCGCTTCTTTCTACGGACATACATATATGAATGGACATACATCATCCAAATTTAATAACTATACGCCTCGAGAATGGGCGATATTTTTTTTAAATAATTAAATTTTGTTAAGTGACATTATTATAAATAATTATTCGTCCTTAATTATGTATCGTTATCTAAGTATGGTTGTACCTTTAAAGGTACAGTTATGTAACGTGTATTTATCTTAGTTTATCTTTGTTTAATTTTTAATTAAGTTATCTATTTAATTTCATCTTTTCTTATAGTTTACGAACATTATTGAAATAATTATTGTTAATTCATTTGCTTGGTTTAGTGTAAATAATTTCTGCGGTTGCATTTTCTAATCGTGGAATTAAATTAAGTGAAACTACCCTTTTGAACATTTAAGCTTACGCAGGTATCTATATACATCTACCATCGCCATCAGTGAAGCGCTTTTGAATGCGTGAAATTACTATCACCAGTATTTAGATTATTATTAATTGTCAAATTGTTTAATAATATGACCGCTTTCTGTTTTCTAAATATACAAAGGAATTTATAATGATTTAAACTTGGTTTTTTTAAAGGGGTTAGAAGGTGGGTTGGGTGTTGCTAGGGTATTTTGTTTTGTATTTTTATATTTTTTAATGCAGCTGAATACTGTTGTGGAATCTTCCGTGACTCACTCCCACGCCGACTTCAGCAAGTGGGTTTATGGCTGCTAAGGGATCCAGATTTTACCACATCTGATAACGGCATTATTTCCGAATAGTCTCGTTAAAAAACAACACACTGATAAAACAAAAACAAGTAGCGGGTGCAGTAGGTTCAAATGGATTGACTATTGTAGTACGGTGTGATTTGATTACCACAGCTATTAAGACTGTTTTTCAAATTGAGCAGCAGGCCTTGAAAATAAATTTTGCTCCACATGGAAAATTTTAGGCCGTGAAATTGTTCGGTGGTTTATACGGTCGTCTGTATGTATGTAGGAAAGAAATTTCCCAATAATTTTCTAAAGTACTAGAAATTTTGTCACTTTATAAAATTTAATTATTGGTATAAGTTATTTTAGTGAAAAATCTCAAAAACGAGATTGCCATGAAAAAACAAAATTCCACGCACGATATAAAAAATACATTTTTGTTTTTTCCAATAAGAAATTTTCTTTGTTTTCTTTCAAGAAGATATAGAATAGTATCTCGACATGATTGAATATATTTTTTTATATTACTCTAAAAATAAACTAATTATTAAATGCAATGTTAATATGTTTATAACACGGACTTTATCACACGGTTTCCATTGCCGGTCGCTTCATATAATAAGATAAAATTGAAGTAGACATGGTATGATATAAGAAAATATAAAACATAACAACGAATCACACTAATAATGTAAATCTATTTGACACCATGCGACACAATCTGTTCATGTCAATTTGGGGAAGGTAATTTTGTTTACAGTACAACAGCAAATTCATCAGCATCATTTTTATCACCCTCGCACAGCACTAGAAGAAAGTCAAACTAAATTATGTACAAATGATATCTTAACTCGGTTGTTCTAAAATAAAATAATAAATTTTAATTTATGCAAAAAAATATATCATCTTTGTAAAAATAAAAAAAAATATTTTTTTTTGCTCGAATATTATGATTAGGAATGACATAAAATCTATAAATTTTAATTCTATCTAATAATACGTACATAAATTCTTGATATTTTTTATCATTATTAAATGGTTGTCATTTAATTGACAATTTACTTTACATATATTGTTTGAAAATGATTAGCATATTTTAGATATATAGACATACATATATCTTGGCTCTTTGATGATATGATAATGATCGTGCAACGCAGCCAAACACAAAAGGGGCACAGTATGTGTTTGCTTAAAAATAAAAGATGATCATTTTCATTTCACACTTCTTCCTAAAAAAAAACACCGAATATAAATGAATTGTCATCAAAAGTGACAATCTTAAGATGAATAGTATACAAGATTTTTTTTTTTAGGTTAGTTAAGAACACGAAATGTTTTTATTTTATTTATTTCCCTATTTTAATATTGTTAGTGTTTGCGTTTGAAATAAATCCACATCAATCAAATTGTGTTTAAAATTGTTAGTTTGATCTCACTCTGAATATCATATAAATATAATAGTAATAATAATAATATTATGTCGATCATAAATAATAATAAAATATCTATAAATTTTTTATGTACATTTCTTTAAATTATGTCAAGTCAGCACGTTTGTTACATTTTTCATGGTGGTACTCACAAAACATATAAATACAATTTTTTGATTGAAATGAATTATATTTTACTCGGTATACGAGTAGTTTCAGTGAGGTGAAGGGTATTTGAAACTTTGGAAATTGTTAAAAAAAAATTAACACACAGTACAAAAAAAATATATCGATCGACGAAAAATGTATATAATAAAATGTCATTTAAATCAATCAAATTAATCTATCACCTTCGACTTCAATTATGAATTTGGTTTCGTTGTTTTGCTGTTGTTGTTTGATCGTGATCACATTCACACATTATACTATTTTATTTATGATCATTTGATCATTTGTTTAAAATATCAACAACAACAACAAATAATACCGAAACAAGACAAGAGACATATAAAATAAACAAAAATTATTTGATTTCTTTACATTTTGAGTAATGATGATGGTGATCAGATGATGATGATGATGATGGTGTGGATGGTGGTTATGAATTTTTATTTTAAATAAACACAAAACCAACATATTCTAATAATAATAATAATAATAACAAAACACACACGTTGATATGAGTTAAATGTCGTATGATCGATTGATCATACCTTTATAGCGCTCCAAAAACACTAACTTAAGCGATCCAGAAAAAAAATACTACAAGTAGTTTTTACTCAAATTTTAATAATATATGATCGAGTGATCAATCCTGATCCTTTATATTGTGTTTACCCTTTTTATGATCATCGTTTCGTTTCTTTGTTCTGCGCTACACAATTCATTCATTCATGTCTGTCTTCGTCACAAATGACTGACATGACAATTGATTAAATTTGATGATTATGAAAATAAATCGGGCACAAGGGTTTATATATATAATATACAGAGTATTTAAATAAAAAAACGGCACTAACACTAAATTTTCTGATCTTATAAAAATTAACCGCATACACAACTCAATCAATATCATAAACTTAACTTATTTTGTATTTGCAACTTGAATGCACATTTCGTAATGAATGAATATTCAATCATTATGCGGTATATGATTGACATATAATCAGACAGCACGAATAATGTACATTATTCATTATACACGACGCCACAAAAGTATATTTTGTAGAATTAGGCGCGAATCGCGATTCTACTGTAGTCATATGTACACAGTCATTATTGTGTCATTGTCTAGTGATTATTATAAAAAAAATCATGATAATTATTTATATTGATTATAATTTAATATTAAGATTTAATATTACGATTATAATAATATGTATATGATGGTGACACATGATTGATTGATTGTATATAAAAATAAATGATTGATTGATTGATTGTTCATTTATAATACACTCGTATACTTATACTTATATAGCATTCATACATAAATATAGGATTCTGATTGATTGACATACTTTTTATAATATTCGTATATAGATATGAGTGTGCGGGGGTTTATGTTATTATTTTATATGAAATTCTCATGTCCGATGGATGAAATATTTTATTTTCGACAACTATCATCAAAAATAAATACAATTCATCTTTATTATAAAAAAAACGTTCAACCGTAATTTTTAACAAATTTGCAAAAAATAACAAAATTACATCGAAACCATGTACACCAGAAAACCCTTTACTACAACATCTCTTTTATGCAACATAAAATGACATTAATGACCTACCATCTTCCTATTACCATATCGTGCGCACAGAGGCAATGACTATCGCATTTCATGCATGATAATACATATTTTTGTTAATGCATTAACAAAGTTTAAATTTACAATACAATAAACGCATTTAAATAAAATGTTACATGTCCAGATTTTCCAAAAAATATTTATATTTTATACAGTGATGCATAAAATTATTCGTACAACGTCCATATCTGGATAATAGTTAGATATTCGCTTAACTTTTTTAATTAAAATTGTTGAATGTTTTGCTGAGTACTGGATTGCTAGATAAGCATCGCGTCAGCATGCAAGCTGTACTATTAGTTATCAAGTTTAATAGTCGTTCTAAAAACTTACTTTTGCTAGTGAGAAGTAATTTGTGTGCATGAATGCAAATTGGAATAATTAAAATGTTGTATGAATTTTAAGAAAATTGTGCACTCGAAAAATATTTAATTTCTATCGCTTGGGTGGTTTAATCCAATCTTAGTTAGCCATTTCCCAAAAACATATTCGGAACTCATTTTTGGAAACCCCAATTTCATTATACAAACTGAGTTCGATCATAATGGCCCGAAAATTAGCATAGTGCCATTCAAATTCGGGATTTTTAAATATGGTTACTATACATTTTGACTCCTCCTTTCTGTGTTTTATTATTAGGTCATAATCTGACAAATATCTGTCGGATAAACAGAACGATCCAATATATGAGAGGCATTACTACGTTGTCTTAATTAGCGAGCAGTACGAAAAGGTAGGTAGATTGAACACTGCAAGATCTTTTGAATAATTCAGATTGACCTGAATCGTACCACAGCTTCTTAGTTGACTTTCTTTCGCAGACAGAGCAAATCGAGAGAGAATTTAGTATTTATTAAAGAACCGTGGGTAAATATTATCTGCGGCCTTAGAATGAAGGCGTACCAAATTATATACTTATGGAAATCTGGTTGCGGACTATTAGATTTTGTATTTTTTGGAATATTAATTTCAATACTTTTCAAATAAAGCTCTGATGAATCACATCCAGCCGGGAGACTAGCGACTTCGCGGATCATACAGTCAGGGAAATAACGAATACTTAGGCAAGATTCGGCGGGAACACTACAATTTTTACTAAAAGCGAGCAGGAGATTCAAGATATTCGAGAGCCAGCCAGATCCGACTCTATTCTTTATTTCAAGAATTGGAACATTTCTGACCGCCAAGATACTTGAACTATAATCTCAACATTCACTATTCTATTAAGAACGCATTTAGGAATCAGGAACACAAACTGGGGCATTTAGAAAAAAACAAAAATTATAAAGGAAGTCTAGGAGATGTTATGCAATAAAAAGTTTTGTTTTCAGAAGCTTTTCGAATTAAAAAGTCTCTCTAAAAATTCAATAATAAACAGTTACATGATAAAATATTTAAGGAGAAAAGCTATACCTGACTTGAGAACACAATAAAACGAACATATGGTTTATGATACGTTAAAATGATCCATTCGTACAGATTAAGCACGCTACCTAGACTACTCCCGCCCTAGATTTCGAAACATTCAAATGATCTATTCTGGAATTCTCATCCAAGCTAACTTGTCAGAAAGATTTGATTACTGGAAGACATTTACCACTTATCGCGAAACCCACGTTCTACGTACAGTGTTAATCAAAAATAGGATCCATTTTTACTCGCTTAACGACTCCAAATCATATAATTTAGAAATGTACATTGCTAATAGTTGCCGCTTGGGTTGAACAATACTTCATTTACTTTTAGTCAAAAAGTGTAAACAAGGTTACTACAACCTTGTGTTTTGCGCAGGAACAGCATTTAGAAAATTTTAAGTTTTTAACCGAAGCTGTTATACATGCTTTGCCGTAGTAGGTCCTATACTTATGAATTAAGTGAGTGTAAGATAGTCAACCCTTATTAAGGTAACACACAAGAACGAACATAATGACTGCTTGCGGGTCTGCTATCGTCCGAAGGGCTCTTTAATAAATCAAAGACAAAGAAAGAAAAACAAATTAAAATGTAGAGTTGCAAGGCCTGGTCGAGTCAAATGAAGAAATTCTGGGGCCTTACTATTGAATTCAGAAACAAAAGAGAAAAAATATTTAAAATTTTATGCATTTTTCTTTTTTCTTCTTTTGTCTACTAAAACGCGAAGTTAATTTGGTGCTTTTAGCCGCACCAGCCTTGTCCAGCGTTAGTGTAATACCACACCTTGCCCGAGATGTTTCTGTTGCTGCTAAGTTTAACAAAACTATGGGAGTAAACCCGCATAAGCCCCAAATTGAAGGAGTAATCTATCGTGTCGAATTATGAATGATTCTTCGGGTTAACAGCCGTATACGATAAGATTCGGATTCGTAGGCCAAGACTACAAAGCCTTTTAAATACAGCAGAGTTGGAAAACTTGGGGACACAGCCTGCATATATGTAAACAATTCACGTATGACGATGTACATATGTACATGCGTAGTATGATATTTTCTCTAATGTGCAAATGCAAATAACCCATAAGTGGGTTAAATAAACGGCTTATATCCTAATAAAAACTAACTGCTTGATTATTTTAGTCCAAAAGCGGCACCTCAAAATGTTGTTCCGCTAGTTGGCTTGGACTAACTACTTGTTTTAAAGCTAGAAGCTCTTGGGTTAAGGAATTTTTTTGTCTCAGTAAAAGGTCGCGCATACATATGCAAAATTATATAAATATAAACGTGTTTCGAAAAGATCAGTGTTCAGAAAAAATTGCAGTCCACCATACAATCTTGACAGGAACGGCTGGTGTTGTTTTTAATCCCGATTTTGTACTAAACAGCGAATTTGGAATGATTTGGATACCCATTAAGAGAAGATAAATATCATTTATCGGAATAATTAGGAAGACCAAATTCCAGATCTTGGTTCTTAATTACATATTTTTATCTTCGAAATTCTGACAAAAACTAAACTAGGTGTAAAAAAATTTCCGTCGTTTTGAAGGCTCTCGAGTTTGTAAACACAAAACAAATTGTTTGTTATTCCGGCAATATCTCAAAAATGGCTATTGCGATTTCAAACATGAATTTCGATAGACTTCTTCTACTTGTACTTGCCTTGAATGTTATGGATGTCGGGTACATGCCATAAGAAATAACCTTCAAAAACTACCCAACACGATATGGTTTTACGGTGTTGTGTATTAATCTATTGTATACCAAGGCCTTTCACTTGGATCAAGCTAGAATTTGGATAAAACAGTTAGAGTTCCATCGTTCTGACGCTGGTGTCAACTCATTCGTTTATAGCAGAATACATACGCATACATACTGAGTCGTTTTCTAACCAATTATCTTTGTGAAAGTTTTCTATGTTTATAATTTCCAGTGATTTTCAAAGGTCGCCAATTTTCAGACATACGTTTTGATTACACTTTTCTACATGAAAAAAGTCTGAAATCAATATAAATATATAAATATAATTAAACACAGCTTAAAATTAAAAACGTAACAGGATTTTTACGAAAGATGCCAAATTGTAACGTGTCACATTGGGCGCTTTCAGGTCAGACAATAGTTAGCAACATGTTGAGTAAAATCATGGTATGAAAATGTTGTTGATTTGAAATGAAACTCTACGAAATCATGATATCAACAGTTGGTGCTGAAAGCACTGATTGTCTTTTTGAAATATAATCTTTCGGCAAGAATATTTTGTTTCTTTTTGGATGAAATTCGTGTGCAAAATTCAAGTAAAAGTTTTAGGAAGCTCGATAATTCCTGTACGAATATTTTTTATCGGTAAAGCGAAAAACATAGTGTAAATCGGTGTGCAGGATCTGGTCGACAAAACCAAGTACCTCAATATAAAATCCCGCTAACGCATATTGATGTTAGCAAAAATAGGGCAAGCAATGCTCAAGAAATTACAATTATTGTACCAAAACACAAGCAGCGATAAAAACAGGCGACACTAATTGAAAATTTACCGCTTAAGATAATTTGTCGAGAAGCAATAAATTATGTATTGCAGAATAACTCAACTGCATTGGTGTAATTTTTTTCAAACGAATCGCGGCTTAATTGGTATGCACAAGACGGCTGATACGTACAACGGGAGAATGATTAAACCTAGTTATTAAGCTAGTTTGAGTGGGAATTTCGTCGAGTAACAAAACTGATTTGGTAGTAACTCCACCCCCTGCAATAACATTAACACCATTTGTGGGCGAACATTTTAAGGCTTTTTCAGGCTGATTTCACCAACAGCTAAGTCCATATTTAAAACCAATAGAGTACGTTTGTGATAAGTTAGAACGAGTAACTTTGATTACCGCAATTTGAAAAAGAATTCCGAGGTGCTTTACAAAAAGAACGGCAACAAATAATTAAAATAAGCAATTATGGATTTATCAAGTAACGCTCTCTAGAGGATGAAAATGTATAGACCCCTCCGTGCCAAATTATCACTGTCTCATTATCAAGGTCTCTACAAATGCATTTCTCGCCATTTCGGAATAAAAGATTAAAGTTTGAATTATCACGAAATGAAACAGATTCCAGCATCGGAAAGTAATCAAAATAAGAAAAAAATATTTTTTCTGCATGGTATATCAATACTTTAAGCGACTAATCAGGGTATTTCTTCGAAAAAAAATTTCCTGTTATAGTTTTAATTTGGCGCGATGTTCGGTAAAAGCGAAAAATTATTAAGTATCTAAAAAGTTTCAACAACAGCTACAAAAATATTAAAACTTGATATAATTTTCAATATGAAGTTAATTTAGACATAGAAAATACAGGATTTTCAAAAAACATTATTTTGAATTACTAAGTAATATTTGAAAACTAGAAATCGTTCCTTTTACAATCAATATCTTAAAATTACTGTAATGGTTTATGTTTTTAAAAGGATCCGATATTTCTATAGATTTCCGAGACGGATTTCTTGAATTAGATTGTCGCGATCTTGTATTTTCAGAATTTTGGAAAAAAAATATTTTGAAATCCAGGATTTTGAGCATAACCTAATTAAAATTATGAGGTTATAGAAAAAAAACTTATCACAATGATGTGATCTAGTATCAAGAGTTTTAAAGCTATTTGTGTAGCTATTTGTGTTTTAATAATTTTCGAACAGAAATAGCAGCATATGGATCCAACTAAGCCAACCAGCTAAATATAACAAGCCAAGGCTACTTCATATTACTATTAAAACTGGCCTGAATTGAATACATGTCTCTAAGTAAATACATATTTAAGTTATGATGGCGAAAAACTATCCGATAACCCGTTTCTATAAAACACGAAGTGTAAAACTAAATTTTGTTTCATAATAATCAAAAATACGGAGTAATCTTCACATAACATAAATAATTTCAAAAAATTTCCTTTCTCCTTGTAAAAGAAAGAACGAAAGTTTCAGAGTATTTTTAAATCAAAGTAAACCTAAGTCGAAAACAAATTCAAGAAAAGGTTTTAAAGGCTTTGAAAAATAAACTTTGCATCCCACAATTTTACAGAGACGTGGTATATAACGTTATTGTTCAGGATAATGTAGAGATGGAACTAAACACAACTGAAGAAACCAAGGCAGGATCAATGTAATTATTGGATATTATCAACCCATATTTTAATGTGACTTTTTGTGCAAAATCTATTTCAGCGATTTATTTTTAAATTTGTCAACATAAAACACTTATTCAGATGTTTTAGATTTGTTATTTCCTTGGTGGAAGCGAGATTGATTGTTTGCGAAACCTACCACCACTATTATTAATTATACATCGAAGTATATTGAACTTTAAAATGTTGTGAATTTCATGAAACCATTTTAGAACATGAAAGAGATGACAACGAGTTTATATTTTGTCATGAGATTTGCTTATTAAACAAAGACTGTTTAAAGGTTAAGTAAATTAAAGAAAATGCTCGAGTGATTCTCGTTATTTGACAGATGACAAGTAGAAATATTCCGGTTATTAAAATTGGAGAGAAATACCATTGAATGTATTTTAATTTGGTGAAAGTTACGCAGAAATTGCAAGAACATTTTGTACAGAATATGAAAGTGAAAATTGTGTCAACTTGGCCATTCGAAAATTTATTATAACATTTGTGGAAACTGATTCGATAAGGATAAGTAAAGTAAAATATATCATTGTAGTGGTCGTTCAGAAGAAAATATTGCTTGCTAGTGTTAATGAGAGTTCAAAACCATCAATTTGTTTGCAGCAATTACCCATTCAAATATGTGGTTTCTGCAGAACGGTGTCACCAAACAGCAACAAAACAATTGATCTTTGTTCCACAACGATCCACAAACAATTGATGCCCTAAGAAAAATTTCATTGAAAATTGTTGGTAAAAGGAATGGTAAGTTACCGTACAATAGCATAAGGTTACAAGACATTATTTCTCATTAACAAGCTGAAACCTTTTGGTGCTTATTAAATAATGTATGCGTTTTATTCAAAATTTAAAAATTAATCTCTAATTAGAACACCCTTTAGATTAATTAAACTTTTAAGGCTTATTAATCCAGTAAAGCAATTTGCAATTGGTTACTTTAAATCGTATGAAATATAGCCATTACCCTTAAATAGTGGCAGATTTAACAACCTCGCACTAAATAATTGAACATATGCCGAAGGAAGTGGTTTAAATGGTGCCAATCCTCAATGAAGTGATTAGGTTAGTGCACAAAGCATCAGAGTCTTTAGCGCCTAAATTAATAATAAAACAAAACAAAATATTTTCAAGGTTTTTTGTTTATTTTTTAAATAATAAACTATTGTAAATCGCAATTTAACCAGCAAAATATTTAATTTTCTAATAATCTACTTAATTAATTTAAAATTAGGACCAATTTCGGGAAAAGTGCGGAACTGTGTAATCCTTATTTTAAATAACTCTTATTGTAATGTTACCTTTCAGAAAAAATATATTTTTTTCTTGTGGAATGAAATTTTGCTTTAATCCGCTGTATATAACTAAAATCATACATTTAGAACAGCTTAATCACAACATTTCCAATCCCGTATGACTAATATTAAACGAGATCAACAAAATTAGAGATATATGCAGATAGGTACGTTGTACGAATAACTTTGAGTATCACTGTAAATGCATACATATATACATTTATATAAATAATAATATTATTATACAATGTTTGATGCTTTTCTTGCGGCTCTTCCCGCGCGTCAATTCCAGCTTTGATACTATACATATATTATCATATAATAATAGTTATATTATAAAAAAATGATAATATGCAAATATATAAACACGGACGATGTATATAATACATGCTACCCTGCATAAAGTTGATATTAGCAAGTATGAAAAGGATTAGAAAATAATAAACTCCCTGTAGTGATAATAAGATGCCTGAGGGAGCAATGAAATTTTAAATTTTTTGATTAATAAAGAGCCTTATATAGTGTTGACATTCAGACTAAAATAAATATAAAATAATTTTTAGATAATTATGATTAAAACGTGTTGACAGGTCACAAAAAATTAATGTTTTACGCTTTTTTGCTATTTTTAAAAAACTAATTGAAAAATTAAAGAAATTTAATGCCAACAATTAAGTAAGTTCGGACATACTGATTTATGAAGCAAACACCGTTACTTGCTCTGTTTGGAAATAACAGAATAAGTTTAATATTTACTTCACTGCCCAACTACACTACATCATCTAAGTTTATTTTTTAGCGTTAATAATCTTTAGTTGCATCCCTAATTTCCACTCATAAGCTTTATCTCCACGTTCAACATTACAAACATTTTTGATATCGAAATCCGGGAATTTCCCACTACAATAAGCAGATAGCTAGAAGATACAAATTAAACGTTTTTCCGAAGCCATTACTGAGGAAACTAATCGTGAGGAAATTAGAACTCGTCTCGAAATTGTTGAGGTTAATTAAGTATCAAACATTCATTGTCTCGAAACCCAATTACTGGGAAATGCAAATTATGCTCCAGCCATTGATACTGCAGACAAAATATATTATACGACACGTGCACTATTGAATCAAGCAAGTGGCTATCGCAATCGAAATATTGACCAATCCAATCATGATCTAAATGCAACTTTAGATCAGTGGACATCGTTTCACGATTGCTTTGCATTGGACATCGTTTCACGATTTAGTTAAAATACGTATTGTATATGGAAATATTAGTAATGTACATAAATTCTGAATAGCTTATCGATGGAAGCAGTCTATCTCCAACACTCATTGCTATTATGGGATTTCTTTGTTGTCGTTCTCATAAAATGACCCCAATTGAGACGTCATTATTTCAATCTTATTTGAACAAAACTCGACTCAAGCTAGTGGAAAAGATTTAAATCAATTAATCAAAACCGTTTTCCAAATAATACGCGGTCCAAATGATTAAACTCGCGATGCATGGCTAAATCAAATAATTCTAAGCAAATTAGATAACGATACCAAACTATTATGGGCTAGTGAATTCGTTGGCAAGGAGTTCCCTACTTTCAAATCGATGATAAAATTCTTAAACCGGAGATGTGATGTTCTTGCAATCTGTGATACATCAACTAAGAAATGTACAACAAAATTACCTATACAAAATCGTTAGTCACTGCCGAGTCAAGTAAGATACATGTGGATAGCCTTCACTCAACAATATCCGCTATTCAAATACCCAGTGTTTCAAAATAAAAATGAACTTGAAAGATCTACATTAGTGAATGGACGAGAATTCTGCCTCAACTGTTTAATAAAAGGTTATAATCAAGAGAGCGCCACCATACACACCAACATGTTCATTCAGTGCAAACTGAAGCACAGGAAAAATTGAGCATAAATTGAACAATCAATAGCCAGCTTTTGAAGAATGCAACACCTTGCTTACTATAATAAGCCAGATGAAATCTAACAAAACAGTTTACTGTTCGCTTATCACGATACTACTGACTTCCATTATATAAATAAGCACATGAACCGAAGAACTCTAGCACTACCGAGAACTTCTAGATTCCTTTAGGCTTACAATCATGCTTCGTGGCCGAATTTTGTAGACATACACTACAATATAAAACCGACGGCTCAAATTATAGGAAAATGATGAAAAATTTGGCGTTAGCAGAGACCGACCAAAACGATAGATATCACCCAATGCTCCTCATGTGCCTAAGTGACTGTGAAAAACGTAAACTGCACGAAGATCAACTGAGAGGCTGAGTTTACAACTCTTGAAGAAAACTATGAACTGCGCCCTCGTTATGAATGAGCTTTGATGCTCAAAATGGGGAGTGCGGTTCGCAAAATTGTAAACTGTAGCAAAATAAATAAATAAAAAAATAGATAAGTCAATAAATAAACAATACGAAAAATTCCATCAAACACTAATGAATATTTGCAACTAAGATAAAAAAAAATGCCGATCATCAAACTGAGCCCAGTCATCGAAGCAAAATATGTTCCATGCAGGTCTCGTATAGAAGAGACGTTAATGGACGATTTGCAGTCAAAATTTTTTGATATTATGATATTTTCTGAGCTGTTCATCTTTACATCAAGTATTCCAGAAATAAAATCTTGGCCGATAATACAACATACGATGAACTTCAGTATTAATTAATACGGTAACGGAACCTTTGATAAACCAGTGAACAACAAGGCAGAGATATTAGTACAAAAGTAAAAATAGTGCAGATGCCATTGGTCTTTCTAATTATAAAATCTGGTTATATACGATACAGTGTCATTAATAAGGCATTGTTAATAAACGCATGTACGCTATTTCAATCGACGACAAAGTATAAACCCTTGAGACATTTCACTAACTAATATTTTTCGATTGCAGAAGTCTGTTGGTTTATATTTTCCATCACGAGATGCTAGCCGCAACAGTAAACGACAAAAAATAGATGTAACACTAACCATACACCTTTCCAACAAAATAGTGAGAGTCATAGTCAAATGCAATGCAAAGAGATAAAAACTTTATTGTTGGTATGTTGTTGGTACGTTGGTATAAAGCTCATTTTCAATTAATGCCGTCGTACTGTAATTTCCTGTTGTATTAATACTTACGCACCTCTTCGTTGAACGAGGTGTACCAACTTTTCGGAAATCAACCAAATTAGATGTCCCATTATTTATTAAACTTAGCGCAATCGTGAATTCCATAATTTATAACAAAGGCATAAATGGAGACTAAAAAGCAACCAGTTCGAGTTCGATTTTGTGGCCAAGATACGAGAAAATCGTTTTGCTTACAGAAGCAAATTAGACGTAGTTGACATTATAAAAAGACCTTCATGCTTCAAGGTACCAATACACAACTGTGTACAAATAATGCATACAACCAAATAAACTGCACCGTAAGCGTTGAATCGCCTTAAAACAAAAAAGAGAAATATAAACACCATTCAGTCAAGGTTAATGCGGTTTTCGAAACTCGGAAGTTTCAACAAGCAGAAGTATCAACTTCCGTCTACTCTGAAGAATATAAGCAAACTCGAATCGATACACGTAACCATCAAAGAACACGAAGATGGGCGCAGTAATAAAACTGAGTGTTAATAACACAACAAGTTTGATGTTCACAATTTATTTATAAAATTTTTGATCACAAAAATTAGCAAAATTTGATATTACCTAAAAGTAAGAAACATAATTTCATCTCTTTAATCTGGTGAACAGTTAAAACTGGCTATTAAAATAATAAAATAAAAAATTTAATCCGTCCTCGCAGTTTTTTGTTTATACTCTCCGTCAACCGGCCATCTACAGCATTCAAGTTTTTTCATCGGTGATCATCTTTAATTGCAACCCTAATTTTCACCCATCGGCTTTATCTCCACGTGCAACATTACAAGAACAAACAGATTTTTCAACATTCCTTTGTTTCATAACGACAGAAGCCTTTTGATCATTTGTATCCTTCAGGTTTATACGTTTTAAAATTTTTTACTATTAATTAGTCCTCAGAATAGATAACTGTTGTAGAAAGCAAGTCACGTGGAAGTTAATTTCACGAAAAGCAGAGATGGAAAAAGGCAAAATTCAAGGCTTTTCCGAAAAAAGGTCTTTCTTTTAGACAAATCGGGAGAAGGTTAAACGGCCATCATACCATTACTAATTTTTTAAACAATTAAATTATTTATGGCACCAACAAAACCAGAGGATCAAAAAAAACCTGAGTTTACTCGAAATAAGTGGGTTGATTAGGGCTTCGAGTAATTCTTGTAAAAGAATTAAGCGTCGAAAAAGAAAGCTTACATTAAATGTGTCTCGAAGGTCAAGCTGAGGAGATATGAAAGATGCCGGACATCTAAAACACAGCAAAATGATGTCAGAACCAAACCTATGAGACCACGGCACCACCTATGAGACCACCTATGAGACCACGGCACAAATCCGCTCGTCTTGAATTTGTTATGACAGACAACGAGATAATAAATTATCGTTGTAAGTGGCTTTCCATAAAAAATGCTCGTGTCTCAGAAAACACCTACCAAATACTAAGTGCATTTTTGGGTTAATATAGATTAAAAATGAAAGGAATAAAAGGAGGTGTTTAGTAGGCTCAATTCGGAATATAATAATCTTATCGTTGTAAGCGTTTTTCCCATATAAATTTTCCAGGTTCTAGGAACACCCTCACCAAAAACTAAGTGTAGTTTTGCTTTAATAGGGATACAAACTATTTGAAAATCACCATCTCTTGAAACATTATAGAGGCTAAGGGTGTTTTGATAGAATAACGATATTTTATTATATTCCGAATTGAGCACATTAAACACCCTTAGACCCTATAAATTTTCAAAATATGGTCATTTTCGGTTAGCTTGGATCCTTATTAACCCGAAAGTACACTTAGTATTTGGTGGGCGTGTTCCCAGAACCTGGAAAATTTTTATGGAAGGACGCTTACAAAAGAAATTTATTGTATTGTCCATTGAGCATACTAACCACCCACAGCCCCTATAGCTTTTCAAGAGACGGTGTCTTTAAATTAACTTGGGTCCTTATTAACCCGAAATTACACTTAGTGTTTGGTGTGGGTTTTCCTAGGATCT
Organism: Nephrotoma guestfalica; assembly: GCA_963691935.1. NCBI lineage: Eukaryota > Metazoa > Arthropoda > Insecta > Diptera > Tipulidae > Nephrotoma > Nephrotoma guestfalica. The sequence continues at coordinate 134,604,962 of OY829913.1, read as the reverse complement.
GGGAAAATTTTGAGGAAAAACGCTTTCAATGTAAATTTATGTAAATTTATTGTAAATTTGCGAATTGAGCTTAATCATCACTCTTACTCTTAGCCCTTATAATTTTTCAAGGGATGATAATTTTCAGTTTATCAGAAAAACGCTTAAAACGATACATACTTAACAACCTTAGCCCCTATAATCTTTTAAGGGATGTTGATTCTTGATTAATTTGGATTCGTATTAACCCGAAAAAATACTTAATGTTTAGTAGCGATTTTCCTAGAACATGGGCAGGTTTTATGAAAATCATTTTACAACATAAATTTATTAAATTGCGGATCCAGCTTACTAAACATCCTTAGTGCCTGTAACTTTTCAGGGGATGGTGACTATCGGCTAATCTGGATCCTTATTATTCTGAATTTACACTTAGTGTTTGGTGGAGATTTCCTTAGGACATGGAAAAATGTTTTGAAAACTACTTAAAACGTAAATTTATCATAAAGCTAATTAGGAATACTAAACACCCTTGGCCTCTATAGCTTATCAAGGGATGGTCATTTTCGGTTAATTTATATCCTTAATAATCTAAAATTACACTTAGTACTTGGTCACGATTTTCCTAGAATCTGGACAAATTCTATGGAAAACCCCTTACAACCCTCTACCCCAGAAACACGCTTAGTTCCTTTAATTTTCGATTAGATTGGATCCGTATTATCCCGAATGTACACTTAGTGGGGTTGATAAACTCCTTCTATATTTTAAAAAGCGTGTAAAGCATTTGTAAATTAATTTACATCTAATTATATAAATTATAATTTACTCGTTTATACGAAGTTTTACGCATACATTGAAACAAAAATAGTGGATTAAAATTTTCAGGAAACTTTTATTTTGGTGGTGGTAGTTTAATGGTATGGAGGGCTTTCTTTTCGGACACCCTTACCTTAGCGTTTTCATCCACTAAAATAAACAGCGAGGGGTATTTGTCGTCCTAGAAAACCACCATCAGCTTTTTTGTACATAAATCAAGAATAAAGCTGGTTTTTTCAGCAAGATAATGCTTCAGTACACATGAGCCGAAGTGCAAAATCAAGGTTTGCAGAACACTATTTACCCCTAGTAGAATGTCTCGCTGTTTGCCAGACCAAAACTCAATTAAAAACCTTTGGAGACTAAGAGTCCCAAAATTTACGGGAGTAGCAGTCAATTCGAGATAATAAATGATTTAAAATTAGACATTCTAACGCCGTATTTATTGTATTTAAATTTATTTGATTGATTTTCGAAGTTTTTAAAAACTACTTTTATGTATCAAAGAAATTTAAAAAAAAATCGGTTTCTCTATATATTGTGGAATTTTGTGTTTATTTAACTTTTAGCATTGAATTTTTTTAATCAGTTAATTAAAAAAAACTAAAAAAAGACAAAACACGATTGGATATATAGTTATGAAACGTACTGTGTTTGAAATTTTCTCCACTTTGGGATCACAAGTATTCCAAAGCGTCACAAATTCCCACATTAAAAAAATCTTTTTGCTTAATAATATTTCAAAAGCAAACCAAGAAAAAGCTACTCATTAAACTCGTTTTAAATTATGTCAGTTACGCTGTATTTGATATGTAAAAATTGTTAATTTTTACATAAATCACTCGATAAAAACGTAGATTGAACAAAAGTTTTTAATTAATTAAAGGTGGAAAATATTTTCGGTAAATATAAAAGCTTTGTTGACAACAAAGCGTTTAATTAATAGGCAAACTATTTGTCAATCAGCATTATGACCAAAACTTATAGATTTATATTAACAGTTTGACCTGTCATCTAATAAAATTAACACTGTCAATAATTTATATCTGTTTTATACACAAATAAATTGCAACAAATATAAATTTAGGCCACATTACAAGTTATTTAAATAAAAAATATTAACCAATGGCATTTATGTCAAACGACCTATCAACAATTTCAAAAACCACATAAAACTAATTTTGTTATGTATTATACTGGTATATTTATAATCTATAGATTGATCCACACTCTCTCCGACGATTAATAAATTATGCAAAATAAATATACAAATTTGACATGGCTGATTAACATGATCACTATAAAGATATTTGAAAATAGACCGTCTCCACTATAGATACGCGGAATATAACGGATTAAAAGACATAAATTTTACCGCGCGGCGTACACAAAACTATTTAAAAGTGTCAATCAATTAAAAAATAAAAATAAAAATAGTATAACACAACACCGTATCTCAAAAGCATCCGATCATCATGATCTGATCTTTATTCATATCATAGACATACACAGAGACACACTCAAAAAGAAAACGAGAAAAAAATTAAGAAAACGATGTCATTTTGGTAATAAATAATTACTTTAAAAAAAACAATAAAAATATAAATAAATTAACCTTTCAACTAATTAGTCAAGATAATTAAAATTAATATTATAACCGGATCATCACATCTTTGTTTATTAAGAACTTACTACTTGTATCTTACTTACGTCTTAAGTATCTATATTCTAAGTACCTTTACACATAATATGGCGCAAACGAGGAAAGTAACTCACCTGAAACGAAATAAAAAATACAAAAAATCATTAAAATTACGATCAGTCATCCATGGAAAAATGCATTAACAACATAAATATTATGATCATGGGTGACGATGATTATTATAATATTATAATGCTACGCGCATGCAACAACAATATTATACATCTTAACTTAAATAGTATATGATCAATTTACCATGTCACATATTTATATTATACATATTTCTCTTCTCGCACCACAAGTGTTCAAGTGTTTTGTCTACAAAGTAGTTAAGATCAACAAATAAATATACAACAGGTTAAAATAGCGCGCGATACACAAAAATTCCAAAAAACGATGATCATCATGATGATGATGGTGACGATGATGATGGATCAAAATCATTGAAAACAACTTAATATTGTATTTGTAAGTTTTGCTTTTATTTTAAATCGTATTTAAAGGTCCATTCACTATTATTTGGCACACAAATTTTATGAAACACAGATGAGATCGAGAGATGCGAGATGAATGGAATGAGGGGGAGGCTAAAAAATTTACGACTTTCTGATGAGACGGTCATAAACAATCATAATCATTTCTAGTGGAAATAGTTTTATTTGTATGAAATGTTTATTATACTCAATATTAATTAATGTAAAATTTGGTTGATGCTTTATGATGATGATGACGATGTTGGTTTGCTTTAAGTTTTTTTTTGTGTATTCTGGATTTTTAATGAAAAAATAAAATATCAAATTTCTTTTCTGACTAATCAATCACATCACATCGCAGTGCAATGTCACTTTTGATGAATCAGGAATATTTAATGTATGGTGCGGTTGTGTTTATATAGTTGAAGGTTAATAGTCGAACAAATTTGGTAAATGATTGCCGCCACACAAAAGGGAAAATGGATTTTTTTTAATGTATTTATTATTCCAAGGTTCGATAAAATAATTTCAACGGGTATTCAATTTCGCCACTTATTAAGTTTGATGCGAGGCTCTTAATTAAGGTTAAGATCAAAATTGGTGAGGTTCTCTAAGTAGCACAAATGAAAAGAAAAGATATGCACCTAATTGTGCGTAGTTAGCTGATTCCAACAAATTGGTAAAAAAATAACAATCACAATCTTTGTTAGAAACAAATATTAACAAATGAAGGATAAATGAATTCTTTTATTTTTAAGTCAAGTAAAGTGTAGTTGCAATAAGTGAACAAATGTTCAATTTTAAGCACAAAATTTAGTTTAAAATTTGACCTAACCAAGTTAGTTTTAAATATTCAATCAGAATTTTTATAGAGACTTGAAAATATCTGTATAATTCGGTATCCCTTGACCATTACAAAGTGTCTTTCACTTTGTTCTATTTCTATTTCCCGAAGCATTTCAAAAAATATTCTAAGAGAGTATACTAGGATATAACTTAACAAGAATTGGTTGCACAGCGAAATAAAATTAATAAGATGTTCATGTAAACACTATTAGGGAAATGTTTAAATAAAATAAATTCATATTAAGGAGTATCTTGATATAGAATTCCCCTTTTTAATCGATATTTATGATATAAGAAATACATGTATTAAGTATTATGAGGGGTCTAAAAAGTTTGTTAAGTAGGTTGACAAAATAAAACAAATAACTATCTTGTTGTTGATTTTTATTGTCGCACTTTTACTAGTGAGTTTTCACACTTTCTGCGCTCCATGCCATAGACTATCAGAAAATAATAACCACGTGTACACATGCCTTTTTTGTATTATCATTCAAAAATTGTGTCTATTATAAAATTGTTGACAGCTTTTTTCGAAAATGTCGATCAAGTCGACAGTGTGGAAAATACCAAATCATATTATTAGCTTATGTTCAAGCTGGTTGAATTTTGAATAACAATTTACTTAAGTTTACGAACGGGTTGAAGATTTAGAATGACTTTCAAGAGGTTCGTTTTCTACAGAAAAATGGCGAGTCTGGAATATATGACCACGATTTCAAAATAGTTACGTTCGAAGTTTTTCCGAGTTTCAATTGACATCGAATTCCGAAGAACTTAACAAATTAAATTTCTTGCCGTGTTGGTGGTAGAGTTTCACCCGGGCTTACAGAGATTCCATTGAAAGTCCGAAACCCGAAACTCCGAAACAAATAAAATTACGGAATTTCGAAAATGAAATTCATGAAATATTGAAAAATATTAAACTTCAGCCCGAAAAACGAAATATTGAATTTAAGACATTAATAAATTTTATAAACTAAGTTGGTTTGAATTGAAGTATTTCAGTGCCAAATAGCAGCTAATCGAACAATGCATATTCACAGAGGTCGCTCCAGTTAGCCGAAACTACTTACCAAAACGGTTGATTTTTTTGCCGACATATTTATATTCGATAATAAATCGGATTTAATTTTTCCGTCATTCTTGCGCAAAGCAATCCAATACTAAGGGGCTTTGGGTAGTTCGTAATATATACGTAAATAAAAGAGGGGCGTGGCTAATAGATAATGCAACATCTACTACAACATCCACGTCAAGCAACCGTTACTTCCGTTACTACAAATTTGGATGACCGCTTGGAACAGCATAAAAGTTATTGTAACAATGTATGGAAATGAGATTATATCCCCCCGAGGCATGCTATTATAGTATTTCCCATTCAATTGCAGTCTGCGCCTTCCAGCAGCCCTGAGAACGTGGCTAGAATTTAATGGATCAATCCACACATTAATCCGAAAATAACATGACTATGTAACCCTGTAAATAAGGATGCGGCGTCAGCGGAAAAAATTAGAAATGAAGGCTGGATCAGGATAGTTAAACATTCAGCGCAAGACTTCGATTATTTATTCAAATAGTAAAACAATTTCACTTGTAATTTTAAAAATTGAAAAGGTGGGGGGTTGAACGGCAGTTGTCTGTAAAGTAAGGGACCTTAAATATCCTTACAAATTCGATCATAAATTCGACGAGAAAAAGTCGATGTTTTGGTTCTTCGATTATTTTTCTATATATCGATAAAACTTTTTTGGACAAGTTGATCACTTAGTATTTTTATTTCAATGTTTCGAAAATGGTTATTTATCGCAGGCCCTATCCACAGTTGTATTGAAACTTTGTAGTAAACCTTAAAAGCAGAAGTTTTCAGCAATGTTTTCTGCTGCTCATATTTCGGACATACATTTTTAGTTTTTTCAACTTCAACCAACCAAGTTTAAAAGGTTGTAAAGAAGGAGTAATTTGACAATTAACAGATCCAACCTTTAACCCCCAAAAATACTGAATTATGTTGAAAACAGTTATTTTCAACAATCGTGATTGAAAATACCTAATTTAAGTATTTTCCGGTACTCCGGAGTTTTGAAATTTGAAATAGATCCGTTGAACTATAATGAATCGACCTTTTAGTTTTGCAAAAATATTTAAATCGGCATTAACTAAGCGAATGTTTGTTAGATCCCTCGCAGTTAATGGATGAAGTTTTTTAATATCTGTCAAAACACCACTGGAATTAAGACAGCAGCCAAAGCGTCATGGGAAAACCACGGTTTCCATAACAGTCAAATAAATGAAGCGATACCCATTTTGAATGAGACTGCATGTTACATGGAATGAATAAATATATTCCTTCCATATTTAAAGTTTTTTCTGACAGTTTCCCAGACAAAATAAAACTACAGATCATCACATCGGTTGCCAATATTACTAAAACATTCATTTCAGCACATTTCAATGCAAACGATGGTTTGATTGTGGATCCTTATTTGAATGCCGATTTACTGGCAAACGCATTTCACCTGCACTTCGAACTCGATCATAGTTTTCCCCGATGGAGTTATACCTCCGTCAATTCCGTATTGTGCTTACAGAATGGACCCCATCAGCATCTCGGACAAACTTTTCTTCAGAAACATGACAATAATAGACATACATAAGGCAAGCGGAACTGTCTGAATTCTAGTTCGAATGTTGAAGGAGTTTCTCAGTGACTTGGGGATAATATTAACTAAAAAATTTTCTTTCCAATTAGGGAACGAACCGAACGCCTGAGAGAGTGTGATGAAAGAACCAGTTCTGAAACGTGGTTGTAATAAATTTTATCTCTCAACCTACCGGCCAGTATCAATTGTGTCAGCCGTCTGCAATGGTTTTGAGAAATGCATTAATACAATAATTTCCAATAAACAGTATGGATTCCGTGAAAGCCGCTCCACAACCGATCTCTTGGCGTATGTCGCAAACAAATGGAATATCACCCGCCAACAACATGGAGAGGACTTTGCAATTGCTGTGGAAAGATCCAACGATTTTGAAAATGTTTGGCGTGAGAATCTCATTTGTAGGATTGTGGCGTACGGCTTAGATTCGATGATAATCAAGTGGATAAAAAGCGATATCTCAATGAACGAAAGATCTTGCTAAACGGGAGATCTTTTTTCAGCGACTTATTTTTTGTTATACATCAATAGCTCCGCTGATGACATCACATTGCACATTGCAGTTTTATTTAAGAAGAACCTACTCTTTCAGAACTACGCATTAAATGGCTAGCTTTGAGTACAGTATTTTAGTAGAGAGAAATAAATAAGGTCCAGTTCAACGAGAAAAACACAAAATCTGATATCCCAAATAGCGTATCACTCTCATCGTCCCGCCGTCCGTAAAAGGTCTAACAATTTAAACTGATCCTTCAATGTGGCGGTGATTATCAAGAGGCCATCCAAATATACGAATACTCTATCGTGGAGTTCGTGAGGAATGACTGTGTGCATCAAACGACACATTGATTGCGTCTTCCAGGTCCAGTCCGGTTAAGTATTTAATCTCCATAAGTCTTGTCAGTAGTCCGTCTAGTCTTTTCATTCGATTTCCGTACTAAGGTCACTGGTGACTTCATGCACTCTTACTGATCTCAATTACTCCTAGGGTAAGCATCCGGTCGATTTCCTCTTTTAATTGTAATATCTCTAGGATCGTTGAATCAAAACTTGAAGGTTTATTCAATTTCCTGAAATTTCTAAGTCGTGTAATGTACGGTAAATATCATAATAGCAAAGCTCACCACACATATGGCAATTTTGACTTAGATATCCGGTCATATAATTGAAGCCTCGTGATCGTCTCTGGGATCGAAAATATAAAGAAATATTGTCTAAAACATCTTTTGAATTAAAAAATCTCGAGTAAAATGTCATAACGAATACACTTTTATGGTAAAAGACCATGTACTCGTGGGTTGTGACTCAATTCGTCTGCTAGTGTTCAAATTCGCTACAATTTGAAATAGAATGAACACATTATTGCATTGACCAAGTCAGCTTCACGAAATCTTGGATTCTTCAACAGATGCAGAAGGTTCTGTAAATCGCACCATAGTTCTCTAGATATATAAGGTTCTAGATATATAAGGCCTTCATTAGGCTACGTATAGCGTATTACTGTCTTTCAAGCTTGGGGTGGATCATATGTTATTATTCTCCAGTTACTATCTATCCGTGTAATATGCAACCCCAAACTTAAAAATATTTAGAAAATCTATAACATCGCAGAGGCGTTGCATAACCATACGTGTTCTACAGATTAATGCATGATAACTGTTCTGCAGAACTGAAGAAGAAAATACCACCATTTGTTACGTCAACGATTCCATCAAGAGCAACGGTCAATGCACATAGGTTTATGATGAAGCTGCCAAAACTCGAACTGAAGAAGCCAAGCAAGAATTTATTTATCGAACAACTAAGAAGTGAAATTGAGTAAATGGTTTCGATTTTCCGTTGAACTATAAAATGCATAAATTTAAGGCAACTATTAACCCTTAATTGAAGGATCGCGCGATGGATGCAAGAGCTCTGACAGTTAAAAGGAGCTAGGACAGTCTAAAAGTCCGCTCTGAACCCAATTATAACTGAACTTGTTTTGCGCAAAACGCACGGTGGAATCCTACAGAGAGATATGTTTAACATAATAAGATGGTTATTGCAATTACATCATAAGTTTGCTAAGATTATATAAATCACCAATACTCTTCAAATCAGTAAAGCAAAACCTTAATATTAAATTGGCCTCCAACTGAAGAAAAAATGAATTATATTTGTAATTCCTTTCTTTAGGTGCTCCTGCTAATCAATGCGACCGAAAAATGGCGGAACAACCGAATACCGAGAGCCTAGCAAATGATGTTCTCTCCACTGACCCACTACCAATTTCATAGGTTGGTATAGCTTCTGCAATACCCCGTCAAAGCAATGAACACCAAAAAGGAATTTGTATCTAAGTTGGAACTCCAGCTGTTCAATTGGTTAATCCACCATCTAACGAGGCTGAATCAGTGGATTCTGGGATGAGCCAACCATTGTGTTGCCCATTCACACGACGTTCAAAAATGTCTAAATCGGCACCTAGGCAAACACAGACCACGACTCGACGAGGAACGAAATTGCTGAACTACAAAGATGATTTTGCGAAATAGAAAAAATGACATCACAACTTAGCAACGAAATCGCTAAATTAAAGGAACATAATGAGAAGCTGAAGAAGACCAGATTGACAGAAGTTCTCGAATCTCTGGTAACAATATCGACCCAGATCAGTTTACTAAAATTTAAGCGGAAATTACAATTTGTGACGAAAAAACTGGTTTTCAACTTAAATTCGGCCTCTTTACCGTCTTTACAGACGATGAGGCCAGTGATGTTCGGCCGTAATCGGTTCACCGAAAGTGAGGAGGTTTTTCGTTGTTTGCAAATATTTTGGAAAGAACATAGCATTTTGAGGAAAATGATTAAAAAACAAAAGATTGTAAATTAAGTATCAAATGGCGAGGTTTGATAAAAACAAATTATTTCACCAAAATTCGACTCCTTACAGTCGTGACCCTATTCTGGTTTGCCCCGGGAATCGAGAATTGAGAATTAGTGACGTATTTCATGCAGCTGGGAATTTTGTATTCCCTAACGTGTATTCTGCCGTTTGGGAATTTTTTTTTATTGGTAAAAAATAATTCCATTTTATAGCCATTTTGACGTTAATTTTTCGCCATTATTTTTTGGGTTATCGTACAATTTTGAATTTGTAAACAATATTTTTTCTAATAAATATATATTTAAAAATAAATTAAACTTATAATAAGGTCGCAATACGTGTTTTAATTAATAAATATTCACATACAATAATTTTCCCCAAAAAATTATTCCCTGTCTGCCAGACTACACATTTGGGAACATGAAATAAATATTATGGGAACCAAAGCAATTTGTAATTATAGCAAAATATTTTTCCAATTCCCCGGGAGGGCCACAGGCGGATAGACAATAGAAAAAAACTTTATACTTAAACTTTTCAGATTATTTGGTAGATCCTTGCGAAATATGGTGGAAATCTATGTACTGGGAATAGAAGATTCAATGAGAGCTTTCTAAATTTTTGCATGATGTAGAAAAGTTTAGCATTTACAAAAACGGATAAAGAATTGAAAAATTCAAATTAATTTAAATGGGATAGGGGCAGGGAATATGATTTTTTTATTATAGAAGATAATTTTATCAAAAAATCGGTAAGTTTAATAAACAAGTACTCGTATGTTCCACATTCTTAGACTTTTTCGACAAATTGAAAAATCTAAGTGATCTTTTTCCGAAATCGGACCACTAGAAGTGACAGCTTCCATAGGACCTGTTTCGTATTTTACATATTTTTTGAAAAATATAAAGCATTTACGAAAAAACGATTTAAATCAAAAGATTGTTAATTAAATTTGAAACAAAATTGATCCACATCATTTTTTAAATGTTATCGGAAATTCTTATGAAGTTTTCGGAAAAAAATATATTTCGCCAATATTAGGTACCTTTACTGTTGAGTATCAGCAGCTTCCAATAGAAGCTTTTAATTTTTCCAATAATGTTAACAAAAATGAAAAAGAATTAAACGATTCAAATAAATTTAAAGATTCAATTTTCAATCAACGACGGTTGTTGACCACAAAGTCTACGATCTTAACACACCTCCATTTTTTTGAGAATGACAAGGTAATGTACTGGTGAAGTTTACTTGATTGAAGAAATATTTTCTTCATCATTAGTATTTTATTGGAATGCATGATTGTGGAGGTGCGTACATTACTTATTAAATTTAAGTTTCTTGATTTATAAAAATTTAAAAATAACATTCTTCATTCAAGAATAGTTTTCTTGAAAATAGCTTTTAATCTAATTTTTCGAATAAAGAATTTGATTTTAAAATATCTATTGTTTTTAAAAAATCTATTGATAAAATTTCAACCTCGGACTGTGTCGCTATTAAAATGCAAGTGTAATATTTTATCCGCCAAAATCATCGAATCAGCTAAAATTTATTGGTGCGTTTGCAGAACAGGCCACCGTACAGGGTTATAATTATCACGATACACATATATACGGAATGTATGTATTTTATTTAAGAAATATAAACAGTTTATTTCATAATAATTAAATAATAAAGCATAAAGTCAACCAACCACGAAATAATAATACACACTCGTATAAAAAAAAAAATTCAATTCGTACAGACACACATAAAAACCATAAGAAAAATATTAAAAGAAATAAGTTAAAATTAAGACGATAATTATAAGAAATAAATCATATAAATAAAAGAAACAAGAAATAGTATTATTATTTCTTATTTTTAATTCAGTTGGTTATAATATATTATTTAATTTATTATTATTATTTATTTCTTTGTGATTTTGATAGATTTATTGATTAATAAGACGAAGAGAAAAAATCCACTGTGCGTTTATTTAATTATTAAGATGATTTTTTTTTCGTCTTTAAATTAAATAAATAATAATGTATTATACTGAGATGTGTATGTAAGAACAACAAAACAAGAAATTTATTCTTTTTTGATAGATTTATTGACCGACAACTTGAAGCATTACCGAAATTTCTTAGTTTTATTTTTGTATATTTCGTTGGTTAAAAAGTTGTTTTCATAAAATAAAAAATCGTCGAGAAGATGTTGAAATAAAAAACGTTAAATTTTGGTGTTTTTTTTGTCTTATTTATGTTTGATCTGTCTCCTGTATATCTCATCCTCTTGTCTCCACGAACGCGCTCACATTACTATATGTGGTGGTGTGATGTGTTACCCACAAAACCCAACCGATATAATGTGTTGTTAGTTTTTTAATTTTTCTGATTGTCGAATTTTTATTGTGAAGACACAAAAATAAATAAAACGAGATTTTAAGATACATAATAAATACAATGTGGATAAAATTTAATCAGTCAAATGTTTTGGTTTTGTTGTGGGTGATTTCGTGTAAAAATCTTACTCTAGACGAAAAAATTTAACACCAAGTAGGAAAATGTACGAAAAAAAAGTTAATTTTTTTATTCCAAGATTTATGAGTTTTTTTAAAATAAGAAATAAATCAAAGAAAATTTTTTTGTCAATCGTAAATTTTGCATCACATGTTGCCCTGTCATTTCGTTTTATAAAAATTTATAAAATATTATATTTTTTTTTTTTGCTTTTTTGTGAATAACAAAATATGATGGAGGATTTGGAAAATATATATAACAAACATAAGGAAATCTGTAGCATGTATTGTATGTCATGTACGGAGTACGCGAATGGCTATAATGATTTTGATGGGTGTTAAACTTCTCATACATGTACACAAGAACAAAAAGAATTTTCGAAATACTTTGGAAAATAATCAATAAATGCATCAAAATAATGTTCCTTTATACCAGTATTCTTAGGAAGAATAACTTTTATTGTTTTTAGTTTGGTGTGTGTGTGTGTGTATGTTATATCTTCCACATAAGATAGTTAATGTATGGTCCAGTAGTGGGAATTTATGTTTTAACATTAGACGTATAAATAAACCGAAAAACCATTAAGAACAATTGCCAGGAAAGTTTAAAATAAATAAGATTTAGTGTCACATAATGTATTCGAGCAAAATGTGGAATACACAAAAAAATTATTTCCTAATAGCCTTCCTTAAAACTCTCGTCGTCCCATTCATTGCTACGTATATATATATACTATACTACTCGTACAGTCTAACCAAAAGTATGCAGAAAACACGTCCGAGACTAAATTATTACCCAGCATTAATTTTATATTTAATAATCATTATATATACACTATATTTAATGATGATGATGACGATGATCAGTCATCGGCACAAAACAGAAAAAATTCTTCATGAAAATAAAAATGAGGAACTGATGACAGGTGTTTAACTTTTCACTTTACAATATTTTTTTGTGTGTGTGTGTGTTCGTTTTCTTCTATTTTATTGTTTAAAATTTTTCATTTTTATTTTTTTTTCGTTTGGCGAAGATTAGCGCGAAATATTTTACACCATGAATATAAGGAATAAAATAAAATAAAAAAATAAACTTTTTCATCATAAGACGGAAAATTGTATAAATGTTGTAAAATATACATACATAAATATGAAAATAATATTCATTGGTTAAGTTACGTACACGGTCGTTGTTGTTGCCTTACACCCGAGAAATTGAAACACATGTGAAAATTGCGAAAACATTTCTCAGGTGCTTACAGTCATTAAAAGCTTTTTCTTCTATGTTGGTGTATGATGTTTAATGGAAATGTAAAAGCTTTAATCGAAATTTATTGCTTAATTATAATTTTTGTTATGTCAACGTCGTTTGTGTAACAACCATAGTATATTTACACATTACTGAGACACTGCCATCAAGGATTCCTCAATCCCACATGATACAAACTTAATCAAATCGTTACAAAATTTCAATGAAAGGTCTAACTTCGAACCATATAATGTGAGGGTAATGCGTGAAATACGCGGAATTATTATCAATTAATGTACACCACGCCACTTCCATATTTTATTCCAAAACAAATTTGTCAACACTCAGGGAACGCAATTTGAATGAGAAAATATGCGATGATTAACGACAATCAGGATAAAAAGACCGGCTATTTGAATAACCAATTTGTTAACTTGACCAAATTGATTCCATTGTTTTAGGAACAAGAGATGTCAGAAAGAGGTTAAATCAACCTTAAGAATATTTGGTGCTTAATCATATTAAAAAATTTAGCCTTATCATAAGACATGTGGGTCAAATGTGATATTTCTAACACAACCTTATGTATTGATTGAGGAGCAAATTATTGAGCAGAAATAATTATTTTTGTCATTATATTAAACTCTATAACTGGTTTATCTGCGCCTGAATGAATAATATTTTACATTTTTAAGGTTGTGTTTAGATCACTAGGGATATCTCCGCCAAAGGGTTCGAAAAAACAAAACTGTCTTACATATTTGATTACATTTAGTAATAATTTGTTCTCAATTGAGAGCAAATCAAGAGCGCAGCAATAATTTTCATATCGTCCGCGTATAGAAGGTAAGGAGCAAGCTCAAGACTGACATCACTTTTATCACACTTCTACGTTTTTTCACACTTCCTTCCCACAGGTACGGTGGAAAGGCCACGAAGTAAAATCTTTTGTCTTTGACTATATATTGACAATGGTCCGAGCGGCAAGAATGACCCTCCTCATAGGATTGCATTTCGGTGTATTTTTCAAAATTATTCATCAGAAAACCAGATTTGTAACTGTCGATATTCCATTCCACGGAAGAAAGCTGTGATGAACATAGGAAATAATAAATATTTTACATGAAAAGCTTCAAAAAGCCTAGACATGGGAAATAGAATAGAAACGTACAGAAGTTTTGTCTATCAGTTACGTTCGAATGACTGACGAAAGGTTCATAAACACTGATTAAACATTTCTTGCAAATATAATCATGCTTGTATTGCAACTCATTTGTTTCGGAAAACTACCACCTTCCTTTTAACATTCATAAATCTTCAAAAGTTCTTTGACTTTGGAATTTAAAATTTAAACTTTTTTTATGCTGAAGGAAGTTTATTACAACGTCGCTTTAGCTGAACTAGTTCCCGATTGAACTACGATACGATTGAGCTACTACTACGTAAACTCCATTCTTGGGTCAAAAAATTCCAATCAGAGCTAATAAGAAATCGTTTTTTAAAACATTGGAGTTGGTCTGCCTAAAACTAAAATATGTAGTAATAAATTACGGGTATTACATAGATGGAAACCATTTGTAGTAACCGGGGCATGGTAAATGTTGAAACAACCTGTAAAATCATCGCATGGCACAAGCTCGATATGCATGATGTCTGTAGCAAAAATAAAGTTTAAAAATTTTGACCGATGTGAAGTTCCTAACAAATAATATCAAAAACCAAAAAATAAACAAATGTTAGTAACACTCAAAATCAAATTCTAATTGGAACAAAATAAGTGATTTATATTACACTGTTAAATTTTTATGAGGTAAAAGTGATGAAAAATTGGATTAAAGAGATCGGAATTATTTTATTGAGAAGCGATTTGTAAAAAGTTTTGTTACCGAACGGTAAATTGAAAAGCTTGTTATTAAAAGCTGTATAAGATGGCAGAAAATTTCCAGCAGAAAATGTGTTTTTGCTATTCACCGCTAGAGGCATCGGTATCGCAAATAACAAAAAATCTGCTGCAATTTTTGGAAACCAGCAGAAGTTTTTTGAAATTTTTAAGCAAATCAATAATTCTCAGCAGAAAGTTTTATGAAAAATTAAAGCATTCATGAAACAGAAGAGAGAATACATATTTTTAAACGTTTTGAAACGAAATAAGTGAAATTTTCTTTAAAAAAAAGATTTGCGTATACAGAAAGGCTAATGCAAATACAGAGCAAAACAAACAAATCGTCTATGTTGGTAGCACATTTTATTGTGAAATGTTTTCACTTTTTTACCAAAAGTGTAACAAAAAAACCATGTAACTACCCTGGGTATATGTTTTTATGGCAGCTGAAATCATAATCTACATACATGAGCAACATAAGAATCACAACTGGCGCCAGTAGCATTGCATACATTTTTGAAGTCATTGTATTGTGAAATGTTTTCAGTTTTTTACCAAAAAATGTTAAAAAACCTCCCTGTAACCACCCTAAGAATATGTTTTTATGGTAGCTCAAATCATGATTTAGATACTCTTGTTTTAGAGTGCTACTTACATAGACGAGTTTTTTTGTTTTGCTCTGTATTTGCATTATCCTTTCTGTATACGCAAATCTATTTTTAAAGCAAATTTCACTTTTTTTGTTTCAAAACGTTTAAAAACATGTATTTTCTTTTCTGTTTCATGAATGCGCTAATTTTTCATAAAACTTTCTGCTGAGAACTATTGATTTGCTTAAAAGTTTCAAAAAATTTCTGCTGGTTTCCAAAAGTTGTAGCAGAAAAAAATTCCTGTTTGTGATAGTGATGCCTCTAGCGGTGAATAGCAAAAACACATTTGTCCTGCTGGAAATTTTCTGATATTTTATATAGCAATGATATTAGCCATTTTCCACTGTAAATATGAATAATTTTTCAATATGGGTCAATAACAAACCATTATTAGAGAATTGGGCAAAGTTCCACAATATAGGCCATTAATGACGAACATTTTATAGAAGAAAATTGCAATTGGATTTGAAAGTTTGTTATAAACTTGTGATTATTATAAACTGTTTGTTATTGTCGCTCTCGATTGCAAAGCGCTTGAATTGAGATTCGGGGGTCCCGGGTTCGATTCCTGGTGGTGACAAAAAGTTGCGACTGATCGTTTTAATGTGTTATTGTGCCATGTGACAATGTGCATTGTCTATATATCTCAAGCCATAGTTATAGGCTTTTCTTTATTAATATATTTAAAAAAAACAATTTTTCACTGCAAATCTTCCACTTCCAAATCTCTAAATAATAGTTTGTATTGGCCCAAATTGAAAAAGTACGCATGCTTACAGTGAAAAATTGCTAATATCAAACTTTCAAACCCACCGTTCGTAAACATTTTTTCCTACAAAATGTACATCATTAAGAGCGACCTATGTGGTCTATATAGTGGAACCTTGTCCAAATTTATAATAATGGATGGTTATTGTTCCAGAAAAATTACTCAAATTTGCATTGTAAAGTTACTAATAACAAACTTTCAAAGCTACCATTGAGAAAAATCTTTCTCTACAAAATGTTCGTCATTGTGAGGCCTATCTGGCTTATATAATGGAACCTTGCCTCAATGTCTAATAATGGCTTGTTATTTGCCGAAAATAAAAATTCCTACACTTACAGTGGAAAATTGCTAATATCAAACTTTTACATCCACCGTTCGGAAAAATCTTTTTCTTCAAAATGTTCGTCATTAATAGACCTTTATACTGTACAGTCGGGTGGAAAGTATTCATGGCTGTTGAATCTGCTGGAAAGTAAAGCTTCAGAAACAACTAAAATGTCATAATCGGTATCAAGAAATACATATAAAACATATTTCTTCATTTGCATTTGAATTTAGTTCTCGAATTTGTGGTAGTGTAAAAGTGTTTTTTAAATGAAGTTGGTACGATGACATGAACATTCCTGTAGATGATCCTGTTCAAGGGACGTTGTTATTTTAAGTGAACTATCCTAGTCATAGTGGTAGATTTGCGAAAACGAATTAGAATAAATTGCTCCAAAGGACGGGTCATTCAGATGTCATAGCTAAGGATAGTATATAAACTCAAAACTGCGTAACAGATTAACTTGAGCGCTTTTTCGTTAGATTATACATGTAAGTATGAAATTCTGAAAGGTGGCATTTTCACATAACACTGTAGTTTGACGCCAGTAGGACTATAAAATAATTTTTTTTAAATATTATACAATCTACATGTCTAAATAATAATTAAACATATATAATGCAAACTTTAACTACATTTGAAGAGAATGAATAATAAAAATTATATATTTTAGGTGGGTGAGCCCCTCACTACATATTCAATTAAATTGTTTCTAACCCATAAGGCTACAACAGAACAATTGTAATTGCATCTGCTTCAGTCATAATAACTATACTTGTACTCACCAGCATGATTTCGATTATATTTGCAACAACAAATTTACCTGGCACAATCTCAGGTCTATCCGATTAACATTTACTTTCAGACATTTCGACAAGATATACTGGATAACGAACAATTCACTATCATTTGGACGTATTTACTGTTCGTCCGAAGACTGTTTGTTTTTCTCTGCGATCGCAATTGTAGCCTGTGATTGTAACTTAATTTCTGGTGTGTCAACTTCATTTATTTCACAACGTTCTACAACGAGGAGAGAACTTTACTTATATTATCCATGAACTCAAGAGAGCCATAGTATCATCGTGTACGTACATGGAGACAAGTTCCACTGCCCAAAGGAGTTTTAAATAATTAAACATACAATAATATTTTGCAGATTATGGGTGCTTCTAACCTGAAAAATTTTTGGAAGTTCACCAATATTCTCTTAAAAAAAACTGTTCTTTGAGTTTAAATATTTTATGTTGGTCTATAGTCTTTTTAGGCCTATTTTACCATTTCTACAAGAGCAACTGTCCGGTTAGCATTTAATGTGTTGAGGTTTAGCATTTGGTACAATTTTTGAATGTCAAAGGTATCTCACCCACTTTTACCTTTTCTCCTTTGTTTTAATGAAATTCTTGGCGGTGGTGTTTTCAGAAGCCAATAAAGAATTCACTCATTCATCGTATTTCTAAAACAGGAATAAGATGCGAGATTAGTAACTACCATGACACTTTTATACTTACAGCTGTGCCAAAACTGTTGGAGACATTAATATAAAAATTTCAATTTTTCCGCTTAGAATCATTGATTTTTCCTACCCAGCAGGAGAGCCATAGCAAGGGCATACGCAATACTTGAATAATATGCGTCTGAAGTTTGATTCAATTTTCATAACTACCACTCGGCTAGAATAGAATGTGTACATAAGCAGTTTGCTCTGTACGCTGTTCATTGTTTTGACTATTCTGACTCTGATTCCTCTAACTTGCCACTCTGGAAACCACATTTGTGCACGTCTTGACTTTTTAAGTTTTCTTTTGGTGTTTTTGATATCAACGTTTTTGGACTGTCTTTTATTACCTTTCCGTAATAAAACAAAGTATACAAATCATGAAAAATTTTGAACTCGACATTTTTGCAGATCAAGCGTCTTTAGCTTCTCTACAGCCCAGACTGATCGGGATGAAACTTTATACTTAAGCTTTTTCATAAATTGCTAGATCCCAGTGACTTTTGGTCGGAAGCAGTCCACCGGAAATGACAGATTCTATACGGGCTTTTTTATATTTTGAAAAGTATATCATTTGCGAGATTACACGAGATAAACGACTATGAACTAGAATCTAATTAAATTTTCAAATAAATGAGTTCCAATCAGTTTTACAAAGTTTAAGCCGAAATGGCAATTTTTTACTAACAACTGTTTTTCGTAAGGAAATCTTGAAAAATTGGTTTGTTGGTTTCCTACAACCCAGACGGATCCACTCCCGGCGTTTTCTACAAATTTGGAGATTTTTGGCCAAAATCAGTCCACCAGTTTTTCGTAGCATTTATGAAAAACGATTAAAGCAACAAAATTGTAGATTAAGTTTTAAACAAAATTTGTCCAGATTATTTTTTTAAATTGTACCGGAAATTACGAGTTTCGATCAAACAGAAAGTGAAAAACTTTATTTCACCAAAATTCGTCAGCTCTACAGTTCAGGGAGATTGTCCATGTGGAATCACACTGCAGTGCGTTTTTCAACAACGGTTTAAAATTTAAGCAGTAATGTGGACACAATACAGTGTGGTGTGTTCGAGGCCTATGTACAACATATTCACCTTTTCATGTTTTCTTGATTATTATTATCGATGGTATGTACATGTAGCGTTAATTAATAGTTCGTTAAATAAATAAAACATGTATGTGAAGTTATCACAGAATTTTAGCCCAGAAAATAAAAATATTAAATCAGGCAACACTAACATATCAATAACCAATTTGCTCTTGTGTTGAATTATCCCAGCCCAGAATTTTTATCATTAAAAATTCTGAGAAAAAAATCTAAAGTACTAAAAAACTATAAAATTCTGAATTGCATATAGTAATGGAAAATTACAGGCAATGTAAGGAAAAATTCGTTCCGTGGCAAGTGCCCGAAAATGACCTCGGGACTGGGAATTTCTAGTGCATACATTACAAGATCATGTAGTCCTGGTCCGAGACATTTTTAGTTTTGGCGAAATAATTTTAGATTTATCGAGTGGGACGAAAAATTATATAAACATCAATAAAATTCCCAACCCAGAGTCATTTTCGGAAACTTGCCACTGAACAATTTTCTTCTAATTCAGCTTAAAATGAGCTACTAGTGTATAAATTACAAGATCATGTAGTCCTGGTCCGAGACATTTTTAGTTTTGGCGAAATAATTTAAGATTTATCGAGTGGGACGAAAAATCAATAATATTCCCAGCCCAGAGTTCATTTTCGAGAACTTGCCACTGAACGGTTTTCTTCTAATTCAGCTTAAAATGAGCTACTAGTGTATACCTTTCAAGATCATGTCGCCCTGATCCGAGACCTATTTAATTTTGGCGAAATAATTTTCGGGAACTTGCCTCGGAACGAATTTTTTCTTACATTGCCTGTAATTTTCCATTGGTATATGCAACTCGGAATTTTACAGTTTCTTGGTACTTTAGATTTTATTTTTTTGTATTATATAAATATAAACAAATCAAATTTAATAATTTTGATAATTTTTAGTTTTTTTCATTAAAATTGATAAAAATTGTGGACTGGGATAACTCAACACGAGAGCAAATTCGTTATTAATATGTTAGTGTTGCCTGATTAAATATTTTTATTTTCTGGGATATAATTCTAGGATAACTTTTACGTATGTGAAAACCGGTATGTGGACTAAAACACTCATCGGATATAATTTTTGTTGCAAAACTATTGACCGGGTTATTTAAAACTCAGATTTATTTACTAAGGGACGATGGAATCATAGCAACTGTAAATCATTTGTTAACGTGTCTATGGATCTGGGTGACGCCAAATTTAGGTAAATGTCAGGCCGGTGACGATTTGGTGGTTGGTTTTTCGAATGAATCCTTATTTGAACTGATAATAAATTCTGAGAAAAATATTTAAATGTTGCCAAATGTGCCAACAAACTTGTCAGACCAAAATTTGAGGATGAAATCCAAATAATTGGACACATTGCTGCGATACAAAAGTTGTTACATTCCTACACAATTTATACAAGACCTTACGACATGTAATATAAGAATGGTGCAAATTTTTACACCCGTCCAAATCTTTCATTTCGACCACATGATGAATGATGACTTTTATGAACAAAAAGCTCATGACATGCACAAAAATGCATTTTGACCTAAATTTAATTATCCGATATCTACAGTACATGCATACTTACACTAAACTTACAACAACAACACAGCAAAATTATTTATTTAATGTCACATAAAACAATACAACATAACATTAAAAAAATTCTACTCTTCATTGTACAGCATTAAATAAAATAAAATAAAAAAAAATTTAAAAATTTTCTTGTCTATTTCTCTAAACATAATATTGTATGTGACAAACTTTACAGAAAATACTCGGAAAATTGTATAAATTTATATTTGATTTTTGTGTTCTTCTCTGCTACTACCACTTACTACTAATACGACGACTGCCTTGTCCAAAAAATAACATGAAAATGAAAAGAATTTTTCTTATTAGAAACGAAAAAAAAAGAAAAAATTTATTGGTCGTCGGTTGTCGTAGAGAAAACCCCTTTTCTTCCTATCTTTTCCCAGTATGTATATTTTAAATAATCTGTCCATCGAATATATTTTTTTGAATTTCAAATTTTTATTTTCCGTGTCACCCGTCTTGTTGTTCTCCCTATTTCGATTTCCTTATATAAACCAAATATACGTATCTATACAGATATACACAAGTATACAAGTTAAAGACGACTTATCTCTCCTTTTTCATTGCCCATCTTTTCTATACAAAAATAAATATATAAATAAAAAAATTTGATGTGACATTCAAATATAGTAGAGAGCTTTAAAAAATTTATATAAAAAGCACAGAATTGGATGTTAATTATTTAATTTCATGTCACGATCTGTCCAGTTCACCCCTTTTCTACTCTCCCTGTGTGGAAAATTATTTCATAATTTTATTTTTATTTTGCTCTGTCTGTCGTCGTTGTGTTGTCATTTCCCAACGATCTCAACTTAATTAAATAGATTTCCATTGTGTTAATATACATACATATATATTCTAGAGTCCACACAAATTATTTTTTTACAATTCAAATTTGAATACCGTTTTGTTGTTGTTAAAATATTCAAAGAACTGGTCGAGACAAGTAAGATGATTGACAAAGATTTTCGTCAAGCAAAAGTTTGGAAAATCTACTTTACACCAAAAAAAAAAAGTTTATTTATAATTTCATTTACTCTGTTCATTTTATCCTGTACATATATACATATATATTTATCTGTCAGGTTGAATACAACTGTATGTCTGTAACTATCTATCTGTCTGTCTGTCTATTTTATTTTATTCCTTTTATTATTATTTTTTCCACTCTGTTACTGTCCGTCAAATGAACGAAGAACACAAACTAAAAAAATCTTTTCTCCATTTAATAATATAGAGCTCGGTGTTGTACAGTAAATTGAGAGAAATGGGGTGGTTATTTTCCAAGTGAATATATAGTACACCACTACATTACATATCTGGAGATGTGAAGGAATATGAATGGTTTTCTGCAAATTTTTTGTGTACTACGAAACTATTTTATTTCGATTCTAATTTCAGGTTACTACCAATCTTTTCAAATAACATCAATCAATTCAGGTTAAATCTTAAACCCACACATCTATATTTATACTCAGGATATATATAGAGATATACCATGTTCTTTCTTTCGAAATATAATATTAAAATTTATATATATTATTTCAATCTTCTCGAATAAACTTTAAACTTCCAAAAAATAAAATAAAATCTAATTTTGAAAGTCTCATAAAATTCACCATACATAAAAAAAAGTTTTTTTTTGTATAAAGCTTTTTTATAAACTCACCCTTAAGAATAAATGGAAATGGCAAAAGAAAAAAAACTAATAATAGTAAATCGTCATAATTGTTATGATTGTCATAAATTTTCACTCAACTCTGATTGCATGTTAAGTTTTGCTATATACAGATATTACATACATCTACAATATAGTACAGAGCTTTTTTATTTATTTTATTACTATATACATTTTTTGTTGGTGCTTTATACTTTCGGGTATTTGTTGTTGTGGACTATGACGATTTTTCTTCTTAGAGTGTAAATCGATTTTCATTTTTAAAGAAGATTTTTTCTTCCAACAAAATTTTATAGTTATGTACCATACCATAGTATATATATAAAACAATGCAGCTTTTGTCGCCCCACAAGCTATCCCAATTCTGTCAGTCTCACAAAACTTCATCAGACTTTCGAAATTTTCACATCATTCTTTTTTTTTTACTGGTACATTTTCTCCCAAAAACTCACTTCAATAATTTTTTGACCAGAAAACAAAAAAAATGTTTTTCATTATTTTACTTCTCATCTCGTTCCTAGCAGAGAGCTTGAGATATTGGAAATTTTATTTGTGTGTCTGTTTTTGTTTCGTCTTCTACACAAATACATTTGGTGAATGCAGTGAAGGATTAGATTGCAACTACGTCACGTCTGACAATATATAGAATTTCCATCGATCATAAATCTATCTTTATTTTTATTATCTCTCTTTAGCCGGGAATAAGAAAATGCCACTATCTCGATATAATTCGGAAAATAGTTAATTCGACCCCGACTAAAATGATATAATCTAATTTGAATAAATTCAATATACATAAAAAAAAATACATGAATGTCCGATCCATTGTCGTCTGTCTGTTTATGTCTCCCAAGAAAAATCCATATAATGTATGTAAGGAAAATTTTCCACCCTTCTTCTGTACACATACAATATTTCATCCCCCAAAACATTTTTTTTATTTTTAAAGAAAAACTGAAAATATGTTATTGATTTTCCTATTTTCAATAAAAATTTCAATTCATATCAATCACAAATCATTTTTGATTTTTCACCCCTTTCCACCCTTACTCATGTATGTGTATAATGTACATGGAAAAAAAATATCTAACACCTTTTTTTATTTCGGGGGAATTTTCTTCTTGATTTTTCACCGAGAAATACTAGAAGAAGAAAATAAAAAGGAATTTAAGAATCACGTTTGGAAATATTTTTTTTTATGTTTTGTAAAATATGATGATGGGGGTAAACTTCATGGAAGGGAGGGTAAACCGGGGTCGTGTAGGTATGGGAAAATTTATATTTATTTCGTTTTACCTGTACATACATTTTTTATTTTATTTTTATTGTTATTATATTATCTTGCCGGGAGGACGGGTGGCATGGAGGTGGTTGTTGTGTATTATAGGTATAGCTTGAGGTATTTTAAAATTTATGTATTCCAATATAGCACTGTATATTATACATATATTGATATATGGTGTGTAACCTAAATAAAATACATTTTCCACTCGTCTCTGAATATTATAATTACTGCATCCGGTGTGTCATCATTTTTCCTTCGGTGCAGTAGTGGAGTAGCCAAAGCGCGTAAAACGAGAGGTTGATCGCGTCTTTTATATAAAATAAATAAATACTTGTTTCATATTTGCATGTCTTATTCGATCTCACTTACAAAATATAAAACTGAAAATCTTCTTATTCCTTTGTACGGTGGTATAAAATACCAGCGCATGTAAGAAGGCGGCTTGAAGAATTAAGAAGGTATACAGAGCAAAATAAAACACGTCCAACTACTATTTTTAGTTCAGGTTCTTATTATTATTATTACATATTAAGTTCAATGCGATTTAATTTGTGTGTGCATTTGTGAATTTCAATTTTTATTTTTATTTTTGTACACATTTTGATTATAAAGAAAAACAAGGAAAATCAATTAACTTTGTTTGTATTTAAGTGTTTTTTTATAAAGTTTGATTTCTAAGAAAACAAAACGAACTAAAGAATGCAAGACTAGTATTTAATAATGAGAAGGACAATTCGGCTTGTATGCAAATTGGCATAATAAATTTCCAAATTTTATTTAAAAACTTTACGAAAATTCGGAAAGTTTTTTCGGATGTCGCGCAACTAAGCTTGAATTAAATGAATTAAATAACCCGCAAGGATACTAAACTGTAAATAATAATCTTCCACATCTGTGAATTTATATATCCACACAAGTTTTTTAATAAGAAAAATTCTAATAATAATATAAAATTCTTTAAACTTTTTGACTTTGTTTTCATCTAAAAATACGAAACGATTTTATTCTTATTTATTATCAAACGTCATCAAATCTGTTAATCTCTTTGATATTTTGTGCGTATACTTTATAATGTATATATAAGATGATGTATAACAGCATTGGAATTTATTGATTATGTACCAACATTACTTGATAGCTATGCTCAGATATATGTTGACCCATTTTAATGTACAAACGCAGAGTTTTTCTTTAAATTAAGACAGAAAACATATCGGTTTACATCATATTTTGTAGAGTGATTTACATCAATGTTTGTCGGTGTGACTATTAAGCTGTGGGGGTTAATTTTGGAGATGGGATCTATATAGAAGCTTTTTTATTGCTTTTCTATTGTATTGATCTGTCTTGCGGCTGATACTATATTTTCATGGTTTGACTGTTTGTTATGATTTTATTTAATTTTTATAACAGCTGTTCGAATTACATTAATTGTGAATGTTCCTGGTCTAGACTAACATATTTGAACGACCACGCTAACCGGAAACAAACAAATTCAAAAACAATTGTTTGTCTATTCAGTATTGACTAGAGATTGACTAGAATATTGAATGGCCATGAAAAGTTAAGCCCAGTTTATGAACAAAAACCAGTAATAGATCCTCGATGCTGGCTTTTGTTTTCGTTCAAAGTTAAATTTTTCCAGCTTTGAAAATGAAAAACGTGACATTCAATTTTGTTTGAAATACACTACCGAATGCCAAAATGTTTTGTGATCACTGTACTAAAATTTTATGTTTATTCCCTCTCCAATGCAGCATGTTCACGTACACTTTTCTCTGACCTTAACGCTGCACCAGCACTTGTAGTTGTAGCAGAATCCAATGAACACGGAACTAGATTTTTTCAAATTAACACGTTTACTACCATCATTGGAAAAAATGTATTAGAAAAATGCGGCTGAATAAATAACGGTTAAATGAAATTGTTTCTCCTAAATAAAATTTACAATGAGGCCAATGCGAGAGTAATCCAACACTATGCTAAGAGCGTTCCAATCAAGTGCTGATAAAATATTTTACTTTAAAAACATATGTAAGTGACCCACCGGTGAGTCACATGGCAGTAAACGTGTTAATTAGCTATTTCTGTGGTCACAAAGCAAAATCGCCTAAGTCGAGATAAGCGAAAAATGAATTTATGTAACAACCATATTTTAAATTAATTTTTTTTTCTGAGCGAAATTTCATGGATTTTGTTTTTTTTTTTTGAAGTTATCGACAAAAAAATATTCGCTTAAGTCAGATTTAAATAAAATGTACTCGTAGTAATCGTTAAAACGGAAAAAACAGTTTTGTAATAACAAACTGCGAATTGTGAATCTTTTAGAAAAGGAAAAGTAGCTAATGTAGACATAAGCGATTATTCCTTATTTTAAATAGTTTTGTGCGTTTTCTTATAATGAGCGTTTATATCAACTTCGAAATAGATATTTTAAACATCCTATGACACTTAGGTTGTTGTGTTTAAATTATTTGTTTGTTATATTAAATCTTGAGTGAAAATAAGTTATTGTTCCCTGGTCAATTACTATTAAATGTAATGAACTGATGATATAGATAATTGAAAGAATGTCGGCACGTTCTAAAAAATCATGGAAATGGCATTAACAATGTCCAAGTAATAATTTTGAAGGTTTACAAGGTTCAAATAAATACTTTGCATTTTAGGCCCTAGTGGTAGAGTTAAATCAATAGTCAAGGATAATGAAATCCAAACTTCATTCGACATTCAAGAAAATACGTCGCTGGAGCTGAATGTTTGTCATGAAACAAGTTTATATTTAAGTCCAGAAACGGATACAAATATAAGCGATGGGGAGGTGCAACTGATGCTGCAAATATGGACACTACTGAAATTGATAATGCTGAAACAAATTCTAATGAATTTGTTGATTCTGATGTTGACCCATATTATATGCCATACGACTAGGATGAATGTGATAATGGCACTGAAAATTTAAAATAATTTAGAAAATGAAAATCAACCGCCATCTAAAAAGCAACATGTACGAAAATTTTCCCAAAATTAACCAAATCTAGGAAAACCGTACGAAACGAATAGTGGAACACAGATTCCAGAGAGAACTAGTAAACCTCTTCAAAAATGCCGAAAGCTCTGACAAACCAATATTTCGTTCGAAAATCAAATCAAATCTTTTTATCTTTGGCGTTCTAAAAGTGGAAAGGAAAAAGTCTCAAAGAATGATGGAAAGTACGACTGCTCCAAGGAACCGCATCCACTCAAACTATTATCATCTCGAAGTTAGACAAAAAATTGGTTGTAGTACGTCAGAAATGCTTTCAATGTTATTTTGGTGAAACGGAAAGTCGTAAAGAAAAAACAAAATTCATCAGAAATATCATTTGTGGGTCTTCGGGGTAATGCAGAGTCAAAAACTCCGCCGATTTAACTATGGGCAAAATGTACGGACTGTATCGTTCAAAATATGAAAATTTTAACTTTCAAAATTTATTGATATTTTTTAGGGTAAATTGACATTCAATTTAAAGTAACAAAAACCGATATATGTAATTATTGCTGTATCTTGTAAGCTAAAATTGGCATATCGGGGGTGAAAATGAAAAAAATAGCCCTGAAGTTGGAACAATCAACACATCACATAGGGAGCTGATATAGGATTTAAATTCAAGGAGCAAGATAAAATAAAATAGGTAGGGGATATTTCATTTAAAATGTACACTACCGGGCTTCAGCAGTGCCTACCAACCCCTCATCTACAAACATCAATAACATTCAACGAGCGTCAATTGTGGACATAAATCTAACAATTCATGAAGGTGCCACTAATATACCATACGCGGTGGAATTCGTTACTTTCTATAGTGACAATTGCGCAGGTCAGAATATAAATTCTCTTCTTAGTGCTATTTTTATGATTTTTTGGATAGCAGTGAAAATATTTCTAATCTTAACCACAAGTTCCTAATAACAGGTCATAAAAATTCCGTATGTAATGTGATACGGATCAGTCCGTTATAGAACAAAAACAGAAGAAAAGTAACGTCAAAATCCATCATCTGCAACGACAAATGGCTATAAGATACCCAAAAGGTAATTTTCGGGTCCTTGAGTTAAAACCACATAGGATGACAATCAGCAGTTTAAATGTAAAAATTTGGCCACAGAGGAGTTAAAATAACAGATTAGATTTGCCACCATTTATAGATCCCAATTTTCACGAGTTTTATAGAAAATTGCAAACATTGGATATGCCAAATATAAATCCTGACCTGGTTGAGGACGGAGAAGACATCATCCAATGCTTCAGTCCGCATTCGCAAAAAATGTTTATTACGAATTGTTTTAAATTTTATTATACTTTGTTCTATGAAGTTGAAAGAAATTGGTTGTGAATGTTATAATAAAATTATGCTGAATAATGAACTTATGGTAAAAGTGCAGACCATCTTCAGGAAAAATGTAGATTAACCGTTTAACTGTACTTATAGTTCAATAAATATTTTATAATTTTCCAAAATGGCTTAACGTTGTTTGGAACAATCGCTTAGGTTGGTTTTTAGTTTATTTCTTCGAATAACTAGAGAATTTCGGACTTGTTTAATTCTGTCAATTGGATTATGTTCTATCTTTTACAAATAGAAACTGTAGAAAAGCGATCGACTTAAGTGGTTTGCCTTATAACCTCTGTGGCCACAACACCGTTAGAAAATTTTTTACAGGTCCCGTTATTAATTATAGTTTAATCTCCAAATAGCTACCTCTAAGAAGTGAAACTTCTTACAAACCATATTTATCTGTATTGGCAGCAGAGTTGCTATAAATGTAACAGTCCATCCAGAAAGTTAATGACACATCCCATTATGGTTACACTAGAATTTACTTTAATAGCCCACACCGACTCGTTGATAATGCATAAAAATACCTTCGTTTGAACTTGGAACAACAGCCCACACCTACTGCATCTGGTTACCTATGTAAAAGAAATTAGTACCCTTAAATTAATTACAACAACAAACACTGTGCAAGAAATGGGTAAGTCTTTCAATAGGGATGCTTGTAATTTGTTAGGTTATAGCAGCCATGTTGTTAAAGCAACATTTCTTAAATTTGTTGTGAATTGGTTAGTCAACAAAAAACTTTATTTTCAAAATCTAGACTCCGTTTTAGAAACGTTCCGCGCATGGCATGATTTTTAACTTCACCACAACCGTTCTGTCGGATTATTTGACGTTTAGTGGTCAAATTCGTGTCAACCGGTTCGATAAAAATCCGTCAACACCCGTACGTCACCGAAACGCTAGGTCTGCTGAAAACATCGATGCTGTGCATGAGAATGTACAGGAAACCCCGAGGCAGTCATTTTCTGATCGTTCACACTAACTTGGTATTTTTGCGACTTTAACTTGGCGAATTTTGCGTCGGGACTGCCCGTGTAAAAACCAATTGACCCAGGAGAGAAAGTGACTGTTTCGTGCGGATATTCCATCGAAAATTTGACCTCCCGAATACGTGTCACAAATGAAAGCCGCGGCGGACATTTGAACGATGTTATATTCCATACTTAATGCCGTAAAATATTCTTTCAAATAAAAAAAATTGTGGCGGTATCTCAAACACATCTTGTTTTATTTACCTTCAAAAATCGAGCGTCCTTATAGAAAGACCCTTTACAAGTAATTGGTATCGCTGAAATTATTACAACAGCCCGTATTAACAAAAATCCGACCATAATGATTCGATTTACTATCCTCTGCAAGACACATTTTTCAACAATAAGTTGGCTACACAAATGTAATAAATACAGCATGGATTGGCTACTTGGGCGAAGTTAGTTTTATAACAGTTTAGTGGTAGTTAGGGATGCAAATGGTTATATTCCTGTTGGTAATATTATCGGTAATATATTGGGTACTATTACCGAAAGTCATATTACCGCCCACTGAGTTATTGTTCCTTTGGAAAAAATATAGTGATGCGAGCGGCACCATTGGAGCTATGAATTTGACTTTTAGATTTTGTATAACCTCCCACCTCGACCACTTTTAATAATTATTGTTTACTTAACTATTAAATTAGATATAGCGAGAATGTTGGGAAAACGAAACAAAATGTTATTTTATTTCGTTGTACGTTTTGCTGCTAAGCTGAAAATGAAAGTTACTTGGCAAGTTCCACATTTGCTGAAATGTAAGAGGTAACCTAAAGCTGTTCGCAGTCAACTCTCAGCCCGTCATAATAATTTAGAAGCCGCGTTATTCAATCCAGAAAGTATGCTATTCGTTTAGCTGAAGTAGGAAGCACGTCCGTCACCCGTTCAATCTAACCCTAAATATGATGTACATTATATGGAAATGACATCTGCGCTTCCACGATTGTAGCAACACCGTTATTGATCAAAAATACGAAAAAAGCGCGACCACACAGCACAGAACATTATGCTTATACTGCCTGTGCAAACACGATCAAACTCTTCTGTGAACTCGCTTTCCAGTTTGATTGAAACAAGATACGCTCTGGCGTATCCAAAATGGTGGACGGTTGTGTTGAAATTAAAGTTTGCACAAAAAAAATGCGACATTTATTACAGAACTTATAAACATCCTTGATTCACGTACCAAAAGCGATTCGAGGAAAAGATCTATCGGAATCAGGGAAACTTGAAGCGACTGAATTTATTTATTGAGAAAATTATTGAATCGCTGGCGCATTACAATATGTGAAGTGAATTTTTTTCTCAACCGTTTGTTGTTGCAAACGAGCGGCATCACTTCTGGTGAGATATGGTGGGCAGACTTTGCTATACTTCACCTTTAATTATTAATTATCAACATCTGTAAAGGAAAAAACATTCAGCACCTTCGGTTTTGTACACAGTTCAAGATGTAATCAATTGACCATAGAGCATGCATGGAAACTAAGGTACATTTTGCACAACTTCAACTTGGCGAGATTAGAAATTGGAAGTACTGCTATAATGAAGATGATTCTATTCCTACAAAATATACATATAAATATATATATATATATATATATATATATATATATATATATATATATATATATATATATATATATATATATATATATATATATATATATATATATATATATATATATATATATATATATTGAAAGAGATATAGACTGATATTTGTTTGAAGAAGGGTGTGATGTGGAGCTACCTGTACATATTTTGAATTCGGATTTGGATGAGGACGAGTAATGCGGCAAGGATGACACAAATAATGATTAAATGATTGTGATATTGGATATGGTTCAAACGGTCTGTTAGTCTGAAACTGAATTCTGAAATAAAGTACTTATTCTTATATATATATATATATCACCATGCGTGCGAGAAAATGATACGTTCTACTTATCGCGTTATTGTATGATTGTATTTTTAGAATATGGGCAATAGGCTCTACAGATGTGGATACTCAGTTTTATCTTACGGATCCTCCTGCAGAAATTATTAAGCTTTAAATATAAATTTTACTATGAGCTTTCACTAAAAAACTGAAAAAGTTTGTAGTTCGTCCTGCAAATGTGACCACCTGTGCCAAGTGACCACTTGCCTAATATGACCTATTTCACAAAGTCCCGAACAAAAATTACATAAATACATGCATTTTTGCCCTAGTGACGACTTGCCTGTTGTGACCATTGGCCACTGTTAAACAACTATTTTACAACGGATTTATCCCTTAAAGTGACCAAAGAAACATATTCGGGGAATCCCAATAAGAGTTTTTTTAATGAAAATTATTTTCTCTTTGTTGCTATTTAACTTTAGTTTAACGAAAATTATTGTTCATATTTTCTGGAATTATTTGGTTAAGGTAGATATAGCACTAATTAAAATTTGAAACACACACTATCCAACAGGGATATTTTGCACTTTTATCATTAATTTTATTATGATTTGTAGATGACACCAACGAGTAAAAATATAAAAAATTTGATCTTCAAAAAAATCGAGTTATTGAAGTTTTTAGAAACACATAGTAGTGTACCGCTGCGAATAAATTCGGAGTGAGTAAAACAGTCCATCTCGCAAAAGGCGTGCCACAGAATTTGATGAAATTAACGTCTTGACATTGAACTGATTTAAAAAAATTTAGGATTAAATGCTCGAATTTCCGGACCAATGTTGCAGGAAATTTCATTAAAATTTGCCACTGAATTGAAATTAACTCATTTCAAAGCAACTACAGGCTGACTAGATAGTTTCAAAAGGTGGAACCAAATTCCCCAATAAAATTTATCAGGAGATTCCAATGAAGTTGATGAGGAGACGATTACCAATTTCCGTAATCGATTTCTAGAATTTTCGGCCGGATTTTCATTGAATAATAATTTCAATGCCGACAAATGTAGATTGTTTGATAGAGCGAGGCCTGACAGGACACTCGCCATGAAAGGCGACCCGTGTAAAAGTGATAAACAATCCAAAGAACGACTTACAATTCTTCTTGCGAGAAGTGCAACTGGCGAAAAATTAACACCACTTGTAATATGCAAATGTAAAAAACCTCGTTGTTTTAAAAACATAACCATTTATCCAAAAAAATTAAGGAACAGCGACGCAACATATTACTGAATATTACGGTGAAATTTTTACAAATGCAACATTAAATTTACAACCACTCAGTGTCGCAAGCGGCATTAAAGTTAATGTACTGGATGCCGTATCAAACCATATCAAAGTGTTTTCTTAAAGTGGGTTTTACTAGCAGTAATGGACAAAATTTAAGCAATGATCTGGAAGATATTGAGGACGAAATTCTGTTGCCCTCTATAGGGTCTTCCGATATGACTGATTTCATTGAATGTGACAGAGATGCAGCAGTTTAGAAACATTTAAATCCCTCTGAAATATAAAGCGGTTCTGAGTGAGCATGATTCAGAAAATGAAATTGATCACAGTAATGATAGTGACTACTACATTGAATTTTCAGCAGTATTTCAAGAAGAAGAATCTCCCTTAACTCCAGAAGTAGTTTCTGAAATGTTGGATAATATTTTAAATAATTTTGCTAAATAAAACTGTCCGCAACTGTTGAAACCAAGCAACAACTCATGTAGCTGACATTATATGTCATAAACGTTAGGATTTCGTGCAAATAAAGCTGGACAGTTTCTTCACGAAATGAAAAAGGGTCTTGAATATAATAATAGTTAGTTCAAGTAAAATGATTTTTTAAGCGTCAACGTACAAATACACCTATATACACATGTACGAGAGATATAAAATTATTTAAATTTTGAATTGGATTGGAATTTTGAATAGAATTGGTTCTGAATTTTGTAAACATAATATTTTTATAAATAAAGCACTTAAAACGAATGAATTCCGTATTATATTGCGTTACATGCGTTACAATTGGCGCCGAAACAGGGATCGATTGTAACCTATGGCCTTGGGTCGTTTCTGGTTCGTTCGCAGACAACCTGGAATATTCATCGCGGGATATTAATATTCGTGCGATGAACGGAATTGGTGAGTCTTAAGTTAGTTATTAGTTAGTCCTGGTGTTAAAGTAAAAATAGTCCGGTGAGACTAAAAATAGTTGTAAATAGTGTTAAGTGGTCAAATAAATAATCGTGGAAATTATTTGTTGTTGTGCCTTAGTGATTAGTGGATTTTAGGAAAAAAACGTGTAGGAATATTTCTGGTATACTTGGCAAGTGTCCAGTAAATATAATGAAATTATTCAAAGATTACTTCTGATATATTCGGGAATATTCCGGAAGTGGTGTAAATTACAACAATTGCTGCTAACCGTCAAACTTATTACTGCAATTTTTCAGTAACAATTCATCCTAAAATAATTTATCGAAAATCCATATTACATTTAACCGAAATCTGTTTCTTTTTAAAATTGTAAATGCTATATTTAGGAGATAATGTTTAAATTTTCTTTTTAAGGATTTTAGTACCCCAGGCATTTCTACTTAATTATAAAATGAAGGGATGAGTAAAAATCTTGACGATGATTAAAAAAAAATTTTGATCACATATTTTCGTGAGAATTTCCATATGCCTATCCAATAGAGATTTTTCACATTTGAGTGAGATTTATTTTTTGCTGTAGAAAAATTACGTGAGCTTAGTATCGAGCAGGCAATAATTTTCGGTACTCCGAAAAGAAACTCTAGAACCGAAGCCGCCCGCCTATTGCGGTTCTAGGTCGAAGCACGCACCACCGGTCCTATTTTAGCAGACTATTCACAACTAGTAACGCCTAGTTCTATAAATTGTTTCATTTGTTCATATGGCACAAATACTATCCATCATAGTAAATTAAAAAAATAAAAGAACAACGAACTGAAAAATCGGAATACACATATTTTCATCATTCTATAGACAACAGAGCTCAGGCAAATGAAAAAAATAATTATTTCGAAATAGAAAAGTGTGATATTTGAAAAAAAATCAGATTTTAAATAAATATGTACCAATCTGACAGATTCTACAAACTTGTACATCTATATGTAGCTGACCAAAAGTGATGATGAACTTTATGATTATTTTTTGATTATGAACGGAAACCAAAATACAAAATCATGAAAATTAAGAAAAATTTTCCTCATTTCATTGATTTCTTTTTAATTTATATTACATATTATGTACATATATACAAGAGAGTATACAACGAAAACGTAAATAAATCTAAAATAAAAAAAAATGGAAAGAAAAATTCCAAACGAGGTAACCCACTGTGTAATGCTGCACATAAATTACTTTGATCTATGTCCTGTTTCTGGTTTTTTTCTTTCTCGTGGCTGTAACGTTATTTTAGTGATTGCAATCATTTGCACCATTACGCAGACTCAGTATAGTTCCACATTTTAGTTATGTAAGTATATATAAAACACTATTTTCTTGATCATCACTATTATGTCCTTATTCTGGCCAGTTCAATATGTGTACACAGTAATCAACGTTAAGCTTATATAAATCGAATATACTCACTCGTATGAATATGCATATACAATAAAATATATAAAAAAACTCCACAATAATTTTCCGGTCGCCTATTTATCGATACATAAACAATACATACATAACACAATAACAAAATAACGTCGAGAATACATTAAATCTGACTTACGACGACAGGAACAGCAAAAAAAAATAACGGAAAATTGCAACAAGAAAATTATATGTCTTCTTTCCATGTATATACTCTTACATACATATAACTAGTATGTGTTGTTATATACATTTTCCAAGAAATTTTTTCCAAAATACAAGAATTTTATTTTTTATTTATGAGAATTAGAAAATGGTCGTATTGGGGATTGGAAAATGAATAGAATAAAAAAAAACGAAAAACTTTAAAAAATAAAAATGAAAAACGATGAAGGAAAAAAATAAAGAAAATTGTCAGATTTTATTGCAATGCCTTAAAATTTATAACGTCATATTTTCTTATGATTTTCCATTCCAATGTGTATGCGAAATAAAATTTTTTTTTTTGATTTAAGATTTTCCATTTCCAATTTGTTTTTTTCTTTTGCACAGCAGTTTATTTTTTTTTGGTGTCGAGGAAATATGATAAATGAAAATTACTTTTCTTCAGTTTTTATAAATTGTATATATACACAAATGGACCAAACATAAGATATGCGGAAGATGGTATATATGTCTCGTATACATATAGCCGTATTTACAAATAGTTTCTTAATTAAAAAATCAACAAGTGTATATTGCATTTATACTGCATTTACATATTTATGTATGTATGTGTATATATGGTATATGCAACAATGATGAGATTTTAAGAATACAACAACAAAACTAGGTGAAAATTTATTTTCCCTAACAATAATTGTTGACATATTCAAGTTGACATAGCTAAATGGTTTTTGTACGATAAAATATTACATTTTCATTGTTTTCTATATATACAGCCATATATACGTATATACGTAAATACCATTGTACATACACATCCTGTGACGATGATGTGTGTGGCAGCACTTATTTTAATTTTTCATCTAATATTTTACATAGGAAAATTTTTAATTTTTCCTGAAAAATTGCAATAAAGACAGGAAATAATATAATAAAATCACACACATATGCATATATATGTACATATATACATATATATGAACTTACACACATGGTTTTATTTATTGTGTTTTCTGTAAACAAAACAAGGATAATACGACAATAAACTAGGAAAAGGATATAACTATTTTTCACATTATAGGTTCGGATGGTTGGGATGTGTAAATATATATATGGTACATGTAAACACTATGCATATACAGTGTATGTAGGAAAATTTCTCTACATACAAACGAATATACAAATTTCCTCCGTTGACAGTGAAAGTGAGATGATAACAGTAAATTTGCGCGAGTAAAGATTTTTTGTTTGTCTGTATGTATCGTTTACAACATGTTGTTGCTGAGTTGATTATTTGATTATAATTTATTATCACGTGCGCGCGACTTTATGAATAAAAAAAAATTCTAGTAAATAAATTGCATGTTTACAATTAAAACCAAAAATAAAAAACTTAAAACCGAAAAAATTCTCATGAGACACAAAAAAATGTATAAATTCTTTCGACTTGTTGTTGTTGTTCTATATAGAAAACGACATAACAATTTTCTTGATCTCACGATGATCTTCGAACGAACGAAAAATGTAAAAATCTAAATTGCGTGTTTTTCATTAACATTACATGTATAGGTACATGTAAGGCAATACAACATGGATTTATTTTACATAAAATAAACAACTGCACTGTAGACACCTTGTGGTAATTTTTTACGAGTTTTCTCCAAAAAGTCCACAGATATACGAATGACAGATTTCTGATTGAAATTTCATCATATTAAATTTTCACCTAACATAAATTAACTTAAACCCAAGTTGAACATTTTTCTTGTATACACATTTTCTTCTTTTCGCTTGCGTATCGATCGATTCACTTTCCACAAATTTTATTTGATTTTTTTTTTGTGTTTTCCTTTTACTCGGTGATTGTTGATGTCAAAAAAATCTCCATCATCATCAATTCGGGGTTTTCTTTCAACAATTTATGTACATATGTATATGTAGATAAGTGTTCTTAATGAAAATATTGGAACGATGTGTATGCTTCGCATAGGTAAGAAAATAAGATTTCATAATAAACATTTTCCCGTTCTATTGGAATTTGTTGACATCAATCGGTTGAAAAAATTTTTTCGATACGGAGATAAATTTATGGACAGGCGGAAAAGAATGGTGAGGGATTTGAAAAATGTTTATTTATTAAAATTTGAACTATATCGAAGTATACAACACTATTAGAACATATCAAGCGGGGACTAGGACGGGAATTACAAATTTCCAATTTTTCCGCAATTTGTTTTGAATTCCATTAATTGTTTTAGCCGTCTGTCTTATAGTTAATGGTACAATTCCAAAACATCACTGCTGTTTTTTCTGGCGAATAATATTATTAAAATATTAATTTTATGTTTTATCTTGTGAGCTTTTATAAAACTATTAGTGAAGACTCTTTGGATATAACATTAGATGTTAAATTTTATTTGTAATTTAATTTACAATCTTTTTGTTTTTAAACGTGTATTTTTCGTAAGTGCTGTATACTTTTCAAAATATTTTCAAAAAACTA
The DNA here is from genome assembly GCA_963691935.1 of Nephrotoma guestfalica. NCBI lineage: Eukaryota > Metazoa > Arthropoda > Insecta > Diptera > Tipulidae > Nephrotoma > Nephrotoma guestfalica. The sequence continues at coordinate 134,567,441 of OY829913.1, read as the reverse complement.
GAAGTACCAATGGACATTGCCACTTCCGGTGGACCAATTTCGGCCAAACATCACTACGACCCAATTTATAGAAAAGCTTAATTATGAAGTTTCATCCCGATCACTCAATCCGCGGCCAAATTTTGTTGAAAAACAGTTTTTATCATAAATCGTCATTTCCGCTTAAATTTAGAAAAACGGAAGTGAACCGACATTGTTGCAAATTTAATTTAGACTCTGTAACATGTGCAGTAGTACGAAGTACCGACAGTTAACAGAAATTTTCCACAATCAGAGGCTTAAGGGCGGTCATATTTTGCCGGCTAAGGCTCAGCGTAATGGGGTGGGGTTTCCCAAAACATGTGCGGGGTGTGCTGTACCACAGGGAAAAGGGTAGGATTAATATCACGGGATCTACTCACCTATCTTACCTAGGCCTCATCCTTATCTGGCCCATACATGCTACGACTAGTTCTACAACTGAGTCGAGTCGTACTAAAGTCGTAATGCGTGTGGGCCAGTCTGCAGACTCATTTAACAGTCTGCAAATCGAGTCGACAAAAATCAAATACTTTGATTTTTGAAGGGGCAGTCTATAATCGCATAAACTAGTCGCTGCGTGTGTGGAACAGTCTGACAGACTTCAATATTGTTGTTCGAGAAAATTGAACACATTTAAAATGTGAATTTTCACATAATATTATTTTATTCAATATATTTGTTTACTTCAGCATGTTTTTTTATTTATGTTTTCTGTGAAAAAAATCACACAACGACACAGAGGTTATGTCATCTGTCATAGAGTCGAGTCTGTGCAATCAATTAGAGCGTATGGGGTAAAAAGCCAACTGAGTTTTGTAACTCAGTTGTACAACTGAGTCGTAGTGTGTATGGGCTGCTTTAGTATAGGCTATTTAGCCTCTCATCCCGAAAAGCAAGAAACACTTTTCGAACAACAACAAAATAAGAAATAATACCCCGAAGAAAATTGAAAAATAATATTAATAAGAACAAAACGCAATTTTTAAATGAAAGCTCGATGACCATATAAAGTTAATGTTTTTAATCAATAGCAACAACAAAATATAATTCTATGCAATCAACTAAATTACGAAAAAACGAAAACAATTACATCGAATAATTATTATTAGAGATGACGTCACCATATCGTGATGATAAGTTAATAACGTTTTGGATCTAACGGATCCGCTTAGAGAATGCCGCCTCAAGAAATTGTTAGCTGTCATCAAAGAAACTTAACTAATTTAATTAAATTTATAATTATTGAATCAAAAGAGAAACATACAAGTTAATCAACAAGAAATTAGGTTTTTAAGAAATTCAAAATTAGATCCGAGCAGAAAATTGTTTATATAAATTGATCGAAAATTATTAGATAATATTTCGTTCGTTATATAAATGTAAACAAATAGTGTAATGTTGTAATCAATAATTCCGCTAAACGGAATATATTTTTCCGCAAAGAAAACGAAACACGTGATTTTATACCTTTCGAGTAACACAACTTTTTCTTAACACATACGCGTTCGTATATCTTAAGGTGGAGTTCGCACGGTATTTTATATAACGTGTTTTTTTGTCCAATTTACACAAAGGTCCACACCAGGGACGATATTGTCGATTCTGATTATTCACAGATGTTTGTTCAAAAAACATGTTTTAAAAACAAAAATTTATTTTCAATAAAATGATATAATTTTTATTACTATGCACAACTTTACATAACAAGATTTATCAAAATTTTAAATATTTAATTTAACTTCTTCAATCCTTGGCTTTTATTTGGTATCTGAATTGTTATATCAAAATGTATCTTGCAAAAATTCGTAAACCAATTTTTTTTATTTTATTAGCTAATCTAAACACCTTTGATTTCTTCTTCCAACCACATTGCCATCTGCAAACGATCGATAATCTTTCAATAAGCTTTGCGCCTACGACTGACCTCTGTATTAGAGTAGGGAAATTATATTGATTGTCTGGTGAATTTTATTAATCATTTGTGTACTACAATTTTGTGGATTAAAATTTATTTATTTACTATTAATGTCATTCACCTTTAATTTTACTTGAACGGAAATATTTTGAAAGCCAAGATAAATGAGAATTTATACCATTATATTTAATACATGAATTTTAGTTCAAATTATACCAAATTAATGATCATAGGTGACCAGGATCATAGGTAAGCAAATCCAATTATTACTTTAGATTTTTATTAATAAAATTAAATTTCATGTCAATGGTTTTAGGGTTCACAAACAATACTATAGTACCTTTTTCGATACTTTGGCCGTATGAAAAGCACTTCAATACTTTAGAAAAGTTTTTAGTACTTTTGAGAAAATTCAACAAATATCACTCGTAGTTAAATTATGAGACAACTTTTTGTTTCATCTAGAAACTGTTCATCGGCTCTAGTTCAAAGACTGAGATATTTAACCATGCGAAATGCAACGCTTTTTTATGAAACTATGAGATATGAGAGAACATTATTCTTTTATTGGTTTAAATGAAATTAAAATCCAGGCAATAAATTTAAAATTTAAATTAATTCTCGGCAAATTTGTTTCTCCACTAATTGAGTAATTAAATATTTATAATATTTACATAAAACCACGTTGGGGGTCCTAAAAAAATCCTTAATGGGTCTCGATTAGTTTAATCCTTTTTCATTTTATTGGAAAGAGGGCAGCACAAAAATGTGAATGCAGTATGACGAAAATCCTCAATATTACTTATCCGTTTCGAGCAAATACTTAAATTAACATTTTAATCTATTGAATTGGACTCGTAGCCCAGTACCTTGGTCTGAACGATCACTAATTTAGTAACTTTAAGTTAAAATTGTTGTTATCAGGACTAAAAGATTTGCGGCGAGATCGTAAAATCCGGTCGAAAAAATCAATTGTTCAAAAATGTTTCAATGGCCTGACATAAAAAGTTCAAAAAATGGTTGAAATTGGCTTCGATATTTTGAACGAAAACCCAAATAAATGAAACTTTAACGGTGAAATTGTATTCGTAAACTATTTCATAATCGAGCAATTTTGAACGGAAATGTTTTAACGGTAGAAATTGAATTTCGAAAATCTATAAATAAGTCATCCACTAAAGCAAATTTTAATGCTTTTAATCGAGTATGCTGGACAATATTTTTAAATCCGATTAAATTTTCATGGGTTGTATTTCATGATCCCGCCTCTGCTCTAGCCAAAGTTTAATGTTTAGACGGTTAATTGTGTTAGCTCCAGTCTTAAATCGCTCAGCTAAAGCAGGCAGAGGTTCGAAGTATATATGTGATATTGAGACGATCAGCATGTTCAATATAACATAATAATTGATTAGGACATTTAACGTGATGCAATAATAAGGATTAATAACCGAACGGCCAATGCAGGTCTACAGCAGCAAACACTTCTAATTATATTTTTTCAATGGTAGGTGAGGACCAGGAAACCGAAAAATGAATTTTTCCTCAAGCAGTTACGATTGGCGCGGTTATAATGCTTTTCTTGGAACTTCTTCAATAACAGCACCATGGACACTAAACAGTTTAAATCCCATTATTTGCAAAATAAAAATGTTGGATCGTTAAATACTACTTTTAACATGTGGATTTGCAAAAACTATTTGACTGAACATGGTTGAGGTTTGAATATAGGCTAGATTCAGTACTCTTTTGTTCAAGAATTCAGTACTTTTAATTTATTGCCAAGATCACGCTGGTCCACGCTAGATATTTGTTATGTTAGTTTGTTCACCTTTTAGTTTTTATAGCCGAACAGAATTAAATTATGTGAATTTATTTGGCGCACAATAAAGTCCCATTCACCAATTGATTATTATCACACATACCAAGTCGGAATTATGAATTATTTTAACTTATTATTATCGTTTTTATTCAAGTTCAGCAATTAAATCCTCCGTGGAGAGGCATGTTCTGCTTAATGTTAGTTTGTGTACCCAGCACCCACTATTAAATGGTTAAAAAGAGGTGACTATTAAAGTTTGTCACGTTACACTAAATGAAAATGACCTCGACAATCTTGGTGTTCCTTATTAGGATTCAAGTAATTTAAACCAACTTTAACGTCAAAATCCAAAATCAAATGCTTTAGAAGAAATATACGTAAACTTCCGAAATGATTTATTGACATGAAAGTTTAAAACTTAACGATGCAGCTTTCTAGCACATTAGGTCTTACAGAAGAACATGTATGTTACCTGACTTGCTTGAAAGGCCGACTAGGTTTAATATACAAATATCAAATATGAAAACAGCAGACAGCATTGTATCCGGTGTCTCGTTCGGCTTCTCGCCGAGAAGCAATAAAAACCATGCTTATTAATGGAAACTAGTCACGCAGAAAAGTTGAAATCCCATTCACACTTAAATCTTACAGCAGTTCACTTTTAATTTCAACTGCACATCGACATAATCAAATTCGAAAATTTTAACATAACGACCGTGACTTAAGCTTTATCTGAACGCACTCCAACTCGTTCTTTCGTGCAGTGCGGTGAAAGGCTAGGACTGGGTCCGATTTTTTTTAAACGTTTCCAAATGTAGAAAATACCAACATTGACAGGTATGAAAAGTAATCGACGAATCCAAAGGTTGAATTTTAAATACGAATTTACTTTGATTTAATTCAAAATAGAAAGAATTTAAGATTCCTTCCATAAATTAAGTATTTCCTTTGATAAATCACATTTTTGGAAAATCTTAATTTGTTTAATTTTTTTAAAACGCGCGGTCAGTTTTGAAATTTTAAAATTAAACCCATTTTTAAAAAAAAAAATCATTGGTAAATATCCAAATAATAGATTTCAGTAAATTAATTTTTGTTCGCACATCATTGAATGTTATTTCGCCTGAACAAATTTGGTGGTTCCTCAAATTGCAAATTGTTGAAACTAAACAGAAATTCATGTAGAGCTGTAGGGACTGACTGATTAGGCAGTATCCCGAAAAACACGTGAGGGACCTCTCGTAAAACAGGATTTTTTTTACTATTTCGGCAATAAATAGCTATAAGGCTGTTGCCTATGCAAAATCAAATAATGGCCAATTTAATTATGGTTATATTAAAAAATAATGAGCGAGGCGTAATTCCATGACCTCCAAAAGGAAGGTTTGCAATGAACTTTAGTCCACACATTTGAAAGAGTGATGACTGAAATAAAATCTCGACTTTATTGTCTCTTTAGTAGAGTAAGGAGTATATAGATTATGACCAGGGTAAACTAAAGTTTATACGTCTTTTAAATATAAACAAGCCTAAATAGAACTTTATTTATTATAAGGCCAGTTGTTTGGTCAAGTAAAAATGTGGCTATGAAACTGACTTAGTCATTATCTACTCATTTTGATGCAAACTAAAATTTTAAAAAAGTAATCAAAATATTCACGTCGATTATAGAACTTGCCGGATTTACTGCGCTACCAACTAGCGTTTTTTCATCGTGTGATTAACATTCAATTGTGAGCTAGTCAATAGTTATTGGTGAGTTTTGTCGTCCTTTTCAGTTTTTATGCATCGAGCGTTACTCGTGATCTAATCCTGTTAGCAGATATCCTGTAAGTAAGTAACAATCTTCGTCGAGGCGCACCAAATAATAGAAGAAAGAGTAGAATCAAGATTCTGGAAGTCCGGCTCAGTATCTTATTGGGAGTGGCAATTATAACGCATATAAAGGAAGCGAGACATGTCAGCTAATAATGTGCAGGGACCGAAAATGTTAAGTTAATTTGTTCGGGGAATAAAGTATTACTTTAAGCATTGCAAACAATTTTTTTATAAGGAAGTGTAGTTTGCGGCTAATATTTTCAATGGGCGATAAAATGGTAAACAAATTTATTGTCAAAAGAGGTTATTGGTAAAGAGAAGCATCTGAATGGTTACGTTAGTAAATATTAAATTCAAATTGGAGCTACTAGAGCGTACCTTCATGGATTTTCTATGGAATGCGATGCAAAATTATCAAAATTTATTCGGTCTTTGAAAGGGCTAATGTAATGTCAGATTTACTAGCTCTTTAAATCAAACTAACAGCGCCACGTTGGCTGAACCTGAACCTCATAGTAACCGCCGCCCAATCATAAATTGCCAAAATTCTTCGGAAAATATGAAAATTTTACAAGTTTTAAATATTTTCATGTTGCAAGGATGATGCATAAAAGTTTCAAGTTTTCATTCAATAGTGCTTGATGATATCGTACCTTGCTCCTACTATCCAGTATTCAATACTGGATAGTAGGAGCATGGCACATATCATCAATCGCTATACAGGGTGATAGCGGAGCTAATTTCCAACAAAAACAGCCAAACAAAGTTTTTTGGAATTGGTGATGGCGCAAAAGCTATTCCACTGTTAGTGTTTTTTTAGTAAAATGACATACACACTCATCAAAAAATTAATTTAGAAAAACAATGAGCTCGAAGAGTGTGTCTTTCCAATAAAATCATTTTGATAATGCTGTATTATCTTCTGTCAAATAAAAATAATTTTTATGTAAAGTCTTTTTGTTTTCAAAATTTTTTGTTAATGTTTAACTGACGCCAGCGGGAAAACAATGTACTACAGAATGTTGACCCATTATCCTATAAGTATGCGACACTAATGCAAATTTTAAAATCACACACCGGGCTAGTCACAAGAGAATTTTTTCACAAAGTAAGTCGTGTTGATTAAAAAATGCACTTAACAAAATGTCGATTACAAAAATTGATGTTTTTTTCAGAAATAAAACAAAATGATGAACACAATGGTAAACTAAAGTATAACAATCTAACTCAAACAAGCAAATCTAGTAGCCCGAATTAAACAAAATTTGTGCTATAAAAAGAAAAACATTTTGTAATTGGTGTTAGTAGTTCTATACATACATACTCAAACGTTTAAAATTAAAATGTCAATAAGTTATGTGGCTTATTTCCACTGCGAATATGCAGAAATGCATTTCATGTATGGCTTATGTAATGGCAACGCCCGAGCAACAGCAAGAGAATACCAGAGACGACACCCAAACAGGGAACGCTGTCGCGATTACAGAGTATTTTAAAACGTACATCAAATGTACAGTGAAGGCGGAGTCCTTGGTCGTCCGAGAAGATATGAAACAACTGGTCAACTTGATATAGATGAAGATAGAGTAATTAGAATGGTGGCCGACTATCTATCTATAAGTGCTCGTTGTTTATCAAGACATTCGGCAGTGCCACGGTCCACGTTGCATAGCATTAAAAAAAATCCGTTGCACCCTTACCATGTGCGACATGTGCAAGACCTTTTACTTGCTGACCATGAAAAAAGGGTGCAATTTTGTCAATAAATGCTTCGTCGATGCCAGGAAATTTTCAGTTATTTAACAACATTTTATGGAGTGACCAAACATGTTTTAAAAGGGAGAGGATATTCAATATCCATAATTTGCACTATTGGGCCTGCGTAAATCCGAAAAAGTGCAGCGTACAAAGTGCAGGTTTCAACACCAAATTGGAGTTGCGGCATGTAGTTGAGAATAGTCGATAGAAAATTGATTGGCCCATTTGAACTCCCACGTCGGATCAACGGCGAAGCCTATCTAAGTTGTCTACAAAGTGGCTGAGATGAATTATTTGATGACGTTTCGCTACAAACACATGTAAATATGTGGCTGCAGCTTGATGGAGCTCCCCTCCCTCTCTATGCACAAATAGTGAGACAACACCTGAACGTAAATTATCCAAGCCGCTGGCTTGGAAGAGGAAGGTCCTTTGCATGGCTACGGTAGTCTCTTGATCTAAATCCTTTAAAAAAATTTCTGTGGGGTTCTTTCTAATGAAAGAGCTGGTTTACGAAAGAGTAAACGAGACCGAGCAGGAGATGCGGCAACGTATAACGAGCGTGCGTTTCGACGGATTAAGCAAAATTGTATACAGCGTTGGCGATTGTGTGTTTTGGCAAATGGTGGACACTTCGAACACTTATTATAATATTTAAAATGAATAACGAAAAAAAAATATTTTATTCATTTTGTTTTATTTCTGACAAAGCATCGATTTTAGAAATCGAAATTTTGTTAAGTTCATGTTCTAATAAACACGACTTACTTTGTGAAACAAATTGGTAAAAAACATTCTGTTGTGAATAGCCCGGCGTGTGATATCAATTTTAAAATCTGCATTAGTGCCACATAGTTTTCTGATAGTCGGTCAACTTTTTGTTGTACATTCCCACTGGCGTCACTTAAACATCAGCAAAATTGTTTGCGAAATAAAAAAACTTTACAAAACTATTATTTTTATTATTTAGACAAAAGATAATATAGCTTACAATAATGATTTTATTGGAAAAGCACACCCTTCTAGATCGTATTACAAAAGAAAGTTAAACAAAAGGACTTTTTTTTAAAATTAATTTTTTGGTTGGTGTGCATGCGATTTCTCTAAAAAACACTAAAAGTGGAATAGCTTTTGCACCATCAATAATTTGGAAAAACTTTACTTGGCTATTTTTTTTAAATGAGCTCCCCCATCACTCTGCTTCGTTTGATCGTCCAATTCTGGGGCACCCTGTATAGCGAGTGTTGATATGCATCTTGGCTCCTACTTCCCAGTACTTATTTCGTAGAACGCTCCGTAGGCACGTTATGTAAGTAAATAATAAGTAAACCAAAACTACTTAAATCTCCATCTTTAAGGTGACAGAGAACGTTATATAACAATAAAAGCGCCATTTCTTCCAGGCCATTTTGTTTCAAAAATGAACGAAACTAAACCAACAAACAAATATTTTTAAATTTTTGTTAAGTGTAGCAAGTAAATCAAATAACCGAATTTTTCACGTCCTTATATACACCTGGATTGCTGATAACAATTTTAAAAGCTCTTGGTTGTTTAGCTTTTCCGATTACAAAATGTTTTAATTTGTGACTACCCGATGAATTTGTACATGCCCAAAAGTAATCGGTTCTTTAGAAACTTTTCGGCCTGATGCACATATTTCTTTATGATGAACACAACCTATTTTAAAATCGTCGACACCATCTGTTTTGTTTAATAGTTTTTCTCCACAGATTTATTGTTTCTTCAAACCCGCAAACCAGCCATTACTAGCTTTACATTTTCTGATATTTTCTTGGGTTCTATCATGTAACAATTTTGCTTTTTCTGTAAAATAGCGGATGACAATGCAGTGTGTCGATCTCGCTCGTTCCATTCGAGGAGATGCATACGATTTGATCGCCTAATGGTGCGTACATGACATTGGGTGTTATTTCGGAAAAATACCATAGTACCGCAATGAAGTTAGTTACTATTGCTTTTGCTCAATATAAAGTGAAAAATATTTCAAATCAAGTATGCAACTTGCAGGAGGGATATAAAGCATTCCACGAAATTTGATTGGTTTTGAGTTCGGGAGCGAGTATGATGATATTTATTTTCAATGGCATGTACGTAGCATTAATCTTCGTTAATGGATTGAAATGGGAATTGGCGTATTTTCTAATTACACTTTCATTTGTTTAATTCTTGATATTGTCAGACGATAAAACCACGAAGGATGCACCACTTTTAATTTTGATAAGGTATCACACTTTTGTTAAGAGCGTACGCATTTTTTTAGTTTATTTTTAGTAAAAATCGCTAAACGACGCTAGCTACACTTTAACAAACTTTGAATATTTTAAGTTATGTTTGTATTTGAATTTGAAAAAGAGGGAAAATGTTGTTTCATTGTATTTTTCGGTAGACTCGTTCTAGAAGAGTATGACCATAATCCTTTCTCTTTTTTTAACGAAAAAATAAAATTTATCGAATAATGTTTATTCGCTAACATTGTAATTATCGAGAAAAAATTTTACCCGGCTGCAATTTTTATAATAGAAAATTTACATTGTTGCAAGTATCGAGTATTTGCAGTTATCAAGTGTTGTTTTCATCGAGTTTGTACTGTACAATTAAATTAAGGAATAAAAAAGAATAAAACAAAACCAGAAATAATAATAATAATAAAACAAGATTAAAAAAATTTAATAAAAGTAGATTAAGTTATCTGGCACTAGTTGTAATTATTAATTTAATTAAAATTTAATTTTTAGATTTTAATATTATATTATTTTGTTGTGACTAGCAACACAACTAATTTGGCTGCTTTTGCAGTGTATATTATCGAGCACAAGTCAATAAATCGCAAGAATTACAAAAATTGTACCTGTCCAAACCACTGTACGTTGCAAACTGCTTAGCATACCGAAAAAAAGGAATTTAAAATAACATTAGATGGTTCGGAAAAAGTACCCCGATAATGTGTCTTTTTCTATATTATGACATCATTTCTTTCCATTGTAACACTGACCTCTTGAATTATGAATATTTACTGAACCAAAGAATTTAAAATACAGATTATCGATTACATTTTTTTTCTCAATCAACATTGAATGTCAGGTGATCAAAATCGTCTCAATAAAATTTCAATATAAAAAAAATAGGGTGCAAACGAATATATTGAACCCCAACATAAAACCAGTATTGCAAAGTTACACCATGAAATTTCCCGTCTGCTACACATCCACACAGCTTTCACCAAATTTTCAACCACTATACCACAGCATTTTTATTATTATTAATTTTATTTTATTTTGTTATCTTCCACTTTGACATTTGATAATTATATTCATATTGTCGTGGAAAATTATGATAATGATTATAATCAAACAATAGGATAAAATATATAAATATTGATAGAAGCGAACGAACGATGATGATGGCAGGCAGCATGGTAAGACAAGGCAACAATTCATTCATTCAATTTCACTTGATAATAATTATCATAATAACAATTATTAAAAGGAAAAAAATAAAATAAACTGAAAAACATGAAAATTCTATTCTTTTTCTATCATTTCAATTTTGACTGACATTTTGACATATCTGTCTGCGACAGTTTTCCTTTTTTGTTGTTGCTGCTTGGTTTGTTGGTGTATTTTACTGTGTGTACTATTTTTCCCAACAAAACGTACAGAGAAAATGTCTATAGACGTGTGCGAGAAAGTAGCAAGAAAATATCATATGTATATAGAGTTCAAAATTATGTATGTATAATATTTGTGTTTGTGTGTGTGTGGATGTGTTTTGTTTGGTAGGATCTTGTTGTTTAGAAAAGTATAATTCCTTGTTTGATGTACACAACAACAACAACAACAAAAACTACTGGAAAAAGGTTTTTTTTATCATTTTGCTAGTTGTTGTTTTATGTTGATGTCATTTGCAGACATAGAATTTCCTTTTTTTTTTGTTAGAGAGTATTTTGTCTCATTTTGTTGTTGTTGTTGTTGGATTTGTGTGTGTTTGTTATGAAATAAATTTTAATGTTATCATTAAATGTTAAGTTGATTATGTTCATGATGATGATGCTCTGATGATAATAATGATTATTATGTTGACATGATTCTATCAAAAAAAATTTGTATATGCTGTACAAGTGATTTAATGTTAATACAAAGCGACTACTGTGTATATACGAGTACATGGGATATAATACGATATAATTTTCTTCACCCAGACGATCGACCATGATTATCATCATCAACATCGCCACTGATTATTTTCTTCAATCGATACAGGAGAAAATGAGAAGTACAACGTACAAAAAAAAATTCGTCCAGTATAATATTGATTAGAAATTCTCTTCATACTTCTACTCTATATAACAAAAATCCATTCTTTAGATGGATTTTGTATATAAAGTATATAAAGTTGTCGTTCAGTACGGAAAAATTTCAAAACTACAGGAAACTATTATAGTTTGTTCTATACTGACACTTTCATCTAATGTATTTTGATTTCTTTTTTCTTTTAAATTTCCCTTCTCAGAGACGGCAAAGACACAAAGTCCAAAGTTGACGAATAAGAAAATAAAGAAAAGTTTTTTTATTCTTCTTTACTGTAATTTTATGCTATTTTCCGAAATAACTTTCAAGCACAGAGAGAATTGCATTATACTGGTTGTTGTTGTTGTGTACAGAGCTTTGGTTGTGCTCGATTTTTTGTTTTCTATTTACTTTTTTGATCGAGTGATTGGAATTGAAAGATGTCGAATGTATTTTAATAAGACTGCACAGTGGAGAAAGCAAGCTTTATAGATTTTGCAGTATATAAGGACAAGTATTGGAACAACAGGACAAAGAATTGCATCTCGTATATATACAAGAACAATGGATTGATTTTTTAATTATTTTTTTTATATACAATAATGCAATGCTCAGCGTATTAAAGCTAGAAATGTTCGTAGAATACGAGATTTTGGTACACATCTAGCAATTTATATAACATGCCATATTGTTCAGATAATTTATTTTTGTTATCAACACAACTTTAATTTTTTACTGTACCATTATCTTAATCTCGACTATTACTATTATTGTAAGCAAGAAAAAATATTTTATATTCACAAAAATAAAACAAAATAAAAACTTGATGTTAAAGATTTTATTTTCTTGGTATTGTATGATGAAGGTATATGGATGGGTGGTTGGGCTGGTACAGAGATTAAAATGTAGCGATTGTTTATGATAATTGCAATTGAGTTGTTATTTGTTTTTTTATATATATATAAATGGGGAGTACGTTGCTGGATGTGACCAACAAAATTTTTAATGTTTCGTATACAGGGAGTATCGTTATAACATCAAAAGCATATTATTTCGAAAAAAAATAAAAAAAAATAAGTCTAATTATTATTTCCGGGGATATTATTGCTTCGAGGTATAAATATGTTTCCCTTTAATATACGTATATATAGTTATCGACTCTATATAATCCCAGATTCAGCAATATATATAAAAAAAACTAATTAAATCAAATCACTTCTCGTATATACACATAAAAATAATGTACGAAGCTTTCCATGATGTAACCGAATTGAAGGTGGAATTTTAATTATATGGATAGTTCGAGGGCAATTATAAAAATATTTGTCCCAATCCATAATAAATTATGATTATGACAAAATAAATGTATATAATATAATTTCCGTGTAATTTTAGCGAGAGGGTGCGTGGTACAATTTTAGAGGGTGAGCCACTGTATATATGGGATTATTATAATGAATTCTATCTAATTATAATAATAATTTGTAATTTCACCTAAATTATAATTATTCTAAATACACAAAAAAAATATTAATTATTTATTATAATCAAATCATATTATATAAATTTAAAATTTTAATGTTACTTTTATTTTAATGAAGTGGAAAATTTATTATCCAAAAAATTCACTGTGTTGTATATTTAAAGTTAGTAAATAAATGTTAAGTTAATAAATGTTTTAGCTAAATTATTGATTTGAAAATGTCTGTTATACAAACATTATAATGTTTTATATTTACAGTAGTTTAAAAGAATCAAAAAATAATAATTTTATTTACTTGTTCACCCTAAAGGTCATATAAATTTACTTTGATGTACCTTTTATACGATAATTAGGGGGATTCGACTGTACACTATAAATATTCAAAATAATAATTTTATAAAAACTAGTCAGTCCCAATGTACCACTATATGTATGTACAAAAAAAAATGCTTTTGACAGTTTTTGTGGTTTTGCTTGATTTTATTTCGCCTGATTATTTATAACTATAAATGATAATAATTATGATGATGGTGAATTTTATATGCAAAGCGGTTAAAATAATTATAAAATATTAAATTATATTAAAATAATATATTTAAAAATACAAAATAAAATTTTAAAAAAAATTTAACTAATTAAATGGAAATTTTTATGGCCGCATCACTTTGTATCTATTATATATTTTCTATCTCTATAGACTAAATTCAATTAAATGTAAAACCATGCAAATTTTGATATTATAAGCTCTGGTTTTAAATTTTAACGTAACTGTAATACGGAATTTACCGGAATTACCATTGAATTTTTTATAAGACAACAATCAAGAAATGATAAATTCTTATCAATACGTGTCAACAAACAAGTATACAATCAGGTACGGAAATGAAGTTAGCCGACATATTTTATTCTAACAACAAATACCGAATTTACAATTTTAGATTTGAAGATTCGTATCCCTGGCTCAACATTTTTGGTGAATTGACAACCCTTGGATAAAACAAAATATAAAAATTAAATTTGTTTACCGAAAAAAATGATTTGGTTGGTTAGTTCTACTCTCTTTCAAAACTCCCTACATGATAATAGCCGTGTTTTAATATTGGAGCACTATTCGGCACCGAAGGGAAATTTCTACTGAAACTGTAGCTATTTATTCACTGGTGTCGCAATACCATAAAAATGAAAGAATAAATTCATCCATAAAACAAACATTGAACGATCTGAAATATACCAATTAACATTTATTTTGGCATGACGTTATAAAAAATAAATCATCTTGCTGCGTTTCAAATTTTTATTGTAAGATTAAGTATCTAATGGTTTAAGGGTTGTAGAAAACAAAGGAAATTTAAAATTTCCCTTTGAAATGGATAGTGCTTCCGATAGCGACTCCCGATAAATAGGTAGAGCAAGATATTTTTTATCGATCTTAGTTTAGAGTTAAATAAATTACTTATATGCAAAAATAGCGCGCTTAATTTAAGTTTTGATATAGAAAATTGTGTGCTCCGGGTACAGCTATCGGGTGCTAATAAAATCACGGCTAATATGTCGAAAATTACTGTTTCTATTCACAATTACCAAAATTCTATGATTTCTTTGTTAATGAAACCATTTCAAAGTGGAAAGCTTCAAAGTCGGTGGACTTTCCTTGACAAATAGGTTACTACTGCAAAGGATTAATACTATTCCGAAACGGATGAGCTTTGGCAAATGCACTCATTTTAAAATCATTATTCATCTTTTTAAAGTCTCGCGTTATACAATTCCCCGCTTTACTGATATCATAAAAAAATACTGCCAACAAGTGGGAGCAGGATTTTATAAACCATATTAAAATATTTTATACCTACATTTTTATTAAGAACGACCATTTATTGACCAATGATTTTCAAATTTTGGTAATGGTATGTAAATAATTGTCAAATTTGGTATGCAGAATTTGATCGCAATGTGAATTTTGAATGAACTTTTGGAAGGGAACAGTTCGCTATATTAAAAAAAATCCAACTAGCTCAAATTTCAAAATTCAGTTTTACAAATTACCAAGCATAAAAATCAAAATTCAATATTCCAGGAGTGTCAATTCAAAAATTTATTTATTTTAGAAGAAATTCCAATTTTCAAAATTCCATTTTATCAGCTTAAAATTATTTGCAACATTTCACAAAAATTCTTATTTATTTAATTAATCATTTAAATTTATATTAATTGTTCTAGCCAAATAGTCATAACATGATTCCAGTTTTTTACCAAGTTGAATATCGCTTAGTGGTTCTAAAAGCAGTGCTGGTTTTTTGGAATACGAACCGTTCCCGGAAACCATTCGTAAACCAAAAAAAAAATCTTTAATCAAAATTTTGATTTATCGTCAAAATATCGGGTGGGTGTACAGTATTTTAAAACAGATTGAAAAGCCGGATTTTGAAGAACAAGCGACCCAAACCTAGTTATGAAGGAATTGTTACAGTTGGTGCTCGATATCGCTCGATAATTTGTGTGATAATTTTAGCTCGTTTTAGATTCACAATCAATGAATCACTAATTCCATACGGGATCGCGTACAGATGTTCGAAATCCAAAGCAAATTACTGTTGAAATTTTCGCAATAATATTATAGCCAAAACATATCGAGACAGATTAAGCGGACAGACTAATTGGCCGGCGAAAGTTGTTCAGTTAAATTACTCCAGCTAGTGTTTTTTTCAGGCGGCATTTTTTCAAGTGGCAGGTGAGTGGTTAGTTTAGTTTAGTTTAGTTCGAATATTTTTTATAATTTCTTGTAATTTTCAAAAATTGCAATACCTCCGGTACGAATAAAAGTTACTTAATTGTCCTTTAATACTATGTTATATAGAGTTTATTAATGACTAACAGATGGCGTTGAGAATATTTTTTTTTTCAAGTATATGAATATATTTGTAATATCTTGAAATATTTTACATGTACTTATCTCACGCAATTGTTTTATAAAAATTGAATTACAAAATATAAAACGTCAATTTTAACTAGAAAATTATAAAATGACAATCTCGTACTGAAAAAACAGTGAGAACAATTATCTCTATGCTCTACCAATTATCTACATTATCTACGCAAAAATAAATTGTATACACTATTTTCGACACCAATATGTAAAGAATTCCGTAATACGCAAAGACGCACAACACGACCTTTAAGCCGACATTATGTTAATCTGCGTCAAATTTTTCCGGAAAAACTTGACTGAGAATATAATAAAAGGGTACTAAAACTAACCAATCAAAACATTTTATTTAATAAACAAACTTCCTCTTTATATTTCGGTTGTTTCCTTTTGAATTAAAATATGTTTCGTCCGAGTCAAATTTTAACAAAGGGATGCCAATTCACAAAACAAAACTTGTAACATCATTTCAAAGTGTGGTAAATTTTTCCGGAAAAATTTGACGCAGCTTTAGTATAAAGTACTTAAACAAACGAAACGATGAAACTATGAGAAATTTGAAATATTTTAAACAAAAAATCAAGTTGTATTCGCTACTAGAAAATGTGTTACCAAAATATTGTTAGAGGCATTGTTTCAATATGTTCATTCAAAATTTAACTATTTGTAATTATAAAAGTGTCAATGATGTTATTCAATTGACCATCTGAATTAATTAGCTAACACCAAACAAACCGGGTTAGACCGTTTATCGCGCAAATGATATTTGGTATGGACATCGAACCGAGTTCAGAGTTGCCAAAGAGTTCAAAGAAAAATACATTATAATTAATTTTATAAATTTCACAAGCCCAAATCTTTTAAGTATTTCACTACCAATCGATATAAAATGCTAAAAATGCTTTGAGCATTTTATCATATTTAAGCTGACCATTTTTTTTCGAGGTGTAAGTTCTTTCAAATTAAAAATGTCATTAGAAATACACATACATTCAGAAATATAAATAAATAAATTTTACTTAGCTGAGAACATTATATATTTCAGCAGCTCCTCATTACTCCCTAATATCGATAAAATATTGACGATATTATTACGTAAGTGAATTTAACACTCTTAAATGAAAAATTTAGGAAGAAATTTATGTCAGTTTTACCCATATTTCAGGTCCCCTAAAATCATGATTTAAAAAAATTAATGACGCCGTAGTTTGCCAATAATGTATCTGTCTATTAAAAAGTTTACCTCCAAAATTGTCAACTTACAAAGTGCGCTAAAATAACAAAAATAAATTTACGACCACACCAAACAAATTTTTTGAGAGGTGAGTTATGGCGTTAAATATATAAATGTTGTATCCGCGTCAATTTGAATAAATTAGTGATGACTCAAAATTATCCATATTATCCACAATTATACCCATCCTATGGGACGAATATTAAAATTTTACTAAAGTTTAAGAAAGTTCGTACAGATCTCGTTCGTCATCCTGATAATGAATTTTGCGCGCCCAATAATTTGTTTTACCCAATCCGACAAACCTATGTACGAGATATATAAATTTGTACTTAAACTTTTAATTTAAATAATAGATTCTAATTTATTGATTGTTTTTGTCTCTATAACCCTAATTATTGCCTTGGGTAAAATACATCAACACGTGGACAATTCCAAACATCACTGGCTAATTAAATTAAAAATAAACGAACAATGTTATAATACACCTCGATCAACTAAGCAGAAATTTTAAAATTCCCTACACAGGTTTATGAGATGGTGTGGGTAACACTAATTATTGGTGGGGAAAACTCAATAACAGATGGACAATTCTAAAACATAACTCATTTATTTCAAGTAGTAATTTGTAGAGATTAACAGAACAGTCATATAAATAAACTCAAAATAATTTGAGAGTTTATGGAGTAAAATTTATAATTGAGTGAACAAAATTTATTTGCAGATGGACAATTTTGAGGTATGTTTTATTTATTTAGAATAGAGTTGTTTTATTTACTTATAAATAGACTAAAAGTAGTGCGTAAACCACTATTTTATTATAGTTTAACTCAAAAATGTTTAAGTCGGGGGGGGGGGGGGGGGGGGCAGAATTCATCAACAGGTGGACAAATCTAAAATATAACGTTTTTATCTGAACCGATATATGCATAATAGAACTCTTTGAACTTTCTTATATCGACCAAAGGCTTTGGCGCTTGAATTTGGAGGCGTCGGGTTCGAACCCCGACAGAGGTAGAATGCAAAAGGGATTTTTCATCACAAGATTACGATCAGAACACAACTATGACCTACTGTCGGAATGCAAAATTCATGAGCCGATCCTTCTTCCATGTCAGTACTATAAGCTGGCATGGAGCTATACAATGTGTAAATGCTTCTACGTAGATCGGACCTATAGCCGTACGACCTCGATTTGGCTACTGCGGATTTGGCGCTACTGCTTTGCGTGCTTCAGCTCAAGAGCAGATTGCAAAGATAAAAAAATATGTGTACTTCTTAATTCAAAATGTTACGTACAATTTTAATATTCCGTATAGGCAATAGCAGTTATTGGGTGGAAAAAATTCTTCACATTTCTTCCAAATATTTAACAGAGACTTCTGACTCACATATCACTAATTCCTTTTGGTGCTTTCAAAGGGGGCAAACTATAGAATTTTTTAAAGTTAGTTTGGTGGAGGCTGACTCAAGGCTCACTAGTAATATTAGCGCATTTGAGGCGGACAACACTTTATTAATGGGTGGCTGGGAGCAATAAACATCCACATTCACAATATTATATCATATCATATCATATCATATCATATCATATCATATTATATTATATCATATCATATCATATCATATTATATCATATCATATCATATCATATCATATCATATCATATCATATCATATCATATCATATCATATCATATCATATCATATCATATCATATCATATCATATCATATCATATCATATCATATCATATCATATCATATCATATCATATCATATCATATCATATCATATCATATCATATCATATCATATCATATCATATCATATCATATCATATCATATCATATCATATCATATCATATCATATCATATCATATCATATCATATCATATCATATCATATCATATCATATCATATCATATCATATCATATCATATCATATCATATCATATCATATCATATCATATCATATCATATCATATCATATCATATCATATCATATCATATCATATCATATCATATCATATCATATCATATCATATCATATCATATCATATCATATCATATCATATCATATCATATCATATCATATCATATCATATCATATCATATCATATCATATCATATCATATCATATTATATCATATCATATCATATCATATCAAATCATATCATATAACATCATACCATATCATATCATATCATATCATATCATATCATATTATATCATATCATATCATATCATATCATATCAAATCATATCATATAATATCATACCATATCATATCATATCATATCATGTCATATATCATAATCTGGTTGCGGTTCATTTATTGCTTTAGAAGGAGCATCTGTTCTGCCCGATGTGACAACGGAAAATAAGGTACAGCGTTGTCATTCAATTGATGTATTTTATTCTTCTGATTCTGTATAACAATCACCCATTTCGATTTTAATAGTTCCGGAAATGAGAAACAACTGTCGGAATTAAATATTCTTCCGAAGTGTTCGGGGCTTGGCAGAGACAAATTGCGACAACCAGTGTTGTGCGTCTACGCGTATTTCAGAATTGTTTATATGTTGATGTCGAAAATAGCGTAGACAATTGATTTTTGCATAGACAATGTCGAAAATTGGTAGATAATGTACATTATTGATTTTTGTTGTTGTTTGTCAGTTGGGTTTTTAGTACGAGGACATCATCTTACATTTTTCCATATTTTATTAAGGTTTTCCAATAAATTCAACTTTTGCGAACCAAACAGGTAAGATTAGTACGTTTAGCATAATTTAAAATATTCAAACTCAATTTAAATTGTTTAATAGTAGGAGTACTTATGACTTTTTCTTAACAGAGAAATTATTATTTTTTCAACAGATGTCACTATTTGGTCATTCATTTACCGCAAGTAAATAATATAATAAAAGTTATAATAATTTCGAAAAAATATTAGAACTAAACGTATACGTTTAGTTTAGTAGAAATATGTTATTTAAAGTTTTTTTTTGAAATTGTACGTATCAACTGACACTTGTAAATGCCTCCGATGAACTAGTAAGAGGAGGTCATTTTAGAACACTGGCAGTTTAAAGATGGCACGGCCTTTAGTTTATAAATTAAACTGTATGTAAAATTATACTTACTAAAACATATGGAAATATAAAATTTTTCGACTATTTCGTTTCCCGAGCATATTGACAGAAAATGTTTGGTAAGAATGGATCTATCGATCTTGAAATGGGTTATATTTAACAAACAAATCCTGAACATATGCAGGATCCTATTTCTCTTTTTCTAGGATTCAATGGACATATCAATCATTAATATAAATATACCTGATTATGAAACCTGAAATGAGCCTATGAGGCGCTCTAATCCCTACATTGGATGTAGCGCCAGAAAAACAAATATTTTTTCGTGATCCATATGTCGAAATGTAAAAAAATGATAAAGTCGCATTTAAATTACGAGAAACTGTATACGCGAAACAGAGTGCAATTAGATTCATCCTAGCCCAGGACTATTCCTTGATACAACTTATAATTAACAAAGCCTACTAAAATTTCAGAAGAATTATTAAATCTTGAGGTTAAAGGTCAAAGTCTAAACGTTGCTAAATATAATTATATCACGACTATACCAACAAATAATATCCTTTCGTACTACTACTACTAACATATGATGGGTATGTGACATTCAAAATACAAATTTTATATTCAACCTGAACACACATAAAAATATAAAATGTTGAAGGAAAGGTGACAAATGTCAATCATAATTTATAAAAGAAAAAGAAATATTTTATTTTTTCCTTGTCATTTTCTGTATGTAGTTTTTCCAGAATTACGTATTATTATTATGATTTACCACACAAAATAATAGCAAGAATAACATAGACATACCATTTCTAAACATCAAAAATATAACATAATAAAAAAAGGATAAAATAGAGCTTCCACCACCTTTCTTACGTCATGGTAAGAAAAAGTCGACGAACGACTACTATTTTAACTGTTTGTAATAATAACCAACATTGGGGTGGCTATATAGGTGGCTTGGTTGTATGGTATTTTGTTTATTTATTTTTCCTGCTACCACCCACACTATTTCATACCATTTTCCTCTTAAAGACTAGCTATATAGAAAATAATAGTAGTAATAAAAAAGAAAAGATGATTGATAAAACACGATTAATTTAGCTCTTCGAAAGAACGGAAAATTATAAAAGAAAAATTTGATGGACGAGACAAGAAAAAATCAAAAACAAAAAAAACGTACGAAAGGAAACTTTTAATTTTCCTCGTTTAGAAGGAAAATATAATTTATATATGTGTACATAACGATATACGTAACCGTATAGTGTTAGTTTGCGGGATGAATCATAATACCATACAGTTGAAATGCATCACTCACTGTACATGTCTGTCTTTATTATAATGTTCCGGGTACAAAGATATATACTTCACAAGATGATGTGTTTTGAGTGACAAGCTAAATAAACTTATTATCATCTTATATACACCGGTATATGGATCTGGCTAGTTTTAAAGGAGATGAATTGGAATAATCATCATTGTTAAAGTTGTGTGTACAAAATAAAACAGAAATAAAAACGAGCAAAAATTTATGTATTAAGACATTTAAAATACAATAAAAGAAATTTAAAAGAAAATAAACGATAATGATGATGATGAGGAATTTTTATGGAAATGTACACGTTTGAGTGTGAGGTAACAATGTGATTAGAATTCTTGTATATAAGCATAGGCAACAATGTTATTCGAGCCTTGTCGCGGATGTATAAAGTCATAACAATAAAATACGAATATTGTTTAAATTCCTTTATGTACGGTGTATAATTTAAAAGGTTTAGTCAATTCTATCAATATTTCTAATTGATATGAGATGATTGGTTGGGGTGCCCATACCTCAAGGGACTAAAACAAAGCATGTATGTGATTTTTGTGCCATCCACCTCTTTTGATTTAAAAATACAACAAAATAACAAACAAAATACGAAATTAAGATTGAAAGGACAGACAATTACAAAAACAAAACAACAACAAACACATTGAAATAACCAAACGGACATGATGAACACAGAATTGTAAAAAAATAACAGAAATTTAAAGAAACGGAAGAAGATGAGATAATCCTATTTGACGTGACAGACAGACGGACAAATAGATAGACAGTGCAAAAAAAAACACCGGGCACAACGGCACAGACGACGAGGAGGAACGACAAAATAAAAAATAAATGAATGAAATTAATTAAAATCCTATCTAAATATTCAAATGAGACAGAGATTTTGTAGGTGTATATGTGTGAGTATGTATGGCGGACCGAATATCGATACACTTCGATCCCTATACATATCTACACATACATATATAACATATATGCATATAATACCTACTTAGTACATCGATCAATTTCAATTAACTAATATTGTCTTTCATAATCAACATACTGTATCCTATATACTAGAGAAGACTATACCAAGAAAGAAAATGTATATACGGAAGGAAAGATCCAAGAAGGAAAATAAAAATTACCTCAATTTGTCAAATTTACTTAACCTTTTTTTTATTCTTATTCGTTTATTTCTGGAAAAATCATCATCATTATTTCAATCACATGACCTTATCGTTATCCACTCTCAATTTATTGTAAATAAGGATAAAATATGTGTATATTCACACAAATACAAATCATTTATCACAAAATTCAAAGGGAAAATTTATGTTCAGAGTACGGGCACACACACACACACACATATGTGAAAAAATCTCGGCATAAAAAGCTGTACTTATTACTTTATAGTAAAGTTGGAAACAACATCAACTTTCTTAATTAATTCTGTCTTCCTTTTGATCTTGGTTGACAGAATTAGATTTTGAAACACAATACTACAAAAAAAAATTTAAATCAGTTTCCTCTTTAAAATTCTACCAACAACAAATAAAAAAGGGATGAAAATTATAAAGGGTAAATAAATAGTCTACATAATTTTCTTTTTGTATTTTCTATATTAAGTGAAAAATGATGATGCGATGATGATGAAATTGTATTAGGACTTAAAAATTTTCCAATCTTCGTGTTTTTTATTCATTTTACTTGGATAAATAATAAATCAGCCACACAACATGCAAACCTCCTAGCTCTATGTATGTACGAGTATGTATATGGAATACCCGTATAGAAAGCATACATAAAAGGGAAACACTTAAAAGTTGTTTTGGTGTCACGTGACTTCGACAAATATATCAAAGCTGTATTTTATACGATTTGTGTGACCACAAAAATATGATAGATTTGTTGTCATGTTTCATGTCGTAGATAAGATTGGAATATATAAGTAATATAGGGAAAATGACATTTACATTATTTATAAAATAATTTATAGAGCTTTTTTTGTTAAATACACATTAAATACATTTTTTTTGTAGTATAAATGAGCTTTTGAGAGAAAATACATCAAAATTTTGACAAAATGTGTCATGAACATAAGTTTATTTACTTTGTGTTCCTGTTGATGTTTGTGTCCTTTTTGTATATTGTTTTGATGTAACATGTCTACATATATGTTGTGTACTAATAATCTTTTTTAAACAACAATAGGTTAACCCTTTTGTTTCTTTTGTAAATTTTTCAGGAGTAAAAAAAATTAGGGTGAAACTTTAAAGTTATAAATTTTTTTCGCTTTTTTATTGTCCTTTTATATTTCTAGTAAACTTTTGACATTTGAACACAACAACAATAATACAGGAAAGAAGGATAACTTAAGGTTGAAAAAAATGTTTCAGAACATTTTACATGTCCCAGAATTATGTTCGCATTCTAATTTTGTTTGAATCATGTGATTTAATAATAACAAAATAAAAACGGATTTTTGACAGGTTTGGTTTGGAAGTGGGCGGTATAAGAGTGAGTGTCTGCTTTTTATTGATTTATATTTATTACTTTTTGTTTTTTTCGGAAGACTCTGCTTTTTCTAAATGTCATTCAATTGTTAGACAAAACTAAAAAGGGCCTGATACCTGTATCTGAAAACCCATGTTACAATCAGTGTCCGAAAAAGTTCAATTTCTTAAAGCTTGATTGAGCTTTCAAATAGAAGGTTACAAAGACATATCATAAACAATTAATTCACATTACTGAAAGAAATGTAAATCTTCTTGTGAACAATTCTCTTAAGAATTGGACTCGAAGTAGGCCATTTCCAAAATAATTTTCAGCACGATCCTATACGACTAGTTAAATTGAGTAGGTCTATTGTCGATGGTGAAGTTAATCACAATTTCCAAAACTTATGAATTATGGATATTTGAAGACATAACCAATCTAAATTCGGGTTTTCCGACATTACTAAACAGCGGAACCACTAGCGAAAAATACTTTTTAGTAGATGGCGTGACAGTTATGATTAAGGATATTAAAACACGTAACCGAGTATTAAATTCGGTTTTCCGAGTTTTTCGACATTACTAAACGGCGAAACCACTGCCGGTAGGTCTTTGAATAGGGCCCCTTGCAGTTAGAATTACGGATATTTGAAAACACAACTGAGTGATAAAATATAAACTCGATTTTTCCGAAAAGCAGGGCCTCTGATAGTTAAGATTAAGGTTTTTTGAACACATAACCATGTTATAAAATTTTTGCGGCCCAAAATTCTGTTTTGCGTATTTTTAAGAAAAAAAACCATATTTAAAAATCCCGTATTTCGAAATTTATTACTTCAAAATCCCGTACTTTAAAATCTCGTATTTCGAAACCCCGTATTTTAAAATCCCGTAATGTTGATATTATGTCATGTCATAGTCAACTATGAGGTAATAAAAACATTGGATGGAAATGGCGTTTTAAAGTGATTTTTGGAATATGGCCTGCTGGAATGGAACTCAGCCATTTTTAACCGATTATGATGGGATTGAGTATGTTGAATGGAAATGTCATTATAAAAGGAGTTTTGGAAGAACTTTTGGAATATAGCCACCTGAGACGGAACTCAGACATTTTTGACCGATTTTGAGTGGAATTGAGTATCTTGGATGGAAATGGGATTCTAAAATGTTTTTTGGAATATGGTCATCTGGGACGGAACTCAGGCATTTCTTAACTAATTAAGATAAGATTGGATATGTTGGGTGGAAATTGAATTCCAAAATGATTTTTGGAAGAAGTTCTGGAATCTGGCCACCTGGGACGGAACTCCGATACTTCTTAACCGTTCGTTATGGGATTAGGTATGTACTCGTATGTTGGTTGGAAACAAGGATCTAAAATTAATTTTGGAAGAAGTTCTAGAATATGATCATCTGGGACGGAAACCAGACATTTCTTAACCAATTATGATGAGATTGGGTATGTTGGATGGAAATGAAATTCTAAAATGATTTTTGGAATAACATCTGGAATATGATCATCTGGGACGGAACTCAGACATTTTTTGGCCTTGGATGGAAATGGAATTCTAAAATGATTTCTGGAATAAGATCTGGAATATGGTCATCTGGGACGGAACTCAGACATTTATTAACCAATTATGATAATATTTGATATGTTGGATGGAAAAGAATTCTAAAATGATTTTTGGAAGAAGTTTTGGAATCTGGCCACCTGGGATGGAACTCAGCTACTTCTTAACCGATTGTGTTGGGATTAGGTATGTATGTTGGTTGGAAACCAGAATCTAAAATTAATTTTGGAAGAAGTTCTAGAATATGGCCACCTGGGGTGGAACTCAGACATTTCTTGACCGATTTTGATGGGATTGAGTATCTTGGACGGAAATGGGGTTCTAAGATGATTTTTGGAATAAGATCTGGAATATGGTCATCTAGGACGGTACTCAGACATTTCTTAGCCGATTTTGGTGGGATTGAGTATCTTGGATGGAAATGGAAGTCTAAGATGATTTTTGGAATAAGATCTGGAATATGGTCATCTGGGACGGAACTCAGACATTTCTTAACCAATTATGATAAGATTGTATACGTTGGATGAGAATGGAATTCCAAAATGAATTTTGGAGCAAGTTCTGGAATCTGGCCACCTGGGACGGAACTCAGCTACTTCTTAATCGATCGTCATGGGTTAGGTATGTAAGTTGGTTGGAAACCAGAATCTAAAATTATTTTTGGAAGAAGTTCTAGAATATGACCACTTGGGATGGAACTCACACATTTCTCAACCGATTATCAGGAGATTTGATATGTTAGATGAAAACGGAACTTTAAAATGATTTTTTGAAGAAGTTTTGGAATCCGGCCACCTGGGATGGAACTCAGCTACTTCTTAACCAATTATGATAAGATTGGGTATCATGGATAGAAATGGAAGTCTAAAATAATTTTTGGAATAAGATCTGATATATGGTCATCTGGGACGAAACTCAGACATTTCTTAACCAATTAAGATAAGACTGAGTATGTTGGATGGATATGGAATTTTAAAATTAATTTTGGAAGAAGTTCTAGAACATGGCCACCTGGGATAGAACTCAAACATTTCTTAATCGATTATCAGAAGATTTGATATGTTGGATGGAAATGTGATTATAAAATGATTTTTGGAAGAAAGTCTGGAATATGATCACCTGGAATGAAACGCAGCCCAGACCTCTAATTGCTGTAGAATGTTATTAACTTTTGAAAGGAAGGTCATTCAATCTATTTTGAGCAAACTAAAGTTGAGCTATTTCTGGAAGAACACGATAACATTGGATTTATTAAATCCTACCAAATTAGATGGCTAGTCCTCGTTGAAAGGTCTGCATAACAACGAATGATAAAAAATGTGTTCCAGCAACAACCAGTTGATGTACATCGTAGAGCAAGACCACGACTGTACTGACGAGACGACGTCGGGCAATACCTACGTATAATAGGGTGCTGGCGGCAAAATCCTTTAGTGGGATGTGAAATCTAGAGAAAGCGATTTGAATAATTTTAATTTGTCAGTATCACTACATCAGAATCTACACCCAGAAATGGACGAAAATGCGGCATTTAATAATTCGATAAAAGTTCCACAAAATATGTTAATCCTATGTATGTAAAGGATTTTCCAATAGGAATGATACAATTTAGAATGGTTATAATGGCAACGGTGCGTATTATTTTTTGACATTTCGTATGTCATTTGTGTTCAGTAGGTTATACCATTTGATCATTGAAAGATACACGCTTCAACAACAAGAAATTGTTAAATTGTTTTATCAAAATACTGAGATAAATTTAAGAAGAATGCATGGACGATATTATTCAGTCAATCGGCTCACTATTCGTCGTATTGTAGACAAATTTGAAAGCAAATTTTCTTTACACGATACAAAAGTACCAATACGAAAAAGAAATGCAGGCACACAAGAGAATATTGATTTGGTAGCAGCAAGTGCAAGAGTCAACAATATAATGAATCCCATTTTGAAAGGTTAAAGATCTTCTTTCTAGGAGACAATTTTCTTTATTAAGCCACACAACAGAAAAGAAAGATCAAAGAAGGTCCATACATTCGGAATTAACCACTAATTTGTACATGTCCAAAGGGCATATTCTGTGAAAAAACTAAATAAGAAGTGTTTAGTTTTTCCCAGAATATGCCTTTTGGACGTGTTCAGGATTTAAAAATTTCCTTAATTAAGAGGCTAAAAACTTGTGTGGAATCAAAAGCAAGGCTATCTAGTAACATTCCATAGTCTTTGCAATGACGTTAATCATTGATATAGATGACGATGATTGCATTCACTTCGTATTCAGTTATCTTGCCTTTAACGAAGTCCGATTGTAAAGGTTGCTGATTTCATTTGCGCATTGTGATTGAAACCACGATTAGCACAGTAGGCTCAGTTTTCGTTGGTAATTTTTGTCATGATAATGTAATCCTCCTACATCACACACAGTATTATGGTTTTGGCCAATTCCAGGACTTTTTTTTAAGTTTTTTGTCGTCTGTGTTCTTTTTCAATTGTTCAAAGTTGTTTAGTTCAAAATATGGATTACCTTTGGGTTTGTGTAGCCTTTTTGGCAAATATTGGTAGAGGCTTGAATAACTTGTCAGATATTCACAAATTCTGTTTAGAGTGTGGTAACGTGAATTTTTTTTCTTTAATTTTGTTTTGTTTTCAATTTTAACTCATATTTATTGCTACATATTTTGATTAGTCATTGCTATTTACGCTAGGTGGCCTGCCTTTATGCAATTGGATGTAGAGTCATTTATTTAAAACATTATAAAGTTTAATTTAAGTGACTGTTTAAATTTTAGATACTGCATGTACTAGGCTGAGAAATTAATTATTATTAATTGGTTAATTTCCGAGTTAATGATATTATCATAAAATTAATTTGATTTTGGAATTACAGATAATCTGTTATCTAATATTATTTAAAATTTAAATCTTGGTATTTTTGTTTTACTTTATCTGAATCTAAATTTCAGTTTTGGGAAAAATAATTAATATTTATAGGACAATGGTGATTGCTTTAGATGAATGTAGGAATTATATTGATGCTTTATTATAAGTCTTATAATTATTGCTATTGTGGTAATTATAGTTCACATTGAATTATTTTGACTTGTTCTTGTGAGAATTTCATGGTTAATCGAGTTATTTAATTATCAATCAGTAATTTTTATCTAGGAATTGATGATTATTCCAGTGATGTATTTCTTTCTTTAATTCATAATTTATAGATCACTAAGTAGCTGTACTATCTGATCCTATTTATAGAATAATGCCTATGCTATTACATTATGCAATTAACCAATCATTATTTCCAGATTAGTTATTTAAGTTATATATATTTATTTGGCAAACTATTGGCTTAACCGGGCCAAGTCTGACATAACTAACATTCCCATCCTTTCATGTTTATTACATGTTAAAAGGGTGCACGTTGGAGCCCGGGCTTCCGGGTGATCTTACCTGAGGTCATGCACTCCCAATCAATCGCATATTCACGAACTCTTTCAAATAACCCAATTTGAAATTCGTTACTACGTTGTCGTGGCCTTTAGTTCTGAGTCTGAAGAGAGAGAGGATGCATAACGTCAACACAATGATTACATTGCCAATTTAATTGACCAATTTAATTGTAGCTCCGTCGCCAGAAATATTTGGTCGTAAGATTACGGAAAGTCAAAAATACCAAAAATTAACGAACCCATAAACTACTGGTATTATTGATTCATCACCTTGATAATAATTATGTTTCTTCTTATAATTTTTTATGGTTTAATGTTGCGATGAGTTGATTCAATTTGCAATACTCAAATACTCGTATTTCTATTTAAAATATCTCTGATTGGGTTTACATTACTTAATTAAGCAGGCAATTTTTTGAAGAGCATCATTTTGAAGAGAAAGCGTGGATATAACCAACTGAAAAAATTTATATTTCAGCCCATTGGTTAAATCATCTTTGTATAATTTATATGTAGTCATGAACCCCGGTGTTTTATACATAAATTGGTAGTATTTCAAAAAATTATCTGTAACATTTTCCGTTTTAAAACCGGAAAACTAAAGCTACATCTGGAACAGAAAATTTTATTGAGTATTGCCAAAAAAGGAAAATAAGATTTCCGTATCGAATCAAATTAAAAACAATACAACATCAAAGTCATAAACTCCGGTTCCGTTCTTAAAAAAACGAAAATAAAAAATCAAATCGAGGAAATAAAAAATGTTTCAATTAGGAATGAAAAAAATGATAATAAAAAATCAAATCCACTTCAAAATTTTATTATAATAATCGTTAAAGATGAAGAATAGACGAACCGCCCAATTAGCTTCATCCATAAAGATTTACCGCCATAAAAATCTCAATTGGACTATTATAAATATTATACGCCATCATACACCACAAGAAAAACTAATATAATTTAGTTTTTCTATTTTTAAGATCACATATTATTAGAAAATAAGAATTTTATTCTTCGTCCATATTCCAATCAATCTGTCAATTTTCATGATTACCATGACGTCGTATCTAGAATAATAATAATATCTATATAGGAATGGAAAAATATCATAATCCGATTGATGAAATGAAGTCTATCAAAAACTATATATGTGATAAGGTGACCAGATGTTATGTTAAGAAAATAATTTTTCTTTTTTCACTATGTACGAGTATACCCATATATTAGCATCGTAAAAATTACCAAGTATTGATTCAATATATTGTACACTAATTTACAGTTCGTTTCACAATCCAGGAGACGGAACGAACGAGATGGGACGTAGTCGAAAAGGATATAAATGAGTTTTATATAACATAAATAAATATATACATGTAGATATGTTATGTACAAAGTATGAGGATGAATATGTGAAAAAAGTACAAATCAATATGTTTGATTTGGTCAATCACAAGTTTCATCATACCTAGTTTTGTTCTGAAACATTCTCCCAACTCAATTTTCTTCATCATCATCGCCACCAGAAACCATCATCATCATCAAGTTTTTCTTCTTCATCTATATATATAAATAAAACGTTGTACATATACGTATACATTCGACAGCACAATTTTCTAGAGAAATAAGAAAATTTGAGATGAAATAAAAAAGTTATATATAATAAAAAGGACGTGTGATGCATTTTCTTTTCTTGATTTTGAAATAAAAAAGAAAATAAATAAGAAAAAAAATTGATGTGACATGTCTGGGATTTATAGTTTTTTTATACATGTACATATATATAAATTATATCTACATCATGTACACAACTATGCATATATGGATACAGAGTTTTCCATTTGAAGAAATTAAAATTTGACGAAGCATGGGTCAACCTCAAGGAAGATACTAGTATAACAAAAAAAAATTATATATATATGTACATCCAGCATCTCATCCTTTTTATATCTCTCAATATAACTTGGATTTGGTACATCACACGAGTTTGTCTAACTGTCTGACTTGTCTATCTCTATCTGGATTCTGGAAAAATCTTATTATTTTTTTTATGTTTGAAAAAATGCAATTTTCAATTTCTTCAAAGAAGAATCCAAAATTGATAATTTTATTTCTATAGTCAACTAATGATGATGATGATGATGATGATGATCACCATCATCGTCGTTATAATCAAAATAAACTTTTTATTTAGAAAAACAAAAAAAAATGTTTTCTTATACATTCCTCTTCCTTGAATGGAAAATACATGATAAATTTTAAAATAAAAAAAGGACATAGAGATATATAGTTGCATCGGAGAGTATATACATGTCGTCTATATATAGACTATATACATATAAATAAAAATTATATAAGAACAGAATATAGCAAAAATCCTTGTCTCTCAATTTTCTATTGTTTTTAAGTGACAAGTAAAAAGACAGATGGACAGACAGACACGACCTGAAAATTTTCTCTTGGCAAAATAAAAATGGCATCTCTATTTTGTCGTTCCTGTTTTTTATATTTATAATAGATCATGTATTGTGTACATGCATACATACAAATATAAGAAAATAGTTTTTTATTTCTAGTTTTTCCTGTTTAGAAAAAAAAATATCGAGATTCTCTATGATATGTTATATATGTTTATGTCTGTCTGTCTGTCTTGTCTTCTCTATATCTTCATGTCTATCTATCTAATAATTTTCTAAAACTTATTTTGTCTATGTGTTCATACCAAATTCAAATTTTCTTATATATCTATATATACATATATATTCTCCCTATCTTCTCTACTCTGTATATAGGGTACATAGGATAGAGATATTTTTGGCAATAAATTGCAATTATAATAAGATTGTCCTAGATTTTCAATTTTTATGAAAAATCAATCATATTTTTCATCTTTCTAAGTATACAGAAATATACAGTTGCTCGATTTTAATTCGTGTGAAATGTCAAGATTTAATAAATAAATACATAAAGAGTTTGATAAATGAAGGCGCCATGTAAGTTTTATTTGGTTTAACAAAAATATATACAAGTACATTTGGGAAATATAAAATTTATTGAAATTTTTTTTTTAGGTTTTTCCTTATTTTGATTCTTTATTACTGCAGGCTAAAACTGTATTTATAAACCTTGAATGTATTTGTTGCCTTACGGCAGGATTTTTACAAAAAATAAATATTACGGTCCAAATGCGCACTTAAATCCAAAGTACTCAAGGAATTAAATTTTATCTAAATTTCCACTAAGGTATGCTGCCAGACTACAATATCTGATTCGCAGCAAGCATAAATACCACAAACTATTTAAGACTTAATTTTTTGTAATTACCGAAAATTTGTGGAAAATCAAATCTGTAAATGCTACGCAGAATATCTAGTTAGCGCACATTGAACACAAATTAAAATGCAATTCCAAATTATTTTGAAATTTTTCCCAATCTCTAACGTCCAAATCCTCCTATCCGATAGCTATAAAACTTGGTACAACTGAATCTCACTAGATGGGTACGGAAAATATTCCATCATCAAAAACATTCCAGTTTTTTATTTTCTGTGCAGGAGTTTTGAGCTCCTTCCCGGTTTTTTATAAATAATATTGTTCAAAACATTCATTAGGATTTGTCAACACAATTTCGGTTGCACTTGTGGGCACGGATTGGTAAAATACTTATATCTTAAAAAAAAATTCGTTGCCAAATCTGATCACTGTTTTCCGGTGGCACAGAGGTTTCGTCTTCTTGTTCATGTTCATATAACATTGGCTAAAACATTGGAAGTAATGGAATATGGAATGTTGAGGTGTCAATGAACTATACGGAAGTGGTTCTAGGTCCTACGGTGCCGCAGTAGATTTATTTGTTGCTAATCAAATAACAGATGAACGAAATAAGCACTGCTAGAAGTGACAAATATATTGCACGCTGTTCCTTGGGTTGTTAAATGGCCTTAATTTTGAAAAAAGGTATTTCTGCGATTGGGTTGAGAGGCGATATACGATCGTCATTTATCATATTGCTTAAATGGAATTGTGGTAGAAACGATAGCAGCATATAGCTTCAAAGTAGTTCTAGGCAGCACACAGCTTGAATGTAGTTCTAAAATTCCCTCTTCTTCAATGGAGGTAGTTGTCGTATGAAAAACTTATATTCAAGCTGTTATGTGGTATAATAAAGAGATTCGCTCATTGCATGATAATGAGAACTCGGTGTGGCGACTAATAGATTAATTGAAAGTGAAAGTTTTATAAAGCCCTCAAAGTTCAAACTGAAATCTTAAATCCCTCCACTGTTACTATCTCAATTATTATTCTTACGACCGACATTTTATCATTCACATTTTGTAACAATTTTGGGTCCGGATTTAATTTTTTTTTTTAAATAACATTTATAACTTAGAAACATTATATTGAGAACGGAAAGTGTCGTTAACTAATATTTCTTGTTTAAAAGACGATTTTTCATCAGGTTGTAATTCTGTCAGCCATAGTCTTGATGAGTTGTTGAGATGAGGCGAGTATTCCTCGAGTCTTACCGGTGCTCTTTTTAATTTTTCCTTGTAATATGGTTCATTTTCACAATCCTGACGAAATCTTAAGCAATTTTGATATACAAAGAAGGAACAAGTCATAAATTACAGAGCCACCGTAAAACTGTCTTGTCTCACGAGGATATTCGAATGGTTCATTTACAATCAGGTTTTATGATTTCTGTAGATCAGTTATATCTGAGGAACATTTAGCTCCTTTTACCTCTAATGTCTCGAATTTAAAATGCATTATGCTAATGCAATCAATAACTCAAATACAACTTTAGGATAAGGAGTTTAATCACCTTATTTCTCAAAAACCATACACACTATCCCAATCTTGCTCACACAGACAGAATTATAATAGACCGCAATTTTTTACATCGCAGGAAAAAGGTTTACTGATTCTTTGTCCGTGGTAATCGCAGTACCTACTAAACCGATTTTGATCAAGTCTGCGATGGTTTTAGGCCGTAAAAATTTAAATTTATTAACAGTCATCATAGTTTCCGATTCATGTAAAAAATACAATCACTATAGAATATAAAATAGCCTAATTGTCATTGTCTCGTCATATTCATTTTAAAAAAATCAAGTGAAAGGTACATTTTTTCAAGTCCTCATTACAAAAATGTAAAGATAACATTCTTAATATCACATGCCCTGCTTAAAATTTTGTATATTTTACTTTCAGCAATAGGGAAAAGACAACCCCCGAGGAACAAAAAAGTCGTTAAAATCATAAAAGACAACAGAGTTATCGACAATGTAAGACCACAGAACAGCGACAATAGAGACTTGCCTACGATGCTCAAGGGATTCGAGAACAAAGAGCTAATCAGTTACAGGAAGAGCGCTAATAATACCTAATCCAACATCACCAATGATAAGTGGATGTCCCTGGTCATACGTCCCTGGATCATACGTTTTCAAAGTTCATTATCAGACATACCACAAGACAAGCCACCTTCATCCTGCAGATAATCAAACCCGCAAATATATGCGCAGCTGTACATCATTAACAGCACGAAGGCTCTATACGCAATCAGCATACAACAAACTTTAACTGTTATCAGCCCATTTTCGATCAGATTTACCGCTTCAACAAAATAATCGATTGGCGCAGACTTATCAAACGATTCTCGAAATTGAGGAACGTGAGAAAGTTGCAAGCAAATTTTCCTTTCTCAAGCCAGTTTAGTCTTCAGTCGTCATCGCCAATCCAACAACAGTCATTACAATCATCCAGGTGCAAACGATATCGCCATCGGGTTGTCATCTGCATTTATCCGCGAAACCTTGAAGACCCTCAGTAGCAGTTCATACTAATCAACATACTCAGCTGTAATCTCAACTCCATGACGTACGCTCTGCTATATCCGTAAGGTGAACCAGGCTGGCAGCCAAACTGGTTGTGTGACTCTTATCCACGTGTGCCAGCCATTAAAGATATGCACAAACTACCATCCGCGATTAATTACAAGTTAAGGCTAACAACTTGATTCCCTTCGGTTCAACCAATCTAGACTCCGCAGTGAATTATATTAGAAATTTGCTAAAAGGTTTCAGCTGCGGTAAGCGTGATTCTCAAATCATCCTTCAGTGGACCACCGCGAAGCATGTGAGAGCAATGCTGCGAAGTCACGTCCATTTTCGAAAAACATGAATCACCTGATTTGTTTATAACATTTAGGGCGAATTCGGTTGCCAAGAAATCATTCAAAACCTATCGCCTCGCGAAATTGAATCAGATAAACCGAACCGAATCAATATCGAAAAATTCAATGACAGAAAGAAACAGGCTTTTGAAACAGTCCAACATTCTCCCGATTTCCCGATGATGAGCACTCTCGCTGCTTTTATCTCGACGACCTAGGCGGATTCGGCAAACCATTTTTGTATACGACTCGTTTGTGTTTTGTGTAAAGTCCCGGTCAAATAGCTCTTTCGTTTGCAACAACTGCATTGCAGCAACACTGCTAAAGGGAGGCAGAACAGTCCATATAGGTTTTAAACTTCTTGAACTGAAACTTCAAACTCTATTTTGTTAATTCGCTTGACATCAAACGATGCTACAGTTTTGCGCGACTTAGATGCATCGATCTATTATATATTATATAATCAAATATGAGCGGATATTCGGAGAAAAAGTGATAATTGTTGGTGGTGATTTCCACCAAACATTGCAGGTTGTTCTACGAGGCAACCGAACCAACATTATTAAAAGCTGCATCAATTCAAGTTCACTATGGCATCAGTTCCGACAGTTAACACTGTCAGCCAACATGCGAGGCGACGGTCAGCAAGAGCACAATGATTGGCTTCTACAAGTAGGTGAAGTAACTCTTCCAAGAATTCCTTCTCTTCGCGATCCTGAGCTCATCCAAATTCCCCCATTTTCGACTCTTCATTGTAATACAGTTCCCATTCAGTTAATTAAGAAGATCCCGCCGATGATCTAAGCTTCATGTTCTCTAAATTCCTAGGAGACACTGTTGCTCCTTGAGGGGAACAATTGATGCTTATGAGAAATTTAAGTCCCAAGAAGGTTTTAGGTAATGAAACTAGATTGGTGGTCAGCAACTGTTTCAAAAACACAATAACTACCTGTATTAGGTCTGAGTGCAACCGCGGTAATGTAGTGACAATACTCGCATCATTCTAGCTTCCTCTGACGCAACATTACCATTTGCCTTGCGACGAGAAAAATTTGCTGTAATTTCGGCCTTTAACATTACTATGCACTATTCACGTGGAGAAACTGGTGGAACCAATATCAAAGTGAAGTGGTTTATAATGAAATTTTGGCATGTTATTTTACAAAGACTTGACAACAGCAAGATGCGTAAATAAAATTTGCTCAAATTTGTATTTGCAAAAAACTATTTTCTCCGTGGGAGATTCTAATTTTGGGTACGGGCACTCCTAAAGGTGAATCAAAGATTACACAACTTCAAAATGTAATTTTATACTCTATCATTGATAGGTGGTCGTTTATATATGACCTTCAATAAATACTAATCAGAGATCAATGGCCATGATTTTGGAAATTTTCTTATTATAAATTTAGTATATATCGAAATGATTGATGCTAAATATGTTACTCTTTGAAAGTGGCTTTTTCGAGTCACGATGCGAAACAATCCATAATACATGATTCAAAGATCATTTTAAAACTTCAATGTTAAAATTAGCCATCGTTTGGTGTGCAACGAAACTATTTAGGAGAATCATGAAACCGTCAATGCTGCTAAAACCAGAATATTTTGAATAAACTTTTATTATGAACTTTCGATTTAAGATAACCGGACAAGTGGTGCAGTGGTTAAAGCTTCGGCACTTGGACCGGGAGGTGCTGGGTTCGAATCCCATCAGAGGCTAGATGCAAATCGAATTTTCATCATCGATTACGATCGGTGATGCTAATAAATACAACTAAGACCCTCTGATGGAGTGCAGAATTCCGTGTCACGCGCCGACCCACCTTCCATGTCAATGTACAGGTTGACATGGAGCTTGCAATGTGCAGGTGGTATACTGTAGTTGTGTGAGTAGGTGAAGTAGGTGGGTTAATGATGTGGAGTGAATGAGTGGTATCACAATGGGCCCAAAAATTGGCCTAAGTGTGCAGAAGCAACCACTGAAACCTAACCTTCGATTTAAGATAACGTCGGTTTTTAAACTCCCCGTTAATATCAAAACCAACCTCTTACTTGTAAAGGTAAACGACGAATTCACTTAGAATTACAAAAATTGGATATTTCAATGGTGTATATGACGAGCAGATTTATCAGATCACGAAAGACGTGTAGTTAAATTTTTCAGCTACCATACCCCTTAGCACGAATTTCACCCCCAATTTTCATGTACAAACGAAAAAATCTTTTTAAATTGCAAAAACTAAATATTTCGATGTCGAGTATATAACAATGGGTGCAACTGGACTAGCTCAAAAAATTTTCAAAAAATCAATTGTTCCAAAATATTTCAATGAACAAATACAAAAAGTTTGAAAAGTCATCAAAGTTGGCCTACTTATTTTGTATGGAAACACAAATAAAGGAAATTTTAACGGTAAAATCGTATTCGAAAATATTTCATTGTCGAGCAATTTTAAACAGAAATGCATTACCGGTAGAAATTGAATTTCGAAAATCTAGAAATTACATTTATGTGTCACGTCACATAAGGCTAAGTTTAAAAGATTTAATCGAGCATGTTTGAAAATGTTTTTCAATCCGTTTAAGTTCTCCGCTCGTATTTTATGATCCCTCGCCCCAGAATTCATTGTTTTGCCAATTTTACAGGCGGTGGGGGTAGCAAAGGTATCTTTAGGTATAGCAAATGCTAATTTCCGAACTCTGTTTGGTTGTCATTAAACAATTAAGCTGATTAATTAGATTATAGTTGGGTCTAATTAGGCGAGCAAATGTTGTGTCCTTGATACTAAAATTGATTCTCATTTATTTTGCTAAGTATTGGAATTATATACATGAAATTCATGGTTAAAATACCCTAGGCAGCACTTAAATTATATTTATATAAAAAAATGGAAGCATATACTAAGCATATACTAAATAACAACAAATCTTAAGAGTGTCGATATGGTAATCAGCATTTAAAATTAAATAAATTAATGTTCAATGTTGGAATTTGAAAGCCTATTTAGTAGACTAAACATATTCCGGGACCACGCTGCTACAATTTCACTCGTGGGCAGTCGGAGTTAGCTTCTGGTGGTTGCAGTGGAATAGGTCGATGAGTTGCACGTTTACGGCGAAACTAAATGAAATTGAGTACACCAGGAATTAGATTTGGAACTGAGAGTAGGGATAGTAGCGTGTATTCGCTAGAGAAGGCTAACGGTATGACGATTTCAATAATTAGGTTTTTTTAATTCGATCATGATCAATAATACTGAAGAAACCCCTCTCCTCACGAATTCGGTATTCATTCAGCAGAAGCATTGCATGGATTAATCGCTGTTGATCATTCCTCAAGTTGTTTTCAGATGTTAACTGTATTATCTATAACCGATGTTTGTTTCTATTGTTCAATTCAAACATATCTTCATTCTGCCTTCTATTTCCTCCCACTAAGGCGTCATGTTGTAATAAGTAACTATATTTCATTTCATTGCCACCACCTGTAGGCTGCCTTGCTGCTCGAAATATATACCTGCCGAGTGGCGTGACCCAGTACACTACAATTGGATAACATGCTCAACCTCAATAGGGAGTTTATACAATTTTATAATAGGCCGTTTGTATATTGCTTCTTGACACTTAATCGTTGTGACACGAATCAGCCTATCGTTTCCTGTATGTCCGTCAAAGATCCGTCCCAGTTTCCATCGCGTGGCCGGCTGTTGCTCGTCTTTTATTAGTACTAGACCGTTTATTTCGCTGCTGCAATTGGTAAAGCTATTGGACCACCTTTCCAAAAATATCCGTATACCATTTTTCTATTAACTGCCATATAGTCCTTAGAGATAATTCGTTGAAATCAGGGGATGGTTTTGTCTTGGGAGCATCTACTATTAAGAAATGCTCTGGTGTTATAAGGCTTATAAGTCAGATGGATTATTTGTTAAAGCTATTAGCGGTCGCGAATTTAGACAGGCTACTATTTGAGTGGTCCCGGTGGCAAGTTCTTCAAATGTGAGGGTGGTTTCTCCTTCTCTCTAAAGCGACTTATTTAGTTGGAATTTTACTGACTTAATTCCAGCATTCCATAGGCCATTAAAAATGAGGCTTAAACGGTGTTATGAAACGCCAAGTGGTTTCATCAATGGCTAATATATTGTGAATTCGACTGGTAGCGTAGTTATTGCGGTGAAATAATTTGTCTTCATTTGAGAGTTTGGTCCGACAAAACAAGATCCATTATCAGAATAGGTATCCGTGCATTGTTTAGGCCGCAACAAAGGCCTCCGTAGTTAAACGTTTTATAGATGCTGTATGTAATTGATACTTGTTTTTGCGAACGGTTTTCCCAGCCTCAATCTTGACGTCGGTAGATTAACGATGAATTGCTCCGTGTTATGTTGTTCGTGGCGAAGGCAGATCACATATTTCTAGATATAGAATACACAGTGCGCTTACAATTAATGATCGAATATTTATTCCTTTGATGAGCTAATGTCAATTGTATTCCAGCACGTAGCCTGTCTTGCGCGCTTTTTGAAAGAGTTTACGCATAAAAAAATTATTTTTTCCTAAAATCATTGGATTTTAAATCCAAACCCAGTTGAAATCTCCTTCTTGACATAATTTAAAAATTATTATGTCCACTTGAACTCCTTTAAATTCTGAAATGTTTCTCGATTCGTTGTAATTTTTCGTAGTTGGAAATCTTTTGGAATAACCCCTTCCCTTGTGTCTTTATTTATATATTCAAGAACACTATCTTCTCTTTCCTTCCTTCATGTAAATACTATTAGTGTTCTGCTGCGTTTCCCAGTAACCATTCATCTATTGATTCCCATCGAGGTGATATGTAATGCAAGAAGAATGGCTTGTGTTACAATAATTTGCAGTTAACGAGCTGTCTTGGAGTTATGCCACATGATGCAATATTTGCTGGGTTCTCCTGAGACTTTATGTGGTAACATGTTGTTGCAGCGAGAATTTGCCTTATTGCTGAAATCCCATTTGCTACGAAGATTTTAAAAGTTAACGTGATCATTGAATCTGTCGGATGTATCCTAACTATTTCTAACTCTTTGTTATATTTACCCATCTGGCTATTTTTACGTTGCCGATATCATCAATTTCGTTTTAATATTTAAGCCATTGAGCAAATATCTTCTCTTTCCACGGCTCATCTCATCCAATCCTAGACGTCCATGTTTCTTGCATTAGAACTTTTGTTGTGATAGGTGATAATCTATCTCTGGCGCCTTCGTTTGGATAAGGCCAGAAATAAAATGTTGTTACAGGTAAGGTATAAGATCTCTGTGAATTTTGCCCGAGAAAAAATCCCGAAAAATGATTATAGTTTAATATGGCAACCCTGATAAACATAAATAAATAAATAAACTATCTCGAAAAAAACTACCTAAAACAAATAATATAATATATTTACACGATAGCAAATTAGAAAAAAATTCGCTTAGCCGTTTGTGAGGTATGGTGTCCTGAAGTTGACCTAGATATCGATTAACGAGCATGGCTTTATGCGCTTTTCGTAGATAATGAAACCACCTTTGAAATAGCAAAGTAAGGAAAAACTTCTTTTAGCCGTTTCTCAGATATAGTCAGGTATAGTCGACTTCAGGGCATTATAACTGACAAACGGTTGATAGAATTTTTTCTTACTTTGGTATTTCAAAGGAGGTTTCATTATATACGAATAGCACATAGAGCCGTGCTCGTTAATTGATATCTAGGTCAACTTCAGGGCACTTATTATTTCTGTTTTGTGATGTGAACTATCGTGACCTTTTTTCCGGGATGACTCGGTAAAAACCGAGATTTTTTCGTGCTAATATAAAAAAATGTCACGATAGTGAAATTTTTTCCGGGATGATACATAAAATAATAGTGATAGCGTCTGGATTTTTCGGGATGACATTGGGCGCTTTCAGGGCACCCAACAGTTGGAGACATGTTGAGTAAAATCGCGGCCAACGTTATGAAAATGTTTAGCACTATGAAACTTTCAAATCAAATTGGCGATGATTTTACTAATCATATGATAGGAGACCTGAGAGCGCCCATTGAAAACAGTCATGATATAAGAATTTCAGTGTTGCCATCGCATTTTGTCGGGATAATTTTCGGACTAACTTCACAGACATAGGTAAAAGAGAGAACAGTTTTTAATACTCGTAACATAAAATAATTTAGCAAAGTTATGTACTCAAAGATTTTGATTTAGTTAATTTCAAGTTATGTGTAGCAGTGTTGAAAACAAGTTACCTCAAAACATGTTTATAAAAAACCATGGAGTTGTTATACACACGGTTTGACCATATCGATTTTACCAGACAATTGGATTAAAAATGTAAGAACGTACTCGTACCCCTTCATCATCATCATCACCATCATTGAAAGTCGCAATGTGGGAATGGTATGAAAATCTACTCTAAACACACAAAACGAAAATGTAATAATTTTTCTTTTCGGTATGGTTTTGTTGTTGTTGTATTTTTCTTATGTATATAATATAACAAAAAACATTAAGAAATAATAATATTTACTGGAGAGATAAATTATCGCTATTAATTAACGTCTATTTTTAAGATATGAGTTAATATCCGTGTTTTTGACGTAAACTATAAATAAAAAAATAAACCACGTATGTATGTATAATAAACTTATGTTAAAGCGAGATAGATAGCCCATTTTTCGGGAGTAACACAAAAAATTAATTTTATTTGTTAATTTATGATTACTGATTTATAATACATAATTTCCAAAAAATAAAATAATTATCTTAATTTTGTAACAGAACAGACCAATATATAAACACATTCGTATTATAACTTATTACTGCTGATCTTTCTTTAATTTAGATTATCTTAATAATCATAAATATAACATATTCAACTTAATTTATATACCTACTTAGAAGTTAGAAAATGAAAAGATCTAGATCAAGACAAAAAAAAATTAAAACAAGTTTATAATTTCCACTTTGGTGATTATCATCATGACAAAATATACGTGTAAT
Organism: Nephrotoma guestfalica; assembly: GCA_963691935.1. NCBI lineage: Eukaryota > Metazoa > Arthropoda > Insecta > Diptera > Tipulidae > Nephrotoma > Nephrotoma guestfalica. Next base: position 134,525,027 of record OY829913.1, on the reverse strand, counting down.
AACCTCTTTTATTGTCGCCATGGTAGTTGACGTTCTTCATATTGTATATGGTACACAAATATCGCGTAACTCGATCGTCAAATAATAATAAATCACTTGACGTATTATTATTTATTGTATTTTTTTTAACTAAACAATCAACGGAAATCTTTGGACATATAAGAACAAGTTTCGAGCAAAATTATTATTTTTACGGTGTTCTTTAACTAATTAGATGTAATTGTTTAGATAAAATAACAATAAAAAAAATAATTGATGGTGTCACCTATTAATGTGTGCGTGTGTATAAGCGTGTGAATGTGAGTATCGATCACCAATCTTTAAATATGTCGAACGAAGACATCTTTTTTTTGTTGTAATAATAAACGTTAACCACGCCCTTTTAAATTACAACCTACATTATTATTTCATAAACTATACTTTACAACAGAACGAAACAAAATAACAAAATAGAAACTAAAAGGGATGAAAAATAAAATTGACTGATCGTCTTCTATCGGCTTAAGATCAAATACGAAATATATAAAAATGGAGATTTATTTAAAAAAAAAGAACTATTTTAACTATTTTCAAATGTATAATGACAGATTTTGATAATATTTTAATTTATTTCCACAATAACAATAATTTAGGATTAACGAACGATTTATATATTATAAACTATATATTACCAATTTATTCATAAAAATTCGTCAAAAAAATGTTAGAAATCGATCGTTTGATATTCAAAAATATAGCCGCGATTTTAAAAAAAATTTAATATTTTCTTTATTGTTGTTGACTTGTTTAAATTCCATCATTAATTTTAAAAACAACCACAACACAAAAAATGTCATTTTTATTGAATTATTACTTCACGGCTTGTTAATTTTAAAAATTTTTTTCTTTTAATTTTAATTTTTAAAAGAATATTTTTTGTTGATGGTACGAGTGTATACACGAAAAACAAGTAAGCGAACAGCAGCTGTCGTATGGGTATATAATAGTTGTAGATACCACTCGACTCGTGTATTATATTGCATAACGCATAAAAGATATATTTAAATGGCTGCACACACAACAAAATTGTGTGATTGATACAATTAATTAACGATTGCACATTTTAAATACATAATATACGATTTATAATTGCTCTTTGTGTGTCAAAAGAAAATTTAAATAACCCAGATAATTTTTTTAGTTTTTGATCGCGATCACAATTCAATCGATCGATTAATTTATTTCCAACTGCGGTATATTGTAATTTGTGTATGTGTATATGTTATTATTTATAGATCGTATACTACGACAAAAAAAATGCTTATAATATCGTGAAAAATTATGAAAGATCGCGCTCGCATTCTCGTGAAGGACAAATATAATATCACAACGTTTAATAACCATTCACTTACATATATTTGTACATAATGTGTATATGTATATAATTTATGATTAATTAATAATAATAAACAAATAAATGATCGATAAAATATATATATATATATATATATATATATATATATATATATATGTATGTATGTATGTATATGTATAAAATATAAACACAAATCGTGATCATATTTGAAAATATATATTTACATATTTGATCGGTTTGTTTATTTTATTTACATTTTATAAAACAAAATTTGATTGAAATATGATCGTCATATTAAAAACAAATGATGGTGGTGTGTCTGCGCAGAGTAAATGTAGTACATATTTTGAACCGGATCATTTCATAATATTTTAACGAAACATTCAATCATTCTCAAAAACCAATATATATTGTACATGTTTAGGACACGCAGCATTTTTTGACAAATGATCGCGCAATTACTTTATAAAATGTGTGAAATAATTTCGTATGACATTTTATTTAGACGCGCGATCTAATCCAATCATTCGGTAATGTATTAGAAATCAAATTAAATATTTTTTTCTTTTAGCACTTACCATTATCATCTGATGTTTTGTTCAGCCATCTATATGAAGGTCTTGGCTGTTGCTTTGACCGCATGTTGATGATAACAAACCTATGTTGTTTAATTTATAATAATTAGCGGTCACTTTTTTATTATTATAAAACAAATCTGGAAATATAAAATAAAATAAAATAATTTGTTAAAAACTAATTCACAAGTGAATTATAATAAACAGATGTAACGAATAAATAAATTTTGTTTTGACGAAGACATCTTTATGTTCATCTTTCAAGTATATACTATATGAATATATATACAACGAAGTATTATGTCGTTTTAAGATGGAGAAGGACGTTTTCTTTATTTGAGTTACAAAAAATCATAATAAATCACATTTCACTTAAAAAAAGACGAGTACAATTCTTGGAATCAAAACAAAAAGGAAAGTGTATGGTTGAGAAATGGTTAATGTTACTAGTCAAGATAAATATCTCTGTATCGATTTGATAAACACAAGGGTCGTGAATATTTCGAAAGAAATTTACTAAACAACCGTACAATTTTTATAGAAATTATAATGTTTAAAGAATCGGCCCGATTCAACATAAATCTTCTATTATGCTATTCTATCGCTGATCAAGGATATTCACTGTGTGATAGAAATAAAAATATTTCATCCTTCTCTTTAATCTCGAATTTCCGGAAATCAAACTCAAATTTGTTGTCAAAGTGTTTTGCTGTTACAATAGCCATGTTGGATGTCAAAATATGAATTTACGATATATTTGCCGAGGTTTTTGCAACTTTCTAACCAAATTAATGAAAACAGCCCTACACACGTACAGCGTGTGCACATTACAATTACCTGTGTTATATTAACACATACAAAACTGTTTATTATATTTTAATTTAAATAACAACTTACTATGATTAAACCAAAATATGTCTGATTTAAAACTTGCTTAAGAAATCACACAAGGTACACGTTTTTCTGCTGTCTGCATTGAAAATAAGCGTAAAAGTACTCCAATAAACACAATAGTGATTAAAACCAAATTCGAAAATTTATCCAGGCCCTTTAATCTTTAAGGATTCGACGACTTTGTTCAGTTTATATTTGACTTGATCACATCTTTTCACATCATCACCTGGACACCAGCTTTTGCAATATAGACAGGATGGAATAGGAAATCGGGAAAAACATTTTCTTAGCATTTTTGCCAAAATTATACTTTTCGAGCCTACTGTTGGAATTAGTTTGATGTAAATATTTTGAAATAAAGTTGATTTTTTTTTTGATTTATTTTAAAGTGCCAATGGCTTTATTCTTGAATCTTTCTAGATAAGAAACTAACAAGAAATGTTACATTTTTTAAGTTTTAACCAATGTTATTACTTAATATTAGTGTTCACAATTTAATCTAGATCCTACTTATAAGCGTAATCTACCCGACAAACAATTTGCAACCGTAGACTGTCCCCTCGGGAACAGTTTTACCAACGCCCGGTAACAGTATTTTTAACAAATTAGTACAACAATTTTCTTTTAATCTTTGCAATCTTTTGTGAAGCCGAAGCACTCCCAACTTTTACGCAGTTCGCGTTTTTACGTCCTTATCTTACGCAGTTGTCCGCCAAATCGAGGACGTACGGATATAGGTCCGATTTTGTCACCATATGCACCTTGCATAGCTCCATGTCAGCCTATACTGGCATGGAAGATGGGTCGGCCCATGAGTTCTGCACTCTGACAGGGGGTCATAGTTATGTTCCATTTCATCCCAGATCGTAATCTGCTGATGAAAATTCTCTTTTGCATCCTGCCCCTATCGGGATTCAAACCCGGTACCTCCCGATCCAAACGCCAAAGCTTTAACCACTGTGCCATTTGGTCGGTAGTAAAACAATTGTTTTTTTTATTTTCTCTCTTCTATGTGATTTTCAATGTCATTATTGGTTTCTTGTTTCTATTTTTATTCTCTTTGCTTTCTCTTTTCTCTTAACCTTAATATAAAATGTGAGTAATTCGACCGTAACTCTCGGTAAATTAGCTACACATTTAATGACTTTACAGGTTCATTAGTCCGAGTGGATCTGCTCTTGTCAGTCGTTTAAAATGTGGTTGTTTTAGTATATCCGGGGCCAATTTGTTGGGATGCCCCTGAAGTTTTGAGTAGTATTTCGAACTGAATTCCTTGATTGTATCTTTACGGTTTTAATACCAAGGTCGTCGTGTATGTTAGTATTTCGGATATACCATGGAGCATTAGCAATACATCGGAGTATTTTCGCTTGAGTTCGTCGCAGGAGTTCTCTATTTGATGCACTGGTGGATCCCCATAACTGAATACCATATGTCCATATTGGCTTGATCAACGCTCTTATTGTATAATTATAACTTGGATTTTCTTCCTATCAGCCAATACATTTTGGAAAATGTTATTTTTATTTGGTTGCGCTTTGCTTCAATATGTTCTTTCCACGTCAGCCGTCTATCCAGGTGTAAGCCTAGGTATTTGACTTTGGTTTGTTGAGGAATATATACACCGTTACTAATAATTGTACTGGTGAGCAGGAGAGTTTGTTCAGCGTGAATGTGATATGTGACATGAATTGACTTTTTTTCGTTTAGTTTTATTCGCCAGATCTAGAGCCAATCCTCAATTTTGCTCAGATGACTTTGTATTTCTCTTGAGGCTGTTTTCGGGGTTTCGTGTGATACCAGGATGGCTGTATCATCAGCAAATGTTGGTATTATTACATTTTCGGTAACAGGTAAGTCTGCCGTGTACAATAAGTATAAAATAGGTCGCAGAACCTATCCTTGTGGAACTCCTGCGCTAATATCATTAAGGGAAGTTGTTGCACCATTTGAGACCATGAAGACAGCAGAACAGTATTGCTTTGCCTCAAAGGTCTGTCTGATTGCATTTACAATTCTATGCACTTGCTCTATGGTACCATGTTGATTTCGGAACCCAAATTGATGGTCTGGAATCACTTGTTTCAGTTTTTTTGTTAACATTTTTTCAAACAGCTTCGAGATTGTGGGAAGCATGCTTATTGGATGATAAGACGAGACTTGAGTTTCGTTTCTCCCAGGCTTATGTATCATTGTGATCAATGATATCTTCCACATTTGAGGAATATGGCTAGTTCGCATGATCGCCTTAAAAATGTAGGTTATTAGGTTTATGCATTTGTCTGGTAATTCCCTTATAATTTTTCCAGTAATAAGGTCATATCCAGACGCTTTTTTCTGGCTAATGCAAGGTTAGGTTTAAATTATGAATCATCATCCATCTGGTGAGGCAGCACGATATTATTAGTTCCTTCGTGTGGTAAAAACACCGTCTTTAGATGTGCAGCGAAAGCATTGGCGTTTTCTTCATCGCATCTCGCCCAATTTCCAGTTGGTATAGTCTAATCGGTGGATTCGACTTTCTAGGCCTTTTTAGGGTTTTCGTTGCCTTCCAACAAAGAATAATTAGTCTTCTCTGTTTCCGAGAGTTCACTTAAATAATGCTGGGCACATTGGTTTTCTTCTTCCTGCAGTGCAAATTTCGGGATTTTAATAGCTCGATTTAATTTGCATGCCAACAATGGTGATTTTGTTTGTTACTATTGCCGTCGATTTTTCCGCTTAACTAATTTTTTCAGAATTGTTGATAATTGGTGAAGCTTTTTTAGCTGATATTTCCAGTGCCTCTTTTAGCTTTTCTGCAGCCACATCAATATCTCCTGGTGCTTTTAGCTTGATATCAAGATGACAATTTTGTTCGACTAGTGTCCTATATTGTAACCAATCAGTCCGTCTCGTGACAAAGACGAACGGGATAATTTGTCTATGCCTCGATGCTACGAAGGTGAACTCGGTCACTGTGAGGGATGATTATCCCTTGCCGTTGATAGAGGGGTTACTAGGTCGACTGGATAAAACAAGATTTATAAGTACCATCGATCTAAAGGATACCTTTTGGCAAATACCTCTCGAACCTCCTTTACAGTGCCGGGTCGTCCACTTTTCCAATTTGCTGTCAATGCAGCCCAAACGATGTGTCGGCTAATACACCAGGTTATTCCCCACCAATTGCACGATCGCGTCTTTGTTTACCTTGACGACCTCTTAGTAACATCTGCAACTTTCGAAGAGCGTTTATCACTATTGTCTGAAGTGGCTAGATTGTTAAAATTAGCAAATCTAACCATAAATGTAGAAAAGAGTGAATTTGCACTCAAGGAAACAAAGTACTCAGGCTACGTGATTGGTGAGGGATGCTTCAGAGTGGATCCTGACAAGGTTCGTGTTTTAGACTAATACCCCGTTCCCAAAACAGTCAAGTAGATTCGCAGGTTTCTGGGGATGACCGGCTGGCACAGACGTTTTGTGTCTAATTACTCGAGTTTAGCTGCACCGCGTACAGAATTGCTCAATAAGAATAAACGCAAATCATGAAATGTCGAAGCCCGAGCAGCATTCGAAAGTTTAAAGAAAGCGTTAGTCATGGCACCGGTTCTGGTTGACCCAGATTTTTCGAAACATATTTACATCCAATGTGATGCTTCTACTGCGGGAATAGAGAGTGTATTATTTCAAAAATTCGACAACGGAGAAGAGCATCCAATTGGGTTCATGTCGCACAAATTAAATAAAGCTCAGAAAAATTACAGATGCACTTTGTATTGACCTAAATTCCGAAACTTTTCAAGTTGACGAATATCTTACCCGAATAAAATCAATGGAGAATTATTCACGCGCTACTGATAATTACAAAGTTCAAGATGGCAAGATCTATATATTATTACAGATACTGATATACTTATAGATATAACAAAATGGAAACTCTTCATTCCTGACTCTCTAACTAACTCTCTTATCGAAAAGGCACACAATTCTCCATCTGCTGCGCATCAGGGAATCGAGCGAACAATTCACATGTTGAAACGATACTTCTTTTGGCCAGCGATGAGTTTTCCATTATTATTTCCACTTCGTTCTGCTTCCGCCGATAAGGTAGTTAAATTATTTGAAGGTAAAGTGTTTCACGTTTTTAGAGTTCCTGAGAACATCTTAACTGTTAAAGGCTCCCAGTTCGAGTCGCAGGTATTCAAAAATAATGATTAATGAAGAAATATGGCGTAAAACATGATTTTACGGACAAATATTCTCGACAGGCGAATGCAGTGGAAAGAGTCAATCGATCAGTGCTATTAGCTGTTAGAGCATATGTAAATGATGATCATAAATCGTGGGATTAACACCTCGATGAAATCGCGGGTGCTTTGCGGAACGTTGTTCATTCAAGTACTAGCTTCTCCCCACATTTTTTAGTTTCTGGATAGCACAAAATTTTGCACGGCTCTACCTATTCATCATTAAGAAATCTAGATTTCCTGCAAGACAATCAGGCATATGTTCCAAGTAATGCAGATTTATTATCGCAGAAACTTGTGTTATGTCATCTGCGGAAAGCATGTGATGAACATAATTCCAGTGTGTATAATCTACGATCTAGACATGGAACATTTAATATGGGCCAAAAGATATTTGTTCGAAACTTCGTTCAAAGTAGCGCATCTAAACATTTTTCTGGAAAGCTTGCCTGCAAATTTAACCCGGCTTTATCTTACGAAAAATCGGAAATGTGTTATATGAGGTTGGAGACGAAAATGACTTGGGGCGTATACCATGCCAAAGATATTAGATAACTATAGATTACAATAAAAATCAACGTTGGATCCAGAATAAATTTATAGAAACAATTTTGGAGTAGTACGGTATCAATTTTGTAATAACACAAATTCCAACTTAGTTAAGTTTATTAATTTTAATCACAATCAATAATCTGGATTTTTTCCACCTTAGCTGCATCACTCTTATGTCTACGCCACAACACAATACCGCTCAACACCAATATGTAACAAAGATGGACCAGTGTGATGTGTAATATTAGTAATTTAGCAGCTTAAACTAGGTAATTATAGCAGGCTACTATAATTTATTTATTAAAATTCTGACGTAAATAAAAACCGATAATAATAAATATGATTCGGCCAAGGAGGTAAACACACAAACAATACGCAAACATCCCTACCCCCTTAGTCGCATCACTTCATGCAATGTGACAACTCAGCTTCTTGGCTGCTAAATTAGTAAATCGAAACTTCCAAAATAATTGTTTCCAAAACTCGTTGTGGCTGTTTTTTTAATCTCAGTATGCTGCTTTATAAATATTTCCTTGCGACTGCTACCACTTCAAATGATAATCCCTTTCACTGGAAATTTTGACCTGACACATAAATAAATTTTTTTTTTCAAACTAAGGCAGCCAACTAAGATTTACAAAATATTCACTGTGAGTTTTGTACAAAATTATTTAGCAAATTTTGATTTTATAATCTAGTAAGGGAAGTGATACGACTAAAGGAATTGAGTAGGCCTCTTGTCATGCACATAAATAAATAAATAATTGACTGTTGCAGATTTGATTAGGAGTTTATGATGAATGCGGATTCTTAAAAGAATTTAAACTTGGTAGTAACTTTACGGATATTTTCATTGTCTTGTTAGTGCGAGCCTTGCTCGACGTCATCTTGATTGATGCCATACTACAGACGGGCTTCTTCAATTTGAGGAATAACTCCGTAAAATGCAAGGGTGGTTTGTCCACCTTACACACACTAAAAGAACGTCAAAATTAATTTTCCTGTTGTATAAAAAGCAATATAAAAATCAGTCGCCCTCATAACTAAAATTGACCAAAAAAAAAAAATCTTTTTCGTCATCATTCAAGAAATTACTTTTTTCCACTTATCCACTCTTTATACACAGAGCCACACAAAAAAATTATATTATTTCACTTTAAGTGGAAAAAAGAGATTAAAAGGTTGGAAAAATGTATGTATATACATTTTGGGTGAAATACAGGGTGGTGTACATATTTGCGAAATGCGTCGATGGGGGTAAACATTTCCTTTTTAAGCTTTTTGTATAAACGAACAAAATATGTTATGTCACATGATGAAAATCGAATTTCCTTTTTCATTTTTTATTATTTTATATATATAAAGTAAAATAAAATAAGAAAAACCCTTAGATTACATCATTCAACTAGTTGCACAAAATAAAATCAAGATCAATAGGGTTAATATATATATGTAAGATGTACATATGTGAGAGATGAAGGAATACAAATTTCATCACTTTAATGATGATGATGATTTTTTTTTGTGTACATACTTTACTTTTATATACATATGTATATACGTACGCGTATAAATAGATACAGAAGGAATCCTTCTTCGTATTTATTATTATTTTGGTTCGTACGTTTTTATGTGAAGAAAAGAATGAAAAATTCACTCCCTTGTCGATCATAAATCTTTCACACGGTTCGATTCATCAGAAACATTTTTTGTATATACATACATATATAAGATTGTGTGAGTGTGGAATCGAGAATTTTCCAGGAATTTGAGTGGCCACACGCGCAGATATAACAAAACTATTTTATTTATTTCTTTTATGTTTTTTGATAAAATTATAACATTTCGATATAATTTCAATTGTGTATTGCAAAATTTTAATTTAAAGTAAAAATTCATGTATTTAATTTAATCAATTATTACCACCCATTGATTTTTCAATAATTTATAAAATATATAATATTATCTGGTATATAAAATACGAGGAGAATGTTGCATTGTGTATTGTTTTCTCTAAAAGCTTTAACTGATAACTTGAAATGGTAATACAGTGAGCTTGAATGGCGAGTCGGCGGCTTCGCACTGTGAATTGGTTTTTATATTATGATGGAACAAAACTATCAAATATTAATGTTATACGATAAATCAATAATCAATTAAATTGTTTGCTGGAAATGATATCAAGCTTATAGTATAACCTTTTATATAATATGCTTTTAAGATATTATTATGATTATTGCCTTCTTGTATTTATTTCCTGATATTATTATATACTCGTATAATCATCACCATCATTATCATCATCAACGTCATGATGATGGTTTGTTTTATTTGACTGACCATAAAAATCAACCATTCAAAAGCACTTTGACGATTGAAGCTTTTCCCTCTACTAAATATGCTTGTCCATTCAATATACGAGTATCTGTCTGCCTGTCCATCTATCTATCTGCCTTGCGATTTTTTCTTGTTTTGTTTCAATTTGCCTCAAACCAAATCCTTGGACATGGGAGCTAAAGACAAAACGAATGTAATAATCTATTGTTGCTTTTAGCATTTTATTGTAATTTCTGTTACCTTCTCCCGGTATATTTCGTGTAATCTCATCATTTTACTATTTTCAGTTTTATTGTTATTCATTTCCATTCACCTCTATCCCTACTATACTTGTACGATATACTTTGAAAATGAAAATGATTAGAATTGGTTTTTCCAATGGTCAGTTATGTACCTATGCGATACCGAACTTAGGGAAAATGAATTGAACTTACTGCTATATAGTTAAAATAATTTTAATATGAAATTGGATGGAAAATGATGATTATGATGATGGTCTAGTGGTATTTTAAGATGCCCCCAAATAGTAGTTTTTTCGATAGTAAGCAATTTAACGACTCAAATTATTTTTATTCTCTCGGTTGGTTGGTTGCATGCCATGTATATTCAAGTTATATTGCTTTTTTGATTTTTATTGTCTTTCTAGCTTAAAAGCTCCTATATTATGGAAATTAAATCAAATTTGATTATATTGATCTTTATGCATAAATATATTAAAATATTGTTACATATATTAAACTATATATTTCAAAACGAATTGCGTTAATGTGATTAAAACGTTACTTGCGCAGCTGAGTAATTTGTTGAGTTATTATTTTAATATTTAACTAAAAATTTAAATATTAGATTCTCGACCTTAAAATAAAGACTTAATTTATATCTTTCGGGTACAGTCTCAAATCTATCCAGCGAGATTATTTTAAACTAACTCTTCAGGGATATTTGTAGTTATCTTATGTCTTCCGTAACTGCAAACAAGCGTTCGCCGTCATCAGTCGCTCCAAATAGACACACGTTTCCACAGAAACTCATATATCACCTGCAGTTAATGTGTATACAACGACACCTCCTTGGAAACTATGGCTCATGGCCAGTCACAACATATCTATACGAATTTGTCGACTTGCGAAGTAATAATGGAAACAATATTTCAAATACAGCATCAAAAAACAAGAGCCTGTTCATTAATTACCAAAACGTAACTGGACCACGTATACAAAATCCGGCAATGTTTACTTAAAATATCAGAAACTTCCATTTCATTTTTTTGCATATACGGAGAGAAACTTAAATAATGAATTTGATTTTAATGTCTTCCGGAAAGATGGTTATTATAATTTTGACTCAAATGTGACAGGTAGAGGAATTGTTATTGCTAAGCATGTCAACTTAGATAGTTAAACACTCACTACTCCCGACACTGAAAATATCGAGCTCATTTCTGCTAAAGTCAACGTGAATTGGAAAATATTTTCATTTTGTGGTGTTATATTCGCCTATAAAACTATTAGCACCTTGTGGACTAATGCACATTCTAAAAAGGAAACTCTTATTACGGATAATATGGCGGATTCTGACTTATTGCATATCAGTAACATCAAAAACAAATTGGACAGGCAACTCGATCGGTTTTTAGTAATTGCGTTGTTGCAGAAACAAATTTATTTATTTCTACTATTGGTGTATACCATCCATCGATTTTCAACACATATTGTTACCAAAAAAGCTTTTGGTAACCGGGCCGATTGCACATACCTTACCCTATAAGAAAAAAATATTTATATGGATCTCGGCCATTTACACCAATCATACCATACGGCTAGTACTGTAAGGAGGACTAACACTGTCCTTATTATAGGAAATTCAAAACGTAAACAATCATTTTCGGCAAACCATATTGTTATATAGTGCCTAATGGGATTTGGCTATTTGCACCAATTTTGCCCTTACTAAAGGATGTAAATGGCCAAGTTTCTTTAAAAAACGCTATTTTATTTTGTCAGCTGGAGTCTTCGATTTAAGAATGAAAAACAATTTTCATGTGCTCCCTCTACTGGCCTTACAGGCCCCTTAACTGTGGCAATGTTATGTTTTAACACTGGAATTGTCTCTGAATTATCAACATAACATCTATTCTTAACGAAATCACATAGAAAAAAGTTCAACGGCGTCAAATCAGCAGCTCCACGCAGGGCAATTGACGTCTCCAAAACGGCTGATTATTGGTTTATCAAATTTGGCGCGCAAGAGATTGATTGCCGGTCGGTTTGTATGGCATATGGCGCAACCTTGTTGAAAGCAAAGGCTGTTTATACTTAAAGCGTCGATTTGAGGAAATAAAAAGTAACGGGGTCATCAGCAGCGTTTTCGAAGAAAATAGGATCAATTATGCCACCACTCCAAAATCCACATCACACAGTCATTCTTGGTGGATGCATTGGCTTCTGTACGATTACGTGTGGCTATTCCGAACCCTAAATCTGGTAGTTCTGCTTGTTTACATAGTCCATAAGAAGCAAATGGGCTTCGTCTGAAACGATGCGTTTTCGACCAAAATAGACGTCATTATTAAGCTGGCATATAATGGCCCACACAGAGAACTGATATCGAAGCGGATGCTCATTAGTTTTCAACTGCTAGTCATCTGGACCCTGTCAGCGAATAATCTGAGTCTTTATGTAGTATTATTCTAAGACTGGTGCGACCAATGGCTGCGATCGGCGTCGGGTTGATTTTGATGGATTCTGCCCTACACTATGGATTGCAGTTATCTAATAGCATACTATATACTTCTGTTATCCAATAGCAAGCCTTTCTCCTGATCTTTGTTCACCAATTTCACTATAGCGGGTCCACTTCGCGCTCTTTCACAACCCATATTTATTTTCCAAATTCGCACGGTTTTGGCTCCAGAACACTGACTTCGAAAATAAGTTTTCAATATTTCGAAACGCTCCTCAAGCGAAAACATGATTGTTTCGTGACGCGGAATATCAGACTGACGAGCTGCCATTTCAAGGAAATTTTTCAAAAAAGTGTTGCCATAGCCTATGATTTAAAACAAACCAATAGATGGAACACCCTTTATTATCAATTTAAAACAGTATCAATCACTTCCCGGAAATCATATACTTAGGAGAATAGCAATTACTAACTTTTATATTGAGCCATGAGGAAGCTGACCGATTGCGCGAATTCCACCATACACCTGGAACTGTCCGGCTTCCGGTTTTCATCATTAGATTACGATCTGTGATGCAAAGGAACACAACTATGCTCCCCTGTCGGAGTGCAGTAATGGGCTGACCCATCTTCCACGCCAGTACTATAGGTTGGCATGGAGCTATACCAAATGTGCAGGTTCTACGACAATCGGACCTATAGCCGTACGTGCTTGAATTGGCTGACAAAGGCGTAAAAGTAAGGATGGGAAAAACCAACAATTAAAAGAAAATATCTGGGATGGTTATTTTGTTGTTGAGTAAAAATATTAAAATGTTTCTTTCTTCTTATATAAATTGAAATAGAAAAACCTGGGATCATGATTAATTGAGAACATTTTATTTTGTTCTGGCATGAAATTGGGCCAACTTCATATACTTCAAAAATCCGTACCTTACCTCGACAAAATAATATCTCGTCATGCCCTTCACGGTACAATCGAGACTTGCGTACACTGCGCAATCTCAGAAATAAACATTCACAATGAATTTTCAAATATGTCTCATGAACTTTATATTATAACTAAATATCGTTATAAATACGTTATATCATATCCGTATGCAATCCAACATAATCACTGACTCTAAACGATTTTGACAGTTCATCAATTTCGAGAAAAGATCTGACGGGTATCCTGCTACCTTGAAGTACAATTTCCAATTTTCCAATGATCCCACAATCATTTTTTCGGTCAAGATTTTTCTAACAATGATTTTGAACCAGACACGGACTACTTTAAGTATTTAAATAATTTTGCTGTAACAACTCTAATTTTCATACCGGTCCTGATAATCTGCCGCCCGTCGTTTTGAAAAAATGCATTGATAGTCTCACCAAGCCACCCACGGCTTTTTTCATAAATCAATCTCATTAGAAATGTATTCGTCCATCTTCCACAAGAACAGATATCTGTAACATATCAATTGCAAAACGATCGCGTGTTCCAAAACTGTTTGAAAATGTTCTATACGGTTCATTGTATTTTCACTGTAAACAATTGCTGTCTGAAAGGAAGATTCACCACCACCAATTTAATGGAGTTTACATCTAATACCTTAAACAGTATTTCCTATAAAATTATTTTACGTAAACTATGAGTTCTTGGTATTCCAGCTAAATTTTTTTTATGGGTGAGCTCATATCTGCAAGAACGAAGGTATCAGGTGGTTTTTAGGTCATCCTCATCAGGCCATTTTATAGGTACATCAAGAGTACCCCAAGGTAGTCATCAAGGATCAATATTTTTTATCTTTTCTATCAATGACGTTGATGGTACGTGATTAAAACTCGATTATCTCTATCGAAAAACTTCCACTTTCATTGACAGCAATCTATTACAGGATGGCCTAAACGATGTCGCCATTTGACGTGCTAAGCCAACCTCGAGTTAAATTTGAGCAAATGCTCTTTTCCCATCACGTACTCTCTTCTCGCGACTACTACATTAACCGCGATATCGTTGCAAGAGTTATTTAAGTTTATGATTTGGGAATTATTTTTGAAAACGAATTGACTTCAGAGCTCATATTGAAAATCTTATCTACCTAGCATACTCCTTGTTTGGTTTCGTGAAATGTTGGTCAAAATAATTTGTTGATCGTTATGTTACGAAGGCAATCTATACGACTTTCGTTCGAGCCTTACTCGAGTACGCTTGCCAATTCTGATCTCCATTTCACGTAGTACACATACAGATAATCGAGGCACTCCGACGTAGCTTCCTCCGTTTTGCTCTACGGGAGATGCTGTGGGTAAACTTTTACAACTTGCAACCGCTTAGTAAGCGTCGAGCTATTTGTTGCAGATATTATATTTGCCCAAATACTATCTGGTATCGATTCTCGTACTTTACTTGAACAAAAATGCCCGAAAAATGTCCCAAACGTATGTTACGCGAGGTTAATGGAAACTTCCAAGTTTTTGACATCAATACTAGCTAGATTTTTATAAATTATCTCTCAGCTATTATAAAAATATAAACCCAGAATAAGTAGAGTTTGTTAAAAACTGAAACATTTCGCAGTAAAAAGCATTCAAAAGAAGTTTCTGATTTTTTTGTTAAAGAAAAGTGGGATTTTGACCAAAATTTAACATTCCAGGCAAACGTAGCTAGGTTACCTCCTAATAGACGCAGGTGACCAGGTTGGAGTGTACACAGAGGGACTGCCGAGTCCTCCGGTACGTCTAGTGCCGTCTCTGTAGGCAAATTCAGCAAGTGCTCACCGACTAACAACTCAATCAGAAAAAACAGTTGTTACTTAACTTCAACAAAAGCCTCGGATAATTAACTCGAATTTACAACAACGATCTTCGACTGGAAATAAGGACTACGATTTAAAATTTAGAACATGAGGCAATAGCCCAACATGTTCTAAAGGTCCATAAAGTTCCAAGGCCATTTGAACTCGCAGTTGTTTACCCGTCCTACTTCGAAAAGCTCTTTTCCTTTACGGGTTGTAAGTCTTGATACTTATTGGGGTGTTTTTTGCATTAAAATCGCCACCCATAATAAAATTGGATCCTAGTGATCTAAAGAATCTGATATAATCTTCTTTCTTTAGATTATAGTGTGGAGGGCAGTAGATGGAGGAAATACTGTACTCATTATTATTATTAGTTTCAACTTGTCTTTCTATTATTATTAGTGTTGTGACATTCTTTTTCACTGTTACTGGTGATCCTCCCTTCGCTTTTCCTACTGGGTGAAGAGCATGGTAACATTCATAAGCACGTACTTTAAAAAATGATGTTTCTGTCAAATGGCTTTCCGATTTAAATTTAGAAAAATGTCTAACTCTGGAACCTGCTGCGCTAGTCCGTTCGCGTTCCAGGTGACAATTTTTAAAGTTCTGCTCATTTTAATATAAGAGAGCCGTTACCCCGTTCGTGGTTTCTCGCTTTTCTAGACGCTTATATAAATCTTCTAGACCACGTTCTTGCTTTGCTAGCCTATAGCAATTATGGCTTCAATGCTTCTACATATCCGTTCAAGAGGGTTATCAGTAATACAGCATTATATGATTGCTGTACAACTTGCGAGTAGGTTTTCCGCCCTGTACTTATAGTTGGTGGATTTGGCTTCGCTTGGGTGGCAACCTTAGAGTTTTGAGGAAACTTTTGTGGTGGGGAGTATTACAATATTGTACACCCTGACAGCTGTATTAAAAGTAAATTTGGTCTTTTTTTATAAAATTTTGCATTTATCAGCGAGTTCGGATGGTGTAGCCGACATAGGTTTGACCTTGAATATGCCTAGGTATCGCATTGTGTTAACACGAATGAGGTTAATTTCAGCCGGAACGGGACTAAGATGAAGATTGAGGAATGAAGCTTGATCTCATTTAAGTGTGGTGCATTTCACCGGATTTGGCTCTAAGCTGACAACATTTAGTGAACTGATTAATTCTTCAAGCATGGGTTGAATTGGAGTAGTGTCTCGGGTAATGGGAATTATATCATGAGTGAGTGGTGGTGGTTGTAATTCGTGTTGTTGTTTGAATTTTGGCTCAGGGTGTGAGTATGATACGGTGTAAAGGTTTGTTTATAGGGCGGACGGGGAGGGGCTAGTTAAGGGATTCAATTAAGAGTATTTTGGTAGGATCTTATGAACTTATTTTGAAGATTTCATAGAATAGGCACTCTTCCCAATGGTTGTTTTCAGATTGCCATATTAGGGGCTTTATCGTAACTTTATTCTAAACTTTAGAATTAGGCATTTAGACATTAGAGGCATTAGAGTTTAGGCATTACACTAGTAGTTTGACGTATTTAAGAGTTTGGTACATGCAGAATGGTGTGCTAGTTTTGCATGTTTGTAGTTCATAGAAGTAGATATCAGCTTAAACCGCTCGGAGAGCCTCCAATAGCTCTTCGATCAGGCATCTCAGTCCAAGTTAGATCTAAATGCACTACAATAAACTAGGTAGGCTAATCGGCAACAACATCGTCGATCACGGTCGCCACGGATTTTTTCTCTGTCAAAGCAAAAACTTCGATACACACTCAACAATTTTGCATTCTTTTGTGATGCAAGGCTTGCATTGCGGCATATGCGATGTACGATATATCACATTATGAAGTAAACCTTACATTGAAAATCAAATCGATGCAATTATGTTAAAATTGGAAGCAAGTTTTGCAACGGAACGTCGATGTTCAATTCAACTTAATGAGTTCAAAATAATTTTGCTTTTTCCAACAATAAATTTAATGGAAATTTGACAAAGTCCTTTATTGCTAATAATAATAAATTAACTCAAACATTTTGCCGGTTAAATTATGGAACAGTAACTTTACAATAAATTATAATTTAATATTTATATGAAAGTGGTATGTTCAATTTTGGTACGGCTTGTATCGTTTGTAACAGAGAAAAACTCAAAACAGGGCTAACTGCAGTTTGTAATAGATGAGTACGATCAAAATTATATTATTTTAAAATTATGATTACCTATAGTTGGTTATTTATTATGTAAAATTATCTATTTACAATAATACTAAAAGTGAAATTACAGAATTCAATCGAGTAATTATGCATAAAACACCAAAAAATTCCTTAAAATAAACACAGTGCAATTAAATTTTTTTAAAGTTCATACCCCTGTTTCCTACGAACTAGAGAATGATTTTTTTTTCCTTTATCCATATACCGCCTGTAAAACGTTTTACAGTACAGTGCACAGTGGATCGTTTAATAGTTTAGTGGTATAGAAATTCCATTATAAGGTTTATTATAACAATTTATTATATAATCTTTTTATAATATTTATTATATTCGCGAATAATTAACGCCTTTCTTAAATTGTTGTGTTGTGCTATATATATTTAATACAAAACAGTTTTACTGAAATTTTGTGTTTGATGGATTTGTACATGGTGAATTTCCTCTACATTAAAATTAATTATAACGGTACCGTTAACTACGTTAAGATTAGAAAACATGAAGATATCTGGGAATATAAAGATTTTCTTTTATCGGGTAAGTAATAATTCATGTCATTTTAATTATCAATTGGCTTCTGATGGTAGCAAATATAATAATAATTCAATATTTTTGTGTGGCGTCTAATTTTTTCCTATGTGATGGAACGTTGCATCATAACTTTGTTGGTTTATGATGCAACGTTGCATCAGTTCAGATGTTAACACCTAAATGGCGATATTTCTGTGATTGTCAATTTTTTTGAAATTAATATTTCACAATAACATTTTGTATTGATTTTTTTGCTTTCAGCATCGATAAATGTGAACATCTCGGTATATGATATTGATTACTTTACGGACTCTAAAGATGTTAGAATTTATGAGGACGATTTTTTAGAAATTGTTAACCAGTATAAAAGTAATCCAGAATTTCAACTAAAGATAGTTTTAAAAGACAACGATAAAGGTATAAATCAAAGTAGTTCATAAATTGGCTTGATTATATTAAAATCATTTTTTTGAATTTTAAAAGAATTACCTGAAAATCCAGCAACGCCAGTGAGCCGCCAAAATTGCCGATTGGATTATCAAATGCACATAAATGCTCTGGTAATTAAACTTGATAATTAAGTACAATAAAAAACAGTTTCATAACTATAATTAATGTTATCCACTGCAGGATTTAGAAACTTTCATTCTCCAAACTCAAAACGCGTACGTATTAAGTAAAAAATTTATTTCCGGAGAATCATCGAAAGGGCTCTCAGATGTTGAAAGACGAGCAATAATTAGAGAAAGTGTAGATTGCTTAACATCAAAATTCTCCTACCATCCCGATCCAGCGTGCATAACGGCCTTAGCACTTGCTATTGTAGAACTTTTTCCTCAATTAAAAACAATTCAGAAAGAAAATGGAGGAATAGTAAGATTTTAAAAAGATATATAATTTGTTTAGATGTAATGCAAGTTTTAATATTTATATATATATAGGACGCTTTATATGACCGAAAGAAAAATCGAGGATACGTAATTTCCAGACTAAACCGTGTCCGACAAAAATTATACACCGCGGAACAGTATTCAGGAGTAATCAGTCGGAATCGTAACGCAGCAAAATCGTCAGTTTCAACAATAATCGCGCCATCTTATGATATTGACAAAGACGAAAATTTTTTAATTTTAAAAAATTTAAATGTTGTAACTCAGAAGGATCTTATTAAGCAAAAGCTTTGCGACACTTTGAGTATGCGCCTAGATGTTTTTCAGACTTCATTAAAAATAGAGAAATTTTCAAAACATTTTCCATTTTTTTTCACGTCACCTGATTTGGTAAAATTTAATAATATATAATTAAAATTGCAAAAAATTGATAAATATTTTCCATTTTGAAATAATTCTAGATTCTATATGACTTCGAAATTAGGTACCCAACAAAACATAAAAATTTTATAAACAAATGGCAAATTTGTGCTCCACACATAAAAAAAGTGTTTATGGAAACCAAAGGACAACATTTTAAAAGTTTACCTGAAGTTGAAGGTAGCATAAATATATCGTTTATTATTTAAAATTAACTTTTAATAAATTTTTATTTATAGAACTACTACCATCGATGCGGGATTTATTTTATCTATTAAATATTTTACCACAAGTCGTAGCGGGTAGATCGTCGGCCAATATTCAAAGAGATCGATTCTCCATTAATAAAATATTAGTGTTTCGAACGTTAAGTTTTATTCTATAATACGTAAACAAAGTACGAGTATATTTATATAGATTTCCTAACAATAAATTCACAGTTAAATCTTGCTCAAGAAGAATTAATGACATCGGAATTAACTCATCCATACATCATTGCTGAAGGAGAAAATAAATCAGCAATATCAAATTATCTTCTTTGTATAGAGCGGGAGCTAATCATCCTACCAGATCATTTTACCTTTATCGAGGCGATTGATATGTTGTTTAAATCCCATTATGTTTTTGGGCAGCATTTCGATAATTCTTTAAAAACTTTTTGGGCATTTATTGGATACTATTTTTATGATTTAGAAATAGCAGGAACAATTACGTCTAGAATCAAAGAAATAGCCAGCAAACTAGATCAGCAGGTAACAGCTTTGCCCATAGCTATATTTTTTCAATCATTCTTTTTATAAACATATTACATATTATAACATATAATTTTTCTAGTTCCCTTTTTTAATTTACACCGCCTAAAATGTTTTTTTGTTATGTTTGTAGTGAACTATTTTCTGAACTTGATACATTAATTCTTCATTTAAAATATAAAGAATTTGTGAAAGAAAAATTTGAAGTTAAAATTAAATGTGTCAAAGAAAAGAACTGCGCGTGTACTTTTCAAACTTTCTTTGCCGTACGAAAGCATATACTTAAATCTCACGTTGAGAAAGCTAATATTGAACAAACGAATACTCCAATATTTGGTTTAATCGAAGCAGGAAGCCCAACTAGTTCTTTGGGAAAAAGCGATCCTTTTAATAACAATATCCTGTTAGACAAATCGCCAACAATTCAAATTCCAACTATAAATGATTTTGAAAAATCATTGAAATGTTTTTATGCTAAACTTAATCTACTGAGTTTGCCTGAGGCAACAGTAACAGAAATTTTTTATGAATCCAAAATTGTAACTGAAATCGCTGTAAATATAGTATCTGCGCCATCTGAAATTAAGAATACCATGTTTAATAAAACTAAAATCTCTGAAACCTTGAAAAATTTTTGTTCGATACATAAACGTAAAAAACTGTTCTTAGAAAATCCTTTTTATGTGGAACCGCAGCAAATTCCCATTGGTTTTAGATGGGAAATGAAGTTCAACGTACAAACATCGACTTATTCAAGAAAGATTGTTCAAAATTATTTTCAATTTATACCAATTTCGAAGACAATTAACACAATATTTAAAAATTATAATTTCCTTCATTTATTTAAACGTTTCAATAGTTCTCATAACTGTGCTAGTGGAATTTACAAATTTGGTTGTTGCGGAAATCGATTTCAATCTATTAAAAGCGAATTTATGAACAATCATAAAGTTTTGATTCAGCTATATTACGATGATTTTGAGGTTGCTAGAGTGCTTGGTAGTAAGACTATAATCCATAAAGTAGGTGCTATATATTTTACAATAGTAAACAGCCCATCCAATCTAAAGTCCAACCTACAAAATATATTTTTAGTAAGCCTGTTCTACGTAAACGATCTGCATGATGATTTTAATTTAAATTCCATTTTAAAACCAATTGTCGATGATATAAAATTATTAGAAAATGATGGTTTATTAATAGAAGAACTAGGATTGGTATTCGGCACTATTATTTCATTATCTCACGATAATTTAGCGGCAAACGATCTAATTGGGTTTACTAAATCTTTTTCCGCAAAATACTTTTGTCGATTTTGTGTTATGCCTAGCGAAGAAACGAAAAAAGTAACAGTCGAAAACGTAGGACTTTTAAGAGCACACGATTGCTACAATATTTTAAGCGGGCAACCACCGTCAAAAAAGTTAAAGATGATCGAAACACAAGGTATCAGTCGCAAATCAGTTTTAAACGATTTAAAATATTTTCACGCTATTAAAAACCATAGTGTCGATTTGATGCACGATGGTTTAGAGGGCTTCGTAGTTTTATTAATTAAATATCAATTTGAATTTTTTATTGAACAGAAGATTTTAACGAATGTTGATAAAATAAATAATTGCATTTCAGCTTACAATTATGGATTCATTGACCGACAAAATAAACCTTCCAATATTAATCTTGATAAAAGCAACTTGGGACAAAACGCTATACAAATTTTATGTCTATTGACACATTTTCCATTTATTTTTGAACGGTTTTATGACTCATATCACAAGCCACAATGGGACGCCGTTTTTAGCGTTATTGAAATAGTATCTATTTTATTTCGATACGAAGTATCTGATAACGATATCAAACATTTACAAAATATAATAACTTCTCATTTGGAATCAATTAAAACTACGTTCAAAAAGGATTTTACTCCAAAACAACACTTTCTCCTGCATTACCCTTCGGTAATCAGACAAATGGGTCCGGTTATACATTTGTGGACAATGCGGTATGAAGGAAAGCATCGTTTTTTTAAAAAGAATGTAACACCTAATTTCATAAATGTTTGTCAGTCGTTCGCTAAAAAACATCAACAAATGATGTGTGATGTGTGGACCAATTTAACATTTGAACCAAAAATTAAAAAAGGGAAAAAAGTGTTGTATAATTTTAAATGTAATTATAATTGTCTTAATGATTTTTCTAGGCCAATATTTAGTTTATCGTATTTTATCAGCGATTACCATTATAAGAAAGAATTTTTTATTTTGAAGAAAAAATCATCCCATGAATTAATCTATGTATATAAAATTATTGAGATTCTGGAATGCGACAATGAAATAATTTTCCTATTGAGTGATTTTATTGGAATTTACGATACATTTTATTGTGGTTATCAGTTAATCGACAAAGAAAATAGTCCTATTTATATTAAGTTTAATTCATTACAATACAAAAAAGCATATGAAAAACATTTTTCTTGTAAAAGTAACAAATTTTATATTCTAGGATGTAATGTTCAATTAGTATAAGTTAACATTTTCTTTGTATTCATAGTTTTAATTGTGATCGGTTCCTTTACTTCCGTAATGATTCGATCGTGATTAAAATTATGAAAATAAAATTTATTTTGATGTAAAACGTAAATGCAAAAAACTCATGTATTTATATAATGTAATATTAGCAAATTGAAAAAGCGATTAGAAATAAGTAAACTTTAAACTACCATTATATTTTTTAAATGTATATAAATATAAAACTATTATTTTTTGAATTATTAATTTTATTTCAATAAATAGAAACACGAAAAATAAATCAATTTGTTGTTATTTGAGTAGCTAGTGTTATGGATGGAGAGTGCAACATTCGATGTTAAATGCATCTTGCTTACGACGTAAATTAATACAAAACTAAAATGATTTCGATACAATTAACATCTCACGATGTTTCGTTTCAAAAGTAATCAAAAATCGATATTGTGAACATCGCAATAATTGTGATACAAATTTTAATAGATTATGATACATATTACATCGAACTATAATTGAACACAATTGATTCAAATTTCCGCGTAAGATGCATCAATTATGCATTGGTGCATATTGTTTTATAATTCGTCGTAAGTAACATCATAATATTTTAAATTCAATTTGTTTCGAATATCGGAGCATCATACACTTCTTTTTTTATGAAGCAAAGCTTGCTGCGAAAAACGATATTATTTTGCGCTGGAGTCATATACGTAATTATTTGCATCACATATCAAAAAAATTTTTGAGTGTGTAGGTATGAGTTCGGCTCTGGATTTCTGATCAGCAAACGTTTATGCCAATTCGAAACACATTTTATATCCATAAAAAAGCGAATCTGCGTATTTAGATTATACACGCGTTACTTCAACATCTCATTTGTGAACGTGCATGCCCTAGTGGAGACCACTTCGAGAGTGTTTTAAACAAAATTCCCAGCCACGACGTAAAGATTATGTTTTGGATGACTTCAACGCGCAAATCCATAATACAGACAGAATTCATCGTTGTACCATAGGACCAGATACTATATAATCGGGTTGAAGCCAGCACATACATAGTGAATTCACAAAGGTACATGGAAATCAAACAATGGAGTAACGGTCACTCAAATGAACCACATCCTCGTGTCCAAAAGGTGTTTTTATAGCATCAAGGATATCAAATCAAAATGCGGCACAAATATCAAGTCTGATCACTTTTCAGTAGTTGAGAAATACATCGTTCGTCTATCGGATCTCACGGTGGAATACTAAAGCATTAAACAATCAAGTTACCAGGCAAACTTCGATATCAGAAACCTTACCCCATTCTGTGGGAAAACACAAATAACAACTGCTTCAACGATGAATTCAGGTAAAAGTATATCCAAATCTAGCAACACTTAGCTGGATGATTGATTGCTCACGGAAACAGAACCTCTGTCAATAAAAAAGGCAATCACATAACGACCAAATGGTCGTGAGAACACACTTCAACCTACTGTCTAGAAAGACGCAGCGTGAATGGCATAAACAACGTGTGCTTAAAATCGAAGCTGCCTGTTTTAAGAGACAGATATCGTTCTATAAAAGAAATCAATACCGACTTCCTTCCACATAGTAGCGCTATCCGGAACGAATCTGGAAAATTATAAATGGACACAAATGCCATTGTGATAATGGTCCGAACGTATCTCTCTTCACTCTTAAATAAACAGACGTTATCCTCCAGCGATCAGTTAACATCATTGCATCAATCTGACGATCAATGTACAACTGACACCGCTACCTGCTCCATCTTACGATAAAGTGCGAATAGTTTTATCCCAAATGAAAAATAATAAGGCATCTGGTGAGGATGGCATCTGTGACGAAATGCTCTAGAACGGAGGCGATTACCTCTTCTACCACATATTTGAGCTTCATCAGTTTGGTTCACAGAGGGAATGCAAGAATAGTGAAATTGCTCTAACTTGTCCACTACATAAAAAGGGGACCGGCTAAATTTTAACAAGGCTACAAGGTTTTGGTCACTGTAACTACTGATTATCAATTTAGAGCTCATTTTGGACGACTACCAAAGCGGTTTTCGTTCTGGCAGGTCAACAGCAGCTGAGGATTGTGATAGAAAAGTGGAACGGAAACGACACCGCTGTACATTTTCTATTCACATGCAGCATGTAGCATCCAGAGGAACACATTGTGGATTGTCTTGTGACATTTGGGCATTCCTTAAAAATTGATAACCATGTGCAAAATATTAATGGATGGCTTTAAAAGCAAGGTAGGAAGAGTACCGCAATGGGATACAATAGCCCAAATACTATTTAACCTTTCGATGATAGTATATGTCATTTGCCAGCTCAACACGGAACAGCACAGCAGTTTATATTATAAATCAAGCCAAATATTATTTTCTCAAAAAAATGCTGCTCCCGTTAGAAACAACAGCCCAACAAATCGGCCTCCATATCGACGAAGCAAAACCCAGGCGACAAACAATACGTAAAGGTGAATGAGTTTAAATACTTGGGATTGACTCAGTCTCTGCAGATTTAACGTCACTTCGCGCAAAACCAAATTAAATATTTCTACAGCACTGATAAGACCAGTAGTCAATTTTGGTAGCAAGTCTTGGACGTTAACAACATGGGACAGCGAAAAGCTTGCCTTTTTTGATGTTTTCAACATTTTTGATCTCGAGATCAGAAATGATTTTAACAACTCTGAGATAATTAAAACAAATATATCATCAAGGCTGAGAGAACTCAGACACGTTCTACGATCCCAAAATCGAACCGTAAAACCCCACCTCATGAGGGGCCTTGTATTCGACATAGAACAGGACCTGCAAACTAATGGAAATTTTCTGCACCCAAAGTTTCTAAATATGAAACAAGTGCTCTGAAAATTTTCAACAAAATTCAAATTTACTCTGCGAATTGCGTTTATGTGAATTGTTCAAATTGTATTCTGCGAATTGTATATCAATTATATAAATTAGGTGGTTTAAATTAATAATATTGTATTCTTTGATTTAATAATCTACATTATTAATTCAACACACCACCTCTTTATTATAGCCAAAATCGTAAATTAACTGAAATTCAAATCTATATATTAAATATTAAAACATAAATAAATGTATATATCAATTATCTTTAAGACATGACATGAAAATAAGTTGTCCATCTTCATCAATCTATTTTGTTTTATTTCACAGATATGTGTACCGAGAGAAGATAGATGGATAGATAGATTCTACATCATCATCATGATCTTGTTTTTAATATTTAGATTGAATAATAATATTTCTATTCTCTATTTCAAGTATATTTATCTAAAAATCAAATTCATCATCTCATCTGTCTTACATATATGTATATATATGTACATGCATACGGTATATAAAATACTATATACTATACCATATCTAACCTTAGAAATAATATCCATAAATTTTTAGACTATCTCATGTCCTGTGTATATATGTCTGTCTTCCGTGTCCATCAAAAAATAATTTTTCCAGTTTTTTTTTGCTATTTTCATGCAAGTGTGATAGATGAAATACGACATATGGAGACACACATACACACACATATCATAATTTTCTTCTTGTTTGGTTTATTTATCTCGAGTCAAGTTTAATTTTCATCTTAATTTTTGATTTTCTTTTTATTTTAGTTTAGTTCTGCTGTCCCATGTTGCTATTGTAAATGGAAGACAACACAGATACGTATGCATACACAAAACACATATACGAGTACAAAAAAAAATTTGAATATTAAAAATGACAGATTAAATAGATAAGAGATATTAAATTGGACAATAATATTTTCAATATGCAGAGACAGACAAGATAGTGTATAGTGTATATGAGTATAAAGGACAATTTGAAATTGACATTTGTTGTTGCTGCTATGTTTGGGAAAAAACTGTATAATAAAATTGATAAGATTTTTTAATTATAATTGAGTTGCAATTAAATTTGATTAAATTTTTTAGTATTCAAAATAATAGATTTTCTTCTGTCTTGTTTACGGTTTGTTTTTAGATGCTGTTTGATTAGATTGAAAGTGTGAGAGCTTTTAAGTAAACCGACAGATGGGTTATATATGTACGTACATATAATTTATAGACAGGGCCATAATTCATTTTGTCTGGAGATAACATAACATAAAAAAAAACATAAAAAAGGACATTCTATCTCCATCAGAACCTGTTCACATAAATCAATAAATGATCTGTTTATGATCTATCACTGCTTATAATTATCCTTATGTCTTTCTTTCTGTTGTGAGTGTGTGTGTATATCATATGAATAAACGTAAAAAGATGTGATTTATTTTTATTACTTTCTCCTAAGTAGTTTCTATCTTTCTTTTTATCTTTATTCTTTGTTGGTCTTTCGGGTAAACAATAAACAGTTCTAAGAATTTAAACAAAAATAGAATTTTACTTCCTCTCCTCCTTGTTGGATAATAATTTGTGTAATTTTTATGTCTTTTCCTCGATTTTAACATTAAACTACCCTCCCTATAAATAGCAGCATACCGTCGCACCTAAACAAATCGTTAATCTTCAATTAATATGATTTGGTTATAAAAGCAATAATTTACCAATTTTCATACATTATGTCGGGAAAGTATCAATATATTTTCAGGACGCATCACCTAAGGGTTCCATTTATCTAAGTCAATTGGTACCAAATATTTGTATGTGTGTGTGTGTGTAATACTATTTTTCCAGGTCAAGATAAATAACAAAAAAATATATATGTTTTTCAATTTTTCTCCATAAATCATACATTTTGAGATTGAAAATAATTTCCTTTATATTCGAGTACGGTGTGTAATGTAACATATTTTGGAGCATTGGTTTTGATAGGGTTAATTTGTAATATAGTGTAATTCTCGTCTCAAATGAACGATTTTTTTACAATCTTAATAACTTCATCTTGTCCAATGTGATTTATTCAATGACACAAAAAACAGTCTTCGGTTTTAATTTTTTTTTTCATTTAACATAATTCAGTTCGTGTGTGACTTGAGGATGACGAATGAGGTGACAGCTGCGGATATATATATATATATATATATATATATATATATATATATATATATATATATATATATATATATATATATATCCGTTAGTCCAATTTCTTTTAAATTTGTTATATGTGCTGGTCTTCCACACATCAGAGTTAGTGTTTCGTTTTGCTATCTTATCATATAAAAATAAAATAAATGTCTATCAATTTCCACCATGGATATTTTTAAGAAAAAGAAATTCGTGTCATATCTCTTCGCATATATAGTATACTTTTATATTACATCCCATTTTCATCATTTTTATTTTTGAAAAGACGAGCAAAAAAAATCCTTTAAATAAGAAAAAATATTTTTTCCATCGTCATTCGTCTTTCTATTTTTATTTTTCTCATGTATATGTGTATGGTACATATAAAGAAAAATACATTGCTTGGAAAATTTATTACCTCATAAAGAATGTCGAATGTCACGGATAACAAAAAGAAAAACACCAAGCAAGAATAATTCATCCACCCTGTGTGTTGTTGTGTACATCTTTTTATTTTTCATACATTACTTAAATACAAAAACAGTAAAATAATTACATGATCATCCTATATGTACAGTCAACTGACATCTGCTTGTCATAAAAATTGTTAAAAGTTGTGAATTGCACACCATATACCAGTCACGAGAGTGCACACCGGTCACTTTCCTCATTTAAATACCAAAATAATTAAAAAGTAAAAATTGTGGCGAAATATGTCTCATTTCCTCGAAACGATCGTAAAAAAATATGAGAAGAAATTTTTTTTTATTTAATTTAATTTATTGTGTATCAATAATCGATCAAACCTATCATAAAATAAAAATTAAATTGTAGAAAAAAAACAAACAATTGATCGTATTTAACGTTCTGCGTTGTTTTTGTAGAATAATATAAGAAAGATGATCGACAGAAAGACAGAAAAACGGACAATAAAATCTCGATCAACTATAAGAGAATAGAATGAATAATCATTTAAAAAGTTTATACATATAAGATCATTTCGAATTGATAAGATTTAAAAAAAAAGAAGAAAATAAATAATAATCAAGATCAGTCAAAATTATTAGTTTTTTTTATGGAAGTGAGAAATATTGATCATGATCGTGTTTTATATTTATATAGTACTTCGTATAGTGTGAAATATTTGAGATCGATCAGTGTTGCCAGATTTCTTTAAATAAAGATGTCATGTCACTAAAATAAAACAACAACTTAAATAAAATAAAATAAAACTAAAAGATCGATGTTGATCATTGAATTAAGATAAATTTATATTATTTTTATTTCATTGTGTAAATTTGAGTTTCTGATTAATTCAGTATTATTATTATTATTATGAAAAACACGATCATGTGATTTATAATTTTTAACAGTTATATTTTTTGTGAAATATATTTTAAATTTGAGATCATGATGATGATCTGGATCATAATATCTATATGTAAGCCCTAAATAAGGAGATTGTGTCACGTAATTAAGATCAGTCGGTCGAAGAAATGTTTTATTGTTTCAGAAGTGATCGAGTTCACGTTCCCGTTTAGATAATGGTGCTCAAAACTAACTATCGATGTAGTGCTTCGAATCTAGATAGTACACCTTCCAAATTTTGCAGTTTATTTAAAGAAACTACGTTTTACAAAACATTTCAATAACAATGAATAAGAAATAGCAAGCCACATATTAAATGTAATAATGGACAAGCCGTATGATCTTTTTTTCAGATACGTCGCTCTTCTAAGATAACTGTAATGCCCATTATATGGCATGAACTTATAAATTGGTGATTTCAGATCATGCTCGTATATTTAAATTTCCTCGGTCTTTCTAAAACTACCTTAAAAATTTATGAAATTAAAAAATTGCTAAATGACGTTATTAAAAATTTTAAAACAAAAGTTTATGTTTTTGATATTTACATCATATATATATGTTAAGCACCCAGGTTCCATTGAAAAGTGGTAAGAGTAAGTACTAAAGATTGCTCGAAACTATCAAAGTACTTCTCATTAATAAATCATTATTAATTTAGCATCATAGCTAGATGCCTGTGAAGTTAGCCTGAAAAATATTCCGAAGAAATGCGTTGGCAACACTACAAAACGATATCACAACATTTTTCCATCCCGAATAATTTACTATTTTACGCTTGTATTGAATGTCACCCCAAAAACAGCAAATTTTTCAGCAAAAAAAAGTCGTGACCGGTGTTCGTACCATCCCAAAACCAAAAACTATTGCGAAGCGAATACCAAGCAAGGTTAATTTAAAAATGCAAAATCAAGCAGGAGGTGGTATGGAGTTGTAGAGGAAGAATCCACCTTCCAAATGCCAAAATGAAAAATCGAGTCTATGAGTCAAATTTTAGATGTAGAAGCAATAAAATGTAAAGACAATTAATTTTGTCTTTGTGCGTTTTAAGATCGTTTAATAGTCCCTATAGTTGCGTTAGTTCTACCTGTTTCAGTTAGTATAGAAGTACATATTCCTTTTTTCTTTAACTATCTCTGGTTTATATCTTACTGTAAGTTTACATCCAAATCTGATGTTGTGTCTAACGTATAACGGTCTCAAATGGTTGGTAATCTTTCAAAGACTTCTAGATCTTTATGTTGTTTTTCGTTAATCGTGTCGATGATAGTAAGTCGAGCTTGTTCATAATCTTCCGGAACTATGTTCGGTACTCAGCCATTGAACGCGTCTTCTAGATTTTTCTCTGTTGTGGAATGGATAGTGATTGCACACATTGGCGGATCTTTCGATCCGCTTGGAAAGTTCTCCATCGTACTTGAGGCATCCCATTATTTTAGACAGAGTAGAGTGGAACCGGACTTTTCATTGTCAGACAATTTCCAGTACGCCAAAGACGAATAAGATGTCTTTAAGGGGTTGCTTTATGTCTTTGGCTGCCTTTGATTTGGTTAACTTACATCAAACGAGTTTCGGTAGATTGTCTTAGGTAGAGGTTAGTTAGAGGCTACCACCAACTAGTTCTTGGTATAACAGTATTGTTCCTATTCCGTGAAATAGTATTTTTCAATAAATTGTCCCTTATTTCCTTGTGCGTTGCAGTGTGAAGGCGATGAAAGGATAACATTTTGTCTTTTTGCTCAATATCACGTTCTCATTTCCTTGTGAATCGAGTGAATTATATTCTTTTATTTTTCCCATTATTGGTTCTATGGTGTTTAGTCCGTTTATTGTACTCTCTCTTAATCTTCTAGAATCGTATAGAAAATTTTGTAAGGCTGATAATGCCCTATTTGGGCTAGAATTTAGCTATAGCTAGAATTTCTTTCTCATTTCCGGCATCGCGTTTTTCTGTTTTATTTTGAGTTCTTGATATAAATATTATTGGTTTCTTTTTTAGAGATATTATGGTACTAAGGCGAAGTTTTATTTGGCACGTTTGCGTTGGTTGTCACTTCAAATTCTTTCTAAACATTACATCGTTAGAAATGACAGAGGTCTTAATTTGGATAATGACCGAGACTTTGTTGATGATTTTTGCTTTTGAGAGAGAGTTGGACACATGTCTGTCTTTCTCTCCTAAAAGAGAAGTCAGGAGTAGGCTACGCTTCGCGTAGTCATGCATAAATCGCTAACTGCTTTAGATAAAAAATTACACTTTGTCTTGGAAAAACTCGCATTTGTCTAACTGTTGTCCAAGTTAGCTTGCTCCAACGTTTCAAATATCATTCCCAGATTTGCAGGACTTCATACTCATAAATTGGCAGTTCTCAGTAAGCTTTCATAGAAGCTTTTCCGTTTTTTGCAAATATTTCGAAAAGTATATAATTTACGACAAAAATCACTATTTTAGACAAGAACCGGCGAACGCCCCTGTACAGCACAGATGTATGGATCGTTGACCATGGATAAAATATCATACCTAAGCATTTCCTAGAAATCAGCCCACCGGAAGTGACAGGTTTCATTGGGGACTTTTATGTTTTTCCACCAGAAGTGGCAGGTGCTACTCTAGCTTTTTCGGGTT
This sequence comes from Nephrotoma guestfalica, assembly GCA_963691935.1. NCBI lineage: Eukaryota > Metazoa > Arthropoda > Insecta > Diptera > Tipulidae > Nephrotoma > Nephrotoma guestfalica. The sequence goes on along the minus strand of OY829913.1, from coordinate 134,493,248 downwards.
TTGTAAATATATTGAAAAGTTTAGCGTTTACGAGAAAAACGATTATGAAATAAAAGATTTCAAATTAAATTTGCAACCATATCGTTCCAGATCAACTTACAAAATTTACCCAGAAATTACGATTTTCGACCAAAAACTGTTTTTCAAAAATAATCCGGCCCTGTACTGCCCAGACGGATTGATTAATCGAGATGAAATGTCATACCTAGTTTTTTCCGCAAATTAGAAGGTCCCAGTGTATTTTGGCCGAAATCGGTAAAATAACAAAATGTGCACACGCATTCGAAGCGATACTACTCAATATTGATCGTTCGGGTTGGACAGTGCAAATCGATTTGCTCTTGCTGTGGGTGACGGACACATAAAAGAGTTATACGAGAGTAATGCACGACATCAGACAACATGGTGGAGACCAAATTCCCAAATAGTCCATTATGCAAATAAACAGAGTAGTGACGTCATTAGAGATTTATTTTAGCACGCTGGCAAATTCGTAATAAAAAGTTCGGGTTTTATTTTTCTGGGGTCGTTACTTTGCTTAAAAACACCGGTAATAACTCGTCATCGTTTGGCATTCTAACCATTGGCTTGGTATTAGTAAGCTCTTTTAGATATATAAAAGCTTGTGTCTCTTTTTCGGTTTCTCGGTAAGGCTCGAGATTAGTTCATCTTTTGGGATATATAGCTCTTCCCACGGAGTACCCTTTGGATCATTCTTCTCAATTGATTGCTTAATCTCGTTATAATTTAAATATTCACGTGATCAAGCCCTTTTGATACCCGAAAATGTTTTTTAAATAAAAATGTTAATTAAAATTTTCTTTTTAGAAATTAAATGAAAGTTGAGTGTTGGCCACAGCATTTTAACTCCTCCATAATAAAATAAAGTAAGTAATCTTGAAAAATTTTAACCTCGAGATTTTTTCAGATTTGCCATTCGCTGTATCGCCGAAGCAAAATAAAGCAGTTTTTACTGAAAAGATTAAATGTCCGTGTCCTCTCTATAACCCAAACGATTTGTTCAATAAATTAGGATAAGCTTTGTTCATAAATTAGGATATCTCAGAGATGTTTGGCCGAAATCGGTCAACCGCAAGTGGCAGCTTCCTTGGCAGCTTTTTCGTTTTTACATATATTTTAAATATAATATCATTTACGACAAAAACGACTATGAACTAAAATATTTTAAACTAAATTTGCAACAATATCGTACCCAATCAATTTTCCAAAATTTAAGCGGAAATTATTATTTTTGACAAAACCCGTTTTTAACAAAAATTCGGCCCCTGTACAGCCTAGATGGGAGTGATGGATGTAAATTCGTCCCTAAGCATTTCGGACAATTTACCCGAAATCGGTCCAACGGAAGTGCCAGCTTCCAAAGAAGCTTTTTCGTTTTTCCACCATAACTAATAGCATCAATAGCAGCTTTTTCGTTTTGGAAAATATATCATTTACGAGAAAAACGGTTTGAACTAATAGATTCTAAATTAATTTTGCAACAATAGCGGTTCAGATCAGTTTTCAAAAATTTAAGCGGAAATGACAATTTTTGTCAAAAACACTCAGTAAAACTTTGGTCCCTGTACATAAGGATTTGTTAATCGGTATGAAATTTCATTTTTCCATAAATTGGGAGACCCCATTAATGTTAAGTCGAGTTCGGTTTACTCGAAGTGCCAGCTTTCATAGGAGCTTTTTCGTGTTTTACAAATGTTTTCAAAAGTATATATGGTATAGCATTTACGATAAAAAGGTTGTAAATTAAATTTTAAAAAAAATAGTTCAGATCATATTTAAAATTTTACCGGAAACGACGAGTCATTTGTTATCAAACAAATCGTTTTTCGTTAATCGTCAAATTCGGCATCTCTACAGGCCAGGCGGATTGACTTCGGAATAAAAGTTCATACTAAAACTTTTTCTATAAAATGGGAGAGATTTGCGAAATGTGGTGGACATCTGCATACCAGAAGTGGTAGCTTTTCAATTTTTGCAATGAAGGTTTCATTTTTAAAAAGATTTGACCTTCTTGGTTTTCTGCAATTTAAGCAGTAATAATGATTTTTGAAAATACAAGACAATTTTTATCACTAAAATTTAGAAATTAAGTGTGTTGTATTCGAGATCTATGTATGTTTGTCGTAAAAGAAAGTTAAAAAGGTGAGAATTGCTTTCTGAGCCTTATTGGTTCAAATAAATTTGTTCTGTTTCCTAGTTAACTCTATAAGAGGCGATACTAATGATGCATATGAGGATATAAACCTTCAATGACACCCGGCCATTCTAAAAAACCGACGTAGCTGTTTGGGAGTGGATGGCACAGGGTACTCCAGGATTGCCTTAACCTTTTCTGGATTAGTTCCCAATATTCCATCGCCTTTTACATATCCCAGATAATTTTTCATTCTAGAAGATTTTAACAGTTAAAAGCGGGAGACAAATTATATTCCACAATCGAAAGTAATGTAAGGTGTTCATCAAATGGTATAACGGACGACCAGGAACGGTAAACTCTGTCTTTTCGGCGAGACTCTCGATCAGGAATTAGCCAAAAAGCACCCTTCAAATCTAAATTTGAAATAATAATTTGGTGTCCTCCAACCGGCCCAAGAGTGTGTCGATTATAGGCAGCGGATACGCGTCCCTTCTCGTTATAGTTGCTTGCATCTCGCATCTAAACATAGACGAGCTTTGCCATTTGACTTAGTTACTAATGTTACAGGTGAACTCCAAGAACTTCTGGATACTTCCACAAAACCAAAAACCCGCTCGGAATATCCATTAGCTATTTTAACATTACTACTAATATTTGCCGTGTTTCATGATACCCATTGATCCGGATCAGTTCAAATTCTCTATGGAACACCTGATCCAAATTTTGTTTTAGATTACAAATTTTGATTTGAAATCTAATAAGCGCGTTTTTGTTGTATCACAAAACATGAACTTAGCCGGATCAGATCAAGCATCAAGAAACACAGCTATTGTACACTTTAAAATTTGGATTATTGCAATAATTTTCACATCCTTTTCCCAAAGCAGTTATAGATGCTCCACTATCCATTAACCCGACATACGAAATGCAAATAATATTCACTTTCGCAAATGGTGCTTCATCTATTTCATGTGATATACAAATTTCTGATATATCACTTTTAATGTACTTCAACTTCTGCCAGTACCGTTTAGTACGTAAAGAAGCGGAAATAGGTTTATTTCTCGCCTTTACCCCTCACCGTCTCTTGTTAATTTGGTTTGGATGATAGTGGTTGTGTGCCATGTTCAAAATGCGTGACGGTTGCTGCTCGTCGTTCCGAGGAATTTTGGGTGTAGCTGTTATTTGATTCCTCGGTTGCCACAACATCAGTATCAAGCCGAAACAAAAACGTCGAACATACTCGAAAATTCGGTTCATTAGAATTAGCATTTTGTTGCAATTTGTATTCATCAATTTGGTAGGTTAGGTTTTTTTTTAGGTTTCAGTGGTTGCTTACTGCACACTTAGGCCAATTTTTTAGGCTCATTGTGATATCACTCATTCACTCCACATCATTAACCCACCTACTTCACCTACTCACACAATTACAGTATACCACCTGCACATTGCAAGCTCCATATCAACCTGTACATTGACATGGAAGGTGGGTCGGCGCATGACACGAAATTCTGCACTCCATCAGAGGGTCTTAGTTGTATTTATTAGCATCACCGATCGTAATCGATGATGAAAATTCGATTTGCATCTAGCCTCTGATGGGATTCGAACCCAGCACCACCCGTTCAAGTGCCGAAGCTTTAATCAATTTGGTAAGGTACCTTATAATTTGAATTGGAACTAAAATTTGGTTGTAAACCAAACCAAATTTTGTTTCAACAAGTTACTGTTGTTGATTTACCTTAAATTTTTTTATTTATTCTACATCAGGTAAAAAATCATTAATAAATTTATTATAATTTCTGGATGTGGTCATAAATTATTATTTATTATTACGTTACCACCTATCTTCTAATGCTACAAATCTTCTAACCAATGTCCCAATATTATCAAATACAAATTTCCGATCTGCTAAAATTTGTAAAATGTCTGAATGCGTTATAGGTTTATAAAATTGTTAAGTCAAAACCAAAATTTCATTATACAATTCTATGAAAGATTAAATTGGTATTTGTTTCCTTGAATCCGTCTTGGAATCTTTCAATTAACGTGGCTTTCAATAGAATACAAGTTGATGAAGGATTGCGTTCTATATAAGACCAATACCAATTGAACACTACACCTTTTAATAGAACGCTAAATTCGTTACGCATACTGTTTTCATTTGATAAGTTTGGGCAAGGTGTTCAACTCTGAAAATGAAGTGCTCAATTGATATTCCACCAGCAAATTCAATTTTCCACTTGGACAGTGTATGTTAACTATTATTACATCCAAATGATGCAATAGGTCGAGACGGAAACACTGGTAAAGATCGCGACTGATTTGGATACTGATTTAATTGATTTGGACAAATTAGTTGTTGTGTTTAGCTTGAGGCTGACAATTTTGTAAATACTGTAAATGTTGACCAGAAAAAGGATGGAACCAATTTTGATATGGATTATTATTCAAATAGGTTGGCAAATTATCAAATGGTATATTAGAAGCAGGATTGTGAAAATTGCTTATTTGGTTCGGTAAATTATTCGAATGATTCCTCAATTCTGGGATTGTAATAACGTTATTTTCTGCAATGTTTGTGTTCTTCAACTTTGACTAGTTTTAGCAGAAGAAACCGATTCAGCGTCTGATACACATTCCGATCCTTGACATCCTTAATTGATTCACTTCACAAAGATTGATTTCCAGAAACAACCTCAATATTATGATCAGAGTATTACCCGAGAATGTCCAATCCAAAAACTCATATTTTCCGCATCTGTACTATTTATTAAAAAACCACACAAGCAGCTCGTTAAATTTTTCGCTACCTTTTCTGATGTCGGGATCTGGATTTTTACAAACCTATCTGTGCGACTTATGAAGTTAGATTCTAATAAATTTAATTTATCAATAGGAGTGCATTCTAAATTTCAAAATTAGCACTCTAATTCGTGTTTGTCGTTCGTCTGGTCTTAATAAGTTAATAACTGGATGTTCCACGATAAATAAAAATTTTATTATCTTAACATACCAAAAATATAATATAAAATTAAAATTAACTTAAATAAAAAAATATGCAGCCTATATAACAAATATTTGCTTGTTTAAATACATCTGTACTCGTTCTCCTAGCCTAGAGTACCCAGAGGGCTTCGGCTGTCTCTGTGTACACCTAGGTATCACCAAGATAGAAGCACCCTCGTCGCGGGGGGCGTGTACTGCTTCAGCACTATCAAAGTACTACCGGGGACTAAATGCCAGTGGTAAAGATTGGCTAAAACAAACAATGTGTACAACAATATGGAATGTAATACCCCAGGTGGTACAGCAGCAGATATGTTGCCAAATCCAAACTCTTCGGAGGCAGGGCCAACAGATTCTGGGGTGGACCAATCATTGTTTAACCCATTTGGACAAAGTCCCAAATTATCAAGAACACCAAGACCTTCAATGGAAATATATTTCAGTACGAGAAGTAAAATGCTGAACTCCGTAGACAACTAACAGAAATAAAGGAATTACAATAAAGTTGAAAGAAGAATTTACAATTTAAAAGAAAGAGAATGAAGAACTGAAAAAATCAGTTGAAACACTTGCATAACTTCTGACGAAACCTAGTCCTGCAATCAATGATGATATTAAACCATTCCGTATGGATGAAGAAGAATTAGAACGAGAAACAAATTGGATGTTGAACCGGAATGAAAAACCAAATAAGAAAAGGAAAGCTCAACACTCACAAGAAATGGCAGAAACTTTACCATCACCTTCAAAAGAGGTTTCTAGAAACCAGTCAATCATCAAGAAACAACTAGCTCTAAAAAACAAGTAACCGAGTAGAAACTCGTATCTCTAAACAAGGCGTTTGGAAAATTAATGTTGTATACTATGAAACCAATAGAGCTTTGGCTACAAAACTTAATTCTGAGGGACATCAATGGTTTAACTATGAGGATAAGAATGATCGCCCAATCAAAGTTATGGCTAGAGGCCTTCACCCAACCTGTGCAAAAGAGGAAATTATTGAGGGTCTCAAGCGAAAAGATTATCAAATAGAAAATGCTGTAAACATCATTAAGAAAGAAAACATTGAAACTGAACAAGGAGTTCAAATTAATAAAAGAGGGCTTCCACTATTTATGCTCACTTTTAATAACAAGCAAAAAATGGAAAATGCGTATAATATCAAGGCAATACCAAACATGAGAGTTAAAATAGAGCCATTGAAAAAATAGCGGTTTAATACCGCAGTGCAAAAAATGTCAAGGTTTTAATCATACGCAGAAATGTTGCCAAAGAGAGACTAGATGCGTGAAATGTGCCGCAAAACATCATGCCCAAGTATGCCTGGTTAGTAAGAATATTGCTGCAAAAAGTGTTAATTGCAATAAGCCACATCCCGAAAACTACCGGCGATGTGAAATAGCTAAGGAGCTACAAAGAATAAGAAATAAAATGCGAAAACAAAGTCCAGGAATATCGAAAAAAATTTATCAAACTGTCACCAAAGAGGAGTCAAAATCTCATGCTAGTAAAACGGCAGAACCAAAACTATACTCGCGAGTAGTCATAACAAAACCAGTTACTTCGAAAAGATACTAAGAAGCATGGGAGCTCTTAACATTCGTCTAGCTAAACAAGAGAAATGCCTTCAAGCTCCAACCAACAGGTTAGATAAGCAAGGCTCTCTAAATGAAATGAAATCCTTGGTCTTATTAAAATGATGCAAACAACAACAAATAAAACATTAAGAATAGTAACCTGGAATGCAAATGGGCTAATGCAACATATTCCAGAATTACAAAATTCCCTAAATACTGAAAAAATAAAGACAGGGTGGCTGACACGAAGTGTTACCAAAACAAAACGCCACAGAACACTTGCTTGAGATGCTTATTTTTTTGTCCCAACCTTGCTCTTCAAAATACCCCAAACCGAGAAATCTAGCGGATTTGCATCCGATGAAGTTGGTAGCCATTGGGCAGTGGAAATGAACCGCGGAACATTGTTTCTCAGCCAATCTTGATTGACGCGCGCTTTATGACTCGGCGTCGAGTCTTGTTGAAATGTCCAGGCTCTGCGGCCGAAATGTTTTTGTGACCAAGGCTTCAACGCTCCCTCCAACTCATGATCCCGATAAATTTGACCATTTATCTTGATGCCACGATCCAAACAAACGAGCGGTGAACGGCTTTCGTCCATCGGCGGCGCTTGGTTTCGAATGACAATCCGTTGGTCCAAATTTTCAGTAGAACGGCCGGGCAAGTAAATCCGGTCGTTTTGCTTGTTCACATATTGCTCAATAACGAACGGTGACTCATCGGAGAAAACCAAATTCGGCAAATCGCCACTTTCGTGCAAGCGTAACAACTCCTTTGCTCTTTCCACTCTAACTTTCTTTTAGCATCGGTGAGACCATACGGCACGGATTCCGAGCCAATTTGGCCTTCACCTTCCGAATGATATTCGGCGATGTTGCAGTGCGTTTCGGTCCACCACCATGGCGTTTTGCAATGCTGCCAGTATCGTTATAATGATTTATGGTGAGATACACAAACATTTTATTCACATGCAGATGTTTTAACTGGTTAACAATCTGCGGCCGTGGTTTTCCAGCCAAATTTAGAGCAATCACACTATTACGCTTGAATTCCATTGCGGATAACTTTTTTCTGAATATTTTCCACTTAAACGCTTTTGTACGCTTATAACAATGGAATGAACTGTCATTAGTGTAAATTTGAGCGCTCTGTCATCACTGGTTTGACGGCAATGGCAGTCTGAAGTTGGTAGCACTTCGTGTCAGTCACCTGGTATATGCCTAGTATCGGAAACCAGATTAATTTCAACTTCATATCTTAAAATATATGAATACAAGAATAGGATTATCATTATTTAAATCACTTGGATCAAGTATCATAATCGGAGGTGATTTTAACGCAAAAATATCTACTGGGGATCAAGAATAACCTCAAAAAAAGAAGAATTGTTTGCAGCAGGAAGACTATACAGTTGCGATTTTCATTCTGGGGATCAACCAACTTATTGATCTACGGATAGAAACAAAATACCCGATATCATTGACTTCTTTATCACCAAAAGTATAGACGAAAACTACATATATGTACCTAGAAAGCAGCGAGGGGATTATGTCGGATCACACGCTTGGTTTTATGATAATCAGTGCAACGATTGTATAGAAAACTAGTATATCTTTGCTAAGTAATAAAAAATCCTGCTGGGAGAAAATCCAGAAACTTGTTGAGGATAATATTGATCTTCAGTACTCCCTCAAGCTCAAAGGAAATGCGCCGAAATGCCATTTATCCTCTGGAAGATAGGGAACTGGTTGCAGCAAAATGAAAAGCAAAAAAGACCTGACAGAGATGACGGAAAAAGACCTGTCAGAATATAAAACAACTCTAAATTGCTTATCCAAGACACTAAATTTGCCAATTCAAGAAATCAAAAACGAATCCAATAGTAAATACTTGAGAGGCCTTACTGGGAAAAAAGATACCGAGTACTCCCTTTGGAAACCGACAAAAAGTTTAAAACGATCTAAACTACAAATTCCACCAGTTAAAAATGAAGATGGGCTATGAAGTGCAAAACAAAAAGCTTCGTTGTTTGCAACCGACCTCGAGAACACGTTCTAACCTCTACCTAGACAAAACGCAAAAGGAAAACATACCACCAGTAAATAAAATGGATAACTCTCTCTTGGACAAACAGTAAAAGCTCTTCCTGAAAAAGGACTACGCAAACTATTATAAATAATTAACGCAGTGTTCAGACTTAACCACGTTCCACATCAATGGAAAGTCACAGAAGTAATTATGATAACTAAACCAAACAAACCACTTAATGACAAAAATTCGTATAGGCCGATTTCCTTACTCCCAATAATTTAAAAAATATGCGAGAAACTACTCCTAAAGAGACTCAAACCAATAATAGAAGAAATCTTATTGCTCCACACTGTGTATGTACCGAGTATGGCATAAAGGCTTGTAATATAAATCACAAAGAGCAGTTTTATGAAATTTTAAAATCTTAGATATATAACCGACACTTTCGAGCTAAATTAGATGGCGAATACTCAGAAATAAAGAAAATATCAGCAGGAGTACCACAAGGTAGCGTTCTGGGATCAACTTTATATGTTCTATACACGTTGGACCTCCCGGATGATACGGCCATCTTAGCAGTTGCTAATAACATAGAAGAATCCACAAGCAAATTGCACAGACCTACTAATATTGTCAGTACCTGGACGAAGAGATGGCGAATATAACTTAATGAAACAAAATCTGTTCACGTAAACTTTACCAACAAAAACAACAACTGGATAGCAGTAGAACTGAACTCTCAGCAAATTCCATATGCAAACACACAAATATATCTAGCCATGACTCTAGACGCGAAACTAAACTGGAAAGAGAATGTAAAAAAGAAAAAAAAAGAGTTAAACATCAAATACAAAAAGATGGATTGGCTCTTAGGAAGAAATTCTGAGCTAACTCTACATAATAAATTGGTACTTTACCGGCAAATCCTAAAACCTGTGTTTACTTACGGTATTCAGCTCTGGGGCTGTGCAAAGGAACCAATGCCAATATCTTCCAGTCATTCCAAAGCAAAGTTCTACGTGGAATATTTATTGCACCGTGATATATAAGAAATGACAACCTCGATAGAGATCTGAAGATGGATTTCGTCAGTGAAGAAATAAGCAAACACGCAAGAAAACACATACAAGTCTACACCAAAATGCTGAGAACATCGTATTTTGGATAATTCAGACCCAGTAAGACGGCTGCGAAGGAAGAAACCACATGATCTACTACATCCAATCAGGATCGACTAATCGAATAAAAATATAAATTATGAAATATAAGAAAAAAAAAACTTCCCCTTTTCCAGAAGAACATTTTGTTTGTGCAAAAAACATTTGGAATTTGTAAGGCTGAGAGTTTCCAAAAATAATAGTCAAAAAGTTCGATAACGTTATATAAAGAAAAGTGGAATTTTGCAAGTGTAATTTGTACAGTGCAATAATAATTTGAATTCCAAACAAACCCACCAAAATCTGGAATATTATTCATATTGCAACAAAGTAGGGTGTTAGTCACAACAATTACACTCCTCCATTTTTATTTTATTTTAGTGGTGTATTCCAATCGTCTAATCTTCCTTTTGTGATCGGCCTATTTGACGCTTATTTATTTATTATTTTGCCGATTTAAAAAACGAAAATACTTCGTGTAGATATTTTTTATTTTATTACTTGTCGTACAGTTTTTTTGAAATATCGTGAGGAAAAAAATTAAATGACTTCAACTACAAGCAAAAGTACCGGTGTGAAGTTTTTAACGAAAAGTGTAGCTACACAAATTAATGAAAAGTGTAGTTACACAAATTAACGAAAAGTGTAACTTCTAAAAGATGTAGCAATTAAAAGTGTAAATAATACACCTACTAAAAAAATACCGTCAAAAATGTATACTTCATGCAAATACAGGGATCAAATTTTATCATAATAATTCTAGTCTGAAAGTTAGGGTTATTACAAGTAAAAAAATCAATTCTTTAAATGTTTGAAATGATATACATATCCGAAACTATGGTTGATTAAAAAAACTCAGAGATGATTCCAATTGTTGGCATATAACGACCAATAGTAAACAACTTAAGCTAATCAAAACAGTTAACTAAATTAAAATAAATTGTTTTGAAATGGATTCACACAAGAATTAGGAAATACATTTCATAAAAATTCAAATATTTTTCAAAATATCTGCTACACTATGGCCGATTCCAGAAAACTCAGAGATATTACCAAGTGTGGGCATATATTTTCTGAAAGTGAATGAATTGTCCTGTTCAAAACAGTTAACCACGTCAAAATAAAAAGATTTGGGATTGCTTCATGACAATATAAATGACAAAGAGACATTTTGACGAATATTAGAATATTCATTAAATTTACCGAATTAAAATTGTCGTGACGCAATCCCAAATCTTTTTATTTTGACGTGGTTAACTGTTTTGAACAGGACGATTCATCCACTTTCAGAATATATATGCCCACACTTGGTAACATCTCTGAGTTTTTCGGAATCGGCCATAGTGTAGCAGACATTTTGACGAATATTAGAATATTCATTAAATTTACCGAATTAAAATTGTCGTGACGCAATCCCAAATCTTTTTATTTTGACGTGGTTAACTGTTTTGAACAGGACAATTCATTCACTTTCAGAAAATATATGCCCACACTTGGTAATATCTCTGAGTTTTCTGGAATCGGCCATAGTGTAGCAGATATTTTGAAAAATATTTGAATTTTTATGAAATGTATTTCCTAATTCTTGTGTGAATCCATTTCAAAACAATTTATTTTAATTTAGTTAACTGTTTTGATTAGCTTAAGTTGTTTACTATTGGTCGTTATATGCCAACAATTGGAATCATCTCTGAGTTTTTTTTAATCAACCATAGTTTCGGATATGTATATCATTTCAAACATTTAAAGAATTGATTTTTTTACTTGTAATAACCCTAACTTTCAGACTAGAATTATTATGATAAAATTTGATCCCGGTATTTGCATGAAGTATACATTTTTGACGGTATTTTTTTAGTAGGTGTATTATTTACACTTTTAATTGCTACATCTTTTAGAAGTTACACTTTTCGTTAATTTGTGTAACTACACTTTTCATTAATTTGTGTAGCTACACTTTTCGTTAAAAACTTCACACCGGTAGCAAAAGTTTCTAATATGTAAGTATTCAAATAGGAAAAGCGAGAAACACTAATTTTACGTTCTAAAATAATAAATTTTAGAAAACAAAATATTTTAGACCAAACCAATTGATAATTTTTATATTAACAAATACTACTACAATAAACACACATACTTGATGCGGAAAAGTGACATGTATGCAGACAAACAAACGAAGAACAATATGAAATGGAAAATTTTCCCATCTTTCATCGTCGTCTAATCATTTACTATATCATTGTTTTTTTTTTTTATTTAAATCAGCAAAGATAGACAACCACTCAGAGATCAATCACTCAAATGTCAAAAAATTTATTCTATCTTATACGTACACATATAAATATATTTATTGTTTGTTTAATTTTTATCTTATTTTGAATATACGTACGTAAAAAATGCGATATAAGGAAGAATGATGTAAGCAAAAACAAATTTTCTTGAAGCTTTTTTATTCCGTCTTTAGATGAAATAAAAAAAATGATAATAATTTGACCTTTTTTAAACATCAAGACAACAATATATGAATGATTTGGATCCTTTTCGTAATATCAAACATTTTTGTTCATCCATCTATTTGAAGGAAAGAAGGACAAATTTAAATGTCAACATTTTTCGTTTAGGGCTTTATACAGGTAACTATCACCCTTTACATACCTATATATGTGTACTGTACTAGTCTCCCAAATTGCAAGTCACAAATCAATATACTAATGGATAAAAGTTACTTACAGATAAAAATATGTCATTTTACGAATATTAGAATCACCTCTTTCGGTTCGCTCACCTGAAAAAAAATCAATAAATAAAAAATGGTTAATTAGATTTTAAAATATTATTAAACATTTGACAAATATCAAGATTAATAAATACACACACACAGAAAAAACACCGTGTGTTCTAAATTAGGCAACAAAAAAAACGTAAAATAGACAGACATTGTCATTTTCCACTGTACAGTGTACATAAACATAACAGACGGACAAAAAAAGCTGGACAATTTTTAATTTAAATAAAATAAAAAATAAAAATTTATTTATTTAATGATTCGAATTAAATAAAAAACAACAACAGAAAAATAAAAAATTGATTTTCATTAATTTTGTTAATTTGTTGAAAAATCATTTTTAATTCTTTTTTTTTTGTTTATACTTTGCAAATGGAAAATGAAAAATTAATAACGAAAAAAAAAATAATTTGTTGTGTTATTTTTTATTCTGAAGCCTTTTTTTTAATTATAAAAATTGACAATATATTTAAACAAAAAAAATTCAATAAAAACGCAAAATGAAATAATTTACTCGAATTAAAATTAGTTTTGACTAAATATACCAAACAAACAGCGATATGTGAAAACAAAAATAAAAACACAAATCAATTATTAAATTTTGTTGTTATTGCTGTAGCATATTATTAAATAAATACGCATAATTAGATAAAAATAATTATATGAAAAAAAATGTATTCTCTACTATATGGTTTTTAAAATTATTGATTAATTAAATTTAATATTTTGGCCGCGATAATAAACGTACGCTTTCACAAGATCAAAGCGAAATCAGTCAGCTGTCATTAAAATAAAAATAAATTTTTTGGGGATTAAACATAAGGGTAGTTTATTATATTGATTTAATAATAATATGTGTACGTAGTATATGTACTCGAATCGTGCACACAAAAAAGTACTCGTACATTCGTAAAATGAGCGTTCGATACATTTTCAAAAGTTTCACAATTTTGTGTTAATTTTTTTTTTCTAATTAATATAATTTGTATATTTTATTATATGAAATAAAAATATTTTTTTTTTAGATTTTGCGTTTTTGATCAGTGAAATAGAAAATTGTATTATTTTTAATTTTGTACTTTTTTTTTAAATATTATTTTTGTATTATATTGAAAATTAAATCAATTTTTGCTGAGTCACGTGAAATTGATTGGTTTTGTGATTTTTGTCAAAAAAAAAACTTTTTTTTTTGGTATTTTTTATTTTATTTGGGAATTTTCAATTATTTCAATTCAATAATTAACTAACGAATTGATGATGATTTATGACAGAAAAATAATTAATTAATTTTTTTTTATTATTTTTTGTGTTTGGTTAAATTTTAAAATTGAAGTTGATATTTTGTGGTAATTAAAACTGAATGTCTCATGAACTAATTTGATTTTTTCGAGCTGTGGCATGACATTAAATAAACTTTATTGGTCTGCTTCAAAAACCATACACGTATGTTAATTTGAATTGTTGTAGTACATCTAACTGTTTTTTTCACGGTTGATACGTTCCACCAAAACCGTGTAAAAAAAGATATGGCGGCGATAGTAAATTCGAGGATGAGTTCCACAATTTAAAAAAAACCGTGTAAGAAGAAAAATTAACCACATTTTGTTAAGAAAAAATCTTGTGAAAAATATTGATAACTCATGTTAATTCAATTTATAAAATATATTTCATTGATAAATAAAAATAAAGCTATTTAGTAACAATCAGGAATCATCAATACTTGATAATAAGCGCGCGCGTTTATTGCTGATTGGATCAACATTGCTTTCATCGCTCGATACTTCTAACACATGAGCATGAGCCTATTGAAGACTCCCATTCGTTAATAACGTCCTCTGATGTTGGCTTTCTTTTTATTAAGAAATATGTTATCAGGTGTTGGGTTTTTGGTTTTTCAAGTTCCTTATATAGTTCCTAGTATCCAGCGGGACAAACCTGCAAATTCTCAACGCACGTTCTACATCGGGGTCATGAGCGAGGAAATGATCTGGCATACTCGTAGCAAATTTTAAATCCTCGCGGATCATTATGTTCCTCATTATTTTGACGAACCGTTATAATTTCGATCAAATCACCCACATCCAAAGGTTTTTCAGTCATCAGTTCAGCGATATCCGAGGGTTCCATGTTCTCAAACCACCAATTGCGTGTGATAGAGTTATAATTTCAGAGCATATAACTGATGTTTGCATTACAGAATTTTCTCTGTTGACACACTCTGGCCAAATTTTTCGCAAACATGCATTAAGAGAGGTCCGAAGTTGTTATATGTGTGGCTATTATACCCTGATCCCATGGCTGAATCAAGAATGTGGTGATAGGCGGCAAAAATAACAGTTGGATGTTTATTCTTTCCGACCGAACCTACACATTTGTGTAGGCAAATGTTTTCCCCTTTCCGACCGAACAATTTTTTTTTCTTGAACAAGTTTGAGACCGAGCATACACGATTATACATTTTGGACGATTTTGGCCAGAAAAAAATTACTCGGCCGGAAAAGAGAAAAAAATTTGCATACACAAATATGTATGTTCGGTCTCAAATAACCTCCAAAACAAAAATTGACTCGGTCAGAAAGGGTTAATTGTCGATTGATTAACAAAGGTTTTATTGGGAGTATAACTTATTTTTTTGCAGACAAAATGACTTTCTACCATCTTTCTGGCAATTTATGGATTCCATCGAAAAAAAATTGTTTGCCTTTTGATGCGATCCATTCGTCGTGCCATTTTTTGATTTCCTCGTGGTTTCTGAAGTGCTGGTCTTGAAGTCCGCTTTGCATTGATCAAAACATTGATCAAAATTTACCATTTAAGTACTTCCAGCGTATTTTTTACTTGTTTTGCTATATGTGGTCGAGCATTGTTTTCTTTACGCTGTTTGTTGGTTAGAATCGAACGGTTTTCGTTCAATGCAGGGTTCAAATCGTTCACCACTAATAGTTTCACTCGTAGTACACCACTCCTTTCTGATCCCACCAAATGCACAACATAACCTTTCTTCCATGAATGTTTCGTTTTGCTGTTGACGTGGATGGTTCGCTGAGATGAAAAATGTCATCTTCGGTGTATTGTAAGCAATAAATGCAAACCATTAAACGATTTTCAATGTTGGCTTCAGTCAGTTCATGTGATATCCATTTTCCTTCTCTTTGAATCATTTTCATGGCATGTAAACGTTTGCTTATGGCTGCTTGTGTGACATTTAACTGTTCTGCAAGTTCTTTTTCTGTTTGAGCAGAATTTTCCTTCAATAATGCTTCCAATTCTTTATCTTCGAAATTTTTTGGTTGACCAGAACGTTTTTTGTCACTGACAGACATCAAAATCACCACTTTTGAATCGATTAAACCAGTTTTCGCAAGTCTGTTGAGTTCGAACGAAAACTTTCAGCAGCTTTTTTCGTTTGATTAAAGCAAAAAAGTAATGCTTCCCGCAAATGCTGTTTTGTTGGTACAAAATTCGACATGCTTAAACGCGATTAAAAAATATGTTGTATACGCTTTCGCGAATAATGACAAAATAAATTTTAATGTGGAATGTAAACACTTTAAAACGTCGTTGGTGTCATTGTAAAAAAATGTTTAGTACTAAAGTTAGGCCATCTCTTAGAAAATCCACAAAACTAAGTTATACACCCAATCCTATCACCAGATGCGTTACCACACAATAAAGACGTAACTCTATCTTTGGCCGCTTTAAATTACAAGCACATTTTTCTGATTTTGCTATATAGGTTCTCAAAGGCATTTTTCCAGAATAATCCCGTTTCGTCGGCATTAAAAGCTTGGTCTTGAGTATAACCGCCATCTCCAATTATTTGTACTAGTTTTACCGGAAAGCAGCATTTTTATCTCCTGACGCTACTTCACCTTTCATTTTTATATTGTGAAATGCCTATCTTTTTATAAAACCTGTTAGTTGCCTGAATACTTGTTGATGGCTCCATTTCCTGCTAACGTTCGTATATTCTAAGTGATTTTTCTTTTATTAGTTTTCCATCTATAGTGATTTTTTTCTGTAGTAAATTCTCGATCCACAGTGTCGACTGTATGATGGTGTTTTGGAGCCGAGTTTCGTTCCCGAAATTACTGACTGTCGAATGGATTTCTAATTTTTTCTAATCGTTCTGATACCTCTTCATTTAAACCAAAAGTTTTGCCAACAGATGTGGGGTCATCGCCTCTCTTTAGATCGTCTAAGATTTTCATTTTGGTTTCTAAAGAAATAGCTTGTCTCTTCGGAATATTTTTCGGTACTTTAGGAATCTTATAATTCGGGTACTACTCGTATAACAAATAATTAAATTAAAATTGCTTTAAAAACTTTTCTAAGCCGAATATGTAGAACATTGCCATATCATTAACTTATATTTTTTAGTTTAAACTTAACGATTAATCACAATTCACAATTAATATTTTTGCATCTCACGAACTGAACACTTTGAGCAGAGCATAACGAGTGCAACGCATTTAAAATGCAATGACAAATAGAAACAAAAAGACAGAAGATATAGAAAAATGTAAAATATAATAAAATTCGGGTATTCCCCCAATTATATTCTGTTATCAAATATATTTTATTTAAGACACTGTAAAAATATGTAAAACACTGTAAAGATTTTTTTTTGACTTGTTCTAATTTATAAACCGTGTCATTTCAAAAGCGTGTAAAAAAAGAGTTGGGTGCATATTTGTGACGTATGATCAGATATTTTTAATTATTACGGTTGCACTGCAAGCGGCATAGTTAAAACCATCTTTCTTCAAATGGTGAAACAGACCCAATTTAAATTAATTCTCTTTTTTCGAGGAGTTATTACGCCGTAAATATTTTATTTACGGGATCAAAATCCTGTATATCAGAATCCCGTATTTTAAAATAGTGTATTTCAAAATTCCGTAAAATATTATGGAAATCGCGTAATTTTCACATTAAATGTGTGGTAAGACAATAGAGGTAGGATCACACCATATGGTGCTCACGCCACGGGGCTGCTAATAAAACGTTTGTTGTAACGTTTTAGAATATGGCCAATAGGCCCCTAAATACTATTCTAATTGTAACTCTTAAACGATTCTGTATCAAATTTAGTTTGGATATAAGTTAGGGAATTTAAATTTATTTCTCTGGAACGTTCTGGAATACAGCCAACACATTCTAAACGGAGTTTGGTCAGCTGTTAATCGAAATGAAAAAAATCCTATTCTGATATTGATATTGATATTTTAAATTAGGTTTTGGCCAATATGAACTATTCTATAAGGAACTCGTTCATTTCTTTACTGATTTTGTTGTCAAATTTAACGTAATCTTTCCTTTTTGTGTGCAGGAGGTAGAGAGATTTGGCATAAAATTCAGTTCCAAAGTTTTGATTTTAATTTGATATTTTTGTTAAGTTCTGGAATTAGGCTAACAATGGCCGATGCGGCTGAAACTCGATCGTTATACTTAAGTGATTTGGCTCAAATACCGGTTGCATTAATGTGAATGTGAAGTTCCAGCATATGCTTCTGTTTTGCTTTAATCCTTTTAATGCGACATCATATTTATTACCAACCGTTGCTTGGGTTAGTATAAATTTGGGTGACAGCATGAAAACAGCATACTAAAAATTATAAAATCGAAGGAAACGAGAACTCCATTCCAGTATGCCTCATTCAGAGGTATATGCTTCTTTCAGCAGCTCGAGACCGGGATAGGATTCATTGGATAATGAATGATTAATCCAATTTCGCTTATTTGGAACCACGACAACACCACATCACTAGATAGTCGATATCTTGTTGCATTTTATTGGCATCGTCAACTGACTCGACGGCTTGGTAGATTTTCAGTTATTCTGCAAACATCAGGATATTGGAATGCTTTATCACTTCAGATTGTGAACGGTAACTTACATTGTTATCCACCTATTTATAGTGACGTACGGAGTCAAAGTCGATGTATATTACTTCAAATTGTTCAGGTTCTCAATTTCTTTAATACTCGTAGAATAGCTGATAAATTCGATGAAGTTGGTTGATGCTAATCTTTTAAGAATAAATCCATGCTGGTATTGAAAAACATACGCGTTGGCTGCTCAGAATGTGTTTCATAATACCAGTTCAAATCAATTCCAAAAGGCGTCGATCTGGTTATTTTTCACTTATGTGAAAATGTTGCAAATTTTAATGACTGAAGAACCACCACCTTCTTCAAATTCGACCAATGTCCGGTTGATTATTCTGGCTCAATAAATTGAGCAGCAAACAATTGCTTATGATCTTTGGAACACAAACTTTTGATCTGTAAATCTCATCGATGTTGAGTAACCATCAATTAATTTCGCGTTGAAAAGCATCAAAAGTGTTTTTTGTACGATTTTAATTTTGTAATTAAGTCCGAATATAGCTTTTACATTTCAGCCCAAAATAGGTTTCAAAATTTTGGTTTCACACAGCAAATCTCTGTATAGTGGAAATAGAATTTGAGATTTTCTTTATATGCCTGTCTTTTTGTTTTAAGACTCATAAGTGACAGTATGATGACCATACCATGGAGGATATTTAAGTGTGTATACAATATTTCCACGTTTACATCTATGCCATTGTTCAAAATATTGTTGTAAATTATTTGAATGAGACCATTTTTTATCTCGCAGATTTGGCTCCATTTGAGTCGAATATGGTGGCGATGAACAGGTACTCGTTATCGAATTCATGTTTATAGCCATAACCTCGTTCGTTTCGTCAACATGTCCAATAAATATTTGACAGATTGAAATTTGATGGATCGGCCGTTTCGGAAATTTACATTCCAGCAAATCTGCTTTCGAAGACATTGTGTTTACATTTTCAAAGTAAAATGTTTGTTTTCTACTCGTTCGTGGATGCAACAAGGTTGGGATGTTATGTTTTAATTCCAGATTTGTGATATTATTTTTCGTAGGTTTTACAATAACATGGCGAAATTTTTTTTCCTTTCGATGGTTGAATAAACTGAATTTTTTATATCTGGTAAAAGCCACTATAGCGTGCGGTAGACTATCAAACAGTTTAATTGCTGTATCTGATGTTAAACCTTGCGCCTCTGAACAGTCAGTATTTTACTCGAGCCAAATAAGTTAAGTTCTACCGTATATGAATTAAAGAATTTTATAAACCGTAAAACCTCCTTTATCGAATTAAATGTGATTTTTATAATATCCATTTTACGTGTCCGTCACGCCAGGAGGACCCAAACGAACTACGAAAGAAGTAGCACGATGCATTGAGCATATTGTGCACTATATGAATTTTCACCCGGAACCATACCAGCCGGTACCAAACAAACTATAGCACAAGTAGGACGGTGCAATGTGCATCATCAACCAATCAACCAAACCAACAATGGTACTAGAAGCACAAGGTACTGTGCATAATTGTGCACTATAGATTTTTCGGTCAAGACAACATAATGCCAGCCGGAATCAAACCAACTATGATACAAGTAGCACAATGCTTTGTGCACTATTCTGCACTAAATGTTTTAACAACCGGACCCAATATAAAGCCAGCCGGAACTAGAGTTTTACCAGCTGGAAGCATTTTTCGCTTGCGAGGAGCACAAAGTAATTAGGATGGTTCAATTCATTTTGCTACTTGTGTCGTAATTGGGTTGGTTCCGGCTGGCATATTTCAGACTAGCTTGGTATGGTTCCGACTGACATTATATGGGTCCGGCTAAAACATCATAAAGTACACAATGATGCACAATACATTGTGCTACTTGTGCCATAGTTGGTGGGATTCTGTAGGGTATGGTTCTGGCTGATCTTGTTGTGGTACCGGCTGAGCCCTTAGATGTTACACAATCATTTAAGTGCATTGTGGAAACTCCTAATCGTTCCGGCATATAAAATCCAAGTATGGCACAATTCATTGTGGTTGATTGTGCTAATTGTGTTGTAATTGGATTAGTTCCGGCTCGCACGGTTCAGACTAGCTTCGTATGATGGTTTCGGGTGGCATTAAATGGGTCTCACTGAAAAATCATATAGTACAAAATGGTACACAATGCATCGTGCTACTTGTGCCGTCGTTGGTTTGGATCCGACTGGCGCCATGAACACCGTTTTACGTTTGATGATAGTTATAAAAATTACATTATCGAGCAGGCCAACAAAGCAGGATATGTCAAATACTATCTGGAATATCTACGGTTTTGTAAAGTGAATTGATTATTGATTATCACGAGTACAACTTTTTCACCGAATTAAGAGTAATCAATTCTTTAACAAACTTTGCTGGTACTGAACAACAGGTAATGAATTCAGTATGCAGCTTACGAAAAGCCACTTTTAAAGTGGCACCACTCTCTTTCCTACTAGGCTGATATTTCAGGTATGTAGTTATGTCGGTGCTGGCTTTTGATAATCAATTATTTGTTTCTGTTGGATGGCAGCCGGTGATATTAGTGATGATATCAAATGGTTAGTATTCACTGGATTTGGTGTTTCGGTCTTGGATGATGGACATGGATATGGTGACCCGACTTTCTTCTTTCTTTTGAACAAGGTACGAAAACCTGTTACCTTGGTCTCTTTTGTAATTTCTTCAGTCTATTAAGATTCGTGTCTTCAAATTTTTTTATTTTCGGTACGAGCCATCGATTTTGGCTAGGACGTTATTTAACTATTTTACATTTTTCATTCCGCCCTTTAGGTTACTTGATAACTTTTTCAGCAGCTTAGTTTGTTACTATGTTTTTTGATTTATGCAACCTCATCCGTGCAGAATATTTTATTTTTGCCTTGGATATAAATAATTAGCTCACATAGTTCAGAAAATGAGCGAAGTGAGCTATGTTTCTACCCCACTGGTTTAAATGAAGCATTTAAATATAGATCTGTTTGAGCTAAGTTCCATGAGTTCGGTTTCACTGGTTTCCGCTTTGCAAAGTAAAACGAAAAGCTGTGCTCTCAAAACAAAGCTCACTTTGCTTAAAAGGCATAGCTCAAGTGTGAGACAGTAAAAGCACCCAATATGTAAACCGAATTTTGTGACCAAGGAATTCTTTAAAAAAATACTTATTTTCACCAGTAAAACAGTGAAAATTACCGAACATCTTCTGGAATTAAGTTTTGTCAGAAAACAGAAAAACACCTCCAAATTAGGCGAATGTTGGGTGACTTAGGAATCCAACACTTAAATGTTTTCGGTACGTAATTGTAGAAACTACCAAATAAGCAGTGGTGTAATACAACGACTTGCTAATTTATATATACTGAATATGGCATTTTGTTAAAAGGCAGCTAAGCGATAGTAAGTATTCCACAGTAGTGGAATATAACCAAGCACAGCAAGAGAAGGAACAAAACAACAAGGCATTTCGAAACATTTCCGGCAACTGAAGAGACAATCCGGCTTTGCTCTAAAAAAGGGATACCTAAATTTATGTGATGCCCTGGAAAGTGGCCACAATTAACCCTTCATATTAAGTTTTTTTTTTTTAATTTTGTTCAATTACTCGTATTATTGAATACCAAATTCACGTAAACCAATTTCATGCGATTTTTATGACTCAAGACGACAGACCTTATACAATATTAATAAGAAATTATATGTACAAAAAGCGTCGTATAAGAACCATCAAAAAATCAGTACTCAGAATAGTTATGTGTAAATAAATCAGAACGTTTTACATGCTGCTAGTGAACTTTGCCTTCAGAATTGTTAATAGTCGTTTAGCCATCGGCTTGTTCAAATTGCAATACTCTCAGTTAATGGCACAGAGATATAAAATTATCGGTTAGATAGATTGATTTAGAGATACAAGCATCCTAAAGTTATGGTATATAACCACGAAAAGGGTCCTTATAAAATGAGAAAGTTCAATCCAACTTAATAAATATGCCTAACATCGTAATGCTACACCATGTCTATTTAATTGACGGTAGGTTACTTTTATATGAGTAGGCAAGATTTCCAAAAATTGGGATGGTAGTTGATTTCAAACTGAAGCGCTTGCTTAACTCGAATTTTATTGTATTTGACGAATACTTGCAATTCCTAGATGAGATGTGTTGGGTTATTCCGGATTAAGCTAGCCGAGTTATTTCCGGATTAAGCTAGCCGAGTTATTTTTTACGCGAGCAGGTTAGATTGGCAAAAATTAGAAAGAAAATTTAGTCCGAAATAGCCATAAATTTCGTATAGAAATCGCATGTGCACATCAAAGACAATAAAATTCGAGATTACCAATTTAATCATTTAGCGGATTATACATATAATTCGCTAGATTAAATGGTTTATACTTTATTTACACATTTAGTTTACAAATAAATATATCTGAGAAAATTTTATGAAGTCATTTCTCCTTACATATTCCTTTTATTTATTTATTTATTTATCATTTAGCCCAATGAGATATTTCAGTGAAGAACATTTAAATTAAAATTAGGGAAAAAAGAAAATTTGAGAGAGAAGGTAGGTAAGAAAAACTATTAATTACAAAAATTATCCGAAAAATTTGTTTGCAATGTTGATTTTTTGAAAGTTGTTTTGAGCATTGCTCGCACCTCTGGTGCCTAACCACACCCGGTTAGGTTATAATATAGTTTACCAGTCTTAATTTAATAAAATTTTGGTAGAATGAGTCATTTGTTGTTGTAAGTATTAAATTAAATTTAATAGTTTATAATTTTGTTCTAGTACATTTTAAACAAGGCTTTGACCATAATGTGTGTTTTGGTAAAAAATAGGCGGTAGATCATAAATGACAGCAATAATACAGTGAGTACCGTTGTTGGTTTTTATGTTACGATTTGGATTCCTGTAAAGTTTACAGTACCTGGCAATTGAATTAAAGCCACCCTTGCGTATCAAGTAATTTGTAATACAAGCAGATTGTATTGAAATATATTTGAAGTTTTCGATTGTAAACGGATTTAGTTGTTCTAAGAGTATCTAATTATACGGATTAGCTCGAAACGCGATATTTCAAAACACGATATTTCAAAACGCGATATAGTACAAAACGCGATATGGTACAGAATGTCCATTGCGGAGCGACGGGAACGCAGCAACCCGCCTAATATAACCCGGTCCTATACTCCCTCCCATCGATTTTTAAATTCCTATAAACTGAAATTTTTGTTTTAAATAAGAAGCGAAGCAACCGGAGCGCCGCGCCCTGCCTGACAAAACCCGATCCTAAACTCCCGCTCCTATCGATTTTTATAAACTGAAATTAAATTATCCCTTCACCCGCCTGATATAACCCGATCCTAAACTCCCGCTTCTATCGATTTTTAAATTCCTATAAACTAAAATTAAATTTCCCCTTTTCTAGAATATACATGGCGAACCGACGGGAGCATTTTGAAATATCGCGTTTCAAATGGGACCGCTATTACGAGTATATGAACAAAAACCCTTATATTATTAAGGTAATTCCAGTATTACCGGTTTTGGGTCAGGTGGCTGCTATTAGAGTCTAAACACAGATAATGAAATATTTAAAAGGAATGCGAATAATAACCAAATTCAGTTTAAAAGTGGTTTAATAATATATTGTGAATTTTATAAATTTGTTGGTGAATTTTTAAGCATATTATTCGGAGCAGGTAAAGTGAAAGACATTAGTGGCGTGGATAAAATTAATTCGAACCGTGAAATTGCAATAATGGAAAAAGTTTCTCGGCTTACAGTCGATCGTCAACATCGAGCGGTTGCAATCATTGCCGTGGTGTCCGTAAAACTACCGCGAGAGACAACAGGCTAATTATAAAAACAGCACTTGAAAATAGACAAAGTTCTGCTAAAGTGGTCCTAAATAAATTAAAATTGCATAATACAAACATATCTGAGCGCAGGATACGATCCTGATTGTACTCTTCCGGACTCAAATGTTGCAGGCCAACCAAGAAGCCCAGTTTGACACCAAAAATGTAGAAAGCACGCCTTCAATGGGCAAAAATGCACAGAAATGTTACGGTTGAAGATTGGAAAAACGTAAATGAGCACAAATTTTGTCATTAATAAATCATTTCGTCAAAGTATCAATTTGTATAATAAATTTCATTTTTACAACTAACATCCTCTTTGCAACAGGTGATCTTTAGCGATGTTAATTTCTTTAGACGAAGACCCAAGGAACGTTATAGTGATGAAGCTGTACAGAAAAAATGAAACACCCCACCACTAGTCATGATCTGGCCATGCATAACCGCGAATGGCACCATGAATCAAGTGCAATATAAAAAGGTTGTTGAGCAAAAAAGATAAAAGCTCTGTTTCAAGAGCATAGCATACTCCTTTTGCTATAGCCGGGAAACTCACCCGATCTTAATCCGATCGAAAAACTATTAAGCATGTTTAAAAAGGTTGTGTACTTATCCCCGAACCCAACAATAGCTGTTCTGAACCATAATATTCATAGACATTGGCAAGCGAACACAAAAGTGAATTTACAAAATATTGACTATAAAACATAAATAAACATTTTGTATTAGTAATATGTGTCTGTTTCTATTTTGTTCCTGATAAATTTGAAAAAATACAAAAATTACAAGGTGGCTCAAATTCAATTGCCAGGTACTATATTTATGTTGATTTCTTTAATTTTAGCCCCAACTTTCGAACTAAGAGCAGTGCCAGTTTCAGAGAGATTTACTTCGGGTGTTTTCTGCATACCTCAATATGCACTAAATATTGTTAATTCGTTTGACTTTTGGCGGTCGATTTTGTTCAAAATCTGAGACTTGACGAAAAAATAACCGCAAGTATATAGTAGTAATTTTTTCGCTATAACATTTCGAGATAACATTTCCATTTATAATTTAATATTTGTGGATGCAAATATGCTTTAAATCTAATTTTAGTTTTAAAATAATTATAAATTCTGTGTTTCTGCGAAAAAAAAAACATTTATTCGTCATCGCATTGAAAAAAAATATTAAAATCGTTTTTAACACATTGACGCACACTTTCTAAATGTGTGTACTACTCAGGAACACACATTTGATAAATTTAGTAATTGCAATGATATTCCGTCGCGGAATGGAATATATTGTTGAGAATTGAAAAATATGTCGAGTTATTCCTTAAAAAATTAAAATTGCTTGCGCGTGTTAAAAACCGAAAAAGTTGTTTGTCTGCTATAGCTGTCATTTGCGTGAACGTGTTAACTCGCCTTTTCAAAAACAAGGGAGATGTCAAAAAAGTGAGAGCACAAAACGACATAAGCCCCAAAAAACTGAACCGATTTCTACCGATTCATAATTTTAGATGCTTACTACTTACTTTACTCGTGTCTCGGCTAGTGTTTTTTTCGATAACAGCTTGATTACTAAGTATTTGTTTATTGTTATTGGCAATATTACAGATTTCTAGATGAAAATTTTTCTCAAGAGAAATTCGACATCCTACTGAAGATTCAGTTTGTGTTAGACAATTTTGGTATACGTTAAATTTCATAAAACAATTTTTTATGAAAGCCACAGTAATATAAGCCACAAAATTATTGTCACTAATCTTTGCACGTGACTTATGAAAATGTTTTTACAGGCACCTTTACAAACACTTCTTTCATTAAAAATCTTAACATTTTCTATGCACGAGCAACACAGTCAAAACATCAGTCAAATTTACCCTCAAAGGAATTCGAATAATATAGTTGTGCCAAAATGCGATAAAACTAGGCCTGTCCTTAAATGGTGTAGTCAGCAAAAGATTTCCTTGGCTCGGTTAAGCTGTTGTTCTCTATTTGTTTCGTTCACTGTACCAAAAATGACCAGATCATTATCTTTATCGTTAATCTTTTGAACGAACGAATTAGCATCCACTTTATTTATAGATCGGGCGTGCATATTAAATTATGAGAACTATTAAAATAAAATAATAGAATCGTCATATATATTGTCTATAAATTGTAAATAAATATTCTGTCAACCAAATTTTATAAATTTCTGTTTATTTTCAATCAAATTAAATTCCATAAATCACAAAGACGACAGACTCGTAACAAAAAGATTTTTTTCTTAAAATCATGTTTTGTCGTTTGGGTCTTTCAATTGTCTTTCAAATCCTTTAGTCCGAAAAAATGATGAATAATTAAAGAATATTGATCAATGTCATATGTTATCATCATCAAATTAATGATGATTGTGTGTTTTATGTTAATGGTGATTTTCTATAAATACATATATTAATGTTGTGTGTGCGATGTGCGTGTGTGTACATTTATATATGTAAGTCTCAAAAGACAATAAAAAATAAAAATTAAGAAAAAATAAAAATAAGAGATTTAAATTAAAGAAAATAAAAAATAAAATCTTAATTTTTATGATATGTTTATGGATATCATTTATTATAATTTATATTTTATAATACAGAAATTTTTTATCAGAAATATATAAAAAAAGAGATGTTTGTATGATTTGAGGATACAGTGATGGTAGCAGATTTAGCATGTTCTCTGTTTTAATAATCCCTAATCGTGTTAATTTCGTGCACCGTACACTTTTGACAAAATAAAACAGATAATAAAAATATTATTTGAATTGGTTGTCAAGAAATATCATATGCAATGTGTATTATTATCATCACTATGCTATACTCGTATAATACAATAATATGATGTTATGAGAATATTTTCTTAATTAAAAATTAAGTAAGTTGACAATTAGTCTGTCAAAATTGATTATTTTATTACCTTTTCCTTTTAACTTAATTGCTTTGGTTTATTTATTTTTTAATTTTTTTTTGGTGTGTAATCTTAGGTTATGTGAAATCAAAGTTTGATTTTTATTTTTTGGGTTGTTGTCTTGATCTCAAAAAGTACAATCACCTCTTATCATAATATTATATATTATGTATAATTTTATGATAATTCCATTTTATATATCGAAAAGCCGACCAAATTCCAAAAATCTGTCACAAATCTGAAAATTTATTACAAAAGTATATCGTCGTATAATTTGAATAAAATGATCATTATTGATCGCATTTTTTTTTTCTTTCAATCAAAGTGTAGCATACACAAAAGAAAACACAGTTAAACCTTTTACACTTTAACTTTATGTTGAATACAGTATACACACCAAACAGGTTGTCGTGGTGGTACAATATAAATCCTCGTGACAAATAAAAAGAAATATTTTTATCGATTAAACAAACAACTCATACTCTACGTTTATATGGCAGTTATACTGTACTCTAAATACATCCATTTGGGTTGTGTACGATTGTCAAACTCAACTCAATCACTCATAATATGAGTGACATTTGACAAGTATATAAAATTCTACAGAATATATAAATAAAACGTTGTTAGTATTTTATATTATGTACCGTATAAAAATTGGTCAAATTATACATTTTCATGAAAAATGAAATTTTTATTTTTTTCTAGATTGACTTGGAAAATGAATGATTATGTCTCGTGTCACAGAGTTCATTACATTCTATTTATTTATATTTTATAATAAAATAAATACCAAAAAGGAAATAAAAAAAAACAAATTTAATCAATAAAGTTTTTCAGAATTTCCACAAAAGATGTATTTCTCGAATATATGCATAAAATGAAAATTCACTTTGTATAATACACACAGAGAAGAGATTTCTCGTTTTCTCTGTTTTAGACAATCATCATAATCACATCAAAAGAAAATTGAATCAAAATTCATTTATAGCTGAAAAAAAAAAATGTTTATATAGAAAATCTCTATAGTTATGAATTTCACAAAAAGTATAAATTATTTTAAACCTAATCTTCTTCCTCTACACATACACAAACATACATATCCAGATCCACCCACTCACTCCCATAACACACTTTATCTTCCCGGTCTCGGTTAGTCAAAATAAAATTTAATAAAAAACATACACACATTAAATTACACACACACACACACATTTATACATAAAATTGATATAAATTCTATTGTTATGTCTGTAAATTTTTTTAATGCCAATCATTCAACATAACAAAATAAAAACAAAACTTTCAGAAGTTCAAAGACTAATCAACAGCATAAAATTGGAAAATCAACAAAAGAATTATAAACCAAAAAAATTGTATACATCATAAACAATTTTTTTTTTGTTGTTAAATTCTTAAAAGAAATATGAGAGATCTAAGGGATGTTGATGAATGAAAATATTTATTAAAAATATTGAAGGTAAAAATTTATAACATAAATTGATTAGTAATTGAGTTTGATTTAATAATGTTTGTTTTGAGCGTGCTTTATACTCAATCAGATTTTCTGGTGTGCTGCCTCGTTTCGTTTTATACGCGTATCAAAATACACAAATTAATTGTTAGCATAATTAAAATTGTTTTATTTACAGGTGGCCTTCGGATTACGCAACATTTAACATGATAATTTGTAGCTCGAAATGCGTGTATGTTTCAAGGTTATTTATTAGTAACAACTAATATTTTCCGTTAGCAAAGTATACGTAGAGTGTTTCTTTTATTTGATGGGTCCCGAGTTCGATTCACCATGGTGAACAGGAAAACATTTTCAATGCTTTGCAATTTGAACTCTGTTTCTGGTAAACTGATTTATCTTAAATGATGTTTAAAACAATAATGAAGACAGTTCTTATCAGCTTTTTTAGCTGTCAAATTTCTACCACGTCTTCACGAGTTTTAAGTACTTAAGAAAATTAGCGGCTACCAATTCATCGATCATTGATCTCTGTTCAGTGTCTCCCGTTACAGTTAGATGTTCCGAAAGTTATTATTCATCCAATTTGTTTGTTGGAAATATATAGTTTACTATCAAACATTGGATACAAACACTGGTCCTACGAGCCATAAGGGAACGACGAAACGGCGTAGGCTAGACGGTAATTGTCCACACTAAAGTAATTCTCAAAATAAAAAAGGAAGTATTTTTTCATGAAGAGCTTACAAAACAGATTAGTGAAGCTATCTTAAGATGTAACATGCAAAATTATTAACAAATTTCAACAAGGAGGCAACAAAATTTAGAGCACTCCACGAAGAAAACTATATACAACCACTCTTACTTCTGACTAGAAGAGAATAAGATAGTATAACCCAGAATTTATCATACAAACCAAACTAATTGAAAGCCCGCGAGATCCCGTCATCACGGCGCCCACGAACCGAGCCACCATCATCGATAACGCCGGTCAAGATATTCGACAAGAACAGACGAAGATGAAGAGTCAAGACAATTTGAATGAGAAATCTGTATCAAAAATAAACAAAACTGGAATTTTGAATGAGATTAGTGCGGTATTGCAATAAAAATATCACTATCAGGTTCAAAAATTAGCATTTCTCGAAGAATACCAAAAGTGAACTGAATTTAGAAATATGTTCAGTATTCACGAGAATATATAAATGAGTAACGCTCAAAAAGTAAACTGTGGCTTCCATACTAATCAACCATCTTCAACTAATAGAAAATAATTATGAGGCTGCGTGAAATATTCTCAACATAATTGAGCACATAGTTAGGTCTTTACAGAGGTAGGTATATACGTAACCGCATGTGTTATTAAGAATACATTGATCATTCATTGAGAATTTGTTATTCGAAAATCGAGGAATACAGCGTAGCATTGAGGAAGACCCAAATCAACCAATTCGACGTCGCTCTCAGTAACTAGAGATGTGTCCATCTTCTTTATGGAAGTAATGGGCTGAAGCACAAATTGGTATTGATATTGATTTTCCAAAAAAAATTTTGTATGAAGCTCACTTTTGGTTGAATGGATACGTTAATAAACAGAATTGTCGGATTTGGAGTGAAGATAATCCACAAGCCTTTGCCGAAACACCATTACATCCAGAGAACAACATTGTTTGGTGCGCTTTATGGACCGGCGGAATCATTAGTTCATATGTCTTCAAAACCGATGATGGGCAGAATGTTCCAGTCAACAATGAACGGTTTAGTGACATGATTTCTAAGTTTTTTGTACTCCTATTGGCTGGTATACATCTTGCTGATATGTGGTTTCAACAGCACGGTGCCACATGCCACACAACGCGGGATACAATTAATTTACTCAAAGAAACACTTGATTTTCGTGAAAGACTAATTTCACGCAATTAACAGGAATTGGCCACCGAGATCGTGTGATCTAACTCCATTAGATTAGTTTTCTGGGGATATGTTAAATCACTTGTCTGCGCCGATAAGAGACGATTGAACACTTGGAACACAACAACTTATTAGCGAGATACGGCCGCGATTGCTGCAAAGGGTGATCGAAAATAGGACCTCCAGATTAACCCATGTCCCGCCAGCCGTGCGGCCACATGGCCGAAATCATATTCAAGCATTAATGGCATAAAATTATCTATCCAATAAAGCTGAAGCATCTCACTGATATTCAAAATGTTTTGAAAAATTAAAAAATTCGTCACAAACCGGTTTAGAAAAACAGAAAAACATTCCGATTCTTCATTGATTTTGTAAAAATTTGTTTCTAAAAATGTTGTTATATGTTTTATACCAAAGGATTAATTTGTTACCTGGCAAATAACATTGTTGCTTGATCAAAGAATGACAAAAAATATCTCCCTTCAGCACTAAAGTGGAGTTTTGAGTACTAAATTATTATAGCTAAATATTCACCTTTTTAATAATATGCAGCACTTACTATTCTGTAAGGGAATAATTAGATGCGGTGAATTTATTAACTAAGGCGCTCAAAATTTTGGTTTGTTGCTTTTCAAGAAATTTGTCCAACGATTTGTCACATGATTTTATTGGAATGAGCAAAATATAACCATATATATAATGGTAGTTTACACCTTCTCAACGATAACAACAATTGACATAAGATGCAACAATAATGTATAGCAGAAAATAATTTTCCAATTTGGGTGCTCATTCCCATTTTTTATTTTTTTTTATTTTTTATTTTTTTATTATCGCTGCAATCTGTTCTGGGGCCAAGGCTCTCCCAACTCTTTCGCGGTTAGCTTTTTTCCGTCCTTACTTTTACGCCAGTGTGTAGGCCAATTCGAGGACGTACGGTCATAGATCCGATTTTGTTACCATCTGCACATTGCATAGCTCCATGCCAGCCTATACTGGCATGGAAGATGGGTCGGCCCATGAGTTTTGCACTCCGACAGGGGGTCATAGATGTGTTCCATTTCATCACAGATCGTAATATGTTGATGAAAATTCCTTTTGCATCCTGCCCCTGTCGGGATTCGAACCCGGTACCTCCCGATCCAAACGCCAAAGCTTTAACCACTGTGCCATTTGGTCGGTCTCATTCCCATTACTTTGACAGAAACGTCATTTGTTTTAATTTGTAAAATAAGACTAGGAAAATATTCTTTCTCCAACTGAATAATTACATAATTTCCTACATTAAATTGGTTAATTTTTAAAGTGTTTTCAGAGATTCCTATTGTTGCATCTGGTTTTGCTGTTCCTTTTCAGCTTGATCTATCAATTTATAATTTATGTACTGAGGATAAGATTACCGATGAATTCCGTTTTTTTTTCTTTATAGCTTCTTCATTTGGTTTGGGGTGTGACCAAAAAGGCGGTTTTTAAATAATGTTTCAATGTTTGATAAAGCTGTCCGTTCGTTTAACGGAAAAGATGCTGGACCTTTTTTTTTAAATATTCTTCCCTGTCTCCTGTGTATTTTCATTGATTTCAATATGTTTGGCTGATGTTTCCAGATTAACGCAACTGCCCACTCCTTTTCTCGAACAATTTCTAAACTCTCAATGGACTTAATATTTGCCGCTATTTCCTATTTATTTTCAGAAGAATATCAACATTCTCACATAAATCAGCATTATACATTTTAAATGCTTCACTAAAGTTTATGTTCTCCAATGATTTTCCTTCAATTACGACAGAGTTATTTTTTTGCACCTTATCAATACTCAACACATAAATGACTTGTGTTTTCAAGTGTAGAAAAACATTGTATCACTTCATTAAAACCATTCCCAGGCCTTGAGCAAAGGATAGAAACATATCTAAAAAACTAATTGATTGGCAATTATTGTTTGTGGGTTCTTTATAAGTTTTGAACAATTTACAGCATCAGTTGAAAGTGGATAAATTCCGCATGCTTTAAATTTTGAATTGATGTTGAATTTGCAGCTGTTGACAAAACGTTTACTAATGGTTCTTTTCTAAGATTCCATCCATCATTTTCAATTTTCTAAGTATGCACACAGCCGTTTTCCATTCCGCTTTCAGAGGCCGATAAAGTTCAACACATAGTGACTCTAAAAGGTGAGTTGCATTTTGATATAGCGCAACGAGAATTATCTGATGCTCTTTACAGAATTCACTTAGAGTGAGCGATAAATGCAACACATTCCATCGGAAAATGGTAACCATGGTAAAAATATATATTTACTACATAAATACTAGAAGAATATTTTTTCCCTATTCATACGTCCTGAATCCGATCCCAGCCGTTTGGCATTTCTCGTGCTAAGAAAAATGGGATCCGTACAATCGTCGGTGGCACACAGTGTTGTGCCGTATTGTCTACACCATGTTGATAATTAATATTCTACAAGTATAGAGAATGTATGTACACAATTTAAAAAAATGCGTCGACAATGTAGAGAATGTAGACAATGTCGAAAATTATTGACAATGTCGAAAATTCTATGATTCTTTTGCTAATGGAATTACCATTCCGGTTCCATGGAACATCATTTCTAACACATATTTGAAATATTTATACCAAAATTTTTATGTATGGCAATGACGTACTCCTATGCATATAATATTTGTTGCTATACTCTGAAAAATAATATGATAAGAGAAAATGAATATTTCTTGCATATATTTTAACTGTCTTAGTACAATTTTATAAATATTCCAAAAACATAAAAACCACTCAAATACCCCAATATTTATATGAAGCTTGTAGATCCAACTGGCAAAAATATTCGATTGTGTACACAACCCATTCGCGTGGTCGCCATATGCCACGATTTTGCTTTACAAATGGATATTAAACTTAGGTAATGAAAATTGATAAGTTCTTACTCGAAGTGGATTTCATCGACGACTGGTACTATACTGTATTAAACCAGGTGTTAGACACGTGGAATTAAAGTTAACGAAACTACCGGTGTATGCTAATTTACCGATATGCAAATCATGCTGCTTAATTATACTGAAAAACAACGAGGAAATTGCTAGATGCGGAAAACCCTAGAGGCAATCAGAACTTTATTCTGGAAATTGATCAACCGGAAAAATTCAATATACGGTCACATTGATTTTGAATTTTGGACCAGCGTTAACTATTTTTCATGATATACAATGAATCGAAAAATTAAAACTGTTCTAATTTGCTTAACATTTGGTAAGAAATATATTTATATGAAGGAAAACAACCCCGTACTTAAAACTTTTAGTTACCATTGCACCGACCCGAAAAAATGATACATGAAACAAATCCTGATTCTTCCGCATTGATTTTGGAAAATCTTGTTTTTAAAAATATCATGTTTTATTAAAGTATTATTATTCTACAGCAAAGTACTAATTTGTCAACAGCGCCAAAGCGAAGAATTTTTGAACTATGTTATATACGTTACATGATTTTATTGGAATGATCTAAATTGAACTGCGCCACAACGTTAGTTTTGAGTACTAGCGTGCGACAACTTACTTTGTGACGAACGAGCTGATTAAAAATTGTTTGCTTTTTCCAAGACCTTTAAATGATATGCCACGTGATTATATAAATAGTATTAAAAGTTGTAACTGTTTCCTGCGCCACAACGCTAGTTTTTAGTTGCAATTTAGGGTGTATTTATGAACCAAAATTGTATCGAAATTGCTGTTTGACACGAATAAATGGGGAAAATGTTAAGCAATATCGTGGTATTTGGTGATTTACTGTGACAGTAACCAACCCCCTCTAGGTAGAGATCTCAAAAGCAATTCAATTCACCGCATAAAATAAAAGAAGATTGGAAAAAATTCGAATCGCATAAGCCGTTTTAGAGATATAATTGGTACAGACATCCATCCATCCAGATGGAAGGACAGACTTTTATTTTTTTGATCAGGGACCTTCGACCGTCGAGAAAAACGGTTTTGGACCAGGTAAGTTTTCCTCATTTTTATCAGGATTTCAATAACTTGGTCTTAGAGGCCGAAGTTAAAACGACAAAAAAGCAATAATAAATAATTGTCTAAAAATGAATTGTCTACGACATTTTCGCACTGGTGGCAGATTACCTGCTGCATTTACGATTATCAATGTTATAAGACATTCTTTATCGTCGTTATTTGTAACATTGTAAACCAATTTCTCGCCTTTTGCAACAAACAAACAAATTTCTTTCGGAGGTAAGAAAAATGTGGAAGCAGCAGATTGTTTTACTTTAGATTTTTGAACATATGAGCCTATGAGAAGTTTGGGCATATGCGTCTCTTTGTTTGTATAGCAAATTTGTTTTCGGAATTTTAAATTGTTTGCTTCCTGCATATATGGTCATCCCATTTTGCACATGTTGGAGGGCTACGTTTAGATTATCCCGGCTGTACTGAAGTAGTTTTGGTTTTACAGCCATTCTAGATTAAAGCATCTAAACTTACAGTCAGAACACATGTATACAACCAGAAATTAAATGATTGATTGAAATGCTATCTCTTCGCCCAATCTTTGTATATTCCAAAAATCACTCCTTAATTCTATCGTAAACTCATTTTCTGATTCGCTATCTTTTGCACTCGTTTTGAAACTTATAACGCCGTTGCGTACATAAATTTGCTTTAGGCGAGAATAAATTCTAATATTTTTTATATCCTCGTCATATTTCATTTCTTGACTACTTAATCAATTTACGACATTGGTCAAGATCTTTTCAACGATATACGACAATTATAGGTTCTACCACAAACGAAAAATTTGCTACCAGCGCGTAGATCTAAAGCGATAAAAAATGTTGTCTGATCAGGATTGGGTGAGGTAGATTACTCAATGTAATCCACGCGGTTGTCAACACGTAATCTACTGCGTAGATTACATAACGATTTTATGCGTCCCAGTCGTCACATTGTTGAGCCAAGATGGACAACCTATAGGAAATGATATTAAAAATTAAATTTTATCTTTATTTTACTTCAGCCTGGTAAAGTTGCTGTTTAGCTATTAGGTCATTGTCCTATAATCCAATTAATTACTTATTTGTGGAGACTTACTTATTTAAATAAGTAACCTCGTGAAGTGACTTATTTGAATAATTACGTCTACACAGAAATGTCTAACACATGCCGTTTATATTTTAAAATCTAGTCACAACCACTAACATGTCAAGAATTTTTTCTTCCATACAATAGAAATTGCGTTTTGTTATTACGTCACAAATAAGTCGATACAATGAATTGGAATAGCTTGACCGACTTATTTAAAATGGCGCCAAATAAGTCAATA
This sequence comes from Nephrotoma guestfalica, assembly GCA_963691935.1. NCBI lineage: Eukaryota > Metazoa > Arthropoda > Insecta > Diptera > Tipulidae > Nephrotoma > Nephrotoma guestfalica. The sequence continues at coordinate 134,457,129 of OY829913.1, read as the reverse complement.
ACTGACATAAGTAAGTAATTGAAAAAGAGCCTTAATACGTATACGCTGACCTAATCTAATTCTCATTGGGTTTTATATCGTTTTCACAACACAGGTTAAACGTGTCATTATGTGAGTGATGGTTAATCTGATGAACACTCTTAACATATCACCACAAACAAAAACCAACCTTAAAATGTTTAATTCTACACGAGAATAAAAGTTTGCTAAACCAGTGAGGCAAGTATTTCAATAAGTGAAGTGCAAGCACGATCTTCATATCTCATGGAAGAAAGAATGTCATTGGACGCTTTCAGGTCCCCTATCATGATTAGTAAAATCATCGCCAATTTGATTTGAAAATCTCATAGTGCTAAACATTTTCATTCACATTTGCGTTAGCCGCGATTTTACTCAACATGTTGCCAACTGTTGGGTGCCCTGAAAGCGCTCATTGGCTTTACATTTTATTTTTATTATATTTACAATCAAGCATGCTTGCTTGGACACAAAACACTGTAGCGGCTTGAATATTGCAAACCAACATTCTAGTCGTGCATACCGCAAACATAACATCCCGCAGTCATAGCTAACTCATCATTCATCAATCTGTACGTGCAAACAGAGTAAGCAAGCCTGAAACAACACGACGATCATTTCAAAACAACAACAAAAGCGACTCGACAAATACGAGCAAAGCAAAACGAGCAAATTTATTTAACGGAAATAAATTTCATTTTCCCAATCAGTTCGTCTTCATCAGCCGCAAACAGCAAGACTCTACTCGTAAGCGCATTACGATGCCACACAACATTCCGCCATGGATTTTGGCGGATCAAAATAAATTTTTTTTCAATACAAATTTAATGTATTTGAATATTATAAATAACAATAATAATATTTTATAAAATAATAATTAGAAATGAAAATATTAATCTACGTTATAACACTCTCGCTCGTTGTCAATGACAACTAATTTGAATAATTTTCAATTCCAAACAGCATGAAGCATCACAGCCAACGTTATGAAAATTTTAAATCTTCTAAAATTTTGAAATCAAATTGACATTGATGCCAACAGTTTGGCAGGCATGAAAGCGCATTGAAATAAAAACTACGGTCTATTGAAGGGTAGCTACCTGTTATTCGATGGTAATAGAACAATCATCCCTAGCAATTACATTACTATTTGTGATGGAAGTATGTATTTAATAATTTAAGTGTCCATAGGCAATTTATAATTTAAAATAATGTTGGTTTCGAAAAATTTTCAATTAAGTTTAGAACCTATGAAGTTCATAATGGGGCACCTGAAAGCTAAAATTTCAATATAAACAGTTAAAAATGTTGCTTTAGTTGGAAGCTTGCAAGTCCCTAACTGTTGGCAGCAAAATGTTGAAATCCAATTGGCAACGGTTGCACTAATTGTGATGCCAACAGTTGAGGGAAGGATCTATCATTTTATCACGCATAAACAGGTCTTCTGGGGTAAAATCTTAAATTTGATTTCAGGGGAACAACATTTAAGATTGCGCGCTCAATTCGATAAAGAAGGTTACAGAGGCGACATTTTAAAATAAAAATTAAAGAAACTGATAGTGGGTCTACTGAATTTCTTATGCACATCGACGTTTGTTAATTAAAAAGAGGGACAAATTTATTCAGAGGATTAGTCAAATTAAGGAATTTGATTTACTTTACACTTAGAGGATGGCAACATTTGGCTGATGGATTTTACTTTCTTTACAGACATCACAGCCAAACTTTCAATCTGAAATTGCAAGGTAAAGATAGAATTATTCATTATTGTATGTCTAGTAGTAGTATGTCTTTGAATAGTAACTCAGTCCACTAGTGTCAAAACTAGATAAAGGTAATTTCACCCATTTTACGAATTTGAAAGACCTTCTGATATAAAAAAGTTTAATAAAACACCCAAAAAATCTCGTATCGTAGGTGAAATTGAATAATAGATTTCGTTTATTTTGAAGAAATGATTTATTCAGTTTGATGGTAATTACAACTGATTTGATATTTGAAATATCCAATTATGCAATTGCAAAAAAAATTAAATAAACTTTTGTTCAAATTAACGAGAGATTTCTTCAAATTTGAATAATTTTTAGTTAATAATCCATTTTATAAAATTTCTTCATTTTGACGAAATTGTGATTTCTAAGGAGTTTCAAAAATTTTTACTAAATTTTGTCGAATCAAATAAATGTATTCAAATTAAAAAAATTGTTAACCACCTCTAGGAAAAAAGAGTGCTTTTGAAGAAATATCTTCAAGTTGACGGAATGTCGGTTGTATTATTTTAAACCACGAGGAAACCAACTTTTAAGTCATTTGAAGGCGCATTGTGTATTCGGAAATATCTAATATCTAAAACGAATGTTATATAAAAAGACATATTTCGTGTTAAAATTAGAATAATAAATTAATTTGAATTAAATTGTTGCCATTTTTTGAAACAATACGTGATTTTAATGTTATTTTTAATGAAAAATGGTGTTTAAATGGTTCCATTGGAAATAAGATTAGACGACAATATCAAGAATTTTCAAAGATCAAATAAAATTTTAGCATCGTTTCCGACATTAGAAAACAAGGACCACAAGGAACAGTCTACGACAGTTTTTTTAATTCTCAACAAATGCAAAGTAGGGCCTTGCTCCCAAATGACCACACCCACCGAAATCTAACAACCTGCGGTTGTGCCAGCACATTTTGAATTAGGTTGTAATTTTATTATACATTATGTAACAAGTTATTGTATGTGTCGTTCACCTGAAAATTAGAATCTCCGTACTCAAACTTCAACGAGCAAAAATGGAAGCTATTATAACTGGCAATTGCTCTTGTGCGGAATTGGAACACCTCTGGCAAGCAACCAATAATTTTAGATTGGTCGAATCCACAGTGAAAATTTCACCATTGAAATATTGAACAAATGGAAGGCAATGGACTACAAGTTGGTATATATAAAATAAACACATACAAACTTCATCAGAGATGTCAAAAACAATGAATCTGATACATAAATAAACAGGTTTTATTTCATAGGTGAATAAGGAGTTTTGAATACAAAATTATTCAAATGTGTCGAGTCTTATTTAAAGCTTTAATAGATTTGCTTTTAAAATATTTCCAATGATAAATGAAAAAATTAAGAATCCGTCATCAACAAATCTTCTTGAAGACAGTCAATGTCGAGTTAAGTCGATGTTGCGTTATTTTCCATTTACTATACATAGTGTATTGGTTCCAACTACCAGCGTTGTGGAGTAAACAAAAAAAGTAGAGGAGAAGAGTGTGTGGAGAAAATCTTGCACCGAAATCCAAGCAAATTTGTATAACCGCTGATTCTAGTTACCGAAATTATTTTAGCCCCAACAGAGTTTATTGTATATTTGGATGGCGTGAAATATATTTTAAACTCATTTATTTAAGCTGTGTATATTCGTTTTATATTTATTTTATTTTTGTACTGCAATTGAATTTTCCAATAAACGCAATTTCATTGAATTGACAAATGTTTTCTTCAAATTGACTATAGTTTTATTCAATTCAACAATGCTTCTGTATTCACACCAACGAATTTTTTATTTAAACCAGCTGTAAGAATTTGTTAATTTGACGATATTTTATTCATTTCGATAGCTAGATCTTAATTGAATTGAATAAATTGCATTTCGTCAGTGAATTTATTCAGTTCTCAAAAATTTCGTCAAATTAAAAAAATACTCTTTAATTTCTAATTTGAATAAAAAGTAATCAAATTAATACCCATCTTCGTTGACGCTAAATCAAATGTTTTTTCTTCAATTTAACTGACGGTTTATTCAGATTAACCATACTTTATTTTTTGGGGTGAACGTTTGAAAAAAATATTATGACCTCACAATTACAAACAATTTTAAGAGGAGCAATTTATTGTTTTAATTATTAACTAATAATGAAAATTAAAATTAAAAACGACTTAATACTTTAACTGATAACTTCAGTAGAACATTTCTAGCAGTAATCGTCAAAAGAAATGGACAGATAGATCACAGGTCAGTTTATGATTCCACAAACTCTAAAACGTTTCTCATTTCTAAGGAATCTAAAACTAACTAAAAAAATTAATTAAAAATAACAGCAAATTGTTTTTTTAAATTTAGTTAAGAATAAAACCTTTTGAAGCTTATTGTCAGCTGCATGGAAATTGTAAAGTTAATTTAAGAAATTAATTTTTATTAAATGTAGAGTTACTGAAAGTGCTAAAATTAGTACCAAAAATTAAAGGTAAAGTTTTTATTAAAGGTGGTGGATAATTAACAATTTTGGAAGCAATTGAGAACAAAATATTAGACCCAATACGTTTTATGGATACAGTAACAACTAAATATAAACCACTAATACAAAACAAAATCATCATTAGACGAAAAAAACACCAAAGAGGTTGTCGAAGTTGTCTACGACTAGCCGACGTTGTCTTCGACTAGTAGACGTTGTTACATTGCTGACGAGTTGTTTATGGGTCTGATACAGGGAATAATAGAAAATAATATCATTTCTAATTTCCCATGGTAAATCCCAAAAGATTTTGAATCTTCGAATCAAAATTTGCCGACTATTTGCCCATTAAAGGCTGGCATGGAGCTATGCAATGTGCAGATGGTGATAAAATCAGACCTATAACCGTACGTCCTCGCATTGGCCGACACTGACGTAAAGGTAAGGACGCAAAGAGCAAACCGCGAAAGAGTTGGGAGAGCTTTGACCAAATCTCATATCACATTACGGAAAGCTTTGATTTTCGTATAAGGAAGTTTGTTTTTAATAAAATTCATATTCTGGGCCCGATTTACTTCGAGGCCCATCAATAAGGAGTTGGAAGAGAGATTTAGTTCAAAAATCTAGAAACTTCGAGGCCCATCAATAAGGAGTTGGAAGAGAAATTTAGTTCAAAAATCTAGAAACATCTAACAGACTTCATGCTCTTTATATTCCCAAGTGATTGTTGACGCTCAAAATGGATTGTGTGGTTCGTTAAATTTAAAATTGTAAAAAATAAATAAAATAAATACGCCTTTTTTGGCGATGTGTCAAAAGGAACGAGACCCTTAATCCGTGATCTATACACCATTTATCAATGTGGGGATACTATCGAAAAGTTTCACGGAAATCTAATCAGCAATAACAAATCGCGTATGGTTATCGAATTCAGCAACCACAGTCAAAAATGCTAAGGAGAAACTGAATCAGGAAATATAGGAATATTAGGAAGTTCAATTTCTGTTTGCATGAAATAAACATGTACTCAAGGTCAACCAGTACTCAATTCGCCACCATTACTGCACCTTCCTAACCAGCAACCTCTTCCAATACCCAATAAAAACAGTCAAACATATGGACATTCAGTCGAATCCAACTAAATACAATCAACCAACTCATTTCTATACACCCCAACCTTGTAGATTTACACAAACTTATGCTCCATCCTCCCAGAACAGATTGCAGGGATAATAAAAAAAGGAATCTTCGAATCAAAAATAAAACGAAAATTAAAAATAAATTTGGCGATAAAATAATAAGACTCCCAAAGCCATTCTTGAGATATCATCGGTGAAGACATCCAGACGGATATACAATTTTTTTTTTGATTTTTTGGATTAAGGACCTTTAAAACGCCGAGAGAAATGGTTTTGGGCCAGGGTAATTTTTCATCATTTTTGGATTTAAATAACTTAATAACCGAAGTTAAAACAGAGTTTAACAAAGCAAACCGGTTCCAAGACATTTTTAATTCATTCAATTGTCACATTTTAGCAGAATTGTAGTAAAAACTTACTTCGTAACCATACCATTTTTATAATTGTAGCAAATTATCACCTCCTTGTATTTTATTAATTCTCACTACGACAATACTTATGTCTAATTGACAAGAAGCTTATCAAAATACTTATGCAAATTAATGTAGCGCTCACAATCATTGTCTTAATTCAAAAGCTATCAAATAAAAACAAAAGACAACCACAGATTAATGTGTAAACAACTCAAAAGAAATCAGACTTATCGTTCAAAAGGATTTCAAAATAGCAAAATAGAATAATTCTCTTCCTTTACATCTCATCATATTAAAAAATAAAGACAAACAAACAACACAAAAACCTAGAGAAAAACCTAGAAATGTTTCCCGTCATCCCATCAACCACCCCCGCGCGCGTACTTTCCATCATATACACAGTTCATATACATGGATTTTCTTTTGTGGAACAAATAAAAACTTGTGTGTTTTTGACAAAGAAAAATCAGTCACGTGACATAAATGTCATATCACAACGAGTCGAGAAAAACAAGAAATTAATAGAAAAATTGGAAAAACAAAGTGCTTGTTTTGTATTCTATTCGATTTTTTTTTGTTTTTTTTTCAAGAAAATATAAATCAAAATAGCTAACTACAAAAAAATATTGCATTTTGCATATAGCTATTTTCACAGAGAGACAAACGAATGACAAAAATATTATTTTTGAGGCATAAAAAAAGGAAAAATAGGAAAATTAAATTAAAATTTTTGTTTGATTTTATTATTATGTATTTCGTATTTTAATTTTTTTTTGTTTTCGTATCTACCTTCTAGGGATAAAATGATGATGCATTATTTTGTCTGATTTTTTTTTCCTAACAGAAAAGCTTCATTTCTTTATATGAGCTTTCGTAAACGTGTACGATTTGTTGTATTTATAACAGGCGCATTATATATAAATGATAATAATTGAAAATGGGGAAAAAGGATCAAAGAATTTTCCCTTACCTCGAATACGTACATTTGGTTTTCGGTTTAATTAAATTCGAAAGGTAATTTATAGAAATGTATTTGGTTAGATAAGTGGATTGATCCCCTTAATATTTTAATAATCCCGGAGAACGTATGCAACAACAACAACAACAAACCGCACAGATGACAGAAACAAATACACATAACCAACAGAGCAAATTGATTGATTGATTTGTCATTGTTGTCAGGCAAAAATAGGAATAAAGTACGTAACAAAAAAAAATTAAATCAAAATCTTATTTCAATTTCCACTTTTCTTGAGTTGTCGTCTCGAAATGACATTTGATAGACATTTGATGATGTTATTAGAGAAATTGGTACAGATCGATACCATGGGTAGGTGGAAAGATAGGGATATTAGTATGTATTTATAATAAATCACCGGATACATAATATTATCGATGTTTTATGATAATTTAGATTTGATGATGGTTGCTTTATGATGACGAACATTTTGTGTGGCGCGCGGCTTTTGATAAATACCGAAAAATTTTAATTTATTCATATTTTGTTTTTATTTTTTATTTTTTTAGTTTTATGTAAATAAGATCACAACCGAAAAAGCATAAAAATAAAATCAAAATTTATTTAAGCATATAATTAACATAAATTAATCGGTATAGGTGAAACAAATACGTATCGTATAAATAAATCGATGAATTCGATTGAAAATTTGTATAAATGACATTTTAAATTTCACTTAATTATATCAAATAGACGTTTAGTCATATAATTTGTGTGCAGTGACACAGAGAACATGAATTCAGTGCCCGCACCGCCGCCATTTTTGATTGATCAATCATTTCGAAATTATTCCCAAATGATCGTCGTCGTATCTCTCAATTCGGACACATTTCGATATACGAGTATACAATACGTACAAGAACATCTATAAATTTAACTTTTTCTTTTTGGTTTTGTTTAAGAAATACGTAAACGTACCATCATCTTTCATCATAACCAACTTTTCTCTCTTCTGTTTTCGTTTCTTAAAGTTTTCAATATTTTATTTTATATTTATTTTTTTTTTCATGCAGAAAGAAAAATTATTTTTTCGTTTATTTAATGTGTTGTGTTGAAAAAAAGCAAAACAAAAAGAAGAAAAACATAAATAGGAGAGATTTTCGCATTGGAAAATACCGATTTTCGAATTAATATTGACAGATTAATTAAAAGCAGAGAATCAGCGGTGGATTTTCTATTTTCATTTGTTTGTCTGTTGGATGTTTTGTTTAAGGATTTTCTTTCATATGTATGAATGTACCTACATATATTATACACATATAGGAGAGAAGTTGAAATGTTGAAGAGGTGTTTAGTTCTGTAGTGTTTTATTTTTTCAGACTACCAAATTAATGATGATTAAAAGGGATCTTTAAATTGTTGGTATTGATGCATTATAGGAGTACAATGTCAAACTTTTTAATTTACGTAATAAAATCATAATCAATTAACTTTAAAGTTGAACAGACTAAAAGCACATAGAACCAGTGTTTGCATCAAACAATATAAATATCGTCAGGATAATTGACAGTTTAATTATAGTGATAATTAATACTGGAAATAAAATAATATTGCTTATATTAGCAATAAATTAGAATTATGAAAGTGGAACTATTTTATACAAAAGTCTTTAAGCCTACCATTTGTTATAATATCAGTTCAAACAAGTATACCAAGTTGATCACTGAAATTAGATTGGAGTTTAACAAACGAGTACATCTTTTATAAATTTGATAAATTATACATTCAAAAGTTCAATTCCAATTGTTGTTGATGATACCGCAGTATTGGCATCAAGCGAATCGCAGAATCAAGCGGTTAAATACTTACAGCAAGCATTCGATAAAATCAGCCAATAAATCAGGGATTGGAAAATAAAGCTTAATCTTAAAAATAGCAACCTTCATACATTTCTCAATTTGGTACAACTTCTCCAAGCTGAATATGCTAAATATCTCGTTAGCCAAAAAACAGAGCACAGCTTAGCCAACGTTATCAAAATAAATTTGTACATAACCAACGAGGAATTACACAACGACCTAAATGTTAAATAGATTGATGAAGTGATCTAGGAATTTGCCATCAAACATAATAGAAGATTACTGCAACATACCAATAGTGAAGCAACATAACTTCCTCAATGTCTAAAAATTCCAATGTACAAGATGAGAAGAGATCACCTTCCATAGAAAATATAATGGGGTTTGGTTAATCATTTTAGCGGTTCAATTCTGACGGAATTGTAAACTAAAATTGCATGTGATTTTCTGCTTAAATTATTTTTTCCTGGCATACTAAGGTAAAATGCAGTGTTGCCAATTATTATTTTTCATGAGTGCTCGATTTTAGTCAAAATAGTATGAGATTGACAGTAAGTAGGGCTAATGAAATGCCACGAAATTTTAAATATAATTACAAAAATAATTTTTAGTCCGCTGACTTTAAATAACAAAAATGTGACAGACAATTTTTGATTTATTCAAGCCACTAAACCGAAAACAATATTTTGAAATTTACAAAGCAAAAAATAATAAAATTGCATTGCCTAATTAGAATTAGATCAAAGACAAAGTCAAACATAAACCTTATTTAAATATTGCATTCCCTCGATTCCTCTCCTGCAGATGATTGGTTGTTTTTAGCATGTGATAATCAGGTACAAGGAATCAGTTGAAAGCTCACAAATGCAAATTCTATCATATTCGGTCCAAACAATCGCAAAATTTCAAAATTACCTTTTTTATTAATTCTGTTTCCAATTTTGAGTATTTTTCGTTTATTCGGAATATTCAGAGTACCTTATTTTGTATATATTCAAAAGGTACGAAAGGTACGAGTATAACCGAATATTCATAATGTATGTAGGAGTGTATTAAAAATCATGTATCGATAGTAGCATTGTGTTTTGGAAGATTGGAATAAAACCAAGCCGTTAGTGGGTATCGTTGATGTTCTCCACGGTTTTAAAAATGTTAAGTTCATCTGCAAGTGTTAGGACCTTTGAATTATCATAATGAATTACTCCAGCGACCCTGTTAATGGAAATGGGGGATATCGTTGGGTCAATATGGAAGCTCCATTATGAATTTTTTTTTGAGCTTTTGTTTCCTCTTTCGAAATATTGAGAGCGGTTACCTGGTTTAAGTCGTAAACCAGGCCATAAAAACATTGCGGCCACCATATTTGTACAAATCATATATTCCGCCATGTTATTAAAACTAAGGGATTTCCCGAAAATGTAATACAAAAATTAGCTTGGTATTTTAGTTTTTGAATTTTTATTAATGTTATTGTTAATTAGTTTTAATAATAATTAATTGTAACAATTATTAACATGTTTTTATGATCGTAAAAATTTGAATATTCCAAATAAGTTCCGTGACAGTAGGCCAGGTAAACTTCTTTCAATTTCGTGTTGGATTTTATAATCCGACTTGTAGAAATATATCTGATTTAAGTCGTCATTGGTATATTGGGTTTTTGAAAAGAAATCCTTCAATTTCTAAGCAAGTCTCGCAGTACTAAGTTAAACATCGGGCACAAGTGAACGAAGCAAAAATTAGAAACTGGTTCCACGAAATAACCGCATACATAGAGGTTAGCGGATATCTTCTACTATTGATCACCCTCAATTGAGATGAAACCGCTTGAAAGAAAATTCTATTTTGGTTAAGAAAGGGCAAAAATCCGTATATTCTTATGCAGCAAACGACGAAAAGGATAATATTTCTACTCTCGTAATGGATAACGCCAAAGGAAACCTTGATCCCCCAATGGTTGTCTATCCATTTAAACGAATTCCTATTAACATCGCTATGAGCATGCCAAATAGTTGGGGAATTGGAAGAAGTGAATCCGACTGGATGACAGGCGAACTATTTTTCGAGTATATCTCTAATATATTCTACCGATGGTTAGTAAAAGTAAAAATAATTTTCTTGTTGTTCTCTTCGTGAATGGGCATACTTCTCGTATGACCTTGATCCTAAGTGAATTTTACAACCGATGGATGTGGCGGACTTTCATTCATTAAAACAAGACTGGAGAAACGCCGTAAACAATTAGCAAATGAAGAATAATGGCGAATGAAGAATAAAAGGCGAATTTTGGGCTTGTTTTGCGGTCATCACTTTTGGATAACGTGCGCTTTGAAGATAATTTAAGAAATGGCTTCAAAGCTTGAGAGTTATGTCCTCTTAACGCCAATGCAATAAATTACGGGAAACTATTTAGCAGTCAACTAACCCCACTCGCAATAAAGAACTACAAAAGTTATGACCAACAAAATAGTGATAACTTAATTAGTCTACAGAAACATTTAGAGCATTTGAATAGTTATTTAGGAGATCTCAAATTAAATATCTTTGAAATGGCTCAATTTGTGCAATTCGTGGACTGGATCAAAAGAGGATAGTTTATTTGAAAATTGGAAACATTTGAAAATTAAAATTGCGGAAATAAATAATAATGAATTGAAGGTTAACTGTCACGATGAACCATCCAACTTCAACGTCCGAGAAACGACGAGCAATGACAGTTTCGACCTTGACCCATGTAGCATTGGATGGTTCAGTAACTATTGAAAGTGCACGTCAAACTAAAAAACTCGATGAGAACGAAATTAATAATGGTTTACCTACTTCATTCAAACAGAATTTAATTTGGCCCACACTTAAGCTTGAATATTGTATTCAGTAGTCGGGAAAAATTACCGGTAGTGGGTGGTGAGACCCTAATAACTTTTAACTATGTTAAAATCCATACAAAAAATAAATTAGAAAAAAAAAGATTAGGAAATTAATAAAAAGGAAGAAAGAAAATGACAAAGACAAGAAAAATTTAGGCAAAAATGCAATTTTAATTTAGAATCTGATAACCATGAGAAAACGGAAACAGTAACGTCAATGGCCATTGCCGATTTCGATTTGGAACTTAAAGTTCAGCAATATATGATTGTTAAATACGAGGGGGAGCTGTTTCCGAGAATAATACAAAATATAAAAATCATGAATACTTTGTACGGGTTATGTATATGTCTGGAAATCATTAGAAGTGGCCCGACGGTATACCAAGGGGAATATAGTTCCACAAAATGATAGTTTATTCCGTATGATGTACATTACACATTTATGAATATAAGAGGATATTCATAAATGTTTTCGAGAAGACCCAGACATGCAACTTTATTGTTTGAAACTATCGTAAGGGTATGATACCCATATACGTTTTGTACATCAAATGAGCCATGTTTCATTCATTGGTTTTCCGAATAATTTTAAAAATTCCAATAAATTTTAAATTTGTTAAGGTACGCTTATTAAACTCGTTTAAGTGCTTTACGATCCGATTAGTATTTAAATTTGTTCAAGAATTGTTCTACTCGTAAGATACCAGCATGAGAGTACAAATCCCTTCTGTAACGAAGAATTCATTCCACATTTCAATGTTAACGGCGATGGACGACCACTTGTCATATATTGTTAGATTCGTTTAAGTGTCTACTATTATTTTTATGAAAATCGACAAGTGACAGTGACATAAGACAACTGGTCGTCAATCGCCTTTAACATTAAAATTTGAAATTAATTATTCGCTACACAATAGACATCCATGAATCGCTTATACCGTTATACGGTAGTACTCAATTCATCGTATTTCCTTGCAACGTTAAAAAATTTCCTTTATATTCATAAATGTACTAGTAGACATTTAAACGAATCCAAGGACATATGACAAGTGCTCGTCAATCGCCCCTAACATTGAATAAAATGTTTAGTTTAGATATGTGCTGGAATTTTACTAACCCACGACTAGTGGCTAGTTTCAAGCTATCAACTGACCGATTTTATTCTTCACAAACCACTATTTTTCCATTGAATTTATTTCTGAAAATTGTTTTGTTAATTTGTGTTCTTTAACTACTTCTGTATTTTCTATTAACATGTACAATTATTACGAATATTAATAATAATAATTTCCAACGACCTGTTACCCCTCCCAAACGCGCGCGGGAGGTCTCGATCTGTATTATTATTATTATTATTTTGATTTTAATTCAGGTGGAGTATAAACATGGATACCGAACTGCTTAACCAGTGAATTTCAAGAAAATTTGGTAATAATTAGCAAACTAGGTGGATAGCTAAGCAAAACGATACTCGTCGCGGACGGAAGGAAAACGGAAGTTGAAATAAATAAACAACATAAAAAAAAACAAAAAAAAATTATTAAATAAAATATCAAAACAGTTAAGTAAAATAAAAATATTTTTTTAATGCGCGGTTCGTCATGTTAAAATCAACTTTACAACTCGGCGTTTACTCGAGCCAGGTTGAAGATGTCCACCCACGGTAGCCCGCGTAAAGCAAAGCGAAAAAATCTACGTTGAACTGCTTCAATTCTCCTTATGTGAACCTCATGATAAGGCAACCACGCCTGGCTAGCATACTCGAGCAAGGACGAACGAATGTTGAATAAAGAGCCTTCGTAACATAAGGATCGTCGAATTCTTTCGACCAACGCTTGACGAAACCAAGCGCAGAGTTTGCTTCATTAATAATACGATCGTCGTGTTGTTTGAAATGCAATTCACTGTCAACCCAAATCACGAACAGAACTGTACTAAAATTCATTATAGCAAGAATTTGACAAATACATTCTCACGAGAAAAAGTTAGGACAAAGAACGTTTAACATATGGTTAAAAAGTTTGAAATTCATCTGTATTAATATTTATTTAATTTTTTTCTGCTTTTTATAGACAAAATATTATTTCCAATTGCCTTCACTATGTTTACGACCAGTGTTTCCGTTTTGGATACGATTGTATCATTTCGATACATTTTTCCCCAACATCTGAAATTGGATGGAATGGAATTCCAGATAAAATTCGGAGCAACATGTTTGTTTGTTGCTGAAACGCTGAGTCGCTGAATAGTTTTGCTCTTAGGGAAATAAATTAGTGGTTTTACAATTTTCTTTGTCGCTGATGTTTATATATGTCATAAAAATATGGATAAGTATGGAGTTATTACAAATACAATTACTTTTTTTACTATTGCTCTAATAAACCAATTATCAGATTTGTGGTCCGCGGTAAGAATCTAACCAGTATCAATAAATATGTGCCCCCTAAACGGAAGGTTTGTGGTAAACCAGAAAAAATAACTGAAAATTTTAAGGCCAGAAAGGATAGTGACGGAAAATCATCATAATCCTCCACGTAAGTAAAACATCGTTCACATAATAATTTATGAATTTGTAACTTTGTAATATTTTATAGATCTACATCGAATATAACGAGATTATTTAAGATTTCTGAGCTAATTCAATCCGAATCAAATGTTTCGTGCTCGAGTGAAAGTGGCACAGAAACTACTGTCAAAAAATTAAACGGACACGGTTGTATAGAGACCAGTGGGAAACTGACTTTAAATGGGTTGAAAACAAAAATTTTGTAAGGTTTGTGATACTCGCCTAACTAATATTAAATCTCACATACTTCGTCATGATGTAAACATAACACATAAAAAAATATGGAGCAAAGTAATCTTACCCCAATAGACGTGATGTTTGGGAATTCTATTAAAACTGCGTTTGATAAACAGGTAAAACAAGCTGAATTAATTTTAGTGATGTTTTGTTTAATACATCATTTACCATTCGTATTAATGGATTTTTACCTGATTTGCTGCAAAAGTGTTGTCCAGATTCAAAAATTGCTAGTAGCTCGGGTGTTCGACAAAAAAAGAGGGATGATTCCAGACCAGTTTTTAAGTATGCTTAAACTTGTTAAAACTGATGCAGAATCAATTTTTACAGCAATCGTAAATTATTTCGACTTCTTAAATATTCCTCTTAACAATATCATCGGACTAGGATCAGATAACGCATCAGTCATGGCGTTACAGTTCACAGGAGTTCAGGCAAGATTAAAAGAAGTTATCCATGATTTATTCTTTAGGAACTGCATATGTCACTCCTTGCATTTATGCGCAAGTAATGCATGCCAAAAATTACCCTATGAAATAGAATATCTGGCAAGGAATGTTTTTAACTTTTTCGCTCATAGTTCTAAACGAATTAGTGAGTTGCAAGAGTTCCAAAGTTATTTTTAAATTAAGCCACATAAAATTCTCGGGATTCCTGTTCTTTTGAAGATAAAGGTACTCGGAAAGTGGCAAGAAGTTTGGCGGAACAGTTGAGCAATCCAATTAATAAATTATATTTTCTATTTTTATCATATTCCTTGAGAATTGTAAAATGAATTTGGAGTTTCAGTCCGAACAAATTCGAATCCATTCATTTGTCGAGACAATGGAAACTAATTTTAAGCTTATATTAAGCAACTTTTTAATTCCGGGTTGTTTAAAACCCATTATAAACTCAAATGGAAATGATTTTCACGGCGAAGAAAATCATTTAAGCTCAAAACAGAACAAGAGGGAAGGCGGCGAGATCGCTTGTCAAATTACGAAATACCGAAAACATGCAATACAAACACAATCATCGACGTTGGCGAGGACGATTTTTTCGTCGAAACAAATTTAGAGTCTATTTCTATTTTTATCGCTGGCGAAACAATGTTGCCAACTATTTTTTATATTATTTAAGTTGGCAATCCTATAACTGTCATATTATTAGCCATTTTTTTCAGTCGATTTCCATTTATTTAATTTCTATGCTTCGTCGAAACAAATCTGTTTTGGTTTCTTATAAGTTTAGCGGCCTAACACACCAACGTCATGTGCCAAAACTAAACTTGATAAACAATTTTTATAATTTGTCGTGGTAATGTCGTTTGTGATTTGTTTCATCGCCATACGCTGACGCTATTGTTTTGTTAGCTACAGCGATATCACAGCGATATATTTTATTTATTCGTCGACGCTCGTCGTGGTCGCACTTGTTCTGTTTTGAGCTTTACTGCTGACAAAAATATGTATGGGTTCTACGATTAAAACTTTTTTTTTGAAAAATAATATTTATATACCATGTTTCCATGTACCGAGTTAAAATAGGTTTAGGTTTCGTTGAGTTGATAATTTGTTGGTGTTAACTTGTACCGTTTCCATGAAACCGAGTTAAGTTGACAACTATGTTAATATTTATTTCGATAGTTTACTAATTTTCAAGGTAAATTTTAAAATATTTTTATTTTAATAGTTTACATTGAACGTCATTTTAAAATACACTTAAAAACGTTGACAGTTAGAACCTAACCCAACCGTTACCATGTTTCCGAGACCGAGTTAACCTAGGTTAACACAGATTAAGGTTGAGTTTCGTTAAATCTGTTTTAACTCAACGAAATTAGTACGGTTGGGTTAGGTTCTATCTGTCAACGTTTTTTACGTGTGTTTTTTAAAATGACGCTCATTGTAAACTATTAAAATAAAAGTTTTGAGTAAAAATATATTAAAATTTACCTTGAAAATGAGTAAACTATCGAAATAAATATTAACATAGTTGTCAACTTAACTCGGTTTCATGGAAACGGTACAAGTTAACACCAACAAATTATCAACTCAACGAAACCTAGACTTATTTTAACATGGAAACATGGTACGTTCTAGTTTCGTTGAGTTAAAACAGGTGTAATGAAACTCAACCTTAATCTGTGTTTCCATGTACGTAAACCTGAGTTAACTCTGTCATGGAAACATGGTAATAGACGAAGTTGAGCGACTTAAATTTTTAGAAAATGCCAAGCAATTTTATATTGAGCTCGCCAGTCAAATCAAAAAACTGATTTTAATAATATTACGATTTGATTTGATTTTAATAATATTACGTTCCAACATTTATCATTAATAAATCCCGAAAAAATTTTGTCTGAAAACGTGAGTTTAACACCACCGCTCAATCGATTCCCAAATTTAATTAATTCTTGTACAGAAAATAAAATCAATAAAAGGAGTAGATGGATACCTGTTCGATTGCTTTTGGAAACGGTCGATTCAATAATGGCAGCCAAGGAACTTTGCTTTTGTAAACGGTCGATTCAATAATGGCAGCCAAGAAACTTCTAAATTTGGAATAAAAAAGCCAATTAGTTCCAATTCAGTGAAGTTTGGATACCCCAGCCGGATAATTTATATTGATTTTATAATTTTCTTCGAATAGTGAAAAATCACTAATTGAATTGAATATATATTTTGTTAAGAGAGCTAAGAATGGCATGAGGCCAAGGCCAACCCGCTTGGGTTTAGGTGTGAGTGACATAAATGACAACCAGGCCGTTTAGGTGTGAGTGACATAAATGACATATCACTAACTGAACTCATTAAACGTTTTGATTTTTTAAAATGTGAATTGTTTTATTTTATTTGTGAGATGTATATAACACAATATTTATTTTATATAAAATATGAAAAATAAAAAAAAATTACGAAAAAGCTAGTTTTGATAAAATTTTATTTGGATACAATTTTGGATACATGTTTTTTGTCGTAATGGATACATTTCAATTTTTCTGAGTGGGAACACTGTTTGCGACTATTGAAGTCAGTACGAGGTAATCTACTCACAACAGATCTACCACAAAAAGAAGAAAATTCACCACCACCACCCCTATTTTTAACCCCAGAGTCCTTTTGAAAAAAACACAACCCTTACAAAACTGCAAAAAATTTGAATTTTTGCAGTCTGGTTATTGTAACCTTATGAGTAGACCAACTCTTTATAAGTACGAAACCAAACTGCCAAGAAAGAACTTGAGGAAGATCTCAATTTTTTAAGGGTTGTGTATCTTTTATGAATTTTCTACTTTTTGTGGTAGATATATTATGGATGGGTAGATGGCCTCTTTGTTCTTACTGACTTGAATAGTAGCAAAGATTATGAATGTCATTGAAAATAATATTTTGTAAAGCTGAAAGTATTTTAAATAGTTTAATATATGACAGGTTAAAAACACCCAGTCGCAACATTTTATTGGTTACCCCTGGAACCGAAACCGGGACCGCCGAATAACCGAGCCAGCGCCCTACCTATTAAACCATAACGAGAGCGACGTTCCATATTGGCGTCATTCTTATTATTTTACACTTCAAACCACAATTGCACAGAATAGAATACCATCCGGATGGCATCCATCTTCAAACATTTCTAGAGGTATCTTCTGCTGCAATTTGCGGAGTTTACATGAATATGTGATTGGTGCCATTATTTGGTTTTATGTATTTATCGTTGTCTACTTGCTTATACACTGATTGAAAAAATAAAGCATGTTTGATATAACTTGCGGATCACAAGTGTTTGTATTTCGGATAACCGATAGATTCACATTTTAATTTAACGTAACTCTTAAAGTATTGTGCATCATTCCTTATTTTTGTTCAATGCAAGAGATATTACTTTGAACTTTGTTTGACACAATAAATTTCGAAATGTTGCTTGCATATTGTAAGTTTTTGTTCACTAGCCTCGGAATACCATTTTGTTTTCTCTTTGTAAGCCTAAGGTTTTTCAATTTTTAAGTTGATTAGTTTGCCATCCTACCACGGAGGAGATCGGTTAGGTTTAGTGGAGACAGATAAATCTATTCCATTACAGAAAATATTTGTCTACATTTACATAAATGCTATTGGCATTTAATTGCTTTCTAGAATTGTTTCGATGGACTTGTGATGGATATCGTTATTAACGAATGTTGATAATTGCTGTGTTTTTTTATTCACTGTTCGGAGCACGCTATTAAGAGCCGAATAGGCAATTATTTATTCGGTCTTCCTCTACAACTCGTATTGTTGCTACACCATTCAAATTACATGGAACTACTAATAGCTCCACTTGATTACGTGTCATTTCGAGCTGTCAACCGGCCTTTAATTTTTATTCAATAAATTCTGAAAATCCTTTAGTAGATATTATGCCACCAATTTCACCATCTTAGATCCAATTAATTGAAAGTAAATAAAATCACCGGCGGTATAGCGCTAGATGGATTGGTTTTGCTGTTGATTTCTACGATGGTGACGCAGCAAACAATATTTGATGGCAATGGTGAGTCTTGTAAATATATGTAACATAGATAAATAAAGGAGTTTGGATCACATCTATTCAATTTTGATTATGGAGATTTCACATAGTACGTAACTGATTACTCAATTATATGACTTAGACTGCGGTCCGATTCGTGACTTATTTTGAGGAGATGGACTTATTTGAAATTTTACAATAAGTCTCCTGTCGGCTAGATATATTGTAGACTTGTTTGTTTTTTATGAGAGGCTTGCCCTCAAACTGGTAACTTATCAAAATAATCCAAGCAAGGTTCCAATAAGTCTATTCGATACGAGTTTTATTGAAGGCTTTGAAACAAGTCAGTCTCCACAAAATAAGTCACGAATTAGACGGCACTCTTAAACTTATAGCAAAAGTTATTTTTTGATCAGTAAAATATCAAAAGATGTGTTTAAAATAATTTTAAATATATGAAGGTCACAAAAAAATTATTTCTTCAACTTATTCTGAGGTGAAGTGATTAGTTTTCCATTCCTTCAGAATTTAATCTAATCTACAGTAAAAACTGTGTCGGAATTAGTGCTAACAATATTGAAATAATGCTGAATTGCCATTTGGGGCACAACTACTTTTTATGGTGTTAAAATAAATCAACGGGTGATTATCTGATTTTTGAAACGATACAAATAGGAATCAAGTCCAGTTCAAACAGAAATTGGAACGTTAGTTATACTATAAAAAATGTATATACTAATCGGGCGGTTTATTAATTTCCCGCACTGTATATAAACATCATTATAATATTCCTGAACAGTCTGGTATATACATATCTCGTTTATTGGTCATTGTCACATAAATCTCGGATAAAATATAATATTTTTTTTAATTTTTCATCTTATCCCAAGTATGACGATCATTGATCATCATTCAAAATCCACCAAAAAATAATACTTATTTTTTTTTATTCGTTGTATTCATCATCTTATAATAATTTAGGATTAACTGCTTTCAGTTTTTTTTTGTGTTATCTTATATCGTCAAAATTTAAAAACCAAAAAATTATAATTTACTTAATTGGTTGGGATTTCGATTGGTGGAATATGATGTTTATAAATTGTATTTTTAAATACATTTTACAAATAATAATAATAATAATAATAATCGATCGATCGATTGACAAAAAAATATAATTTGTATATACGTTAAATAAATTTATTGATGAAATCTTTAAATTTATTATACGATATCCTCTTTTTTGATTAACCAAAAATAAAAACAAAATCATTTTAAGATAAGATTAAAAAAGTTATCGACATATTTTTTTATTTTGCTTAATTAATTTTTATTTTTAATATTCAAGGAATTTGATTTATTACGGATATTTTGTCATAAATACTCGAGTATATATTTTATTATATTATGTAGGTAAGATTATTCTATTTTAGTGCTTTGTGTAACGTCTCGAAAATATATATAAAAGATAATAATGCGCTTAGTTCATCAAAGCTCTGTGCAACTATTTTTCTTGAAGATGCCGAAAGAACATCTGGTCACTCACATCACGCATGAAATATTATATGAATTACTTAGTAAAAGAAAATCTGTTGTATCTGTATAAGTAAATAAAGTAGGTTTTCCTTGCAAAACATAATAAAATCTAATTTATCAGCACTATCAATTATAATAACTAAACTATGTATGTAACAATATATATATTTTTTACCTTGTCTAGTAGTATAATAAATATTTTGATAATAACACCAAAAACATTTATCAATGTTCTTTTTTCCTATAAATAACATCAATAAAAATATCGTCATCATAAATAATCAAAAACCGACGAAAAAAATCATATACAGCAATAAAAAATTCTTGATGAATTTATTAAAAATATTGAAAAATTTTCCAATTCCACCACAGTAACAAATAATTTTCTAGAATTTTCGTGATCAATTGATATTAACATAATTTGCTTATTTATAGATTATAAACAAAATAAATTAATGTTCGTATAGAACATATATCACTTTTTAAAAAAAAAAAAAAACTGGTAAAAATCACTAAATTTCACTTAAAAATATTTCTTTAATTTAATAACATTTTTTCCATTAAATCATCTTCAATTTCATCATCATTATCGTAAAAATAAAAATAATATTTGTAAATTAGAGCAACGTTATATAGATAGATAACTCTATATAGTGTGCAGTACACAACGACACCGAGTATAAATTGCAATTCAGCAACAATAAATCAACCACGTGATTCTATCACACCCGCGAATTTATTTATTTTGTTTTTTTTTTGTTTTTGTTTTGTCTTCGCGAAAGTTACACACAAAAAAAAATTGTTACAAAGAAAATGTTGTGTGTATATTATACATCACACACAGTAAAATAATAAAAATATGTTTACACAATGCAAATGTGTGTGAGTTGCGTGAAAATGGGAAATAGAAAACTGAAAAAATTTTCGTTTTACTTTTTGTTTTCAAGGGGAAAGTTTATTTTATTTTTCGCGTCTTTTAAAAAAAAATATTATAATCAAAACAAAATATAAAATACCGTTGCGATTTAAATAGAAATCACTAATTAATGATGAATATTGATAATGATTACAATCATATTGAATAATTCCAATTATCACTGTGACAAAGAATTTTAATCACTTGGGCGCACACATCACACATCATAACATTATAAAAATCACACAAAATCGATATTACACCAAAGTATTTTGTAATATTATAAATAATTAACTAAACTGTTTATTTATTTAAAAATAAATTTTTAAAAAGTTTTTTTTTTGTTTATTTAAATTAAAATTGGAAAAACACTATTCCGCATTAAAATATTATTGTAGCCGTCGATGAAACTTGCTCGACGGAGAATGCAAACTGCTTTTCATTTTTTTGACAGACGTTTTTTAGCCGCTTGTTGTTTTCTTTCCATTCGTTTCATTCAACAACGCAACACACCGTACTCAAGACTACAGAGAATTTTATACAGACGAGAGATATTTCTCCAGGTTTTACGATATAAAAACACTCTCAGATTATTCTCTTATTCACTTGCCTCAAAAACACCATTCAAAATAGCATAAGCACTTGGTGTGTATGGGTGCTTAAAGAAATATAATACAAAAAAAACTATTCAAGTTGAGAATTTATAGTTTGGTTAAGGGGAAATAAATTTTGTAATGTATTTTTTACTATAGAATGATGACAATGATTTTCATTGATGATGATGATGATGACTATTGTCAATGGTATTTGTTGCTGCTCATTGAGTATATGTACTCGTACATAAATATTTTTAAGGGGCAGGGCATGCGCTTTAGATTTCTTAATTTTAGTTCTTTTTTGTATGGCTTGTATACCTGTTTTGTAGTTTCATTTTATGATCTTTCATTTTACTGTACACTTCTTATATAAATCGTTAATTGATCATTAGACGTTCGATGTATAAAAAAATATTAGAACTTTCCACCTGTCGTAAAAATTAAGCTAATTCGATATGCACGTTTAGGGGCGAGGTCTCGATTAAAATATTTACATGTAGGTGTAAGCTTTTTTTGGACAGCTTTTCGACTTCCGTTTTTTTCGGGGAAATAAATTCACTCAAGTTTGAGTGGTTTATATTGAAATAATTTGTTTGCCTCAGTATCTATGTATATCTAAAGTATGTACATTGTCCAAATTTTAAGAATATGGAAAAATAAAAATTTGATTATTGAAAACGAACGTAATAGTTTACCGACGGAAAATCGTTAGACGTGTAAAAGCTTTATTAGCACCTCAAAATTTATGAGGAGATAAAACACAATAAAATTCGTTATAACAGGTTTTCATTTAATTAAGATTAAGGTGTTTATCATATCGAACTCTTTTACGCAACCTTAACCTACTTCATGCTAATTAACCGACGTGATCAGTAGAATCTGAAATGTTTAATGACTATGATATATGACATACGCCCACTGATTATTTTAATGAATATTAATCGAGTAAAAGACATCGAAGAAAGCAAATGATTTGCGAACGTAATATTCTACAAAATTATAATCGATTTAAATTTATATATTTTAACTGATTAGTATTTTACAAACTTAAAATTGTATAAAAGCTCCGTTAAAGGCCTACGCGAAATTTTACATCCCATTTTAACGGTCATAAGTTTGTTAGATTTCGTAAAATAAAAACAAACGGTTAATTTAGTTACGTAATCTACTTTTATCACTAGAGCAGCAAATGAAATAAAACGACTTCAAGCAGCAATAATAGGTTTACATATTTTAATTTACATTTAGACCACGAAAATAAACTTCAAAATTTGGGCTTGATAATCTAAGAATTTATAATAGTTTATTAATTTTTATCATTATCATTTGCTTAAATAATTTGTAAAGAATTACTATTCGATTACTATTCTATTTCTACTACTATTAAAATCCTACGAATTATGAGATATTGAAGTTATATTCCAAATTCCACAGAATTAAGACTCTACAATATAGCGAATAGTTGATGCATTAAGAGTTACGTATGATAAGTTAGCCGGAAATCTCTTCGGCAGGCAAAGTTTTTTTCATTTAAACTGCTCGCTAAAAAAACTATATGCGAGTGAAAAAAAGTGGTACAATATTTATGTATTTAGATTTATGTACGCAGGAAACCCTCGAAGAACACGATTAATTAGTGAGTTTTTTGAAACCGTCTTGTACGAGACTACTAAGTTACGTTTTAATTTTTTTTTTGTTATGGTATTTTATTCGTTTTCAAAAGAATTACTCGAAAATCGTGTAGTTTGACCCCGTGTAATTCGAGGGAAAGTATCCGTGTTCTTCAAGTACCGTGTTTTTATAGGGTTACCTGTATTTAAATATAAAATTTTCTTTACATGGTTTTGTTTAATGCGTTAATCAGACATTTAAAAAATGTCCTGTGCCGATTCCGAAAATGTCTGCATATTCGTTCATTGCATAATGTTCACCAATCCTATGACAAATAAATACCCAACTCCACTTCGAATATCACGTGGATTGTTTTACCACTTGCATATTTAAGAGAATTCAGCAAATTTAAAATTTTCATCCGATCTCAGAGAGGTTTACAAAAAATTAGTAAGGTTAATGAGATTTTGCTGTCTAATTACCTAGTGAAACAGGAGCCTAAAACTACTACCCATTTGGCGTAAACCAAAATTACAGAAATTCTTTCTAATTCATAATACGCAAGTGGTAGAATGATTTAATAAATTTCTAACAGATATTCCCTTAAAGATTCAGGAGCATAAAACCACTACCCATTTTGCCTAGAAAACTGAAATCGGTGCTGACAATTTCAATTCCGGTGATTCCGGAGCCTGAAACCACTACCCATTTGTCGATCTCAGTGATGTCTATCGGTGCTGTACAATTACAAAATAGCAGAAATTCATAATAATTCATAATACGGAAGTAGCAGAATAATTCATTATAATTGTTTTTCATTTATTACAGTTATAATTGAATCTAAAATATATGGATCGTAATTTAGTGAAAGTAAATTGTAATATTTTTTAGGGCTGAAATAGAGTTTTCTGGATTAAACATAATTAGATTTTATACTTTGTTGACAAATAAATTTTTGAGCTACGAAAAAATTTTCGGACTGCGAATTGAATTTGACATGGAAACACACCACAAAACAAAAAGTGTTTTCAGGGAGGTTTTTTGGACCAAATTAACATTCATTTACATATTGTGGCTATATGCATTCAACTGCACAACGTTTTCAAGCAAAATGAGGCCAAACACAGTTTATTTAAAATCGTGCAACATATATTTAGCAGTGTTAATAGTCAATAAGTAATATATAGTAGTGTTTAGCAGAGCAAGTATCGGGTTTAGAAACGTAAACTCAAAGAATTTTAAAAACTTTAAACTTATTTTATTATTTATAGACAGCGGTGCTTTACTACTTTATGTAGCAATTTTAATTACAAAATGTTGGCAAGTTAGTCGAAAGTTGCCAGCCGAAAGTGAAAAAATTGATAATGCAGATAGTGTTTTGTCTACTTCAGCCGAAAGTTAAACAAACTATATATTAAATTGAAATATCCTAGTCTATCTATCACTGACCCCAAACCTACTCGCACAATCAAAACCTACCTCTGGTCATGAGTTATCGAATTGGCATAACCAGATTGGTGTCCATGTTGCATAATCTCGAATGATGGACGATTTTATCGTCTGAAGATGAGAAAAATAAAAATTTCAGCCCTATAACCCCATCAGACTGACCTCGAACCTATAATCAAAATCTATCTCTGGTCTTGGTCTATCGAGTCGGCCTAGTCAGAATGGTGTCCAGGTTGCAAAATCTCGGATGATGTACGATTTAAATAATATCGGTTAAATCGCAAATTGTATTTGTTGTTTGTTATGACACATATGTTTTCGGCTGATTTTGTAGGTTAGTACTTTCTGCTAGGATATTTCAATTTAATATGTAGTTTGTTTAACTTTCGGCTGAAGTAATCAAGACACTATTTGTATTATCGATTTTTTCATTTTCGGCTGGCAAATTTTCTATAGATATCTATATATGCATTTTTTTTAAGAAAATTGATGAAATATTTGTTACTTTTAAATCTGTATTGCCGGCATGTTAAATATTAAAGTTAAAATTATTTATCGACACAATCTACATTATCGACATATATGCATTATCGACATAACACAATATTTCCGCTTGGTCTGAAAATACACTATTTGCATTACCATATTTCGGCTGGAAACTTTCGGCTAACTTTAACAGTATGCTGTACTGAGCTATTTATTACGATCGCTAAACTTCAAAAATCAATAAAAATTCGTTTTTTCGTAACTCTGGAATTATGGCGAAAACTGAAAAATAATCAGCTCTCAAATTGCAAGGAATAACTTTCAACGTTACTTACGTCTATACCGAATGAAATCTTATTATATTAAATTAATTTGGAATTGTCCGGTATTTTTACCATATATGCCTTAAAAAATTTATGGAACTTCCGTTCCTATTTAAATGTATTTGTGAAAATATTCTTCCCACATTTCTTAACACATTGTCAGTCCATGCGACCATAACTACTTATTGTAAATTAGGAAAGGTTCCTCTTCGGTCACCTCTTTTTTGCAATACTTTATCCCAGGACAAACCGAAGTTTAGAAAGCGCAATTCTCTCCATTCATCATCTAACTCTTATAAATTTTGGTAATTTAAATTTGTTGTTTTTTCAACATATTCTTTGGAGCTTCGACCTCAAAGATTTTAAAAACTCTATGCCAAATTAAATTTGACTTTGAAATTAAATTTGGCAAATATCATGCAATCAATATAAAAGTTTAACCAGTGAATCGAGTACCATCGGATATTCTGCATCTAAATAAATACTTTTAATATCTTTAATGTAATTATTGTGAATTACAATAGGCAAGTCAATAGTGTCGATTATTTTCTGTGACGCTTAAAATTTCTCGACGTATTCATGAAAAAATAAAAATTTTGAAGGCATCCATTCGATTCAATATTCGGTTGACAGGCTATTCTAATGGCAGTCATCTGGTTTGCGATTGATGGAGCATTTTTCTCGGCTTACTTAATGAAAATCCGCGAAAAGATCAGCTTACTTTGGACTATTCTGTATGAAAGAATAAATGTCACGAGCACATTCCTCACCATATACAGAGATGGATCAGATTATATGACTTACACAAAGCGAACGGCAAGTGCATTTGAAAATTATTGGAGGTACAAATAAGTTTTGAGGCTTTTTATAACTTCAAAGCTTTATTCAGGGAAATTGGTACAATGTATTTTATTCAAAGTATTCTCCATCGTTAGCTACGACTTTTATCCATCTTTCATGCAGCATACGAATTCCGCGTCGACTTTTTTTTTCGTGTTTTGAGGCGCATCAATTGTTATCCAGTATTGGTTTCGTTATAGGCTGGATTAGCTCATAGTAGATTACTTCTAACTGATTCCACTAGATGCACAGCATTAGCTTCTTACCACGAATACGGTTTGATGGTGTCCTTGTTTTTGCACCATACTCATGTTCTTGAGACGGTTTTGAATCGCTTGTTGAATCACTCGCAAAGTTTCAGTGAGGTGCTCTTGAGTTTGACATGATACTTGATCCAATAACTCCTCCAACTCAGCATCTTCAAACTTTACTAGTTTTCCTTCGCGTTCTTTGTCACTGGTGTCAAAATCGCCTCTTTTAAAACATCGGAACCAGTACTCACTTATTTTTATTGCTGGAGCATGTTCCTCATATGCTTCACACAGCAATCGATGTCCATCAGTTGCAATTTCCTGCAAATTAAAACAAAAAAGCAATGCATCCTGCAAATTGTGTTTTGTTGGCACAAAGGTTGACATGGTTAAAGGACAAAAAAATATTTTGTTTAAACTTCAGCGAAATGACACATACCAATTGTTAGAGGGAAATGATGACGCTAACTAATAAACTTCAAATCAATTTATCATGAAATTGCGAGAATTAAATACAAACATTGATCAATCAGCTGGCAGCCATAACTATCCAGTGAACTTGTTGAATACAGAAAAATTCTGAAAAGTACCAGGTAATAAATTATCTTAGCAAGATGGTTTTGACATCAGCAACAACTCATAAAGCCGAAATTAACAATAACCGCACGATTTTATATATCTCGAATTCCTGACCCTATAAAATCTATCCCTTCTTTCGACGGGAATAGAAAACAGATGAACGCATAGTTCCTCAGGCACAGTTTTAGTTGTATATCCAAGCGATAAAAATTATAAATGAATTAAAGGCCTAGGATATAATGTGCCTTGCGCAGGAGACCCTAAATCATCTAAAGAAATTCTGTTCGAAATCCTTCGCGACAAGCATGAAATCTCTTGTTATTAGCCCCAACTTTGAGCAAGCAAACAAGAAGCAAAAATCGTTTATCGAGGAGGATTGACTTGCGGCGTTCATCCCTGGCGTGAAAAGGCCATACTTTAGATACGCACAAGTGGCAAAACCCGAAACACAGGAAGAAATTCACCATTAATGAAATAATTTCAGATAATTCTAAAAATAACCAAAATCAGGTTTTTCACAAAGGTAAATCAGTTGAATACCAATCGATATTTAACCTGGCACAACCTTGAAAAGCCTAAAAAATTCGGCAACAGAAAACTTACCTATAACAATCACCTAAGACTCCCAGAAAATGATAAAAGTTCTGAAATTTCGGACACAGGAACTTTAAATGCAAATGAAAGTTCCGACTTGGAAATTTTCAAAAGAATCTACATACGGAAATGGAAAGTTACATTTCCTGTGATATCTTAAATGCCACATTGACCACAGGTCATTGGGCACAAATATAATAAAACCAAGTATAATACCTAATCGTCTTTTAAAATTACAAAACACCTCGGTGAAAAATATTTTAGGTATTCATCACCTGAATAAAAGGGCTAAATAAGTTTAATAAGTAAAAATTTACCACCCCAAACATGCTGTGAGTTAGATATTCACAGATTTATAGTATCCTAGGATCTGACTCAATGGCTAAAATTAATGCTAATATTGGGTATAAATCAAATACTATTTTCCTTAACAATCAAAAATTGAAATTTTACCTAGATGGAAGTCATAAAAAGAATAATTTGGGCAGACAATCTCTGTGAGACGTCTACAATGATCATAACGAAGACTTACAGATACCCACCAACCACGACAATCAAATAGCTCCTATTCTGCGCCTATTAAAGTGGTCCCCAAAAAAGTTGACGATTCAAGAAAAAAATAAATACGAGAGAGAGAGAGAGAGAGACTTGTCATCGACTGTAGAAAGTTTAACGAAAACAACATCGACGACAAACATTCAATTCGCCAAATAGAAGGGATATTTGACAGACTATCTAGTTCACAACGTAAAATTTGAAATTTGGCGTACATCAGATACTACGGGTATAATGGATGAAAAATCGCATGCCGATCGTTCAAAAGACACAAGTCTTGCGACATTCCAACGCTTTATGAACAATGTACTACAGGCACTTGCTAAATAACTAGAACATTATTCTAAAACGAGTCTCATAAGTTGAATTTAAGATTCAACTCGAAGTCGAAGTGCTAATCTCTAAAGAGAGAAATTTAGTTTTTCGATAACGTAATAAGTCAAAGCAGTGTGAGCTCGAACGGGGGAAAAGTACCAAAGATTTTCTTTTTCTGACCGCTACCCAGAAATTAAACAATTTATTGAGCTTGTGAAGATTCATATAAACTATTCCAAAGCCTCAATAAACACGGGAAAGAAGAAAATGCCGTTATGAAATCTAGCAGACCTCGTTAATATCAGATCATTTGGAATAGTTGAAATCACATTAATGACAGACCAAACCATTAAGGTGCTTTAGATATAACATGGACCGTGGAAAAACTATAAAATCCTTAGATGAAGGCTCGAACTGGAAAACTATGACTATGAATGAAATAAAATGTAAATAAGGGAAAGCAAACGGAATTCGGAAAAGAGTTCACGATAATACTTCACAGGAACCTGAAGGGATCCTCGAAATTCTGATTAAATAGAATCAATAAACTTATCAAACACATCACATGACTTCTTTCGTCATTTCACGGACAGACGCATCAACTATTATGGAAACCAAGTTTCAGAAAATATTTTCCAAATTTTAAAACATTATCGCCGCTATAGTAAGACTCTGCACAAAACAGTCATTTTATTTTGGTTCCAAAAATGGTCGAAGACACCACAAATCATAATCGACAGGATTCCGTAATTGTTAAAGAACGTAAAAGGTTACACATGGGAACTAAAAATGTATAAAATCAATTAAAACGATGAAATTTTTCCCAAAAATGGGCAACAAAATCAAAACTCACATAAGAGAATGAGTTTTACATCGGGGCGAGGTTACCAAGTCGTTGTAAATTTTGTTTCTAATAACTAGTTTTTATGGCAAAATGGAGGAGTGAGTATGTTGTGACCAACACTCGATATTCTTTACCACTCAAGTATTCTTCGCGATTCCCATAGAAGCTGTCATGAAATATTTTTTTTTATAAAAACTCGCCTTTTCCGGTGAAACTTAAACCAATGTTCTGAACTAATTTTGTTAGAAACTTAATCAACTTTTGTTTCTAATCGTTTTTCCGTAAATGTTATTTACTTTTCAAAATATTAGCAGCATACGAAAAGCTCCTATGGAAACTGAATACTGGTGTGCCGAATTCGGCCAACAATCCTTGGCATCTTGAATTTTGGAAAACTGACCTAGACCGGTATTGTTGTAAAATTTATTTAGCCTTTTTAGTTCTGATAGTTCTGAAATTGTGAAATATTCAAAAATATTTGCAAAAAAAACGAAAAAGTTGCCAAAAATCACTTGAATCTAAAGTGTGCGGTGTTATCCCAGTATTTCATCCCAGGGAAAAAGAAAATTGTCAACAAACAATACTCTTTATATCCCATACTAGGATTTTTAAAATCATCCCAGAAAATTTGAAATGTCACGAAATCTAATAATAATTGATCTAAAGTGTTTATTCTTAAATACGAGTATCTATGATAAAAATATAGAAAGGCAACTCGTTACTTAAGATTGGCACAATGGGCTCATATACATATTTATGGCCTAACAGTTAATTAATGGTTAATTGAGTTATATTAATGGTTCTCAGAAACCACGAGTTCTCTAGAAGTTCAAGAAAAGGGCGCTACTGGGTCATATTTGAAAATAGCTGAATCATTTCTAAGAACATAATTCGGATTTAAATTAATGATTTCTGATAACCTTAAATATCGTCATCAATCTATTCAGATTTCGATACAACGTACAACATGATGACCTCTGTTTAAAAAAAAAAATCTCAAGGCCAACTGTAAGTTGACGTTCGCGCAATAGGTCCATATGTGTATGACCCGTTCAGTTTATGCATGAATTATTGATTTAAATTAATGGTTCCCAGGAATCACGAGTATCGTGTCCGCTCTCCTCTGATTTCAATATGTTCTCAAAACTAATTCGGCCATTTACACATATCAAATGAGATCGGTTACGACACTTTATGTTCCACTCTCAACATACGAATAGTCAGACGAATTTAATTTTGGATAGCGGACAGTATGCCGCATTGAAATTAGAAGTGACCGGTCACAACACTCATTGTTCCCGGAAACCATTAATTTAAATCAATAATTCATACGTAAACTGAATGGACCATTACATATGGGCCTATTACGACACTTTAGGTTCTAAGGAACAACTCGTTTAAATCTCAAATGTATATTTTATATAAAATGGGCCATCCCAAGATACTAAAACGCAAATCTCAATATACAGATTAGCATGTGAATTTTATTTTTAATAATGAACCTGATGCTGTTTTAAAATCAGAAGAACTCTGTCGCGACACTCGTAGTTCCTGAGTTCCTACAAATATAAGCCCATTGTGCCGATCTCTAGTAACGGCTTGCCTTTTCATTTTTATCATATTGGATATACAAATAAGCCTCCGCTGTTCGACAAAAATGGTACCACCAGTAAGTTATGGTTAAAATTGGTCAATGTAAAACGTTTCGCAACACGCGCAAATAAAATTTCAAAAATTTGCAGAAATCTGCAGCTGAGGCGAATCGAGTGCTTGTATAAGTATATGACGAGGCTGCCAAAAGTGAGAGCAGTTGTCGAGAGTGGCTTCAAAAGCTTAAGAACGATGAATATGATGTCGAAGACAAAAAACTTAGCGGAAGACCGAAAGTGTACGAAGACGCGGAATCCGAAGCATTATTGGATGTAGATTCGTGCCAAACGCAAGAAAAGCTTGCACTTACATTTAGAGTAACTAACAAGCAATTTCACATCATTTAAAATGATTGGGAATGATTCAAAGGCAAGAAAATTGGGTTCTATATGAACTGGAACCGAGAGATGTTGAACACCGATTTTTTGATATGAAATGCTGCTTGCCAGGCATAAACGAAATGGTTTCATGCATCGCATAGTCACTGGTGATGAAAAACCCAATAAAGATAAAATAATGGAGACTACCTGGCCATACTTCAAAATCGACAACCAAGCCGAATATTCATGGAAAAAATTCATTGCTAACGTCTCATTTCAAAATTTTCTGAGATCATTTAAAAATTCAGAGACGGCATATAATTAGTATTGCCTGATGAACAATTTTTATTATTCTGGGATAAAGCTGGAATATTCACAAACTTAAGTTCTCCCAATTTACGAAAAAAGCTTCACCCAGATCAGACAAACCGTCTGTACTGTAGAGAAAGGACACAGACAGAACCCACACAGCCACATAGGTTTTATAAAACTACATTTTTCGGCTTCGACGACATAGCGGAAGATAAATTTGCAAAC
Source organism: Nephrotoma guestfalica (assembly GCA_963691935.1). Lineage (NCBI taxonomy): Eukaryota > Metazoa > Arthropoda > Insecta > Diptera > Tipulidae > Nephrotoma > Nephrotoma guestfalica. Next base: position 134,424,940 of record OY829913.1, on the reverse strand, counting down.
ATGTAGAGGACGAAAACGTTCATAATTATTTACCACGTAAAAGAACGTAAAACTGACTGTCGATATAGCAACGTTGGTCTGCCTCACAGAGAAACATAGTGAGAGCTGAAATTTGTTCGTATTTTTTTTTGCAGAAAAAACACGTTCATTTGTAAGAAATGGTAAATTTTATTTGAATCAAAATATTTTCCATTGTTATGACTTTCGACCATCTTTCTGGAAATGTATGGATTCCATCGAAAAAAATTGTTTGTCTTGTGATGCGATCCATTCGTCGAGCCATTTTTTGATTTCTTCGTGGTTTCTGAAGTGATGTTCTTGAACATCGCTTTGTAATGATCGGAACAAATAGGAATCTGATGTGGCACAATCTGGTGAATAGGGAGCATTCGGTAGAATTTCTCATTTAAGTACTTCCAGCGTATTTTTTACTTGTTTTGCGACATGTGGTCGAGCATTGTCGTGCAGCAAAATCACTTTACGCTGTTTGTTGGATGGAATCGGACGGTTTTCGTTCAATGCATCATTTAAATCTATCAATTGTTGTTGGTAACGTTCACCAGTAATAGTTTCGTTCGGTTTTAGCAGCTCATAGTGCACCACCCCTTTCTGATCCCACCAAATACACAACATAACCTTTCTTCCATGAATGTTTCGTTTTGCTGTTGATGTGGTTATTGTAGTAAATGCTTTTTTCATCGCCAGCCACCGAAAATGCCATCTTCGGTGTCTTGTAAGCAAAGAATCGCAACCCATTAAACGATTTTCAATGTTGGCTTCGGTCAGTTCATCTGGTACCCATTTTCCCTCTTTTTGAATCATTTTTATGACATGTAAACAGTTTATGGCTGCTTGAGTGTCGTTTAACTGTTCTACAAGTTATTTTTCTGCTTGAGCTGAGTTTTCCTTCAATAATGCTTCCAATTCTTTATCTTCGAATTTTTTTGGTTGACCAAAACGTTCTTTGTCACTGACACATAAGCACTACTTTTGAATCGTTTAAACCAGTTTTCGCAAGTTTGTTGAGTTGGTACATGTTCACTATATTTCTATAAGCAAACGAAAACTTTCAACAGCATTTTTTTTTTTGGATTAAAGCAAAAAAAAATAATGCTAACCGCAAATGCTGTTTTGTTGGTACGAAATTCCACATGATTAAACGGGATTAAAAAATATGTTGTTTACGCTTTCACGAATAACGACAAACTAAATTTTAATGTGGATTTTTTACACTTTAAAACGCCTTAGGCGTCTTTGTAAAAAATGTTTAGTACTAAAGTTACGCCATCTCTTAGAAAATTCAAAAAACTAAGTTGTACACCCAATACTATAAAAATCCTAATAAATTCTTAATGGACATAGTAACAGTACAGAGTAGTGGTCTGTATGATGAATCTCCCATAAAACAATTAATTACATTTCTTGAACCAAATCAAATCTTAAAAGATTCCACCGTTATCGTAACCTAACTAGCATGCAAAATTTTATCTTATATAAAACATGATCTATCACTTGAAACAAAATCAGTTTTCTTTATCTTGGATGGAATTTAATATGCATATGCGCTAATCTTTTATAAATCAAATCAACGTCTAAATCAGATACAATCCAAGACGAATCAGAACGAGAAAACAACAACAACAAAATTTATATGCACTCAAAATCTGTTGTATGTAGGGTAAAACTGATCAAGATGATGAGACTGAAGAATGATTTTTTCTATATTCATGTATGTTATGCGTGAATATTTAGCAAATCTTAATTCATTTAAGCAAAAACATAAAAAAAAAATTAAGTTCCCTTGCTAAAATGCATTTTCTTAAGCATAAAGAAGTACGTATTATAGTGCGCGCGCTTTGTGAATGACGTTTTAGACATTTTAGACGGATCTTGGATGGGATTTAAACAATTTTTTTTTAATATAATTTGATTGATCAAAATTAAAATTTATCTTATTACTGTTTTAAATTTATATATGCATAATATAAAAAATGAAAAGAATAAAAAATTTGTGCAGCTCGCGAGAAGAAGTTATTTTTGCTCTGCGCGTTCCGGACAGATGGATAAATAATATAAAAAGACAGGTGAAGGAAGGTTTTTAATTTTATGATTTTTTGATGATGCATTCACAAATCGTACTACACATATCGTATCGTGTGGTACACGATGATGGAATACACCAATTTATATTTTATTTTGTATGTGAGTTAGTTAAAGAAATAGAAAATTGTTCTTATTATAGTTTTCCTCTTGTTATTTTAGATATTATGTTTATTTAAGACAGTTATCCAGACATAAGATAGACAGAGTGATGGCTTGTCAGTTATATCGTTTAAATTATTATATATTTTTAGCAAACACAATAAGGATGATTTAGTTTCGAGATAAAATTAAAAGGAAAATGTTTTTTTATAATAACATGAAGGTGTGAGAAAATATATAACAATCTTACCTGTGCGAATATTACGAAGAATACATCAATTCCTGTCCATCCTGAATATACGTTTACAGCAAATCTGAAAATCATATAAAATATAAAATTTAATTAAATTGTTGTTCCAATCAAATTGTTTTTAAATATTTTGATTAATTTAACGGAAAATAGCTAAACATTAAGACAACGTGTGGTATGCGATCAATCTAATAAATATTATTTTTCTCGTCTACGCGCCGCATATTTTCCCAATCATTTTTCATCGACGAACCAATATAAATTGTTAGAGCTTTATAGTAGTGCGCGACTATTTTATGTATAAAAATAAATCCCTGAAATTCGATACATATTTACGAGAGAGCAAAGTATTAGACTATTTAATAGAAACTACTTTAAATTTATCTAATATTATAAATCAGATGCATATACCAGAAAAATTAGAACATCAAGATTTAACTACACGGCAAATGTATGTATGCACCATAGTTAGGAAACGGTACAAAACAACTTATAAAGTATAAATGTGTATCTTAAAGTGGGTCTTCCACTATATTATCTTCTAACAGAGATACAGGTAACCCTCCTATAACACGGTAGATAGGTATGCCTATAATTTCGCGTCTTAGGGAGGTTAGGTTCTAAAATCTACTAAAATAAGGTTTTTTTTAAATTTCCATATAAGGAATTTTATTTTTTGAGAATACTTTATTTGGTTGAACGACATCGTCTTCACTTTCTGAATTTTTTCTGCATTTAGATTTTGCGCACCTTCTGCAATCATAAGGCCGTTGAAAATTTCATGATATGGTGATAAGCACTCAGTAGTTCCGATTTCAATGTTTGACTTGTTCCAGTCTGTATTTTAGAAAAATGATTCCAAATTTTCGGCTAAGTTTAAACCTTGCAATCTTTTAGTGTAAAACTATTAACACCACTATGTTCTTAAGAGCTACAATCGATTTGATTTGCATAGGTTTGGGATACCATTTCTACCAAATCTGCTATTTCGACTTCATTTTCCACTAATAAATCGTGAACGTCCTCATTAGCCATATCCACAAAACTGTCTTCTCCGACCGATCTAGCAAGTTTTAATATACAAAAAATTTCATTTCATTTCAAAATCATTTCATCAATTCACATTTCAAACATGCATTTAATGTTGTAATTTTCAGGTGTTTTAGCGATAAGGATTTCAAGAGAGTGCTTAATTGAAAAATGCCTCCAAGATTCAGTTAGATCAATAGATGTTCAATCATCAATAGATGTTGCGTCATTGTCATCTGGCACAAAACAATTTAGAAACCAATTTCTAAATAAATCAGCACCTATCCAAGCTTTTGAATTAGCTGCCCAATATGCCGGTAATGTGTTTTTATTTACGCTACCATGGATTTTATAAACATTCCCCCGAAGTATTACTGCTCAAAAGTGACGTTAAGCGAATTTTCGATACCTTAAACCCGGATGCAGTTTTTTTCAGTTTTTGATATAAATGTTCGGTTGGCAATTTTTTCCACCAAAGCCCGGTTTCATCAGCAATTAAATCTTTATGTGCCGTGTATCCTGGATCTTGAATAATTTTTTTAAATTTTGTCTGGACGCTTTTTGAACTTCTCGAACCAACCTTTACTTGCTAGAAAATCTGGGTGCACATACGATGTTGCATTTTCTTTAAGGTAGCTGTGAATACAATAGAATCCGTTTTTTATAGCTATCTTCAATCCAAATGCTGGTACGGGGACGAGCTGCATAGTTTGCGGATATCGAAGATCCTGCAACAACAGCACTTCTAATTTCAGTTTTATGAATGATTCACTCAATCGTATTTTGTCAATATGTTCGTATGTATTTTATATTGTGCGTAACAGCACATAATATAGAGCTACGTAGTTATATAGTAAAACCGTGTTGTACCTAGGAGGTTTTCCGCAATTTTTAATCTTGTTAGAGCGCAACCGTGTTGCAAGATACCGTGTTGTAGGAGGGTTACCTGTATGTTTTTCTTATACTTTGCATTAAAATGTGTGTGACATGACACTTCTTATTATTTATGATTTAATTTTTAATGTACAACATTTCGTTTTGTTTTAAGTTCTTTTAGCACACAACTTATGAACAAAATCATTATCACATCATCATACCCCAATACGCGCAATATTATAATTCATGTGCTCCGCGGTGGGAGAAGTGGGCAAAATTTGTAAATAAAAAATATCGATCACGCTAGCCTATAGATTGATTTTATATCGCGATTCGCGCGCAATCTCTTTTTGTTTGTGTTGCTGTTGCACAGGACAGGAAATATCGTGCTGTCGAATAAATTATGAAGATGTAAGAGCATGTCCATTCCGTGAAGAACACGTTTATTTAACAACATCTTATTTATAGTTGAAAATGTAGTACCAGTTGTTTACAGAACGAGTTAAACCCATCTACAAATTTCGAATGTATATATGGTGACTTCGAAGTTGAACTGCAAACACTTACTGGATGATACACAATAGCCTAACAAATGATTAAATTAAATGCAGAACATATTACAAATTCGACGGTTTTGTGCTGTGTGATAATCAAGCTATAGAGAGGACATATAGATTTAGTCTGCACGGAACCACTCACACGAACAGTGATTTTTAAGTAAGAATTTTTTTACTTCGGCGATATTCGCCTTCTAACTATCGCTAAGAGCGCTATAAAACGTAAATGCCAAAGCTCATACAAAATTATAAGATCGCCTATAAAACCGCCCGCTGCTAGTGAGAGGCGAGTATTATGACCCGATGAATATAGTCTCGAAAAGCACAGTAGCGACACAAGCCACAATGCCACAAATTGGCATCGATTACTGTAAAACCGAAAAGGGATAGCCAACAAATGAAAAACTATTTGAATAGTTCACCGAAAAGGATGCGGAAGAGACACACAAGTTGGTGCAAGAAGGAGAATGGAAAAACCTTGCACGTAACAAATTTACCTTGTGGCAAAATACAATAATTAAAAATTCAAACAGACGAGGTCAACGACTATAGAGAATTCATTAGTTATTACGATGTTTACAATGAAAACTATTGAAGTTTTCAACGAGTCTTTCAGTCGCTGTTAAAGGCATCGATGTCGAAGTTGCCACAACCCATGGTAAAAGTTGAACTGGATCCATCCGAAAACATTTTGAAAAAGGGAGAAACGCATAACTGTTGAAAAACTAAAGAAAAGGTCCCGACCAATACATTGTTTAAAATGCCAAGAATAATGTCACTCAAGGACTTAATGCAAGTGATATCAGCATGTGGGTCCGTATGCGGTGAACTACTTCAGACCAAAAGTGGCCCAAAACCAAAGAACTCCTCAACAGAAAAAATGCAGCGGTTGTGGTGGATATCACACTGAAAACTACCGGAGATGCCCAGTCTACAGAAATATTAATCATTTGACACTCTCCAGGCAGCAGTATAAAATTTCACCAGAGAGTCGATTTTGTTCAAAATCCGAGACACGAGACATGACGTATACGTATAAGGAGTATATTATACAATTTTATAGTAGTGTGTCTAATTTTTCTGTGGTTGTATTTGTTTGTTTTAGGTGAATGTAAGCATCAACAAATATGAATCGGTAGAAATCGGTTCATTTTTTTGGTACTTATGTCTGTTTGTTCTCTCAATTTTTTGATATCTCCCTTGCTTTTGAAAAGGCGAGTTAACACGTTCGCGCAAATAACTGCTATAGCAGACATACAACCTTTTCGTTTTTAACACGTTCGCGCAAACAGGAAACTTTTTTAAGGAATAAATCGACATATTTTTCAATTCTCAACAATACATTCCATTCCGCGACGAAATATCATTGCAATTACAAAATTTATCAAATGTGTGTTCCTGAGTAGTACACACATTTAGAAAGTGAGCGTCAATGTGTTAAGAGAAAACATTTTTAACTACACATATTACGATTTTAATTTTTTTTTTCAATGTGATGTCGAATAAATGTTTTTTTTAGAACAGAAATTTATTTAAAGCATATTTGCATTTCCAAATTTTAAATTATAAATGGAAATGTTAACTAGAAACGTCACATCCAAAAAATTTAAATGACGCGCATTCGCACGACTACTACAACAGTATATGTTATTTTGTGTCAAGTCTCGGATTTTGACCAAAATCGAACCTCAGATGTGCGGAAAAATGTACCTTCGCATATGCCAAATGAGCCTCATTCGCTCAGAACATCAACCAGCAAGCGTTCTCCAAAGTGAATCTTCAAAGGCTGAACCTACCTTGTATAATTGCATGTAACTAATGATGTAGTTAATGACAATAATGCAAAATATGCTACAAGCAATGCTACAAAATTAAATCATTATAATCCAGAAACTAGAACGTATCCGATAAATTATCTAAAGGTACGCCACTGAACGCAAGCGGTATAAACCAACACAAACTCGAATTACGACATTCCCTAGCAAAACACAAAATTGGTCTTATGCTAGTTTCTGAAATCCATTTAACCGATAAACAAAATTTCCGAATAAATAGTTACGAAGTCTACAACACGAAACATTCCTTGGACAGAAGACGAGGAGGAACTTATTCATATTAAATGAATTACATAAATGTTGGTATATACAATTTTAAGGCATCATTTTGCCCAAATAAGTTTATTGAGCTTTCTTGATTGCATATAAATTTGTCTGGTGATTTTACAATGCAACGCTTACGGACCTAGGTAATAAATCCAACTGGAATGCCGCCAACTAAAAATTTCATCGTGTTTCTTCCCTTACGTATTCCAAAAAATCCAAAATGTACAAAGCCATCCAGTCAGCTGACAATGGCAATAATCTACAGGAAGATGTTGATGACCTATCGTTATGGCGCGAGTTTAAATTCTCTGAGTCTCAACATTGAAAAGTGCAAATCTCTATCATTTCACCGAAAAGTCAACCCTGTTACACAAGATTATAAGATAAATGGTGTACTTCTTCATGTAGTACTTGAAACTAAAAACCTAGGGGTTACTTTCGTTGAAAACGCACGAGCTTTTTTAATCACATTGAGCTGTGCATTTGCTAGAGCGAACTCCATGCTCGGTTTTGTCAAACGTTGAACGGATGACATTTTTGATGTGGACACAACTAAGATCCTGTCTTGTGCTTACGTTCGATCCCAGCTGGAATATGTTGTAAATGTGTGGTGTCCCTCCTACGAAGAACATATCCAAAGTATTGAGAACATTAAAAAGTAGTTAATATGCTATTTGACCTGGAAAGAAGAATGGTTTTATGACCACGATCTTTCATAGCACGTAAACATACAGCGACAACCACCATATTTAATCGGGTGTAAGATATACGACTTGGCAACGCCAGAAAATAGACGCGAATGGCTAAACGTACTACTAAACGTAATCGATGCACAGCAAGCACTAAATTTTATTAAAATAAAGGGTCCTAGTACGTTCGCGAGTTACATAAGATATTTTTTCTACGACTTCATTTTTAGTAAAAGTATTTTATTTTCTTAAGAAGTTTGTATAATTAGAATGTGCAATTAGATATCCAGGAATCCATCTATTGGGTGTCTGAATATGACTCAGCCATTTTTTATTAAAATAAAACACATTTGCTTATTTATTGAAATTATGCTCCATTCGCAGCTACAACTTCCCCCATCTTTCAGGCAATTTACGGATTTCCTCTCTGAAGAAATCATGGTCTTTGGAGGCGATCCAATCAATAACCCAATTTTTGAATTCAGCGCGAGAACTGGACCGCTGTTCTCCGGAAAGACTGCATCGACCGGAACAACTAATAATCTAAAGGAGTTGTGTCTGGTGACTATGCGGGTGGAGTAGAACTTCCCAGTCCTGTTTTTTTAAATAATTTTTCACAACGTTTACAACGTGTGGTTTTGCATTGTCGTGATGAAAAATTAATTTGTTGTGTCTATATTCACCCACTCTGGTCGTTTTTCCTCTATAGCTCGCTTCAAACGTATTAGTTGTCGTCGGTAGACATCGCCATTGATAGTTTCACCTGATTCCAGCAGTTCATAACATACCACACCGTTGTAATCTCATTAGATACAGAGCATGACTTGCAATGAATATCTCGCTTTTTACCGTGCTTCACCCAAGGATTGTTGCGTTTGAAATTCTCATAATAAATACATTTCCCATCTCCAGCAACTATTCGTTGCAACAAACCTTTTCTTTGTTGTCTTTGAAACAGTATTTCACAAATGGTTTTTTGACGTTCAAAATCGTCATATACATTGCACGAGCAAAGCCATAAATGAAATGCATTTCGGCATATTCGCGGTGGGAATAAGCTACACACATAGCTTATTGACATTTTAATTTTAAACGATCGAGTATCGAACATGGACATCGACTTATTCAAATAAGTCACCTCGCGAGGAGACTTATTTTAATAAGTACGTCTACACAGAAATGTCTCCAAAAATGAGTCTTGACTAACTTAAATGAGTCTCGACTTGTAAAGTAGTTTTTATTTTCAAATCGAGTAGCAACGACCACCATGTGAAGAATTTTTTTCTATGCGTTTTTTTTGGTAATTATGTCACAAAAAAGTTGGTGAATTGAAACTTGACCGACTTGTTCAAGATTGCGTAAAATAAGTTAATAAGTCTGTAATAAGTCGGTATTTGGAAAAGTTCATATTTGTTAAGTTCATTCCTTACTAAACACGACTTACTTTGTGAAAAAAATTGAGGAAAAACATTCTAATGTGACTAGCCCGGTGTGTGATACCATTTTGCAATCTGTTAAAGATTGTGGGCCGACTTTCTGTAGTACATTGTTTTTCCGCTGGCGTCACTTAAACATAAACAAACATTTTTATTTGACAGAAAATAAAGCAGCTTACAAAAATGATTTTATTGTAAAGGCACACTCTTCTAGATCTTATTAAAAAAGAAAGTTAAACAAAATAACTCTTGTTTTTTTTTTAAATTATTTGTTTGGGGGGTGTGCATTGCACCATCAACAATTGGTGTAACTTTTGCACCATCAACAATTCGAAAAACTTTACTTGTCTGTTTTTGTTGGAAATGAGCATCACCCTGCTTCATTTGATACTCCAATTCTGGAACACCCTGTCTATGTATATACTTTTGCTATGGTTTTCTGTAGTGCGTAAATGTTAAATTTGTATTTTTTTGTGTATCTTGTAAATATGTCTGTAGCATGACAGCTTAGATTTAAGTTATGGTTTAATAAATATTATATTATTAATAATTATTGGCATTTACATGGTTCAAGGTAATCTGGTGGTAAACATTTATAATAAATGCAATTTAAGTGGATAACGGTTCATTTCCGGGCATATGCGTAGGACATTGACCCAGCTACACGCCCTACTCGTTTGGACTCGCCCCATTGAAACACCCTATATATATATATATATATATATATATATATATATATATATATATATATATATATATATATATATATATATATATATATATATATATATATATATATATATATTTATATATATATATGTATGTATATATATATATTAGGGCGACCCATTTTTGTATGGAGGAAATTTTTTCTCTTTATGTCTTTTGGGTTAGAAACGACATCATGCATATTTTCATTTCGATCGGATCATGATTAGGAGTCGCTCAAATTGGTTTTTGCACAAAAATACTAAAACGACTCTTAGTGACGTATTTTCCTCCCAAAAATATTAAAACGGCGTTACTTGAACGAGCTGAAGTGAAAAGCTCGTTCAAGTAACGCCGTTTTATTATTTTTGAGTATGCCGAATCCAATGAAATGATGAAAACACGTGGTTAAGCAGAAAATTAGGTTTCGGACTGGTTTTTTTCTTTTTTTTTGTCAAAAAATTAAAACTCGTGAGTTCCAGCTAATTCTAAAAGTACCTACATATCATGTTGGTCTAAATTTTGCTATTTGTGGTTATAAAGCAAAGAATAACGAAAAAAGAAACATTGCACATCAATATAACTAAAAAATTAACAATTTTATAGTTGAAAAACGACCAAGAGGTGCAAGAACACATCTATTGTAGTGGATTTGTACTTCTTAAGTCTATTTCTCAACACATGCACTCTTCTTCGTTTCTCGCAACTTTGTAGGTAAAGGGGGATAAAACGAAGAAGTTACCAAAGACAAGTGTCTCTAGTGTGGATGTGGATGTGCACAATGAGTAACACATTTATTACGAAGGTTGAAATTCTGTATAAAAAAGGTTCAGTTTAGTTTAAACAATGATTATTCTTTTAGAAGCTGAACCAGCAACGTCTTTATTCGAATAAGGAAATAAGTTTTATAAAATATTAATTGATTTTTGTTTTTGATTTTTATGTTTAATTTCAGTAGTGTTTCAAGCAGTTTCTGAAACAGTTTCTGTGGTTAATAAGCATGGAAAATAACCTAAAGGCATGATGTTGGTTGATTGGTAAGTTTTGTCATTTAGTTGTTTTATCTCACATCTGATATTTTACGTTATCTAATTTCATAGGCGAATCTATCGAAAATCTACCAAATTATAATCTTCCAACGAACCTAGACGTAATTAGTCAATGCCTTAAAGTTGTGGTTTCTCGAGAAACAACGAAATATTAATGCATTTAACATTCGTTCATTACGAGTAATGGAGGAGAGCAATTCCACATTAGCGATTAGTGATCAAAAAGTTAGTGTTTAGAAACTTATTAAGGCATTAATTAATTTTCAAAGTCAGTACTAGTAGCATTTCTTTACCTATTTAAGTTTCCCTTATATTTTTTATAAACAAACTCTAATTAGTCACTCTAACCACTGATTTAACAAGTGGCAAACAATTATTTGAAATTTGTTCCTTTCCCCAATGTCTCATTTTTTCGTGTTTCGATGCTCTATCAGGCCAACCACCTTTTTTATGATTTCATTGGATTCGGCATACTCAAAAATACTTAGAAAATATTAAACCGGCATTACTTCACCGAGCTGAAGAGAAAGGGAAGATTAAACGTCACTGAGCGTCGTTTTAGTATTTATTTTGAAAAAAATAATTTAAACAACTCCTAACCGTGGGCGACCCATTTTTCCTCATGTCTGATTTTCTACCGGGATCAGGGCTAAAAATATACGTTTCTATTACAAATGACCTCATGCAAATTTTTAGGTCTATCGACCACGTTTAGAGGTCGCTCAAATTGGTTTTTTGCAAAAAAAAAACTAAAACGACCCTTATTGACGTTTTTTCCTCTCTTCCACTTCAGCTCGTTCACGTAATGCCGGTTTAATATTTTCTAAGTATTTTGAGTATGCCGAATTTAACGAAATTATAAAAAAGGTGGTTTACCTAGTAGAAAATTTGTTTTCGGGCTGTTTCTTTCAAAAAAAAATTAAAACTTCTGAGTTCCGCCTAATTTTTAAATTAGTGCCTATCACGTCTGACTAAATTTCACTATTTGTGGCTATTTAATTACGAAAAAATGAGACATTGCACGTCATGATAACTGAAAAATTAACAATTGTATAGCCCTTAAACGACCAAAAGGAACAAATTTCAAATAATTGTTTGCCACTTGCTAAATCAATGGTTAGAGTTTCTTAAGAAAAAATTAAAGAGAAACTTAAATAGATAAAGAAATGTTACTAGTACTATCCTTGAAAATTATATAATGCCTTAATAATGATTCTAAGGTATACAGGGTGGGTCATCTAACTTTTTTTTGTTGAACTAACGGTTATTTTGAGTATGGTAAGGGTTATATCACTTCTGATTTGGCAGAAAGTTAGTTTTATCCTTCCGCTGAACGAAAATGGTTGTGTATTCGCTTGAATAACGCTGGGAAATATTGAAACATTACTTCGAAAATCATGGTAATGTTGCAGAATGTGTGCGAAAATTGCGTGCGGTTTTCGGAAGAAACGAAGCGCCGGGAGCTCCATATGTGCGTTATTCTGTGAATAAAGTTAAAGAAACAGGCTTGCTAATTAATAAACCAACACGAACCAAGCAGCCATCCAAGTGTACACCCGAAAATGTTGATGCTGCAGCCGAGAATGTGCGTGAGTCGCCGGGAACGTCAACACTTCATCGTGCTCAAGAATTGAACATCTCACGCTCAACATTGCGACAAATTCTGCATAAAAACCTTGGTATGACACCGTATAAAGTTCAATTGGTTCAGAAATTGAAGCAAAGAGACCACCCATTGCGTTTTCGGTTAGCTGAGTGGGTTTGCGATCGACTTGAAGAAGATGCCGATTTTGGCAAAAAAATCATCTTTTCGGATGAGGCGCATTTCCATCTTGGCGGCTATGTACTCGTAAACAAGCAGAGTTGTCGCATTTGGGGCACGGATAACCCGCACGTGATCGTAGAGAAGCCGACGCATCCTCAATAAGTGGCTGGCCATTTTTCTTTGAAAATGAGCAAGGAGCCGCCGTTTCTGTAAATGGTGAGCGCTATTGGACTATTATCTTTGGGGTGCCGTCAAAGATAAGTGTTACGCCGATAAACCAGCAACGATTGACGCTCTCAATAACAATATTCGCATTGCCATTGAGGACATAATGCCGCATACCATCGAAAATGTGCTCAAAAATAGGACCGACCGTATGGGGTACGTCAAGGCCAGCCGAGGCAATCATATGAATGAAATAGTATTCCATAATTAATCGAAAGGATTGTTCTTTACAATGAAAAAATAAATTTGAAAAAATATTGAGAAGTTTTTGTTTTATTGCATTTTAAAAAAAATTATTTGGCCCACTCTATATAACTTGTCCCAGAGAAGTTAGGTTCCACATTTTAAAAGATGAAATTTTGGTTAAAGGCCACGGAAAAGATTTAAAATAGAAACTCATTTCATATGTAATTAACAAGATTTTTATATTCGATATTTTTACTAGTTTTTCTGTTGCACAGCAGCTTTAATATTTGTTTTTGTTGCTAAAGGAATTCTCCTATAGTGATATATGTAAGTGGTTCTCCAAGAAACAAAAGTGATAAACATAAAAATTCTTTATAATCATCTCGCCCATTAGGTATTTTTCCACGTTGATCATTAATAATAGAAAAAATATTCTCCTTCTCTTGTGAACTGACAATTTCATGAACATTTGCGTCATCTAAACTGGAGCTTATTTGGGTATGGTTAAAAGAATTCCACTGCATTTTAAATCTCTGAAACAGTAGAATATCTGGTCCACTTGATACTTCCTTTAACAAGCTACTAAAAACAGTAGGTACAATCAACTCATATATATGATGTCTGCAAGCAAACTTCTCAATCTTTCTTCAAGAAGTTTGCAGGTTCCATTTAGCCTTTAATATTGTCTGTATATATTCCAATCTTCAAGCATTTTATATGCCATTTTACACTGCTCTATCCCTGTCCCATGTATAATCATTGGAACTCCCAACATTTTGGGGTTACCATAACCGGATACTATAACGCACAGTCGGTCAAAAATTGTTTTCTCTGCTATATATTCTAACATTTTTCCATCCCAATGTACTGTTAGAATAGAATCTGAACTTAAATATTTCATTGCTGATTTCTTTCCTGAGCCGTTGTCTATGGCGACGTATGGTCTCTTTGGAAACTGCAATTGAATGTAAATCGTGCCCTAATGGATTTGCAGTGGTGGCGATTAAAAAAGCAGCTCCTGAATTACTTATTTTCGATCGATTCAGCGCACCTATATTCTTATCAATCACGTTCTTCATATGTAGCGATGAGTAGGATGAAGCGGAATTTTTTGTTTGGCTTAGTTTCTATTCTACTGGTGCTTGATATTCACTGCAGCTAGAAGACATTGTAAGTGAGCTGATGTCCGAAATGATTAAGTTTATATCTGTTTCTTGAGCTCTACTTGTTGAAGGTCGTGGATCATTAATTGCCAATGTAAAAGTGCGCTCATCAGTTGATCGTAATGAACGACTGTTAAAAGCAATAATATTTCGTTGTTTCTCGAGAAACCACAACTTTGACGGATCTTCTGTTTTTTGATGATTTTTCTAATAAAATTTCTCTTTTCCTGATGACAAATACCAAATTTCTGCCAAATGGGAGCTATCTCATCCGCGATAGTGCTAGCTTGCATACTTATTATAGTATTTGTCAGTTTGTGAAGGAATCGTCTAATTACGGCTCGATTCGTTGGAAGGCTATCTTTTTGTAGATTTTCAATAGATTCACCTATGCAATTATACAACGAAAAATATCAGATATGGGATTAAAAATACTAAGTGACAAAACTTATCAATTAACTAAATGCAGTATGTTATTTTCCATGATTATTAGCCACCAAAACTATTTCAGAAACCTCTTGAAAAACTAATGAAATTTTCAAACTTAACAATCAATTAATATTTTATAAAACTTATTTTATGTTTCGAATAAAGACGATGCTGGTTCAAATTCTAAAAGAATAGTCATTGTTTAAACTAAACTGGCCTATTTTATACAGAATTTCATCCTTCGTAATAAATGCGTTATTCATCATGAGTTATCGGAATGTAATATCATAAAACTAGGCATGCACATAAAATAAGAGTACATGAGTTTAATTGCACTTTATTTATCTCCACAGAAATAGACTTAATAAGTACAAATCTACTAAAATACGAGTACATGTTTTTTCGCAGATACGTATGCTCGGCAAAACGGCCTTTTATGCATTTTCCAACTATAAATTTGTTACTGTTTTAGTTATGTTGACGTGCAGTGTCTCATTTTTATCGTAATTATTTGCTCTATAGACACACATAGTGAAATTTAGTCAAACATGATAGGCACTATTTAAAAATTAGGCGGAACTCACAAGTTTTAATTTTTTTGAAAGAAACAGCCCTGAAACAAATTTTCTACTAGGAAAACTACCTTTTTATCATTTCGTTGAATTCGGACGTATATAAAGTTAGCCCAGCTTTCATCCCAGAAAACTGGAAAATGGCAACACTAAACTATCATGACAGTTGTTCTATCCCAGGATATTACTGTCAGCCCAGGATTTCTGCCATATCAAATTCTCATTCAAGACAAAACTATAACGACACTAAAACATGATCCCATAAAATAATTTTGACCCAGCTATCACTATAGGGAAAGTTAACTATCCAATCAATGTCAACCAAGAAATTGTGAATACATAATGTAAAAATTTGTATCCGAGGATAACAATGTCCTCCCTGTATCTGTCGTTAAGATATTAAAAAACTATGTGTAAAAAACATACATTATAACAATTATATTTGAAATGATATGAAAATAAGGCAAAATTAAAAAAATACTTTATTGCGAGTTACGAGTTAACATATTGATATAAAATAAAAAAATGTTTTAAAGATGTTGAATAGAGGTATCTCCGTATTGGGTTTCTGGTTGGGTGTACTCAAAAAATCATTAATTTACCCAAACTATCGATATTTGCTCGCATCTACAGCCCGTATTATAAAAGGTTCGGATTAGGGAGAGTATTAATTAAATGTGGCGTACTAACATCTTCACATTAGGTTAGTTTCATTAGACTTCTATGCGTCCGAGCGACACAATTGAGCTTTAAGCACAAAAAATCATTAATTTACTGAAACGATCTATATTTGGTGGCTTCTACAGCCCGTACTATAAAAGATTCGAATTAGGGAGAGTATTAATTAAATGTGGCGTACTAACATGTTCACATTAGGTTAGTTTCATTAGACTTCTATGCGTCCGAGCGACACAATTGAGCTTTAAGCTCAAAAAATCATTAATTTACCCAAACTATTGATATTTGCTCGCATCTCCAGCCCGTATTATAAAAGGTTCGTATTAGGGAGAGTATTAATTAAATGTGGCGTAATAACATGTTCACATTAGGTTAGTTTCATTAGACTTCTATGCGTCCGAGCGACACAATTGAGCTTTAAGCTCAAAAAATCATTAATTTACTCAAACGATCGATATTTGGTCGCTTCTACAGCCCGTACTATAAAAGATTCGAATTAGGGAGAGTATTAATTAAATGTGGCGTACTAACATCTTCACATTAGGTTAGTTTCATTAGACTTCTATGCGTCCGAGCGACACAATTGAGCTTTAAGCTCAAAAAATCATTAATTTACTCAAACGATCGATATTTGGTCGCTTCTACAGCCCGTACTATAAAAGGTTCAGATTAGGGAGAGTATTAATTATATGTGGCGTACTAACATCTTCACATTAGGTTAGTTTCATTAGACTTCTATGCGTCCGAGCGACACAATTGAGCCTTAACCTCAAAAAATCATTAATTTACTCAAACGATCGATATTTGGTCGCTTCTACAGCCCGTACTATAAAAGGTTCGGATTAGGGAGAGTATTAATTATATGTGGCATACTAACATCTTCACATTAGGTTAGTTTCATTAGACTTCTATGCGTCCGAGCGACACAATTGAGCTTTAAGCTCAAAAAATCATTAATTTACTCAAACGATCGATATTTGGTCGCTTCTACAGCCCGTACTATAAAAGGTTCGGATTAGGGATAGTATTCAATGACAAGGCATCGTAGAGATGTTAACGCTTAACGGTATATGGGATCATATTAATTAGGCAATTCTGAATGTGTTCTAGAAGCCAACATATGTATGCGACGGGGCAGTCATAGATTTTTTTTAATTTTAAAATTTTGCTTTAGTAAATAGTGTAGTGGCGGTTCGGAGGTCAATGACAAGGCATCGTAGAGATGTCTACGCTTAATGGTATATGAAATCATGTTAATTAGGCAATTATGAATGTTTTCTAGAAACCAACATATTTATGCGATCATAGATCATCGATCGCATCGGGCAGTCATAGATTTTTTTAATTTTATAATTTTGATATTGTAAAAAGTGTAGTGGAGGTTCGAAGGTCCATGACAAGGCATCGTAGAGATGTCTACATTATCATGGTTATTATGATGGTTATATCTGGATATTATCCAGAATAGAAATCGCAAGTATTCGTCAAATACAATTGCGTAGCGAAGCATAATAATTCTATAAGGTATTGTGATTGTACTTTGTGTGTAATTTCATAGTTTTTTCAATATTTTTGTAGTTTGGTCACTGCGCCGTCTGATGAGACAGAGTCTCATGTCTGTCTGAGAGAAGTCTAATGAAACTAACCTAATGTGAAGATGTTAGTACGCCACATTTAATAAATACTCTCCCTAATCCGAACCTTTTATAATACGGGCTGGAGATGCGAGCAAATATCGATAGTTTGGGTAAATTAATGATTTTTTGAGCTTAAAGCTCAATTGTGTCGCTCGGACGCATAGAAGTCTAATGAAACTAACCTAATGTGAAGATGTTAGTACGCCACATTTAATTAATACTCTCCCTAATCCGAACCTTTTATAATACGGGCTGTAGAAGCGACCAAATATCGATCGTTTGAGTAAATTAATGATTTTTTGAGGTTAAAGCTCAATTGTGTCGCTCGGACGCATAGAAGTCTAATGAAACTAACCTAATGTGAAGTTGTTAGTACGCCACATTTAATTATTACTCTCCCTAATCCAAACCTTTTATAGTACGGGCTGTAGGTACGAGCAAATATCGATAGTTTGGGTAAATTAATGATTTTTTGAGCTTAAAGCTCAATTGTGTCGCTCGGACGCATAGAAGTCTAATGAAACTAACCTAATGTGAAGATGTTAGTACGCCACATTTAATTAATACTCTCCCTAATCCGAACCTTTTATAGTACGGGCTGTAGAAGCGACCAAATATCGATCGTTTGAGTAAATTAATGATTTTTTGAGCTTAAAGCTCAATTGTGTCGCTCGGACGCATAGAAGTCTAATGAAACTAACCTAATGTGAAGATGATAGTACGCCACATTTAATTAATACTCTCCCTAATCCGAACCTTTTATAGTACGGGCTGTAGGTACGAGCAAATATCGATAGTTTGGGTAAATTAATGATTTTTTGAGCTTAAAGCTCAATTGTGTCGCTCGGACGCATAGAAGTCTAATGAAACTAAACTAATGTGAACATGTTAGTACGCCACATTTAATTAATACTCTCCCTAATCCGAACCTTTTATAATACGGGCTGGAGATGCGAGCAAATATCGATAGTTTGGGTAAATTAATGATTTTTTGAGCTTAAAGCTCAATTGTGTCGCTCGGACGCATAGAAGTCTAATGAAACTAACCTAATGTGAACATGTTAGTACGCCACATTTAATTAATACTCTCCCTAATCCGAACCTTTTATAATACGGGCTGGAGATGCGAGCAAATATCGATAGTTTGGGTAAATTAATGATTTTTTGAGCTTAAAGCTCAATTGTGTCGCTCGGACGCATAGAAGTCTAATGAAACTAACCTAATGTGAACATGTTAGTATGCCACATATGATTAATACTCTCCCTAATCCGAACCTTTTATAATACGGGCTGTAGAAGCGACCAAATATCGATCGTTTGAGTAAATTAATGATTTTTTGAGCTTAAAGCTCAATTGTGTCGCTCGAACGCATAGAAGTCTAATGAAACTAACCTAATGTGAAGATGTTAGTACATGACATTTAATTAATACTCTCCCTAATCCGAACCTTTTATAATACGGGCTGTAGAAGCGACCAAATATCGATCGTTTGAGTAAATTAATGATTTTTTGAGCTTAAAGCTCAATTGTGTCGCTCGGACGCATAGAAGTCTAATGAAACTAACCTAATGTGAACATGTTAGTACGCCACATTTAATTAATACTCTCCCTAATCCGAACCTTTTATAATACGGGCTGGAGATGCGAGCAAATATCGATAGTTTGGGTAAATTAATGATTTTTTGAGCTTAAAGCTCAATTGTGTCGCTCGGACGCATAGAAGTCTAATGAAACTAACCTAATGTGAACATGTTAGTACGCCACATTTAATTAATACTCTCCCTAATCCGAACCTTTTATAATACGGGCTGTAGAAGCGACCAAATATCGATCGTTTGAGTAAATTAATGATTTTTTGAGCTTAAAGCTCAATTGTGTTGCTCGGACGCATAGAAGTCTAATGAAACTAACCTAATGTGAAGATGTTAGTATGCCACATATAATTAATACTCTCCCTAATCCGAACCTTTTATAGTACGGGCTGTAGAAGCGACCAAATATCGATCGTTTGGGTAAATTAATGATTTTTTGAGCTTAAAGCTCAATTGTGTTGCTCGGACGCATAGAAGTCTAATGAAACTAACCTAATGTGAAGATGTTAGTATGCCACATATAATTAATACTCTCCCTAATCCGAACCTTTTATAGTACGGGCTGCAGGTGCGAGCAAATATCGATCGTTTGGGTAAATTAATGATTTTTTGAGCTTAAAGCTCAATTGTGTCGATCGGACGCATAGAAGTCTAATGAAACTAACCTAATGTGAAAATGTTAGTACGTCACATTTAATAAATACTCTCCCTAATCCGAACCTTTTAAAATACGGGCTGCAGGTACGAGCAAATATCGATCGTTTGGGTAAATTAATGACTTTTTGAGCTTAAAGCTCAATTGTGTCGCTCGGACGCATAGAAGTCTAATGAAACTAACCTAATGTGAAGATGTTAGTATGCCACATATAATTAATACTCTCCCTAAACCGAACCTTTTATAGCACGGGCTGTAGAAGCGACCAAATACCGATAGTTTGGGTAAATTAATGATTTTTTGAGCTTGAAGCTCAATTGTGTCGCTCGGACGCATAGAAGTCTAATGAAACTAACCTAATGTGAAGATGTTAGTACGTCACATTTAATAAATACTCTCCCTAATCCGAACCTTTTAAAATACGGGCTGCAGGTACGAGCAAATATCGATAGTTTGGGTAAATTAATGATTTTTTGAGCTTAAAGCTCAATTGTGTCGCTCGGACGCATAGAAGTCTAATGAAACTAACCTAATATGAAGATGTTAGTACGCCACATTTAATTAATACTCTCCCTAATCCGAACCTTTTATAATACGGGCTGTAGATGCGATCAAGTATGGATAGTTCTAATTTTAGGTCTTCAAATTTCGATTTTTCGTTGAATATGTCTTATTTTTTAAAACTAATAATATACATAAATTTAATTTATAATTGTTGTTAATTAATGATTGTTAATATTTTTTTATTATAATCATATCTGCATTATTTCGTGTTTTGTATTTACAGTGAACTGTCGCTATAGTTTATCGGGCTATGATAATTTATATTTTGTCTCATAAATTTTTAATATTATTAAATATTCCGCGTTGACTATTTTCGGAAAGTGTTTTGCTAATATGGGGACAGCAGCGCGAAAATTATTGGATGATAGTTAACTCTGTAGTTTTTTCTGGGATGGTAAATCCTGGGATGAGATAAACTATAGGTTGATAGTGATTGCCTGGGATGATAAATATATCGCGATAGTTTAGTGTTGCCACTACATTTTCCTGGGATGATTCCTGGGCTAACTTTTTATACGTTGAATTCGGCATGTTCAAAAATACCTAGAAAATATTAAACCGGCATTACTTGAACGAGCTGAAGTGAAAGAGAGGAGATAACGTCAATAAGGGTCGTTTTAGTGTTTTCTTTTGCAAAAAATCAGTTTGAGCGACCCCTAAACGTGGACCTCAAAATTTCTATAAGATCATTTCTAATACAAACAAATATTTTTAGCCCTGAGTCCGATAGAAAAAAAGAGATGAGATTTCCTCCATACAAAAATGGGTCGCCCTAATATATATATATATATATATATATATATATATATATATATATATATATATATATATATATATATATATATATATATATATATATATATATATATATATATATATATATATATATATATATATATATATATATATATATATATATATATATATATATATATATATATATAAAGTGGTGGACAGAAAATTAGGGACAGCTGTTTGTAATATAACTAAAACTCTATAGTCAATAATTCACTTTATCCCATTGATCTGACATCTGTTGTAAAATCATTTTACTTTCCTCTAGTACTACAAAATATAATAAAAATATATTTTATTGTTGGTATATATCGGGAATTCCCCTAGAATCTTGAAAACGTCAAACAAATCTTGTCAAATAATTAGGGACACGTATTTTTTCTGTAATTTTTTTTTAATTTTTAGTAATAAAAAAGTGAAACTTCATATTTAGTGACAAGGTAATATTGTAGTTTATTAAAAATTGTCAACAAAATAAAAATAAACTATCACGTTTAACGATAATGGGCCGAAGTGTGGATTGTTCACCGAATGAACGACGGATGGTATTAAGATTGACAAGTCAAGGTAAATCGTAGCGTGAAATTCCTGCCATCGTTCAACGTTCCAAGAATATAGTTGCCAATGCCATACAAATAAAAAAATCGCGCAATAAACGCGGTGTGAAGAGGAAAACAACGCCTCAGACGGATCGTCATATTACCAAAATAGTGAAAAAACATCCTTTTAAGACATCTGTTGACGTTAAAAAGAAACTAAATTTAAAAATTAGTACGCGCACAATTCGAAGACGTCTAGAAGAGTGTAACCTGCATGGCAGATCAGCTCGAAAAGTTCCCCTGTTTAGAAAAAAAATATCGTCGATAGACTCCGATTTGCCAAAGACCATATTGATTGGAATGGTGACTGCGGGATCCGAAAATGGAGAAACATACTATGGAGCGACGAAACCAAAATTAATCTGTTTGGTTCAGTATGTCCAAGAAAACCAAGAATTTCTTCCTCAGTACACAAAAAAAACGATGAAACATGGCGGAGGAAATATTAAAGTATGGGGATGCTTCTCTTACAATGTTGTTGAACCTTTATACTGGATCAAAGATATAATGGATCAGCACATTTATGTAGATGAGATACTTCAGAACGTGATGCACCTGTATGCTGAAGAAAATATGCCTTTAAGGTGGGTCTTCATGCAAGATAATGACCCTAAGCACATGTCTAGGAAGGCGAAACAGTATTTTAATGACAAAAATACCAATCTTTTATCTTGGCCAGCACAATCTCCCGATCTACCCAACGATGTCAGCGGTTAATAGATTCAATGCCACGACGATGCTAAGCAGTGATTAAAAATAAAGGACAGGCTACCAAATACTAAGTTTTATATTATAAATTTATAAAATGAATAAAAGGGATTAGTTTTATCCGCTTATAACTTTAGAGTCCCTAATTTTGTGTCCAGCCTTTATGGATTTTTAAAGAAAAGTTGTTTATTTTTGAATTTATGTCTACTATCATGCGAAGCGTCTACAAAAGTAGTTGTAAACCAACCATTTGGAATTAAATAAGTTATTTGAGTTTTGTTATATAATATATACATAAGAAATCTGCTTTAATTAGTAAAATTGATGCCCTAATGATAAAACGGATTTAAGATACAGACCCACTTCTTATACAGATTATTACATTTATTAGTTCATATGAATTTATTTATGTGAAAAACCACTCAACTGCCAACCAACGCTCAAACTTAGCGATAAACACAAAACCACGCTTTAAATATATGTATCATCTATCATAAACCCGTTAATGAATCAAAATCAAAAATGTATTACAAAAACACATCAAGGTTTTTCCCATCTGACACACATTATATTATAACATGTATATGACAAGACAACATGAAATTGGATTATAAATATAAAATCGTTTTGAAACTCATTTTCAATTTTTATATTTACATTTTATTCGCGCTCTGTTTGTTACAACTTGCACAAAAATTTCGTAAGGAAAACAACTCACAGCAGAAATACCAACTGCATATTATGCGTTGGTGTCAATCATCATCAAACAAAAAAAAAAAAAAATTATACTAAAGCTAATTGATATATTTACTCAATATTTTTAACCAGTTTGGTGCCGCGTACAACTCGTTGGTTGCATTTTAATGTTTCACCTACTCTTATATATACGTACATGTGCATATACACCATCAACATGCATTGGATGGATGCATTTGGATAAATTTAGTAATAAAAATTCAAAAAAAAAATTCAATTTCTTAAAATTATTGTAATCAATGCGGACAAAGAATTCCACAAATAAATAAATTAAAAAATGCCAATAATTTCAGGGCCGTGGTTTGTTAATGCCGTGCGCCATGAAAAATACACCTAAATTACCGAACATCAATTACAATAAAATGCATATTTATATAAAGTTCCATTACCACGATCATATTTAACCATCAAACTGAAAATTATAAACTTGCATTTCATGAAACAAGTTAATAAATTTGCAATATTTTGTGTCTTAAATATATAAAAATTGACTTCAATTCGAATGACAACTTCGCTCTCCCGTCTTTTATAGTTTATACACAAATATGCATATTTAGTTTTATTTATTTATTTTAATGACGATCGTTTTAAAATTGATGATGATGATCATCATCATCATTAAAGAAAAATAAAGAAATAATATCAATATATATAAGATTAAATTTTATAAAGTTCGCGCAGAGATTTGAAAACTAAAGGAATCGCATGACATGTTTGTTAATTTTATGCGCATAAGACTTTAACATGTTTTCCAACCACTGAATGGGTACGCGATCGTGTTATATATCTATGTATACATTAAAAAGGGGCCACATGTGCCGTACAATTTCATAAATATTTTATCTTAATTTAAAATATTTTTACCTATGCAATCTGGTCACCTTAATGTGTTATAATGCGATTATGAATATTTATAAAAATTATTTCCTCTCACATACGCCTGCATTATACTCGTAGTGATCGCGAAATCGGTTTTCATACTCGGTGTACTTATCGATCAAATTGATCTGATTTTTATTACTGTTCTTATTTTATTCATTTGGAAGAGATAGAAATAAAGGCAAACGCGTTAATCTCTAAAATATGTATGTAGTATATACAGTTATAGGCCACATTATGCGATAGAGATAAATTTTGTGCGGCGATAAAAATCAAGTTCTGTGAAAAATCAGAGGGTTACATATAATGACGTCATCTATACATCTAATCTAATATATCGTGATACAAGTAAATAATTTTGGACACCAAATAAATTTTACCTTTCTCACTGTATATATGTATGTATGTATATATGTACCTATGTAAACATACTACGAATAATCCATGATGATGATCTTCGCGAATGAAATAAAAGAAAATATGGGATAAGATAAGAAGGTATTTTATTTTCGTAAAACAATGGAATCATAAAATATATTTGTGTTTCGTTATTTTATTTTTGGAGGGATCGATATTCAAGAGACTTGAATGAAGTGTTTAATGTCAAGAAACATGAATTGTTTATTAGTTTCAATTTCTTGTGGTTTATTATATTTTTTATTGTATTTTAACTTTAAGACAACTTAAAATTTATGTGTGTATGGCCCCAACTAAGATCCATCTTATCATCTTTTTTTTATGTTTCGCTGCTCTTCCTTCAACCCATACCCTCCTTGTTCGATTTTTCGTTTTGTTATAAACACAACACACATACTTTTAAACGTTATATCAAACCACCACTATATGTATATAACACAATGTATATAATGTACGGAAAATGAATAGGTTTTCTTCTCGTCTTCCGTATGGGTGGAATGAAGACAGACAGAAATGGATAGATCATGGACCAGCAGCAAAAACTACGACATAATTCAAGAAGATAAAAAGGATAAATTTTATTCAGTAAAAATATATATATATTTTTTATATATATAAATAGATCGTCCTTACATGTATTTAAAAATATAAAAAGGATATACACCAGAACGTATATATAATAATAAAACTGAGGTTTGATGGAAATTATAAATTTCAACTCGGTGCTACGTACGTAGTACGAGTATGTACTAAAATGTGCAGCAGTGTCAGAAAACCAGGATGTGTGTATAGTTTGGGTGTCAATAAATTCTCACAAGGATGATCACGACGATGATGATAATGGTGGTGGTGGTAAGGAGCACAAACTATTAGGTTTCATTAGGAGTGGAGGAAAAGATTGCTTTTTTACTCTGCTCTGCCATATATGAACGCGATAGCAGTTAATGTCAGAACGAAATACGAAAATAAATTTTGTTGAATGTGGCGAGCAAGGAATTTCCTCCTTTTATTTTTATTATATATTTTTTTAAATTCTTCCTTCTTTTTATATATTATATATAATATCACATTTATTATTTTATGTTTTGTCGTGTAGTTTGTAAATACACTATTATTCTTTTATACAACTTTTCTTATACATAACATGGATAAACACATACACCATAATACGTCGCAGGATAATGGCTGAGAAAATAAATTTCCAAAGACGGGAAAACACTTACTCTAGAATTACAAATCAAAGCTTTCTCCTATCTCCGTACGTTCCCGCATCATATAAATTTTATTTGCTCTGTGTCACTACATAAACGTATATACGTACATACACGAGTATCGTTTCATCCGAAGGACTGACTAATCATGCATATGAGTTATAACCATATTTTATAAATTGTTTATGTCACAGAACCAGCTAATCCGGATTTTGGTTTCTATATAAATGATGTGTGTAGTCGATATCGCATCATCATTAAGTTGATTCGAAAAACAAATTTTTATTTCGTCTGATTGATTTATGGCCTATAACTAATAAAATATTAAAAATTATTATTTTCGTCTTTCTCATTAATTTTTAACTATTTAATTGTGAATTATGACATTCACAATCATGAAAATCAATCAAACTATAAACAGTTTCATGGTCATTTCGATCATTGCAGTGAATACATATACGCATCGTATAATTTTATATGTAACTCCTCGATTCAGTTGGTGTAATTTTGTATCGATCCCATAATATTGAAACGTAAGTTATCAGGATAAAAATGTACTTAATCGATTCATAGTGTCAATTAGAATGTATGATAAATCTTGCGGATCAGGACCAAGCTAACCATGTGTTTGATTTATTATTATTGGATCATGTTTGTTTCTGTTGACGTGGAACATACACAAAATATTCAACACAAACAGTTCGTCATTTAACATCTACCATTTACAAAATTTTAAAGATAGGATATTTCCATATTCGAGCACGTTTTGTACGACAATTTCAAGTTTAGACATAAGAACTATCACAGGACACACCTCACGTGACCTCAATTTACACAACTTCAATTGAAAATTATGAACGTATGGAGGCGGTAGCCCTTCTATAAAAGTTTAAGTTGGGGTAACCACCTAACTATTTGTTATGAAACCTCATCAAGAGCTTCGAATATTTAATTCAGATTTACAACAACATGGGTTGCAGAGCAAAAAACTGTGGTGATAGATAACTATCAACGAGAGTTACCAAAGCCGTAAACAACTCGCGGTGCCCCTTGCTAAAATTAGACCAATGGATCAACACACCTAATAATGGATAGTTTTCCTCAAAACAGGGTAAATTGAGTGAACAGGTGTTCAACTTACTAACTTTACTTTATAGATGGCATTACAAAATCTTGGATTTCTACAGCTTTCTTAACGCAAGCCTAGAAAATGTTCGTTTCCCACTACAATAACGAATGCACAAATACTTCTTGTAACCGCCATTTCCAAATCGGAGGAGGTGAATTTCTCAGGATCTCGATTGGCATTGGTCTATACAAACATCATGCACAAATTTAGACGAAAAACAACGTTTAAATCTGATAGTAGCGTTATTGAAGCCATTACTCAAAAAAGTAAAACCTTCTACTGCATTTGACTTAGACAAATGTCAACATTTTGAGAAACTAATTTTAGCAAACAAATTACAATATCCTACTTCCCATGATATACAGAAACAACGATTCGAAAAGAAAACTAAAACGAACCAGTGGCTCAGTCGACAGTGTTCGGATGGGTCGTCTTGGTGACTATATAGGCACTCACTATAAAAACTAATGATAGAATTAAATTAAACGTCACACGACTGCAGAATGACATTTGACTATTTGAAAGAGTTATGGAACACATCCTCCATACAATCGAGATGGAATGCAAAAATGTTATCAACATACGTTCTTTCGATAAAGCTCTAATGTCACGTTTAAGGCATTTAGAATAGGCAAACGAATGGCATTATACCAAGACTCCTTCAAAGTAAAAATAAGATTTATCAGTAGTCATTGATAAGCGGGACTGTCGAGAACTTGCTGTTCTGAACTTCGTACAAAATAAGGAAAGGCAGAAATAAAGTATTTCTTACCTTACTATGCGGTGTTGAAAGAGGATAACACGGTAATAAAGTCTGACATGAAACGGACCGAAATTGTCAAGACTTGTTATGGAAAGAATCACCAAAACATGAAATCTAAACGTTTAAACTTAACGATTACAAATGGGACCCAGAAAGCAACATATTTAGCAATAAAACTTTTTTGGTAATGGTAAAAAAGTAAAATATCGAGTTGTGTTAATAATTACGTTAAGCGATTTCTGCGTACATCTTCGAATAACTTCTACCAGGGGCGGATACATCAGATGGAGCACTTGAGGCACAATCACAGCTCATACAACTCCTGAAGGGAAGAAAATGGCTTTGTACCATCAAGGAATTACATCCGCATATTTTAAAAGAGACTATGAAAGCGCATTGGCCTCAGAAATAGCAACGATCCAGTAAAGACTCTTGTAATTTGATGCAACAAAGATTTAAACAATTTTTAATTTAAATTAAATCTCTGCAGAATCTTAGTTCTAGCTGGTGTTGAATAGGTTGACAAATTTAATTTCAAATTACGTTAACAATGGGTGACATTAATACTAGACCTAGATGGATACATCTCAAACAACTATAACTGATATTGGAACTCCATGGTTTCAGCGATGCATTCGAAAAGGCATTTATGGCGGTTTTATATTACAAAACAATAAGTAACGTACAAGACATCTCATAAAGAATGAGGTAATATGAGAAACTGAGCGTTCAATACATGACATGTTATCGTAACTTCCTTCTATTCGCCATTGGTAATCTGGTCTGGGACTCCCGAATAATACGCAAAAATCATAGCAATAATACAGGAGTCGGAATTCGCCTCGGTTAACAACTTTGTAAAACTTTAAAGAAATGTGAGACCAAATACGAAGATGGGCTAGTGAGGGTAGGCGGTCAATTACAAATAATATCAATATCAACAATTACAATATCAGCTTAAGGTTGAACAAAACTATCAAGCGATTCTGAAAAAAAATAACACATTTATTTAAAAGTTCACGCTGACGAGGCACATCATCTCTTATCCAAAGGAAGAGGAAACAAATCGTACGTTATTCGTTTTCTTCGCTTCTAAAGTAATCCACTTAGAACTCGTCAGTAAATTAACAACATCAGCGTTTCAACACAAACCCCATTATTGCCATTTTTTGGCGAGCAATTCGTATATTTGCACTACAACTTTTGAATATTAAATCTATAATGTGCCCATAGCTATTCCGGGAAAGTCATGTTTTTAGTGGGATTGGGTCTAGTACAAACTGAAAACACCTACCCAAGGAGTTGTAACCTCTTAGAAGTATCTTAGGACAAGGGGTGTTTACTTCGATTTTTATCTCTATAACTTTTGAATATTAAACCCAGTGTTCCCCTAGTTTTTCCGAAAAACTCTTGTTTTCTAGTTGGATTGGGACTAGTACAAAGTGAAAACACCTATCCCAAGATTTGTAACCTCTTAGATGTAGATCACAAGAGAAAGGATTTTTACTTCGATTTTTATCGCGATTGTTTATTAAATTGATATTTTTTCAATTAATTATCTTATTCTCGATTGTTAATTTTCATAAAATATAATATTATGAATTCCTAATTTATTGAATTATTTTAAATTCAATTTATTGAATTATAATGATAAAACCAGAAAATGCCACTTTAAAATTTGAAATGATTTAGAAAACTTGAATTATTTCAAATGTAGTTATTAATCTCATATTTGTTTTGTAAATATTTAATTTTAACTTCCAAATTATTGATAAACTTAAATACTAAACTAAAACTAGAAAACAACCAAAAAGACCAATACTCCAATACTCGACATTGTCTACTCAAAAATCAATTGTTGACACTATTTTTGATACCGACATGAATACATTTCCGAAATACGCGTAGACCAACAACACTGACCATTTGGCTCCACAGAACCTGATTTCCTAGAGATGATCGTATTGAGAATGGTCTCACCATCCAGTTCGGAAAATTCGAAGCTGTTAGAAGATTGCTTAACAATAAATGAGGTGTTATGATTCCCAAGGACATCAGATTTCGCGGATAAGAGAAAAACTCACAAACTTCAAATAAAGTAGGACACAGTGTAGATTAGTGGAGTCGGCACTACTTTTACCAATACCCCCTTCCTTAAGGTTTTCCATAATACCCAGGAAGCAAGTCCACAATCCACAATTTGGATTTAAAAAAATTATTTTCACCACTCTTTCAACTCCTTTCACTTCTTGCATAATATTTCAAAGTAGTTTGGGGATTGCTCAAGTTAATATGACGCCTAACCAAAGTGGTCCATAAGCTCTAAAATTCAATTATTTGCTATCTAATTAAACTAAGATCACTTGCATTTACGTATTGTTTCGAAACTGATTCTTTCAATATCCAAAATTCAAAACTCAAATTTTATGTTTTTCACAATTCGTTTTTCATTTTTTTACACCTATCATTCATAGAAGATTTCGCTCCCAATTTACCGATGCTTCACTATCGTGACATTAAAACTTAATCTTAATCGATACTTCAAAATCGGATTAAAAAGGTAACTTGTAAGTCAAAGCATAAAATGGTTAATTATTAAACGGTATAAACGGTGTTCACAATTTAATGACATAAATTAATTTTTAATTAATTAATTTAACAAATTATTTGGAAAAAACATTAGGAAACCTAATGGCCAAACCATTAGGTACCTAAAATATTGGTTGTGATCTCATTAAGGAAATCAAAGATACGTTGAGTTAAGCAATAATGGAGACTTGCATCTGAGTCACTATACCACAAAAGTTTTGAATATCCAACAGGTTAAGGCAAAATTAATCTCATAATCGGAAGTCTACCAGCTGAACTTATGCCGCTCACCATCGAAGTATACTTATGACATTTTAACCTTGAATAGGTTAAACCGAAACGGCTGCCCTCCTCCGTTCATCTGCATTTATAAGGCTTCAAATAGAACAAATAATAATATTCGAATGGTGAAATTGCGCCAACATCAACAATTTCAGGATACGCTTACTAATCCAAGCCAATCCAATTCAACAATATCATATAATGCCTTTAGAACCCGAACCCCATCAGAGGCAGGATTTAAAATTGGATTTTTTTTCTTTTTTAGAATACAGAAGTCGGTACCGAAACATTGGGCATGTCAATGTACAGGATGACGTAGAATATGTAACACACATATGGTGAAACATAATTGTGTGAGTTTAAGTGAATAGTGTTATATACGGCGCTATTCGGGCCGCATAGTGCCTAAACCAGTCCTTCGGACAGTAGCTTCTTAAAGAAAGGCTATCATTAATATCCGCGATATTTGAACTAATTCGAAGATTATGGATTTATCGCTAGCTTTTTGCAGTGCAGCATCGTTTGCCGATAGCCATTTTCTGCTAATTTTTGAACGTATACTAAAAATTCAAACCAGTAAGAATGTAGAAGTTTTTAAATTTTGAGCACCGATGCTCTACACCGAGTAAAGATTATTAAGGGCCAGATGGTCTGGTGTGCATAGAGTAATCAAGTGTTTTTACTAGGCACACTATTCGCACATTGAGGGTCTATTTTTAATTCAACTCGAGGAGAAGTGCTCTGTCAAAAAGGACTGTATTTTTTATGCAGCCTGAGTATTTTTATCCTCCACTAAGGTTTTATTTGCCAACTATGCGTACACTTTGTATACTCGGTTCTTCAAATTTAGCTCTAAAATGAATGAGCCTACGAAGAGAGTGCATAGTAAAAACAAAACAATTTATTACTCGACACACACTAAACCATTTGCCCCTGTACAACCTTCGCTCTGTGCACAATCAGAAATGCTGGGTTAAGCCGGCTTGTTTGGGTTAAATTGAAAATTAGACCCTGCTGGGATAATTTTCTTATTAAAATTTAAAGAACCGAGTATACAAGTGAAAGCTTTGTTCACAAACGCAGTGTGCAGAATAAAATTACTCAGGTTGAACAAACAAAAACACAGAGTGTTTTTTTGATATTGCACTGCCTGCTCGGATTGAATTATAAAATAGACACATTAGCCGGATTCCATTGGCGTTTGCAAAGTACTGCAAGTACTTGTGAGTATAGATGTTCAATGGAATGCAGAACTGTTAGTTAAAAGTAAAACATAAGAAACAAATTTTTGATTGAGTAGTTATGAGCAGTTAGAAGTACTTGCGAGTACTTTACTAACGCCAATGGAACTTGGCTATCGAAACCAGAAGAATGCAATGCACAGGAAATTGATATGTCTCGTTATCGTATTCAACAATAGCGAAAGCTGCCGAATGGGCAAAAAACCTAAATAGCTTACTAATTTAGTATTGTGGAACATAAAAATAATCGATCTCTTGAGCTTCAACTTCTATACTTGTTATTTGTTATCAGGCAGAAGATAAAATTATCTTTTCTAGAAATCAAGCTTTGTCCGTTCATTAACGACGTTAATTCTGTCCTTCTTATTTATTACCAAAGAAAAGCCTGAGAACAACCCTTTTTGGAGTTCGAAGAATATAAGACAAATTTCTGGATGAGCCGAGCTCAGGATTTTTTTTACTATAACTAGCGTTATATCACTAGAATGGATTTTGTTCAATCAGTTTTTTTCGGATTAATGCATGAACAGGTTCATTAAATCGTCAGATTCCAACTCGTTTCATTTATTTCTTCCGGATTTCCATATGGTTACCCAAATTTGTACTAACCCTTTCTTCTATTTGGTACCCAATCCAAATAATTGGAATTTTGTCCATGTACTAATTATTTTTTGATGCTCTGCCACGGAGTTTAGTTTCTAATGAGATGTTTCGTGCCGAACCAGGCACCATAGGCATATTTTCATGCAGGGTCACTGGATTCAACTAACTATTTCGAGCTTTTCTTGCTTTTGGTGGTCTTCCAATACTTATATATATTAATAAAGTTAACACTCAAAAATTGGAGTCAAATTATACTGTACCTAAGACTTATCGTCTAATCACTATCGTCATCAATAATAAGCAGTTTCTTATTGGCATAATATCGAGTTTTCCCTGAATTCTCCTAATGGTGTTTACAGAAGGTGTACATTTTCCTTTCTCGTGGTTCCCAATTATTTATGAATTATATTCAAACCACCGCCATTTGGATTTGTGGTTTAGATACGAGGCTAATGGTTAGAATAACGCCATCTATGCGTCACTAGCAACAACTTATTTTGTTTGTCGTGAAGTTTGTTCTTTTAAATGAAAGCTGTTAAATTTTTATGACATTTGGTTGAATAGTTTCTAGTTAGAGGTTTGCAGTGATTAAAAAGTTTTATTTAAAACGATTAAATCCAAAAGAAATCATTGATGAGATAAAAACAGAGTTAGACGTAAATGACCCTTCAAATACAACTATTTATAATTGGGTAAATGAATTTAAACGTGGCCGCACAAGTGATGCCGAACGTTCAGGAAGGTCAAAAGAGGTAACAACGAACGTGTTCACAACAACATACAGGAAGAACTGCAAATGAAAAAGCTATCAGCAAGTTAGGTGCCGCGTCTGTTAACAAACGTTCAAAAAATGAATTGAATGAGCATTTCTAAGCAATCTTTGGATGTGTTTCAGCATAATCCAACTAAATGTTTGCGTCGATTCATAACGATTGATACAACATGAACCCATCACTGCACGCCAGAATCTAAACAAATAGTAAAAACAATTCGTAGAAGCTAATTCAAGTATTCTAAAGAAAGGAGAAGTTGTTGCTTGTGGTGGTAAGGTTATTGCCACTGGCTATTGGGAAATGGTAAAACCTTCAAGTCGCAACTTTTTTACTGGCCACCACCAGGAATCGAGCCTGGGACCTCCAAACAACAGAGCAAGAACTCTACTTACTAAGCTAACGAAAGGAACAGAGGCTAAGAGGCACTGTAAATGAAAAAATTAAGGAAACCGATCACATTTGAAGAAGAAATGGTTTTCCATCATGACAATGCACCATCACATTCATCATGAAATACACAGCAAAAATTATATGATATTTACCCTTTGTGACTTTTTCCTATTTCCAAACTTGAAGAAATGGGTCGGTGGAACGAGTTTTGGTGCAAATGATGAAATAATAGCAGAAACGAACGCTCATTTTGAGGAGTTTGATAAATCATATTTTCAAGAAGGTTTAATGAAATTGGAAAAACATTGAAATAAATGTATTGAGCTAAAGGGAGACTATGTTGAAAAGTAAAGTCAATTTTACTTCGAAGAAAAAACTTATAAATCCAGCCTCGTATATACTTATACGAACAATCGATTCTAAGAATTATTAGTATTATTCCTGATGCCTTTCTTCGGAGTTTGCCGCATTATTCCGAACCATTTTGTCGGATTTTATGGACTCTGATGCATATAATAAAACGCTAAAGTAATGCTGAGTTGAAGGCTCTATTCATTGAAAAATCGTCAAACCACTTCCAAGTTAGTCAAAGATTTAACACTTTTAGCAACTTTTTTGCTCCTACAATAGAGTGCTTTCCATATAGATGCAAGCTTATTGTGGCATTGGAGGAATTGCTCTTACTGGCTTCGACTATGGAGCATACATTAAGAATTTTGGTTGCGATTCTCAATGGACATGTGAAGAATGTGTTGTTATATGATGACGATTAATAAAATGATTTTGGGGTTTGGACCCAAATGTCATAATAATTTTTTTTAGATTCACAGATTCGCATGAAAAACACGAATATTTACGCGTTACAAAAATCGTTTCGAAGACGTGTAACAAGTGCGGGTAACAATTTTAAAAATATTTCTTGCAATAAGTTATTTAGAAACTTATTGTTTTTTTGGTAAAGCGAATTTATGGTAGCGTCAGTTATCTAAGAAGCAGACAAATATAATCCTATTCTATGGGAAATTTTTTTGTTTTTCACTTCACATAATTTAGTAAAACAATAGTGAAATTTAACATCTGTACATATCCCAAATATTTTGCATGCAACATTTTGATGCAACATAATTTCGGTTGTATCTTTTGAGGGGCAACATTTTTATTATATACGGATTTTATGTGACTTCATAATAGAAAGAAGAAATTAGTCCTACTGTGCAAACCTACAAAATTATTTACGCTTTCTAATATTTCGTAATGTTTTGGGTCTTAAATTGCAAAAGCATAAGATATGTACGATAAAAGACTTCCTGGTTGCAATTTTTTTTGTATTTAGAGACATTTTAAAATTTATGAGGAGTGCCATAAATTTTATGTAATTTTGTTTGACGATAATTGTAATCGTCTTATACTGAACTATCAATAAATCTTACTATGGATGTGCATAAGATGAATACAAGATTAAGTATACACAGCAGTTTGACCTTATTGGAAATCAGTAACAGAAAACAATCCGTACTGTAATATAAAACAATAATATGTAAACTCAACTTGATGGCAAAAACCTTCATTATTTCGTTAATGTATGGTAATAAAATTTACCGTGCCAATCCCAAAAAATTAAATGACAACAGTAATAATAATAACAATTAGGTGTATTGAATGTAATCTTTATTTATTATAACTTAATTTTTTAATAATTTTTATTTCTGGCAAAAATTTACTTTCCATAAATTATAAATGTTACGATTATTATAAAATTATGACATATGAATGCTATTTCTGCATTCCTTATACAACCAGAAAAACTATACCCGCCAAAACCGTCATGTCAATTTCTAAAGTAAATTGACAACTTATAAAGGGTGTTTTTTTCTAGGTTCACAATTGAAAATTAAAATAGAACAAAAAAAACATTTTGAATATCAGTGAAACGGCCACTCTTCGCAGCAATTACGGCCGTACCTCGCTAATAACTCGCCGAATGTGATGTTCCAAGTGTTCAATCGTCTCTGGTTTATCGGCGTAGACGAGTGACTTAACATATTCCCAAAGAAATTGATGTCTTAATGGATGCGTATTATATTTACCGTAATGCACGTTGAGTTTGGCGAACAGAACCATTATTTTGATAAAAAAATTCAACAATTTGCAAGCGTTGATCTGCCCTGAGTCTATTCATTATGAAATGGCAAACTAATTACAAAGCAAATGTCTGTTGTCAAATCGGTTGTCAAACGAAACAGTGTTGCCAACTTAAAGATGTGAACCTCTAAAAAAACACCCTTTATATATACAAAGTGGACACACATCAAAAGAAGTCCGCTCTTATTGTTTCGTATAGTTTTTAATTAATTAAATTTGATTTAATATGCTAATTAAATTGTGTGTAGGAGACGAACTCCGCTGGAAATTTTTATGGTTGAAAGTGAAAAATAATCTACCAAAAAAATATGTATATAATTTTTTATTTCTTAATCAATAAATAAATTATAATATGTATTTACAAAAAACCGAACAAAAATAACAAATCTTAACTAATAAAAATTAATTAAACAAAAAAAAAACGACAAAAATTTTCTATTCAAATTAATCAAAGATCAAAATCAAAATTTATTGTCACATAAAATTTTTTTTTTTTTTTGGTTTATTGTGATCTTCAGAAACACAAGAAACAGACAAAAAGTATCAGTCTTTCTTTGATTCGTCTTTTTTGGAGTATTGTATCATCATAAATTCCAAAATTTTTGAAAGACAAGAAATTATATAACCCTCGATTATAAGCGCGGGATTTGTACGCAGCTAAATTTGATTCTTATCGCAAGTTATTAAAATATAATCGATCGTTAAAACGTTTTAATTGAATTCTATTAGTCAAGCTTTAGAGATTTTAAAATTCTATGCGCGTTAATCTGAACAAAACCAATAGATTTGGTTAAGTACTATTTGGTTGCCGGCAGTTATGGCAAATTACAAGTTAATTGATCAGATGAAATTTATACGGAAACCAGACAAGATAAAAACATCCGCTTGTTATAAATGATCACAAGTTCTCGAAATTTGCGTATAGGTGGCAAAATTGTAATAAAATCAATCTATAATCAACAATCGTCGGTTAGCTTTTACATAAAATATGATCTCGTATTAGTTTTAATTCAGTTAAATTGTTTTAAACTCTTTGTGAAGTAAGCGAGGAGAAGTCCCATCGATCCCTACTAAAGTTGAAACTGTTACTTACTCAAGCCATTAAAAAGCCGCTCACAATCTACAAATCTTATTGATGTTTTCATCAAGATGCTGAATGAGCTTATAAACGCAAATAATCAACAGTTCAGAGTAAATGAACAGGGTAATGAAAGAATCGAGTTAATCACAAACACGGTAAATAGAGCCCTGATAAATTCTACAATAGCCAACACAATAGTTTTAACGGAAATCGAACGGATAGCAACAATAATAAACATCGACAACATCAATACAATTTTGGAAGACTTACAAGACGCCATAGTTAGAACAAAACTTAAACTTCCAAGTAATAAGATTTTGTCACTAAAAGAAATTATTACAATTAAAGACCTGTTAACCAACCAAGGTGTCAATATTACCTTACCAGATGAAGCGCTCCATCAGTACGTCACCCCAAAAATTTCCATAAACAAAGAAACTCTATTATATATACTTGAGGTACCAAAATTAGAAGATGAGGACTCAATAATAATGATGATTATACCTCTAGTTCTAAACAATACAATTATACAAAGTTATCCACAACGTTATCTACAAACTTGTCGATAACTGCATAGTACCACCAGTATTGAGGACTAAGGGTCAGTGTAATGTTACATCAGAAACAGAAACAACAATCCAGTATATTTCGGAGGACAAAGTCCTGATAAACAACGCCAGGAACGAAACCCTCTTCTCGAACTGCGGGCCAAAGAACCGGGCTCTAACAAGAAACTTTTTAATGAATTTCTTTAACTGCACGATAACGTTTAACAAAAAGTTGTTCCCGTGTCTCTTCTTCTATATCGTAGAAACTGAAAAAGCTAGTAAAGCGTGTTTCATTTCCGTCCATAGCGCATTTGGATGTTCCAGCTTATAGACCCAATACCAATTCTCAGCTTTTTTGGTTAAAAACAGGTGTAAGATCTTGGTTAGGTATTGTTCGGGAACTCCGTCATCAACTGCGATTTGCTGTAATCTAAACACAAAATCCTGAACATTAGTGGCATCAGTCCCGTCAAATGATTGATTCCAGTTTTGCTTCAGTTTATAAGCGTTATCCAAATGGTATTGTTTCGGTCTAACAGCCATTTTTTGTGTAATCGCTCGATTTGGAGGATTCATATGATTGTTGGTGCTATTTTCCAAATTAAAGTTGGGTTAAAACTGGCGAAACGAAAATTCGGACATGGTATGTATTTTCTCGCCCACTGATTGTCTTGTTTTAATAATCGAAAAACATCTTTGACAGAGTCTTTTAACTCCTTTCCCTCCGAAATTAACTTCCTAGCTTGAGATCGTATTTTTTCATCAGTGGTAGGTGATCCATTAATTTCATCCTCTTAAAGATCCTCTATATGAACATTTGCGTTGGGGCCCATGCCCAGGTTAATTAATTGATTCTTAGGACTGGAAAACGAAGTCTGTGGTACAGATTCTGAAGTTTTGTACGGTGTAGGTTTACTGGATGAGACAAATTCATTGTATATCTTGGTATACATATTGAATACTCGATTTACACTACTAGCTAGACTCAGGAGGTTCCCCATATCTCCATAAGTATTAATTAATCTATCCAGGAGTTCTTTTATAATGTGTCGTTTTTGTAAGGGCTGTAGTAACAAATTCGATATTGGGAGTGACCCCGTTTACTGGACCAACCCGAATTAGTTGTTATATCTTTCTTCACAAAGAGTAACCTCCCAGATTCCGCTTGAAGCGACTCTAACAAAATTTTGTAGGCATCCTGCGCTCTTCCATCTAAACCTCTTATTTGGAATTCCATTTCTTGCTCTTCAGAAGACAAGTTACTAAAGTAAGCGGCTCCATTGTGCTTTGGCTTAACGTCAGTTACAGTGAACGTAGATTGGAACCCTACTAAATAAAAAAAATTAACAGAACGCAAAAAGCAAATAATTATTCGTATGTAATAGTGACTGTCAGGCGTACCTAACAAATATAGGGACCTAATAAATTAAATTCGCCGTAGACTGTTAAGTTATAATAAGGTTTAGACAATATTGTATTCTACACTTAGACTAAAATATGAATTTAATTTTTTTTTTTTCAACA
The DNA here is from genome assembly GCA_963691935.1 of Nephrotoma guestfalica. Classification (NCBI taxonomy): domain Eukaryota; kingdom Metazoa; phylum Arthropoda; class Insecta; order Diptera; family Tipulidae; genus Nephrotoma; species Nephrotoma guestfalica. The sequence continues at coordinate 134,386,145 of OY829913.1, read as the reverse complement.
CAGTATCAAAAACAAAAGAAAAATATATATGTATATGTGTTCTGTATGTATAAGGTACAGGTAACTTTTAAATAAACACGAAACTAATTTCAAAATTATAAGTATTGGTGAAAAATGGAATAGTATTCCGTGAATACGAACATGAAAACAAAACTAAAGTTATGTAAAAAGAACATACAGTAAGCCCCCGCTTTACGGACACGATGCGTTCTACGTCATCTAGCCGTAAACCGAATATCCGTAAAATGAAGCCACTAATGTGTGAAAGTTATATAGAAGCGTTCTACCAAATCAAGATATCCGTAAAACGAAATCATGTTTAGTATAGAACTATGTTAAAAATTCAAAGATGCGTATTTAAATATTCCATTGTGCGAACCATACGGTCGAAAAAATTATTATCATCAAAATTAATGAAATACAGCACCTTAATTATAAAAAGGATTAAAAGTAAAAAGTACGAAAGTACTTTATTTATTTCAAAAAACAATTCAAATAAAAAACAACAAAAATAAAAAAATCATAAATTCCTCTTATTAAAGTTTAAAATTTTCATTTTAAATTATTAAAAAATTGCGTCAAACGGGATCGTTCGGCGGAACTGCCATCTAAAGTTAAATCAACATGTGCATTGGGAACTAGAACTGCTGTTTTAGAAAAATATCGCAACAGCGGCGTCGGTTTTTCTGGCTCCATTTTCTTTCTCGGTCCTTTGTTAACGTTGTTGGCTATTAGTGGCTTAAGAGAACCTTCGTCTGTCTTTTTAATTTGGGCTTTAAATGCCGAGATAGTTAAATATGAATCTAGAGATGTTTGCTTTGATTTAACTTTTTCTTTGTAAATTTCTCTGTAGCAAAGAAGATCATTCTAAACAAGACTGGTTACTTGTCGGCTTCTTTCATCTAATGGATCAATTTCTTTAAATATATCCAGGCCTTTTGTGTTTGTGTAATTTGTGGGCTCTCGCCTGGAGTTTCTGATTTTTCTAAATCACATCTTTCTTCAAGCACCATCAATAGTTCTTCGTTAGTAAGATCTTCATCATTACATTGAAGGAGCTCTACTATATCTTTGGAATCTACCTCATTCATACCTGCTTCATGTGCAATTGCGACAATCTGGTTTTGTACATCCACATGTGAAAGTTGGTGGCTGGCCGATGTATGATCTTGAACGCATTCTGGCCATAATTTCATCCACACTCCATTCATTGCTGATTCAGTAACTTCATTCCACGATTTTACGATGTTATTAATGGCATTCATTATATTGAATTTCTTCCAAAATTCTTTAATGGTTTCTTTTTTTTTTTTTTTTTTTTTATTTATTTATTTATTTATTATTGCCTAAATAGTCTAAGAGACTGTGGCAGGCAATCCATAGCAATTTAAAACATACACACAATTTACAATATCATATTAACATAGAAAAAAAAAAAGAAAGAAAAACAAAACATTATTATATTTAGAATTAAATAAGATTTAACATTAACATACTGAAAACTCATTATGAGATCTTGTCACTTCAAATCTGATCCTTTGATTCATCCGATAGTTTTTTTTTATAATACATATATGTATATTTAAATATTTAAATCTTGATTTGGACCATCAATAGATTCAATTAAACTTCTAAACACTCGACGTAAATAGTAAGCCTTAAAATTAGCAATAACACCCTGGTCCATAGGATGTAATAAAGGCGTTGTGTTTGGTGGTAGAAATATAATTTTAATGTGTTCAGGTACCTTGCCGAATTTATGGCTGGGCGCATTGTCAACAATAAGCAATGCTTTGTTAGCAATATTCTGCTCAGCGTTAAATTTTGTCACAGAAGTTAAAAAATGGTTATTTAACCAGTCCTCAAAAACACTTGTTGTCATTCATCCTCGTTTGTTTGAACGTCAAATAACATCAAGTGTTGATTTGTTAATGTCTTTGAATGCCAGTGGGTTCTCTGCGTGATAAATAAGTAACGGTTTTAACTTATGATCACCAGCAGCATTCCCTCCGACTAAAAGCGTAATGCGATCCTTAGCTGCTTCAAATCCTGAAGCTGTTGTCTCTTCTTTGGAAATGAATGTTCTAGAAGGCATCTTTTTCCAGAAAAGACCCGTTTCGTCAACATTATATACCTGCTGTGGGGTGTAACCACCAGCATCGACTATTTTTTTAAAATCCTCGGGAAACAATTTAGCAGCTTGAGTATCTGCACTTGCTGCTTCCCCTGTTGTTTTTAAATTGTGAAGAGAATGTCGTTTTTTAAACCGGTCAAACCAGCCTTTGCTAGCTAAAAATGGTTCAGACTGGGATTGGTGGTCTATCCAAACACTCAGCAAACGTTCCATTTCTTCCATTACTTGACTTCTTTGCCGTGAAACACGTTTTGTCGTTAACGGTGTTACGCGTTTCGCACTGATCAATATTTTTTCTTTATTATCTTAAATCGTACCCACGGTTGAAGTGGCGAGGTCTAAAGATTTAGCAATTTCATTGTTTTTTTCTCCGGCATCAAATCGTCTTAACACATCTAATTTAATTTCTAGTGTTAAGGACATTCGATTTTTTTGCACAATTTTCATCAACACTTCCTGAACGCTTTCCTGACATATTTACTGGGTAAGAAAACTAACACACTATGTATGTACTTTATCAAATATATAAAAGCAAAATTTATAGAACAAAATCAAAACATTACTAAGCTTAACCGCATAACAAACTCGACTAAAATGGATTTGAGTAAAAATAACATGAAATTTGTTGTAATATTGAAAATTTGGGAGTTCCTCGAAATAGAAACTAAGAAAATTCGTAGATAAAAAGGATTTAATAACGGAAAAAGAAAGAGAGAAAAAATTTATTTCCGTAAATGCGAATTTTTGATTCGTATAGCGAATTTTGAGTCCAAATAAATTTTGTCCGTAAAATCGAAATTCCGTAAAGCGGGCGTCCGTATAACAGGGGTTTACCGTATCCCTTCCAAAAAAATCGTATTTTATGAAATTTAACTACAAGATAGGCCAACAGGACAGGGCACGAAATGAACCAATCTAACCTTGTTATAGCATCTCAATCGTGTTAATTATCAACAAATACAATCTATAAAGGAATAACCAAAAAAAAATATAAAAAAACAGTTAGAATTTACAATTACTTCGGTGCCGAATTTTAATTCTCAAATGTCCAACAGGAACTCCTGATTTACTCATGAATCAACGATTGAAGTATCGAGGAACTCTCGAGGAATTAGTAAGATCCTAAAAAACAAATATAGCTCAAACCGTAGTTCCAGGACAGATCATGACACGGAAAACATGCGTCAACATGTGTCTAACGGGTGATGAAAAACGGAACGGTGGCAACCAATGGTCCAAACTTTACTATGAAAATAGATAATCATACTGGTTCTTTAATATAGAAGAATAAATCAAACTATCATAAATTAGAGGAAAAAATATTGTTATATGAACAAAATAAAAGTAAAGGATAACCATATGCGGAAAAGAAAAGTCCTTGATAAGCAGTGAAGTCGCATGGATGACCTTTTTAGGTCGACCATCTTAAAAATTACTGTTTGTACTCAGTTACACCATCATGCGTAATTGTAGAGAAACCACGCGATTTATTAAAGCGGAACTATTCTCGCGTCAGGTCCCTGCTCGGGCGCTAGTTTGTTACCGCCTTACCTAGTGATTCACATGTTTTAAAATTCGGGTATAAACTCATCGGGTTGGGAAGGCCCTATCACTAGGTTCTCGTACAAGCTCAACAAACCGTACGTGTATAAAAGAACAACAAGAAAAGTGTAATGCCTGTTCACATGGTCCTTTCTACCACATTCTTCACCAAAAAAAACCGATCAATTCATCTTAATAAAATTTATATATAACATTCAAATTTTATTTCTAAAACGGTTATTCATTTTAAAGCACCACTAAAAAATATGCAGTTTGAATAATAATAATGAGAATCCCTTCCCCCTAACGGAACCTGTTTTAAATTTCTAGATCACTTACCAATCAATGTGCTCCAAAGCGTACTGTTCGTAGGGTTGACGGATGACACACTGTAATGCTATATTAATCTAGGGTACTTTGATTTCACTTAGTGCGTGTTTCAATTGGTTTAAATGCCGCATAAAAAGTTAAAAAGTTAAAAATTGAGGTGAATAAAAATGTCAAACTTTTTATCTGCTTCAAGAGCTGATAAAATTTTATTTTTGTTGTAGTCGTAGTGTGCTTGTACAATATAATCAAAACAAAAAATTAGTGTCATTTAAAATAATATCTGTTAATGAAATAAAAATATTGTGTTCTCGATTAATAAATTATTTTATATTCTATAAAAGCTATTATAAGTTATAAATTTTTTCAATTAAATATGGATGTGGCAAATAAAAGGAAGCGTGTAGTAAATGCTGCTTACACCATGATAAAGCATGACAAGTTGTTTACTGGAAAAAATGCCAATCAAAGAGATGGCTGGATGTAGGTTTTTGAGCATAATATTACATTATTCTGAACATTCTATTATGTTTTAATTTAAATAATGAATATTTCAGAAAAGTAAGTGTGGAAGCAGTTATTGGTGGAGTCCGACTCAACGGACGATTGACCGAATTATATATTTAAATAAAAAAAAAGTTTTTTGAACATTTTGTTTTTACTTTATTCTATTGGTATATTCGCATTTATTAGTTGCTGGAGCATACTGTTTCGAAACAAAATTCCATCGTTGGTATCTAAATATCTGTTGCGGTCATTATTCCGTTGTAGAGGTTCATCTTCTTCCAAATTAAAAATAATATTTTCAATAAATTCCTCACCCATCATACAAATATTGTGCAAGATGCACGCCGTTCCAATAATTTTTATGCTATTCTCGATGTTTTGTTCGAGTGCTTTAAAAAAAATATTACGCCATCGATTTTTCATTATGCCAAAAGCACACTCTACAATATTTCTAGCTTTACTATGTACGGTATTAAATTTCCGTTGGTCAGCATTCGGGATTTTAAATGGAGTGATGATAGCGCAGTGATTTAATCTACAAGCATAGCCATCGTCGCCAAGTAAATAATATGTTTGCGGTGGGCATGTTCCTCGCTTATAAATCGGGCTATTATGTAACACTCTGGTATCATGTACGGAGCCCGGGTAACCAACAAAAATATCAATAAACCTCCCGCTACTATCAACTACAGCTTGCAAAATTATAGAATAAAATTTCTTATAATTTATGTATTCGTCATGTCTATTGATGGGACATTTAATCCTTACATGGCATCCATCAATTGCACCAACAGCATTTTTAAAAATTAGAGCTTTTGCCCGTAAACAAAATTTAGCAGCAACATCGTCCAGCTCATTTAGTGTTGGAGTATGGATCAAATGCAACATTTCGATGCAAAACAAATTTAGCAGTTTAACTACTATATTCCGAATAGAGTGACGGCTCAAACCAGCAAAATCTCCCGTTACCCGATAACTGCAACCCGCAGCCTTCCAATACAAAAATATTATTACCTCATATTCTGTAGACCAACCAGAACGTTTATGAGGCATTAGTTGCAGTATTTTTTTGTAAGTGGAATGGGTCACGCGCAAATTTTTTTTGCATATTGTGTCGTTTCCATTTAATATGCTTTCTATTTTATTCGACACGACCCGCACTTTTAGATATTTGGGTCTCTAAAATAAAATTGAAATAATAAATAAATATATTATAACGGGTGTTTTTTTAGGAGGTTTGTTTTTCCGATAGATGTCGTTTTATTTTATGACAGTTGTTTTGACAGCTCAAAGTGGCATTTCTACTCAGTATTGTTTGGCAAATCATTATGAATAGGTTAACTCCAGAACAACGTTTTCAAATCGTGGAAATTTATTTTCAAAATCAGTGTTCAATTAAAAATGTTTATAGAGCACTTCGTGAATTTTATGGTGCACATAATCGTCCGTCAGAGACCACCATAAAGAACGTAATTACCAAATTTCGGTCTACATTCACTCTTTTGGATGCCAAGCCACCGACAAGAATGAGAAGAGTTCGTACAGAAGAAAATATTGCTGTCGTTGAGGCCAGTGTCGAAGAAAACGACAATTTATCGATTCGTCGTCGTGCTCAGCAAATTGGACTTTGTCCATCGACTTTATGGAAAATTTTACGTAAAGATTTGGGTTTGGTGCCATACAAAATTCAATTGGTGCAAGAATTAAAGCCACACGACCATCGTTTGCGCCGTGAATTCAGTGATTGGTCGTTAAATCAATTGAACGAAGATCCATTTTTTTACCGTAAAATTCTCTTCAGTGATGAGGCGCATTTTTGGTTAAATGGATACGTCAACAAACAAAATTGTCGCATTTGGAGCAAAGATAATCCACACGCCGTTCTAGAATTACCAATGCATCCTGATAAATGTACTGTTTGGCGCGGTCTATGGGCTGGTGGGATCATCGGTCCATATTTCTTTAAAAATGAGGAAGGACGACGCGTTACCGTGAATGGAAATCGATACAGAACCATGTTAAATGAGTTTTTGTTGTCAAATCTTGAAGATATGGATATGAATGAAATGTGGTTTCAACAAGATGGTGCCACTTGCCATACAGCACGTGAAACAATCGACTTATTGAAAGAAACTTTCAACGACAACATTATTTCGAGAAATGGTCCGGTGAATTGGCCTCCGCGTTCGTGCGATTTGACGCCACTCGATTACTTTTTGTGGGGATACGTGAAGTCATTGGTTTATGTGGATAAACCTCAATCGATTGACGCTTTGGAAACCAATATTCAACGTGTCATTGCTGACATACGCCCTCAAATGCTTGAAAAAGTGCTGGAAAATTGGACCTCCAGAATGACATTTGTGAAAAATAGTCGTGGTAGCCATATGCCAGAAATTGTGTTTAAATGTTAAATGCCAAAAAATTATCTACCAAATAAAAAAAAATTTTGGTCATTTCATAATTTTATATGTGTTTTATTCAAAAAAAAAATCGGCAACCTCTTAAAAAAACACCCTAGTATATATGTACTTATAAAATGGTTACAAACAAGTTAACTAACCTTAATTGAATTTTGTTTTAATTTTTTTCTCGCAGCACATATTTTATTATTCGCAATAATGTTCTTAAATAACAATATTATGTTACTTATAATCAAGAAATATAATTTTAAATTATTATTTTCCATTTTTCACTTGAAACAATCTGCCGTGTTTACAATCAAAGAGAAGTGTCAAAATTTTTAACCAGTTGAAACAGATAAAAAGTTAAAAAGTTAAAAAATATTCACCACGAATAAAATTTAACTTTTTAATTTTTTATACGGTATTTTAAACCAATTGAAACACGCACTAAATCTTCCTTTTTTTTATTTAAATTTAAAAAAAAAATTTTGTTTCAATTAGTTGTTGGGCAGTTAAATCTCTAATTCTCGTAATCCGTTAATAAAATCTATCCTCTCATTGTTAGCAATTGCGAAATATGGGTACGGTACCAAAAATACCAAGAGAGGTTGGTAACCAGTCGTATTTTGCTGGTTTCATTTACGGTCCAAAAAGTTTGGTTTGGGCCTGTTTTCCTTTTTCAATTTACGCCTATCACAAATGATCGAGCAATCACCAAGGCAATACCCTCACGGTCCCTATCAATGATACCAATTAAATAGTAAATATCTATTTTCTTTAAGTAGGACTTACTATACTACATATATCCATAAAATTATCTTACCGATCAAGTAGTCCTTTCGGACAAGGTTATAAAATGTATATGGATAGATTGTATATTTAGCCCCGCTCAAACCAAGTACACGTCTTTTGTTATTTTAAGTAACATGCAACTTAGACATTTTTAATAAAAAGGGGGTATTTTAAAATTAATACTGAACTAATATTTCGTGGTGATTTCTCCAACCTCTCCAATAAAATAAAATTAGCATTCTAAATTTAAATGTCCCAAAAGAAACGAGAACGGTCTATGGTACCTTGATATGGTACACTACTACATAAATAAAACGTAAGCGATTGGTTGAGTCAATTTTTGCTATTTGTCGTATGATTTTTCGTAATAAAAACACAGCAATTCCAAATCTGATGTAGTCACTAGAAAAAAACGGGGATCCGAAAGCGACGTTTCTCCTTAATCTGTTTCATTATTGTTATTTGGTTTGCAATATACTCCAAATGTTATTTAACTTGTCACTAGCACAACATTTAAACATTTGCGCGCAACAGCGGTAGCAAAGTTTCATTCCTACGAAATAAGGAGTGAAATGCAAGTAATCTAAGGAGCATTACAAAATCTTCAAGTTACTCGTCATATGATAAGAACCCCAGATATTACAGTAATAACCCGAGAACATATTCAAAGCAGAAAACAATGAGTAATGTTTATTTGAAACAAATGAGCCACCAAACCTGGATGTGGACGCTTTCTGGGGGCATATCAACTTCCACAATCTGTATAATATTGCTAATCCTATACATTTGTGTTCACAGCAACAAAACAACCATACAACTCAAACATCGAAATTGGGAATTTCCAAAGGCAAAAGTAGAACAAGATAACCTGGGTACATCATGCCAAGAGTAACTGAAAGCAGTAAGTTTGATACAAAAGGACGCGGACGCCCATTCTCAACCCCCGAGAGGAGTTATGAACCCATAAGGGATTCGAGATAACAAACCAATATTGAAAGACGCAACCTCAGCATAACGAACACGTTGCTCAACAACAAGACAAATCGTGGGAAATGCGAACTCATCAAAATGCACCAATAAATTTCCACTGGCCTGGTTTGTAATACGAAACAATTTAAATATAGATAAATAGATGTAACCTTAAATAGTTTTAGTAAGTCTTATTTTAGGGTTTAGCGAAGATAGAGTTAAGTTTTTAATAAGAACTGTAAAAATAAAAATTGTTGAAAATAAAATCTTTTTTTATGGTTGACTAAAGCTCGAACCCATAATTATATGGCCCAGCTCCTAGAGAACTTCATCGAATTTAAATAAATCGGGTTTTATTAAAAAATATTAAAATTTTGTAGCAAACGAAACAAAAATTATAATTGTAACTTATTTCAATTTGCACAAATGTTACTGGGGATCCGTTGAGAACTGCATAATTTAAAACTGCATTTTTCAAAACTGCATTTTTCAAAACGGCATAGGTGCAAAACGGCATTTTCAAAACGGCATTTTCCAAAATTGCATTTTTCAAAACTGCATACTTCAAAACGGCATAGGTACAAAACGGCATTTTTCAAAACTGCACAAGATAAAATGAAATATTTCAATCGATTATAAATCTAGAATTATCTTTTCATTAATTTCTGGAATATGATCAACAGGTACGGTTATTTATTAACGGAACCCGATGAAGTTTGACATGAATGAAATTTTTGAACGATTCTTGGATCAAATTCTAGGATAAAGCCAAATGAAAACAAACTTGTCTATTTCTTGGTCGATTAAGATCAAATTTCACATGTTCCTGTGGTAGACTTGAATTTACAAATGAAATTGATTATGGCAAATTTCTTCTACATGTTTTATATAAAAACTTTAGTAGGTATGTTATAAGAAAAATTTACCTTCATTGGAATTACAAATTATTTGAAGATTTAGTATGCATATAATATTCCCCTTCACCTCAATTTTTATATAGAGCGTCGACGTTCTAGGTAGTTACTACAATTGCATGGTCGTACCAGATTACTCCATATTGGAATACATCTCCTGCAAGTGTTTTCTTAATTTATCGGTTTTATCGAAAAATTCGATTCTAAGATATTAGTTTCAAGATATGTAGCGTTATTAACGTACGTCGCCACTACAATTTTTGTTTGAGGGTTTTTCCTATTTATGGTCCTGCCCAAGATAGTACATTTTTAAGAAATCACAACAATTTTATGTTTATCGCACCTATATAATATGGGGTATAGCATACGTTTACATCAGAATATCGTGGTATATACTCGTATATTATGTTAAAAACGGTTTGTAATGGTTTTATTAATTTGATGTTACTTAGAAACAGTGGGCGAAGTGCAACGGAAATACCTACTAAAATGTATCGAATATTTCAGCAGCAACGAACAACGAATTATTATGTATTTATATGTATATGTATGTATTAAAAGAACCTGAATAAACGAAAAATGTCGTTATGAAAAATGGCGGTTTGTACCTATGTCGTTTCGAAAAATAAAATTTCGAAAAATGTCGTTTTGTACCTATGTTGTTTTGAAATATGCAATTTTGAAAAATTCCGTTTTGAAAAATGCAATTTTGTGAAATGCCGTTTTGAAAAATGCAATTTCGACCGGGACCCATGTTACTGCACTCAAGGTTTGGGCTCCATGGTCATTAGGCGTTTTCACTATACCCCACTTATTTCTTGCATCTATAAATAATGTAAACGTTTTAAAAAATGATTACTATCATCACCTTAACCAAATCCTCCATCATATCATAACATATTCAACGAGATATATATTATCATTTACTTTTCAAGCTTATCAAAAAAAAAAAAGAAGTCCGTGATAACGTATACAAGTAAATTTAAACGTTTTGTGTATTACAACTTAACAAATCCATCTTTCATTTTACTATTCATATCGTACGTACATACGAGTACACAACATGTAAATAAATAAAATAGCATATAGTAGTTTATACTTATATTTACGTATCATACTCGTTCATATATCTATCTAACAAAAATTGTATATTTCGGTTTTTATCTTTATCATCATCACCATATCATCGTGTATATTGTATAATATAATGATGATCACTTCACTCTAGGCAACAAACAGCAAGTAAACTTTATGTTCTGCTGTATGTTGAACATATCTCTGCAAAAACTAGAATTGTATATAAATCATAAATTCGGAGGAAAAAAATTTTCTATTTGGTTTGCTTGGTACAAATATAGAATATTTTAACAATTTTTGACTACAATTCTCTGGTTAATCAGAATACGATACAAAAAAAAAATAAATAAAATACAATTTACTGACTACTAACAGATGAATATTGGTTGCAATTCTCATCTATCAAAGTATCTCCATCGTCGTATCTTTCCTCTTTTTGGCATTAGAATTTATTGAAATTTGATAATTCATTCGAACGAGTATATCGTTCGTACCTACTCTAGTACGTCGTACATGCACCATATCGATATTGGTGTACAAATAGATTTTAGGTTTTACTGTCTCTATGTACATATAACCCAAAGATTTATTACATTATAACAAACCTAACAATAGTTTCGATCCAATTATTATAAAATTAAATAAATGTCATAAATTGATTAGAAATGAAAATGGAAAAATACGACCGATACTGTTATGTGTGCTCGTATGTCTAATCTCATCTCTAATATACATTTGTGTGTTTATATGATAATATAATATTGATATAATCATAATAATAATAATAATTTTTCATCATCATTTTACCATCCCAAAAATATAAACATTAATTTTTCGAAAAACACAGCAACAAAATTTTTAATTTTTATTCGTTTTGATTTACTGACCGAATATTGCAGTCTGTGTGATATGTGTCTGTGATATTTGTTATATTTTAATATCCATTATACACAGCGTTCCATTTTTTTTTCGTTGTTACGGATTTACTGCGATAAAGTAATAAAACTCTGGATATTTATATTTACGTATGATAATATACCTGCCTATACATAATTGGATATGCCCCACAGGGAATGTTGTAGTTTGGGTGACGAAACACCTGATCGTTAAAATACACATCTTTAGTAATTAAGACAGTTTTGGTGAATATACAATTAGAAACAAGCCCTCAGGCTTTCGTAAATCTATAATATATCGAGAGGAATCTGGATAACAGTTTATTTAATTATTATCTTTCTTTACATAATTTATGCATTTTGTATGTTTTTTAAAAATTTGCAGCCAACGCACACACACACGCACACACACACACACACACGTTTGCATTTTATTTTTTTACAGTCTCAATAAAATCCTGTTCCCAATTATAATTTCTTCGGCGAATAAATTCCAAACAACAAGATATCAATTATACTTTTAATACAACAACAAAATAATAATAATGTGTATTTATAAAAATAAAAATAAGATAGTTGATTATGAAGCTGCTGCTGCTGATGATGATGATGTGTGATTTATTGCCGATTAATCCCGGTGACAAAGACGCAAGGTACAAAAAAAAATGTCAAATTTTTATATTGCTAATTTTTAAACGAAAATGTCATTTCGATGCTGCACACCATTGATTTATGTTGATTGTTCGAATGTTACTTTATTAAAAATAAAATTATTTGTGATTTTAATCTATAATTAATTGATATTATTTTATGGTTGTACAAAAAATAAAAATTATAAAATGTTAATTAAACAAAAAAACGAAAAAAAAAATTTTGGTACGAAAACCTTACACCACATTAATCATGTATTAGAGAAAATGTTGCATGCAACATGCAACATGTTTTTTATCAACACTCGAAATTGTATTATTATTTTTATTTTTACACGATTCTCATATTTCAAAATCTTAATTTATAATAAATGGAAATTTATAATATAAAATCACGTTTCACAATCAATCAATTGATTAGAGGTCACATTAAATGTATAAAATTATGATTTACCATATAATTTTCTTATAGATCGGATAGGAATAAAATATTCTTCCCAATTGTCTCTCCCGTACTAATAATCTACTACGATGCCGCTGTATAATAAGATGTATGTACTCGTCTATACAAGTGGTAATAAATATTTATAGTGAGATGTAATATAGAACTTATATAGGTATGATTATGCCAAAATGATTTATAATTGGAATTATTATTTATTGGATATTGCGATTCCGCGCAATTTGTATTTCTCATAAAATACACGATTGCCGTTTAAGCAATTTTGGCGGAAATTGTATTTCTGATTAGTTAATTTGATCTCTCGAGTTTGAAGCTTTGCTGTATTATAAAAATCGTGTTAATCTTAATTTACCATCAATATGTCGTGTTCCGCTTTGTTTAATTATACATCTTTATATAATTCGATTAAATTATAAAGTATTGATTTGATGCCTTCGGTGCTGCTTGTGATTCTCATCAATATATAAGTAATTTGTATCGTATACTGGTATAGACTGGAGATATATGGCCTAAGATAATAATAAAAAATATTTTTAAATTCACGAATCGTCTTACGTGTGCGGATGATACGACTATACCAGTCACTGCCAGCATAGAAGAAGGAAATTGCAAAGAGTCACTAACATTGTTAGTAGCTGAGCGAAGAGCATATCTTGTTTGCTCCCAGCCTACGGAACTCAGAGCGCTCTTCTGTCTCTTTGTACACCCAAGTATCTTTCAGTATGAGAAAGATGAAACTGCCAAAATATATTTCAGACCGACAAGAAATTGCAGAAATGAAGGAGTGAACAACAAAAATAAACTTACAATTTTTCATAACAAAACGAAAAACTCAAACAAACAGTTAAAAAACAATAAATCGGACCTTAAACCCAGATAATCCTAAGGTGGAATAATAACCAGCTAAAGGAGAAAGCACTAAAGGAGAAATTATTTCACTATACAACTGACTATAAAATATTCAAAGCTTTATTCTAAATGGTTTGAATGGTTACGAAGACAAAAATTATCGTCCAATATAGATATCACCCGCAGGATAAAGACAAACGACCGGAAATTTTTATGGGGATCAAAACTATTTTCAACTCGTTAATGAATAGTGTCCGGGAAAAATTTTACCGTAGAAGTTTGCTTATTTTTGTTTCTTCAATTTTAAGATCTATAAAGTGTTTGATGTTTTATTTTATGCAAGTCACCTTAAAAGTATTTATAAATAATAACACAGAATATAGTGTATCGTCAATATATTGCCCCCCAAGTTATAATTTAATTAAAGAAAAATGTTGTAAATTATTTAAATCACTTGGATCAAGTTTCATAATCGGAGATGATTTTAATGTAAACAACACCTACTGGGGATCAAGAGTAACCACTAAAAAAAAAGAGAGCTGTTTACAGCAGGAAGACATTGGAGATCAACCAACTTATTGACCTACGGACAGAAACAAAATACCCGATATTATTGACATCTTTATCACCAAAGGTATAGACGAAAACTACATATACCTATAAAGCAGTGAGGGGATTATGTCGGATTACACGCTTGTTATTATGACAATAAATCCAGCGATTGTTAAGAAAACTAGTACATCTTCGCTAACTAATAAAAAACCTGTTGGGAGAAATTCCAGAAAATTGTTGAGGATAATATTTTTATTCAGGTGCCAATTAAAACCCCGATACAGCTAGAAGAAGAACTAGAACAACTCAACAACAGTATACAAGAAGCGGTGTGGAATAGTACCCCCTCAAATTCAAAGGAAATGCGCCGAAATGCTATTTATCAAAACGAAAAGCAAGAAAGGCCAACAAACTAAAGTTGCTAATTAAAGAAATCAAAAACGAATCCATTAATAAATACTTTAGTGGTCTTACTGGGGAAAAAGATATCGAGTACTCCCTTTGGAAAACGAGAAACAGTGTAAAACGACGTATAGTACAAATTCCAACGATTAAAAATGAAGATGCAGAGGAAAACATACCACCAGAAAATAAAATGAATAACTGCAATAAATCTCCTGTCACATTACAAAAATTAAAAGAGGAAATCAATCTTAACCTAAATACTATGAAATCTCCAGGATATGACTTAATTACAGGAAAAATAGTAAAACTTCTTCCTGAAAAAGGAATACGTAAACTACTCCAAATAATTAACGCAGTGTTCAGACTTAAACACGTTCCAAATTAATGGAAAGTTGCAGAAGTAATTATGATACCTAAACCAAACAAACCACTTCATGACTTAAATATGTATAGGCCGATTTGCTTACTCCCAATAGTTTCAAAATTATTCGAGAAACTACTCCAAAAGAGACTCAAGCCAATAATAGTAGAAATAAATCTTATTCCTCCTTGGAATATAAATTACAAACAGACTTACCAGAGCAGTTTTATGAAATTCTAAAATCATACATATCTAACCGACACTTTCGAGTCACTCGAAAGGCTCGAGAACCTGCCAACGATAGAGGAGTCTAACATAGAGTTGCTAAGAAGAATCCACTAGCAAATTGCAAGAACCTACTAATTGCGTGCCTGAACTTTACCATCAAAAAGGTCAACTGGATACCAGTAGAACTGAATCCTCAGCAAATGCCCTATGCAAACACAGCAAAATATCTAGGCATGATTCTAGACGTAAAACTAAAATGAAAAGAGCATGTGGAACGAAAAAAATAATTAAACATCAAATACAGAAATATGGGGTTACTCTTAGGAAGAAATTCTCAGCTAACTCTACATAATAAATTGCTTCTAAAGGGTATCTCAGCAAGAGCGCGAGATTTAAATTTGCCGCCATTTTGTTAATACTAGTTGTACCGTGATTTTTTCACAGTTGTCACGTACATACCACTCGATTAAAGAATATGGAGAAGTATTCAAACCAACAACGTTTAATTATTGTAAAAACACATTACAAAAATGGTGAGTTTTGTGAAAAGAGTTCGCCAATTACGTCAAGTTTTCGGTCGCAATAATGCGCCAAATGAATCGACAATGAGGCGTTTAATTACATAATTTGAGACTTAATTTACGCTGATGGATCAGAAGATCATTGTTCGTCGTCGTTCTTGTCGGTCACTCGAAACTATAGCCACAGTAAGGGGATCTGTGTCCGAGAATCCAGGAACTTCCATTCGGCATCGTGGTCAAGAATTAAACATTTCCAGAAGCACTATGAAACGAATTTTGGTAAAAGATCTGCATTTGCACGCGTACAAGTTTCAATTGGTGCAAGAAATCAAGCCAAGGAACCATGCGCAGCGCCATGAATTTGGTGATTGGGTGTTGGAACATCATCAAATTAATGCGGATTTTTTGAAGAAAATCATTTTTTCAGATGAGGCACATTTTGAGCTCGACGGATACGTAAATAAGCAAAACTGTCGATTTGGGGTGCTAAAACCCTCGTGAAACAGTTTAATACTTAAAAGAGGAAATACGGCGCGGTGAATTACAGCCACATTTATGCGAAAACGTTATTCAAAATTTCAACAAAAGAATAAGAGGTTTCGTGGTAGCCATTTGCCTGATGTTGTATTTCACGTTTAATCGGAACTATTTTGCTTTATGTTGAAATAAAAATGTTTGCTTAATTCAAAAATAAATGTGTTTTTCTTTAAAATTAAATCCGGCGCTCTTGCAGAAACACCCTTTATAACGGCAAATACTAAAACCTGTGTGAATAGGTTTATGCACCGTGGTATATAAGAAATGGCAACCTCCATAGAGGTCTGAAGATCGATTTCGTCAGTGAAGAAATAAGCTAATACGCGAGATAACACATGCAACGTATTAGTCTACACCAGAATACTGAGTTACGTCGTATGTTGGATGATTCAAACCCAGTAAGACGGCTGCGGAGGAAGAAACCACATGATCTACTGGATCCAATCAGGATCGACTAAAAATATAATTAAATTGTAAACGGAACTAGCCAAAGAGGCTACAACCCTCGTGACAAAATTCTCGGCAATTTTAACTATTTTCGAATATATTCCTAGTGTTCCGTCGGGCAAAAATGATAAAAAATATCACGATTTTGTTTATCAGCTTTTGACATAAAACGCACTCATTTATCACAAAACCAACAAGAATATTTTTGATTACGGCTGTCAAAATTTGTATACATTTTATTTGATGGATTTGTGTTATGGTTTTACATGGGCAGTTTGCTCAACTTACAATTACTTGGTTCTGATTATTCGAAAATATGTAAATTGTTAAAATATTGTGAAAAACTTTTAAAAATTTATACATATTAAATCTTTTTGATGACAGCGTCACCAATGTTTTGACGTTCATAATCAATATATTTATTTTCGATTTGTTCGTTCACTTGGGTTTGAGATACAATTATACGGAATGAAGTTAGAGTCACAAAAAATATGATAAGATTGATTGATTCATGCAAATATTTTGGAGCAAATGATTTTCCGTCTCAACTTTATGATTCTGCCCTTACAAACTAAATTAAAAACGAAAAAATCGACAGTAGGCCAGGGGTCGAAAAAAGTTAAAGTGATAAATGTCTTCAATATCAAGGTGATGCCATCAAAATGAAATACAGCACTGCTGATGATAAAACAGTGTTTCAAACACTAAGAAGGTTTTTAACATATCGAATAATTATTGAGGTTTGCTCTTTGTTAGATGAATCTGGCGTAGCATAGGCAATAATTGCATAATCTTTGGTTTCTTTAATTCGATGATTTTATTTTGAACAAACGAACCCACAGATTTCAATACACTCACTTTGAATTCTTTTTGAAAGATGATAAACCTGCATCCTTTCGCCGTTTTCTTGTGATTTTTCGAAAGATGCTCTGCCAATACTTGATCATACTTGCTTAGTAGTCCACTAAACCCAAAACATTACAATTTTGTGGACTTCCGATACGATAATCTGATTCAAAAAAGCAAGTCCTTTCTGATAAAAATAATATTACGTCTAGAAATATTTCCACTAGTTTTGTCCACATTTTTTGTTCCCTTTCAATCTTCGATTATATCCATTGGATATAATTTTCTTTCCAACCGTATTTGGAATTATACCCAAATTTATCTGTTAAGTGTGATGCATTACATTTGCTGTTCTTCAAAATGTAACAAAGAGCACAATAATTCGCTTCATCTTTACTACTCCAACACAACCAGTCTCAACATTGACAACCGTTGACAACATTTTTGATAATAAGTTATGAATTTAATTGTTCGGAGTTATGTTTATCAAGAAGTCCTATATCAGAAACAACTTTAATTGGATTTCGTTGCACTTCGATGAATTTCAGTTTCTGGATTTGGGGTATTATGAAGTGCCAAATTTGTAGTGTCTCGATCATCATTAAAATTAACAGCATCTTGTATTTCAACACCAACATCTATATGAAGGTTATTACTTTCTGTCCCTAAATTTATATTTTGCTCGCTTTCACCAATATCAGGTATTTGCACTTTGTCAAAAAAAGCTCGTACTGGGTTTCAATTCATTAACAGCATTTTCCTCCAAATTTTTCTCTGTCCCTTGCTAGCTGGCGCCGCTTTCAATTAATAAAATGAAATACATAATGATAGTAGCATAAATTGAATTGCCATATAAAAAATATCATGGCAGTCGCTGCTTAGTACACTTTCTACGGCACACAATTTTAATAAACTATCTTCATATGAAGATTGATCAACCTAATATAATATTTTTAGTTGCTTAATATATTTATTTAATATTAAATCTTACAATGCAAATGAAACAAAAATGGCATTTATACGATTTGACGTTTAAAATTAGATGGTTAAAGTTTACATGTAGTTCTTTTTATTTCATTTGTTTCGCGAGAGAGGCGCTTATGCAGTTCATTTTATTATTTTTTCAACGCGATAGAGGCAATAATTTTGGTTTTACAAGTGATTTTTAGTGTTAATTTTTACATCTAGGTGAGGTTACCAAGACGCTGGAAGCTTGGTTTCGAACTAATGAAACTTGAATTTTTTAATTTAAAAAATTCGGTCTCTCATCAGACTGCAGTGACTAAACTACAAAAATATTGAAAACACTTTGCACTTATGTATAAAGTATAATCACCA
Organism: Nephrotoma guestfalica; assembly: GCA_963691935.1. Classification (NCBI taxonomy): domain Eukaryota; kingdom Metazoa; phylum Arthropoda; class Insecta; order Diptera; family Tipulidae; genus Nephrotoma; species Nephrotoma guestfalica. Next base: position 134,367,385 of record OY829913.1, on the reverse strand, counting down.
TGCCTTAGCGAATTATTATGTTTCGCTACGCAGCGAATCCCTTGTCAACCCCATCGCAACCTCGAATTTTGCATTGCACCCCTTCCTACATCCCCTTCCTGCACCCCCTTCCCCTCTGATATGACCTAACAATAATACATGTACTTGTAGTACTAGCGAATTACTGCTTAACCTACGAAATCGATTCTTTCATATTTTTCATCTATATTTCATTCTCACAACTAACTTTTTGTGCTTACGGATTTATATTTTTTTTTACTTTTTAGTTTTTCTATTGTAATGGTTTTATTGTGATTGTTCTGTACCTTGGTCTATTTTTAGTACTCTCGAATTAAATACGGAATCGTATCGGAATTTCCTCCATTTAGCGTCAATCTGAGTGATAACAACTATGATAATCGACACCTATTTATACATAATCAACTTCCCAACCACCCATAATTTTTCGTCCCTTATTGCTGGACCTCGGGATAAATTTGAATTTTTAACCGTTCGAAACTGATTGTCGTGATTCTTACAAATTTTCCATCTATAAGTCAAAAATTCAAACTGAATCTTTGGTTGACATATTTAGGCCTCTATTCCCTTAGACGTATCACTTCATGCGACGTGACTATGGATCTTCTTGGTTACTAGATGGTAAAATCGAAATATGCTGAATAATTTCCTACAAAACTCGCAGTGAATATTTTTTAAATCTTAGTTGGCTGCCTTCGTTTGAAAAAATTATATTTATTTGTCGCATTAAAATTTCAAGTGATGCAAATTGTCGTTTGAAGTGATAAAAGTCACAAGAAATATTTATAAAGCAGCATACTAAGATTTAAAAAACAGCCGCAACGAGTTTTGTAAGTTTCGATTTAATAATCTAGTAACCAAGTGATGCGACTAAGGGAATAAGGGTGTTAGTCTTTACAAATTGTTTCATGGACTAGGCTAGGCACACTGAATGTGATGAAAATTTATCATCCAAATAAAGTTTGGAAGGTGTAACTAATATTTTTTTCATCTCCAGGAGCCCCGCCACTGTTTATTTAAAAGATTCTTTATAGATATGGCATCAATTTGCTTCTATTTTTTCGAATTTCGCAAAATTTAATTATTGTATTCTGATTCCCAAGCCCAACCATATGGCGGAGCATTCCATCTAATTGGTTGCCACTGTTAGCAGACACTCTAATCAAATTAAACAAATCTTGTTACAAAGCAAAAATTAAAAATACATTTTTTTAAATCTTATTTTTTTAAAACATTTAACAATTTCCAATGAATTTGAAAGAATTAAAATTAAAAAAAAATCGCGATCATGCACAAATCGATCGAGATCCTTTAGTTGATTTTTATTTTGTTTGTGTGCTGTTTGTCTTATATTATTCATTATAATGTATATATAACAAAATAAAAAATCTGTTGAATTTATTTAGTTTTCTGCTAATCTACATAAAAAAATCACAAAGACATAAATTACGCACATTTCGATATAAAACACGAGACCTCTGGAATAAATTGAACAGAAGAACCTTAAAACTTATTTCAACAACTTTTTTTTTTTTTTGGTTTGGTATGGTTTGTCTTTATGGAACATACAACAATGTTACAAAAAATATAAAAAAACGATCGTCTATGTAGAGAAGGAAAAATTTCCTTACAAAAGATCTCAAGAATAAGATCTTTGGCTATATTAAAATTTACGGAAAAAAAACACTGTACAGAGAAATATGTAACATCGCAGTGACATATTTCAAAAGAACATTTATATAAGAAATAAAAAAACCTAAAAAGAACAATGGTTTGTTATCGATTTTTGTTGCTGGTTTTATGTGTTCCCCCGATATGAAATCGACATGCAAAATATATAATTTTTGACCTCGATTGGGAGAAAGAAAATTCCTACTTGTCCACTGCCAGCCAATATTACATACTACACTAAATTGTATATATATACTACTATATACACGTACCGTACATACGTACAACTTTGTGTTTAAATTCTAGCACTAATATTAGTCGTCGTAGTAGTAATAATAATAATATAAGCTAATAAATTAATTTATTTATAAAAGTCATGTTAGAAGTCACATAAATTAAAAATATTATCATAATAATTTAATTTTTTTTTTTATATATTTTTCGCGAATATACTTTACATACGTATACTATTTATCTCACTACATGATAAAAGAAAAATTATATATTATACAGAGTTTTTAAAACATTAATTTTTTGGGTTGTTGTATGTGTAGTTTTCCCTGGAAAAACTATTATTTATCTAATAATAATCATTCATTCAAAAAATACTTTTTACTACACACACACACACACACCATATAAATTTTGCATATCTGTATGTTCTATGTAAACAAGATGCACATAAAAACTATAAATTATAACACATAAACTATCACTCAATAATCAACAATATCATCATATGCTCATTTTTGTGTATATTATAAAACATAAAATATTTTACTTTTCGAGATGATGATAATGATAATGAAAATTATGTGAACGTACGTACGTATATATGCATGCTACTGTGATTAGATGATGCATGCATGACGTAATAAATATGCTAAGTTTTGAAAAACTATAATAATAAATCGTCATAAACTATAAATAATAATAGTAATAGTACGTTAATATAAATCATCTGAAACTATTATTATATTTTTGATAATGAAAAATGAAGATGAAAATTTTAATAATATTTTTGGGAAAAATTTATCTCGCTGTTTGCTATATGCATGTATATATATATATATATTGGATGTATATACATCCGCAATATACATGTTACGATTAAAGTTGGGATTCAGCAGAATGTCCATAATTTACCGGGAAATGTACAAATTTTCCTACCAGTTTGGTAATTGTACGTATGCTCCACTTCTATACCTGCAAATGTTCGTTTGACTCCAATGTCAATGAGAGATATCAATATCAAGCGTACAAATTGGAAATGGCAGCGTACTAGCGGTGACTAAATATCACCATTAAATTTCTATTATTAGCGAAAGAAAATAATGCGACCGATTGTCACAGCAAAAAATGTATGTTATTGATTGATTGGGATGTACGACCAGGCAATCTAGCGAGACTCCCGGATGGTATTGGACTCGCCGTACACCGTTATTACACTCAACAACATGGAAGGATAGAATAGGTATGTTAAATATGAACGTGTTAACCCGGTTACAGACATCTAAGTAGTCAATAGTTACTAAAATATTAGTTAAGAAGTTTCCGACAAAATTAAAAAATAACAAAACATGGCGGAACGTAAAATTTGTCGAAATAACAAAAAATGCACATGTATTAGTAAAACAGTTGGCAAAAGCAATGTTAGGCTTCTTCGAAAATTTTGTTATGAACAATTAATAACGCAATTACTAAACTAGCGACTTCGGAAACAAATGACAAATAAAAATAAATAGATTAATATAAAATTTGAAAGGTTGCATTTACATTTTAATTGCTAAACTATTTTATTACGAAACCTAAATATGGAGTTTACTCAAGAGTACAACTAATTCCTTATACTATAGGTTGGTTCAATTTCCACTAGATTGTAAAGATGACGCGAGCGTTTAAATAAATTAAAAAATGCTCACTGTATAAAAAAGTGTGCAAATCTCAGAGATGTCTAAGGTATAAGTCGCTAGTTGACTTAAGATAAGAGCTATCAAACGACATCACCCTTATATCAATACGTTGACCAGAACCCATTTGTCGTTGATGTTGAATATGACTGCTTAAATAACCAAGGGGATGATCACATTAAAAAATATTGGCCAAATCTCAGAGATGTCTAATACATGTGCATTTATTGTTATTTCGACAAATTTTATGTTTCGCCATGCTTTGTTATTTTGTCGAAAACTGCTCAGACGTACTATTCGGCGGTTGGCACAATACAGCACAATTATTTTTGGTTTTTGTAGAATACATTTTTAGCAATCAGCATCCTAACATTTTATAAGTAATTAAGTTTCCATTATAATAGTAAACTTCCTGAAATAAACTTCATTATTATGAGTTGATATCGATAAGAAATTTTCACCTGTTGGAAGATGAATTAGAACAGCTCAATGAAACAATTCACTATGCTGCTCTGGCAATTACCCCCATTATACAAAATAAGAAGAAGCTTAACATATCCTACCCAATGGAAGTTAGAAAGTTGGTAAGAGAAAAACGATGGGCACGTAAAACCTGGCAAATAACTAGAACACCGGAGAACAAAACAATTCTTAACAATTTAAATAACAGTCTAAAATCTCTTATTAAGGAAGTTAAAAATGCATCAATCAACAGATTAGAGTTAGAGCCTAACCGATGAAAAAAATTCTGATTATTCACTGTGGAAGGCGACGAAGTGTCTCAAAAGACCGAAAATGCCTCCACTTAAAAGGGAATATGGAACCTGGACAAGAGGTCCTAAAGAGAAGGCTGATCTGTTGGCGGAGTACCTCGAGGATACCTTCCAACCACTACCAAGGCAAACGGCCAATAAAAATATAATGTCAATCCACAAGCTAGATGATTTTGATATACGCCCAGTAACTATCAAAGAATTAAAAGAAGAAGTAAAAATCAACATTTAGGTTAAATGTATGTTAAAGGGTATGGCTTGATTACTTGCCAAATAATTAAGGCTCTACCAGGTAAAGGATTTCGTAAGCTATTACACATAATCAATGCAAGCATTCGGTTAAAATTGTTCCGCGGCAATAGAAAGTAGCAGAAGTAATCATGATAGCAAAACCGGATAAACCACCAGAGGATAAAAAATCATACAGGCCAATTTCATTGCTGCCAATTATGTCAAAACTCTTTGAAAAACTATTACTAAAAAGATTTAAACCAATAATTAAAAAGCACTCCACAATTGATTAGGTGCATAGAATCACCAACATTATTGAAAGTACGTTAGAACGTACAAAAATATGCTCCAGCATATTTTTGGACGTCGCCCAAGCATTCGATCAAGTCTGGCACAGTTGACTGGAATTCAAGCTGCATAGAGGTCTGCCGAGACAATTCTATGCCATACTAAGATCTTATTTATCCAATAGACATTTTCATGTGAAATATGAGGATGAATGCTCCGAACTAAAAAAAATCTCTGCCGGTGTCCCGCAGGGGAGTGTCTTAGGACCAATCCTGTATTTATTATATACAAGGGATATTCCAACAACAGATGAAGGTGGTACACAAGAAACGAAGACCTTACAGATGGAATACATCAAAGATGAAATAAAGAAGCATGCTGCCAAACACGAAATAAGGCTCCAAGAACATGGAACCCCTATATTCACCATATGATAGATAACCCTGTCGTCGAAAGAAAACTTCAAAGAGCGAGGCCACTTGACCTAGTGAACATACCAAATTAAAATTAGTATTTTAAATAGGTTTTACTAATTTTGGGACTATCCATTGGGTTTCACCCCAACAAATCAGACTTGTAAGAAATGTAAAATTTGTAAAAATTTGAAAGATAAATTGCTAGATGAGCACAGTCTCAGTTGTAATTAATAAAGGAAAAAAAAGATTATGAGTTAGAGTTTCATTATTTAGAACAATGTACTAAACTAAATAAATTTGGTTCTTCTTAAACAAATTAACTCAAAATAAAATTAAACGAATCCAGAAACCACAAAAAAAATTACTTTATGTAAAAGTCACTTGTCCTTGCTACCACTAATCTAATACACATATTCTGATTTTTTTAATTTATTTGGTGGTATTCCATCTGCAAGTCCCTGCGAAGGTTGTCGTTCCATGTATGAAAGCATTGTATCATTGCACAAAGTTGGACACCATAGGTCCATACTGGTCTTAGCATTTGCCTGTATATAAGCAACTTGTTGTGTATTGAGAGCTACGAATTTATACCCACGAACCAGTACATTTTTCTATATTTGATGTTTAACGCTTCTTTTTCTTCTTGCTGTATTCTTTCCATCTTAGCTTATAGCATCGAACTTGATTTGTAAAGTTGACGTGGACGGATTTGGCTTGATTTAATAAGATGCGCCATTTTTTAGTCCAGTTGCTCACGGTATTAACTGCATTTTGAAGTTTGCTTGTTGCTTTCGAAATATTTTTTCCAACCGCAAGGATAGCTGTATCGTCTGGAAGGAGTTAGTACTGTAGTACCTTGAATATTAGGTAAGTCTCTCGTATAAAGTATAAACAGAATAGGTAGGTGCAAGTTCGCTAGTACTCATTTTCAAATTTGACTCTAAAGTGTCGATCTGCTATGCAGGATTTAAGAGTTTGATAAAATTGCTTAGGCAGGTCTCGATGCAGTTTAAATTCAAGCCCTTGGTCCCAAACTTTGTCGAAAGCTTGAGTTACATGCTCAAGTGCAGCCTGAATGACATTCGTTATTCTGTGAACTTGTTCAACTGTAGAGTGATTTTCTCTAAACCAAAATTGGTGTGGTGAAATTAAGCATTTCTCTTCTGTTATATAGGTTTGCGTCTCTTCAGCAACTGTTTCCCAAATATTTTTGATATGACCGGAAGTAGTGATATCGGTCTGTATCATTTTTTATAGTTTCCTGGTTTACCTTGTTTAGGAATCATAATTACTTCAGCCACCTTCCATTAACGTGGAACATATTTCAATCTGAAGGTTGCGTTAATTATTTGAACTAATCTATGCAAACCTTTCTCGGGAATGGCTTCCACAATTTGCCCAGTAATTAAGCCATATCCTGGAGCTTTTCTGATACTTAAGGTCACATGTCTTATGTTAAGATCATCTACTTTGTTTAAGACTGTTGTATTTTAATTTTATGTTTGTCTTGGCAACGGTTGAAATGTCTCTTCTAAATAAGCAGCAAATAGAGGGACTTTCTGTTTGTCTGCCAAAGCGAATTATCGCCATCCTTTAGTTTAGAGAGACCTCGAAGTCGCTTATTTATGATTTCGATCTTTATTTCCATTATTAGTTGTTTTAGTTTGTCGCACTTACAGTTGAGAATATTTTTGTGTTGCGAAGCATGAGTCTAGATCCTCAATAGGTATTGTTTGTATTAAAATCACCGCCTATGATAAAATTTGGCCCTAGTTAAAAAGTCGACTGTTATGCCTTCTTTTTTAGCTGATGGCGTGGGGACAGTAAATAGAGCAGATACTGAGATCTCTAATACTGATTGATTCAACTTTCATGGTTTTAACTTGCATCGTTTCTCCTTCAATATCAGGCACTTCATAATGTTTAATATTATTTTTAATAATTACGGTAGCGTTTCCTCCTGGATGAATAGCGTGGTAGCATTCATAATCACGTATCTAAATAAATTAAGTTTCTGTTAATGATTTTCCGATACAAAACACATATCTATTTTTTATAGGCTTAGAAAACTTTCTAGCTCGGGAACCTGTGGTAATCCATTCGCGTTCCAAATAACAATTCTAAGTGTGCTACTCATTCATATCTTATTGTCTACCCGCTATTCTTATTTATAAAAAAAAATACCAAAAGACATCTGGTGTCAAAACTAGATGAACAGGAATCTGTAAGCAACAGGCACAATTTTCGTCAATACAACATTTAAAAAATGGAGATAAATAATGAAAAAATTCAATATATTTTACAATTTTATAACGACAAAGATAAAAACACGGCTCACGCTTGCAAATAAATTTGTGCTGTTTATGGAGAAGGTGCTTTATCAAAACCAGCAGCAAAGAAATGGTTCAAGAGTTTTCGTTCTGGAAATATGGATGTCAAAGATGCACCTCGCTCTGGTCGACCAACCACTGGAAAAGTCGATGAAATCATGCAGAAAATTGAAGAATACCAGGATATAAGCAGCCATGCAGTTGATAAAGAACTAAATACTGATCACAAAACATTTGAAAATGGCTGGACACAAAAAAAAGCTTGACGTTTGGGTACCTCATGAATTAACAGTTAAAAATTTAAATTATCGGATTTCTATCTGCGAAAATCATTACTGGTGATGAAAAGTGGAAAAAATACAAGGTGAAGCTTCCCAAATGGTATCAAAGCCAGAATCGACGCCAAGAAAGAAGATGCTGCGTGTGTTTAGTGGGATTGGAAAGGAATCGTGCATTATGAGGTGCTGCCACCAGCCCAAACGATCGATTCTAATCTTTACTGTCAGCAACTAACGCGCTGAAGTCAAGCAATTCAGTTAAAAAATCCAGAATTGGTCAGCAAAAAGAGTGTTGTGTTCCATCTTATCATGATCACGCTAGACCACACAGATCATTGATGACCCGGCAGAAAATGAGCTAGCATTACTGGGAAAATTTGATGCACCCACCATATAGTCCTGACCTTGCACCATCGGATTACCATTTGTTCTGGTGCATGCAATGGATCATGGCTCTACCAGAAAAATGGCAAAAGGTCATCGATCAAAATAGCACATATTTGGTTTAATAAAGTTCATTTGAAATAATAAAATTCTTTGTATCAATGTCACCCAAAACAGGGCCACGAACTTTTTCTCTAACCCTTTATTTCGTTTTGTTAAAATTAACTGATATTTTGTTTATTTGAATAAAATCCAAAAGTAAAATAATATCATCCCGCATATGTGTCATGACAATCTCTGGATTCATAGAAGAGGGTCGTATCGTCAGCAAACATTCTAGTATGATCCGTGAGCGATAAATTGGCCATATCATTTACATAGATTAAAAATAATCTAGGGCCAAGGACGCTTCCTTGAGGAACACCACAGTTCACAGCTAAAGTGGAGCTTTTCACACCATTTAGAATCACAAACTGCTTTCGATTACTAAGGTAGCTTGCTAAAAGTTTGTATGATAGGCCACGGAAGCCTTAAATTTGTAATTTTTGAAGAAGTAAACTGTTATCTATACAATCAAAAGCTTTACGAAGATCAAAAAATAAGCCAGATTTATACTTATGTCTGTCAAAATTACGATAGATCAAATCAGTCTGTTAGAGCCAAATCTATACCAGAACCTTGTCGAAATCCATACTGACGAGAATAGAAAAAATTAGATTTATTTAGAAAATCGATCATCCGGTTAGCAAAAGTTTTTCTAAAATTTTGTCAAATACCGACAAAACTGAAATTGGACGATGATTATTAACTAGTTTGGAATTTCCAGACTTAAAGATTGGCGTCACTTTAGTAATTTTATGATAATCGGAGTAAACACCGGTTTCCAAAACCACATTAAATAGATCGGCTAGTAATTGTGAAACAAATGGCAAATAATTCTTCAGAACCACATTACGAATGTTATCATCACCACCACCCTTTGTATTACTGAGATTTGAAATTAATTTCGATATTTCGTGGAAAGTGGGCGAAAAGAAACACGAATTAATACTACACACCATAGCTCATCATTTTTCGATAAGCAATACCAATATAATGAAAAGCCATATTCGCAATAACTGAGGAAGTGTGGATAAGTCTAATAAAATCTTTCTGTATCATACAAATTGATAAAATTTGCACTGGATCATTTTGTTATTAATATTGGTTTTTCTTAATTCTAAATTTTCGAGCAAAATTATATTTTTTTTAAATTGTCCGAGTTTTTTTTGCAATAATGTGAGAAGGCTTTATGGAAGCTATTCTAAAAATAAGAAAATTAACTACTTATCATATAAATGCCTGGGAGGATTAATGGCCAGTACTAATCAAATCCAAGTGTGTTGAACATAAAAGATTTCCAGCATTGGTAAACATTAAAAAACGAATATAAGAAATACAGCAAAATACAAAGGAAAGAAAAGAAAAATATTAATGGGGAGGATTTGGCAAAAGCACAAACTGTATAATTCATTATGAATGAGCTTTAAGCTCAAAATGAGATGTATTGTTTGCAAAGTTGCTGTGAATGATGATGATGATGATGATGATGATGATGAAATTTATTTAAATCATCTGAGCCTGGACTAGAAGTATTTGCTGATACAGAACAATCAACAAAGTTAACAAAACTGCGTTAACTGAGTGGATCCTATTATTAGAGTTATTTTCCATGAACTGGTTTAACTGTTTCCAGATTTCTTTTTGGCTCAAATTATTAAATAAATTGAACGCCTACTTGCAAAATATTTTCCGTTTTTGATCTTCAGATTTAGCAAATCTAATTGTTGTTTTAGTTCCAAATTAGTACTGTTCCTTGTTGTGATGTGTTTTATAAATAAATATTTGTATTGAATTCGAAACGAAATAGTTTTAGTCCTTACTGCATTTTGTGTCATATATGACACATTAATATATTTTGAGATTCTTGGAAAATTATTTTGAAGACCAATACCATCGTTATCCATTAACCTATTAAGCCTTTATCCTTCATCTAGTAGACTAGAATTGTGTTGTCTTTGTGTTACTAACTATCGGCTATACCTAGGTGTCTGTAACCGGGCCGATTCTGTCCCACTTAACTAACCTATCCAATCCTTCGGTTTTGTTATGTGTAAAAAAGGGTGTACGGTGGACCCGGCGTCATCCGGGAACTCAAGCCTAAGAACTTGGTCGTACATTCATAATCAATCAATCAATCAATCAATATATGACACATTAATATATTTTGAGATTCTTGGAAAATTATTAGTTTTCATAAACAAGATTAACTCATTGAGTTAAATCTCATAAATCTTCACATTTACCAAGCATTTTCACATTTCCCGGCAAAACGTGGACCTTCCGATGCCGATTTCGGACTTTAACCGTAACATACATACACATAAATTATGTTCACATGCAATTTAACACAAAACGCCTAATGACATATTTTCTTCTACACCAAAATTGCATATTTATTTTTATATCGTACATATTGCGATTGGTATATGAAAATATTTAAATATTAAACCAAAAATATATTTTTATACACAGACTTCATATATTTTATTTACTTTTTATGAGTTTGAAATTCTTAAAAGATAAAAATAAGAAACTTGTTTCATATAACACACACGAAAAACAACAAAAACATGTTTCCATCAAATAAACATAAAATAATCAACCTCAATAAATTTTCAATAATATTATATTAAAAGTTTAAGTTGAGGGAGAGACGCGAAGAGATGTATGCCATATATTATATCGATATAACATTATATTGTCTCCATAATTTATCTTTTTATAATACCACCGAGCCGAGCCTCGCACAACATACGGTCCGCCACACAGAGATGAACTTAAATCGAAATTAAGAAACTATAAAAATAAACTACTTTGCATATTATGTGAGCGCCCCCCCTCCATCCTCTTCTTCCGTTACAGTTTTTGTAAAGACTTCATTAAGTGGCCAAGATTTGAAAATCAATTTTCAATTTTTATCACACTTCTTATGAAATTATGTGTGTCCATATATTTCTAATGTATGCGCGAATAGAGGAAACTTGTATAATAACGTAACATATAAATATTAATTAATTACGATGGTTGGATGACGGTGACAGGTGAGTATAAAAATTATTACCATATGACAAAAATTGGCAATACGATAAAAATAAAACTAGAATTTCCGATAAAAATATTTTCAAATTATTTAGGTTACATATAGTTTTATTATTACTAACAAGATGTTGATAGTTTTCAATAAGTTTTTTTTTATGAATAGAAATATCCTACATTTTATATTTACAGTTCAGTAAGTAAGTCAATTTTGATAATTTATGCATTTTAAAATGTTGTTTTATACAATTTACGAGTATTCATTATGAGGACAGACAAGGAGAACAATAACCATACGCAATCAATCCGTAAATCAATAAATTTATTGATGATTTATTAAATTGGTGCAGAGGTGGATTTTTTTAAAATTTACATATGTGTAGATACGATTGTCTTCAAATGTTTTTTTTTAATGTTAACGGCCCGCCGAATTTTAATTTATAAATTTCGCATCTGAGTCGAAAGATAAAGAAATTTACAGTTCCGTTTGATTTATTAAATCTATGTGACAAATTGGATAATTCATTGGAGTGGTTAATTAATATTAATTACCAACGGTATTTAGCGGAGCTTCCGAATTCTTATCGCCAATCCAAGAAAAATTAGCTTTGATGCAATCGGATTATTATAACTAAGTATTTTATTCCTATAAAAGCTACAGTTTGTCTAATTAAGTTATTTTGGATTGATTGAGTGTTATTCGCCATGTATATCAATTATACTTAGTGCTTGTGTAAGACTTTTAAATATGAATTTCATGTGCTGTTAAGTGTTATGTCAAAGACTGTAGTGAGGTCTAAGCGGTTCCGAGGGAATGCATTAGGACTCACGCAAGTATACTCAACATTTCAACATTCATAAATCCGAATTTCACACAAATGGTTTTTCCTGCTGGTGTAGATAATTTTTCGATATTTGTGCGTGTGCCCAAAACGAATTAGCGTGTACATTTCCTAACAGTGTAAATAAAAATAAATTTTGATTGTAAAAAAGATCAAATTAATAATTTTAATCCTTTTAATCCTAAGGCAAATTATTCAGAAATTGGCCCCCATACTCGCTGTCCAGGCTGGAAAGATTATGCATTGTAAAACTAAAATCTGTTAACGCTTTTTAAATAACAACAACAATAAACCGTAGGGATCTTTCAATTTCCACAATGTATACCCTTTCTAGCATAAATAGCTACTATGGGAGCCAATCTCTGAGATTCACCAAAAGCGACAACGACATCCTTTCATATAAAAATTGTGCATACTGCTAATCTTTAACCTTCAGTCCGTAGGTACCTCTCTCGTTCTATTCTGCAGTTTTCGTACCTTCGATGAACCGAAGTGTATGTTGTTCAATAGTTCATACGAAAGAGTATGCTTCAAATATTATAAAACAAAGGAGAAATAGAAATTCGGTATGTGGGTTCAGTAAACAAAAAATCACAAACCGTGTTGGAGGTGCCTACGGCACCCCATACATTTTGTATGGAAAGAACATTTTTTTACCGTTTTTTGGATTTTTTCCACATTTTTTTTTGAAAATAAAGGTGAAACGATAATACATTTTAACGTGTTCTCCATACTATTTTCTACTGTAACATGCCGCCACATGTCGATGTGTGGTTGCTGTTCATTCAACAGTAATTTTTTGAAGAGAGCAGAAGTAAAAATTATAAAAGATTTCAGGTTCAAGTAAATTAATTTTTTTAATAGAATTTTGGTAAGAAGTAAACCATGGATAGACGGAATGAATTATTGAATCTGTGTGGAACCAGAGAATTGACTTAAGGTGAGCAGGAGAAGATGCAAGGACTGCCCGATTATTTGGGAAACGATATAGAAAAAGATCCGCTGGAAGGAGGTAATATTGACGTTGTAGACGCACCAACTCGCACGCACTTGCCAGCGATGATAGATTTACGTAATCAACAAATAATTGATAAAATAAATAGCGATGATGAAGGGTTGGGGTCGTTTGCCCGCATTTCAAAAACCCGATTTTCAAAAAATGATGTTTTGGTATAGCCGTAACAGATGACGCAATAGTGTGAGTAGCCTAATTACAGACAATTTTAAAAAACTTTTAAACTATTTTTGCGACTAACTAAATAATAAAAAATATTAAATATGTTGGAAAATTATGAAAAGCAATAAAAAAACAAAACAAGAACTTGTACAACTATTGCGTCATTTGTTTATCCAAAATGACATGTGACATTATAATGACTCACAAAAATCTACCTGAAACTAACAGATTTTAGTTTTTATTTTGTATAAATATGGAGTTATTTTAGTTTTCTGACATTAGAATTTGGTAAAGCGTATTATCGATACAGTCTATAGAATTCCAATTGTGATAAAATAAATTTTATTAAATCAGTAAAAAATTTTGTGTGGATTATTTTAATTTTAAAAATTATAAAAAAATATTAAATTCTTATTATTTAATAAATATAATAAATATATATAAAATATAAAAATAAATAAGAGAGAGAAATTAAAAAAAGCAAAAAATAAAAAATAAAAATAAAAGGAGCAAAATGAATATCTCATTGGTCAAAACGAACAAAAATAAAGATAAGCTGATTATTGATGGTTACGCTTACCATCTCGAAAAGATGGGCGAGAATCAAACTTATCGATGGTGTTGCGATCAACGGAAAAACCTATTGTGTAAAGCAAGAGCAACCACAACACTAGAAGAAGAAAAACATGAATTAAAAAGGGAACCATCAGATCATAATCACGCTCCGGTGGCTTCCGAAAAATATGTCTTTAAGGCAAATGAAACAGTAAAAAGTTTGAGAGTAGTACCAGAGCTGCGACCTTCTCAAATAATAAGAGAGAGTATTGTTGAATGCGACCCCGATTGTAGATTATATTTGCCTTCAAATGGAGCACAAAAACAAAAAATTGGTCGAGTGAGAGCCACAACACTGAAAGAGCCTGAAAGTTTAAATGAAATTTCCATTCCGGAAACATTAAAGTTTATTGACGAAGAAGCGTTTTGTATTGTCCGAGAAAGATTTTGGAGAAAATAAAAATATTTTATTAGGGACAAAAACATCTTTGATGTTGCTAGCAGAGGCTGAATGCTGGCTCATTGGCGGTACATTCGAGGTTGTTGCCGTCTATAATAGAGACAGTTATTCTCGATTCATGGTAAAATTGGCGACCAGATCGTGCCATTATTATTTTGTATATTGAGCTCAAAAACAACAGAAGCTTACTCGGAGATGTTCTTTGAGCTTTGTAAAATTGCTTGTACTCGTAATTGGAGCATCTCATTAAATCCATAAAGAATTGTGTCAGATTTTGAAAAAGGAAGAATACAGAGAATATCTTTTCCATTTCGGCCAAACATTATGGCGGAAAGTAAAATCTGAACATCTGCAGGTTAAATTTGGAAACGATGAATCTTTTAACATGCAAATTCGCATATTGAAAAGCATTGCAGTCGTACCTCCTGAAGAGGTTTCCGAATATTTTGACGCGATCAAAAAAGAATTTGATCCAGGCGGCAAGCGAATTGCAAAATGGTGCCAAACTTGGAGCCACGTGGAGTTCGTGTGCTTATGAACATCAAGGGAGACCTCAATATCCAGAGTTCTGGACTATATTCCAGAACCATGGAGAAAATTTCCCTAGAACTCAATACTCGGTTGAGGCCTGGCACGGCGGACTAAAAATAATAGTCGGAAGACCTCACGTTGGAGTCTATAAATTAATCGAAGAATTAGCAAAGGAGATGATGATATACAAAACACGCATTATTGGAAAGCTGGCGAACGCATCCCACTAAAAAAAAGGAATAGGAAAATTGTAAATGTTGTTGATAATAGAAACAATACTGATAAAGTTAGTTATTTAAAAAATATTGCTCATGCTATAAAGTTACATTAATAGCGCTTAATTTTAGTTATTTATATATTTTAGGCAGGTCCAATTCCAAAAATTCTAGAAAAATTCACATTAAAATCAAAATTATATCCGATAATCCAGATTTGACCAAAATCGGCCATAAAAACAAAAAATACCGAGTGCTTAATAAAAATGAAGCTAAAAAAAAGAAAATTTAGTACTTAATATTTTTAAAAAAATCCCGACTTTTGTCAGGATTTTTTAAGGTTTCTGCGAAATCGGGATTTCGAAAGTCAGGATTTTGAAAGTCGAGATTTTAAAAGTCGGGATTTTGAAAGTCTGGATTTTTTTTGTTGGGATTTTGATAATTCGGTCTTTTGTAATTCGGGATTTCGTACCGACGCCGATGATGAATTGTACCTCGTAGAACAACGAAATATTTCAATTGAAATTACACCTGATGATAATGTTACTGGACAACCCGGCCAGTATGCTGTTGCTCCCAACAGAGGTAAAAAATATAAAGCTCAAAACGAAAAGTGGAATTGAAGTCCAATGTAGGAGAAACCCAAAAGAATCGTTACAGAGTGGAAGCATATCAATGAAACGCATCAAATGGTGTCTGTCTAGAGGCGGTGAGTAAAAAGTCTGGCGCCTTCAAGTTGTTCTTCAGTGATGAAATCGACAAATCAATTGTTGAGTACACGAATTCAAAAGCCCAAGTATCTTATAAAGAGCCAGCACACATCAAGCTAAATTTTCCTTGAAACGACGACGAGTGTGGACAGATACAAACGAATATGAAATGTATGTCTTTATTGGGCTATTGTTGTACAGTGGATCCGAAAAAAAATCGAACGTTCGTGTAACCGACTTATTGGAAAGCGATCTATCTTCCCCAATTTACAAAGCAACAATGTTATTAGATCGTTTTGAGCAGCTGAAAACGCTTTGATAATTGGCAGACTCGTGAATCTCGACAACGCAGAAACAAGTGGCGGCCATGAGAATATTGTGGAACAATTGTTAACCGCACGAGGTAGGGTGCCAGGGAAGTATGGCATCAACATTTTTTGGTTCACCAGTTATCCACTTGCTGGAGGAATATACGTTGGTCAAGAAGCTGGGAATGCTAGGGCCAACCAAGTTTTACATGACCTTGTGGTTCGTTTGATGGCTGAATACCTCAATAAAGGCTTCAATGTAACTATAGATAATTTTTTTACGTCGCATCCGCTGGCATAAACCCTTTTCACACAAAAACAACATTGGTCGGTACCGTTCATTCGAATAAACCATAGCTAGTGAATTAACTGACGCCCGAGCAGTCCGTCAACGAGGCCAGTTCAACAGAAAATTTGCGTACTCTGGAGAGGTGGCGCTGGTTAGTTATACTAACCGATCCTACAAAAATGTACTCGTGATGTCGACTACAAACGCAAGAGACGAAATAGTACAAGGTAAAAAGGCGTCCAAAAACGACAAATGATCTTTGACTACAATGCCTTGAAAGGTGGGGTAGACACACACCTTCGACAAAATGGTACGTCACTATACTACCAAACGCCGATCGAACAAACGATCATCCACGCAAACGCAGGCAATTCCTCCGTGAGCTTGCTTTAGAATGCGTTAATTCCCATATCGTCGATCACATCGCCACTGCGAAGAAGCCAGCAGTTTTGCTGCCATTCGTACAATGGAGTACCACATTTTCACACATACGGAAACACCGGTGGTAAATGAAATCTGGGCCGAAGAAAGAAATGTTGTGCCAAAGTTACGACAAAAGAATTGTTCAAAAAAGAACGCGAGAACCACCAGTTTTTATTATTAAAATTCAACATTACTATTGTTAAATATCAAATATAAAAGATAACATTGAAATTTGACTTGCTTTCCCATACAAAATATATGGGGTGCCACAGGCACCACTAAACGATATGTAACATTATTTGGCCAACACGAACTGAAGGTTAAAATTATTTCATGAATTATTATGTGAAATGCCAAAATTTAATGTTTCTTTTCAAAGAAATTTTGTTTACACTAATAAGAAATGTATACGCGGTCGAATATTTGTCTAAAAACTATATTTTGCCAACAAAAATAGTTTTGGACACTCGCACAAATTTCTGTCAAAAATAATAAAAGAGATTTGTGTAATACGACTCCCGTGAATAAAATTAAAGATAGAGGAAAAAAACTGGCAACTAGAACTTTTCGACTCTCTGCTGCAATTTCGATAATCAACTCCACAGCATATTTTTTCAGAATTGGTCTATTTGATTACGTGGTCCGTTGTTAAAAAGTTTTTACCCAAACACGATGGGTATAGAAATGTAGCTCAATGATACAAAAAATCCAGGCCCTTTCGAAATTTTGCCAAAATATGAAACATCCGCGATGTTGTTGCTCTGACCGAAACCCATTTGATGAATAGTAGGTTCCACACCACAACTAAGAATTTGTAGCGATTTGTTTCTTGCACTACAAAAAACACTCCAGACTTCGAGGTATAAAGTAATGATCGTTACATCAGTTCTGACGAAGGCGCGGTTGAGTGTGTTTGGCGATCTTGAAATTAATTACTTAATTTTTATGATTGGTCAGAATTAAATTTAAATACTAAGCTCCAATAGTACTTCAAACATTCCACGGTCGATCGAATTCGATTACTGTCAAAGATTAGATAAGATTTTATTGAAAAATTTGTAATGTTCAGCTTTTTCCCTATCATGACAGATTTTTGTAGTTTACATACGCCATTTCGCCAAGGTCAAATATTTTGAATAGTATATCATTTATGAGAAAAACTATTATGAACTAAAGATTGTAAATTAAATTTGCAACAATATCTAAACATATAGATTTTTGCTAAACCCAAAAATTGTTTTCAACAAAAATTTGGCCTCTACCTAGTGATTTATGGCCAAAATTCGTCCACCGGAAGTTACTGCTTCCACAAGATTTTTTTAAAGTTTTGCAATAATGTTGAAAAAGCTTTAAATATATTTAGAGATTTAAATTTCCACAAGAGTTGACTTTTTGGGGTTTTTCATATTTAAGCGGGAATAATAATTTTTGATTATAAAAGAAATTTTTACCAAAAGTCCGGTAACTTTCTTTCGTGATATAATAAAGCCGAGTATTGGACACAACATAGTCACTGCTCCATTTTCTTTATTGTTTTATTTCTAATTAATTTTTATCATTTTCCTAGAAGACTCAACTTATGTACGTCAACACGTCATACAATCATTGGATTACAGTTGGCGATGATTCTCGTAACTTCATCCAAGTTGGTCAGGATTTCCCAAAAACAAATTTGTCAAATAAACACAATTTACATAGCATAAAGAGACTAAAAGAGGAAGGCGACGGAGTCAGTTATTAGCTGAATCAGAAAATCTATGTTAGATGTTGGAAGCGGACTGTCCTGTGCTTTAAACTTGTAATGTTGTGTAAATTGTAAATAAAAATAGTTAAAAATTAAATACATACTTTGTTATTTTGACAATCCATTAAAAATCGTTCCAGTCATACCTGCAAAAGAATAAAATATTATTAGTTAGGTCAATCCGAGATCAATATTATTATCTATACTTATAAGCAAAATTGTCTTTCAGTAAATTTGAATTTTTAGACATCTGGTTTCTACATAGTTTAACCTCAATATCTTGAAGTTAATAGATCAAACATAAAAATGTTAGCTATGATCAACCACCCAGCAGAAAAGTCATTCATGACACACTAATGAGTCAACAGAGATAGTCAAGCATGACATGTATACAAACATTTATCACCAATTGGCGTTCATTCTAGTGTGATACAAGTCTGAGATGAACATTCATGACATGCCCTGAGGTCAGTCGAATGTGAAAAGTCATAGACGAATTGTCATCGGCGTTTATATAGATATGGATGAGTTTTTTTTTTATCAAACATTCATTGTTGTTGATAGACAGTATTTAAAAAATCGGCGAGAAATGGCTACCTAAGGCACTCTAGATGTTGCTGAGAAATGAGCTGATACTGATGATCTGAATAGCACCTGATATATGCGGCCATTTAGAAAAGAGCCTACCCAACGGAACATTTGGGGTGAAAAATCAAGTGCCTTAAGTTTAAACAAAATAACTTTATAAGAAATCCTATGTCAAACGGTTTACAAAAATCTATAGAATTAACATCAACCTCATATCCTGTATCCATAGTATGTTTGTGAAGTGAATTCAGTAAAGTTTATGGTCGCTGATTGTGTTTTGAGAAAAACATGTTGACTGTCGGAGAAGAAGCACAACATATAGAATCCGAGATGCTAAGCTGTTTTTCCCGTCATTCGCAAGGTCAAACCTTAGATCCTCGAACGTGTGCCATATAGACATTTAGTCTGGTATTGTAATTTATCTTAATTATTTACTCATTGCTAATTTGACACTACCTGTTTATCTACACCTTAATACAAAAATCTTTTTATATTCATTTTGTAATTATTTGATGACAGGAGGGAGTAACTGAATTTATTTTGTACTCTGTCCAGTTGTTCAATAAAAAGACTACCAAATATTGCACCAACATATGGCAAATCTTAAAAGTGAAGCACTAGTACGAGTAAGTTAAATGAAATTTTGCTAATTATTTTTGTTTATTCAACGCTTATAATTAACACATTGTTAACCGGTAATTTTACACAACAACTATATCATGTCACCGGCTATTATATTGTAATTGAATATGGAAGTAAAGTAAAACATTTTAAACATTCTGAACTTAAACTTTGAACATATTTTTTCAAACTGCATGGCAGTCACCCACATGTAATGGTACACAACAGGTTTTGCAGATATATCTCGTTTCGCTTCGCTGTCCATTTGAATAGCATACTCTACAGCTTTCAGTTTGTGTTGTTTTATGCCAGTGACTATTTATTCTAAAACGTGGTCGTTTAGTTTTCCCGCAAACCTGAAAGGTGAATGTTTGTTGAGAGCTCAGCTCACGAGAATTTATAAAAATCCATTTCCAAGCTACTTCAAGTAGAGATTTTTTGTATCTTAGTTTATTTTGTGACTTGTTAGATATTTACAATTGATTAAAAAGAATGCTGTTTTAAACCACTTTATACTTTTTTGAAATATATTGCCGTTCGCCAAATACTGATCTGCACGATCGACACCTTTTCTTGTTTTTATTCTGTTGTATTATGCATTAAGGTTTCACTATATTATCCGTAGAATTTCTTTTCCGCTTTCCAGTTGATATCTTAGACGCATCATGAATAGTTGATATCATGCGCACCAAGCTTTTATCTTTCCATGTGAGAAGAATAATGGATCCTTTCTGTACAAAGGTTATTTCACCTCTCTTGGATTTTTCTATATACATTTGACAAGCCACGGGTCTCCCGTATGTTACCGACATACATGCTGCCAATAATCAAGTAAGGCTCCAGACTGTTTCTTGTAGCTTTTTTCCTTCATCCGAACAAATTTCAAAGTAGCAAAGTTGCAACCCAGACTTACTTTCAAAAGGAATTTTCACTAAAAGCCCATATTTCGTTATCTTTGCCGAATTGTATGTTCTGAAGCTGGCACGTCCTCTCCATGGTATCATTGCTTCATCAAGTGATAACTGCTTAAACAAAGTTTGTCTACACTAGGAGTATATATGGTAAATGAAATTCAGAATTTTGTATACTAAACCATTAAAATTACAAATTTTTATTTGAACAAAGAGAAAAACAAAATAAGGGGTGGGTCATTCAGCCTTTTAAAACTGCAATAAAATAAACGCAAATCAACATTTTTCCATATGTTACTGGTTTACTGGAAAAATTAAACCTCCTGAATATTGATGGCACACAACTTCATTCAAGTGGTTGCTCGACCTAGCATGACAATAGCTCATCATATGACCAAATTTTTCAGTACATTTTGGACGGATTTGGGCTCTATTTTGCGAATAACTCCAGCAATGTTGTAAATTAGGACCTCATAAAGTCGATTTTTTCATGGCACCCCATTAAGTCTATCAGCGGCAAATCGCAGCTGAGCTGGGGCCACATACACCAAGGCTGATTATATACGATTACCGAATTTGGTGTGGCATTTCGCGCCATTGTACTGGCAACCAAAGCTTGTGATAGTCCATGCCTTCAATTTCTTGCCATAAAAAATCGGTTATCATCTCCCTGTAGCGCTCGCTCCCTGTGGTGAGTTGATGTTCCTGGATTTAGTTGCACACTTTCGGACAAAGCAAAATTTTTTCTGCACATTTTTGTATTATTCAAAACTAAATATAGCTCTTTCATGCCTTCGTTTGTCTGATAATAATAACACGGAATCATACATAACATTATTATTTCACCGACCAAACGCACTGAGGTTAAAGCTATGGCGTTTGGATCGGGAGATACCGGGTTCGAATCCCGATAGGGGCAGAATGCAAAAGGGAATTTTCATCAACAGATTATCGTATACGATCTGTGATGAAATGGAACACAATTATGACCCCCTGTCGGAGTGCAAAACTCGTGGGCCGACCCATCTTCCATGCCAGTATTCTTGGCTGAAAATCGGACCTATAGCCGTACGTCCTCGATTTGGCAGGCGACTGCGATATGTAACGACGTTAAAAGTCAACTGCGAAAGAGTTGGGAGTACTTCAGTGCTAAATCAGTATAATTGAATTAACAGCAATTTCTACAAGTTCTTCTAGTTGGCAATGAATACTTTTCATCATTTTATAATTTTTCGAAATATCTTTGTAAAAGTTTCTGCAAGTTTCAAGGTTTCCTTTACAAATGAAATGTCGTTGACTTTGATGGTTTCTATTTGCATTTGTGTATTTTCGGCTGACCATAAATTGTTAACCAAGGAAAATATTCGATCTGTAAAAGCATTTGTTCGTGGTAGACACAAACCAAATTCTATTATTTTTTAAATTAGAAAACGACAAATTCTAATTTTAAAATATTAAAACATTTCGATCCATCAATCAATCCACAATCCATCGATGGTCATTCCAATTTTAAATTTTTTCAGTAGTTGGGTACGTTTTACATAAAACCGTTTCATCGAATATTTTCGATTTAAATTTTTGGAAACTTTTTGGTGACATATTCAAATGACTTCTACACATTTTTCCATGTAACGTTCTCTTTTAACGTCATACATGAAAAACAGTTGATGCTAACGAACTGTGGGGTGTACCGATCCAAGTATTTACAGCAATTCATATACAATTGCTGTATTTCAGATTTAAAATTACTTTCATTACAACTTCCATTTTCAATTAATATGTTTAAATGGGATCTTACTAAAATTTGTATATAGCTCAACATATAACGTTCATGAAATTTAAGCCTGAGATCAATCAGAGCTTGTCCGACTTCCATAAACTATTTTCTATCACCTTCGATAGGTTTCATCGTAAAATGGAATATTGCGGCCAGGTTATCCATAAATTTAAGATGCATTTCAGATGTTTCGTCATTGAAAAACGATCTTAATATTTTTGGGCAGTTATCGAGCGACAGAAAAGAGGATTTCAGAGGTTCGAACATTTGTAATATACGTTCTATTGCTGATAAAAGTACTAGCCAATGTGTTATGCAGCGTCCAAAATTTGATGAAGTTATTCATTCAGTTCACGAATCCGGGATTTGTGGGTTATTGTATTAATTTGCGGGTTATTTTTAAGGAAAATATTTCTGCGTGACAGGTCCTTCAAATGCAGGCTAGTCCTGTAAAATGCGGGCTATATGGTCACTGTATTCTTGTCTCGTGTTATGTTTTGAAATTATTTTGTTTTACTCGATACACGATTAGTGCGACATCTGTAGATGTACCATTGAAGTTATAACCAAAATTCACATAATTTCTTAATGGTACCCAAACGTACGTTTATTGACTAATTAAATTCCACTTCCTAAACCTAAAACTATTTATCTAGATGCTTATTGTCTATGCACAAGAAATTTATCTATTTCTAGCAAACATATCTAAATTTCTGAACAATGTTTTTTATAAATTAGTATAGGTAATATGGTTTTAAAATCAATTAGTTACCTAACATAATTGGTAGAAATGTAAATAAGAATGACTTACAACAATGCAAAATGGTGCATAAATATATTTTAAAAGTTTCATAAGTGAGGTTATGTTTGTGAAAACAATGAACAAAATAAACGAACATTTAAGAGTACGAACGTATTTGCGCAATTTTTTATTTAATTGTTATTTATCATGACGTTGTGATTCATTACTTTAATAAAATATTTGCTAGAAAAATGTTTAATCAAAATGACAGCAAATAAGTTATACACGATTTTATTGCAGAAATATCCTTTCAAACATTTGATTTCGTCAATTCTTACTACTGAAGTTCGTTGCAATCAAAAATAGAAAATTTTAAATATTGCGCATGTGCAGTATAAATTTTATTTATAAATCGTTAGGACGTTTTCCACATGGCATGTTAAATACGTTCTTTTAACCACAGGTGTCAATTATAGCGGCGTATAATACATATAACAATACAAGCATTTTTTCCTAAACAATTGCCGTTAATGTTATTTTAACGCGTATTGAATCAATAAAATTCCAATAAATCAAATAATTACAATGACTTTTACTTCTTCCTCTAATTAAACCGCGAGTGTAACAAGCAGCTACATAAATCGCGCTACAAACAAACAAACGAAAAAAATAATAACAAAAACTAATTTCATTTTCTATGTTTTACATTTAAATTGTACAAATTTGCGAACAATTTTCTTTAAAGAAAAATGCGTGTTTTGTATTAACTTACAATTTTTTTGTGTTAAACCATTGCTGTTGTTGTATTTAACTATATATTATTACTATTTTTTTTATTGTATATATCAGCAATATTATGTGCACAAAGTGTATATAAGAGAGTTCGTTCGCTATTTTATGCCCACGCAATTTATAATATTAATTTAATTCATTTTGTTGTAATTTTTTAACAAAATAGAAATAAAATTAAATTAGAAAATTATTTATTATATTGTTGTTGTACGTTTATATATATATATAAACATATTAAATGAATGTAACAAATTGTATTAGATATATAATTGTCACACACAAGTACGTTAAAAGAATTAACCATTTACAATAAAAAGTTTAATAGAAATGTGCAAAAAATACTGTTATGCACACAAGAGTTCTCAGTTTTTTTTGCTGTAGTCAACTGCAAGTACATTTTAATGATTTTGATGAATTGTAATTATAAAAATCCCGTTTTGTATACAGATACCATACGAGATGGGATTACTGAACACATATATAAACATTGCAGTATGTATATATTTCTAAAAATAGCATTAGTATATATTTTTAAATATGTGTCACTATAAATCATCATCATAATCACAATTCTCGCGAAATTTTATATATATGAATATAAAGTTATATGTGTTGTTTTATTTAGTACACATTTTTTCAAAAATATATATTATATGATTTTGGTATTTTATGGCATTTTATACGATTGCATATTATATTTCCATATGCAAATCGGGTTCACACTCGAACCTCTATAACTTTTTATATGCATATCGTTAAGCATCTACCGTTTAATTTATTGAATTCGGTCAATAAATGGCAAGATTTTAATCGGCGTTACCGTAACGCGTTTTCGTCACATTTGTTATTTTTCACGTCAAACCATTCGACAAACAACGTGATACAGATAAAATGTGCACAAAAACTGTATAAATTGCAAATATTAAATAATTTATGAACCAAACAAAATCGTGTTGATCAACTTATAAATTTTCTCTAATTTAGAAATTCCGGTATCATAAATTAACTTAAAATCAAATTTGTTTATTTAAAAAAAAAATAATAATAATAATAATAAACTAAAATTACAAATAAGCAAGTGAATGCAACAATTCACAAAACTTATGTATATAAAATACATTTTCTTGTCATTAATTTAAATTTTATTTCTATTTACGACTGTCAAATTTAAAAATAGTCTTACGGTACTTACAATCATCATTATAATCATATATTATTAGATACATTTCACTTTGTTATAATTATTATTACATTTACTATTTGCTTTATACTTTGTTTGTTTAATGTTGTTTTCCTTATACATTTTCCTTCTTTAAAGTTAGGTTGCATATAATAAATAAAAATCGTGATCGCGGTACAAAATATAATACATAAAAAATAAATTAAAACTATTAATTTCTTTATTAAGCCAAACTGGATCAATTTTGATTATATCGAACTAATATAGCAATTAATAGGATCAGTGCCGCACCAAATTAACGTATGTGTGCGGCTGTGGGAATAGACAAAAGCTCAACTGTATTTTACGAGCTTATATGCATAATGCTAATGTCATAATAAATCAAATTTTTAAACAAACTAAATACTACATGGTACTAGAAAATAAAGCTCACGTCATAAATTCATCATGCAAAAATATTGTAAAATCCATTCTGTCGCGTATCTATAAACTCCCACTCAAAAAATTGCACATCTCATCCTTATTAAATGAATGTATATGTAGTTGCGGGTAGTAAATTTCAGAATAAATATATATGACATGATAATTGCATATAATTTATTGCTAAAACAACAAAAATATAAACTCACAACAAAAAGTTTTTATTATCGCGCGAGCTTTTTTATGTGTTCGTTCGGTGTTTTTCCTTTTTTTTGGGATTTTTTATTATGATTATTTTACATACATGTTTTATTTGTCATATGATGTTTGCATTCATCTCTCGATATTATTATTTATTTGCGTTGTTATATATATATTTATTTTTTTTTGATTAAAAATCATAAAATGTCATTGGTATCATATATGGAAACCGAAATAGGGATTAAAACCATAAAAAAGCTCGCACAATGGTGTACATATGTATGAACGAGAATAGCG
Source organism: Nephrotoma guestfalica (assembly GCA_963691935.1). Taxonomy (NCBI): domain Eukaryota; kingdom Metazoa; phylum Arthropoda; class Insecta; order Diptera; family Tipulidae; genus Nephrotoma; species Nephrotoma guestfalica. Next base: position 134,341,165 of record OY829913.1, on the reverse strand, counting down.
CCTCATTATTTATGAAAAATATGACAGTTATGACATTGGTGGATAAATAGCTTAATAAAAAGGCCCTGAAATCATGAATAATAATAAAACAAAATTTATGTTAAAATAACCTAAATAAATATTAAGATTGTTAATTTTCGTCCAACTAAATACAAATAAACTTTATTTTCACCGTAAAAAAATATAACGAATCTGTTATACAAAAATACTGTTCTACATAGTAAAATTTAAAAAAAAAAGTACGAGAATACTTCTACGTGTATTTTGACAGGTGGAGAAAAAATTAAACAACGACCAAAGTGATTTAAATGGTGATCGGTTTTTTGCTTGAAAACTAACAAAATCGTTTATTTAGTCAATAAATAAAAATAAAATTTGTGTAGTATTTCAGTTTATAAATACAGATGTTCAGGGTAAGTCTTTAAATATAATTTTGTAACAACGTTTCAGGTTGGGAGTTGCGATTTTACAACGCTTTAATTAAACCAAAATAAAGTAAAAATTGTTCGTCATTAAAAAATTTGGTATGATAAACCAATGCGTATATACACGGCCAAGTCGAATTCTACTAAAAAAATACGGTTTGTATGTATGCAGGCCTGTAAAATGTAGACACGAGAAAACTCTGATACAAATGCTATGAAAATTCTGTTTTGTTCAGTTTTTGTTTTTTGTTTTTATTTGTTTAAATATAATTGTCATTATCTTGAGCGTGAATTGAGATTTTTTTAATTTTTTTTTGGGATTATGAAATATTTAACGGATTTTGCTAAAAATACGTAAATTAAAAACAATCTTGATTAGCTGACATACAAAAAGACGTCTAAAAGTGCAAGAGATAGCCGAACCTCGTCACTCACATAAGGGTTAAATTTAAATTAGTAAATTTTACCATTATTATTTGTTGATGTATTAATTTGATGGTCGTCGTCTCGTAATACATCCCCTCAAAGGTGATTCACACCGAATTATTTTTTTTGATAATTAACGTTTATTACATAAACTTTTGTTGAATTATCAGATTACGCATAGCGACTTGCTGTTGCTCTTTTCTCGCATGTTGCCTCAAGAAATTGTTTTAACCAGTCATATTATATGATAAATAACCTAATGTCTCTGACAATATAAACTAAGGGGCCGATCGAATACTTAAAACTGGTTTCATTAAATCCCAGCTAATCTATAGAAATCTTAGCAAGATGCCAAGCTGAGAAATGGGGTTGGTTGTACAGACTGTCGGGTAATAGAAAGATTAGTTAAAATTAGAATCAGTTTCAATCTAAAGGAGAGCTTAGGTTATATTATAACCAAATACTAGGTTTTAGCAATTCCCAGTTGAATATATAAGGACTAAATTTAAATATTTTATTTGCTGGAGGTACATACACAGCTATAACGAAACATGAAAAAATGTATTGCGGGATTGATTATTGAGGGATTCATTTTAAATAACGTATATGCGTGCGAATGGCACAATGGGTTTTTGAGTCCAAAAATTCGAATATCTTGTGGTAAACCACGATTCACTACTATCCCCACTCGTTGTGCCAGTTCTTTTAAAGTGAATTTTTTGTGAGGATATTTTTTTTAGATGAAACACGCCATATCAATAATGGTTGATTTCAAATAACTTCTATGCGCACGAGCGGCGAGAGGATTTTTAAATCTTAAAATTCGAAAACAGTTGGCAAAAAAGTCTGTAGAGTTCTGTTTTTCACTTTGGAAGTTGATTTTTTCGAGGCAATATCCTCATATATTAATGCTGTTTTTGTCAGTGGCATCTGGATGTGGCTTTACTGGCCCGGAGATATTCTGTGTGGGATCTCATACTATTACGGGCTAATCTTTTTTGCCTAACGACTTGGTCGTCGACTTCCAAATGTATTTTCCTCTATTGCAGCTATTGCTGACTGGATAGTTTGACACAGTTCCTGGATGTTTCAATGGGGCTTGTGGTTTTCATTGTGCCGGTCTAAATTTTCAGTAAAAGTTGATTGGCAGCTCTTCACGGAGTCTTCAATTTATATTGCATCGATATTCCAGCGCTCTGTCTTCTTTGCTTGTTTATTAAATGTGGATGATCGTTTGTACTTATATTTGAAATAAAGAAACATTTATGAACAATTTCAATATCAGCGCCTCTTTATGATCTATCGTCGGTTTTAATGGTGGAATGCCACTTTATGCCACTTTGTGGATTTTCGTATGTTGCAAAAACGTCTCGATACGACTAAGTTATTTATTACAGCATTTTCGGCTACGCTTTGGCCGTTGTTCGTACTGAGCTGATGCAAGATGTGTGGACTAATATGTGATGTAGTTTCTGCGCCCCTACCGGTTTTTGAATTTAAGCCCACGATGATTGTGATCTCGTGGTGTGGGATGATTCTGATGTTTCCTAGCTGGATAAAGAATAAATCTGCCACATTATCTGATTTGACTTTGGTTGGTGGATTGACAATCGTGATATTATATTTTTTACTGTGTAATCTAACCGAGCATATTCGCCTGTTGGCAGGGCGGACTTCGATAATATGCTGCTGCACTCATCGATGAACGTGAAAGCCGACTCCAAGTTCTTCTCTATTCTTCTACAGTGGCCACTGTAGTAGAGAGTATATCCATTGGTGATAGTACGGATCACACTCCCAGACCATCAAAGCTCTTGTGGGGTGTAAATTTCCGCCTGGTTCGAGATTTTCTGGAGATTAGAAGGCTTAGCCTTTGTGCACACTTTCTTAGGTCGTTGTTGCGCTGATTCCAAATCATTTGTATAGTATTCATAACTTGATGATTTTTGTAAAAGAACATAGTTGTCAAGCCACTAAATTAACTATTCGCGTTTGTAGGCCACGTAATGATAATAGATCTACAAGATAGACAATGTCATTGGTGTTGTGGACATATTTATTTGTGAGAATGGAACCCAGGCCGAGCCTTTATCTGATTTCCACTGCGTCTTTCTTATTCTGTATTTTTGGTCCGAGCTCGGTTTGATCTTCTCAATCGATCTATGTTAAACTGCGGACACATATGATCATATGATTTCCAAATACTAACTGCATATATATTTACTAGTAAAGCGTCGTTTTAAATGAACTAGAACAACGAGCGGGGATAGGGATCTATGGTTTATCACAAACATTTTCGAAATCCATTGCGCCGCTCGTACGCATAGAAATAATATGAAATCAAGCAGTATTGATGATAGGGATGTATTTCGTCTAAAAAATATGCTCACAAACATGTTGTTTTAAAAGAACTGATAATGAATCGTGGTTTATTACAAAATGATTAAATTATTAATTTTGAATTAAAAACTTCATTGCGCCGCTCGTACACATATAAGTTACTTAAAATCAACTCTTACTGATAATTTGAGTATACGTTTCACCTAAAAAACACTTTCACAAACATGTCGTTTTAAATGAACTGGTACAACCGACGAGCACTATAGTGAAATATCTGACAAAAAACCTTATAGCAGACAATATGCAATACGCTACACTTTGCAATATGCAATACGCTACTATGTGTAATACGCTACACTTTAAAATATGCAATCGTGTAGTACGGACCCTAACCCATCTTTTGCAAAGCCAACATACATTTTCTATGTTGGAATCATAAAATATCGAAAATTCAACCATTCGAAGGCCATTGTCAAGGCATCATAGAGATGTCTAAGTAGATCTTATTATGACATCGAGTAGTATTGACGCTATCGCATCTTTTATAGAAGCTAACATAATCGTGACCCGTCGAAGCATACATTTTCCTTATGCTAAAGTTTAAAAGGAAAATTAATATTTGATATTTTATGATTCAAAACATAATTAATGACGTAAAAAATTTAAATAAACATGTTTTCGGTATTTTCTTTAATTATTTTGTTGTACTTAGGCTGCGTACCTAATAGTCGGCTAAACGTCAATGTTAAGTGAATCTTTCGGTAAATTCATTTATTTTTCAAAACCTATGGCAAACTGATCGAAAAATCTGTCCTAAATCCGACATTTACCATAGTAAATGATTTACCCGACTATTGGCCCGCAGTCTTAATAACTGTTTTACATTTTTCTGTCAATTTATCAGAAATTTCCCACTGTCCATCGAGCAAGGGATCGTGTTTATCACGCTACATTATTTTTTTAAATAATTTTTCCTAATATCCAAATTATGGCTGACATGAACTTTCGCTATAGCGATAGCTGGGCTAAAATTATTTTATGGGATGATATTTTAGTGTCTTTATAGTTCTTCCTAGGATGGAAAATGCTGATATGACAGAAATAACGGGCTGCTATCCTGGGATGAAGAAACTGTCATGATAGTTTAGTGTAGCCATTTTTTAGTTGTCTGGGAAAAGCTAGGCTAACTTTATATACGCAACATTTTTCCTTCCGAATAGGTTTCTTAGATATCCGGTCACTTCAATATTATCTTTTCTTTCTTTCCATCTACGCACGTATTAAGTTCTGCTTTAGTATCTTATCGACCAACAATTTTTGTTAGTTATAATATTGAAATTTTCGATGAGCCAGCCAAATATTTGTAATTAAATTTTTTTATTACAAAACGTAAGGAGTGTTTGTACAAACGTCGTTAGTTTTTTAGCTAATATTAATTCGACAACTAAAAATTTGGATAGAATTTTTCTAACTGAGACCCGGATTTCGAGTTTGGAAATCAATAATTATAATTTAATCAATAATTATAATTTATCCTATCCGCTTTCATCAGTGGATGTTATTAAATTAAAGATTTGTATGTTTGTTAATTATAATTTGTTTTTGTTTTTTTCTAGTTTATAGATTGATAAATATTTTTTTAAATGAATTCAATAATTTCCTTGTTACAGATAAATTAAAAAACAAAATTTTACTTGGAGAAATAAATATTGATTTGTTACAATATTCATCTTTGAAGGATACATTTTTCTTGTTGTGTGCTTCTTTTGGGCTGGATTCTTTAATTAATTGTAACTAAGCATGTTCAAATACGTGTATTGATCACGTCTTTGATGAAACATTTCATTTCAGATTCTCTCTTGGTTAAAGTGGTTAAAAGTGTAGATCTACATTTGACTGACCATTATGTTAGCATTAAAATCACTCAATCCATCTAAGAATATTCAGCGATAACAAAGTGATATCGGTAAATGGTAAATGTGTTTTGGCCTATTCGATTTTCTATTAATAAACTTACCGATGAACTAAATAATAGTAAATTGATCACAAAACTCCCAAGGCACGATTTCAAAATTAAACCCCAGATGGCAAATTCTTCACGCAATTTAATTATATAGGGTGTTTTTTTAAGAGGTTGCCGATTTTTTTTTTGAATAAAACACATATAAAATTATGAAATGACCAAAATTTTTTTTTATTTGGTAGATAATTTTTTGGCATTTAACATTTAAACACAATTTCTGGCATATGGCTACCACGACTATTTTTCACAAATGTCATTCTGGAGGTCCAATTTTCCAGCACTTTTTCAAGCATTTGAGGGCGTATGTCAGAAATGACACGTTGAATATTGGTTTCCAAAGCGTCAATCGATTGAGGTTTATCCACATAAACCAATGACTTCACGTATCCCCACAAAAAGTAATCGAGTGGCGTCAAATCGCACGAACGCGGAGGCCAATTCACCGGACCATTTCTCGAAATAATGTTGTCGTTGAAAGTTTCTTTCAATAAGTCGATTGTTTCACGTGCTGTATGGCAAGTGGCACTATCTTGTTGAAACCACATTTCATTCATATCCATATCTTCAAGATTTGACAACAAAAACTCATTTAACATGGTTCTGTATCGATTTCCATTCACGGTAACGCGTCGTCCTTCCTCATTTTTAAAGAAATATGGACCGATGATCCCACCAGCCCATAGACCGCACCAAACAGTACATTTATCAGGATGCATTGGTAATTCTAGAACGGCGTGTGGATTATCTTTGCTCCAAATGCGACAATTTTGTTTGTTGACGTATCCATTTAACCAAAAATGCGCCTCATCACTGAAGAGAATTTTACGGTAAAAAAATGGATCTTCGTTCAATTGATTTAACGACCAATCACTGAATTCACGGCGCAAACGATGGTCGTGTGGCTTTAATTCTTGCACCAATTGAATTTTGTATGGCACCAAACCCAAATCTTTACGTAAAATTTTCCATAAAGTCGATGGACAAAGTCCAATTTGCTGAGCACGACGACGAATCGATAAATTGTCGTTTTCTTCGACACTGGCCTCAACGACAGCAATATTTTCTTCTGTACGAACTCTTCTCATTCTTGTCGGTGGCTTGGCATCCAAAAGAGTGAATGTAGACCGAAATTTGGTAATTACGTTCTTTATGGTGGTCTCTGACGGACGATTATGTGCACCATAAAATTCACGAAGTGCTCTATAAACATTTTTAATTGAACACTGATTTTGAAAATAAATTTCCACGATTTGAAAACGTTGTTCTGGAGTTAACCTATTCATAATGATTTGCCAAACAATACTGAGTAGAAATGCCACTTTGAGCTGTCAAAACAACTGTCATAAAATAAAACGACATCTATCGGAAAAACAAACCTCCTAAAAAAACACCCGTTAAAAACAATTTAACCAAAAAATTGGAAAATAATCAAAATAATGCGACGCTGAACATAAAATTTCAAAACGTAAATGCTAAACTAAAATACGTAATTCCACAAACCAAAGAACGTTTTTTGAAAACTAAATTTAGTTCCGCTGAAAACTAAAAATCTAAGTGGAAGGTTGTTAATGGAATTTTGAACAATATCCCAAAAAGTGTTAATATTTTAATCAATTTTTTATCAGCGTTCTTATCGACATTTTACTTCTAAATGAAAAAACATTACATTACATTACATTACAAAAAATATTACATTTACGGTCGTAAGTGATCTAAAAAATACTTCTTACGGTATTGACGAAATATCCCGTATGGGGTTATACAATTTTTTACATCAATATTTCAATAATCTGAAAGCTTCTGCTCTTTTCTTTGACATTTCCAAAGCATTCGATACTGTTAGTCACAAAATATTATTGTCAAAATTATATACTATCGATAGTAATAAATTTGTTTAAATCTTACCTTCATAATCGTGAATAAAGTGTATTTTTGATTATATCTTCAGCGATAAGAAAACTGTCAATATTGGAGTCCCACAAGGATCAAACAAAGTGTATTTATTGATAATATCTTCAGCGATGAGAAAAAAGTCAATATTAGAGTTCCACAAGGATCAGTTCAAATTCAATTATTAGCCTGAATTTGCGTGGTTCTATTGTCACGTGTGCCGATAATATGGCGTTTTGGTATACTGGTCCTACTATGGAACTTGTTAATTATGCTATTAATCAAGACAATGTTTTAAACATTGGTAAAAAATGGTTCTACGTCCATAATATGACACTGAGCTGCAAGTTCAAACTAATTAACACATACGAGTAGGTGGTACAATTCAGATCCTACTTCAAGTTTCATTTATTATTCATTATCTTATACTCGGAATATATTTGACTCCCATTGCGCGCTCCAATCGAACTCGTGAATTTCTTTAAATATCTGGGGTTATCTGACTCACAACTAAATTTCAAAGAGCATGTGTATAATTGAAAGAGCGAATTGAGGATGGCAAGGTCATTTTACTATTTGATAATATTTGTAGTCCTGAATTTATGAAATGCCTGTACTACGCTCTAGTTAATTCTCGCCTTCAATGCGGAATTGCTTGTTTGGGTAGTATTTAGTAGTATTTTTCAGAAAGCAGTTTTGAAAATCATTAACTTCCTGCCAACAACTGTGCCATCCTCTCCGTTTTTTGGTAAATTAAAAATTTGGCCTTTTCAGTACCTTTATGTTTTCAAATTGATAAAATGCTTTCTATAATCGTACACTTAGTTATTTGAGTAGCGTTACATACAATCAGCGCAATATAAATAGATTAAGAATGTCCTTTCCAAATAAGAAATATTCTAGAAGATTATACGCAAATACAGCTCCGAAACTTTATAGTCAATTACCTCCTATAGTTTTTGCGAATTTTCATGAAATTTTTTGATTATTGAAAGATTGACTCCTTACAATTAGCAACATTGAAACAGTTTTGAACCTTTTATGTCTGAATATTACCGATTTATTGATTAACTCCATTATTGTTAATTATAAAATTTGTCCAATACAAATTGTCATACTTTGGTTTGCCCATATTATACAGTTGAGTTCATGATCTAAATTTGCTATAAGTTGTTCATTTTTAATAAATAGTACACAATTCTAGTTTTAGTAATAATGTTTAATTATATAAAGAATCGTAGCTCCGATACATTTACTATAAATTAGGAGTTTACTAAACTAGTGCTATCTAATTTTTAATTTACAAACTTCAGCAATATTGTAAAATAAATACTCGTATAACAAATAAAACTAGGGTTGAAAAAAATGTTGTTTTTTAAGAACAAGCCAGCACATACTCGGAGGAGGGAACCAGGAACAACGGCATGTGATGCAAGAAATCGAAAATAAATATGAATTTGCAAACAAAAGGTATTATTTTGTGGCGAAGGTTTTTATATTTCATGTTCGTTTTTTCGACGCTTCGTTTATTTTGTGTGTTTCTCCCTCCCATTTACCTGCGCAAATATGAATTACTTTTGATACGTTTGGCATATGTGTTTCGCTTTTCTTTCGCTCTCTCTTCAAAAGCGAAACGGTAACGAAATCAAAGTGAAACATTTTTGCATTCAAAATGAAACACAATCAAAGCATTTGCGAATCTTTTTTGTTGTATACGTATTTTGATACAAAAAATAAGTTTAACTTTCTATTATCTATTAATTAAAAACAATTATAATTTTAAATTTTTCAAAAGATTTGTTTTAAATATTTAATTCATAAATAAATTGTTTTCTGTTTTGTTTTTAATAAAATTTGTTATGGCGTCAGGAAAAATTTCGCATACAATTCTTAATGTGGTTTCTGTAATTTGAAAATTAATCCAAAATATAAAATATTGGTATTTTAATTTAATTTAATTAAAATTATAAAGCGGACTGCGCAAATTTATTTGAAGGCCAGTTCGTTTTCTGTGTTTAAATTATGATTTTTTTTAAATTTTAATCCCATTTTTACAACAACCGTGATTCTACCTATAAAAAGTCTACTCAGTAGGTTGCTCTCGGAGACAAGTATTTCATACATATGACAGGAGCATATAAACAGATAACTTTTCAGTTTGAAGAAGCTTTGAGATTAATTTAATTTACTTAATTTAGAATTAAGCACAAGACAACATTATTCAAACGCTCTCGTCATTTAATTTAAAGTTGTTTTAAGTTTAAAAGGGAAAACGACTTTTTAAGTTATTAAGTTGAATAGACAGGGACAACAAACTATCGACTTAATCTGATCTCTTATTTAGAAATGCAAATAATTTAATAAACAATTTTGACCTGAAACTTGCATAGCATTAGAGGACTAAATTGTCTTTTACAGAGTTCATCTGAGTCATATCAGAACGAAACTTAATTTGAAAATTTTATTAATTGTCTCGAGTTTTATTTGAAACAATTATTTATACTCTGACTCTCTACGTTTTGAATGTCTAAGCATACCGGTCCAATGCCAGATGTGGGAACGCATCCCATTTGACGCAACCTTTATTAAATTATGTTTATAGGTAAAATCAAAACAATGAGACGAATATCAGGACTAATTTCAATGTAATTAAACATACATGTTGTTTTATTTATTTATAATTTAATTATAAATAAATAATTAAAATAGAAAATCAAATAAATAATAATATTTTTTTTTTATTTATTCTAAATTTGTCGAATTTATGTTTGTAAATTTTATGATAAATGTATTTAAATACTAATTTGTCTATCTCCTCTTGTTACGATTACGTATACTACGAGTATTATGTATAAGGGATAGGGTATACTATTTATGATGTGTATGTATTGTATTATAAATTTATATATAAAATTAATAATAATTATTTTTATTATATATGTATACATAATTTTTAAACATTTTATAATTTTGCAAATAATAAAAAATGCGGGAAAAATTTATTAAATTATAAATCATTTGATTGTCAGTAATTAGCTTGTGGGGCTGACATTTATAGGTTTCCAATAAATAAATAAACAAAATTTTTATTTTATTTTAAATTATGATTATTATTATTTATAATTTTTTTGTTGTTTTTTGTTTTATAATAGCAATAATAATAATAATAGTAATCATATTATTATAAAAATAATCAAAAATTGAGGATAACTGAAAATATGTAATTTAATATTTTGTTTTTGTTAAATATAAATAAATAAAATTTTCATTGGTTCCATTCAAAAATTATGATAAATTATTTTTAATTTATTTTTATTTAAATTCGCATTTATTATATTGCTCGGTGGATATCATTGTTTTTGTTATACAATCAGGGACAGAATTGTGGACGCCACTTCGTATACTGTACATCCAACAAAATTTTGGTGTGACAAAAAATCACTGTGGCTGTAACGTTTTTTTTCTTGATTTTTTTTTCTGCGAGCTGTCGAGAAGAAGGAAACATAAATTTAAATCTTTCCTTGCGTCGAATAATAAAAAGAAATATCACTTTATCTTTTAATGATGACAATAATAATAATAACAATAATGTTGATGATGATGATGATCACAATACGTTTTTCTTTTTTTTTCTTAATAACATTAATATAATATTGCTAATATATAATAAGGCAAATGAACTCATTATTATCATCCTCCAGATATAAAGAATTGTAATTTGTCATGAAATTAATTATTTTTCATCGTCTTGTTGTTTCTGTTTTTAAGAGAATATGTAGTTGGAAATTTTTATTGTGTATATGCATGTTTTGTCCGTATTTCACGGACTTCAATCAATCAAAAAGATATAAAATATAAATAAATTTTTGCAATGGCATAAACATCTTAAAATGACAGTTTTTATTGTTGTGCATCTTATATTTATATATTTAAAAAACAAAGATGCACAATGATATAGGGGTAAGATATCGTGGTCGGCGCGACTTCGATATATATTCCATTAGTAATACACAAGATTTTATTTTGCAATTTTTAGTTAAGTAAAAGTTGTTTTAACCTATTTTGATGATTATCGTGTCTGTATGACACATAGATCAAAATATGAAGTGTCGGATTATTAATATAAATACGAATATCGAATGTGGTAGTTGATTCCGCCCTACAATATATATAATACCTACCTTTGAAATTTTGAAATAATTTAAATAACTCTAAGATATGAAACGAAAAATAGACATGGCACCGCACAAGCTCCTATAACCTCGGTTTAAACATCCGCGCTTCTAAATTTATTAAATTTGAAAATTCTTTTTGTTTCTGGCTTAATTTCTCCATAAACCTTAAAACCAACCGTGTTGTGCATAAAATGTTATTTTGAGACACAATACAAAAAATAATTAGTTTTGAGGCGTATCGTGTTATCAGAGCAGGCAGTTCAAGGGGAGTACAGTAGGTTTTCACGGCCCATAAACATGTGCAAAGCTTGTATATTGTAGTCATACACGATTGTAAAAATTTTCCTAGATTTCCTGTTATTCCTAAAAACTACAAACACAACTAAAAATTTTATGGTATTGGTAAAACTGCGAAATAACGAATAAATTTCAAACTATACATTAAGAAATCATAACATTTTATTTATTCATTCACAATTTGTGAGGCGCAGTAGAATTAAGAACTGAAAATGTATTACAAGGCATTTTTAGAGAACAATTTTCTAATTAATTAAAACTATACGCTTCCAGGCACATAGGATTGACTATTTTGGAATATCATTTAGAGAATTATCGTATTTCGAGTTTCCATGAATTTTCCTGGTGTACCTAAACGCCGGCAATCCTAACAAAAACTTATTTTGAGCAGGTCACAATCTATTCTAACAGAAAATAGGTCATTTCTAAAAAATTATATGGGTCCAGACATAATATATGGTCGCGTCTCAGTGTCTGGGAGCATAGAATTTTTAAAAGTTACTTATTACCTATTAGATAGGATCGTGACCTACCCAAAACAAGTTTCCGTTAGGCTTGCTGGCGTTTAGAAATCACCAGAAAAATTCATGGACACTCGATATACGATAATTCTCCAAAGAATATTAAAAAACCTTCAATCCTAAGTATCTGGGACTTTATAATTTAAAACGACTTTATTTTTAAAACGACTTAATTTCTATTAGAGTAGATTGTCACCTATTTAAATTAAATTTCCGTTAGGATGGCCGGCGTTTAGGAAAACCAGGAAAATTCAGAGAAATTCGAGATACAATTATAAGAATATACAAAAATCGTCAATCGCCTGGGATCATAGAATTTTTTAAAAACGACTTATTTTCTATTAGAGTAGGTAGGGCTTATTTAAAATAAGTTTCCGTTAGGATGGCCAACAATTAGGAACATCAGGAAATTTTAGGGAAACTCTCTCTACAGAATATTAAAGAATCTACAATTGCAAATACAATAGTGCAATCCCAAATGGGAACGTAGAATTTTTAAAAGATTAAAACTAATTAGAAATAATTTTCTATTAAAGTAGATCATGATTTACTCAAAATAAGTTTTCGGTATGATAACCGGCACTTAGAAACACCAGGAAAATTCAGGGAAACTCTATATACGATAATTCTCGTCATAATATTCAAACAAGCCAATCCTAAGTGCCTGGGAGCATAGATTTTTTTTAAAATTAGTTATTTTCTATTAGAATATTAAAGGCTTACTCAAAATAAGTCTCTGTTAGGATGGCCGGCGTTTAGAAACAGCAGGAAAGTTAAAAGCAACTCTAAATACGATAATTTTGTACAGAAGACATATTCAAAAATCGTCAATTCTAAGTGCTTGGTACCATAGAATTTCGTGACCTACTCAAAATAAGTTTCCGCTATGGTGGCCGGCGTTTAGGAACACCAGAAAAATTCAGAAAATCTCGATATACGATAATTCCCGTTAATATTCAAAAATCGGGAATCTCAAATGCCTGAGAGCATAGAGTTTTTATAAATTTGAGTAATTGTCCGAAACGGCGGACCGCTTTACTTGTTAATTTTCATACAGAAATAAACTTTGAAAATTTTAAATTTTCTTCCAAAAATTTAAATCGCTTGTGTCTGTTTTTTGAGAAGTTAGTTTAGTTAATTACGTTCATTGTTCATAGTAGTGACCAGTGTTGTGCGTTTACGCGTATTTCCGACTTGTCTACGTGTTGGTGTAGAAAATACCTTAGACAATGTCGAGAATTAGTAGAGTATGTTGACAATTCGTAGACCATGAAGATAACTCCTTTTTTGTTGTTTTCTTCCATTGTTTTTCTGTACGAAGTAGTCATCATATATAGTTTTACAGTTTAAATACGGGTTTACCTATATTTTAGATGTTACAATTCAATTTTTATAAAACAACAAGATGAGATTGAAGTATCTTGGTCAATCGATGTCTTGGATATTGGTACAACTATAAGCGATTTCATTTTCGTTCGTGGAATAAAATTAAATTTTATAAATCGTAAATTGTAAATAGTTGGCATTTCGTTAGAGTTCACCGGTAGCTCCAGTAACTTTCATATCATGCGATTACACGATTCTGTAATATTTGCTGGTTTGTAGTATTGATTCTATAATGGCGTCGATATAATCATTCGAAAAGGAAATATTTTTTTCTGTATCCAGTGGGCTAATCGATTATTATTCGGTTATGGTTTAAAAGAAATTCACTGTGCCAAATGTGCCATTTGTCATGAACATTTTCGAAATGAATCGTTCGTTCGTCATCTTTATTTCTGATTTTAATATCCGTTTCTTGAGCAACGTATAGTTGGGGTTACTATACAAAACGTTTCGTTGTGTTTCGACCAAATAAAACAAAATTAAGAAAAAATGTGGCGTACACCACAAAATGTGACATGAGGATTTTTTAATGCAAGCGATATCCATTTCATTCAGGTTAGCTCAGGATTACATTTTTCCGAAAGATTCACCAATTGATTATGAATTTACTTATGTTTATTCCAGCCCTTTACCATTGGAGTTGTCTTGCTTGGAATGGGGGGCGAATGCCAGATATATTAAACAACAAAACTTTATTAATAACGTCCAACAACCATTGAGTGACACAAAAATATGATCCCCCGGCATGCCTGAATTATCGCCCCTTCCCCTGCATTCATTGCTCCAAAATCAAAATGATTACAGAAACGGCTTATCAGGAGCACGAATCGGTAATTACAATTCGGTAATTAAAATTTCTGTACTCTAACAGAAACATCAACGCTAGCACAATAGAGAAAGAAATAAAATGTATTCTATGGACGCGATAAAAAAGCATCGCCATATTATCAAACCGCTAAAGGAAAGCAGGGGCACTAGGCTGGGGCACTAGTGAGGAATAAAAAACCAGTTAATAGCAGAATAATCGTATAGTCGTTACACAATTCCATTCAAAAATACGAAAATTCAGTGATATATTCGCCCCCAATAAAAGACGCAGCCGACTCAACTAACCAAAGAGGTTGTGCCCTTATAACACCTTAAGCGCCTATTGTAAAACGCATCAAAATAAATTGGAAACAATTTTAACGCTGACAGGATTTTTTATTAAAAGATGCCGCCGACACAAGGAAAACACATTCTGCGAAGCGCTCAAGCTCGCTCAGGCCAGCCTTGCTGCCAACTCAAGTTGCAAATGTGTGTCGTCAACAAAATACGTTGGAGCAAAATACGTCCGAGCTGAAACGTTAAGAAGATTTATTTTTCAAAGGTTACCTCACCATCAACTAAACTTTAAAGAGTTTTTTTTTATATTTTGGTTTATGATTATTATCCGAATAAGAAAATCACCTGTTTGATAAAACTGTCTTATTCCCAGAAGGTTTACTCCTGGTCGCTTCAAATTGTTTTTGATTAATATTTGACATTTTTTACTTAACGATACTAAACGTTTGCTGAAACTTAACTTTATTTGGTATATCTACGAGAAATGCAACGTGGAACAATTTTAAAATCTGTTTATGTTGTACGATCAAGTTTCAATTTTTATTTTTATGCAGTAAAGCAGAGCAATAAAAGATTTTCGATTTTACGATTAATTTTGACCATATATTTCGACACTAAACATAAATGACATTCTCATTCTACCCTTGAATCGAAGGTGCTGCCTTAAAATTTGCGGCGAGCATATTTACTATAAGTATACCTCATATAAAATGAAAATAATTTTATACATACATAAACACGTGCCGCACGTTTTGCGTTGAAAGGCAGGAGCTGTTCACTGTTAGTGCCACAGCTCAAATTCATTGCCCCCTAACACGACAAATTATAAACGTGGGGTCCAGCCATTTACGATTTGGTCTAACTGCACCCAGTTCATATGACCTTTAAATATTCGAGTTATGTGAAATTAATTTTGATTGATAATCCAAATTTTTTCGGCGAAAAATTACAGCTAACTTCAGTAGCATTTATAAATAAATGTCGAAATTGTAAATTCTATTTCGGTATCCATATCGGAGGCTTTACATTTTATACACATTTTATACATTTTATCATAGGCATCCAGTAAGCAACTCTGTTTCACTTCACGTACAGAGTGGAAGGATGTAACAAGATGGAAACAAAAATGGAAATGGAACAAGACGTTTGCGAAATGCTCTTCAGTATCTGAGATTCGGATATCCAACAAGGAGTTCGAAATTTATTGGACACTTAATTGAGACTGTTCAATGCTAATATTTATTTCTATTTTGACGTTTGAGAGGCGAGTTTGAATTTAAATTTGGCATCCGTCTTAGGTAAAATAAATTGTTTTAGTAGAAACAAAATAGTAGCAGTAGTAATAAATTGTTTAGTAGCTTTTCGGAGGCCTATAAAGGTACGATTCAGAGGTATAATATGTTTAAATATACCTGGTTTAGAATATAAGTAACTCGTTTACAAGAAATACGACCAATATTTTTAAACCTTATCACTATAAAGCACATCCCAAATATAAAGCCGATAATAACATTTATTCATGTTTTATATAAACCAATAAATTTTTAAATAAATATAAATTGGAAT
This sequence comes from Nephrotoma guestfalica, assembly GCA_963691935.1. Lineage (NCBI taxonomy): Eukaryota > Metazoa > Arthropoda > Insecta > Diptera > Tipulidae > Nephrotoma > Nephrotoma guestfalica. Next base: position 134,325,012 of record OY829913.1, on the reverse strand, counting down.
CACATCTCTTCTCTGTATGTTGTGTACCTCCTCGATACATGTTCTGTATATGAGTATATCAAAATATCCGTAAATTTATATTCACATCCAATCCATCCATCCAATAATCATTTCTGTCTATCTATTTATTTGGTATGTAATGCATACACATTTAGAAATAAAACTAAGTATTTATTCGGTTTTAGTTTGTCAAAAATGCATTCATATATGAACTATTTTTTTGTGATAATAAAATAAAAATATATATTTTATGATTGTTTTGTTGGACAACCAACCAAACAAATATATCTCTAAAGTACATATTCCAGAGAAAACCGACAGACATCTCCATATACCATATAATACATAAAATAGTAACTATATTTGTCATAAAATTTATATGCAATTTTTTTCTTTTGTTGTACTTGTTATATGTTTTATTATTATTTAGTCATTTTTTGGATGGATATTTCCAAAAAAAAAAAAATTATTTATGTTTGAATAAATAAAAAAAGTACACATGTCCATTCTCATTCATATCTCTCGCAGTTTTTGTTCCATTTGTGTGTTCGGTATGTACTATTTTTTGCCAGTTTTTTTTAATTGATGTGACATGAATTTATGTATTTTGATAACAACAATGTTTTTAGTATACATAGACGTCTGTGTGTAGCGTACATCTATATAATAGTTTTTGAGTGATAACAACAATTACAAACAATAAACTTACCTGTTGTAATGGATTCATCAATAAAAATTTGATTGATTTAAATTCATTGATACCCATGTGTTTCTAATACTCGTGTGTACAGTATGTAGGTTTATATCATATGTAAGATGGTGTTGCTAAATATTGTCTGGAAGTAGAGGAAAAAATAAAAGATATTTATTAGCCGCAATAACCAAAAACTGTGTGACCGCATATATAGTTTTTGAAAGCATTTATTACATGGATGTATATCAATTTCTCGATATGAGTGTAATAATCATTATCTTGTGAAATTCAACAGATCGGCACATAAATCAATATGATTCATAATGACGCGCCAAAAATATATAAATTATTTTATTGAATATATGCGATGTTATGGGTGGTTTTTTTGGTCTCGCGAGAGACCAGTTTTTTGTGTGCAAGCATTGTACGTAAATTATTATTTATTCGTTAATGATTGCAATTAAATTTTTAACAACTGCGCTATTCTTTACTTATTAACCTGACAAGTCTATTTTAAGGTAAATTACGATTCTCAAGGGAGCAACAATACAATAATTTTAAAAAAATTTAAAATAATTTTCACAAAACTGATTTGATACGAAAATTTGAAAATTTTGTCAGTAATGATTATAATTCGAGAAATAGTACAATGACCAGTTCGAAAAAGTGGTCACTCCATGTCTGCAGATGAAAAATTAAGACTGATGGTTACCATCGCAACGACGGTTCATATTTAAAAGAATTAATAAATCTTAAAAAGGTAAAAAATTAAATATTTGGTGTATTGCTTAAACTTGATTTATTTATTCACACGACGTTTCGGCAGTGTGTTCCGTCATTTTCAAGACGTTGGTGAATTATGTCCTAAGTGTGTCCTAAAATAACAACTACACTAAATTTATATAAATATGTATTCAATTTTTGAAAAGCTATTGGAAATTAAATGTTATTAAGGAAATTAAAAGGAATAACAATGACAAGTTTCCGTGTAATTGGTATAGAGACGATTATTACAGTTTTACAAATATCTTCAACAATGTGTCACGATAGCAACCCATGGTTAGGTGCTATATAAACCAAGCTTTCCAAAAAGTACCAAATCTTAAAAAAAGAGGCTTGCCGGGCGTTAGGACAAGTCATTTTAGAAAAATTTCATTATTACTCATCTAAAGACGATTACCACATTTTAAAATTTTTCCTCAAATATTTATGTTTGCTTGACGCTAGACGTGGACGGATGCAAAGCAAATTATGTACATTCTGCGTCTCCTTTTCATATTCTTAACTAGGATAGCAATCACGAGAGGTAACACCGAGACTGTTTGCGTACTTACATATGAGAAGTAGCCCCCAACCAAGCTGATATAATATGCCTTCGCAGAGATGTCGGATATCTGGATTTTGGCAGATCTAATCGTGGTCAGATCTGCCTAGTTATTGCTCAAGTGGCACTATTAACCAATCTGTTGTTCGTTATCTGCCCGTAATATTAAAATTTCCTGGTACCCACGGTCGGGGGACAATTTTAGGCTTTAGTCGATATAAAAAAAAACTTGATTTTAGCGCTTTAATCGCAGTCTCACTGTCCTACAAATGCGAATATCCCAACCAGTGAGATCTTTCATACTGATCCCAACTGGTGTGAGATGAAAGTAAATCTTCAGTGATAGAGTGTGAGTCCTCTTGAATGATTCATTGATGTACAGGGTTCGCTATGATTTTGTACGTTCGTCGTCCACCAGACAGTAATCGCATTTAATAAAATAGGCCTAACGATTGAAGTGTAAAGCTCCATTCTTTTCCGATGGCTCTTTTACAAAAAACGCGTTATAATAGGTTTCTTTACTCTTTCAAATTAGGTTTCCAGCATAGTTTGCTGCCTAAATTAAGACCAAAGTGCTTCGCTTTGTCTGCGATGGTCAAGCTGTTAGCATTTACATTGGCAGATAAATCTGGGATAGTTTATCAGGTCATTAATAACCGAGCTCCAATGAACTCACCTTGTGAAGTGCCTAGATCTAGTAATCGCCCTTGTGTTGTTCACGGGACATGAACTGAACCAGTATAGATATGCTTCAAGAAAAACGGTTATATTTTCAAACTAATTGCAAAAACCAGAAAAGAATAGAAATTTCATATAACACCTATCCATATAGGTTGATATCGTCTCAGATTGCTGTGGATATTTAAGAACGATTACATAATGTGATAATCGTCTGTATATGAATAATGTGGGAATTTTTCGATGACTTGTCTTAACCTCCGGCAAGGATCCTTTTTCTTAAGATTTGGTACTTTTGAAAAGCTTGGTTTATTTGACACCTAACCATATAGGTCGCTATCAGGTAAGATTGTTGTGCGTGTTTGACAATATTGCAAGTTCTACGTTTTCAGGAACTTTTACTTTGGTATTAGCGCCAACGCCAAGTTTTATTTAGGCTTGTTGTATGTTATTCTAAGGAAATTAGAAAAATATTTGTTTCTGTTTTTCAAACGCCAATTTGTTTGCGAATAAGTTTGTCCCCTTAATCGCAAATCATTAATCATTAATAATATTAATAACGAGCTTGAAGTATTTGACCACTTTCAGTTAAACGAAATGTGAAAATTGCAAATTGAAGCATTATGCGTTGCAACAAATGCGTTGCAACAAATGCGTTACATAAAATTACACAAATTAAATAAGACTACTAACAAATAATTTAATGTCACTTAGCGAGTAATAAATTAGACCGTTAAGGAAAAATTTGATGAAGCTCAATAGATTAATAATGCCATTTAGGAAAAATTATACCAATGACTCTCGTATATAAGTTAATCATAAGGGTGGTGTAGGCAAACAAAAAATACTTTAAGTTTTTGGAAATATATTTAGAAAAGCGGCTACCAGGCCTTAAATAAATCAGATTATGCTTGAAATTTCATCACTAACAGCTTCTTAATTGCCATTAAGAAAATTTTACACAAATGGCCTTCATAAACAAGATGGCCAAAAAGAATTGGACAAACAAAAAATACTTCAGGTTTTAGAACTATATAGAAGAGGAACGGCCACGTCTTAAATAAGAAAGATTTAGCTTGAAATTACGTCACTAATAGCTTGCCAATTACCAGTTAGGACTCAACCATAAGGGTTTAGGCAATGAAAAACATTCTTTATAGGTTTTCGAAATAAAGAGAAGTAATGTGGCCTTAAATAAGATAGATTTGTATACGATGGCCATTTGTGTAAACTTTTCGTAATAGTAATTAAGAAGCTGTTAGTGATGACATTTCATGCATCATCTGAGAAGTTTAATAGGATTCATACGGTTTTGCCAAAAAGTTGCCAGATACTTCATTTTCGTATTTAATAAAATTCATTTCAAATTTTAAATCATTCAGTTTTACTCGTTTATACGGAAGAAGAATATTATATTCACTTATACATATACAGTTTTATAAGAATTTAGGACAAAACTTCACGAATTTATACGGAACCGTGAAATTTGTCCTAAAAGAATTCAACATTTTTTTTTGTAGGACAGATTTAGGATAAACTCTACGCGAATATTTTCAAAAGTATAATACATTTTTCCTAAATGTCTATCAATTAAATAAATTGTTATCATAATAATTTTCGAAATATTTCGAAACCGCCTACATTTACCAAATTTGGAGACGAATTTTGAAATTATTTTATGTAAATACTTTCCAAAATCAACCTTTCTGAGAGATATATTTCCCTCTCCAAAATTTCAACATCATCTATCAGCGTGAGACTGATGAAATTCCATAGTTGAATCGTGTGTGAGTTTTGTAAACTCGTTTTTGTTTGGCCAACATATTCTTTTTCAAAGGAGCATTTTAGTTTGTATACTAAATTGGTTTCTGACATTTTTGGAATTTTGTAAATAGAATTTTTTCTAAAGTCTGAAATAAACTTCCAACAACTTGTATACCATAATTTTTGAAAAAGATTTAGGAATTTAGTTTATTTTTAGGAAAATTACATGCTTGTGTTTAGTACTGGGTGTTACTTGCATCAAGTTTTTTGAATGAAAAAAATTATTTAATGAATTCAACGCTAGACTGCAATTTGCTGGTAGTGATTTTGCATTTAAAATGGTTCTATAATTGCTTGTTTGATCGAAGCCAACTGTTGATGCATTTAGTATTGGGATATCAAACTATTTTTCACACAACTTTTGTTTATTTTCGTCAAAGTGCCGGCTTGACTCATCGAGCCGTTCAAACTGTGTTAGTTATGCACGAAGCTTTGAGTTGGTTAATTTAATTAACTGTTTTACTGTGTTCCAAAATCTGCATTATGCGCTGAATTTGAGGAAAATAAACCAATAATGTATCTTCAAGATTTTGATAAAATAACATATAAATGAAGCAACTTTGTTCTCTTTTGCAAAATGGAAAAAGTGAATTCCATGTCCTCATAAAACTTAACTTTTTACGGGAAAACCCCATTAAGGAATTTCAAGGAAAGCTGATAAAATGATGGTTGAGTAAATTTGGTTGTGGTCGTACAAGCACAAGTAACACTGGCCGCCCGGGAAGTCAGAATGTTGGGTGACCGCCAACTAAAGATACGTGAGATAATAAGAATGATACAACCATTTCAATACAGAATTTGAACGAGTTCAAGCAAGTTTTAATGCTATAACCGTATATGAAATATCGATCAATCCTCCTGCCAAATATGCTCCGCAAGATTCAAAATCGGTTCCGTCAGCCGAAAAGATTAAAGGCTCAGTTTTGGGATTTATGTGTGACATATCCTTTACTTGGATGCCTATTACGAAGCTTCCGAATTTTTTTCCCGAGAAATTCACAATTCCTTCTGGAAAACGAAAGACGAGCATGGAACTTTATATAATATAATAAAGTCCCAAGTTAGTCTTGCCTTCTTATTGGATCAATCTCACATTGAATTGTTGATAAAAGGCTCCCTGGTAAAAAAAATTTTCCACACCAGTGGCTGTAAGTTCGCTGCTACAATTTCATGTACAAACTGAATCTTATTCATTCTATACTCCACATTTAGCCTTTTATATAATTTAAGAAGCCATATTGTTTTACTTGGCCATTCTAAATTTGAAATATGCATTACATCGGTTTTAAAATGACTGCGCTTATACTCAATAAAGCCACTCAAAAATAGCCCACAATACATGTTAAAATCATAATAATTTCTTGCAAACACCAACAACATTTAACAGCGCTGGTAAAGTAAAACAATGAAGCAGATCGAATGTGAAAGAAATGAGCTAAGCGAAAGGCAATAATTGTAATATAGAATTTAACTAAAAATTCATTTTGGAATTTCCGCCTTTTTTGATCAAATTATTGGACAAAGCTCAGAATTTCTTAAAAAATCTATTTACAATTTCTATTTGGTAATTAAATAGCTCGTTTTTCATATACAAATTATGAATGGTCTAGATTCAAATTTCTCGGTTTTCCGAATCTTAATACTGATTATAAAGCAATAATGTACACTTAAGCTGTTTTTTGAGGTCCGTATCTTAGTACAACAAAAACTTTCCTCCATTCCATTTTCCATCGTTTAAGAATTTGGATAGCAAATTTCATTGCTCGGTTCCAGAGACATTTTCCAATTCATGTTTGATTTTTTGAAGAAAACAAAATGATTCTTCAGATCAACCAGCCAATAAAATTTCGAAACATTGATTATCGTACCTATGATTATATAGAGCCTGCGCAATTTGTTAAATCTAAAATTAGATGTAGTTTGCAACATTGTATTCAGTGTTGTGTTATTTTACTACATAATCATACCATCTCAATTAAATCGATTTATGCCGATAAATAGCTAAATATTTTTTCATCGAATTTTAAACCAGCAATACATGATGATATGATGATTCCCTGTGTAGTTGATTAAAAGATATTAACACATCGCCTGGAAAGTTCCCGGGATACAATCAGTCCAACGCATCTCTAACATTCCGATGTCTATTTTGTAGAACGTTTTATCTTTGTCTTCAATATGAAGAAGTAATTGCCGAAACTGAAACTTAATCAGTTCTTCATTGGAGCCAAAGCTCTGTTCCCGGAGATTTTTTTTTGAGGTCTGCAAATAAATACAAATCGCTGTGGGCCAAATCTGGCAAATACGGTGACATAGTGCATTGTCTTGGTGAAAGAGCAATTTTTTTCATGGACACGTTCCATTGATATCTTCACAATATCAGCTATCTCACTCAACATCACTTTACGGTCTTCCAAATAATTTCGTTGATTTTTTTATATTTTCTGGAGTAACAGCCTCATTTGGGCAGAGCAATGATGGTTGATTTTCCTGGTTCGGATAACCCTTATCAAGCCACTGCTTTGCTTGAACGGTATTTTTCCCATTAACAAAAGTAGCGCCACTAAAACAATTGTAACTTGTAAACTAATAGTCGGAATGTAAAGCAAATTTTGACACATATCATTTCAAGGTTGGTAGAATTTAAAAATCATATGGGTTTTAAATTTGTGAAATCATTTATATGTCAGACCGAGAACTTTCCAGGCGATGTAATAAATCAGATGGTCGTTCTCTATGCTAGAATATCGTTATGGACTAAAGCATATTAAGAACTTAAAGTTTGGCTGGTATTTTGTCAAACCAAGGACTATTAAGTTGGGGACGCGTAACAAAGAAAGACAGCAATCTCATCATCAATACCTAGCATATATTCCTTAGGTTAATACAAATTTAAATGGTCGCATGACAATCTCACTCAAGCCTCTTTCGGCGGGACCTGCTATTTGTCTCTGTATATTGTTTGTTAGTGTTGCAATGTTGTACTTAAAATTTATTTTTTCGGTTGTGGGATTGGTTCTGACCCGTCGTAAAGTCGTAAAAATCCTTTCTGTTGATGAATTGAGAAACTGAGGATTGGTCGTCTGCTAATCAAAATGACTCTCTTACAAGATTTAGTTTTAAACTGCCTTAAGAGTAAAATGCGACAATGACTAAAATAAAATATTAGGATTAAAAAAATTTTCATAACAACAAGAAAAAAATTGAGAGATAATTCAACAGGTTGTTGTAAAGTGGAAAGTTAGGTTTATTTAAAGTGGTGGATTCTACTTTTTTGTTTATCACTAATCCGTTGTAATGCCCACATCACGAATCTATTTCATTTGAGCTTCCGTAGTCCATACATTTACAGTCTGTCACAACATTTATTTAGACATTCATGATGGGAAAGTTTCGCATTTCCTTTTCTCTTGTGTGGACGAAATGTTTCGAATCGTGACTTGTGCAAAACTATTGATTGTTTTATCCCATAAAATATTTATGTAAGAATAATTATTGATTGATGTAAATTTTGTTTTCCAAATTATTTAGAAATTTCAGACGTTGGAAGGAGAATTTTTCTTTATTAAAACCGCTTTTAATTAGTTTTCGCCGAGGTTAACAATATATTTACGAGTAGATGCGCGATTTAAAATTGGATTTTATTTGCGTGGTTATTCGATAGGCTATAAATTTATTTCGGACTTCAACTCTAGCTAATAAATCAATACAACAAAGGTTTATAAATCACCTATTATACATAATCGATTATATTTCTTCGTCTTAAACCACAGATCATACTACTTCGAAATTTTGTGAGATTTAGGATGGGAATGGATCAGATTTTTATATTTGGGTTCTGAAGACACAAAATATATTTTTTGTTAATTTTGTATGTTGTGCCAACCAATAAATCATTCATATTGCGAATATATTAGCATAAATTACACGCTAGATCGTGTGATCTTTATTTATAATACACGAGAAAATATAATTCAACCTTGGAAATAGTACCACTTAGCTATTCAATGCATAGACGATCATATATCGGAAGTAGGATTAAGAAGGTTATTGACTTTGCACGTAAAATGTCAGTATTCACCCTTATGCATAAATCCAATAAAACAAGCTGGACATTTACGACTCTTCAATAATATTATAATCACTATTATAATACTTTTAATATAAGTAATAATATCAAGATGACATCATTGCAAAACTTTAAATAAAATAAAAGAAACTAAATAAAAAAAAGTTATGGACGTAAAAAAACGATCACTCTGAATTTATTTAAAAACCGATTTAGTTTTTTATTTTATTTCTTTTTGGCTTGTGGTTTTTATTTGTATATTAATTAATGTATAGTCGAAGTTATACTAATATCGTATCGATCAAGTAAAACTTTGCAAACAAAGCTAACGATCATTGATCATAAACTGTAACACATTCTTCGTACGCTGTTGTGTGTGTTATAATAAATCCTCATTTTATTCTTTCAATCATCATCATTACGAAAATATCACCCAAAAACAAAAAAAAAATTAAAAAAATGATCACAGTTGATCATCATTGTCACAAACGAACGAATACGTATAACAAAAACAATAATAATAATAAAGATCACGATGGATTATATATTTCAACAACTTTTAAGTTTTATATTAAGAAAAATTGACGACAATTTTTATATGTAGTAAATATATTAAAAGAAATGATGGACAGACGCGAAAATATATTTTAATGGAGATTAATAGCAGTGGTGGAGTGTATTATACAAATATTGTAAGTGGGTTATGATGATGATCTTTATATTTGTTGTTGTTGGTCTTTGGATGGTACACCAAAATAAGACTTGTACTAAAGTGACAAAGATTAGATATACAGTATAACATTATGTATATCATATAATTTTTTTTTTAAATGTTTTAAGTAAAAACCATAGGCAACTAATAACTGAACAGAAGAAGAAACCTAAAAACAAAAAAAAAACACAATAAGAAAAATAAGAAGGCACACAAGAAAAAAAAATTCTGATGTGACATTTTTATTTATTTCGAAAATTGAATGATTTACAACTTCTGTAGAAACTGAGTGAGAGTATTTTGTGTTGTCTTTGTACATTAAGAAATAAGATGATGTTTTTTTTTCGTACATAGATATATATTTTTTGACTTTGACATCTTCTTGTGAATTATTATGAGCACAAAACGCCCTCTTGAAACGATGAGATGTATGTTCTTGTTGATGATGATCATCATAATATAATGATCATCATATTTTTGCTTGATGTATATCGCTGTGCGGTGATATTTTATATAAACATACAGTTGACGATTTCAATCAAAATCATCCGAACTAAAAACATTTCTAGATCATATTTTGTTTGTTTTGACTTAATTAGATTGGATTAGTTTGAGAAATACTTTAGACAAACAACAAATTTCTCTACAGAATTCGGTTAAAATAGCATAGTTATGTAAATCAATTTGATTAATGGGATCACAATTTTGTTGTGTATTGTCTGCCTATATCGATTTTGAACAGATTTTAGAATAATGTAAATAACCTTATATATTTTTGCTTAGACTTGACGTGCGCAAAATCAAATGTATTGGATTATTACGTATATTACCACCTCAGAGGCATAAAGGCGAAATTAAGTAAGTAGCGCCATTATAAATGCGGAAAACATAAAAATAATCATAATAATTCGCGAAGCGCACACGACACATATTATAATAGTTGTTATATACATACATACCGTTCTTTTTGCATATTTTCTTTTATTATAAGTGCAGCACAAGGCATACATAAGTGAGAGAGAAATAAATAAGAACACAGCAAAAAAAATTATTAAGACGTTATACCAAACAACAAAACATATAAAAGATTTTACGCTGGCGTCAAAACGCAATGAAATTTCTGTCGATAATCGTCCAAAAAATATATGCCACGATTCATTGCCCTACCTTTTAAAACGCTAATAATTAATTTAATTATCTCGTTAAAATATTTTCGAGTTTCGTAAAGCGCATTTCTTGAAATGCACCATAAAATATTTTTGGGAAAAGTGCTAAGAAATATATGTATACAGAACATAAAACAAACTATAAAATTATAAAGCATAAACAAATAAACATATGTTTGAGGTTATTTAGCTTAATTTTTTTTTATGATCATTTTATTATTATTTATTTGTGCTTGGTGGATAGTCTTGTTATTTTTAATGATTTTCTTAATAATTCCGTTTTTTTTGTCAAATTTGTGAAAATGGTGTGTGTATTATGGTATGTGTGTATAAGTTATCTGTTGATTGATTGAGATATTTTTAAATGGCCATTAAATGCTAAAATTTATTAGCTGTCACAAATAAATAGTGGTTTTGGAATATTCATATAATAAATATGAGTCATCGTAACAAATGATATTAATTATAATGAATTTTTGTTGTTTTATTTTCCAAAAACACCTACAGAAAAATTCAATTAAATTGCTTGCATATGTCTATAACTCATATACACAGTTTGTGTGTATATGAGTGTGAACTGTGTATTATATACCTAATTGCTATTATTTTATTGCAAAATTAATTAATTAAAAGAAATTTTGTTGAATTTTTAATGAAACGATGTCAAAAATATAAAGTAATAATCATAATCATTACAATGAAGAATTTGACAGCCACGTCAATATTATTGTTATTATAGCTTGATATTTAGGTTACAATATTTTTCATTTTAATTATAATTTATAATAAGTGATGTCATTTCATTATTATATTAATGGTATATGACCATACGTTTTGCATTGAGCTGTCTACTCATCTAATATGGAAATTATAAATTTTGATTTGATTAAAAATACTGTCATAAATAGAAGACGTTTCAAGGATTGTGGCGGAGAGTCTGATTTATTGGTTGTAAAATTAATTTGGATATTTGTCACAATCATTAATGCGTTCAAAAACAACCACACCGCCGACCAATATAATATTATTTAAATACTGACATTTGGTTAAATAATCTAAGATGCCAGTAATTCACGTTTATTTTTTTGGTACGTGGTAAAATGTCAGTTGGACAAATTAATAAATAACATCACCGTTTTTAATTTGGAAATTACAGCACCAACTGCCATGATAAGAATAGCTTTGAAACAGGGAAAATATTAATTATTTCTCTTCTGAAGTGTATCAATCTACTAGAATCGGTTATATTTACTTAGAATCAAAACTTAAACTTAATTCTAAATTAACAAAATTGGAAGCTGATAGGAAATTATCTCTCCGAAATTTCGCTACTACCCGTATTGTCCCTGTTATATCGAAAATAAAGTTGAAGCAGTCTGCAGCTGTAACAGAATTTACGCTCTGTTTAATCATATGGACAAGATTTTGTTCTATTATAGAATCTAACAAATCTCGAGCTTTGGATTTAATTTTTGTGAACGATTTTTCTATAGGACTTAACGTAAGGAAGTAAGGCGGAAGAAACTGGATGTGGTTTTGGGATGTTTCCTTTATTTCGGACGTTTTATGAATCTGGGCATTATCCATTATAAAATAATAATTGGTACCATCCAACTTTGAAATTAACTCTGAGAGCAAATCACAAAACTTACTTCCATTGCATGTTGAATTTGATATTATTTTATGATGGATGATCAGTTAAATGATGATCAGTTAAACCCGTTAGAAGCGTGGCATTTCTAGCTCTTACTGAAGGGAGAAAGATAAGAGCCGCCGAATTTCTTTTAGACCTCGCGTGCCTTCGGCGCAAATGCAGGTTAAAATCAGATTTATCGGTTAAACTATATTTTGAAGAAAAAACAAATTATGGCTAATTACTTGAAAACTGCGTGGCATATTCCAGACTAGCCAATTTCAATGTAATCCGAAGTTTACTTAGGCTGTTTTGAATGCTTGAGAGGCTCAGTGGTAAGTTTTGTTCTGTAAGCTTTTGTTGGATAATAGCCAACGTAAAACCAGGGTTAGTTTCAAATATCCGTTCAATTTTGGTTAATACTTCTGCAGTTAGTTATCGGTCAATTTCCTCCTTTCTTTTTTAATAATAATACGCACTCATTTTATCAACGAGCACTGTGTTAGCAGAGTTAATATTTAGTCCGGTGATATTTGCCGTATTTTTGGACTGTCTCCCTTTCTTCAAACAGTTTTAGTAGACGATATTTATATTATGCATAATGAATGTTACATTACCTGATGAACTATTGAATTCAGATGAACTCATTTTAATAACTTTTATTATGACTGATGAACATGAAACAAATGACAAAATGAAATTCTTAAATTTTACTATGCGTAATGAATATGTGTTTGAATGAATACGTGATGAAATGAATAATATGTGAATGTACCGTTATAAAATTAAAACAGAAGGTATTTTCTTATCATTCAGGAAGGAAAATTCTATGGGTTTCAATTTATTTGGAAAAGGTTTCATTTAATCTGAAAAACCTATATACCAATTGAAATTTATTTATTATGGCGTTATAAACAAGAATTCAGCTTGCTGCGTTTTAATTTTTTTATTGTAAGATTAAGTTTGTTAAGGTAAAGGGTTGTACAAAACAAAGGCCTGTTCCTAATTCCCAAATTTTCTATTGAAATGGATAGCGGCTCTCGATCGCGGCTCCACATAAATAGGTAGAGCAAAATATCGTAGTTTGGAGATAAATAAATTAATTATATGCAACAATAGCGCGCCAAATATAACTTTTGACACATAAAATTGGGTGCTCTAGGTACAATCTATCTGGAACCGTCCATATGAAATATAATTCGTACAATAGTTAAATAATATATACATTGTGAGACAAACCTAAGGAAATTGAACTGTTGATTGAATTTAACGAAATTAAGATAAAAATATTAGGAACTTCCAGAAAGCACCTTCGCCAATTATTAACATGAGTATAAATATTCAACTGCGTATGGTACACAATAGAAAATTATTTAATAACTATAAAAATGAAACAAAAATTAATTAGAAACCATACAAAAATTACATAAAAGTTAATTAAAAATCAACAAGGAAGATTCTCAGACTTCTTCAAATTGCATACCACTAAAAATACAGCTTCTCATTGTTTTCGCCATTTATTAAAAAATGTGCACAAAGAATTATTAGTCTATTTTATTAGTCTCATCTAATGGAGGGCGAATTCCTATCGGACTCGGCACGGTTTCGACCTCGGAGGTTGTACACGAGTAACGCTTTGTGAATATGAACATGAAGCGTGCTTGGCCTCTTGAGGAGATCTCCATCTGGAGATCTCCAGATCCTTTAGAACCAAGTAGGGTGTTGCGCGTTGTATGTGCTTGCACTGCACGGGCTTGGATTTTCTGGTTGGGCCCTTTATTGCAGCGGACGTCAGAGTGGAGGAGAGTTTGGAGTTGGCCTCCTCATCCATCAGCGTGTGAAGCGTTTTAGGGCAGATTTGTTCTTTGTCGAGCTGGGGGAGGATATCAATAGTATGCTGCACTACAACATTAAAATCATCATGGATACGACTTTAATGCAGAGGTCGGTGGGAGTGCAGAGTGTACATTGCACAATGGTCCTAACAGCAGATGTTTTTCCCACATAAGACAACCCACAAAGTAACGTGAAGATCGAATGATGGAAGAATGGAGGGCCTGGTCGATCACGTCATGGTGTCTAAGAGGCGCTCCACCAGCATAGCCGACATTGAATCTTGCAGAGGTGCAGACATGTACAGCGATTATGTGCTTGTCATATTCAAATATAAGTGCAAACTGTCATCTATGTTCAATAGAAAAGCACAGGGGTTCAATGGAATGTCGACGCTTTTAGGGATCAAGCATCGCTGCAGAGTTGCAGAATTAGCCATTATAATAATAGTTTAACGTATTTACGGTTTGGTATGGGTCAACATGCAGAATCGAGTGTTAATTTTGCGTGTTTGTAGTTCATAGAAGTATCTATATTATTATATTTGTACTAATACATTTTGTTTAACCCAATAATTAGTATACAGTTGGTGTTTTCATTGATAGTTTGCAGCAAATAAACTGTATTCACTTGCAGCATTAAATGGAGTTAATGATTTACTAATTTCAGGGGCTACAGGTGCAGCTAATAATGGACTCTACTATTGAATGGTTGTGTTGCGATGATTGGTATTTTTCTTAAATTAATAAATTAATGGGTTTCAATATTGTTTAGGAGGCTGAGGGGTGCTAATTTGGAGTTAAATTTCAGGAAATTTCCGGATGCCTGCAATAATAATAGTTTTTTTTTGTTAGGTGTTGATTTAAAGAATCAATGGTCGAGGATCAATGATTATTAACCATTAAACCTATTTCTTGCGCCGGATGATCGCTGGGTGTCTGAAACCGGGTTGTTCCGCCCTGCAAAGGAATAAAAGGAAACCTTTCCTATCCTTACCTCTTGTTTTGGGCAAGCAGCCTGTAGTAATGAGGCCAGCGTTGTCCGGCACATCCTGTCTGGTACTTGGTTCTACTGCCCAATCAATCAATCATAATAATGAAGTTTAGTTTAATTAAATTTATCATTATAATGGCAACTTAATTAATTAATTAATTTTTAGGATTTATATCCAAAAAAGCCTTACTTTACATTTTCTACTAACAATTTACTAACTATTGGCTACTTAGGTGTCTGTAACCGGGTCAAGTCTATCATATTACACAACCTTTCCTATCCCTCCATCTTGTTATATGTAAAGGGGCGTACGGTGGGCCCGGCGTATCCAAGATCCCTGCTTAGTCTTGGCCGTACGTTCTAATCATTCAATCAATCAATTATACAAGAGTGGAGTGAGAAGTCTAGTAAAAATGAAACAAGGAATAAAATTTTTGGCCAAAAAAAATTATTTTTCAACGTAGTCACCTTTTAGCTCAATACACTTAACTTAGTCCAACGATTTTCCAATTGTTCGATCCCTTCCGAATAATACGATTTTTCCAACCCTATTTTGAAGGCGTTTGGTGCATCGATGATCTCCTCATTCGAGCCAAA
This sequence comes from Nephrotoma guestfalica, assembly GCA_963691935.1. Classification (NCBI taxonomy): domain Eukaryota; kingdom Metazoa; phylum Arthropoda; class Insecta; order Diptera; family Tipulidae; genus Nephrotoma; species Nephrotoma guestfalica. Next base: position 134,309,489 of record OY829913.1, on the reverse strand, counting down.
TCTCTTTCCGCCGAGCCACTTATTCAAGTTCGGAAACAGGAAATAGTCGCAGGGGGCTAAGTCCGGTGAATATGGCGGATGTGGAAGCAATTTGAGCGTAATTCATGGATTTTCGCGCATTGTCGCGCATTGTCTTGATGGAAGAGAACTTTTTTCTTCGCCGAATTCGGTCATTTTTCTTTCAAAGCGTCGTTGAAACGGTCTAATAAGTTGCAGTAATATTCGCCGTTGGCTGTTCTCCTTCGATGTGGATTATGCCACGTGCATCCCAAAAAAATGTGGCCATGACCTTGTTGGCCGATAAAATCGCCTTAGCCTTCTTCGGCGCACATTCGCCAGTAGAAATCCACTGCTTAAACTGTTCTTTGATCTCCGGTGAATAGTGATGGATCCATGTTTCATCCACAGTTATGAAAACGCCTTTTTATTTCGCTTGAACATCGCCAAACCTGCCTCTGAAGTTGTCACACGTGTGCGTTTTTGGTGGATTGTATAAGCAAACGCGGCACCCAACGCGCGGATAGCCTTTTCATATTCAAATGTTCGTGTAATATATTGCGCACATATTCATCTGAGATGCCTACTATCTCAGCTACGAGTATTTCGCACCTGCACTTTGTCGCCATGCAATATCGCATTGTGGATTTTATCAACCATTTTTGGTGTGGTGACTTCATTTGGGCGTCCTGAACGTTCGGCATCAGTTGTGCTTGTACGACCACAACGAAAATCAGTAAACCACTTGTGAATCATTTTAATCGATGGTGAAGAGTCCCCATAATACTTATCAAGTTTTGTTTTGGTTTGCGTTATGGTTTTTCCACGCAAAAAATAATGTTTAATTAATACACGAAATTCAGTTTTTCCATGTTTGCAAAAAAACAATGGGTTGTCTGTTTTCAATGGCTGTCAAAATTGAATTAAATGACAGATCTGTCTGAAAATTCTAATTTGGTCTAGTGACAGATGGTATTGACACATGACATCCGGGATTTGCGATTGGTATTAGTCTCATCTAATAAAATTGAAAAATGTTCAAATGAACGTGGTTGTAAAAATTCTTAAAATCTGAAACAACATTTCTTTCTGGTAAAGGATACTAAATATAATCCCATTTTACATAAATTACAGCCTTCGATAACTCGTTTCGTGTGGTATCCTTTTCTTTTAAAAAATATTTTAAAGATCTTATACACTCCCGTTCACTTAATTACGACCCCTTTTTATATTGATTTCAAATCTCAATAACTTCCAAATTTGTGAAAGAATAATATTTCTTTATACATTCATTCACATTGTCGCTCATTGAAATATCGGCAAATCAGGTACCAACAGTAAAACCATTATCAGTATTTTTTTACAAATCTAGTATTCTAGCCAAAAAACATACATTTTCAATGCGTCACTTGGTTGGGACCAGCAGGTCGATTCTGGCTTTCCCTAGGAAAAAAGAATTAGGAAAAATATTTTCATAGTATTTTTATCGTAAAAAATTTTTTCCTGGCGTACTATGGTAAACAGTTGGTGTAAATTTTTCAAAATCAAAATTAAATTGAAAATATTTTTCCTATCCAATTTTGGTGCGGAAATAATATTTCCTAAATTATAAAAATTCAGTTCAAACATAATTTCTCAGTAGGCCAGAAAATTATAATTTTGGCCAAAACGCTATGCAAATATTTTTCCTAATTCCTTTTTCATAGGGAGAGCCAGAATCGGCCTACTGTATAATTTAGACTAATTTTATACCAGGCCATTTTAATAACTGTTATCAATGACAATTTATCTTCATATTGCTTGTCTCCTCCATATACACTTCCCTTGAAAACCACCCCGCACATTTCGATATTCAAATCGGATGATTACTGCCTATGGCAGTAATGGCACACTTTCGTCTCTTAGTCAGCCTGCAATATTTCTTGGTGTGTGAATTAGGCCATTATCTTGTTGGTAAAGCCATGGTACAGACCCCAAAAGCACTTTAAATTTTTGGAAAAGTCTCTTCCAAGATAGCTTTGTACAAAAGTGCAGTCATGTTTATGCTAGGAAAAACCAAGTCAATTGTCCCATATTACGAAATGGCTCCCAAACCTTGCCTAATGGTTTCTGTTCAAAAGTATTTCCTTTTTCATGATCATGAAAATAAAGCTGAAAATAAAGACCATCTAAATTAAATTTCTTTTTATTTGTTTCATGACTAAACATGTTTTCAACAAGTTTAATTAAAAATAATAAATCAACATTAAGATAAAATGTTTGCTGTTCTTACCATAGCATCAACTATTTTCTCGTAAGTAATATTCTCGTTTCACAAATATGAAAGTTATTGAGATTTGAAATCAATATAATTGGTGGTCGTAATTAAGTGAAGCAGAGTGCAGATAAATAAATTTCGTAAATTTAGAATATTAGTTATTTTAAAAAGTACAAAACTATAATCTCCCAAATTTTTATAGTAAAATTTTTTCACGGTAGCTTTTTGAATTTTGATTCGTGGTTGAATTAAATTATTTAGATATATTCCTCCCAGCGATGTAATGCCATACTCCAATATTTACTAAAAAAAATAAATACAGTGATTTTCACAAATTTTTGGAGCAAACAGATCAGAGAATATAGAGCTTCCATATTGCTAATGTCAATTTATTCTGCAGCATTTTTACATGAGAAGTAATCTTTAATTTTTGGCCGGTAATTACACACAAGTATTTTTTAAAACGCTTACTATTACAGTTGTTACTTGAATAAGACATGCAATGGCAAATTAACGAATTTGGATATGACACAGTCTTTTAAATCTGGACACATAAACTTGTGACAGTTTGTTTGAATCATCATGACACAATCAATACCATTAACAGACTATTAGCAATCTTATGGTGATGCAGCATATTGCCGGCTAGGTGGCAGTCGTCGGGTTGGTTACTTTTCACCATTTGCAAAGAGCTTGAAAATGCTGCTTCTATATACTTCTTCACTATTATGAATAAGATTATCACGCACTCATCAATTTACAGTTCAACCCTTTCAGGTTCACTTTTGGTCCGTCATACTAGGTTGGATAACTGAACATTTTTTGGTTATCACATCCCACACCTCCTTACGGATTTCATTTACAGGAAATCCTCCCATTGTATGGTGGACACTGTCGCATAGAAAAATTTATATAAATTAAAAATAAAATTGACCCAACACAGATCCTTGAAGTACTCCTAAATTAACCGTACCATTACACATTAACCATAATTTTATGCAACACCATGTCAAATGCTTTTGTTATATCTAAAACAATGTTAACAACCTAGTGATTATTATTCATTCCGTAGGGTGGATTTTTTTTTATGTCCGTACTGCTTTTTCTAAAAAATTCACACCTCCTACGAAATTTGTTGATTCTTTGGAAAATTTTAGGTTGGTTCTTACCGATGAACCTTTATTGAATGCAGGAATAGCTATTGACTCCTTCAAACCAGATAAAAAGTTTCAGTTAAAAATATAAGCTAAAGGTACTAAAATGTAGCAATTTGTTTTAAAATATTATTTGAAAAGACATCTAGGCCACACGAATTTGAATTATTTAGCGTTCAAATATAGTATAAGACTTCAACTTCATTAATTGGAGAAAAGAAGCCGGTTTTATTTGATGTATTATGAGAACGATACAGCAATTTGTTTAATTCAATTCCAGGCATTACAGCAGGTTCGATATTATCCGTTACTGATTCTGATGCCATATTAATAAAAACTGGCTAAAATATTATAGCAATAGAGTAGCTATTGTTTCTATATTATTATCACGGTCTCTGATAGAAAGTAGAATCACATCTTCCTTTCCCAGCTAATTCATTAATGATTCTCCATTGGACTCGGATTCATAGCAAATTTAAACTATTTTGTTTTAAAACTCAAATTTCACAATGATCTCATAATCATTCATGGTCATCATTTGATGTTAAAACAGATCTCTCAGTAATACCAGTGCAACATAGGCTGTATAACAATCGTAACGTGCCAAATAAAAGGTTTTCAATTACATAAGGGCAAGGTGTCCCAGTAACCGTTACCGTAACATCACGGTTATTTGACAAAAATGAGAGCCAATAATTTCTCCAGATCACATCTGTCACTTCTAAGGAATCAATATTAACGTTCTCTACTATTTTCGTTTTCCCTAGGAATAGATGTATGCAAAAATATAACAGAATGCAAATACAATTTTCGATTTTCTTTGATTTGGAGTGCTTTTTTAGTTTTTTACTAAACGAAGATTCTTGCGCCGAGCACAGTAAGCAAAAAAATCGATTGTCTTAACGATTCAACTGTTTTCTTAACAGGCTGCAGTTCTGTAATTATTTCTGATAATAGCTTACTTCGGAAATAGATAAAACCAATTGTTTTAATTTTTATTACTGCAATATCACATCTCAGGCTCGTAAGGACCTACTGAATTGTTCTTGTCGCGCCGATGTGACCGTAATTTTGGATAAAATATGGAATATTGGATTTCGTGGTTGCGTATTTGATTGGCTTAAATCATTCATCGTCAATCGTGCACAGAGTGTTTGTTGTAATAATTGTGTGCTTGATGCATTGGTTCTTCAATCCAGTAGTCCTCAGGGATCAGTGCTTGCCCAATTTTATGTTTTATAATCAATTCGATTTTCAGCTTAAAGTTTAGAGGTAAGTTAGTGACATTGCTGATGTTAAATCTTTTGCATACAACAAGTCAAATTTTTTCGCAGTTGCAACGATGAATAATTGGTTTGCCGCACACACCTTTGTGTAAAATACTAAAACTAAAACAATGTTGTTTAATTTAAGTAATTGCCGTTTGTTTAACCTTAAGACAATTTATCAAGATCTTCGCTTCTTGAAAACGGGCAACTGCCATACCAATTGTATGACGATTGAGTCTGCCAGTAATATCAGGTTTAAATGTAGATACTTGTTTAAACTGAAAATGCCAGAATTGTTCATCTTTTGGCAAAAATATTTTACCACGCCATAGTTGAATCCGAATTGTTGTTATGAAATGTTATTTGCTGCTGGGGTGGTACATACCATGAATCAGTCCATCCAGTTATCGCCCAAAAGTATATACTATGATTAATGCATTACAAAAAGTTATTTATCTTCTTCTTGGATTATTTTTAAAATGTGTAGTGTCAGGGTCACACATGGCAAAGTCCATGTCAGTACCTACTATAGTTTGACATGGGTCTATGCAATGTGCAGTAAGTCCTTGATTTGGCTACTGCGGATTTGGCGCTGCTGTGTAAGGTAGAACTTGAAAAGGAAACTGCGAAAGAGTTGGTTCGGCCCCAGAACAGTTTGCAAGGATTAAAAAAACTGAAAGAAGACTTAAATTAAATAATTTTTTAACTCTTTTGCTTAATGCCTAGTACACAGCTGAAGTGAAATAAAAATTTACTTATAAAAATGACACAAGCGAAAACGAAAATTTCACTGCTGAATTATGTTTTGCGGTACGCATTTTAGCTGAGAAATTGGTATTTCTCTATACATTTTTCACTGCGTTTTTATCCGCAGGTTCGACAAAAGTAAGCTAAATTTTTGACATTTTATCCATTATTGTTATTTATTGTTAAACAAACTCACATAAAAGATATTTTGAAAATCGAAACCAGCTTCCTTAAGCAAAAAAATGTCAGAGAAAAATAGCTTGCGGGTCAAACATCCAGTGTTCTATTTCGAAACCTATTTTTTGCAGGCAATTGCCGATCAAATAAGAAGATACTACCTTGTTTGAAAATTCCAGCGACTGACTACTACTATGCAGTCACTAATATTAAATCCTTATCGTTTTTGGGAAATGCCAACCTTAAAAAACAATCCATCAAACATAAAATCTGTCAAGTAGTTGTTGTTTGAGAGTTATTTGCGCACCATTACCTCAGTGATTTTGTAAATAATGGAAAAAATAAATTTCGTGTTTTAATTAAACATTGTTATTTGAGAAGCAAAATGGCCAAAGAAACGAAAGAAAAGTTTGATAAGTATTATGGCACATCTACTTCATCGAATACAGCAGTTAAATGGTGAATGCCATAATTATTGGTTTGGTCGCATGAGTACAAATGGCGAACATCAGTAAGGTTCGGAAATGTAACTACACTAGAAATGATCAAAAAGTTTTACCTTTGTTGACTCAAGATGATAAACATCTCAACTGAATGCGTTAACATAATTGTTTGAACATGAAAAAGCTAGAAAGAGCAAAAATTAGAATGAACAATAAAAACAATGAGTGGGAGTTGGTAGAAGTGTGCCGAAGCGCCCGAAAGTGCACGCTATTTTTTGGGATGTGCCTGGTATAAAAATAAATTATTAAGGGCAAAGCCGTAACTACTATGGCTGTAAACCTGAAAATTGGAAAATTCTCGAACATATATAAATACCATATGTTGACTCGTTAAAAACACCCAGTCGCAAGTTTTTTACTGGTTACCACCAGGAATCGAACCCGGGACCCCCGAATAACAAGCAAGCACTCTACTTACTAGGCGACAAAAATAACTCATATTGACTATCTGGAACATGGAAAACTAATCATTGCGCAATATATCAGTGAACTATTGGACCGATTCGACGTTACATGCAAGGCCAACCCATTACATTTAGCGAAAAATAAAATGCTGTTTCATCAATAAATTCATCGGCTTACGAAACAATTAAAACGGTAACCAAATTGAACGAAATGAGCTATGAATTGCTTCTAGAGAAGGGTTTACTCAAATGAAAATTTTATTACCGAAACAATTGCCTACAGCATGGAGGTTCACCAAAACGTCCACCATTTAATACAAGAAAGGCCACAAATAAACCAGTTCTAAACCGAGTAGAATTTATCGCTCTGGTGAAACAAACTTTAGATCATGTTCATGATCATCGAAAGTTGAACATTTTTTAAACCAACTGTATTATGTCGTGGATAGCTGTGCCATTTTGTGACTCAATAAAGTATCCTGGAAAAAGCTACTTACATTTTCAAAGATATATTTTACCAATTTTACCAGCATCGCATATTAGCTGGCTCGAAGTCTACGAAAAGGAGAAACTTATGTTTCATCAAAACATGCGTAGGCCCACAAAGCAATTAAAACGATAAACAAATTTAACGAATTGGTCTAAGAGAATTGCTTCTCCATCTCCCATTTTCTGCAGATTAGGCACCTTGCGATTATTAGCCGTTCCCAACAGCTTGAAGAGGTGACTCGCTAGCCAAAAATTGTACTCAAATGAAGATATTATTACCATCAAACCTTACATCATTTAATACGAAGAAAATTTCAAATAAACAACCCCTAAATTAGGAGAAGCCAGCTGTTTTTTTTTGCTTTGATGAGAAGAAATTTAGATAATTTTCATAATCTCCGAAAACAAGAATTTCTGTTACCAAACGTGTTATGACGTGGTGAGCTGTGTCATTTTGTGACCCAATAGAGATGTTATTTCAAAAACAATATGATGGAAAAAGCATTTACAGTATCAAAGTAATTTTTCAGCAAATTAGGTGACTCGAAGTCTACGAAAGCCGATAATTCGAAGACAAGCAAAGCCTTATTAACCAATAAAAGAAATAACGAAACATATTCCAGTATTCTCGGCAGGAAACATTGTTCCTGTTTAAGTGAACTATCCATTGCAAATACATATACACAGACTACGATTTAAGTGGGGGCTAGTCACATGAGTCTCCTCCCCCTTCTCTTCCGAAAAATTACAATGATGAGGGTCGATTTAAAAATCTGCCATACATTTTAAAAATTGTTCTAAAGTACGAGTATTATGCCGTTTTTTTTACCGCATTTAAAATTTTCAATTTTTTTAGTGTTCCCGAATTAAGTCCACTTACCAGAAACATTTTAAGAAATGTTTGGTCGAAGCAAATATTTAACAGAACCTAGAAAAAATATTATAAAACCAAACAGTCCTGAGTTCTACCGAATTATTTTCTATATAGATATAACAAATTTATTATAAATAGCAAGCGGCACCCACACACCCATCCGTTATCCAATAGAAATAAGGATAAAAACTTGAAGATTGAAATAAAATTACAGAGGGCAGCACCTCATTAGTCGTATAACAAAATTTAAAATTTGCTGCTATCTTTTCTTCCTCGAGGCAAATTATTTTTTCTTTCCATTCCCTCTTCGAGCTGTCTAAATAAAGTGATTGATGTCTAATAAGGGTTGATTTTATTTTTATAATTCTGTATACATTTTCTCTTCGCTTTATCTTTATAAATTTTTCTATTTTTTGTGACTTATAAACTTGATTTATATACATTTTTATTCAAAATGGCGTCACGATTTTATTATTATTACTACTATTATTATTATTATTAATATTAATATAAATATTAATATAATTTTTTTTTTTGTATATATTTTTTGATTTATTATTGTCATTATGAAATATAAAAATATCCATATTATCTCGGATTAAAAAACAAAATTTTATTTTTATGTTGAATTTGAAGCATAAATATATATATATATGTACGAGTAGAAGGGAAATTCGTGTGCGTATTTAGTTATCATGGAAAAATCAATACTGCACTCATCATCGTCGCGTCAAAAGCGCGTTTTATATTTTTATGTGAAAAAGCCCCCTATTCTAAATGTTTACGCGTATTTGTAACATTGTGCAACCCTCGTTCACCATAAAACAAATTTAAATTGATCAAAATCACCCTGCTATTAAATGTTGTATTTATGTTACGTATTTAGGTATATGAAATAAAAATGGAACTCCAAATTCATACCAATACACAAATCAGTCAAGAGTGTTAGCATCGCATTTTCATTATCCTTTTTCCCGATTTTCGTTCTTGTGTACAGTTATGATTATTTTAGTGGAAAATGAATGCAAAAAAAAAATCATAAATTTGCCTATTTTATTACATATTTTTGTGAATCAAATTGGGGATCTCCCCCACCATCCATGATTGGCCTAAATCTTTAACCAATCAAAATTACCCATCACTCAAAAAAAGTTTTTTATTTTCGTATTTTTGTGAGTTTATACATTTTTCTTATGCTTTGTTATTTTTATACAGATTTAGTTAGGTAAGGTATACGAGTATAATATGTGGCTGAATGTAAGTATGTTTGTACAGTGTATAACAGGCGATTTTTTCTTTCGTTTATTTGTTTTCTTTTTGTGTGTGCTGTGGATGTTGAAAATCCATTAAAATTTTCCATTTGAATAATTTTCTGGTTTTCAATTTTTAAATTGTGAATTTAACACCTTGCAATTTTTTTTTTTTTGCTGTTCGTATTATATTCAATTCTCTCTCATATTTATGAATATTTAATGAACCAAAGTATTTTTCCTTTTTATCTGTATATATATGTATGTGGTGTTTCGGTTTTGATTGAAGTGTATACTTGTACAAATGTGTACAGTATCCATTGAACTCGATTTATATATAAATATGTACGGTGGTGTTACCAGAAAATTAAGTTGTTGCACCAAATGTTGCATGCAACATACATGGTATTTAGAGTCAGTTTGTTTGGAACGTACTATAAATTATTTCAATCTCAATTTTTTTTGTATTTGGATGGTTAAAATTGCATGTTGCATGAAATGAATCTGAATTTCAATTTCTTTATTTATTTATTGTTTAATATTTATTTATTTAAATTTACGTACATACATTTTTTAATGCATTTTATTTATTTGTTTTTTTTTTATATAATTTGAGATGAATAATATACAACAGGTTGCACAGTATTTTTTTATGTGCTGTGTATGTGTTTATTTTATATGTGGATTTCATGTTGTATAATTTTTTTTCATATTTGATATGGCGATGACGATACGATGATGATGGTGATGATGATTAAAAAACTTCAACAACAAAAAATAAATTTTAAAAAAATGTTGTATTATTATTACAATAATTATAATTCATGTCACTCGTTATATATACGCGCGCATTTTTATATATAGTTGACAACAATTCATTGTTGTGGTTTTTATAAATTAAATTTTAATTTGACATTTTAATATATAACCTCAAAAAAATAGTTATGTTTATATATAACAAAATACCATATATATATATAACATCAACTGGTTAAATTAATCCAAGTTAATTAATTAATTATTTATAGACGCGCCATTTTATAACAACTATATGTGTGTATGTTGTGCGCCCGTCATTTCGTGTTTACATTTGATTTATTGGTTTGGAACCTCATGTGATATTAAATTGTTCTCATATCTGATATATGGTACGATTAAGTTTTACTGGTATTAAGTTTATTTTATTATTTTAGCATTAGATCTCATATCTCACTGATTGAGCCTATCTTCTGCCATAATTTTCCGAAATCAAAATATTCCATAATTGTTTACGGGTTGCAACAAATTCGCTCATGTTTTTGCGGTAAATTCCAAAAAATATATTCGATCGAAATTTGGGGCAGAATATAATATTAGCTCCAATCATAAGCCAATGTCAAAGTAAACAACAAACAAAATAAAAGCCTTTGTCTAAAAAAGAAATATGTTTGATACCTTGTTGAAAATTCGAAAATAAATTAATTCCAGAATGCGAGTTATTTTAACGAAAGTATTAATTATCCAAAGGGTTTAATGTTCTTCCAAAGTTGATCCTGTTCTTGGTGGGATTCGAAACTCAATAATGGTCCAAGTGCTGAACTTAAATCCACTATACAACTTTGAGAGCAGAAACAATGTGTTCGAAAAATGGTTTCCTAATTGAGGTCTGCTTAAGCACGGAAAATCATCAAATTTGCCTATGTTATAACCTGTTGTATATGAGCGCAATGGGTGTTCAGCTCAAAACGTATTTAGTCACGTAATTTTATTTGTAAAAAATGATAACTCACTTGAGAGATCGGTGGTATCCCTCATTACTTGTCTAATAAGATCTCAAAGTTGCTGAAATAAACTAAATGACTCGCATATTTATGATGAAGTATTTTTTATTTTAACTTGTTGTCGGAGGTAACGGTATTCAACAGCGAAATGTAATACCGAAATTACATTCAATTTTTGACCTAGGAATATTTTTGCAATCGAATAAATTCAAAATCTAAAAGCATTGCCATTGGTTTTTTATAAATTATAATACGAATTATGAAGGGCCTTTAAGCTTGTAAAGAAAATGGATTTGTGGTTAGGTTTAACAGGATTATTACTTTGTTAAATAAACAAAGTTAACAAAAATATCGAATGTGGAAATGTAATTTTAAAATAAGTTAGTATACAGTCGCGAATTGAAATATGAGATAAAATCGCGTAAATTGTTTTTTAAGTTATAATTTTTTTCATGGAAACACCTTAAAGGACATTAATATGGACTTCCGGTAATCTCTTTTTAGATTAGTGCTCTGAAAATGATTTACATAAGGTTACCGATTCAACGAACATTTAAAATCTTTTAAAATTATGATAATTTTAAATTTCGTTTTAGATTAACATATCATGTAGATATCACATCATTATTTCATATTGATGATTTGGTTAGAATTTACACATTTGTTTTTTAACAGAAGTCGTGATATAAAGCAATAAAATATCACATTTACGGTTTTCACGAAACTTATGTCATCGTAGTAAAACATGTTAGCAATTCATTCTTACAGAGGAATTAATCGGAACTCGCCTCCAATGCCAACTCTTGCTGAACAACTTCAGCAAAAGCTCACAACGTCTCCCCTTGGCAGCCACCCACCGGTAATTAACTCGTATCCTTGATAGATTAAATATGGCAACTGGAATTCTTCTAAAAGTTAAAAGAATTTTGTGTTAGGTAGAACAAATATTACGAAATCTGAATATAAGAGTCGATTAAATTGAGAATCACAGTAACAACCTCCTTCAAACCGGCATCAGACTATACGCTCTGTACACTGTTTCGAGTAGACTTTGCATCTATTAGCAGTTGCAGCTGTTTTAATGGACCTCTCTAGCTAATATACTTTCTACGAACGAGCTATGATCGAAAGGTTTCAGTAAAATCCCACAGTAATATGCCAAAATAATGCTGATCTATTACAATACTAAAATCGGAAGCGCTGAAATGATACACAATCACCATCAGGTATCTCGTGTCATTAATACTTTTCCGCTCCAAACAGCAATAGGACACACACCACGAGCTAGATATGCTCTACAATTTGATGTTTGCAAATGCGCATATTTTTCACATAACTCGTCCAAAAGTCACATGGAAAACAAACGACGGCGGAACAGCCAATGAAACACCGCATTATTATACCTAAATATTTTTCCAACATTAAAGACATCAGTACAAAACGTGGAACCCCGACTCTGACCATTCATTATCTGGCAGTTGCGAAATTCAAATTTGTATAACAACATTTTTTATAAACCTTTAAAATTCGTCTCTATATAGACAAATAAAAATAAAACACAGCAAGAACATTACAAATACACACTTTGAATTAAAAATCGGGTCCGACATACCAAAGTTCGACCCATAGAAATGCAGATCGATCACGAAGCGTCGGTACTTGAGTGACCGCATAATAGCACATATTGAATATAAGGACAGTAGTTAATGTGGAATGGCCCATTATAATGTCGTGCACGAAAACTGCGCAAGATACTTGTCTACGGACGGACAAGGGTTCAATATTCAATAACAAACAACGGCCTAAATACGGCGATAACACAAAATTGGGAGTGTTTATCTATCGAGGGAACCACTTTAAGGCAAATAACAGAAATCGCTTCTGAATCGATTCTATACGGCTAGAGGAATTGTTATAGCACGGATTTCATACAATTGAGGTATATTCCAAGTGCGAACGAACAATAATGAAACAAACAGGTATTTTAGAGTACACGGATCATGAAAATCTTTGAAGAAACGGTTTAAAAACCTAACAATAGATTATCCTTGTTGATACATCTGTCAATATAGTCCTTAAACGGTAGATTGCGAGAAAATAAGATACCTAAGTCTAGAAAAAAATGAACTCGATCGATCATAACTCCATTTAAAAATAAACTATAATCAAGATCATTACGTCTCCTAGCTTCATAACTTTACATTTTGAAACGTTAAGACAGAAAATATTTTATTCCTGTTGTAGGTCCAATATGGCACCTTGTAAAGAGAGGTTCCAGATCGCATCTTGTGGTACGCCAGACAAAACATTTAAATCTCTAGATAAAATGTTGTTTAAAAAACTTTTTGAGTTCGGTTCGTGAAATATCACACAATCCACTTTAAATGATGGACATCACACTTGAGCTGTTTCAGTTTGATCAATTTTATCGAATGCTTTACTAAACACTACTTCAACATTATCACCACCTTCTAATGATAAAGTCAAAATATTTCAGAACATAACACGACTGTCACAGTTGACCGGCTGGGGTAAAACCGAGAAATAATCTACGATAATCTACGATATCCTTTTTCCGTCCATATACTTGAAAATTGGGTTAATGAAATTGGATTTCCAAATTGAAGGAAATACTCCACTCGCCAAACTCGAATTGAAGAGATACGTCAGCGGTTGAATTGCTACAACTATTAGGGTTAACTTTGATAAACGCTGGCTAAAAGGTTCTTGTCTATTAGCCTATTAAACGTCGCCTAGTTGCCCCCATTTTCTATGAGAGCCAAGACAGAAATTTGGAAGACTATCAAAGTAGTTTCGCAACCAAACAAACATTTACTCTGAGAATGCTACTTTAGAAATGTTATGATTTATTCGATAGAAGTGATAGTGAATGGATTAGAATACATGGTGATAGTGCGGCAAAATGACTGAATTGTCCAAACCTTGTATAATTTATTTTTGAAATATATTATTCGTCAGCTATATAAAGTCCAGCGCATTTATCTATATTTTTAATTAAAACAGCTAATAGCTAATCATAAATTTGATAACGTAGAATACTTCATATTCCTTCCGTCAAATGCTTCAAATTGATATGTAAGCAGACATAAAAACTCGCACTTTACAAATCACTCATAAAACCTGTGCTGGCTTCACTAGTGAAAGCTGGACTCCGACCGCTAATGACTAGCTGGACTCCAACCTTTAATGACTATACAATGTTTTCTACGTTACAACGTCCACACATCAACGAAAAATAAACAAAGTCCAGCAACCAGCGATCGATGTACGTCGCAGAGGAAACTCCGCCTGAAAGACGGGAACTGAAGGGCAAGAACAATGAATTGAGATAAGGCTGAGACATTATTTACTTTAAAGAAGATCTCGTTTGATTAGAATTATCGAAATAACATAAGATTACTGTAAGAAGATAGACAAGAGAAAAGTTTCTTTTGAGTGACAAACAATTTAAGAAGGGAGAAGATTTTACTCGAGGATCGTAGCATATTTAGTATTATCCGCCAATATTAAAATCGCGTAAAATATCCCGAAAATTTAAACGAGTAATTTACAAGGCGCTGAAACCACCCGTTATTACGTTTGGCTGCGATTTTTGTTCGAGGATAGCATGTGAAATGTTTCTGCTTGAAATTGATCTATGTGATGCTAGGTCCAATGAAAAAGCCAATTTGATTGCAAATGAATCACGAGATAATAAATCAACAAAGGTGAGATCTTTCGATTCATAAAATCGTTCAGAATGAAACGGTTGGGACATGGTCTCCGATTGCAGAAACGAACTACCAAACAGGGCCCATCGACGTCCATATAGGAACCAGTTACATCAATAAATCTATTAAATCCAGCTGAGCTAAATGACTGAGATACGCAACAAGGTCACGACAGCAACGAAAAATAAACAGAATGATATAGCAACCACCAATCGGTGCACGTCGTAGAGGAAGACCTCGACTGGGTTGGCATAACGACGTCAAACAAATGTTATGTATTACAGGATGTTGAAACTGGAAGATCTCGAGAACAATGGATTGAGATGGGTAGAGAACCATCGTGCAGATGACTAAATCTTCATGGGATGTGAAAGCTAGTGAGAGGGATATAATATATGGCGTTGGTTGGACAGAACATTACTCAACGGTGGAAAATCTAAATATATGCTTATAGAAGGAGACAAACATGCGGGGAGTTTCTGTTGTTAGGCATACAATATAAGACGGTTAAAGAGTTTAAATATCTAGGATCGGTAGGTACCTAAACAAAACGTAATGTCCGTGTCAAATTTCCAAATTCTAGTAAAACAACTTTCGATTCGGAATACATTGTAAACCCTCCAGTTTCAAATAATATAGTCCTATTTGTAAGTATGCATCATGTTCTCTCCTACACAAATTAAACTTTTGAATAATCAAAGAGTCATAAATATAAATCGTATTGTGGTGGTTTAACTGAATTTCATCAGCTCGTAAAACCGCGAGTAAATCGTTCCTCATTCTTACTGAGAATATCCTTCTCTCCTATATATGCATTAAAATATGTGGGGCCGACAAATTTAAATTGAGTGACAATTTAAACGCGGGATGAGCAGTTGCGACGTCTACTTGTTTATTAACAATGTAACTGTATTTTGAAAAGAAGCAGTGGCCTAAGTTTTACTTAAACTTCTAATGTTGGATAATAATTGAGTTGAAAGAAATATTTTCCTTGTACCTCCAAGAGGGTCTCCAAAATTTTGCCTTGATCAAATATTTTTAGAATAGAGCATGAACTTGATAATTTGTTGAAATTGAGGTAGGAGATCAGCTGAAACGTGTAAATGTTTCGCCTATTAGAGTAAAGAAGACATAATGCCTTGTGGTACGCATCACCTTTCAGTTTAAATTTGCATTTATATTTCTTATTTATATCCTGTGAAGCTTACGCATAGCGCTTAATAATAATTCTTAATAATCAAAATATTCTAAATTGTTAGGTTGTGTTGTATAGGCATTGGTTTAAAATTAATATTATGATTGACATTGGTTCCTTCAACCAGTATTTGATCATAATTACGTTTAGACATTGGCTGAGTTGTATCCAGCCTAGTTAACTTCGATATCGGTTAAGAAATAATTCCATTTCAAATTTGCCTTATTTCAATTGCTATAACCCTGCCGCAGTTAAAAAAATAAAGAAAATTTAGGATCGATCGGTTCAGAGGTGTCCGCTACTGTAAGTCTCATAGAAACGAGCATTATACATTTACTTTAACTTTATTCCTCCATACATGATGACCCTCTCAAAATTTCATTTAAAACACGAAACAAAGAAGTATATACAGACCCTAAACGAAGAGATTCTCTAAATGTATAGGTATTCGTGGTTATCCATGTTATCCTAAAATTAATACGGGTATCAAATTCTGTAGGTTGTTGATACTACTTCAAGCTATGATTTTAAGACACCATTTACAACTGACTCTTCGCCACTAAGTGAAAAAATTGTATGATGCGCGACTATCAATCATTGATATAATAAAATCATGAAGCTTGTTTTTATGTTGAAAACGAGAGAAATAATAATAATTTTTAATAACATAAAAACAACAAAATCATGACGCCATTTTGAATAAAAAATCGTATAAATCAAGTTTATAAGTCACAAGAAGACGAACGAAAATATACATTTTCTATATACCATACATACAACACTCATACACATACTTATATAAATATATATATATGTACAAGAGACTCCTATTTCTATATAATACAGACACAGAAGAACTTTTGAAGGCGAACTCAACCCTTATTACTCATCAATCACTATTCAAACAGAAGAAATATACGCATACACACACAGAAAAAGTGATAGAGCAAAGTTATTCCCTCATCAAAATTGGAAAAAATTAAATTTACCCAAAAGAAAAATACAGAAAAAATTCGATCAATACTGCTAAGAATGAGACACCCGTTTTACCATTCCCCATCACCCTCGCATCACTCATTGTATATATATATAAATATATATATATATATATATATATATATATATATATATATATATATATATATATATATATATATAAATATTGATCAACTTATAGAATAAAATTAAAACACCAACACCATCGCACCATACTACATAAAACACCAAAATAATAGGGTTTTTGGCAACACATACTACCTCTAAATTAAAGATCCCTTTTTTGTCGGTGTTCCGAGGAACGCAAAATATAGCAACAAAAAATAAATAAAATACCTCAATGTATATATACCTACATATATAACGAAAAAGGTCACCTGAGGCTCTTAAATTAAAGGATTCTTTATCATTCCATCTCGTTCTAAATTATAATAATAATTTTCATATTTTTTTAACATGATTTATGATAAATTAACTAAAAAAAAACTTAGGGAGCTTTTTTTCGTTTTGGTAGATGAAGAGAAAAAAAAGGAATTATAATATTCAGATCCTGCCTTTTAGTTTTCATGTCTACACATACAAAAGATGGATTAATTTCAAACACAACAACAATAGTAATAGTAATAATAATATAAAAAAAGGACGAAAACTTTATTTTTTTCCTTTCTCTGTGTATATAAATGTATATATGAGTTTGAGGGTTGGTTTGTTTCATCATCATCTCGGAAAAACTAGAAATTCCACTATGGATACATACTCTGCAATACATTCATCTCACTTTACGTATATCGTCTTAGTGTATTGCCGATAAGCTGCTCGAACTGCTTGCTCTCTTTCTTGTGTTATTATTATTATACATTTTCATTTTTCTGCTGTTCCATTGTGTTATGTTATTATTCTGATGTGAACGAAACGAAAACGAACAAAAAAAAAATTATCCTTAAAATAGGAGGGTTGGAAAAACAATAACCGAAATTGTATATATACATAAGGAGAAAAACAAAAACAACCAAGTCTAAGGATGACAGATGATTGATGTTTTATCATTTTTTTTGTGTGTATATTTTTTGAAATGGTATATTGTTGTTGGTATTCTATCCTCGTTTTCGTCATTCCCCGTACATTATGTATCCAGTACAAAAAATGGCAGCCAGAAACATTTTTGTGTTCGAATCACATTTCAAAATGGCGATGATAATGATATATAACAAAAAAAAAATGTATTATATAATTTTTTCTAATCAAAATAATTAATTATATTCAAAGCGTGATTTGGGGGTTTGAGACCGGGTAGTAGAATTATTTATAATATAGCAACAATATTTACACCCAACCAGTGCGCCCGCACACACATACACATACACACACACACACACAAAAATAAAGATGAGTTCGTCGTTTTAGCGTGGCGGCTTGAGGGTGGTGGTGGTGTATATGATATCTCTAAGAAGACAATAAGAAAAATATTGGTTTTTCGTCTTTTTCCCATCTATTTTCCATTTTTATCATTTTCTTTCAATCGTTTTTTATTTGATGATAAATTTTATTTTCTGTACACATAAATACACACAACCGTTGTTGTTCTTGTTATTTTATGTCAGGTTTTCTTGATAAGAAAATTTATAAGAATTTTTTTTGTTTTTCTGATTCATTTCATTTTAATTTTAATGTTTTTTTTGTTATAAATATTCTCGATTTCGATTGAAGATGATACTTTTCACAAACAAAAAATGCTTTGTATATACCGTGTACAAAAAAGCTCCAAAAATATATTATAAAAAGTTAGTGGGGGAGAAAAGTGTGAAAATTTACTTTTATTTATTTTTATTATAAAAAAAGATATTTTCACCCTCTGTTGTTTGAAATTGATTTTCCGTTTTTTTAAAGAAGCAAAGTGTTTAATGAGGTGAAATTCAATGGGTTTTATTTTGTATTCGTTTTTGTGTTTTATTTATTTTTTTGTTTTATTCAAGTTTATTGGAATGAATCGATAGGAACAGTCGAGACTCAATTTTTATTGATGAGGTTGTTGATTTTTCCTTAAAATGTGGAAAAATTACGTTTTATAAAAGATAAAACATACGGTTTGTGAAAATGATTTTCCACCTTCGGAGGGTGTGCTGGTGTGCTCTCTGCTGTGTATAGAGGTGAATTGTTGTTCGTTTGGCTATATACAATTTGATTCAAGAACGTGTAATTCACGTACATTCTACAGTTCAAAAACTTAACTTCAATTATCTATAAAGATGCGTTGTTGGTTATTGCTCGGAAATGTATCAATTAAATGGAACACTATAATATTTAGAGTAAAACCACGATTGTCCCATACCTCTGAACCAACTATTTTCAACCTACACTAGACCCTGGATCTGTGGTTCGATTTTTCCGAATCATTTGGCTTAAATTATAATTAATTTATCAAGAAATATTTTTAACCATACTAATGAAATGAAATTGCAATTTTTTAAAGATGTTCGTTGGGTATAGCAAAAAACTTAAAATTAAAATTTAAATTATCTTCACACCTATGGAAATGAGTTGCCTTATGTCGAAAACCGGAAAATTCAGAAAGCATTTTTCGAAAATGCAAACAATTCGAAAGTTTTAAATTTTTAAATCAACTCCTTGCTTAAAAATGAAATTCGTAGTTTTTGACAGGTGGCATAGGTGTTTTTTCGCGCTGCATTTTGAAATGTAAAAACATGACCATTTCAGGGTCACTTTTTTATCCAAATGTCTGTCACAGTCGATTTTTACAGAGTTAGCAAATAAAGCAAAAAAGATCTTTGGTATAGTCATAAACCTTATAATTACCTAACAAACGTTTTCCTTCAAATTTGGGCGAAAACTTTCAAATCGTCTGTAAATATTTGCTGTTACATAATTTAATTTTACGTTAGGTATATTTTAACTAAATGAATGTATTATTAGCCATGTATTAATCAGCAGACTAATTTAAATTTCTTGCCAATTGGAGGACGTAGTTCCGTTTTGATATCACATTAAAAATGGATAAACCCGTGTACATTCCGGCGAAAGAAACTATTCCGGAGGACTTAATGTACAGGTTTTAATAAGTTTCTGCCATGTCACACGCTCTATTAAACACCCAGAACAAAACGCTGAAAGTTGGTGACTTTATCAAGTTACTACGAAATTTTTTATTTTTATTTCTTTAGAAAAATCCGAGCTGGCACAACTTATCAGTATGTGAATTCTCTTTAAGGACTTTAGGTTATGATTTTTGGTACGATTCATCACACGCCTACCTACTATAAGCAAAGTATTTTTTTGATTTTTAATTTTAAAAGAAAGTATTAGCTGTAGTGGATTTAATGTCCTTTGAAGGTCAATTAATATACCCCCTTTTCATTCACGCACACAACACCCTCATTCACACAATTACAGTATACAACCTGCACATTGCAAGCTCCATGTCAACCTGTATATTGACATGGGCGGTGGGTCGGCGCCACTTTAAAAAATTATAAATTTTCTAATTTTACTACTTAAAGTTTGAACAATGTCAGAAAATTATGGATCTGTGATCTTCGTGATGGAACCGTATCCACCAGGGGCAGGTGGAGATTGAACCGTTTCGTTTTGTTCAATCGATTTTCCGTTTTGACTTTATGGCTTTATTGTCCTCCGGAAATGCAAATAGGGGGTCCCAAATTATATAACTAAATCTGGTTTAGCCCTTGAATCCAGCTCTTATTTGTATTGTATTCAAGATTATAATCTTTCAGTTCTTAGAGAGCAGCTCATTTAAGCAAAATAGGAAATAAAATAGGAAATTCGCAATCTCGGAGAATATGCCATATTCATCAAATCACATTCTGTAAAATATTAGCAATATGATTTTTATCAAGATTATTACTTGGGCTCGGGATCAACTTTTAAATAGTACTACTTCCTTGTACTGTTTAATTTTTTCCTTAAGTTTTTATCGCCGGTGTTGCAACATGTGGAAAGTTCATAAAAATTTGTATACTTGTCTGGCGTTGCGTATTGATTTTTTGGCACAATGTTCACTTCTGTTTAATGATTAAAGGGTGGTGGTTGGATAAATGCTGTATATTTTAAAACATTTGATTCGATATCAATAAACTCTGGCATTTTGTTAACGAATCCGAATTTTGTTGAAGTTCACTTCGGCAAAATGTTGGAATTTTATTTTGAATAAATTAATGTCAACATCAATCAGTTTTGGATATGTGCAAAGTGCTTACAGAAGCTTTTCTATGTTCATCTAGGACGGGATTCTATCTACGATTGTTAGTTTATGAATTTTTTATGAATTTATCGAAATATTTTGCGATTGCTGCCGTGAGAATCTTAGCCGGTAGTTTGAGGAATCAATTACATGTCGTTTTAGAACTGGTTCCACATTTGCTCTTTTCCAGAGTTATGTTTACGTATCAAATAACGTGCGAAGGCTGTATGATAAGTACCCGTGGCTTAAGGAAGCAAACGCATTTTAATCTCTTTACGGGTCGGTATATTTAATTTAGTGATGTTTAAGATGTGACAGCTTCCTCATTTTTCGTGAACCATTTTCTGCCAAGCCACTTTTCATGACAAAGGGATCCGTTAATGTTCCACTGTATGAGCAAACACGGCACCTATCTCACCAATAGCTTTATTATGCTCTAAGTGTCTGATCTTCAGTTTCTCTTTAGATCAAAAATAAATGTTCAGCCACTCTTAAATTGATTGTGCCACTCTAAGAAACTCCAATTTTGATTTCCTCACACATCTTCCCATCAAAAAACTGAATCCAGTCACTGTCCAATATTGCTCTCCTTCAATTTATGCAAATATATTCGATTTCTCTGTCCGAAATTTTGATAGATCTCGTTCAAAAGATGATGTTATAGATTCTATCGATGTATCACACACCCCCTATTTAATAATATTTTAAAATAAATATTAACCCCACTTGATTAATATTGAAAAATTACTGGCTGATAGTGCACTACACACTAACTAGTTGATTGTCTTGAAATTGAAACTTATACTAACTTACTGTTAGTAGAGATAATAGATTATAAGTTAAATGGGATGAAGTCAAAGAATAGTTTTTTTACTTTTGGGTCTCTCCTTTTGCAGATATGAAATATATATCGAATACAATTTAATTTCTTTGAACAAAAACGACTTGTTGGGGTTAGTATTTTATTCATATTTTTAAATCTACATCTCGAACAAGCACATAGACCATAGCTGCCGCGCATTTTCACTGATGTCACTACATAAATAGACCATAAGAAGTTTATTTCAGAAAAGTTCACATTACCCGTTGAAAAATCTAAATTCCTTCCTCACCTGTACCATAATAAAGAAATAAACACGAGGACATTTTTGAGGCATTCACGTCACATACAGTTACGTCACATACAGTTACCTAAATATTCTTAATTATATTCTCAACCAACTTGTTCTAATAAATTATTTTAAATCAAAACCATCCCGCAATATTTAAACCCACTTCAAAATTTTAATATAAATAAGAGGTGTTCAATAAATTCAATAATTTTTTTATTTAGTCTATCGACAAAAAAATCATTCAAATCAATTGATTCATTTAATTTCTGTGAGTGATTTAATGAACACGTGGTTTGAAAGTTTAAAGTTTACTGGTAGTATTTTTAAACCGCAAGATCGCGATCTTTCAAATTAACATCACAGCACATATTCAATATTTTCAACTTTTAAAATTTTCAAAACACGTCTTCATTAAATCAGTCACAACAATTGAATGAAACAATTGATTTGCATGAAATTTTTATTTTCGGTAGACTAACTAGAAGAATAAAAAAAATTTAATAAAATCAGCTCAAAGGTATCCTTACAAATACCAACGAACGAAAGTTTAGTCCATTATTCAATACGATAATATTGTCATGAATGGAAAGCTTACACACTAGACCAGGGGTGTCTACTAATTTTTTTGAGGAATCTACTTTTCCAAACAATATTTTTTCGCGATCTACTGTTCGATTTCCAAAGTATTACTATAAGTATGCACTCAAGTATGCTGACCATTTTATTCTCAATTTTGAATGGTATTCTCAATTAAATTACTCGAAATGTAGAAAAAAAATCCTCTTTAAATCTTTCGTAATACGAGCAAGAATATCCTAGGAATCTTAATAATGTTCGCTATATTTCATGTAAGAAAATATCATAAATTAAAATTAAACTAAAATTTATACAAGGTATGTCATTCAAAGATTATATTATTTACGGTGAAATTAAAATGCCAATTAAAGGTAAACATTATGTTTAGTCTAATTTGGAATTTCCTGAAGGCACCAAATGTGTATTACTGCTGCGACACTAACAACGCAACCATCCGTTTAATATTCTGTGTGTAATTACTCACACTATTTCTCATACAAGATTCCAAATGACGTTCGAAGTAGTTCAATACTTTGTTTTAATTAATTTCATGTGCGAGAACACTGACTCGCACAAATATCCAAAACACGAATACAAATTTATAGCACCTTTCCTAATTTTGTGTATTTATCTTTAAGTAAATCTTTCCAAAACATGTCTTCCGAAGCTCTCCGATATACATCACACAATGAAATTTAATTGGCGATCGACCAAAAGTCAGCTCGCGATCGATGAAACATGTAATCAATGAAATATACATTCACATCGATTATAGAATCTGCGAGAGCGAATCGAATGCGGATTGGAAAATGCATATAAATAAAATGAAAAACAATTGCTATAAATCAAAGTAGCCAATAAAGCTTGTATTGATTTCCATCCCAATTGTTTTTTCTGATTTCCCGTACAAACGCAAATAAATAGTTGCGGATCTAAAACAAATTTTACTTTAATAATTGTACGGAAATCCATTGGAATTTTTATGATATCCTGATTTAAAATTTTGTTTTATGTTTGTAAATGAATCCGCAATCGAATTTTATAATCGACGTGGTTGTTTACATTCACAATATTTAGTTCATGTTAAAATGCACTTTAAAATGGACACATTTAACATTCAACAAGGCTGAAGTTAATCTTCGAAATATTTCAATTATCGCTTGTTTAATTGTAAATTATTTCAGTTAAATTTTACTTTTGTATTGTTAAATAGTACATATTTGCTTTTTGATTCGATATTTTTCCAAACTTTGTGTTGTGTTTTCCAAACACCGACTTATTACAAACTTATCGGCTTATTTAGCCATCCAGTGGCACTATTCTGGTAATTCCCCTGGAATAGGGAACTGATGAAAGAATTTATATATAATTACTGTTCAAATATTTTTTCCGGCTTACTGAGGAGTAAAGTTAGATGTACATATATTTATAAATTGGGAATAATTTGTCCATACCAAAATTGGCAGGGAAAATTATTCCCGAATTAATTTTGTTTTCAAAAAAATTAACATTAACTTTTTACCTCATTATGCCAGACAAATTTTTTATAAATAAAAATTACACATAAATTCTTTCCCCAGTTTCATATTCCCGAGGAATTACCGGAATACCGCCACAGATGTGGTTAAATAAGTCGATCAAGTTATTCTAATTGAAACTTATTTATGACGTAATAATAAAAAACAAAACACGTTAAACGAAAGAAAACAAATTTTTGGCATGTTGGTCGTTGTCACTACTTACATAGGTTTGAAATCAGAAACTTCATGTATTACATTTAGTCAAGACCAATTTTGGAGACATTTCTGTGTAGACGTTCTTTTCAAATAAGTCTTCTTGCGATGTGACTTATTTGAATAAGTCGGTATCCACATATAAGTCGGTGTTTCGAAAACAACCTTAGAATTTATAAAATATAACAGTTACTAAATTAACTGTAAGATTTTAATAAGAAATCACTAATTGAATTTTGTTTTACATTTTTTGCTAAATGTGTCGCGTGCAAATCGTATATTGTGTGTTCTGAAAGATTCTTTTTCACTTTTAGGAAATTTGATATGCAATCTGCAATCAAATAAAATTGATTTTATTCAAATACTTTTAATGGTATTCATAAAATATCAAATATCAGACGGAAATAAATATTTAAATTTGATAACCATAGAAACCGATTTTATTCCAATGAATTTATTAATCAACTATAGCTTAAACTTATATTAGAACATAAAATTTTATGTCATAATTGATTATTTGTTGCATGGTTCCGCAGTTTATGCTTCTATTTGTGTATGAGTGTATCGTATAAAAACAAGCAAAGCTCTTCGACAAATTTGTCTACGATATCTAGCGTATCTGGCTGTGATATTGCGGGTCTGGTTCCGGTTGTTATATTTCCGTTACATGGCCTGATGTCTCCAGTTTTCAGACGAATGTAAAAATATTATAAGCATCACTTGCCGAGTGACTATAAATTTAAGTAGTTACACGAAAAAATCGGAAAGCAATTAACATTTTAGTTCGTAAATATCTTCAATACGATGCCGGAACAGTCATAAAGAATAGTTGTCCATTAGTCCATTAGTTAATTTGTACCACAAACTAGATATTCGGTGCCAACTTTTTAGCAAAATTATTTCAAAATGATCCTCATTTATAAAAATAATAAGTTTATGTTTACTAAAAAATTCCAGCCATAGACCCAGCCCAAATCTTAATCTTAAATCTTAACAGATTGTGTTTAGAAAGAGATTGTGTTTTAAAAGTGCTGTTACTCGAATGCTTTTATTGTTGATCTTGTTCCAAAATTAGCAAACGAGCATCAGATAATAAAGAAAAGTTTTTACTGTACCTTCCTACATCGACAGCGTTTGTTTTCGATTTTATCGAAAATTTCGAACACCTCTTAAGGTGTCAAATATCGTTGCGAATACATAAATTATTTATAAAAATAGTTTAAATCTCTACTCTGATTCTCTAAATAATCCTGAAGCCTAGATATTATAAAGTGATTATAGAGTGTAGGTTAAGTTAGGTTAGGTTTCAGTGATAGCACAAAATCCGACATCATTAAACTCCCTTTAAACCTATCTAGTAATCACATAACGTAAAAGATCTCGCACATTACGGCTTTCGATATCAGAGATGCTATCCATAGTGCATTTGCCCAAGTGATCATGTCTTCTGCAACCTAGCGCTGGTCATGAGGATAGGAAGTGAACAAGAGTCTCCCCTCCCTTCTCGACCTTGCAGCTTCTACAGAAGTCATTTGCATCCAGACCCAGCCTTCTCGCAAGATCTCCGAAAAGACAGTTACAATTCTACCAAGGTAACGCTTCCTTAGTGTGATCAAGATCTTGGATCGCTTCAAACTCAGCTCAGGCCATACTTGCTTCGCTACCCTGCCAGTCGAATTGTGAAGCCACCTATCATTTGCCAAGACAACTGTTTTCCTATGACCAGCATATACATAGGCCTGCATACACATTCTCTCCCTGGTTTCGGTTGGAGGTCGTACCGTACCTTGGCAATTCATCTGCCACGAAAAAAATTATCATAAAAGATGCTGCATTTTATGGTTCGTTTTTGAACTAACGGTTATTTCACGAAGCTTTTTTTCACATCAGAGGTTATATGACTAAGCAAAATTGCCATATTTGGGGCACAGAAACGCCACACGTGACAATTGGGAAGCCAATACCCCCAAAATAAGTGACTGTTTGGTGTGGAATATGAACCAACGGCGTCATAGAGCCACATTTCTTTGGGGCACAGAAACGCCACACGTGACAATTGAGAAGCCAATACCCCCAAAATAAGTGACTGTTTGGTGTGGAATATGAACCAACGGCGTCATAGGGACACATTTCTTCGAAAATGAGCAACGAGTGCACTAACTGTTAATGGCGACCGTTATCGTATCATTTTAACTGACTTTTTATTCCCTACGATTAAAGAGGAATACTTGAATCAAAGGGACAGTTCGCTCTCAAAACATGTTAAAATACACGATGCGGTAGTAAGTCTAATTAATTTGAATTAGATGATTTTGATTAATTAGAATTTAACAAAAATGAACTAGTACACCATTTTAAACTATATGACATTAAAAGGATCTTTAGACACTGAGAACAAAAGAATAATCGTCCATGAACTGTAGCTCCACATGAGAAGTCTGTTAAAATATGGCTCAAAATACATCCTCGTTACTCAGCTAAAAGCTTGATTTTATTATACTTTAGTACAATGTCGTTTGGTACAGACTAATGATAGAACTATAGAAAGTTCTCCTTAAACAAGAACTTTATGAAATATCTGAAAATAATTTCAAATTAGTAACAGGCATACATCGAAAATTATTGGATGGAATCAACGAGTTCAAGAATCTCGCATTACCTAATTAAAATTTTACGTGCCAAAAATCTTCGTTGTTTAAAACGAATAGTTCTCGCGCAAGTATCCCGCGCAAGTACAAAAAATGTTTCCGATTCCGAGATCGCAATGACTATATTAGTAGTATCAACTCGCAAATGCAGAAAACTGTATTGCAGTCCTGCTCCATCGACAATTAAATTAACTCATGGGCCATCCTATAGCCGTACGTCTTTTGGCAGAAATAGCGAAAAGTAAGACTGAAAAATTAACCGGGAAAGATCAGGGAGTACTTCGGCCCCAGAAAAGATTGCATGGACTAGAAAAAAAAACAATTAAATGCACCGAAATAAGCAACTACATTCAATAGTTAAGATTGAATTTCAAAAGCGTATCATGAACGATAATAATTTTTAACGGAACGTTAATTTAGTTCAATGGATGAATTGAACATTTGATTTGTTTTATCTTTATTCTACCGTCACCTAATTACTTTCCGTATGTTTGTATAATTTTTAGCTTTTTAGTTGGTCATTTACTTTTATTCTGGTTATGATTCAGGGTCAATTTGTTATCAATTGTTTGGGCCAATTTTTATTTCGAGTTAATGATTAATTGCTATTCCGGTTTGAGACTCCGAATATAAGATTTTTATAAAAGTTTTAAAATTACTCGAGCCGGTTCTATATTACCGATATATTTGTATGTCTCTCGTTTAAGCATGTAATCGGAAAAGAGTGCCTTTCGCGAATAATGGAGGGCAAGGAAGAAACAGAATATTCCATACGGACCAAATTCAAAGACCAATGCAATGAAAAACACACCGAAAGGAAACATTACTAGAGATGGAAAACCAGGAGCCAACCGTTGTTATTAGAAGATCAAAATCTTCACTAGAAACGGAATATTGTTGTAGGCGAACCAGAAACAGCCAAAGAGAAAAGGCAGCGGTTTCTTTAGCGGCTTGTTTCTTCAACTACAAGAGGGACAAAAGGGAATTACAAAAGGGACAATCCCCCGTAAACATAATTATTTATCAACGGACAAATTTTCATCTAAAAAATTATTTCAAATAGCAATTCAACAACAACTTGTAAAAATTATATTATAAGTTGGTTACACAACAATCTCATTCCAAAGTCTAAATCATATAATTTAGAGATGCATAAAAATCGATTTGATTTTGCAAAACAAAATCATGTAAAACGTACCTAATACACCATGCTTTTGTGGAAGAGATGGCGCTTTGGACGTTTATGTTTAACGAAACATATTTTATTAAGGGTGTGTAACGGAATTGTAATGGGGCAGCCCAACCGAGTCAAACTCAAAACTGGTAAAACCAGTTGCTGAACAGTGGGAACCTCAAAGTAAATATTCCAGATATAAGTAACTAGTGAAAACTTAACATTTCTCTCAATGAGATAATAAATACATCCTACTCATATGAGGACAAATAATCTCGATCAACAAAAGCTATACCAAAAAGGCTGTATCTATCATGCCAGCCAGAAGGAATAAAGGGAAACGAAAAATCTAATCTAAACGAAGTTAATCTAATTATGGAAGAAATAGACAAACTCTCTAGCCTTTTCCATTTTGACATTCGATGAAAAGAACGATAAAAAAATTTATGAAATTAGATGTATGCATCTTAAATATGAAAAATTTAGGTTACTTTTACAATGCGAAAGGTGCTAGATGCGTGACACATCCGTAACTACTGCACCTGAGATTAAAAATAGGTCAAGTGTTCAGCTTTAGCATCTCGCAAACCACAGATGCTATAGTTATGCCAAAGAACCTCAGAAAATTCGAAATAAGAAGGAAACAGCAAAAGCTAAACTTCAGAACCAAGAACACCAAAGACAACTTACATAGTAAAGAGGTGCGAAAAAAGAACGCAAATAAATAACCGCTATAGTCAAATGTATAAAATATTTTTTACTAACGACAGCCGAAACAAGACAAACCTATTGAATTATAAAACTGAAAAAACTGGAAAACAGCATCATGGTATCTGAAGATAAATACTATAAAAATGAATGGCATTAGAATATTAGCATGGAATCACAATGGGCAACATCAACAGGAATTTCAAATGCCCTTGGATATCCAAAACATACACATTTATCCCATATCTGAAAAATACACTAACACTAACAACAATCTGATATAAAATTTACAAAATATCAAATAAACACAATACACATAGAAAACTATCTGCAAAAAGAGGAAGTGTTTTAAATAGTTAACAATATTTACCACTACGATGCTTCAAAATATGAAACATAAGTAATACAAGCAAGACAAACAATCATTCATTAATCGTTACTGCATTTCTTCGTCCGCCACGATTAAATTTACAGAAAGATGGTTTTATAAAGTTCCTTTAAAGTTTATGAGAAAATCGCATGGTCGGAGGAGACTTCAATACCCCTTTCCGACCGAGTCAATTTTTTTTTTGAGGTTATTTGAGACCGAACATACACATTTGTGTAGGCAAATTTTTTTCTCTTTTCCGGCCGAGTAATTTTTTTCTGGCCAAAATCGTCCAAAATGTATCATCGTGTATGCTCGGTCTCAAACTTGTTCAAGAAAAAAAAATTGTTCGGTTGGAAAGGGGAAAACATGTGCCTACACAAATGTGTAGGTTCGGTCGGAAAGGGATACAAAACATACTAATTGGAGAAATCAATATAAGTTTGAACTAAAGGAAAATAACTTCTCGGAGTAGTGACAAAATGTTGTTGAAATTGGCGTTCTACTGGGCAACCAACAGATATTACCAAAATACGTTATTAATTCCACGTTTTGAGAAAGTTTCGACTAGAGCTTTGACCACTCCAGCATATTGCTACGCAGGCATTCCTTCCCTACAGAAATGAAAATAAGAATTTATTACCAAAAACAAATTAGACACCATGTTACAGAAAAGTTGGTAGAAATGGTGGCATGTAATGATGCCTATGGTTAAAATAAAAACTGAATAACTTGATCCAGTAAATAAATAGAGAAATAAATAATAAAAAGAAATAAATGAAGCAATGAACTTGCGCCTACGACCATTAACATAAGTAAGAGATCCTGACTTTTCATTGATGAAGATAATAAAATGAACAGAAAGCAAAAGAGAAGCAATAACTTAAATTTCACCTATAAGAACAAGCAATGAACAAAAAGCAGAGGCTTTCGCTGATCACCTATATAGAGTACATTTTAGAACAATGAGGCAAAGAAGGGCGAATAAATACAAGAAATAGAAGAAACTGAAAATTAAAAAATCACTTTGACAGGAAAATTTCTGAAACTGCTTCCCAAAAGCACCATATAATTTACCAATCTAATCAACCCTTCATGGTCAAATATATAACAAAGGTAACGAAGTGCACGGAAGTGATTATGATGGCCAGGAAAATCAAACAGCCAAATGCCTTATAGGCCAATATCACTACAAGTTTTACTTGAATTTCAAAGCTAGAATGCACACCAACAGGAAAGGAAACCAGTTATATATGGTACTAAATAATGACTCATTATCCTATGCTAACTCAGCTACATACCTATAGCAATTTTTGGTTGTTTTTTAACAATTTTATTTATTTATTGAATCTTTCAAACATGAAAATAACAATAAGTTGTCAAATCTTAATCACTAAGGTAATCATGTAAATCTGCTGGAGCGGAATCTACTTCTTATCAATAAGTAAAATGTATAATTTTATAATGTATGTTATTACAGCCATCGTTTTTTCTTTATTGTGAAGGCATAATGGATGAGTTACTAGTTTCCCTGCATAGCTGATCCGCATCTTTTGTAATTCGTCTTTGATACTCGTAGTTAAGGATGCTAAGGTCCTTATGCATATTTTTATTTTTTACGAACCAGAGTGCTCCTATAATCATTCTGAGAATTTCTCACTTTGTTCGTTGGACAATTTCAATATTCGAATTTGAGGTTGTTTCAGGAGAAGTTTGTATTCTCGGTCAATTTTTTGAATATTTCCACATCAACCAGTGCATTTTATAAATTTTAATTTGATATGGTCCCGTTTTATTTCAATATGTTTCCGCCAAGTTAACCGTCCGTCCAAATGGACACCTAAATATTTTACTCCATTTGATTGAGGGATTTGTATTCCGTTCATGAAAGTGAATGTTGCGTGGGTCGATTTCTCTTCATATTTCGCTGTCATAAATATGTTGTTGCAGAGTTTCGGGCACCGTTTGTAAATTGTTATGGCTACATACGATTGCCGTATCATCTGCGAAAGTAGACGTCATAATTTGTGAAGACGCTGATAGATCTGACGTGAAAATTAAATATAACGTTGGGCCAAGCACACTATCTTGTGGTAGTCCAGCCAAAAGGTTTTTCTCGCCTGATTTACTGGTATTGTATTTGACATAACATCTGCGATTTGACAAATACGACTTCATAAGTTGGTAAATTTCTGGCAATTTAAGATTAGTTTTATGAAGCAGACTCTCGTGCCAAACTTTATCAAATGCTTGGGCAACATCCAAGAAGTCGGTGGAGCAGTATATTGTCTCTTCGTATGCTGACCATATTTCTGTAGCTGAAACCAAATTGATTGATCAAATTGATGATTAAGGATGATATTTCGTAGTTCCGGTTCAATATTTTCGATTAGGATTATTGGTCTATATGACGAGACTTTGGTAGGATCCTTGCGGGATCATTTTTATGATTATTTTTTATTATTTTTTATTTTAGTTGACAATTTTTAGCACTCAGGAATATATCCTGATTCGTAAATTGAATTGAATATTTCAGCCAGTCGACTAAATGCACACTCAGGCAGTTGCTTATGCATTTCACCTGTAATTCGATCATACCCAGGGGGTATGAATTCTTTAATTGAATTTGAGGTGCCATAATATACTTTACTAGTGGTTTCTTTATCTTAAATGTTCTCACAGATCTGATTGATACAGCTATAGGAATAAATTTAGATTGATACTTTTACCAATCGTAAACAACTTAGAAAACATTAGCCTTCCTTCGATAGCCTTCTACTAACGGCATGAATAGTTCTCAGGAGCACGAAATTAAGCGATCGATTATCTTGCACTCGGAATTGCTTTTATCTCAAAGGTTTTTTTTTGGAATCCATATAAGATGTAGAAGTAGAGTAAAGATTAATATAGAATTGTGCCGTAATTGTATAATTACGTAAACTTTACAATCTCGAATGATTTTTAATTAAAATTTGGCTAGTTTGGTAGTAATCAAAATCAATTTATTACCTAAGTAAACGATTTACTCTACCATTAAATGCCAAGTTGCTCGCTTCAAATTTTGAATTGAAGATTTTGTGCAACCACTAAATTATTTAGAAACAAATTTGTTAAATGGTCGATTTGCCTGATAATTGCGTTTCATGGAATTGGATCAAATTTTAGTTACGGCCAATGAAGAATATTAAAAGTTCTATTCGCAAGTAGCGTTACATGTCGCACGAGAAAAGGTGACCAAAACTTGTTTCTTATTGAAATCGCCTGTAATTTTAGACACTTTGCGTTTAACGGCCATAAGCTGCTGCATATTAAAACTTGTCAAAAGTCAAACAAATCGCAAAGGCAAACAAGCAACTGAATTTTATAAAGATTTGTAGTTAAAGCATGTTCTTCGTCCTAATATATTCGCCAATATAAATGTTAATTGGCCAGATCTACGTGTGGCAATCAACCAATCCATTTCTGTGGCACTAATCTAGTTTTCCATTTTGTCAAACTTGTATTTTGTTAAAATTAGTTTGGTGTAACTATTTTCAAACCAAGGTTAAATGGACATTTTTTCCCCCATAACAGATTTATGGATCTGATGTTTCTCAATAAACTTTATTTCATAAATATTAGCACCAAAGTAATTTCATCAGTAGGCCAGAAAAAAACAATTTTGACAAAATTGGTATAATAATATTTATCCCAATTCCCTGTTTGCAGAGAAAGCCATAATTTTGCCCTAGCAGGTTTGGGCCTGATAATGAATTACCGCACGACAATTTTAGGCGGTAGTGAAAGTTGTGTGGGAAAACAACAGCAATTTATCGGTTCTATTCCACTGTTTCACAACAAAACGCAAATTGAATATTTGTTTTGTAGTCAAAAATCTTGGCATACTTAGATGTGCTGATTAAATCAGAAAAAATAGTGTACTACAAATAATACGGGAAAATCGCTTGGTGTTCATTTTTGGGGATGAAGAAAAATTGTGTACTGAACTTCTATAGATTCAGTAAGGGTGCGAATATATATACTTACTTTATAAAATCTGATATGGGTCTTACGATTTTTGTTTGTACAACAAAATAATACCGGTAACATTGTTGTTGCTTGCTTGTTATGTTGACCATCCTGCCCTTGATCACCAAACTGTGAGTATAAATAAAAGTTATTTGTTATGGGCATGTTTGTGCTACTACCATTGCTAATTCGTTTAATTCGTTCAAAATTCAAATTTGTCGTTTAGCAGTGGCTGACGACAGCAAACTTATAGAAGGTTGGTTTTACAGAAAGTATAATTTCCAGTTTACAAAATCTTTTTCTTAACTAAATTGAAATCATTTAATCATTTTGATTAAATAACATTTCTTCCAAGTTGGTGCCTGTTTGTAGATGTAAATCAACTTTCTTTTATCGTGCGGCATTTAACTTACCTTTGATATAGTATTGTAAAAATTCCAACCATATTCGATTATGACTCAAGCGATTGACTTCTAGTGAACCCCCACGTTCCTTGCTCTAAATAAATACCCTGAAATATTTTGTCATAATAAAATACTGCTGCGTGACAAAACATATAATAAAATTCGGTAAACATTTGTAATACAGTGTGAAACATGTACATTTCCTCCCTAGCTTTAAAATGGACAAACAAATTTACATAAATATGACCTAATTTCTCGAACCTTAAATGCCGAGTTCATATAAATTCAAATTGTGTTCTCCAGCATTTTTTTTATGTTACTATTGTGAAGGATTTAAAAATACACATACTTTACTTTCTTATCCCAGTTGTATTTTATAAAATAACCAAAATTCAAAGAATAATACATCAGCTGTTGTGTAAAATTTTTCTATTTCAAATTACTCCTAGAAAACTTTCATTTTTCGTTAGTTTCGTCTAAAAAAAAAATACAATTTTTTTGACCATAAGAAATCTCCTCTTGTGCGTATGCTTATAATTCTCATAACTATATTAAACCGAAACAAAATTTCTTCTGTAGTGCGCCCGTTGATAGACCTCTATGCTACTATATACCCTTTCCAAAATATGTATGTATGTTTGTATGTATATGTAGACATACCGACCAAGGAAAAAAGACTCAATAAATTGTCATTATTACGTAACCGAAAAAATAATTATAGACTTTAGAAAGACGTACATAACAACAACAACATCAACAACTACAACAAAAAAGGGTTCGTTTTCGTTAAGATCTTGATACCAATAAATCATTAAGTCATTTAAAAATAGTTCCATCCATCCATTTTGTGTATTTGGTAATGGTGTGTCTGTGTGATGTGTGTCTTTTTCAAATGAATTTTTTTTTAAAAGACACAGAATAATGTTGTGTGATGCTTATACATAAATTATATAGGCCATCTGCTATATTAATGTCACATTTTTGTCGAATTTATTTATATACACATATTTTGTGGATGCGTTGTTTTTGTAATTAAATGTTGTCATATAATAAACGCGCGTCTGTTTAAAGTTTTAACCAACGAAATATTTCAAGGTGGTGAAATTGATCTAAATTTGCCAAAATATTTATATGTATAACAGAGGTATCTGATCGACTTTCTATTATTTATTACATTAAAGTGAAAACTTGAAATTCATAAAACTTTATCCATCTATAGTTTTTGATTAATTAGAAAATTTATGGTTTAATCTAATTTTAGATGCTGCACGCACATTTTTTAATATAATTTTGACAAGACGGACCACAAAAAGTATAATAAAATCTCAAAATTTCTCTTTCATTTCCTTATTGTCATAATCAAAAACAGACTACGAGCGCGACACAACATAAACAACAACAAAAATACAAAAAAATCAAATTTAAATCGTATAAAAATTAAAATATATAAAAAAGTCGTAAAACCATCACACAAAATATCTACCAACAACAACATATAAGTGTATACACTAATAATTTCTTCAAGACGATCCCATATATAAATTTTATTTCTCCAAAATAAACTCACATATCTTGACCTACACCAATTTCATCTTGGTGTTTTCTTAAAGATTTTTTTTTCTCTATACACTTTTTTTAACTTCTATCTTAAACTTTTTTTTTTCTATTTTTCTCTTTTCTTCTATAGAATATATACATTCATACATACATACATACATATGTACATAATACACACAAGACATAATATACTACACACTTAACAACAAACAACCATTAAAATTCATTTCGATATACATTTATAAAAAAGTCGTAAAAATCGCCTAAAAATAAAAAAATTTATGAGATTTTAAAAGAAATTTTTCGTTTTATTACTATTTAATGACGTCATAAAATATCCATGCACTATGCAAACAATTATGCAATATGACATTATTGTTGTGATATTTTAAACACACTTCTAGCAAATATACCAAATTAATATTAAGCATGCAACATTTTATGTGCAACATCATGCAATACTCGCGTTATAATTTAATTATGGACTGAAGGAGGATAATATTCGACACATACTGGATAATAATAGTGGATAGACCATAAAAAATCAATCGAAAGCTTTTTTTTTGGAGGGTATACTGGCTCGCTCGCAAAATTTATTGAACAATAAAAAATTTATTAGCAAAAAAAAAAAAATTATTTGGTATACAATAATAATAATGATGGTGACGATGATGACAATGATAGTTGGGTTTTAAAGTCGCGCGGATGCCGGTACATAAAAAATGCCATATAGTGCATGTAACATAAATACGAAGAATGAGATGGTATACGAGCGTGTACATACATTATAGGTGTACTCGTATATGATTTTCCCCGAGCTTTTTCATCATCAAACCAAAAATACAAATAAAACAAAAAATTTATGTTTGGACACACTATAAAAAGCGCATATAGTTAAATACAGAATACAGTACACTATAAAAAAAGAGTAATAACATCGATTCGCTGAATGCCATAAACCAAATAGAAAAAATAAAAAATTTGGAAATTGTTTTTTAACAGCCTGGTCGATTGTTTTTTAATGAAAAAACCCATTTTTATAAATTTTGTAGTTTTCGCGATTTTTTTCCGCTCCATCATGTGTGTGTATATAAAGTGGACGTAGTTGGTGGTGTATAGCGCGATGATACGGAGGTAGGCGCAGCAGAACAGCATAATAGTAATAGTGTAGTGCAAACTCTACTGGTTTATATTATTTTTTATGTTTGTTCATTCAAAATGTATTTATATAGTTGTTTTCTATGATATGCAAATAATACACAACTATTATATCATATATGAATATGTAAAGTGATGTGTTTTCGTACATGTTTATATTTTTACATATTTGATATGATAAAGTAATCATTGTTTCGTTTGGTATTTTTGTGTGGTGGATGTGTATGAAGAGGAATAAAATCAAGTTCAATTGAAATGATGAACGTCAGTGATCCTATATACTTTGACATTAAAGCGATACAGGTAATTTTGGTGGAAAATAACTACAGGAATTCAGAGACATTGGACGTTCTATATAAAACCTCTTTAGCTTTATTATAAATTTAAAATTAGTTTTTTAAGTCAAGGTATGAGCCCAATTTTACAACACTCATTTTCCCAGTAAACATCGGTGATTTTTAAAGTTGTCTTTCACAGTGTTGTCTGTTGCGTCTACTATGTAAAGAATGTAGAAAATGTCAAATTTTTTTGTTTCTGTCAGCAATCAGCAAAGTATGATTTCTTTCTTTCAAACTACGATTTCAAAATGAAGAGCGTCTTTCTTTCCTACACTTATTAAAAACATTTGAACTAAAGTTTTTTAATGGTAATGAGTGCATATATGTATATACATATGCGATTTGAAGGCCGAAATCGGTAACTGTGCTAAATAAAATTTTTTGAAAACGTTCAGACGATTAAAAATCGATTTGCAAATGGAGCACATAATATTTGTTATTATGCATTGAAAATGGAGTGATTGGTAAAACTAGTGTAATAGAAAAAAAAATTCAGACAAATATATACAAGTTCGTTCCAATAAATACCAAAATATGACCGAAGGTTCACTGGATATTTCAAGCAATATACCGACAATTAAAAAGCTTCAGGAAAAACAAGCGTCGATTGATAATAAATTGATGAATCTGAACAACATGGAAATCGCTTTCATTAAAAAATCTCAACCTGTATATTTGTTCACGAGAAATTAACCACAACTGCAATCTTCTTTTTTGGATTTTTGTTTAATTTGGATCAAAACACAACCAAAACTATTAAAATCAATGAAAAAACTGATTTATCTAAAAGTTTTCTAGTAGCCCAAACTATAAATGAACCTCGAAATTCACTATGAAATATTCGTTCCAATAATGTTCATGACAGGCGACATATGGGCCAGGGAATTTTTTTAAAAAACCTGTAGCCGGATTTAAACTCGCACAGCTTTATGAATATTAATTAACCTCCTGAAAGTATATTATATACTGACGATTTATTTGAGATTTTTACGAAATTCTAAAAGATATAACCACAGGTTGTAACGGTCGATTTTATCCAGAATTAAGATTATTAATTTCTATAAATCGGCGCTTGTTTCAGAATAAATTCTTTGGAAATACTCCCATTTTCCGGATGCCTTGTGTCAGCACCTGGTATGCAAATCACGAGAGCTACCAGTGTACGATAATTTACAGAGTGATGGTTGTATCTATGAGAACCTGACAAATGTTTTAGGTCGAGTGCTACTGCACCGGCTAACAAATGGGAACTATCGAATAATGCAAATCCAGTAATAAAACCGATAAACTTCGGCAATACACTCACTTTAATATCGATAGGTGTAGTAAAACTTTGAAGCAACATCTCGTAATGTTGATATCGAATGTAAATGATTACTGGAGACGACGATTATAACCAACTATAACTTAGTTGAAACGAACAAGAAAATTCCGAGAGTTTAGGCAGATCTAAGCTGATACAATAATTTATATGTTCAAATTTTTATATTTACCTAAATTTTATACATAAAATTGTGGAGATGGTAGTTTTTCATCTACCGGTATTTATTCCTCGTCACAATTGACATTAGCAATTTCAAATTAAACTTTTTAAAATATTAGTTTAGTTCGAATAATTATTCAAAAATAATTTAATTTAAACTATCTTGAGTTATTTCAAACGTACTAACCTCACATATTGGTTTTGTAAAAAATTAATTTTTTCTTTTAAAATATAGATTATCCCCAGATCGTGAACTATGATTCCGTTATTTATTTAACCATTTCATCGAGTTTATTCCTACCCCAACTTTGAAAAATATTAACCCAAGTTTTTAAATGGGAATGCCGTACTCCTTTGTTTAAATTCCTGATACTTCGCTGGAAAAACGAAATGATAGGAAACAATGGATATTTCTTACATATTATACTTTAGTTGTGTTAGTTTAAATTTGTAAAAATTCGAAAAAGGTCAGAAACCTAAGTTAAAAATTAGAAATTTGCACAAAGTTAAATTTTTTAACGAAATACTAAATTGTCAAAATGAACTACATTTATATGAAATTTGTAAATCCAAGTGGCCGCCATATCTGTACGCTGCTGTTAAAGATTCGTAGAGTATTCGTATAACAGAAGATATACATCACAGCCGGCATGGTACAGAGAATTTCTTTCATAGACGCGAACTGAGCGTCATACGGTGTTATTGTTATAGATGCATCCTCGATTCCGTGCTATAATTGAAATTTTTGAAGCAGCGCTGGACGCAGGAAACCTTTTTGAAAATATTTGTATTTTCCTGGTTCGTTTAATAATTACTCCAATTGGATATATTTGACAATTACATAATTAATGTTACTGACCATAGATTGGTAAAGCAAACAAATTTCAGTTTATGATAATGGAATCGTTACGATATATATTCGCATCGGTTAACCAAAGTAAGGCTTGATTAAGGCTCATTGGCTTATAAACATGATTTGGAACCTAATACCATAGAAAAATAAGTTTACCATAGATTTCTCATTTTGATAAATCGAGAGGCAAAAATGAGTTGCGTAAAAAATTTCTGATAATTCCAATGTCATGATTGTATTGTGATTTTACTTTGCGCGCAATATAAAGTCACAAATACAATCATGGCATTGAAATTATTAGAAGTTTTTTACGCACATCATTTTTACCTCTCGATTTATAAAAATGAGAAATTTATGGTAAACTTATTTTTCTATGCTAATACTATTCGGTAAACGCAGCGGATAAACTTGGGCAATGAACCTACTATAATATCATTAGATATTGATCCCGGCGACCGACAAGAATACTAATATAACTTTATACAATTTTCTCAACTACTTCTAGCTACTCATAACTACTCAATCAAAAAATTTAATTTCTTTTGCTTTATTTCTAATTAACAAGAAAATATCGAAACTTCAAGACAGGTCTAAGCCGAACAGTTTATTACATATTCCCGTAAAAAGTTGTAAACAAAAGTTTTAATTTGAAATACCGGGGGCAGGTGAAGTTGGCGGTTTTTTACCTGCCAGTATTTCTGTTTTTGAGTGTAGCAGTTGCCACTGACAATTTAAAAATAAACATGTTAAAAGTCAAAAAGTGACATCATCAGTTACCCATTTGCCCAGTAGCGCATGCAATTTGTGGCGGTAGAGTTTGTTAATGAAGAAACATATAAACATTGCAAATAAAAATGGGAAAATATCTTGATATTAAGCTTACACTATTATCACTATTTGTTTTATTTAAATTGAATTGTAACTCTATGCAATATTGGCAAATCGAAATTTGCACTGGAAAGCTGTGAGATGGAAAATTCGAACTGAAAAACAATGCGGAAATTATCATTGAATATTCCACAATTTTGTTATTAGATAACATTAGATGGATATTTGATAAAACCACAGTTTTGGCGCTGGTAGCTAATTATTTATTTTTTATATAAGTATGAAAAGCATGTCAGTACTCCAACTTACCGTTGTAGTGCGAATTACATATACATTTTCCCTCATTCTGACATGATCATGTGGCAAATCGTTTTTAAGATTTTGGACGAAGGAACATTTTTTATCAACAATTTATTTCACAAATGTGGCGTTTTGGCGCTGGTGGCAAATTATTCCTTTGGTATATTGTAGAATATATACATCTACTTCAAAACTACTGTTGTGGCACTGAAAGTATTTACATTTACCTCATTCCAATAAAAGCATGTGGATTATAAATAATTCATGGTTGGAAGGTCTTGGAAAATCCAAAATTTTATTACCTGCGCTTTAATTTCCAAATTCACCGCTTTGGCGTTGGCAGTAAATTAATCCTTTGAATATATCAGAATACTACAATATAATATGATATTTTTAAAAACAAATTTTTTCAAACGCAATGAAGAATCAGAAAAATGAGTCGTTTTGTAAAGAAATTTCAAGGGAAAATTGTAACGCAAACCGGATATGTTTTAACTTTTGATTCACTGTGTATGATGTAAAACTGTTAAAACAGGATTAAGACCATGTTATCATTTTGCATCGAATTTTTCTACTGGAAATCTACGATGTCTCCCAATTTCCAGTAAATTTTTCGGGTTTGCCAGTTTTCAGGCCGAAGTTCTGATTATCTCGTAAGGTTTCTCGTCAGCCAATATCACTTTTACTAGAACGTTGTATAAAGAAAAAGTGCAGTAAAAGTGGCTAAAGTAAAAGTATAAAGTACTAAGAAGAGAGTTGTTTGCGAAAAATAAACAAGAGTTGGTTGGAAATGTTGGTCGATATTAAAATAACAAATCAGAAATTCTTTATTTATTAAAATGTTTTCATTTTAAGAATATTTTATGGTATAATTTTCAGAGAAAATCCGGGAAGAATAGAAAATACCCCTAATTTGTCCAACACATAACGAGGGGGCGGTTGAATTGTAATGTCTATTGCGGAATAGTTTTGCACAATATTGGCTATACGGTTTTGAGCAACGTAATCTCGGGCCAGTTATCAATTTATAGCAGAGTCAAACCGAATTAATAACGTTCCGGTTTACGGTTACGGTAAAAACTTTTCAATTTCGGTATAGTTCAATTCCGATTTAGATTTGTATTTTCGCTCCGGTTCGGGTTTGGGTTCCAAAATCGGTTTAGCTCCGGGTTTTTCGACCGATCATAAATTGATTGATACATTTCATGTATTACATCGAGTAATACCGGTTGGGTTCAGTTCCGGTTTATCTGATCAGAAATTGATTGCTAACTACATATAAAATATTAATGAATGATTTTAAAAGTTAGGCGGTGATAGTTTAAGGCACACTATCAGAGTCTTTCAGAAGAATATCAGAAGTCACGCCAACGAGACCCAGGGACTTAAATTCTTTTCAACTTATCGTTAGAATATGCCATTCAGCAGCTCAATCCAACGCAGCTACGTACCCAAAATCTTGCCATAAAAATAATTTTGGGGAGAAAAGCCGATAGTATGGGTTGAAAAGTGGAAAATTTAATAAAGGATCTTCCAATAAGAACTTTATAAATTTGAAATTGAACATAATATCCGACAAATATCCATCACGAACACGTTTGCACAAGATGATCCTTTGGTTGAAATTTTCGATCGCATTTCTACCTAATTGGGGCTCTATCTCTCTTGATTTTGGGTTATTCTAATAAACCTATTGACCTATTAACCCATTGGCTATTCGATAAACGTGAGGTTTCTGCAACACTTTCTTTCACTGTAGCAATATTTTCGGTTGAACGATCTGAACGAGCACGTGTTGCTGTCTGTTTTTTGACATTGAATTAGTGAAAGAACGATGTTATCTACCAAAAATAACGCGAATTTTGCGAAATGTTGTTTTTGCAGATCCATCATTTTCATAATGGGGTTCACTTATTTTTACTTGAAAAAAACTCATTAAAAGAACATTTAAAATAGGTACTTTATACTCTATTGAAAAAAAAGTTCTTATTGGAAGACCCTATACACGGCACATAAAAACACCCAGTCGTAACTTATTTCTAATTTCCACCGGGAATCGAACACGAGATCTCTGAATAACAGACCAAGCACTCTACCTACTCTGCTAGCGAGAGCGGCAAAAATAAAACGGGCCAAGCATTCAGCAATGAAAACTAGACTTTGCAGGAGACCTCAGGAGACACTGGACCTTCAAACACTTGAATACCGTTGACGATCGAGTTGAATGGATCGACGATTTTTTTTGCTTAAAAACCAGGCTCATCTATTGGTTAAAATCGCAAGGATTTTCGATATTCCTGTTCTTTAAAGAGACAGGTGCTTTATTCTAGAATGGAGCAGATTAAAACCTTCGAACAAAAATTCAAATTATTTTTTAATTTTATGTCGAAAACAAATCGCACGTCATTGGTACTTGCTTAGATTCATTTTACAAAATTTATCGGAATTTGTTAAACACCTAGGGGCTAAAATAAATCATTTGAGATATTTAAAATAATTACCCAAATCGATTAAAATAATGGTAATTTATATTTTCATTAAATATAACAATTCCAATTAATTATAACCGGCCGTTTAATTATAAGAGTTGCTCGCGATTTTATTAATTTGTATTTAAGTTACTAAGGATACTGTAATGCCCAAAACGTATTTTAGTTACACAAACAATGTAATTTGCATACCCTTTGATGTTTCAGCCTCAACATGAAGATGGCGTTACTCGACAAGACAATTCTGCCACTGCAACCGTCCATGCCTGTAAAACGTTTAAGGATATCTAAAATCGGATACTGCCCCGTGATCAAGGGCTTGCATTTGAAAGCAAGACAAATGCCTACGCAAATTATAGCTAGTTTAACGCTGTTTAACGTTAGTCTCGCCAGCGTGGAAATAGAGGCACCAGAATTTGAAATAATACGAAGACGATCTCATTGGTAAGATGACTGTTAAAAAAAGCAAAAAATTTAATTTGTGGAATATTTAACAAAAGTTAAAATGGCTCGAAGAAGAATATTATTAAAAATTACTTAAATAGTTTCTCCGAGCAATGGGAGGAGGATGATGAATTTACGCATATTTTCTGATAAGAAGTTAGTCTCTATACGTTCTTTATGACCAGTAACAATTTATAGTATTCTAGAAGAAAATTTATTCCAGGAATTCATTATTTTTAGTTGTGTTTTTTGACCAAACCAGGCCACGCAATCGGCCCCAATTATTATTGTTTCTATCAAGTCGGAAGATCGTCACATACAACTAATCTTATTTAAAAGCGGATCAAATGGAATTTTACCGATTTTCCCAAAGGTCTAATGGCCTTGTTCGTAAAGTATGAGATAAAACTATAGATGACGGATTAGAGAGGTAATTTAAGGAAACAATGACTTGGTGACTGTCAAAATACAAAAACTAATATTGTTCAGAATTAATTTTATTTGAAACTCACAATTTTAGTCTGAAAACTAATACAGAGGCTTCAATATTAAACAAGCAATGTCACAGTTAACAGAAACAAAATATATTTTCAGTTACATATTTTGTTTGCTGTAAAGCATTTAGATTGTCAAAGTCACAAATTTCAGTAGTACGGAATTGGGTTAATTTTTGTTTAACCTTCAAAATATGTTGATGCGGTATTTTTCTATCAAGTGTTTTTTTCCTGGCTAATTGAAGGAATCATTATGGTGTGAATTTTTTCAAAACAAATTAAATGGAGTATTTTTCCTTCAACAACAAGTTTAGGGAACAAAGGAACTAGGTTCGAAAATATACACTAAACTTATTTTCTAATTCGACAGAAAAGAAAACTGAGACAAAGATGGTCGGAAAATATTTTGCAGTTATATACTACTAGAGGAAACCAGCCGGCCTCTGGTTGGGTTGAACGAAAATCGAGATTACTTACCGAATGGCTTGGAACTTCAAAGCAAAATAATGTTTTTCTGCCAAAACTACTATGTATGTTACTTTATGCTGTAAAATTTTAGCTGTTTTCAAATATTCGACTTACATCCTCAATTAACTAGATACAGGTGAAGCGTGAATCACGAAAATTAAAAAACCACCATTATAGTGTTTGTTTCTCTTTTCGATGGATGGAATATTGAACTGATTATACACAAAAATTACCTAACTCGAGCTTACGAAAATAGGTGAAAATTTTAAGATATTTATCAAAATATGAGATGATTATTTTTTTAAATTTTATTTAACTTATGTTAAAATAAATTCTGAATGACACTCATTTGACTCAGAGACTTCGCATTTGGATCGGCCTATTGAACTTGCAGACTGTTCTCTCTCATGGGACACAAAACAGTATTCGTTCCGGTAAATCTGTAAGTCCTTTCAAACCAAAGTTTACAATTTAACAACGAAATCTTAAGTTTCACCATACTTTGACAAGCATCATTTGTCATATTACTCAAAAGTAACAAACCGACGAAAAGCTTAATAGATAAAATATAATTTTTAAAAGCTGCAACAAACTTTAAAATTAATTTTAAGGGTTTTCCGGTATTAGGAAAATGATTTTTTAACATTCAGAAATATATGGTTTTCATAAATATAAGCTTAATTTTAAAAGATTTTAAGGACATAAAACTACAAGGTTCAT
Organism: Nephrotoma guestfalica; assembly: GCA_963691935.1. Classification (NCBI taxonomy): domain Eukaryota; kingdom Metazoa; phylum Arthropoda; class Insecta; order Diptera; family Tipulidae; genus Nephrotoma; species Nephrotoma guestfalica. The sequence continues at coordinate 134,264,609 of OY829913.1, read as the reverse complement.
TAAATGCTTTCCACTTTCATTTTTTACAACCGCCGAAACATTGTCGGAGAAAGGAAATCGCGGGTTTTAACCAATTTCGAATATTTAAACCTATAACTTCCAAGTCAGGAATTTAAAAAAAATGTGTCGATACTTAGTTACGCCCACCTGTACATTTATTTTTCTATTTTTGATTTCTTGTTAAAGCAGTTTCTGTTAAAGGTCGTAAACGCCTTATAAATAATAGCCGGTTCAATAACAGCCTTAAACTGCAACTCTCCCATACAGATTTCCCACATAAATTTTCGAAACTTTATTTTCGTTTAATTTAAAAGTATTTTGAACGACTGAAAATTTGAGTTATTTAGAAGTTGACCGAATTATGAAGATACATTTTTGTCTTGTCTGCCAAAAATGATTCGTCAAATCGATATTAATGAAGTTTTTACTATTAAAATGTATTTAATACAGAAAAGTTTGAAAGGTTTAGTAATAAATCTCAGTTCATAATAAGTTCTGGTTAAATGATTTCATTATTTGTGTATGTCAGAGAAGGCTCGATTTCAATATTATTGATAAGTCTGAAATAAAACTGTTTATGTCCTTTTGTACCAGCTATCAATTCAGACAGCCATACATACAATGCATTTGGTTCATTAAATGCTTGGATTAGTAGTAGTTTAAAGTGCAAACTCGGGCTATGGAATTGATTTGGAAATCGTTTGCTTTTTGCTTGTAAGCTTCGCTTCATTTAGTCTATTGTACCATTTCAGACTTATTTACTAACCATTTGCAAAATTAACATCGAATTCGTATTCATTCGCCAAATTATCATCGAATTCGTAGAAACACTACTATGAAATTTATTTGAATGATAAAACTTAATTTGATTTAGTTTTTGTATACTCAGGAATTGCAAATATAAATAGATTTGCGGTTCTGAAGAATGTTGATTTATTTCGTTGAATCATCTATCTATACAGAGATTAAAAATTAAACATAGTCTCGGATTAATAAAATAAAAAATTTGTACCTTAGAAATTTTCAATATTTTTATAAAATGTGTTTCAGTCATTTTGGAAAAATGCTGTACAAACTAATTTATTCTAAAAATAATTTTCGAAACTTATTTCAATCAATTTAACAATTTATTTGGGATTTTCTCATCACATCCTTTTCAGTTTAAATTTCGTTAATCGGTCTCTAGATACGTTAATTTATGTAGATCATTTAACTGCTCAATTCCATCTATAATCATTTCTAATTTGAATGAAATTGGAATCATATATCACTCACCTTTGAATTTAAATAATACAAACAAAATTCGGTACTTAAGTTAATTCTATCAAAATAATTCAGTTTCAACTTTAAAATCTCAGAATACAACTTGGCGTTTAGATCAAACAAACTGTCAATAAATAATTCACAGATATGCTAATTTATTTAGATTTAATTTAAAAAAAATAAAAAATGGTATAATTGAGAATATCTCACTAACACACTTAATGTCTAAACAAATCTAAGAAACTGGAGATAAATTTCTGGGCCGGTTTTAACGTTTACGCATACGAGCTTAAAATATATTGTGTTCATTCATCGAACTTTTTGCATTGCACGGTAAACTCCGCATGCATTATAAAAATTAATTCTAATTTTAAGATTAATTCGATAATCCGTGAAAATTCAATTACTATAATACATATCATTCAACATAATAGCGAGACTTATAAAAATTTAATTCCCTTGACCACACAACAACATAATAGCACTCATAAGTTTTCCACTCATGTTCAAAAATTTATATGTGCGCAATATCAATCATGCAATTATAGCTTCCAAAGCAGCGTATCATATCAAATATGTTCAGGGGGTTGCGCTGGGAATATGATCCCAAAAGATCATTTAAAATACTTTCTGTTTTTAATTAGCTCGGTTCAGGTAATACACAATCAAATGTATTAACATTTTCCTTCTGTAGTCGGAAAATTATTGCTCTTTGCATTTCATATAAAATACACCAAATAATCAAATATAATTTTCATTAATTTCCCAAGACAACAATCATCACAATTCTACATTTCCGAGCAAAATTTTTTTTATTTTGTAAACATAAAATTTCCATTTTTCTTCTACACGAATTTTTTTTTAATATAATAATGATAATAATATAACAACAACATCAAATAGAAAATACACCAGAATTTTGTTTTTTTTATGAAAATTAAATTAATCAAAAAAGAAAAACAATTTGCTTTCTATTAATATAAATTTTTTCGTATTTATAATTCAATTTTTTTTCTTGTAACAAAAAACAACTAAAAATAAAGGTAAATTGGAAAACAAGAAAATTATTTTTCTTTTGTACACCAATATAAACACAAACACACAGAGAATACAAAATGCTATTGGGCAAAAGGAAAATATGTTTTTCACAAAAATATATTTTTTTGGTCAAGAAAATTAAAAAAAAAAAAAATTATATTAAATTTTGTTCTTTGTTTGAATGTCATTTCCAATGTAAATTTTCCTCAGAATTTTTCCGTTTACTTTATGTATTACAATTTTCTATTTTATTGTTGCGTTGGGAAAATTATGATAATATGCAGAGGGATGATGATGGCAAGAGGATTATAATTGGGGGGACTTGTACTACATAATATTAATTTTTTTGTTTGGTACGCGTACATCAGTTAGAGAATTATTTTTCATTTAACTATGTCATCGAAACAGATGGCGCCACATTTATTTTGGACTAAATTAAATTAAATTAAAAAATGAACACAAACTAAAATATAACAAGCAAAATGTTGTGTGTGCCATGTTCACTCAAACCAACGGGAAATGTTTTTTTTTATTACCACTTAACGCACATGACGTATATACTATGTGTATGTAATACACACATACCCATACACATATATAAATAGCGCTTATGTACACATACACATATCACGCAAAAAGCACGCATTCTAATGATTTAAAACACCTGTCGATCAACTTACAATTTATTCGGAGTAGTTGCGTGCTGTTTAATTTACAATTTAGTTCCAAAATTTTGATGTTTTTTGTTTGTTAATTTTTCACTCAATTTTTTTTTTACTTTTATAATTCACAATTTTAATTTCGTATACACTTTTTTTTAAAAATATTATATTTTTTAAAATAAATTTTTCACTTTAATTTTCACTCAAACATAAATAAATAATATAAATTAATAATCACAGTAATTTGCACAAATAATAATAATAATAATAATAACAAAAATCACTCAAAACTGTATAGAACCACCTCTTCCTAATTAAAAATCACAAATTTATCAGCATGATTATGTTATTATGCTTGCAATATATATGACGAGAAAATGAGGAGGAAAATTTATTAACAAAATTTCCCAAAAAATTCTATATCTAAATAAATTTTCATTCAATTATCTATATTTTGCAGCTTTTAATTGAGAGAGAAAAACTAAAAACCAACAACAACACACTCTACTGACTGTATTCAGAAACGTTAACTGACTGAAGTAGAATGTTCAACTAAAAAAATTCGAAAAAATCGTATAAAAAAACGAAATTTTCTTTTTTTTTGTATTTTATTTTTGCTCGTCTCGCAGCACACACAGCAGAGCACACAAAAAGCACATAACAATAATTGTAATACAAGAATATGCCACCAGAGTACACTTTGACATTAAATTATGTACATATCGTAGTAAAGAAAACAACAATAAAATGATATATACAAAAAACCAACGGTGGCAACATTGGATAATTATAATTATATACATATATTATGTATTACATCTATTTACTATTTCTTATCCTTTTCCTGCATTCAGAATACGAAAAATTCATTAATGAAAATAGTCGAGATATACATACGGAAAATTTTTACATTTTCCATCTCAGCTTTTCAGAGAGTAGGATTTTTGTTCGAATCATCAATTTTGATTCAAACATAGCAAAAGCGTCATGTCAGATTATATTGACAGCTGGGTGGAGCTTATTATAATATTATATTTCTTTTCGTTCGGCATTTCCACCTCTCTCTTCAAAATCGTTATCATATACATACATACTACATAAACAAAAATCGTTTTCTTTCGTTTTCTATATAAAATATATATAGAGTTGTTTCACTCTAACACCACTACTCATTTCACTCTAATTTGACAGATAAAACGTCAAAATTTTGTTTATTTTTATAACTAAAACTAATTTATGTTTTGCCAAATAAAAAATAAGTAAAATTAATTGATTTATCTAGTGAACTTAGTGAAAATTATGATTTTCCATTAGACGACTAGTTTTGCCATAAGGTAGGTTGAATGTTTTTACCAAACCCAATCCAATTTTGCAACGTACGATGAAATTGTGTGATTTTATGTGTACGAAATGAAAATATATGCGTTTATTATCTGTGATTGTTAGAATTTGGTGATTTTTATTTTAAAATATGCCTCGTTATTTATTTTATTATATTTATTTCAAGAATACGTGTGTTATGTGGTATTTTGTTGTTAAAATTACGTGTATTGTAAATTGGTAACATAACCTCACAATTTTTTTCTTGTATTTGTATATGAGTGTGTTTATCACAATCCATATTTGGGAACGCAGTGGCGCAGATAATATGATATATTTTTGCGTTGCTAAAAGACGTCAAAATTATTATTGAATAATAAGGTGTTTTGTGTTTATTTATGCCAAAATGGATAATTGAACAAAATTGTAAATCACGTAAATAATCAAATATAAAGAGATGGTAAAATTGATAACAGATATTCGAGAAATATAACTACCGTCTAAATAGAGAATCTTTTACATAGTAATGGCCAGACATTTTATCAGACCTAATGGTTTCCCAAAATGATATTCGTATTCACAAAGCATACAAATTGTAATAAAAATGAAAATGCGTAACATTTAATATTAAAATTTATAGTTGTTGCGTGTAATTTATGCAATTTTAAGGTGTTAATTTATTAATGTTAATTTATTGACTTGAATTTAAAGTGGTTCGTCACAAGAATTAAGGAAAAAATCGCCATTTTAATCCAATTTATGTATTGTTATTTATTAGCCTTATAAATGTTAATGTGAGACATACAATTATTTTTAAATAATAAACCAGCGAAAAACGTCATCCAACGAATAAAATTAACGTGTCTAGTGCTAAAAAATAATAAACAATAAAAATTAATGTGTTTAAGGCAAATTCATCTTCAGCGTTTATGTGGTTCAGTATAACGTCCTAGCCAAAATAATGTTTCGAAAGGCCATCCAAACTTATTGCTTTTACATTAATTTCAGTCCTATCGGGATTCGAATCTGGTACTCGGAAAGTGTTTAAATAAATCTCAATCTTTTACTTGTATATGTGAGTGTAATTACCATTAGAAGGAAACTGAAAATTGTATGCGATATTTGGAGTTTAATTTGTTTTGCCGCCACAAAGCATAACTTGGCATTAATAGTTCTATTTAGATGATTTTTAATTGCAAATTCGAAAATTAGGAAACGCTTAAAGTAAGACACAATTATTAGCGAATATTGTTAAACTAATATTTAACCATTAATATTGTTAAACTAATATTTTTTAATACAAGAGGAATATTCAAATAAAATGATAAAATGGTTACCAAGACGTTATAGTAGTTTGGTTACTTTGATCTTTCATACAAAGTATAATCACAATGCCTTAGCGAATTATTATGTTTCGCTACACATGTGTCAATCCCTTAGTAACCTCGAACTTAATTATATTTGACGCATACATGCGATTTGCGAAATTTTGGATTCGCTAAGGCACCTCACACAGAAGGTGTACTACACAGAATAACCCAAAATATCTTAAATAACTACCTTAAGAAGGTAAATACGCGAAGAAGTAATTTCGGAAGACACGCAGTATGAAAACTGAAATTTTTTTTAAATATTTGGGATCGGTAATAACGAAGCAAAATTAAATTTCAGTAAATAAAACCTCAAGAATAGTGGCAATCGATCATTTTACGCAAACATATAAATCTTTAAGTTTCGCACCACGTTCCATCAAACAGAAGGTATTATTTCCAAGTCGCGGATTATCGCTGTATTAGAAGGAAGCGGTGAGTACAGATTGCGAACGAATCATGAAAACATCTCGAAAATAAGAGATTTATAGGATTCATAATCATCTAAACTGAGATGGCTAGGACATGTTCTATACGAACGCATAGCTGCACCACTATGCAGACCCTAGATTCAGCACCAATGAAAGTGGGTCCTGGTGGCAGTCCATCTACTCCTTATTGTGAATCATAATATCTAGAGAAATATCGTTGAGACGGATAAATCCCTATATGAGATGAAGCGCTAGTAGTAGTTGACTGAATATGAAAATTTGTACGGTACAAGAAATTGCATAAAGCTTCATTGTATATATAGTTTAAAGTTAACTAAACAGAAGTAAATGTCATTTATTAATTTAAAATGGAAATCAACAATATAATATGAATTTTATAAGCGCACTTGTATGAATTGTACGCCAGTAATTCTACTGTTATATAGAGTTAATCGTTAGTTAAATTGCTAGAACTATTAATATAAAAAGGAGTACAGTAAATTGGACGTTATTATAATTCGAGGAAGTGAAATTACCAAAATTGTATATTAATATTTACAAAATTAATATAAAATTGGTATTATTCTATGAAATAATTGGTCTTCAAAAGTAATGTTTAGTATTTTAGGCATTTTATATAGAGTAACACATTTTTGTGGTTGGTTATCGTAGTCCGAATACCAATTTTCCGTGCGATTATTTTTAGTAATTATTACTTAAGACTAGACCAGCTACTACAAACTTTTGGTAACCTCAGTTCCTCGTTTTCCACATCATTATCAAATCGAATCCATATATTTATTTTAATATTAAAAAGAGCCAGAAACCAATATAAACATTATATTACTATTATTGGCTCATAAAATATTTTCTACTTACATTTCAAATAATTATTGTACAACTTTTACAAAAATATCGTAATTTATTATTATACTGGATGGAGCCGGTGCAAATTTGAAGAGGCCCAAGTTATAAAATAAAGAAAATCATACGAATTAACCTGCACCCAAGCCTGTTAAAACTAAAAATGTGATGTCGTGTTCGCAAAATATTTATTATTAATTAAATTTTAGCTTGTGTGAGTTTCTACTTTATGTTTGGTTGTTTACCTTGCATCTATAAAGCATTTCACCTATTTTGAACGATGATTCGTTGAGTTTGGGTAAAACTTGTGCACTGTTAGGTTTATGATATGAAAATGCTTAACAATTTGTACCTCAATCAGTAATAAATTTCTATACAGTCAATACATTAATATGGGGTTTGTTAAAATACTAAATTTTAAAATTCAAGCTTCATCTAGTCTCAAACTAAATCTTTCTCAATAAAACAGTGTGTTGCAATCAATGCAGTAGCATCAGTCTTCCTCACTAATTTTACAGCAACAAATTACCCTTCCGATTTAAAATTAAACCCGCTTATCTTGTACAGTAAGTAAATCTTGACTAAAATTTGAAATCTTTATCATTTTGATAAGTAAATATTATTTTGGAACAACAAATCCTGAAACTATTACCAAATGATTTAAACTAATTTTATAATAAACGAGCCCATTCATAAATTTATTATAACATAAATTAATGCCATTCTCTAAATCGAAAATTGAATGCACGGTATCATTAAGAAATACAACTCCGCTACTGAAAGCAATGTGCGACCGGAATAGCTATATAATTTCATATATGTAATCGTATATTCGTCTCATTCGCATTTTGTATGTATAGAAAAATAAAAATGTCAATCAATCTTCACTCACATGAAAAATGTTAGAATAGAGCAGCAAAATATGATTTTGTGATGTGATTGAAGCGCGCGCATAACAATATTTTGAGCTTTTTCGTTTTTGTTTTGTACCGCCTCAGATTTTCCCATATTATATATGTACACATTTCTATACACCGAAGAAAAATAAAAAAAAACATTGCAAAAATAATCAAAGACTGGTGTATGTATATAAATACACTCATGCTAATACATACAACGAAAACAATAAAAATAGGTGTGGCTTAATATTATAGTTGATTGTCATTTAAGTAGTTTTTTTATCTCGTTTTTTTTAACTTAAAAATTGACAAACAAAAGCAACAAAACGCTCAGAAAAATAAAAACAAGCGAAAAAAGGGATTATTTATTAGTACGATTTGGCTATTATAGATGGCGACGAATGGTGAAATATGTTTTAAAGAAGATAATTTTCTTTTCTCGTTTCGTTTTTGCTTTTTTTTTGGTAATTTGAAGATTGATTTGTGAGAATGAATTATTGCATACGAAAATGAAATGAAGGGAGCTGAAAAATATAAGAGGGTTGATTGCCATTAAAATAGGGTATAAACGCGGGGTGAATTTTTGTGTGTATGTTGTAGAAAGATATGGAGGAAATTTGATATCGTATTATATCCAAATCTTTTATCAGCTCGTCGTTGTATATATTTTTCCATAGATCTGTCATTGCTTCGTTTTGGTTATCAATGTGATATGGAAACCGATTTTCAGGGGAAATGAAATTGATTCCTTTTCATCACACTCGACTGCGTGCGAAAAGAGATCTGAGTGTTTTTCGGCTATCGTGCACTAAAAATACACAAGACAAAAATTGTAAAGATACGAGTTTTGGTTCTGAGTAGTTGCTGCATTTATACGCAACATCTTAAGCATGCAGGCAATGTTGCATAAACCTCGTTAATAATACTGATACTCGTAGTTTACGAGTGTGTATTATTTGGTGGCATCTTGGGAAAACTGGTCTTCCAAAATTTTGGTTGGGCAAATGTTTCTAAATCATTGATCGACAATATCTAGTCAAAAATTACGAATAGAAACAAACAGAATTTCTTAGAATTTGGATAAAATTGTAAACTTTGTACGGAAGAGTTAATTAAAAATATAAATTGGAATGATAAACTGTAACTTATCTGCAACTGCGAAGTGAAACACATTTCTTCTAATTTTTAAAATTCCAAAAGAAAAGAAGCGAACCAATCACGAAGAACTAAAACTCTAAGCGATTCAAAATTATAGTTAAAAACGCACAGACGATGAACAATATATTCTAAATGTCCAAAAACAATTATTAAATGATTACAAAAATTTGAAGTTAAATATTTTACTTAATATTTATCTAAATTTTTCAGATATTTTTGCAAGAAAATGTTTTTAAAATATATGTTTAGTTTAAAAGAAAACAATTTAAATTTAATGAGTTTCATGTTTTAATCTAAAGGACCATATACGACCATCTTTATATTAAGCAAAAGCTAAATGTGCGAAAATATTTTGTAATGATTAAAAAGTGTGCTAGTGTAATATGCACATCTGCAATATAAATCTCGAATTTACGCATCTACTGCAATAGATATTAAAACGGCTTTAACAGAACGAAAGAGCTTTGTAATCAAATGGAATGCATTTTTATCAAATTTCCGATGCAAACATCGGCAGTAATATCATCTTCAACAAGATCACTTTAAAGTGGTTGTTGAGCAGATTAAATCGGTCGCCTCATTATATACCTTTAATCTTAAATATAATTAATGATTAAAAATTCCGAGAGCTTTTAATTATTTCTACCAGTCCTACAATTTTTAAATTATTGAGCGAAATGATTACGTATACGTTTTTTTGGCAAGAGCTTTCAATAATAAAATTAAATTCGATAACTGACTTTTATCTGCGGAGGGAAGAGCAAGGTTTATACTGCAGCTGTTGAAAATAAATTAGATTTTAAAAGAAAGAAAATTATTGTCTCTAATGAACTCATAATTTTATTACGGGGTTGTGATCTTTTTGCCTTTTGAATGTGAATAATGGCTTGTTAAAATGATCTTTCCTGAAGTTTCAGAGTAAGCTAAAAATTTATTAGTCATTAGACAATTGTCAATGATGAATTTATCTATGATTGGTCCAAAACATTTAATTTGTAAAGATCCATGCGCTTTCCAACTAAAAGTTTTCGAAGATGATTAAAGTATTAGCTAGCCTAAGTTTATCTCAATATTTTTACTCCCAATCTATTGTTTATATTGACTGATTTCCATGACAGGTAGTTGAGTTTGGTCACAATCTAGCAAAGAAGAAATAAATTATAAAATAAAATAAATGTTAAAATTGTTCAGAATTATTGCAGATCACAAACTTTCCAATTGTATGGTTCTGTATTTGTAATTTGCGGGATTTAAACCGTCCAATGGCGAAAACCATTTCGATTTCTAAGCCGACCTCCTGGCTTGGAAGCAAAAGTACTGGAAAGCAAAAGTACAAAGTAAATGGAGTAACTAGCGGCTTAAAAGTTCATTTATAAGAGGAATTTTTAAAATAATATATCGGCATTAAATTATTACCGAGGGTTGGGCCATTATACCGCGTATACACCGCTCTAAATTTAAACAATTATCTGTTGCGCAAAAGTTAATAGTAATGTTCTAAATAGTCGGGCATCAATTGTTCCGGGCAACAAATTAAATTCTTATTCGGTATAAAAAGTGCGATTTTACAACAATCGCGGTTAAGCGTTCATACTCGTAATAGTGAGTACATACTTCACATTCACAACATTTATCCTGCATGGTTAGCATGATGAACACAATTAAAATTGAACATCATTCATTTCCAGCAGCCAAGGTTCCTAGGTTCATTGTACCTGGTTCCCATTTAATTAGCTTTTTCTGTAAATGTGTTGACACTTAACTGCACTGTTAAATTAATTTACGAATGAAAGCAATATTTGTCAGGTCAGGGAACAAAATATTTATAGTTTAGCCAAATATCAGGAGATGTCAGCAACATATACTGGGTGACTTATATGATACCACATTCCCTATCTGTAACCGTTATAGAGATAATCTACTGTACAATTGATCACTTTCAATTTCACTCATAACTTAACTCACTAATATCTCAAATAAAAGTTTTTTTATCGCAAATTAATTACATGTAGGGCCAATGATAAGGTAAATTGATAATTAGTACATGCAGCAATAAGTACGAATCAATTTTAATGGCAAAATAAAGTGTTCACGTTTATCTTATATTTTACGAATAAAAATATTAATAACAAAAAATTACGTTAATGCATTTTATAAAGAAAATTTAAAAAAATTAAGCATTTTCACACTTTTTTAGTTGTTATCAATTTACCTTATTATTGGCTCTATGTTTCATAAACTAATTAATTTGTGAGAAGAAAAAGTTTATTTGAGAAATTTGTGAGTATTAGTTTTTAAGTTATGAGTGAAATTCAAAGTAATTAATTTTACGGTAAATCCTTGATTATTTATAAAATAGTTACAGATAGGGCAAGTTTTTGTTCAGATTAGTGTTCTCCATCACCTTCCGAATTTATTTTACTATATGATTCGATTTTTTTTATAATTTGTATACAAACTTTGTACAGGGTGGGCTATCTGTTAGTCCTTTTTACATTTGTAATAAAACACACAATTTTGAGATGAAAAAGTCAAAAATTTTTATTGATAAAAAATAAACAATATCGTTCATTTGCTCACCACAGCTTCTTCTACAGGCCTGAATCCGAGCATCAATATTTTTGATGATTTTTCCAATAAAGGCAGATCAATGACCTCAATTTCAGCTCAAATGTTGTTTTTAAGTAGTTGAATTGTTTGTGGATGATTAGCATACTCCTTATCTTTCAAATAACCCCACCAAAAAAAATCAAATGGTGTTAAATCGGGCTTCTTGGTGACCAAGGAACTTCACAATTTCTTGAAATTATGTAATCAACAAATTTTGTTGACAATAAATGGATTATTGCACACTTGCACGGCAATTCATTTAATTTTTGCCACATAAAACCAATTAACATGTTGCGATAAGGTTCCCCATTCATTGTAAGGGCATTTTCTTGTTCGTTTTCAAAGAAAAACTGCCCAATGATCCCACCAGCCCATAAACCATACTAAACAGTGACTCTTGAAGGATACACTTCTGTTTCTTGCACAACAGGAAGATTCTCCGCTCGCCAAATTCGATAACTTTGCTTATTGACATTAAGATGAAAATGAGCTACATCACTAAACATGATTTTTGATAAAAAACTTTCATTTTGTTCAAGCATCCATTAACAAAACGACGACGATTTAAATAGTCTGGTAGCTTCAATTTTTGAGTTAGTTTAATTTTGTATGGATACAAATGAAAATCAGCATGCAAAATGCGTCGTAACATTTCACGTTCAGTTCTTGTTAACGATGCCTGGTTATGTGCTTGGTTCATTCACACTTTCACTAACAGTTGCCACTGCATCAAGAGTACGAACTGTATGAACATGGTGATACTACTCTACGACCTTCCACTGAACCAATTTTTTCAAAACAATCAATAATTTTGCCAATGACACGCTCAGTAGGACGTCCATGTCGACCAAAACAGGTACTTTACGAAATGCTGTTTTTGAACGATTATTTTCTGAACGACTCCATCATGATAAATGACACTTTTTTGACTTTTTATATGTGAAAGAATTGTTTAGAACTAATAACATTAAGTACTAAAATTCATCGAATGAAGAAAGGACCAACCGATGGCTCATTCTGTATCATTCACGTTAATTTTAGATTAAATACAGGCTGAAATTAACGTGCCTACGAACACCATTGTAGCAGTACTACAGAGTTGATTTTTGATCCCTTTCAGTAATATATTTAAAATAGGGATGACTATTTGCAGTATTCAACGGTAGACAGAGCCCCAATTTGGCCGGTTAACGAATCTTTAGATCGTTATAGCTTGCGAATCTCAACTCATAATTATTTTACGTTTGTTGAGGAGGTAAAATAAAGTTTAGCGCGCTAAGTGCAAAATCTTTTAGTCTAATTATGAACATTGATAACTCTAATAAAATATTTTATGCACAATTGAGTTGATTCGTATCTATCGGTTCTTGTCATCACGAGCTCTTGATGCCTAATGAAACTTATCTTAGTTAATCGTTAGAAATTATGTAGACTGTTTTCTTTAGTTTTAAGGAACAAGTTCACAATAGCTTAGAAGTATGTTGGGTGTTCTACAGATCATTATTCGCTTTAAATTGTAGTTTTAAAACAGGCTCGGGTGTGTCGGGTGTGTTATCTATAACAATTACAAGGCTCTGTTCTAAAGTGCACACTGATATCACCTCTATCGTTAGAATCATGGTGTCTATAATCACATGCATCGACTTATAGAGAATACCAATTTATACTTGTGATACAAGTGATGTGTGTCAAATATGGTCTTAAAGCAATTTAAGACTAAATCAATAGCAAATCATTAATTCTTGATTATGATCATCAGACTCGTCTAGACACACTTGTATCTTGTATCTGTAATGTAGTAGATCGTATTTTCTAACAGGAATCAGAAGGCGAAAAATGTAAAACCCTTACAAATTTTTAAGATTACAGTACACTGCATGATCATTTCTTTATGGTTTTGTTACATAAATTTTTTCTATATTCTGTTCTTATTGTATACTTATGTGTATTAAAATGATTTGTGAAAGTATACAGAACACACACACACACACACATACACAAACACAAAATAAAATTGTCCTTGAGACAGGTTTTTGTATCATTTCACTGTTTCCTTATGAACTCTATTAGAAAGACATAGTACACAAAAAAATTCTACTTGTTAACATTTTTTCCTTGTTTGGTTGCTGTTTTTAACTTTCACCCACATATTGTTTTATGATTCTGTTCGGTTTTACCCTCTATTGGGATAAATTTTTATTTTATTTCCATTTTTTTGTGTGCGCTCTGTTGTGTCCTATTTAAAAGGACACAAAATAGCAACAACAATGAATATAGGAAAGAAATTTGCTGTTCCATTGTAATTTTCGTTTTTTACTGTTTTACTATATGGCCTTGAATTTGGACCGTATAACGAAAAATGCATAATTACACACAAAGATTATAATACGGTATGCAACATGATGCAACTTTTATGCAACATTTTTGGTATACGATTATATAGGGTGCGTTTAGCGTATCCATCTGTGACGTCTTTCCAAATAGTTAGGTGAATTATTTAGTTGCGATACACGATTAGAATATCTAATGAATTTTTATAATTTTTAAGTTTGCGAATAAAATTGGGGGAGAGGAAAACTCATCATCCAATCAAAATAAGAATATCATCTTCAATTCTACCAAGTTGGTTTCTTTTTTGTTTGCGTTTATCAACAATGATATGATTTTGATTCAATCTTTTATAATTTAAAGAACGAACAAAAAAGAGAAAAACTAAATTCTAGTCACGTGGCCCATCATTTTCATCCATCTACTGCTGTATAAATATATAGCTGCTGTACACACAAAAAATACCGAAATATAAAGAAAACGGATATTTTCTTATTCTTTTTTATTATTATTATTTAGTAAAAAAAAAGAAAATGAAAAATAAGACAAAAAGAAAATCTCATCAGGAATAAAAATATACGAGAAGAATTTTTTCCATCATTTCATTTCACCCTTCAAATATAAATGGAATAAAAGATGGAAAAATTCATTGTTTTTCTTAAATTATATAATCTAATCTTATATCAAACGTCCATCTTTGTTTCATCATTCTTGTATTATATATACAAAATATATAGATATACATATATAATAATGATAATAATAAATAGAAAATATAGCCGTACAATATCTCGAGCATTCGAGAAGAAAATCAGCCAATGACGTCTTCTATCTGTGTGTGTATAAGGAATTTATTTTTTGCTCGTTTTTGTTAATTTTTTGATTCAATATTTAAAAAAGAACAAAACGAACTAAAACAAAAAATGAATCTTCTTCATTTATATCATTTTCCAAAAAAAAGGAAAATTTATCTTCCACCTCCACCTTCTCCTTAATTTTATTTCGTTTTTTTTTTCATTCTGTGTACCATCCATTTTTTTAATTCCACTTATATTTAAACGAAATGTAAAAGAAAAACTCGAAATATTTAAATTTTTCCTTTTTTCTGTGTTTTGTTTCGTTTTGTTGCTTTTCATATTCACTTCAATTTATTCAACTCAACTCAAACTTTACTTTTTTGAATTGTTTTCAAAAATGTAAATCCACCCTTCTAATTTTGCCATTTTTTTTCGTTGCTTTTCCACCGAAATGAAAATGAAAAATAAAATAAAATAAAAATAAATTCCATCGATCTCTTATTCTTCAATGTATTTTAATTTTATTTTTCATCCTCCATTGAATAAATTTTTCCCTGTTTATTGTTGTTGTATTATGAGGAAATTTTTTTACAGTGTCAGGCTGAAATGTGTTTGAATTGATTTTTCGAATGAGAATTTATAAAGAACACAGAATACATAAAATGAAAACGTATACATCCTCCATCCATCCATCCAATTCGTACACCTTTTTTACAATGAACGATGGTGGGAATCTAGATTGGTCCACAAAGAAAAGTGGGTACCTGTATAATTAGGATTTTTGTTTGTGAAAATTTATTGATGTTTGTTTTAGGGGTTTTCAAGCAAATTTATGTACGCCAATATTTATAAATTTTTATTTTGCGCCTTTATTGTGTTCGGTGTCTGTATTGTGAGTTGACTTTAGGCGAACTGTTAACAAACAAATTTTCGTTGTTTAACATTTGACATGTCTAATATGCTGTGTAATATGCTCACACTAGTATCACCATATTTTGTTTAATTGTTGTTTCTGTCAGCTCTGCACTAAATGAATCCTGCTTTAATCCTTTTTAAAAATTCAATTTTCGGTTAATCATTCGACTATTCTCTCTTTTTTATTTTATTATCTTTGCATTCTGTTCTGGGGCCGAAGCACTCTCAATTATTACGCGGTTCGCTTTTCACATCCTTCCTTATTTTATGCAGTTTATTCAATTTTCGTAGAACGTAGTACTAGCATGGAAGATGGGGTTATAGTTATTTTCCCTTATCAAGTACTAAGTACAACTTTGTAAGTGAAATATTAAATAAAGATTTCAAGAACTGTACATGACTTATTATTTATTAAAGTTGGTACGTATTGATGAGATTACGTGGACTAACTTTTCACCGAAAGATTTAGCAGAATGTCTAATGACTCTGGAGTAAATCGGTGGCACTATTTATATAATCCGAACTTCTTGTTTAATGTTAATTAAAAAATTAAAAATTTAATTAATGTTTAACAAATTCTTGAAAAAAGTGAAATTAATTGTCATTTTGATACACAAATAATTGGATTATTATGGGAAAAATTGATACTTGATTATGTTTTGTTAATCTAAGGAGTTGGGAGGGTTCCTTGCAAATTTTAGGAATCTTTGTGTAGTTTGAATCGGAAGCCAAGGAGATCATTGCGAAATCCATTAGGTGTTCCCATATGTTTTACTAAAGATCTTGATTCAAGGAAGAACTTTTTTTATAAATGCGGAGTACTTAACGCGTCGAGTGAACTAAAATCTTCATAAAAACGATGTGTATTATAGAAATCAAATACCTCCTTCATGAAAGTTAAAAATTTATGAAATAGTTCTATCAATCTTTGAATCAAAGTATTATTACGAATTTCGATCGTCCGATAAGGATCTATAATAGTCGTATTGCGGATCAAGCAAACATACATCCTTATGGCCGGAACGTTTAATGAAGTGGAAATTTCGAGAATACAACTACACACAGATGATTTACAACTGCGACACACATACCTCAATGCATGCAAGAAATAGAATAATCTCGAACCGCGGTATACGGTTTTAATTTTACATTGAGATTATTTTCAAAACCCATTACGAATGCGAGACGAAAGCCCGAAATTTGTAACATGTGGTTCAGAAGCGGCAGATTGGATAAGCTCATGAGTCTCGAGCTTTCACCCGAAGGCAATAAAAATAAACTCATCGAAACTACAAAGCGTCATGAAGAGCGCTGGACGTGCTACTGACTTGACGCTAGGACACTATGACGCTGAAAGTGACCGAAACTGAGCGGTGAATCAAACATTAAGAACCAAATCAGTTCGGACACCCACTCTAACAATAAGAGTCAGCATATGCCCTACGAAGCAAGATTGGACACCGGAGAACTCAAAATTCGATCATTTAGACTATAGCGTCCAAGTTTGCTAATCTTAAAATGAAGCTGTTTCATTTCAAGTTTTTGGACTTGAAAATAAAATTAGCGAAGGGGAGGCACGCGTAGACTTTCATTCCTCCAAACACCGTCAATGGGGCAAGTTCTAAGAGGCTCGATTGGAAAATATGTCAGGTATATTTAAATGAGATTATTGTACTAGATTGCACATTTTGTTAACATGTTAAGATTCCCAAGGAAATGATAAAAGCCATTCGGGCGGACGGATTAAACTTAAGTTCAACGAAATGTCTGTCAATCTGTTTAACTATTTAGATCACATTGAGAGACTATACTAACGATATATGTTAAACTTCGCAGAGGTTTCACAAAGTCTATATTGACTCACGGAAAACGTTATACTTAAGTGGAATCTGGAGTATCAGAAGGCATTTGAAAAATTAAAAATTTAATTATGTATTCTCCAATTTTGGCATATCTGCGGGCTGTAGACTTTTTTATATTGGGTACAGATGTTGGTAACGCCAGAATAGGTATATTATTAATGCAGAAGCACGATGATTAAAAGCATGTTGCCGCTTATTAGAGTCGATTCCTTTTCAAGCGGAAAAGAACTACTGCGTAATCCACGGAGACTTCGGTACCGACCAGAGTTTGTTCTTCGAACATATCATGTCTGCTGAAATGGTTAATTCAATTTACGATATCCGAGAGGCAAGTGGCAGGTAGACCAAACGACTACAATCTAACACTGTTTAGACTGAACTCTGGTGAGGTATGTTGCGGACATATTATACAGAAGGCTTTATTCGGATCAGTCTAAGCGATATGATCCACAGTTAGTACACGAATCGAGTTTAGAGCAGAAAATGGCTGTAATACAAATCATTTCAAGACAGATTTAGGACGCCTGAACTGTGTCAGTATTGATAAGACTGCCAGAAGACCAAAGTCCGAGTTGGTATGAATATGCAACCCAAACTACTACTGTTCAACGTTATTTGGTACAGTGGTACTCGTTGATGACAGACAATGGGTTGTTAGTAAGAATCTACAGGAAGCACACGATTGATTTCAAAACACTTTGTCGCATCAATAAAGCACTGGATACGATAAGATACCAGTTTTATTGGATCAACTGCCGACATTATGCATGAAAGCGTAGAGAGTGTATGTTATATGCAAGTAAAGACCGCGTAAAGTATTGTCTGCTAATTAAGAACGTAAGTCTGTAACAACGTCAAGCAACCGTTGGCTTCGGTTAGTAGAAATTTGGGTGACCGCATGGGAACAAGATAAAAGTAATTGTAAAACTGGACGAAAAACCGAAAATATATCCTACCCCCTTCGGTATGCCAGTATGCCTCCTTCCGGCAGCCTTGGGACCTGGCTAGGATTCATTAATCTGAAATTAAGTTGATTATGTAACCTTAGAAATAAGACGGCGAAATCCCCCAATGTGATGTAGCAAAATACAAAATAAAGGAAAGTCATACCACACTATTATTATATTCACAGTAAAACGAAATGATAAAGAAATTTAACTGGACATTGGAAGAAAATCTGCAGAAATGAGTCAATGTCACAACCAAACTGACTAGGACTGATGTGTATCTCTCTGTTCATGGTGGAGTATCGCAGTGGAGTACATACGACACATATGATACGATAGGAAATTCACTGGCAGTATTTTTGTTTGACGGAGAACCTCGCGTACGATCTGACATTTAGTTTGGACTATCAGAAAATGAACCAGTCGCACAGAATGAATACGTAGCCGATCCAAGAAAAAATTAACATGATTAAAATAACGCAGTAAGAGGCAACATTGCAAAGTCTATCACTGGGATATAGATTGAAATCAAAGTACAACCAAAGATCGAATAGCGAGGGGTCTGTAAAAGATTTGGTTTGGCTACTCAAGAAAAAAAAATATCGAAATTACAATTCGAAGGTGGACTATCTCCATTTGTTTACTAATTAAAATGATTAGTTGTGTTTGGTACTTAATTTAAATTTCCTGTGCTTAGAATATGCTTGTTTTAAAATAATATCAAATTTTTGATATAGGTTTGAAGTTGAGAGGCGTTAATTTCATTTTCAAAACCTAGCGGATAGTTTTGAAAATAGCAGAATTGTAGGGCGAACAGCTTAAGTAGCTCCTAGGATAACGTGGAAGGACGCATCGCCCTTACATCTTCTATACCTCACGATATTTAGATAATATTGTACAAGCTTTATAAACATGTCGGGAATATAGGAGACACCGCCCTACTTGTAGAGTGTATACAAAAGTACTAAAGCTTAACCTGAACTTGAAGGATTTTAAAAAAAGTCTATATAATTGATTATGGAAATATAGTATCTATGTAGTATTATGTTTTAATGTAATTTCATGCAATTTCTTCATTCAAAATTAACTAACCTACCTTAATTGGCCAAATATTTCAAATACGAGTACATTCACCGGCAAAATAAAATGGTACAACTAATTTTTTTAATTTCAATACCTTTGAAACCGTACTACCTAAAACAAACAATCCTAAAATTTTCAAATACTCCTATATAAACTAAATCCAGATCACCTCGTCATTGCGAGAATGCAATCTACATTTTTTACCTTTTAAAATCATGATGCATATCAATTGCAACCTTTTTTTAATGTGATTATCTCTTATACCCCAATAGTTCAAATTTTGAAACAAAAACTGAAGACAAGTTCCTTCGACGCCTTTTCCCAAAAAATATCAGAGATCACTTTTAACTCATCTATAAAAACTTACATTTTGTTTAATAAAAGAAGTTTTCATGTAAATTTACATAATTTGATTTGGATTTATTGCTAGCAGTGGAAAGTGTAATTTTATATGATTCGATTCGGGAAAATTTTGGTAGTTTTCATCGCTTTCATTGAATCCGAACGGCTTTTCGAATTAGGTCAGAGCTGTAGCTCTAGTAGACGATGACATACCACCATATAGTCAGTCACAATAGTCGGATACCGTCTAAGAACTTTATACTGAAATATAAAGCGATTTCGTGAAACCCGAGCTCGTGACTTTCAAATTTTAAAGTTGCCAATTTTACAGCCTTATGTTAAGTTAGAACAGGTTATTTACTTTTTCTGAAAGGTTTTTAAATGAGCTTGAATTTGGTTTTTGTTTCAAGATGACATCCATTTCGATGGGGGTAATGGGTGTTCAGATTTGAAACTTTTAAATGCGTCATCAACCTTAAAAAAAAAAAATCTCAACCGCATATTCGGCATAAAGAGGACATGTTCACATTTTATGAAAAATATTTTAGTTGTCTTGAATAAAAAAAATTGGTTTTGAAGATTCAGGCGTGATACCTTTCAAAGATATTCATATTAAACAAAAACAAAAGACTTTGCTATTTTTTACGGGTGAGAATCTAACATTTTTCTATCCATTTAAGAAATATGATATTTATAATCTCCTACTCGCCTCTCATCATCGCGTTTAATAAACGTAATAATCCTGGAAAAATGTCATAACAACCATGACTTCACGATTATCTAGTTGTTGTCTGTCTACGGTATAATCCCAGTTACATTTTACATTGGAATTATGCTGATCTTAGTTAAATGAACTGGAAAGTCAAAATTGATTTATATATGAAATGACTCATCTCACAAATTTTGAATCATTGTAATGGCTTTGCTATGTCGTAATCCAAATTATGGGGTTCCGTTCCTTATATATCATAAGGAACGGAACACCTTTAGTATAGCTCACCCAATTTAATTGTAAATGAACTGCTAACAGCTTAGGTAGCTTCGACCATAATGAGAAGGATAAATGGCTAGTATTCAATGGACCAATCATTCATTAATCCTAAATTAAAAATTGTTTATTTAACCTTAGAAATTAGGCGGCCAAATCGCACAGTGGCATAAAGCGTAAGTAAAATAATAAAATAATTGTTTTATTTGTGTTCAAACTTTTGGTCTACCAAGATGATTAAATTAAACTAAGTTTTATATATCCAATTGTAAGATAAATCGTATGGTTCAACTTTAAATTAAACGGTCCGATTGATTAACGAAAAGCGAACACTTATAAAAACCATAAATTTCATGTTTTAATTTAGACACCAACGCAGATAATTTTTTGCAAAAATTCCATCTCGATAATTAGAAAATATTTGAAGCCCAAGAGGACTTTTATGATTAACCAACATTTTCCATATTTTACCGTTTATTCCAAGATTCCAAGACCGAAAACCTGTTTTTTCAAAATCAGTAAAACGAGAAACCCTACATACATGGTTTAAACTGTTTTCCCCAGTGCAGGTTAGGATATCAGAACAAAAAGATATAAATATGTATTCCACTTCTTAGGGAAATGGATGAACAGTGCCACATGTAACTCAATTACTAATTTTGATGTTGGTAAAAAATCGGTATAGATATAGAAGGAAGTGCACAACCTTGCTTCTTTCTTATTTTTAAGATAGTCACATTATAATGCTGAAAGTATTGAATAATTTGAATAATCCTCAGTCATCCATTTACAATATCAGTTTAATGTTGGCTTGCTCGATTTATAGTTTCATAGCCTGTGGTTTATTGTAACCGTTTTAAGAAAACCGCATCAATCACTCTATGAAGATTCGTCATTGCTACTGAAGTTTACAAAAATTTTCGAGTTTTGCATAATGTAGAAACCGAAATGTATTTTATTTACCAGAGTACTAGATCGAGTATTGAAATCGGATTTAGTAAACCTCAGTCTATCAACGGTATAATAGATGTGTTTCGTGAGGCTTGATCTGATCCGGTTCAGTTTGGTTTATGAAACAACACGAAGGTGTTTACTAGATTTCAAATTAAAATTTGTGATCTAAAACAAAATTTGAATCAGGTGTTCCATATAAAATTTGAACTAATCCGGATCAATTGGTGTCATGAAACATGGCAATTATTGGCCAGTTCGCTATGAATGAGTGTTGTTGTTAATTATTTTATTACCATCAAGTATGTATTTTTGTTAACAATACTTTTAGTGACAACAAATTTAATTTATGAACAATAAACATTTTCTAAATTGTTTCTGTTCCCTACATAGTGACGAAATCACATAGCTAAATGGAATTAACTTAATTTGTTACTTCATTTAGAAATTGTGTACTAAACTTACCAAATGACAAATGTTTGGGTTAAACAGACTCCAAAGGACGCTGCAGTATGAGCAGTCATAACAAATATCGCTAGAGCTTATATTTTTACTGGGATAATCTTTTGTAAATGCAGGAATTCGTTGGAAACCAATTTTGATCATCCAAAAAAAATGTTTTGTTTTAATAAAACAGTATATTGAAGTAATTCTAAGTAATTCTAGTAATTCTGCTCTAGCATGGTAGACTAATTTCCTGCTAGAATAAAAACTATAAAGTATACTTTAATAAACCTTCTACTCGACAGTGGATAAATATAGTTTAAGCAATCAGAATATTATTTTAAATTAGACCAAAATAATAGACCAAATTGTGGGTACTTTATTTCTGCAAATTTTCACTGAATCATTACACAGTTTAGTACGGGAAAGTGTTACACATTTTTTATTAGGTACAAACTCGAGAAGAGTAGGTTGAGAGCGAAATAGACAGATTGCATTTCTATAGTTCAAACAGTAAAATTCTTTTCATTCAAACGTGAGATATAAACGATTTTGAAAGTAGATACTTTTGATTGTATAGGTAATTGACCGAAGGACGGTTTTAAATTTTTTTATTGTTTTCTATATGTAAAACACCAAAATCGAGTTTAGGGTTGCCAGAACTATTTTTTTTAAAATAAGTACAACTCAGAGATGATACTGACAAGAATTACAAAATAATATTTGTGGGACGTAGTACAAAATCTATCTCAAAAATACTTTCTGTAACTTTACCGACTTCACCATTATTTCAGTCGGTAATCAAGGCCAATATACAATTCAGCCAGATTGAACTTACATCAAAATACTATTTTCCAGAAGCCAAGTCACAGTTTTAATTAACGGAGGGGGCACATGTGCCTGACCAGTTTTTATAGATTTTAATCATAGTATAAATATATTTCTAATTGAGCTAGCAACTTGAGATTCCGTGTACCTTCCTAAAATTTTATTAGCTATCGACATATACACTATTGATCTATGAACAATTTAGAACGAAATAATTTATACTGCTGGCTAGCTATACGAACTAGTAACTGCCATTCATATCATCTCAACCGTGTGTGCGTACATATAAATGTATGTATTCCGATACAACCATGTGTGTTTACAGACATAAATGTGTGTGCTCATACTATTGCGCGATAGTTTCCCGATTTTCTCTTTGTTCTTTTCTGTCCAAAATTCCCTAAGGTCAGATAGCCTACCCAAACTAAGCATGGCTATGTCTAATAATCTGTCTATCAAACATTCACACCCCAAACAATTTAGCGCACGTCCGCCCATTTAATGGTTGTTCTGGAGAACTTTAAGTGTATACATATTCCAGTTGATTGAGCTAATATTTGCTGCTAATCGCTTCTATTTCACTTATACTATGATTTCACCACCAATTAAATGTCTTTTCCTTTGGCTTCACTTCGTCGCGTTTCCATTTTGTTGTTTCATTTCAAATCGCACTAGAAGTTGAGATTGGCGTAGCGGAGCTGATTTATCAAACGCTGTAAGCCAACAGCACTCAAAATATAACTATGATTCGTTTTATTATATTTCAGAGTCCTAGAATTATTTCTCCTGTGTTTTAGATTGTAATTATTATCATTAATACGGTGATAATGCGGCAAGTAACCACACAAGCCAGACTCATGAGGCGTGAAGATGACTCTCCAAGCATGAGCCTAACGAACGAAATCTATTATAATTTTGGGTATTTTGGAGTCTACTGGTTTAATTTAACGTAAAACTAGTCGCAACAAGTTTTAAGGTTTAAAATGGTTACTTTGCAAAGAATTTTCGAATGGGAGGATTTTACGGAAAACCAATGACTTATTTCGAAAAGTAGACCTGCGTTTCTTATGTGGGCATTACTCTTTCTTGCTGTTACACGTAAAAGATCTTATCGTAATACCAACAATATTTTATTTTTATTCCTGAAACTATGTAGTGCGGCATCAAGTGATAAGTAACTGTTGCACTGCTTGAACACTATTCAACCGTTTTGAATAACATGAGCAGTTAACAAATGGACTGGATGGAATGGATCACGTCTTCTAAGGGTTGGGCTTGAGAAATTTTCTTAAAATTTTTGTAGCTTTCCGAGAAATTAATAAAAAATAATTAATTAGTTTTAGAATAAAATTAAGAAATGCCTTTAAAAATATTAGGGATTTCGTATCTGTTTAGGGATATATATTTGGTGATCTTTCTATGTAATCCTGCTGAACCAAAATAATTAGCACTTAAATATGAAACTTTGGAATGTTGTCTATAGAGCAGATCTTTTAGAATGCACACCCGCGTACCCAAACAAGAACAATTTTAGTGGAAAGTCACTAAGTTTTGTGATCGTTAAAGCTAAGGTAGTGGACTTCGCGTTCAATTCAAGAGACCCAAATATAATATACGAGTATTGCGGATTTTCGCCATTTTGGTTTGGCACTGTATGTTCAGCCTTATTTCAAATTTAAATTGTTTAATAATATAGTCATTTTTGTTGTTTTATTTTTATCGCCACGACCTTTTAACAAAATGGGATTAAAGTAATCGAGATCACATGGGTTCTTTGTTACTTACTCCTCCTGTCCCGTTACGTCGTTTTATGTATATAAGCGTTAACAGCCGTTGAACAATACAAAATACAAAAAATTACTTAATAGTGAAGTAGTTTTCGTACAGCCAAAGTATAGAAAAAATACTATAGTATCAACAATATCATCCCTGGCACACCTCATGAAACATTTTAATTGAGATTTACTCGCGACAACAATTTTATTGTGTATAGTATAAGGATTTTTTCAGTAAGCTTTAAATTTTTGTTCGATAGCCTCAGCACGTCTAATGTTGTTGTCTTTTTAACTGATTAGAATATTTGGCATACCAGTACTCATAACACTTTGCATGAAAATATTTTGTAAAACAACTCATTTTAAGAAATTCACAGGCATAAGTAAAAATAAAATTGTCGTGCGGTAATATTATGATACGGCACAAATCCTTTCAGGATTGGATTAGTCCAGTAGTATATAGTCGTGAAACCTTTACATTAACTTCACTCTGGCCAATTACTATTTATAGTTTTGACTGCTTACAATACTAAGACTGTTGGTTAAAATTATTTCCGAAACCTAAATTTAAATTTCATTCTTCAACCATGTCAATTGCTTTGATTAGACATATTAGATGGAAGAACATCGGCTTTAACTCTAAAATTTTGAAAATTTTTGTTTCTTGCATTTGACGATTTGTTTAACTTTTGCGAATATGTATAAGGTTTTCCAATAAGAGTGATATGATTCGCAATAATTCAATTGTTGCACTTGCTGTGTGGCACGTAGCCCCGTCTTGTTGGAACCAAATGTTGTCAAGATCAACTTCTTCCAATTTCGGCCATAAAAAGTTGGTTAACATCGATCTATACCGATCTCCATTGACAATAACGGTGTAACCAGCTTCATTTCGAAAAAAATAAGGACCGATGATTCCACCAGACCAAAAACCTCACCAAACTGTCAATTTAGGTGAATGTAATGGTTTTTCATGAATAATTTGTGGATTTTCTTCGCACCAGAATCGACAGTTTTGTTTATTTACCACACCACTTAGATGAAAGTGAGCATCATAAGATGATTTTCTTTAAAAAAATCGTTATCGTTTGTAATTGCAATTTGTAAACGTTGTTCTTGCGTATATCTCACCATGATGAAATTGTAAACATTACTGAATACAATAAAACAAACAATGACAGATCATGACATATTACAAATGGCCGAAACGTCACTTAAAAATCATATCATTCCTATTAGAAAACCCTATATTTCGAGTTAAAAAATAATAAACTCGTTCATTCTTTTTGAGTGATTAAAAGAAGTTACATTGACAGTTTATTTTTATAAACGAATCTCACATTTGAGGGCTCAGCCGAGATCCGGCAAGGTAATATAAATAAATTTTGTACCATAATGAAGTGGCGAAAACGTTGTGCGCGATTAATATTCAGAAAAAAGAAAATTCGATGCGAGTTTGGCGATTTGTTTTTTAAACGTATTTGGCGTTGCGTTTAAAATATTTGTTTCATCAGAGGTGTGGTAAAGCTTGTGAATATATCGGATTTCGGTTCCTGAATTGTATTGTGGAAGGTGGAACTGTATAGAGAATAAACTAAGTGGCATTCCGCACAAAGGTGAAAGTGAGGTACATATTATAAACATAATTATATTCGCTGGGTCCCATAAACAGAAAATTGCGTGGGGCACGTTGCAAACAACCGAGATATTCAGACGTGCAATTGATAATGAGTCCATCAGCAGTGCCTCTGGAATTAAGCCAAAAGAACATTCACGGAATAGTACATTGATAGAGAACGGTCATACTAAATCACAACAAGCGGTGCAATTAGAAATAATCCGAAAGAAAGAGTTAAAACTCAAGGATATCGACGAAGCGGCTGTTTGTACGGAGTGAACAAATCATCAGAAGGTTATATATGCAAAGCGCTGACTAAGTGGTATGGCAAAAATTTCTTTGAGAGTGACGAAGAACGTTGACACATGGGAGAAACTAATTCAGTTGTTAAAATTAGAGTTTCCGGAGAAACAGTGCATTGATTGAACACGACAGAAAGAAGAAAGCAGTCCACGGAAACATGTACAAATTATTTTCTTTAAGCAGGTACCTCATGTGGCGGAAGTGAACGGATTACATATCACTTGGTGGAAATGTCAGTTTCTATGTCATAAAATTGAGTACTAAGTGTATTTGATTAAGAAAGGTTAAATTCAACCATCATTATAAAAAATTAAGGCGATTTCGAGTTTTCCTAAGCCAGATTCAGTGAAAAAAGGTCGGCGATTCTAAGAGCTAGCTGGATATTTTAGAAGGTTTGTGGAAAGTTATACATTGTTGGCAGGACCACTTAGCGGTATTCTGTGGAAAGATGTTGGATTAAAATTTGGTCTAGAACAAAAAGCTGCATTTTCTAAATTAAAAAAATCCAGTCACCCGGTATTAAATATATACTCAAGTAGGGCAGAAACAGAATTACATACCGATGCCTGCAAGATGAGATAGGCGCCATATTGATACAAAAGTCTGACGATCAAAAAATGCATCCAGTATTTTATTATTCAAAAAAAAACTTCCAAGTGTCAGGAGAAATATACCAGGAATGATTTGGAAGTACTTGCGATTGTAGTCGCTCTTAAAAAATTACCGGTTTACCTCCTCGGTATTAGCTTTAAAATTATAACTGACTGTGCAGCGTATAAAGGTACGATGGAGCGGAAGGTATTAAACCCGGGAATTGCAGGATGGGCAATACATTACAAGAGTTTAATTTTCAATTGCGACCAGGGTATAGAATGCATCTACCAATTGTTGATGACATATTACATCGAGTTAGGGCAGCTCAGTAGGAAGATGTCGAGTTGCGGCCGATTTTTGATTTGCTGAGAATCGGTATTTGAAACAGTATTTGAGAAACAGTCTTCAACGCTATACCTTTATAATTCGGTACAACGGGCTACTGGAATGTCACCGTTCGAACTATTATTTGGCGTGAACGTTCGTACAGCGGAGGACACTAAGCTTAAACAGGTTGTGAATGTCAAATTGATGAAAGTTTTCGTCGATGACCGGGAACAACTTCTGAAGATGTGAAACAAAGCAGTGCTGCCATTCAAAAAGAAAACCGACAAGACTACAACCGGAAGCAAAAATCGGCAAAAAAGTACTTGGTTGGAGAATATGTTCTGATCAAGCGAACCCAGTTTAGCAGCGGTGAGAAATTAGAGCGGAAATTCTTGGGGCCATATATCAGGTAACAAGTGAGTAAAAAAATGTGATCGTTCAGATGTCCAGAAAGTTTCGCTATAGTGCTGCTTATATGAATCCTTATTACGTAGGAATGTTAAGCGAAGAGGAAGAGGAAGATTCAAATTTTGAAGATGAAGGTTCATCCGGGTCGGATGGAACTGTATGATGGACCCTGTGGGAATCGTAATTCTAAATATCCACATACAACTCTGTATTATGTACTAATTATCAACAATACATTGTTATTTGAGGGTTTGATAGAGGTACCAACAAATCTTATTTTGTGTCAGAAAGGGTAAAATGCACCTCGCAGTCAAAACAAACAGTCCTAGTCAATTAAACAAAAGTTCTCGAGATCTTAGCTGAACGACCGGACTTCCGGTCCTGAAAACAAATGCCAAACTCGAGAATGATGATCCTATTGTAACTATATGTTTTACCCAAATCTACAGTTAGGGATCTTTCTGATATTTTCTATTGTTAAATCCATAAACTGTTTTTGTCAAGTTACGCAATTATTTTCGAAAAAAATCAGAAATTTAGAAATAATAGAAATAACTGTAATAAAAAATACAATGGAATTGTACTAAAATTTACTTTTGGTTTATAACACATTAACGGATTTTGAAATAAGTGGCAAACTTTTGTAAATGCGAATTATATAAAGTGCCTTATATGTTTGATAATTAAATCAAGTATAATATGTGTCAAGCCGTATAATTCTAAAATAACTAGAGCTATTTTATGGTTATTTTTATTTAATTCTATCCACTTAAACCCAGGCGTGAATCTACGTCCATTTTCAATTTTACGTCCTCGTATATATATGGATGTTTTATAAAGCAATAGATCAACCCCATTTTCTATTTCTAACATTTTTGATATAATTCATATTTTATGTCATCTCATATTATATCAAATGCACACACACACACATAAAGTGTATACATCCATGAGGATATTTTGAGAACCAACCAACAAACCAACAAAAAAAGGACATTTGGTAAATTTCATCATAAATTTGATTAAAAAATATACTATAAAATCGATAAGTTTCTCTTTTCGGCTATATAATATTGTGTTATCTTCATTCACATTAGATTGATTTATACATTTTTCCAATATCGAAAAATCACCATCGAACCATCAAACAATACAATTTTTTCTCGTATTTTATTCGTTCGTCTATTTTGTTTCTAATTTTCTAATTCAAAAAATTCACTCTACTCCATTTATGGATAAATACAATATGGATATATGTGTGGTTAGTGGTTGAAATATATATCTAAAAAAAATTATTTCATTTCATATAAATCAACTTTCCTTCAAACCATCCAAAATTGTATAAATATAAAAGGAAATATAACACAAAAAGACCATTAAATCAAATCAAGACATTCTTTTTGTTATTTTCGAAAAAATAAAATTACATTTCCCACATCGTCATAAAATACACATACACAGTACGAGAAATTGAAAAGAAAGCCTGTCACATTATATACACAATATATACACAGAACAACATAAAATTACATTCATCAAGGACTTCATTTCGTAAAAAAAGGAAAAAAAAAATTACAGAAATACCAAAGACATAACTTTCTTTGAGGAAAAGAACGAATTTCTATAATTCTTACGTATTAACATAAAATTCCCTTTTTTAAACGAAAGAATAAAAGTTAAAAAACTGGAAAGGAATTCTTGTGTTGATTTTAGATTTGAAGTCCTTTTTCTGTATGTACACATATGGATATGTACGGTACCGATTGTCATAAGTTATGTAAATTTCGTTAAGGATGTATAGTAGAATAGTATAGTTGGAACAATAAATCATTTTGTGATCAAAGTTCGGTTGATAGGTTAGTTGTGCTGTGCTGCCTGTCTGTAATCCGTATATACGCAGATACAAACAACGTTTGACAGTTTAAAAATTATTTCGTGTCATTTAAACGTATAATCGCTAGATAGTTTACGCTAAATTTTGTATAGAATGTTTTTAAGCATTGATTATTTATGTCTTAATTTTTATTAAGGTTGTTGTTGTTGTTGTGCTGTTTATGTCATAATATACTTATATTCATATACGGAATAATAATCTTGCTACTATAGGTAGCTTTAAGAGATAAACATAAATTGTTTTTTTTGTTTCTGTTGTGTTTCAGATGATGCTTAAGCATAAAACGTAACGAAACTTACATGGATACGTATCCCAAGTTAGTGTTATTATTCATGCCCCAATGATATACAAAAAGTTTCATAATCTCGAAAAATTAAAAATATTGCCATTTTCTTTCATTTAAACTTTTACATTTTCATCTCTGTCTCAAAATCTTGTAATCTTCTAAAAAAAACAAAAAACAAAAAAAGATTCTTCATGCTCCCATCAATTTCATCCCGTTTAAGCTTTATCTCACCAATTTAATTCTTATATATTTTACTTCACTCATTTTGTATATATCATATATACGAGTACATACACAACAAAGTACAAAAGAAATGAACATAAGAACGGAGGTGGATTGAATATATAATCGCGCAAGCAAGGTGGAAAAAATATCAAACTAACGGCAACAACAATACAACATTTTTGTTTTAAATATTCCGCAACTTTTTGTTTTAATTTTCTTTTGTAGATGTAATTGTCTTTGACTTTTTTTCATTTCTTCTGATTAATTAACTACCAACAAACCTTTTCTTGCGTTTCCAGTTTTCTGGTGAGGAACGCGCAAACAATACAATGGAAAACAGAACGTAAGAAAATAAAAATAATTTTCCAAAAAATCAATTTAATTTATCTATACACCCAAACCAATACACTTTTATTGTTGTTTTTTAGGAAAATTGAAAAAAAGGTTTCTCATCTTATTATTTTATATCTACTAAAAAAAACAATAAAAATAAAGAAAAATACAAAATCATCAAATTAATTCACGGATAGTTGATTATCAAATCAACCTACAGTTTAAATGTTCAAGATATTGTTTTTCCTCTTAAGACCATTTTCCTCATCCAGATTTAAGTTTTACAAGTTTTTATGTTTTATTTTTTTTGATAGATAAGGATCAGTGGTGAATGTTGAGTTAAGATTGAAAATGTATATTTCTTAAATATCCGAAGCTATTCACACGTGTCATCAAAATTTTCTTTTGTAGTTTTGTTAAAGAAAAAGGTCCCTATATGTATACTACATACAAGAATATTGCACTGCAGATTATGATTGCGTTGAGGCATCAAGAAAACGTTTCAAGAACTTCGTTTAATTTTAAATTATCTTCAGTTTTGCAATGGGAAATGTAATGAATTTACGACTAGTGAATCAACTTTATTTCATTATTGACTGAAAATATCATATACTCGTATATTATAGTTAACTAAGTGCCAGCAAAGTTTCAAATATTGGGCCATAAGTCACTGATCACCATTGTATTTTTGATATAATTTTTTTATTTTTTATTGAAAATGAGTAATTTTGATTACAAAAGGTAGTTTTATCATGAAGAGATTTAAAAAAAATTAAATTTTAAAAATAATATCTGTTAGATGTCTGCCATCAGCCTCTTCGCAAGCTGTCCTTCTTTGCTGTACCTGGTCCATAACTGAAGCCAAAACTGGTTGATCAATCGCAATAATTTCATTTATTATGTTGTCTTGTAGTTGTTGCAGTCCTTGCGGTTTATTTGACAAAAAAAAATCTGGGGGTGCTAAGTCGGGTGATCGTGATGGCCAATTAACATCTCCAAATCGTGAAACGATACGGTTACCAAAAACCGTTCACAGCAAATACATTGTTTCCCTTGCAGTATGGGACGTGCTCCGTATTATTGAAACCACATTGCTTGGGTATTATCAAGTTCTGGAAACAAGAAATTTTCTAACATAGCCCTGTAACCCTCATCATTTACAGTTGGGAGATGTACGGGCCGTAGATCTTGTCTGCTGATATTCCGCACCAAACTGTGACTCTAAGTGGATCCAACGGACGCTGTTGAATTACTCTTGAGTTTTCAGTGCCCCAGATTTTAAAATTTTGCTTATTAACATAACCACTTAAATGGAAATGCGCTTCATCGGTCATTACAATTTTTTTCATAAAATCAGGATCGTCCGTTAATAATTCGGTCAATTTTCTTGACCGTCAGTTTTCTATGCCGTTTTGCGGCAAAATTTCATGTAACATTTGTATCTTGTACGGAAACATCAACAAACATTTTTTCATTATTTTACTCAATGAAGTTCTGGGCATTTGAAGCTGAATGGCATGTTTACGAGTTTCAGGGTTCTCATTTAAGCTGTCCCGAACTCGTTCGATATTATCTTGGCTTCGTGCTTCAAGCGGTCTTCCACTCCGAGATAAGTTACTAACAGATCCCAATGACTGAAAACGAAGCGACTAGATTGCGTACTTGATTTCGTGATGGTGCATTTTTGATGTTAAAAAAATTTCAAACTTTGGGAATTATTGAATTTTGACTAGCAAAATAAAACTCAACAATTTTTGCTCGTTCCTCAATCGTATACATGGCTACTGAATCTCCCAAACGTTGTTTATAATACTGAAAAATAAAAAGAGAAAAAATACAAAATAAAAAAATTATATCAAAAATACAATCAGTGACGTATGGCCTACCCTGTATTATCCGACTCAAGCTCTGCGCTTGCCGTAATGTCTACTGCTTCAAGTATTGTTTAGTCGGCTTTAAAGGATTAAGTGACAGTTATATCATCGGTTGACCAATTCAATTCCTATTGATAGGACCCCTGGCAGAGTTGGGCGAGTTAGACGCAGATGTCAACAATGTAGATAACGTCGACAACGTAAAAAATGTTATTTGCAGCAAAATTTTCTGATTAGTTTTGCTTAAATTTACGTTAGCCTATTAGGTAATTTTTTTATTATCCTGCCAGTTAAGTTTCCAATTCGATACTAAACATATAAATTATTTGTTAGTATATAGTTTGTTACAACAGTAGTCGATTAATAGTGATTTTAGTGAGTACATGGTGAACCTGGACATTATTCTGATCGTGCTCGGTTAGTCTTGGTTAGTATACGGTTAGAACACACTTGAAAATCCACCACAAATAAAAATCAACTACAGCCTTAACCATTGATGAACCGTCATCTGGCCAATATGCCCCATATCCATTTCCATCATCCAATACGGTATGCCAATTCAACTCCACTTATTTTTCGTTTGGCCAAATGTCAGCAAAACATATATGATTAGAATGTTTTTTACCATTATTATAGACATGGAACTGTAATTCTTAATTACGTTTTTAAAAGAATATGCATTTTTTATGTTATACGATATGTTTAGAAAACTTTGTAATACTTAGTTTGAAATTAACGTTTCTACTGTGAACCTTACGCCGATTTTTTCTCTCTAAATTTATTTCTATCTTAATTGAAGGTTAGTTCATACCAGCTGTTCATAAAGGGCACAAAATAAACAGCGCTTGATTTTTAATTAAAATTTGCTAAATGAATTTAAATTTATAAATCTAAAAATATTTTTAATTGGAGAATAATAAAGAAATAATTTCGCGGTGTAGAACTGAATATGTAACATAGTTTGATTTATGAATATTAGAGACATCTATCAATGACTAGTATAAACTCATCACCAATTTAGTTAGTCTGATGTTTAAACAAAAGCGAGCTTCTTACCAGCTATCAATAGATGGCGTGAAGCACAATTCACTGAAATTTTATCTAATGCCCTACTTTAATTTGAGTTTAATCAATTGTCGACTAAATAAATGGTTAGTTCATACTATTCGTTCATGGAGGTAGTTCGTTGCAATAGTTCGTTGTAAATTAAGACAAAAGAAATCCATGTCAGGCACACAATTTGATGAAAACAAGAAGAAAATTATTAATTTTAATCGAAATAATGATCAAATCATGACGAAAATGATTTAATAATGTGTGATCGTAACGTTGATTTTACGTAACTGCTAAAAAATTTACAACTTTATAGCTAGTCTGGAAGTTAGTGAAAATTTGATTACAAAAATCCTGTAGTACTGACAAGGAAGATGGGTCGGCACATGAGTTTCGTGCTCCGACAGGGGGTCATACTTGTGTTCATTTCCATTACCGATCGTAATCAGATTTTGATTGATTGATTGATTTTGAATGTACGATCAAGTTCTTAGGCTTGAGTTCCCGGATGACGCCGGGTCCACCGTACACCCTTTTTTACACATAACAAAACCGAAGGATTGGATAGGTTAGTTAAGTGGGACAGAATCGGCCCGGTTACAGACACCTAGGTATAGCCGATAGTTAGTAACACAAAGACAACACAATTCTAATCTACTAGATGAAGGATAAAGGCTTAATAGGTTAATGGATAACGATGGTATTGGTCTTCAACAATTGCTTCTTTAAAACGGCAACCTAAGAAAAAATATTATTATTTCACATGCATCTGGAATTTTCCTGAAATTTAATTCTATTAATACTTTTCGGCTTCCTAACCAAAATTGGTTGACTCGACCCGTTACAGACACCTATGTAAAGTCGTTAGTAATAAAATGACAACACAATTCTAAACTACACAATCAGCAATTACAATGAAGCATTAATTCACAAGAATCTGTAAATTTCCTGAAATTTAATTCTAAATTCATATTTTCCGGCTTCCTAAATAATTGAAACATTTATTAATTTAATCATTCTGCAACTCCGCAACTTACAGTCGAATTTCCTGAAACCAAAGTTATTTGAACTATATTCAAAATAATTCTAAAATTCATTAGTATATTTAGGACAATATATATACAATATAATAAAATTATACTTGAATAAAATAAATGTAAAGTAACGATTAGTATTAACTAAATTAATTTGGTTCTCATAAAACAAATAAAATAAATCGAATCCAGGAAAGGCACGCACGGCCTTCCTAACTTCTAAGTCTGTTGATTTGATGGATTTATTTATAAAAAAATATTTATGAAAGTCACTTGTCCTTGTCATCCCTAATCTAATACAAATATGTTTATTTATAAAAATAGAAAATGACCAAACGAAAACTGGTTCCAAAAACAGCTAAACTGGAATCTGTAAGGTAATGTATTAATAATGAATGTTTTTCACAGCTTTAGAATCCCCAATACCTAAACAAATTCAACCAAAATTAAATAAAACTATTAAAGTAATCAGGAATCTGTAAGATAACAGAATTAATAATAAGTAGCTAGCACATCTGTAGGATTCATGATAATCAAATAACCCAATTATATGGTTCAATGCTTTAATTATAAAATAAATAAATCAGAAAAAAAATTACATACATACATATATATATATACATACACACACACATACACACACACATATACACACACACACACATATATATATATCTACAACAGCATTAAATAAATTATAAAGTATATAATCGACATACGTCGATAATTATTTGTCCAACCTAGAACAAGTTAACCAAAACCTTTACCAATTTACAGTCTTCCAAATAATCTAGAAAAAAATTTAATTAAAAAGTGCATGATCCCGAAAAACTATCTACATATAGCAAATTTGGCTGCATTTCAAATGTACTCCGTAGCTTCCATGTAATTCCAAATATTCAAATATTCGCAGAAATAGCAAAGTTATAAAGTTAAGCCAACAATTCCAATTCGATCACAGCCGCCTACCTCTACATGTCCTAAACTAGAGTTCCAAAATTCGTTAAATTATTATTTTCACGTTCAAAACAAGAATAATAAGAAATTTAAGAAATTTAATTTAATTTTACACTAAAACCTAAAATTCAAATTAATAAATTATTAATTTATACTTCTACAAGGATCTGTATATATGAATGTGATAATACGTTTTCCGCGGAACCAATCTACCGTGTAAATCGGAGGATGGGTGTATATGAATGAATGAATTCATCTGTCAAGGAGAAAACGAAAAGTACAGAATAACCACGATCATGCTTGTTTAGTTTCTATCCAATTTCGTCATATATTTATCCCCTCAAAATTTGTTTTATGTATTTTATTTGTCTATTTCCTGTTTATTCTTTTTTAGTTGAAACTTGGAAGGGATAAATTATAAAACACTAAGCATGATCATAATAATCTATTCTCAGTTCTCACTCACGCAACAAGCGCAAAAACAAAAAATAGAAATGTATGTATATATTTAATATACTAAACCAAAACATATAAATGAAATGGTATTTTATTTTACGCTCCTCTCTTAACACGTTTACGCAAATAGAAACAGTTAAATATGTACATATTTTATATAATTAAAATTTATTTCGGAAAAATATGAATTAAAATAATGAAAAACACTTATCTTAGGCATCCATTGGAATCAAAAAAGTCATACATATTGAAGATTTACATACACTGCGTACGTTGCGTTCAAGCAACGGTATCAAAATACATATAAACGAAAATTGTTATGTACATATTCTATCCATCACAAGCGCACCGTACACAGACTAAAATAAATATACAATACGTACAACTATTCACTTCACTTATTAAATTCACGCAAATTATTATTGAAATTATTATTTATTAAAATTATCAACTATATCAATATTATACTTTTTATTAGTTAATTAAAATACATTTAAAATAAATTATTTATTTATTTAAAGGAGAGACAAAAACACGTCCTTCCTCTACGACGATCAATCGCCGACCATTTCCATTACCGATCGTAATCAGATGATGAAAAATTCCTTTTGCATTCTGCCTCTATCGAAAATCGAACCCGGTTTCTTTCGATCCAAACGTCAAAACTATAATCACTGTGCCGTTTGCTCGGTCACAGTATAAGTTACTATCGGAAATACATTTTATAATATTAATAAATAGTAGCTCCGGAAAGAAAAGTTAAAAATATGGAGATCATTGAACTGGCGGAATTACAAGTGGTTGTTGACGTTGACTAAGAGTAATCGACGTTGAGGACGAGTAGCCGACGAGTAATCGACGACATCTACGTTGCCGACGAGTTGTCTACGCAATCACGGAAACATTAGTAGAAGACGTTTAAACCTCCATCTTTGGCCCCTCGATGCAATGATTTTGTTTCGGTAAAACAGTTTTCCAATTTCAATTCATACATTTACAGATTTAGGACGTAACCATAACATATTTACTCAATATGCGTTTCAGAAAATGGATTGATTGGGAAAAATGGATGTTTCTTGTTTATTTCTGAGCTGTTTTAGTACAATTTGAAAAAACCAAACAAAGAGCAAACAGAATGTTAATGTAACGGGTGTTTTTTTAAGCCTGATAGAACTTGAAATTGTAAAAAATAAAGCAAAAAAATAAATTTTTATCAAAAATCTACTCTGGCAGATCTCAGTATACTCTGGCAAATCATCATGAATAGACTCACGCTTGAACAACGCTACGAAATTATTATTATTTTGTTCCCCCTCTGCTATCTGTTCTGGGGCCAAGGCTCTCCCAACTCTTTCGTGGTTTGCTTATTTACGTCCTTACCTTTACGCCTGTATTGGCCAATTGGCCAGGACGTACGGATATAGGTCCGATTTTATTACCACCTGCACATTGCATATCTCCATGCCAGCCTATACTGGCATGGAAGATGGGTCGGCCCATGAGTTTTGCACTCCGACAGATGGTCATAGATGTGTTCCTTCTCATCACAAATCGTAATTTGTTGATGAAAATTCCCTTTACATCCTGCCCTTATCGGGATTCGAACCCGGGGTGCCTCCCGATCAAAACGCCAAAGCTTTAACTACTATGCCATTTGGTCGGTTACGCAATTATTAAAATTTACTTTGAAAATTAGGCCGGGGATCGCGGTACGGTCAATGGAGATTGTTACCACACTATGATCAATGATTTTTTGTTTGAAAATATGGATGACATTGATCCGGACGAGATGTGGTTTCAACAGGATGGCGCTACGTGTCATACGGCGACCAGAACCATCGACTTATTAAAATCAAAATTTGGCGATAAGTTGATTTCGAGAAATGAACCTGTCAATTGGCCTCCAAGGTCGTACGATTTGACACCTCTCGATTATTTCCTGTGGGGTTACGTGAAGTCACTGGTTTATGCTGATAAACCAGCAACAATTGACGCTTTGGAGGCCAGCATTGTTCGTGTTATTCGTGACATACGGCCAGCAGTGCTCGAAAAAGTGGCCCAAAATTGAACGTCCAGAATGCGTTTCGTCAAGAACAGTCGCGGTGCCCATATGCCCGAAATAATTTTCTAATATTAATGTCATATATTGATCTTTCGAATAAAACAAAATTAATTTAATTTTTTGTGTTATTTTTTACAATTTCAAGTTCTATCGGGCTTAAAAAACACCCTTTACTACTACAATGTTCAACATTATCACCACGCAATAAAATGGTCAAAATAAAATTTTACCGCGGTTCATAATTTTAATAAGTTCTAAATATAACCGAAGGTACACTGAGATTCTGGACTCTGGTTATATTGCTTGATAACTCCAATGAAGGGATTGATAATCAATTGGTGAAGCTCTCAAATGTAAATCTCAGCTATTCTGAACAAAATGGATATCGTTGGAAAATTGTTGTTTTTATTTTTATTTTAATTAAATGTCTGGATTAACATAGGTTTGTACACTTATTGCTTGGATTTGGTTTAAAAATTATTTTTCGTGTATTACTCGTTAAATTAGTGAACGCCGTAAAACCAGCAGCTACATAAGCGAACGCCAGGAGCACTTAACTTTAATCATAGGTGTTAACACGATCCTGTTGTATATCTTGATACGTTATTTCTAGTATCGAAACTATACAATAGTCGATAATCCACTTCGAGTAATAGTCGTGGAATCAGTAACCAGTTACTGATAGCTAAAAAACAATCATTTTCGACTTTGTCGACATCATTTATTAATTGTCTACATATATTCTCTACACATGTGGATTATCTGCGCGATCTAGTATCTAAAATAGGGCACACCACTGATTATCGAAGCAATAATTGCG
The DNA here is from genome assembly GCA_963691935.1 of Nephrotoma guestfalica. Taxonomy (NCBI): domain Eukaryota; kingdom Metazoa; phylum Arthropoda; class Insecta; order Diptera; family Tipulidae; genus Nephrotoma; species Nephrotoma guestfalica. Next base: position 134,225,490 of record OY829913.1, on the reverse strand, counting down.
TTTTTCATTACATTAGAAAAGTTTGGTATACACTGCAATTACGCGATCGGGCTAACTTTTCATCACTGATAATAAACGAGTGCATGAAAAATTGTGATTTTTGTTTGTTTCACATGAATAACGATTAATTAAAGTTTCATGTAGTTATTTGTTTGTTTGCAGGGTGCTATACCTACGAGGAGAGTTGAATAAGTTCGGTAGTATGAAATAACGGTACATTTTATTTAATCTCCACCCACGCTAATATACTTATTACACCTGCCAATTAATGTGTGCAAATCAGAATACTCTTCTACAGCGGACTTTATTTGATTGTCATTTGAACATTTTTGCTCCCCCAATTTATTTTTCAAATATGTAAAAAGGAAATAATCACTTGGGTTAATATCTATAGGCTGTAAGTTGGGTGCGATATTTCATGGAATCCACAATCTCATACTGCTTGTTGTGCATCATTCGTTCTTTTTCCTTGATAGTATTTTTCAATTTATGGAAAAGCCCCTGTTGCTGTGGTGAAAATATCTAGTCATTCATCAAAATTCTTCAGCATAAGAAAATGAAAATTCCTTGCGCTGGATAATAGTGATGAATCCATGGTTCATCACCTGTGACTATTTGGTTTATAAAATTAAATGAACCGTTTTCATTCAATTTTAAAATTGTATTAGAAGTTTCCACTCGATATATTTTTTGTTCCATAAACCACATTCGAGAAACCCATCTTGTATTTAATTTTAATAGCATAAGATGATTATGTAAAATGAGTACGTAATGTTCATGAGCAACAGTTTCGTCCACTTTTCCGCTGCAGGGTCATCTTCCAGTGACTTTCTATCTTGTTTGAATATACGAAGCTACTTCGTTATTGTTTTGTAAAAAGAGGTTCTCCGTAAACATCTTTCACTCAGATTTCGATATCTTAGAAGTATTATTTTCCTTTACCTAGGAATTTAATCACAGCACAATTTTCATTTTAGTGCAATGGTCATGAGGGAATAAACGGCTACATTATCTATTATTATAAAACGATGTTAGTTTTAGCTCGAACACCTCTTATGTCTTGGTAGAAGATTGAAAGCGCTTTTGGTTTTTTGATGAAGATGTGGGCATTCGGTCTATGTACAAACCCCTTGACAAAAACGCCAACAGTCCAGCAAGTTGGAGATATTAATTCCATTTATGGCATTTTATCCCACATGATGTAATATTGACTTTGACAGTGTTCTGTATATGAGTTAGAACATCGCCCGAAGTAGTTTCAGGAAGCAGTTCTGTGACGAAGATGCGGGTATCAATTTTGGTATTGTCCTTAGGGGTAAGGCTAGGCGACATCAGATACAGATTTAGAGGTTATAAGTATGAGTTCTGGGTTGAGAATTGGTAATCGGTATGATGGGACTAGCGTTTCGGAAGATGACAAGGAAGCAGTAGATATCATTGTAGTATTATTTGCGGTATAGGAATTCTTGTTTCTTCTTAATGATTTGAATACTCTGGAGACTCTTCACATGCTAGTCTCAAATATAGCGATTCTTCCGTTATTGATAGAGAAGTTATTCTCATCGTCGATTGAAAGTACTAACGGACATTGCATACTACTAACAATCGGCAACTCATTAGACTTAAGTTTAGTGTGTTAAACACTTTAAGGGTATTATTTGGTCAAAGAGGGGTGATCTAACATTACCAAAATATCCCAACGCTGAAGACTAGGGCTAAGCACTTAGTGACTTGCTTGGAATGGTCTTTCTCGTTTGTGAGATTACCTAAAAAATGCTCAGACAAAGTTCTGTTGGCTGAGTTGTAATATTTTTGAGGGTATGCGTCAGATTTTCATTTATAACCGCAATAGATACATTGTCGTTAAGAATATCAAATGATTTAACTCCGGAGTCCAAATTATTGCATATCAGTTGGAGTTTATCGAGGTTACTTTCAATATCGTTCAAGCGGTCATTGTTCGACGTCATGTTAGCGCTTAATTTTTCAACAAAGATATTTGTTTGATGTAATTGAAGACTCATGACAGGTTTGTGAGAGCCGCCTATTAGCATTCAAATTATCGACAATTGTTGGGCCAGGCAAAGTTTCACAATTGGGACAAAAGTAAAAAAGCTGTTTTACGCATTCTTGTATAGTTGTAATGCTCTTTTTTGACAGACCGGTACAAATTATTTGTGATGAAGCTCCTATGGCTCCTACAGAAGCTTTTGAGACGCTTGATCATGCAGGATGTAATGGCAAATTACCATCCATTTGGTGGAAAAAATTTAGTTCTGGCGGGAAGGTTTTTCGACTGGTGCTACCAGTAGTTCGGAAAGCTTTCAGAGGTCAAATTGTGTCTAAATGTTTAAAAATGAGCCCGCTATGGAATCTTGTCAAAATATTTCAATTGAATATAAATATGCGAGCCAGAGAGCAGGAAACTGGATTTGCAACATGGGTATTAAATATGTGGGATAGAAAGCTTCCGTAAATAGCCAACGCCAGAAAATTTAATAATGACATTTTTGGTGACCGGCAAAAAATATGAGATGCTGAGAATTTTAGTAAACGTGCAATATTATGTCCGACAAATAAACTGTCGCAAATGGTAAATTTAGTCTAGTATTAATCTACCTGAGCTACCTGTACATCAGATGGAATTACAAGTTGCCATATTACTTCGCAATCTATCCATATACAAAGGATTTTGTAATGGTACACGACCAATAGTACGATCCTTAAGTGATAATGCTTTTCAGGTAGAACTGGCATATTAGCTCCCGTATTTACTGGCGCAAATACGGGAAACACACATATATTTTTTACCAAGAATAATATTAGAAACATCGTCAGATGTCAGTATTCCATTCAATTTTAGTCGACGTCAATTTCCGATTAAATCAGCGTATGTATTAACTATTAACAAAGCTCGTACACAAACTTCTTACAAGGTTAAAATATTTCTTCAGGGATCAGTTTTCACACACGACCAACTGTACGTTGATTGCTCAAGGGTCAGATCCACGGATTCCTTAAAATTGCAAATTGTTGACGATCCAGAGCAAGGGAAATGTGACGCGGAGAGACACTTATTTTCTTATTTCTACAATCGGTTTTAGGGTCAAAGCACTCTCCACCCTTTGCAGTTCACTTACTTATGTATTAAGCTTGGCAATTGCCTACATGTTGGTCTAAGAAAAGCGTAGACAATTGATTTTGAGTAGGCATAGTCGAGAATTGGTAGAGTATGTAGACCATTTATAGATAATGAAGATTTTTTTTGTCGTTTCTTCCGCACGTAAAGTTTTTCTATAATTTGAAAGTTAAAATTAAATGTTTAAAAACGAAACAGGTGAGATTAGAATGTTTAAAATAATTTAGTTCAATAAATCATATTCAAATTTTTAATTTGAGTTACCATCACCAAAAACCCCTAACGTCACTTGTGACATAGTATTGCTGGACAAATGATGGGTAATTTTTTGCTCTTACTTTAGAAATTAAATTTTTTGCCTCAGAAGATACAATGTCATTGTTTCGTTTTGAAATTAGATAATTTTGAAAAATTATTGTAACTAAACTAAACTGTTAAAAAGTTTATTTTTGAAATTGATTGTGTCAATTGCAACGTGAAACAAACAGAAATACCGGTAAAGAAAACTACTAAGTAGGTCAACTTACCTGATAGTTGAATTTAAATCGATACTCAATGTACAAATGTTTGTGTACATAATTTGAGTATAACAATTATTCTATCTGCTTAGATGTACTCATAGACGTTCGACATTTTCTATTTATTTAATCCTTCGATTAGGGTAGTTGGTTATAATGTGTGGCGTCGTTTCCAGCAATCATTTACTTGCGAGTTCGACTTTACATGATACTTTCTGAAATTCTTATTGCACTACTATTTAGCCAAATTGGATTGTGTCGGTTGATTGTGAATTTGCAACAAGCTGAAAAGATCAAAGTTGATTTGATTTAAATTTTACTTAGCGGTTACTGATAATATCTTTGCTATTATGTCAATTTCTTCAGAATATTTCTTCTTTCCAAGTGACTGTATTGTTCACGTTGATCTGTTTAATTCCATTGTCTTATCATAGAGCTCTCGTTTATTAGCCACTGTACAGTACACAACTTAAAATATTTGTTAGACAGTGGATGTCTTCGATATTGGTAACACGATAAGCGATCCAATTTTCGCTCGTGAAATATAGTTAAATTATTTTACATATCTAGGATCTATGAAATTAATTATATTACCAATAGTTGGTACTACTTTAGTAATATTTAAGTTAACGTAAGCGTTCGCGCACTCGATGGAGCTCCAGTACTGCTTTATCGTATTTATGCTACACAAGCGTTGACGTAATCCTTCGATGAAGTATCCGGTCTATAGAAATTAATAATTTTCATCAATTTTCTTGTTTCTTTCGAAACTAATACTTTGCTAATAATTTTAACGTTCGTTTCTTGTGCAACATAGTTGGGGTAAATCTTTTCCGATAAATGAGTTTTTAGTGTTTTTGGTTGTATTTCGGTCCAAATTATTCAAAAATCCGAAATAAAAAAATTCGGTGTATAGAAATGGCAGCCGCACGACGAGTTTATCCACAACCGATTGTTTTGTGTGATTCACCAGATTAAAATTGTCTGATGTGATTAATCTTTCCTTGAACAAGTATACAGGTGGGATTTTATTAATGTGAATGATATCCATTTTGTTCCGGTTAGCTGAGATTTACATTTCAGAGCTTCGCCAATTGATTATCAATCGACGATTGTTTTTTCTGGCACCTTTTACGGACGGCAATGGAATCGCCGAGATGATAGACAGGACCTAGTAAATGATTAAGGTTTATTGCTACTGTATTAGCAATAAACATGGAACATATTACAATTCTGTAAATGGACGGATAAACTTGGGCAAAACACTCACTTTCAAATCATTAGATATGGTCTTGGCTAGCAAGAAGTATTGCAATATGGATACAATTTTAATCATTTGAGTGCATAGTTGTCTATGGAAATTTCACAAAATATGGCTTGTAGATGCGCGATATCGAAAGCAAATGATAGTTGGAAGCAGGCCATATATAATAAAGTACCAAAACAATTGGAAGATTTGGTGAATAAAAAAATGCCGAAAATTCTAGGCAGACCTCAGCCGAACATTCTATGCAATATTACCTCAAAAATTGCAAATTAACCATTTTAATTTGAATTACCGGAGGCAGAACAAACAGTGGTTTTTGGTCTGAAATTATTATGTTTAAGGAAATGGCCCAATATGGTGACAGCTGAAATATGGTAAAAATTAAATTTCGCTACGGTAACACAAACAGGTTAGGTAAGTGTAGCAATGCAAGTACTATGTGGCTAAGAGTTTGTTAATGAAAAAACATATCTGACTGCAAATACATTTTTTTTAAATGAAACAGAATATCTTGATTATTTTAAACTTTTACTAATCTCACATATTTGTTTTGAAAATATTGAATTATAACTTTCACAGTATTGGATGGCAACCTTTTACTGAAAAACAAAGGGGAAAACAACAAAAAGCAATAATCTCATTGTCTACGAATTATCGACATTGCCTACGCCAAAATAAATTATATTCGTAACATCAACGTGTCGACATTCCGAATTGCGTGTAGACGCACAACACTGTGCCGGTGGTTCTTTGATACCAAACTGTCCTACATAAAAATCCCATATATGGTATACTATTACCATACACTAAGACAAATTTTATCACATTTCTATCCGTGAACATGTTGCTAATTTGAAGGTTTTCACTGAATTATATTTTAATAATCAATGAATGAAAATGTTTTTGTTTTGCAACAGTGGCCTTTAATCTTTACTGTTAAATATAAAAATTGCAATTTTTCTGAATATTAGATTACAAGTGTAAAAACTAACTATTTTTTTTTCCTAAAACAAACTTAAAATGAGAATTAACCCTTGCCCTATTTAGATTTTATTAGGTTTATTCTGAAATTGCAATTGCAACCCTTACTGTTTATTATTTTTATTTATATAAAATTGAATATCACCAGGAGTTAATTTGATAATTTTATTTTTCAGATTTTCGAATATTTGGATAAAACTACAGATCTAAACAAAAATCGTGAGTAATTTTAATTTTGTATCAAGTAAAATGTTGTATGTCGCAACATATATTCCTTTTATTTTAATGTATACTGATGACTAATGAGCATTTTGATCTGTCGGCGCTATGCAACAATTTCTTTACGAAACGATGGTGATTTACTTGTTTACTCTCCATTAAACCGCAGTCGCACGTCAGTTCTTTAAATTGATGTAAAATTAACTACATACTATGTAATTTATTATATACTGTTAAGGATTCATCAAATTCATGTACCTTATGTATACGTACGTCGTAAATGTACAAACGAAACCATGTCAAAAACCCCATTTATAACAAAACTACACTAAAAACAATCAAAATAAATATAAGACGACTTTCCTTAATAGCATAAAAACTACATCAACAACAAACTTAAAAGAAGCAATAAATACAACTATCATACCACCACTACGGTATATATAGTTAATATTATAAAAACGAAAGAAAAGTGCTCACTGGGCTGAAAATGCAACTCAAAAAAAAATACTGTATTTTTTTTTTACTTTTTTGACAGATTTATTACATTCGGCCTGTCTTAACTTTGAATTATGTCTGAAAAAATAGACGAAATATTCTATTTACCCTCCTTTTTTCTATATAATTCCTTCAACCATCCATTTTTATGATATGAACAGAAAATAAGGAATAACGAACAATAGTAAAGAACCAGAGGAATATTAAAAAAAAAAGAAAGAAAGTCATTTCTACTACTACTACCATGTTTACTCCTTACACTGTTAAATCTATGTACATTCATTTTTTTTGTATACTAAGTACATGGATATATATCCTTCTCGAACCTTTAGTGTCATATCATCATATCAAATTCAACACTGTTAAAATGAAAATTGTTCGTGAAAATGAATAAAAATACAGAAAAAATTAGAATTTAATTTTGATGTTTGTTGCTTCCTACTTTTTCTCCTGCCAAGATTTTTTTTTACGTTGTATTTTTTCATTCTGCTACGTTATGATATCCTTTTTTCCTCATTTTCCCAGTATTTTGTTATACAGGATAGAACATTCTGACTGAGTAGTGGGTGATGAATATTGATTTTCAATTGCGTCGGTTTATTATTATAATTTTTTATTTTTTTGAGTTGGTTGGCTGGTTTGTTGGGTGTTTTATATATTTTTCTATTTTCTGTATGAGTATTAAATGGGCAACAATAGCACCGAAACAAACAACAACAACATATATATATACATACTATATATACAAAACAACAGAAAATCGTACTTTGTGTTATTTTTCTCGTCAATTTATTTTTCATAAGAATTGTATGAAAATTGAGAAAAGTCTCTCACTGTTATGCCATCAACGTGTTTGTATAAATGGATGTATGAGTTTCTTTGTATATTATATATGTTTGCATGTATATACGGTATATAAAGGAAATTCGTCTGAATTTATACATAACAGCAAAACAGAAGAAAGGAAAATATACGTATACAGTGATAGGACGAATTGAGACAAACAAATTTTTTTTTGTATTCTGTTCCGTTGTGACAGAAATTAGATTGACATTTTTTGTTGTATGGAAAAGTCTAAGGAAAAATCAAAATGGCTGCAAAAATTTATATAATATAATATACATACATGCAATATATAAATTATAGATTATATTTTTGTTTTTGCTGTTGTGTGACAAAATTTATTATAAATATTTTCATTTCCTTTTATATTATTGTGGTTATTGTTGATATTATATTATTATTATAATAATATGAAAAACCCATTAATTATTTCCAATAAAACGAACGATGTTGTTAATGGGCCGATAAATAATAAATCCGTGGAAAACTATTTTACTCCTACATTAAAAATACAAAAAAAAAAAAATTGTATAACAAGTATGAGAAAATTCAAAATTATGTTTTAATAATAAACATAAAATTGTATATATAGAGAAAAACATACACAGTTTAAACCATTTTTATCCCTCCCCTCCCCGTACTCATATACATATACACATGTATAAACGTATTCTACAGCCACACATAACTTAAAACCTCGAAAAAATGTTATTTTAAAAATTACGACCACCCCCACCTCTTTCCTCACACCTATACCCCATTTACAAAATATATATTTATAATTTGTTGTTACTGAAAATCACCTTCTATTTATTATACACTATACTCGTTTTCCATATATCACATGGTAATTTTCTTTTGGTTGATTTTCCAACCATCATCGTCATCATCGTCGTCGTCGTCGTTGTCGTCGTCATTATATGAAACTGTGTGGCTGAATAGCAAAAAAAATGTGAAAATTCTCGTTGGATTGGATAATTTTCTAATTATTATTGCTCTGAGTTTAGTGTGGCCTATTATTAGAATAAATATTATTACTATTTATTGGAAAATGGAAAATTTATTAATGGTTCTTTTATTTAAATCTTTTGATTTTCCTATGTGTACGGGATATGATTAATGTGATACATACACATCACATTGGAATTTTTATTTTATTTTTTTTCTCGCTTATTACAACACACTCCACATAGTCATGGATATTTATGCTGATTTACGTTATGTTAGCAATGCGATGACTAATTGGCAAATAAATCGTTCTGTGATGGAATGTGAATTGGGAGATTTAAAATTTTATCTTGAAAATAGTTTTGATGTATTTTTTTTAATGCAGACTGCAGGATAATCAATTTTTGCAGTGGCATTTTGAACATACTCGTATAGTTGTTTCGTAACGAATTTTTATACTTACTAGTAAATTTATCTTAATTTTGACCTACTTTTCAAATCTTACTATTCCATTTTTCGTTGACGTCATTAGCTTTCCTAAACGGGGTTCAAATTTCGAATAATTATGGGTTGCTAATGCTGTATCCTTATAACTGTCGTCGTTGAAGGCCGCCATTAGGTACGTATCCGTTGTTTTGAATCCTGAAATATAGTATCGAATGGTCTTATGTATTCATTGGAGAAGGAGCTTGAACCCCCTCCCCCCACCCCTTCATAGTATTCATGTTTACTCTTTTCTAACCTACCTAATTGAACTAGCAAACGCCATCCAGAATCTGCTGCGAAAATAATTAAAGTAACGCAGTAATTTCAAAATTGTATTCAATATCAAGATACATTTCTCGTTAGTGGATGATTTATATCCTCAGTTTGAAAATTACAGAACACTTAGGACAGCTTTGGTACTTTATTCAACTGCATTATTTATTTGTTTACTGTTTTTGGTTGTATTTTGATCAAAATTAGCTGCAATAATGATCTTTTGTTGAACAAGAATACAGGTGAGAATTTTTTAATGTAAGCGATTTCCATTTTGCTCAAGTTAGTTCAGGATTACATTTGTCCCAGAGATTGACCAATTGAGTATCAATCAACCCTTGCATTTCCTGCTCCTTTTTAACTTGAGTTATCTTGCTTGAAATTGGGGGTAAGTGGCCGAGATAGATAAAACAACAAAAGCCCCTCCCCCGCTCCAGCCAGTATGCCATTTTGAAAAGGTTTATGGCTTCACTGGGCTGGGCTGGCTAGAATTCAATTTACCAATCATTCATTGAATCGTATTCAAAATGATTACAGAAACCAATACTAGAATAAATAATGCAACCCGGAAAATATCCGATACTCGGGTATCGTACACGGACACGAATCGGAAATTTAAACATCAAGACTCCAACAGAAACGAGAAGGCTTAGCAACTATTAGAGAAAGAATAGAAACGAAATTCTTGGCCTTAGTGCAGTGAGATAAAACAGTGCTGAAATAAAACACAAGCGTAATTACTTAATATATTTTTTGGAAGCGATGAATAAGGCGTGGCCCACATATTAACAACAACTAAAGTAAAGAAGGCATTAATTCAATAGAACCCTGCAGAATAATCGTAGCATTGTGACATGATCCAACAAAATACGTTGTTGAAACAACCAACGGAAAGAGTTCTATGAACAAATACAAGCCACAATATTAAGGGTACACAAGCAAATGATCAAAATAATACAAGAAGGAGATTTCAACGCAAAAATTGGAACATATAAAACAGACCTGATAAGCCGTCTATGAATAAACGAGTAATATATACTCTAGACGTAATAATAATGGAGGACGACTCCAAGACAGTAGATTTCTCCACGAAAATATACACATATGGACAGCACCTGAAGTGTAGAATAACGAACCAAATAGGTCACGTAATGACCAACAAGAAATTTCTGAAGCCATTACAAAATGTCAGGGCAACGAGTGATGCAGACATTTACAGTGGCCACCAACTGGTAAAATATCATAATTCAAAATTAAAGTCGCTGTAAAACGCATCAAGACAAATCGGAAAAAACTAAACACCTACAGATTAAAAGATGGCGGGTACAAGAGAGGTATCCTGCGAAACCATTGAAGAAGCAGCTATCAGTGTAGAGCAACAGTGAAAACAAATCTAAGTAACCTACATCGAAACGGCTGCCAACAGACTCGGGTCGGGTACCAAGAATTCAGAAGCAAACCCCCTGGATCAAAACAAGTGCGTAGTACATCAATCAATGTGTGTGCAATAATAAAGAAAAATGTTATTTGTGCGATAACGATTCTCAAGAAAGGTGACCTAAGAGAATGTATAAATTGGCAGGATATATATCCCTCTTCAACATAACCATAAAGATATTAGCAATGGTCATCCTCTATAGAATTTCACCGACCGTCAACCCGAAATTAAGAAAGAAACTAACTACGGCTTCAGACCAGGGCGAAGTTACACATATTAAAACAAAACGCATCTGTGTGTCTCTAGTATACGTTGGTTGTACTTTAGCGAGAACGGGTGGCACGGATTAAGTTATAAAGAAACAAATCAACAAAGCCAGGACAAAAATGAACATGTTACACAAAGTCTAGAATACATCTCTCCTATCCCGCAAATACCAAACTAAGACTGTTTAATTCATATGTGAAATCAGTGTTGCTGTACAGGTGTTTATAAATAAATGCCTTAAGAGAATACTGAAGTATACTTCTGTTCCAACAAAATAACAAATATTGAGCTACTCGAGATGGATTGCCCACATTGAGGAAGTCGCAAAATTAAATAATAAGCAGGTCTCTGAAATGGAACCCACAAGAGAGAAGATTCGGACGACCAACTAAAACTTGGAAACGAACGATGTTAGCAGAAGTGAAACAACTCGGAAAGTCGTGGGTGAAAATCGAAGCAATGTAACCCAATAGATGGTCCAGCCCAGTAGACTCCCTGCGCTCCTAAATTGGAGTTGAAGGGAAAAAATATTGTTTAAAATTTTAAGTGAGCCTTCGGTCATATTTTGGCATTTATAAGGATTATGAACCCGAGGAAATTGTACTCGTACAAGGTTAGGTTATAGCAGCCATGTTGTTATACGTTGTCAAATCTGTTATTCAGTGGTGTATGTTCAGTGGCTATTTAGAACCGATTTTTTCGTCATGTAAATGACTTTAAAAAAATTTAACATTTCACGTTTACGCATTTTAACCGTATTATAAACATAAATGTTCTTCATTACCATATAAAAAAATTGGGTCAAAGTTTTTCAATGTGAAGAAAGAATGAACTCCAACCATCTTGAAATGGTTTGGACTACAATAAAACAACAAAATTTTGATAATTGCTAACAGAAATAATAATTTTCGACATTATCTGCATTATCGACGCCATTTTCTTAATTTTCTACATACATTGTCTCACGTGTATAATATTAATTATCTATGCGGTGTAGACAATACTGGCAATTTGATATTAGTGTTACATATTCTGAAGAAAACGTAAATTGAAGAAAGACCTAAAGCACAAACAGGTATTGTGGTCGTCTAAATATATTTTACCAAAACCTAACCGTACTTTATTTAGAGCTGAGAAAGATTAGTAGATTTTTGAGTAGTTTTGATCACGTCGTACGGATATTAGAAAGGTACTGTTATACTGTTATTATTTTCAACAGAGAGCTCGAAGCTGTAGTGTTATGTAACAACCACATATTTCCAACTGCACGTGCACTATTAAGAATATTAGTGACCCTTCCTATTGAACATTCCGCTTGAAAACCGAAGAATTATGCATCACACATAGACGTATTAAAAGTTCCTTGCGGAATATAATTTTCTAATCAACGAATTGGAGCTACTAAATATTCTGAGAAATTGCCGTAAATACTATGAAATAAATCGGCTACTGATAAAATGTATCTTCTCTACGTATTATACGTTCGTCGTATAATACATAAAGTAAAATTTTTTTGTATGCGGGAGCAGTCATTTTTTCAATTTACCCTTCTCTATGTGCAACCAGGATCGTCCTTCTCTCACTCCTATGACCTACTGACCTCAACAACTTACGACATCCATTCATTTGCTAAGCAATATATTCTATCAAACATGCAATCAAGTCTAGAATCGAATTTAATCCTAGCAAAAACCAACTTATCTTTTCTCCCAGATTGTATAGTAGAACACCATGCTGCACCTGTAATTAATGGATTCCCAATTAACAGGCCTCCTTTACTTAATAAATTAGGCACTTCACTTCATCGGAGGTCTTATGTCTTAATAAGGCTCCTGGGGTAAGGTTCCTAAAACTGTTTCAGAGATCATCTAGTAATTTATCTATCTTAAATTAATGGGTGATTTTTTAAGCGTTTGGTTTATAAATTTTCAAAAAAAAACTCTACAAATGTATGAAATTTTTATCTGAATCAATAATAATCAATGTTTGGCTACATTTTAAGTGGTCCATGCGAGATGTCCAATTTTTCACCACTTTCTCGAGCATTTGGCACAGACGAAAGACTTCACGTAGCCTTATAAAAATAGTCAAGAGGCGTCAAATCGCACCATCTAGGCGGCCAATTCACCGGACCGCCCGAAACGTGAGATAAATTACTCACCAAACTCATTTCTCAATAAGTACATGGTTTCGCGTGCTGTGTGGCATGTGGCGCCGTCTTGCTGAAACTATCGGACGCAATTTACGGTAACATAGCGACCATCGTCATCTTTGAAAAAATAAAGACCGATAATTCCACCGGCCCATAAACCGCACCAAACAGTGTTTTGTTCTGGAGGCATGGTTAGTTCTTGCATTGCATGTGGCTGCTCATCACACCAAATGCGGCAATTCTGCTGATTAACGTACCCAATTAACCAAAAATGAGCTTCGCAGCTGAACACAATTTTTCGGTAAAAGGTGCTAAGGCCCACTCTTCAGTTGTTGCACGAGCAGTATTTAGTCACAACGGCTTCAATTGCTTGCTCAGTAGGTAGATTATAATGACCATAAAATGGGCCAAGTGCGCGAAAGACACATTTTGCACTGACCACGAATTTTGATAACAAAATTCAATAATTTGTAATCGTTGTTCGGGTGTAAGTCCTTCGGCGATCAAATGGCAACGCTAACTGAGTCAGACAATTGACTTTGACAAATGTCGCTAATAACGTGTGATATATCAAAAACATATACAAAAAAAATTAAAAAGCAAAAAAATCTTCCTTTATTTTCTCGGTTTATGATGAATAATCTACTGGTTGCTCTTTTACAATAATTTCTTATTCTAATTAAAATTATTCAGCTCCAGCGGTTTCTGCCTTTGGAGTCCTCTTACTCCATTGGAGATATCCAACATAGGACGGATATCTGCATTTTCATGACGAGATAATCGCTGGACATGTTTGTTGCTTGATTTTTAATTTATACCCATGAGCCAGTACGATTTCCCATATTTGATGTTTAAATCTTTTTTTCTGCTTCATATGCTCTTTCCATCTTAGCATAGGGTCGAGCGTCATGCCAAGGTAGTTAAGCTGTATTTGCATATGGAGTTTGGTTTGAATTTAGAACCACGGGTATAAAGTTTATATTTTCGCATGTGAAAATTGATTTGGCTTCATTTATTAAGATGCACTATGTTTTAGTCCAGTTACTCACTGTGTTCACTGCATTTTGAAGTTTGCTTGGTGCCGAACTTTGTCGAAAGCTTTAGTAGATCTAAGAAAATACGAGCATATTTTCGTATTCTCAGGTGCATCCACAATCACGTCCGTTATTTTGTGAACTTGTTCAACTGTAGAGTGATGTAATCTATACACAAATTTTGCTGGTTTACTTGGTTTAGGAATCATAATTACTTCCCATTTACGTGAAACATATTTCAATCTGAAGGCTGCATTTATTATTTGAACTTTACGCTTTCTTGTGAATGGCTTTCACAATTTGCCCAGTAATTAAGTCTTCACTTGGAGCTTTTATGATACTTAACTTATTTTTGATTTCAAGTTTTAGTTCCAGTAAAGTCGCATGCCATATGTTAAGATCACCTATTTTGTTTACGATGGATGTATTTTCATTTGCTCTTTATCTTGGTAGCCGTTGAAAAGTCTCTGCCAAATGGGGAGTAAAGAGAGAGACTTTTAACGCCGAATTCGTAATCATTTTTCGTAGGTGGCACATGTATTTTGGTTCTTTTTAACCCCTTCGTTGCTTTCCAAAGTTAATAATCCTCGTCGTTTTATTTAGAAACGTCTCAAAGTCGCTTATCCATGCTTCGTCTTTTATTTCCTTTATTAGTTGTTTAATTTATTGCACAGAAACTTGAGGATACTTTTATGTTGTGGAGCACGTGTCTGCTGCCAGATTCTACGAGCTTTTCATTCCCTTATAACTAGTTCTCTGACCTCAATAGAATAGTTATCTTTCCTTATGGGACTGGTATGAGGCATAGGTAAATTTTACTAAGCTCCTTGTTGGATAGTATTATTGAATGCTTCTAGTTCGTATTCCAGCTGCTTCTCAGTTCTAATCGGTTCGCGGAGATTTCTTCGCTCTTTCACTAGCTTCTTAAATAATCCCAATTGGTTTTATTTTTTGTTAATTTGGAATATTTTATGTCAGTTCTCTTGTGTAATATTATTCTTAACAATTATGGTCGATCCATCTCTCGCGTCTCCTCCTAGATGAATAGAATGGTAGCATTCATAGTCAGGTATTATAATAAATGGAATTTCTGTTACATGAGTTTCCGATACACGACATATCTATTTTTTCTAAGCTTAAGAAAGTGTCTAGCTCATGTTCCAGAGCTGTGGAAATACATTCGCGTTCCAAATGATAATTCTAAAATTTCTGTTCGTTGGATTAATATAGCATTGATGCTAGCTCATTCGTGGCTACTTGTCTATCTAGTCGCTTATATATAGCTTCTAGAACACGTTCTTGTTTTGCTAGGCCTGCATTTATCGTTTCTATATTTCGGAATATTCTTTCGAGTAGATTTTCTTTTTTTTTCCTTAATCTTTGCTGTTGTACCGCTTCTTCGCATCCTCTATAGTTGGTCGGATGTTATCCTTTACAGTTTATACACCTTGCAGGTTCGTTTCTCGCGTAATATCTCGCCCGCAATATCTTTGGGTGTGAGGTACGAGTATTAATCTCGAATTTTTTTTCAGTTGTTTTATTTTAACCCTCATATTGAGTATTGCTTTGGTATTAAATATATTTTCAATTTTTTAGCTTTTGTTAAATGCGGAAGCCCTCTTTAATGATTTTGTTTCCTTGGCTAATTTCAATTTTCTCCCGTTTATCTCCCGGATGCTTACTACGTCTTTAATTTGCAGTTCTTCTATCTTGACGTCTTATATTATATCCTCTTTCTTGCAAATGGGATGAAGACCTCCCTTATTTCTCGCTTATTTTTATCTTCGTAGGTATACCTCACTTTACCTTCTTCAGTGAGCTTTGTGGCTAAAGCTCTATACATGCACCGGGATCTTTTTATTACCTTCCAACTTGTTTAGTGCCACTACTCTATTCGTAGTCGTTTCTGGACACCGATTTCACTAAATCTTGAATCCCCGCAAACTCTCTAACGCCAAACTCATTAATTGGCGGTTGTGCCTTTGTTTTCATTGCAACCTTGCGTTGTTCTTATTGCTGGTGTTGTTGCAATACAGGCACTGGTTTCATTAACTTTTGCTAGCCAATGGTCTCCAACTTTTGGCGAGACCTCTGCTCTTCCTTTTATTCTTGGTCTGTATTATTTTGTTTCTGCCTCCAATTAGTTCTCTTGCAAGTTCCTCATCATCTGTATGGAACTCTGCGTTAGTACAGCCAATTGTGCTGTTTTTATTATAACTAGTAAGGGGAGTTTTCAAATCTTCTATCGATCTGGTCATTTTTTGATACATTTTTTTCTATTTCACTAAGTTTTCTGCATTTTCATTTTCCTGCGCGGAGTCGCGGGATGTGTTTGTCTAGGTGGTGATCATATAGATTTAACAATTTTTTTATAAATGGGCATCTCAATGGTTGGTTCACCTCAGAATCCATATAACCTATAATCCATATTTTTGGTGTGAACTCATTGCGTTAAGAACTGATTGTTCATGCAGCTTGTAATGAGTGCGACTAGAAGCCAACAAACGAGCCATCTGGATACTTCAATTTTGCTGGGTTATTTTCGCTCTGTAAGCGGATATATCCATACAGGGATTTCGAGCGGTCAGTTAACTCCGGCTAGGACTCAGGGTATTGGGATAGGATTTCCGAAATTTATATGAATCAGTTTAAGACCGCAGGATGAGGATTATAAAAAGGGGTCAATTACGAATTCCTTGACCACCACCTCGGCATTCAATCTCATATACCTACTCTCTAGACCATTCTCCAATAATTTAGTCCGGTAGCCCCTCATAGTTCGATTTGAAATTAAAAGAAGCAATAATTTACAAAAAAAAATGTTTGTACACCTGATTGTTGAAATTGTTGCGTGATGATAATGTTCATGGCTGCAAATGTGTTGATTGATAACTTTTTGCGGATTGTATATTTAGTATTGTATTATTTTTGATTCACAATACGAACTAAAATGGCATCACCCGTATTCGAACACTTATGATAAACGATCGGTCGTTTTGTTCCCCCTCAATGTCTAGCAGTTCACTGATGCACTACTGTATTTATCATATGAACTGTTTAACTGTTACCACAAATCACTTATGCCATACACAATTACTATTTGTTTTCTAGTACCTATATTTAGTCTGTTACACTATAGTTACTCGTAATCACTATCAGCTTATTATACTTGAGACACTACCTAGAATTTAGGTTTCAATACTGTACGTTTTTTTAAGACACCGATTTCTTTTTATAAAATTGCCTCTAAGCACCGGAATATTTAGTTCTAAGTAAAAATTGTATGTTTGGTGCGTCCACGTTGCTATTAACGTTAAATAGTTTTTATTGGTCACTAGAACTACATAAGTTTCTTTACTTTAATTTCTATTCACTTTTTCCACTATACGAGTATTATAAAAGAGTCTTTGTATTATGATTATTATTAAATAAAATTTTCTAATTTAAACTAATTATTATCCTAAAATTAAATTATTTTAATCATTTAATTTAAATTTTTGGTATTTTTAAGTTATCTATGGAACGGTTTCTAAACTTTTCCGGCCATTTTTGCCTCTTTTAATAGTTTTTATTATTTTTCGTTTACCACAACACAACTGTATCCAATATTTCTTTCCCTGTTATCCCAACTCTACACAAGGAAAATAGCTCAGGGGTATTAAACCAAACCGTGTGACGATTAGCAACGCGAATCGTGACTAGCTACCAACCTACCCAGTGAAATTTGTAGTGGGTTAGTGGAGAGATTGGCAGGCATGTGCTAGATTCTCGAGGTGCAGTTATCCGCCACAAAACACCACGAGCGAGTGAGGTTGATATTCGGGCTGGTATATTGACCTTCTTGATGGACGCCCCTTACTCCCATATCCTCCCTCAATACTTTATATCATTTAATGCGTAATGTTGGAACTCTAAAAATGTTTACACTAACTCTCCAATTTCATCCGCTTTTGTTAGAAAGGCCAAAAATCGGTCAGTTCTAAACAACATAGGTTTGCTTTAGAACATTTCCATTGCAGAACCTGACATTTTAATTCCTCCTTTTCCCCCAAAGTGGCCTCTGTGTGGAACCACCACGATCCCGTATTTTCCGAGGCTTTTAATCCAATACAAATTTATTGTAATCTTTTCTTGGTCAGGGTTGTTTGTATAGTTTTCTATGACCATAATACATTGCATTGGTAAAAGTATTTTATTCGTGTTGTTTTATTTTCATGCCCGATTTGTTAAAATGGAACCCGAGAAAAATAAATGGAGTCGGCTAACGTGGGGCATGTGATAAATATTGTAAAGCACCTACTTTCATTCTTTCAATAAAAGGGCTCTGTGCATCAAACTATCGTGACGATAATTTGACATGACGAATCGGCAATATTTTTGTATTAAAAAAAGAAAATTTCGAATCCTTTTCTCGTCGTACAAACAAAGTTTCATCCCAAACGGATCATATAGGATTAGCTTTATTCAGATAGATTATTTTCCTAAATTACATCGGGAATCTGCAATAGAATCCCATTTACATAATACAACATTCAATTCGTTCAAACTTAGTTCTATCCAAGTTTCATTTATGATGGTCAATGTCTTGATTGTACTCAGATTATTAGAATATCATTTTCGTCATTCAAACCAGTTCTATCTTAAGGTTTGGTAAAAATATGTACAATTAGTCGTATTGACTTTTGTCAGATGAACCGCATCTGAAACTCACATTGAAGTCGCATTTTAATTGTACAAACCTACATAGGATCATTACAATCGATTAAGAATATGCTATTAGTTCAATGAAATGTTATTTTCATTATGCAAAGAGAGTGGTTTTCCCAATAATTTAAGATAGGTTGAGAAACAGGTTCGTTTGATTAAAATTGAACATTTCTCAAAAACCACTCCTAGCTCTATTCATTTGGCTATTTTAATGAAATAAACTGGGTTTAATTTGATTCAGTTAAAAGATAGTTTGGTTGTATTCCACCATTTTCCAAATCCACGCATTCGAAACTCATATTGAGAAACAGCTTAGTTCTAATCCGAAATTGTAGCATCCGGGATTATAATATCCGGGATTTTTGGTTTATAGCATTTTGATTTCCGGGATTTTGCTTTCCGGGTTTTTTATATTGCTGGATTTTGCTAACCAGGATTTCACCTATCTTCTCCTACATTCTATGCGATTATAAAATGGAGCTTAATCTAGAGCCTCATTTACCCTTTGAATGACTTGCAGAAAGTGCGATGCAATACAAAAACATAAAAATAAAATCCAATATTACGAAACCAAATCTGTATAATAACGCGAGGTGCGGAGCGCTAACGTGATTATCCGTTTAACTATATAAATACATAGAAAAGAAAATTTAGATTTCCTAGATTCCATTTCAACCTGTTCTAAATACTAAATTAAATTAATTTCAACTGGATTTATTTTCTACTTTAATCTAAAGAAAGTTTGTTGCGATGCAAACTTTTGTAAAGTTTATCAAACTCTCATTATCCCGTGCAAAAATCTAGAGCAGAAATTACTCGACAATAATAGTCCGGCAACAGAGGACCTTTGAAAAATAAAATATTGAACACTAAAATTTAAAAAGTAAATCTAAAACCAACCAATTGAAACCCAGTTTCTTACCAATATCAATCAATTGCTGCGATAAACTAACTACGCTTGTAAAATTATAACAATAAAATTGAAAATACGAGTATGATTGAGAAAGAACGCCTTGTTTTGATTTTAAACTACCATCTGATAAACAATAGTGAAAGTATTATAATTTTACTATTGTTTTGAAGATGGCAGTTTGCAAATCAACTTCAAGTTATTTTTCAACCACTTCTAAATTACATTTATATTTTGTTAAAGAGTACAAATCATAGGCATATTTTTGGTTCAAAATTTGGATTGAACTCAGTAAGTAATAATTTATTTCACAGTTCCTTCCCTTGGTTGAATTATAAAGATTCCACTATTTTAAGAGAGAAACCTTCATGGAAAATTAGACAAATCAGCTTAAATTAATACAATATTTAGACGTTTCATGGCCAAACTTCATTCGGCAGATTAATTCTGGTTTAAAATGACGGATTTAGAAATAACAAATCTTTAAACGTAGAGAAGCACTTGAATATAAACTTAATTGGGATGCCGTATGTCTATAATCAAGAACACACTAAGTCGAAGATTAATAGGTTTATATTTTGATTTTGGTGTGATTTTTCATGACATCATTTTAGAATATTGATTACTAGACTTTAATCTCTGCCTCTGGACTTTATATGTAAGTTTGATTCAACCTTGAACCGCATTAAAATGTTTAAAAAAAAAGTTTTAATTTTCTTTAATTTTGAAGAATTTGACTAGGAAGTTTGAACTGATAAACTGTATTGCACGAATTTTATCTCATCTGTGTAGTAAAGTGCTGAATGAGTTCCGTTCATATGATAAATAATATTAGAAATTTAGAGTCAAGAAATGGTTCGTAGATTTTGTTTTAGTAAGCCTCGTAAATAGTTGGGCGATTTTTTACTAACAGTGCTTTTAATTATTACTAAGGCAGAATTAAATTCGGGGTTTATTTAGAAATTTATGCATTTCGATTGATTTAGAAAGCATTTCACGGACGGATAAACAACAGGAGGTCAAATTTTGCTGTAGGTAACTGTTTCTGTTTTCTTAATAAAGCGATAGAAAGTCTATGATGACTCATGATAATACAGGTATCAAATAACGAACCGGAAATTAATTTGTATATTTTGCTCTGCAAATAAACAAGTTCGATGCATAATATTCCAATCAAGCTACAAATTTACATAATATGGAAATCAGTAATAATGTTGATGAAATACACAGGAAATATAGAAAGTATTAAATCATGCCACCGCCTACATATATTATGTTGCACGGTGTTGCACAGAATGTTGCATCACACGGAACTATTTATTCTAGAAAAACAGGTGTGTGAAATATTTTTTATGTAATATCCTTAGGCCGATATTTTCAAATGATTTCTTTTCAATAATTCTATAGTTTTGAAGTTTCTATTATTGTTATTTTATTATAAGGAGCAATAAATCAATACAAAAAATGTATTTTTCTTCGTTTGTTCATTTTCTTATATTCAACCTTCTTCATCATCATGTTATATAAAATCATCATAATTTTTTGATCGGTTTTCGATTATTTCATTATATATTTAGAAAAGATCTACTGTAACTAAATTTATAATATTGTATAAAAAATTAAATGAAATATATTTATATAAAAACTAGAATTAAAAGAATTATAGTGTTTTTTTTCGTTATTCTTTGTTATTCAGGTCCATTCCATATAAATCATTCATTATAATTTATATAAAAATAAAAATTCTAATGGTCGGTTCAAAAAATACTAAATACACAGATATACATACATATATTCCATCCTTCTTGTACATACCTTAAAAATGGAAATAAATCTTTTTGGTACCACAAAAAAAAAATGCTAAGAGATTAACATAAGAGGAAAATGAGACGGAATAATATTATAACGTATACGGATTTTTTTTTCGGTATAAACGATGATGAGGATGATTCTGTGTGATGATGATTATGATGATGGGGAAGGTGAGAAAGACAAATATTATAAATAAAAAGATTTGCCTTCTCCTCTTGTATATCATCGCTAGCATCGAATTAATAAAAAAAATTAGGGTAGAATTATACTAAACTATAATTCCTTAAAATATATTACATTTTCCTTTTTTATATTTTAATCTCAATTTCCTTTTTTTCTAGACTTTATAATCTCATCATCATTAAAAATTGTGTGACCACCTTTTTTCTCTTAACATCTGAGATAAACGAGTGAACATAAAAAATAAGACATCTTTCTTCCTATGTTATGCTTCAATTTATCGACATACAACACATATAATAACAAATGAACGTAAGAAAATAATACAAATAATTTCAATCCATCCTCTTTCGATAATATGTCTGTAAGATGAGAGATCGACCACCATACATCTCAAAAAAAGACCAAAACGAAACACTAATTCATATACGAAAAGTAACACAGAACAACAACAATACACAAGCCAATCTGACTAACAATAAATCTTTTTCATTTCAAAGAAATAAAAATAAGAAGAATTTATTTCAGTTTTAAATTAAAAAAAATAAAATACGGACGCCATTTTTCTTTATATACATAATTTTAACGAATTCTTCACACAAAATGTTACTTACAAGACAGACAGACAAAATAAAAATTAAAAATAATCAATCGACTTTTTTCGAGATCGAATGAATATATGTACAACACAAAAAAAAAATCATCATTATTTAAAAAAAATTCTTTAAGAATTCACACAAGAAAAAAAAAATAAGAAAATGATGATCATGTTTGAGGAGGATCAATCGATCGTATTTTATTCATTTATTTTTTATTTTTTTACTTAAATTCATTTTCTTATCTCATTTGAATTTGATTGTTGTTGTTTGTGTGTACGACTTAAAATTGAACCATATACATACATGTATATATAAGTTATATACGAAGACGGTACAAAACATGTTTGCTTCATAATATTATCGTCTTTGAATTGCACAAAAAAAAATCGCAAAATTATATATAAATTCGTGATTTTTTGATTGGAACCACTTTGCCTCTGTGATATCGAGAGCACACACATAAAAAGTCCCAAACAAAAATAGCGCAGAACACCACCATCAACTTTAACACCAAAAAGTTAAAAGCAAAATGTTTTCGTTTACATTTTTTTTGTTCTCTATTATATAATGATGATGATGATGAGATTACAAATGATGATGATAATGAAAAAGAAAATTTCGAAAAGATGTTACACAGAGAAAATGTCTTGTCTTTTTAGTGATTTTGATTTTTTTTTTTTTTTGGATTAGAATTTTTGTACATACATTTATTTATTTTTTTTTCGTTCTTTGGCAAATGTGAAACATGATCCCAAAAAAAAACAGAAAGAAAATTATACGAATTTTTTTTTTGGTTGTTTTTGTGTTGTGTTATCATGGATTAGAGAGATGATTCAAGAGAAGAAAAATTGGAAAGCTTTTTGATAGGATATAAAGTGTTTGATTTTGATATTTTTGTGTATTTTTATTTTTCGTTTCGAAATTAATGTCTTACGAATTTATGAGGTGAGCTCCTTGAAGTGTCAGATGGGGATGTGCTGATAATTTATTTATTTCTGATAACGGTTGACTTGATAACTCAATTTATGATGTTTCTTCTTATTGATTTTAGTATTTGCTATTATATTTTCTTATTAAATTTCCAAAATCACTCGTTGATCTCTTTAGACTGGTCGTATAAACATACCTGTGATCCCTTGAGAAATTTATGCCGTAATACGAAAGAGATTAAAATAAGATTATGTGTGTGAGTTTACCAACTTTACGACAAGGCATCATTCAGACATTGACTCCAATAACACTGTCATATACTTTTAATGTATTCTATCAAGATAAACAATATTATGTTCAAACGGAGAATTTAATATAAAGGTCATTTCTAAACTAACAAACATTTTTAAATTTGTTTAAAATAATTAGAATTCAAGGCAAATTATATTCAGATTAATTAGTTTGTCAACCAGTTTTGTTTTAATGTATGTATCTACCATATATGTGCCGCACCGATATCTTCATATTATTAGGTTTTTAGTGTTAGAAAATTAATTTAACCGACCAAATGGCAGAGTGGCTAAAGCTTTAGCGTTTAGTTCGGGAGATATCGGCTTCGAACTCCAATAGGACCAGGATGCAAAAATAAATTTTCATCAACAGATTACGATCTGTGTTTAAAAGGAACCCAACTACGACCCCCTGTCGGCGTGCAGTAGTAAATCGGACCCGCGAAAGAGTTGTGAGTACTTCGGCTCCAGAACGCATTGCAGGGATTAAAAAGTTGAATTCAAAACATTTTCTGGATAGCACATAGGTATAGTAAAACAATTGATTTTAGATTAAAGGAATCAAAGAAGATAGATAGATTGATTTTCCTATTGATTAGTGTGGTTTTACTTACCATAAGTTTATTTAAATTTATAATTTAACCATTACAGAAACATTAATTTATTTTGTTAAATTAAATTAATTACAGTTTCCATAGAATCCATTATAAATTTGAATATTGATATTTAATTTGAAAGTATAAGACACGAAGACCCCAAAATCCGAGAGCTCTTCACAAGCATAATTTAAAACTGGATACCTTCCATTCTTCCATAACTCCGGGCCGAGTCTTTGTATGATAGTAAATTATCGATAAATTGATAGTAATTGTCGACACGTAATTTATTACGTAGATTATACAGCGCTTTTTTCGTCCCTGATATCGGCAATGTAGACAACGTCGGCAACCAAGGAAATGATATTAGAAACACAATTTTTCATTTTACGTTAGCCGGGCTGATAAAGTTGCTGTTTGGCTATTATGTCATTTTTTTAATTATCCTAAAGGCCAAGTAAGTTTAAGTGGAGCCATAATAAAGTAGTTTGTGCACTATTAAAATACGTGAAAATTAAATGTTTTTAAATTAAAACTTTGAAATAAATTTAAAGCTCATTAAGCTCATATTACAATAATAGCTTAATAAAAGTCCACATTCAAGGTATAAATACAGACTCTACAAGCGGGCTGCACTGCAGCATTGAATGACATAATACATGTAGGTCCAAAAATACAGCAAGACTTATGGCATATTGTAATGAGATGGCGAAAACATAAGTACGTCATCACAGCCGACATAGAAAAAATGTTTCGGCAAATTTGGATAAACGAAAAAGATAGAAACTTTCAACGTATTGTTTGGCGAGACTGACCTTCGGACACATTAAAAGAATATCACTTGAAAACAATCACGTACGGAACAGCAGCTGCTACTTACCTTGCAGTAAAAACTCTACACCAACTCGCTGAAGACAAAAAACAACATTTTCCAACAGCTTCCAAGGTGTTACATACAGATTTCTATGTCGATAATCCTATGACAGGCTGCAACACAATCAAAGAAACACTCTTGGTTCAAGATCAACTCACTAAACTACTTCAAAAAGAAGGCTTTAATATGAGAAAATGGGCAAGCAACAACTTACATAAAACAACGGAGAAGTCACAGAGTCCCATAAAATTCAAATGAACCAAAGCATAAAATCTCTTGGTCTTCTATGGGAATCTAAAGCGGATATATTTGATTTTAACATTAACACACTAATTCACAGTGGTCTGTCAACAACGCGAAATTTTCTCTTTACTACGGCTAAATTATTCGATCCATTAGGATGGATAGCACCGGTAATAATAACATCAAAGATAATGCTACAAAACATGTGACTTATGGGTCTCAATTGGGATGAAAGAGTATCTGAAGCATTAGCCCAATAGTGGTTAACATTCAATCTAATACGATGCATCAGAACAAGCATATGCTGCATACGTCTATCTAAGGGTTACCAGCAAAGAAAATCAGGTTAACACCAGTCTAATAGCATCCAAAACAAGAGTAGCGCCGACAAAAATAAAAGTAACATTACCAAGACTGGAACTAAATGCTACACTTCCACTAGCCAAAGTACTCAAAGAAGTAAAACAAGCATTGAAAATACAACAAATAACAACTATCGCGTTGTCAGATTCAACCATAGTGCTGTCACGGATACAAGGGGATATTCGAAAGAATAAAACTTTTGAACTTGAATCGGGAACCCCCTGGATCAGAATCAAATATTACATCTCGTTAAACATACAAAATCGTTTCGAGAAGAGATGATGACAGGATAGGTGATTTGATAAAAAGATGAGCATGATTCCCTCTTATTATTTAGAAGTTCGCGCATTTCTTCTATGAATTTATTAAATAATGTGGAAGTCGTGATCTTGGATTTTCGATACTCATGTGTTGTGTTGAGTGCTGGACTGTGGTTGAGTATTTGTTCATCTACTTTGGTGTGTTATGTATACAGCGTTTATATAGCTGTTCGATTTTATTTTCCAAATATGTTTTAGTTTTGCGGTTTTATCTTCATCCTTTGTGTAGTTCTTATGGAGGATGTTTAACTGTTCTTCTACTTCGGCTTGCTTGGTGAGAAGATCTTCCATTGTAGTTGATTATCAGTTTATCTTGATGGCCCCGATTGCCTAATGTAAAATGGTCGATAACTCGTGCTGGATTTTGCCACCGGTTGATCGTGATGGCTCGAAGGACCAATATTGATTTAACAATTTGGTGATAAAACTACATAGGAATAGATTTACAACGTAATCATCAAATTGTCAACAAAGATCATCATGGGCACATGTACAACATTCCTTAAACTGTTCCCACAGTTAGAATTTCCATTTGTCTAGACATATCAAAATTCATTTCCAGTGATATGCACCTAATATTGTGTATTTAGATTAAGAATTGCTTATACAATAAGTATTTAGTTTTCAAGAGTTGCTTACTAGCAACTAGTTGTTGTTCGAGTTTCTGTATAAGCTCGTGTATTTTATAAATAAAGACAGAATAAAACTTATATTCAGAAAGTACAGTTCTACTTCTCATTAAAACCTCGCCCGATTTACAATCTAATTATTAAATTGTTGAATTAGCAAGGATTAAGATTACAGCTTTTTATTTTCGTAACTCCAAATTATAACTTAATTATAACAGTTTTCTTCTATTATCGAGTGTAACTCAAAAATAAGCTTTGCTTGTGATTATTTAATCTCATAATTACTTGAACTGAGTAATTCTTTTAAACCAGTATTAATAATATGGGTGTGTGGATTTATTTTTCAAATTTAAATTACCACACTCATGAAAACACAGCTATTATTATTTGCTTTACACGCCATCTTTTATCAAATAGACTTATTTGTATGAGTCACTAACATGGTTACCACACCAGAAATCCCATAGATCTGTTTAAACATTGAAGTATATGATTTAATTTAGTTCAATTGTGCAAAACTGTGCAGTTCAAAAACAATTTATTTCTCCTCCAAAATTAGCCAGGATTGGTACTAGAACGGCTATATCTAACCATTTAAGTGCATTGTCTCAGATTATGTATCTGATGATGTAGATTTAATATGTTACAAAATATTGCAGGTTTTGTAGCCAAATTGTTTAAAATAGATGTATTTAACCTGATTAGACCATGGTTCACTATTCATTCTCCACATCAGCCATATTTGGTTATATAAAACCGTTAGTTCAACCTTATTTTCAAAAGATCAATTTTGAAAAACTTTGTGTGCGCGATTTCTTGAAATTCCACCTTTCATTATTTAAATCACTTAAAATTGTTGTACTAAACATACTGACACAGTTTCATAATTGTGTCAATCCCCCATCGGCCAGAATCTGCCGTAGAAAACCATTATTTCAACCCTAATTTCAAAAGATCATTTTTGAAAAACTTTACAAGAATGATTTGCAAAAATCCCACCTTTTATTAATGAAATCACTTAAGCTTGTTGTTCTGAACATACTGACCAAGTTTCATGATGTCTACTCTCCATCGGCCAAAACCACTCGTCGATAACCCTTATTTCAACCCTAACGTCAAAAGATTTTTCAATAATGATCTTTTGAAATTAGGGTTGAAATGAAGCTTTCTACGGTTGATTCTGGCCGATGGGGATGGGCATTATTATGCAATTTTGATAGTTTATTTTTAATTTTCATACATCTCCCAACAGTCACATACATTTTCCAATTACAATGTTTACGAAATC
Organism: Nephrotoma guestfalica; assembly: GCA_963691935.1. NCBI lineage: Eukaryota > Metazoa > Arthropoda > Insecta > Diptera > Tipulidae > Nephrotoma > Nephrotoma guestfalica. The sequence goes on along the minus strand of OY829913.1, from coordinate 134,197,686 downwards.
TTGCAAATGGAAGTTTAATATTGTGGATATCTTGATAAAAATATTAGAAATTTGAACGAATCTATGTTAAGAACAATTTCCACATCACATAGTGAGTATGGGTATTAATTCGCTGGATGTGGCGTATTTTGTTCCTAGTCATTGATATTACTGAGCTGGTAATCTGAGCAACGACAGCGATCGTGCAATTACGAAAACAAATTGGGGATTTATAAGCTACGGGAGCGAAAGTAGAAGTACAGAGTAAACGGAGTAACCAGCGGACTTTAAAGTTAATTTATAAGATGAACTTTTAAAAGAACGGAACGACAATTAAATGTTACCGTTAGTTGAGTCATAAGGTATTTATTGCCTTACGTTGAAACAATTATCCGGATTGGTCCTGAAGTCTGGAGTTATATGGTAATTTGCACGACGCCACGGGAAGATATTGAGCCCGCTCTAAAACGGAGGTTACCAATTTCTCCGAGCACCAAGTTAAATTCTCATTGTGTATAAAGGAACACAATTTAAAAAAAATCCGGTTAAAACAAGGTGAGTAAATGTTCTATTTGGATAATATCCTCATCGTGGTCGGTTAGTAAATCAACACATCTTAAAATGTGGACCACATGTATACATTCCATCATGCAATTCAGTCTCATCCCTAACAAACATGGTCCATATTTAATTAGCCCGCCGTATCCAAGGGAAAAATACATATAATAAATTTGACCTAACTTTTTTTTTGTGTCAGGGAATGTTTTGACATTTAACTGAACTATTAAATTAAATTATGCATGGAATGCATGTCAGTTCAGTGAACAAAATATTACTTATATTTGTATTTAATTTTCTTAGTTTCACCAACTTTCAAAATATGTCATCAAAATATACATGGTTGGAATTTTTGTTACCATTTTTACAGAGATGGCACTGTGAATTTTTAATTGTGGTTTTCAGAGGAACATATTTTCTTGTTATGCGACTCGTTTAGAAAAATTTAAATTTATTCTATTTTATTTATATTATTTAGTACTTGACATATATTTGCTTGTATAAATTTCCGATAAACTAAATGGAAGGTTAGCTTACTCCAGTCGTTCATAGGTGGCACAATGCAGATTTCGTTGATGTATAATTAAAAATTACCGAACAAATTAAAAAAAATCGATCTCCACAATATATCAAGTCAACGATTGATAAATCTGATTGATAAATTGAGGAAAAGTTGATGTTAGAACACAGTATAAGTCATAAATTAACGTTTAATGCCGTGTGCCTCACGCGGTAGTTAGTTGATACCAGTTATTGATTAGAAGTCGCTAATGTCCATATACCAAAATATGCATGTAATTTAATTTTAAACTGAAAATTTAGTTCAAATGTATCAATCGCTGCTTAGAAATATTGTGAAAATTGAGAAATTTTAATTTATTCAGTAATTTTAATTATGTACCAGACAAAATTTTCATTGTATAATCTATGATGGTATATGGACTTAGCGACATCTATCAATAACTGGTATGATCTATTCATCAATTTAGTTAGTCGAGAATTTAGGAAAAATTGATGCAGGCTATAACAGCCTGATGCAGGCTGCAGGCCTTATTCATGCAGGCTGTAAACAGAATATTCCCTTAGAGGTATTTGAGGCGTGTTTGCAAAGAGTGCAAAGAATGAATTACGCGTTAAATTAAATTGGTTTCATTATCTCAAAAAAATGCTTTTAGAATTTAGGGCATTTCAGCATATCTAAACCTGCGCAGCACAAAAAAATATTTAGAAAGATGCAGACAAAAAAATCAAGAAAGAAAATGTAATGAATAAGTAAATAAGGAACAACAATATGTTTTTGTTAATATGAAAATAGTAGTTAAAAGAAATTTTATTTTTTTAAATGAAAAAATCAAAACCAAATTTAATAGCATCAATACTCAAAGTAAAAATTATAAACAGAATTTATATGAATATAATATAATGGAATGCAATTATACGCACGCACTTAGGAATAAATACAAATTCATCTTAAAACTAAAAGTGTTCCCTTTTCCTTTTTATTTTAGATTTTTAAATTTTTTTTATTAAATTTGTTTTATATTAATACGAGTAAGTTCGGACCTGGATGCTTAATTGCTTAATGAAATTTCAAAAAAATTACTTAATAAATATTATTTATTCTCTTTTAATTAATTTGCAAATATTGTATATTAATTAGTATGTATATTATATGTAGAATTAAGTTAATTTTAAATTTTTTTAAAAATTGGAATCAATGTTTAGATTTTTTTTTATACTCTATGATTCAATATAACCGTACAGTTGTAATTTAAGTACAAGTCCGAATACTTTTGGCTTAAACTGTAATCATGTACAAGATATATTTGATTTTGTGCTGTATGTACAACAACAATTGTCGAAAATGACGATATCGATGATAACAAATTAAATTGAGGTGTATATCAGCATTGGTTTACTTACACCCACAAACCAGCAATAATTTGCAATTATTTTTATATTATTAACAGAACGTTTTAAAAATTAAAATAATTGTTTGCTGAGCTTTCGATGTCAATTCGACATCATTATCAAAGCTAATGAAAATGTAATTAAACAAAATTTTCGTTTGCAAATAAACAAAGACTATACAGTAAATTTTATTTAAATACAACATGAATATATATAATATTTAAAAACTTATATAAAATATGATTTGAATTTATAAAATACAAAATGTAATTATTAAAAATAAATTTAGAAATTGTACTATATTCGTTATCGTTTTATTTACGCCATTTTTATGTTGACAAATTTATCTAAAAATTGTTTGGTTTGACCAATATAAACAACATTACAATCATATTTTACTTGGTAAACTAAATTCGACTGCTTTTTCACCGTATTGGATCTTTGAGTTTTGAAAAATGGAATCTTTTAAACTAATTGACGGATTACCGACAACTTTGAAATTATAATTTTTAAACAGGTGTTTTATTTTTTCATACAAATGTTTTTTATATGGAATAGATAAATAATTTTGAACATCATTACTACGCCGAACATTAGAATTACTAACAAAATTTTTTTGTCTCCAAAAACCTTTATTAATTAATTTTTTTTTTTTTTTTTTATTATCTCTGCAATCTGTTCTGGGGCCCAAGGCTCTCCCAACTCGTTCACGGTTAGCTTTTTCCGTCCTTACTTTTACGCCAGTGTGAAGGCCAATTCGAGGACGTACGGTCATAGGTCCGATTTTGTTACCATCTGCACATTGCATAGCTCCATGCCAGTCTATACTGGCATTTAAGATGGGTCGGCCTATGAGTTTTGCACTCCGACAGGGGGTCATAGATGTGTTCCATTTTATCACAGATCGTAATCTGTTGATGAAAATTCTCTTTTGCATTAATTAATTTTGCGGATAATGGTTGTGTAAGTGTTTTTTTTTCAAAATTTAAAAATTTTTATTACGGAAAATTTTGTCTGAAAGTTTTAAGATTTTTTGAGCCAAAATATTTACTGTGTTAATTTTATATCAAGTAGGAAGCCAAGAATGCTAATTTAGATATCTGCCAGATCAACTATCTTTATGATACCAATCGAAAGAAATTTTGCCATCAGGTTCGTGAATCAAAAGTACATTTACTTTTGTTAAAATGCACTTTTGTTATTAACATTCTTTTCTAAAGTAAATTTTATTCGACTATATATTTTATTAAAACTATTTAAAAAGACATCAATTTTATTTTCTGGTATAGCAGTAATAATATCATCCACATAACGATAATAAAATAAAGGCTGAAAATCTCTAAAGAATCTAATGCAAAACTCTTTAAATTTTCCATTAACAAGTTAGCTAATATCGGACTTATGGGAGAACCCATTGGAGAACCAAAAATTTGTTTGTAATTAATATTGTTAAAAGAAAATTCTGAATTATTTAAAACAAGACCTAAACCTTCAAGAAATTGGACTTTTGTTAATTTGGAATTTACGTTCTTTTTACTGTTCTCCAATTTTTACTGATAATATCCAAAACTAAATGACTATCAACAATTGTAAATAATGAAATCACGTCTAAAGAAATTAAAATAAAATTTGGAGGTATAATAGCGTTTCTAATTTTTTGTTAAAAATTTTAGGGACAACTGGTGCAAGCCATATATTTTAGGGACAACTGGTGTATAACTTGTTAATTTTTTCTTTGTCAAATCATCGATATTACCTGCGTTGTGCCAATTATTTACTAAATAATTTATTGTAGTTTTGTAGTTTGGATTGGTGTCGAACTATTTTTCAATAATTGTCTGTAAGTGGTCTCATCACTTGGGTCGTCACTAAAATGTTTGGGTTATTACGTAAAAATGTTTGTTTTACGTATGACAAAATACGTTTTTCAATGGGTGAAAGACTCTGTGACAAAGAGCTATTTTTAAAATTTGTTAATATATTTATAAATTGATTTCGAATTTTCAGGAAAACCAAAAATTGCATTGTCAACACTTGAAATAATTTTAAAGAATGGCACATAATTATTAATAGTAGGTGGGCAAAATTTATTGCCTAAATTTAAAATAAATTACGATGTTCGGGAGATCAATATCTGATAGGTTTACTAGCTATGTTTCACTAGTACTAACTATCAATTAGAACATTTACATTATTTACAAGAATGTTGTCTAGAACAAATTCTTTGATAATGTTAGATGGAAGTATATCTTCTAAATTGTGATGAATGGACGTCAAAATAATTTTCGTAGTTCTTATTGCTTTTATTGTTGTATTTAATAATTGTATTTTGTATTTTATAAATTCAAATCCTATTTTATATAAGTTTTTATATTTACCTTCTTTCATTTTGTATTTAAATAAAATTTACTGTGTAGTCTTTGTTTATTTTGCAACGAAAATTTTGTTTAATAAATTTTCATTAGCTTTGTTAATGATGTCGAATTGACATCGAAAGCTCGGCAAATTGTTATTTTAATTTGGAAAAAAGCGAGCCAGAAACCAATAAAAAAGTTCTATTACTATTATTGGCTCATTAAATATTTTCCAACTAAATGTTTATATTACGTTTTAGATTTTTTTTTCTCAAGGTTGTAAATTTTAAATGTTAGGCATAACTTAACTTCTTACGAATATAAAATAATACATTTTTTATTTTATAATTGATTCCGTTTTTCTATTAGCGCTCGAGTTTGTTCGATTGGCAGTCATATAAACCAAACCGTTTGTTTCTAGGCATATCATTTAATATTATTTTTCAACCATTGATTATAAAGAATGATCCAATAGGAGGTACGTTTTTCAATTGGGATTCTCATTGGGATTCATGCGTCACAACTGTCATGTTCATATGACATTTGTGTTCAGTATCCATTGACATTTCACCATGAATAAACTTACACGAGAACAACGTTTAGAAATTGTGGAAATTTATTTCAAAAATCAGTGTTCAGCGAAAAATTGTTTTCGTGCTACTAGACTAGAGTACGTACAAGTCGATCTTTTATTGCTGTCGAATATTGCTGCTGTAGCTGAAAGTGTATGTGAAGACCACAATCAATCAATTCGTCGCCGTTCTCAACTACAAAGCAATGATGAATGAATTTTTATTTCCAAAAATTCTAGATATTAGCGTAGCCGACTTGTGGTTTCAACAGGATGGTGCAACGTGCCATACAGCAGGCCAAACCATCGATTTATTGAAAGAAAATTTTATTGTGGACATCATATCAAGTAACCGACCCGTGAATTGGCCTACAAGATCTTGTGATCTGTCGCCGTTAGATTACTTTTTATGGGGGTATCTGAAATCACTTGTTTATATCGATAAACCACAATCGATTCCTGCATTAGAAGCGAACGCTGCATAATTACGCGTGTTATCGTAATTAACGAAATATCGGCCAAAATGCTCGAAAATTTGATCCACAGAATGGATCATCTAAGAATCAGTCGCGGACAACATTTAATAAAAATTATTTTCAAACATTAAATATCATAAACTGAACTTACCTCACAAATGCAATTTTTGATTATTAAATTGATTTTAATGCGTTTTATTTCAAAACAAAAACTTCCGGAAGCTCTTATTGGATCACCCTTTAGATGTAGGTTTCGAAATGCAAAAAAAGTTTGCACTCAAAATTGTTCATAAAAATATGTTTTTTCTTTTGATGGTCTGGTTTAGGCCTTCAATTTTACAGCACAGCAAAAATGCAACACCAAAAATTAAACAAACCACGGTGGTCGTTAAATTTATTTATTTTTTCTAACTATACGAAACATATAGCTTATGGTATATATTAAATAAAGTATATTAAGGCCTTGGCTTCCATCATCACAATATCACCAAGCTAAATTTCTTATACATACGAGTATTTCTTTTTTTACAGGGATTTTTACAAATATTCAGTATGTACACTCAGTTCTGTATGTTTTTTATTGTATATAATTTAAAAATTTTATTTTATTTAAATTTTTTTGTTTTGAAATTACAATTTGTCCGCAAAACATTAGAGAGTCAAATGTCGGTCGATCAGTATATTTATAATCTTTTGCCGAAGAAGAAGGCCAGGGTAGTACAAATTATAGTCACCGCTCATTCATAATACAGGGAAATTATTTTTAAAAGTTCTCTAGCAATAGTCACTACTGGTCTTTATAGATATTTCATCTTGTTTGAGCGATATATTGCGAAACTTAAAAATGTTAATGTTAACGTAAAACGCTCGGTAACCTGCTATGATCCGCGAACTTGTGTCTGCAGTGAGCTTTACACAGTTACGTTCGATCCCAGGTATTTAAACTCATTCACCTTTTCCTATTGTGTATCGCCTGTTAAAAACTCTCCACGCCTTTGCCTCTTGTTTCCAATGGGAGCAGAACTTTTTTGAGACACGCAATGTTACGACCCAAGATGAATATGTCGTCCGCCTAAGCTAATGTTTTGCTCAATTTGTAATATAAACTGTGCGCTACGCTATGTTGAGCTGGCGAATGACTTGTTCTAATGAAAGGTTTATTAAAATTTTAGCTATTGGGTCTCCTTGCCGCACTCCTGTTGTTATTTCGAAAACCTCCGAAAGCTTGCCTCCGACTATCACATTATTTTTAGAGCCATCCATAAATAATTTACACATGGTTATCAATTTGGAATAATTTACACATGGAACAACTAGCATAGTCCTGAAACCCCTAATACCGAAATAAACTAATAAGAATTAACTGGATTCTCCTAAGCTTTCAACGTCTGAAAATTTAAAAATATTTTTAAACTTAAAAACTAACTAATCACTAAAATTCTCTCATTTTTCAGTGACCCTTTTTACTGAAATCTGAGTAGGCTAAACTTGCTCATAACTTACCGATTATGGGTTAACTGTAGGCCAAATAGGCCCCCTGCTTTATGACCTAAATTAGGGGCAGGATCACTAAAGTCGCAACGAAGTCCCGGATGATACTCGAACCCAATACATAAAATTAATTAAAAACTGAACACAAAAAACCAATTTAAGAAAACACAAGAATGAACTCGATCGGCCAATGTACATAACCGATTCAATTTTTGGTAAAACTGCTTGTATAATAAAAAATCATAGTTCCTGCGTAAATTTCAGAAAACCAACCAAGGTCAACCCTTGTTGAAAATTTATTCTCACTGAAAAAATTGAAAAATCTGCTACGGAGGCTCCCACTTCCGATACATAGATACCCACCACATTTCGCATGGATCTACCTTTCTGCAGATAGCCCAAATTTATGTTCCAGAAAATAGAAAAAATTGTTTATGGCAACACTATACAAGTTTATGTATATACTTTTGCGACATTTACTTAACAATTATAGCAACAAATCTAAATTAGAGTACAAATATTTTCGAATAATAGCTGTAAAATAAACAAAAATATTATGAGCTTAGTAAAAAATAATTGCTGAGTTTGGAAGACTACATCTAAACTCCACCCTTTAAAAAAATTTAGGAAGAATGACAGAAATTACTTTAAATCCTCCAACATCACTAAACAAAAGTCGAAACTCTGGCCAACGAATAGTTGCTCGATTTAAGGGATTATATCTCAAATCCACCCCATAGAAAATTTTTGAAAAAAAAACAGAAATTACTCTAAATCTTCCTTCATCACTAGACATAAGTCGATCGTCAGGCGACAAATTTGAGGGACTACATTCCAACTCTACCTCTTAAATAAATTTTGGAAGAATCACAGGAATTACGATGAACCCTCGTTCATCACTGAACAAACACCGAAACTCCGGCCAACGGATAGTTGCTGAGTTTGACGGACTATATCTCATATCCACCCCCTAGGAAATTCTAAAAATCTCACTAAAATTTCTCACTAAAATTACGATAAATCTTGCTTGAGGGACTATGTCTCAACTTCTCCCCAAAGAAAATTTTTGAGACAATCACAGAAGTTATTCTAAATCTTTTTTCATCACTAGACATAAGCCGATAGTCCGTCCAAAGGATTTTTGCCGAATATGAGGGACTGCATCTCAACTCCACCTCTTAGAAAAGTTCTAAAATTTCACAAAAATTACTTTAAATCTTTCTCTATCGCCAGACAAAAGTCGATAGTCCAGCCAATGAATAGTAACTCGGTCGGATGAACTGTATCTCAACTCCACCTCATTAAAAAATTCTAGAAAAATTCACAGAAAGTAAGTTAAATCTTCTTCCATCACCAGACATAAGCCAATAGTCCGGCCAACGAATAGTTACTGAGTCTGACGGACTATATCTCAACTCCACCTCATAGAATGTTTTTTAAAAAGAATCACACAAATTATTTTAAATCTGCCTCCATCATTAGACATAAGCCGTCATAAGTCCGGCCAACGAATATTTGTTGAGTTTAAGCAACTATATCTCAACTCCATGCCATAGAAAAGTTCTAAACAATTCACAAAATATTTTTAAATCTTTCTCCATCACCATACATAACCCGGTAGTTCAACCATAAAATATTTCACATAAAACTTCTAGAAAAATAGATTTTCTGTCTTCATAGTGAAAACGCCATATTTTTACTCACAGCCCTGAAAAATGTTTGTGCTATGATAGTTTTAGCTGTCATGACAGTAATGATTTTCGGCTTTTTACTAATAGTAAAAAAGGTGGTTTTATTCAGGGCTGATAGTCAAAAATATCACGATCATCATCAAGGTTGAGGCCGAATAGTCAATCCGCCTGGTCTGTAGGGAAGCGCCGAATTTAGGTGAAATACAGTTTTTTGATCAAAACTTGTCATTTCCAGTAAAATTGAAAAATCATTGAGATCCAAATCATTGGGATCTCCCAATTTGTGGAAAAAGCTTATGTATGAAGTTTCACCAAAATCAGTTGATCCGTCTGAGCTGTAGGAAACCAACAACATTTAGTCAGAACGACACCACACACGAGGTTTGACGAGGTCAAAATTTGTTATGATGACCATGAATTTAGAATCTTTTAGTTCATAATCTTTTTTTCATAAATGATATACTTTCAAATTATTTGGAAAAAATGAAAAAGCTCGTAAGGAGCTGTCACTTCCGATGGACCAATTTTAATCTAGTAATTTGTAGAATAAGCTTACGCATGAGGTTTCATCCCAATCGACCAATTCCGAAATACAGAGCCGAATTTTTGTTGGAAAAAGGTTTTTGGAACAAAACGTCATTTCCGCCTAAATTGTGGAATACGAATTTAGTCAGGTACTGTTGCCAATTTATTTTAGAATCGTTTAGTATATTATCTTGGAAATGATATACTTAAACGATAAAGCTCCTACATAAGCTGTCATTTCCGATGAACCGATTACGTTCAAACATCACTGGAATCTCCCAATTTATGAAAATAGCTTGAACCTGAGTTTCACCTCGATACGCCTGGGCTGTATTGAGAACCAACAACATTTAGTTTACATGACACCACACATACACACACACACACACACACACACACACACACACACACACACACACACACACACACACACACACACACACGCACACAACAAATTCTATTATATCATTTGGTCCCAATACACAACTCTTTATACCAACAAATTTCGTATGCTTTCAAGCATGAGCAGCCAGTTAATCAGCACAGCACTTATGCTTGACTTCAGATGTTAAAATTTCCAATTTTCATAACATGTATATTACGTGTTGGCAACATAAGTTGATGATTAATAAATTTATAGATACACGGTTTTAAAGATTTAAACGAAACGACATTTCTGGTTTTACGATGAGTCATAAATTAATCATCTCAGTGTCGTCAACCGTAAATACCTACATACATAATGTAGATTACATGGGATGATCTATATATTTTTATCTATAATTTATGATCGTGTTGTCCAATCTGGTATTCAACTTGTTTGTTTATTGCGTTAATCGATTAATTTAGAATGCTTCTTAATTCATTCGTTTGAAAACTATACCATTAAACATTTATCTTTACTATGGGTGCTTGCACCTCTACATATCTACAGAATATATATCGTCAAATGGAAAAGTCTAAGTATAATGAAAGGCAGAAAACTTCTATATAACTTCTTCATTAAGAATAATTTATCTTTGTTTCACAGTGTCACTGTGAAGATCAATAATTTATATTTTTATAACATCTAATTTTTCTATTTGATTGGGTTTTCCTTTATATTTTCTTCTTCTTACATACAAAATATTATAACAGACATAAAATTATAAAATATTACATTTAATGGATGGAAAAAATAATAAATAAATAAAAATTATGTATATTTATTGTTTATGATAAAAAGAAAAATGGCTGTCATTAGGAAATATGTACAAAAATTGTATTCTGTTTATGTACAGCTATAATTTGGTAAAGCCTTTCATGGTAAATTGAATATATGTATAATCGCGTACGAGTTTAATCGGATAAGTAATTGCACGAGAATGGATTTGATGTATGTACAGAAGAAATAAGATCAGAATATGGATTAGAACTGAATAATTTGCATACAGTTATTTATTGCTAATGTCTTGTCTACGATGGCATATCGTTTATATGCATGATAGTTCTTTTTGTATTATCAAAATTGATTACAATTCGTTGTTAGATTCCATAGCATGCTGGTGGTAGCAAAATAAAAATAACCGATTTACAATGGAAACATGACAAAATATATTTTTCCAATTATATTGAACAAAATTCTTTGAGAACCCTCTGTGGAAATACAGACGGTGAATACTGATTACCACGTTTTAACCCTTTCAGTTTGCATTCAACTCCCAAAAATTAAAATAAGAGTCACAAATCATGAAAATATTAGTATGTTTGTAAGTTGATAGGCACAATTTAATATATATTTAGGCTAAAATCTGGGAGCCTTTGGGACTTTTACTAAACTTCGTTTTAGAAAATGGAAATTAATTAACCATTAGAAGTTCAATACTTTGTGCCGATAGCCCCAAATTTCATTCACGAAAACCATAAAAACCGTGTACAATTTTTTTTATATTACACACAACCTTTCGATTCGGAAAAAATCATCAAATCTTACATGCTCGACTTAAGATGTCGCAGTAGTATTTTACATATAAAATATTCGATAAATTCAAAACACGATTAGGGCGACGCTTATAGTCGTGGTACTAAAGCTCATTTATGAAAGAATACAAGAATAACAAACTTGTGAGATGTGGATGAGCAAATGTACTATGGAAAACTTGACCAATTTCCTATATAGCGCTACAAGATGTTTGTAACAAAAGATTAACTGAGTGCCCAAAATAATATGTTTTCTACATTCTGTATATGATTGGTTGTCCTTAATAAATTGGGTATCCTTAGTAATCAAACACTATCCATTGGGCTAACTAACGGAACACATCACTTGAAAGGTGAATGTTTAAAGTACTTGATTGTTCTTTTTACATTATTTCTTTGTGTGCTAACACAACTTGTAAGCTGAAATTTGCCAGCAGAAAATAAGCTTTTCGAACTTGATTTCCGAAGAACATCCATCTCCGCCATTTTAACAAATTATGATGATTTTGATTTGTAGTATTGAATAGGGAGGAGTGGGTTTTGGACAAAATTCTAGGATCTGTTTATGCTAAACTAAACTTCGCCATTTTACAACCTGTCCATACTACACGATTAAAACAGATACTAAGGCGCTTCTGACGTACAGTCACAAACTTGTTTTCAGTCTCAGCAAAAAGTTTTGTCTTAACGACTGTAGACTTTTAATTCGTATTCTGCACTTAGTTTTACCTATCAGTAGTCTTAAAAAATTGTGTTCGTTAATATCAGCGAAATAGGTTGTCTTAGAATCATTATTTTGTCATTTCTGGCGAATAATTTTGACATTTATACGGAAACAAACTGTACCAATAAAATCCTAATGTATTTTACTCACATTATTCAAAATAATATGCTATTTTATGTTTGTATAATACAATCTTAGCATATATTTTAATTCTTTTAAAATTTTGAATTTGAATTGCGACTTTTAAAACAATGTGGTGAAAATTTGGTTTTGACAGCTCTACAAAAGTTTTTGGAGAGTTTCTAATATATTACTTAAGACTACTGCCATCAGCATTTCAATGACGACTTTAGGATCTGTCCGAATATCGTGATAATTATTTCTAATGTAATAATTTTACATTGTGCTGAATGCAACCAAATTACTATAGCAGCTATGCGTTATAATTTTTGACACAACCGAAATAATTTTTGAATGATATTTTGTTTACGTTGGAAATGTGCCATATTTTGAATTGCGAAATTATAATTGCTATTCTTATAAATTTCAAGTTATACATTTTTAAACATTTAATGGAATATTTAGACCAAAATAAGCAAAACTGAAGTTGCCTTATTTTCGATATACAATCACAATTATTCCATTTTTAATAATGTCAATAATATTTTAATAATCGGACTGCATATGAACTAATTGGTTATGTGGAATATAAAATTATTCTGCTACTGTCAAAATTATCACAGAAAAATTATTTATTACAGAAATTGGACACGTCAAGTCTTAGCTACGATATAGTCTTAGTAGTCTTATCGTCAAAATCGGGGAGTAAGGCTGTTTTCCAAACAGCTACTTATTTGTGGACCCCGACTTAGTCAAATAAGTCACCTTGCGAGGAGACTCACTTGAATAAGTACTTCTACACAGAAATGTCTCCAAAAATATGTCTTGACTAAATCTAAATCATACAGTTTTTATTTGCAACGACCAACATGTCAATAAATTTTTTCTCTTCCATGTAATAGAAATTGCGTTTCATTTGTTGTTATTACGTCACAAATAAGTCGATACAATGATTTGGAGTAACTTGGGCGACTTATTCAAGATGGTGCCAAATAAGTCAATAAGTCTGTAACAAGTCGGTGTGTGCAAAACAAAATTGTTTATTTGAACCAACAATCTCCACAAAAATGAGTAGACAATTTTTGTCGTGACTAACGTGCTAAAATAGTTTTTTTTCCATTCGAAACAAAACGCTTTTTATTGTTTTGACATTTCACAGCAAGTAAGCAAAATCAATTCTGTGCGTACTTATTTAAGATGCCCGCCAATAAATTAATAAGTACACGCTAAGTAGCCGTTTTGGAAAGTTAGGCACTTGGCATTTGAAATGATGAAAATGATTATATTTGTCTATGCTGGATAGAACTCGGCAATTCTTAATCATTAATTGTGAAATTTGGATCGTAGGCCTATACTGTAAATCTAATATGTATTTTGAACATGGTTCTGAAACGGACCAATGATAAGTGCTACCCGTCCACTTCTTTAGAAGTAAATATAAAAATATGCACAGAGTTGAATTTTGCATTTGAAACCTGCGAATCTAAATGGAAAATTAAGGGTTGTTAGTGTTTAGAATTAGCTAAGCAAGATGTGCTGTTATTTTTCAGATTTAGTCGGATATCTTAAAAACTCCCACAAGTTTGTCTACATGGAGGATCTGGGGAAAACTTTTCGCTTAGACTAATCACTTATTTTTTTGAGTTTCTTCGGTCATATAAGTTCTTTTTAGTTTCCGGCCAATATCTCAAAACTCTCACATGTAACCAATACGTAAAGTTGTTTTTCTAATAACTAAGGGCATACTGAGAAAATAGGAGGAATTTCGGATGCTATATTAGATAGCGTATATTCGGTATATGGAATTTCGGAATTTTTTCCAAAGTTCCATCTACCTCCGCCATTTCGTTTGGTGAAGGTTTGGTTAGTAATATGGATTAGGGATTCTAAAGTGAATTTTGGACAAAATTCTAGGAACTGATCATACTGGACTAAACATTTCCCTTTCAAAACCAATCATTATGAAATTTAGTTACTTGGATTGATTTTAAATTCAAACATAAATTTTAGATGAAGTTCTGGTATCTGTCTATATCACACGTAAATTTGATTCTAAGATTGATTTTGAAATAAATTCTTATATTTGGCTCTGCAGGAGAGAACTCGGCTAATTCATAATCAATAATTGTGAAATTTGTACCGAAGGCCTATGTTGTAATTTTAATATGAATGTGGGACGAAAGTTCTGAAATAAGTCAAGGATGGGTGCTCTTGTCCACTTGTTTACCAGTAAATATAAAATTATTTGTGCAAGCTTGCAATTGAATTTTAGATTAAAAACTTGGGAATCTAAATTTCGCTGGATAAAATTTGGATTTTTTGCACCCAAATGTTTAAGGTTAAATTACGCATGTAGCCACAGTAGATCTTTGCTTTTAAACAAACAACCGCACATATTGGTTACCTCTGGCAGATTGAGAGATATTGGCCAGAACCACGCCGCAGGAGATCGAAAAATTATACTGAACTGTATATAGTGAAACTTTCACAAATTTCCCCTTAAAGACAGTGAAACCTTAGCTATTAGAAAAACAACTGCACACATTGGTTACCTGTGGGTATTTTTGAGATAATGACCAGAAACTGAAAAAGACTTTAATGGCTGGCAAAACTCAAGAAATTATAGTGAAAATTCTTAACGATAAATTTTCTCGAAATTCCTCAAGCAGACTCGCCATTTTTAAAACAGCGGAACCAGTAATCACATGTTTTATTGATGGAGCATGTTCCCCTCTTCTCGCAAATTGTGTTTTGTTGACAAAAGGTTGACATGGGTAGAGCACAAAAAAATATGTTGTTTACATTTAGCGAAATGACACTGATTTTTGTTTCTGTACCATTTAACTCTTGACAATTACTCTACAGACTCTTAGCTTTCGGTAAGCTTAGAACTCTAAAAGTTTCGTTTACATTTGAAATACTTTTTAACTATAATAGTAATAATTATAATAACTTATTTATCAACTGTTTAATGAAATTAGTACTTGAAAATAAAAATATTTATTTCTCATGAAAATGAAGTTTCTTTAATACAAGCTGCTGAGTTGAAAGGCTCCTCTTTAGACGTCTATAACTTGATAGGAGGGCTTTAACGTATGAAATGATAGCAGTAACCTCATCTTCGTTTTGATCAAGGAATCAAACGGTACAATTCGTGTCAGCCAGTTTAAGGACCCTCTGCATATATATATATATATATATATATATATATATATATATATATATATATATATATATATATATATATATATATATATATATATATATATATATATATGTGTGTGTGTGTGTGTGTGTGTGTGTGTGTGTGTGTGTGTGTGTGTGTGTGTGTGTGTGTGTGGGTGGGTGGGTGTGTGTGTGTCCTTGTATGTATTATATATACTTATTATTATGTAAACTTACATTTCTGATTGAATAGACTTAAATGAAGATAAATAAAATTAAATGCAAATTTTTTAATTTTTTTTTTTACTTGACACTAATTTTTTCACACAAATAACCAAAAATGTACAAAAGGTATTTGGGATATTTTTCCCAAAAAATCCCAAAAATTTTGTATTTGGGGTATTTATTTTTGGTAATTTGGTATTTGGAATTTTTTAGTTTTTTAATATCATTTTAATTAAATTATTTGAACCCCTCCAAAGTGGATTTGGCGTCTCTTTTATAATTGGCAACAGCGCCAATTCTATATTTCCGCCATGTTTATAGATCCCTGCACTATGCCCCTCGAAATTAAAATAAAATGCCCCTCAGAGGGTTAAGCGGGGAAGGAGAATCGCAGCGACCACCCAGGTGCTCGTGACAGCTGCCTAAGCCATTAGCTCTAATTTCTCACATTTTTAATTTATGCGAATTTCAATTATATTAAATTTTTGAATGTGTCACGATATTTTTAACCTTAGTCGAAAGATATACTGTTTTTACATGTTACAGTTCATAACCAACTATTTTAACCATTTTTAATCGTAATAAACAAAATTTTTCAGTTTTCCAAATTTTTTAAAGATATAAGTATTTTTAATTTCAGAAATTCTAAGTTTCGGGAATTATGTTTTCAGTGTTTTTTCGGGATTTTTATACCAGTATTTTAATTTTCAGTAAATTAATTACAACTCTTTAACTTATTGTGAAGCGTTTAAAATGTTTTCGGTAAATTATCGTTTTCGGTGAATTGTTTTTTTTTTGGAAAATTTTAGTTTTCGGTTAATTAATTTTCGGTGAATTGTCGTTTTTGGCGAATTTCTCTTCGATGAATTGTTTTTTGGTGAATTGTCGTTTTTGATGAATTGTCGTTTTCGGCGAATTCCTTTTTCGGTGAATTGAGGTTTTCGGTGAATTGTTTTTCAATAAATTTTCGTGGAACCCCTTACAGTGCATATAACTCGTACGAGGTATTGCAATTTTGCACATCTTCCTAGAAAAACTAATAATTTATGTTTGAAAAATAAAAACAACTTTTCCATTTTACCTTTATGGCTTGTATATCTGTTTTCTAACATTAAAATAACATTTGATTGACTATTTTATCGATAAGACATCGTATAAATAATAGCTCCCGTCAAACAGAACAAGAAATTGAATATCTTGCAAAAACACTCAAAGGAAACTTGAAATGTGCGCGCGGACTGGGAAAAAGAAGTATGTATCTTGTTTTCGTCTCTTCTTAATTTAAAATTACTCATTTCTACCGATTTTGACTGTTCGTTCGTTGAATCTTTTTATTTTATTTTTTTGAGTATGAATTATTGAGCTTTTTTTTTGTTGGTAAGAAATATGATTTTTAATTGGTATTCATAAGAAAACTTCTCATCGTCTTACATTCGTTTTGGTATTTCAATGTTCTGGGGATATGATTAATCGAGTGATGTCAGAAAAGTTGATTTGATTTATATGCTCATAATTAGATAATGAGTTTTTTGAATTCGAGAAAAAAAAACGTATAATAATAATAAATTGAGTTTAAAAAAATATGAAAAACCAATGATCATCATCAACCATACAAACAACGATAAATAGTAATAATAATGGTGATAATCCATCCCATCATTTTAAATAAAAAATGGAGATGATGAAAAAAAATTTTATACATGCACTATAATATGTAATAATAAAAATGACAGACAGACGCATTCTAGTTTGTTGTTGGTTGCTGGTAAAATTAAAAGCATACACCGGTTTCTTTGAATTTCAAATCATGCAATACAAGGGTTCGTTCTGGTTAAGTATAAAAAGTAGTAGTTTGATACTCCCAACTTGAGCGGCGCGAGATACGAGATACGTTTGTATTTTTTTTTTTTTTGGGTTCTGATATTTCAATGTCAACCTGATCGTTCAATAATTTATTTTAATTTATAACACAAAATGTAAAATAAAAATTATACATTTTTCAGTTAAATTATATTGAACTTGATTCGATTTATATTATACATATTTTTGATATGTGCGCGCGCGGTATTAAAAAAATTCTTAAAGAAATAAAAATATTTTCTTCTTACTGGAAACAACAAAAAAATATTGATGATGGTGGATGGCGGAGATAAATGGTGTCGCTCAGTTGGAAGATGTATAAAAATTATTATTATTATTATTTTTTAACTTTTTTCTTTCCCATTTTCCATTCTTGAGATGGATAAAGAAAAAGTTGTCTTATTTTTGATGAGAGTTTTACATTATTATTATTATTATTATCAGTATTACTGTTATTATTATTGCTATTGCTGTTGTATGAACATATACTTTATCGTTGGCATCGTCAGTATAATGTCTAGATCAACCGGAATTACGAACAGACGCAGATACGATTTAAGTAAAATATTTAAGGAAAATTTGTAATTTTGGGACTCGTACATTGGTACAACAATACGTTTTGTATAATAATGGCACTTTTCCTCTAACCTGTTAATTTATCAAAAATGTTTTGCTTTGGAATAAAAATTTGTGACTAATATACTTGTAACAAATTGGAACAAATTAATATTTAACTTTGAGGCTATGTTGGTAAAATATCATTACCGTATTTGTTTATCAATATTTTCTAAGCTTTGTGATATTGTCTAATCAACGTTACTATTACATGAATGTGGCAACGAATTGTAAATAGGAGAAATTATAAATAATGGTTTTAAAAAGGCAATTAAGCGTCTTTAAGTGGATTTATCACATTTACAGAATGTGCGACCTATCATATCGACATTAAACTCGACGAACATAAAACAACACTCAATGAACATAAAACAACACTCAAATATTCTCATATTTGCCGACGACGTCAACAATTTTCATACGATCAATGAGTGATACTGTCGAACTGACTATACTGCAATGGCATTGAAATTCAACAAGAGCGTATTGCTTTGGTGGTCATAATTGTTGAAAATGGTAGTTTTAAATTATTTATTTAACTGGAAAAAAAACTGAAGAAAATGCAACTCCCTCAACACAATCCAACGAAAAATGTTAAGGTAGAACACAACTTTCAAAATAGCAATCTGGAATGCGAATGGCATTATGCAACATATTCCGGAAATAGAAATATTTTTAAATTCAGAAAAAATCGACATTTTCTTAATATTTGAAAGCCATCTAGTTAAATCTTCGTTTGTTAAAATACGGGGTTATAACTTGAATCACTCTATTCATCCAGCGGAAAGAGCAAGAGGTGGTTCGGCATTACTAATAAAAGAAAATATAAAACACCATTTAGAATCAAATATCGGAGAAGAAACAATGCAAGTTACTACTGTAAGGATCCAAATTAAACATAGACAGCTTATTGTCTCTGCAATGCATTGTCCTCCCCGGCATAACTTGAAAAGGGAGGACTACCTTAAACTATTTAAATCGCTTGGACGTGATTTTATAATTGGAGGTGACTTTAATGCGAAAAACACCTATTATGGGGATCAAGACTTACGACGTCAAAAGGTAAAGAATTGCTTCAAGCAGGGCAGACATCAAAATGAGAATTTTACTCTGGTGGTTCCCCAAGATACTGACCCAGTGACGGAACGAAGATACCTGACTTAACAGAATATGTAGCAGGTGGTATAATTTTATGTAGCAAGAGGTATAATCCCAGAACTACATTCACATTGAAGACAGTAATTCTCTAGTATCGGATCATTCCCCGGTTATCATGGCAGTCAATGAAATGGTAATTCAAAGAGAGAGTGCACCCAGATTAACAAATTCAAAAACAAACTGAGATCTCTTTTGTGACGTATTGGAGGGAAAAATCAATCTTAAGGTACCGATAAGAAATTCCCACCAGCTGGAAGATGAATTAGAACAACTCAATGAAGTACCCCCATTATACAAAATAAGAAGAAGTTTAACATACCCTACGCAATGGACTTTAGAGAGTTGGTAACAGAAAAACGACGGGCACGTAAAACCTGGCAAATAACTAGAACACCGGAGAACAAAACAATTCTTAACAATTTAGATAACAGTCTCAAATCTCTTCTTAAAGAATTTAAAAATACATCAATCAACAGATATCTAGTTAGCCTAACCGATGAAATAAATTCTGATTATGCTCTGTGGAAGGCGATGAAGGGACTCAAACGACCCAAAAAAGAGAAGGCTGATCTGTTTGCGGAGTATCTTGAGGATACCTTCCAACCACTACCAAGGCAAACGGCCAATAAAAGTATATTCTCAATCCACAAGCCGGATGATTTTGATATACGTCCAGTAACTCCCAAAGAATTAAATGAAGAAGTAAAAAGCAACATGTATATTAAAAAAGCCAAGACAAGACAAGATTACTTGTCAAATAATCAAAACTCTACCAGGTAAAGGATTTCGTAAGCTATTACACATACTCAATGCAAGCTTTCGGTTAAAATATGTTCCGTGGCAATGGAAAGTAGCAGAAGTAATCATAATAGCAAAACCTGATAAACCACCTAACGATAAAAAATGATGCAGACCAATTTCATTGCTGCCAATTATGTCAAAACTCTTTGAAAAATTATTACTAAAAAGACTTAAACCAATAATTGATGACCGACAACTAATTCCTCCACATCAATTTGGATTCAGGGAAAAACACTCCACAATTGAACAGGTGTAAAGAATCACCAACATTAAGAAACGTTAGAACGTAAAAAACTATGATCCAGCATATTTTTGGACGTCGCCCAAGCTTCGATAAAGTCTAGCACAGTGGACTGGAATTCAAGCTGCACAGAGATCTGCCGAGGCAATTCTATGCCATACAAATATGTGTATGTGAAATATGAGGATGAATACTCCGAACTAAAGAAAATCTCTGCCGATGTCCCACGAGGGAGTGTCTTAGGACCAATCCTGTATTTATTATATACAAGGGATATTCCAACAACAGATGAAGGAACCATAGCCACTGTCGCTGATGCAACGAGCAAACTCCAGAAGATTACCAATGCGCTTTGTAACTGGACTAAGCGCTATAGAATCAAGCTTAATGAGACGAAATCCACGCATATTAACTTTACATATCAAAAGGCTCCTCATCTACCGATAGAAATTAACTCACGACCAGTGCCATATGCAAACAAAGCTAAATATATTGGCATGACACTCGATGCCAACCCAAGTGGAGAGAGCATGTCAAAAAGAAAAAAGAAGAACTTAATATTAAGTTCAGAAAAATGTATTGGCTCATAGGTAGAGGCGAGCTACAATACACAACAAGGTGCTGCTATATCGGCCGACTGAAGCCGATATGGACCTACGGTATTCAACTCTGAGGGTTTACTAAGCAAACAAATGCCAAAATGATACAGACCTTTCAAAATAAGGTTCTCCGTAGCATCGTATATGCTGCTTGGTACACAATAAATGACGACCTTCACAGGGACTTACAGTTGGAATACATCAAAGATGAAATAAAAAACCAAGCCGCCAAACACGAAATAAGGCTCCAGGAACATGGAAACCCCTATATTCGCCATATGATAGATAACCCTGTCGTTGAAAGAAGACTTCAAAGAACGAGGCCACTTGACCTAGTAGACATACCAAATTAAAATCATATTTTTAATAGGTTTAATTAATTTTGGGACTAACCAATGGGTTTCACCCCATCAAATCAGAATTATTTAAGAAATGTAAAATTTGTAAATATGAAAGATAAATTGCTAGATGACCACAGTCTCAGTTGTTAATTAATAAAGGAAAAAAAAATAAACTATTTATTACTTAAATGTTATTATTATTATTTAAATTAATTAATTAATTAATCAATTAATATTAAATTATTAATTAATTTTTTTTGAATTATTTATAATTTATATTAGTGAAATTTATTTATTAAAATTAAATTTGAATTTACTTTTTATTTATTAATATTCCACCATATGTAAGCCCTCTTTGTGTGCGGCGTGGTGTGGGCAAGCGCAAGTGGTATGCACGACTTACTTGTTGCTGCGACAATGGTGTGAGACGGACTGACGGACTGATTAAACAAGAAATTTATTTTTGCCCAATAAATTTGATCGTTCTGCTTTGGTTTCGGATTCGTCGTGTTGCTTTTGTTTTCCTTTTATAGTGCTCGTTGTGGTGTTTCCGTTTTGCTTATATACCTATGTACATCTGTTTATGCATTTACTCTGTCTGCACGTGCAGAGTGATGAATGATGAGTTAGCGATGAGTTTGAAAGATGTTATGTTTGCAATATATACGATTAGAATATTGGTAATATTGTAACCGCTACATCACCTCCTCCAGATGAGTCACGCATTGAAGTAGAATGTCGATCAATACTATTACTGTGATACCGAAGGATATCTGTCGATATGCTCGCCATGGTAAAGATTGGGCGTCAGTCCGTTGTTGAAGTCATATCTTTGCTTTTGGTATTGTAGAATTAGCTGATCGATTCATGATTGATGTATGATTGCGCGATCGCATGATTTATTTATCCGTTCTTTAAGACATTCATCTTTTCGGTAGTGATTATTTGTTTGTTAGTGTAAGGCAGTAATTCTTATTCAATGTGAGCTTAAGAGGTGCATAATCTCAGTGAACAGCTTCGAATTGTGTGCCTAATCGGCCATTGAGTTGTTGTAGTAAAAGTGTTGTTTTCGGAGTGTAAGAGCTAGCCGATCGTGAATAATTGTTCCTCGGTTTACTTTTCAAGTGTCGTTCGTGGCTTATTGTTAAAATACCGAAGGATACTTGTCGCTTCTAATCTATCTCTAAATATTAGTGAAATGTTGTTTAGCAACAATGTTCGATTGAAATTGACCGCAAGATTGTACGAATCAAGAAACTGGGGTCTATTAGGAATCATTATTCGCTTTCAAAAAATTCGATATCTAATTATTCGATACGCTTCGAATATTGCTATTATGAAATAAGGCGAATCGTCAAATTTTAACGAATGAAGTTGGTAACAAAAGAAATAAAATTTTGGTTTATTGGGAGTATTTATGTTTATTGGTTAGCTGTCAAAGTGAAACGCAATCAATCAATTTTTAATTTATTTTATTGTGGTGTGATAAAAATAATTAAATTTTAAAAAGAATAATAAAGTTTTGAATTTGTTTTAAATAATTGGTGAACCGCTGTTATGGATGGATACAATTGGATTTTTTGTCCATTCAAGCGAAGATGATTCCGAGGATGACCAAGTGACGCCGGCGTGCGTTATAAGGAAACGATTAAGGTGTATTTCTAATCCATTAGACATGACGAATAAAAGGTAATATTAAAAAAATATGTGTGTTACTATTATCTATTTTTAATATTTATTTATTTTGTTAGCTTTATTAAATTATTTAGGGTTTCAAAAGAAGTATTCAAACTTATTTTGGACGAAACAGAACAAAGAAATAAGGGTGCGATACCACTAATATTAAAACTGGCGAATACACTTCGGTTTCTTGCGGAAGAAAGTTATTGGCAGGCTTTAGGCCAACATTTTCTCATTGGCATGGCTTAGCCTACTGTTTCAGTAGTATTAAGCTACATATTTTAGAAAATTGTATGTGTGAGAAATATATAAGCTACTATTTATCGGCGACTGAGCGAGCAAAATCTAAGGAACATTTCCGTCAGAAAATCGGTTTTCCAGGAGTCGTCGGATGCATCGATGGAACTCATATCAACATAATAAGACCGATTAAAAATGAGCATCATTTCTTTAATAGAAAGGGCGCACACAGTCTTTACGTGATGATTGTACGTAATTATTTGTTATAACAGAGTTAATTATATAAATTTTAAAAAAATCTATTATTTTCTGTAGACGTGCGAATACACAATGGAAATTACGTCTGTCGACGCTAGTTTTGGAGAATATTCTCATGATTCTGTTATTTGGAGGATGAGCAATAACCGAATCGTGATGGAATAGAAATGGAAAGTAGGAGATAGATCCTCCTGGCTATTAGGCAAACAGAACAATGCATAAATTTCATATGCATGCTTATTGTAAACAAATTATTTAGTTGATACGTGGTATGCACTTGAGCCATGGATGATGACGCCATTTAGAAACAGCATTGAGGGTTCAAGTGAAGCTAGTTATAACATAGCACATTCTAAAGCACGTTCAATAATAGAACGGGTTTTTGGTGTTTTTAAAGGCCGATGGAGATGTTTACTACATACGAGGGAACTGCATTATACACTTGAGTAAATTGTTAATGTATATTGCCTGTTGCACATTTGTGTATAAGATACAGTGTACCACAGAGATGTTTACTACATACGAGGGAACTGCATTATACACCTGGGCAAACTGTTAATGTATGTTGCCTGTTGCACATTTGTGTATAAGATACAGTGTACCACTGGACGAGACTTTAATTGGAAACGAAGAGACATTCGATACATTGGCAAATGAGGGCCCATCGGTCGAGATGAAAGATTTGTTAAGAGAAGCCAACATAATTCAGGTTGAAATTAAAAACAATTTATAACTTGTAACTTAATTAAACTGGTTATTTTTATTAATATTTCATGCATACTTAACTATGATTGTATATACACATATTGCTTTGTCAAATAAAAGGTTTGCTTATTTCAATTCATTCATTTCTGTTTCTTTTAATTCTAATTCCATTCTCATCATTTTCCTGATATCTTTTAAAATTTTAAGTTTTTCTGTTTGGTGTCTTTCAGTCCGTTTTGAAAATACTCCTTGCATTTTTATTTGCTTTTTTAAAAGCAGTTTGGTTGTTTCTTTAATTTTTTATACTGGAAGGTTTGGGGGATGTGTATTGGTTCGGCTTTCAGATTGTGGAGTATTTGTATTTCGGCTTGTGGACAGAGTTTCAATGCTGATTGATTGATGTTCCTGAGTGGTAGATCTATTCGCAGAAGGGGTGATGTTACTGTTCTGTACGGATGAGGTGCTGTGTCTTATAGGATATGATGAGTTATCTATTATAAAATTATCAATTGTAGGTACTACAGCTGACTCAATTTCAACATCATGTTCTAATTCTTCTGTTGTTGTGAGAAGGGGATACCCAATTTTGTTGATATTATAGCCCCTTATTTCAGTAGTTAAATCTAGCAGTCGATCCACTCTGTCTTCAAGTGGAGTTAGTGGTTTAATTTTATAAGGGCCTCCTCCAGTACCTGTGACACTCAGTTAATTTTTTCTTAATTTAGCTTTGACATTGTATTTAAAATCTTTCCAAAGCTATACATATTAAAGCACAGCGAACAGAAAATACACATAATACACTTATGTTTTTGTCCTCACTTTTTTCCAGTTTTCTGCCGTTTTTTTGGTACCAATTTCGTTTAACTGTTCTGGGATTTCACTCCACAGGTGACTTGTGGCCTCTTTAAATTGTGCAGCATTTAAATAATTGTTGGCCACGCCGTCATTTTTCTCCATAAATGATACAAGTGTATCAAACTGCTGTCCATTTGCTGTGGACCTGTCAGTAAATTATTTTACAACTTACGTATTGATAAATATATCTATTGATATTTAAAAATAATAATAATTGCCTTAATTAAAAATATAAAAATATACGAGCGATTTTATTTTAACGATAAATAAAATATTATTTTAAAATACAATACGACATTCGTCACCTAAAAACCAGTCGGATTTTGACGTCACATTTTCGTTTAATTCGATTCGTTTTTTTTGTTTCATAATATGGCGAATTTTTCGTTTTCGAATTATTCGATAGAAAAAAAAATCATAACAAAATACGCCGCGAATCGAATTTTACGAAATCGAAAAAGTTCCATAATAGACCCCCTGGTATGTGTGAACAGATGGAGAATTGTGGTAACTGTGAAGGTTAGTGAGTTTTTTTTCTACGTCATGGATCATGAATGTTGCATGATCCACGCAAGAGAAAGCGACAGTTTGCATGGCTGTGGTGTTCACAGCACCATGCGCGTCGCTGGTATGGGTCATGGGAGTAGTGTTCATTGCACCATGTGTGCCGCTAGATCATGATAATTGCATGATCGATGGTAATGCTAGACGAAAACGAATACGAACAAGTTGGTGCTGTTGGTGAAGTATGCGTGCCGCTGGGGAATGGGTCATGGAAGTTGCATGGCCCATGTAATAAAACAACTGGAAAAATTGATTTATTTACAACGATAAAAATTAGAATAAAGAAAATAAAAATGGTCGCAACTTTGTTTTGTTGTAGTTGTTGCTGCAGTTGTCGCTGTTATTGTCGCGGTGTTGTTGTTGTAGCCACCTTTGTCATCGCCTCTGCTGCTGTAGGTTCTGTTGTTGTCGTCGTCCGGCTCCCTCGTGGTGTGCGATCACCATTGTTATCCCAAAACTGGTGTAGCGGCTTTAATGCGCTCGCCTGTTGTTGTTGTTGGTGCGTGGGAGTGGTTCTGCTGGTAATTATAAATTTTATCACCACACACCACTTAATAGTTTTATGTTACACTAATTTTTAATGTCTATCAAATACTTAACAAAAAAAATAACAAATTTTCTCATATATGTATACGCTATACATATGTATTGGTTAATTATTTCCCTAAATGTTGCCCCTAAATGTTTCCCGAAATATTCATATGAAAGTGAGGCTTTAATGAATGGTGCATATGCCCAATTTAAAAATAAAAATGTGTTTAAAACAATTCTAAGCTACAGCATAAGTGTAATGTACAAAAATGATAAATAATCGGTTCCATATTCTAAAGGGCAAAAATGATAAATGGTCGATCCATATGAATAACAAGCAATATCTGCAACAGGTGTTGCACGGAACTACAATGAAAAATTTTGTTCTACAGAAGTCAAAAGTCCCATATATAAACATGGTTTTTTATCATGGCCTTGGTAGTACTTTAATACAAAAATGCCAAATGGTTGGTCCCTGGGTTCGGTCATATGAATAACAAGCAATATCAGCGACAGATGTTGCACGAAAATTCAATGAAAAATTGTGTTCTACAGAAGTCAAAAGTCCCACATATAGATATGGTTTTTTTTTATGGCCTTGGTAGTACTTTAATACAAAAATGCTAAATGGTTGGTCCCTGGGTTCGGTCATATGAATAACAAGCAATATCTGCAACAGATGTTGCACGAAAGTTCAATGAAAAATTGTGTTCTACAGAAGACAAAAGTCCCACATATAGATATGGTTTTTTTGATTGCCTTGGTATGTACTTTAATACAAAAATGCCAAATTGTCGGTCCCTGGATTCGGTCATATGAAAAACAAGCAATATCAGCAATAAATGTTGCACGAAAATTCAATGAAAAATTGTGTTCTACAGAAGTCAAAAGTCCCACATATAGATATGGTTTTTTTGAAGGCCTTGGTATGTACTTTAATACAAAAATGCCAAATGGTCGGTCCCTGGGTTCGGTCATATGAATAACAAGCAATATCTGCAATAGATGTTGCACGAAAATTCAATGAAAAATTGTGTTCTACAGAAGTCAAAAGTCCCACATATAGATTTGGTTTTTTTGAAGGCCTTGGTATGTACTTTAATACAAAAAAGCCAAATGGTCGGTCCCTGGGTTCGGTCATATGAATAACAAGCAATATCTGCAATAGATGTTGCACGAAAATTCAATGAAAAATTGTGTTCTACAGAAGTCAAAAGTCCCATTTATAAACATGGTTTTTTTTGATAGCCTTGGTAGTACTTTAATACAAAAATGCCAAATGGTCAGTCCCTGAGTTCGGTCATATGAATAACAAGCAATATCTGCAACAGGTGTTACACAAAACTTCAATGAAAAATTTTGTTCTGTAGGAGTCACATGTTCCACATATAAAATTTTATTTAGTATTAACATTTCACGCAGGCTCAATATGAGTTCTATAGTGTGTCAGAATAACTGGTTCAGATTTGACATATCGGTTATTTTGGTTCTGGCAACACTAATGTCATTCTTTCTTTGACAGAAACTCAATATATTATGTCAGCAATTGAAACCCCGTGACCATTCGCTTCGATATCGATTCGCGTGGGCCTGCAACAAACTCGAAATTGATGAGGATTTTGCTCAAAAAATCATCTTTTCGGACGAGGCGCATTTCCATCTCGGTGGGTTCGTAAACAAACAAAATTGTCGCATTTGGAGATCGTAAATCCACAAGGATATGTGGAGAAGCAAATGTATCCATTGCGTGTTACTGTTTGGTGCGGCTTGTGGCATGAGGCCGGCGCGACCGTTACGGTCAACGGAAACAACTACCGCAACATGTTACTCTCTTTTGGATGTCGAAATGGTGACGTGAATTGGCCGGCAATGGCGGTGCCGTGAAGGATAAGCGTTATACGGAGAATTCACAAACAATCGAGCATTTGATATTGAAGCAACCATTGCTGAAATAGAACACAATCCAAAATGTGTTCAGAAATTAGATCGGCCGAATGGAGTACGCCAAGGCCAGTTGCGGGTGCCATTTGAATGAAATCATTTTCCATAAATAACCAGGAGGATTGTACTTTCAAACAAAAAAATAAATTTGGAAATATATTAAGCCGTTTTTGTTTCATTAATTTTAAATGTGAACTTGTTATTGGGACACCCTTTATATGTTAGTACATTTTCAGTATTAGTGCAGCGGAATCAGAACATTTTTCCTTCAGTTTTAATTCACTACTGCTTTCATTTCACTTTTTCTTTTAAAACCAATATTAAAAATTAACTAATGTCCGCAAAAGTTGTTTACGCAATAAATTCTAATTTGCGGGCAATGTTAGTCTTGAAAAAAATGTATTGCTCCAAGCATTTTGTGGGTATTGCTATTGCGAGGTTTTTTATTACCGGATATTATCAAACGATCCATATACATTTTTTAAATTCAAATCGTTTTTATATGAAAATGATAGGGTCGTAAACTCGTAACATGTCTTATGTTTCGGCAGATCAAATGTGTAAATTATATGAAAGTGTATTATTGTGTATGGATCAATCATTGATATACAGTTGGGCTTAATTAGACCGTCCGGTTGTCGCCGCGCAACATTAAAATTGCTTACAAATTGTCCAAAATATATACACTAATTAGAAATTCATTACTAATAAACCATATACTTATCGTCTTAATCTCAATTTATGTCTTTCAAGATGAAGTTTATTTTTATTTTGTGTATATCTATCTCTCCTCGTCTTCGTAACACCACACCTAAAAATTATTCAATCTCAAAAACGACAAACAAATCCACTTTGTCATCAACACCACATTGATTACAAACAAAAAAAAAATTAAGGAAATCAATAAATTAATCGATCGACTATCAAAAAAATAAAAATATAATAAATAAAAATACAAAATTATAAAAATTAAAATTATAACAAAAAAAAATATAAGACAATAATTTATAGATTTGAATCAAGATTCCAGATTGCGATTTTTTGTGGTTTATAATTTATTAATATCGTTGGAGACCACATATTTTGCTTTCCGTATTTATATACGAAGTTGAGCTTAATTTTTTTTGCGTGTGCTTCAAATCTAATTGGATAAAAATAAATAAGGCAGAGACAAGCGCGTAGCTCCAGATTTATAAGAAAAATTGACATGTCAATCGATCGATATATACACAAAAAACCTTCAAGGCAATCAAAAAATTATCCACCTTAAGTCTTCATTTCATTCGTATGGCTTTCATTTATATTTTTATCTTAATAAATTATAATTTTTTTTTCTTATACTTCAAATCGGATTTTTTAACAAACACAATTTATAATTTATTTAAAAATTTATTTTTTGTAAAAATAGATGAAATCACAATGAATTAAATTAAGTTAAAAGAGAAAAAATTGTTTGTACGGAACGATAGGTCTGAGGAGGCTTGATTGATGGGATTTTAGACGGTAACACACACACACACACACCTAGAAAAACATATTTCTTATTAAATTAACGATTTCTAAAAAAATCTAATTTATGTACATACCCATGAGATGTAGGTGTTTGGATTATTGAACAAAAAAAATATTGAAAATGTTGCGCAACAAAATGATTTCCATTACTATTTCTCTTTAATTTATTGCAATGTTACTTTATTTTTTGTAATTAAATCAACATAGAGAGTTTAACATTTAAAAAAACGTATGTTTTTTTAAAAAAAAAAATATTTAATTAATTTAATTTGTTTTGAATTGATTTTTATATTAAATATAATTTGTAATGTATTAAAATTAAATCAATGTGTACACATTATTGTTGCATGTTATATTTTTGTATTACAAATATGTATAAAATAATAATAATAATTAATATAATCATTGAAATTATTTTAATCGGTATTCAGGCAGAAAACTAATTAATTATTTATGAATAAAAAAAATTAATTACTATTTTAATATATTTCTGATATGATTGATTGGTTAATGATTTTAGGTTATATGTAATTGGATTACCGTAATTTTAATTCACGTTTATGATAATTACAAGCTGCTCTTGTATAAAGATATCGATGTGATCATTTAATTAATAACATCGTTCACAACTAGATTTCAATACTTGTATGTGTTCAGCAATAGCGAGGGGAGTATGGATAATAATTGTGTTATAATTAATTTAGATTGTTATGTTTGAAAATATTTGTTTCGTCTAATGGCTTAATTTTAAAAACCATATCTGTGAAACGTCTGAATATCAGTTAATCTGAATACTGTGAATTTTCTAGTCTAAATTTCCGGCTTACTAAATTAATGATTAGTGTATATCGGTCATTGAAAGATGTCACTTTACAAACAATGTCTGCATGACGTTGAGATGCAACATCTATCAATAACTGGTATCGACTAGCAACCATCAATTTAGTTAGTCGGACATATGAACAGTCGGACAGATGAAAAATGTCTGCGTTTGACACCCGGGATTAGTACTGTACAATTAAAAATACTTGCAACAGCTTCTTTAAAATGGCACATATTCTGATCTAGAAACAAAAGGTAATAGTGTCAAATTTTTTAAAACGTTTTAATAAAACAATTATATAGGGAAAACCTAATAATATGACTCTGCGCAGACTGTACATTTGACCTTGCTCAATTTCCCAATTTCCTGAAACAAATGTACGATATTTTATGAAATATGGCCTTGCGAACGCATATTTTATTTTCAACATTTAACGAACACCGAATTTATGGATCTGGGTTTATATTAGCACATAAAGGGACAATACGTAATTTGTTTTAAATAGTTTAAAGCTGCTATGGTAACTAATGAAAATACCTTTTCACTTTAAATCGAAACTCGTATTTGGCCACAGGAGTTATGATCACAGAAGGAAAACTGACTGGAATATATTTTGAACTTTTCTAAGTAATCCACTATCGACACTGGTTCCAAACCCCTGATTCAACACAAAAGCTTGAGGTCCTAGTGAGCCAACTATCCGAAGCCCTCAATAAGACCATAATAGGTGTGTGTCCTCCTAGTAAACCTCTGGGTAACCTCGACAACCGTAGTGGTCGAAAGGGCATCAAAATACCTGTAAAAAGTGCAGGTAAGAGAGTGGGACTGCTTCGAAAGAGTCCTCAAAACATACAAATATAAATACTAAATAAACCATTGCCCGGGCGGATGTACTGTAGGAAAAAACAGGTGCCCTCTGAGACATCTAGGCTGCGTAAAATATTATCTCTAAGTCGCACCCGTCCGTGTTTTCTCGAACGACCCGTTGATTCTTGGACCGTTACTAGTGCATTCTCCTTAGGGGTACTACTAGAAATCACTTTCCAGGTAGCTCCAATTCCAAGACCTAGGGACAAAAAAGTCGTATAGGTATTGTAAGCCAGATTATAAGCAAAAGAAAAATCCTGTGGGCTGTAACTAGCTATAAGCCTTATAAGTCGGCAAGAACCCATGGCATTATACCGGCGGATGTCTAACGAACAACTAATCTAACCTTACTTTGGCAGCTGGAAGTTACCTTCACATAGAAGCCCACATTAGGAGTTCGATTAAGTCAAAAAGGCTATCGAAATTCCAACATGAATATTTCAAGGAGAAATCTATGGAAATCTCTGTCTTGCGAGATATGTGCGTGCACGAGTCACTCAGGGGATGGGCAAATTAAATGCTTAAAAGCATGTCGTGACACGCGTAGAGGCACACCGCAACACAAACGACCTGCTACTAAACCTGGAAGGGTGGTGCATTTAAAGTTGTTGCTTATGTGGATGATGTTGCGATTGGGGTCTTTGAGAGATTTCCATACACCTTCCGAAACACAAAGTACACTTGACATTCGCTCCAATTAGGCTAACAATTGCGGTTTGAATGTGAATCTACACAAAACTGAGTTGGTTTTTTTCACAAGGAAATACAAACTTCTGCAGATCGACCCCCCTAGCTTAACTGGCATTTGATTGATTATCACCGATAAACCGATTAATATCTGGGTCTCATTTTGGCTAGCAAACTATGCTGGAAACCTAACCTATAAAAAAACTAAAGAAAGGTATAATAGCGCTTTATTCCTGTAAAAATTGCATTGGAAAAATATGGGATTTGGAGTTCTACATTGTACAGTGGCTCTATAGTTCTATTATTAGGCCCATTTTATTATATGGGGTTACTGTTTGGTGGCCAGCTTTAAATATTCTGACCAACTTAAAATTAGTGGGGATCTTAAGAGCACATTCACTCAAGCACTGGATATTCTCTATCACCTCACATCCTTAGATGTCACAGGTAAACAAATAGCATCGTGATTAGTTAAAAGACTCAACTCCATCTCTACTATAACAATACAGGACACTCGTCTATTCTTATTATTCAGAAGATATTAAGAAAGAAGCATTTCTGAATAATAAAGATGTTAATTTTTTCACTGTTGGTTCAAAGACGGATGGGTAGGATGGGGTTTTGTGAATAATTCATTGTAAACCTTTATTTTTCTCTCCCGAACTACTGCAGCGTTTTCAAGCTGAACTAATCGCAATAAGGGAAGCTGTTGACTGGTCGAGGTATAATATAATATCTACAAAGGGATATTCGCATTTTTACGGACAGTCAGGCTTCAATTAAGATGCTGATATTATATTTTCTTACATCAAGAGTAGCTCGACAGGACACTACCTGCCTCATTTAACCAAGCAGGATGGTTATTGATATACCGCCCACTACGTGCAAATTACTGCTTCAAGAGTAAACTAGAAGAACAGCGAAAGACATATGGTCCAACAGTACCTCTTGTGTAAAAACTAGTCAGATCTGGCCAAAACTAGGCCTGTCAAGATCCAGACAGCTGGAATTTCTGCGGCGGTCACTTTGGTGGTGGGTACTGTTATAGGACACTGTCTCATAGCTAGTCATACAAGTCGAATGGGAGTCTCCTCACATGATTACTGTCGTAGTTGTGAAATTGAAGATGAGGAAGAAACTGTTCTGCATTTGATTTGCACCCATTCCCGTGTACCGGTTAGTAGACTGATATACCTGGGATCTCCTCTCCTAAATGACTTGACAGACCTCAGGGAAATGTACGTCAAGGATATATTATGTTTCAGGGAGACCTCAAGATGGTTAGATGATGGGAGAAATTACTGTGGCATGACACGGTTACGGACCTGGTTCTGTCTATGCTAGTCATAGGACAACCACCCTAACCCAACCTAACCACCTAAAACTCCCCAGATATCTTCTGTTAAAGCTCTATAACATTGTGGCAATATTGTTGTGAAAGTTTTAAATCAACTTGTATAGTGACATAATTATTAGTTCATAGTGGTGAAAATGGGTCAATGAAAACGCGCTCTTTCTTGTATAAGTTGATAACGAAGGCGTAACAATGGTTCACACAAACTAAGAATTATTGTTAAAGCGACCATCTTGACTCTAAAAAATACGAAATAATCTGTAATTTTCTCGAAAACTTTTTTTTTACTTCCGGCGGAGGAGGCGAGGGGCTAAAAGATTATTTCATGACAAATTCAAAAAAAAGTATGAAGTTTTGGGCTTTTATTTTAACGTATTGTAGTTTAGGTTTGTGGTTATGTTACGGAAAATTATAAATTCAATCAATAAATGTATAATGAAAAAATTAATAAATTGAAATAAATTTCGAGAAAATACTTATACAGAAACAGTGCTTCCGTTGCTTCTCATTCGCCGCAACTGCAGGGAACTATTTCATTTTCAGTAACACACATTTTAAGTTTTGTTTATAAAGAGTAAATGTTGTATACCACCCTTCAACAACTTTTCAAACCCATCACATGCACGACTTCCGATTGTGTCAAGCAACGACTTCATTTACTCGATAAAAGTATATCCTTTATTCTTAGATGCTGATATTAGAATTTGTGTTTTTATAAGGTTAAACAAAGGTTTTCATCCAATTTAGCAACTGAGTGGGAGAGTATTCGAGATTTTCTGAGTCTGATCTTGATGTTTTCGCCGATAAAATGACAATTTAGGGAACAATTCGGAAAGCATAACAATTCCGAGAAAACAACAACACAGAAAAAATTAAATATGAAGAAAATTCAGAACAAGCACTTTCTACCAATTGTGTTTTTTCAGAAAAGTCGTTTTTTCGAAATTATCATTTTCTCTGAATTGCGTTTCTTAGAATTCCAGTGCCGTTTACTTCGTTAAGGAATTTTTACCTGAATTAGTTGTTACGTACAAGGAATACAATAAGCCTAACGATAAAAAATGTAAAAAATTTGTTTACACGATTTTTATCGTGCTAGCGTAATATTTTCTCATGTATCCACGATGTCACTGTTTTAGAAATGGTTGTTGTATTTATGTAATTTTTGATTTTCTCATCATATTTGTGAAATGAGATCGGTACAATTTTTAATGTGTAGAGTAATGATCGACCTATTATTCCATTTTAAATAATATTATTAGTTTATATAACTTCCGTTTACGTAGTAAAATAAAGTAGAATAATCATGAAAAATTATGACCGCCGAAGGAAAAAAATGTAGTTTTTAAAAAACTGTCGTGCAAACTTAATGTCTGTAGCTTCTCTTCTCTTCTCAGTCCAGACGGATAATCAATCCGGATCGGGATGAATCTTCATACTTCAGCATTTTTCATAAATTGGAAGATCACAGTGATTTTTGGCTGAAACCGGAACTGGAAGCTTCCATAGGAGCTTTTCCGTATTTTGCAATTATTTTAAAAACTATATAGCATTTACGATAAAACAATTTAAAACAAACAGATTATAAACCAAAATATCAAACAAAATTAGTTCAGATCATTTTTCAAAACTTCATACTGTAATTTTTCAATTAATTAGGAGATCGTTGTGAAATTTGGTGGAAACCTTTGTACCAGAAGTGACAGCTTCAATGAGAGCTCTTTCAATTTTTGGGTTGATGTTAAAAAGTTTAGCATTTAAAAAATGACAAAGAATTAAAAGATTTAAATAAATTTAAACGTTAAATTTTCAACCAAAAAGGGTGTTTTTCTTGGTTTCCTCAAATTTAAGCAGGGATAATGTTTTAAAGCTTAACTTCGCACTTTAGAAATCAAGAGTGATGCATTCGAGATCTATGTATACATTCGTGGTAAAAGAAAATCGCGTGTTTCTCACACGAATGTCATAAAATAAAGACAAACTATTTATGAGAATGGTACTTCTGATGATTTTTTTGGTGTTGCCATAATTTTTCGTTAAAAATAGGAAAGTTGAGTATTTTGTATGGCAACCGAAAGGAAAACCCTATCCCTACTCCTTTTTATTTATGCGCAATCAATAATTTTATTGCGTTAATAGGCGCGATCAGGTGTTTATCGACTTGTATATGATGCAAAATTAGGATGAAGTTAAAATAATGTTCATGAAGAAATTACTTTAATTTTTATGTATGGGAAGGAAAGTAGTTGATTATTTTTGCCATACTATTTTTTAGTTTATGTACGAAAATTTCGCAAAACAATATTAATTTTTTTAGTAATTTTTGGGATATAAAATTCGTTGTTCGATTCAAATTTTAAAACAGAGCAATTAATTTTTTTAAATAATTTATAGGTTACTTCTTGTTGATATCAAAATTTTCCAACGTTTTCTACTATAACATTAAATTTTTCCTAGTCGCGCCACATGTAGATAATTTACTCTTCTCTCTTTCTATTTTTGATCAGAAATTTGTCTTTGTGTATGACGAGTCGATTAAAAAAATTAATTAAATATCCATAAAATTACAACTAAGATTGTAGGCAGGCCTTTGATTTTACTAGTTGATTAAAATCCAAAACTACATAAATAATTTTTCTTGATGGCTCTGGTTCACTTTAAAACCAAAATAAGACGAGCAGCCTTTACTTTATTCAGTTTCACCTAAAAAATTATTTTTTATAAATTGTGTGCTTGGTTCCTATCCAGAGAAGGTAAATCTATGATTTCGTGAGCCTTAAATCTTTATCGTATAAGTCCTACAGAAGAAAATTATTAAATAAATATAAATTAATTTAATAATATTATTATTATATATATATATATATATATATATATATATATATATATATATATATATATATATATATATATATATATATATATATATTATATATATATTATTATTAAATATAATATTATTAATATAAAAAATTATTAAATAAATTATAATTAAAAGTATGTCATTTACGA
The DNA here is from genome assembly GCA_963691935.1 of Nephrotoma guestfalica. NCBI lineage: Eukaryota > Metazoa > Arthropoda > Insecta > Diptera > Tipulidae > Nephrotoma > Nephrotoma guestfalica. The sequence continues at coordinate 134,161,293 of OY829913.1, read as the reverse complement.
GAAAACGATTATGAACTCAAAGATTCTATTTTAAATTTGCAACAATATCGATCCAGATCATTTTTTTAAATTGATACGGAAATGACGTTATTTGAGAAAAAACTGTTTTCTGACAAAAATTCGGCCCCAAAAATTAATTCAGACGAATAGCGGTTGATAGCGATGAAACCTCATTCTTAAGATTTTTAAACAACGATCCAATCGAAGTGACAGCTCCATAAAAGCTTTTTCATTTTCTGCAAATATTTTGAAAAGTACGTTGCATTTACGAAAAAACGATTTTAAAATAAAAAGATGGTAAATTAAATTTCAAACAAAATAAATTTGTATCTTATTTTAAATTTTGCCGGAAATGAACAGTTTTGATAAAAAAAACTTTTTTCACCAACATTCGGCATCTCTACAAACCAGACGGATTGATCAACAACTCGGATGTTGTGAACATCTGTGAACCAGAAGCTGCAGCTTTCCCAGGAACTTATTCAATTTTGGCAATGAAGATTACATTTATAACAAGGGATAATTTTTGATTATACACCACCCCATTTTTTTTGCAGTATCCTTTATCATGAAGCCTGATTGATTTTCATTTTTTCACGCGAGGAAGGAAAATCACGCCTGGTTTCAATTTAGAAGAGGTTTAACAATCGTGTTGACATTTGTATAAGCCAAGTTTATCTAATTAATCATTTAATATTTAGAAGTCATTACAACTGTCACATCTTTGACTTTAATTACAACCACCCGGATTACAATCCCGGTTGCCACAATTGTCGAGACTGTTTTGTCCGCAATGATTTACGAATTGTTTAATTGGAGTAACGATGGATGGGTATCAAAACATATTTGGTACGACATGTCAACATGTTAATACTCAAGTATTTTATTTGACACGAATAAAGTGCATGCAACCTGCCGCTTTCTCTAAAACTAATGCATTCGCATTTTAGAATTATTAGAAAATTATTAGAATTAACCGCTGGCATGAATGAACAGAACGTTCTGTTTTACTACTATGTATTACTAAAACTACTACTTGCGAGTTTGGTTTTGACACTGCGTTGAACCGTTAAATTCTGTATATTGAACAGTTCGGTCGTCTTGTCGGAATGCGAAAAGATTGGAAGGTGTTTTGGGCTGTATTCGGCATACAGCGAATTTTGTGTTTTTTCTTCATATTTCTGTGGTGTGGTCACTGCGGCCTGGCCAGTGTTGTGCGTCTACTCGTAATACGGAATTTTCGACATGTTGGTGTCGAAAATAGCGTGGACAATTTATTTGGTGTAGGTAATGTCGACAATTCGTCGTGTATGTAGAATATTCGTAGGCAATGTAGATTATTGCATTTTTGCTGTATTAATCATTATTTTTCAAGAGGTTGGCCATTTGGTATTTTCTGGAATTGGCGAATACATACCATAATGTATGTATTTTCTAACTAATAAGATTAAATTTAGAAGATTTTCGATTTTCCTGATAATCGTTGCATTGATTTGGATCACATACTAGACAGACAAAACTGAACAAATGATCCTAGCCAATGAAGCTAATTAAACTTTCTAATCGCCTTTTAAGTGCCGCAAGGTACTTACGAAAAAATTTAATGAATTCAACATCTTATTTTAAATGAAATCGCCTCCTAATTGATTAACAGCCTTTTACTTTGCACAAAAAATTTGTCAGATGTCATTAACTTAAAAAGCAAATAACTGCTGAACATTCATTTTAGTTTTAAACTTTTACAAATTCTAGCCGCAAGTTGCGAAAGCGAGCAACTTTAGTTGCGGAAATAGAGATTAACGAAATCTTAAATAACTAAATGTTTCGCGTGGGAATAATAAATCCTGTAGCACATACAATAAAAATTCGCACAAAACGATTTTTGGAACAAGCAAATTCGCACTTTTGTAAATTAATCCGCAAGTCAAAACACGCATTTCTTATATTTCCAGATTTAAGAGTCAATGTCCGAATATTTTTAACATTAAATAATCATGTGTTTAACTAATCGTGTCTGGTGTGGATACCAACAAATACATATTAAAAATTTTGTCTGGCAACGCTACACTACTTGGTCATTTCTTTTTAAAAACATAATTTCGAAATAATTATCGAACTAAACTAAACAGTTAAAAAGTTGTTTTTATATTTTTTAAAGATTGAACTGCCATCTGCATAAAACAGAAATTCTGGCAAATCAGAAACCACCAGGTTCACCTGCCTCCAGTAATTCAAACCAAAACAGTTTTACAATTGTTGCGGTCAAATTTAGCAGACTGTTCGGCACATATCTGCTAATAATATTCAGCATTTCCTTATTCGAATAATCTTCAAATTATCATAGTACGCTATTATACGGGGCACCATTTTTTCTTATGCAAGTGTGCACTAAAATTTGTTTCCACCATCAATATCTAATGATTTTAAAATAGCAATGCATCTATTAAGTTCCTAAGTACCTAAGTTTATAAGTTGAATTCTCGGAAATGTACTTTTGTAAATTGGTTCAAAAAATATTTTTTGTATATCACTCGATAAATTAGTGTCTGTCGTATAGTCAAAGCTCGCGTGATTTGCACATCGGGAAATATGCATACAGCTGTAGGTCCCTTCACTTTAATCACAGGTGTTTAACAGCTGCTTTAGTATAGATATTATGGAAAATCGGAACATCTTTAACGAATTTTTCTGCATTCAGCGCTGCATTAAAGAAATTAAAAATTTCAATTCTAATCGGAATCGAGTTCATCAAGATGTATTTTAACGAGTACAAATAAAATATGGTTACGCATCGGCTTCATTGATAATCCTAACGTCGTACGAGGCTATATTCGCTGCTATGGAAGAAATTATCTTCGCAATGGCGTCTGCTGTGCAGCTCTTCGTAAAGGGTACTGTATCAATCCTCATTATTACCTCATTGGTTGTGCGTACAATCAAATATTTTTGAGCAATGGATTTACAGGCTCCATAAAAATATTGGGGTATTTGAGTGGTTTTACCGAAATTAAATTTGTACTGTCTGATAACGTTTTTATTCCTGCCATGAATTTGTGCTTTAACATTTTATTACGTGGTGATGATATTGTTCATGGAAGTCCTATGGTTCAAAGTAGTTTATTTTGACAGCTTTTTATTTGGTTTAAAAATTTGACTGTGTATATAGTTGTACTTTTTAACATAGCACTTTAACTTTTTCGAATATTTCCAAAATTGTACTAAGGCAGCTAAAGTATGAGCCAAATATATTCATTTTTTTGTCATACCGGTTTTAGGTCTCCTTTAAACATATCGTGATAGGATAGAATTACGCCATTGCTATACATAATAACTTGGGCTTAAATGTGACGTAAAATGAACCGAAATAGTTCCTCATTTCTAACAGAAACAATAATTTTCGACATTCCCTACATTGTCGACGTTATTTTTTTAATTATCTACATACATTCCCTACGCATGTAGAATATTAATTGTCTACGCGGTGTAGACAATACGGCACAACACTGGGCCTTTTTTTGGTTTGGAGTGTTCGTTGTTTCGTTGGTGTCGAGGCCAAACTTTCGGGCGTCTTGGTGGCTTCGAGTATATTAATGAATTTGAATTGTTAGTGAGAAAAGCCGAAGGCAAAAGTTATTTTTAATAAATAAAATAGACTCGTAGCTTTAGAAAAGCGGCTTACATTTTAGGATTAATCAACAACAACTAATTAATAACATTTAATTTGTTTAATCTGTGGGGTTCGGTTTCTGGAATTGTTTGATTTATAGAAAATTTTTGAGAATATTAGAGAAGTTTTGAAATTGTATGCACAAATAGGAATTTAATGCTATCTTTGTTTATTCCATCACTAATTTATTTAATTATGCGATGGCAGAACGGAAGCACGAAAGAAAAATTATTAATGGTGAATTATTTTTTTGGTATCAATTTTGCGGATTGGAAAATAAAATAATCAGTAATTAAATTTTATTCAGCATTTTTTTATTGGATTTTGCTTTATTAGGATTCATGTATATCGGAACAGACAACAATTGAACCAATTCTAGTAAAAAGTGTGTAAATCTCATCGCTATAATTATAAGTATTAATAAGTTAACGAAGTATCTGTAACCGGGTCGGATTTGTCACAACTAACAATCTTAATCTATCTATTAGTTTTGTTATCTGTAAAACGGGTGGTCCGGCGTATTCCGGTATTTGTTACATAATCGTAGCAATACTGTACAGTATTTTTCTTAAGTACTCTTTTTGAGAATATAAAACAAAGCTCTATAGGCATCACTGTCCTGAACTATAAAAATATTGAAAGATAAAGTTCTGGATAAATCAAAATACCGAATTTCAAACTCAGTTATTTTAACTTCATTTAGGTAGTAACATTATAGGCTACGAGGGTTTCGCAGATTTACCGTTCGATATACCGTCGAATTCAGAAAAAGTAATTTTTAAAAAGTTCTCTGTGGATCAGAGGTTTCGTGAACGTGAAACTTCAGACTTAAGCCTTTTCAATCTAAATAGCATAACATGCCACTCAGGATAGGAGTAACTATAACTACATTTACACCTGTCTAAATATAACATAGATATTGTTTTGTTTAATTTTGTTACTGGACCTCTCGATAAATATTAATTTACTGCTTTTTATTTTTATGGACTCATATTCTCTTGTATATTGTTCTTTTAATAATGTCCGTACATTCTTATAACAGGGTGTGAATTTCAATAGAATTGTCTCCATTGAAGTATTAAAAACTCCATTACAAATGGTAGCCACAATGAAATCATAAATTTATCTACGACATATTTTGGCGAATCGAATCTACTCGCAACGACTAACATTAAGTTATTAGAAGTGTTAATAAATGTTATTTTATTAATATTTAACTTTAAGTGATTAGTAGATAAGATTAGTAAAATTCAAATTCCGAGTAGGCTTTTAAATTATTTTAATACACCGTTCAGTATTCCTTGTCAGTATCAAGTACAATATTCTTAAATGCTCCAGCGAATCAGAATAATTTCTTTCGCCGTAATTTGCTTAAAAATTACAAATTTTCAATAAACTTTAATGAATTAGTGTGTACAAATTTAACGATAATCCCACTGCTTTTATCGTGCACATAATTTTAACAAAAATTCATTGAAAGTTTTTTGTTTCATAACAATATACACGTCTCTATTCTGATTTCCAAGATTAGACAAAAAAACCTAAAAAGATGTAATAAAATAATAATAAAAAAAAATGTCTAATAAAAAATCATAAAATATCAATAAAGTCGCGTGTGAGATATTTTCCTTCTTCCACAGTTCCTCCACAATATAACGTTTTAACATCCAATTACATAAACATTTAGTCTCTAGTTGGACATTATCTAACATCTTAAAATCTTTGAAATCTTGATTTTATAGGTTTTTTGTTATTGTTTTTATATTTTTCTATCTACTCGGAGTGTTTTTTTAGTATTTTTTAATTTTTCGGTTTTAGAACGTAATAAAATTCGAAAATAAAACTATCAAATGTCGCGCGCGACATAAAAATAATAAAACGTGAATAAAATGTGTGACATACTGATTAAGTGATAACCGAAAATAAAATAATAATTATGATTAGACGATTATTATCACTCCGACAAAAAATATGTTCTTATCGTTATCATGTGTATTTGACGGATTCCGGTAGGCGAGTGCGGCATGAGACCGCATCAGCAATTTACAAAAAAGGACAACACACAAAACTAAATCCGCAACGAATTTATGATTTTTAATTAAATGTTTTTTTTCAAGGTTTTTATTGGTATAATTCGTTTTAATAAGTTATAATTTATAGCAACAACAAAGCAGCGACATTATTACTTTTTATCGAATGCAATCAACTTAAATAACGAAAATAAATGAAATAAAATGACGATATATAAATTTTTCTTATACCATACATGCTTATATATTTTTGAAATGAAATATATAAATGACACATTCAACAACCATCATATCTTCGAGTCAAAACCCATAATTGAGACAATCAACTTTCAACAAAAATACAACAACAACAAAATATAATAATACTATCGTAAGAAAAAATGAAGAAAATTTTCTTATGGTAAAAAAAACTAAAAATTGTTCGTCCTCCATCATCACAGTGTTTTATATATCGAAGTGTATGTATATAAACGTTGAGTATATACTTAATATGTACGTATGTAGGTTAGACTGGAAATATTGTGATTTAAAATAATAATTTTATTTTTAAAGATAAAAGACTACATAAGACAAATTTTAACAAAAAGGTACACCTGTTTTGCAAAACTGGCTTAGGTAAAATTAGATCGCTGTAACTTTAAGGCGTTTGTCCAAGTTTTGTCCGTGTTATTAATGTTTTAAAAAAAAATTATCTAAAGAATTGAGATTAAGAAATTCTTGGACGAAATCGCACAAGGATTATTTGTGAGGATTTTCAAAAACCAACTTATCGTTTGTTGCAGATGTAATTTAGAATCTTTTAACTCATACATTTTCCAAAATATTTAGTAAAAGCTGAAAAACCCGAGCTTGACCAAAATTCAGTGGAACCTCCAAATACAAACGTTGATAGGTAGATAGGAGAAAAATATTCAGTCTGTTAACAATATCACGACTGTCTGTAATAGTAATTCGAATAAGTGATTCGTAATAATTATGTTAAACAAAATTAATCATGAGACTTAATAGTCAGTTCATAAAGAAAATTGTTGGAATCACTCAAAGAAGTTACACCATTTATCAGACCAAAAATTCGAGTTAAAAATTAGTATAAATTTCCGTTACGTTCCCAGACCGAAACGAATTCCATAAAGATCCGCCGGTGTTGTGCCGTATTGTCTACATCGCGTAGATAATTAATATTCTACATGATGTTTCGTTCATCAATCATTAGAATTCTATGATTTCTTTGTTTATTTAACCATTTCGGCTCTATCCTTCTCTGAACTCAATATTCATGTCAATCTTGCAAATTTAGCAGGCACAAAATTCCATTGTGTACCGCGTTATGATTATTGATGAATCCTATATGAAACCACATTTTATTTGGTCAAGTTAAAATATATTTTTATCAAGTCGGTTCCGAATTTCAGAATTTTTGTAAATGAAGCATGCAGAAAAATTCTTTCAAAATATTCCTATTTTACAGATTCCTTTACTAATCACTCGAAGTGGATTGCATCGGCGGCTGTGTAGTATCGATACTACAAATAAGGTATCAAAAAATGTGTGACCTGAAATTAATTTAAGGGAGGTACCGCCGTACGCTTATTTACTGAAATGCAATTCACGCGAGCTGCTTCAAAACAATTCTTGAGCCTATTCAAACGATTATTCAAAAACTTATGTTCAACCTAATAATTAATAATATTTACAAACATTTGATAATTATATAATTAATGTTTTTGGCCGTAGACTTAAAACTCCATAAATTTAACGGATAAACTTAGGCAACCTACTTTAAAATCATTAGATATTTTTCTATAGCGGCCGAGAAGTATCCCAGTTGCAAATTTGACAATACAAATGTGAATAATTTTTTACGTTAGAAATACGTTTCTCTTTCTACTTTTTTAAAAAGCGTATGAAAAAGACAAAAATACTTTTGGGTCGATTTTTGCTGGTATGTTGGTAAGGACAAGTCATATTAGTTTCTCAAATGACTTGCCTATACCATATACATTTCTTCTTATTCTTACGCGAAACATGTATGACAAGTCTTCTATCTTTCTTATTCCATCAAGTACTTCTAATATGGCGTAGGTAATCAAAAGAGAGGATTGGTATAATTTGTATGTCATTTCATGTTCTTTCTTTGTGACAACGCCATTAATATTATTTTCTGTATACGGCGTTAACATTATGTTTATGCAATTAGTAAGTAAAAATTTTGTAATTGTTTTATTCGGAAAATTTTAACAAAATTTAACCAACAGTTTTAAATTTTTTTATTGTCGGTGAAAATGCTAAGCTCACCTACCTGGATTACTAATATTTTTAATTTCATTTAAATACATAAATTAAAATTATAAATAAATTTATTTTATAAATAGTACATTTATAAAATAAATTTATTTATAATATAATTATAATTTATGTATTTAAAGAAAATTAAAAATAGTAGTCTTCATTTAAATAAAATGTTTTATTACACATGTCCATATTTGTACATACATTAGATTGCTTCAGACTATGATTTGTATGACGATTTATTTCAGACATGTCACATACGATTCGTCTATGACTTTTCACATGGTACTCAACTCAGACATGTCGTAAACGATTTAAAATTTAAAATAATTTTATATGTAAATTGGGTATGAACGTATAGTTATAAAATCGTGTATTACTTTTTAATTACAGAGAAATATTTAATGACCAAGGGATGATATAAATAAATAATTAAGAACTTTTTAAAAATGAAATTTAGGGAATTGCCAAAGATTTTAAGCGAAATTCTAAGACGTGATCTTTTCAACACACAGAAAATTAGCATAATATTATCGAAAATATCTATTTTTGAGTAAAACCTTTCGTGTTTTTTACGAGTGGTGCTGATATTAATGTTAATAGCCATTAATGGTGCCGTGACGTATATCACTAGATTCGTTGGAGTGTCTTCAATCACTCGACCAAGATATACAGAAGAATTTTATGTTCTTTTACGAAAATATCTCATTTTAAGTATTACCTTCCGTGCGATTTACGAGTATAGTTTGAACGGCTTGCTGGTGGTGCTGATATTATTGTTAAAAGCGATTAATGGTACCGTGACGTAAATCGTTAGATTCGTTGGAGTGTCTTCTACCCCCGACCAACATGTAAATAAATATTAAGTAATATAAATAAAATTAATGTGATGTAATGGCCTGTCAATCTCTCGATCTAAACCCAATAGTAACCCTTTAGGGTGAGTTAAAACGTGGTTTAAGTAAATTGCGGGGTCCAAAAAATAAATATGATATTTGGGAAAACGTTCCTAACGCTTGGTGGAGCCTCTCAGTTGAAAGGTATCAATCACTGGTCGATTCTATGGGGTGACGATGTAATGCGGTGCTTAAAAATAACGGGTACATACCAAATATTAACACGCAGCACACCAGTGCATGTCACTAAGTTCGAAATTTTAAACCAGTCAGTCAATACGTACGACAGACGAATTTTCGATCATCGCCGATAAAATGAACCTGCAGGTACATCTACAAAATTCTTAAGGTCAAAAATTCGTTCTCGGTCTCAATTAATCACCCGAAAAATTGAGGCTGACGGAAATTCTGATTAATCGCACTTTTAGATTTAGATGCACACGATCAGTGTGCAAGGGTGTGAGATTTTTAGAGATAATTCATCTGGTGTTGTTTTTGATATCTTGCTACTCCGAATTTTGGAATAAATCGCAATACTATTTTCAATTGCTTCACCGCTTATAGTAGGTAGTAGTCATAAACGTTTTATATGATGCATAGAGTGTATTTATTTAAGACAGTAAAAATGTCATCAAGATATGACAATTATTGGTGAATTGCGTCTAACTGTTAAATCAAGAACTAAAATTTATTCATCAACATAATTTCCTTCTAGAGTGATACAATAAGTTCAACGACGCTCTAACATTTCGATGCCTTTTTTGTAGAATGATTTCGATCTTTGGCTTCAAAATAAGCTTCAGTTTCAGCAATCACTTCTTCATTTGAGCCAAATCTCTTTCCCTGGGGCTTTTTTTGACGTCTGCAAGTAATAATCACTTTTAGGAGTTTTAGGAGAATGGGGAGTTTTAGGACAAACTTCACGCTGGTGGACACACGCATGAAGTTTGTCCTAAATTTTGTTATTGGAATTTTAGGGCAAAGTTAGGACAAACTTCACGAGAATGATTTGACTGTCACTGATGAGTCATTAGTCTGTCGTCAATGAATTTCTGGCTTAGATACTAATATAGCTGGATACAATTTTAATCACATTAGGACGAAACAAATTTTAGAACACAGTAATCTAAGAAAATTTCATACAATATTTATCGGGTTCGGTATGTGTAAACAAAGTATTCACAGGTACTTCTAGCTACCCACATCTACTCACTTACAAATTAGCGTTCCATTAAACATCTACTGACAAGTACGAGCAAGTAGTTTGCTAACGCCAATGGAACTCGACTATTTTCTGCAGATTTTCGATATCGAAACTAACAGTTGTAAGTGGCGCCATATATAATAGCGTACCAAAACAATTGAAAGATTTTAATCTTGAAAGATTAATAAGAAAATGCCGAAAATTCAAAACAGATGTGAATGAAATCATGGACCAACACAAATAAATGAAAGTTTAACGGTAAAATTGTAATCGATAACCATTGCATTATCGAGCAATTTTGAACGGAAATCTACTACCGGTGGAAATTTAATTTCGAAAATCTTCTTGCAGATTACTGACTGCTCTGAAAATATTAGAGAAACTGCATCTATGCATCACTCCTCATTTACTAAGGCTAAATGTAATAAATTTAATCGAGTATGCTCGAAAATAGTTTTCAATCTGTTTTCATTTTCAGATTAAATTTAAACCCTATAGACACTATTCTGGTATTTCCTTTGGAATATGGAATTAAAGAAAGAATTTATTTGTAATTTCAGTTAATATATTTTTTTCGGCCCGAGGAGTTTGAGGAAAGTATTTAATTTAATTTTTAACTAAATTGGCAGCGAAAATTATTCCGAATTTAATTTTGTTTTTGTTGTTTGTAAAAAAAGACACTAGCTTTTTACCTATAAATTCTTTCCCCAATTCGCTATTCCCGGGGAACTACCAGAATAGTCCCACAAGACTAAGTCTATTTATTTATTTTACTGCAAAAAATTGTAAACTAAAGTTTAAGGTTGAAATACCGAAGGCAAGTTAAGCTGGCGGTTTTTTATCTGCTAGTATTGCTGTTGTTTGCAGGTGGCAGTTGACACTTTGGCAATTCCTAAATAAACTTCTTACCTGCTTAGTTTAGTTCGATTCTTTTTTCAAAATTATTGAACTTTCATAAACAAATCACCAACAACAAGAAATGCCATCATCAGTTATCCATTTGTCCAGTAATGCTTGCAATATGTATAGCGTTAGAGTTCACCTACTTGTTTTGTAAACATTGAATTCGAACTTTACACAATATTGGAAACTCATAATTTGAACTGGAAAACTGTCAGATGATAAATTCAAACAGAAAAACAACGGGGAAAACAACAAAAAAGCAATAACTTACAGGATGTGTAACGAAATCCCGGTTTTGTATAAAAAAATTCCGATTTTTAGGAAATTCCGGTTTGAAAATTTAAAATTTGACATGTGGGAAAATGGGACTCATGATTTTTTTACAAAATTCAAATTGAGTTTACGATAAAGTTCTAGAAAATGGCTAACAGAGATGGAATTTGGCCATTTCTTAACGGATTTTGTTGAACGTGCGATGGAACTGAATTTCTAAAATGATTTTTTGATAAAGTTCTGAAATCCCGTCGCTATGGAACTAGGCCATTTTTAACCGATTTAGTTGAAATTCGACATGTAGGTCCTAACTGGGATTCAAAAAATTTGTTTTTGATAAAGTTCTGGAATAAGGCGGGCAGGGATGAAACGTGGCTATTTCCTAACCGATTATATCGAAAATCGACATGTGAGATCTAAATGGGATTTTAAAATGATGTTTGATAAAGTTCTGGAATATTGTCATTAGGGATGGAACTAGGCCATTTATTAATTATTAGTAGGTGTCATTAATTGATTCTATATAATCCGCTCCTACGTGAGGCACGCAGTGCGACATGTTTGCTGATCCCGGCTCCTACGTCCCGCGAAGTTCAAATCTAAAGTCCTTGGAGGGCTAAGTGGGGAATAACTCAGCGTTACAACGTGCCCGTGAGAGTTAGGGAAGCCATCAGTTTCTACAATTATTGCATTTCAAAATGTTTCATTAAAAAAAATTGCTTTAAATAGAATATAATATGATATTTTAAAATATTAAAGTCGAAATTCGACCATAAATTCGATTTATCGAAAGTCGTTGTAATATGACAAAAAATGGGAATTCAGTGTTTTCCGACTCCGACTCCAATATAGCACCGACTCCATGAAACCGACTCCCGCCTCTGACTTCGTAGCCTTGGTTTTTTCTAGTAAATTTTTGGTCAAGATATCTTATTTTTATGTTAAATAATTATTAGTCCGGCCGGCCCGAATTAATAAAAAATATATTTTTTTCAAAATCAAGACTTTAGAAGGAAAAGAAAAGAAAAGCTCGGATTTTGAAACCGGAATTTCGTAGTACACACAATCTACATTATCTACGAATATTCTACATACTCTACAAATTGTTGACATCGACCAAAATGAATTGTCTACGCAAGTTTCGACAACAACATGTCGAAAACTCCAAATTACTCGTAGACGCAGAACACTGCGATCCGCAGACATTTGACTATACCAAACTATGTAGTTGAAAACTAACTATCTGAATACTTTTGGTTTATGGTTTTTCCTCCATTTTTTTTACAAACAGTTGTTGATCCAGATTTTAGTTGGCGCTTACTAAACTACCGTTTCTCGGGTTTTGATAGTCTCTTTAGTTTGAATCCACGATCATTCGCTGATCCACAAATTCAAAATAAATCACATATTTTAACTATTAAAAATGTTTTGTGTAAATTAATTTATATGTGTGAGGGAAATCAAAATCGTTTTCCATCGTTTTTAACATCAAATGAATTTGAACTTGGTCCGATTGAAATTCAAGGTTCATCTTATTTACAATTCGGAAAAATTATGAGACATAAATAAAAAATTTACCTTATTAACGGGGTTTGCTAATGTTGCGCTAACTTTTTAGCACTAACTCGTGCGCCTTTGTTCTCCAAATTGCAAGAGACGAAATACAACTGTAGGGCATCCCATTGTTCTAGCACGCTATTTACTACTTCCTCAAGCGATAACCATCATGTTTGAGCGGCACCAAGAATTTTATGTGGCTTGATGTTAAAGTATGTTTGAAATTTCTGCAAATTGCTCCATCGCTTGGAGTTATGTGCAAAGAAGATTCCGGGTTCCAAACAAGACTTACTTTGTGAAAAAAATTGATCAAAAAAACCTTCTGTTGTGACTAGCCCGGTGTGTGGTACCATTTTAAAAACTGCATTTCTGATAGTGGGTCAACTTTCTGTAGTACATTATTTTCCCGCTGGCGTCACATGAGTATCAACAAAAAAAATTTGAGAAACAAAAAGACTACAAAACCATTGTTTTTATTTGACGGAAGGTAATATACATTTTTTACTTTACCAATCTAACCCACCTAATAGAAAAACTCCATATTTGCATACCAAACAATCCCTGGGTCCTATGGTCCCCCTGTTTAGTCTTGTTGTTGTATATTCTGATCGAGCTTGCACAACTTCTCCAAGTTTGATAGCTTATAACAAAATATTAGATGAAAATTTCGAGAATAGAGAATACTAAGCAGTTTTCTATGATAGCTGTTGAAAATCAAAAACTCTAGAAGAAAATATTCTAACAGATGCTTATCAAACCGGGGGCCTATTCCTGAATACGATACGGAAACGAGAGTACAAGATTCATATTTGAATTAAATCAGATTCGTACGATTCTTATTTAAAATTGAATAGGAAGCTTGTATTTTCGTTTTCGTATCGTATTCAGGAATAGGGCCCTGCATAACTTAACCGTACTTTAGTTTGTAAGTAGTGGCTTCAAGTTATTTTACAAGGTAGGATATAAAATATTCATAATATTTTCAGCTTGTCTAATGAATTAAGGTTTTTAGTACATTCTTGAGTAATCGATTTTTAGCAAATGAAATGAGTGTTTTTGAAAAATTTTTGTTTGCCAAAAATGTTTTATTTCGACAGCTTTGACACATAATTGTGATGCATCTTCATATATAAGTTTTTTTTGCATAAATTCTTGTGCAATTTGGCGCAAATTAGTATACCCGAAGTGGCAGCTTTTCAATTTTTGTAGAGATTTTGCATTGTAAATTTAAATATTAAATCCGAAATTTGTGTACAAATAGTAAAAGGTTCGTGCTAAAATAGTTATCAGGTGTGGCCACAGTGTGATCGGTACTTAACTCGGTTTAGAAAATCTGTTTTTGTAAATTTTGTTGTTCGAAAAATTCTGAGGGGTGTATTTTTTTTGGTGGAGCTTTTCTAATTTTATTTTCATTATTTTGAATTCGTTGTAGTGATCAAAATCATTCGTTACCAAGGTTCTAAAATTGTCAAGATTTCTGAGATGTGGAAGTACCTTTGCTATATATTTCAAAAACAATTTACCTTATCTCTGGGAAACAATGTTTGCAAAGTATTGAAATAAATTTATGTTTCATTTGCAAATACTCTTTATGGCTTGATCAATGCAAGGCGAAAGGTGTAGAAATTGCATTTGCTCGAATATAACGAAACACCTGAAACAAAGAAAGTCTTCTCGATATAGTCTAGTCAATCCGTTAAAATTTATAAAAAAAACTTTAAAAATTATTTTTGTATTCAAAACTTAAATTTGAAAAAATCTTAAATCTTAAAAATTACAAGATAACTGCTGAAAAATGCTTACGATCAAATAAGTATGATATCTGCATTTCGATCTTTTATCCTGAACAAAAAACATGGTACGGAACTAACAGCGATTCCGCTATACGTAATTAATACTAACTTTTTACATTTGTGAAGGAACAGTGTCAAAAAATGCGTAGTTACTTTGACGATAATTCCACTGGGTAACAAACACACAATTTACTCGATCTGCTAAATTTTTAATTTAAACTTTCTACAATGTTTCTACAAAAAACGAAAGAATGAATAGACTTTCTAGTTAATGTGTCAGGCAGTAACATAATAAAAATTACTAAAGTCCTTGCAACGAGTTGATCATATAAATACTTTTGTCACGCGCTCCTTAAGTGATATTGATTGTAAACACTGTCTAAATAAGGTAAAGGAAAATAAAACCTTTCTAGTCTATGGTGGTATGGTACAAAGATAAGTAGACAAGTAGACATGAGACAATATTCAAAACTGGTAGTTTCACTTCAAACTGGTAATGCTAATGGTGCTAACTAAACTATTTAGTGAGAATTTCATGAGGGTGACGTCAGTCTGAAATTCTGACATTTTTGTACAGGTATGCAAAATTTACCGGTTATCATGTCAAATTAACAAGAAGAATATGTTAACAAATAAATTCACTGAAAAATCACAACAATTTTACACGTTTTAAAAATTTTTATGTTCGACAAGTATATTTTTACACTCCACAACAACACACATCGAACAATAAACAGTTTATAAAATATATATTTATACAAATTTCCACTTAGCTTAAAGAAAAACTATTAAAATGTCAAATAAATGTCGAAAGCAAACACAAATCAGAAAGAATTCTTATTTTCGGATCAAACCAAAACAAATAAAATAAAACCAAAATACAAACTACATAAAATAAATCCTTAATCATAATGATTTTTATGGCAATTTAACTACCTTACAAAAAATGCCTGATGGTGATCACGACTCAATATACAGACATCTCTCATCATGACCCCCATATATACATAACAACATACATAAATGATGATAATTATGTTGGTTTATTTTTTAAAATTTTGTTTCGCGTCTTTTTGTCTTGCGTTGGTAATCGAAATACAAAAGGAAACGAGAAACAACGGTTATTTTTTAAGAAAATTAAGATGACGATCCGTGAAAAAATGATCATGGTTTTTTGTGCTTGCGCGCTTAGACGAAAGAAGATAAAAAACTTAATTAGACGTAATTTATTATATTGTTCCGCTTCTGCCGTTTGATTGATGATTTTGCTACTGTACCCGTTTCGTTGCGTACCCGTGGCAATATTCCTTTTTTACCAACACTTAATAGAGTCATCGCAGAGAAAACATTCTTCGGGCGTCTTCAAAATACTAATCATTTTCTCGTTATTGTTTTTAATCTATGTCTTTTGTTTTGGTACGAGCAAAAAGTAAAAAAAAATACGTAAGAAAATCTGTTTCCCAAGTATTTGTCGCATATTTTCTTTAACATTTACTTTACGGTTATCATTATATTATCATAACCCTCCCAATCCTCAGAACGATAACAACATAACACAAAAATAAAAAAATACGTGTGACAATTTGTCGTTCCATTATACAATATATTTTTGTTTGTCTTCAATCCTAATTGAGGTGAACGAGTGGAAAAACAATTCACATCCTCCCAACAAGCACATACAACATTCTCATTTTTCCCCGAACAACAAAAACAAGAAAAAAATCAAATATTTTTCCATCCACTTTAGTTTTGAAAAGTGTGTGTGTGTGTAAAAATGCGTGAAAATATATAACATACGAGTAACACTTTGATGTTGGCTAATAACCACAAAACGCGAAAAAAAATATGAAAAATCCCAAAGTGTTGATGAGATGAATAAATATAACATTTTTCTTTTTTCTCGGGAAATTTGTTTTTATGTGTTTATCTATCGTATGTGTATATAACCGGAGTTGGTATGTGGGAGAAAAACAATATAATATGTGAAACATTTTGTTTTGGGTTCAATTATGAGAATGATAAATGAGGATTAAATAAGGGATTTTTTATTTGGATAAAATTTATGCCATGTTTGTTGGTTTTAGTCTCATTACTTATGTGCTGATTAGAAATAAAATAAAATAAAAATTATACATGTTGTATATCGTACATATGTAGAATACATAGTATATGGAACAAATATTAGAATAAATTTAATTAAAACGACAATTGATTTGGATCAAGATTAATGAGACCCTCTGGTTTATTTCGTTCAATTTATTTGATTGATTTGGACTAGTGACCCCATAAATTTGTAGCAATTTTGACATTTTGATAAAACATATAAGCATCTAGCAATTACACAATTGCTACCTTTCAACTTTTACCAAATATTCACTCGCATGAACACTTTCTTGCAACATTACGATTAAATTCTTAGTGAAGGCAGATTACACTTAGGGCTTAAAGACATTTCGATTTGTTGATAAATTTTCAAGGCGCACATAATCGTTCCGCTGCTTAGAACCACCTTTTTTGACTCCGTTCATTTTGAAAGGCTCAAACGCTAGCGAATTTTTGTTTCAGTCCTTCTATTATACTACATATATAGCAGCAGCTTTGTTAAGTATAAAGGAAAGGTCGTACAATGGCCTAAGGCTCTGACCAAAACTATTTCATTGAAACATGAATATTTGTCAGGATCATTACACCAATACAATTCTAAGGTTCTAAGTGCCAAAACACATGTCAGCAAAGATGAAGGAAAAAATGTTTGAAAGCAGGCGGAGTTTCTCAATGGCGCGAAAGGGCATCACGAGTTAAACGCCTATCGTAATATTGTAATTTTTAAAGTTACCAAGACGTTGGAAGTTTGGTTTCGAACTGTAACTATCGGACTGCAGTGACCAAACTACAAAAATATCGAAAATATTTAGAACTGACGTACAACGTATAATTACAATACAATGCCTTAGCGAATTATTATTTTTCGCTATGAATTTGTTAATCTTCTTGTAACAACGAATTTTATTGTATTTGGCGCATACATGCGTTTGGAAGTGTGAATTTCGTATAGAAATCGCTTGTATGCATCATATAACGGGTGCTTTTTAGAGGTTCACATCTTTAAGTTGGCAACACCGTTTTGTTTGAGAACCGATTTGACAGCTGAGATCTGTTTTATAATTAGTTTGGGTTGCCATTTCATAATGAATAGACCCACGCTAGAACAACGCTAGCAAATTGTTAAATTTTTATCAAAATAATGGTTATGTTCGCCAAACTCATCGTGCATTACGGTCGTCATGATCACCCATCAAAGCGAGTACTTTGGTTATCTTGGAGCGCTTTCGCACCACGTATACTCTAAATGATAATACGCATCCAGTAGGACGTCAAACAATGCGTACCGAACAAGCGATAGGCGCTGTACAGCGTAGCATTGAGGAACAGGAAGACCCAAATCCATCAATTCGACGTCGTTCTCAGCAACTGGAGATGTGTACATCCACTTTATGGAAGAATTTATCTAAGGATCTTGGTTTACGTGCATCAACAAACAAAGATGACGGCTTGCTGACACAAGAACACGCGACGTACAGTTGTCCATGCGTAAAACACGGAAACTCCAAGTTAATTCCTTAAACTTCCACTGGCTGGCCTTGTGATTTGTTGATGATCATCGCAAATACGAGCAGACACACTGGGAATTGCAGCCGTTTGAATTCAAATCGCAAGTCCGTTGGAATCATCGGGATGTGCGGAATCAAAACATCTTCTCCTTTCTACTTTCCCTTGATAATCGTCGCCCCGATGATGTAGTTCATGAGCTTTTTCACAGCTAGTCTCGTTCGATTGCACAGTCGAGATTGATTGATTTTACACAACTGAGAACTTTACTGATATTGAAATCCGTGTGTATCAAAATTAATCGAGCCTCGCTAAAAACATTATAATAAATTTGTGGTTATGTCTAAGCCTGCAAAGTTAGTTTACCTTAATAGAACAGCAACACGGAATAAAGTTAGCTGATCCTTATTTCAAGAGGATAGGCCTTAGAAGGTAGGCAAAATAAAGTTCAGGGCGATAAGCTTCTCTTGCAAGGAATTATCTTCGGTTAGGTAGTCTTTGGAAAAATAGAAGGATCTGTGAAATTGGATAGTGTTTCACCAATGATAGCTGTCAATGACCTCTCCTCTGCCCGCCAGATAGCATCAGCAATTCAACGACAACAGAGCATGGACTGTCGGTTCGCACGAGAACCAAAGTTCCAACGGAATACCAGCAATTCACGCTCGAATACAAGTAACTGAATCACTTGGAAGAAATGTGTGCACCTGATCCAATGCGCCATTATAAATTACAGTCTCGCATCGGGTCCTTTCCTAGCAAAAAGGAGTTCTTAGAAAATTGCATACGGTTTTCTTAGAACCACAAAAGCAACCCCCGCAAACAACCGGGACGACTACGTAAATAGCTGCCGTAATGACAGGAGCAAATAGTGAAGATGCGGCTTCACATCTCGCGGAAAGCGTTATCTCTCTATTGGAGAACCATTGATTCATATTACGTAAATGAGAACCATTAGACAATAGTATAACTGGCAGAAACGACTTCCACACCAAAACAGACAATTTAAACGAACCAGTAAAGGTATTGAGAGTAACCTAAATTTCGTCTAACGATGAATTTACGTTTTCTTGTAATATCAGTCAGGCATTATTATTGTCAGAATGTATAGTTTTATTTGAAGCAAGAAAATCCGTTCATCCATTAGGCTGGGTAGCTCCAGTCTATCACAAAGTTAAGGTTTTGATTCATCAATTATGGATGCTAAATTTAATTAGAAACGATCCGCTACCAGACAAAGAAGCAAAACAATGGAAAGAAATTCATGAAATACTATAGTGTTGTCGCAAATGTCTCCGTCATATATTACCGATCTTTGCTGAGAATGGGACAAGTTACCAAAGTAGCACCAATTAAGCCTCAAACCTCACCTAATAGAATTAGTGAAAAGGTTAAGCAGCCTATCCATAGAAAATGTGTATATGTAGACAAATTCCACGATTATGCTGGATTAGCTCAATTTGTACCCGCGCAGACGGCCAACGTTCATCGCAAACCGCACGATATTGGCCACCATAGCAAAGGCACCATGGTTAAATTAGCAATTATTTTGAAAACTTTTGAAACACCACAGTAGTCGAAAGAATTATTTTCCATATATTAATTACAAGGTTCTCATCATTCAACAAGCTGCAAAGAATACTTGCATACTAAGATACATCATCGCCACAAAAAAAAAATCGATTCACAAAGGTTCACACAAATGTTTTTTGTGAACGACCAATATGGTGTAATGAGAGTCTATTGTCGATTAGAGAATTACTACATTCCCATTATATTGTCGCCAAAGTCGCTCATAACAAATCTTATACTTCACGAGATGTACAAGGAACACAAACTTGCAAGGCTTTCCTTATTATTGGCCATAGCACGACAATAATTCTGAATATCGAGAGCTAAAGGCGCAATCTGCAAGTCATCTATCAATGGGTGTCGTGTATTCGACAAATTGCAACATACAAATTCCCATTAATGGGAAATCTCCAAAATTGTCGAAACTAATTTCGTCGTCCATTTCCAAAGGTGGGAGTTGATTTCATCTAACGGAACAGGATAAAAGACAGTGACCTCGGTAGCGATGCATTTCTGCAGTGACAACAGAACCAATATTCGTTGGCGCAAAGAACGGATTAAATAAAACATACGAAAATTGTATCATAATATCTAATGACACTGCACATTTTATTTCCAGAAATAAAATTACATGGCACTATAAACCTCCTCATGCTCACAATTTCAGTAGAAATTGGGATCCGTCTCAAATCCGCTAAATCGCTCTTAAAACAAGTCATTGGAGAACCAATCCTAATAATGGAATGCACTACTCACCCAAAGCGAAAGCATCCGGAATTCCCGCTTGCTGTGCGTACATCCACAGAAGATCTGGATGCGCTTACTCCGTCGCACTTTCTAATAGGCCAGCCTGCCAAGAAGTTACCAGAAAGTGGAGTCTAATACGAATTTAAATTAGAACATGGGTATCAAAATTCGCCAACATGTGCTGTGTGTGTGGCGGATTACATCAAACACAATTTTATTATACCTCATACCACTCATAATTAAGCGCTGCTTGTGTTTCCTATTTTTCCAAGGTGGGGAGTGTGATCAACTCAACAGGCGTCTGCTGTTTTAAAATTATCCCGAAAATGAATTTTTATAAATTACAACGCGTAAATATTTGTTTGTACTTTTTTATTAGAAATTGAATTTAAGATTTTTCGACATCGTTAACGAATACTTCGTTCCGGTTTACAATTCCAAACCAAAATATAACCTCGTTTTAAGAGTTGGACTGCTTTTAAAATTTTTTATTTGCTGTTACTACCTTTCATGGACGTATTTGGCCACCTCAATTGGTTACAGAATCAGATAACTATCGAATTAAAATGTGGTTCATCCATTGAATCCTAAGCCAAGTTCCGTTGTGCTGTAAGGCGAATACTAATGCTGAGTGAGGCATACTGGCATGTCGAAGGAATGATCTCGTTTTCCTTCCATTTTACAATTTCTTGTATATCCTCTTTCTGAGTGGTCACCCAAATATGAACTAAGGCGTAGCTTGTGAGGTTTTTTCACATTACCTCTCTCTTCTACGCACCACCCTGTTTTGAGAGATGAAGTTGTGCAATATGTTTTGTTGTGGATTACTGTAAACTAATATAGAAGATTAGCTCGGGCTCAGATATCTTTGCTTTATCCGAGTTGTGTAATCAAATTAAAAAATTCAACTTTTAAATCCTGTCTCTCACGGGATTCGAAACCGGCACCTCCCGGTCCAAGTGACGTAGCTGGTGGAAGCACACCACAAACTCCAGTAAAATTCGTCTTAGGCTTTATCATTTTCTCCTTATCCAAATTCCATTTATCAACTGTAAAAATGACCCCGAAGCCTGGCAAGGATCGTACAAAAGTCTCGTCATATAGACCAATAAGCCCTACTACCAATCATCGCGAAAGTATTCGAAAAAACTATTATCGAAAATATTAAACCGGAACTAGCTACAGAAATAAGGTCAGCATATATGAAGAGCAAAAATACTGCTCCGCCGTCTTCGTAGATGTTGCCCAAGCATTCGATAAAGTTTGTCACGAGGGTCTGCTTCAAAAATTTATCTTAAATTGCCAGAAATTTACCAACTTATGAAGTCGTATTTATCAAATCGCAGATATTATGTCAAATACAATACCTCTGAATCGGGCGATAAAAAATTTATGGCTGGAGTGCCACAAAGTAGTGTGCTTGTCCCAACATTATATTTAATTTTCACTTCAGATCTACCAACATCATAACAAATTATGACGTCTACTTTCGCAGATATTACGTATAATACATTGCGAAACTCCGCAACAACATATTTATGACATCAAAATATGGCTAAAGAAATGGAAGATAAAGGTTAATGTAGATAAATCGACCCACGTAACATTCACATTAGATCAGCTTACTTGTCCGCCTGTCACAATGAACGGAATACAAATCCGTCAATCAAATAGAGCAAAATATCTAGGCGTCCATCTAGACCGTCGGTTAACTGACAAAAACATTGAAATGAACCGAGACCATAACAATTTTAAAATTGATGATTCTCCTGTATAACACAATGATGGCAATCAACCTCAGATTCGAATATTGGCATTGTCTAACGAACATAGTCAACAATTCTCAGAATGAATGAGCACCCTGGTTCGTAAAAAACAAAAGCTATGCGGGGAAACTAGCATCTCATCCGAATTTGCTGGCGCGAAATCTTAAAGATATTCCTATGTCTTCGCGATTAAAGAAGAAAACGATGGCTGTAACGTCATAAATTTTAAAATTATAAAGTTTTCTTATTAATAAAAAGTAGATTCTGCTCCCGCAGATTTACATAATTACCTTAGTGATTAAGATTTGACAGCTTATTGTTATTTTCATGTTTGAAAGATTCAATAAATAAATAAAATTGTTAAAAAAAATTCCATTTAAAAATTAATAACATTTTTTTTATAAAATCGGTTTCGTTTCAATCACCTAAATACCGAATTTCATAGTTCACAGCGAGTCTACATACCGGTAAACATATTAATAATTTTGCAATAAAATCTGCAAAACTACACCGAATTAGTTTTAATCACTTCTGTGATCACAGCACCGATTCAACAAACTCATAAAAAAGTCGTCGATTTTTTTTTGTAAGCTCGCATCTTTAATTTTGAATTTAGATTAGATTTCAACTTTTTGGAAAATTAATTAGAAATTCTATTGGCCAAAAATAAACTATTTCAATATATGAAGAGTTTATATTTGAAACAACTTTAGCTATAATAAACCGGATAATAAAATAATCATAAAACATCTAATAAAATCAATCAGACACAATTGAAACAATTTTTATTGGAAAAGGCAATCATCATCAATATTCACCATAGTATCAAGATAGTAATCATCATCATAAGCATAACAAGCGAATATCATTAGAAAATATAAAAATTTACAATAAAAATATTATTAGATATTTGTATTGTTATGACCTCAAAAATTACAGCTTTAAATGCATAAGTTTTCTTGAAAGTTTTCTATTTATGTATGTATGTGTGATATCATAAAATAAGCTCATTTGGTGTGCTTTTATTATTGTGACACGCTAAATATTTAATCGATGTCGGATGCGCTGCTAGACATGGCGACGTATACCATTACGCACCTTAACATCTTTTCTCGACTTCATTTTATATGTACGTATCTGGTGTATACTTCTCGTCGTACGTAAACAGTTTCTCGTTCATCTCAAAGAATATGTAAGATAGAAAACTCGAAAGCTCTTTAAACAGAATTTTTTCTCTTTTCGTATCTACAAAATTTATCCGTATTTCAAAGAAAAGGGTTGAAAATTAACTGATTGAGGTAAATCTTAACTTGTTCAGATAAACCTTACAAGAATGAGCCACACCTAAGGAGCAATCAATAATTTAGATGTGTTTTGTATATGGAATGTGAATTTTATATTTGAGTGAAATATTCAAATCGTCAAGCCAAACCTTTATTTTATTTATATCTTTCTTTTGCTTTCTTATTGTTTATACTTAGATTTGTTTGTAGCGCAAAATGAAGAAATATTTAAAATTGATTTATTTCCTCAATAATAAAAATAGCTAAATAACTGTAACCCCATTGAAATTTATTTGTATACATAGTTTTATTTATATTTGGTTCGGTTGGTATTCCGTTCCCTCCTTTTTCCATTTTTGAAAAAAAGCTCCTACAATAAAATAAAGACGAAAAACTCCCACCTATGAGCTAGATATAAATTATTCTTATTTATTTATGAGTCAAAATAAAAAACTATTTTATTTTTATGACAATAAATTTTTGAAGAAAATTCGATAAAAATAACAAATAAATGTCCAAATAATTCAATCAAATAATAAAAGCGACAGCAAAACTAACATAAGAATAAAAAAAAATATTGGCGATGCAAAAGAGTTGAAAGACATTTATGGGATGATATTTTATTGTTGGTGGTCCTGAAGAGTCTGTCCATAAATCATACAATGCATTCGTGTGGTGTGAGAGTGTCGGCATGCTTTAGAAATTATTGGGCTGGGTGAGATTTTATGAACATCATAAATATTGCTTGACTGAATATTAGTAATTTGTGGTCAGACTCTCAAAAATGAGAAGTCGGCTAAATACAATTTTACATTTCAAAGCACGTGTATAAGCTCGTCGATAAGTAGATACAGATGGATCATCGTTGATAGTTTCGCGTACAGCCTCTACAGCTTGTTCATTGTGAACAGGTAAACTAACATTTGTTCATGGGTCATAAAATACGGCACTCCACTCCTCAAAACGGGTATTCAAGATTCTTATCATGTTTGCATGTTTGAAATAACAAATTTTATAAAATTCTTTATAATCTGCAAAAGTTATGTGTATTTTATGTCAGTCAGTCCAAGCTAGTTCGTACTGTACTAAGTGTGTAGCCTAATTTTTCTTAAAATTTTAGCTTTTTACGATTCTTCAGGCAGTCAGATCTAACTTAAAAGGCTATTCTCTCATTTAACAAAAATTTATTAAGTATCGATGAAACCTTCCTTTTATATTTACAACGGCACATTGATCGGAAGTACGCCGAACATTATAACACTAACAACCTTCCAATTGTTTTTACTTGATATTTGAATCTTCCGATAACTTCTACCATAGCTTTCAGCCTTGTACGTTTATTTCGGGGCTTTATTTAACATGGCTACAATCATTTCTTTTTGCTTAAATATGCGCAGTTTTTTAAGCTATCGGCTTCTGGTCGATTGCTGCCTTCAGTCGGCCGAATTGCTGGTAATAGTGGTCCGAATTGAGCGTTTGGCCATTGGGCAGCAGCTCAAAGTAGATTAATCCCTTTCAATTCCACCAAATACAAACAAAACCTACCTGACCGACAATCCAGGGTTGGCCACCGTTTGGGACGCTGCCGGCCTTCGACCATGGTCGTTTCGGCTAGACATTGTAGTATGTGACCCATTTATCCGCTGCAGAGATTTCGACCCGTTTGGCCAAGGATTCGCAAATGAAAACACGGTTCATATAGTTTTTGTGTGTCAACTCGTGCGGCACCCAAACATTGAGGTTCTTTTTGCAGTCAGTCTTATGCAAATGGTTTAAAACTATTTTGTGGTCGATCTTCAGCTCCTAAGTTATGCTTCGGCAGCTTGAATACCGGCCTACTTCAATAATTTCCCGAATTGTATCTACATTTTCGACGATAGGCCATCCAGTGTGTTCTTCGATATCGAAATTGCCGGAACGGAATCGACGAAAACAAAATTGCACATGATTGGCTGTGATAGTATCCGGACCATAAACACCATTCGCAATTTCAGCCAAAGTTTTCACTGATAAAATTAGGAACGTTTGTGACAAAATCCACGTTATTATACAGTCAAATGAATTTTTTCCTAATTTAGTCGTAAGCTCGTTGAAGCACAAGTTAGAACAACCTCCACGAGCATTTAATAATATAAATACTTTAAATATTTTGAAATTCTGACTTTGTTTTCGCTTGGAGAAACGAATATGAATACTTCTTTTTCGAACCGAAAAACATGTACACGCATGACGGAAACAGTACGACGAGCATTTCGGTCGTTATAAGAACGAAACGATTTCGACACACAAATTTCACAATATTTTTGTTTGTCATCCCAGCCTAGCTTTTTTTAACTTTACTTTATTACCAAGAATGAATAACGTTTAAGAGGACGAGGTTAAGAAATTGAATAGGAATAGATTAGATGTCCCAAGTCATTCGAGTTTCTATATCACTCCCCTTTCGAGGAAAATATTTTTTGGTATACACATGTAATTTTTGATAAATGGAATACGTTTGCGGACAATTTTAAAAAATCATATGGTAATGATATGTCACCAAAATTCAAATGATAATATTTAATTACAGAATTGTTAATGTATTTATTTATCTTTCCTTTTTTTCGAAGAAAATTTATCAAATATACGGTATCTTGTAATTTTAGATTTTTGCAAGATCCTGGCCAATGGGAGTAGTCTTTATTAATCGATGGCCAAAAATAACTAGATGTTACTTTCTTCTATTAATCTCTAATGATCGGATGTGCCAACTTACGGACGTTGTCAAATATTTCATGTTGGAGTGTTTCAAGTATATACGGACAAGGCAATGTTTGCGATGTTTCACACCATACTGTTTTTGAGTTACCATCCGGTGATATTTGTTCTAACGTTAGTTTTGATTTAATATCTTCGACCCATTTAGGTATTCTTTCTAGTCCGATTACTGTGATTGAGTTAGTGTTTTAACATCGAATGTTATGAAAGTTGCAAAGTGCAGAAATGTCGCAGAAATGTCGTAAGCTCTCTCAAAATCTTGGGCTACTATATTTTTTTGGCCGCTCATGTGGCGTATATCGCATGTAAACTAAGCGATATATTCCAAATACTGCGTCTGTCTCGGTTTTTGTCCGTATAAATTGGGAAGTCTCGACTTTCGATGAAATGCTGGCATTTCTTTATTCATACATAGAGGGCCAGAAGCTCACGTTCAAAGGTTGAATAGTTTTGATCTGTTGGTAAGAATTTTTGTCAAAAGAAAGTGGTTCCCATTTATTATTGTTTCTTTGTTTCAGTACACCTCCCCAAGCAACTGTCGGGGCGTTGGTCTGAAGTAATAGTTTCTTGATTAGTTCGATTAAAGAATTTGTGTGATTGTAGATAGCTGATAGTTACTCGGCCAAATTTGGTAAGAATCGGTTTTAACTTTTCACGCCAAATTCACGTTTTGATGTACGGAGTGTGATTCCGTATTCTGATAGTCTTTTGAACAATGTCTGTAAATGCTCTGAATGTTCTTCAGGAGTTCTACAGATATCGTCCACGTAAGCCAATAGGGATGGCAAATCTTCGTTAGTTCCTCCATAATTCGTTGGAATGTTTGCCTGCGTTTCTGAGACCAAAAGTTATTCTACAGAAAAGAAACATGTCAAATATTGTAGTTATTTCAGATTTGTGTGGATCTTGATGTGCAACCTTAATTTGGTGATAAGCTCGGCACAGATCAAATTTAGAGAAAATGATGCATCCATGAAGATGTCTTGAAAAATCCTGAATGTGAGGTAGTGGGTACCTATCTGGGGCAGTAGTTGCGTTCAACCGCCTATAATATCCACATGGTCTACATTCATTTTGGACCTTTTAAGGTGTCATGAGCCGTGAGGCTCTGCATGCGCTGAAAAGCGTCTTTTGCTAATGAGAGCTTCTCATGGTCGAGACGTCGAGGTTTGCAAAATCGAAGTTCGCCTTCTGTCACAATTCTGTAAACAACATTATGTTGTACTTGTACGGCATATCTTAGCAAATTCGGAAATTAGCAATGAATCATAAATGGCTTCGACGTTGAATTTCTGGGTGAAGGCAAGCTAATGCAAGCGCTTATTCTTTTAATCGCACCGCATTTAGTAAAGAAATCCACACCAATGATGGGTTTGCTAACTGATGCTACTACGAATGGGTGCCGAAATTCGCGACGAAGACCCTAATTTAAGAGTAATAATTTCGAACCATAAGTTTTTATTAACCGAATCTCCGAATAGATAATGTTACCAACACATAGGATGATCTGAAGAGCGTGATCGAGAATTCGACCCTGAAAAATTTGTAGGATGAAATCTAGACCTTCGGAAATTTTGTCGGTTGTTTTTGTATTTTTGGAACTGGTCGAAAAGAGTTTTAAGTTCTTTTATGGATTTAAATAGTTCCTGTACGTCGAAGTTACTATATGTGGGTATGCAATTCACCGAACTCGAGGGAAGTTTATTCATTCTCCAAATCCTTTTGGCCGCCTCGAATAATTTATTTATATCTTCGTCTTCCATACCTAATGAAATCGCACCTAAGGTGAGACGAGAGTGTATTTGTGTAATTCGTAAGATTCGAGGAAGCAATGCTTAGTTTGGCCTGTCCAAAAGTATGCTCTCGTCACAAGAATTACATTAAGGGTTTTACGTCGAACTGGTTGATCTAACTTGTTTCAAAACTAAATTACTATGATATGATGTGGAAGTCTACACGAATGATTAAATAAATATGCTCGAAAAACAGCCAAGTGAAATATGTCCAAAAAAACAGAAAAGTTTGTGCATGCAATAAATGTTGCACACCAATATTTAACTGCAACAAGTTTCAATTAAGAAATATGTTCAACAAATTTCAAAAGATTGAAATATGGGTAGATTTTGTAGAATGCTCATGATATGGTATCTGAACGAATCCTGGGGTCGGCGATATAAATACCGGATATTTTACGGGGGGTATTTTAGGGGTTGTTGCAACAATTTGTAATTAAGAAATTTGTTCAACAATTTTCGAAAAATTGACATGTGAATGAATTTTCTGGAATGCTCATGATATGGCCTCCTACCGGGACATACGAATCGAACAATTCCCTCTTACAAAGGGCTTGTTGCAACAAATTTCAATTAAGAAATCTGTCCAACAAGTTTCAAAAAATTGATATGAGATATGTTCATTTACCGTAACAAACGAATCGAACGATTCCTGGAGTCGTGCCGATATAAATAACGGTTCTTTTACATAGGCGTTGGTTGTGATAGTAACTCTCTTAATTTTAAGCAAATCAGAACCCTTTTAAACAACTACCCTAATTTTCAAAAACAATGGAGATCGTAAATTAAGAGCATGTTTTCCTGAGTCATTTTGAGACCAATTATCTTACTGATAATTTGCGATGGTTCCTAATTTCCAGTGAATTCGCGTTTGTCAATTTCCAGGCCGATGTTTTGATTACCGCGTGAGGTTTCAGCCTCTAGCACTTTCCCTACCGAATTTCCTAATCAGCGAGAAGAACGGGCATACTTTTACAACCAAACATCATTGCCATCTATGATGTTGTAAAAATGTAATCTAATCAAGAAACAAAATGTTATTCTACTTATTTTTTGGTAATATCTTGACTATAAAAGTAATTTATGAGAAGTCACATTTGTTTATGATGAGATAGGTTATGTGCACAAATTTTCTTCCGACTATGTGTCATGCGAAATATGAATGACGAGTCTTAGATGTTTCTCTTTATATCGCCATCTTTTTAAAATCGTGTAGGTAAATACGAGACAACATGAAATATGAAAAACAATTTAAACATTATATTTGTCAAATTGGTTAGTAAACATTTTGTAATTACATTTTATATTTATTTTTTTTATAATAACTTATGTATATAGTTAAAAAAGTAGAGTTAAAAAGTTGTATTTGTCTTTTATATTGGACAAGGCCAGTTTGGGCATTAGAAGTACCAACAGTGCACCAGAAATAAAAAATTTATATTTTTAATTTCGACACTTTTGATACTTACTTATTAGTATATGTGGATTATTCAAATTTTTAAATAATTTTAATCCATATAAAACGACTATTCTCGGACATGTCATAAGCAATTCATCTCAGACATGTCATATACGATTCATCTCAGACACACGAAAATTAGTTCCTTAAATAAATATATAGGTGTCATGCTTGACTATAGCCGACGAGTGATTAACCCTTAAATGCCCATTGTATCTTATATCTTTTAAGATAAAACCATATTTTTCAATCATTTTTCCGGGTAAATCACCAAAATTGAACGTTAACAGTTTTTTCATTCTTCATTCTCTCATTACAAGTTATTTTTTTAACTAGAAATGTTTTTTGTATGAAACGTTTGCAGTTTATTGTGCATTTTAGTGCATTATGAATTAAAATCAAAACGTTGTTTTCGTGTGACAATAAAATAATAATAAAATAAAATTAAAAGTGATAAAAAATTCTGGTAAGTGTAATTATGTGAGACAAAGTGATATAACGGTATTCTGGTGAAATATTTTGTGTTTGTCTGGATAATATTTAGAGTTAAATGGTTCTATCTTTTAAGATACACTGAGTCTTCCGTATTAATTTGCGTTTTGTGTGTAAAATTTGCTTTCTGCTACGATTTCATATTTTCTTTTATAGATATGGTGAATGTGGTCAAACTTGATCTATCTTCTTTGATAAAGAGGAGTATAAAATTTATCAATACAGGAACAACCCACAATTATTGTTCGATAGGATGCCATGCAACGAAATTTACGAATATATAAAGGAACATTTCTGAGCCAAAAATTACAATAAAGAAAATAGCTGACGAAGAGAGAACTCTTGAAAAAAAGAGAACTGTCGCTCTGTAGCTTCGACGTTTTAGATGATGATAGTGATAGTTTGCCTACAGACTGCCGCATCGATAATCGCAAAATCGATAACATGCAGATAATTGAAAATGAAGATAAAAATGTTGAAGAATGTCATTCTATTATCACAACAGCTATCGATTCATTGAATGAAAATGGTAATGGAAATATTCCAAAAAGTTCCAGTATATTTACAACTGTCGATACTTATAGTTCTACAAACTGACTCCACATTTACGCAAATTTATCGGAATTTTCTTTTATATGACATATCACAATCTTCTATCTGTAAGAGATTATTGGTCCGATAATAATCACATTTGCGTCAATATTATAAAATATCGTGACGCATTGAACAGTATATTGGTGAATATTCTGAAATCGGAGGGATTATGCGTTGATGAACAAATGTGCTCATGTGGACATTTCATGAAGCAGTATTTACAAAACAAACCTGAAAATTGGGGGTTTACATTTTTCAATTTGTGTGACACAATAGGATTCGCATATAAATTTTAGATTTATTCTGGATTATCCGAAGACCGTGTAAAAGATGAACCTGCTCTTCAAAGCTGTGCCAATATTCTGGTTAAATTAGTTCGCGAGGTTTCAAGTTTTCAAAATAGTTGAATTTACTCTGATAATTATTACACAACGGCTCCTTTGCTATTATATTTGAGAACCAGAGGAACTCTTTCTAAAGGTGCTATTCGACGAAACACAATAAAAAATTATAAGCTTCGCAAAAAAATTTTTTTTTGTGAAATTCCAAAGAGGGACTAGCCAACAATATGTCGCATCAATTTATGGGATAGATGTAACATCGCTATCGTGGAAAGACAAACGTATCATCAATCTCATTTCAACATATGTTGGCGCGAAACCATTTTTAACTGACCAGCAAGAACCTACACCGCCAACCGTTAAAAGATTCGACAAAAAAGAGAAAAAAGTAAAATTCATCCCTTCTTCACAAATTATAAAGGATTATAATTGCCATATGGGTGTAGTTGACGCCACAAGATTCATATAAAAAGCCGAAAATGGACAAACAATATTCTATCATTTATAGGATATGACGTGCGTTAACGCCTGGGTATTGTACAAAAGAATGAATACTTGGAAGTCGGATTACAAGCATATGAGATTGATTGATTTCAAGTTGGAGATAGTGGACACCTTATTTTCGTACAAATTAATCCAAGCTATAAAGCGTGAACGCACATCTCTTGAATCTCAAATTCATTGAAAAACCTGTGTTCTCACTGCTGAAAAAAATTATTTTTTTTTTAAATATCACCATAATTAAAAATTATACATTTTCACTATAATATCAATAAATATTTTGAATTACTTATTAGTGCATTTAAATTATTTTCATAGTTATGTTCAATGCCCAACGTATCTTAAAGGATACAACCGGTTTTTTGCCAAAAGTTACTGAAAACGAAACAAAATACTAAATAAATGTTTGATTCGGTAACTAGAGATAAAATTACAAATAATCTAATTGTTATATTAAAATTTATGACCTTGGACATTTAAGGGTTAATGTGTCGTCAATGTCGTTTCTGCTGGGGCCGTTTTTCCTTTTCTATACAACAACTTTGACTTTAACTAACTTTTCGTAAGACACGTATTTTTCGAGCTCTCCCGGAATAATGCTAATGTGCTCTTTTAAATGCCCATTGCCTCTTTCGAATAAGTTGGATCACGATTGGCTATTAGGTGTGCAAGTAGAAACTCTGTTTTTTTTGCCAAATTCAAATTAGTCGTCGAGTCATTTTTACACATCTTAAACTTTCTTGAACCGCTTGTCTTTCAAATATGATGGCATCAGGGGAGGGAGCCAAGTCTGAATAATGCGCCGCATGCTGTAAAACTTCCCAGCCAAAGGAGAACATGAGTTCCTGGGTTGATTTTGCTATATGACGAGCATTGTCATGCAGCAGTATCACCTTCCGCCTACCTATAATTCCTTTCCAATCCCACCAAACACACAGTAACACTTTCTTGGCATGGATATTTATTTATGCAACTGATGTTGATGGCTGGCCTGGATCAACCCACGGTTTTCTCCGGTTAGGATTATCGTAAAAAATCCAATTTTCATTACCCGTAATGATTTTGTGCAAAACATTCTTTCTTTTGTACCGAGAAAGCAAATTCATACAGATGCCAACACTTCGGGTTTTGTTTTTTTCGCGGTCAGTTTATAAGGAACATATTTTCACCTGCACGTGGATCGTCCTCAAGACTCAAATTACCCTCACGAAATCTTGCAAGGCACTTTTTATTGTTGATTGATTCACAGAATTTTCGCACAAAGTTGAATTAATCAATTTCATAGCTTGGGCTTGGAAACAGAGTAGAATGCAATCACGTAAATGTTGCTTATCGACACCCATCTCTTAAAATTGATGCCCACGGAGCGACAGCTTGTAAATAACTGAAACTTATGTCATAAAAACAGCAATGACTAAGCTACATATAGTATGTCCCAAATGGCGGGTGATATGAATGCGTTCAAGTATATTTTAAAGCAACCAACTTCATAGCCGAGTTTCTACTTGCGCACCTAATATTTTAGATTTTTATATGATGATTAAAAATCAAAATGACACAAACACAAGTAATATATATTATTGGTAAATTATACAAGTGAATTTCATTTAAACCGGTGTGTTATCATGGCCCCTAATAGAAAATACAATTTTATGTAATTCCTAAAATCCTTGATTTTTTTATGGTGAAAATTTTAAAGCGGATACGTTCAAATAGCAACTAGGCTGCCAATAATATAGGGAATGCATGGGTGCATGCGCAATTTGGCCGGCAATTCTTGTATGGATTTGGCAGTACCTCGACTCCAAAACATATGCCAGTTTTACTATTACGTAAGAATTCCCATATTAATCGAGTGACAAATATTTTACATTTTACTCCCAACCTCTTTTTGGCAAATATGCCCAACTCCTTTTCATATAGCATTAACATATTCAATTTGAAGCAAGTGACACCTTCCAATCTAGAGCTGGAGTAGTATTTCGATGAAGAACGCAGCAAACTCCGTGAATTTATGTGAACTGCTTAAACTAAAAACCTTAAACCTAAATACCAATTCTTTTTGCTCTAATTAAAGAGTTTCAGTTTGCTGTTTTACTAATGTGTCAAATATAACACTGTTGGTTGGTGTTCACTTTTAGCAGATTTTATGATTTTATGGTAAAATTAATTTATAACTAAAAGGAAGCCAATCTAAAATTTTTAATCGTTACAAAAATAATGTTGCAACAAATACCTCAATTAAGTGTTATTAAACTAATTTATGTTTACAAATCCAATAAAATCGACCAGAAAATATACCTCTAAGACTAAGAAGTACACCAACAAAACTCTATCTGGTTTGCAATACAGGAATCTCTAAAATGATTTATCAAAACCAAAAATTTATGGATTTTCTAATTTTATTCCAACAATTAGACACACACAACTTTGGCCATTCATCAAATCTTAGAGTTTTTCATCCTGTAGTTTATTTTAGTATATAGTTTTAGGCCAAATTTTTTCCTTCTTCGTTGTCTTACGTATACATTCTGTAGAACTAAAACAAAAAAATCTCTATATCTCGGTCTACATCTGAATAAAATAACTAAGAAGTTAGACAATGTATGATAAAATATGGGGTGGTGGTGTGGCACATAGGGTGGGATATAATATGTATGGAGGTTGCTAATTTTCCTATTTTTCAAAAATGAATTATTGTTAAATTTTAAAAATATCTAGAATAAAAAAATTAGTTTTGCCTTTTTTATTTTATTTTTTTTAAACAGATCTATATAAATTCTTATTAGTAATGGAATGTAGCAAAAAGTTCGAATAGACAGACCAAATATGACATTTATGTATGTATGTATAACGAAAATCCGAGTTTTTCTTCTATCATA
This sequence comes from Nephrotoma guestfalica, assembly GCA_963691935.1. NCBI lineage: Eukaryota > Metazoa > Arthropoda > Insecta > Diptera > Tipulidae > Nephrotoma > Nephrotoma guestfalica. Next base: position 134,126,885 of record OY829913.1, on the reverse strand, counting down.
CATAAAAATCCTTAGGGATGCTTCTTATTATGTATGTATGGGTTTTAATATAATTTTAATGTTAGATTGGGATATAATTCTTTTCTCGTATAATAATTTCGTATTTAACTTTTTTGACAAATAATTGATTAATTACTCACATGTGAACGATTCTTTTTAATTATTATAGAATACTGCACAACCAAACCAGGGAACTGAATATTAGCAGCGTACACAGTATTAGTATTTACAAGGTACAAAAATATGCATCTCCAAGACGATGAGGACGAAGATTTAAGTGATAATGTGGACGAGGATGATGATACACATTTGTGCTATAAATGTAATGTCACCATAATTGGATTAAATAATTATATTCGGCATCGAAAAAATAATTGCAAATATTTGGTGGCGAAACCGAAATACAATGATTACGAGTCAGATGATTATGACGATGGTGATGACGACGATGAGGATGACGAAGATGATGAGGATGACGAAGAAGAGGATGAAGATGAAGAAGTAAATAAAAATTTAAGAAGTATAGACAAGCCTGAAGGTAATAGCTACGGGTACAATTATGGACATGGAGCCGACGTATTTTTCTCTTCGCTGCAGCTGCAAAGCATATCAAAAGAGGACGACCAGCATCAACAACCACAATCGTCGAACAGTGCGCAAACAAAAAGTCAAATCGAAAATCGTTCAGAAAAATTAATGCATGCCGTACAACACATTAGTGGTTCTAAAAAAGTTGAATTGTCTCACCTGGTGGGATACAGTCATGCCCATCAAAATGACGAATCGTCAAATGATTCAGACGATGATGATGAAGAATACTATAATGCGCCACCGCGTACACATACCGGAGGGAAATGGAAACCTGCTAGTCCAGTTCATCAACCCAATGCAACGAACGTAGCAACTACACCGACTACTTCAAATTACAGTCCAAACCATCAAAATAATTGGACATCCGTTTTTGAACCATCCACCTCGGGTAAGTGGAAATCGCCGATCGATGAATTTGTCCCGAGCGATTTTAATCAACCCATTTGGATGACACCGATTTACAAATCAAGTAATGATGATAACGATAAAATCCTTTTTAACACTGAACAATTTTGGTGTAACATGTGTAACCGGAAGCTAGCATCGAAAATCGTATACGATCGCCATTTAAAATCAAAATTGCATTTAAAACGATCTCAACCTGAAAATGAATTAGACCAAGCTATATGCAGCTCGAGTGACCATCAGCTTTCGAAACGATTTGTAAAACCGTCCGTATATTTAAATAAAGATATTTACGAGATTGGCGATGATAAAGCAGAGAAACGCAAGCGAAAGAATAGTGAATCGCCCAAAACTCGTAAAAAGACGGTGAAAAAGATACGAACACGCCGAAAACATTTTATAAAATGTGGTGTTTGTAAAACTCGCCTACGAAGTTATCTGATCGGAAAACATTTAATTTCGCATTTTCACTATAGACGCATGGTTAAACACCGTGAAATATCGTTCGATTTAATTCTAGAGAATATTCGGGAGATAGTGCTTCAATCACCGTTCCAATGCCAAATATGTCGTTTCTATTCGAACACAGAAGAAATGTTTATGAAACACTGGAATTCCGCAGAACATTTCAACCAGATTCAAATGGGCACACAAACAAATTCCCGGTATTGGTGTCCGTTTTGTAAATTTGAAGATAGCGAGCACGATAAAATGACCGAACATTTACTAGGTGTCGATCACCAAGAAACAGTGTTTGCCATAAATCGATCTGTTCCGATCGTAATAAAACGAAAAGTGATAATTTCGTGTAGACTTTGTGAACCGCCAAGAGAATTCCGTTTCAATTTCGAACTGCGTAGACATCATTTGCTCGAACACTCAGACTCTGATTTAAACGCCGTTGAATGTGGCACCGCATCTAATCGATATCAATCAATGCACATATGTGATATTTGCAATGTAATAAAACGGTCAAAATATTCGCTGGAATTGCATAAACGTCACGAACATAAAGTCGTTGAGTTTTATTGTGATCCGTGTCAATTAAATTTCACCAGTAAGGTTTTAGCACAAAAACATCGTCAGTCGCTCGAACATAAAATCTGTGTTAATAAAAATCGCAATTTAATGAATCGACGATGCCGTTATTGTGGTAATAATTGTGAAAATTTGATTGAGCTGAAACAGCATATGAGAGAGTGTCATCCGGATAAGAATTATAATTGTGTGCAGTGTGGTGAAAAATTTACATTTTCCCAAGGATTGAGCATACATATGCGAGAAGGGAAGTGCCCGTTTAATAAAAATTCGAATGATGCGGTTAGTGACATAACGACTACTATTGTGGCGGTTGGTCAAGATGAAGTAGCAGCAGAGGTGAAAAAATTCGTTTGTGACGTTTGTCCTTACGGGTAAGTTTATTATTTCTATGCTTATATATACATATTTTAACTTTTAGGACAATTTAAATTGTATTGTGTTTTGCATAGTGAATCCTTTTGGTTGATTCGAGGCTTGCAAGGGATTGTAAACATTTCATCAATCTTTTTATCGATCGAACAATGTCACGCTTGCTACTTTGAATCATTGCAGGAAGTGAGATCTCGGATCTTCAAGCCAAAGGCTGGTTCACAGTTAAAACTAGTAAAGCAGCAACAAACGCTTTCTTTTCGGGTTTGCTGAGGTAATAGTTGGTTTACACCCTAGCGTTTCTCGCTAGGTATAGTACCAGTACCAGTAGCGGTACTCGATAGGTACAGTACCTATCCTAAGTTTAGCTTGTATAAATCATCTTTACATAGTGAGAAATAGAAGAGTATATTAGGCGGCAGAATAAATTGATTTAAGGTGATTCATTATATTATCATCTGGTGTTCCATTCGGAATAATCGTCCCACTTGCGTATTCATTAAATCGCCAAGGCTGATTGAAAAAACTGAGCACACTTCTTTTTACTGAAATTCTTCCAAAAGGATTATATTGGATGTTTCTGAACTATCGAATCCGAAATTGGTCTGTTCAAATCTTCTATTGTGTACTGGAATTTGGGAGCAAATGTTGTTTTGTAAAATTCAAACCCCGTAAGGACAAGACTTTTACGTTATACACTAAATGACAGAACGTGAAAAAGGTTGTTGAAAACTCCAATCTGGAATGACATATTATGATGTCTATTAACACCATTAATTGGGTTGGGTATTAGTCTTTTAAAACTAAAACTGAACATTGTTGACAAATTTAAACTTTTTAGGTTTCACTACCATGAGAGAAGGTTGATTACAACTCGATCAACAGTTGGTACACTTCTTACAATCAAAATCTTCATACAACCATATCTGTTAAATATGGTTGGCGCAGCATTCTCTAAAAGACGTTGTTTCTGTCATATTTTGTTGTCAACCTTGCCGCTGTTTTCGATAAATTTGTGGTTTGTACGTCGACTTGAATTTTTAGTTTAGATATTTCTGTTAATGTTTTTGTTTTAGTTTCACCAGACTTGCTTCTGCTGTTTCAATTATTTCAATTGAGTTATCGATCAACATCCCCCCATCCATCCTCTTTCTGTGATAGTTGTTTTATTTGGAGCCAAGATTTCCGTGCTACGTATTTATGGACACCTGTGCGTTCCATGTGGTTTTATTCGTCTTTCTTCTATCGTAACATGCTGCCTACCCATTGCCTTTTCTGTAACGAATTCCGACGGAGATTGACAGCTGTTCTGTGAGTGTCAGCACATTTTTTTGGTAATCCAGTCCGACCCAAAAATCTTCATAATCCGTTCAGACATTAATTGATGGCGATTTTAAGTTTGGATACTTAATCCCTAACTGTCCAATTCTCGCTGCCAGGCACAAGAACTGATTTTATGCTTGTATTAAAGATGAAAAATTTGCGACGGTTCGAGATGTCCAGTGTTCCTCAAACTGCGCCCAACTATAGTTGAACGCCAGATAGGCCTTAATTATGCAAGCTATAACGTCCGCCTCCGAGCCACCGTTTGTTGTAATAACGCTACATAAGTAATAGCAATTGTCAACTTGATTTGGTTTTGCGAACGTTGGACTCGTCGTTTATAGGCGAATGGGGCGCTTTATTTGCTTTGTATAAAGTTCACGGATAAAGTAAATTATGATATCTGGATTTCTCAGAACGCTCCTATTGGCATCCACCAAAAATGTATCGAACGCTCCCTCGAAGTCGACAAATAGGAGATAAAGTACCGATTTGCACTACGGTTGTACGCATCTACGATGTTAGGCCGAGTACCCCGTTGTAGTTGTTAGTGTGACTCGCCATCCGTCAGTGGGTCAGCGACGATTGCCACGTTTTTATAGATATTTTGTGTGGAAATTTTATGCCTTGGCATCACCGATGATAATCCTAATTTCATTGATATGGAATTGATTAATAGTTATGTCAAGCTGGGTCGGTGGATGTGATAATGTGCTGACTGAGCTTAGAAATCGGCCTATCCCAACCATCCTATTTCGATGAGGCCATGCATTTCGAGTGTGCAGTGATCGATTTATTCTCAAGCCCGTGCCAGTTTCGACATATCTGATAGAGTTGAAGCGTTCCGCGTTCCAATCTTTATCTTAGTACGAAAACCAATGGTGGATAACGATACATCTGGTTATAGTGGTATTTTCCGGTTAAAAAATATGATTTTTATTAATATTTTTATAGGAGGCTTGTCAGTACCACGCAAACTCTCATCGCAACTGCGGGGCTAATGTAATCTTTATGCTTTAATTTCTACCTTTTTACACGTTTATGTAGCGAGCGGTTTATTACAAGGTGCAGCTGCCTCTAGCATGGAGAATAGACGCTGATATGTTATTGATTATTTATCATTCCCGTATGATTGGCCTCGATATGTAGTGTCATTCAGTATAATAAAAAGTTTCCTGCATTTCCTCAACTATACCGCCTGATTAGAATACCGTTACCCGAGAAGCAACGCGAGAAGTTCTGAATCTGGTACTTTCTCTTCTATTGATGCTTTTATAAGTCCAAAACTATTTCAACAGTCTGCTCTACTGTTAAATGAACAATAAAAAATGAACAACAACAATAAAAATCCGATACAATATTTGCCTTTTTTGGCTTATATAAGTTGTTACCGCGTGATCTAAATTCGGTAGATAAAATTGTGCGAATAGTACCTTATATATTAGGTATAGTGCCAATGAACCACTTTTCATTTATAAGTGACGCAAATGAATCTTTGTGCAGTTTAAAATATTTTGAAAGGTACGTACAAAAACTCGGCTCCTAATTTGTAGATCCAAATGATATTTGACCAAAATCGGTCCAACGGAAGTGGTACCTTCAATATTAGCTTTTTCTGAGTTTTTTTCTGCAAATATTTTGAAAAGTATCACAATTATATGTAACTCGAGTATGCACCAAACAATTCTTAATTAAATTTGCAACAATATCGGTTCAGATGAATTTTCTTAAATTTAAGCGGAATGGTCGCTTTTTGGCAACAATTTTGTTTTACTTTCTATTACCTAGTATAGGAATCATGAAAAATTTTGACCTCGAAATTTTTCCAGATTTACCATCCGCTATATTGCCGAAGTCAAAAATAGCACTTTTAAAAAGTTTGTTTGCGTGTTTTTTGGTGTGTTTTTATTAGGGCGGAGGAGAGGAACCTTCTATAGGCTTCACGTATGAACCCATAGATCAAACACGTGAGAGTGTCAGATTCTTACCGACTAAACCACCACCCCCGATAAACCATGCCGTTCGGCCCCGTGGAACTACCGTTAGGTATTACTTCGCGAGGCAGGCTCAGCTTATGCTGCCCCTAATCGGCTAGAATTAACACCTTACTGAATTCGAGGCGTCTCAACTGCTCCATTATCCGTGAGACACCTCCGCTTACGGCGTTCCACCCATCTTCGGATGCCAGCATAAACTCCAGTATATTCTCCGGTGTTAGTTGGATCTCACTTGCACAGATACTGCTTCTCTCCTCAGTAAATCGTGCACAGTCGAATATTACGTGCTCCACATTCTCCGTTAACTCCGATGCACAAAGAGCAATCTGGTGACTCTTCGTGTTTGAATCTGTACAGGTATTATCTAAGGCAACCATGACCCGTCAGAAACTGCGTAAGATGATAATCCACTTCTCGGTGTCGCCTATTTAGCAACGCCTCGGCATTATTCGTGCTAGTGCCGCATTAACTCTCCTTGCTCGCTCGCTGGAGGTAATGAGACGTGTCTTATATGACAATCTGGAATCGATCATTACTCCTAGGTACCTGATGGATGGTTGACTAACAATTTGTTGGGCTCCAATCTCTAAGGTTACGCTCTCCATTATTTTTCAGTTAGTAGTAAGGACAGCTTCTGTTTTATGTTCTGCTAGTTGCAGCCCAGCAGATGTTAACCACTGTTGAATAAGTCTGATCGTCTTATTATAGATCTCCACAATCTCCTCTCTGTGTTTTGCGACAACTACAATCGCGATGTCGTCGAGGAACACCACCAATCACCTCGTAAGTTTTCTTTCCCTCCTCACTATCATAAATTAAGACCCTCTCTCTGGTACCTTCATCCATATAAGTGCGTTAGATAGAAGCACCAATTTGCGGTGTTGAATGCTTTACGTTCAATGTAACTATGGTACAGTTTTTTTACTACCACGTAGCCATCGAGAACCGGATATCGCCTGGTGCGCCGTATCTACACCATCTTTAACCGCATCCACTCTTGAGCGCACCTTTCTAAAGCCATACTTATGCTCTGCCAGGTTTCGTGCTCTAACTATAGCCTCTTGTAACCGGTCACATACAACTCTTTCTAGGGTTTTACCTGCCGTATCCAACAGGCAGACTGGACGCCAGGAGGATGGCTCACCTGTCGGTATTCTCCTTTTGGCAAAAATACCAGTCTTCGTTCCATTTACTAAGGAACACCCCTCAACTAAGCATGCAGTATATACTTCCATGAATATATTTGGGTATGCTTTAACTGCCGACTTCAACGCAATATTCGGAATGTTATCCGGGCCAGGGGATTTATTGTTAACCACTCTGCCACATGACTTCCGAACCTCCTCCTCAGTAACTGGTGGTACATGATCCTCCGAGTTGCCTAATACTTCTAATACACAATCGGGTTGCTGCGGGAACAGGTGACTCACTATGTCAGACAGCATTTCCGGGCATGTGGGAGCAGTGGCGTAATTGTGTATGTGTGTGTGTGTGTGTGTGTGTGTGATGTGCTGATCGAAACGAAACTTGATACATTTGCTCTCTTCATAAATTACGAGATCGCATTGGTTTTTGACCGAAATTGGTTTGCTGGAAGTGGTAGCATTCATTAGCGCTTTTTCATTTTTTGCAAATATTTTGAATATACTTCAATTCATATGAGAATTTCGATTACGAGAAAAATGATTATGAACTCAAAGGTTCCAATTTAAATTGGCAACAATACCGACCAAGATAATTTTTCTAAAGTTTAACCGGAAATAACGAATTTTGAGAAAAACTGTTTTCCAAAAACATTCTGCCCTGTACAGCCCAGACGGATTGATTGATCTGGATACAAGTTCATGCTTAAGCTTTTTCAACCAATTGGGAGATCCCAGTGAATTTTAGCGAAAATCGGTCCACCGATTCGGTTCACCATCGGAAGTGGAAGCTGCCATAGGAGCTTTTTCATATGTTTAAAGGTACGTCCAACAATTCGGCCCCTGAAATAGCTCTGATGGATTGATTGATCGAAATGAAACTGCATAATTAAGGTTTTTACATAAATTTGGAGATGCAAGTGATATTTCACCAAAATCGGTCCACCGGAAGTGGCACCGTACTAGGAGCTTTTTCGTTTTTTGTAAATATTTTAGAAAGTATCTCAATTATCGAAAATCGACTATGCATTAAAATTTTCCAAATTAAATTTGCAACAATATTGGTTCAGATCAAGTATACAAAATTTAAGCGGAAAGATCGATTATTAACAAAAAATGGTTTATTTAGTAGTTATGAAAGTTTTGCACCTCGAATTTTTGACTAAATGTCTGTGCCCTCTCAGAGGGTTTACTAACCGAGGTGAAACTTCATAGCCTTTTCCATCGGAAGATCCCAGTGATTTCTGATCGAAATCGGTCCACCGGAGCTTCCATAAGAGCTTTTTAGTTTTTTGCAAATAGACTTAAAGCAATATGTAATCATACAATTTTAGCTTAACTTAACCCAATAATTTAATTTTTTTATTTGATTATTTAAAATAAATTGTGTACTATTTTAAATCATTAATTTTCATAATTTTTAAATTTATTTTTAAAATGCGTCAAACATTTAATTTGCAATTTTTAAGGTTCTCCAAACGACCCTCCGCAAATATTTTACGCATGCTTTATATACTGAATTATGTTTAATTTTTGTACAAAAGAGATAGCTATCAATTCGATTATTTTCTTTCTCTTGATTTCCGCTTCGACAATGCCTTTACTGCATGATGGGCATTTTATTAATTACCATCCTATAAACTCGTTGAACAGTTTCAAATATCGAAAATTTTACTAACCTTTCACAATGTTATTATCAACTACCAAGACGCATAAAGGGTGTTACTATATTAACCCGTGTGCAAGAATATCGTCATTTTTCAAAGTTATTGACGGCCAGTGATAATTCATATTTTTGAAATAACACGATGATAATTCGTTACAACTTTCATGTTTAAAAATACAGGATATTTTACTAAAAAAAATTGCCAGTTGAATATCTATACTCTGCATCAAATTACCATTCTTCTGAATCGTTCAACAAAATATTATTCTTTGTTTTTATTTCAGCACATCACTGCAAGCTGATTTAATTTTTCATAAAATACTACACACAGTCGATACGTCATCGGGTGACAAAACGGTCAAATTATCTTGTCCATTTTGTAAATATTCATTTTCAAAATCATCGCTACGCTATCACATACGTCAGCACACCAACGAACGTGATTTTGTATGTGAAATATGTTCGAAAAGTTTCACCCGCAAAGCCAACCTACAGAGTCACATTAAAGTAATGCACGAAGAGAAGGCGAATGAACCGGCTTGCGATACCGAAACCGAAGTGACATTTTCTTGCGAGGTTTGTGGTAAATCATTCACTAAAAAGTAAGTACATAGTTTATATTTATTATCCTAACATTTAAATATTCAGTTAAAATGTAAATTATTCTCTTTGAAAAATCGCCTAAACCATATAGGATATATGGGCAGAAAAAATTGAACCAGCAATAATTTTTCTCGATTTTCCTCTAAAAATTAATTTGACACCATATGTTTTTAAGGTTGTTTGTTTATTTGTCGCTTTTTCTGTTTTCCCTATTTTCTTTTTTTTTTGTTGGCTTTTGGTCACATAAACCTATCAGTGATCGGTTATCCTATATAACTAAAAACAGAAAAAATTAAATTTTCTCTCATTTAACACACAAAAACCAAAAAGACAAAATAAAATAGAAAATAGATAAAAATAGATAGATAGATAATTTTTTGTGTGTGTGCTTTTATTTCTACAATCCTAAATCTCTAAATAATCACACACATGGACCAACACTCATAAAAATAAGCTACAACAAATATTGTAATTGTGGTCATTGGTATGACCCGATCAAAGCCACACATTCACAAACTGCAGAGTTACACATGCAATATTTACTATTAGGATCTTATTTATACACGAGCCATTATACGACGCTACTGCCTAAGTAGTTTTTAGTAAATAAATAAAAAAATCGTTAGTCAATTTTGAGTTGGTTAGGTTTTTAATATTGTTGTTTCTGTTATTTATCTATTAAGTATCCAAAATAATATTACACACATAGATTTTCTATGGTGTTGGTAACTCAAACCACTCGATGCCGCCACATTAATTTGTGTATCGAAAAAAGCAGGCAAATGTATTTTTATTGGAAAACGAGAACTACACACACACAGCAAAACATATCGAATCCATTTTCCGACATAATAATAAGTTAAAATTGTGGATTTGGAATATAGTTTTGCGTGTGTTTTTCTGGCTGGTCATATACAGAAAACTAACTAAAATTATTATTTCCAATTTCTCAATCGTAAAATTATTTTTCTTTTGTTATTTGCGGAAAAATCGTGGAAAATTATTTAAAATAATACAAATTTAGATTTGTCAACCTGCACTCACACCAAGTAGGATGGAGGTGTGTGGTGTGTGTATATATAGTGATTTTCTTATGTACAACATTTCCCTTCTTTTTAGGAAAATTCCACAAAACAACAAAAACAACTACAATCAAAATGAAAATTAAGAGAAATGTAATTAGTAGTAAATCTTGTTTTTTTTTTGTATAAAATAATATTGGAAAATTCTTGGGGATGAGTTAATTGTGATTGTTTTCGTTTTTTTTATTTTGGGGATGATAATGATGATAATAATAATAATGATAATATTCCTTTCTATCTAGCTATCTATCCCCGTTGTATGATGATGGATACAAATTGGGGAGTGATAAAAGTTATTGTTTGTGTTGTGTACAATAAGGAAAATCAGCTATATACTAGAATTTTACTTTGCGTTAATTGAATTTCGATCGATTTTGATTGATTGCATCTGCTTGGTCGTGTATACGCATTTATGTTCCCCCGGCAAAATAATTATAATTGATTGTAATTTATTGTTGGAGTTTAATTCATTTAATTTTTGCAGATGTTAGCAAAAGTTGGTTTTATTATGTGTGTTTGTGAATCAGAATAAACTTTATCGAAAACATCGCTGGTCTTAAGGTTCATTTACATTTAACGAAATTAAACTAAATTTTCTGTTCATAGGCTTATATGCCCTTTAAGAGAATAATTAGAAAACTTGGTGGGAAACCGATTGGTTATTTCACCGGATGTGAAAATACTACTGATTGAATTGATTTGATTGAAATGGCTGTAAAATTGTGAAATCTGTAAATTCTAATCGATCAATTAACTAATAGAAAGAATTTAATTTTAAAAAAATAATAATTTAATTTATGAATGTCATGTTTCTACGTCTCATTTTTTACGTAGTAAAATGTATAGTCCTGAAAATCCTGGAAATCCGGAAAAATTTTGACCTCGTGATTTTTGCAGATTTACCATACGCTATATCGCCGAAGTCAAACAAAGTGGTTTTTAAAAAATCCCTGTGTTTGTTGGTTAGGACCAGCCCAAGTCAGTTTACCAAAATATAAGCCGTAATGATAATTTTTGACAAAATAAACTGTTTTTCAACACAAATTGGGCCATGTACTGCCCAACCGCATTGATTAATCGGGTGTTCATTTACCGGTTTCAACATGCTATGATTATTTGCATTTTTAATTTAACGATCATATTACACATAAAAGTTTATAATGGAAATGTCATTAATAAGCGCTCCTAAGCATTTCTTCCTTCTTTCCTAAGCATTCCTTCCGTTCAAAATAATTCTATAAAAGAAAATGATTTTGTTACAATAAAGCAGAATTGAATCAACGACAAACATTAAATATTCTCATCCTACTTACTAGAACTCGCACGACTAATCTAGTGTTTAGTTAATTATCCAAGAAATTTTACATACCCAAATTTACAACTTCGATGCACAGATCGAAGTAGTTTACATAAGTGTAAACTATACTCCAACAACAGTCTCGATAATAGATATTGAGTAATATTTCGACATTCGCCCAACTCGGACCTGTTTTCTTTGTTTCTCGTGTTTTAAGTGTTTCAATTTTAATTACTTTATTTTTTTTTAATTCGACTAAAGTGTGTTAATAACTTATATGTAACAAATACTTAATAATTTTAGTAGGAGCAGTGTAGTAATGGTGTGGTAAAATTATCGCTGACCGTCAAATTTGTTACTTGTAAACAGTGGTTCATGTCTTGTACCACGCTTCCGTTCCAAACGTCGGGTCACAAGATCCAAGTCCAAAGCCTCCACTTAGACCGAAACACCAAGTCTAGAGAATAAAAACCAAACCATATCATCACTAACATCACCGTCAGCCATAGAGATGCGATAAATTATAGATCATCAAAAGTTAGCAGGAAATAATGATATAACTGGAACATCACAATCAACCATAGCGGTACCTAAAGCTAATACAACTGTTACTGACGTCAAATTAATGACTGCGTACTCCATTTGAGTGGTGCAGCCCATAAAGTGGCTTTTCGTTAGACCCATAATTCAGCACCGGATGAACAGTTCCGCAAACTACTGACAAAGATCGCGATTACTGACGATCTGTTTGCCCAACGCATGATGTCGAAACCAAGCTTTGGATTTAAATATGATTACGTATCGTATAAAATCATAATCCCAGGTGAAGTTTTTCAAAGCACCATCCACAATCCTACTGTGGCCAGTAGGACTATGTGTCAAGGAATTTGATTGAGGTAAAAAAGGCGTTTTTTCAATCATTCTTTACGCGCCGCGCCAAATGCTGCCATACCCTTATGGAAATTAACAATGCGGCCAATCTATCAGTCATAATAATAACTTTAATCTCATGGGAATTTCTATCTCTCAAATATTTGCTGAACTTATGATGAAGAAACTAACGCGATTATGCCTGTAAACGAGAATTCAGATAACGAGTACCTATTCATCGACACCATATTTGCATCCAATTTGAGTCAAATCTGCGAGATAAAAAATGGCGAGACCGAACCTTGTAGCTAATTTTTTACTAATGAACCTGTTTTATTAAAAACAGAAGAGTCACCAACATCTTTCGTTATTAATGATATTTATCACAAAGCAATAGAAATAATATTGGAAACCAATGTGAATAACAGGTTCCAAAATTACAAAATCCGGAAACCATATTACAACTTCAAAAAAGCCAATTCGAATAACTTACAATATTTTGAAAGTGATAGCCTCCTCATTCGACGAAAATCTCTGTCCTCCGAGCGCAACTTTTATCTTAGGGAGCAAAAAACAACCTTTTGGGGCTAGATCTGGTGGGTAAGGAGAGTGGTGAAGCAGTTTTTTTTTTTTTTTTTTATTTATTTGGCACTAGCTCCAAAAATTTGGTGCCATATGGCCCGTTTCAAAATTTACAATTTTTAATTTTTAACATTTACCATAATAATAATAATTTTATTTTAATTTCTTTTCATTCACCTAGCCTCCACACATCGATCCCCTTTCACACTTCTATCTGATTTGTTCTAATAAATTCATACATATTCTTATCGTTCATTCCCATTCGTAATAATTCAGTTAAACTACTTGCACTCAATAGAACATCGAACATTTGTCTGCTCTGGTTAAATGCAGAACATTTCAGAATCAAATGTTCGAAGTCCTCCACAACCAAACAGCTTTCACATAATTCACACACAACCAAATTGCGTTTCTTCAAACATTCTTTCCAATTTCCACGATTCAATCTCACTCGTTCCATAGTTCGTAACATTCTAGTATCTCCTTTGAGCACCTTAAAGAACGGTTGCCTCAAAGGAGACCTAACCAACTCAAAGTACTTCTTACCTTTCACCTGACATTTTTCAACAAACTCTCTCTCCCATTTTCTCCACAGATTCATCTGAAACATGCGAAGTACGTCTCTGGCATCCATGAATTCATATTCATTTACATCCTCAATCAAACAACCCCGTTTCGCAAGCATATCGGCTCTTTCATTACCTTCAATCTGTAGGTGTGAAGGTATCCATTGAAGGATGACCTCCCACCCATAAGATTGAAGATACTTATATAGCATTTCCACATACACATTGCCATGAGTTCCCCCACCCTTACTAATTAATTCCAACCCACTCCGGGAGTCAGAGAATAACAATATTCTCCTTCTCCCTTGTGTCATTGCCAACTTGATCCCTTCCATAATCGCTATCAATTCTGCATTCATTATACAGATACTGTCATGCACTCTGTTGTTGGTGAAGCAGTTAAAACTATAATTTTTGATTTTTCGTCATGACAAACCATGAGGTGTGAGACGGCGCATTGTCTTGGTGGAGCAAGTTTTTTTTCTGTGACTGTTTTTCCGCGGTTTCTGCCTTCATCATGCCAAGCAATGATGCGTAGTCGATAATCGATAATCGATTAAGATAACTCCACAACTGTCCCAGAAAACAGTCGCCATTACTCTTCCAGCCGAAAGAACAGCCTTTGCATGTTTGGATCTGATTCCTCCTTGAGCCCTCTGAGCCGAAACTCTGATTCGTTTCTGAAATGTTTCTTTTCCAAAGTCAGCAAACCCGGCACCAACGCGCGGGCAGCTTTCTCAAGCATAAACCTATATTCAGCACGTGACAAGCACGTTCTTTGGCACTATTCATAGCCTTTTCTATCTCTCTAACTTTGATTCGACGGTTATCTAGCCCCATTTAAATATGGCCATACACACCCAGGTGTGTTTGTGTTAATTATAAGATGTAACTGGCTAAATGTAATTCTAAAATTTTCAATATTCATAAATTTTTATTTCTTGTATTATTTACTGTTTATTTCCCATTTCTGGAGGACTTCTTAAAAGTTCAATTTATTAGGACTTTTCTATCAGGGTCAGTTTGGCATTTGAAATACAAAATACACAGCCGGATGTGTCGTGTTGACACAAAGGTTAAATATTTATTTTGGAAAGCAATAGGCCCACGCAAATCGCAAATCAAAGACGAATTAGACATTGTGTGCAGGAACTCTGCACCACCATTTTCCACCGTAAAATTTTGGGCAGCTGAATATTAATGTGGTTCACACACATCTGACATCCCAATGCTAACAAAATAATAAATATATTGACAACTAAAGTGAACAGCAAGCTCGGGAGGTGATTTTTCGCTAGTCACCTGGTGATTAATCGCGTATCGTGGTCCTGAAATGAAAAGTCACTAATTTAGTCAGAAAACTGGTATCATATTTTGGATAAAAAACATTAAAAACATCTATATGTAACTGGTATGTACTAGCCCTTCAAATTGTTAGTTGGACATTTAAACAAAAAATTCGACGTCATGCACACAGTATTATAGAAATAAATGGAGTGATACAAACAGTATGAGGCACTTGGAAATATTTATTAGGTGTGCAAGTAGAAACTCCGCTCTGAAGTTGGTTGCTTTAAAATATACTTGAACGCATGCATATCACCCGCAATTTGGGACATATGTAGCTTTGTCATTGCTGTTTTTATCGCATAAGTTTCAGTCATTTACAAGCTGTCGTTCCGTGTGTATCGATTTTAAGAGATGGATGTCGATAAGCGACATTTACGTTATTGCATTCTATTCTATTTTCAAATGAATAAAAAGGCTGATCAAGCGACGGAATTGATTAATTCGACTTTGAAAAAATGGGAATTTTAGTATTGAGGACGATCCATGTTCAGGTGCAGTAAAACAATTTGAAGACGAAGAACTTACAGTTTTACTGAATGAAAATCCGCGTCAAACAGAAAAAGAGTTCATACAACAGTTAGGAGTTAAAGCTTCGGCATTTGGACCGGTACTGGGTTCGAATACCACCGATCGTGATCGATTACAATCGGTGATGTTAATAAACACAACACAACCATCTGTTGGAGTGCAGAATTCAACGCCGACCCACAGGTGGTATATTGTAATTGTGTGACTGGGTGGTGTGTGCGTGAAGAGGGTGACATGAAAAGAGTGGCATTAATTGATCTTCAAAGGACATTAAATCCACTGGACAATTTAATACCTTCTTTAAAAAAATATCACTTCGATTGCATGCAATGGGATAGATACAGAAAGAAGGAAAATGGATTCCTCATAAACTAACCAAAGAAAACAAAAATCAAAGAGTTGACATCTGCATGAATTGCAATTGGAAAAGAGTATTTGCTACGAGCTTCTGGAACCTGGTCAAACTGTTACAGCTGAACGTTACCAGGTCAAGTTGATTAAATTAAGTGATGCCTTGGAGGAAAAAGACCATTTACGGGCCAAGGAAGGCGAAAGTTTCTAGGCTGAAAGGTAGGCTGAAAGGTAGGCCTAGGTAGGCTGAAAAGTATTGCAGTATGTTGAAGGTATTCATCATTTATTCGATTATTAATCTTTGTACCAATTATATTTTCAATAAAGTTGGATTTGTTAAAAAAAGCCGAATTTTTACTTGCACACCTAATATATTTTACCGTAATACTAATTTGCATTGGCTAAAATCTCCGGAAACAGAAGTCCAAAATATGTGTTCATTTAATACTTGTGCAATCGACCAGTCAACATTGTCTCCAAATGGTCGACGTTGTTTACGTTGTCGACAAGTTATCTACGCAATTACGTAAAAATTAAAAGATGACTCGTAAGCGTCCATTTCTAATAGAAACTATTTTCACGCATGTTTTAGTATAACAACTGCAAAGTCTCGTTATTACGAATTTTTTCCGTTTAGAATACAATTTATAATATTCTAATAGGAAAAAATAAAAATTATTAGTTTTTAAAAAATGAAAACCAAAAAAAATTTTTAAAAAATTACAATTTGAATAAATATATACCAGTATTCAATTTTTAATAATTTTTAAGTATTTTAAAAAATAGCAAGTTTCCTCACTCTCCTTATATAAAGGCGAGTGTTACATTTTAAAAAATTTCAAATATCCACAACAATCTGACACGATAATGACCTACATGGTTAGGTGTCATACCAACCAAGCTATCCAGAAAGTACCAACTCTTGAGATAAAAGAGCATTGTCGAGGGTTAGGACAAGCCATTTTCAAAAATGTTCCTCATTACTTATGTGAAGACGATTATTACATTTTTTCAAATTTCCACAACAACCTAACACGATAGCGACCTACATGGTTAGGTGATACATGAATCAAGCTATCCAAAAAGTACCAACTCTTGAGATAAAAGAACCTTTCCAAGCCATTTCCGAAAATTGTCCTGATTTCTCATATAACGACGATTATTACATTTTAAATTTTCGAAAATGGCTTGTCCTAACCCCCGGCAAGGCTTTTTTTCTCAAGAGTTTGTTGATACTTTTTGAATAGCTTGGTTCATGTAGCTCCTAAACCACATAGGTCGTTAAAGTGTCAGATTGTTGTGGATATTTGAAAAAATTTAAAATGTAATAATCGTCTTTATATGAGAAATGGAAAATTTTCGAAAATATCTTATCCCAACCGGCAAGGCACTTTTTTCTCAAGAGTTGATACTTTTTGGGTAGCTTGATTTATTTAGCACCTAACCAATAAGATCGCTGTCGTGTCAGATTATTGACGATATTTGAAAAAATGTAAAATGTAATATTAAAGTGATTGTTTTTCTAGTATGAATAATGAGACAACTATTTTTTCCTACCAGATCGGTCTTGGTCGGTCAGGATAAGAGATTAGAAAAAATTTGTTTCAGTTTTTCAGTGCCAGCTTGTTTGCGAAATAGTCAAAATGTCAAAATGTGATAACATTCTTTGAAAATAATTACAAATTTAATAACGAGCATGAAATATCTGGCAACTTTCTAACAAACCTAATAAAACGGATTAAACAAATGCAAAGTGCCACATGTACAATCTAATATTTATAATTAATTAAGAGTAGATCTGTAATTAAATAAAACTACTAAACAATAATTTACTATCACTAAGCATGTAATGTTTAGGTAAAAATTTGATCAGGCATAATATAACGTTATTAACATATTAAAATGCCATTTAGGAAAGTTTACACAAATGGCCATTATACACAAATTAACCTACGAGTTTCGGCAAGCAAACAAATACCTTAGGTTCTGGAAATATAGTGAAGGGAAGAATTTAATAAAATTCAGTTTAAATGGTAAACCATTCAGTTTTATTTGTTTATAAACTTCACGAATTTGGACAGAACGGTGAAGTTTGTCGTACCGAATCTTAATTTTTGTAGCAAAGACTTAGGACAAACTTCACGCGAATTACTATTTCCAAAAAAATTTTTGTTTAAAAATACTTATGAAGCTTATTACCCTATTGCGTTCTTTACGATATAATTCTAGATTTCTTACATCGCCTGTTCTTTCGCATACTCATGATCCCTCTCTTGCATACTTTTAGTAATATTACAATTAAACTATGGGACAGCCGATTGGCTATTTCAGGCAATCATAAAAGGTTTGGAAGAGGGAATTGACATTATCACACGGATGCAGAAAGCTCCCGTTAACGTTAGAAAAGTAATTAATTTCAGAATCTAATTGACTATAGTCATAGATAAGCTTGAAGTCCACTTTGAGACACTTTGATATGACTTTATAAGAAATGATCAAAAATTTCAGGCAAAGTGTGTTGACTAGATGCCAATACCCTAAAAATCAGATTCTGGGACAATGTATATTGATCGAGCCATATAGGCGTATTACAATTTATATCGCAACCAATTATAAAATGATTATTATTTAAAAATTGCGGGAATAGGAATTCCTGCAAATCATCTTATTCGGATTGCAATGGGGTTGATGGATTGTAGCAAACTATAATCAGTACAGTCATAGATGGTAGCATCATTTAGGCCATCAATTTTTGTCTACACTACTCTGCTAAAATGGTTTTATTTACGAACTATCTTTTTTATTTACGTAGATCTTATTGAAATTCACACCTTTGAAAGTAGTATAAAGATTAGTTTATTGTTCAAAGAAAATATCGTTCACGTAATTAACAAACGCACTCCTGAAGATCAAATCGATTACTGTCCACAGCACGAGAAAAAATAACCTCATAAACATTTTACTTTGTGCCTCTATCAACACAAAAAACGTTTCGAGCAACAATAAAAAAGAAGGTGAAATTCATATGTAAGCAAAATCACCAAAATTCCCGCGCATCATCTCTCTTTTATTATTAAATGTCATATTTTATAAACCATTATTGTACGTTTTATTTTATGAAAAATTAAAACGAAACATTCAATTCTTGTCCCATTTTTCATATTTGTGAAATAAAAATATGGTGAAGATTAACAGAGTACGTACCATCATCCAAAAGAATCGCCAGCACACACTGTACATTTTAAATGAAATCTGAAATTACAATAATTTTTGCGCGACTTGTCACAAAGACAACATTTTTGTAAGTTTAAAGGAATCCAATTACCATTAAAAAATTTTTATGATTTTTTATATTTTGGGGTCTTGTCAAATTCCGCGGGTGTCCTTTAAATGTATTATTATTATTATTGTTATTGCCTCAACCACATAAAAATGATGAGAAACGTATTAAAGAAGAAATATATATTTAAGATGAAATCTGCCGAAATTCTAATTAGCTAGGTTCAAAATTAATATAAATTTTGGTAATTGATGATACGTAATAATATTATATTTTTGGTCGGTTGTGCGGGATTTATACGTCAACCTCGACTAAAACTGGTTTAAATTACGATGTATGGCTATAAATACAACATGTATATTGGTACTCGGTACATAATTTATTTATTTATTTTAACCCTTTTAAGCGCACATCTGAAATTTTTCTTGTTTCGAAACGTTAAAAATGTGTTACGATTAAAAACACCAACCACCCAACATTTAAAAGTTGTCTTTTTTCGCTAAATAATGCACACATAAATTTCCCATACACAGAACACACAGCAACATATCGAAATAATAAATAAAATTATATTTTCCTTGTTCATAAATCAAATCATCTCTTTATCAGTCGAAAAACATTTTCTTTTTAGAAATATCGTATGTATGAGAGTCTAGATATAAAAAAAAATATCGTTGGTGTATGGTTTTGCCACTTCTTTACCACGAGCAGCAAATTTATGTATATAAACCGTTTGTACGGGGTAGAACTACTCGTATAAACGGAAAGTAGACGAAAATTATGTAGATATAGGGATGAAGTGAGGTGAAACGTTTTTCTTTTCTTTTTGATGGTCAAAAATATGAATTTATTTAAAAATAAAAATAAAATGTCAGACACAATTAGAGTCAAATTAATTATCGTACATATAGAATTGAATTATTGCATGAATAATGATTTTAAGTTCAGAATGTTTAAGTTTCAGTTCCGGTTCCATGTGTACATATTTAGCGAAGAGTTTTACGAGTATAACGCAGAATTTATTGTACTGATGATCAGCAAGGAGAACCTTCTAAGTTTATCATAAAAAGAGGATTTAAATGAAGTATAACTTTTTTATGACACACATAGTTTACTTTGGAGAACCATTCGGATTGATTCCAGAATTTTCATTCACCAATATCATGATATTCCAGAATATTTATTTTCCAAAACTCCCCCAATTAATTTCAGTTAGAAACACACACAATAAACATTTAATTTTAATATCTGATAATAAAATATGTAGTCCAACGGTATATGTTATGATTTCGGATATAGAATCATTTGCATATGGCCCTACATGCGATTTATTGATCTTTATCCCGCGCCTTTTGTTTAAATTACTTCCTTTCTCCCAAATTATAAAAAGTTGTAATGGAAGTATTTGTTGTCTGTTTCTATGCGGACATGAAACTTTTGTTGTGTAACTAAAAAACGAATATCGCGACATTTTATAGTGTCATCCCGAAAAATTACTTTATTACGCTAGTTTTGAATGTCACCCCGAAAAAAGTTTACTGTCATGACATTTTTTATGTCAATTGGTTGATTGGATTGATTGGAGATAACGCCGCGCCTATTCCTACAGCCTGTTTACACGTAACAATAGGAAGAATATGAAAGGGATTTTTTTGGGACGGAACGACCGGGTTTCAGACACCTTGCGATCGTACGGCACAACACAATTCTAATCTACTTCTAATCTACTAGAGGACGGATAAAAGCTTAATAGATTTAATGGATAACGATGGTATTGGTCTTCAACAATTGCTTCTCTAAATCAGCAACCTGAAAAAATATTATTAGGTATTTCAGAAACAGCCTGGTTACAATTACCTAGGTAAAGTCGATAGTTATGTATGACAGTATGACAACACCATCCTAATTTACACAATCAACAATTAATATTTCAAAGAAATATTATTTCACAAGCATCTTTAGATTCCTGAAATTTAATTCTGAATTAATATTTTCCGGCTTCCTAAATAATATAAACATTTACAACATAATTATTTGAATTACCGGGTGACTGACACGAAGTGTTACCAACTTCAGACTGTCATTGCTTTCAAACCAGTGATGACAGAGCGCTCAAATGTATAGTACACTAAT
This sequence comes from Nephrotoma guestfalica, assembly GCA_963691935.1. Lineage (NCBI taxonomy): Eukaryota > Metazoa > Arthropoda > Insecta > Diptera > Tipulidae > Nephrotoma > Nephrotoma guestfalica. The sequence goes on along the minus strand of OY829913.1, from coordinate 134,105,709 downwards.
GACAGTTCATTCCATTGTTTACAAGCGTACAAAAGCATTTTAGTGGGAAATATTCAGAAAAAAAGTTATCCGCAATGGAATTCAAGCGTAATAGTGGGATTGCTCTATATTTGGTTGGAAAATCACAGCCGCAGATCGTTAACCAGTTAAAACATCTGCATGTGAATAAAATATTTGTGTATCGCACCATAAATCGTTATAACGATACTGGCAGCATTGCAAAACGCCATGGTGGTGGACCGAAATGCACTGCAACATCACCGGATATCATTCGGACGGTGAAGGCCAAATTGTCTCGGAATCCGCTACGGCGCGGCAGGAAAATGGCTCGTATTGAAGCACATATTGAAAGATCATCTTGGACTAAAGGCCTTGAAATTCCATAAAACGAATGGTATCACCGATGCTCAAAAAAAAGTTAGCTTGAAAAGAGCAAAGGAGTTGTTACGCTTGCACGAAAGTGGCGATTTGCCGAATTTGGTTTTCTCCGATGAGTCACTGTTCGTTATTGAGAAATATGTGAATAAGCAAAACGACCGGATTAACTTGCCCGGCCGTTCTACTGAAAATTTGGTCCAACTTATTGCCACTCGAAACCAAGCGCCGCCGATGGTGACGGTTTGGGCCGCCGTAACGGTTGAAAGCCGTTTACCGCTCGTTTTTTTGGACCGTGGTATAAAGATAAATGCTCAAATTTATCGGGATCATGTGTTGGAGGGAGCGTTGAAGCATTGGGCACTAAAACAAGACTCGGCGCCGAGTCATAAAGCGCGCGTCAATCAAGATTGGCTGAGAAACAACATTCCGCGGTTCATTTCCACTGTCCAATGGCCACCAAATTCACCGGATGCAAATCCGATAGATTTCTCGGTTTGGGGTATTTTGAAGAGTAAGGTTGGGACAAAAAAAAATACCAAAGTGTCGATCATCTCAAGCAAACGCTTCGCCGGGAATGGGCCAAAATACCGCAGAGCCACTTTCGTGCGGCATGCAATAGCTTTGTCGGCCGTTTGAAGGCCATAATCGCGGGTAAGGGTGGTCGAAAACTTAAATATTTGTGAACATTTTTTACTTTGATTCAATAAAGTTCATCAAAAAATAAAAATTATGTGGCGTTTTGTTTTGGCAACACATCGTGTCAGCCACCCTGTATATTAATAATAAGTCTAAAATCCATTAGCATTTAATAATTCCATTGCAAACTGGCCGTACCAAAAAATTAACCGGTCAACATATTCTAATTATTAAACCTAAAAACAAACTCTATGCTTATTATATAAATACTTAATTGCTTCAATTTATTCAACCTTATATTTATTTACTGATTCTTCATGGTTAAGGCTGTATGGTACTGAAATTGTCACAAATGATGTGCACTAAATATCTAAAAATGTTTAGTTTCTCTAAGGTTAGGTTTCAAGTGTATTATTTTGAAACGTACAAATCAATTTGACAATAATTCCACCTCTAAACAGCGAAAAATGTACATCAATTTGTAAGAAACATGATTTTGAAGATTAGTCTCGAAATGACGTAAAAAAGGTAAAATTAGCTAAAAATATTAAAAATTTCGATTTCGAAGTTTTTGTTTTACGCCGCAATGATGATTATATTAGGTAATTTTCTATTCCTAGCAAATCACGTTATAATTAATGTGTCCAAGATAAGTGGTCATTAATTTATTATAATATACAATGTTTAGTTCAGAAATAATGCAAATTAAATTAATTGTTAATTATGATATCAGGAATAAATTATACAAAATTTTGGTACTCAAACTTATTAAAGAATCAAACCATTTGCATACATTATAGGGGCATTTAAATATCGACACCTAAAGAGAAATTGGTTTTCTCAGTACAATACAGCTCTAAATTAAAGTTGAAAATATAATACAATTAATAATAATTAAATAATGTATGTACATATTTAAATCTAAATAACTTAACTATCTATTATTGATGCCATCTACCGACATTTGTGAAACTAAAAATTACAAATGTCCACTGATAGATGTCACTTCCTTAAGTTATAATCATTTAACGTTGGTACGTAGCACTAAATATTTTATTTATCCTAATTTTCCTTTTAAATAATAAGCCAAGCTTAATAGTGAAGTATTGTTTGCACGTGATAGTACAAAAAAAATAAAAATCTTAAGAGATTATACAAAATAGTAAAATATCATATAGTGATTTAAATAAAATAATTAATCGCTCGTCAAGAGTTATAATTTATAACATCACAACACTGTAAGTAAGGTAAAAATTAATTTACATTTAGTGTTCATCTTCTCAGTATATTTCATTTGTTTGATAACACTTTCAGCTATGGAAGTTTATAAGATTCCAGGAGATGGCAATTGTCTTTTTAATGCTATTCTTCGTCAGCTATAAATGGAAGAATCCCAGAAACCATCCTGCAGTGTTAATCAACTACAGACTACCGGAGCTGAGTACCTCAGAAATAATCGTAACGATTATATTCCAACATTGCTGGATTCATGCCGTTTTATATATTCATCTAACCTTAAAGCGTCTGAGAATGATTTAATTACAAAATATTTAACCAATTTACAACAAGATGGTTTCTGGGATGGTGCTGAATGTTCAGTAATTTCCAAACTAAAAAACATAAAAATTAATGTGCATTATCCTAATTCCCAAAACCAAGTCAATTTTATTATAACAAGTTTGAAATTAAATTATTTTACACCGAAAACAATTATGACAGTTTAATTCCACAACCTAGTTCATCTTCACTACAGCATTCGGCTTCCCAACTTTCACATCACCCAAGTAATAATCATAATACAGAACGAATCATTCATGCCACTGAAAATAATCCTAACATTCTTGTTGATATAACACAACCTCGGCTTTCACCAATATCTAATATATCTAGTTTCCTTTGTTTTGGCACCTGGAATGTTCGCGAAATTAATCATACCCAAAAGCGCGACAAATTTGACTCTAGTTTATATAAAAATGATATCGTCATTTGTAGTATTCCGGAGATCAATATGGGTTCAGGTGTGTGTTCCTCAGAAAATTATATATAGTACTTATCTAACATTACTCACACTAAAGGGCGCGGCGTAGGAATATTTGTTAGATTGAACATTAGATCGTGCTGAACGTATTAAACATTACTGTGGGTCAATAATAACGCTACTAGGACATTTACCCAATTTAGGAGAGATCCGCTTTATCTCTACCTATGTTCCACCTCAAACCTCACAATACAATCGTCGATGTTCATCCAAAACAGTTTCGACATTATCCTCAATAATTGACAGATGTTCAAACTCACGGGATTTAGTTGTGTTAAGTGATTTTAATGCCCGCCAATGGTTGTTGGAATACTGCTAACATTGGCACCAATTTATTCCGCAACAAATCCAATGAAAATGGTATTTCTTTAGGACTCCTCGTCAGTTCAGCCAACCTTTTTATTGAGACCACTAAAGGAAGACACACGCCCATTTACACCTGAACGGTTGGAATCATGACATTTTTTATGTCAATATGAAAAAAAACGAATTTTTTTTTGTTATCACGAAAAAAAAGATTCCAAAGCATCAAATTTCGCGAACAAAAGTCGCGATAGTTGTTTTTATTTTGAAAATTAATTTAATAACAAACACATATTTTTCCAATACAAATTTTACAATTTTAAATAATTTTGAAAATTTCACGTATTAAATTTGAAATTAAATGAGTAAAAAAATGTGTTGCAAACATAATACTGTGGGCAAAAAATAGTAAGGTTTTGTTCATAATTTTAAAATTATTTATTTATTTCTCCAAATCTATTTCGTCCCCCTCAAAGTAATCCTCCCCGGCCTCAATACACTCGTGCCAATGTTTTTTCCAATCCTCGAAACAGTTGTTAAAGTAAAATTCCGGAATAGCCTCCAATGCACGTAGCGATTCACGTTTAATGTCTTCAATTGACTCAAAACGGTTTCCCCGGAGCGGTCGTTTGAGTTTGCTGAACAGCCGTAACGGATCCGGAACGATATGGGTGGAATTTCTGGCTAAAAAATCACGTAAAACCAATGCAGTATGAGAAAGTGCATTATCGTGGTGCAAAAACCAACAGTTTTCGACTCATAATTCCGGCCTCATTTTACGAATAGCTTCGCGCAAACGACGCATAATACTCAAATAGTATTCCTTGTTGACAGTTTGGCCGGTCGGACGGAATTCGAAGTGCAACACGCCTCGATAACCGAAGAAAACTGTCAACATCACCTTGATTTTTGACTTGCTTTGACGTGGTTTTTTCGGCTTCGGCTCACCTTTGGCACGATATTCGGCCGATTGATCGTCTGTTTCCGGATCGTAAGCATAGATCCAAGACTCATCGCGAGTTATAATACGTTTCATGACATCCTGGTAGTCGGAAAGCATTGTTTCACGGACGTCAACCAATCGTGCTTTCACTTTTCTTAGGCCCAAATGATCTTTCAAAATGGTTTTCACTGATCCTTCCGATATTTCAACGATGCCAGTAAGGTCTCTGACTGTTAATCGTCGATTCTCGAGCACCAATTCCTTGATTTTATTAACGTGTTGATCATCAGTTGATATTGATGGCCGTCCTAGACGTGGTTCGTCGTCAACACGTTCTCGACCCTCTTTGAACAATTTGTACCAATCAAAAATACTTGCTCGCGACATACAATTATCACCGAAGGCCTTTTGCAACATTCTGAACATTTCGGCACCACAAAATTGATTCTGCACACAAAATTTAATGGAACTTCTTTGTTGAATGCACTTTTTGTACTTCAGAAAGACAAGCATATACTAAACACTAGTGATTATTTTGATGTGACATTTGGCACAAATGTCACTTACAGTCATACCAACATAGAAAAAAAATATTTCGACGAATGGTTTTCCGCGCGAAATTAAAATTAAAATGTCTTACTACTTTTTCCCACAGTAGTTCAGTAATTCTTCATAAAAATGTCGATATGCCGATATGCTATATCTGCTAGAAAATTAAGTTGCTGAATGTAATTGTTCATTAAATTAGCTGTGTTTCTTGATGCTTGATCTGATCCGGTTCAGATCATGTTTCATGAAACAATACAAAAGCGCTTACTAGATTTCAAATCAAAATTTTTGATCTAAAACAAAATTTGGATCTGATTTTCCATATAAAATTTGAACAATCAATGAATGGGTGTCATGACACACGGCAATTATACAACTTATGAATATTGTTGAGACAGTGCTTAGTAACCCGGAACATACAAGATGTGACATATTACTCTGTACAATTTTGATTTTGTTCTCTAAATAACGATAGAGCTTGCATTTATCGTTATATATAATTTCTTTAATGTACATTTTGAATTTAGGGACCGGAAGGGTTCTCATGTTAAGTGGTAACTCGTTAAAGAGTTGCAAACCTCGGTAAAATATACTTCGTGTAGATGATGTATTCCTGGAAGTGGGTAAGCGAGGATTTTATCATACTGTTATTAACCAGGTAAATTAGCATTATATATATAACTAAAGTCAACTAGTTTGGAAACAGCTAGTGTATCCGCAGAATACAATAATTTTGTGGGATATCTATGCGGCAACTAAAAAAATCATGACTGTAGTATGTTTGGAAGAAGTTTATCGTCCCAATTAATATTATTCATTCACATATTTTGGAATAACAATTTTTATTGGATTATTACTGCCGACAACCAAACAATCGTGTCAAATGTTCTGCTGGGATCCGTATTCTTGTAGTGTGCCTTTCACGTACAAGAAGTAGAACCGTGAATTTAAAATTGTAATCATAAAGGGCCTGAAATCTCAGCTTCTTTGAGGTTTGTGCATATCCCTCGATTACTTCAAGATCTTCTTCCGTATTGATTAGTAGGAACGACCGCAGCTCATGGTTGTTAGTCAGAACGGACTCGGCCCTCGACATTAGATCATCTGCGCATATATCTTGTAATATAGCTCGTACTGCCTCTGGCTGATTGGACTACAATTGTATACCAATAGCTTTTAAGCGACGACTTGCCGAAAATGCTGCTGAGGCCGTGCCATAAATTAACGTCTTCATTTGAAGAGAGTGGGGGCAGTGGCCGGGGGTTAATGGTTGGGAGTAATAATCGAGGCAATGATCGGAGCAATAACTCAAAGGGTAATGTACCGAGAGTGTAATTGGCCTGGGGGTAATGGCGGATGGGTAATAGAGTAAACTCGTAGACCCAGTTGACCATATGAAAAACAAAGATTTTCTTCTTGATTTATTGATTTTCATTGTGAAAGTAAGGCGCAGTGGAAATAGTAGGTTCTTGAACTCGAAAGACAAAACGGTGAGAATCATTGGAATGATGTGTTCCACAATTTCGATTAATTCAAATGACAAAGAAGTATTATTGGTAAATCCTTTTTTTTCAAAAATAGTATGTGTGGCGGAATTCCAGATGGCTCCAAAAACCGGGGAGTTGTGATTGAATTTCAATATTTATTGTATTTTGGCCGCCATTCTTGGGAGCTATAATTGCACGTTCGCAAAGCCAACTATTATTTTTGAAGATGTTTGAAATGTTTGGAAGAACTTTCATTACAACATCCTGAATTGACGGCTGCATTTGACCAAAATCAGGCGGGAATGATATCTCACATGTTACGGGATCAATATTATATTTCCCGTTACCCGCATATACAAAAGCTGTCTGGCAAATATGTTGACAGTTACATCGTGATGTAAATCACACGCACGTTAGTAGATAGTTTATTTTTCGTAACATGTTTCCAAAGATAAGACGCTTTCAGGCAGGCGCTGAGTCGCGGAATTACTTTCAAAGTTTGATATAAAAATAATTATTTAGGATAATTTTAGACAATTCCTGAATTTTGAGCTATGTTGCAAGAAAAAATTATCTGCTTGATTTAAATTTAATGGTAGATTAAGAGTTGAATGTGTTGTGCACCCTGCTTCGAGTAAAGTTGATGCGATTTCCTACTGCTGTCTAATTTCGGCGATTATCAAATTAATAAGAAATGTATCCAGTGCTTCCGGGAACATCTAGAAAATAATTCATCCGTTACCGTTTGCTATGTCACTTTAGTGTAGGCCTGTCTTTGATCATGCATTAAGAGACTTATGAGTCTCAGCAAAAATTCGTGACTTATCAATGTCGTAATGTTGTTCTCCTAATGTCCATACGTTAATTCTGTTTATTGCACTTTGGAGTTTATAAGTAGCTTCTTCTACGGTGTCACCTTCTGATATGATCGCAGTGTCATCGGCAAATATGTCCATTACTGTATCATCAGTTAGTGAAATGTCGATTGCAAATAGAAGGCATAGTACTGATTCTAAGACACTCCCTTGTGGTACTACAACTTTGATCACTTTAATTTGTAAGCATGCTTCGTCCTGTTTAACAGGAAAGTGGTATAAAACTTTCCTAGTTAGTTTTCCTTAGTTTTAGCAATAGACCGGAGTACCACGCTTTGTCTAAAGCCTGAGTCAGGTCAAAGAAAACAGCTGAGCAGATCCTCTTTTCTTCAAGTGCTTTTTCTATGATAGCCGTTATCCTATGATCTTGATCTATTTTGGGATACCTATATCTCGAAATCCATATTGATCAAATAATTTTGACATAATAGGTAAATAGTGATATTGGTAACTTGGGTACCATAATCATTTCTTCAACTTTTCATACTTTTGGTACATTTTTGATTCCGAAGACTGCGTTGATTAAAGTGTCAAAATTTGTTAATGCCGATTTTGGGAAACTGCTCGAAGACCTACGTCCTGGCGCTTTTCTTGGATTTATTTCTTTAATCTCTTCTGCAAGAGAGGTCGAGGTGATTTCTTGATCTTCAGTTTCTTCTATTTCTTGTATTTGTTTGCTCTCCTTTACTTCATTAGACCGAATTATATCCTCCAGGTGATCAGAAAATGTTTTTTTATTCATTGTTTCTTGCCAAACTTCCACTGGTTTGCTATCAAAGACGAAATCTGAGTTATTGAACTTTTTATTCGTTTTATTGTTTATCACGATGAATAATCAGTGTCTTGTTCATATGTTAATGATCGTAGGTACGAGTTCCTTACCTCACTTTTATATTCTTACTTTCTTTCCTTATACGTTTGGTTAAATTATTCAGTCTATTTTTAACTCGCCATTTCTTCCTTAGTTTTCGTATTTCTGCAACTAGGTCTCTAATTTCTTTAGTTAATTTGTAACTTTTAATGTGTATTACATTACTTCTTCATTTTTTATTTTATTACGTAGTTATTCTTTGAATCCTTCTCAATCTATACATGTATTTATCAGGGTAGGATTGCTGGGTTTAGATGTTATTTTGTCGCTGAGAGTGAGCAGTATAGATGAGCGGTCAGAACTCGAGTCGAAACCTTCTTCAATACTAACGTAAGTTATCGGTAATTTCTGATTGAGTATATTGACATCTGTGGGCCAGAAATATGGTTTTCCAGTAAAGTGCCAATTACAACTGCATTTTATCACTGCTACGAAAAGCTCGTTACCTCTAGTGGAAATAAGTCTTGATCCCCAATTATTATGTTTTGCATTGAAGTCTCCTCCAACAATGAACTTTTCTCGTGGTGGACAATAAACTGCAGGAACGATTAGTATAAGACTTTTTGCCTTAATGGTGATGTTGGTTGATTGTATTTCTTTTGTTGCATCTTTCTGCGCTTCGAAATGGTAAATGTTGTTTTTACCTCTAGCTAGTCCTCCTCTTGCAGTGTTATCTGGAAGTATTGTGTGATATGCAGCATTTGCAATTCCTGCTGATGTTGTAATAGGCCATTGGGATTCCATGCTAATATTCTAATGCCATTCATCTTTATACTTTTGTTGCAGTAGCTCTGATGCTATTTTCTAATTTTGCGAGTCTTTGATAAGCGATCCAATAGCTTTCTGCACTTGTTCGTCGTCTATTCCGTTTAAAATTGTATGCAAGATTTGACTATAAAGGTCAGAGGAGCCATTATTCATTTGTATTCCAGTTTTAGGAACTACGAAATATTGTAAGTTTGCACTTTGATGTGTTTGGTTTGTAGGTTTGATATACGTTTACTTTCGTAACTATACAGCCTCTTTAGCTTTCGGGGTAGGGTTTGCCACAGTCCACACACTTTGTTGAACTTTTTCTGGGTTTTTTACATTCCTTTGTAAGATGTTTAACTTCTTTTGCATTGTGAATGAAATAATCCTCATCTTGAATCCATATCTTCATATTTATTATATATCTAATTTCGTAAATATTTTTTATATCTTCTTTGGGTGGTGGTTCTTTATTGTTTAGTGAGAATACAACAAAAAATGTTATCTATATTCTTTGCATGTAGCAGTATAAAGTTGTGTACTAAGCCGAAGTGTTCTGTCTCCACTGACCCAAAGCCACACTCCTTGCAGTAGTGAAGGTTGATTTGTATAGTGAATATTTGGATTAATTCATCAGTCGCCCTCGTTACTCCTAGAGTCTAGTTGATGAATCTATTAATCTAGACATCTTCCAATAAGCCGATAGTATTTCTAATTCTGGTTAATCTCAAGTTCGTCTTCAAAATTTGAGATACCGATAAAAATACCTTCTTCTGAACCGCACCGCGAGTTTTCACTAAACCCGTAGCTAGTCACGTCGTTGGTCTTTCCCATTTCGGCCAGAGATTCCCTGTTTATTTCAATAGTAGCTGTTAACTACCTTTGGCACCTCCAGCTTGGCAATCTTCCAGTTATAAATTTGTATGTTAAAATTGCTGATTTGTACCATTTCTGATATCTCCTTAGGGTCTCCAGGTTCCTCTGTGGTCCAAGACTGTATTTTAATTCGAAAGCGAATAACTTTCCTATAGCAATGAATGACCTCTAGTTTTGCCCAAGGCCAAACCTTACCCTTTTTAAATTTTTTTGGAAAGAGGGACGGCAGCCGTTGCGGTGGAAAAACCTTTTACTTCACATGATTCCGTTGCAATCCTGCTTTCTGACGGAAAAAAGACAGGTCTTCGATTTTTCCTTCTGATTCTTGGATAGGTGTCTTCTAGAGCCTTTTCTATATTATCCCAATTTTTAGGTGTTATCAACCTTCACCATCTTGGCAAATTTTCATGAGACCTCACTCTCTTGGACAGGGACCTTCAGACACTTTAGACGAACCACCTTTCTTAGGTTCCGTAGTCTCTTTATCATGCATTATGTTATACTTATTCGTTTTCCTCACCACCGGCATCTCGTTAAGCTTTCCACGCCTTCTTCCTGGTTTGAAAATTTGGTATATCGGGGCAAGCTTTAATGGTGTATGTGACCGAGGAGGTACGAGTAACTAGTGATATTGGAGAGAAACTACCGAGGAGATAGTTTTTAAGGGACCAACGTTATTCATGCATAGATCCCGTTTAGTCGTGTCGCAGTAGTAGCTCCAGGATTTCTAAGAGAGTTGAGACTCTTCGAACCTCTTCATTATATTTAGTATTGGATTCATAGTATTTTCTATAGGTAGCGGAAGAAAGAGTGTTCATATGTACAGAGATCCGTAATACACGGATATAGTTGCATGATCCGAAAGGCGTCAGATATACGGATAAGTCGTTAGAGACTACATTTTAATGCAGGCCTCCGACATAGCCGGAAATCAACGTGTCCCGATTAACATCTTATTCCATCCGAGTATGTACCTTCATCACCTCCACCTAGCTGGCCTGCATATAGAGTGGGCGGTTTTTGGGTTATTTTTATTAAAAACATCTTGTGTTCGGGTACGGTGAAATATATTATCTTAAAATTAACCCACTTATAATTTTCTACCAACTGACCATCAAATTATTCGGAAATAAAATAAAACATTTTTAGAAATTTGTTTGCTAAATAGTTTTCATTATTTAGAGTACATATACAAATATACATGGTATACGCTCATCAAACTTACATAATACGACTACGAGTATGCATTAGAAAAAATAAAATTCATATTCATAAGATTCTGGGCATCGTAAACTAAATAGGAAAAATTGTAATATTTTCCATTCCACATGATATTAGCTAAAAGCTCAAAACAAATTTTCGTTTCCATTGTACACAGTTAAAAGCTCTAAAACAATTGTTTTCAATTTTTCTAAAACATATTTTTTTTTCTCCATGTATTTTATAAAATCACGTACAACAAAAAAGAAAATATTTTCTATTCTAAATGAAAATTTTATATAAATATGTATAGTATATGTAGTCGTATATACATATACGAGTACTTTTTGTACTTTGCTTTTATTTCAATCACATGAAAGAATGGGAATTTTTTCTGTACCAAAATTATTTTTATTTTTTTTATCTTTCATAATTTAATTTTTCCGTTACGTAATTTTTTTTTTGTTTGGTGTTACTTAAAACAAACAAGAAAATCCTCTCCTTAAATTAGATTCCTACTTCAACAGATTTTTTATTTACGTTTTCTTCTAAAAAAAAAACATCAAAATTCAAATCCAACTGAAGGAAAATATAATTCAATATATCCATTAGATTCCGTTTTTGTATCGTGTATGTATTGCAGATAGAGTATACCACCCTATATCCTTTTTCCCTCAATTTCCTTTTTAGCATCACTTAAAATTTATTCAATGTATTTTCATTTGTTGGACTTTTTTTGGTTGTTTTCGTCCCACATATTTTGTAAAAGACATGACACTAAATGATTGTAAAATGTGGTAAATTAAGGTCAGTGGGAATAAATTTATCCGTTTTTTCGCTCGGGCTCTGATAAGTGTCCGCATTCATTTTACAAACGAAAAAAATAAAAATAAATACTGAGAATGGAAATTTATAAAAAAGTTAACCCTTTTTTCGGTTTCGTTGTTTTAGACTCCGTCTTCGTCCGCATAGAAATATGTATATTTATTTAGAGGATCCTTTAAACAACAAGTAATTTTAATTAGACGATCAATTTCTTGCTGATTTGGTTCATTATCCGAACCTTTAACCAACAACAACACCAACAAATAGTATAAATAATCTAAAACAAGCTCTCGTAACATTATCTTTTAACATATTCTTCACAAACAAAAGAATAAAAGCTTTAGTATTTTTCTGCATGCTGTATACTGTGCGGTGGTACTTTTTTAATGGTGTGATGGTTAACCGGATAAATGCGGATGTTTTTAGGTTACCTTCATCATAACATTATCATTATCTTTTTGAGTTTTTAGAGCACAAAAAAAATGTAATCGTAATAATAAAATTAAAATTAACCAAACAGAAATGAATGGTTTGTTTGAAAACAAACAAGAAAGCCACACTAGGAAAATTTCATCCTTTTCAAACAATAGACGGTTTATTTATTTTTTTTTTTTTTTGTTAAATGATTAGATATCTCGGATCTGTTCATGTCTTTTGCTGGACATTTACGAAACCATGATTTTATATCACGATGTCACGTCATGTGTAAGTTGCGTAAAAACATTACAACGAGGTACGTAATTTAAAATTGCATGTGGGTGGAGAATTATTAGAGAATTGGTTTTATTTTATATTCAACTTTAATTTCTAGCCAATTGAAAGAGATATTTTCAACTCGGTAAGCGGCGACGATCCAGTGTTACATTTACTGTGTTTTTTATTCTCTATCCGGTACCACGCTCCTGAGAGCTGTTTGGGAAATTATCTATTCGACCTTTATCTATTACCCAACTGCATCTAGCTTTACTTGATTATGTGACATTTCGAATTTTCTGCATGTCAAACTAACGTTTTGAATCTTGAACAAGGGTGTATCTGCCAATAAGAGATGTGAGAACTTTTGCATACTTAAAATCTCAACGAATGAATTGTATGTCATCCATACATTTTCTATAGATTGGGGAAAGTCCCAAAAACTTCTAGTGTAATTCTAATTCCATTAAACGAACTGTTTAATGATCTGAAATATGTCAATTGACAATTAATTTAACATGCCGTATTTTTAAAATAAGATACAATTTCCTTTTTGAAATTTCCCAGCAAGTAGAAACAAGCTCTTGACAGCGGCTCCTTATAAATATGTGGAGCTAAATAATTTTCTACCTTACCGACCAAATGGCATAGTGGTTAAAGCTTTGGCATTTGGATCGGGAGGTACCGGGTTTAAATCCCGATAGGAGCAGGATGCAAAAGGAATTTCCATCAACAGATTATCTGTGATGAAATGAAATACATCTATGACCCCCTGTCGTATAGTGCAAAAATCATGGGCCGACCCATCTTCCATGCCAGTATAGGCTAGCATGGAGCTATTCAATGTGCAGATGGTGATAAAATCGGACCTATAACCGTACGTCCTCGAATTGGCTGGCTGGCACTGGCGTAAAAGTGAGGACGGAAAAAGCAAACAGCGAACGATTTGGGAGAGCCTTGGCCCCAGAACAGATTGCAAGGATAAAAAAATTCTACCCTTTGAACACACAGTTGAATTAAAAAATACAGTTTTGTCTTAAAAATACTGATTGCGCCAGTAAGTAAAGGGTGTTTTTTTAAGAGGTTGCCGATTTTTTTTTTGAATAAAACACATATAAAATTATGAAATGACCAAATTTTTTATTTGGTAGATAATTTTTTGGCATTTAACATTTAAACACAATTTCTGGCATATGGCTACCACGACTATTTTTCACAAATGTCATTCTGGAGGTCCAATTTTCCAGCACTTTTTCAAGCATTTGAGGGCGTATGTCAGCAATGACACGTTGAATATTGGTTTCCAAAGCGTCAATCGATTGAGGTTTATCCACATAACCCAATGACTTCACGTATCCCCACAAAAAGTAATCGAGTGGCGTCAAATCGCACGAACGCGGAGGCCAATTCACCGGACCATTTCTCGAAATAATGTTGTCGTTGAAAGTTTCTTTCAATAAGTCGATTGTTTCACGTGCTGTATGGCAAGTGGCACCATCTTGTTGAAACCACATTTCATTCATATCCATATCTTCAAGATTTGACAACAAAAACTCATTTAACATGGTTCTGTATCGATTTCCATTCACGGTAACGCGTCGTCCTTCCTCATTTTTAAAGAAATATGGACCGATGATCCCACCAGCCCATAGACCGCACCAAACAGTACATTTATCAGGATGCATTGGTAATTCTAGAACGGCGTGTGGATTATCTTTGCTCCAAATGCGACAATTTTGTTTGTTGACGTATCCATTTAACCAAAAATGCGCCTCATCACTGAAGAGAATTTTACGGTAAAAAAATGGATCTTCGTTCAATTGATTTAACGACCAATCACTGAATTCACGGCGCAAACGATGGTCGTGTGGCTTTAATTCTTGCACCAATTGAATTTTGTATGGCACCAAACCCAAATCTTTACGTAAAATTTTCCATAAAGTCGATGGACAAAGTCCAATTTGCTGAGCACGACGACGAATCGATAAATTGTCGTTTTCTTCGACACTGGCCTCAACGACAGCAATATTTTCTTCTGTACGAACTCTTCTCATTCTTGTCGGTGGCTTGGCATCCAAAAGAGTGAATGTAGACCGAAATTTGGTAATTACGTTCTTTATGGTGGTCTCTGACGGACGATTATGTGCACCATAAAATTCACGAAGTGCTCTATAAACATTTTTAATTGAACACTGATTTTGAAAATAAATTTCCACGATTTGAAAACGTTGTTCTGGAGTTAACCTATTCATAATGATTTGCCAAACAATACTGAGTAGAAATGCCACTTTGAGCTGTCAAAACAACTGTCATAAAATAAAACGACATCTATCGGAAAAACAAACCTCCTAAAAAAACACCCGTTAGAAAGTTGCATTTAAGTTTTGTTAAAGAAAATTCAATGCTCCGGATACCTTTATTGGGCGCTAATAAAAAAGCACGGCAATTAACGGGCAAGTAGGATGAAAATGAAAACCGAAAAAATATTACATTAAATGCGTATATACAGGGTGTCCCAGAATTGGATGATCATACGAAGCAGGGTGATAGAGGAGCTCATTTCCAACAAAAACAGCCAAGTAAAGTTTTTCGAGATGTTGATGCTGCAAAAGTTATTCTACTTTTAGTGAAATCGCATGCGCACTCATCAAAAAATTAATTTAAAAAAAACCAAGAGTTCTTTCGTTTAACTCGCTTTTTTAATAAGATTTAGAAGAGTATGGCTTTCCAATAAAATCATTTTTATAAACGTATTCTTCTGTCAAATAAAAACAATGGTTATGTAAAGTCTTTTTGTTTCTAAAAATTTTTTGTTGATGTTTAAATGACGCCAACGGGAAAACAATGTACACTAAAGAAAGTTGACCCATTATCAGAAAAATATGCGACACTAATGCAAATTTTAAAATGCTATCACACACCGGGCTATTCATAACAGAATGTTTTTTAATCATTTTTTTTACAAAGGTAAAGTCGTGTTTATTAAAAATACACTTAACAAAATTTCGTCAGAAATAAAACAAAATGTTGAACATACTGCTAGAAGCCCGAGTTAAACAAAATTTGTGATACAGGGTGGCGCACGAATCGTGCTACAAAAACAAAACGTAATAACTTTTTTTCTGTGTGACTAATCGGCTTTATTTTTTTTTATTGTATAGATAATTCAATTTTATTTTTATTTAACTAATTAGTTTTGAAAATGATAGACCGTAAATGACCTCCATGCTCATTCACGCATGTGCGACACCTGATCAGAAAATTATTCATTGCGCACTGAAGGGTTGAAGTCGGGATCGCCTCAATTATTGTTGTAATGGACTGCTTCAATTCAGTCAAATTCCTTGGTTTCGTTTTAAACACCTCTTGTTTGACATAACCCCATAAAAAAAAATCTGGTGCAGTGAGGTCAGGTGACCTTGGGGGCCAGCGGAAAGTGGAGTTTCTGGATATTAATTTATTTGGAAATTTTCGTTGGAGCTCCTCCATAACCGGTCTGGCTATATGTGCAGTTGCTCCATCTTGCTGGAACCAAATGCTGTTAAAAGGGATACATCTTCGCCGCAGTT
Organism: Nephrotoma guestfalica; assembly: GCA_963691935.1. Classification (NCBI taxonomy): domain Eukaryota; kingdom Metazoa; phylum Arthropoda; class Insecta; order Diptera; family Tipulidae; genus Nephrotoma; species Nephrotoma guestfalica. Next base: position 134,089,716 of record OY829913.1, on the reverse strand, counting down.
CTGGGTAAAAAAAATCTTTCAACATGTTTAAATAACGGTCCCCATTTACAGTTACTGTTTCACCGTTTACTTCAAAGAAGTATGGCCCGACAATGCATCTTGATGAAACTGCGCACCACACTGTCACTCGTTCTGGGTGCAGTTCCGTCTCATGGAGTATTTCTGGATTAGTTTCACTCCATATACGACAATTTTGCTTGTTTACATTGCCGTTTAGATCAAAATGGGCCTCATCAGACATAAACAAGCAATTTATGAAGTTGTTGTCTTCTTCGGCCATTTCAATAATTTTCCGGCAAAATTCCAGGCGAATAGGCAAATCCAGAGGTTTTAATTTGCTTGTAATTTGGATTTTGTACGGAAACAAGTTTAAGTCATCATGAATTATCCGTTGTAATGACCGTCTGCTAACTCCAATTTGCGCCGATAACTCTCGAGTCGAAACACTTGGATTTGCCTGAATTGATGATGCTACAGCTGCGATTGTGGCTTCGACCCGAACATAGGGATCTCGATTGTACGGTCTACGTGCGATGCTTCCAGATTCAGCAAACATGCGTACCAACCTCATAATGGTCCATCTACTCGGGGGAGTGCCGCCAAACTCCCGCCTAAATTCCCTCTGGACGGAAATGATGGACTGCAAAGCATGGTAGCGCTGCACTATCCAAATCCTCGTTTCGGTATTCCAAGCATCCATTTTAGTAAATTTAAATAATAATCTGCAAAATAAAACAAATAAAAAACAGATTAGTCACACAGAAAAATAGTTATTACGTTTTGTTTTTGTAGCACGATTCGTGCGCCACCCTGTATAAAAAGAAAACCTTTTTGTAATTCATGTATAAGTAGTTCCATACACGCATACTTAAACGTTTATAATTTAAATGTCAATAAGCTATGTGGCTTATTCCCACCACGAATTTTCAGAAATGCATTTTGTTTACGGCTTAGAGACGATATCCAATTGTGAAACGCTTTCCCCATTACAGAGTATTTCAAAACTACATCAAATGTGCAGTGAAGATATGAATCAGCCGGTCAACTTGATATAGACGAAAAACGAGTAATTGGAATGGTGACAGACAACACATCTATAAGTGTTCGTTGTTTATTAAGACGTTCGGGAGTGCCGCGGTCCACGTTGCATCGTATTTTATAAAGAAATCATCAGTTGCACCCTTACCGTGTGCAACGTGTTCAAGGCGTTTTACCTGCTGACCATGAAGAAAGGGTTCAATTTTGTTAAGAAATGTTGAAAACATTTTATGGAATGACGAAAAGTGTTTTAAAAGACGGGGATATTCAATATCCATAATTTGCAATATTGGGCCCGCGTAAATCCAAAAAAGTGCGGCATAGTCGGTTTCAGCATCAATTTGGAGTGAACATGTGGACGGGAATGATCACTTCGGATCAACGGGGAAGTCTAACTAAGTTTTCTACAAAATGACTTGGATGAATTACTTGATGATTACTTGAAATATGTGGCTGCAGGATGATGGAGCTCCCCCTCACTATGCACAAATAGTGAGACAACACCTGAAAATAAATTATCCAAGCCGCTGGATTGGAAGAAAAAGGTCCATTGCATGGCCACTGCGGCCTCCTGATCCAAATTCTTTAGATTTTTTTCTGTGGGGTTATTATAAAGAGCTGGTTTATGAAAGAGTAAACCAGACCGATCAGGAAATGCGGCAACGTACAATCCAATCGTCAAATTTTATACGGCTTTACCGATTATGTATTTTGGCAAATAGTGGACACTTCGAACATTTATTATAATATTTAAAATTAATAAAAAAAATTATTTTATTCATTTTGTTTTATTTCTGAGCATCGATTTTAGAAATCCAAATTTTGTTAAGTGCATTTTTTAATAAGCTCGACTCACTTTGTGGCAAAAATTGATAAAAATATTTTGTTATGAATAGCCCGGTGTATGATATCGCAAATTTTAAATCTGCATTAGTGTCACATATTTTCCTGAATGTGGGTCAACTTCCTGTAGTACATTTTTCTTGCCGGCGCAACGAAACTTTACAAAACCATTGTTTTTATTTGACAGCCAGATAAATATAGCTTATCAAAATGATCTTATTAAAAGGCACACTTTTCTAAATCGTATTAAAAAAGTAAGTTAAACAAAAGAACTCTTGTTTTTAAATTAATTTTTTGGTGGGTGTGTATGCGATTCCACTAAAAACACTAAAAGTGGAATAACTTTTTTGGATCAACAATTCGAGAAAACTTTACATGGATGTTTTTATTGGAAATGAGCTCTCCTATCGGCCTGCTTCGTTTGATCGTCCAATTTTGGGACATCCTGAATAATTATATTTTCAACACCAACGTAAACTTTAAAACAATTATTTATTTTATTTTACTATTTCACTTTATTCTTAATTTTTTAGGTGTTGACACATCGAGTTAGATCTTAAAACTAAGTTACAATATTTTCTTAATTACGTATTCTAATAAAAAAAATGTTTATCGTTGCGTTTATTGATGTCATCATTTTTATGGTTGTCTTATCATTTCCCAAAGGGAGAATCTGTTTTACATGATTCCAGGATTGAAACGGTAGTATTTCTATTTTAACCGAAGCTGGTTTTCTACTATAAATGACAATATAAATTATTAGTAGCTGACAGAGTCCTTATCCAATTTTGGTGCATCCAATTTTGGTCCAATTTTTGGATATTTTTCAGCTATACATTTCTGATCTGATTGCTATTTTGGATATTTTCTTGATTTAACATCTCAGTATTAGGTATTGTGTCTAATTGACGGATTGCTTGATGTTGTAGAAGCCTCTTGCATTTCCTGTACCTCACTGTTTAGCTGGAAAAGACTGTAACTGCTTGTTGTTAATTGTTACGGTGTAATTTGTTACACATTTCGGTGTACCTCTCCGGCGACCAACACGTTTTATTTCCGATAGCTGCCATGGATATTTTTGGATTGATTGTCGTAGGATTTAGTAATGATGGCACAGACTTCACGTGTTGATGTACAACCATTCTACAAATAAAAAACTTAGCACATTTTCACTGCTATCATAATCGATCTGTGATCCATCATCCCCCTCCTATCACCAATAATAGAAATTATTTCATTTTTAAATTAATCAAATGTACTAAATAGAGTATTTGTCATACTGTTAAAGTTAGTCGAAAGTTTCCAGCCGAAAAATGATAATGCAGAGTGGCTTTGCTATCCCATTCGAAAGAATATTTTATAGCCGAAAGATATATTACTCGATAAACCTACTCGTAGCTCTACTATCACCGCCAAATAAGCAGACAATAGCAAAGGTCTGTCAGGAGCTTTGTTATTAGCTCTTCAACTTGGAGAAGTTGTGCAAGCTTGATCGGAATAAACAACAACAAAAGACTCAATTTTTTTCGCTTTATTAAAGTTAAATCCATAATCTCGTGCCGAGTTTTGTTTGTTTCTAAATAATTTAATTTTATATTATATGAAAAAATTTAAATAAAAACAGACTACCCTTAATTTCCAAAACAATTTATGTAAACTATCTCTGTAAATTGCCGATAGGAGTCGCGGTTTGGCATGCAAATACGGCTTTTTTGGGATTCAGCAAATTCGAATGTTTAAAAAAATGTACAAGTAGACACATTGAAATTTAATTTTTAGGTTAGGTTCAACAAAAAATTTAGTAAAGAATGCTCTTAGGGGATCAACAACTCAAAAAATAATTCGCTAATTCAATGTGTGTTTATTTAGTTTATATGCACAAAGTATTCAGCTGTATTTTTGCAGTTTGGTTATTGCGATCGATGAGAAGAAGAATCTTTTGAAAAAATTGTTTAGATTTTGGGATCCCACATCGAAGTGAAACCAAATAAATAAATACGTTATAGCACTTGTCAAAAAAATTTTGAGGAAATTTATTTAGGAATAAAAAAGTTTCCAAACATTTTTTTTTAGAACTTTTTGGTAGTTTCACAACTACCTGAATTAAGTTTTCAAAATGTTCCTAAAATACTTAATCGTTATGTCATGTCTATTTCGACACATTTTAGAATAACAGTTTCTTACTTATATCCACCATTTTTAGTACAATTACGATAAAACCAATCAATTTTATCCAAAACGATCCAATTAGTTTACCGATATGTTTTCATAAAACTAAAAGTCTAAAGGATCGCGATCAACTAAAGCGCCCACTAAGGCCCAGGCAAGTGTCTGTATCGTGTTGTGAACTTCTTTTGAAACTTTTAGATTTTGATACAGAGGTATCTTAGTTTTGAAGAGCGGGACCAGAATGAAAACCCATTCGAACGACCATATTACAGCTACAGAAAAGCGAACACAGTGAATTTGGATTTATATTTTAAAAACATCAGCTGGGATGAGAACTTAACCAGCAACAGCGTTGATGTAAATGCAGACAAATTCCACCCACTACTCTATAACGGAATAGATTTATTTGTCCCCACAGCTGCCACTAAACTAAACCATTATCCTCCGTGGTACGATAATAAACTAATAAAACACAAAATGCAACTAACAATACGAAATCTAATATCAAACAAAGTTCAAAAGTTATATCTTCAAGATAAAATAAATAATAACCAAAACACTTTTGGACCTACTTTCTAACATAGCGTGAGACTAACGGTTACCCGGTACATTGATATTTTAAGGTCAAAAATCTTATAATCCACAAGTCATATCAAACATGTTCGCCTATTTTATCAATAACTGTATAAGCCAGAAGACATCAATAAATACATAAAACCAAATTAAATTAATAATAACCAACACCAACCATGTATCCATAAAAATTCCACAAATTGCAGCGGAAGATAACATCACGCTCTAAGTTGATTATTAAAAGGCCTCAAAAATTTGGTAATGCCTCTGTGCCTTCACTGAAACAATGCATTTTTTCCTCAGAAGTGGAAAATAACAAGAGACACCAATATGCAAAACTGGAACACGGAATGATGTTTCATGTTATGGAGGTATAACGTCAATTGCATCAATTCCGAAGTTATAAATACATAAAATTTGGGTATTTATTGTAAAAGAACGGTAGGTTATGTTTTATTCAAAGTATTGTCCATCGCTAGCCACTACTTTTTCCCATCTTTCTGGCATCATACAGGAATTTCACGTCGAAAGAACGCTTCAACTTTTGAGGCTATCCATAAATCAACCCAATTTTTGGTATCTTCAAATGATGTGAAATACGTCATAGAACGAGTTTTGTTCTATGAATATTCGGCTTGGTAGTTGATGTTTAAACATGACCAGGTGGTCCCCATCGCCCCCCCCCCTTTGCTTTTGAATCATTCCCAATGATGTGAAATTGCTTGTTGAGTCTTCGTAATGCAAATTCAAGTTTCTTCATCTAAAAATGCTTCCAATTCTGCGTCTTCATAAACTTTTGAAAACACTTTCGACATCTTCTCTCATTTAAGGCGGCCTCATCATATGTTTCTACAAGCAGATTTCTTCAAATTAAAGAAGTAAATCAAGAGTTTCCGCAAATGACGCTAATATTTTAAGGTTATGTTACCTTAGGACATGATGGTTTACAACAGACAATTTTAACCATAACTTACTGGTGGAGTGGTGGCACCATCTTTTATCGAACGGCAGAGACTTATTTATATTCCCAATATAATATTATTTAATTATTTTATTTATAATTTTTATTTATTAAAATATTTAATTATATTTAATTTAATTATATTAAATTTAAATTGTTTTTAATTTCGTTTGTTGCTTCAGTAGGCGATGTAGGTGTGACATCTTCGAGAATTTGTATTATGTTTTCATTCAATGTTTCTGGTAATTGACATTCATGAGGTTGAAATATATTTTGCCCATGTTCCATCTATTTTCCTGATAGGATGAATTATTGGCATTATTGGCCTTTTCAGAGTTTTAGGTGCTTTCCAGAGCGAATAATCCATACTACTATCATTCATCAACTTACTTAAGGAGAAATTAAGTGACTCATTAGTTTCTGAATTTTTCTTGTTAATTGTTGAGTAAGATGGTTTAGTCTTTTTTTGCCTTGTGGAGCTCTAGTTTGATGCCACTTTTGGTGTACTTTGAATCTTTCCCAGTCCGTATGTTTGTTGGTTAATAATGAATTATTCCATTTTTGGATGATGTACTTAGGGTTAGGACTATCGGAGAATGCTCTGAGCTCATATCTTGGCTTTCTTCGACCTTCATAAAATTATTAGAAATATTTTTGGTTACAATAAAAATTGATCAGGTCAGGTTTTTTTTCCTAGGTCAGTTGGCCAATATGCTGGTTTTCCTGTTGAAATGGATTCACATCCAATTTCTGTAATGGCAACCAGTAATTATTTTCCTTTAGTTGTAGTTAATCTAGAACTCTATTGAGTACTCTTCTCATTGAAATCAATACCTATTATGGACCTTTTTCCCAGACGCTTGAAGAACTCTAAGTATTGTTTGTTTTTAATAGAATTTCTTGGTGGACATTACAATCCTACCACAACCCACTAGGAAAGTTGTTGGTTTTTATATAAACCACTGTGGCCTGAATTTCTTCTTTTTCATACTTTGCTTCTTCAAAATGTTGGATATTTTTTTTTATGATAACTGCACTTCCTCCTCTGGCTGAATTATCTGGATGAGTAGTGTGATATACACAATAGCCCTTAAATGTTAAGTAGGATTGCTTAGTAAAATGTGTTTCCGAAATAAGACACACATCTATATTCTCAATATCGAGGACTGCTTGTATTTCTTGTTGATGCCGGAGCACATCAATACCATTCCATGACATGATTTTCATTGTGCTGTTCTTTTTTGTGTGGATTTGGGTTTAGCTCCCAATGCGCTATCTTCTAATTTTTGAAACCTCTCATCAAATTTTATTAATTTCATGAGAATATCTTGTAATGTTTGACTGATGTCTACATCTATCAATCAAGAGTCTACATCTATCTATCTATCTACATCATCAAGTCAAATTTGTAGACGTTTCTAAAATACAATAAAATATCAAAGAGGTATTGATGCCCACGCCGTTTTGAAACTAAAAATTGCTACTTGGGAACCTCCGGTGTCGTAATCGTTGCGCTATTGTTGGACCGGCAAAATTGCACTGTTTGTGAAAATAAAAACTTCTATTTATCCTTGGTAAGTTTCTGAAGCGGAATGAATGGAATCTTTTCTAAATTATTCACATATTTTGCTTGTAGGCCGGGGTTTACTTTTATTAGACAGTTTACATAAAAAAAACAACAAGAATAAAAAAGGAGCGTAAACTGTACAGTCACCTTATTTTTCAAAGAGATCTCGAAGGCTTTGGAGAGGGATTTAGGAACCGTAAGCCTATTTTTGATTTATCTAGATATTGTACATTTCGGGCTTTATTCACTGCAGCTGACAATAGTTATAAGGGTGTTTAAACAAATGCGATTTTTTATGATAGTTTAAGTACAGTTATTCTATTGTTTATAGTTAAATAAGAAACGTAAATTAAATACAATAATCTGTATGAAATGGTAAAAATGGCTAATTGCGCTTTTCGTGAGGGAATGTGTATGTCGGTAATTATTATGGCGTATTACTTTGGGTAATAATTGGTGGATTGACGTTATTGGTGGATTTTATTCAAGCCTGGTCAAACAAAAAACCAATTCAGATGAGTACAACCCTAACAAAGAGTATGACGTGATGGAACGGTAAACAAAAACATTGTAATGAATCGTTATATCAGTTTATCTTGAGTTAATATCATCTAAGCCGCACCAAACAATTCTTAAATATAGTTAAACTGCATTTGTGAACCACATAGACTGGGTATAGCATCTACTTCTCAAGCTCAGTTTATTCTTGGATACCTCATCAAAATCGAAACCGCATACTTCAATTTTATGTTCACTTATTTACGTGTATTTTCGAAGTAATGTGTGAAATAATTTCGAAACTGGCACTGCCCAATTCGTATAGAGTGTTCAATACCACAAAATATCTACGCTTGAAAATAGGGTAGATTTGCTTGTCTTACTGAAACGCGTAAACTCCACAGAATTTTTACGGAGTCTACTTAAATGTAGACAAGAAATGTTTGTCTCAACAATCATTAACGCGGCCTAACATTTAAATCTCACAAAGGTTTACAACATCTATAATTTCGAAAAATTTATAATTTATAGTCGCTAAGCTAATCGATTCTAATACAATTTCCAATCGACTATTCCAGTGAGAATATTTGGGCTCAAGTCCCATCTCTAATACTAGTCAGACCATATTATGAACTAATTCTAACACAACATGTACAAAAAATAAAACTTCAGAATCACAAAAATGTCAGATTTTATTTTAATTATAACTTTTTTCATTACTAAATTTATTTATATTTTTTATACAAACGTATTCCACTGCATACATGAGAATGGAATAAAATATTAATGAATTTTATTTTAGACAAAAAAATAAAATAAAATTATTGATTTTTTTCAAAAAAATAAAAATTATATTAAATATAAAAATAAATAAAATACAAAAAATAATCATAAATTTTGATTTCAAGACAGAAGCAGTAAAATAAAACGTATAGAAGTAAATACACTCGTACAAACTTTTCGTTACAAAAACTTTCTTATTTTTAATGACAACTTATTTAATTAAATTAAATTAAGAAGAGAAAAAAAGGGAAAAATTATGCTTAAATCTTGTAAATTTTATATAACCAAAATATATTGTACACATAAAAATAAGGATTATAAATTAATTTGATTAATTATGACGGGTTTACCGTGTGGAATCGTGTGTGGCATATACATATCGCGTATCGTATTCGAAAAGACACCTGTCCAATCTACTTAGTTGCATATGAAAATACTTAATAATTAAGGCAAATCGTATCTGTTTAGAAATCATTTATACAGGTTTTCATTACAGGTTAACATCCTCAGGTAAATAATAATAATTTACAATAGTTGCACGTTTGATTTCGAGCCCATAGTATTGAATTACATAAGAAAGGAAGAAATTAGTAGTACAAATTGAAACACCAGCCGTGCGTTTTCGAATTCGTAATAATCGTCCCTCGAATAATTGACCAGCTATATATGTATAATTGTGGTGTAATTCTTCTGACCAACGACAAATATACGTAGTCGAATATACCACATCTAATTTCTAAAGCGAAAAATTTAACCTACCAGATTTGTGATATAAATTGTCTCGTACTCGTATATCAAAAATCATTATTTCTGCTTACATTTCAGAAAAGGTCAACCCTTGCTAAAAAAATTCATCTGCATAACAAAAATTGAAAAAGCTCATACGGAAGGTGTCAATTTATGAAAAAAGCTTTAGTATGAATACGAATAGTCAATCTGCCTGCTCTGTAGGGATGCCGAATTTCGGAAAACAAAGTGTTTTTTATCAAATCTCGTTAATTCCGGTAAAATTTAAAATATGGTCTGAAATAATTTTGTTTGAAAATTAATTTACAATCTTTTTATTTTAACCATGTTTCGTAAATGCATATACTTTAAAAAAATCCAATAAACGAAAAAGCTCTTATGGAAGCTGCTACTTCCGGTAGACCGATCTCGCCCAAAAATCACTGAGATCTCCGAATTTAAGGAAAAAGCTTAATTATGAAGTTGTATCCCGATCAATCAATCCGTAGAGATCAAATGTATACTGAAAAACTTTTGTTGACAAAAATCTTCATTTCCGCTTAGATTTTGGAAAAGTGATCTGGACCGATATTGTTGCAAAATTAATTTCAAATCTGTTCGCTCATAACCGTTTTTCTCGTAAAAGATATTCTTTAAGCTGTCACTTCTGCTGGAAAAGCGAAGAAGCTCCTATGGAAGCTGTCACTTCCGGTGGGCCGATTTCTGCCAAAATGCACTGGTATCTTCCAATTTGTGGTAAAGCTTAGGTATGACGTGTCATCCCGATCAAGCACTCCTTCTGTACAGAGGCCGAATTTTTGTTGAAAAACGGGTTTTTATCAAAAATCGTAATTTCCGCTTCAATAGAATGTTATTGTTGCAAAATAAATTAAAAATTTTTTACTTCATAATGATATACTTTTTAAAATATTTACAAAAAATGAGAAAGCTCCAATGGAAACTGCCGCTTCCGGACTACCGATTTCGGTCAAAATTCAGTGCGATCTTCCGATTTATAAAAAAATCTTAAGTATGAAGTTTCGATCCAATCAATCAATCCGTTTGAACTCGAAAACAATAGGATCTCTCAATTTTTTGAGGAAAGCTTATCTATGAAGTTTCACCCCGATCAGACAAACCGTCTAGATTGTAGAGAGGACAAAGGCAGTTAGTCTGCATGAATACTCGCACGCACACACGCACGGCGATATAGCGAATGTTAAATCTGCAAAAATCTCGAGCGCAAAATTTCTCTTGATTGCTATACTTTTTACTATGTAAAAGAAAGTAAGAAAGAGTATTTTTTGTCAAAAATCGACCTTTCCGCTTAAATTCTGGAAAATTTATCGCAACCGACATTGTTGCTAATTTAATTTAGAATCTTTTAGTGCATAGTCGATTTTCTCATAATTGAGATACTTTTCAAAATATTTGCTAAAAACAAAAAGGCTCTTATGGACGGTGAACCAACTTTAGCCAAATATCACAGAGATTTCCAATTTATGACAAAGCTTAATTATGAATATGGGACGAATTTTTGTATGTACACAAATATTGCCACATTTGTTTCGCTAGGCCGCTCAGCAAACTAGTTCACCTTCGTGTGAAGACAAATGTATTTCCCTCAATTTGGAAAACAGCGAGTATTCAACCGATTCCAAAAAGGTGAGAAATCATCTCCTACAAACAAACCACCGATTGTTTTGGTCTCTATTTTGTCGAAAGTAATGGAACATATAGTCAATTTTTATCTTACAGGCTATCTAGAGACGAATAAGGATTTCGGAAACACCGCTCTTCTGATGAACTCTTGAGTTACATGACGCATTGTTGAGAGCGATGTATTGAAAATACTGTTTTTGGAGAATCTAATACGAGTAATGTGTCTTTTGAGATTTCAAAAGCGCTTGATAGTGTTTAGCATGAATGTTTCATAAGTAAACCTCGTTCGCTTAATTTATTTACCTCTCTTATTAAATGGATGGCAACCTATTTATTGAGCCGAAAATAGGTTGTTTTGGATGGGTTTACTTCAAGTTCGCATGAAGGAAATGTAGGTGTGCCACAAAGCTCGTATACTTGTGACGTCCATTCATTTACTAACCACACCATGCTGTCGGCTTCAATTGAGTTTATGAACCAAAGAGTACGGTATGCCGGTCGAGAAAAGTCTAGAATGGAGTATATCTATTGGAGTCGATCATAACCCTAGCAGTTCAATCATTTCTATTCTCCCAGAAAGTAGTACAACACTTTGTTGCATCTGTAATTAATGGGTTTACATATTACATGTATGTGCAATCTCTAAAAGGCAAGTCATTGTGCCTAATGATTCCGTTAGGCGCTGCAACTTCTATACTTCACTCCATTGGAGGTCTTGAAGGGCACCAAAATCCCATTTGGAATGTCTTGATAGATGAGAAGAGTCATGATAAACGTTCATTACTCCCTCCTTCGATTATTTAGAACACAGACGTAATGTTGGTGTTTTAACTGTATTTTACAAATTTTATTATAGCAGATGCTCTTCCGAATATTAGCATAGGTTTGCTTTAGAATCATTCTATTGTAGAACCCACCATTTTAAGTCCTCCTTTTTTCAGAGTGGTCACGATGTGGAACTAGTTAGATGACAACATATTTCCCGAGACCTTTAGTTTACAGCACATCAAGAAACAAACCAATCGATTCCTGAAGAATCGGAAGTTGCCGTGAAAGGATTTACAAAATAATTTATTTGTGGGGAGTTTGTCCTAAATCGTCTTAAAGCAACAACAAAGTTTAAGACAAATTTAATTTTCATACGACCAAGTGAAGTTTGTCCTAATCTGTCTTAAACACAAAATTTATTTTTAAACGTAATTTAACAGTGTAAATTATTATTAATTTTTTTTTATATTATCAGTTCAATTTAGAACAAGATGATCTGCATCAATTAGACTACAATTTAAGTTAAATAATATCATAAATTTTAAATGTTAATTTTCTTCGCAATTATCCGAATAAAAAATAATTTCATTTATTTTCACATACATCGAGGTTGTATGTGTAAGAGATCACTAGAGGAATGGGTATTTCTTTTTTATTAGCTCAAATCCATTTTAAAAACATGAATTTTCTGGAAACCTAGGGGAACACTGGGTGTAATAGTCAAAAGTTATATAGCCCATAATCGCATTAAAGTACCTGGTCCTAAGTTATTTTAAAGAGATCACTACAGCTAGAAAGGATTAATTTGAATTGAGGCAATTTGAAAGTGAAAACACCCATTCCAACAGTGGTATCCTCTTAGAAATATCTTAGGACAAAGCAAGCACTTTTAATGCGATTTTGAGCTATACAACTTTTGAATATATCACCCACTGTTTTCCTAGATTTTCCGGAAAGTTTATGTTTTCTAATTGAATTTGGTCTAGTACAAATTGACAACGCCTATTCCGTCCATAACAACCTCTTTGAAGTATCTTAGGATAAGGCACTTTTAGCGCGATTTTAAACTAGACAACTTTGGGATATTACACCCAGTTTATGCTAGACATTCCGGAAAATTCATGTTTTTTAATTCGAATGGGTTCTGTACAAAGTGAAAAGACTCATGCCGGGCGTAATAACCTTTCAGGGATATCTTAGGACAAAGTACTTTTTGAGCGATTTTGAGGTACACTAATTGTACTGTCAAATTTAATTATTAACGTTGTTGTTGGTTTTAGGATAAGTTAGGACAAACTTCAAACCCGTAACAATTTTGTTTTGTTAAATTAATTGATGTAATATTTTCTTGGTCAAGGTTTTTGTCGTTTTCCCGATGTATTCTCTGGAGGAATTTGAGAAAATAAATTGCAAACGGCTACAAACGTGGGGCATGTGATAAGCATTGTAAATCACTTGCCTTCGGTCTTTTAATTATCAATAAAAGGGCTTTGCCCACCATATTGCTGTGGCAAAAGTCATGCAGAGAACCCTCCTTAGGCAATATTTTGGTATTATAATAACAAAAAATGTGTCATGACTATGAAAAAAATGGAGAAACTCATAAGTCAAACATTGCTTAAGGATTCGTTAGTTTCAATGACACAACGTGTGGGATATACTTTTACATTGTACATTTTGTCCTTGAATTTTGCCGATTCAAATTAAAATTAACTTGGGACCAGTCGACATTAGTAATAGAGGTTTTTGGCCTCCTAAGGATGCATTGAAGATTAATATTGCTACTGCTGCTGTGTTGAGACTTATTTGGATTAGTATCAATATTAACATGAACTATTTGAGATGAAGATGTTGTGTGAAAACTTCCTGAAGATTCAGAATACCAGAGGGATCTGTAATTACAGTTGGTTTGTGAATTAAAAAATAATTCGTTTAATCATGGCAAGCATCACTCGTAGTTCTCACAAATCGTACAATTAGCGGTTGATCAGTGATTTTACTCGAGCTGGCGTCAACAGGAGTACATGCAAATAAACGAGTAACACATTTTCTAAATATGCATAATTATTTCAGTATTTGATGCAAGATGTTGATTGGTGGGCGTTTTTAATGTTTTCAGTTGTAAGTTGATTGATGAGTTGTATGTTAATCAAATTATTTATTTATTTATTTATTGATAGATTGACATAACAATTTTAGTAGAGGAAAAGCACATATGGAAGCATAATAAATGAACATCAACAAAAAAATACTTCCATTAGGCATAAAAACCTCAGATTTTTTCAAAAAACAAATCCACTCCAAGCTAATACCCTCCATGTTGAGCTCAAGCTCATTTGTTACGGAGGATACTGCAAGAAGTGATACAAGAAGTGCTTACAAACTACATACAAAAACAATATAAATAAATATAAAAATATTATTATACAAATGTATTGTCATTCAAAATTAGTCTTAGTTCCAGAAAAAAATGATTCAATTTTATTGTTGACCGCTTCATTTATGATTAAATCGAAACTGTCAATAAACTTACTAATTTTTATAATATATAAAGTGAGTCTTTTTTAAATGCCAGGCTTTTATCTCGAGAACGGTGCTAGATAGGAGAAAAGTACTTATAATGAAATTTTTAAGGGTCGAGTGGGACGTGTAGTCATGATCTTGAATCTTATTAGTTTCGAAGATATTGACTAAATTTAGTTTTTTTAAAATTGAAACCTATATTTATGAGTGCTTTTTTGCATTTATTAGTCTTGTATTGGTAGTTGTGACAAGATTACAATTATCTTTGAAATTGCTTATCATGTTGCACGCTAATGAGCAAGTGTTCGAGATGATGATGATCTGCGGTGAGTGTCGACAAAATGACCGGATGGCGTTTAGATTATACGTTGAACGACATCCAAATCGTCGGACCTTTGGAAAAGGTGTATTTAAACGTTTAGCAGATAAAATTTGTACTATCAGAAGCATAAGAAACCAAAGGAATCGTCGTGAGTTTCCTGAGGAAATTGATGTAGACCCACACACATCAAAACGAAATGTTGTCTCGCGTTTTTAGAGAAAAAAAATCCATGTGTACCACATACCAAAATCCATTCGTACCACAATATTGTCATTATAGGCGAGGCAACAAATTGTAGAATATCTAAATTTCTTTCGTCGTGTCCTTTAGACAGAAGAGATAACGTTTAAGAGTGACGGTAATGTGAATAAGCATAATTTACATTATTGGAGTGACGTGAATCCACATTAGATGCGTTCCGTTGACCATCAACATCGATAGAGTGTAAATTCTTGTGGTACAATTTTGAATCTCGCCTAACCGGCCCTTTTTTTTATGAACACTAACAACACAAAAATTTGTGAATTGGCAGATTTTCCCAATTTATTGGAAAACATTCAATTGCGAGGAAGACAAGAAATGTGGCTTCAGTTTGATGGTGCCCCTCCCCATCTTGGTACAGCTTTCCGATAATAACTAAATTTAATGTTTCCGAGTAAATGGATTAGAAGAAGTGGTCCTACTTATTGTCCAGCACGATCACCCTATTTAACATGTATGGATTTTTATTTAAGGGGGTAAGTGAAATACTAAGCCTATTTTAATCGGTCTACCACTGCAGAAATTTATGAAATTTGGTTCAAATAATCAATGCTGCCTTCAGACTAAAATATGCCCTACGACAGTGGAAGGTTGCTGAAGTAATTATGATTCCTAAATAAAAAGTCGTAGAGGCCGATTTCACTACTTCCTGTCATTGCAAAATTATTTGAAAAATTACTGCTCAAGAGGCTCAAGCCAATAATAGAAAAACGAAATTTAATTCCACCACACCAATTTGAATGTAGAAAAAATCACTCTGCGATAGAACAAGTTCACAGAATAACGGACATACTAGAAGACGCACGTGAGAAAAGGATAATATGTTCTAGTATCTTTTTAGATGTTGCACAAGCAGTTCTATCAAATTCTTAAATCTTACATTGCAGATCGGCATTTCCGTGTAAAATATAACGATGAGTACTTTGAACTAAAGAGAATAGTTGCAGACATACCACAAGGTAGCGTACTGGTTCCTATATTGTTTATCCTGTACACCAAAGATATGCCAAATACAGGAGGTGCTACCATATTGCAACATTCGCAGATGATTCTGGCAACTGGAAAGAGTATAGCAGAAGCAACGACAAAACTTCAACAAGCAACCAACTCAGTGATTAGCTCGACAAAGAAATGGCGCATTAGCCTAAACGAAGCAAAATCGGTTCACGTAAACTTCACAAACCAGATAGTTCACTGGATTCCAGTAAAACTTAATTCAAGGCAGGTTCCAAATGCAAATACAACCAAATACCTTGACATAACTCGATTGCAAGCTTAGATGGAAGTATCATGTTAAAAAGAAAAAAGAAGAATTGAACAACAAATATAGGAAATGTATTGGCTAATGGTAGAAACTCTGAGCTTACAAATACTTAAACCAGTATGGACCTATGGTATTCAACTTCAAAACAAAGTGCTTCGTGACATTGTCAACGCAGCATGCTACATCAGAAATGATAACGTGCATAGGGAATTAAACATGGAATATGCCAGTGAAGAAATAAAAAAAACATGCAAAGAAACACCAAAATGCAGACATGCGAAGTTTGTTGGGCACCACCAATGCAGCAAGAAGACTTCAAAGGCGGAAACCTTTAGAATTGGGTAGTTGTATTTAATTAGGACAGAGAAATATAATATATTATGAAAATTCAAAAGGGAGTATCCATTTTGTTACTGCCCGTCAAATCTGAATCTTTATTTAAGAAAGATAAATTACTAAATGATTTGTAAATCAGTTGTAATATAAAAATATAAATAAAAAAAAATGCAGGAATTATGAGAAAAAGAATTAAAGATAATATTAGAAATCATATTTCAGAAGCTGAATTAGAAGCAGTTTATCTAACTTTTGTAAGAATAGTAGAAAAATGTTTAGAATTAAACGGTGGACCTTTTGAACATTTATAAAATTAATAAACATTTTTTTTCAATTACTGAAATTTTTATTTAACACTGTAGAACTTAACGAAAACTTATTTACTTTAGCGAATTTCAATGTTTGCTCATATTCTGAAATCAGTGATAATAAAGAAAAGCACACAGAAGTATATAAGTTCTAATTTAAAAACCCTAACGTTAGTCTATATCTTCGAAACTAATGAGTTCCATTCAAGATCACCACTAGACGTCCTCCTCAACCCTTAACAAATTCCATTATAAGTAGTTTTCCCTTATGATGTACCGTCCTCCAGGTAAAATCCTGGTATTTAAAAAAAAACTCACCCAATCTACGATCTAAGGAGGACAAACTTTCGTCAAAATGAGCGAAAGTTGAGTCATCACCTTGCAAACAAACCAAATAAAATCAAACTTTTTTTGAAAGAGGTACCAACCCATAATAACCGAACACCATCAGAGGTGAGATTGAATGACGTATTATAAAAGCAACATTTGATTCAAATGACTGTGTTCAATGTCAATAATTTCCAAAATGTGAAAGCAAAATAAATAAAGAGAAAATGTTGCAGATTGATTGAACACTCCACAATTACTGACCATCGAAGCTTTATGATCTTTGAGTTTTTTATTTACTTCAAATTAAACTGGCCGGTTCAGTGGGTCTTTGTGGGGCGATTCCCTTCATGAAAATTGTCTGCGTTTAGGAGGATTGAAATCTAAAATCGCATTAAAGCGTATAGCCCTTACGATGCTTGGAATTCAATTAGGAAGTGATTCCAAAAAACAACTTTTCCAGAGATTATAGCTTAACATTTGGTAAAGGTACTAGGTTCAAATCAACTAAGAGATGCGGTGCGGTCGGTTAGAAGTTGTCGTTTCACAGAAAAGCTACTGTATAAATAAAATTGTGTGTATATGTCGGTACCGTGTCGTTGTTGTTTCTGTGTGATAATATAATATATTTATCCTCATCTTAAATAAAATTATTAAACATAACATACAGTACATATATAACATGAAAAAAGTAGCTCGAAGCTATTACATATATGAAAATTTTCATATAGAAAAAATTGTACGTGACATAACGTAATTGCTTGGTAATAAAATGTTTTTTTTTCATCCGAACTTAAACTTTCCAGTTTCCACTAAATATTACTTTGCTCTCTTCCGTACTACATACATTTTCTTTTCCATCTCGAAACAGGGTTTTTGTGTATACATTATGTTGTTTCAAGTTAAATGAATCATGATTTTTCATATTTTGTTCTGTTTGTAAATATATATTAGGGTTTTCTGCGGTCATCCCAAATCATCATCATAATCAAAATATGATCATGAAAGTAACCGAAAAAGAGGACACGACTAAGTAAAGTTTTGATTTTGTTTGGGCAAAGTGGATAAACGAAGGTTGACATATTCGTAAAGCATGTAAAAAAGAGGACGGAGGGTGCACCTCCACATTTTTGACGCGTATACATAATTTAATTATAAATATGTATGTGTACATAGAGCGATGGGAAGCAGTAACAGTAAAATGCATAAACATAACTCAAGCTACATAAAGCGACATAAAAAATCTAGCTCAGACTTCTTTTATAATAAATGTGTTCTTCTTAAAAAAAAAAAAAATTGATTTGTTTGGTACTAGTATATACAGTGTTTTTTGGCAAACGAAAAATATCAAATAAATTTTCATAATTTTCTTATTTTGCAACAACAATCCGCACACAAAATAGATAATAATAATAATAATAGTAATAACGGCAAAATGAAAAGAAAAATCCATAACGATCAAGCAAAGCAAAAAAAAAAAGAAAACAGCACTAAAAACCATTTGTGTTGATTTTTCATTTTTTATTTTATTTTACTGGAAAATTTATTTAACTTTTTCGTCGTCGTCATAACGTTTTTTGGTTTGGCATTTTTTCTACTCTGTCTTATTATTTTGCTTTTTGCATGAAATGGAAATGTCATGAAAAATCCAGATCCAAGAGACACAGAGTACTATATACTATATAGCATTATAACGAAAGAAATTTGAGAAAAATTATGATAATTGCACAATTCTGGTTTGTCTTGTTTTTTTTATGTATTTTTGTTCGTTGTGTTTGATTTAGATTTATCATTTTCGTCAGCCATTTTGTGAACAGAAAATCTATTCATTTATTATGGCGTCGGGGGTGTGCAAACCAAAAATTATATATATATATATATATATATATATATATATATATATATATATATATATATATATATATATATATATATATATATATATATATATATATATATATATATGAATAGCTGTTAGTTGCACATTGTCCTGTCGTCTTCATCTCCCTGAGCAATTAATAAGGGTGCTCTATGTATACAACATTCCTCTGTGATATGTTCTGAAAGATTACCGAAGCAACAACGAAACCATTTTTTCACCAATTTTAGTTTTTCATCGTTTTTGTCTCTAATCTCTATTTAGCAATCTTTGTGTTAGCAGAAAAAAATTATATTCGTGTGATATTTCTCTATACTCTATTGTGGATATTTCGGAAAAAGGAACCCCATCTCGCCAAACAAAATATTAAACCTGCACACGAAAAACCATACATATGCCCACCTCATTCTTGTGGCTTCTTTTAACGCTCCACAACTATCTCGGTGTACTCGGTGGAAATGAAATAAAAAATGTTGTTGTCATCATCATAATGTATATATGAAAGAAAAGTGGAAATGTTTTATAGTCTTGGACACAAATCACTATCAGAAAATTTATATTTTCTTTTCTTGTTATTTTTTTTTTTTGTGTTGGTTACAACTTATACTATCTTTTGTTCATAATTTACGAGTAAGATTCTCGATATATTTTCAAAAATATAAATTTTCACTAGTCTAAAAACGAATGGTACATAGAAAAAATTAATGTCACAAAGATCAGAAAATCTATATTTCTAATTTTCTTCTTCTCTCCGGAAAACAAAATTATCGAGAAGAAAATGCACATTGCTGTGTATGGTGCTTATCCTTCATCGCGCCAATGTGTGTGTCTCTTCTATGTTTTGTTCATTCTCGCCCTGATATGTAGTAAATTTTAATGGCTTTTCTCGATTCTTCTGGTATTTGGTTTGTTTATTTTATCTGTGTGAAAAATGATGATGAAAAGAAAAGCGGTAAAAATCAATGATGGAAATAGAAATAAATTAAATTATAACCATCACACAGCATAAGCACTGTATTCACAAAAAAAAAATGTTTGGCTAATCTTTTCTCTCTCGCCTCTAATAAATAATTAAAAAGTCTCAATTGTGTTATTAAAAATTTAAGAAAATTTAAGTGGCATGAAAATGGATGTTATAGGGGATAGAAGATAGATATTTTTGTGCTAAAGTAAATTATGGCATGGCACCAAGAAATAAATTTCTAGCAATACATGTGGCCAAATAAATCTATCAACATGTTTTTGTTGTTACACGCGACATTTGCACTTAGAATAAATAGTTCGTTCATTGCAACTTTACACATTTGTCTCCAGCCCAAAATTACACCCTTTCGTTAAAGTAAAAATATAAAATCTTTAAAATATTTTTCAAAGTTTTTCATTTTACCGCAGTAGATAACTGTCCATGAAACAACCTTCTCTTCTGCTTTTTCTGAAAAATCGCAAAATATTTACGACCACCTTGTACGAAGTTTTTTATTCAGAAGAAAAGGAAACAAACGGTTATTATGATTGAATGTTATAGATTTTGAACATCACCCATCATGGGAGTAAACAAGACCAGTTAGACTTAATTTGGCCAAATAGATCTCCCTAACCATTACTATTACCATGCACTGACACGAGAAGTACCTTTATAATTTTTGATGAAAAAGAATATGAATTTAGCGCTACCTACTGTGCATAACATTTACGATAAAATCAGTTAAAAAGCACCTCAAAGTCCAGGCGGGTTGACTATCCGGAATGAAACTTCATACGTTAACCTTTTCTATTAGTTGGGCGATCCTTGGAAAATTTCGTAGAAATCTGTGTACTTGAAGTGGCAGCTTGCATGCGAGCTTTTCAATTCAACTTCTGCAAAGATGTTGAAAAGTTTAGCATTTACAAAAAACGGCAAAGAATTAAAAAATCATATAAATTAGGTGATTAAATAAGTTTTCAACATGGGTTGGTTTTCTGAAATTTAAGCAGGAATATCGATTTTTGATGATATAAGCCAGTTTTACCATAATTCCGGTAAGTTTAGTTTTTCATTTTAGAAATCAAGAGTAGTGTATTCGAGATCTATGTACATTCGTGGAAGTAAAAGAAAGTCGGGTGTTGGCCAGAACATATTAACCCCTCCATTTGTATAATTACTATTTTGGAATTGATGGATTTTGCAAGTAATTATAGGAATTAATGGTTTTTGAAACCAACTATGACAGAAAAGCAAATTATTGAAAACAGGTTATTAGTGTTATAAGATTTTAATCTTAAAGTAAAATAAAACATACCTATATTCCATCTTTATAATCAAAAATAAACAAGACAAACTATTAGCACAATCACGTTTTTATAATTTAAACTATCAACATATTTTGATGGCATCATTGTCATTTTACTATTTTGACGTACTTCAGATCGAAGAACCGACCGATAATATTGTAATTAATTCATATCCGCCAAACTTCTATGTCTAATTGTTCTTGTCACATTTGGGAAATAGTTTTTCCTCTTTTTACCACTGGTTTGTCAACCTCGAGTTTCGATTGATATGACGATTCCCCGCGTATATGAATATTGCTCGATTTTCAGTAATAACGAAACTTTTCGCCTTATTAAATTTTGAATGCCCCTGGCCTAGAGGTGTAGTCCATGCTTGAGCTGGAACATTCCCGTCTTGCACTTTACATAATGAGAATTTTCCACAAGTGTTTGATTTGGGGATATAATTCGCTAAATCAATATGTTCTTGTTGCAACCTGATGAGCACTACAAGTATAAAAAGTAGTACTAAAAATATACTAAATATGTTTACTAAAAAAGCCGAAAAAAAACTTTAAAATGAAAATTAATATAGACGAATTTCAAATAACAGGTCTCCGCCGGGAAGGTATACTACTTTGTTTTGCCGCCATTTAGGCGAATATTAGTATTGACAGTTCATACTTGACAGTCGTGAAGTAGACACGTGGCAAATTTATTATGGAAAAATATTCGATAAACCATCGTGTCAATAGGATGTTACAGCTCGCCCATGACAACCCCGATTTTCATGAAAAAATCATTTTCAATTAAATGGATATGTGAATAAACAGAATAGTCGGTTCTGGGCAATGGAAAACCCTCACATTATTCATCAGTCACCTTTACATCCATTAAAAGTGACAGTCTGGTGTGCAATTTGGTCAGGAGGAATCATTGGACCTTACTTCTTTGAAAATGAAAACGGCGTAACGGTAACTGTGAAGGGGGAGTGATATCGTGATATGATTGAAAACTTTTTAACGCCACAACTGCATACTTTGGGCTTGATTAACATGTGGTATCAACAAGACGGTGCCACATCGCATACAGCCAGGATTACAATGGAATTACTGCGAGAACTCTTTCCACAACAAGTTATTCCAAAAAATGGTGATGTTGATTGGCCACCACGGTCGCCTGATTTGACTGCTCCGGACTTCTTTTTGTGGGGATATCTAAAAAGCAAGGCTTATGCAAACAAACCAGAAACGCTTGAGCAACTCAAACAAAATATTCGTGATGAAATTAATGAAATACCGCGTGAAATGTGTGAGAATGTAATGAAAAATGTGCTCAAAAGGGCTGACATTTGTGAGGCTAACAGAGGCGGACATTTATCTGATATTGTCCATACATAATTGCCGACATTAAATAAAACATTTATCAATATAAGATCCATTCTCTTTCATTTAATCAAAAATCATAAACAAACAAAGTAGTATACCTTCCCGGCGGACACCCTGTATTTCAATCTTTTTTCAAATTACCTGGATTAGGTCCATGCCGGATTACTTATCCTATTTCCGCAAATAAGTGTAAGTGTTCTTGTGGTGTTATTATGCGTTCCTTTGATTTCGTTTTCTTCTCCAGCTTGACAAAACATTTTGTCCGGGGGAATATACGGGTGCCAGGGATTGAAAATATAATTTGAATTTCGGTATAACCTGTATCGGTGTGACTTCTTTGAGCCAAAACTGGAGCATCCCCATAACTACATAATTTTTATTTTGGGTGCCATATGAGACTTGCATAAAATTGTCCAAAATTGTCTAGCTATAAACTGCTTATAGAAAACTAGGCTGCCTGATCCGGAACTTTTAGAAGAATCATATTCAAATGCCATCTCATAAAAGGTTTGAGCCCGGAATTTATGAATTATTTTATGTATCATTAGGTTTGATTTGATTTTAGAGATACTAGCCACTTTTGATGATCCGCATACAAATGGAACATTTGTTGGATGATGGTGGTTTAAACCCTTTTGATTGGTGCATGTATTAAAAGTCACAAGGAGTTAACTGGGTTTTACATAATTCGAGTGGATGATCGGCGATATACATGCGATACATTTTGTTTATTGACAAATCGCCTGCCAAATACTGACCTTCAACTTGAAATTTTTATACAAGTAGTTTAACAGCTGTTTTTATAGTACAGAATTTGCTACACGGTATTTCAAAATGTTTAAAATCTTAGTTATAGTTTTTTGGCAAACCCTTAGTAAACGGGTGAGTCGCACCAGAAATCTCATTTTCGTATTTTTTCGAGTAGTGTTTGATTGTGCAATTTAATGCATCTAACGGTAAAATTTGTGCAGTATAAATTTTGGGAGATAATGTGGGATTTCTGACGTGATTATCACACCAGAAATTTCATAGATCCGTTTAAATATTGAAGTATATGTTTGCTAAACTGTGCATTCCAAAAACAATTCAGTTCTCTTCCAGAATTAGTCCATGTACAGAATTTGTTGACGTAGATTTATTATGTTAGAAAATTTTTTGTTGTCTTATTAATTGTTTAATACAAGATTTATATAACCTGATAAGACCATGATTCACTGTTCATTTTCCACATCAGCCTGATTTGGTCATAGAACACAGTTAATTCAATCCTATTTTGACAAGATAAATTAAAAAAAATTATGAGTGATTTCTGGAAACCAACCTTTTATACATCAAATCACTTAAACTATATGGACTAGACAGACTGACTAAATTACATGATTGTGCCTACTTTCCATCGGCCTGAATCACTTGTAGAAAACCTTTATGTCAACCCAAACTTAAAAGACCATTTTTGAAAAATTGGATCTTGGATGTATGTTGAAAATTCAAAATTGCTTATTGAAAATGAAAATTGGTTCTATGCCATTTATGTGTGGAACACAACATCGTTCTTGTGGCTTCCACGGCTCGTTTTACAGGCCTGCATCCAAGCATCAAAATTGTTGTTTACTTTTTCCAATAAAAGCAGTATAATGGCTCTTCTTAAGATCTTGCTCTCCTTAAGAATGCTCTTCTTAAGATCTTGAATTTTTGGTGAATCAGTGTTATACATTTTGCTTTTCAAAATCGCCAAAGAAAATAATCTAACGGTGTCACATCGCATGATCTTGGTGGCCAATTGACATCAGAATTTCTTGAAATTATGCAACCATCGAACTTGGTTGCCAATATAAGTCGAGTGTTTTACGATTTGTGTGACATGTGGCATTGTCTTGATCTTTGGTTTCAGAGCTTGATCAATTTCATCCTGTTTTGGTCACAACAATCCAGTGAACGACGCTTCAAAGGGGTGTTTGGCTCTTCAGGAATATGTTTACTTACAGCTGTTACTGTTTTACTAGCTGGTGGTGTTCATATACCCTACGACCTGCAACTGATCCAGTTTCATCAAAACGTTCAACAATTTTCCGAATTTCAGGCTCCGTGGGACGTCCATTTTGACCAAAATCATCACGTAATTTACGAATTTTTTTTTACAGAACGGCCGCTTTCGTAATAGGTTTTGATAACCAAAACGAGTTGTTGTGTTGTAAACGAATACAAGACTAAAAATGGCATAGTTTTGACTTTTAATTTGTCAAAAAAAAGTTCGGGTTGCCACCAATAAATATTTTGTTTGGGCTTAAAACAAAAACCAACAGATGGACCACTCTAGATAAGGTGGAATTTCCAGAAATCACTCAAACAATATGTTTCAAAAATGATCTTTTGAAATAATGGTTTTCTGCGGTTAGTTTTGGCTGATGGGGAGAAGGCACAATCATGAAACTTAATCAGTATGTTCAGTATAACCAGTTTGAGTGATTTTATTAATAAAAGGTTGGATTTCCGGAAATCTTCCACCCAAAATTTTTCTAAAATTATCTTTTGAAGTTAGGGTTAAAATAATTAAAAGCTTTCTCAGCATAAACATCAATTAACAAGCCGGAATTTATTCGTTACGGAAGTCGAGATTTTGGGTATTGGTCTTTGGTCTCACTATGATTTTCGAGTAGTTCTGGTCTTAAATTTTATCAGTGCAAAGCTTCAGGACGATGTATTTGGTCAATGCAAAGTTTCAGGTCAATTTGTTTGGAACCTCATTTCAAGAATGGTCCATATATAACCGTTTTGAGAACACACTTTATATGGACTAGAGACCGATAACCAATGCTCAAAATGTCAACGTCCATTAAGATATAAAATGTGTTCTCGAAGCGGCTACGTATGGGCCATTCTCGCAATATGGCCAACCAATTATATCGTTCTGAAACTTCCAGTGAAAAGAAAGAAAATCGCAGTGAGGTCGATGACCATCACTCAAAATCTTAACTTGCACTTAGCTATAATGTTTGTTCTAAAATCTGTTATATATCGACCATTCTCACCATGAGGTGAGATGTTATTTTCTAATTTTTCTCTACAGATCTCTTGATATCATATTGAGGCTTGTTCTTCTATAAAATAATTTTCTTTTCGAATCAGTCTGTTAGTTTTTTATACAATAATATATAATGTAAGAAAAACTATTACCAGTTTTGTAACGTATATCTTTCAAAAAATATTTTAATATTATAGCGCAGGAATTTTGTGCAAAAGTATTAAATAACTCCAATAGAAACGAAATCTTAGAGGGTTGTAGTACTACTCGAAGACAGTATTTTAGAAAAAATCCCCACCTCTAAAGGTTGAGCCAATCCTGCAATCAGGGTTGGAATAACCAATTTTAGGTACTCAGAAAAGTGAAAATAACTTCTGAACGGTACACAGCACAAACTCGAAATGGCTCAAATGACGAAGAATTGAATAGTGCAGTGCACACACACATTATTATTTAATTATTAAGTTGGTTGTTAAGTTGGTCAAATTTGAGCTAAATGTTAAAAGCAAATAAATTGTTGGAGTTTAACTGAAAAAATAGAACAGTTAAAAGGACTTATTTAAAAAACAGTATTCCATAACATTATGCGGGATTGAATTTGTCGTCGGTTGAGCTAATTTGCAGGCTTGTGCGACATACGCTATACATACGCTTAAGGAACAAACCTTCAAAAAATCCATGATAAAAAAATTATTGTAAATAATTATTGTCAATATTTTATTACTTCAAATTATTATTTATTCTTAGTACTACATCAGGTTTTTTTTATTTCCGTGTAAATATTAATTATAAGGGCATTTAAAAGTTAAAATTGTAGCTGAGTATTTAGTTGAATATCATTGAGATCTTTTTCGCTTGTAGTGTTGTTGCATGATATACCCTTTCAGGTTCCACACATTGCTGAGCACAGCATTCCTAACCGCTTACCTTCGCATTTTGTTGTGCAATGCGTACGACAGTTGCAAGATATCAACTTGAGCAGATGTTCTGGAGCCGGTAGCAGGTCAGTTGGAATTGACAGATTCCATCCCCAATCTGTTGGTAGCAAAGCATTTCCCAGCCATGCTTGAACTTGATGGTATCCCTGAAATGAATGCTGATCTGC
This sequence comes from Nephrotoma guestfalica, assembly GCA_963691935.1. Taxonomy (NCBI): domain Eukaryota; kingdom Metazoa; phylum Arthropoda; class Insecta; order Diptera; family Tipulidae; genus Nephrotoma; species Nephrotoma guestfalica. The sequence goes on along the minus strand of OY829913.1, from coordinate 134,063,143 downwards.
AGCTGCTTTTGTTGGTGGTAGACAAGCTAAATCGAATTTAGAAAGTAAGTGCAAATTACCAATTACTCTGTTGTATGCAAAATATCTTGCTTCTTCTAGTGGAGTCTCTTTGGTGATATTATATAGTCCACCTATTAAACGCGCTCCGCTGGCTGCAATATTCTCCTTCGCGACATTCGTTTGTAAGAGCACTTGCACCTCAATCCTCAGTTCTGCATTGGCCTGCAAAAGCTTGAGTGCTTTTAGTTTTCCTTTCCTGTACAATGCTGATGTAGTAACGCGTCCGGTAAAAGCATGAACAACTGGAAGCAGGTTGCTTAATGAAGACAGCCGTGTCCTCTCTGCTGCTATATCATATAGAGTTTTCGATTTGGAGCAAAGAAGCCAAATTATTTAACGTGCTAGTGAACAGAAAAAGACAAGCAGTATAAGGATGTCCGAGTCCTCTACAGCAACCACCACCTGATCCCCACGATTTGCAAAGCTCACAGCTATATTTGCGATAGAGGTATCTGCGTCATCTTCCACCTGATATGTTGGTATGTTTAAACAATGTAGGTGTTGCTTTAGTTTGTCGATGAATTATTATGAGTGTTTGCGAAATATTTGCTTTGAGAAATTGTGCACGTCATATTGATCTCTACTTTGATGTTTGCCGACATTTTTGCAATGACTTTTCTCTTTTGTTCTTCTGATTCCGTGGTGACGTAGTACGGATAACCAACAAAAACTACCGTTGTATTTCGGCCGTAATGTTTCTAAGCAGAATCACCATAAATTTGTAGAATCGTGCAGTATGCCGCTGGCGTTGCCCATACTACCGAGTAAAGCAGATGGCCTTCATCTTCAACATACTTGCAATTTGTTGGAAAATTGTCCTTACCAATGTCAGCTCTTTTAAATATGGTTTTGATGCTCGAGTTTGTTCCCTTTCATAGGAGACCGTCGTTAGAAAGAGAAGGTGGAGCTGAAGCCAATTCATATTTAAAATAAGACTGCAACTCTTTCGAACTCTTCAACACAAACAATTCGATGAAATAACTGCAGCGAGTTTATAACGAAAATTTCGTTATATATTTTTATTGCCTGAACCTTAGCTGCAATTGGAATAACTTTGTGTTTTCTTGCGTAAACGACGTCCACAAAACTCTTACCCAATGTATTATGCAACAGCATTTCGCCTTTATCCAAAGCACTATCACAAATGATGAAATGAAAATCAGCAACAAGTCCAGTTGACAAACTGACAATATCACCAGCCCGAATCCGAAATGGGTTATGTTGTTGAAGCCATGAAATAAATTTGTTTTTGTCCAGATTGTCTCTTGTTTTCCTACTGCCTCGGAGTTCAACATGTTATTCGGAAGTAATTGATGATTGTCCTGTAAAAGTTTCCATCGCGGATATCACAAATATGCTAGATAGAGGGCGTAGAATCAATCCATTTAAAATGGTGTCATCGGTAATGCCTCATTCTCGAGCTAATCCTCCTATCGTCTTCATTGATCGCATGTGATTGTTCTTTGCACATGTTCGTCCAAATACCGCTCCATTGCACACTTTTTCTTCTTATCGAATATTGTGTCTCTGGAAATTTTTTTGTACTCTTCATCGATCAGCTTAGCTAGCAACTCCTTGATTTCCTGTAAATATAAATGAGCAGGTTTTGCATATAAGTTATAACCAGCAGAATGGAAAAATGGCAACATATTTCGAACAGATTCCACATGCATCTGCCAGTTGCCAGTCCTGTCAGTCCAAATATACTGCAGCACAATCATAACTTGCTGAAAATATTGGAGCCAAAGTTTGCATGTTCTGTTTGTTGTTCTTAGTCTGTTGCTGTTACTTTTAAAGCAGCTCTCCAGGTCGCGTACTACTTCTGAATCATGACACATATTCGATGACATGCTGTTTCCTATCAGTTTCTGATACGTTTCCATGACTTCAGCAGATTTCATTACAGATTTCAACTCTTCTGAATTGTCCATAATCAAATAATTTAATGCTGATACCATCAGTATATGTGCTCGTAAAGCGCGCGAAAGCATGTCCGATATTGACGATACTTCCCCCATGCGCCATTGCGTTTACAACAAAGATCCAGGATAGTTTGTTGCATTTCGGTTGATTTCACAACACTAACTTGCTTGAACCGGCTTACATTCTTGGAGTCAATCTCTTGAATCACTTCGCCACAAAATAAACAATTAATTTTAAAATCATATGATGGCACACTTGATCTTAAAATGTTTGGCTGGCTGCAGCTGATGATGATGGTCCTGTTACGAGAAATTACTATAAGTATCTGATACACTTATTTATATTAATTAATTAGTCTTACCTTGCCCACGCGCTCTTTTGCAAGCACCACTTTTCCGCGTGTAGTTTTTCCGACATTCTATATGCAATAAAATTTCTTCGACGTTCTCTAACTTTTTTCACAAATCATCATTTCTTGATTTTGAAGCTTCGATTAAGCTACCAATTCCTTTTTTCACCACTGTAGAGTCCTTTTTCTGCATACACTTATTACAAATAATACAAATATTTTTATTTTCCTGAATTACAAAATTTACACTTTTTCTAACAACTTTACTCTTTGATATTCAAAATTATATTGCCCTGAATTCAACAATCAAGCAGATTTAAACATCTGCTATAATTCAGAAACAGGTTGTCTTTACTGAAAGTAATCCTTCCTTATTAGAAAGTCTTTTTTCAAACACACAAAGGAGAAACCCGGAATGAGAGTACATTGACCTTTTCTGAAATATCTTACTTCAAGCGATTTTTAAGGAGTTTGTTGTAATAACATATAATATTTAATATTTTATTATTAAATAACCACCAATTCTCATATAATTACGCATACAAAGCTAGATTCTAAATCTTTTATATCCCAAGTGATAGCCATTTTAAGAATCTCAAAAATTCAAAAAAATAATGATTTATTATTTCATAATTATTCGCTAAAGTGCCGTTATTTTGTTTTATGCTCAACACATAGGGGTGGGGATTTTTCTGAAAAGTTGTGCCGACGTATAGGGAACAACATTATATTAGTTGAAAGTTTATTGGAATTACTTACAAGTTTATATGGAGCCCTGTTTTTGTTTCCTGGACTATTCATTGAATCTTCCAAAATCTTTTATATAACAACCGATGGTTTTTCGATTTTAAAATAAAAATCAGATTTTGGGCTGATAGTATACGATATGAAATTCGGGACATATCTTACTATCGTGATAGTAAATTTTGTTTGAGCTAACTCTAAAAAAACTATCGCGACATCTATTTTTTGGGCTGATATCATTAAAATGTCATGACATAAAATTTGTTTTGGGCTTAGATATAACATATGATATAAAATCAAATTTTAGTGATGAATTTTGGGCCAAGTTCTCTGTTCAATTCATCTGAATTCGTTACATATTCTTTCTGGCTGTTTACCGGTTGGTGAACGTTTTCTATTTATCGAACCTTGCTTCTAATTGTTTCACATTTTCTATAAAAGTAACACTTTCTGATCTTTCATCTGACTCGAGCTTAATGCTCTCTGTTTTTGATTTGTTTTCTTCTATTGTATGTAGTTGCGGGTGGTTCCCCCAGAATCCATAGAAATAATTTCAAGAATAATATCTCATTTTCCACCAGGAGTAACGTTTCCCTCCGGTGTGTTTTCCATTGCATTGGCCTTTGTGGCTTTTCCATCCCCACTCTTCAAATTTTGTGAAAATTGACAAGCTTAGGGATGCGCTCTCTAGCGGTGTTACACCCCGGCGAGAGTTAAAAAAATAAATTTTTAAAATTTACAAATTTATTTTACATTTCGTCTAAACAAACTAAATATTTTAAATTTTCTAACAATTATCTATGTATAGTCTGGTCATGCACTTACGACATCTTAGATTTCGACTTCAACCTCGAAGACCTTTGTATTTATTGATCGTTACTTTTCACTTGCTTTAATTTGAGGCTTCTTCAATGTTTTTTAAAATAACATCCCGTTTCAAGTACGGCCGTAGGTGAATCTGTGATAAACATAAATCTCTCCATCTTTCCGTTACTTTTAACCGCTTTATATACATAGCTTTATCTAAAAATCCAATCCCAAAGCCAAACTTAGGTTTGTGAATGACACTTTTTCATAATTTAATTTAATGCTTGTTATGTACCGCACAAATGAAATGAAACATAAAAAAATTACATAATCCAACATTATAAAGGTAGCAGCAAGAATCGAAAGAGAAAGACATTGCTTCTAGATATGTAACCTAATATAGTTAGGTTTCTGTTGATGACAACTAAAGATATGGGTCCTCAAATTTCAATCGAATATTATTTTAAGCATATATGTATGTACGTATAGTAGAACAATTACAAATTCAAAAGAAAATTATTTTATCTGCAATTTTCATGTATTTTTTTTATTTTCCTCCGCTTTTTATATTCGTTTTTGGAAAAGTAAAAATTTAAATCTTTCTGATAAATGTTAACATTCCTTGGTAAATAAAAAAAGCTCAACCAAAAAATATAAGCAAAATGTTTTTTTTCTATATTCAACTGTAATTTATTTTTCTCTCATCTCTTAATTATACTTATAAAAAAGAAAAAACAATTTTTCACTACTTTTCCAGTTTTGTTTTTTTATTTTGTTGGCAATTTTCATTATTTACATTCTAAAATTTTAATGCTTTTCGTTTTGCAATTAAAAAAAAATGTACGTAGTAAAGTACTTGTGTAGTGTGCTTATATGTAGTGGAGAAAAATTCTTACTAAAACCACGAAAAAATAAATCTTTTAAGCAAGAATTACTACAAAATAGAAAGAAAATTGGATTGTATCATGCAAGCATTTTCCACAGCTTCAATTTTTAATAGTTATTCCCTTAGACACAACAAAACATAGTCATGTTCATGTCTTTCTCTCATACATGTACATACATATACTAAAGATCCAAACATACAAGTATTTATATGGTTATGTGCTATACACGTAATCATCATAATCAGCATCAACCAATCAAAAATGTTGAATATGTAAATGTTTTTTTGTAAACTTTCTATTCCAAATCTAATTTGTCTTTTGTACATAACTATTTCGAAAAATATTTGCGCCTTGACTTTTCTCTCATCTACAGATATGCATACAGCATACATCGCATGAGGACTTTTCTCTGTAGATATGTATACGAATGCTATATACGAATAATAAATGTATGTTCATCTAGTCTCGCCAAACAAAAATTATATTTTAAATAAAAAAAAAATTATGAAAAATTGCAATTTTCATTTTTTTATGAATGTACGTAGGTATGTATTCTGTTTTTGCCCATTTCTGACAAAAAAGATGAAAAAGAAAATAAAATGCAAACAGAAGATAATATAATATTTTTCCTGTGTGTCACAAACTAAGTAGCCTATAGAGATGATGGGATGACCAGAAACTAAATGCAAAAAAAAGTTTAAAATGAAAAGCTCTGTGAAACTATTATATATTATAGGAGAAAAAGAACTCTAAACGAGAGGAAAAACTACCCGTACAAAAAAAAGAAGAAAAATTGTCTCTGAAATAAAATTATGTCTGATATCAAGTCAACGATGACCATCCAGAATTAAAAATACGTTTATAATTTTTTCCATAGTTCTGTTTTTAATTTTTTTATTTTTTTATTTTACCACCCATCACATACCTAAGCATGTATGGTACATAACATACTATATTCATCGTTTTGTTGTTGTTTGTTCCCTGCGCAACAACATTTTATTTATAAGAGCTTGGACATTGGACTCCACACCATAGTCTTAAATCTAACGAAAAAATAAAACCCGACACGAAAATTGGTCATCTTAAATATAGAAGGAAATTCAATTTTAACCTCAGAGAAGAAAAGCGCACTGTAAGACCTTTTATCAAAATTCATATCAACGTGGAAATAAAGTTAAAAAACCAAACTAAACACAACACACAGTGTAAAGTGTCGACAAGTTAAAAGATTATGACCTCATCTTATTATTTTCTTGTTCTTTTTAATGTTTTTGGATTTTTTATTTGTTTGTTTGTTAGTTTTGTATTCTGCTTTAAAAAGTAAAACAAGAATGTGTGTAATGTCACACGTAAAGTGGAAATATAACGTTTAACAGCAAAACGAAGAAAAAAGGAAATAACAATTTTCTTTTGTTTTTTCTTTTTGTTGTACATATGTGTTTGTGTGGAGTTGGAAAGAATAGCATAGAACTTTTAAGTATGTACAACTTACGTACTCGTACGAGTACATGCATATGTATTTGGGGTACTGTAAATGAGGTCCTGTTTTTAAATGTGGAATTAGCGTTGATATGGTTGGTTCGAATTTTATCGTGTATGCACAGGAACAATTTCTGCAACTGTTGTAGTAATACACAGCCGATGTTGCTTAAGTGATTACTTACGTGTTTGAAAAACATAAAAACAATTTTTATTTAGCTTAAATTCAAAAGTCACCTCAATCCATTTCCATTTAATTATTTTATCTCATCCCCTTATTAAAATACCAAATTATTCATAAATACACTTAATTGTGAACTATCTCAATCGTAACAAAATTAAACGATAAAACTATCTTAGAAAATAATTATGTTCGAAACCCGAAAAAATAAACTTTCCGATAAAACGCGAAATTGTTGTTTCTGTTAATCTTCACTCTGTGTATAGATTTCAAGACGTTGTCTTTGGAATGGGGTCGATTTGCCGCACATCAGTATTGTGCCGTAGTGTTTACACCGTTTCTGTTTGCAATCTGGAAATTTCTATAATTTCTTTATTAATAGAACCATTTCGGCTCCGTGGAGCTTTATTTCTACCTCACATTTGATAAATGTAAACCCAAGTGTTTTTTTTTTCAATTATATTTATTTATTTACGATAAAATAATATTAAATAATTTCAATGTCAATTTCCCAATGGATTTTCTGTCCTTTAAAGGGAAATTAACATTTTAATAATAATAATCTTATTCGTCATACGTGCGTCAAGCAAATCGAAGTTGTGAAATTTAAGAAATGTAATTATTTACCAATTCTTTATAGTAAATCTTTAATTATTTCTTGAATTGATGAATATTCATTACGGTTTTCAAAGATTCAGGTAATTTATTGTAAATTGAAGCACCGGAAAATCGGATTGATCACAAATTAATTTGTAATAGATCCGCATGATATGTTGTTAGCAAATCTGGTTCCATATTTATGGTTACAATTACTAAATTGTAAATTAGATACGGAAGAAGAAACATTTAATGTCCTGTACATATATAATGAAACTTGATGCGAACAATGAACGAATTTGATTTGCCGGCGCAAAAACAGTGGCATTGGCGAGTGTTGAGTCCCAATGTGAGTCGTTTTCCAGCAAATTCAGACGCTGGCAAGCTTCTCGATAAGTGGCGCACAACACACCGTCTATATAGTACGAAGCGATTCAACGAAGTAGGACCACGAACATGGAACAAAAGCACACGAAGATAGAAGCATTCGTCTTGTCGTGGATGAACGGTATACACACGGCCAAGCGCATCAGTCGAATACACATTTACGTATGCTGCAACAGGTTGACCTTTCTTTCGTCGTTGAAAATTCTTCGTCGACTGGTTCCATGTATAATAGCGTGGCATTTCGCAGAAAAGCAATGTTCATGCGAACGGATCGCTTCTGTCATTCTGCTTGTTGTGCTGCATTAGCTTTCGTGAAATAGAATCATTATCAATTCTCCAAGTGCACCCACAGAAAATACGCCAAATCGCCTTGTTGCAACTGACACAACGGCCCAATTAGAATCTTGACACTTCGTCATTTGCATCCGGAGCAGTAATGCTGAACACTGTCAGGTCGCTACCTTTGTTCACGTATTTACAGACACATTTAATGGACTTAATGGAATTACAGTACTCAACATTGCAGTGTGTTGCGAATGTTTTCGATAGAAGCTTACAATACGGAACGACTCAGCGATTATCGACAACGACATCTTTTCACCGTCATGGTGACTGTTCTGCCACCATCTTCGGATGAATGACGCCGATATAGTGGAAAATCGTCGTTTCCACTAATTGTGTATGGCAGTAACGGACACGGATGTTGTTTTTTTGCACTACCGCGAACAACTCCGGGTCGGCTTCTGAATCTGATATGTCGGCGCTGATGATTGAATCGATTTGGTCTGGTCTGATTTTCTTAATTAATCACAGCAGAATGTGTGCATGTGGTAAACCATGCTTCTGCCACTCTACTGAGTACATCCAACAACGTTGCTGTCCGAAAACCATTTGCTTAACGATGAAGTCCATTAGCGCCCTGAGTTTTGTTTAAACACACGTGCGGTGATGTCATAACATCCTGCGCATATTCATGCATATACCGTGGGCTGCCAAAATATGTTGCTGGGAGAATGTTCAATTAACCGACGTTGGTTGCATCTCCGTCCGAAACGATGACATCGCGAAGATGAATGTACTGCTCGGAACGTAGTTTTGATTGATTGAAGCGGATGAAATTTAAACGTTCCGTTTCGATCTTCACGTACATATCGACGCAATACTGTTGAAACAATCGACGATATCTCAAAAAATGATTGTCCTCGTCTTGTTGCATCATCAACCGATAAGTATAAAACTGCATGGTACTGACCTTCTTATTCGTTTCTTCACCTGCTATCGATAGCTCAATACCTAACTGGTCAGCGGATTGACCATCTTTATCTGGAAGTGTTAGCCATTCTCTCCATGAGTATCATATACGTGCTGCACTCGTCCACCATCACGCCGCTTGATCACAATATCGCGCGGCTCCACATTTTCACCAACAATCACAACTGCGTCTTCGTCGATAGTGGGAGCATTGTACTGACGTACATGGCCTCCGGTTGGAAAGACATTGTCTCCAAAGCAGTTTTAAAGAAACGAATCAGCGCATTGTTTTCATGAAAAATACATTGGAGTTCTCCGATTATCTCTCGTTTTGACGCATTGAAAAGCTTAAGACGATAACTCAATTCTAATTCGGAATTTCCAACGAAATAAATATGAAGGAACTTGGGTTCTTCATTTGCTGGTGGCATCAACGCTCCGCTTCGATGATGAATTTGACCTTGAATCTATAAAATAGAGGGCAATTTTGAATATGATGAATACAATCGTTCAACATTATCGAAATGATGAACACGTGGTGACGTTATTACCTTATAGGTGGGATTGTAGCCGGGTTGACGGACAACAACATCGGTTCCAAATGACGTCACGATAAAGCATTGATTGTATTGTTGCGTGTGTGCTAGAAAATATCTGGATAACGTTGTATCTTCATAGAGATAAGTATGCAATGGCTCCGGTGGCGAAGTCAAAACCGGCAATTTAATTTTGCCATCGGCACAGCATAGCCCTGGCGCTTCTGTTTGGAACTGCAATACTTGACAATTACGGCACACGGCAGACAATGCGCCAATATCAACGCAGCGAAGATCTTGGTAGGCGATTGTACAGTGTACAGTCATAAACGAAAGCAGCGAGATTCAAGTCGACGTTCACCGCACTTCTTCGTCGAGTTACTCTTTGTCGAATCTGAGCTGGTGCCCGTGTAGCGCGAACTTGCCCGATATGAGCACGTCTCTGTTCATTTAATTCTTCGCGTTGCTCTTGAGTTTCATTCTCACGTACACCGTGCATTCTTTGTGAATTTCGCGTTCTTCGTCCTAGGCTCGATCGTCTGATAGCCGGCATTTTAACCAAAAATCAATTCCTAAGAATTACAATGATTCATTTAACTAATTTACTTTGAGTTATTAATCCACAATATGAACTTGCCGGTCGAATCAATCTCAATACCGCAATCCAATTAGATAACCGCACTGTAACGCACCAATAAATTTATGGAAAAAATTATTAAGATAGTAAAAATCACACCGAACTTTATATGATTGTAATAATTGTAATGTTTGACCCAACAGGTTGTGGGTTCCACGATCAAAAACAAGCTTGGCACAAAATGAAGATTTTTTTTTGATTTTTCGGTTTTACTTTAGATTTTTTCGAATTTTCTTTTTTCCTAAGCCGCCACTGTATTGAGACGAACAAAGCAAAAAAAGAATAATCCAAATTGGTCGTGTCGTTCTCGAGTTTTTGCGAGACTAACGCACGGCAATTGATTTTTATATAGATAGATAGATAAATTAAATAAATAGATTGGATATAAAAAAACAAACTACAAATTTGCATGCAGTTTCCAGTGTGATTCGAATCCAGTACCTCCCAGCCCAAGCGCCGTAGCTTTAACCACTGCACCACCTGTCTCATATAACGTGTGCATATAAAATTCATATAAAAAAGGATTTTTATTCAATTTTTGGGGTTTTCCGACTTTTCCGGTGGATTTTTTCAAAATTTTCTTTCGTAAAAACTATCTCCTGAAATTTGAGAACACAACAAAAAAGATGCACTAAGTAGACCAACCTGATATTTCTATCTCATCTTGCTGCTGTGGTAGAGCAGCTATGCAGCATCTAACAAATTATTTAGATTGTTTACTACTGCGTTGGCTTATAAACGTGAATTAGAACATAACACAATTCCGTCAACCCAACGGATAAACGTATGCAAGGCATCTACTTTTAAAACATTAGATATTGCTCTCGCCATAAAGAATTATACTAATATATCTATGGAAACAATTTTAACCATATCAGTGGGGATCATTTGAACAGGTAACAGTTCAGTCTTTCAATGGGCAGAAACAAATTTTAGTATACAGTTGCCTATGAAAATGTCGTACAATTTGCGTTCAGATGCCCGATATCGAAAGTAATCGACTGCGGTGCTTCGTATAATATATATATAAGAAAATGCCAAAAATTGGCAGTTCTAAGCGAAACAGTCTATTAAATGTTACAGCAAACATTGTAAGTACCAGTATTTCTGTTTTTTGCTGGTGGCAGTTAGTACTTTAACAATTTCGAAATAAACTTTTGAACAGTTTAAAGTTCGACAATTTCCTCGAAATTATTATGTTTTCAAGACTAATCACTAAGTAATGACATCTGAAAAGCGTAAAAAATGCGGGTGGAGATTTCAACTTCAGACCTATTTCGATAGTTAGACTGGAGCGAATCCATTTTGTTAGTATTCGTTCTTCCCCTTAGCCCATGATGAGTATTACAAACGGTTACGGGTTATTCCTGCTCCAGGCGATAAGGTAAAAAAATGTCCGATAGTGGGAAGTGAACCAGCGTCATGAGGAATATAAACTCGAAAATTCGAGAATTAGAAGAACGGGCGAAACGTCAACTGAGCTACATTCGTGGATGAGAGTCGCAGTAATGTTATGAAAAATAAAATGCAAATTCCAACCTTCAGAACTTCTTCAAAATAATCTGGCCGACTTTTGGGTCCAATCGAGAAATAGCACTATCAGGAAGTTAGGTTCCTGAGTTAGACAAAATCTTTTTTCAAAAACATTTTGAAAAAAAGTTTATTGTAACAGCTGCCGGCAACTTTTAACTCGCTATCCGATTTCAGAAGATCCATCTCCAATCTCGGACAGTCAGACAAGAAACCATCCACACTAGTAGTCCTGAGTTTATCAAGTCGAAAATAAGGTTCGTTGACTTGCCCCACTAAATCAAACGAAATTTGGTTAACGGTGAACACCAACCCGTGAAACTAAATCGTTGAGCATTAGACGGTATCGGAAAAAGTGTACAAGATGCACAATATTTGACTTTATGAAATCTAATTTTGGTTACAATTTATACGTAAGGCAACAGCAAAAAACTTTATTTTTTATATACTTCGATCATAGTAGGTTTTGACTTTCGCGATGACCTATCACATTTTTTGTGTTTTATAAAGTTTTATTGTTTTTAATTAATTCCGAAGATGCTATAACTAAAACAAGAAAAGAGAAGATTGAATTTTGTTACGAGCAGTTTAATTACGCTTAAATAAATTAGACGACATAATTTTTGAGAAGCTATGATATTTGCAGTTACCATGATACGAAACATGCAATGGCATAAAAAGACATTGTGGTTTGCAAACCAATTAGAAGAGAGATAGCTTACATTCGTAATTTTTTAAAGACTTCTCGTTCTTTTGTAAATTAGCTTAAAGCTCAAAATAGGACGTGCAGCTTCTCCAAAAGCTGCCCCAGCACTCTCTTGCAGAAGCAAATAAATAAATAGTATACAGGGGGAGTTTTTTAATAAATGTCAGTGGCATAATCATGCACTCGTAATGCTTATATAATGAAACCCCAACATACTCTCATATCGTGAAGCTGCTAAATACCTAAGTTAAATGTTGAATCTTCAACTTATTGTAAAGAGTTTTTCAAATTTACTGTCACATAATTTTTAATCATTATTTTAATTTTTAGTTGTTTTTTAAATTACTCAATCCTAGTAGGCAATGCAAAAACAACATGATGATAATTTCGTTTAATTTTTAACGAGAACTGGTTTTAGAATTGCGTCGGCAGGGTTTTATAAAAAGTGATATTTTTAAAAGACTGCAGACCATTGGTAGAATGCGCAAAATCATATACCGAACATTAAAACGATTAAGGGATACAGGTACGTTAAAAATAAAACAAAACTCGAGTTAAGAAGTGTGCACACAAAAGAATTACTGAAAATTGAACGAGAACGAATTCGATGAAATTCTGTTGTTCATCTGAAAAAGCTTTCCTTAAAATCTCACATACTCACCAAGGATTTGAACTTAAAAAACCTACAAAAAACAAAAAATTTGTGGATTAACTGAGGTTCAGAAGAAAGCTAGTGTCTCGAAATCTAAAACCTTACTCTCTTGGCACGATGATAATGAAATTTTATTTTCAGATAAAAAAATGTTCTTACTACAAGACCCTCATAACAAACAGAATGATTCTGCTGGGTCAGTGTTATTGGGAATTCCAGCAAATAAATTAGCCATGCAAGGTTTTGAAATGGTTCAGCTGTGATGGTTTGGAGGGATTCCCCTTTCCCCTTTGACCCCCCCAATTTCCTTGGCGATTTACAAAAATGAATGTTATCGCTTTCAATAATATAGCTCCCCTTCACATAAAGTAAATAATATTCCGCTGCATTCCGTGCTACTGTAAGTTTTGTGACGCCGCCCATGAAATGCTGCCTTAAGATGTATATTTATTTTTCTATTTTGTTATACTTACCACAAGCGCAAGCAATAACGCATGCGCATTACGCGACAGTTAATTATTTATAGTTGATTGAAATTCTTTTACTTTGTGTTTGCTCATTATAATCGGTAGGATATGTCTTCTACGCTGTTTAATATTAACTTCTAGTATTTTATAATCATATATCGCTATTTGTGTGATTATAAATTAAACAAACTAGAGAAAAAATCAAGCAAAATAAAGACAAGGCAAAGAGTTAAGTGTGTAATGTTTGGAACACCTCTAGAATTGAGTGGTGTTATTTTACCTACATACGAAGGAATGATGAAATTTTATCTTTGTGTTAGACAAGGTTTAAACCCAACTAGTTCAAGTAAAGAACCTAGTTTAAGTGAAATCGGTGAAGTTGTTGCCAATAAAATTGAAAATATTTGGCTCAAGGCTTCTATTCCTATTGTGTCACATAACAGAATTTTACAAATGTTTCGTAGTAACCATTGTAAGTATAGAAATATGCTTAAATCATTTAAAACAAAAGGTGGTAGTGAATGCTATCAATCAAAATTAAAAACATTTAAAGTGCGAAAAAACTGTTTGATATTTCGGCATGCAAGTGCAAAGATTTTAATATGTGTTCTTGCTCAAAAGAAAGAAAAGTTCCAATTGAAGAGCGTGCCTTTCTAATAGACATGAGATCAGAGCGGAAAATGGTTATAAGTTCTGTGGATATAAAAAATCGAAACAAATCAATAATAGAATGAAGAGGAAATTAGACGAACAACTGATGTTATCTAGAGCTGCTGACGAAAATTTACCAAATATCCTACTTCTCACACAGGTGTTAGTTTAGAGTCAGAAACAAATGGAGAAATAGAAGCAGTTGATTCAGATTCATCATTTGATATGCAAAAACCTCAACAGAAAATAACTGCTTTTTGACAAATGCGAGCACCATTATCCAACTTAGCCACGGCTTGTGACCGTACCGGTGTATCAGACAGAGCTGCTAGAGCTGTTCTTGAAGATGTGGGGCTAATTACAGCAGATGATAAAAACAAAGTAATAGATCGAATGAAGGTAAGACGGCAACGAATAAAGGTAATTCCCAATCTGCAGATGCTAGTGAACCATGAATCCAGTAAGATCAGAGGATTATAAGAATTTATTGGAAATAAGAACCTCCGGAGAAATGCAATTGAAGAGCATTATGTATTATCTTGCATCAATACATAATGCTTGGGATCTAAATATATAAGTCATATTTCTCCTCGGTCTGGTTCAGCTGCTGCAATTAGTGAAAAGATTTTTGAATTTTTTGATGAACATTCAATCGATTCTCACTTAAGTGCAATTGGTTGTGATAGAACAGTCATAAATACAGGCCAAAACATAGAAGTCATTAGAAGACTAGAAATGAAATGGAATCGTCCAATACAGTGGTTTGTATGTCAGTGATATTAACGAACTACCGTTTCGACACCTTTTCCATAATCTCGATGGATAAACTATAGGACCTAAAAGCTTTTCGGGGCCTATTGGGAAACAATTAGAAGGCTGCACAAATATTCCAGTATCTCAATACAAACCGATAAATGGTAATTTACGTTTAGTGGATGCGAATGACTTGAGCATAGATCAAAAACATTTATTTAAAATTTGTCAGTCGATTGAATTTGGTCAGTGTTCAATCGATTTAGCTAATAAAAAACTCGCAAAAATTGCCCACGCAAGGAGACTTACCACGGCTAATCGGCTTCTTCGATTATACGTTGGAAGTGAAGCACCGTCAAACGAATTAATAATATTAGTAACGTACATCTTAAAAGTTTACGCGCCGATGTGGTTCTCAATTAAAATACAATCCTCTTGTAAAGATGGAGCTAAGCATTTATGGAAAAGTATTCAATATGTAATTCAACGAAACGGATACTTTGCCCATCCCGAAAATATTATATTATGTATGATTTCGGATAATCGAGAGCATATCCGGGAACTAGGAGTTCGAAGAATATTAAAAGCGAGATCTCAACAGAAGAACACATTCGTAAATGTCAAGTACCAAAAATAAACTTTGAAGCCAAAGAATATATTGAGATGATTAACTGGGGTGAAATTACAGAACCTCCTTTGATGAGCCACATAACCGATAGAGAATTACAAAATATGATCTAAATAGGCCAGCCAATCGATAGCATAGATTTCGATCAGTTTCCGTGCCACACTCAAGCGGTAGAGAAATGTTCGGAATATAAAATTTGTAATCAAATTAATGTGTAAAATTCTTGGAGTTTGTGTAATAAATTAAATGTATAGGGTAAGTTCCAATAAAAAATTCCAAAAGAATATTCTTATGTGTTTATCAATTTTCAACCCATTGGCGGCACCTCAATAAATATTTTTAAAAATTTTCGTTTTTACTGGAGTTATAATACGGTCAATACACAACTATCCCTCACTATTACAAATTAAATAAAAAATAAAATTATTACCACCCTACTACTCAGCTCTGCAGTTTTGGACAGAATAAAGCAACTTATAATTGTTAAGTATATATTAACGTTAAGAAGTTCCTAGGGTATTTTTTCTCTCGGTGCCTTTTAGTGACAAAGTGGCCTGCTTTCTTTAAAAATGTTCTTGCGGCACTACAGTGGCCGTTTTGGCAGCGCTGATAACAATGACGTGTTTATTAATAACAAAAACAGATACATGATGTTCTCGTTTAGCGTGATACAATCTGGACCAAACATTACGAAAATGTAGTGTTCGAAATGGCAGAAAACTGTAAATTAAACATTACCAGAAATTTAAATTTTATTTGATTATTTTCAGATTACAAAAAGAAATATTAAATTCGTGAAAAGAAAAATTTTGATTAAATATTAAATAAATAATTTTACTTTAATTTTCTATTTTCTTTTGAAACTTTTGAGTAACCCTTTTCCTAATTTTCACAAATTAATTTTCTGGTTTTCTTTTAGTTGCTTAGTTTTAAAACCTATCTCCTGCTTAAAGCGAATGTATGTATAAATATCTTAACATTATGGTGCTATCTGCTTATGCTGCCATCTAGGTATAGAATTAAATTGACGTCGTATGCAAAAAATGAGAGCAGCGTGAGGCCATTATACAGAGAGCTTTGCATTAGCTAAGCATATAATAGTATTACCCTGTAACAGGACCAGAGGTCATGTTAGCAGAATTAACTGTTCAATCATCCAGGCGGTCGCTCTTTGTCGGCTAAACTCAGGGTTGGGGTGGGTATAGTTCTGGATAACTGAACAATTCTTGATTGGACCGCATACGAGAAAGGAAAGTAGGGATGAAGGTAGGAAAGGAAAAGGAAAACAGCAAGCAACTCACCTTATTTTACAGCTACTCACCTGAACTTCATCCGATAAATTCAACCGAGCCTTCACTCCATGTTTAATCGCGAACTACAACACTACACAGCAAATAACCATCACACGAAAAGAAAACTCCAAAAAAAAAAGAACGAAGCAAAGCACAAAGAAAAATATGACCGAAATAAACAAGGAAAATGAAAATTATTAAGTTGGAATGAAAATTAACAAAATTTGTATATTTGTAATCAAAAATTACCATCACCGGAAATAAAAGTAACTACTAATTAAATAAATTGAGTAAAGAACTAAATAAGTTACTAATTAATTAATTCTATGAAAACTGATATTATTAATAATAAAAAAAAATATATATATATAAAATAATTTGATCGATTTCCTAACAAAACAAAAAATTTATTACTTAAGGTTCAAAAATATAAACCATAAATTACAAAAAAAAAAAAAATCGTTCAAATTCTTTTTCAACGGTACTTAAAAATAGAATTGCATTATAATTATCTTACTAAATTCTACTTTCGTTGGGCGCCATTGGTAATCCATTTTCCAAATATTTAATATTTACTTAAAATTTTAGCAATTGTAATTATTAATTATATCGTATTAATTTAATATTATTGCTATTATTATTTAACATTATATAAATTTATTATAAAAATTATTCGTCTTTGATTAGCACTCTTCACTATAATTTAGTAACTACCTGTCGTAGCGTATTACAAAATGTTAAAGTCTATTCTGTTGATTTATACACTAAACGTAACCACAAGAATTCGATCGTTGTTGTTGCACAGCCTAAAATTATCGGTAGTGACCAAATTAACTAATCTTATGCGGGTTACGTTATTAATTTCTTAGTTTTTTTCTTTCTGAACAGTCTTATTATTGAACTTTACTTATCTATTAATCGATTTTATTATTTTATTAATATTATATTAGTTTATTAATTAAATTTTTTTTTTAATTATTAGATTTGATGAGATGCATATAATGTATGCACGAGTATTCACTTTCTAAGGCTAAGGTATTTTTACAAAGCCTACGTAGTTTGTCTTTTAAAAGCCACGTTTTACGAGCTAATTCGATTAAAAAGTCCACCATTAATATTATTTATATTAATATTAATTATAATTAAGCAATAACTATTAATTATACTACACTTAAACAGATCGATTTATTTATAATTTGATTAAACTTATTTAAATTGATTTCAACAATAACTTAAAAAAAAAATTAATTTTAATTACAAAAAAAACACAACTCTGTAATTACTCATTTCTTTTGATTATTTTTTTTTTTATGACCCCATTTATTAATTTATTGGGTTGTTTTTATTTACGCGATGGTTACTCGACCAAATTTCATAATTAACTCCCGGTCTATTATCTTCTTTTCTTCCTCCTCTCCTTTTGTTCTTTTCTCATTTATGGTTATTAACTGAATTATTCAAAAAAATTATAATTTCATCGCTTTTAAAGACAGAGGTCTCAATAGGAAAACTGGAACCACAAAATAGGTTCCATAACAGTCCGTTTCAACGAATTCCGGACTCGTTGTTATGAAATTCCACGGTTCATATTTTTTATATAGCAACACTCATGGCACGAATATAATTTCGTTACATTCGTGGGGACGTACCCATCGCACCCTGAGGTCTCATTTTACCGGGCATTCAATCTAACTCAAACAACAGCTACAACTATTCAATTGAGGTTAAACCGAGCACGACTTTATAAAATGTGAGATTAGGACTTAACATCTTTAAAGTGGTATATTCCCAGAATATTGCCATGATCGTCGACCACTTCGCAAGACACGTTACCAACAAGACGAAGAATCTTGCCTTTAATAAATTTAGGAGCCAACTTCGCAGAATAAAATTCAGCGGCGTTACTTTGCGAGAAATTTCTCACAAAGACGTTTTGACCGACCTTAAACTGAGGAGGTCTAGATCGCAGGTTATAAGGGGTATGAGCTTTAAGCTGAGCTTTAGAAAAATTATTTTGAACCTTTTCTGTTAATCTATATAATTCATCGGGTTTATGTTCGGGTAGCATATATTTGCCCGTAGATGAGTAGACGTCGCGAAGCAAACCGTACAAAGATCCATGCATAATAGGATGTTGACCGAAGACTAATAAATGAGGTGCGAAACCCGTTGATTCGTGAATAGTTCCACGTATTGCTTGTGTGATCGCTTCCAGGTGGTTATCCCATGTCTTGTGATCGTTGCCCACATAAGCACGTATGGAAGCTAGTACTGTTCTATTCACTCGCTCGGACGAGTTGCTTTGAGGAGAATACTTAGCTGTAAAAATATGAGACACTCCATATTTTCTTAATAATTTTTGAACCGCAGTAGACACAAATTGTCGCCCATTATCGGTCACAATAGTTTCCGGAACTCCAAACATCAAAAATATATTATTCTCGAGAAATTTAATAACCTCCTCGGCGGTTGCCTGTCGCACGGCTCGGGTTAGAACAAATTTCGAAAAATGATCGACAGCTATTAAAATTGATGTGTTTCCGGTACGGGTCCTCGGATATGGCCCAAGGAAGTCTAAGTACACTCTTTGCCACGGTCGGAATGTAGCTGGGAGGGAAGCCAGAGGTGGTCGTAATGTATAGTTTGACGCTTTAATACATTTACATATATCGCACGAAGCAATAAGACGACGAATATCCTGCATCATAGTAGGCCAAAAGAAATAACGTTTCAACAGGTCAAATGTTCTATGGCTTCCCAAATGGGCGGCTGTAGGAGGAGAGTGTGCCGATTTCATTAAATCGAGCCGAAGAGATTCGGGAACTATCAATTTCCATTCAGGTATGTCTAATGCTTCACCAACGTTTATCGGTCCTTTGTGTATATAGAGCTTGCCATTAATTACCTTTAAATTGGATTTAGTTGGGGCAGAGTTGACGTGCTGAAGTTGTGCCAGATATTCTGCGCTTTGAAAACAATTGGAATTTAGATCAATTTGGAAAGGGGGTTGGTCATCTGAAAGAGGGGTGGTTTTTCCCGCTGATGTCTTCCTTAATTCGTCCATGAACATTCGAGATAATGCATCCGGTACACAGTTTTGCGTTCCCTTGCGATACTCAATACCAAAATCAAACCCCTGTAACTTAAGGCTCCATCGCGCTAATCTCCCTGTTAAATCCTTTTGCGACATTAACCAGGTGAGACTAGCGTGATCTGTAATTACCGTAAAAGGGAGTCCTTCTACATAACATCGGAACTTCTTAATGGCCAAAACAGCGGCCAAGCATTCCAACTCTGTCACGCTGTAATGGCGTTGAGCGGAGTTGAGTTTATGCGACATGTATTCTATTGGCTTGTCTTGTCCATCATCCGTTCTTTGAAACAATACGGCACCTACTCCCGTGGAGCTGGCATCGCACTGAATGAAGAAGTGTTGTTTAAAATCAGCAGTATTCAAGACAGGTGCAGTAGTGAGAGCAAGTTTAAGTTTATCAAATGCCAGTTGGGATTGTTCGGACCAAAGAAACTTCTGGTTTTTCTTAAGCATGTTAGTTAAGGGGGCGGAAAGCGACGAGAACTGGTCTATAAATCGTCTGTACCAGCCACAGATGCCTAAAAATCTCCTCAGCTGACGAACTGTTTTTGGAACCGGGTACTCTGCAATGGCTCTTACCTTTTCCGGATTTGGTCGCAGAGTGCCCCCACCCACTACATGACCAAGATAATCGATCTCTCTCAGTAGGAATTTACTTTTTTCCACATTTATTGTGAGACCTGCTGCTGATAGTCGAGATGCTACGTCGGCTAGCAGAGACAGGTGCTCATCAAATGTGGAGGATGTAACGAGTAGATCATCGAGGTATACGAAAACCCGATCATGTAGGTGATGAGGGATCACTCTGTGCATCAAACGGCATAAGGTTTGAGGCGCATTGCAGAGCCCAAATGGCATTACAGTAAAATGGTATAGCGGACGTCCTGGCACGGTGAAAGCAGTTTTCTCCATTGATTCAGGGTCTAAGGGGATTTGCCAGAACGCATCCTTTAAGTCGATGCTGGACATAAACTGCGTTCGTTCCAGTCGACTTAGTAAACCGTCAATTAGGGGCAAAGGATATGCGTCTTTACGGGTGACACGATTTAGCTTCCGCGCGTCGAGACAGAGGCGTACTTTCCCGTTCGCTTTCAGTACCCTCGTCATCGGTGAACACCATGGACTTGTACTCTCGGTGATTACTCCTAAAGATAACATACGGTCTAGTTCCGTATACATGTCGCGTTGGACAGCAGGCGAGACCGAAAAGAATCGTTGTTTGATTGGCGAGGCATCTCCCGTATCTATCTTATGCATTGCCAAAGACGTTCTACCAAGACCTAGTTTCTGTGAGCTAGGAAATAGTTCGACTACTTGCTGTAGTCTCGCTGTCTGATCAGGACTTAATATGTGATGTTTAGAAGTGACAGTAGAAGGATTAAACGTATAATTGGTATTTGTGGAAAGCTCATGTACTTCTTCTATAATCGTGGGTTTAATTCCAAAACGTGTCCAGAAATCATAACCTAGATACAATTCTTGATGCAATTCAGGAATGACAAACAATTGTATTCTTAGAGACTTTCCGTTATAAATTATTGGCACATAAACGTAACCAAGGACCGATTGTTCAGCACCATTCGCTGTTTGAACCGAAGCAACTAGAGGATAAAATGGGAGATTATGTTTCTCGACAAATTCGACGCCGTTTTTACCTAGCGCACTAATCGTAGCGCCACTATCGAGAAGGCCTGAGATATTTGTGCCCGCAATGTTAACTATTGCATACGGACGATTGTCGATAGGATCTTCTGAGATTGAAACTGAAGCGAACGTGGCTTTGGCTAATTTCTTATATAGTAATCTTTTGGTGCGAAAATATTGAATTGATCTTGATTTATGTTTCTTTGGACTATCATCTTTACGGAAAACGGCAGGATTCTGGGTAACTGTACGTGAAAAAATTACTTGCGTTTGATCATACGGTAAAAATCGGGATCCGTATTCGCCGCCGCGTCTTCGGTATTCCGTCTGGGAGGCATCAGAGCTTGCTGATGGAAATGAGGATTCCCAGCATTTCTCATTTCCATTTGCGAGTTTTCCGTCTTCCAATAGCAAAAAGGGCAGTATGGTAAATGGTGATACAAGGGTTTACCACAATTCGAACACCTTACTGGAGGTGGCAAGTATGGTATAGAATTAACATGTTGAGCTGGAGGAATATTTTGATTAGCATTCGGATTTCCATTGGTTGATGTGAAAGTTTGGACCATGTTCGAACTATTTTGTGATGGTTGACTGTAATCCAACTGGGGAGTGCAATTATACGGCGGTAGTGCTAGTTCGTGAATATTACGGGAGAAACCAGGCACCATAGCAATCTCCGGATTGTAATTCATATGTTTCCACGTCTCCTCAATTGCAACACATCTATTCACCATAACCGAGACAGAGGGAAATATTTCTCCTGCCACAGCAACTCTGAGTCCAGGACGCATGTTTTTTCGTAAGATATCTATGAGTTCGGGTTCGGTTAATGCGGTTTTTAAAGGTAGTGCTAAACTTAAAATATTATAATAAAAATCAACAAATGGTTCTTTAATTTTTTGTCTTCGATGTTCCATGGTATTTTTAATATCATTATCTGATCGACCATCTTGAAACCGATGGAAGAAACCATCTTTTAATTCATTCCATGTACACCTAGGGTTTCGCTCTATCAAAATCCAATAATGTTCTCGAGCTATCCCATGAAATAAAGTTCCGATATCATGAACTAAATGGTTAGGAGAAATACCGTGAGTAGCAGCCATAAGCTCAACTCTATAGAAAAACTTTTGAACTGATATACCACTAGTGGCACTATTGATCGCACCATCAAACGATATGTTCCACTTTTGGATATCTACCGGTATTGGCCGAATTTGTCCCATTGAAGGGGCATAACCAGCTGTAAATGTAGTTGTCGCCTCAGGTAGATATGTATGCCTCATGTTATACAAATTATACGGTGCGGGACCATTTACATTTGAAACTAGAGTCGACCCAGTAGCTTGAGTAACTTCAGGTTGATATGGATATTGAGTTGGTTTATTCTCATAACTAGATATCCTTGGTTCTTGGGAGCTAGCCGACATCCTTTCATTCGTAAACACAGGTGGTATAAAAGTATATTGATCCACTCCACACGATGGAGGTACATATGGCCCGGTTTGAGCAGGAGGAAAATTTCGAACTGGGACCTGAGATGCATTAGCAAAGGATGCTGCATAATCCGACTTGAACTGAGGCGCAGTAATTGGCGGCATACTGGTAGCAAGAACGTTTTCCGCAGATTCATTAAAATTAACCCGTTTTGTCAAATGACTTTGCGGAATATCCTTTTGTTCTGGTACGAAACAACTAACGACATCATCCGATTCGGGTTCTTCGTCACAATCTTCCAGCTGAACAGATTGCCGTTGATCGTCTTGATATTCCTCGATCTGGAGACCATTTAAAGTTTCTAGAGATGTATCTAGTGAATTGACATCTCGTAGTTTAGGTATTAGCTCTAGAATGGCTTGGCAGGATGCTAATAAATTTGTAACCGACGTTTGAACGCTTTTTGATGCGGACATTCGAGTTAATCGTAATTGTACGTGTCTTAAACGAGAAATCATTATCGTAAAACGCTCTGCATCCGAGTCATCATGCGACTTTAAAAATTGTTGTAATTCGGAATGAAGAGATCTTAATTTAGTTGTGCAAACGAAAACCTCCCTTCGGGGAGCTTTCGCAGCTCGCGAGTGTGCACGAACTGGCAATAATTCGGGATTTTGCAATTCTTTATCGAAACATGATTGCAGTTCTGTAATTTGTCGTAAAATTGGACCCTTTAAGTTCCTAACTTCACATTCTACATCGATTTCATCGGATTCTAAATCTTTACTTCTAATTACGAGTTCCATTATGAATATAAAATATTTTAGTTGCTATTGTTGTTTAACGTGGAATCAAAACCCAGGGATTTTAATGTAAATAGAGTATTGTTAATATATGTATAGTAAATTAAAATTATAAATAACGGGATGACCAGTATTAAAGGTAACAAAGTTTACTTAAAAAATAACGTCTTGAAAGAAATCAAGATAATAAAAAAAAAATTAATTAATAGTAAATATAAATTCGAATAACAAAAAAAAATGTAACAATTTTTTTTTTTTTTTTTTTTTTTATTTTATGGATTTGTAACTTGTCGAAATGGAGTCCAGGCAACGAGCCAAGCGGTAAAACAATTATTAGTGAGCTTTTGGTGGAGTTGCTGCTGTCTTCTTAGGAGTAAGAAAAATGTAGGGAATATGGAAACGGAACAGGGAAAACAAAAAATAAAAAAAAAAAAAAATACCTCTCATTTAACTAACAAAAGAAATCTTACAATATAAAGTTTGGAAACGATCGCGAGTGAGAGATGTTTTTTTTTTTTTTATAATGTGTCACGTTTCAAAACTAACATGGTGATCGACAAATAAATGGATGACCCATGCGAAAACGTGAGACAAAATGGATCTTATACGGATTGAAAGAGTAAACGATTTTACACGAGAATCGACATTAAAAAAAAAATAATAGAGCAATCGTGCGGCAAATACTCAATCAATTCGTTATAATTATGTAAACAAAAAAAAAATTAATTTAAATTTAAACGGGAAAGCTTTATGAACCGGTAACGTTTGGTTGGTTTGGTTTAGCTTAAGTTGTACGGCATTGTAACAACCTTGGAGCACATTTTTATTAAAATTTTTATTATAGGCTGAAGGCCGTATGATACCGAAAGTGTTTGGGCGCCACTGTAACAGGACCAGAGGTCATGTTAGCAGAATTAACTGTTCAATCATCCAGGCGGTCGCTCTTTGTCGGCTAAACTCAGGGTTGGGGTGGGTATAGTTCTGGATAACTGAACAATTCTTGATTGGACCGCATACGAGAAAGGAAAGTAGGGATGAAGGTAGGAAAGGAAAAGGAAAACAGCAAGCAACTCACCTTATTTTACAGCTACTCACCTGAACTTCATCCGATAAATTCAACCGAGCCTTCACTCCATGTTTAATCGCGAACTACAACACTACACAGCAAATAACCATCACACGAAAAGAAAACTCCAAAAAAAAAAGAACGAAGCAAAGCACAAAGAAAAATATGACCGAAATAAACAAGGAAAATGAAAATTATTAAGTTGGAATGAAAATTAACAAAATTTGTATATTTGTAATCAAAAATTACCATCACCGGAAATAAAAGTAACTACTAATTAAATAAATTGAGTAAAGAACTAAATAAGTTACTAATTAATTAATTCTATGAAAACTGATATTATTAATAATAAAAAAAAATATATATATATAAAATAATTTGATCGATTTCCTAACAAAACAAAAAATTTATTACTTAAGGTTCAAAAATATAAACCATAAATTACAAAAAAAAAAAAAAATCGTTCAAATTCTTTTTCAACGGTACTTAAAAATAGAATTGCATTATAATTATCTTACTAAATTCTACTTTCGTTGGGCGCCATTGGTAATCCATTTTCCAAATATTTAATATTTACTTAAAATTTTAGCAATTGTAATTATTAATTATATCGTATTAATTTAATATTATTGCTATTATTATTTAACATTATATAAATTTATTATAAAAATTATTCGTCTTTGATTAGCACTCTTCACTATAATTTAGTAACTACCTGTCGTAGCGTATTACAAAATGTTAAAGTCTATTCTGTTGATTTATACACTAAACGTAACCACAAGAATTCGATCGTTGTTGTTGCACAGCCTAAAATTATCGGTAGTGACCAAATTAACTAATCTTATGCGGGTTACGTTATTAATTTCTTAGTTTTTTTCTTTCTGAACAGTCTTATTATTGAACTTTACTTATCTATTAATCGATTTTATTATTTTATTAATATTATATTAGTTTATTAATTAAATTTTTTTTTTAATTATTAGATTTGATGAGATGCATATAATGTATGCACGAGTATTCACTTTCTAAGGCTAAGGTATTTTTACAAAGCCTACGTAGTTTGTCTTTTAAAAGCCACGTTTTACGAGCTAATTCGATTAAAAAGTCCACCATTAATATTATTTATATTAATATTAATTATAATTAAGCAATAACTATTAATTATACTACACTTAAACAGATCGATTTATTTATAATTTGATTAAACTTATTTAAATTGATTTCAACAATAACTTAAAAAAAAAATTAATTTTAATTACAAAAAAAACACAACTCTGTAATTACTCATTTCTTTTGATTATTTTTTTTTTTATGACCCCATTTATTAATTTATTGGGTTGTTTTTATTTACGCGATGGTTACTCGACCAAATTTCATAATTAACTCCCGGTCTATTATCTTCTTTTCTTCCTCCTCTCCTTTTGTTCTTTTCTCATTTATGGTTATTAACTGAATTATTCAAAAAAATTATAATTTCATCGCTTTTAAAGACAGAGGTCTCAATAGGAAAACTGGAACCACAAAATAGGTTCCATAACAGTCCGTTTCAACGAATTCCGGACTCGTTGTTATGAAATTCCACGGTTCATATTTTTTATATAGCAACACTCATGGCACGAATATAATTTCGTTACAACCCGGTCTACTTAAATCAAGATAGATCAAAACTATTGCCTTATTTTATTATCAATTTGGAAATTCGGAATTAAAATTCATTAATTCAATTTAAAATTCATTAATCATCCACTATTCCAGTGGCCGTTTCAGGAACTCGATATTTCTGGAGTTTTGAAACGGTAGTTTCTCGAACAATGTTCAGTGCTAACATGTTCAGTGCTCAAACGTTCAGTGCTAACGCAAGTATGGAACCTTACTATCATAAAGGTTTAGTACACGAAAAGTTACGCATGCAGTTATTTCGTGTTTCGTATAATTTAACTACAACCAAAATAAAAATATGGCGTAACGAATTCGAGAAATTCTAATTGATTAAGCTTCTTAATTTGAGACAAACAACAATTTGCGACAATTTTCAGTAGAGTAATGAACCAACTCCCCGATTCTGCTAGCCATGTCATTTCAAGCGACTCATTTACTATAATACGTAATTTTTTTATAACCGCAGTCACTTCAAACCAAAAATGGCGTATTTTAGTATTTTTCTAAGAACTTCAAAATTTCACATGGCTCAAAATAACAGTTTCTAATTGCTTATTTTTTGTAAGTCACTTATTGCTAGAGCAACTGGTTAATTTCTCGTTTAAATAGCTGATTTGTATTGGCACTTGGAACGACAAACAACTAGACTAGCGCGGAAACGAAGTTAATGTTTAACGATAAGTTATCTTATGAGGTTATGGCACAACAATTTCAATAAATTTCTTATTTATGGGCAACATTTGGTACAGTTTGAATTATGGTCGCTTCTTACTCACTTGACAGTCATTGTTATAACTGAAAGGTCTATATATTCACACAGGAGAATTACTTGGAGGATTCAACATTATATTGCGACTTGTACATATACGATAAAATTTTATAATGAATGTTGGAAAAAAAATAAATCTTGAAAGCTGCAGATTTAAATCTAAATCTAAAATAAAAATCTGGTTGTTCAACTTTTAACAGCACAGCACTTCATTCCTTTTAAGTTTCTCTGAAGGTAGAATTACTGGCGTCAGTGCAGAAAAAAGTTGAATTCAATGATTTAAATTCAAGAGCAACCTAACAGTATAAATGAACAAATTTGCGAGACTCATACTCAAATATTTTTAAACCTAACCAAATATTGGTTTGTTTATAGATAAATAACACTGTATGAAGGACAGTCAGATCATTTAGACACAATTTATGTAATAAATGCCGAAAAATTTAAAGGTAGCCACGTATATTAATTTTAATTAGTTTCTTAGAGTACCTTCAAACATTTTTTGTCAAATTTATTACAAGTCGTAACCTTTACTCACTGTTCCGCTCGAGTCGAACAATACACGTTCCAATCAAGATTAATCACATATTGAAGATTTGAATTTATCTGGCTTAACTGTAAGCTCAAGCCGATCAAAAATGTAAATTACAAAAGATCAAACAGACCTATAAATTTATTTAAAAAAAACGGAATAACATTTTGCTGAATGACCACCAAAAACTCATCTAAACGATCAACTCGAACACATATTTCACCACCAACATACAATGTCAAATCCAAAAAAAAAATCTATTTTAAATATCACAAATCAGCAGTTAACCGTAAATCAACCAAAAAGCACAATAATAAACTAATGATCACCGGCATCATGATCAAATCATCATCAAAATATGTATGTAGTTATTAATTATATAAGACATTTCGAGAAATATATTATTCAGCCGCCAATAAACCCCGCACCAACAAATAAAAACTCGTATGCGTATCCATCGACATGCAACAACAAAAACTGACCGAGTTCTAAATAAATTTTATCATTCACATAAATTAGAAAATTTAACAAAAAAATGTCAAAAAACGATCATAATTTATTAATATTATTATTAAAATTTTATATTTTATTAGTTTTTAATCAACTAATAATAATAACAATAATAACAGCCAACAACAACAACGAAGACACGATCATCTAAAGATCTTTTTCTTTCAATTTTGGATTTATTGTGTCGGCATTGAAGACTCTAAAAATTAAAATAAAATAAAAAAACAAATTTTTTTTAATTTCAATCAAAAATTTAGATATTTCTGAATATTTAATTTTCCAACAAAACCGAGCGATCGAAGAACGGTTAAGGAAATATCATTGGATATTTTTTTTTTTTGTTTCTTTGGTGTGTTACTCGTAAAAGTAGATTTCATCGATCACGATCATAAAAATTTCAATCTGATGATGCTAATTTAAGCTATAAACAATATAAAATCGATCACGTCTAACTGTATCGATATCGAAATAATTTTTGTGTTCATTAAATATTTATTCAAAATAC
Organism: Nephrotoma guestfalica; assembly: GCA_963691935.1. Lineage (NCBI taxonomy): Eukaryota > Metazoa > Arthropoda > Insecta > Diptera > Tipulidae > Nephrotoma > Nephrotoma guestfalica. The sequence continues at coordinate 134,034,604 of OY829913.1, read as the reverse complement.
ACACACGCACACTATTGATTGTGAGTGATAAATTATCAAAAACAAAAAAAAAGAGATCTCGCGATCTCGAAAAATAAAAACTCGATTAAAATATTTTGCAATAAAAAAAATTAAGGTATGGTAAAAAATGTGACGTCGCAATCTATATCCATCGCATACATTTTTTTCGGTCGTTTATTTTTAATGATCATCAAACGAACGCCGGTCACCGCGTCAATCAGAAAACGATATTTTATTGATAACAAATTAAATTAAAAGATGTCAAAAAAGACGAGCACCAAAATCTTTAAGTATAATAATAATAATAAATAAAATAATAGGTTTTAATTTCGAAACGATTCTCGATCACCCCAAAAACAAAAAAAAAAGAAATTTATCCGGTCGATCAAGTTGAATGATACGCGTTCAACTTTTCGATATAATCCTGTTTGGATGGATAATGTCATCGCGCAAGAGTTAAAAACGATTTTCGTGTGTTAATCAATTTAAAACTTAATTACTTGTTGCTTTTATTTTTTGTTGGGCAGATGGATCCATTTTTAAATCGATCGTTAAAATATTGATTCTTAAATTTTTATTTTATTTATATAGATCGTTAGGTTTTATTAGCAGCTAATTATAAAGTTTTAATTTTAATTTTTTTTGAAGGTTTCTTTTTTTTTTGATTTTTGAAACGATTACCAATGCTAATGATTGCGATTAATTCATAAAACAGAGATCGTATCGCAGAAGTAATTTGCTCGCATGCGATAGCACTTGCGAAAAATGTGTTACAAATTAATTTACGTTTATATACACATTGCGGATGCCGAGATAATTATGTATTTACTTGGCGGAGAATTGAAGTAATTTCATCAATAATTAGACACACACTGCCCATAATATCCAATCGAATGATCGTGATAATTTTAAAATGTAATAACGGTTTGGTTATAATATTTGAATTTCGATTTCAAATGCACCGTGCATCTTGAGGTTTCTTAAATAATTTTAAATGTGTTTTTGCCCGATTAATCACGTCGATGTTATTGTAAATGACCCTTTCTCATCGCCTGTTTCAAATGTGGCTTAATTTCTTTGCACCCAAATATGACGCCAACTTGTTGCGAGTTTGCCCTATCAAATCCGGTTTGTGTCACTTTGTTGTAAATACAGCTATAATTGTAGCTATAATGTTTAACGGACGACAACAATTCTTACAATTTGCACCGCTTCCGGAAAGTTCCTGAAAATGGCCTAAAAATAATCTTACAAGGTTGAGGTGAGGTTACCAATTAAAAAATTCGGTCGTCCTCATCAGACTGCAGTGACCAAACTGCAAAAATATTATAAATATTTTAAATTTACTTACAAACTATAATCACAATGGCTTAGCGAATTATTAGGTGTTACACATTTGTTTAGCAATTGTGTAGCGAAGCCTAACAATTCGCTAAGGCGTTGCGATTATACTCTAATTTTACTAACGTCATATAATATATAGAGCAAAGTTTGTGTGTATGCGTGAAAAGTAAAGGACATAGACAAGAAAAACGAAAAAATTTGATCTATATATTATACGACGCGACGATAGTAAAATTAAAAACATGAAAGCGGAAAATGGTAAGATTTTGAATGAAAACCAATTTAAAAATGAAAAATATTTATTTCGATTATAGATAAATAAACAAAGTTCCCGCTCAGAAGAATAATAATTTATTTTTTTGCCATGTTTTCGAGATATAAATTAATAAAGTCGAAAAAACTTATAAAAAATTAATTTTCATAGCATTCGTATGAATTTTTTTCGTCTTTACGTTTCCTGGACCTGCACACATTCAAAGTTCATATATTGTGATATGGCCGTATACAGATGAAGGTATACAGTTAGACACTGTTAATTCACTTTATTTTATTGCGTTAGTTATATAGGGTTTTCCAATAAGAGTGATATGATTTCTTTAAAAAAAATACACTAATTGTTTAGGAAATTGAAAATTTTTTATTTAATGTGAAGTACAATCGATACAATTAAGTTCTGAATAAAACGCCATTCAAATGGCCTCCACGACTTCTTCTGCAGGAACGAATTCGATTAACCCAATTTTCGAGCACTTTTTCCACTAAATCAAGTCGTATGTCATGAATAGCACGTTTGATATTGACTTGTAAAGCTTAAAGAGAGTTTGGTTTATTGCTAAAGACCAATGACTTCAAATAATCCCACAAGAAATAGTCTAATGGTGTTAAATCACAACTTCTTGGAGGCCATTCAATATCACAATTTCTTGCAATAATCGAATCTCAAAAACTTTTCTCGCAATAATTCAATTTTTGCACTTGCTGTGTGGCACGTAGTCTTGTTGTAACCAAATGTTGTCAAGATCAACTTCTTCCAATTTCGACCATAAAAAGTTGGTTATCATCGATCTATACCGATCTCCATTGACAGTAACGGTGTTACCAGCTTCATTTCGAAAAAAATACGGAGCGATGATTCCACCAGACCAAAAACCACACCAAACTGTCAATTTAGGTGAATGTAATGATTTTTCATGAATAATTTGTGGATTTTCTTCGCACAGATGAAAGTGAGCCTCATCGTAGAAAATGATTTTCTTAAAAAAATCGTTATCGTTTTCAAGTTGTTCCAAGGCAAAATCAGCAAATTCACGACGTTTACGGTGGTCCAATGACTTCAGTTCTTGAGTGAGAACAATTGTATGCGGATGCAAACCCAAATCCTCTCTCAAAATCCGCCAGACTGTTGTTTTTTGGGACATTCCCAATTCTTGAGAACGTCTTGGAATCGACAAATTGCGGTCTTCAGCAACACTTGAATGAACGGCAGCAATATTTGCATTACTTCGAGCGAATCTCTGTCTTATTGGCACTTCAACATTATGTAAAGAAAATGTACGCTCAAAATTTTCAATAATTCGACGAATAGCGAGCACACTTGGACGATTATTACGACTATAAAATAGCAAAAGCGCACGAAAAGTTGCAATTGAAGAACGATTATTTTGATAATAAAACTGAATAATTTGTAAACGTTGTTCTTGCGTATACCTCACCATGAAAAAATTGTAAACATTACTGAATACAATGAAACAAGAAATGACAGATCATGACATATTACAAATGGCCGAAACGTCACTTAAAAATCATATCATTCCTATTGGAAAACCCTATATACTAGTTATCTCGTGGTGGTTACTGCTATTCTGGTGGCATGTTTGTGGAGGTTCTGTTTCATATTAAAAACTGCTATAATACTGTTAATGCTATTTCTAATACTTAAACCTAGATGGCACTAATTTAATAAATATTAAACCAGGACAATTTTAGAGTGAATTAAATTTTAACACAAGTGACCAATTTACACTCGATTGACGTTTATTGGGTCAATAGGTGAAATCGTAACATTACACACGTCTAAGCCTGATCGACCCAAATAGGATTCAAACTGCCACTACTGTATAGGCCATTGGAAATGCACTACCTTTTAGGTTCCCTCGCAAACGTTAGTGAAATTTGTCCTAAAAAGCAACAATAACAAAAAATGTGTAGATGTGTTTGTAGAATGTCTCAATATAACGAATTTTTGTAAAATGCTGCGACATGGTGAATTTTTAGACTGGCAAATTTGTATTGATCTTCTATAAATCACATGTTCGGTTTTACAAAATTTCCCGGGAAAATGCTATAATTCGCGTCTTTGATAGGCGTTTATTTAGAGATACTTCTAGGTCCTATATAAGAGATAATCAAGTTTATTTCGGTCAAATTGAGAATTCAGGGTGTTTGGGCAGCCAAATTTGTATTGATCTTCTAAAAATCACATGTTCGGTTTTCCAAAATTTCGCGGGAAAATACTATAATCCGCGTCTCTAATTTACGTTTATTTAGAGATACTTCTTGGTCCTATACAGGGGATAAAGACATTTATTTTTGCCAAATTGGGAATCTAGGGTGTTTAGGACAGCCAAATTTGTATTGATTTGCTATAAATCACATGTAAGGTTTTCTAAAATTTCCCGGGAAAATACTATAATCCGCGTCTCTAATTTGGATTAATTTAGAGATACTTCTCGGGCATATACAGGGTGTCCGCCGGGAAGGTATACTACTTTGTTTGTTTATGATTTTTGATTAAATGAAAGAGAATGGATCTTATATTGATAAATGTTTTATTTAATGTCGGCAATTATGTATGGAATACAATATCAGATAAATGGCCGCCTCTGTTAGCCTCACAAATGTGAGCCCTTTTGAGCACATTTTTCATTACATTCTCACACATTTCACGCGGTACTTCATTAATTTCATCACGAATATTTTGTTTGAGTTGCTCAAGCGTTTCTGGTTTGTTTGCATACGCCTTGCTTTTTAGATATCCCCACAAAAAGAAGTCCGGAGCAGTCAAATCAGGCGACGTGGAGACCAATCAACATCACCATTTTTTGAAATAACTTGTTGTGGAAAGAGTTCTCGCAGTAATTCCATTGTAATCCTGGCTGTATGCGATGTGGCACCGTCTTGTTGATACCACATGTTAATCAAGCCCAAAGTATGCACTTGTGGCGTTAAAAAGTTTTCAATCATATCACGATATCGCTCCCCATTCACAGTTACTGTTACACCGTTTTCATTTTCAAAGAAGTAAGGCCCAATGATTCCTCCTGACCAAATTGCACACCAGACTGTCACTTTTAATGGATGTAAAGGTGACTGATGAATAATGTGAGGGTTTTCCATTGCCCAGAACCGAATATTCTGTTTATTCACATATCCATTTAAATGAAAATGTGCCTCGTCACTCACTATGATTTTTTCATGGAAATCGGGGTTGTCATTGGCGAGCTGTAACATCCTATTGGCATATGTACGGCGGCGTAAATGGTCTTGTGGAAGAAGCTCTTGTGTCAACTGAATCTTAAATGGAAACAAATGCAAATCCTTGTGCAAAATTATGACCAAACTTGTTCTTTGAAGACCAAGCTCCTGAGCATGGCGTCGAATTGAGGTTGATGGATTGTTTTGAACACTTTCTTGAACAGCAGTAATGTTTTCAGCCGATCTTGCAGTACGTTGTGGCCCATGCTTGGGCCTATCACTTACAGACCCTCTTTCTTCGAAATCATTCACTAAAAATTTCACGTAACTTTCTCATCGTCACAGTAATCGATGATTGATTTTGATAAAATGTTTTAACGATTAAAACACGATGGTTTATCGAATATTTTTCCATAATAAATTTGCCACGTGTCTACTTCACGACTGTCAAGTATGAACTGGCAATACTAATATTCGCCTAAATGGCGGCAAAACAAAGTAGTATACCTTCCCGGCGGACACCCTGTATAAGAGATAAACACGTTTTTTTCGGCCAAATTGAGAATCTAGGGTGTTTAGGACAGCTAAATTTTAGATTATAGTTTCAGATTACAGTATTTTCCCGGGAAATTTTGGAAAACCGAGCATGTGATTTACAGAAGATCAATACAAATTTGGCTGTCCTAAACAACCCGAATTCCCAATTTTGCCAAAATAAACCTGTTTTTCTATTACGCAAGACTCAGAAATTGTACGTTCGATTTGTAGTACTCCAAGGCAAATTTGGCTGACTGACACAAACACTCTAATTTTGTCTTAATTAAACTGAGATTAAATATTATTAAACATAATAAATATTTTATTAATATTTATTTAATTTTTGTGGCCATTTTCTTTTTTTTCACAGAATATTAGGTATTATCAAATGTGTAGCAAGTTCAATCTACATTACGAGTAGTATGTAAAAACGAATCAATAAATTGTTTAATCGGTTTATCCGAATTTAGTATGTTGTATTTACTTACATTTAAATGTTTTTAGGATTTAGGACAAACATTACTATTTTGTACAGAATACTGAAATTTGTTCTAAAAAATCCTAATTTTATTTTTTTAGGACAGTTTAGGACAAACTTCACTCGAATCTCTCGCTGCCTTTGTTTCGATATCACACTGGTTGGTGCTTCAGTTATACCCCGTTTCTTCATTGCGGATGCAACAGAGGCAAGACAATTGTCCGTTTTTGAAAACTGTATTGTTTCCACGTATGTTATATATCTGGTTCTTTGATAATGACTGAACAGCCCCAAACTCAATATCTGCCGGTAACTCGTACTGATGGCTGATGTAGCTCACACTGATTTTTATTTATAAACTTTGTTAAATAGTCCACCGTCGTACCTACTATTAAACCTTTCCACCATACCATCTGATTAAGGATGCAAAGAGGTTGTTCTTGTTTGATTTACGACGAGCAGGTAAATTTCCTGAAATATCACCGATAATTTCTTCTTTGGTTCGAATGAGGATTCATTGTGAGTAATCTAGTTGTTAATTATGATGTTGAATATTTCAAGGGATCTTTAATTATCCGATATGGGTCTTTTATATCAAGAAAATCTCAATTTTAGGCACGTCGATTTTGGGCTTGAATATATATCAAAACACTCTACTTGCGGCCGCCAAATATAATTATAACTATTTATTCTATCTTCTCAACGCTTCAATCAAATACTCCTCTGAACTCATAGCCTTATAGCCGATGGATCGCACAAAGAAAAATACGAGGTTCTTTTAGAAACTTGGAAGGCAGAGCGTTTGTTTCTAAGTCAACAAGAGAGAGAGAGAGAGAGAGAGAGAGAGAGAGAATTGTCAAATAAAGTGTTTTCTCAATGTTGAAGCCCATGGCATATTAATAAACTGTAATTTACAGATGTTAGCTACTTTGTTGAAAATCGTAAACAAATTTTAAATATACGTTAAAATTTTCCACGGGTTTCCAACAAAATCAAATCTCCAGAATTAAGTTTTGAATATGTCAAACCCCGAGAAATGTGAGTTATTGTTAGATTTATTTAATTAATTTATTTAGGAAATGATGTAATAGCTCAGACTTTAAACTATCGTGTAATCTGGAAGAATTTGAATTAAAAGAATCGTAAAGAAAATTTGTTTACACATCGTGATGGGGAACGGCATATAAACGCATTGTTTTCAAATAAGAATATCTCAACAATTTTCATTATTTAATTATTTTTATGCTACTAAAGTTAGCCGAAAATTTCAGGCAAAAAATCAGCATTATAGACATATTTGCCATCATCTGGCAGTATATTATTCTATTGATGTTAACTGAAAATTACATGTTACTGGAGTGACCAGAAAATTTTCGCCGAAAAAAATTTGAATTTTGTCAATCCAAATTTTTTATAAAAATTGGTTTCCATAATTCGCAAGTTTATGTTAGAATTTATCAAACTTCACCTGTGGTCTGGGTGTTACCTATAAACATTCGTTCAGCTTTTAATTTATTTGACGAAGATACTACATAAAATATGCCCTGATTTTTGACACAGGTGTTCAGTAGCAGAGCCTTGTAATTATAGATCTTATAAAAAATAAACATGGAATGCGGCAATTTACGAATTGGTCTAACTTCATCCATTCCATATTACCTTTAAACCTGCGAATTATGTGAAATCAATTGATTATAGAAAATTTTGGATTATCAAATATTTTTTTCGACGAAATTTTCAGCTTCAGAATATGTCGATAATGTAAATTTTTTGGCAGAAAATGTAACGTATTATGTATATCAAGAAATGAAGGGGTGAATATATTGTGGCCAACTCCCAACTTTCTTTTAACACCAATATATACATACATCTCGAATACACCACACTTGATTTATAAAGCGAAAGATTGTGCTTACCGGAATTTTAGTAAAACTGTCTTAATCTTGTATAAAATATTATCCCTGCTTAAATTTTACAAAACCAAGGTCAACTCTTGCTAAACTTTTCAACATCATTGCAAAAATTGAAAAAGCTGGGGGCCCTGCACCGTAGCCTAGCCATCCCACTCGATTGGATTTGATGAATCCGATGATATCGGCTACCTTACCTCCGAGAAGTGGCTTTATTTCGTGGGCCATGTGGATCCGATATTCGTTTTGCACAACTTTAATTGAATCAAAGATGGAACAAATTACTTTCCTTTCGATAGTAGATAACAAACTACAATCATTGAAGGTCAGGGTTCGGCTCTTGCTTCCGAAAGCCAGCACAGTTTTAAAGTTTTCAACGCAAAATTATTATAGAGATACTCCTGCGTGTTGCTAAAAATTTGGTTTAGCTTCTGTTCATCTCCTAACCAAGTTGTCTTGCGTGACGATCGAACGGTATGAATCTGTCCTTGATATCGCTAGGATTTATTTAATACACAACGCGAAGTCCCAATGTTGTTTTTCCCTCCTTACCATATACGTACTCAAATGTCAAATTGAACAGCAAAGACGCGAATGCATCTCCCTGTCCATCACCAGATGTTATTTGAAAGGTATCTGATACTGCCCCTTACAATTCTAAATACATACCGAGACGTTGTTAATTCGTGTTATTATTAATTTTATAAAAGATTTTAAAATCCGTTCATGTTGTCAAAATGTCCTGTTTGGTCTCCTGTAATGCGTTGATCTGTGCGGGGCTACCACCAAGTGGCAACATCTTCGTTCGAGAATAAGATGAGTTTTGGCAATTAACAGCGCAATTGTTAAGAAGGAAAAAATAATGAAGAAGCAAATTATTAAAGAAACACTCCCACAGAAAACGAAATGGCATATGCATTTGGTACCTAAGCGCCGCACATCTTATTGTAAATGAGCTCTAATGCTCACAAAATATCTGAATTTAATAAATAAATAAATAAAATATATGCCTGTCGGAAGTCTATATATAGTTGATGATGGTTATATTCTACTCCCAACATTTTTCCAAAATCATCCTTTTTGTAAAACATTGGTCAGTGGTCGATCGATTGATAATCATTCTCCAATGATGTTTTCGACAAGCGAGATGAGTCTGGCAAGTACCACGTTAGCAAACACTTTTTAGGCAGTGTTCAATAGAGCAGATTTCTAATTTCTATTGGTTAGTTATTTCCTTTTAGCCTTGATTTGATTTCTGGAGTACTTTCCTATGCTGATTGTTGAATATTCGTAATGAACTTTTCTACTTCTTTGTCCAATTGATCCATAGTTTTTAAAGCAACTTTCAAAAGTATTCTTTGTTCAAGGTGTACTTTGAAACTTTCCCGTAGTCCGTACCTATGTTTGTTGGTTAGTACTGAATTATTCCCTTTTTAGATGATGTACTCGCTTAGGGTTAGGGCTATCGGAGAATGATCTGAGCTTATATCTTGGCTTCGATCAAGTCAGGAAAAAAATTCGATCAAGTCAGGAATTTTTCCTGGGTCAGTTGGCCAATATGTTGGTTTTCCTGTTGAAATGGATTCACATTAATGGAATCAGTGATTCTTTTCCTTTAGTTGTATTTAATCTAGAACCCTAGTGAGTATTCTTCGCATTGAAGTCACCACCTATTATGAACCATTTTCCCAGACGCTTGAAGTGTTGAGTATTGTTTGTGTTTAATACATTGTATTGGTGGACAGTACAATCCTGCCATAACAATAGGAAAGTTTTTGGGTTTTATATAAACCACTGTGGCCTGAATTTCTTCTTTTTCATACTTTGCTTCTTCAAAATGTTGGATATTTTTTTATGATGACTGCATTTCCTCCTCTGGCTGAATTATCTAGATGAGTAGTGTCATATACGCAATAGTCTTTAAATGTTATGTAGGATTGCTTAGCAAAATGTGTATCCGAAATAAAACACACATCTATATATTCTGAATATCGAGGACTGTTTGTAGTTCTTGTTGATGCCGGAGCAGACCATTAGCATTCCATAACATGATTGTGCTGTTCATTTTTGTGTGGATTTGTGTTTAGCACTTCTAATTGTTGTAGCCTCTCATCAAATTTTGTTAGTTTCATGAGAATATCTTGTAATGTTTGACTGATGTCTACATTTATCGATTTTTGTTGTGGCTTATTGACTACGCCTCTCATTGCTTCGGCATATGTAACACCTTCAGTTCTTAGATGGTGACCAAATGGTTGCTTATTATCTTGTTTTGTCTGCCTCTGGTTTCGATTTGCCTGACCATACATTTGAGCTTTATTCATCATTTGGAATATAATTTTTTGAATTTTCGTTGCAACAGTGCATCCTCGATAATTAGCAGGATGGCCTTGTACACTGTGTGGTCCGTGGTCATTCAACACACCTTGGAAGTTTGTCACAATATTTGTGCGTGTGTCCATATGCTTAACATCTTTTGCATTGCGGAATTAGTTTAGACTTTCTAAGTGGTTGAATTTCCACTTTGCAACCCAATAAACTGGTGATCTTATAAATTTTAGTTATATTTTCGTCACAGCTGCATGTTAGTACAAGCATGTCTAGCTTCTTTTTATTTCTCCTACTGATTTTGTTCATTACGCTGATTATTTTAAATTGCTTTGATGATAATTCATCGTTTATTTGTGCTGGGCTACATGTATAATGTAAGGTCCTTGCCATGTGTCTGTGAAAGATAAATGAGCCTTCGCTCAAAGTTTTCACTACCTATCTATATTCATCTCCGCTATTTACGTTGATGCTTATTTTATTTTGATTCATCAATTTAGTGATGAATGGTTCTTCTAAAACACTTACCTTATTTATATCATAGAACGCGTGATACTTTTTAACATCATCTACTATGATAGGTGGTGGGGGAGGTTTTTTTATCTTTTTTGACGTTTGTCTCAACCTTTTGAGGTTGAGTATTTTGATCCAACGTTTGTGGTTTTTGTGGTGGTGACGGTGTATCATTTAAAATTCTCTTTTTATTTTCATAGACTGAACACAAGTCCATTCTGCTTCTTTAGCTTAAGTCTTCCTCGTCGGTTTGATATTCAACGTTTTTATTAACATTATAATTGGTGTTTTGGGTCTGCACCATTGGAGATTCGGTTGCATCATTTATTTTTTTAGTTCGTCAATTTGTTGTTGTATAAATGCTTTGCTGATTTTTCTCATCAGTTACTTTTTGCCATTGTTTGTATAACATTCGCTCCTTTTCTGAGGTACAACTTTCAAGAACAGATGTTTCACAATAATTATATGAGGTAGTTATACCTGCTTGTTGGGGTGTCGTTGTTGCGTCTAATTATTTTGGAATTGCTCCATGTTAAGATTTTCAAATGAGAAATTAAAGGTTTACTCAGGAGATCTGGTAACCCTTCCTCGCCTTTGGAACGGGCTGCTTATTATTTGAATATTCTTGTTATTTTGTGTATGTAATGGTCGGCCTTCTCCAGAATCCTTAGAGCCAGTTTCATCAGAGAGTCAATTGTCCAATGTTTCCATTGGTGTGCCACCTGGGGTAATTATTCTTTCGGTTTTACTCGTTGCATATTTTATATTTCTATTGTAATCCACTCGCCTCTAATATCTAGCCGTTGTTTAAAAATGTTGCCCGGGTGTCATCACATGGAGGTATACTAGACACTTTTGGTGGTCTCTACATAGTTGCAGAGTTGGATAATAGTCCACGATGACTTACGTGGTTATAGATGATCAACTCCTATAAAAAATAATATAAAGAAAATACTAAGTTCACTGATCACAACTAACGAATCAATCATCAACCATCCGAAATATTAAGACTAGATACAAATTTTATAAGCTTTGCAAAACTGTAGACGAGTTTCCGTGAGCATCTCTGGTAATTTCAGTACAAATGAAAACAAATACTATTATTATGGACATAGCAAAGTTCATTAGAATCGGATGCCAATTACTATAACGGTAGAATATTGTGCAATCTATTCGCAAATGTGGGTGAGAGCCTATGTGGGCATCTCTAGGATCGGCGGTATAAAAAAGTAAATTTGTTAAAAGAATTAAATTTTATTAACCATAGCAAGGTATATAAGAATCGAGTAACGTAACGTTCAACAGAATTGTATTGTACTGGTCGAGCTATTAGAAACAATAGGCCACAACCCTGAACATCTCCAGGATTGACGGTGTAAATTATTGAAATTCAAATTCCGTTAATTATTCCAAATTACCATATACATAGCTAGTTCATTAGGAATCAAATCAGTTAAATCGGCAAAAATTATGAAACGTTAAAATGTGTATTAGATTAATAAAAGGCGTTCAGAATACCGTATTGGTCATCTCGAGAGTAGTGGTTTGTCTGATCCAATTGTAAACACTGATCAGGATGCGAGAATATATTTAGTTTCTAAACATAGTAAAATCCATCACAATTATATCATATTCGATATAGACCCGGTAGATTAGATGCTATATTTGAAAATGTTGTTGAGACCCCAAAGACATCTCCAGGTTTGGCTGGAATATTGTTTGAACCCCGTCCAAAGTGTTCAATTTCTAATTATAATTTTCTTTAGAACGGATCTAAAAAATACACTTTACTTAGATCTTAGAACTTGGTCTTAGCTTTACCTTCCCAAAAATGTCAGCTAGAATATGTATAGATATTTCTCGATTCGACGACACAACATTTAGAATCGTTTCCAATTTGATAATTGTCTTTTGAATATAAAATCCAATTGGAATAATAACAAATTTAACTGTGTAATTTTTAATATTTTTTTTACCACAAATTTCATTATCATGATATTCATATATCAATACCAATAAATCTAAGAATTTTTATTAATAATATTCGCGGACCATGTTTGTAAAAGTATGCCCCACATTGGGCGCCATAAATTCTTTTAATTCTTAACTGGTGTTCAATCACTTTTCCGTATTAATTATTTGCAGAAAGATACTTTTTAACTAAACATCAAACATTTTTTAGATGTGGAAAGCATACTCGTATTTCGTCACCGATCAAACCCACAAACCAAAACACATTTAAATATGATCGTAACTATTTCCTTCTATATACCTGCGTGTGTGTGTGTGTGTGTGTGTGTGTGTGTGTGTGTGTGTGTGTAAAGTTTTAATTTGGTTTTTTAAGTAAAATAAAAGATCAAATCAATAATTTGAAATACGAAAAATAAAATTACCAAAACAAGGTGAAAGATGAGAGAAAGACAAAGACTTGTTACCAAAAAACAAAAATTACCATTAACCAAGACGGAAAAAATGCACGAGAAATCAAAACGTTAAAAATCTCGCCATGCAAAAAAAAATATGTACGTTTTTTGGGTGCCTTTGCTGTCACAATAAATAAAGATTTCGTGCACGAGGAATTTTTTTTTTCCTTAGTTTGATTCTCGAAATAAAAAAGCGATAAATTAAATTTTTGTGTTATTTTTTGGATGAAAATGTCAAATATTTATTTTTATAGTTTGTGTTTTAAAACAAAAATTCTTCTTAAAAGTGCGATCGAACAGAAAAGATCATCTTATGATGATCACCATATCATCAAACAAAAAGTGTAGTATCTTCACAGGATATTGTCCTTCATTAGGCCAAAACATATTAATTTTCTTGTACACAAATTTAAAAAAAACATAAATAAATCGATTTTAAAAATTAAAATGTAGGATTGAAATGGGAAGCTTGTCAACCTGTTTTAATTTTCGATGTAAATTTTTATATTGGTTTTGTCTGAAATTATAGAATTATTGTAATTGGCTCTGTTTGATTGCCAAAAATTAATTGTGTTGGCGGCTTTAGTAGTTAGTATAGTGGATGGGACTAACAAACAAATTATTTTTTTTAATGAAACTTAATTTACACAAAATGGCCATAAATTACAACTCTTTTAATTATTTTTGGGTATATTAGTGTTTTAAATGACACGAAACCAATTTATTGTTCCGAAATTTATTGAAATAGTTGTCTGCATGCCATTCACGCAATTACATAATTACGTACAGTTTTGAGCACTGACAATTTGCAAAACATATTACATTTTTATATATTTATATATATTATGCAGTATATACGAGTGCATTAAATGTGAAAAGGCGCATATACATACGATATAATTGTTATCAATTAAATATGCTAATTAATCACAATCAAGAGACAAGTTTTGTTGTAGTTGCTGTTTCGTTTCTTTAAAACTTCATCAATATGACTTCTTACTTTGTTTCTTTATTGCTGGCTTATTTTATTTATTTATTTTGTAATCGCGAATTGTATAATATACTTTTGTATAATTTATGTGAATTTATTTATCATTTTGTTACAGAAATTATTTAAAACAACATTTACATATACACCGAGATCGATGCGTTACTAAACGTCACTATTGTCCAATTACTGATTGCATATTTTCGGCCCGAAGTGAATCAGAAGTCAAGAATCATATGGCAATACATTCAGAGGAGAAGAATTTTGCTTGTGAAGTTACTGGGTGTGATTATCGTGGAAAATTGAAGGAGTATTTAAATAGGTAAGTGTTTTTTTTATTAAACCTAATTCTTAACCTACCGGATAATACTGTAGTGTAAATGCTATCCGTATCCGCATATAGATTTCGGATTTTCAAATAGAAATTTTGTTAAAACTAGAAGAAAATGTGTGGAGCAAACTTCCTACCTTATAGTCATTTTTTTCAATATTACAACTGATTCCGAGATCATATAGTAACTTCACCTTCTTAAATAAGTTTCTCGATTGATGAAGATAACCTGTTGGTTACCCCTGTTACAATTATTTCTTTTTTATAATTAGAACTGCGTAACTCTCACGGTTTCTGCTTTTAAAGTCTTCTCACTGCATTGGTGGTATCCAACATATGATGTATGACTGCTGAGATATGCAGAACATTACAAAATACTATGGATAATTATAGGCTAATAGTAATATAGTACAGGGTATATTTTTTCAAGGAAAGTATTCATTGTGCAATGGATTGAATGTCCTTTGAAGGTCAATTAATACCCCCTTTTCATTCGAGCAGACACCACCCATTCACACAATAACAATTCTGCACTCCAACAGAGGGTCTTAGTTGTGTTTATTGACATCACCGATCGTAATCGATGACGAAAATTCGCTTTCCATCCATCCTCTGGTGGGGTTCGAACCCAGTACCTCCCGGTCCAAGTGCCGAAGCTTTCTTTTATAAAATATTTAATTTTCTATTTTTAGCAGTAATATTTGATGATACATAGTTTGTCAAAAGAATATATTTAAAAAAAAAATCATGCTCATTTTAGGCTAATTAAATTTTGGTTGATGTTTTTATTTCATTTTCTTGGTTTTTTTTTATTTTATTGCAAAAATTCATTCACTTGCTTACTTAAAAATGCTTACTAGAAAAATACTAATTATGTTATTTTAAAAAAATTTAAATCGAACTTCTTAAGACTAAATAATTGTTCTACAAATGTTAAAATTTTAGGTTGCTGACGAACGAATTAAGCCACCAGAACTTTTATAATTGGTTGATACATTTTTCTTGTGTTTTCCGATTGAATATGGCATTGAATCTAAGGTCAAAGGTATTTGAACGTCATTCTGAATGTATTTCAATTGATCTAAGAATATAAAGGATTCGAGATCTGGGATGTTACCTGGAAGGATGCTGTTGTGGAAAGTTTGAGGATTCGTGAAATAAGAACCATAGATTAAGGAGTTACTGGTTTTGTTGGAGGATCTCAGGATATGTTTACGGACTAGGTTAATAATATGAATATCTATTCTATCAGCCTTAAATTGCGAATACTGGTTTTCATTTGAAATATAGTGCCGCTATTCATGGTTGATATTTCTGAACTACTCGTTGCAATGTCGAATACATTTCCGTTCGATTATTCGAATTTTTTCCACATAGCTGGGGTTTACATTAAACCACATATATGTAGGGCATAGCAAATTCGTTTGACCGTCCTGTGAATGTGCTTCGCTTTGAATACTCGTCTGTTAGCAATGAATGTCCTTCTCGCTTTGTTTAGTTGTATGTCTATATGTTCGTTGAGGTAACAGAGCCTGTCGATATGTACCCCTATAGATATTTGATTACTGGTTTGTTTGGTAGCTGTTCATTGTTTAGCATTATTTCCAAAAATTTTTGGTATCGCCAGATGCTATTTGAAACGAGTTTCTGAATAGAATTGCTTCGCATTTCTTCTCGTTTATTTTAATTCTCCATGTATGAAGGATATCGTATATGCTGCCTGTAAACTTTCTTCGATACACTTTATTTTAGTGTTTGCGCTGTAGAGTACTATATCGTCTGCGTATGCGATGCATTGTACGTACCTTCTCTGAATTCACGTTTAAGTTTTCAATTAAATCTTTTATATATAACTTAAATGACAGAGGCGCAGTTGTACTCCATTATGGATTTTGAATGTTTGATTCGAAATATTAACCCCAATCGTGGTTTTAAAATTTCTATCGTACAGGATTTCAAGTAGAATTTGGAGTAGATCTGCCAGAAATTTCATTTTTTGTAACTTAAATATTAATCCATCTAGCCAGATAGATTTAAATGTCTTTTCCACTTCTATAAATACGGCACCCGTGCAAATTTTACTATTTAATTTGTAACAAACATTCGAGGTGAGGTTGGTAATTGCATGTAGTATGGAATTTTCTTTTCTGAATCCAAATTGGTTGTCCGGGAACAGATTGTGTGCTGTGGTATATTCAGCCAATTTATTGTATATAATTATTTCGTAAATTTTGCTAAAGTTGCTCAATAAACTTATAATAAACTTATTGGTCTATAACTTTCTGGTTTTGATGGATCTTTATTTTTTTTCTTATAGGATAAACTTTTGTCATTTTCCAGCTCTTCCGTGTCATTGAATTTTACTGTCGTTATTTTGTTGTCTTTAGTCTTCTTATGCTCGATTTTTATTTTTTCTGCCGCTTTTGTAATTAATGCTTCGTGGTCCTTTTTTCCTAATGCCGGGCTTTCTATATGATACCCTAATATTTGTAGATTGTATTTTTTGTTGTGGCTGATGTATGCTTGCTCATGTTTCAGCAGACCAGCCAAATCTAAATTTAATTCATTCATATTTATGGTTTCGGCGTCAGGGATTTCAACATGGAAATTAGACTTCTCAGCTTCCGGTTTAAACATTTTTTTTAGTCTGGTAAACATCTTTGGGCTTGGTTTTACCGCGATGATTGAAATGATTAAAATTTTATCAATAACTTGAAAGGTATTTTCTTAAGCCTGACCCCGGCAAAATGTTATCTCTTATTTTAACCACAAAATGAATGATTTCTGTAACATATATACCATTGGAAAGGGCATAAACTAGGGAAAACAAAGCTAATTATAAAATAACCTTTAGTTTTTTTAATGAATTTATAAGATGACATTTTCATACTTTTTGGAAGCCCATAAGTCATTTTTCTTAAAAAAAATTGTATTAAATAATGATTTATTTAGAATAAAATCACATTGGAGAATAGAACAAAAGTTATTCATAATATACGTTTCATGACCTTTATGTACATATTTTAAAACCTCGAAAAATGATTGCGCCTATCACTAATTCTTATTTTAAGAGCTGAAACCATTCGTTTGATGAATCATTGTGCAAAAGTTCTAATCTATCAAACTTGAATTGTAAAGGAGTATCCCACGTAATCAAGTTTGCATCATGGCGACAAACGGATTCATTAGTTAGTATAATTGGTTGCAGCGTAGAATAAATTACTGAAATTATTTCAAATTCTTCAATATTGAATTTTCTCTCAGAATTTCAATCAATTAGTGATTTCACGAGCAAAAAGCGCGCTGGCTTTAACGAGTAAAATGCGTTAGAGCATGTCAGTTAAACTATCCTATTCACATCTAACATGAGCGAAATGTTTTTCCCGTCCTTTTCCATTATATACTTCTGGAGTAATTCATTTTTTGTTGGTGATTTCTTGAATAGTTTAACAATTTTCCTGCCTTAAGAATAAGATTATTCACAGAAACACCCCGGTAATCCCTTAAAACGTGTACAGATGTACGAGTATATTCTTTATAGCTTAGCTGTCGCTTTCTACGAGTATATCACTATAACCATCTTCAAGAGCAGTATTGTCATTATCAAAATTACAATTTTGTTCATCGCGCAGCCATTGATTGGATTGATGATTATCACACTCAAACGTTCTGTTATTTTGTAAGACATCGACTATGGCTAAATGAGTACCATGGGCGAAACAAAGCTGTTGCCAGCCTTTTCCATGCCACTGGCTCCATCCGTTGTTGGAGTTCTTCATCCTCCATCTCTACTGTCATGCTCCTCGTGATGCGAATTAAAGCCAGGCCCCAACGATTTGGTGCCTCGATAAAACGCAAAATGTAAATTAATATGTAAAAATCGTTTATTTTCTAATAATATCCATTCATCTAGGATTAAACAGAATTTCCCGTTTCTTTTTAAATCTTACCTTCCGCACACAACATTTGTTTTATAGTTAATTCATTTTCAAGTAAAAGATTTCGAATACTATTAGGTGATTTGGGAAGATTATCAAATCCTCTTGCTTTACTTCCTTTTCTAATGTCGTACGAAGTACCAAGTATGTAAAACGACAGCCCGTCACGGCACACATTTGGAAAGTGAGTTTTCACTTCTTGGGAAATATTTAGTAAATCATATGTTCTTCTCGTTATCCGCGGTACTGCTTCCATCGCTTTGTGTGTTTAAACAATTTATTTTATGAATTGTATTTAAATGAACATATATCCTTTCGTTGAATCCCCACCCGTTTTAATCAACTTTTTACATAAATTACATTTCGCGGCGTTCGATCCATCTTTCACCAAGGGATTCTAAATTATGTACTTCGAGAACATTTTATGTAATATTTAAAAAATCTCAATTTTAATATTCGAATATATTATGTCCGGAGGCTCGGGGTCATATTAGTTCTGTTTAGATTCTGGCCAATATCTCAAAAACTCCCACTCCCAGTAACCTATACTTTCGGTTGTTTTTCTAATACAAGGTTATATTGAGACTACATGACAAATTTACATAACTACATAGAAAGTATTGGTTACTAGTGGGAGTTTTTAAGATATTGGTCAAAAAGTAAGAAGAACTTATACAGCCGCTGAAAATCAAAAAACTATAGTTAAAATTCTAATCGATAAATTTTGTCCGAATTATCTATGTATGCGATGCAAATTTTTCAATTATTAATTAAGAAATAGCCTAGTTCTCCCTAGTTCAAAATACATTTTATTCGTTAGAGAGCGTTTAATTATCCACATGACACCTTACATCAATTCCATAGATTTGTCAAGAACGTGTGGAGTCTATAATGTTTTAATAGAACATTTGATTAGGTCGTAATGGGCATAAAATTATTTGTATAAGATGCTGTATAAGACAGCGTAAATTTGACAGTGGAAAATAAGAGATTACGCTACTCGCCACAAGTAGCAGCCACCATCACAAAAGAGAATTTATTTTGTTATATAATTACCAGCGGAAATTTTTTAATCATTTTGAATCTCTTTTTTCACTAAATAAAACATCCCAGCGGAACAAAATATTAAAAGTGATCCTTAAAATGCAATTTGTCATTGATGATCTCCGAAGGAAATGAAATTTTGAAATTTAACAATATTTCATCTTTCCGCCATTGTTTAAAGAATGACGATGAAATTTGAATAGTAGTATTGATCAGGGATTTTAAAGTAACTTTTGAACAAAATTCTTGGACCGGTTCATGCTGGAATAAGCTTGGCCAGTTCATAACCAATCCTTTTGAAAATTTAAAAAATTGTATTTATTTATTTTCAGTTGTTGACCAATATCTCAAAAACTGAAAATAACTTATATGGCCGACCACTGAAAATAACTTATACGACTTATATAACTTATATATCAAAAAATTATAGTGAAAATTCTAATCCATAAATTTTCCCCAAATTTTCCTTGTAGTCTCAGCATGACCTAAGCTGTTAGAAAAATTCCCTAAAGTATTGATTACTAGTGGAAGTTTTTGATATATTGGCCATAAACTGAAAATAAATAAATAAAAAATTTTAAATTGTCAAAAGAATTGGTTATGAACTGGCCAAGTTTAGTTCAGCATGAACAGACCCTAGAATTTTGTCCAAAAGTTACTATAAAATCCCTGATCAATACTACTATCCAAATTTCATCGTCATTCTTTAAGAAATGTCGGAAAGATGGAATATTGTTAAATTTCAAAATTTCATTTATCGAATGCCTTTACTTCGGAGATCATTCAATTTGTCATTTTAAGGATCACTTTTAATATTTTATTCTGCTGAGATGTTTTATTTAATGAAAAAAGAGATACAAAATGATTAAAAAATTTCCGCTGGTAATTGGTATATAACAAAATGACTTATCTTTTGTGATAGCGCTGCCACTTGCGGTGAGTAGCATAATCTCTTATTTTCCGCTGTCAAATTTCCGCTATCTGCGTTCTAATTTCGGTTTTGGTCCGATTTTCGATTTGGGTTCTGCTAGCTTTAAATTAAATGACTAAAGCTTGGTAATGAATCGAACCTACAAAATTTAAATAGGATATTTGATTAGGCCATAATGAACCTAAAATTATTTGTATCTTAATAGATAGTGTTTTGCGTTCTAAGTTCGGTTTTAGTCCGATTTTCGATTTGATTTCTGCTAGCTCTGCGGTTGATTTGAAATAACACATTAGTTTGGCTGCTGCACCACTAAGGTGATTTTTCAGATAGTTGATTTTATGTGCCTTTCGATCAACATTTTGAATATTTCTCAGAAATTATGGTTGGTTCTGATGTTTCTTCTATCGCAGTGGTCATTTTGTGTGTTCTCCTTTTAATGTTTCATAATCCTATGTTGCCAAATACCCTAACCTCTCATGTTCAACGTCTGAGGCTCCGACACAAAGTTGTTCGTGCCTATCAATTATTTGATTCATAGCACGCTGCATGGACTGCACGGCGAATTGCATAGCTTGCTTGCCTTGCAACATCTTTGGCCTTCGCTATTTGCCTGTACAATTTCCTAATTTTAAAATATTGCCTTCGTAGCAACTGGTTGAGTGTACCTTTAGTATTTTGGTTCTTTGTTCGGAATTTTTAGTAGACTCGCCTGTCTCTGAGGGTATGAACTACTGCATAGTAAATTTAATTTTTATTATACTTATTTTTCAATCAGGAATGTATTTTTCTTCCGCTTACTTTTTACCGGCCGAAAAAGTTCGGCCATTTTTCCCACTTGAAAATTTTTGTAAAATTCAACGGAAATTTTTTACTGTGTTCGGCAACTATTAATTCGTTTTAAAAATCTGAATTAAATAAAAAAACATAAAATAGAGAGTACCTCCAAATGACTGACTCGGCTGGATCTGCAGTACCCCATACTGTCGACCAAATTTTTCAGTACATTTTCAATCGTTTGAGACTCTATGTCACGAATATTCACATTAATTTAGTCTTTCAAAACCTCAATCGTCTCCGGATGGTTAGCATAACATTTTTTCTTGACGGTTCCCTACAAATAATAGTCCAACGGAGTCAAATCGCAGTTCCTAGGCGACCAATTAACATCGCTATATCGGTTGATATTGCGATTTTCGAAGACGGGGCCACGAAACGTAGATTGTATCGTTGGATGTATGGACAGTGGCGCCGTCCTGTTGGAGAAAATAAAGACTAAGTCTTACTTTTTCAATCATACGGAATAAACGGTCAGTTAACATGACACGATAATGGTCATCATTGACTGTTAGTGCTTCTCCTTGCTCATTTTCCTCAAATACGGCAATTTTGCTTAGTCACATACCGAGCTAATAAGCTTCATCGTGAAACATGGTATTTTGGTAAAAATGCTCATCTTCATCCAACCAAGAATTGACCCATTCAGCGAAGTAAAAACGCAATGGATGGTCAACTGCCTCAAACTCTTGAAGCAATTGAACTTTGTAGGCCTTCATACCCAGGTCTTTGTGTAAATTTTTTCGTAAAGTCCTATTGCTGATGTTCAATTCTTGCGAATGACGATGGCGGGTTGAGGTGCTCGAACGTTGACTCATACTTTCAGCTACAGCAGCAATATTTTCCATCGAACCAGCTGGACGGCGATGCGAAACGTGTGGATTGTCTATTATCATATGGCAGTCGAATGAACTTGATTTACAAATCTCCTCACACTGTTCTCAATTGGCGTTTCATTTCTACCGAATTTTGTACGTGATTCTCGGTAAGTTCCGGCAACTGACTCACTACTATAGAAATAAATTTTCAGTATTCCCCAACGTTGATCAAGTTCGTCTCATCTCGTTCACCGGGAATATAATACTGAATTTCTGCCACTTGACAGATGACGTTAGACTGAACCAAAAGATGTCGCATGCTTTATATTTATTTAGAATTTTCTGTTTCCAGCTGAAGTGGTAACATATAAGATGGACATTTAAAGGGTTAACGGAATTTCTGGTATGAACTGTGTTAATTCCTTAAAACGCATCACATCAAATTTAGCATCTTTAGAATTCTTTAAAAGTAGTTCAAGTTATTTACATATTTACTCAATCATAGTTGCGTGGAATGTTGTCCTGCAGTATTTTAATATCAATAACTTTTACTACTTTAGAGAGAGAGAAGCTCCTCTTAATATAATTAATGTATGTATGTGTGCCGCACACATATTTGAAAAAAACCGGCTAAATTATAAAATACGAAAATGAAAAAAACGCGGAACAAAAAAATTTTAAATTCAAAATATTGATATGATCGCGCACAGTAAATTCCCTTTTTAAGAAGCTGTTTGTGAATAAAAAATAAAACTAAAATAAGATCGAGAGTAATGCGCGCGTTACATATTTCCTCGTGATCAATATTTTTCTTCTTCATCTTCCTACCGGCTCGTTACGTTTCTTGTATGTTTCAGTTGCGCGATAATTTTTTTTTTCAGTTCTTCTTCTGTTCCGTCTGCTGTGAGGAGTTTTTGCGCGATCAAAATCCAATCCAAATTCAAGAATTATAGTTGGGAAAAAATCTGCTTATAAGACACACAACTTAACAGAAACCAAAAAAAAACAGTTTGTGTATAAAAAACGAATAAATTTATCGAATCGGATCCGTTGAACGCAAAATAATTGTAATAAGGCAACAACAAACCGTTTTATTTAAAACAAAAACAAAAAAAATTCGTCCGCGATTTTCGCAAATTTTAACTAAAAAAATTATTGTAATTATTTTTCAATATCGATTTTGGTTGATCTTTTCATATACTCGTCGTCGATGTACACAGCAACAGAACAACAAAATCGAAACACAAACAGTGAATGCACAAAGATTACACAAAAACGACCGACATTATGGAAAATCTTTTCGAAAAATCGTTGCTTCTTCTTTTAGGACTTTCTATCGATCGCCGCACAGCAATTTCAAAATGTTTTCGCTGCACGGCAGTCTGCGCACATATTACACGATTTTTGGAATGCACTCCAATTAAGCTTTTGTCTTGATTTTTTTATTTACATGGCTCAGTCTTATTCTTATTTAAATTTGATTTTTATTTATTTGTTTGTTTTAAATACACATTTTTTACTTACTTATATTTTTATATCTTCGTTTGTTTGTTTATTTGAATTGGTGATCTTTAATAAACGATCGATTTTCTTCTGCTCATTTGCTGCGCGGTCAGTTGGATCTTGTAATAAGAATAATAATAATAATGTTTGTATGTATTACTTGGTATGTACAAAGAAAACGACGGCTTGGCCATACTCAACTAGGAATATGTTAAAATGTTGTGTGTTTATCATTGTGCAAAATTGAAAATCGTGATGTAAAATAAACATATTTTTATATTTTTGTACAGAACAATAAATGTGTAATACAATTAAAATGCATTATTATTAATTCACCATTTATTATTGCCATTGGTCGAGTGTGCGACCGCGCTTGTGCTTTTAATAATACGCATAGACCGGAATTATACATTTATGGTAAATTATTGTTATGTTTCTTATAACTATTAAGTAGCTGCAATTTTTGTCTATTGTAGGGGACAGGCGGGGGTGGCTTTGATTACAACACGATATATGCCGATAATAATTTAATTAAACCCCGTGTACATATACAAATCCAATAAGAAATTTTTAATACAGAACATGTATTAGTAATTACACTGTTAAACCAAAATTTTATCGAAATAACTATATTATAATAGAAAGAGACGAAAATAAGTGCCATATTAGCAATAGAAAGAGTAAGAAATAATCTTTAGAATACAAAATAAAACACAGTTTTAAATAAATTAATTACTATATTGAATTTAAACATTATTTACTATATAGATATTTAAATTTTTTTAAAAAAGGAACTAAAAATTAAAATTTGAAAAAGTAAACAAACGTCCAATTAAACCCAATTGTTAAATAGTTACGAATTCTTATAAGAATACAAAGTGTAACTCAGAACAGGAGCTGAGTTGTTTTAGTGGACTCCATTGAAATCAAAAATATAGAAAATATATCGTGGAATCTGTCGGAAAATTCCACTACTTTGGAATAATAGCCTTAGAATACCAGTTCAGCGACCTTTCCAAACGGAGAGCAGAGTATAACGTTTCGATCTTGCAAATCAAATCGATTCTGTCGGTTTGAGTAGTTAAAGTTTAGATAATTTTGGATATCGTAGGATTTGTCGCTAAATTCTGCTATGTGCAAATGTTAGCATTAGGGTGACACAATCAAATGAGCCTGGAGCCATTTCCATAAGGAGGGGATAGGTATCATTTTTCTTTCTCATAAATCTAATCGGTTTTATTGGTTTGAGTAGATCTAGTTTAGATAAATTCTGGATATCGTAGAGTTTGTCGGAAAATTTCGCTATGTGCAATTTAGGTTGACACAATCAAATAAATCAGAGGCATTTCCATTAGGATAGGTATCATTTTTCTTTCTCGTAAATCTAATTGGTTTTATTCAACCCGTTTTTCATACGATGCGACATTAATGCTAAAAATCAAGCCTGGAACTAGAGTGACCAGACCAAAATTCCTAAATTGGGGTACTCTTAAATTAAGGTTTCATTTTCAAAATTAATCCAAAAGATTGGTTAAAAATGGACAATAATTGTTGGGTTAGTTTTAATAAGAATTTTTTTCTTTTACAGGGTAAACTTTCTTTTATATGGTAGGAGCAAGTGTGGAAATATGAGGCCGCGGTTTTCAATGTACTGTCTGTCTATGTGTCGGTCTGTCTCCTCTCTACATTCCAAGTGGAGTGACTTATTTTAATGAAACTTCGTACTTGGGCATTTTCATGTGTTATGAGGTCCAAGTGGGGTTTTGGCGGAGGGTCGGCTTACCGGATGTGGGAGCTTATCTTATCTTATCTTGGCTTATGCTTAACCAACCCAGTTTTTTTCGTTTATTTGTTGTTCATGTAAAACAAATTTATACTTGGAAATAATGAATTATGTTTTGGCAATAGTAATTTTGAATATTTTAAGTTCGAGATAACAATACGCCATAATATTAGTTTAGAATATTAAGGGTAACTTATGATGAGGACCTACCGGACAAGTGGTGCAGTGGTTAAAGCTTCGGCACTTGGACCGGGAGGTGCTGGGTTCGAATCCCATCAGAGGCTAGATGCAAATCGAATTTTCATCATCGATTACGATCGGTGATGCTAATAAATACAACTAAGACCCTCTGATGGAGTGCAGAATTCCGTGTCACGCACCGATCCACCTTCCATGTCAATGTACAGGTTGACATGGAGCTTGCAATGTGCAGGTGGTATACTGTAGTTGTGCGAGTAGGTGAAGTAGGTGGGTTAATGATGTGGAGGGAATGAGTGGTATCACAATGGACCTAAAAATTGGCCTAAGTGTGCAGTAAGCAACCACTGAAACCTAACCTATGATGAGGACCTCAGTGCCAGCCGTATGTTAGGATTGACACAGTCTTCCAGCTTCGATATGGAAATAGCGACTGATGTTTTGAGATGGTACGTAATTGAGTGATTGCTGACTAAATGGCCAGCACCAGCCGTATGTTTAAATTTGAGTAAAAAGGCCAAGTTCCAAAATCTCAGGTTAAGTGAAATAAAAATTTGTACCTCTTAAAAACATTCTAGGCCGGAAATGATTCCTTTGGTTTTGAGTTGGTGTGTGCCGTTTGAATTAGTGCCTACAAATTTGACGTGGAAAGTTTGTATTGGAAAATTAAAATGAATCCGCTTTAGATTTGATAATTAACAAGTAGTTAATTGACTACTGGAAAATTTTATTTTAATTGAATTAAGTACTTCCGGTGCTTTGATTAGGCCCAGGAGATTACCAATAAAACTCACTTGTTTCTAGCGTTGCCAAGTTGTAAGTTCCTCATTCAGTTAGACCTGATGGTTGTTGCTATCTATTTACATGGTACGCTAGATCATGGTCATATCCGGCTTTCCAGGTCAAGTAGTGTATAAAGTTCTTTTGAATTTTCTCAATACTTTTGATATGTCCTTCGTAGAACGGACATCACACATTTACAGCATATTCCAGCTGGATTCGAGCGTAAGCACAATACAAGATCTTAATTATCTCCAAGTCAAAAATGTCACCCGTCCAACATTTAATAAACCCGAGCATGAACTTCGCTCTAGCGAGGCATAGCTCAATGAGCTTGTACTGCGAAAGTAAGTAACCTCAGATCTTTAGTTTCAAGTACCACCTGAAGAAGTTCATCATTTATCTCACAGTGTTGTGTAATATGGTTGGCTTGATTGTCTTTGTTAAATAAAATCTAATATTAAATTACTAAATATTAAATCTAATAAATGCCAACATAAGCCCGAAGGGTTACTGGAGGATATTTGAAGAAATATTTTTTTCTTTATTTCAAATTTAGGATATGCTCCTATAGCGCCATCTAACTCTGTTGGGTGCTCATGCTTTGATTTCCAGTTATGACTTTCCGAGTTGTTTCGCTTCTGCTAGCATCGTTCGTTTCCATGTTACAGCTGGTCGTCTGACTTTCCATTCCAGAGACTTTCTTGTAATTTCATTTTGGGGCTTTCTCAGTATGTATAATCAATTCATCTCCACTTGTGCTTTCGTATTTCGATGCCAATGACTACTTAACTCTTTTATCTTTAACGAGTTTAACATTTGTTAATTTGTTGATCCAGAAGCACTTTAGTATTCTTCTAATACATTTATGTATATGTAAGTTTAGTTGCGCAACCGTACAGCAACACTGATTTCACACACGAATTGAATATCCTTAGCTTAGTATTGTGGGATAGGGCAGATGTTCGTGTTGTTGATTCGTTGCTTTAAATCTTCATCTGATCCAGCTCTTTGCGCGTACGAAATGTGGTATACGGTGTGTTTCTATGTTAGCAGGGGTGTGACATCTGAATAATGCAGATCATTGAATTTCTTCGTTAATCCCCACTGGATGCCGTTGGGGAACGCGCTATCTTATTTTCTCTGACATTAACTAATATTACTAGGAACAGAAGTTCCTAGTAGTGTATTTGTATTGAACGCGATTAGTTGCATATCTTGTAAGAGATTTATTAATTTCTTCTACATGCCCATTTCACAAAATGCCTTCAATATTGCGTTTCTGTGTGCGATTGTATCGACTACACGTTCGAAATTCCCGTAGGTACAATGGTGAATTCCATTCGTTAAGCTGCTCAATTATGATGCATGTTGTGTTAATATGATCGGTCCAACTTCGTCCTGGTCTGCAGCCAGCTTGTCCCTTTTTTATTTTCGAGTTGATTGTCTGTGAAGTACTATCTAAGATGAAAATTCCTAATATCTTTGTGATTGTGGTGAGGAAGGATATACCCCGCAAATTTTTGCATTCTCTCAATTGTGCTTAGTGACGCATGGTTCGCGTCTGCTACCTTGAGAATGTTTTCAGTGAATTGCCTACGGTTACGCCTTTCAATTTTCTTGATTTCTTTTGCAATTATCTTCGTATTGACGTTTCAGCTCCGACTTATTTCGTTGACACATTTTCAACTTGAACTGCGGGCGTTCTTCAAATTTGCGTCTGTATTCTTGGTACCCGAGTGCGTTGGCACCTGCTTCTTCATTGGTTTGGAAGCTATGCTGAGCGTTTCGTAGAATGTAGTTCTTGTGTCGACATCGTTTAATCTGTCTGTGTTAAATTTTTTCCGAATTTAATTAATGCATTTTACAGGCTTAATTTTGAATTATGATTTTTACTAGTTGGTGGTCACTGTGAATGTCCGCACTTCTTACTTTCTTAACATCTAGTAAAGGCTTGAAAAATTCCTAGTTAATCATTACGTGATCTATATAGTTTCTTGTTCTGCCATCTATTGTGTTCATAGAACTCATTTTTGGTTGCATCATCCGCTTCTTCTGTTGGGTTGGGGCATATCACTGAATTATTATTGTGGTTCGCCTTATTTGCTTTAGGTGTTGTTAATATAAGTCCGGAGATAATTTGCTTCGCTTGTGTTTACTTTGCACTATGTTGCAAAGTTTTTCCATTTCGCTTCCCAGTCTGCTAGACTTAATGCTTCTGCTAGACTTCTTATGTTTCAATTCCCGTGTACGATAGCCGATGATTGATTTTAGTGTTTGTATTATTTTTTCTAGTATTCCTTTCTGTAATCATTTGGATTGGATTAATGAATGATTGGACCATTGAGTCCTAGCCAGCTCCCAGGGCTGCTGATTTAGGCATACTGGCATGCCGAGTACGTGGTCACCCATATCTGTACTAACCGAAGCAATGGTTTCTTGACGTTGGTGATGAAGTTATTGTTGTCTTATCTATCTCTGCCACTTGTCTCCCATTTCAAGTAATATAACTACAGTGAAAAGAACCAGGAAAAACAAACATCGATTGATAATCAATTGATGTATCTCTCGAATAAATGTTATTCTCAGCTAACCTGAACAAAATGGATATCGATCGCTTACATTAAAAAATCCACATCCGTATACTTGTTTAAGAAAAGATTAATCACAGTTATCAGACAACTTTAGTCTAGAACATCCTTATAAAACAGTTGGTTGTGCACAAACTCATCGTGTGTCCGCCGTATCTGTACGCACCATTTTTCTTTATTTTTTTTTAAATTTGGGTCGTTACTAAACCTAAAACACTAAAATAGCTCTCCTCTGCTAGAAGTTATGTAATAACGCCGACTAAGTTGCTCAAGAAACGGATGTTAAAATCAGGAATGAAGTATTCGTTTCGAAACAGTTCATGATAGAGAATTTCATTGGCACAGAGAATTTCTTTTAAACCATAGACGAATTTAGCCTTACACAGCGTTATGATAATCGATTAAGTACATAAAAGTACGTTACATATCGACATTTTATTTGATCTCGTTAAAAATCAATTTCAACCAGAATGAAAATTTTTAATTTCTATAAAGACTCCCTCTCATTTTAGGCCTTGCTTTTCGAAGGATTGCATAACGACACCAACATAGAATCAATACTGCAAATCAGTAAATGTTACAGGATCGTGTAAACGATTAATATGAAAGTTACGGGACCTACCAGCAGTGTTGTTTCCGTATTGTCTACACCGCGTAGATAATTAATATTCTACATGTGTAGAGAATGTATGTAGACAACTAAAAAATGACGCCGACAATGTAGAAAATGTAGACAATGTCGAAAATGATTGTTTCTGTTAGAAATCAGCATAGTTCTATGATTTATTTGTTAATTGAACCATTTCGGCTCCATGGAACTTCATTTCTCACTCACATTTGAAAATTTTCAAGTCAAGTTTTTATGTATGGCAGTGACGTACTCCTATGTTTATAATATGTGTTGCCCGGAAAACGGTATGATAAGACAAAATGGATATTTCTTGGATATAATTTAGCTGGTTTAGTATAATTTTAGAAATACTCCAAAAAAGGTAAAACACTATGGTAAAATGTAGGACTATATACACGTTAAACTTTTAGATCAAGTATAGAACTATAAAAAATAAACTGGGGCCTTACTATTGAAATCGACGTTAACTTTCGACGGCTATCGTTTTCCTATGTCAAGCGTAGAAACAAAAGAGAACAGAATAGTAAAAATTTCCTACATTTTTCTATTTTTTTCGAAAATGAATGTCGAATTCAATAGTTAGGCCTCTGCTTTGAGCCATGGTACTTCAATGATCAAAATCATCACCACGCAATAAAATGTTAAAGCACAAATTCTTGAATAGATAATAACGGCTCCTCACATAGTACAAATTTAATTTCGGTAAAATCGCTCAAATACTCCAATATTTTTATAAGCCTTGTAAACCAAACGTGCACAAATATTTAATTGTACAGACAACCAATTCGTGTGGCCGCCATATGTATATGCCACCCTTTTGCTTAAGAAATAGAGGTTAAACTTGGGTAATGAAGGTTTTCAAAGATGTGCATAATTGCTTCCAGATCCACGAATTTAGCCTCATACGACCTTATGGTTATCGATAGAGCTCATATGTAACCACATTTTATTTGGTCTCGTTAAAATATATCTTGATAAACCCGATTCCAACTAGAATTGCAGTTTTTTAATTTCTGGATGCAAAAAAATCTTTGGAGCATGTTCCGATTTTCCCGGTTCCTTGACTACTCGAAGTGGATTACATCGACAACTGTGTTGTATCTATGGTATGTTAAACCAGAGATTAAACACCTGAGATTAAAATTAAGCAAACTACCGGTGTACGCGTATTTACCGATATGCAAATCAATACGAGATACTATATACAAGAAATGTTTGACCCAAATTCTTATTAAGAACTTATATTAGTCCAAACATTTAATAATACTTTCATTTAATATTATTCAATAGATTTTGGCTATAAATTGCTGATCAAAAATTTGCCTTCGTCCAAAATTTAAAAACGATAAGCCGCATGATCATATCAAAAGGAGAAAAAATTATTTGTAATCAGCGCCACAATGGTATTTTGGAGTATTAATGTTCTTCAGGTGATTATTGTGACATTATTCAAGACCTTTTCATTGGCATGTCACACTTTCTATAATAAATCAATTATTCGCTCCCAGTGCCAAAACGGATGTATTAACTAACGGCTAATACAAAAAATTTATTTTTTTCCAAGACCGTTCAAATGATATGCTACATGATTATATGGAACTGAGAAACATTGTAACTACTTCCCGCGCTACAACTGTAGTTTAAATAATAAGGTGCTTCAGAAAATTGTACGGCACTTTTCAAGACTGTTTCAATGATATACGACACAGATATATATTATATGATAAAATAATAATTAGCTACCAGCGCTAAAACGTGATGTGGAATAATAAAAGTTGTGGCTGTTTCCAGGGCCACAGTGGTAGTTTTTCTTACTAATATTTTCTGGAAAATTCACGGCATTGTTCAAGACCTTTTCAAAGATATACGGCAAGTATATATTTTATAATAAACGAAAAATTAGCTACCAGCGCCAAAACGGTGTATTTATGAACCAAAGTTTATTCGAAATTGTCGACTGTTCTAAGATTTTTTAAACGATATACGAGTACTACACGAGTATATAGGATTAGCAATGTCGTGGTTTTGGGTGATATCCTATGGCAGGTAACCGACCCCCTTGAGGTAGGGATTCGAAAACTTTTCAATGCACCGAATTAAAAATAAAAGAAGATTGGCGAAAAAAAAATCGAATCGCATAAGCCGTTCTTGAGACAGCCGGTACAGACATCCGTTCATCCATCCATCCAGACAAAGGACATACTTGTTTTGGAATTTTTTGGTCAGGAACCTTTGAACGTCGAGAAAAGTGGTTTTCTACATTATCTACGCATTGTCGACAATTCCGAATTACGCGTAGACGCACAACACTGCCTACCAGTGTACGCTAAAGAAATGCCAACTGTTTTGTTTTCCGAACGAAAATGAAATGACTTGTGGTTGTACCAATATCTAAGACATCGATTGACCAAGATATTCCAATCAGACCTATTTTATTACAAAAGTTGAATTTTAATTTCCAAACTATAGGTTCACCTCAATTTAAAATCTGGAAAACCGTAAGATGACGACTTCGAACAGAAAAACAATGGAAAAAACAACAAAAAGCAATAATATAAATTGTCTACGCTATTTTCGACACTAAAATGTAGACAATTCGGAAATACGCTTAGATGCACAACACTGGGGTTAACCTGCAAATAAATTACGTTTAAAGAATGCGATTTAAAAAGTAGGTCTTACTTCTCAATACGTGGGAAGCGCGAGGTTTCACGGAAGGCCTAATTGAGCTACTTTAAATTACGAAGCATAGCCCCAATAAGCCTCGTGGTCTAGTCTCCTAAATGATGAATCAAGCGCATATGTAACTACTTTTAAAACGTTGAATTTAACCTCTCAGGAACAACGAATAAAACTTGTGGTTTCACATTACTCCAAAGCCCCATTCGCCCCAACTAAAAGTGTAACCCTTCAATAAACGTGTTAACCGCGAAGTTTATACGGGTAGTCTAACCTCTTTTCCCAATAAACCATTTTAATTGCAGGTCTTACCGTCCATAAACCACAAACGGGCCAAACGTGGCATCTAACGGAGTTACCCTTTAATAAACCACTATACAAACGCAAGATTTTTCGGGAAGTCTCATACTCCCCTCCAAACCGTGTGTAAAATTTGGTCTAGGGAACTTATCCCCCAATAAGCGTCGTCTTCAAAGCAAAGTCCCCGGCAGATTACTACTAAGTATAAATCGCGAGGTTTAACGAGGTTTTAACTCCACAATTGTAAAACGCACCATTTAATGGGACGTCTAACTTTCCATAAACCACGTGTGATTTACCGGAGTCTAATTCTCCAATTAACCATGTGTAAAACGCGCGATTTAACGGGGAGTCTAAGCCTCCCCCATCACAACTAATGTAATTTTTCCCCAAAATCCAGGTTTTCGAAATTCTACTTTTTTCTCATGTTAAAATCGGCTCACATGTAAAATTGACATTCTCTTTAGAGACAGAATGATATTGGCTTGGTGGGCCTACCACGTATTTCTGGATTTCAAAATACTGGTTTTGAAAATTCAAATTTACAAAATCCTGGTTTACCCTCGAAAACAATCTGGATATTTGTGAAAGTTAGAAAAAAGAAAAACTATTATTAAGCGTTAAGTGAATAGCCCTTAGAAACTGTGAATTCCGTTAAGTACATTATCTTGGATTCACGTTTTAGGGTGCGTACGCCCTATCAGTCGAAAGTAATAAGAAGCAACATAAATATATTAAAAAAAAATTTTAAAGGTTGTAAACAACCTTTATCATTATTTTTTAAATTGCCCAAATTAAAAGAATAAAGTAAAAAATTCAAAACCAGGATTTTTAAATCGTAACCCGAAATTTTTGACTGCATAATCAGAATTTTGAAAACCAAAATTTTGAACATCGGGATTTTCTGGGCCAGAATATTAAAAATCTGGCTCTAGCAAACCAGGATTTTGGTGAGATCTCCTGTAAAATGTGAAGTTTCGCACGGTGGGCTTAGCACCCACAACCACTTGTCTAACGGGGCGTCATTGGCTAATGATTAGACGAACCGTTTACTGTTTCAGAACCAACCTTGTTTTTGTGTTCAGAAAGTTTTGATCATTTGTCTCACACCTATTGATTGTTGAACTGGTAAGCGTGATATTTTTGTTACAGGCCCCTGCAAAAGAAATTTTGGGTTTCGGGATGCAATTCCATAATTCGAACTTATTTCCAGCTTGATGGAGGTTGTTGATCTCGGAATAAGACGAAATCATCTTTTTGGAAAATTCTTATTCCTTGTTTCGATTTGGGGCGATGCGACCGCATATTCTGCAAGATTATTCATTGTGACTAGAGTTTTTTTCGAAGAACTTGGGTATTAGCACCGCCAACGATTCTGAACTCTCAGTAAAGAGAAATAAGTGGCCTGGAGTTCAGGCACGCTTCCGGTTTACTAAAACGGTAAATTCTTTGATGGCCATTTTCGTGTCGCCTATATGAATTTTTTAAGGTGTTTTTGGGGAATTCACTCTTCGCTTCTCACAGTCGACTAAAATTGGGTGATAAATGCATAATGAAGTGCTAATTTATTGGCTATGATAGATAGCTGGCTCCCAAAGAGCGCAGTAAATTGCGCGAAAACACTTATAAATCTCTTAGGTGGAATTGGCTTCAGTATATGTGAATAGTTAGGGTATATGGTGACTCGAGGAGCGGGTTGGTTCTCCACGAGCAATTTGGCGGTTTTTATCCTTGTTATTAGCCGGTAGATGCTCGGTGAATCAGTGAAAGTAAGGTCCCCGCTCATTTTTTTTTTCTCTGGGATTTCTGTTAATAGAGCTTGATGGTTGTCGGGCCACTACTTAAATTTCATTTCATTTCATCTGGCGATATAGGGTTTCCGTATGCTCCATGAATACTATTCGGTGTTGTCTGTACGTCTAGGTGTCGGCATTGAAAATTCTTTAGTATTTTTCACACGAATTTCTTTAGTATTTTTATTCCTCAGTTCCGCAATGTAAGATAAACAATACTGCTCTTCATTTGGTGTTACAGGTTTCATGATCTTTACATCTTCCGCAAATTTGGACCTCTTGGTGTATTTCCGGCCAACTGCCGTTACTTGGAATCTCCTCTAATTCGCTGGGCCTCTTCTTAATTTTATCAGATTTATTTCATATATCGACAGCGGCTATAAGAATATTGTATACAGTGTTGTAATGGCAAGCCGATACTTGAACCGCTGCTTCAGTTAGTAAAGAAATTTGAAAGCTTTATTCTATTAAGACTCTTACGTTTGTCGGATTCCCACTGGTGGAGTTGTTTTTTCATTACACTCCAAGGTGTTGATCGATACTCTTTTTCTTGTTCACGACGAGGATGGTGTCTGTTTCTGCAGATGATGCATGCAGGTATTGTAGGAATCGATGTTTCCTGGATGTTGTTAATTGTCGCCCTTTCTTCAAGGTTTTGTACAGGAGTGAGAGTTATGCTGCATTGGTATAGTACTCGGTTTATTTCTTATGTTTCGTTCAAATTAAAATGGGTTTTCGGTCTGGCATTCTCTTACTTGCCTATCGTTATTTGATGTAGCAACAGTGGACTGTTGGTTTTGGAGCAATGGTTCGAGCAAGGTAAATGCTCAAAGGATCATTTGCTAATGACCATCCCCGTTTTACTTACTTATTTACTACTTTGGTCAATAGCGATTAAAGAATGGAGAGCTTACCATTGGTAGGGGTTCTATAGCTTAAAAGAGAAATCTAATTTTCTTATACATGAAACTTGCATTTGTACACAAATTCTAAAAGCTTATTCAGCAATTAATAACTTATTCCATAAGGTATTGAACGAGTAACCGAAAATTCTAACTCTGACGCAGGCTAACCAAAGTTATTTTGTTAGCAAGTGGCGGTATATCGACATACACAGTTTTAACGGAAAAGTCTACGACCCAACAACTGTTTTTACAAACAATTTAAAATGGGGATGGGGATGGGCAATATTTTCGGTTGCCATAATTCATTTAGTGGGACTTACCTCGCATAGCTTTGCTCAAATCACTGTGAAATGGAAACAAAACGTTATGCAATTCACCTATCGGCAAATACTCGTGTTGAACGACAAAAGCAGTACAAACTCGGAAATTCGGAGGTAAGGAAAGATACAAAGTTCGTCAATGTTCTTCAACGGCTAAAATTTAATAACCCGTTTAATACAATTAAGCTTAGTAGATGAAGTACTTTAGTGCAGAAGCCGTACTATGACAACGATAAAAATTTACAAAAAGGACTAAATCCAAATCTCATGGAATGGAAGCAAATTCTTCAGGTCAAGTTAATGCATACGATGTTAAAAGTTGTTGACGTAACAAATCTCCTAAAGTCTAAAAGCTTTAGTACATCACTTGAGAATAAATCAATAGAATTCGGAGGCTGATGTTAATTGTGCCAGGTACCAGTTATGGTCACCACGCGGTATACCCCGGCAGATGCATACTCGTACGTTATGCTATCAGTGGTAAAATGAGAATTGTAAAAATGGTTGCCATCGAACCCATCTATAACCATATGCCATATGAGCTCGTTCGAATTTGCGAAGATCTAAACGATCTTTACAATAATATTAGGAGAGGCACTATTCTCTAATAACCGTTGAAATGGTTCCAATAAATTCTCAAATGCTATAATTTCCATCTAACTGGATTGTGTGTGAAACACTATAGGCACGTAGGGGTCTCAAAACATGCTCAAGACATTTATTAATTCAAAATTAATTAACACCACACTTCAGTGGATTTTTATTGATGAAATCGCCATATTTTTAGACACATTTCCTCTTGTAATAGTTAAGAAGGAAATCCAGAAACAAATAAAGCGATTGCGAGCTCCTATAGATATCCACAAATTTAAGGAAACTTTTAGAGGTTACACAACCTCTGTCAGGTTACAGCACGGGAAGATGAAATTGCTTAACAATTAAGGCGAAGTTTAAGTGTGAACTTTCGGCGGAAGGTGGGATGCAATTAAATCCACCGAATTGTTGTTAACGAAGCGTTATTAGTTCTCAGGACTACAAATCTTAGTGATTCCACGTACCCTATTCAGATAAAATGAAAAATGGATCAAGGGGTTTGAAAGCTATTGGCATATCACAACCACCGTTTATTGCGTTTTATTGAACGATATTGCGGAGAAACGTTTGTAAGTTTACTGAAAAGCTTACGGGTTTGTAAGGTTGAGGAAACGATCGCTAGAAAAGCTTTTAGGAAATCATTGGGTTTGATCCCAGAAGGCTGATATTCATTTACAAATTCTCTCTTACACTTCTATTCAGTGGCTTGTGGTTATTTAGCAAATTCTACTATAATTTAAACAATCCAAGATGTTACTTACAATACAAGGCTGTTACCGATGCTATTTACGCAATCCCGATTGTTCCTTCACAGATAATTTTATTTTTGTCCAGGCTACTATTGTAGATTCTATAGGAACCACTTTAAGTTCTGCTGCTTTTCGGTCGAGTTGAATTTTTACATGCAACACTGTCAGTTTGAATGTAGGGCAATTAACCATTTATTCATTCTGAAATTTGTAAGCTTAAAACAAATTGCCACCAGAATCCGACTTGGATAATTCTTTCTTAGTCGTTTCATCGAGAAACTTATGGCTGCCTCACGATTATAATCACCGGTAATTAGATGAATCACTAGTTTTGATTTACTACCGCGTTCCTGATCTTAACTTTACAGATAGTAAAGCTTGCCTTAATATATTTCGTTGGTCTCCAATCTAGTCAGGAACTTCAAACATTTTATTAGCCTTCTCTGTTCCAACAATAGTGTGTGCCGTTTTATTGTGAAATCGAGGAAAATGTGATATCCGACAATTTAGTAGAGCAAGTTTTCTTATATGCCAATGATGTTTTGAGCTTCAGTTGCAAAGCAGCTTCAGTTGAACAGAATGTTGACTGCATTCACTTTGTTTGCAAATTGTGTTATCGCTTTCGAGTAGCTCGGCTCCAGTTTCTTAGCTATGGATCTTTGAAAGCAAGTCGGTTGTCTAACCCAGTTAAATTGCAGACGCATATTAAGGCACCATTTCTAGAACCATTATGGCTATAATATTGAAGGCTTGTCAAACTACATACTGCGGTGATTCTTCCCAATCTGAAAATTTTCAGGATGGACGAAATGATGGTTCCCGCTGAAACATAATAAAGTAATCACCTTCTATCTAGCGCTTTTCACTTCTGAAAATATAGAGTTAAGGCTGAAGGGTCAAACAGGAATCGCTAAAGTTGTATTTTATTTGATTTGAGAGATGTTTGACCAGTAATTGTTTGAAAGAAATAGGACGAGCCAATTTACTATTGCTAACATATCATTATATTACATCACGTACACATAAATGTTATAATTTTAAAGGTTTGAATTTAAAACGAGTTTAATTTTCATTTTAGGCACATGAAAACTGCACATAGCGCTGATCTCAAGTATGACTGCCCACATTGCGACATGAAGTTCAAAGTGTCGATTCATCTTAAGCGACACCTGCTAGTACACACAGGCGAAAAACCATTTAAGTGCCCACACTGCAATTACTCGTGCAACAATATCGTAAGTATTTCGATCCGCAATTATAATTTCGGCGATGTCAACATCGCATAGGTAATTGACTTTGAAATTTGTTCTCTAGGAAAATTTACGGAAGCACATTATGTCAACAACGAAACACGCTGGTAAATTTCTTTACGAATGTAAATATTGTGCAGACAGCGATGTGAACAACGTTTATCGGACCAACTACATCAAGGAGTATAAAGTGCATTTGCTTAATGTGCACTTAATAAGCGATGATTGTAATTTTATATTTAAACAGAATAAAAAGTTAATGCCAGTAGAGGTACCTATCGGTGGGCTATAAAACTAACTGCTGTTTTTCTTGCTATAAAATGGGTTGTTTCTGGGGTGAGCTATAAAAGCTTTAGTTCGTTTCTTGGATAGATTATAAACTTTCATTTTACTTCCGTGTAATTACAGCGACTTACAGTAATTATTAAATAACAATTTAGTAATTCAAACATTAAATTAGGTTTAAATATAATATAAATAGATGAGATGCTATAATATTATACGTGCCATAAAAACTTATTCATCTTATAAGATGAATCTAGCCGATGAATCATTAAACCAATTTAATCTCATGGAAGAGCCTAATCGAAATTCATTTTTGGCGATAAAATAAATGCGCCGCATTATTTTTAATAGCATATTGATTTAGTATTGATGATAACATAACAATTAATTATACTACTGAAGTCTGTTATCTACACACCGAATACCGATAACAGAAAATTTAATTTTCGAAATTCCACTATAAATTATCAATTCTATTGTTGTTGTTATTCAGCGAATAAACAAAATAAAAAAACAACAACAAAAAAACTTCATAATTTTTTGTAGTCGCCATATTGACGACAAGTGCTTCACGTCGATTCATATTTTGTCCGTGCTAAATAGCGAGAAACTGTGTTTATTTTCCGGATTAGAGCCAATTTATGTGCTAATAAATGTGAATTAAAGGTCTTGTGATATGATTAAGAATGTAAAATGTGTTTAATCAAAGTGAAAATTGATTAGAAAAGGTTAAAAATTTATAATTCACGGTATCCCGTTTAGTGAAAGTGAAGAGCAAAAGAAAAATTTGTGAAGAAAATTTTGTGTGTATTTTAACAAGGGAGTTTAATGACACCTGGATATAACGGAATGGGGTAATTAAAGTTAATTGTATTAATTAGTTACCGGAAATTTGATAGTTTCGCTTTCTATAAGGTTTCAATGCGATTAAAATAATTTTAAAGAACATGTTACGAAAAAATTTTCGTTCTCGTTGTCAAAAAAGGGGTGGATTTTTTTACCGTGCTGAACGCTGAATTTATGTTTTTTTATATTCCCTAAATGAGCGATAATTAATAAGCCGCTCCTTATTTTATGTATCCGCAGCACAACAACAACAAACAATTCCAAATGATTATCAATTTAAAATATGGAAATATTTAATTTATTTCGTTTTATTAATAAAAATAAAACCGGAATTTGTTCGACGATTTTATAATATTTTGAACACACGGAATCAAAAAATAACAAAATAATTCAATTGTGGGGTCTTTAAACTCTCTGCCACCTCTCCATAGATAGATATAATATAACGTAAGATGTACGAAAAATAATGTTGGTCTCACACTGTAAAGAAAGTGGATTTTTTTTTATTACTATCGAGATATGAATAATTGATTCGGAAATTATAATATCCTTTTCGATTTGAAATTACATAAGAAAAAATCGACTTGGGCAGGGATATAAATAGATTTGTCACATGGATTTAGAATTTCCTTGTGTTAAGTTTTAGCGTAGACCGCAATATGGCGACACTATCGTCTTTCGGAAAGGGTAGTTTCAGGGTTGCCCATTATCAAGAAATGTATCATTTCTATGAGTGTAATTGACAGTTTGTGAGGAATCTGACCAATTTGTATTATTAATTTTATAAGCAAACATCATTTGCATAGCCACATGAGTATTTGAAGTGTTACGAATTGACTAAATACCATCTTGTAATTTGTAAAGCAATCTTTTGTTTCCTTTAAAAACCTTAAAGTTTTAGCCAGATAGCTTGACGGTCATCCGAATCGACTACAACAATTTGCAGAACAGTAAAACTTGAATTCAACAATTTTTGATATGTGTGGAATATTCATGAAACTGTGTCCGAAAGTTGAGATTTATCAAAATTGATAACTACATGCAGTTTTGTAAACTACAATAGGCATTTTTTCATCCGACTGAAAATCCCAAATTGTTCAAAATTCAGTATGTGTCCAGTGTTATGTTCGTTGTTTTTGTAGAGTTTTAGTTTCGGTGGTTGGCTGCAGCCAAACGTTCTTTGTTATGCTCTGGTCAAAGAAGACTTCTTCATTACTCACCACCATAATCCGAAACAGACGAAACACTGTTCCGCTAGGGGTGTGCTAGTAAAACATTAAAGAGTATCGGCTTGTTCTCAGCTTTGACACAATATTGTGCCTGCACCAGGATCTCTTGTTTGATTTAATTCAAAGATTACAATTTTCGGACGCGTGCAATGTACATTTTAATCTGCAATGACCAGAATTCGTAATAGGCTTTAAATTTCCAGGCTTCAAATTAGCGCCTCCTAAATAGAATCTAGCCACGATATATTCTATCTTCAAGAAGGGAACTGCTTGAAGTTTGTGAAATATCGCGATATAAGTTCTTAACTTCCCTTCCATCTGAAGCGGTAACTACCAAGAAGGTGTTCATCAGTTATAAATTAATCAGTATTTTTTTTGTTAAAGATACTTTCTAAATATGTATTATGAAATATCTGTCGACGAATATACTACGTATATAACGTGCATTCGATTTAGAGTTCAGGAATTGCCATGTAGTGTCTAGAAATGTCTTAAAAGTCAACAATAGGGTATCAAAATTGTTTCCAATCTACTTAGGTGTCCGTCAATTCATTTAAGTTTTCGTAAAAGTGAAACTCCACAGGTTCTCAAATGATAGACGCTTTCTGTAGATGATTGCGCTCAGTATCAACAGAATGAAAAAATAACTTGAGTAGCTAGTACATACCTAGGCCTCTGTCGAACTGCCAAATCATTGTGTTTTAAGACCAAATATAGTATCCTTTGTTATAGAGCAGACGATGATACGAATTTTGGAATGGTGGTCTTTAGACGTTTGAGGGGTTCAAAAGTTTCAATTATTTGGTAACAAACCCATGACAACTGAGTCGTTGAGTATGCGATAGTTAGACGCTAAGGACTAACTATAATGAGTACCAAAGCTCAGAGGTGATACCTGGCCAAGATGTAATTAAAATTACATGTTTAGAGTTATGTACAATTTTGAGATCAGGAATGTATTCTCAATATCCTACATGAAATCAGTTCACATAATGATGCAGGGATATCTGAAAGTTGAATCACCCTCTAGTAGCCGAAGGGATCGTTGTTACAGACGATGTAGCTAGGGGGCGATTCAATTTTTTGGTTTCTTCTAACTAATTGCGACAATATGGGAACCAGACTTTAAATCGAAACCGCTAAAGCGAATTGTTGTTATTATCCAAATTTAAAATATTTTCGAGAAATATTTCAAAAACGTAGAGGTTAGGAAGACTTCAGAAATTAATATTATTTAATAAAGTCCTAATGTACAAAACCTTTGGCCCAGATAAGTTGGCAGATGCCAAAACTAGTGCAAATAAGTAAGAGATTACCGATAGCTTTCACCCTAAAAAGTCACCAATGTAACATCGGTGGTATATAAAGTTGTAAAATGAGTGTATTATGGCGTTAGTGGACTCATGTACACTATAATTATTATGTGAGTTTACTTCATGCGTACATGACATTGTAAGTTCGTTGGGAAAACTACCATAGTAACGTATTGAAGTTAGTTACTGTTGCTTTTGCTTAATACAAAGTGAAAAATATTTCAAATCAAGTCTGGAACTAGTAAGAGGGGAAAGTATTTCACGAAATTTATTGATATGAGTATGATGATATTTATTTCTAATGTCATGTAAGTAGGCCACATAATAATCGGAGACGGGCTTCTTTTTATCTACGGTTCAATAAAAGAAATCGACACTTGGGTGTATTGGTCGGGGCTGTAAGTAATGTACATATATCCCTGTAACACATGTGGTGTGGCCAAAATCTTCATACCAATTTCTAACGAGTGATTACTCCTAAGTTGTTACATTTTGCAAACAACTTGTAAATTAATCATAAATATTTATGTAGTTAGTCACTTCGTGTTGCAAAAATTGTAATTGATATTATGATTATATTGAATTTGAATTGTTTTAGTACTTGTAAAAAATTTTCCTTAGAGTGACAATATTTATTGATTTTATTATTAGGAAGATCGATTTCGAAAATTTATTTCTTCTTCAGTTCCTTTTTTCAACTAATGGAGGGTCTCCACGATTAGTTGTAAAAAAGGAACTGAAGAAGAAATACATTTTCGAAATCGACCTTCCTAATAATAAAATCAATTGTCATTCTAAGGAAAATTTTTTACAAGTGTTTTACTAAAACAATTCAAATTCAATTTTATAAGTCACAAAAGTTAACAGTGAGGCTAAAAAATGAATTTCAACCATTATAGCACAAATTAGGATTATAGTGAAACTTATTTCCACAATACTACCTAATTGCCCTTCTTCTTTAGAGTTAACTAGTTTCTTCGTGAGCAATAGATTCAGCCGAGCTTCTTCATACATGGGATAAGGCCGTGCTTCTAAAATCTTTCTTGTTTATGTTGTGAAGGCCTAAGTAGTCCTTACAAAGGCGACAGTTGCGTATCTGATTTTGAGGTTAGAGTAACTTTAGCGTGATTGCTCCCCCTTCTGCATATTACTAGTTATTGCGTAGAAACAACCAGTCAAAAAGAAAATCTAGGAAAGGCATATTCATTCCATTTCAACCCCTGTACATTTTGCATTCCGGTTCGACTGTAATCGTTTTTTTTTGCAAACACATTAACTATAAAAATTAGTAGATAAAATCTTATTTTATTTTTCACTGGTTTATAGTCTAAATTTTGCTACTAAAATATTAGTGGAGAAGTCGATTGCGAAATTTCGAAACGTTTCTATTTTCGTAAAGAGATATTATGAAAATGACGTTCGTTGATTTTGCTATCATTATTCATAATTATTCTGTTCATATAGTTAATGTAAATTTTCGATTAATAATTTTTAAGGGTTTGAACTGTCATAATTCACTAAATATACGAGGATATTCGATCCACTTATAAGTTCGTTAAAATGTACTTGGATTTTCTCCCGCCTCAATTTACTACTAAGATAAGTTACGATTTTTAGTGGTTTATTCTTTAGATCTGAAATGATTGCAGTTTCATTTTTTACTTTATTTTTTCCAAAAGTAAACCATTAGTAGTAACAGTTTAAGAAAATGTATTGATTTTTTTCCAATACCTTTTGGTCAAATTTTAATTTTGAATATTTTCTTTATAAATTTCTCCCAGGACGATCCTGTTAAACTTGTTTCTATTTAAAAGAAGACGTGTATTCATAAAAGCATGTGAAATGGGGTGGATACTTCGTTCTCGTTTGCCTAGTTAAATTTTATGACAGTGTATCGCACTGATATGTCGGTGCTGTAGTCACATGTGTGAATTTCGTCCGTGGCAGCTGTTTTTGAAAGTGTATTTCTCTATAATAGAGGTACTTTAGATTGCTTTTGTGAGTGATGCAGCTTTTTTGTTTGTGAGGTTCTCTCATTTTGCAACTCACATTGCATTGATAAGTATAGTTTAGTAACTATCGAAACGCTTAAGTCATATTTTGAGCTAAACCAAATCATGCCTTTGTCAGGCGAATTCCACGTAAAACTAATTTAATCATTTTCATTCATACACAGCGTATGCCTCAACTATTCCAATCTCGTCATGCTCATGAATTAATTTTTGAGATTGTTAGTTATCGATTACGTTTTTCCGAAAACCAAAAAAGTGTGAATTGAGGAAAAGATGAATTAAAAATAAACGTCGATTTCGCCTTTCGAAAAAATTCCGGTTTCACTCAATTAGTGAGTAACCAATTTATATAGTGTCCCACAACTGACTGACATGAATGGTGCCATTGGATTGCTTGATCAAAGCGAAGATGACTTTACATGTATCACTTTGCACGTGGATGTCAAGTTAGCGTTTAATAAATCCGTCCGCCGAAGTGTATTGAATTGCTTTATTGCTCAAACCAGTGATTAGAGTTTTATATTTCTCTGAAAGCTCATTAAATTGCCCTTCAAAGTTCGTCAAATTAATTATTGATTTTAAATTATTTAGATCTAGTAAGAGTTAGAAATGCCAAATTGTGTCAAAAAAAATCTTTTCGCCAGCATTTAAACGTTAAATTTCTTTATGACTATAAATATTTCTAAATATAAATGAAACCCTGTCTGTGTGCTTTTAGAAAAGCTGTCATTTGTCATAGTTATGATTATAACGTTGTCTAATTGTGTTGGTTTAAGGGATATAGTATTTAGTTTTTTCAACATAGGCTACTTTGGAAGATGGCCTTTTTTAAACACTTATAACTTAACGGTACATACATTGGAAAGATGGAACGAAATACGAGTTACTACCGCATCTGATTGGCTGCAAAACGTACAACATGACGCTTCAAAAGAGACGTGAGTTCCTAAAATGCTCGTTTATTGTCAAAATGCTATTTGATCAAATTGATACACCATCTATACTAGAATTGGTTAAAATTAAGGCACCAATTAGGAATCTAAAAAAATGCGGTTTGCTTCAACTAGACCTACGTACAAACTGCGGAACAAATCAATCAATCAATATACATAA
Organism: Nephrotoma guestfalica; assembly: GCA_963691935.1. Lineage (NCBI taxonomy): Eukaryota > Metazoa > Arthropoda > Insecta > Diptera > Tipulidae > Nephrotoma > Nephrotoma guestfalica. The sequence goes on along the minus strand of OY829913.1, from coordinate 133,989,839 downwards.
TGTCAAAGGCATTTAAACAAGGGGTAAAGGATGAAACACACTAAGCATAATTGAAATTTAATAGAAAAATTTAGATGTAAAGAAATGAGGTATATTGAATGAAGTTGCATCTATCGCGGTATCAATAGGATCCACACCCAGCGGCATCAAATTACTGTTCTTGGCCGCTACTCATAACCTCGATAAAATTAACACAATTCTATTTTACAACTAAACCAAAAAATAATTTACTGCGCTGCTTGATGTGTACGACTAAACACAGCCGATAGTGCGGATTGCTTGGAACACGCTGCGCTGCTCTTGATGTGGTTTATCCTTAAAGCAGTTGTATGTCCCAAGCTAAACTGGTTTTTTATTTTTACGTTTTAACTTGTGGAATTTGTTGTGTTTGTTTTTTAAATGTCTGAATTTTCAAGTCAAATTTGTAGACTTTTCTAATAAACAAATAAATAAAATTGACAGAGGAATAGGATATTCACGTGAGAAGTGGTACATGTAAAGTTATCGCTCGTGACAGTCGGTTGTGGGACATCCTGTATATATTTATCTGGAAGGGCCGGTGATCGTCATTTTATTAAATAAGTGGGCAATATCCACGATTTACAAACTCCGGCAAATTACAAACTCGAATAACCTTATTCACGAAAATAAATTAACGCACGTTGTTAAATTATATAACTATGTAAATTAATATAACGATTTTTTAAATTCACATTGTAATTATTCATAAATTGACATAAGTATGTGAGTTTTGAATATTTTTATATTTGGTGGATGATTTATATAACTTTCTATTGGAAGAATCTCGCTACAGAAGGACCTGTTATTGTGTTTGATTTTTATTGAAATTTGATTCAATAAAATTATTGCGTTCACAAATAGCACTTTGTATGCATATCACCTTAATTTAAAAATTGTGAATTTTTTCTTGTTGAAATGTGTGCATTAAGTAATTAAATTCAACCAACTAATTAAAATTTCCAAAGAAAACAATTGTACGTTAATTATAATATTACAGTCGCTTCTGGGTTGCACCTTTAAAATGTTTTTTTTTCTTATTAAATTCTCTTATATCCATTCTAAGCACCCTCAATTGTAAGAAATTTTTTTGTTTCATTCTCGCCAACCGGTTTTGTTATTCATTGTTGTAAAACGGATGCTCTAATTCGTTGTAATATTCAATTATAGTTCGCCAAATGTTCATCATTAGCCTAAAGTAACTAAAATTCTACTTAAAGAAAACTCTTAGAAATTTACAATCCCGGAAGTCCTAAATGAAAGTGTGCCTCAAATGGAAGATGTACGGTATTTCGCAGTTTTTCTGCATTTAAACGTGAAAAAGTTAGGTAACTGCGGTTCTGGTTTTGTGTTTTTTCGGCATTTTATTGCCTGTACTTAGTAATTATTATAGATTTAGTTTTTCTTAAATTATTATGCATATTCAAATTATTTCGGATGGGAGTGTTCGTTTTCAAAATATCAAACTCATCAATTTTATGTTACAAATTATTATTTTAATTTACCGCGCATTTTTGATTCTGTAACAAACCCACAACAAATGTTAATTTTATAATCTACACACCACTTGTATATATATATTTAATTTTTGTTTTGTTTGAATTCTAGGGAACAACCGATATTTAGTTGCAACGCACATGTTTTTCATATTGATCCAAAAACCAAGCGAACATGGATTACAGCGAGTACAAAGGCTGTGTCGGTTAGCTTCTTTTATGATTCGTCACGTAATTTATATCGGATAATAAGCGTTGAAGGAAGTAAAGCGGTTATAAATTCAACGATAACACCAAATATGACATTTACGCAAACGTCACAAAAATTTGGACAATGGAGCGATGTGCGAGCAAATACAGTATATGGTTTAGGTTTCTCATCTGAAGCTGAATTAGCGAAAGTATGTTAATTTAGTTGATTATTTGTCGATTATTTAGATTTCGATAATATTTACCCTGATCATATTTTGTATTTTTTTGTAGTTTGTGGAAAAATTCCAAGAAGTAAAGGAGGCGACGAAAAATGCTTTAGCTAAAACAGCAGCGAATGGTAAGTAGTTACTGTAATTTAGTTTACGTATTAGTTTATTGATGCTTTTTGGACTTACCTATATAGGAAGCTCTGTAAATACACCAATTACATCCGCAAATACTTCACCTGTTATAACAAAATCGTCAATAGTAACACAAAATGATAGTAATGATGCACAAAATGATTCAAAAATTGAGCCACCAACAAATTCACAGGATTCTTATTCATTTCATGTACCGCAAGCGATTAAAATGGAATCACCATCACATAAAAATGTTGTCACAATAAATAATTCAAATTCAGTTGGGGGTGGCGGTGGCGGTGGTGGTGGTGGAGGAGGTGGCGGTGGGGGTGTTGATAGTGGTCGAAGTGGTAGTATTGGAGGTATTGATTTAAGCAGTGTGGGAATCTCTCCATCGCCTAATATTGGTTTGCCTAATGTTCAAAATACAGTGACCAATGCTGTTAAAAATATTGCACCACCCGGTGGAGTACTTCCACCTGGAGCTGTTGATAGCACTCTATCAGCGGAACAACAATTGAAATATGAAAATGAACGATTAAAATTAGCTTTAGCCCAGAGGTATGTATCTATTAGTACAAATTTTCATTTTATTCAAATCGGGCTTAAGTAGTGCTTTCATCCATTTAAATATAAAATTTTCTAGCCTTGAAAATTATTTAAATTATGTTTTTAACCATTTTATTTTAATTCTTGAATTCCCAAGTTCGGCAAACGCAAAAAAATGGGAAATTGAATTGGCAACCCTGAAAAATAATAACATCCGATTGACAAGTGCCCTACAGGTAAAAATTGTATTAAATTTAATTGTGTTTAAAATGTTCATAGATTATTTCCATATTTTTAACATTGTAGGAATCGACTGCAAACGTAGACGAATGGAAGCGACAATTGCATTCATACAAAGAAGAGAATCAACGACTGAAAACTAAATTCCAAGAATTAGAAAATTCAAAAACCGACGAAATTGCCGATGAATTAAAATGTGAAATAGCTTTATTAAAAAATCGAATCGAAAGTTTAGAAAAAGAATTAAAAAGTCAAGACGTAGAATTAAAGACTGCTAATAAAATTTTAAAAGAGAAGAATTCGGATCAAGTGGTTAAGCAGTTGCAACCATTGTGTGGCCAATTTTTAACTCATTTAAACGAAATGAAAAATGTGCAGATAGAAATGGAGAAAATTTTACAGTTTACGCGTTCAACCTGAGATTAGAATAAAATTAAATTTTTATTTGTTATTAAGAAAAAATGATAATTATTTTACATACTGACGACATTTTAAGTTATATATTTTTATTAAAAATATTTTATTTTATTTATTTAATTATTTTGAAAACAAGTGAACATAATGTAAATATTATTAAAAACAAGCATACAAATTATGGTGGGACAATAATATTAAAACGAAGACGGTTTGATCCCTCCGATCTCGAATCACAAACACACACTCATCCTAATCTAATGTAGATACTAAGCATAACAAATAATTCCATTGTAAATTTTAACTAAGCAAAATCAAAATGAGTCGTGGTGAATCATTACGACGGCGAGAAGCGGTATATAATTTAATGAGTAAGTAAACGCAATGTACATCACCACACAGAATAATGCCAGTTTTGTGTTATTTTTTTTTTGTTATTTATTTAATTTTAAATTATTTTTTATTAATTTAACGCAATGTATTTTTAATTTACGCGATATTCGTGTAAATGAAAATTTAAAAAATTAATCAACGAATATTTAAACAAAACAAAAAAAAAACAATAACAAATATAAATTATATTAACATGTACACAGTATTCTATAATATCTAAATATTAAATTAAGTGAAAAAATAAGTGAAAAATTAAAATTAAAAAACAATAATAAATTTTTCTATAAAACGGTACAAAAATAGTATGGATATACAAAGTTGGTATCCAAATTTATTATGCATGCTATTCTTGAATCGATTCAACAAATATTGTGGCCTTCGATTTTCTCATTTAAAATTAAAATCCGGAAAAAATAAGTTCGCAATTGTTTTGAACGAACATAATTTCGGCGCCGCGAAAATCAATTTCCTCTTAAGATTTAAACAATACAGATAAAATTACAAATTTTTATAATAAGAAAAACGAAGGATCAACATAATGGACTTCCATAACTAGAGATTATAAAATAAAAATATATTTATAAAATAATAATAAAACTCATAATCGTAATTATTATAAATGTAATAATAATTTTATATATCTAATATGAAATTTGACATAAAACTTTGACTTACCTATTTATATAATCAATCAGTGTAACAAATACCGTCAGTTTAAATTAAATAATATTTATAAATTTTAAAATGCGTAACGAAGTTATACAGTAGTAGCCCAAATTGGCCCTGGAGCGGTGGAAACTTTAAATATATTGGCAAGCATAATTCATCGTTTTTTAAAATAGTGTTATCTAGAAAATTTGGAACAGGTTCTATTGGTAAATTTCTTCAAATTAATTAAAGATAGGAATACAACATTCAAAGACAAATTATAATTTTTCAAAGCGTTGTGTTTTATTAGAAAGAGTATACATTGCCATTAAGTATGTAACACAATTTCATTCAAATGACTTCCACGACTGGCTTTGCAGTGCCACATTCTGGCAACCCAATTTTTCAGAACTTTTTCGATTGTATGGATTCTTGTCTCATCAATGGCAACTTCGATTTGATCTTTCAAGTCTTGGATAGTTTCTGGATGGTAACACTTATCCTTAACGGCTCCCCATAAAAAAATGACAAACGGAGTCAAGTTGCAGCTGCGTAGTGGTCAATTGATATCTCCGTTACGGATGATTATTCGATCCCCGAAGACTGTATGGGAAGGTGCGTCGTCCTGTTGAAAACAAACGCGCGTGTCCTTTTGAATTCTTGGTAACAAAAACTCGTTTATCAAGGCTCGATAACGCTCCCCATCGAATGTAAGGGCGGCATTTTCGAAAAAAAATGGACCAATGATGTCGCCAGTCCAAAATCCACACCAAACAGTCACTCGTGGATGCATCGGCTTCTTCATGGTTACGTGTGGATTTTCGGAGCCCCAAATGCGACAATTTTGCTTGTTGAAGTAGCCGCCGATGTGAAAATGAGCTTTGTCGGAAAAGATGATTTTTCGATAAAAATGCTCATTTTCTTCCAAGCATTCACAGTCCAATTACCGAACCGAAAACGTTGCGGACGGCCATTTTGCTTCAGCTCCTGCACTAATTGAACTATTTACGCCTACATACCGAGGTCTTTATGTAAAATTCTCGTCACAGAACCGTGCGAAATGTTCAATTCTTGAACACGAAGGTGAGTTGATGTGGATGGATGCTCAGACACATGAACAACACCTGCAATGTTCTCGGCTGTACGTGCTGTAAATGCACGTGCTCGTGTTGGTTTATCCAATAACATTCCAGTTTCACGAACTCGCTTCACAAATTGCTTTGTAGGCATTTTCACGTAAATTTCTTACAATTTGGGTACGACACACCATTTTGAAAGTAAGTTTTCATTATTTGCCAATTTTGTTCAAGCGTAAAGCGAAACATTTCGTAACTGTCAAACATTAAACTAATTTTGTGACGTAAAATGAATGACGTAAGTGTTGCTATATTCGAAATAACCGGTAGTTGAAATTGCAAACGCTAGATGAGCCACTCGTTAGTATCAATTTTAAAAATTGGTCACTTAATTTTACTATACATTTACCATAACGTAAAATAAACAGCCATACGATTGTCAAAATATATATCCAAATGAAACAGATGAAATGTTATAAAATAAAAAAATTAACACAATTATGTGCGAAATTTTAACAAATTAAATCGCATATTTAGATTAGAGTTAAATTCGTTTTGAACTTGCGAACAATGAAAACTACGAAATTCACTTTGTTGCTCGTAATTAAAAGGACAATTTGTTTGTTTCTTAGTTTTTCGTGGTCAGATATTGCTATCCATATGACCTAATGTTCCTTAAGCCCAGAAAAATGCTCCAGATTCTTCTCAAGGGAAGGGCTGGGGCTACGGATAAGTTTGGCTCTAAAGAGGTTTAATATGGTTGTATATTTTAACTTATCTTAGACATTTTTTTTTTTTTTTTTTTTTTTTTTATATATATAATAATAATAATAATATTAATAATATAAGCTTAACCTAAATTACAGTGTTTTAATAAATTATAAAGACAGAAATTTGCAAAATTCACTAGGGAATATCATGTCTATGTCGATATATTAAAATTCAAAGATATAGTATCTGTATTTAAGAGAACTAAGTAATTTTGCTTTAACGAGTTTAGGAATAGTTAACAATATAGTTTATACATATAATTAATCTTAAGTAGAAGATTCAAATTTGACCATTAATTGAACATAACGATTTTCATGATAAATATAGCTCCAGTAGTTATAGTTTATAGTTCATTTCTTTTATAAATTTTAGTAAAGTATTATATTCTGTAACATCTTGGTCATGTAATATGCCTTGGAGAGATTTGTGTATAAGTAGAGGGTAGTTGTTTCTTAAGTTGTAATATATAGTGCAGTCATTTATTATATGATTGTTATCTTCTGTAGTGTCACAGTTCAGACAGTTACTAGTGGTTTCGAGTCTTACAATAGCTTTAAATTTTTTATTGTAAGAGCGACCCGTTCTTAATCTGGTTAGTAATTTGATTTCACGATCTGTAAAATTAAAATTTTTAAACCACTGAGATTCTCTAGGGCTTGGGCTAATTTGTTTATAATATTGACCAACGTTATTAGTCATTTCTATGTATTTATTTGTCCATTCATTTTTGATCTCATAGAGTATCATGTTCGTTACAATTGATTATGGTTGGTTCATTTTCAATCATATAGGTGGGAGTAGTTAAGGCGGTGTTTGCCAAATTGTCTGCAAAAGTGTTACCCGGTATGCCACAATGAGCCGGAATCCAATGAAGAAGGATTTGTTTTTTGTTATTATGTCCTACGGTATCTAAAATCTGATTTTCAAGATATTTTTCTGTATTACGATAAAGGGCGGTTTGTATTGATTTGCATGAGCTTTGGGAGTCGGTTAATATAATAATGTTATCATTTTTTAGAATAAGAGCTAAAGTTATTGCTATTTTGATTGCCAAAGTTTCAATAGTTTTAATATTAGTAGTATTTTTTAGTTGAATAGCAAACCTCTGATTGATGTCTTTTACGTATATACCTAACCCTGATTTATTACCAATTAAAGAACCATCAGTATATATCTGTCCGTAATTTTTGTACTTACTTAATTCTTCAATAGTAATAGCGAATAGTTCAGTATTGTTTTTATGATTAATACTAGATATTTCAGTTATATTGGATACTATTTTAAAATTTAGGGGATTAGTGGTTTTTAAATGAATGGGCTTAATTCTCGAAAGTAGAGTATATTTTGAGTATAATGCATTAAATTTGGGTAAAGATTTTTGTGATTTGATTACCAATTTTAGTATTTCTAAATAGTTGTTTTGCCATATAATTTAATGTTTTTAAGCGATTGTCGAGTTCTATTGTCATTTCTTTAGCTTCTGATAATAGTGCTGGAATGGGAGTAGTTCTTGTAAGGCCTAAGCATATACGAATTCCTGTATTTTTGATGGATTGACAAATTGTATTAGAGGTTTTATTCATGTCGTCAGGAAAAATGTAGGAGTATTCCAGTTTAGATTTGATTATAGAGTTATATATGTTTAGCATAGTTTCAGGATGAGTTCCGCCTAAGGGATGGGTGAGAGATTTAAGTATATTAAATGATTTTCGAATGTTCGTTGTAAGAATATTATAATGTTTAGTTAGTGAAAGTCTATTGGTTAATGTTATACCTAAAATTTTTGTATCTTGTTTTTCTACAATTTCTGTGTTGTTAATCTTAATTTTCAACGATTTCGAGTTGTTTTTATTTGTAAACATCCTAAGGAAATGAGATTTTGTCGGATTTAAACTTAGTTTAAGAGAATCTAGTGTTTGTTGAAATTCGGACATTGTGGAGTTTATGGTAGTTTGAAGTTCGTTAAAATTGCTACCAGTTACTACTATGCAAATGTCGTCTGCGAATTGAAAGATTTTTCGGTGGTCGTTATTGAGCTCGTGTATGGTTGTAGTATATATGTTAATTGGGCTCAATGGACTACCTTGAGGGATACCTACTTTTATATATTGAGAGAGATGCTGGTTATTATAAATAGTAGTTAGTCTCTTTGTTAAAAAATGATAAATCCAGTTGATTATGTGATGTGGAAAATTAAGTTTAATCATCGTAGAAGTTAAGATATTTTTATCAACATTATCGAATGCTTTAGTAATATCTGTATTAATTAGTACTATTTTTTTGTTTTTATTTTTTTGAGTTTTTATGAAATTGGTGATTTCTATTAAATAATCCGTGGTACCTTTATTTTTGCGAAAACCGTAATTATTAACATTTAATATTTTGTAATTTTCTAGATGTTCAGTTATTCTTTTTAAAATTAATCTATTAAATAATTTGGAAAGAGCTGGGAGAAGACATATGGGTCTATAATTTTTAAAATCTCTATCGTCTTTTTCTTTTTTTTAATGGCAATTGTTACCGCTGTTTTCCATTTTAGTGGATAAATCTGTTTCTCCCAAATTTTATTAAAATGATCCTTAAGTAAGTGAATAAAGTATGAATTTGTGGTCATAAGTAATTTAAGAAGTTTGTAATTAATCTTATCCATCCCTGGGGCTGTGTTTTTTGTATTCTTTAATATAACTCTGATTTCGGTGTCTGTAAATTCTGTTTTGTTAACGGGAGTGATGTTTAAAAAGGGAGGGTGTAGTTCTTCGTATGATTTAGGAAAGTTGTGGTTAAGGAATTGAGAAGCCTGAGAGTCATTGTCGAGAATATTGTATTGAGATTGTTTCTTATTTTTAATTTTGTTTATATTGGACCATAATTCTTTATTTTTTGGGTGTTGATTAATGCTTGTGAGAAACGAATTCCATGATTTTTTCCCCCTTTTAATTTCTAATTTTAATCTTTGAATAGATTTTTTTAGTTCTGAAGCTGTGAATAGAGTTCTGTTTCTATTGTATAGTTTTTTTTTCCGTCTTAATGTCCCAGAGTCTCTGTACATAATTATTCCACCAAGGTTTTGGTTTATAATTAGTTTTTCTATTGACGACTGATGTATTGTTAGATACAATTTTTTCTAAGCAATCCTCTATGTCAGGTGTGGACTGATTAATAGCCAAGTTAGCTTCTTTGTAGATTTTAGACCAATTTGTAATCTGTCTTCTGGTATTTTCAATTCTTTTATATGTGATTAATATTGGAAAATGGTCGCTACCCACATTGTCCATAGTAGAATTCCAGGTTAATTTGTCTGTTAAGTTAATAGTGCAAAGGGTAATGTCTAGAGTTGATGAGTTATGTCTATATATGTCCTGTCTTGTATGTGAGCCATCATTTAAGATATGGATATTATTGGATGTTATAATGTCGGCTATTTTGTCTCCTAATGTATCTGTTGAATGTTGTAATTGATTAGTCCAAAGGCTGTTATGGGCATTAATGTCACCGGCTATTAATGAATTGTTACTATTATCTAAGATTAAAGTTTCAAATTCGGCAGCTACTTCATTAGGGATTCTATTATGATTATTATAGAAAGATATGATATTGAAGCTTAGGTTTTTATATTTGACATTAATTTTAAGAGTCTAGTCGCTGATAATCAATATTTTGATCAATTTTTGACCAAGAGATTTTTTTGTGGATAATGAAACCTACTCCCCCGTATCCGTCTGGTCTGTATTTAGTAATTAGCGGATAATTATTAAAATTTAAGCTATCTGTTGGTTTTGACCATGTTTCGGTAAGTATTACTATATCTATGTGGTTACTGTATATGTACTGTTCTAGTAAGTGTTTATTACTATATAAACTACGAATGTTAATCTGAATCAATTTCAAACTATCCATAAAAAGAAAAAGGAAAAATTTAGTTCTTATTTGGTGTATGTGTCTTTAAATTATCAGTAATTTTAATAAGTAATGAGTCAATTTGAGCAGGGATCGTTTTCATTTAATTCCGTCTTTTTCTTTATTTCGTCTTGTAAGTTGGTAAAGTCACTTTGTTTCGGTACTTGTTGTCTTCTACCAAAAAGTTTTTCTTTGGATTCTTTAAACGTAGTTTTATGTATTGTCATGTATTCTGTTATTTGCTTTTGACGGTATCTTTCTTGACAATTCCATTGGTTTGTTTTGTGTCCCTCACCACAAAACTTGCAACGGGCTTTTAAATCGCACATATGGGTATTGTCGCTTACTTGAGCACATGTTGGGCAACGTGAAATGTCTTTAGATTTACATTTTTTCCATAGTTTAAGCATTTTTTATTGTGTATTTATTGGTTATAGTAATGTACTTTTAATAAAATGTTATCATACATTACAACATTGTTTGGGATACTATTAGATCTAAAAGTTAATTTGACTAGTTCCATATTAGTTGCGGTATTTGTTTGAGGATTCCATTTTGTCATTCTTTCAATATTGTCAACAGGGATTAGAGGGAAATTAGATTTAATATCTTCTATCGTTAAATCTGTAGGAACATTTTTAATTAGTCCTATTGTAGTGTTAAAATTTTATGGGATAAAGGCTATATAATTGTCGAAGTTTTTAAATTTTTCCGCCGATATACAAAAATTGGCGTCCTCATAACGCTTAAATATGATTCTAGCCATATTTTTACTTAATTGCTCTACAGATTCTACCCCAATAAAACCATTAAGTTTAATTGCTTTACCCAGATGTAACATCATTAAATTTTCTTTAGAAACGATCACCTTAAAAGGCCCTAAATCCTCTCTGTGGTATTTATTAATTTCAGTTTTACCTGAATGCATTGTTGTATCGTTGTATCGAAGACATGACTTCTGTGTTGTTATCTATTGTTTCAAGGTCAACTTTTTTGTGTGCCGCATTGGTAATTTTACGTTTGTGTTCGGTATTAGCTATGTTAGGTCCACTTTTTTTGTACGTATATTGAACAGAGGAGTCAAATTTAGTTTTTTTTGTCCTAGATTCATCAGAATCTGAATCTAATGTAGAAGGACTCGGAATTATTTGGGTCGAATCATTATTCTGATTCTCCCCGTTTTTAATTTTCTCCACCTTGTCGTCAATTTTGTCAATTTATTTTTAAAAGAAATTAACCCCTACAACTACTAAAGCTTACCCGATATAAAACTATTATCTAAACACACTATACTAAACTTTTAACTTATTACTATTTTATAAAAAGAATTATTGTTAAACTTAACACTATTTAATTAATCACCAAAAAATCTAACACACGAGTAGGTTCAATGAATACTCAAAGAAGAATGGACAATTTGTTTATTGAATAACTAAAATAAAATCCTTTAAAATTACGATTGACATCTTTACATTATTGCATTTTGCTTAGGTACGAACAATTCTAAGTGTTCACCGCATTAACGGCAGAGCATGATTAAATTTCCGTTCGTTTTTGGCCACTTTCCAAAAGGCTGCATTGTGTAATAAACGTAATTTTGACGATGTTGGAAAGAAATATTTGGTGGCATTAGTTTGCTTGCCAATTGAGTTTTCTTGTGTATATTTTTAAACGACTTTTCCACAAATAATTTCGACATACAATAGTGTGGCGCTTGTTAATGTGTTTACGATTCACTCACATCTTCACATAAACTCTCATTAGTATTAGTTGAGTGGGATCGTACTTTTTCTGTTACAACGATTTGCATCTGTAAGAACACCTAAAAATCGTCTAAGTTAGTTTATGCATACGGCGCTCTTACATATCGATATTTCGATTGAAACAAAACGCTTTAGTTTTTTGCACAAAAGTCTTTCGTTTCGATCGAAATATCGATATATAACAGTGCCGTGCGCATAAAAATTAAGATTTATAGGTCTTCCTACAGATGCAAATCTTTGTGAGTGAATATTTATTTTTATAAAAGAATTTAAGCATCCTAGTATGCGCCACCGTGACCGTTATATCAATTATGGCAATCCAATAGACACCGCTTTGAGTGTCATGCCATTTGTTTTGTTTACATTTTCGACTAATAATTGATGGTTAGTTCACACCTGTCATTAATAGTTGGCATAAACAAACCGTGTCTGATGTTAATGTAAATTTACTAGTTACACTCTGGGTCGCTCATTGATATATTTATAATCGCCGATTGATAAACCTCTTGTTAGGTTGCCATTTTGAAGTAAATAACAATTATAGTTTGATTGGTGAATATTAGGAACATCTATTTAGGTAGTTAGCAATTTAAAAAAATATAGGCATGAGACGCGCAGTATAAGAGCTAAAATTTGATAAAATACAATAGACAGTAAGGTCATCGTAAGGTCATTAACAGAGATCAACACGTAATACTAAGTATATAAGTCTTCAATTATGAGATACCTCTAGATGAGTTCTATATTGCCTTGATCTTGATAAAACACTTCTTATCTGTAATTTATTGAGCATACCTTTTAAACGTTGGGGATTGAACACTTTTAACATTGTAAGTACGTTCCATCCAAAACCGTTTGACAAGAGGATCAAAAACAATTACCGCGTACATATTAAAACAGGAGATTACGTTCCAGAACTCGTAAAAACCGCGTAAGTTAAAAATAAAATATGTTTATGAGCGCTTACTTCAGACGCATTCTGTCGGTTGAGTTACTCTTCCTGGAGCTAATCCCGGAGCTAAATTAAAGAAGCGAAGACAGCGCAACGTTATTCTTCATTTCACAAAAATTGGCATACAAAGACTAAATAACAAAAGTTAAATCCAATTGTTTATCAGAAATAAGGCCTGTTTCATGATACCCATTGATCCGGTTCAGTTCAAATTTTATATGGAAAATTTGATCCAAGTTTTGTTAAATCACAAATTTTGATTTGCAATCCAGATAGATGAACCGTTTTGTTCTGTAAATGTTGGTCACAAAACAGTATACAGAGGTGGTCAATATAGAGAATAATTTTTACGTATGTTTAATATAAAAATAATTCTGTACTATTAAAAAGTGGTCATTGTATGAAGGTGGTCACAATGTGGAGGGGTCACTTCTGGGAGGTACGACTGTATATTATTTTTATTCTTCCTATCGATGTAGTATCAAAAGACCGTATTCTGAATATTCCGGGAAAAATGGAAGGAAGCTACAACTTTGCCACCGTTCGCTATCATTAGATATATCATTCAAACGAGTCTCCCAAAATTCTTAATCGAATTAAATCGACCTTTGGAATCTTTAGATATCAATAAGCGCGTAGCATACTGGATATACACTCTATTAATGGGATTAATAGAGGGGATATAATATTCCTAGTCGATTTTTTCATTTGGTGATCCTTTCACCTTTGACATCGCCTATTATGCGACATTATGAATTATCATGACGTTGCTTCACTCGGTGACTATCAGGTGAAATTCATAATTTGGGTATAAGATTAGGTTAATAATTATAAATTTATATTATCCAATATGCAGTGCCGATTGAAGTTGTGGGTATCGTCGGTTAAGTTTGTTGTTACTATTGATAATATTTTGCAAATTATAAATAATACAAGTAATTTTTGGAAATTAACTAAGTGTTATGTTTTCATATAAGTTTATATAGTAGCAGTAAAATAAAATATATATTTGAAAATAATTCGAACAGCAATTTTGAAAAATTTTATGACGACAACTAAAAGTTCTAGGTGTGTCTGTCGATTTAGGCCTTAATAAATAATACATTTTCATTAAATTGCATTCAAATTTATTACAAAGGTGAGGCATTTTTTGATCTGGAGGCAATATTATAAATCAAGTAATAAATTTCTAAATCCATTTCTCTTACATTTACCAACGATGTCGAATAAATGTTTTCCGATGCTTTCTGAAATAGCAAAAGTGTTTGCATTTTTGAACGAAACAACAAGGATGAATAATATATTAAAGTCTTCAGATAACTCATTCTCCTACCAAACACAATAAAATAATGATAAGAATTGATAGAAAAGTTATCCTGATTAGAATACTGAATTTATTAATTTAAAGCCGAAAATTTCATATTAAACGTTAAATTAAATTATTGCTCTCTAACGACACAAACCTAAAGCATCAAAATATCGTATCCCGAATGTTTTTTTTTTTTAAAGAATTATGCTTGCTATTTATGTTTTAACAGATTTTGTTCAAAATCAACGAATCATTTTTAGTCATTCATAAATACCCAATATTTATTTAGATACACAGTTGTTTGATATATTTAAGAGTTCACCTCGGCAATTTTCATAACCTCAGCTGTACATTTAAAAATTGCGAACCATTATTGAACTTTAGCTCGTTTTTCGTCCTGAAGTTTCAGTGCCTGACGCTACTGTATAATTTAATATACGCACGACAGTTTAAGGTTGTAATATTAAAATAAAAATTGAGATTATATATTTAAAATTTTGAGTGAGCTAACATTAAAAAAATGTATGTATATTTGCTTATAATTACTAAAAGACAAAACTCAGAAAAATAAACAAAGAAAATAAGTGGCCGCTTCCATTAAACTAAATAAATAATAAAATCATGCAAAAAATAGTTAATACTTCTAGTTACAAATTAAATAGTTAAGTAGCTAAAAAAGGTTTCGGGAATATACAGTTCTATTTTTTTAAGTGATTAGAATTATCCCCAGCCTTTAGATACGTACACACTCACACTCTTCGAAATAGGCTTTTTGTTCCATATAAATAAGAAAATAATTAAATTTTTCGTTTTAATAACACAATAAATTGTAAATAACTTTTAAGACTATAATAATTTTTTCAAAGCATTTATATTATATAAACACCTTTTTGAATTAAATTCGGTAATTTATAAATATCTTATATTTCAAAATATATATAAAATTTGTGTTATTAAATTGAAAATTTTATTATTTTATTTATATTAGTAAAAATATAAACTCAACCAAAAATTATCTCTATTAAAAAACTATAATATAAATAAATAATCCAAATTCATTAAACAAAAATTAAAGTGAAAATATTAGACTATTATTATTAAATTACTTTTATTATTTATATAAAATAAAAAAAAAATCTAAAAAAAAGAATTTAAGGTAAATTTATTAATTACTTTATTAATTAAATTTAATGAGAGCAAGTAAATAAACAAAAATTTTCTAAGTGAAATATGTAATAAAATATACATTTAAAAACATTTTAATTGGAGACAAAACAAAAAAAATTCAGTTTAAAAATTAATGACAATTTCTAATTAAAATTTAGTTATTTAAATTTTAATAACACACTACCTAATTTACAAAAAGTGAAGAATCCACAATATATAAAAATCAAATGCAAATTTAATTATAAATAGAAAAGATGAATTAAAAATGAAAATTATTAAAAAGAAAAACTTATATATTAACTGTTTGTGAGTCTAATTTTTAAAATCATTTCCTCTTTTTACCCTAACTCTTTTTCTATTACAGATTTCCGAATGGGAATTGTTATTTACCACCTGCAATATTTGCAGTATTGCATAGTTCGAATTTACACAAAATTAGTAATTTGGCACTGTAGTAATGTAAGAAATGTTTGCCGAGCGATCGTGAGTTTCATTGCGTCTTTAAAGCAGCACGAACTAATTCGATTTTGGGGTATTAATTAAAATTTGTGAAATTGTTCAAAGAAATGTATGATCAAACAGTTCCTGAAAACTATAATTTAAAATGGATTGAACAAATGCGATTTAAATTGCATAAATGAATCTTGCAGTAGGATTGTTACTGTGGCGGAATTTTTCACCTAAATAAAATTGATACTGAATCTTTAAAGATTGCAGAAGTTTGAAAATAAAAGGGGCGGCAATTTTGAGGCATAACCTAAACATATAAAATCTTATTTAGATATATAATAAATTACTTCATGCATCTAGAAACAAGGATAGAACAGCCAGAACTATTGCTACCTTTTACTAAGGTAAGAGTTTTTTCAGTATTAACACTAAATTCATAATGGTGTAACGAATTTGTATTGGAAATTAGTCCCAACGTTCAAAGAAAAAATATCCGAAAATATACGCAGTAAGTAATTTGAGTAAAACGGTTTGTTTTGTGAGAACCAATGGCCCATTCGGCTTTGTTCGCATATGCCGACAACGTCTGTCAGGTCTTTTCTGAATTTAATATAGCTAGTCCCCACATACTCGTATTGTGCATCTAATTGACCGATTTTCGATTTCAAAGTAAGATTATTCGGAGTACATAAATAATACAAATACATCTAAAATGATATCAAAAAATAATATGATTCGTCAACTTAGAATTCATCGAACAATTTGTTTGGCTTGATTTTCTAGGAAATTTTGGTTCTCGGCCAATACTAGATAGAAAATCACTTGAATGTTATCATTTTGAAATGGCCAAGTTTAAATAGGGCTATTAAAATTGCCTATTTGCGGATTGCGAAATCGAACTGGCCTTGAAATACATGTGGATGGTTACTGGTTGAGCCTGAACGTACAATATTTACGCAACGCATTTATGTATCTGGTTTGAAAATATGCTAAACCTTTTAGATGCATATCAGCGACCGTAATAAATAATTCAGCGCTAAGAAGCTCCATAATACGTCAAATTCACTATAAGCTTCATTACGGGATTTAAATACATATTTTAGAAGTTCTTTGGCGACTAGTTCTTTATTTTATTAAAACCATCCATTTGTATTGGTGTTTTAGGTGCCGCATTCCACATTTGGCATCAACGCGTAAGAATGGGTCTTATGAACCAGTTTATATTGTAAGGTTATTGTACATATTTATTTATCCTGCTTTCATAATTAATAAGTTTGAATTTTAATATCTTACCTTGTTTACCCTGTTTTACAGCGTGAGTGATGTGGTTATTGAATTTCAAGTTGGAATCAATCAAGTTAAATTGACAGATATTCCTAACAGTTCATCACACTTTATCCTTCAGCGATTAGTTTTTCTAAATTTTTGAAGAACGAAATTTAGAAGAACTTTAGAAGTTTGGTAAAAATTTACTGGGATTGCCTTGCCCTCGTGCATTCTCCTTCCTCATGAATCTTCTCCAACGAAAATGCTATGCTAAGTTTCTAGGGATTATAATCCAGTATAATCAATACTTTTCAATTATATCAGCGTTATTAGAAACATACACTGTTATGTTATTGTTACCAAATTTAATTGCTGTGCCCTGTGCGATTAATTGAATTATTCAATCTTGGAACGCTTCTTGATAGATTGATTGATTTAGAGCGCACGACCGTAATACTTGATCGTACGCTCTAGATTAATCAATCAATCAGAATTTTCAGGTAGTACTTGGGTCCTCCGTACATTACATATAAATGCAAGAATATGAACATAGTGTGGTTATTTGGTTGAAATAGACCCGGTTACAGACACTTTGATGGTCAATCATTCGTAATACATATATGCCCATACAAAGCATAATACAGGTTCTTATCGGTTATTTATAAAAATTAAAATATGTTATTTAGTTTCTGATCACACCTCAAATAAAAGGAAGTAATTTAGGAAGTTTTTAATATATCATTACTTTTAGAAATTTTATAAGTTTTGAACACAACCTTTTATATTTTGTAAAGATAAGCATTTCCTAATAGAAAGAGAAAGAATATTTTATGTAATGATAAATAAAGAATAAATGTGCTAACTTAACTAAATTTGCTCTGAAATAAAAGGTTATTTGTTAATTTTTTGTATCAATGCATATCTTTATCCGCCACTCACACTTTCATGTTATGACACATATAAGTTTTCATTCAATTTGTCAAGCAATACCTACACAATATAAATAATATAATACTGTGTGCCTGACACCGATTTTTTGTCTACATTTCCGACTAAGTTCAGATTTATCAATTACAGATTAGAAATACTTAAGAGATTGATAAATCATTATTTAGTTAGCAAACTTTAATTAAACATTAACGTGGTTTGTTTAGTGCAATCTTCGAATGCCTGGTTTGAATTAACAATCAATTTAGTTAGTCCTGATTCCACCAAACGGTTGTCCTGTCTTGCATTCACTTAATCAATCCTTTCGATATTTTGCAAACATTTGACATTCCAAGGTGGGCCAAACGACTGTGCCCTAAAACGCTTGCTCCTTCTTGCCAATTGTAGCATTTGCGTAGTGTTCTCGACCACTGAACGTCACAGGGTACATACTAGTTCCCTTTTCCGATTTGAAAACGAAAGGGGAAAGCTTTAATTTAGCGACTTGAATTCCAAATGGAACGATGTTCTTATTGTCTTATTAATTACATGATGCATCGGGGTTTGCCTGCTACTTATTCGTTGATTGACACATGCTTGTTTCTGTGATTATACTTATTTGCAAGAATCGCGGCTTAGTTACTGTTCTCTGTATGTATAATTAAATTTTTATTTTTTACAAATCAGTAGATACTCCTGATGATGCCTAACAAGCCAAAATCGATTGAGTGAGTTTTTAAACTTTTTGAAAAAAAAATTTAATTAACACGTTACGTGAAAACGCGTGTTTCGTTGTATGGATTTTTGAGGTACAAAAAAAAAATATAAACGAGTTATATATACTCGTGGACAAAATTAACGCATATTTTTTTTTGTAATAAAAAAATATCGCGGATCAATTTTAATACTACTAGTGTCAAATGATAGCATATTTATATTTTTATCAGAAACCACCTTAAATAAAAATTTTCAAAAAATGCTTAATCAAGAGTGCATAATGTTTGAAATTCAACGCAACGATCGGCTGTTGTACCATTGCATATCAATTATTTATAAACGCAGTACCACTAGTTCTTGTAAATGTGTTCTAAAGGAAACACCTAATATAAGAACCATTGTAATATGGCACCTTTTCATGAGCTGGAGGCGGTTAAAGTTATCACATTATATCAGGAAGATTGTACTCAAGTACAAATCGCACGAAAATTAGGAATGAACTAGTCTTCGGTTTCACAAATACTTAAGCGATATCGAGAGACCGGAGAATATAAAAGAAAGCCCAGACAAGAACGTAAAAGATGCACAACCGAGCATGACGAACGAGTTTTAAAAATTAATTCGTTACGAGATCGAAAGAGTATTGCTACTCTACTGAAAATTGAGTTGTTTAGTGCCCGTCAAGTGAATATTAATGTCAGATCAATTAGATAAAGAATAAAAGAAGTGAACCTAACTCCAAAATGGCCCGTAAAAGTTCCACGAGTTCTTCCCCGTCACAAATCCAGCCATTTAGAATTTGCTCATATTCATGCAAATTGGGGAATTGATCAATGGGGCACTGTTCTCTTTTCAGATGAGACCAGAATCCAATTACGGAAACCAGATGAACGTAATCTTGTATACCGTTGGAGGACGCTACTCACCGTGTAACATACTGCAAAATGTAAGCTTTTGTGGAGGTTCAATAATGTTTTGGGGTGGAATCAGTTGGTACGGAACTGGTGGAGATTGGTTTGAGGATGAATGCTGACTGGTATGTTCGAACATTCTTGGCGATGACGTTTTGCCATATGTGGGCTTTATAGGTTATGACAGTTTTATGTTAATGCACGATAAGGCTCCAGTCCACGTATAGCTGTAACGGTATATCAATATCCCCAAGATATCGGCATTCGTGCACTTAAGTGGCAGCCAATGAGTCCGAATCTTAAAACGATCGAACAAGTATGTGATATTCTAAAACGCCGTTTTAGAGCTAGAAATTCCGTACCAGATTCAATAGCAGAGCTGAGTGTTGCAGCGCAAGAAGAGTGGAATTTCATTAGTAGTAGTATGTCCTGAAGGATGGAAGCTGTTATAAGGGCACGGGCAGGAAATACTCATTACTAAATTGTAATAAACCCAATTTTAATGTTTATAAACCGCTTTTGAAAATTAAAAAAAAATAATAGTTCGACACATTTTAACATTTTGCAATGCAAAATAGCCGCTATAGTTCCATAATGCCGTTCCATTTGTGCCTCTTTTGAGAAAAATATAATTCTTTTCATCTCATTTGATACCAGTTCCACTGAAGTTGACCAGCGGGATTTTTTTATTACAAAAAAAAATATGCATTAATTAAAAATATTATTTAATAACTTTAAATAAGAAAAATATTATTTTTATTGTGGAAAAAATAGTTTTAAACACAACTGAATGCCTGTATACATTCAACTTGAATTGAATGAAAAAATGATATACAAAAATATATCGGAATCGAAAGTGTAAAATAATTTCAGTTTATTTAAAATTATAATTTATGAGGTAACCCCAAATCCCCCAGAAAAAATCTATAAAATATTTTCTTCCAGGTTTTTATCTGTGGTTAATGTTATTTCTGCATTGAAATACTTTATTGAATTTTTCACGCTGGTACGTGTACCACAGATTGCCAGCCACTGTTTTGTTGTATGTTGTGTATGTATGTAGACAGAGTAGACTAACTTGAAGGCGCTTATGCAATTTCGTTTTAGTTTTGATTCGCTGGTTTAGGAATTATATCGATTTGCCATTTTTTGCTTAATTCTTCCGGACTGTAATGTGTTAAAATAACGGGTGTTTTTTAGATGTTCACATCTTTAAGTTGGCAACACTGTTTTGTTTGACAACCGATTTGAAAGCTGATACTTGCTCTGTCATCAGCTTGATTTGCCATTTCATAATGAATAGACTCAAGCCAAAACAACGCTTGCAAATTGTCGAAATTTTTTATAAAAATGTTTGTTTATTTTACGGTCGTCATAATCGTTCATCAGAGCGAGTAATTCGGTTAACTATGGATCATTCTGGCACCAAGTATATTCTAAAAGATAATACGCATCCAGTAAGACGTCAAAAAGTGCCTACCGACCCAAATCAATCAATTTGACGTCGTTCTCGGCAACTGGACAATTCCTGTGTAGGGATTAAAGCCATCCGACCATCGCACACGCCACCAATTCGGCCGACGGGCTGAAGCACAAATTGAATTGTCGTCGGATTTGGAGTAAAGATAATCTCCAAGCCTATGCCAAAACTCCATTACATCCAGAGAAAATCACTGTTTGTTGTGCTTTATGATCCGGCGGAATCATTGGTCCATATGTCTTCAAAAACGATGATGGGCGGAATGTTACAGTCAACGGTGAACGGTATAGATACCCCAATTGGCTGGCATTATCTTGCTGATATGTGGTTCCAACAGGACGATGCCACATGCCACACATTGTCTACGCCGATAAACCAGAGACGATTGAACTTGGAACACAACATTCGGCGAGTTATTACGGAGTTACGGTCGCAATTTCTGCGAAGAGTGATTGATAATTGGACCTCTAGATTACGCCATGTACGCGTCAGCCGCGGCGGCCACATGGCCAAAATCATATTCAAGCATTAATGGCATAAATTATCTATCCAATAAAGCTAGTTTCACTGATATTCAAAATGTTTTTCTTTGTTCTATTTTAATTTAAAATTTAATTTAAAAAAGCATCCTTTATTCAAATATAGTTTTTTGCGAAACAAGTGTTTAAAAAAAATATGTTTGCTAAGTGTATGTGTGTTTCGCCAAGTGTCCACGGCAAACAGTGTTAAGAACTATTTAGTCATTGACTGGCAAGGCTGAATGGCATTCCTATGATTTTTTCGATATTGAAAACGCTTGAACTGTATTTGTCACGCATACTGTTACTGCATCATATCCTTATTCACATAATACAAAAATTATGCCTTAAAAAGACAATTTTAGAGTAATATCGGGATTTTGTGTTTTCCACTCGTTTTCCAAACACAATAACTCACTTAAAAATAAAAAACCAATTAAAAACGATAATCGATTTTAAAATACTAATTTCTGATAGAACCTTTGAAACACTGTAAGTCTGCGGGTTCATTCTCACGGTAAAAATTTGCTATTGACAACCCAAAACAAAGGTAAAATAATTAGGTAGGATGAAAATCGAGTCCAATAAAATGTATTGGACCGTAATTTAATGAGCTATGAGGTCACTTAATGATCTATAATAATTTCTAACAATTTTGCTATCAATTGTTACTCCTTATTTTCAAATTATTTTTCTCCAAAATATAATTTGAGGGTTTAAATGGTTGCTACAAGTTTGTTCTAAGCGTTTATATTTCCTACTTAACCCTTTAAATCGTGACACAATGATAATGATTTTTAAAGTAGGTACTAATTTTTGGTTGGTCATTTTTGGAATGCGCGCAACTTTGCTTTGTTACCAGGAAAAGTTTCTGCTGACGTGAGATTGGACACAAAATCTACATTTCTAGCACGAATATGATCTAATCTCTAACGAGCATGGTGCCAGTTTTTAATTTTTTGCATAAAGCAATTTTTGTTTTAAATCTTTAGTTTTAAATTGTTTTTCTCTAAATTGAAATTATGTGCAGGGTTTAAATGCTAGCTAGTTGTAAGCGTTCACATTTTGTACTTAAACACTTTAAATCGTGACGCAATGTTCCTGGCGTTTTTCAAATTTTATCAACACTTTCATCAATAATACCGAAAACTATATATTTGCTAGTTAATTATGTGATTAAGTTCTACCGGTTTCAAAATGTTTACAGCAAGTAAACTTTAATAAAGCAAAATGTTTTAAACTTACCTTTTTATTCGATTCAATATACCTAATTTGTTTTTAAAAGAATAACCCTTTGGAATTAATTTAACAGAAAAATCGTATAAAATATCTGTGCTCAGTTGTTTTGAAATTCCTATTTAGCCTCAATAATTATTAACAGTCATCTGAAATTCGGGATAAAACCCAAAGCAGATTATGTTTCTTTAAAAAAAAACAGTCAACATTTATTTTGCGTATTTTGTTCTATAAATTTACGTTTTTCACAATTAATATAATTATTTAGTTTAAAAAAATAACCTTAACACTAATCTTACGTACTATACACGTTAAACTATTTGTACATTGTATTTTAATTGGAGTATTCTCAGATGATTTCCTTTACTTCACTAATCATTGTTCGCCTTGAATCACTTTTCACAAATTCTTGGCTGCGTTTCGTTGAACTATGCATGAGACTCATCTAGAAATTGAAAAACGAAAACTGGGGTGAGTTGCGATAGATAGGTGAGTGACACTATATTGAAAGTTATATTAACCCTTCAAGTTCTTTGGATTGGGAATGCAGCTTGAGAGAATAAGAGAAGAATTGATCGATATTTACACACACAGGGTTAATATAAAAGTAATAATAATTCTTACATGTTTTGTTGTAGTTTTCCTTCTGATGTTGTACACTCCGTACACCACTGGATTGACAACTGAATTTGTGCATGCAAATAGAAACAGGGCATGCTGAACTTTTTGATCTACTGCTTTGGCTTTATCACGATCTAACATATACCAAGTCGTGATTACATGATACGGTGTCCAGCACACAACAAACGCTATCACAATGGTTATGGTCATTTTTAGAGTACGCTGTTTTGCTCGGCCTAAGAACTGTACGCTCGATCGGCGCAGTCGTTCACAATTTGAAATTTTTGTTTTTTCAAAGATTTCTATGTAAATTGATCCGTATGCGAATATGATAACCATTAATGGGACTAGATACATGAGTAATGAAACAACCACCGTGTACAGAATCTCATGATTGGGATTCACAAAAAAATTGAATGTAACGCATTGCTCGTATGTGGTGACATTCGGATGCGTATCAACGTGAAATATTATGGCTTGTGGTGTACTGCATGCCATTGCCGCTATCCATGCACTCATAATCATAACACGGCTTCGAGTATCTATTCCATAGCTGTTTAATGGTCGCAATACTGCTATGTATCTGTGGAATAAGAAAAATTAACATTTTGATTTTTTGCTTAGTACTTGATTACTCACCGATCGATTGATATACAAACAAGTATAAAACTGGATAAATAAAGCCCAAACGTTCTAAAATAAGACATGATACGACACATTAAATCGCCGGCGTACCAAGCAACTGTTGAATGCCACCCAATTTCTAATGGCATTAATAAAAATGTTACCTATTATAAAAAAGAAAAGAAAAGAAAATATGATTAAGATAAGACGACGTAAGGATAACAATTAAATTATAATGTCGCGTATTTTATTTGTATATTTTGCGCGTTTCAAGATCATTAAAATTTGATAAATTGAGGGAAAATTGTCGATGGATGGAACGCGACATAAATAATGACGCGAAGGTTATGGCCTGTGACAAATTACGTGATTCATTTTCATTTGTTGTCGTCGTCAATGTTATTTTTTTAGTATTTTGCGCCGTATTGAATTTGTAGGTTGTTGCTTATAAATTTTATTTTAAAGGTTATTGCCAGCGGCCGCACTCTAAAGGTGTTTTCAATTCTTTCCATCATTATGTTTGGTTTAATTCGCGTGATTTAATTTAAACTTGTCCCTTCATTATCTTGATGCAAGGTTTTCGAATTTATTAGCAATACATATTATTTTTTGCATATTTTATTTTAACACAACCTTGATTATTTCTATAGATAATAAATTTTTATAATTAGATATACTTACTAATAAATCGGCAATTGCTAAATGCATTAGCATGGCATCTATTCTGGACGGCGTTTTCCTTCGTCGTTTTGTCAAAACTATTAGTACTGTAATGTTACCAACCGACGAAAGTACGAATAAAATAGAATAAACTACAATCGCGACGACATGACCATCATGAAATGTCATGTCAATCGGCAATATAAATGCATCAGTTAGATTTTCCTTTTCCACCGGCGGCCATCCCTCGACTGATCCTTGTTCCGCTAACACCTGATTCATAGCCCCATTCATCATACAATTATTGTTTTTACTAATTTTTTGATTATTTTCAAAGCGTCCGTCTAAATTGCCTTAAGTTATTTAATCCGTTCAATCTCCTATAAAGTTTCCTCCTACTTTCATTTTATAAATCGTTAAGTTGATTTATTTGGTGTTTAGGTTTCATCTGAAATATAAAATAAGAATCTAAATAAAATTATATAGAGAAAGGAAAACTAAGTCGTAAATGTATTCATGTAATTAGGTTATAGCGGAAAAGTCCTTGAATAAACTGCTACTTTCATTTCAATCGCATTCATATTACGTCATTGTCACCTCACACTGCGTTCGAGATATTAACAAAATAATATTTTCTGTGGAAAATCAGGTTAAATTGACTGGAAAATGGAATTTTATTGATGAGAAATAAATTGAAAATGAGTATGACGTTTTAATCAATTTATCATCAACTGATGTAGTTTGTCACAGTTTTTTATTATTGCGGTTTCTATAAAGTATATAGTACATAATATGTAGGCCGAATTGCGAAATGTGTGGTTTGTTTAAAAATAAAAACTCATTCATTAGAGTTTCTGGGCATAGGTCGATTATTTATATGCTTTTGATAATACGTGCAGGTCAACGGAAGTAATTAATAAAACTTCAAATATGATTTTGCTATTTTTACAGTGGCATTGATAAATAAACTTTAGACAAGCGGCTAAAATTCGATCACACACATCTTTATTTAAACTAAAAGTCAATTGTTTACTAACAATTACTATCAGAACAATTGATACAGATTAAATTTGTTACCCAAATATTTTAAGTTACTAGATAGTGTATAGACAGTCAAATGATCAGTTGTATATGAAATCAGTTTGAATTGATTGTATTCAAATACAATTTTTTTATTGACTGCGCAAATATCCTATGAGGTACAGTTCTCGCACTTATTGTATATACACTCCGCGACACTTGATTACCCTCACTTGAAAATTGTTCATAAAACCTGAGATAATGCGACTAATTATTTGAAATTTTTTCATCACCTTGGTTTCTATCTTAACTAACTTTCCAATGACTAATACACACATCTGCATGCAATGCGAAGTGGAAACGCAGCAACATTTCGATTATTTTGCTTATTTAAACTGCGACACTTGATTACCCTCATCACTTTGTTTTTGACGTCGAAGGCGTAAGGTGTATGTAAATAAATTTAGTTTATCATCAATTTATTAAGTTTATTACCAGCTGCAGTTAATAGTGGCGAAAATGGGTTGAGAAAAACCTAACAAAGGTAGAAATTGGAAAGATTCTTGCGATTAAACAAGTAAATTATTCAAATCGTGCGATTTCCAATAAATTGGTTGCAATTCTGGGACCATCAACAACTATCTCAAAGATCCAGAAAATTACGGAAAAAATGGAAGTGCTCACACAGCAAGGGCGGCAACAGAACGGGAACATAGAGCTATTTTGCGTGCAGCTTCGAATTCCATGATATCTGCAAAACAAAAAAAAAGATAAAATTGGTATCTCAGCCAGTGTCCGTACTGTTCAGAGGATTATAAAAAAGTGTTCACTTCTCCGGCGACAAAAACTCATGAAAAAACCACGTTTGCACCCGCAACATAGAAGTGCTCGATAGTAATATTGCCGTGGACATCTGCATTGGAAGGAAGAATAGTTCCAGGTTTTTTTTTTCGGACGAGAAAATGTTTAATTTAGATGGACCAGATGGTTCTAGACATTTAAGAAAATCGGAGCTATTTTTGTCCCGCCGCCACACCAGTGTTGGTTCCATCATGGTGTGGGTAGTAATTTATTTACATGGTGCTATTGATTTGGTTGTCCTGGAAGGCCGAGAAAACTTGTAAAGCTACATCGAGCTCCTAGAAGTGCAAAAAGTCAATTTTGACGAAATGGTTGATGGCCATCGCTGGATTTTCCAGCAGGATTACACAGCAATCCACACAGCTGCACGAGTGAGACAGTGGCTTGAAGAAAATAACGCGGCAGTTTTGAATTGGCCGGCTTTGTCTCCGGATTTTGATATTATTGATAACTTTTGGGGATGGTTATCGAGTCAAATTTATTCGAATGGAAGGCAATACGAATGCCGGAATGGCCTTATGGCAGTTGTGTATGATGCTTTCGTGAAAGTATCGATATAATTTATACAAAATCTTCGTCTAATAGAATTTATGATCTCGTAAGAAAAAATGGAGGACACACTAGATATTAAATAAAGAAAAAATATCAAAACAATAGAAAGTAATGGGTTTTATTACTTAATTTCACAGATGAGGGTAATCAAGTGTCGCAGTTAAAACCAGCAAAAGAATAGAAATTGGGAGTTTCCAATTCGCATTGCATGCAAGTATGCGTATTAGTCATTGGAAAGTTAGATAAGATAAAAACAAGGGTGATGACAAATTTTCAAATAATTAGGCGTATTATCTTAGGTTTTATAGAAAATTTTCAAGTGAGGGTAATCAAGTGTCGCGGAGTGTATAACTAGACCTTTCAAATTGTAAATTAATTAGGTAAGAAACTAATAATTTGGACATCACAGAAAGCTTTTATTACAAATGATGTAAACTTTCTATGTTTTCATTATTTGTAATAAAAATTTTCTGTGATGTCCAAAGATCAGCTTCTTACCTAATTGGGAATTTTTCAACCGACGTCCAGTGTAGTCGAAATATACGACACTAGTTTTTAAAAACAACCGTCGTTTTAATTTGATATATTTTTAAATGTTACTTATATTTCTCATTTTTTGCAGATGCTGAATCTCGTTGAATAAAAAACAGACTTATTGCCAAAATAAGTTCTCGTTAACTGTTTTGGGATTTGTCGTTTATAAAGAATGTTTTACTCCGTAATTATAAAGGTTTGTTTTACAAGTAAAGTTTCTTTGGTAGGAATTACTGGGTTCCTTTTATTTTGAGTGAAATAATTATTTTATGCGGGATTTATATTGTATCTTCTAGGTGGTGACATTTGCATCATTCATTAGTAATTTTCTCATTAAACAGTTTCATTTACACTCACACAGCCGTACAGCTAAAACTGATTGTTTGTTCGGGATCCAACTTCATTCGGGATCTAAGCTTTTTCCGCAAATTCGCAGATCCTAGTGAAGTTTGGTCGAAATCCACAAGCGGCCCACCGGAAGTGACAGCTTTCGTAGGAGTTTTAATTTTTCCACAGGAAGTGATAGCTTCATTCGTTTTTGCATGTAGTAAGCAAGAATGTTCTTCAGTAAAAATTGGGTCCCGGCACGGCTTATACGGATCGATTGATCGGGATGAAACTTCATACTTAAGCTTCTCCCATAAAGTGGAAGATCCCAATTATTTGGAAGTGCTTTCATAGAGTTTTCTCGTTTTTTTTTGCAAATATTTTGAAAAGTATCTCAATTATGAGAAAATCGTCTAGGCTCTAAAAGATTGTAAATTAAATTTGCAACAATCTCGGTTCAGATAAATTTTCCAAAATTTAAGTGGAAAGGTCGATTTTTTACAAAAACTGTTTTTTCTGTATAGTAATCATGAAAATATTTGACCTCGAGTTTTTGTATGTCTGTGTTCTCGCTGCAGCTCAGACGGATTGACAAAGCGGGGTGAAACTTAATGCTTAGGCTTTTACCATATATTGGAACATTCCAGTGATTTTAGTCGACATCGGTGAGCTTTTTCGTTTTTTGAAAAGTATATGCATTTACGAAAAAACTGTTAAAACAAAACAAATCGATTAGTTCAGATCATATTTTAAATTTTACCGGGAATGACGAGTTTGATAATAAAAAATTGTAGTTCGAAAATGCGACATCTCGACAAACCAGACGGATTGACTATTTTTTATTAATTGTATTTATTTACTTATTTATTTATTTATTATTTATTTTACATTTTATAGTTTTAAAGAGAACAGATATAGCTAATGGATTTATTGTGCTTTAGAAGCTAACCAGCTCTCCACTAAAACGAAAACAAATAAAACATGGGTTAATAAACAGATTTAAAAGATACAGGTAACACATTAAATTACAGATAATCTTCTACCAGTTTTGCCAAATATGCCTTTAAAATTTTCTTGAAATTGTAAACGTTTACAGATCTTGTAATAATTTTCGGTAAATGGTTATACACGTACGGGCCAATGTATGATATGGATTTTCTACCAAATTCAGTTTTTATTTTATAACATATTAAAATATTAGAACGACTGAAATCCAATGTTTGATAGCGTTGACGACATGCACAAACTATTATACATATAAACTGATACATGAAATTGGAATAATACGTTTAGTGGCAGTTATATTCATATACAACTCGACGAAGGGAAACAATTGTGGAAGCCCATAGACTTTGCAGCTCTTGTTTTGTAAAATTTGCAACCTTTTTATCTTTGATTTTCCAGTATTATCAAAACAAGCAACATAGAATCTTTTGTGAATAAATTAAGAATAAATCATTTTTAGAATATGTTGCAGAACAAAGGAAGCAAGCCTCCTAATCAAATAAATAAACAGACTGACTTTTAAACTCAACGTATAAATGTGTTCATTCCAAGGCATATGCTTATCAAGTATGGAGTTTTACTTTGAGTTTTGAGTTACAATATTTAAGTTTATCAACTCCCTCGATAATACCATTTGGAACTTGTAAGGATCGGAAACGGAATAATATTCCGTTCTAAAGCTTTAAAGTACTAAAGCTTTTAAATAAATTGGAGCTATGCGAAATGTGGTGAACATCTACGTACCAGAAGTCGCAGCTTACGTTCGAGTTGTTTCAAATTTTGCAATAAAGATGATCTTTTTAAGAAGGGTTGAATTTGTTGGTTTTCTGTAATTTAAGCAGGAATAATGATTTTTGATTATAAAGGGTGTTTTTTTAGAGGTTCACATCTTTAAGTTGGCAACACTGTTTTGTTTGACAACCGATTTGACAGCTGATTTGCTTTGCCATTAGTTTGATTTGCTATTTCATAATGAATAGACTCACGCCAGAGCAACGCTTGTGCAAATTGTTGTGATTTTTTTCCATTCCCACTTCCATTTTACGATCGTCATAATCGTTCATCAAAGAGGGTAATTCGGTTAACTATGAATCGTTTTCGTAGCACGAATACTCTAAGTGATATTATGCATTCAGTAAGACGTCAAACAGTGCGTAACGAACAAGCGATAGACGCTGTACAGCGTAGCATTGAGGAAGACCCAAATCAATCAATTCGACGTCGTTCTCATTTTTGGTTGAATGCGTACGTTGATATACAAAATTGTAGGATTTGGAGTGAATATAATTCACAAGTCTTTGCCGAAACACCATTACATCCAGAGAAAATTGCTGTTTGGTGCGCGTTATGGGCCAACGGTGAACGGTATAGAAACATGATTTCTAACCTTTTTGTACCCCAATTGGCTGGCATAAATCTTGCTGATATTTGATTCCAACATAACAATGCCACATTACACACAGTGCGGGATACAATTAATTTACTCAAAGAAACATTTGATGAAAGACTAATTTCACGTAATGGCCCTGTTAATTGGCCACCGAAATCGTGTGATCTAACTCCATTAGATTATTTTCTTTGGGGATATTTTAAGTCACTTGTCTAGGCTGATAAACCAGAGACGATTGAACACTTGGAACACAAGGTGTTTCTTTGTTCTATTTTATTTTAAAACTGTGAATCCTCTAAAAAACAACCTTTACGTGACAATTTTCATCACAAATCCGGTAGGTTCAATTTTTCGCTTTAGAAATTAAGTGTGGTGTGTTCGAGATCTAAGTACATTGGTTGTCAAAGAAAATCGGGTGTTGGCCACAACAATTACACACAACAAACAATAGAAAATAATATTCTGCCGTTGGATTCTCGTTTAGTGCACAAATCCGTTTTAATAGTTTTCTGTTGACCTTTTATGGTGTTTGAATGCTCACACATTTTACACTGAGATTCCTCGGATTTGAAACTTAACTGAAAATGAAATATCGTCACTCCAGTATTTAAGTGTTATAAGCAACAAACAGACGAAATGGAGATAATCACATTTAAAGTTTAGATGCTTATACTTTGAAGTTTGTAGATACTCTAGTAAATTTTTTGCAGTGTTCTGGAAATGTCCAATGAACTAAACTTCTAAATTGTGCTTTGTTGGGAACTATAGTTTTTCCGTAAATTAAGTTTGCACATTTTTTGAAATGCATACGTAACACAAAAAAAATTCGTTTATTTTTCAAAATGTATTGTGTGTAACACATTTCCAAAAATTTTCGGTGGCTTAAATAATTTAAAAACTAAACTCTACTTTGCACTTAAGTCATATTTTCATATGAACTTAGTTAATATTGAACAATTTAATCAAAATTTTGGCCTCTATTCCCTTAGACGTATCACTTCATGCGACGTGACTATGGATCTTCTTGGTTACTAAGCTCGCAGTGAATATTTTTTAAATCTTAGTTGGCTGCCTTACTTTGAAAAAAATTCTATTTATTTGTCGCATCAAAATTTCAAGTGATGGAAATTGTCGTTTGAAGTGATAGAAGTCAGAAGAAAATATTTATAAAGCAGCATACTAAGATTTAAAAAACAGCCGCAACGAGTTTTGTAACTAATTACTATTTTTCGATTTAATAATCTAGTAACCAAGAAGACGAGTAGTCACATTGCATGACGTGATGCGACTAAGGGAATAAGAGTGTTTAGACGAGTAGTCACATCGCATGAAGTGATGCGACTAAGGGAATAAGAGTATTAATTTACAGATTTAATTTAGATTCATTTTGTTTGCAATAGGTTTTTCGTAATTATTTAAATAGTTTTCAATGAAATACTTTTTATGGAACCTGAATCTTGCATCCCTCAAAGGTGGGGGACAAGTCGCATTCGGTGAAATAATGAGAATATTTTTTTTCATTAGCAATCTAGTAGTTCAAATTATTCGCACGTAATTCCTTATGGCAATTTACTCGATTGTTAATGAAAAAAATGTTCGTTTTCATTTTTTCACCGAACGCGACTAGATCCCCATGGCGTTAAAATCACTAAGACCTGCAAAATTGTATGTTTAATGTTGCACCCTGGTCAGTCAACCGCGCTTTTTCGTAATTGCCATCAAATACACACCAACCACACTCAGAACTTTTGAAAACCAGTTTTTTGACTTCGGGAATAAAGTGAAAAATTCAAAAAATATAATAATTAATTTTTTTGTATGCATGTTGTTGTATTAAAATTCTGAAACTGAATTTTCCGTGCATGATTGATTGTATTTAAGGTTCATTTAAATTCTGAATCATTTTCTCGCGATTATGATTTATAAATATAATACTACGTTGTATTTATGTAACACTTTAATTCTGAATTTAGTTTTCTTCTTTATCTCAAAGTTGTTGGTATACTCCCAAATGGTGAAAAATTAATACAAATTTATGATTTTCTATTAAGAATAATGCAAATTTAACATTTAGCAGACTGATAACTTCTAAATGAAAGATATTTATCAGAATTCTGAAACTACCAATCGAAAGAACCCGTTTTCTTCAGTAGAAGATTGCAATGTTCACTCAAAAACGGCTCGTATCATAAACTTCTTACTCGTACTCATGAATATAAGGTGTGAAAGTAGAAACTCTTTCTGTGAGTCATTCATGATGGCAATTTTAGTCTTGACGACGATCCACGTCCAGGTGCAGTAAAACAATTTGAAGACGAAGAACTTAAAGATAACAAAACCGGAAGAGTTAATATCTGCATGAATTTAATTTATCGGTACAAAAGAAAAAATGTTTTGCACAAAATCATTACGAGTGATGAAAAGTGGATTTTTTACGATAATCCTACGTCCAGAAAACCATGGGTTGACCCAGGCCAGCCATCAACATCAGTTGCAGAAATGAACGTTCATGGCAAGAAAGTATTTTTGTGTGTCGAGTGGGATTGGAAAGGAGTCATTTACTACGAGCTTCTGGAACCTGGCCAAATTGTTACACATGAGCGTTACCAGGCCCAATTGATCAAACTAAGGGATGCTCTGGAGCAAGAAAACAGGGGGTCTATTATAAAATAGGTATTACGGAATTTTTTCGGTGCGCTTTTTTTCGATCCGATCGCAAATTTCCCTATTATGAAACAGCGACGCCCATTATTTTAGATAAAAACGAAAATTATTCGACTGCTATTGAGGTGTCGTAAATAAACGATTTAACTTAATAAATCGTAAATCGTGAAATTTAATAAGAAAATAATTGATAAAATGTGAATCATTTAAAAAATAATTAAATTTATTTAAATTTAAATTTTACATTTATTGTCGGATTTAGTTTAGGACCTCAACAAACTCCGAGCAATTCGAAATTATTTGTGATTGATGTTATTTTCGACGTTGTCGAATATCTCATAATAGCTAAATTCGACGTTATCGAACTGGTCGACAGCGTCGAAAATTTGCGATGTCGAAAATTACATAATAGACCCCCAGACCATTTACGGGCCAAGGAAGGACGAAAGTAATATTGGTGCATGACAACGCTCATCCACATATAGCAAGATCAACACAGGAAGTATTCTCCTTTCGCTGGAAAGTTTTACAGCATGTGGCGTATTGTCCAGACTTGGCTCTCTCTGATTACCACTTATTTAGATCGATGTCATCATATTTGAAACACCAGCGATTCACGAAATTTTGAAGATTTGCAAAAATGGCTCGATGACAATTTTGCTTCAAAACCACCAAGTTTCTATTGCGAAGGCATTCATCATCTACCTGATAAATGGCAAAAGACTGAAGAAAGTATTGGCGATTATTTCGATAATTAAAAAAAATTATTGAAAATTATATTTTCAATAAAGTTGAATTTGACCAAAACAAAAGCAAAGTTTCTACGTGCATACCTAATAACAACCATACCTAACTATATGTTCGTTGTTTATTATAATATCCTAGCGTTTTTATTCCTTCGTTAAATTAATCAAAAAATTAAGAGCTCATTTAGTTAATATGTGCAATGCATAAAGATGTGCGCAGGTTTCGACTTGTGGAAAGACATGTATAAACGTTATGCTCGTAGACACCTCAATCTCGGTATAAGATATACATACTAAATCATTTCGGAATTTATGATCCCACCCTTGTTTTCGAATGATTGTGCGTTATGTCTTACGAAAGTTAGCAGAGCTAATGATGGTTGTATTTATCCATTAATCGAAATGAACAAGAACCTTTATCTGCCTGACTTAAATTTTCTGCTCTTAATGGTTGTTGCGAAAATATATATACCTATATGTTTCTAAACTGACCATGTGTGCACGTTCACTATAGAGTGGGCTATGATTACTTCATATAAAAACAAATTTATCAGATTTATCAAAATGAACCAAATTCCTAATATTTTCAAAAAAATTTAAAGGTTGAAGCTCAAACGAAAAAAAAATTATCAAATTTGTTGTTAAATATCAAGGCAATAAGGTCATTTCGCGCAGATAAACAAATATGCAATTTTGTAAACATATAAGTTTGGTCAAATAGGAAGTTCTTCAAATTGATTATAAAATTACAACATACATAAATGCATACGCTATTGGTAATTTTAAACAAATTAATTGATTTGATTAGCCACAAACGATATCAATCATTATGAAAAAAAAATTTAAATATTTTATAGCGATAAAAATGGTTTAAAAACAAAAATGTTTTGTAAAGTATTTTTCGTGCTCCATAAAATTAATAATTAACAAATGAATTAAATCAAAATAAACAAAGTTTGAAAAAACATGAAAACAGCACAAAAGATGTGTTTAATTAAGACAACGTATGTAGGAGAGGGATGATTAAATAAACTTTGTTATTGTGTGATTGACATGCCGTATCGAATTACTCAGATTAATATGTGCGGGTAATGACCTAATGCTAGTTTGTACGCTTTTGGGGTAGCCGTTTGGTCTACAATGATATGATTGACACATTACATTGTATTATAGTTCTAAGAAACCAGATAGTAAATATGTAAGGATAAGAACTTTGCACTTTGTACATTACACATTGTGATATATTAGGCAAGTTATACGTATTATGAGTCATTTATTATTGTTTTGATCGAATTTATATTTAAATCAGAATCAGAGTTGCACACCATTCATAAAATGACGATACAGTAATGTGCAAAACACCGGACAACCCGAAATCCCTACAATACTTCCGAACTTTAAACCTACGTGTTCTTCAGGCTTTCACCACCTTGATAAACCTAAAAAGGACTAGTATTTATTAGACCACCAAAAGTTTCGTCGGAAAACGATTGAGTGTAACGGAAGCAACGAGTGCCTATGTTTTCCAAACATAACTTTTTTGTATTTGAAGTTACCAGTTAATGTGGTTAAGTGGGGTTTATATTTTAAAATCTGACATAATTGAACATTTTGATTATAGGTTTAAGTTTAGATTTTGTTTCAAATTTTTACTAAGTCAGGTTCAAAGCTAATGTTTGCATCGAAAAAATACTGTTTCTATTATACTGGATGACTATTCGGTTTTCTTGTATAGTACTGTATACATGAGTGTGTTTTTTCTAATCTTTATTTTGTTAAAAAATATATTGCGGAGTTTGACAAAAAAACTATTACAAACAATTCTTATTTATGTACATGGTTTTATCAACCGATATCATAATCTAATTTAACTAATTGTTTAAATCGTATTATTCAAAGAATCATTTCTTGTTGGGCCATATCAGTTTATTATGTTAATAATAAAACTGAAGTTGCCAATTTTCAAATACATTTTGATGTCATCTGAATTATTAACGCTTTATTATTAAGACATGATCCTGAACGAACACCAGGAAATACCATATCGATCAAACTTACAATAAAAAGTAAAGACAGACAGCATGGTCTTAATTAACCTACCGAACCGGAGCGACAAGACGTATTACACATTGCCATTGTCGCCGCTATTTATAAAGTTATAATCAAATTTTATTACAAACCGTAGATTAATATGCAAAGCAACTTTGAACTTTCCTGGAGTGAAATCTATCAAGATTTTATTTTATTATTTTTCTTCAGAGTCTATAGTCTAATAAACATTGCAGTCATCAAATCTGTGGGTGATAATTCATTTGAAAATGTTTAAAAAATAAATAAATCAGACAATACAATAAGCCGAAACAAAACATTTAATTAGATAAGTGCGCGCGCGAGCTTTATTTTTCTCTGATAGATTGGCTTTTTTTTTCATAAAAATAATCGCAAAAATAATCATCATCATAACACGGTTGTAAACTGTCTCTAGTCTTATTTCCGGAATGAGGCAATTTGTACATTCGCACATCACATGATGATCATACTGCGGTGGCAATTTCAATTCTGTGCAATATATAAACCAAATTTTTGCAATTGTCATAGATTAAGATTGTACATTTGAACATAATTACTCGAAACATAAAGTCCAATTGATCTTTGAACAATAACAAAAGACCGGATTACAGATAATTTTCAGACACATTATCATCAAAAATAAAAGTGACGGATAATTAGTAAAATGATTGGTTAACAATTATTATAACCCAAACACAATTTTAAGATAACTTCTAAATTTTAAACTGATATATTGATTTAACCAATGAACTGCAATTTATACTATGATTAGGGCGAGTACCGAGTGTTTTTTCAGCTACAATTTTAATTCATGTACTTTTAAACTGTAATGAACTGAACGGTAGTATTTTTTCCATAAGTTCTGAGAGATTCAATTTACACGTCACGTCTGCATCTCGGTACATTATGAAATAATTTCAGTATAGTGGTTTACGGTTTCAATTTTTCTAAATCTACCTAGGATAAATATTATTTTTTATAGTGTATGCGATAACTGGAAATACTGTACTGAAAATCTGGTAATGGTTTTTGCTTTTGCTAATCGACTGTATCAATCAACGCAGTAAACGGATGGATGCTATCGTTTGTGAACGATTTGTAGAAAGACAGGTGTTTGCTTGTCCAAAAGTTTAACAACATTTGATAAGAAGATTTTTTACTTCCGAGGTTATATTAAAAGTTTCTGTAAGGATTTAAGTATTATACCTTGCTCTAAAAATCGTTTTACGAATTTGATTTGCACCTCAAAGTCTATGCTGTATTTTATTGGAAAGGTCACTTGTTAAGTTAACACACAAACTCACACACACAGGAAGTGCTAATTTAAATATTGAGTTCGTTGCGAAGCTGCGTCTCGTCGATTTTAGCCTTCGCACATATTTTCAGTTTTGGTACGAACATGTTAAATTTTTACAGACAATGGGCGCGTTCAGGACCGCCAACTGTTGGCATCATGATTAGTGAAATCATCGCCAATTTGATTTCAAAATTTAATAGTACTAAACATTTTCATAACGTTGGTTTTGATTTTACTCAACATGTTCCCAACTTTTGGGTGCTCTGAAAGCGCCGAAAAGCCGACTTCTATTTAATCCCAACAGAGAGGATTAGATTATAGAGGAAGATATTTTTTTACATTTCGCTCAATAACAGTTCAAAATAACTAAGGTTTCGTGTCATTCAATTAATTTCAAATTCTTATAGTTTTAATATTTGCGTACTTAGAAATTTTGTCATTTTCATCCATTTTGAGTGACGACAAACTGTGCAAATGCTTAAATGAATTATTCAAGCCTGTTGAATGTAACGCATTCAATAAATACATTGAAAGTGAAAATAACGGGTGTTTCAACAGGTGCGCTTCAACCTTTTTCCGATAGGGACGGCGAACGACGCCATATTTTTTATCGTGTTTTTATATGTTTTGTCATTTGGAAACTTCATTAGTATACATTTCATCATGGAACGCTACCCACGATTGCAAATCGTGCAAATTTTTTATCAAAATAATCGTTCTGTTGCTGCTACTTTAAGAGCATTACGGCCATTTTACGGTCCATTTAACAAGCCAGCCCGTTCGACACTCGACCGTATAGTGGCAAAATTTGAGTCTACGTTTTCGCTACATAATGTTCCGGTGCCCTCGAGAGCACGAAGTGCTCGAAGTGTTGAAAATATCGCAGCCGCCAGGGCTTCAGTTCAAGAAGACGCGAATGTGTCGCTCACACGACGTTCGCAACAATTGGCCTTTCTGTGACATGATTGTGGCGAATTTTACGTAAAGATCTTGGCCTTCATCCGTATAAGATCAAGCTGACACAACAACTAAAGCCGTTTGACCATTTGAAGCGACGCCGATTCGTGAATTGGGCTCAAGAGCAAATCGAAAATGATGCAGATTTTCACCGAAAAATCATCTTCAGCGATGAGGCTCACTTTTGGCTAAATGGATTTGTCAACAAGCAAAATATGCGTTACTGGGAAGGAAGCAACCCACACGTGATTCATGAGGCACCGTTGCATCCCGAAAAAGTCACTGTTTGGTGCGGATTACATGCCGGCGGTCATTGGGCCATATTTTTTCATCGACGATAACGATCGCCACGTTACTGTTAATGGAAATCGATACCGCGATATGATAAACGATTTTTTTTGGCCGCAATTGAATGGAATGAACTTGGTCGACATGTGGTTTCAACAGGACGGGGCCACATGACACACAGCACACGATACAATCGCGTTATTGAAGACTAAGTTCGATGAGCGTGTTATTTTGCGAAATGGGCCCGTCCAGTGGCCGCCGCGCTCGTGTGATTTGACACCTCTAGATTATTTTCTTTGGGGTTATGTGAAGTCATTGGTCTATGCCAATAAGCCGGTGACGTTGCAAGAGCTCAGAGCCATTATAGATCGTGAAATTGCTGGAATTCCGGCCGATTTATGCGAAAGAGTGGTCGAAAATTTGGTTCAAAGATTGGACTTCGTAAAACGTGCACGCGGTGGTCATGCAAAAGAAATCGAGTTTCATACTTAAATGTATATGTTAAAATTCGTTAATAAAAAAAAAGTTAGTTCAAAAGTCGAACAGTTTGTGTTTTATTCAAAAAAAAAGTTGAAGTGCTCTTACTGAAAAACCCTGTATAGTCGAGTCACGAATTAAGAAATACGTTTTAAAACTCTAAGCATAAGAACCTACATATGTTGGTTTTCTGATTAACAACTGATGTTGTCAATTCACGACTGATTTCACACCTGTGAATAATAAGATCTGTTTTCGTTCATAAACGCCCCTCCTACTGAGGGTAAACCCGAGAAAACAAAAGATGCTTTCTACGACCATCTTGAAGGTGGTCCGAGTAAAATACTCAAGCATCATGCCAAAATCATTTTGGGTGACTTTAATATAGCGGAAAACGCACCACCGAAGAACCGCGGGATACTCTACTCGGCTCTGCGAAAGGAAAAATCAATAATAAAAATTCGAGTCGTAGAGATAGATAACTCCTTTCTTTACATCGATTATATTGTGCCTGTCCGACAGCAACAACGAAATGACCCCGCCATTGCACGTGGAAGTGCGCAACGTGATGTCAAAAATGGAATATAACAACATTCTTGCTGAAGCTGGAATTTCATTCAAATTGGCACAACGGTCGCATGTCTACTGATTCTAGTAAGCATACCTTTTATAACGGTCTTCCACCGAAGAGGCTTGTGCTCTCTTCAATTGTAAATAAGGGCTTACAAATTAATAATATTCAATTGAAAGCTTATAAAATGGCCCTCCAAACTATTTTTTACCTAGTTTCAGACTCTGTATAGCCCAGACGGAATGACTGTTCAGAATAAAACTTCACACTTAATTGT
Organism: Nephrotoma guestfalica; assembly: GCA_963691935.1. Lineage (NCBI taxonomy): Eukaryota > Metazoa > Arthropoda > Insecta > Diptera > Tipulidae > Nephrotoma > Nephrotoma guestfalica. The sequence goes on along the minus strand of OY829913.1, from coordinate 133,950,146 downwards.
TTTTCCATAAATTGGGATAATTCGGTGAAATTTGGTGGAAATAACACTTAAAACGATTAGGAACAAAAACATTATATACTAAGTTTGCAACAAAAGTAGTTGGATTTTTGAAAAGTAAGCAAACATTTAAAAAAACAGTTATTTTTCGAGAGTTTATTCTAAATATCGTAGCTCGTCAGGTTAGTTGTTCCCTTATGAAGTTATCAATATTTTAACTTTTAACTGAGCCGAAAATTAAAATTTTGGCTTAATAATACCTTTTCGTTTTGTAATATTTTTTTTTGGATAAATGGATCTAAAATTTAGCGAAATTGGTGTTTAATTAATTAGTTTTCCGAAAGACTGAAAGGGAGGAATGAGGTACGGTCCAGTGCGAATTTTATTTTTTCTATAAGTTTCCATTGGCTATGCTTTTCTTAAGGTAAAAGTAAAAGGCAAAAGTCATAAGGAAATATTTTTTTTACGTAGAACCTTGTAACGATTTGATGGGGTACGCTGTTCTCCAATATGATCAAATAATTTGTTATTCTTCTTCAAAACAAAATTTTAATTTGATTATGCGAAACCCGTTACTTATGTCCCCTTAAATTTTTTTTGGGTGGAAAATAAAAAATGTGCAGATAATTTGATCGTCAGTTGATGCCTAGTTTTAGATTTGTTTGGGCAAAATATAATAACATAAATTCAATAATTAGCATCGGTTGATGTGTAAAAATAAATTTTTGTTGTTGATCGAAATCGATCATGGCCAGTTTTTGGTCTAGGAAACATAATATCGGTTAACGTAAACTTTGTATTAAAATTATAAAAATTGCTGGTGAAAAAACTTTAAATTACTAGAATAGTGTTGTAAAGTTTATATAAACATAAAAACAAAAATTAGATGGTGAATAGTTGGAATAAAAGAGAAATAAAATTATATGAAAATTATACATCTTTACGTGTTAATTTTCTGGACTAACAGTGTTTAAAAAAAGATCTACTAATTGAAACGCGCAAATTCGTCTGTTATGCAGATCGCGCGTGTATAAGTATCTGCCAAATAAAACCGAACGAAGGGGTAACAACGCAAAAAAAAAAATGATATACAGTCTTTATCCAAATCAAAAAAGAACTTAAGTAAAATAATATGAAGTTATTCTACAAGCAACGACAAAATTAAGCCGAAATATAAGAAGGAAATAATGCAGCCATGTATCAGCGTTTCAACAGTGCTAAATAAATTTCGAGTGCTATAGTGGGACTATAACGGCGCTCATTGGAATAATCAACCACTATACCTGTTGTATTCAACCTTTTGGTATATTCAGACGAATTAATGAGAGGGCCACTATTCAACGGTAAAATTACTTGAGTATTAATAATATTTTTTAAATTTAATATTTGCAAATCATTTTTCTTGTATTACTTACATAACTATATATTTTATCATATTCCTGTTCATATATTGTGTTAGAACTTAAAATTTTGTTCAATAGATGTTCACCAGTTTTGAATTAACTAAAACCTTTGGCTCTGGTCTACATAGTATCTAGATTAATATTATTTTACCATATTGTAAATTGTATATATGTTATTGTAGACCGGTTGATGGCTGTGCCTGTTTCTTTAGTAAGCAAAATTATCGTGCGCGTACTTTATATAGCCAAATTAACTTAAGGTGAAATCATGAGCGGTTCAAATTCTCTTTATATAGGAAGAGGATCTCTTCTCTTTATATATAAAGGATGTGACACCGCGTACATAAATTAATATTATCGTCTACCAGACCTGTAAAATATACTTAGCTGCTTCGCCGTCATGAGGATAACTGTTTCTGAATTATGACCCTACCTAACGACGAGCCAAACCCGAACAATTTAGCCTAGAGCATCGAAACCAGCAAGCAGTTACAACCTGTGAGTTTTCCAAAAAATCCATCCGTCGCCGCAACCCCCAACATATACATTCTTCGATTTTATTTTTGTTTTGTAACTCTATTATAGCATTTAAAAATTTTCAACCAATTGTATTTTATAAAAATTTGTTTGAGCATTTGAATTATTTGTAATAGATCTCCTACTCCTCCTACTCCTTCGACCCTATTTTTTTTAGATTGTTCAGCACTTATCATAATTATTATTTTACTAGTATTTTGCCTTAGAATGTCAATTTTGTTCCAGTTTAGATAGGCTTCTAAGATGTTTTGCTTGCTTTGTCTGTTTATTTGTAGTATTTTTATATTTAGAATTGATCATATCTTCTATTTGTAGCGCTAACAGATTTTTAGTGTTTTCTATTTTCCTACTTGCCAAGTCGATGAGTTGTTTAGTTCTGTATATTGGGCAGTTATAATCGATATTTCTGATCTATGATCGATAAACATGAACTAAATTTCCAATTTAGATCTAAATATCTGGCACATTTTCGTTTATGTGCGAATGACATCTATCATTACTGAATTTGAACTAACGATCGCTTCAGTTCGTTAGAAATGCAGGCAAGAAAATAGTGATCACTCAGATAAGATACCTTTCAACTGAACCTTCTTTGTTTTGTACTTTTGTGATTTCGTGTTGTAAGTTGTGTTTGGTGGCCCTTTTGTTGGATTGTGGGTCTGTGCATTTTCAGTTAACTGTGTACAATTTTTTTGGTTCCTAGGGTTTGTATTTTTTTTTTTTTTCATTGGTATTGTTATGAATTTCGAGTTTTCGTTTACACTTTTTGTCTATGTAAATTTACTAGTTTTACTATTAAATTATTTTTTTGTTTCATTACTGTGTCACTTTACAACAATTTTTGACTTATTCTGTCACATTTGAAACTGCCTTGTCATATGCTTGTGCTTATTTATATCAGTTGTATTTTGAAACGTGCCAGTAATCAATTCTCCCGACATTCCCCTGTCGTGTTGATTAACGCCGTTGTAAATCCCGGCATTTTTCTTGACGGCTTTCGCCGTTGTTTATAATTGGTTTTGTTATTCTGGTATTTCCCACCACATGGAATGTCTTTGCAATATCCAATTTCTAACCAGTATTGGACGAATATTTGATCCGGTAACATTGATGTCTGTTTAGATTAACAATCAAAACTCAAAAACTCTGGGGAACTCAATTCGCTTCAATTTATCGCTTTTACAACTTTCCGAGATTTTCTTTTCCCCTTCGTGGGATTTTACAGCCTCATCAAATCACCGTGGACCGTTTTTGTTTTATTGCAAATTGATCAATACTTCACTCTCCATCTTAGGTCTACTCAGAACGCTCTGTAGTTTCCCGTATTGCCGTTACACTTTTTACACTTTAAGAGACTTAATTGCACGTTTTTTCTAATTGGTACTTTTGGCACGGTATAGTTTAATATTATTTTGGTTTTTAAGCTTTATTGTTTAGTAATTAATACACAATATCTGGTTCGACGTATATTTTTCCTGACGTTGCGAGTATAATTCATACTCATTTTCAAGGTAAAACCAAATCAGAATAAATTATAGGTATTTATATGAGTAAAATGTTTAACAAAATTTGTAAAATTAATGCAATGAATAATTTAAAATAAACTTGTTGTTAAGAATCCCGAATTTCTTTGAAGGAGATTTACCCAATACCGACCAAATGGCATAGTGGTTAAAGCTTTGGCGTTTGGATCGGGAGGTACCGGGTTCGAATCCCGATAGGGGCAGGATGCAAAGGGAATTTTCATCATCAAATTACGATTTGTGATGAGAAGGAACACATCTATGACCCCCTGTCGGAGTGCAGAACTCATGGGCCGACCCATCTTCCATGCCAGAATAGGCTGGCATGGAGCTATGCAATGTGCAGATGGTAACAAATCGGACCTATATCCGTACGTCCTCGATTTGGTAGAACTGCGTAAGGTAAGGACGTAAATAAGCGAACTGCGAAAGAGTTAGGAGTGCTTCGGCCCCAGAAAAGATTGCAAAGAATAAAACCAAAAAAAAAAGAAGAGATTTACCCAATCACAAATGTGCCCAATCCGTTTTAGATTGTTACTTATTTCACCAAGCAAAATTCAAATTAGTCACAGACAAGAGGACATGGCTTTGGATTACCAACGGGTATACTTTGAGACTATAAAACGCAATTACATAACGAAAATGGCTCATTCAATTTTTTTAAGGATAGGATAGCTGAAGTGTCCTTACTATAAACAAACCAGAGATTTGTCATTATTGGCCATATTCATCAAAACAATTCTAAAATCATCCAATTACGCATTAGTAGTATTTACTTCATTCGTATTTGTATTCGCTTGACAACAGATTTGGCCAGCCAATAGACCTGTCATTTGTTGTAAAAATATAAAAAACACATACAAATATGTCAGGGGACAACAAAAATTCTCATTATACGAGGGCGGAGTGAGAAGTTTGGTAAACATGAAACAAAGGAATAATATTTTCGGTCAAGAAAAAATTTATTTTTCAACGGAGTCGCCTTTTAGATCGATACACTTAGTCCAACGCTTTTCCAATTTTTCGATCCCTTCCGAATAATACGATTTCTTCAACCCTTCAAAATAGGCGTTTGTTGCAACGATGATCTCCTCATTAGAGCCGAATCTATTTTTCCACCGGACCATTTCTTCAAGTTTGGAAACAGGAAATAGTCGCAGTGGCTAAGTCTGGAGACTATGGCGGATATGGAAGCAATTCGAAGCGTAATTCATGGATTTTGGCCATGGTAACTACACACGTGTGCACCCGTGCATTACCTTGATGGAAGAGAACTTTTTTCTTCACCAAAATGCGGTCGTTTTTCTTTCAAAATGTCGTTGAAATGGTCAACTTATTTGCAGTAATATTTGCCGTTGACTGTTCTTCTCTTTTGAAAGTAATCGATGTGGATTATGCCGCGTGCATTCCAAAATACTGTGGGCATGACCTTGTTGGCCAATATCCACTGTTTAGGCTGTTCTTTGGTCTCCGGTGTATAGTGATGGATCCATGTTTCATCCACAGGTATGGAACGACGCAGAAACTCCTTTTTATTTCGCTTGAACATCGCCAAACGCGGCACCCTACGCGCGGATATCTTTTTCATATTCAAATGTTCGTGTAATATATTGCACACACGCTCATCTGAGATGCCTACTATCTCAGCTATCTCGCACTCTTTCACTCTGTGGTCTTGCAATGTCGTATTATTGATTTTGTCAACAATTTCTGGTGTGGTGACTTCATTTGGCCGTCCGTTCGTTGGGCATCAGTTGTGCTTGTACGACCACAGCAAAAATCAGTAAACCACTTGTGAATCATTTTAATCGATGGTGAAGAGTTCCCATAATATTTATCAAGCTTTGTTTTAGTTTATATAATGGTTTTTCCACGCTAAAAATAATGTTTAATTAACACACGAAATTCACTTTTTTTCATGTTTGCGAAAAAAACAATGGGTTGTCTGTTTTCAATGGCTGTTAAAACTGAACTAAAAAAAAAAGTCTGAAAATTTTAATTTGGTCTAATTACAGATGGTATTGACACATGACATCTGTTGCAATTTTACCAGACTGCTCACTAAGCCCTCGTACTTCGCGTCTTTAAATGGTGTTTAACCCATTCTTGTTACAACAATCTTTATCGTTTTTGATCACATCTCTAGTCGTTTCCGATTCTGATGGTATGTTATAATCATGTTTTTGCCATAAAATTTGGTATGCAAAATACAACTTTATTTTTAATACATCACTTTGAATAAACATTACTCCAATCATAATAACAATTTACTAATCATAAATTTATTTCTTTTTCGAGCGAATGACTAAGCATAATTTTACCTGATTACAAATCTCATTTGAACTGATAAAGTGAAAATCAATTTTTCAAAACTGGGATTTTGTGATAACGATGTTACTAAGGGAGGTCTCTCGTTTATATAATTCAAAATATTTTTTTTTCAAATATGAAATAAATTATTGTGACGTTGTCACTGCTGGACTCGAAAAATTTGGTTTTGACAAAAGTATTTGAAAAATTTGTTCTTTATGGTGGCGTTGTCAGAATAACGTACGATTTGAATGGGAAATATTTTAGTGAACTTCAAGTGGTTGAGAAAAAGATTGATAAAATTTAATTATATTTCCGGCTTTACGAATTTATTTTTGGGTTGTTCTCTTGAACAATTTTACGAGTTTCAACTAAAGAATTCAAAACAGCCGACAACTCAAAATCACCGACTAAACGGCACAGTGGTTAGAGCTTTCGTGTTTGGATCGCGAGGTGCCGTGCTCGAATCCGCCGTTTACAAAATATTATGAGGAGTACAATTTTGTTTATTTTGCTGGCGCTACATCTCATTAAGGGATTTAGTCACCTCATTATTGAGGATACATAATCATTTTTTTTAATTTCGCCAGGTTTTACGGTTGCAGGAATGTACATACTGATGCTGGATGAGACATACTGGCATGCCGGTCGAGGGATGATCTGGTCTTCCTTCTACTTTACAATTTTCGTTACTTTTTTATTTGTATAGGAATAGTTCCTCCTACTTTAACTTCCCAAATTATTCCAACATTTAGTTGCGTTTAGAAGAAAAATTATTGTGGGCTTTTAAATAATTCTGTCTCCACCAAATAAATCATGAATAGAACCTATTAAATTGGAACGTTTTATAATAGGTTTTAGACATGTATTTTTAATAAATTGTTTTCACTGTAGTTGCTAGGAAAGGCAATTTATTTAATTTATTCTGAATTAAAACTTCTCGGGTTCAAAAATTAATAAATTAGCTTGCTTTTGCTGGTATACAGTTCAGAAAAACGAATTTTCATAATTATCGGAAAATCGATGATAAGCCGTCGGTTATCTATAAACTGGAACCGAAAATCGTGTAGTAAAAGGTTGAATAATTGGATTTCCTGAACGAATCATTGTAACAATTTTCGCATTACCTTTAATCTGCCTTTTTATAAACAGAAAATTAAAATTGTTGCTAAATTTGCGCCATACATAATTCTATTTTCGACTTACGAATTATTCGTGTCGCAAATAATTGTTTTTTGATCGAAGTGTTCGACATTAAAATCTTCTACAAAATTCTTCTAGAAGAATACTAGAAAATTCCTATTTATTTGGTGTATTGGAGTTGCCTTTGACTTTCACATAAAAAGAGATGTACCAAAATATATATTTGCCAAGATGTATCAAAATATTTGCCTAATTTAAACCCATTGTCACATGCTGCGTACATTCATGATGGTCAAAAATGAGCGATGACCAAGGATCGCCATCTCCGTATTCGGCCGAAAATCTACATAAAACATCCAAATTACAAAGAAGGTATATTAGTTGTTTGGATTATTTGAGCTGCACACATCATTACACATAGCTTTCATGCTCAAAATGTGGTGTGTGAGTCACAGAATTGTTCATGCTTTTGTAACGGGTGTTTTTTTAGGAGGTTTGTTTTTCCGATAGATGTCGTTTTATTTTATGACAGTTGTTTTGACAGCTCAAAGTGGCATTTCTACTCAGTATTGTTTGGCAAATCATTATGAATAGGTTAACTCCAGAACAACGTTTTCAAATCGTGGAAATTTATTTTCAAAATCAGTGTTCAATTAAAAATGTTTATAGAGCACTTCGTGAATTTTATGGTGCACATAATCGTCCGTCAGAGACCACCATAAAGAACGTAATTACCAAATTTCGGTCTACATTCACTCTTTTGGATGCCAAGCCACCGACAAGAATGAGAAGAGTTCGTACAGAAGAAAATATTGCTGTCGTTGAGGCCAGTGTCGAAGAAAACGACAATTTATCGATTCGTCGTCGTGCTCAGCAAATTGGACTTTGTCCATCGACTTTATGGAAAATTTTACGTAAAGATTTGGGTTTGGTGCCATACAAAATTCAATTGGTGCAAGAATTAAAGCCACACGACCATCGTTTGCGCCGTGAATTCAGTGATTGGTCGTTAAATCAATTGAACGAAGATCCATTTTTTTACCGTAAAATTCTCTTCAGTGATGAGGCGCATTTTTGGTTAAATGGATACGTCAACAAACAAAATTGTCGCATTTGGAGCAAAGATAATCCACACGCCGTTCTAGAATTACCAATGCATCCTGATAAATGTACTGTTTGGTGCGGTCTATGGGCTGGTGGGATCATCGGTCCATATTTCTTTAAAAATGAGGAAGGACGACGCGTTACCGTGAATGGAAATCGATACAGAACCATGTTAAATGAGTTTTTGTTGTCAAATCTTGAAGATATGGATATGAATGAAATGTGGTTTCAACAAGATGGTGCCACTTGCCATACAGCACGTGAAATAATCGACTTATTGAAAGAAACTTTCAACGACAACATTATTTCGAGAAATGGTCCGGTGAATTGGCCTCCGCGTTCGTGCGATTTGACGCCACTCGATTACTTTTTGTGGGGATACGTGAAGTCATTGGTTTATGTGGATAAACCTCAATCGATTGACGCTTTGGAAACCAATATTCAACGTGTCATTGCTGACATACGCCCTCAAATGCTTGAAAAAGTGCTGGAAAATTGGACCTCCAGAATGACATTTGTGAAAAATAGTCGTGGTAGCCATATGCCAGAAATTGTGTTTAAATGTTAAATGTCAAAAAATTATCTACCAAATAAAAAAAAATTTTGGTCATTTCATAATTTTATATGTGTTTTATTCAAAAAAAAAATCGGCAACTTCTTAAAAAAACACCCTTTATAAATAAATGGTGTTCGTAAATTTATAAAATTAAATAAATAAATATTGGAGAACGTTTCCACCAAAGAAGTCGAAATTTGTTTCCAACTGCAATTACACACTTGTTCTCATTCAATTATGAGTCTTTTATGATTGTTTTAGATAAGTAAAAATGTTAAATTATATTTCAAAATTAAAGATATCTTTTACCTAACTTTGGTTCACATAAACAAGTTCATTTGTTATTCCAACCTATTTGATTAGTTAGACTGACGTATATTTTGTTTAATTTCACCAACAGGTTTGTTTGTGTAATTTTGTTTTAACTAAAACAAATTCATTTTACAAAAACATTTTATTATAACCAAAAAATTTGTTCTATTTAAACAAATATTTTGGTTTACCTACCAAGCTTTAAATTACCTAACACCTTGGGCTTTTAACCAAAGTCGTAGTAATTTATTTTATTTTTATTTTTTAACTAGTTTCTGGTTATTTTTGGACTTACCAAACTACCATTTTCCAAGTGATTTTAACAAAATAAAAATAATTCTCACAAATTTTATATAAAAATATCTTTAAAATTTACAGAATTCGAAATTTTATTCCAAAATTGGCGTTAAGTCTCGATTTGTTTTAACTAATATCAACTCTTTATACTGAAGTTAATCTTAATTTGTCATGAAATATGTTCTATCGCAAAATAATGGAAGTTTTTAAATGTTTATAATGTGCCATAAACAATTTGGTCAAACGGGATCTATCCTTTATTACCTAAATGTGACCATTTTAAAGCCTTAGTCGCTTTAAATTACATGACAGACACACAACAAAAACCTAGTTTAGATAACGACTGCTTGTAATACTAGGCCATTCCTTAAAAGGACAGAGGAGTGGTAATTTTAGCTTTAAAGCCTTTACCGCAACAGAGAAGTGCTGAGATCAGTTGCAAACAGTAACTGTTGGTATTCAATGAAATTTTTTAAATTAACATTCTCACTCCAATAACTAAAAGTTTCTTGTCGGTTAATCCACACTTAAGTACTCTGATTAATCTTACCAACCTTTAAAATTATTTCACCTGGTTCTCAGATGGAACAAAGTTTCAAAGTTCTGCATATCTGAATAATATATTGGTTTATGGTATTCAACTCGTCAAAAAATATGCCTTCTCAAAATCAGTTAAAGAACACAAAAATTACCAGTCACTCTAAGGAATATAAAATCTAGGAACTAATACAGATTGGCCATACTCGTACAATGACGTAGAAAATGAAAATTTAGTTAAAAAGTAATTAAAATATCGGGTCTTATTGAACTCAATATTACGTAAAACCATAATTTTTTTGTTTTTACAACCCAATGACGCTTAAATTTGCAATTTTGTTTCTTGCCCCTCGATGATAAATTGATTAATAATTAATGTGTTAACGGCTACTAATCTTGGTCTTATTTATTATTAATCAATTTGCCATCTAGGGGCAAGAAACAAAATTTCAAATTTAATAATTATATTATAGAAATAATGCAGAAATAATGAAAATTAAAAAATTATTTTAATTATTTCTTACATACGGAAAATATAATTAATGTAAAGTCGATGCAATGGTAGTCAAATTTATTAAAGAAACAACCCATTTTGTACACAATATTTAAGCACTTAAATATCGATACCAAATAAATTTGTGTGAGTCCCATACAGCCTTACCTTTAATTTCAACTGTTTATCTCCAAACTTAAATAAAAAAAATGAAGAAACAAGTGCACGTCGTATTTATGAGGTATCAACTAGAAAAGTTTTATTGAACACGATCTTGGATATATAAAACAGGGGTGAGATGTTGTAACACCACTTTCCTCGATATTTATCGAATATTTTAACTCTTTTTCCTAAAATAAAATCGCTAGCCGTTTCGCGTTTCAATGTTTCTTTCTACATTGCGATCACACGCTCTAAAATAAATTGTTTATCTCTTTTCCGTTTTTCATTAAAGTATCACTCATAAAATAAGTAGGTGGTAGAATAAGAGTAGAACGACATAACGTTTTGTTCGAATAGGTGGAGATCGCTATAGAAAAACGTGAAATTTTATTCATGATGAAAGAGAGGTACATTTTGATAGTACCGAAAACAAAACGTTGTAGCATACGTCCCACCCCATTATTCCGATTCTATAAATATTTGGGCAAAACTTAGTCAAGTTAAAATAAAAACTACGAAGTAGGCTTTTTAAAATACTCTACAGTCGGCAAATTTTATTTGAGGAGTCACCCACACAATAGAGATAAATTTAGTCTAACGCGACTCTAATGCGTTTTACTAAATTTTACTGGACCTTTTTACGGATATTGAGACAAACCCTGGGATGTAGGTTGTCTTTTACTTTCTTTTACGTAGCAAAATAGTGATCATGAACAATTTTGACCTCGAGATTTTTTCGGATTTAACATTTGCTATATCGCCAAAGTTCAAAAATACACAGGCACACACCGGGAATTTTAAAAAAAATTCTCAGTGTGTGTCTGTGTGTATTTGGTGCCGTGCAAACTAAATGTTTGTTGACTTTCTACAACCCAGGCGAGCCCGACTGATCGGAGGCGAAATTCCTTACTTAATTTTTTTCTTAAATTGAGAGACGCCAGTGGTTTTTGGTCGATATCGGTTCGGAAGTTGCAGCTTCCATAGGAGCTTTTTCGTTTTTTGCAAATATTTTGAAAAGTATATAGAATTTACGAAAATACTATTAAAAACGAAAAGATGGTAAAGTAATAAAAAAAATATCTAGGTGAGGTTACCAAGACGTTGGAAGTTTGGTTTTGAACTAACGAAACTTAAATTCTTATTGTTGTTGATATTGTTTTTTTAGAAATAGCATGCTTGCGTGAAATACAATAAAATTCGAGGTGTTGAAGGGGTTGACAATTGCGTAGTGAAACATAAGGGCCCTACATACGACCAGATATGGTCGGGCGGTCGGGCCGATTTGGTTATATCAGACGTCAAATCAGGTCGTGTGTAGATTTGTCGTATGATAAATTTTCTGTCGAGTATGTCAGATGGTTAAAACCATCCAACCATCATCCGACCACCCAACCGCCTTACCAACTCAGGTTGTATGTATTGTTGTCGGGTGGTTGGGTAATTTTTCTATCAGTGAAACGTCAAATGTATTTAAACATATTTATGTAAAATGGCGGAAACACCAATTACAGAAAGAAAAGTTTTAATCCATTTTTTGGAATTATACAAAGAAAAGAGCTGCTTGTGGTGCATAAGCAGCAAGCAATATTCCAACAGCGATGCCAGAAATGAGGCACTACAGCTGTTACAGCAGAAATTGTGCTTGATTGATAGTGAAGCCACTAGCGATACAGTGAAAAAAAAAATTGAAAACAAGAGGGCCTCGTACAAAAGGGGGCGACAAAAGTAAAGTACATGTGTACATATAAACAAATTATTACTAAATTTATATTAAATTTACAGTTTTATTTAAAAACTCATTTAAATAATTATTTACATAACCTTAATAAAAATTGTTCATGTCCATTTCAGGCTATAGATAGTAAGAAGACTGAAGTGAGTCCGGCAGATATATATACCATCACTATGGTATTTTGAATATCTGCCATTTCTAGATGAAAATGAATTCGTAAATAGAACTGGAGTCGACCCTTATGATAATTGCAATGATGATGAAGTAAGTACCTAAATATTTTAAGTTTTTCTCCCGTCCCTGGAAAATACACGGTTCTTATCATAAATATATTACAAACAAGTTTTGTAATCGTACGTACGTTTCCCTGAAATTGTCAAATTCCTCTGAATATTTTGTCTGTTTCTAATTAATCAATTTATATTGTAGACATCACAAGAAATACCGCAGCTACAAAAACCGACCTCAAACAAACGCCGTCCAACCACTTCAGCAAATATAATGAAAAAACAAGGCCAATTAATAGAAGCTGCCGAAAAAATGTTAACATCAGACACCCCAGCGGATTCGTATGGGATAGCGACTGGGTGTCAGTTGCAACAAATGACGAAATTACAGAGAAAAATCGCAGAAAAATTAATTTTTGAAATTATATTTTATGGTAAATTAGATAAATTGACTCTTAAATCCACCATCAACTTAAATTCTGAGTACGAACATGTGGAACTCTCTCCATCACCATCGCAGTCAGCCAGCTTCGGATATAGCAAATCTATAGCCAAAATTTCCCACAAGCATCAACACCTACTCTAAATGAATTAACTATGAGCCTACAAAATGGCGAAATTGTAGGCGAAGTTGTAAATATTGATAGTAGCCAATACTCGATGGAGGATGACATCGTTTTCAAAAATTATAATTATAAACCAAACTAAAATAAATACTAATTTTGATTGTTAATTTAAATTCTTTTATTGTTAATCTTTTAATTTAATCAATTCTGTCCCCCAACACATTAATCATGCGATCTTGAAAAAGCACACGACCTTTATCATTGAAAAATTCCGTAAAATTATTCCGGACATTTCTGTCGTCCTCCGCTTGTTGCCTTTGACTTCTACGATTAATCTGTAGCATAACATTTTGTGGTCGCCAGCTAGCTTCTCGAAACGCTCCATTCTCTATATCTTCGTGATCTACGCATTTTGCGGTAAGATAATTATTCGACGTTTTCTTTAAATAATTGTGCAGCGCACAGCACCCTAAAACAATCCAATCTACATTTTCTACGTTGATTAAGATCGGTTTTCGCAAAATTCAGAATCGCGAAGATAATATCCCAAAGATATTATTCACTACTCTCCTGGCCCTCGATAACCTGTAGTTAAACACCATCTTTTCTATGGTTAAGTCTTTCTGGGGATAAGGTTTCATTAAATGTTTGCTCAATCCAAAAGCGCTGATATAGTTGCATCAGGCAATAACGATGGCTTTGGTAAATTGAGGTCACCGGAAGTTAATTTTTGGTAAAATTTTGTGTGTTTTAATAATCCTCCGAATTTCAGCGAATAATACTGTACTAAAGGTTCCGTGCGGTAATTGTAGAACAAGGACTCAGTTCATGGCGGTTTATTGATTAAAACGTGCTTTCCGTCCCTAGTACCGACGCGTTATTAAACTGCCACAGATTTTGAAATGATTGTGCGTTTTCTAATCACTCGACTTCGTTAACAGGTATCTGAAACACTATATTGATATACATAATACCATCAAACGACACTCTATGACTCTACAACTTTATTTTTAACAAACTATATTTTTAACACAACTTAATACAACATAAAAATAAAATTCACCTTTATGTATTTTTTTAAGACTTGATATATGGCTTTCCAAGTTTCGGGTATTATTTTTGACATCAATTGCGGTGAAATAATACTACTGAATTTTAAATCTGCGTACTCTCGACCAGTAGCTAGGAATCGCAAAGTAACAACTAGCCGTTATTCGGCTGTAACTGCTTTCCTCATCAAAGTATTTTGTTTAGAAATCAATGGCAATGGCTGACTAAACGTAACAACCCACTAAAACTTTCGTAGTCCATCCGCAAGTAATTCCGAAAATCAACGCTGTTTAGTTGTTTTAATAAAATCAAATGGCTAAATTTTTTGCGTTTCAACAGCCATTTTTTAGTCCAAATTCTTTGCTTTTAATGCTTAAATTCAAACACGTTACGATCACGATGAAATTTTTTTGTTTTTTGGATAAAGTTCGTGGCATGATTCGTATGTTCTCTTTTCGTAATCAATGACAACTGACCAAATCAGACGGTATGTCAGCTAATGTATATAAAATACTGATTTGGTCGGGCCGACTGTCGGCCCGACAAGTCATATAGTATGTAGGGCCCTTAATAATTCGCTAAGGCATTGTGATTACACTTTTTATGTAAGTGCAAAGCATTTTCAATACTTTTGTAGTTTGGTCATTGCAGCAGGGACGGGCCTACTTTTGATATTGGCAAGAAATCAAAAGTACTGGATCGATGGGGATCAGATTACTGAATCCAAATTGAAAGTACTTCTGCATCTTTATCGACAACACCAAAATTTCAGTACCTTTACCAGCAAATTTCAAGGTTTCATACCTTGAAATTTGCTGGTAAAGGTACTGAAATTAAATTTGATAGGACTCATATACAAATACCATTTTTTAGGACCCAAGTCACAATTTTAGGCTGAAAACAGATGTGCATAATTATATATGCATCTAAATTAGAATGACTAGTATATATGAAATGATTTACATGTATTCTGCACGCCAGCCATAATTATGCAAGTTGTTCCTATTTTTAAATTTGACGCGCATCAGCAGTGTTGACAACCAAAAGAAACTAAATTAGTTCTAACTTCACGGTTTATTATTCATTGTTTTGTGTATTGCCCGAAAGAAACGTCCAAAGATTTACAAAAATGGTGGAATAGTGCACATCTGTATTCAACCTTATGTATTCTTGCACAGCAGTGGTAACAGAAAGTTAAATTAATTACTCTCGACCATACTCGTGTCAAAAGTTCTTACAAATCTATCGTAATTAAGATTTTACGGGGGCATTTGAACGTAATACAAGAATAACCAACAACCTCATTCTAAAAATAGTAGTTAACTATCCACAAGTTTTTGTTTGCCAAGCCGTGGAATTTTAACTGTTGAGTGCCTCTAGTGCTGTTATTGAAAAACTTTCCAGAAAATCATTAGACTACGTCAATCATAATAGCGTTCGATTTTGGAATTAAACTACTTTTTTCGCTACTTAGCTAGGCTTAGTTGATATGCTTGCTGTTGCAGATTTGCATTGCTTAGTATCATGTTATAGATCTTATCATGATCTCAACAATTATTATTTCTAATCTTGAATCTTTTTACTGGTTAGAGCGACGTCAAGTAAGTCCTCATGTTATCCTGCTGTGGTAGTTTCTAAAATAATTAACCGCTTATTATAATACAAGCCTCTGTGTCCTGACAAAAATAATTTTTACGTAGATTTACTTAATTTAGTAATTGTTTAAGGCCAAGCTACAGAGCTTTAGCTTTGCATCCAATTCAAAAGACCAAAATTTGAATGTAAATATCTCTTCAAAACGGATGGTTAATATTGTGGATTTTCTATTTACACTATATGTACTGCCCCATTTTCGAAGTTAAATATTTCAGCATTTTTGTTGTACTATTTTGGCAAACGTTGCCCCAACCTTTTAGCGAAATGGGATTAAACTAATCGAGACTACTGAAAGATTTTTTTAATTACCCCTCTTTACCCCTAACGTGGTTTTATATAAGCAAAACAAATATTTAATTAACAAACTACTCGAGAAGCAAATTTGCCTGGAAATAATAAATTTTAAATTTATTATCTGAATTTTAGCCCTATCATTTAAAACAATAAATGGCTATTGCTGTGCTGTATCACAGAGTTTCATAGGAAAAAATTTCATTTCGCATAAGACCTTTACAAAATTTTACACTTGGCTCAAAATATTAAGCTTCGTAAGTAACTTTGGATTAAATATTTAAGTCTTTGAATTAAAGCTGATATGAAACCCAATGGATTGCATCGACCGATTTATGAGTGATACGAATATTTCTTGAATTTTCTCTAAAGTACTAAAAACTTATCGAAAGTATCGAAAAAAGTACTATAGTATCGACAATATCATCTCTGCACTGCAGTCTGATGAGGTGGCCGAATTTTTTAAATTAAAGAATTTAAGTTTCATTAGTTCGGAACCAAACTTCCAACGTCTTAGTATCCTCACCCAGTTGTAAAA
Organism: Nephrotoma guestfalica; assembly: GCA_963691935.1. NCBI lineage: Eukaryota > Metazoa > Arthropoda > Insecta > Diptera > Tipulidae > Nephrotoma > Nephrotoma guestfalica. The sequence continues at coordinate 133,933,712 of OY829913.1, read as the reverse complement.
ACAATATCTGGCTATCACCCAGAATAACCCAAATTTCATAATAAAAAAAACTTTATTCCACTAAAATTCGGCATTTTTATACAGTGCAGGCGGATGGATTTTTTCATAAATTGGGAGATCCTTACTAAATTTGATGAACATTTGTGTACAGAAAGTGGTAGTATTTTTGATTATATAGAACATTTTTACTAACATTCAAATGTGGTGGGTTTGAGATTTATGATTATATAACTACATTCATGGTAAAAGAAACTCGGCTTTTGAGCACAACATATTCCCCTCTACAAAAAAACAAATTGTTTAGGGAAGCGGGTAAAATAACGTAACACGCATTTTATGACTTCAGAATCGGCTCCATTACATATTATTGTAATATTCGTGTACGACCTTAACAACTCTAACGTCAATTAGGAAGGACGATATTTTCAAGTTATGCTGGTACCAAAAAATTATTTATGGCCGCAGCAAAATTGGTTGGTGCTAATACACCGTAAATAGGTTATGTCAGAGATTATTGGTAATCTGATGACCAATTTATATTATATTTGTGTGTAATATATTGACACACATATCAAAAATAAAATAAAAATCTAGAATTGACTTGTTCGGCGGGCTAATCTTATATAAAAATAAAAATAAATAAACAACATTTTATTCCAATTACATACGAGTATGTACATGTGGCATTGCTAAAAATTTAATATATAATGTACATAACCAGGAAATAAATAGTATTTAAAACCTATTTATAAAATTATCAAAATCACATATAATAATTTAAAATTAAAATTAGATTATTTGTTTGAAAGCTACTGTCATTAGAAATTGACATAAAGACTGGAAAACAATTATTAGTCGGTTGTATATTTTCGTAACGCAAATCTTGGGATGTGCTCCCCAAGTGCCGATATACATAGATTTTCTTTTTATTTATAACCGAAATACCTTAATGATTACTAGACGTTTTGTTATTGTTATAACTTTTTTCTTAAATTATTATTTATTGAATGAGATCAAGTTCAAATGTGTATACAAATTAAAAATCCAAAAATTATCGATCCGTCGCTATACGCGGTATGGGTACACCGCAACTCTAACCAAAAACAAAATTGATTCATAATTGAATTGAAAAGAAGAGCAGATACATAAAGTACATATGATACTACATACATGTACTTGTCATGGATCATTGAATCATTAGAGAAAAAAAAATGTTTTATTATCAAAATAAATATTTAATAATATTGTTGCTAATATTATTATTGGTTTGGTTGGCGTTTCTTATTAGCGAGAATTAAATTTTTTTATAACGTGTGAAGTCGAAAACTCGAAAACATTGTACTCGCTATAATTTACTCGTATGTGTATATATATAATGTGTCTAACTAGCAGCAGTAACAAATAAAAATTAATACTTCTATATTTATTTTGGAAATAAATTTCTAATAAATTGCCTAGTGGTTTCATTTCGATTACTTACAAATCTATATACATTGTTGCTTTTAGAAAAAAATTCGCTTACCACTGTAAATTATTTAATTCCATGTGTAGTACGAGCAACATTTCCAGCAGAGTTCAAGAAAAATATGCGTATTTCTTTGCTCCAGCTCGGTAACCATATACTCGTATGTATGTATATGAAGATGATTATATAAACAACAGATTTATAAAAAATAAAAATGTCAGTTGATAAGGGTTATCATTAATTAAAATATTATTATTATTTATAAAAATTTTGTGTTATGTTCTTTAGTGTTCAGTATATAAGAAAATGATCAACAATTTTTTAACTTTCGAAATGTTACAAATCAATTACACTTTAATATAATATGTAAATTCCAATCATTTTTAACGGTAACCTAACTCACACTAATTAATAGATTTTCCACCTTGTATTTTAAACTATAATTAATAGCATTTTGGTTTATTTTGCTGGTATTTTCCACGTAAACAATCAAAATAATTCATCAATCATTTATAGATTTTTTTTCGCAAAAAAAAATTCACACTTATCATTTATGTATACACAAAAAATAATTTTTCCGGCACATACACTACCAAAAAAGAAAATCTTAGTTATCATTAACTCGCTCTCAAAAGTTTGTACTACAATAAGATACTATCATCACACATCGCACACTATATATGAGATACCGTACTATAATACGCGTTTATAACGTATGATTTACTATTCGTGATTTTATTATGTCTTTAATGTCTTAAATAAAATATAGAACTGATAATAAAATAAAATTGGAAGTAAACATATTATTAAAATAGTATCCAACTTCGATGTACAGTACGCGAAATATTAATCTTGCATGGTATTTTTTTTTTGTATTCATACTAAAGCATATCGACTTTAAAAACCAGAAATAAAATTAGTTGATGGGCTGTAAAACCAAACACTGAGTAAGGCTCCTGGCTGATGAAGGGACGATTTCCAAACACTTAGCAGATGTAAGACACAAGGCAACACGTTTGCAATCTATTTTTAGATGCTGCGGATATAGTTGCAAAAATTAACTAAGCATTTTCAATTAATTCACCAAATATGAAATTAACATATAACATACTCGTATAACATCTTTTGTGAAATTAGTGACATCTAGGTTTAAGTAGTAGCAATTAGAGGTAGTTTTATAACAGTTTAGTGGTATTGCAGATTATAGCCGAATAAACCGCGAATGATCTCGAATATTGGGCGCATTATATATTTTCTAGTGCAATGAACACACGAGTCATTCAGGAGATCCGGTACACGAAAGTTTAAAAACGAAAGAAAAGTGTGTGAAAAATTATTAGTGGTGTTTAAAAGTGAAATGAATTGTGTGGTTTATTGTAAATTGTGAATTAGTTAATAAATAATTGTGGAAATTATTTGTTGTTGTGTTTTTAAAGTGTTAAGTAAATATTTATAAATTATTTAAATATTAGTTTCGGTATTTTCGCGAGTTTTCGGAAGCGGTATGATTTACGAGAATTGTTGTTGTAACCATCAAGTTTTATAGCTGTATCACAATTCAGTGGTACTATCCGAATTTGGCAGGCGACTTTCTTAACATTTGGTTACAGAGGTGAGATTGTGTTTATTAGAATATTGTTGTTATGGATTTGACGGTTACGGAGTTAAAATTCCAATTAAAGCAGCGTAATGTTTGCAAAAAAGGGTGGTTGCAAAAATGTATTAATACCTCGACTATGGTATGTTAAAAAGAAGCAACGATTAGACCCGGATGATTATGTGTTAGGAAGAGGTAATAGAGGAAAAATTATATGATAAAAGTGAAATGCTGGAAGCAGTTCTCGGGCAATCTCAAAATACCGATTTTGCGCAAACATTGATTTTTATACAACAAATGATGTTGTAAATAGGACAAGATTAGACGTACCAAATGAATCAACAATTTGATCAACCAAGTAAAGAGACGCAACAAACAACACAAGATTTGGTATAACAAATGCATAACCAAAGTAAAAATTTGATGCGAGAAATGAAACAAAAAATTAAAGAAATCAAATGGCAGACATACTATTTGTTAGGCTAACGAAATTATGATGTTACGGGGCAGAAGGTCGATCATTCACATAACGGTGGGGAGAAGTTGGAAATGGTTGTCGGTAATAAGGTGGAATTGGATGAAGGAGATCATTGAGTGGGTGCTATTGGGCTTTGGCGAATAATCCGGAGATAAGAAGAATGGCTGAGCCAGCTCGAAAATTATGAAAAATTCAACCTGGATAAGTCACAGTCCATAAAAGTCATAACTAACTCTCCTTTCCTATTCCTTCGGATTTGTTAAATGTAAAAAGCTGCGGTGGAGGGCGGCCTCCCGGGAAATTTTACCTAATAAGTTTGGTCATGCCCTCCCAATCATTCAGTCATTCAATCAACTCTTGTAAAATACGTAATCTTAAAATTCGCCATATAAATTTATACTAGTACTTTAATAGCAAATTTAATTGAAATTAAGCCTAATTTGATATGATATTCAAATATGTAATAAGTGATTAACAAACGTACAACAATTTGAAATGTTGGTATCATCAAACATTTCTTAAATGCTCCACAATTGAAAGGGACATCAAATAGCCTGTGGAGTGGATTAACTGACGATTTAAATAAAGTAGGTCCTCCTGAGAAAACGACTAGTAGTTGAAAAGAAACAAATTATTGTTTTTGTTTTCCTAGTTAAATTATAAAGGTTTGTTTTATAGGTTTGAAAATATTTCAAATTAAGCATCACTAACAAGATTCTTCAAAATAAAAATAATAACTGCGTATTTAACCGTCAATTTGAATGAAAGAGTAGATAAATTGCGAAGCCTCAGGGTGTACAACTTTTGGTTGTCAAATACCCAATATTATCCTTCAATCAGCCAAGAATTTCAGTGTACTGTTATACGAGCAAGAAGTTCAAATTGAACTAATCGGAACATCAAAAATTACCTTAGACGCGAGTCACAACGATAAAGAAGATTCAGTCGCAATCCATCCACCCGAACAAAACAAAAACCGAGATAATCAAACATCTTTTGATAAAACAAGTCGAAATCCAAAAAATCACCAAAGCACGTTAAAATATGGCCGTGTAATCATTTTTTCACCCAGTACGCGTTTTGCCTGTTCGCATACTACTTTAAAATTGTAGAGTACTTCTTGCCTGTGTACATTTTTGCTTGTATTTATTTCTATAAAAACGTAAATAAAGATATAATTGGTTCACGTGACTAATGCTGCGCAAACCAAAACACAGCAAAAAATAAAAATAAAATTAAAAACAATAAAAAAGTGGCAGATAAATAGGGTAAACTTTTAGAAAAAAATAACTTTTAAATTTGAATTAAAAATAGTCTGAAACTGTACTTGAGTAAATTAAGATTATGTCATTGGAAAATCATAAGAAAAACTTAAGTATTTAATGTCACCACCATAAATTCAAATCAAACAAAGCAAAATCGCAGAAAAACCAAAATCAAATTTGAAAGTAGTAAAAGATTTCAGAAAGAGTTTGCATGAAATGAAAAAGGAAAATGTAAACAACCACTTTTATTAGAAAAAAAAAACAAACTTAAGATGAAGCAACTACTCTATAGGTGCGCTACTAAATTTCCGGGTATTTTTGAAAAATGGAAAATGGAAAATTTCAATAGAAATATAAAAAATGGTTTATTCAAAGCATTGTTTTTCGCTATCTACACATTTTTGCCATCTTTCTGGCAATACATGAATATCACGACGATAAAACGACGGGTCTTTGGATCGAAACCATTCATCCAACCAATTTTATACTTCTCCGAAATTGGCCAAGTTTAGCCCTTCCATGCCATGCACCATCGGCCGGAACAAGTGATAATCCGAGGAGGCCAGGTCTGGCGAATATGGCGGGTGCGGTAGCAGATCCCATCTCAGCGTTTTGTTGGTGTCCTGGACGATGGAAGTGCAATGGCATGGAGCGTTATCGTGCTGCAATATCAATCGTTCGTCTCTCGTGTCCCATTCTGGCCGTTTTTCGAGCAATCCATGGTTCAGATTGATGAGTTGTTGTCAGTAGCATTACCCATTGACAGTTTCGCCCTGTTTCAACAGCTCATAGTATACGATTCCTTTCTGATCTCCTTTCTTCTCTTCGATTTTCCATCTGTCTCTCAGTCAACTCATGTCCCCTACTTTTGAATTTTTCCCTTAGCATGTAAACGTTTGAAATACCTTGGCGAGTCGTGTTTAATGCCTCCGCAAGTTGATCTTGAGATTGTGTATCATCTTCATCCAATAACGCTTGCAGCTCCGTGTCTTCAAATGTTTTTGAACAATGTCGAAATGCCACTTCAGAAGCGTTTAAACCAATCTTCACAAGTAGTTTTCGATGGTGCATGTTCACTGTAGGCCTGCTCAAGCAAATGACGTGAAAAGCAAAACTCCCCGCAAATGCTGTTTGTTTGACACTAAACTCGACATTTTCCTTCTTAGAAAAAATATTTTTGCGTTGCGATATGTGCTGGTATTACAATTGGTTATTGTTAACAACTGTCCACACTATGAACAAAACACAACTTCTGACATAAATGAAAACTAGATGTGTCGCTAGCACCATCTATGTGTGAAACCCGCAAATATCTATTCTCATCAATTGGCAGCTAATATTTGATACATCACATTTAAAGGAGACAAAATACATGGACAATTTGTTTTTCCATACATAATGTTCGAATGTATAGCCAGAAACTCCGAAATTTATTAAACATAAGAAAATAAGGAATATTTTGTTTAAGCATCACAATATTATCTATCAATTCACGATGTTTTGACTCTTGCTTTACAATTATTTTCCACTGTGGTACTATTATGGCTTTCCCTGGGAATATGGAATTTTTGTGTAAATTTTATTTTTCTGACCTACTGAGGGAATAAGTGTGGTGTAAAAATTGTTGACACAAAATTAAATGGGAAAATATTTTTCCCTATAAAAATGTTGGGGAACAAAAGTTTCGCAATTATCTTTGTTTTGAAAATGTTTGCACTAAAGTTATTCCTTCGGTAGGCCAGAAAAATACAATTTGGACAAAAATGTAGGGAAAGCCAGAATAATGCCACTGGTCGTACTCAATTTCACAGAATCGTCAGAGCAACATACGAAGTCCAAGTTAACAGACGAAATTTTCCTTTAATTTCCCAAGTCTAGATACTCGTATTAAAATAATTCTTATTATTAAACATGAAATTCGTGTTTATAAATTAGAAGCATTACATCGTTACGTTGAAACTTCGAATATCCTTTCTATTATAAAAATGATATTCGCACCACACCCTCGTATCACTTAACTCCAGGAAAACCAGTATATTAAAAGAAACACTGCTTCGAATGCGTCTTTTATGCTTTCAACAAGTTAAAATTTGTTTGTGTCTTACCAATTAAATGATCTTGCTCTATCTCTTGTAAGAACTATGTAACATAAATCGCAGTGTGTTTGTAATGTGGTCAAAGTTCGCTTACAAAAAGATTAACTTCTTTGGAGTTCACGTTATTCTCATATGAATGATTGGTACATTTATTGAATCCTAACCAGGTCACAAGGTTGCTTGGAGGGGCATACTGCTGCACTGCTGCTGGATGAGGCATCCTATCCCATCTGCTGCACAAATCAAGAACAACGTAAACGCGGTTACGTTGTTTTGATTTCGTTCACATTTTTGGAAGTCACTCATATAGATTGCGTTATTTTTACTTCTAAAAATATTACTTTCACAGATTTTCTAACCTTAATGAACAAACCGATAAGTAAAAAAGTATTCTAATATTATTTTTAATTATAAAATTTTTACAATTGAATGGTAATCTTTAGGATTTATAACGATTTGGAAAACGGGGCTATAACTTCGATTGCAGTTAATAATATGAGGACTCGACCGAAAAAACGTTTGATGTTCAATCCCTATAGGCGAAAGGAAGCCAGGAGATCACACAAACAGTTTACATTATAAGCAGAAATATCCAATGCTTCCACCAAACAATGCTCGAGAGCGTACAAACAAAAACGCTAAATTTCGTAACTATAATGTCACATAACATGCTCATAACTTGGTCCGATGATAATATAATTTCCGTCAAAGTATGCAAGAATAAATTTCTAAGAACACTTGGCCGAAAAGAAGATGGCTTCATTATGTAATTTAAATGTTCCAAACAATAAGGAGAGTAGTTTAACCGCTATTATTGCAGATAAAAGAATAGAAGTTAACCGAAATAAAATGATGGAACTTAAGGCTGCTGTAGAAATGAAAGTGAGACTACATAACGAAATCTTTAATCCTATATGGTATCTTACTATATAGCTTGGTGAATGTTCCAATCAGATGTTACTTAACATCTGATTTAAGCGTTTGTGGGATGATTATGTTCAAACACTTACCGAGTGTAGCATTTTCTATGAGACTTACGGGAAGTATTTAAGCGGGAAAATATTGCATTCACTGCACGTTCCGTAGATTCCGCCAAAATTGTTCATTATATAACAATCATTTGAATAATTCTGACGTTGGATGTTCATCTTCTTCGACTAATCACGATGAGTTTAATTACGAAATCTGTGTAAAATACAAGAACCATTATAATAATTACACATTAGCACGAGAATTAGATGATGAAGACAAGACAAAATTGGGAACTAAATGTTACAGTTTACACTATCGACATGCAAAAGGCGATGATAATCCCTAAAATGACAATCAAAAATTCTTATTTTGTAAGCAGTCTGGTGGTATTTAATGAGACATTTGCGTGTCTGCACGGTTCAAAGGATATATGTAGAATGAGTTCATAACTGGCCGTCGAGCAAGTGATGTTACATCAACTTACTACACCATCAATAAAAAGTCTTAGGTTCAGAGGTTAATAATTTTATTTTCTGGGCCGATATCTGCTCAAGGCAAAACAAAAATTGGTTCCTGTGCACTATGTTTGTTTGTATCGTAAATCAAATTTGGGAGCCCAACCCATATCATATTGAGGTATTTTGAGTCAGGACATTCATTCATGAGAGCTGACAGTGTCTATGGTCTCATTGGTAGTGAATGGAAACGGCGTTCAGAGATTCATACGTAGGATGATATGAAAAATGTGGTCCTTAAGTGCTCATCTAATATATGTATCTATGCTTAAAATGAATCATATGGGTTGCTCTGAATTTTCCAGTGAAATGCGAACAAGGAGCACATGGCAAATTAAGGCCGTGGAATTTCGGAAAGTCCATAGTGAAATGTTTTACAAAATATCTTACGATGAATTTGATTTCCGGAAAAATTGATAGACTGAAAGAAGAAAGTGGCATAAACACTTTGAGAAAGAGAAAATTGTTAAGAAGCCTAAGATCTTTAGAATTTTACAATAACTCCGAAGTGATACTAAATTAAAAAATTCATTGAGTAAATTTGATTGAAATTGTGAATTACGAGTATGTACATATATTGAAATACTGGATCAAAATTAACTAAAATATTGAATTAAAAGTATTATATGTTTTTATTAAATTTAGTTTCATTTCTATTAATCCACTCCCCTGGGAAGAACAGTCATCATTCAAATAGCCGTACTTACTTTTTGATTATTCCAAATTGATTTTACGATTACTTGGCATTTGCTTTGTAAATTCAGCCTCATTCAAATACGGGGAACAAAATCAAAAGCGGGTAACGTTTGTTACATTCCTTTTGATTTGTTTTAATATTTTAATTCAATACACTCGAACGCAAAGGAATAAAAATAAAACAATTTTACCAAAAATTTCATTCGATCTACATTTAATGATTCCAAATTATATATTATTTCTATAAATGATATAATTTATTTTAAAATGTTTTGTTCAAAACAATTTCTTTCTAGCTCTTCTATAATGTAGAGGCTGGACCAAAACGCCAAACCTTAAGAATCTCAAAACTACAATTTTAGTGTTACAAACCAAGGCAACGGAACGCAAATTTTATCAATTTACAAAAAACGACAGAGATTAGAAATGTAAAGATTAAATTTTGAACCAACAACTTTGGTTTTCTGAAATTTAGGCTGACATAATTTTTTTCTGTTTATACAGGACAGTTTTAGAAATCAAGTGTGGTGTATTCGAGGACTGTATGTATATTAGAGTGGCCCTTATTTTCGAAAGTTCCAACAACTAACGAGACATCCCCTAGAAATGTGAGGTTATGCTAAAAACTGAGACAGAAAAAATATTGGGTCAATCGAAGGTGGTTTACAGGTAGCGAATTGAGTTCGGAAAAACGGTATTTTTTTACTTTTCTCTTTCAAACGAACAGAAAAATTATTTAAAATTTTTTCTCAGCCTAAACGAAAATTATGGAGAATAGAGGAGATAATTACCTTTCCAAAACATCAAAGATATCGAGAATCGATAAGCAAATAGCGACTTTATTAAGATATCACTAGAATTATGTGTTATGGTCATCAAACATCCACAAAACTGTACGTACATACACTTTTAATAATTTTATTTTCTTGTAAATTCGATAAAACATTCTCCGAGGGTCCCATCGACACCGCAAATCACAACAATTCTCGAAAGTATTGAAATAATGCTTTTTGTAGATATTTCTAGCATCTCTTGTAAATGGTATTCAAATATCTACGAGTAAAGTTCTATAATGTTCAATGAATAAAAAACAAGTGTGTTTCATTTTCTTGTAAAAATCTGTTTTTAATGAGAAGCCATATTTTTTATGTGTCCAGCTACACTTTTTATTTTATTGTGTAACTACACTTTTGTTATTTGTTAATCTGTGTAGCTAGAATTTGAAGTGCAGAATTTGAATATGTTGTATCGAAGCAAGCCGCCACATTGCCAGCTACTCGCCAATTGATTAAGCTTTGAAAAATAGCCATTTCCAAACCATTTGATCTTGAAATTTTGAGAACGCCCAATAATTAATTATTCTCCATCTATATGGGAAATAATCACCTGCAAACGATCCATGGTTTCCGTTCCAGATAACTCCGGAAGTAATTTTCCATCCCAATGTGCTACGCCTGTTGCAAACTTGGAAGTCGATTTAACTGATGCTGCTATTTCTATAATGTCTGTTTCACGAAGACGCCGCGAGTTCATCAATATAATGTCCAAGACTTTCGGCAACGGCATTGATTAAATGCATTGCTGCACGATCAGTAATCTTCCACTTATCTAAAGCTGACAAAATTCAAGGAGTAATAAAACATTTGATTCCCATAGGGACTGTTTCTGCGCTTAGCACGAGCAAATCAATATTTTCGAAGCTCATGTCATTATCAGATATCCTTTCGCTTTCCCTCTCCGATGACGAAAATAATGCTTGTGGTCTATTGGAATTGCTTTCTTTTTTCCGATTTGCGCTATTCCTTTTCAATTTCAAATTGTCTGGCTCCAATCAAATATCCGGGACGTTCTTTCTCATGCTGTGACAAAAGGAATCGCTTGTCGTCTTCACTGATCATCTTGGACGACAAGGCTCTGGTGTGTGCCACATCGAAAATATCATCCACTTTACTATTAAAGGCATTTTCTCCTTCACGGTAAAGATTTTTCCACTCATCATGGATGTAATCCATCAGTGATTGTAAAAAAAGACACATCACTTGCTTTTTTGAGGGTAACTTAGCACCAATAATTTGAGAGTACTCATGGATAAATTTCTGTAGTGGCCCGTAAATTAGCGGCCATTTTGTCAATTTTAGTAGCACTTTCTTAAAAATATTAGTAAAACTGTTAAACGGACTAGATTTAGTTATTATAAATTTCTGTCTTTTTCTCGAGAGATTTGGATTTAAACTAAAATTAATTTACATCCCTCTCGTTTATATACGAGTATTATATGACACAATGAGACGTGTTGGCCATAGCAGGTCATAATTAATGCGGAAGGTGGATTAAAATACTAATGAGACGAATGATAATGACATCATAAAACACAAGTATGTGTACATACCTATGTTTAGTCGTTATACCTCATTTTATTTATTTATTTTTTGTAATTTTCAAAATAAAATACAGGATTTTAAAAAACCCGTTTATTATTTGTGTTTTTAATAGTTTCGAAATCTTTGACGTTTTGGAAAGGTAATTAATAAAGGGTGTTTTTTTAAGCCCGATAGATCTTGAAATTGTAAAAAATATCACAAAAAATTAAATTGTAATGAAAAATTTTTTTTTATTCGAAAGATCAATACATGGCATTAATATTTGAAAATGATTTCGGGCATATGGGCATCGCGCCTGTTCTTGACGAAATCCATTCTGGGCGTCCAATTGTGGGTCACTTTTTCGAGCACTGCTGGCCATATGTCACGAATAACACGAACAATGCTCGCCTCCAAGGCGTCAATTGTCGCTGGTTTATCAGCATAAACCAGTGACTTCACGTAGCCTCACTGGAAATAATCGAGAGGTGTCAAATCGCACGACCTTGGAGGTCCCCAATCCCAACTTATCGCCAAATTTTGATTTTAATAAGTCGATGTTTGCGATCGCCTTATGGCACGTAGCGTAATCCTGTTGAAACCACATCTCGTCCGGATCAATGTCATACATATTTTCAAACAAAAAATCATTGATCATGGTGCGGTAACGAACTCCATTGATCGTAACGCAATGCCCGTCCGCATTTTTGAAGAAATAAGGTCCGATGATGCCACCAGCTTATAAATCGCACCAAACGGTGCATTTTTCTGGATGTAATGGAGTCTGTAGGTTCTCTTGTGGATTGGTCTCACTCCATATGCGGCAATTTTGTTTATTAAAAAACCCGTTAAGCCAGAAATGAGCCTCATCGCTGAACACAATTTGACAATAGAACAACGGGTCATTTGCCAACTGCTCTAGAGCCCAATCGGCGAAAGAACGACGCTCGTAATGGTCTCGTGGCTTCAATTCCTGCACCAGCTGGATCTTGGACGGGTGTACGCCAAGATTTTTGCACAAGATTTTCCATGTAGTGGACGGAAAGAGCCGCAATTTCTGCGAACGACGACGAATTGATATTCTCTTCAGTACGAACATTCCTTTCCAGAGTATACTGAGATCTGCCAGAGTATATTTTTCATAAAAATTTAATTTTTTTTTACAATTTCAAGTTCTATCAGGCTTAAAAAACACTCGTTATATTCTATGCAACACAATTTTTATTTAGGCTGAAAAAAATTTTAAATCATTTTTATGTTCGTTTGAAAGTGAAAAATTGCAAAAATACCGGTTTTTCGAACTTCGTGCTCAAGTCACAACCTCTAAACCATCTTCGGTAGACCCAATATATTTTCTTTTAAGTTTTTAGCATAAGCTCATATTTCTAGAGGTTGGCCCATTAGATATCTCTACATTTTTTCCGCCCCATACAAACTAGGAGTGTACATACGTGGTAAAAGAAAATCGGGTGATGGCCACAACATATTCACCCGTCCATTTTTATATTTAGAATATCGCTAAGGAATTGCAACAAGAATATGGTCGGCAAATTTTTAATCTAGTTTCGGCTCAGACTTGATACTTCTTCTATATGTCACGCGTTTTAACCATTCTGCAGATTAATTTTTATGAAGCCGATATTTTTGTTGTGGTTATTAATAATTTTCGAAAAAGCAGACATCTTTATTAGTCGTAAACTTAATCGTAGTTTAGGGTTTAAAATTCACTGGTTTAGGTTCACAAAACATTTTAGAATAACGAAAATTTTCGACCTAGACATGTCTGGCTTGTGCCGTCACGAGAGATGCACCCGATACAACTCCGCCAAGATAAATTTAAGGAAACAATTAGTTTGTTAAGTTAAATGAAATTTCGACAGTGGCATTGCAAAATATATGAGGTCGTGGTCGTTAAACTCGAAGAGGAAAGCCTACGAAATTTTTATCGACTTATATTTATAGTTTTAATTTAATTTGATGTTAAACTTTTTACTTATATGTAGTTGCTATGCGCAGTTTAGTGGAGCACCATATATAGCTAATTTATCAAATATTGACAAAATTATTTGTAGTTCTTTTATTGACATCAATAATAAAAGCGACATTATCAATTAGATTCATTTTATTTATTAAAAATTACGATGCGGTTTTTTATTTTTGCATTGTCTATTCTAAGCTTCGCACAACTGAAAGCTCACATACAAAAATTTCGTTGACTGTATACACAATTTCGTTCGAAGATCGCATGTGTGGAAAAAGTTCTAAATATAAAAAGTTATTTTTTCCGTTTTTATTTGTGTTTATTAATTAAAATAATAATTATTGGCGATTATAAGAAAAGAACGGTTCAATCAATTATTTTCGTCTGATCAATCAAGATGTATTTACAATTGTTATATTTTTGATTAAGAATGGTGTAATAAATAATAATCGTTACAAAATGATATGTGCGCGATTAACGATTACGTGTAATATTATTTTGGATTAATTTCTGCATGCTCATTCGTTTTTCACGTGCTTATCATTTGATCCACGCGAGCTTATCAGCCCAGACGATTTTTCTCAAAATGGTGTGACGTCTGCTTTGATGTTAATTTTTATAACTTTTGTTTTTAATCAAAACCACATTTTTTGATATACAATTTTCTGATTAAAAATTCCGCATTGTAAAACATGACTATATTAAAAGCTCGTTATCGCGGGAATATTATATGACTATCGATTTAAATTCGGTATGCATTTGCAATGAAAACAGCTGATGGATAATAAACAAACATTGCTTGCCTACGTCAGTATTTCAGTAATTGCTAGAAATGTTCTTGACTTCCTTATTATGGATTATGTATTAGGTGCCCAATTCAGTAGGTCATATAATACAACAAACAATAATAATAAATGTGTTGTCGGAAAATGTGTAGGAAAATTGTTATTTATCATTTTTATTTTTATCCCTTGTTACCATTTTTATAGCATTTTTGGCAATCGTGCGTTCTAAATGAATTCGAAATTGAATAAATCATTATCAACGTCGTTTCACCAATTTATATTGGTTATTTATTCAATTAGTTAACTACACTTTAATCAAAAACGTAAACAAACTTGAAAATGAAATGTTTGTTGTTTTGGCAAAAAATAAGTCATGTATTTATGCTTTTAATCAACATTCAGGCGAAATAAATTTTTTCTTGTAAATATCGACATGGTTGTGATTGATATTCATAACTTTTGTATGTTTCAATTGCAAACGATATCATTGCGATAAACAACCCACAAATATGCAATATTTTATTAAGTAGGTAATAAACCTACTCACTTATTTAAACAAAAGACGGTATATGTAAGTATTTAGAAAAAACGAACGTTGCGATTATAAATCACGATTTCACCCACTAATTCATTAAATTAATCTTATGCGCCTCATTTAAATTTATCCATCTTTCTATTCAGCCATCGTTTGCATCAAATCATTAAAATGGGGTTTCAATTAAAATCATATAGAGTTTTGTATCTAAGACACGTTTTATGTATACATACAGAACATTGATTTGTATCGTCGTGACATTAATTGAGTTTTTTTTATTGTACTGCATATCTGCATGACAAAAGGAATTGAATAATATTTGCATATTATGTTTACATAGAAATGTACAATGTAGTTTTTATGTAGTTAGCACGTGTGTGATTGCAAATTGTGTATCATTTTTGTTGATCAGCATCTTATCGGGATGCAAATTTTATTTACCGAAGCTCAACGAGCTGAACAACTTTTAGCCAAAAAATTTTTCAGCACGATAAGGGTTTATGTTTTGAGACTAAATGTTTGTTTCTCGCAATAAATAAAAACATAAAGTAAAATGTAATTTCAAGAACTATAAATTTAAATTTAATAGTGTTGTCAATCGTAATTTATAAAATAGTATTTAGAGGTATCCATTATGATGCGATAAAGTTCCCAGATTTTTGATTTTTATTTCTTTATTTTATTTATATTTATAACATTAATTTTTTACATATAATAATCATAAAAGTGTGAATGACTACTAGTGGATTTAATGTCCTTTAAAAGTTCATCATTCGCGCTTATATGTACAATACATTGTAACAATTTGCTTTGAATTGTTACTGGAGTTACACTGTATCCAAAATAAATGTACGTACAAGTACAATCATTCAATTACGGTATCTCTGTTATCGTTTTCTCCTCCAAATAAAACTTGATTTTCGTTTTTATGACCGATTCCACCACCAAAAGTATGATTAGTCCCGTTGCTTCGCATATAAAATGCTCAAAATTACAAATTCGGAGGAAGAAGAAAAGAGTTGTTTGGCTGGTGATCAGTAAGTGTTTAGACGACCGCGTTGTAAAATCGTTCTAACAAATTAAATAAAAATAATTTTATAAAGTAGTTTAATAGTAAAAGCCCAGAGTTACGTGGGAATTTGGATAATTTATAAAGCAAAAAAAAAAAAAGACAATTAATTTAGTGATTTATTAATTATGCCTACAAATAACCTATATAAAAATTTAAAAACCCGTGATAAGCGTTAGTAGTGACTCCGTTAAGTGCGGAAGGGCTAACCGAACATTACTTAGCGCGGTGCGAAACGTGCGCGTATATGCATGTAATTAGTTTTGATAATTTTTTTTTGGACGATATGTGCATTGAGTTTTGTGAGGTAATATAGTGGAAAAAAATTAAATAAACGACACGAGCGTATTATGTAAATTGGTATACACTCGGGAATCCAAATAAAAACTTTTATAAACTTAAAGTTCGGGGAAAACAAAAACGAAATTAAATTCTAGTGTTTCGTGACTATTTAAGTTTGGGTATCTGGTTATATATAAAATAATAAACACAGTTCGAATCTAAGATACTAAGCGCTATACAAGTAGCCTTCACACAGTGAGCCGCGTACCGTTACTCAGATAAAACGGGCGGTTAGATTTTGTTTTCTTTACTAAAGTAAAGTTCAATTTTGTAAATTGTTCTGGTCGTATGCTGGCCTATTATGTATCATTATTAAATCCGGCAGCTATCTGAAATGTTATTCAGCTATGATAAATAAAATCTTCGAATGGATTATAAACGAAAAATTTGATGAAAAACAAAATAATCTGTTTTATATGGGATGGCGAGTTTGGGGATCCACATTGAGATTTTTTCCAAAATTACGAGTCGTAAACAACAAAAAAAAATAAATTTCGCTCGTTGCTGTGCATTACTGAAGGCGGCATTTTGCTTTTGCATTGGATTATTTTTCTTGTGCTGTTTATATAAAAAGTTAATATATTTTTCTGGCAACTAAGTGCTAACGTAAATTTAAAGAAGTTAATTAATTTTGTTTTCTTAATTTCATTTTTAATTGTGAAAAATTTCTAGTGTTACTTACGTTGCTTTCTTTAATTTGTTGGTGGTTGTGATTCGTGTAAAAGGAAAACAAAATTCGAGCAAGGATTATTGCGATTTTCGAGATATCTCAGGTAAGTGACGATACGGGGCACAGGAAAGCTATTTCATTGATTGGTGGCGGTATACTTTGATTGGACTATATTAATTTATTAAAATGGATACCTAAAATAATTAGGTGGTAGACGAAACTTGGGGATGGAAGAAGTCATGGTTTGATAAACATCTTTATTTTTTTTATTTTATTCATTTATTTTCATAATCAGTGCATTGAGGACGGAACAACTCACGACCATTTTCCTCTCAAGACTGAGCTCGGGTCAAAAGCGTTTCCGTTACTGGAAACTAACTATGTTTCCGTTTTCAATCACTTAAAAGACACGCAAGTGTTTTATGTTTGCGGGGATCATGCTACCTTGTTTATTATTAAAAATTTAAACCATACCGCAACATAATGGCGCCCAAACAAACAGGGACCTTGATAATAAATCACGCTTTCAATGTTAAATGAATAACTGGTCTCCGGTATTGGGCTTCCCTAATTTTCTCCGCATGTTGGATTTGAAATTATAAAGCAGTAATTCCTTTAGAAACCAGTTAGATTTTATTTTGAACACGTGATCTTACAGAATTTATTTTAAGGTACAAGTCCCTCTGTAATTTATTAATTTTTTTTGTATTAGATTTCATTTATTTGTATTTTAGTTTCCTTTGGGATAATTATAACCAAGTATAGTCCATTTCCAGTTGCAATTCATCAATTTTTTTTATGCCCTATTCGCATTTCTACATTTCCATGTATTTGAGTGCTAAGCAGAAAAGTGTTGATTAGTGCAACTGCTTAAATATTAGATCTTGTCAAATAATGTTCAAAGGTCATCCTTTACAATACCTATGATACCGTAGTATTTTCGTAGATTTCATGGTTTAAAGTGAAGGTTAATCAATTTTATTTAGATTTAAATTTCCGAAAGTTATTATGTTATCTATGACCGCTCTTTTTCCGTCTCCATAATTCGTTTACCTCGAGTATATTCGAGTATATTTTTATTGCTACAAAATTTTTTTTTTTCTAATATAATTTATCGTTCTACCTTTATAAGCGTATATTAATATTTACATAATATTTCCTCGTATTTTTTTTTATTATTAATTATTCTTGTTCATAAAGTTTGAAATCAATATTTGGTTAAAAATTTTAATCTTTCAATTAGTAATTAAGTGAGCTATATTACTACATACAGCTCAATACTTTGAATTATAGTTTTTAAGAGCAAAGCACAATTTCGTTCAACTTCACTCAGGTGTCCGTAGTTAGATTTTTGTTAAGTTTTTATTTCGATATATATATATAATGAATCCCGATCATTTGAATCCGGATGAGTTTGACGTGGAGTGTTTAGTTCGAAAACTAAGCAGCGATCCCTTGTCTAATTTACAATCATTACAGAAATTATTGGAGGATGAAACTGCTCATCCTGCCATTAAACCGCACCGCGCTCATTCCGCCGCGACAAAACGACCCCAAGAAGAAATTCGTGTCTGTACGAATAAATTAGTGGAACATCGAAATACGTTAAAAGGAATTTCAAGTGTAGATGATTTAAAAACGGAGTTAATCGTGCGCATAATTTCCCGCATTGCTCATGTCATTGAACGCTTGCAACGTCTATCTTCTACTAGTCACAAGTATAAGCAACCATGCCTTGATCTCATAGATACAGCTATTCAGTTAAAAGGAAGTGCTAAGGCTCTCGCTACAGAACCAACGGACCTTAATCAAACCTTAGCGGATTTAAATGACAAAATCGAATTGCCAGCGAATGAGGTAGATACCTCGGAAGATGAAAAACATGAGGATACGGTTACTAAACCCCAACATAAGGTTCAAACTAAACAACAGCCATTAGAAACTTCGGCTCTAATTGTCCCTTCCAGTAGCAACCGAAATACAGAAGATATACGGATATTAGACGTGGGTAGGGATTCGGATGAAGATAAGAATACCCTTAATACTATAACTGGACGGTATGACATACCAAAGTCTCATATGGACCAGCCTAAACCAGATAGCCGGTCGATACCCCATTATTCAAATCGCTTTAATGTGGACTATAATCCACCCAAAGAAACTTATCAACTGCGATATCCTCCCGCAACAAAGTGGAACCTTTCGTTTGACGGAACACTGGATGGATTGTCAATAGAAGCGTTTATTTTTCGATTCGAGCATCTGGCACGACACTATCGGGTACCAGAAAGTCATCTTTGTGTCGAAATGGCGACCATTTTGAAAGGGATTGCACTGAACTGGTACTGGTGTTACCTAAAATTAAATCCTGATGTATTTTGGAAGGAACTGAAGGATGGGCTTATTGAACGATTTCAGGACCGCAGAACTGATCTCGACATTAGGCACATGATTGATGCTCGAAAGCAAAGAACAAAAGAACCTTTCTTGGAATTCTATAACGCAATTCAGGCAATGACTTTACAATACCGTTTCCCTCCGTCCGACACTGAAATGATTCACATACTCCGAAGAAACATGAGAGGTGGTTTACAAAACGCATTAGCAGATCGCAATATTCACACTCTAAGTGATTTAGTAAGACGCTGTGTGGCGTTTGAGGACTCATGGAAGCGAACAAATTATGACCCGGAAATGTTTTCGCGAAAATATGTGAATGTAAGTGAAATAGAACGTAACTGTTTTAGCAAACCCAACGACGACGGTTATGGCCTTTCTAGGCGGGATCAAGTATTTGATTCAAGAGACGACCCGGTTAATACTATGCCTGAGGAAATATCAGCATTATCACTTACGCAGCGAGCTCCCACTAATCAAATTCCGAATCTTCAACAAAAAAATCGAGATGATACCAGATTAGTGTGTTGGAATTGCCGTGATATTGGCCATTCGTATTTCGATTGTCACAAGCCGATTACAAAAATTTTCTGCTTCGGGTGTGGTCGACCAGATATTCTTAAACCTAATTGTTTCAGGTGTCAGGGAAACGGGCCCCCGAGGCATCAGAGCTCTGGGAATGTGTTGCCTCGAAAAAGAATCGAATCCAGAGTAACAACACAAGAAGCGGCCGCGAATACCGATCCGGAACTCTTACGGAGAACTCCGCCACACAACCCATAACCGCTGTCGACGATTCCAACTCTTCAACAATACGTACCTATGTCAAAATTAACCCTGATTTGTCATTGTCTCCTAATCTGTCATTCCGTACCAAATCAGTTCCTGAACGGCCATATTTAAGTAGAACAAATAGCAATTTCCATCGTGTAAAAAGGTATTGGGCTACTCGTAAATTTTTAAAATCAACAATAGCTGAGACTTTTCTTACTGATGAAGGCGATAACCGACCTTATGCCGATGTGCTAATTGATAACATGCCCTATCGTGGATTAATGGATAGTGGTGCTTCCATCACAGCATTTGGTAGCGAAAGTCAAGTATTTCTCAATAACCCTAAATACAAGATGCGGAATTTCCCAGCCTTAATTAAAACTGCTAGTGGCCAATCAGAACGGGTCTTCGGATACATGTGGGTAAATGTTAGTTTTAATGGAATTCAACATTCCATGCGAATTTACTTAATCCCTAGTTTAAAACAAAAGTTATACCTCGGTATAGACTTTTGGAAACTATTTAAAATCGAACCAAAAATAATTTCCGAAATAGAACAATTCCCACCACATCCTGATTCTGACCTTGGTGCTAATCGTCATATCTTATCGAATACTCAAGAAGTCGAGCTTGCCGAAGCGATCAATGAGTTCCCGTCATTCTCAAAAATAGGTCTAGGTAAAACCACTTTTGTCACGCATCATATTAATGTAGGAACCTCTGCACCTATTAAGCAAAGGTATTATCCTGTTTCCCCACCCATTCAAGCACAACTGTATGCCGAAATAGATCGAATGCTGTCATTGAAGGTGATAGAGGAGTCGTCCAGTAGTTGGAGTTCCCCGGTAACATTGGTCCGAAAAGCGAACGGCAAAGTGCGGCTATGTTTGGATGCCCGGCGGCTGAACGAGGTGACGGTTAGGGACGCATATCCGCTGCCAATCATTGATGGACTTCTGAGCCGACTGGATCAAACCAGGTACATTTCCAGCATCGACTTAAAGGATGCATTTTGGCAGATTCCGTTGGCTCAGGAATCCCGAGACAAGACAGCGTTTACCGTCCCTGGCCGCCCCCTGTACCAGTTCACCGTGATGCCGTTCGGGCTCTGCAACGCCCCGCAGACCCTATGTCGACTAATGCATCGGGTGATTCCTCACCAATTGCAGGATCAAGTATTTGTGTACTTGGACGACCTTCTCATCACCAGTGGTACGTTTCAGGATCACATAGAATTACTGAAAACTGTTGCCAGACTTTTGAATTCTGCGGGATTGACCGTAAATCTGGAGAAAAGTATGTTTCTGCAGAAAAATATCCGATACCTGGGCTATATTGTTGGCGATGGTAGCCTGCGTGTAGACTCAGAGAAAGTCAAAGCAATCAGTGATTTCCCTGTGCCAAAAACGGTGAAAAAGGTTCGTAGCTTCTTGGGTATGACGGGATGGTACCGGCGCTTCATTCCGAAGTACGCGGCCGTATCATCTCCGTTAACGGATTTATTGAAAAAGAATACGAAATTCGTTTGGGACCATAATAAGCAGTTATCATTTGATAAATTGAAGAGCGCTCTTACTACGGCGCCAGTTCTCGTATATCCGAACTTTTCAAAACCATTCTTCATCCAATGCGATGCCTGCCGTTCAGGAGTAGGAAGCGTCCTGTTCCAGGTTGATGAAAATGGACACGAGCACCCAATTGCTTATATGTCTAAGCGATTGAACCCGGCCCAGCAAAATTATTCAATAACGGAGCTGGAATGCTACGCGGCTGTACTCAGCGTTAAAAAGTTTAGAGCCTACGTAGAGGGGTGCCCATTTACCATTTTAACTGATCATGCCAGTTTAAAATGGCTGATGAACCAAAACGATTTAACTGGTAGATTGGCAAGATGGAGCCTCAAACTCCAACAATTTAACTTCCATATTGAACACAGGAAGGGTTCCCAAAATATAGTGCCCGACACTCTTTCTAGGGTCTTCATGGAAGAATGTGTTCAAAGTACACTGGCAAATGTTCCTCACATCGATTTGGCTTCTCTGGCATTCCTGTCGAAGCAATACTTGGATCTGATCCACGAAATACAAAATGCCCCGGAACCTCTTAAAAATTTCTCAGTAGTAGATGGTAAAATTTATCTAAATCCCTCAGGTAACAGTGAAGACATTACCACAGATATACCTGTTTGGAAAATATACGTCCCCAGTGAGCTTACTACTAATCTTATATCATTAGCCCATGATCCTCCCATGTCCGCCCATCAAGGAATTGCTAGAACCCTTGAAAAATTGCAGCGATTTTATTTCTGGCCAAGTATGGCAAACGAGGTTCGCACCTATATAAAGGAATGTCGAGTGTGTAAGGAAACGAAACCGTCCAATGCAACTTTACAACCTCCAATGGGTCAGCAAATAACTGTGCAGAGATGCATGCAGCGACTTTACATGGATTTTATTGGGCCTTATCCAAGGTCAAAACAAGGGAATTGCTTCATGTTTATCGTTCTCGACTCGTTTAGTAAATATGTATTTTTGAAAGCCATGAAGCAAGCCTCCTCCATTGAAATCTGCAAAGTGTTAGAAAATGAAATATTCAAAGGTTATTCTGTGCCCGAAACAATAATATCGGATAATGGCCAGCAGTTTAACTCGAAAAATTTACAAGTTCTTCTTGAGAAATACGGTGTGAATCATATGCGTACGCCTAAATATTCCCCACAGGCAAACGCGTCGGAGAGGGTAAACCGGTCCATTATCTGCGCAATCCGAGCATATATTTCAGATGAACATCGGAACTGGGATCTTCATATCCCCGATATAGTATGCGCTCTTCGAAATGCGGTACACTCCTCTACTAACTTCTCCCCTCATTTCATTATGTTCGGTCAGCACATGATCACTCACGGACACGATTATCGAATTTTGCAAAATCTCAACTTAACTAGCGAAAGAGAAGTATCAGTTCAAGCCAAACCCAATCGATTAAATATGTGCCAGGATTTAATTCGTCGTCACTTAACTAGATCTTATGAACGAGGCGCGCATAATTATAACCTGAGGAGTAGGCCAAGGGATCTCGAACCGAACCAAGTTGTATATGTAAGAAACTTTGTTCAAAGTAATGCGTCCCGACGGTTTGCAGCTAAATTAGCTCCAAAATTCTTGGAGGCAACGGTGATTCGTAAAATTGGGTCGGTGGCATACGAGTTGGCACTGATGAATGGTAAAAATATTGGAATTTTTCATGCTAAAGATATCCGATCTTGAGTAATCATACATGCTTGCCTTAAATATATTTATCTTGACATTTGGCTCAAATTTTTTTTTGAATTCCTTTATACTATAATTGCCCGGCATAATGAGACACTCAGGGATTCGATGGGTACGTCCACACGACTGTAACAATTTGCTTTGAATTGTTACTGGAGTTACACTGTATCCAAAATAAATGTACGTACAAGTACAATCATTCAATTACGGTATCTCTGTTATCGTTTTCTCCTCCAAATAAAACTTGATTTTCGTTTTTATGACCGATTCCACCACCAAAAGTATGATTAGTCCCGTTGCTTCGCATATAAAATGCTCAAAATTACAAATTCGGAGGAAGAAGAAAAGAGTTGTTTGGCTGGTGATCAGTAAGTGTTTAGACGACCGCGTTGTAAAATCGTTCTAACAAATTAAATAAAAATAATTTTATAAAGTAGTTTAATAGTAAAAGCCCAGAGTTACGTGGGAATTTGGATAATTTATAAAGCAAAAAAAAAAAAAGACAATTAATTTAGTGATTTATTAATTATGCCTACAAATAACCTATATAAAAATTTAAAAACCCGTGATAAGCGTTAGTAGTGACTCCGTTAAGTGCGGAAGGGCTAACCGAACATTACTTAGCGCGGTGCGAAACGTGCGCGTATATGCATGTAATTAGTTTTGATAATTTTTTTTTGGACGATATGTGCATTGAGTTTTGTGAGGTAATATAGTGGAAAAAAATTAAATAAACGACACGAGCGTATTATGTAAATTGGTATACACTCGGGAATCCAAATAAAAACTTTTATAAACTTAAAGTTCGGGGAAAACAAAAACGAAATTAAATTCTAGTGTTTCGTGACTATTTAAGTTTGGGTATCTGGTTATATATAAAATAATAAACACAGTTCGAATCTAAGATACTAAGCGCTATACAAGTAGCCTTCACACAGTGAGCCGCGTACCGTTACTCAGATAAAACGGGCGGTTAGATTTTGTTTTCTTTACTAAAGTAAAGTTCAATTTTGTAAATTGTTCTGGTCGTATGCTGGCCTATTATGTATCATTATTAAATCCGGCAGCTATCTGAAATGTTATTCAGCTATGATAAATAAAATCTTCGAATGGATTATAAACGAAAAATTTGATGAAAAACAAAATAATCTGTTTTATATGGGATGGCGAGTTTGGGGATCCACATTGAGATTTTTTCCAAAATTACGAGTCGTAAACAACAAAAAAAAATAAATTTCGCTCGTTGCTGTGCATTACTGAAGGCGGCATTTTGCTTTTGCATTGGATTATTTTTCTTGTGCTGTTTATATAAAAAGTTAATATATTTTTCTGGCAACTAAGTGCTAACGTAAATTTAAAGAAGTTAATTAATTTTGTTTTCTTAATTTCATTTTTAATTGTGAAAAATTTCTAGTGTTACTTACGTTGCTTTCTTTAATTTGTTGGTGGTTGTGATTCGTGTAAAAGGAAAACAAAATTCGAGCAAGGATTATTGCGATTTTCGAGATATCTCAGGTAAGTGACGATACGGGGCACAGGAAAGCTATTTCATTGATTGGTGGCGGTATACTTTGATTGGACTATATTAATTTATTAAAATGGATACCTAAAATAATTAGGTGGTAGACGAAACTTGGGGATGGAAGAAGTCATGGTTTGATAAACATCTTTATTTTTTTTATTTTATTCATTTATTTTCATAATCAGTGCATTGAGGACGGAACAACTCACGACCATTTTCCTCTCAAGACTGAGCTCGGGTCAAAAGCGTTTCCGTTACTGGAAACTAACTATGTTTCCGTTTTCAATCACTTAAAAGACACGCAAGTGTTTTATGTTTGCGGGGATCATGCTACCTTGTTTATTATTAAAAATTTAAACCATACCGCAACAACATATACAGCATATAGTGTCATAGTGACTAAACTACAATACGCATAATAACAACAAATTCAAAGGGTGGCAAAAATTAAGTTAGTGGTGGTAAATTAATGTGTCGTAGACGTGGACCTCAATACACCTGTGCCAACGTTTTTTCCAATCCTCGAAACAGTTATTAAAGTCAATTTCCGGATAGCCTCCAATGCGCATAGCGATTCACGTTTGATGTCTTCAATTGACTCAAAACGGTTTCCCCGGAGCGATCGTTTGAGTTTGCTGAACAGCCAGAAGTCACACGGAGCTAAATCAGGCGAATACAGTGGTTGCGGAACGATATGGGTGGAATTGTTGGCGAAAAAATCACGTAAAACCAATGCAGTATGAGAAGGTGCATTATCGTGGTGCAAAAACCAAGAGTTGTCGACCCATAATTCCGGCCTCTTTTTACGAATAGCTTCGCGCAAACGACGCATAATACTCAAATAGTATTCCTTGTTGACAGTTTGGCTGGTCGGAAGGAATTCGGAGTGCGCCACAGCTCGATAATCGAAGAAAACTGTCAACATCACCTTGAGTTTTGACTTGCTTTGACGTGGCTCTTTCGGCTTCGGCTCACTTTTGGCACGATATCCGGCCGATTGATCGTCTGTTTCTGGATCGTAAGCATAGGTCCAAGACTCATCGCCAGTTATAATACGTTTCTTGACTTCCTGTTTCACAGATTTTGGAACCAATCGTACTTTCAGTTTTCTTAGGCCCAAATGATTTTTCAAAATGGTTTTCACTGATCCTTCCGATATTTCAACGATGCAAGTAAGGTCTGTGACTGTTAATCGTCGATTCTCGAGCACCAATTTTTTGATTTTATTAGCGTGTTGATCATCAGTTGATGTTGATGGCCGTCCTAGACGTGGTTCGTCGTCAACACGTTCTCGACCCTCTTTGAACAATTTGTACCAACCAAAAACACTTGCTCGCGACATACAATTATCACCGAAGGCCTTTTGCAACATTCTGAATGTTTCAGAACCACAAAATCGATTCCGCACACAAAATTTAATGGAACTTCTTTGTTGAATAATTTCACTCATTGTAAAAATCGCCGAATGCACTTTTTGTACTTCAGAAAGACCATCGTATACTAAACTAAATAAATGATTATTTTGATGAGACATTTGGCACAGATGTCACTGACAGTTATATCAACATAGAAAAAGAAATATTTCGACGAATGGTTTTCCGCGCGAAATTTAAATGAAAACTACTACTTTTTGCCCACAGTAGTATTTCGTTTTGTTAAAATTTACTGATATTTTGTTTAAATGAAGAAAATCAAGAAGTAAAATAATATGATCCCTCATATGTGAAATTGCTACTTGTAATTTCTGGATTTGTAGAAGAGGGCCGTATCGTCAGCAAACATTCTAATATGGCCCGTGAGCGGCCCATACCATTTAACACCATTTAAAAACACAAACTGCTTACGATTACTAAGGTAGCTTGCTAAAAATTTGTACGATAGGCCACGGAAGCCATAAATTTGTAATTTCTGGAGAAGTAATAATTTTTTCTAAAATTTTGTCAAATATCGACAAAACTGAAATTGAACGATAATTATTAACTAGTTTGGAATTTTCAGACTTAAAGATAGGTGTCACTTTAGCAATTTTAAGACAATCAGGGTAAACGCCTCTTTCCAAAACCAAATTAAATATATCAGCTAATAATTGTGAAAAAATGGCGAATAATTCTTCAGAATCACATAACGAATGTTATCATAACCACTATCCTTTGTATTACTGGGAGCTGAAATTAAACTCGATATTTTGCTGCAAGAACTGAGCGAGAGGGAACATGAAATAATGTTAGGCCCCATTGTATGAAATTTATTTAAATCATCTGAGATTGGGCTAGAACTACTTGCTGATACAGACAAATCAACAAAGTTAACAAAACTGTGATTAAATATATTAAGAATAGCAATAAGATTGGTACTCAACATCACTGCAAATAACGGAGTGGTTCATATTATTAGAGTTATTTCCCATGAAATGATTTAGCTAATTCCAGATTTCTTTTGGCTCAAATTATTAAATAGTTTGTAAAAATAACGCTTCTTTGCAAAATATTTTCCGTTTTTGATCTTCCTATTTAGCAAATCTAATTTATGTTTTAGTTTTACATTAGTATTATTCCTTTTAAGACGGTTCATTGTGCGGTTTTTAAGTTTAACTAAATCCCAGAGAATAAGAGTCATCCAGGGCTAAACAACTGCATTTTTAATTTTTACATTTACTTCCTTCAATACGGAAAACTGTTGAACAAGTTTATTATACATATCAAAAATTCGTTCTAGAGTAGATTCAGGATTTCTGACGTCAAATATGGTAGGTTTTTTTTAGGTTTCAGTGGTTGCTTACTGCACACTTAGGCCAATTTTTAGGCCCATTGTGATACCACTCATTCACTCCACATCATTAACCCACCTACTTCACCTACTCACACAACTACAGTGTACCACCTGCACATTGCAAGCTCCATGTCAACCTGTACATTGACATGGAAGGTGGGTCGGCGCGTGACACGGAATTCTGCACTCCATCAGAGGGTCTTAGTTGTATTTATTAGCATCGTAATCGATCGTAATCGATGATGAAAATTCGATTTGCATCTAGCCTCTGATGGGATTCGAACCCAGCACCTCCCGGTCCAAGTGCCGAAGCTTTAACCACTGCACCACTTGTCCGGTTCAAATACGGTAAACATTGAAAAATATTCAAAGAACTGACTAACCTTTTTGTAATTAACTTATTTTTGCGTTAATGTCCGAGTACAATATTTTGGCTTGAAACGAAATTTTGAGAGTACAAAACTACGATCACTTATGTCGGGTTTAATGGTAAAATGTATTTTCGTTGTTTAAATGTATATTTTGCATCTAATTGTCGATTCTACCATTAAATTGCACAAGTCCGGAATTAAGACCATTGAGTTGGCTTGCTTTCGAGAGATCAACAATTTATGATACTGTATAACGTTTTAACGAAACTGGTGAGACTTCGAACCATCCTCCGTTGAATCCGTCGGAATTAACGACCATCGTTGTGATAGATGGCGAAAAGCACGTGATTGGATAATACACCATTCACCTCATCGTAAAGTAGAAGTTTGAACCGTCCGCAGTTGCAAACTTGACCACTACCATTTTATCAGTGGCGGGATGAAGGCAAAATGGCTCAGGCAATTACACCAAATGATTCATCTATTCGCTAGTGGTCGATTCAAGGAAACAAATTTTATCATCGAACCGGTCCGCAATAGTCAAATTCAATTCCCGTGAAGTTTGACCTAACCGTTAACTTTGTCCTAAAATTCCAAAAACAAAATTTAGGATAAACTTCATGCGTATGCCCACGGGCGTGAAGTTTGTCCTAAAACTGTCCTGACTATTTTATCATGAGCATGTATTAGTTAATTTCTCGTTATAATGAATTATCATATTTGTAATATTTGAACATACGTACGTATATAAACAAATTTGAAATAACGGTATAGTGAAAAAATCGTTATCATTTCCTATTCAGCGACTTATTTATTGACCAAGCTGCAATATTGTAAATGATTTTAAAAATATGAACGGTAGAAGAATATGTACGTAACTCGCGAATACCGTTCAAGCAAAGCAGTAGCTTGATAAGTGTTATTCGGACTCTGCACCAGAAAAATCAACTAACATTGACTGGTATGGTGAATTTAAACGTGGTCGTACAACCACCGATCATGCACCGCGCTCTGGACGCCCAAATGAGACTGTGACTCCAGAAAACATAAAGAAAATCCACTAAAATGTTTTTAATGACCGTAAAGTGAAGTTACTTGAGATAGCTGACATTGTAAAGATTTCAATGGAACGTGTTGGTCATATTTTGCACGAACATTTGTCCATGAGAAAGCTGTGTTCGAAGTGGGTACCGCGTTTGCTCACAAAAGATCAAAAACGAGAACGCGTGGATGATTCCGTGTGCTGTTTGAAGCTATTTGAGCGCAATATAAAGGATTTTTTATGTGGTGTGTGACAATGGATGAAAGATGGATCCACCACTATATACCACAGTAAAATCGGCAATCAGCTGAATCGCGAGAGGCCGAACCTCGTTCGAAGCGACCAAAAGCACAACAGTCTACTGGGAAGGTTATGGTGTCTGTATTTTTGGATGCACATGGTATAATATTCGTTGACTACCTTGAGAAAGGAAAAAAAGATCAATAGCGAATATTATATCGGGTTTGTAACGGAATTTTATTAAATTTCGTTTTTAACCCATTCCCAATAATCTTTACGTTTATCAGGGTAATTTCACCATGACTTTGAAGATATCATCTTCACAAAAATTCATTAAACGCAATATTTTTGGTAGAGGCAGTTAAGTTTTGGAAGATATAATTGGTTTACGCACTGAGCTTTAGCCGTGGTACCAATTATAGTTTTAGAAGTTAAGTTTGAAATAATATTAATTCGTTTTTTTTCTTAAAATAAATAAGTTGTGTTAAGAAATAAATAAGTTTTTTTTGTGGTTCGAAGGGAAAACCTGATCTGGTAAGTATGGTTACAAAACAAATATAATCAGCCTACTAACTAAACGGGCCCATTTGGTAAAAGGTTTCACCAGCTGCTTCATTAGAAGCGGAAATCTCGCCAGTGCGTCAGCACGCAGTTTTCTTTCAGCTGGAACTCTTTACCAAATAAAAACCACTTACTAATTTTTAAAGGCCCTAGGCCAAAATATTTAAATCTCTTTTTTTATGCTTAACTTAGGGGTAATGATTTTACCCTATTTTTTTTTTTAAATTAAAACAACCACGGTGGGCATGCCAGCCATGTGAGGCATGATTTTCGCCAATTTGGGTCCGATGCCCAATTCGCTTAATTTAAATTCCTTGGTTTGACGGCAAGTTTTTCCGTTTGGTCTTTAGTTGTTTCACTACAAAATAAAATAATTTTATTGACAATATTTAATATACATATATTCAATTTTAGTTACATACTAAGTATGTTTAATTTCTATGATTTCTAGATAATTCTATGATTTTTTTATTCTGTAAATACACATTTTTTTAATCAAGGTGCTTTTTATTAGAAAGAAATGAAAGCTTTCCGGAAACGTAAGTCAAAATACATGCGTGAATTTTTTGACATGTCGTTTTAATTTTTTTAAGCTACCTATCGGCAATCTATTGAATTTTATGAATTGCACAAATCCAAATTATACCGTCAAGTAGGCATAAAATAATTTACTTTTAATTTTTTGTATATTGCCAATACCACTACCGCGCGGTTTTTTTCCTTTTTTTAGAATTAGAGACAACTTGCGGAAAAACGCAACCTATGCGAAATACATGTATTTCATTTCATTAAAGTAGTGTATTCTAATTTAAATGCAAACATTTTTCTGCACGTCAGTTTTCAGCATTAAATTAAAAAATTCGGTCGTCTCATCAAACTGCAGTAAGCAAACTACAAAAAATTGAAAATACTTTGCACGTACATACAAAGTATAATCACAATGCCTTAGCGAATTATTATGTTTCGCTACGCAATTGTCAACCCCTTCGTAACCTCGAATTTTATTGTATTTGACTTAGATGTAAAAACAATATCTGGCTATCACCCAGAATCATAGAAATAGAGTATATAGAATGAATGTAATGAGCTGTCAAGTGAGTCAAATTCGGAGGGTAAAAGAGAAAGCATATAAATTAACAGGGCCGTATTTAGCATTTTTTTTTCGACCGAATGCAATGAAGATAGGAAGTTAAAATTAAAAAATTATTTAAATTTATTTAAAAGTTTATTTCTTTAATACGCGTACATTAATTATTTTTATTTAAATATAATATTATATATATAAAAAATAGTAACTATAAAACCACTTCGCTTATTTATTCCACATTCCTTTAAAATGTAATAAAGAAATAAACTTGTTTCTTTTTGGTAATTTATATGACCTTTGGTTACAAAAATATTCAACCATGGATGTCATAATATTTTTCTATGATAAAGTGAGCTAACAAATTAATGTATTCTTGAGAATGACTATATTGATCTTCATCATTGAAAATATTTACACTTATTAGGTTGTGAAGAACGTTATTTTTAAACTAGATTGTAGTTGCGTTATATTTTTGTAGTCCGCAATAGCCAATTCCCGTTTTAATACTGCTTCGGAATATTTAAAGACCACCCCGTGTTAAAAGACCACCCCTATTTTTACATTGATTAGCGATTCATAAGAATTACATTGTTGTATTAGTTTGCAACGGTCCTCACAATTCAATTTTCTTAATATATAAGAGCACAAAATTTAACACGTCACTTTAAACAAAAACAAAAACTGGTTTGAAGGGGTTTTGCTTTGAGATATGAGACCGCCATATGCATTTTTTATATAACCATCCTGCTCTGACTTGCTTCATGCTTGCTTCACATGAAATAGCAATTTTGTATGCGAAAAAAGTTTACCTTCATTCTAAGTATATAATTCTATGCCCAGAACAGCCCAAAATTTCTTATAGAAATCGAATGTATGATTCAAATATAATAAAATCGACAATTGGGTAGTGAACATAATAATTCGCTAAGGCATTGTGATTATACTTTATACGTAAGTGCAAAGTACTTTCAGTATTTTTCTAGTTTGGTCCCTGCAGTCTGATGAGGCAACCGAATTTTTAATTAAAAGAATTCAAGTTTCATTAGTTCGAAATCAAACTTCCAACGTCTTGGTAACCTCACCTAGATGTAAAAACAATATCTGGCTATCACCCAGAATAACTCAAAATTTAACATTACATATTTATCCTCTAGGCGTCGAGAGGAACTAGCGAAACGGTTGCAACGACAGAAACTTCTAGTTACAATTTGAAATTTTAATTTTAATGGGACTTACCAACACCTCTCTTATCGTGAACTGAAATTATGAAAGTGGAACGTGTTTGGTAAATTTGTTGCAATTTACAAAAAAATAAAACAATTTATAATATTCTTTTGCCAATATTTTACGGGAGTGAACCCGTAACCTATAAACCAATTTCTAATAGAAATTTTGAGTGAAATATTTTGAAAAAAATACATACTTTAAAACGTTTAAAGGAGAAAGGCTAATATTATCATATACTTCAACATAAAAATATAAAGTTCTCCCGAATTCTCAATTTTTAATTTAATATGTATGCCATGCCAATTTCTACTGTTCGAGTAGTTTACAGTTCGATTAATACGAGGGCTGCCGTAAAATTGTTTAGGTAAAGTAATAAAAAATTAAAAATTTTCATCAAAAATTGCTTTATTGCTTTTCAAAATATTCGCCTTTAAGATCTATACACTTTTGCATTCGCTCAAACCATTTATCGAAACACTTTTGCCAGTCCGAAGATGATAGCTCCAAAACATGGGAAAAGGAAGAATTCATTGGGTGCCAAATCGGGGCTGTAAGGCGGTTGACTCATCAATTCGATCGTTAGAGTGCTTAAATACTCGCTTGTTTGATGTGGTGTGTGAGCTCGCATTATCGTGATGCAAAATGATTCGCCATTTTGGGTTGTTTTCTCTCAATTTGTTGAAAACTTCGGGCAAACAAATGGTCGTATACCAAGCTGAATTGACTGTCTTTTAATTTTCAAGAGCTACAGTAGCCACATGACTGGTTTTCATCAAGAAACACGCTACCATTTGCTTCCCAATTCTCCGAGCTCACACAACTTTTGTTGGTTTTTGTTCGATTTTCAAGACCCAAACTGTCGATTGTCCTCTTCTTTCCGGCTCATACGCATATATCCATGACTCGTTACCTTGTAACACCCCAGCAAGCCAACCTAACTGACTCACTAGGTTGTTAACAGAATTGCTGACACAGGGATTTTGGGCGGTCAATTTATTCCGGCTAGGGATCAGCGGTGTCGTGGGGTTTACTAAAATATGTGCCAGCCTGTATTAGACCGCTTACGCGAAGAGGGAACGAAACTAAGGATTACCAGTGATTAATCAACCTACCTCAGCTACTACCTCCAGCTACTACCTACACTCCAGATCATCCATCTCATATTTTTAATTGCACATTATCAGATTGTTTGACCAAACAACAAAAACAATAAGACGTCAGATTTCAACATTTTGGGTTTTACTCCAATAAAGAGAAAACAAATTTAATAAAAATAAAAATTATCAAAATCAATTAGAATGTAATAAAGAAAGGAAATTAACTTAATCCTAACTAAACCTATGACCTTACTTAATACAGTAAATTTGCAAACTTTAAATAAGACAAAAAAACTGACATTGGAAAGATAGTTATAATTTATAATTTATAAACTTAAATTAATTAATATAATTAAGGTACCTTAATGCATTGTGACGCGATGATAATCCAAATTCGGTTAGAATTGTAGCCAGCGAAGAAGTCTGTTTAAACCGTTCGATGATGTTTTGCTTTGCTGTGGTTATAACCGATGCGTTATTTTTCGTCGCGACGGTATTACAGATGTTGATTGTATCGCAGAATTTTATTATTACAATATCGATATTTGTTGTTGTACTAGATATATCGTTCGAGTGTTCGCAAACAATTTTATTATGATTATTCGGTGATATTAATTACTGTGTACAAAATACAGATTTTTGTTTTATTGTTGTGGTGTTGTACACACGATTATTACTATTGTTATTGTTGTGTCGACAGTAACGAGTATTAAAACCGCATCAATTATTAAATATATTATTATTTAGCGAAGCACAGTATTAATGAGAGACATTTATTGTTTTCTCGAATTATGTAATGATTTATCGAACCATTGGGAGATATGTTGACCCAAGCCACTTGGGTCTTTTGCCTTGAGAGGTCAACTAGGCAAAATTTCCACTACACTTAATATATTATTATACAGGTTTTAACTTAAACTGTATTATTATTATTAGACAATATTAAAATTATTCGTTGTAAGCAACAACTGAATTGTTCACAAAATCAAAGTTCTTAACATTTTTGTCCACTTATAATAACAAACTATACACTAAACTAGATTTTATACTTTATAATATGATACTAAACTTCTAATTTAAAAATCATAATTTTTATTTTTTTCTGAGTTTAGTATTCACGACTTTAATTTTTAATTGAGGCACTTGGCTCTACGAAATCTGTCACCTAACTGATCTTGTTTTCCTCCGTGTTAACACACAGTTCACATTTTCCCACCCGAGAACAACACATTTACAAAATATAAACAATACGAGATCAATTGATTACTTGATTATTATTTTAACACGTTGGCTGTGTTGGCTTCAAGCAAAAATTATGGCAAGGAGTAACAAGTGATTTAACATTGTACGTTGGTACAACCTTCAATAACTTTTTCAAGCATTTGGCGGCACCAATCGACACGAACGTTTTTTGTGTGTCTGTCAATAAATGTGGAATCCAACGTGCTAGCTTCCGCACCTTTAAATATTCATGTAAGGTCGATTTTAGCTGGTGTTACTAATGCCTTCACCATAAGTGACATGATGATCCTCTTCAATCAGTTTTCTCACAACATCGATGTTTTCTGCGCAACAGCTGTTTTTGGACGACCTTCACGAGGCTCGTCTTTGAGTGGACGTCATTCGCATTTAAATGCATTGTACCAATTATAAACACTATCTTAATGACATCTTAGAAAAATCCTTCGTATCCTCATGATATTATTCGAAATATAAACAGGTGAGATCGGTATGCCATAAAAATTAAATAAAAAATTGAGAATCGAAGAAACCGGTGAGCATGGTAAATAGACGGTTATAACTCAGTACGAAGGGATATTTTATCAACTTGATGACATCTTGGAAGAATCCCTGAGACCCTCAAACAGGCGAAATACCATGCGACTGTTGGGACATGGCATATAAACAGTTTAATGCTATCGCTTTTATTTCCTCTTTATCACATCTTACATAGAACAATCCTTGTTAACCTTTATGTTTAATTGACCAAACAGTTGCAATCTGAAAATTCATGCCACCAGGAATTACTTATTCCTGGTAAAGGGTGTTTTTCGTTTTTCTAGAGGTTCACAATTTTAAATTAAATTAGAACAAAGAAAAACATTTTGAATATCAGTGAAACTAGCTTGAATGCTTGAATATGATTTTGGCCATGTGGTCGCCGCGGTTGGCGCGTACATGACGTAGTCTGGAGCTGCAATTTTCGATCACTCTTCACAGCAATTGTGGCCGTATCCCGCTAATAAATCGCCGAATGTTGTGTTCCAAGTGTTCACTCGTTCCTGGTTTGTCGGCGTAGACAAGTGACTTAACATATCTCCAAAGAAAATAATCTAATGAGAGTTAGATCACATGATCTCGGTGGCCAATTAATAGGACCATTACGTGAAATTAGTCTTTCATTAAATGTTTCTTTGAGTAAATTAAAAGTATCCTGCGCTTTGGCATGTGACACTATCTTGTCCTGTTGGAACCACATATAAGCAAGATTTATGCCATCCAATTGGAGTACAAGAAGTTATAAATCATATCTCTATGCCGTACACCGTTGACTGTAACATTCCGCTCATCATCATTTTTGAATACATATGGACCAATGATTCCGCCGGTTCATAAAGTGCACCAAACTGTTATTTTCTCTGGATGTAATGGTATTTCGGCAACGGCTTGTGGATTGTCTTTACTTCGAATATGTCAATTATGTTTATTAACAACCAAAAGTGAACTTCATCGCTGAACAAAATTTTGCTTTGAAAATCAATATCAATTAGTGCTTTAGCCCATTGGCGGCGTGTGCGATGGTCGGATGGCATTAATTCCTGCACAAGTTGAATTTTGTAAGCAAGTAAACTAACATCCTTACATAAAATCTTCCATAAAGTGAATGGACACATCTCCAGTTGCTGAGAACTACGACGAATTGATTGATTTAGGTCTTCCTTAATGCTACACTTTACAGCGTCTATTGCTTGTTCGTTTAGAGTATACGTGGTGCGAAAACGATCCATAGTTAACCGAATTACCCGCTCTGGTGGACGATTATGACGACCGTAAAATGGACGTAATACACGTTGAGTTTGGTGAACAGAACCATTATTTTGATAAAAATTATTTTGATTTTGATTATTCCAAAATTTTTTTAAAAAACTTGTTCAGAGTTTAAAAAATTACTCGAATGATTTCGACTTGTTAGGGCATCATCAGAACAACTTTTGATAAACTTGAACTTTTAAATAAAAATTTTTTTTGCGAAATAATTAAGTGGAATAATGTGTTTATTAAGTGTTTGCAAGCGTTTTTTTTAAATAAAGTATTAATTGTCCAGTGGATTTATTGTCTTTTGAAGATCAATTAATACCGCTCTTTTCATTCGCTCACACGCCACCCATTCACACAATTACTGTATACCACTTGCACATTGCAAGCTCCATGTCAACCTGTACACTGACATAGACGGTGGGTCGGCGTTGAATTCTGTACTCCAACAGAGGGTTTTAGTTATGAATGTGAAATACATACCAAAAATGTACACTGTTAAATTCAAAAATATTTCAATTGGATTTGTTTTGTAGTGAAATTGAAACATTTTTAGATAATCTTTATCATTTATACTAGAGCAGTCCCTGAGTCCTTAATAGTATCGCTGTAAAGATCAAATAATTTTCTAACAATTTTTTAGATAAACACGAGAAAATTGTGATACATTTTACTAAAGTAGAAGGTTAGAAAGAAGGTTATTTTAGACAATGTTTCTACTTTTATATCCGAATCTAGAGATGTTCACGGGTCTCACCTATCTGGCTGAATAGCTAAGTCAAAACCTCACGTGTGTGGTGAATAAGATTTAAATATATTGGTTTGTAACTTGTCCAGCGTATTTTAAACAATAGTGGTTTTTGATTTCAATCTATTTTAAAATTTTGCTGTTACCGCTCCTTGAGATGATCATAATTTTTTTAATGTATTTTAGGATAGCATAGACAAAATTCTAACATTGAAATGAACATGGTTAATTTATGAAAATATTTACTGTGCCATACAGGCTACTTAGGAGTTCGATGAATTTAAAATAATTTTCAAACTTTATATCAGCGATCCTAGAGATGTTCACGAGGCCTCACCTACATGGTCAGATAGATCAGTCAAAACCCTATGAGGATAATGAAAGGGATCTAATTATGATGGTTTTTAACTTGTCCAGAGACAGTTTTACGTTTACGGTTATATCGCCTATCCCAGAAATGTTCACGGGATCTCTTTCATATATTCGAATAGAGCAGAAAATTTTCTATCAATATTGTGAAAATGGGACACGAATGGTGGTTTTCTTCATGTTTTCCAAAATGTCCAAGATCGTCATTTACAATTTTACTCTCAATTGGAAATTTTTGTATTTCCTCCAATAGGATTGATATACAATTGACATTCCCAAACAAACTACGAACCCGATTTATTGTAAAACCAATCAAATAACAAAAATTATATGGATGTTCACAGGGTCACGTTTATACTTTTGGATAGCTCAAAGATTCGACTTTCGATAGTTCCGAACAGGGTTCAATTGTGATGATATTTACTGTGCCATATACGACTTAGAAGTTTAAAAAATCGTTTATCATGGCCCGGTAGTGCTCACCATTAACAGTAACGGCGGTTCCTTGCTCATTTTCAAAGAAAAATTGCCCAATGATGCCACCGGGCCAAAATCCGCACCAAACAGTCACTCGTTGAGGATGCATCGACTTCTCTACGATCACGTGCGGGTTCTCCGTGCCCATTTCATTCGAAAATATGATTTTTTTTCCAAAATCGGCATCTTCTTCAAGTCGTTAGCAAACCCACTCAGCGAACCGAAAACGCAATGGGTGGTCTCTTTGCTTCAATTCCTGAACTAATTGAAGTTTATACGGTGTCATACCAAGGTCTTTATGCAGGGTTCGTCTCAATGTTGTGCGTGAAATGTTCATTTCTTGAGCACGATGACGCGTTGACGTTCCCGGCGACTCACGCACATTATCGCCTACAGCATCAACATTTTCGGGTGTACGCTTGGTTGGCTGCTTGGTTCGGGTTGGTTTCATTAATTAACAAGCCTGTTTCTTTAACTTTATTCACAAAATAACGCACATATGCAGGTCCCGGCGCTTCGTTTCTTCCGAAAGCCGTACGCAATTTTCGCACACATTCTGCAACATTACCATGATTTTCGAAGTAATTTTTCAATATTTCCCAGCGTTGTTCAAGCGAATACACAACCATTTTTGTTCAGCAGAAGGATAAAACTAACTTTCTGTCAAATCAGAAGTAACATAACCCTTACCATACTCAACATAACCTCTAGTTCAAAAAAAGTTAGATGACCCAACCTGTATTTCACAATCATGTTTTTGTTGTGGTTATTAACATCAGCCTCTGGTGAGGTTCGAACCCAGTACCCCTGGCTTAATTGCCAAAGCTTTAACCACTGCAATACTTGTCCCGCAAATGTCAGCTGTCAAATCGGTTTCAAACAAAACAGTGTTGCCAACTTAAAGATGTGAACCTCTAAAAACACCCTTTTGTAAATATTGTCTTTCGACATTAATAAATATATTTGTTTCATTAATAAATATATTTAATATAATAAATATATTTTTACAGTGTAGCAATAACACACGAAAGAAGTGTAATAATCCAATTAGAATCATAAACGTATACTTGTTTATTTTTTGTTAGAAAATATTTTCCGTAATATTTTCTTTGTTTTAAGATTTTATTTCATAATTTTAATAGCAAATCTTGATTTTCCTTCCAAATGAAAAATTATAAAAAAGTGATTATGATCTGTTGCGACTCGATTAATCATTTCGAATCAGTTCGAAATCAGTTTAATTATTTTCGTTTGAATTTATTTATTCGTGTAAATTATAAAAAGGATGCTGGTGATGATTGATTATTCCAAGTAACGAGAATCGAATACATTTTTATTTATTTATTTGTTGTCTCAGGAGATGTCACTTAAATAAATGGTTTTAACTGGTAAAAATGTATTTGTAGCAGAAGATAATTTAGGATTAATCATAATAAGAGCTTGATGTCGTCTGATTGCAAGAGTTTGTGTATGCAACCTTCTGGCCATTTCGTACAACAGGGGAATAAATAAAGATAAAATATCTTGAAAATATAGAGTGACAGCACCACGAACATTTAATATGCTCGTTTATATTATCCACTATAAATCTTGTACCATGTACGTATAACGAAATAGTTGACGAGCAAATTATAAATAAAGCAAATCATCCCACTCCCATATCTCGACTATATCATATCTAAATCTAAAACAAATTATGTTTTAAGCTTAAAATGTCACTAAAAATTATTATCGTCGAATAGATTTTAAAATTAGAAATGTTTTTTTATGTCTCTATATCGAATACGAAAAATTTTGAAATCTTTATTTATAAATTTTTCATTTTTCCGGAAGCATTTTCATTTATGTATCTTAATATGCAACTCAATCTTGTATGTAGGTACATTTGTATTTTTGTATAGCAAACATATTTTTATGTCAGTCACCTGCTGGTTCATTTTGATTTGTGGCTGCTGCACTCAAATTTAATTTTATAGTTCATCTTGTTATTTATCTTATGTATACCACTATAAATTCCCGTAATTTGTCTAAATCAATTTGTGTGTTGTGTAATTCATTCATTTTTGGTACGGGAACGTTACTATCATAAAATCTGTTCAGATAGTGATATCTGCCACCCATTGCTGTTTATTGCATAATTGTATACGCCGATACTTATTTCGGGATGACACTTATTTTAATTTATTTATTGATGTAAAAGCGTAAGAATTTATAACGAAAATAAAATGAATTCTTCAGAAGTGCTCACATAATTGGAAATTCTTTCACAAAACATCGCGATACATGCATTATCGTATAGAGATATAATGCGACATCCAGATATATTCAAACAAACATACATAACACATGAAGAAAATACCGAATGCCATTATTATTATAAAATGCAAGACAAAACAATATAAATGTAATAAAATTAAATAATAATAACGACGACAAATCTTATCAGAGCCAAATATAAATAATAAGAAAATCCAAAGAAGAATAAAAACAGTTGTCTTTTTTTTATATCCCAATTTGGTTATCACAGGTTATCCATCAGCCAAACTCACCGTTTAGTCATTCTTTTATACTTTACGACGACGTTTATTGTTATTTCTTCTGGTTGTCATTTTTATGAAGAAATGCGCGCTGATAGTATTCACAAAAGACATTTACTTGGTATAAACCAAAAAATTGTTTAAATTGTAAATATTATGAGGGTATATAGTATTTTATATGGAATATGTTACGTAATATAATTGTGTTGTATATAGACATATTTCAACATTTTTTGGTTGTTGTATGATGCAGGTCTGATCAATTTCAGTTAAAAATTCTAAGATAATCAATATATCAAAAAGACAATGAACGATAGTTTTACATGACAGTTATTTATGCATACAATTTCGCTTGACAATTTGGTTAATTTAACAGTCGATTTTATTGATTCACACAGGTTGCTATAGTGCAGACACTTTTTTCTAACATTTTTTCAAGAGGAAATACGATAATGTGCAAATTTCGTATTGGTCATTGCATACATTTTTATGAAGGTTAAATACTCACTTTTTCATTTGTTCAGCGGCCATACTACTCACCCCTATTTTAATTGTCGTGTTATAACATCAACTGAAACATGAAAGTCCATTTTTGATTTATAAAACTAAAATTATTCAAATTTAATTTGTGTGTAATTTTCGTTAGGCAGTACTATAGAACTGACATAAGTTTGATGTCGACACGATATTTACAATAGAATGTTTTTTCATAATATATATATCATATGTGAATCGGGATTTGGGAAATTTTACATTTTTCCAAATCCGAATTTTATAATCCAATTTCCATAGTCATGTCAAATTAACTGAAAATACTGATAATAATCATCTTACGTCGTATACATAGGCTGTTGTAAAAGTTTTTAGAAAATGATAATACTAGTGTTATCTGATGCAAATCTCTATGTCAGTCAAAAGTGTAACATTTTTGGAGTTTATGTTTCTCAGAAGTCATCTGTCAGTTCGCATCGCAACATTGTTTATTATTTACTTGAAAAATTGAATTAAGTGAACAAATAGAATTATCGCGTGAACATTTTCGTGTGATGTTTTTTTACGATTTTCGAAAGGGACTATAACTCAACAACAGTGCTTCGAATCACTTCATTCTACTTTTGACGAACGACGTTCACTCAAAGACGAGCCTCCTGAATAAGGTGACCATTCGTCCCCGATTACCGGGGACAGTCCCCGATCTGCATGTTCTGTCCCCGGAGCAATTTCTTATCAAAATCGTCCCCGTTTTAATAAAATAATCCTGAATGTCTCCGATTTTTCATTAAAATCTAACATTTATTAAATACAACATTAAAATTATTAATTTCATGTAAAAACTATCCGATACTGTGTTTTTTTAGTATTGGTTATCCATATGATTGTAAGAACGTTTATATTCACTTCAACCATTCACATAAATGCGGTCACAGTCATATGAAAAATTAAAACGAAAACATGTAACCAACAACAACAGAAAGGGAAAACACTAAAAGGAATCGAAAACGATATAAATTCGTGCTTGTCGTTGTCATTCATTTTGATGTTATTTCAAAAACACAAATCTATTTTACAAACAAACAGTTTAAAAATATATTTAAAGTTTTGGAATTAAATTACAAATAAAAATTAAATAAATAGTAAAGTACAAAGCTTCTCACAACAAAAGTATATATAACGGGTGTTTCAACAGGTGCGCTTCAACTT
Source organism: Nephrotoma guestfalica (assembly GCA_963691935.1). Classification (NCBI taxonomy): domain Eukaryota; kingdom Metazoa; phylum Arthropoda; class Insecta; order Diptera; family Tipulidae; genus Nephrotoma; species Nephrotoma guestfalica. Next base: position 133,891,662 of record OY829913.1, on the reverse strand, counting down.
TTTTCCGATAGGGACGGCGAACGACGCCATATTTTTTATTAATCTTTTGTCATTTGGAAACTTCATTAGTATACATTTCATCATGGAACGCTACACACGTGAACAGCGATTGCAAATCGTGCAAATTTTTTATCAAAATAATCGTTCTGTTGCTGCTACTTTAAGAGCATTACGGCCATTTTACGGTCCATTTAACAAGCTGACAATCGACCGTATAGTGGCAAAATTTGAGTCTACGTTTTCGCTACATAATGTTCCGGTGCCCTCGAGAGCAAGAAGTGCTCGAAGTGTTGAAAACATCGCAGCCGCCAGGGTTTTTACGTAAAGATCTTGGCCTACATCCGTATAAGATCAAGCTGACACAACAACTAAAGCCGTTTGACCATTTGAAGCGACGCCGATTTGTGAATTGGGCTCAAGAGCAAATCGAAAATGATGCAGATTTTCACCGAAAAATCATCTTCAGCGATGAGGCTCACTTTTGGCTAAATGGATTTGTCAACAAGCAAAATATGCGTTACTGAGCAGGAAGCAACCCATACGTGATTCATGAGGCACCGTTGCATCCCGAAAAAGTCACTGTTTGGTGCGGATTACATGCCGGCGGCGTCATTGGGCCATATTTTTTCATCGACGATAACGATCGCCACGTTACTGTTAATGGAAATCGATACCGCGATATGATAAACGATTTTTTTTGGCCGCAATTGAATGGAACGGACTTGGACGACATGTGATTTCAACAGGACGGGGCCACATGCCACACAGCACAGGATACAATCGCGTTATTGAAGACTAAGTACGATGAGCGTGTTATTTCGCGAAATGGGCCCGTCCAGTGGCCGCCGCGCTCGTGTTTTTTGACACCTCTAGATTATTTTCTTTGGGGTTATGTGAAGTCATTGGTCTATACCAATAAGCCGGCGACGTTGCAAGAGCTCAGAGCCAATATAGATCGTGAAATTGCTGGAATTTCGGCCGATTTATGCGAAAGAGTGGTCGAAAATTGGGTTCAAAGATTGGACATCGTAAAACGTGCACGCGGTGGTCATCCAAAAGAAATCGAGTTTCATACTTAAATGTATATGTTAAAATTCGTTAATAAAAAAAAAGTTAGTTCAAAAGTCGAACAGTTTGTGTTTTATTCAAAAAAAAAGTTGAAGTGCTCTTATTGAAAAACCCTGTATATAATTTATATTAATAAATATAAAAAATAAATTTACGCGAATTGTGAATATAAAAAAAATTACACAATTTGATTACGAACTCGGAATTGCATTTCATTCTTCATTCTTTCATCCAGTGTTTGCATATTTATTTTGAAAAAACTAATTAAATTTAATTTTTAGTGCCCCACTCAATATTATGATGCTCTATCCTATTGTCACATGAGTAAGTACCTAATTATTTTTAAAATAAGCTGTGTAGGTTTAAAATAAAACAATCAAAAATTCGTATTTTTAGAAACATGTCGAAAAAAAGAAAATGCGTTTCTCTGCCGAAAATGAAAAGGAATTCTCGTTTATTATACGGACGATTGTGGAAGGTACACTGAAATGCAATTTGTGCTTGGGAACATTCCCCATTTTGAACAGTGGAAAATTTGCAATAAACGAGCATATATCTTCAAAAAACATAAGAATGCATTGGTAGCTGCATCAAGTTCAAAAAATCTGGAAAATTTAAAAAAAAATTAAAACCCAGTAAAGACGATTATAAATTGGCAGCCTTGGAAGCTGCTTTTGCTTTCCATACAATAAAACACAATCATAGCTTTCGGTCGATGGATTGTACGAAAATTTGGAGAAACAAAATTTAGTTGCGCCCGAACCAAATCAGAAGCGATTGTTACAAATGTTATTGCTGGCCGAGCGAAATTTGTTAGTATTTCAATGGATTGCTCATAAATATATCAAGCTGTTACCAATTGTAGTTAGATTTTTTAATAAATATGCCACATATAAATGAATATTTATATGTGGCATATTTATTAGATTTGGTAGAATTAGCAGGTGAAACATCTGAAATTTTGCTTGATGCTATTTGGAAACTGATAAGCGAATACAAGCTAGATAATAAAATTGTCGCTGTGACCGCGGATAATACCAACGCAAATTTTGGTGGACATAAAAGAAGTGGCACTGAAAATGTGTTCGTAAAGTTGAAAAACAAATTAGAACGTGCTATATTTGGTTTAGGCTGTTTAGCACATATTCTTCACAACGCTGCTCACGCTGCATTACATGTTATGAGCATAGACATTGAGGGATTCATTCGGAATATTTATAAATACTTCAATATTTTTACTGTTCTCGGGTTGAAAGATTTAAAGAATTTTGTGAGTTTGTTGGGAAAGAATTCTGCCATTTTTTCCAGTTCTCGAGCACGCTCTAAAGCTTTATCCAGCATTAAAATCATTTTTTTTGTCGGAAAAAAATTGTCCTAAATTTTTAAAAAAAATATTCGAAGATGAATTAACCGAGACTTGGCTAGCTTTAGCCTACAATGTTGCTGCACTTTTCAGTGAACAATCGATTGAAGGACAAAATAATTAACAAAATAATAAACAAACTGATTTTAATTTTAAAAAACCGGGCGGATAGTAATGTTGTACCTTCTACAGTTGAATCACTTTTGATTAAGGATGAAATACCGCTAGATAAATTTTTGAAAGTTTCAACAAAAATTTACAGTCAAGCAATAGAATATCTAGAGAAATGGACTGTACATAATGAAAGCCTAGATAATCTAACGCCAATATTATTAAATAGTACACCTGATAGAAACAAAATGAAAATGCTGCCAAATTTTTAAATCAAAACTGTTCAATAATTTCAATAAATACCGATGAGTTATTTGACGAAATAACTTTTTTATTAAATTTTATTAACGTGGATATTTTAAACGATTGGAACATAAAAAAATTGAGGCTTGCGAGAAATGGAAAATTATATTTAAACATTTTGATGAAAAGCTAATTTCACTTACTAATTTAAAATTAATTGTTGAACTAACGTTTTCTCTTGCGGGAAGTAATGCTCCAGTAGAAAGAGTTTTTTCTGAAATGAATTATCTTTGGAGTGCCAAGAAAAGCCAAATGAAAGTCGAAACTGTAAAATCAATTTTAATTGTTAAGATCAATAAGAATGTCAGTTGTGAACAATTCTATGAAGAAGTAAGATTAGCCCCAAACCTGTTGAATAAAATTCACAGTTCTAGTAAATATTAGAACCGGATTAGAGTGATTTAAGGAAAAAATGGAATTTTATTATTTTATTTGATGTAATTAGGCAAATTGAATTTGTTTTTCTTCAAATAAATTTTCTTTTCATTAAGTTATGTAATTATTTGCCAAAAAAAAATTAGTTTAAAATGTCCCCGATTACGTCCCATTATTTATGGTCACCTTACTCCTGAAGGTCGTCCAAAAACAGCTGTTGTGCCAGAAAACATGGATGCCGGGAGAAAACTGATTGAAGAGGATCGTTGTATCACTTATCGTGAAATCGTGGCATGTCTAGGCATTAGTAACACCAGCGTACATATGATCTTACATGAACATTTAAAGGTGCAGAAGCTGTGCACGTTGAATTCCACATTTATTGACAGACGCACTAAAAAAGGTTCGTGTCGATTGGTGCTGCCAAATGCTTGGCGAAAAATGGTGACATGTCGAGTCATGGATATATGCGTATGAGCCGGAAAGAAGGGGGCAATCGACTGTTTAGGTCTTCCAATTCGAAGAAAAACCAACAAAAGTTGTGCGAGCTCGGAGAGTTGGGAAGCAAATGGTAGTGTGTTCCTTCACGAAAACCGGTCATATGGCTACTGTTGTTCTAGAAATTCAAAAGACTGTTAATTCAGCTTGGTATACGACCATTTGTTTGGCCCAGGTCTTCAACAAATTGAGAGAAAACAACCCAAAATGGAGAAGCATTTTGCATCACGATAATGCGAGCTCACGTAAATCACATCAAACAAGCAAGTATTTGAGCACTCAAACGATCTAGTTGATTAGTCATCCGCCTTACAGCCCCGACTTGGCACTTCTTCCTGTTTCCAACAATCAAAGATAAGATCCGTGAACAACAATTTTTATCACCTGAAGAAGCGATTGAAGCGTTCCAAAACATGTATAGATCTGTAAGGCGAATATCTTGAAAAGCAATAAAGCAAGTTTTGATGAAAAATTTTAATTTTTTATTACTGTTTTTAAAAACTTTTACGGCAGCCCTCGTACTACTGATATTCTAGAAATCGATTTAAGTGACAATTTTTTGAGGTGTAGGGTTGAATTTCAAGGGAGTTGCTGTTGACTGTCTGTAGCTCTATAACCTGGTAAATAGGCTAACTTTACAACTAAGTGGATACTGCCCAATCCTTCAAAGGATAACATCTGGACAACGATAATATATGCATGTTAAGTTAGACCTAACTGGGAAAGAACTAGCTTTAGGTCTGTTGGTTAGGTTTGTTGTTAGAACTATATTAATCCTAAACCAACAAAAATAAAAAATGTGTAGATATGTTGAAAATATAGCTAACAATGACATTTAGGCGAATTAACAATACTACATTTAGGGTAACACTTAGCAATTTTATTTAGAATTTTCATAAAAAAAATGAATATCTCGAGAATTAATATGTTTATCACCTAGTTCTGTATGATTTTATGAAAAGTTACAATTAGAACTTTTAAATTTCTAAACCATTTAAAAAGCTAATGGGATTCATTCACGTGTTCAAATAATTACTTTAATAACCTGGGCTATATTAAGAATTTGGGGTTTTCTTAAGAAATTGAATATCTCGAGGATTAATATGTTTTTAACTTAGTTCTGTACGGTTTTTGCAGCTTAAACAAATTAACTTATTGTTATTTCTTGTGGTGCAATTGGCCCTGGTTCATCACAATCAAAAGAAAACACTAGATCGTCACCAATGAATTATTTTGTTTCCTAGTTAAAATAACGGTTTTATTACATAATATTGATGTGTAAATTAATATTGATTGTTGAATTTTTTGGAATAATTGGCAACCGTATAGATAGTTGAAATTTAAATTAAGTTTTAGAGTGATTTTCTGATGAAATTACTTTTAGTGAACTGAGGCTTAATCAAATTAAATATGTGGTCCACTTGGCGTTTCTTAATTGGTTTTCATTATACCGACATATTGGACGGACATAGGATTATAACGTAATTTCTTCACGAAGCTCTGAAAAGTAACCAACCTTGATTAAGTATTCTCATATTTTGTTTGAAATATGGCTTTTTTTAAATTTTATTACTACTATTAAACTTGCCTAGGATTTTGCCCCTAGTCAAACCTCTTCTGATTCCTACGTGATTTCGTAATCCTTTGCCCTTTCCACTCTAACTTTTGTTGAGCATCGGTGAGACCATGCGTTTTATGGAATTTCTAGGTCTTTAGTCCTAGATGATCTTTCAATATGTGCTGCATCCGTTTGAGCAAAATTTTCGCCTCACGAGCTATTTTTCTGCCGCTACGGCGCAGATTCCGAGCCAATTTGGCCTTCACCTTCCGAATAATTTCCGGCGATGTTGCAGTGCGTTTCGATCCACCACCTTGGCGTTTTGCAATGCTGTCAATATCGTTTTAACGATTTATGGTGCGATAACTGGTTAACAATCTGCGGCTGTGGTTTTCCAGCCAAATATAGAGCAATTACACTATTACGCTTGAATTCCATTGCGGATAACGTTTTTTCTGAATATTTCCCACTAAATATTCATTTCCCCCGCACTCTGTCGTCACTGGTTTGACAGCAATGACAGTCTGAAGTTGGTAACACTTCGTATCAGTCACCCGGTACAATACTCGCTGTATTGGTAAAACTTCAAAAAATCGACACAAGAGCCTTGTAATATCGATATAGGGCTTCTTATTTAAATATCTCGATGGATACGTCCCTTAACCTACCCATACAGAAGAACATTACAAGATAGTATGAATAATTATGGGCTAATTAAATGATCTACTAAAAAATTTTGGGCTCCACCCCTTCCAACTAAAACGATGGGTTCTGCTAGCTTTAGAAAAAGTTAGCAGACCCCATATCAAAAAATATTTTAAAAACATTTGAAAAATTAAAGGTTAATTTTAGGCTAATTAAAATTAAAATAAAGGTTAATTTTAGGCCTATTTAAATTTTAGTATTCTGCTCATTCTAGAAAAGGCATAAGGCTTTATCATTTCAAAGCTAGCAGAACCCAAACCGAAAATCGGACCAGCAACCGAAATTAGAACCCAAAACAAGATCAATTAAGATAGAAATTGATCTTGTTTTGGGTTCTAATTTCGGTTTTGGTCCGATTTTCGATTTGGGTTCTGCTAGCTCTGAAATGATAAAGCCTTATGCCTTTTCTAGAATGAGCAGAATAATAAAATCTAAATAGGGCATTTATTAGCCTGAAATTAACTTTTAATTTGCCAATTGTTTTTAAAATATTTTTTGATATGGGTTCTGCTAACTTTTTCTAAAGCTAGCAGAACCCATCGTTTTAGTTGGAAAGGGTGAGGCCCAAAAAATTTTAGTAGAGCATTTAATTAGCCTAATATTAGCCTATAATTATTCATACTATCTTGTAATGTTTTGCTGTATAAGTTCTGCTAGCTTAAGGGACGTCGATGGACCGGTGTGAAGTTCTTGGACAAAAGTTTTTGGACAAAAATTTATGCGAGTGATCTTTGTGAAGTTTTTGGACACAATTTTATTTCTTGGACAAAAATTTATGGAAGTGTATTTATTTTAACAATTTTAACAGTGTATTTATTGTATATTAAAATAATTCGAAACAATTATTATAATAAATATTCAACAAATAAAAGAAATTGTTTTAAATTAAAAAATGTAATACGCACAATATTATATATTTTAAAGTAAATAAATATATCACAAACCATACTGTATAAAATGATACAGTCGTGACTATATATGTTCGAAAGGGGATACATTGGGCTATTTAAATTAGTAAGCCTTATCTCGATATGATGAACAAGGCTCGTGAATCGAATTTTTAAAGTTTTTCCAATTCAGCGAGTGATGCATATCCACAGATGTTCTACTGCACTAAGCCAAATAGCAAAAATCTCAGAGATTGGCTCGCATAGTGACTATATACGTTCAAAAGGGAATACATTGGGCTATTTAAATTAGTAAGCTTTATCTCGATATGATGAACAAGGCTCGTGAATCGAATTTTTAAAGTTTTTCCAATTCAGCGAGTAATGCATATCCACAGATGTTCTACTGCACTAAGCCAAATAGCAAAAATCTCAGAGATTGGCTCGCATAGTGACTATATACGTTCAAAAGGGGATACATTGGGCTATTTAAATTAGTAAGCTTTATCTCGATATGATGAACAAGGCTCGTGAATCGAATTTTTAAAGTTTTTCCAATTCAGCGAGTAATGCATATCCACAGATGTTCTACTGCACTAAGCCAAATAGCAAAAATCTCAGAGATTGGCTCGCATAGTGACTATATACGTTCAAAAAGGAATACATTGGGCTATTTAAATTAGTAACCCTTATTTCGATATGATGAACAAGGCTCGTGAATCGAATTTTTAAAGTTTTTTCAATTCAGCGAGTAATGCATATCCACAGATGTTCTACTGCACTAAGCCAAATAGTAAAAATCTCATAGATTGGCTCGCATAGTGACTATATACGTTCAAAAGGGGATATATTGGGCTATTTAAATTAGTAAGCTTTATCTCGATATGATGAACAAGGCTCGTGAATCGAATTTTTAAAGTTTTTCCAATTCAGCGAGTAATGCATATCCACAGATGTTCTACTGCACTAAGCCAAATAGTAAAAATCTCAGAGATTGGCTCGCATAGTGACTATATACGTTCAAAAGGGGATATATTGGGCTATTTAAATTAGTAAGCCTTATCTCGATATGATGAACAAGGCTCGTGAATCGAATTTTTAAAGTTTTTCCAATTCAGCGAGTAATGCATATCCACAGATGTTCTACTGCACTAAGCCAAATAGCAAAAATCTCAGAGATTGGCTCGCATAGTGACTATATACGTTCAAAAAGGAATACATTGGGCTATTTAAATTAGTAAGCCTTATCTCGATATGATGAACAAGGCTCGTGAATCGAATTTTTAAAGTTTTTCCAATTCAGCGAGTAACGCATATCCACAGATGTTTTACTGCACTAAGCCAAATAGCAAAAATCTCAGAGATTGGCTCGCATAGTGACTATACACGTTCAAAAGGGGATACATTGGGCTATTTAAATTAGTAAGCCTTATCTCGATATGATAAACAAGGCTCGTGAATCGAATTTTTAAAGTTTTTCCAATTCAGCGAGTAATGCATATCCACAGATGTTCTACTGCACTAAGCCAAATAGCAAAAATCTCAGAGATTGGCTCGCATAGTGACTATATACGTTCAAAAAGGAATACATTGGGCTATTTAAATTAGTAAGCCTTATCTCGATATGATGAACAAGGCTCGTGAATCGAATTTTTAAAGTTTTTCCAATTCAGCGAGTAATGCATATCCACAGATGTTCTACTGCACTAAGCCAAATAGCAAAAATCTCAGAGATTGGCTCGCATAGTGACTATATACGTTCAAAAAGGAATACATTGGGCTATTTAAATTAGTAAGCCTTATCTCGATATGATGAACAAGGCTCGTGAATCGAATTTTTAAAGTTTTTCCAATTCAGCGAGTAATGCATATCCACAGATGTTCTACTGCACTAAGCCAAATAGCAAAAATCTCAGAGATTGGCTCGCATAGTGACTATATACGTTCAAAAGGGAATACATTGGGCTATTTAAATTAGTAAGCCTTATCTCGATATGATGAACAAGGCTCGTGAATCGAATTTTTAAAGTTTTTCCAATTCAGCGAGTAATGCATATCCACAGATGTTCTACTGCACTAAGCCAAATAGCAAAATCTCAGAGATTGGCTCGCATAGTGACTATATACGTTCGAAAGGGGATACATTGGGCTATTTAAATTAGTAAGCTTTATCTCGATATGATGAACAAGGCTCGTGAATCGAATTTTTAAAGTTTTTCCAATTCAGCGAGTAATGCATATCCACAGATGTTCTACTGCACTAAGCCAAATAGCAAAATCTCAGAGATTGGCTCGCATAGTGACTATATACGTTCGAAAGGGGATACATTGGGCTATTTAAATTAGTAAGCCTTATCTCGATATGATGAACAAGGCTCGTGAATCGAATTTTTAAAGTTTTTCCAATTCAGCGAGTGATGCATATCCACAGATGTTCTACTGCACTAAGCCAAATAGCAAAAATCTCAGAGATTGGCTCGCATAGTGACTATATACGTTCAAAAGGGAATACATTGGGCTATTTAAATTAGTAAGCTTTATCTCGATATGATGAACAAGGCTCGTGAATCGAATTTTTAAAGTTTTTCCAATTCAGCGAGTAATGCATATCCACAGATGTTCTACTGCACTAAGCCAAATAGCAAAAATCTCAGAGATTGGCTCGCATAGTGACTATATACGTTCAAAAGGGGATACATTGGGCTATTTAAATTAGTAAGCTTTATCTCGATATGATGAACAAGGCTCGTGAATCGAATTTTTAAAGTTTTTCCAATTCAGCGAGTAATGCATATCCACAGATGTTCTACTGCACTAAGCCAAATAGCAAAAATCTCAGAGATTGGCTCGCATAGTGACTATATACGTTCAAAAAGGAATACATTGGGCTATTTAAATTAGTAACCCTTATTTCGATATGATGAACAAGGCTCGTGAATCGAATTTTTAAAGTTTTTTCAATTCAGCGAGTAATGCATATCCACAGATGTTCTACTGCACTAAGCCAAATAGTAAAAATCTCATAGATTGGCTCGCATAGTGACTATATACGTTCAAAAGGGGATATATTGGGCTATTTAAATTAGTAAGCTTTATCTCGATATGATGAACAAGGCTCGTGAATCGAATTTTTAAAGTTTTTCCAATTCAGCGAGTAATGCATATCCACAGATGTTCTACTGCACTAAGCCAAATAGTAAAAATCTCAGAGATTGGCTCGCATAGTGACTATATACGTTCAAAAGGGGATATATTGGGCTATTTAAATTAGTAAGCCTTATCTCGATATGATGAACAAGGCTCGTGCATCGAATTTTTAAAGTTTTTCCAATTCAGCGAGTGATGCATATCCACAGATGTTCTACTGCACTAAGCCAAATAGCAAAAATCTCAGAGATTGGCTCGCATAGTGACTATATACGTTCAAAAGGGAATACATTGGGCTATTTAAATTAGTAAGCTTTATCTCGATATGATGAACAAGGCTCGTGAATCGAATTTTTAAAGTTTTTCCAATTCAGCGAGTAATGCATATCCACAGATGTTCTACTGCACTAAGCCAAATAGCAAAAATCTCAGAGATTGGCTTGCATAGTGACTATATACGTTCAAAAGGGGATACATTGGGCTATTTACATTAGTAAGCTTTATCTCGATATGATGAACAAGGCTCGTGAATCGAATTTTTAAAGTTTTTCCAATTCAGCGAGTGATGCATATCCACAGATGTTCTACTGCACTAAGCCAAATAGCAAAAATCTCAGAGATTGGCTCGCATAGTGACTATATACGTTCAAAAGGGAATACATTGGGCTATTTAAATTAGTAAGCTTTATCTCGATATGATGAACAAGGCTCGTGAATCGAATTTTTAAAGTTTTTCCAATTCAGCGAGTGATGCATATCCACAGATGTTCTACTGCACTAAGCCAAATAGCAAAAATCTCAGAGATTGGCTCGCATAGTGACTATATACGTTCAAAAGGGAATACATTGGGCTATTTAAATTAGTAAGCTTTATCTCGATATGATGAACAAGGCTCGTGAATCGAATTTTTAAAGTTTTTCCAATTCAGCGAGTAATGCATATCCACAGATGTTCTACTGCACTAAGCCAAATAGCAAAAATCTCAGAGATTGGCTCGCATAGTGACTATATACGTTCAAAAGGGGATACATTGGGCTATTTAAATTAGTAAGCTTTATCTCGATATGATGAACAAGGCTCGTGAATCGAATTTTTAAAGTTTTTCCAATTCAGCGAGTAATGCATATCCACAGATGTTCTACTGCACTAAGCCAAATAGCAAAAATCTCAGAGATTGGCTCGCATAGTGACTATATACGTTCAAAAAGGAATACATTGGGCTATTTAAATTAGTAACCCTTATTTCGATATGATGAACAAGGCTCGTGAATCGAATTTTTAAAGTTTTTTCAATTCAGCGAGTAATGCATATCCACAGATGTTCTACTGCACTAAGCCAAATAGTAAAAATCTCATAGATTGGCTCGCATAGTGACTATATACGTTCAAAAGGGGATATATTGGGCTATTTAAATTAGTAAGCTTTATCTCGATATGATGAACAAGGCTCGTGAATCGAATTTTTAAAGTTTTTCCAATTCAGCGAGTAATGCATATCCACAGATGTTCTACTGCACTAAGCCAAATAGTAAAAATCTCAGAGATTGGCTCGCATAGTGACTATATACGTTCAAAAGGGGATATATTGGGCTATTTAAATTAGTAAGCCTTATCTCGATATGATGAACAAGGCTCGTGAATCGAATTTTTAAAGTTTTTCCAATTCAGCGAGTAATGCATATCCACAGATGTTCTACTGCACTAAGCCAAATAGCAAAAATCTCAGAGATTGGCTCGCATAGTGACTATATACGTTCAAAAAGGAATACATTGGGCTATTTAAATTAGTAAGCCTTATCTCGATATGATGAACAAGGCTCGTGAATCGAATTTTTAAAGTTTTTCCAATTCAGCGAGTAACGCATATCCACAGATGTTCTACTGCACTAAGCCAAATAGCAAAAATCTCAGAGATTGGCTCGCATAGTGACTATACACGTTCAAAAGGGGATACATTGGGCTATTTAAATTAGTAAGCCTTATCTCGATATGATAAACAAGGCTCGTGAATCGAATTTTTAAAGTTTTTCCAATTCAGCGAGTAATGCATATCCACAGATGTTCTACTGCACTAAGCCAAATAGCAAAAATCTCAGAGATTGGCTCGCATAGTGACTATATACGTTCAAAAAGGAATACATTGGGCTATTTAAATTAGTAAGCCTTATCTCGATATGATGAACAAGGCTCGTGAATCGAATTTTTAAAGTTTTTCCAATTCAGCGAGTAATGCATATCCACAGATGTTCTACTGCACTAAGCCAAATAGCAAAAATCTCAGAGATTGGCTCGCATAGTGACTATATACGTTCAAAAAGGAATACATTGGGCTATTTAAATTAGTAAGCCTTATCTCGATATGATGAACAAGGCTCGTGAATCGAATTTTTAAAGTTTTTCCAATTCAGCGAGTAATGCATATCCACAGATGTTCTACTGCACTAAGCCAAATAGCAAAAATCTCAGAGATTGGCTCGCATAGTGACTATATACGTTCAAAAAGGAATACATTGGGCTATTTAAATTAGTAAGCCTTATCTCGATATGATGAACAAGGCTCGTGAATCGAATTTTTAAAATTTTTCCAATTCAGCGAGTAATGCATATCCACAGATGTTCTACTAATTTAAGGCAAATAACATTTTATTAAACCTTGTTCATCATACCGAGATAAGGCTTACCAAACACACATCGGCCTATAGCACCAACCTCAATATACGGATCGAATTGGGACTTTTATGGTGAATAGTAGTTATGATTTCAGGTCGATACCGCTTGGTTCAGTTTCCAGAACTCGTGGTTCCTGGGAATCATAAATTAAAATCTGTCATATTCGGGCCTTACAGATAATGGCCAATATCAGCGATACCAACTCTATCGGTATCCAGAGCTCATGATACGTGGGGACAATTAATAAAAAACGGTCTCTCATGTACTGGGCTAAACAAATATATTGTGAAGGCGCCAATCTCAACATATGGAACGCTTAAGCATTTTATTGTGATTAGTGGGGGAACCATAAATGGGAACCATAATTAAAATTTGTCATACTACGAATTCCGCAAACCAAACCAAGCGGTATCGACTTGCAATGATGACCACTAATCACAATAAAAATCCCAAGTTGATCCTTGTTGACGCTATAGGCTCTTATTAGTAAGGCCCACGTTTGATGATTTTAATTATTGATCCCTGGAACCTGGAGTTCGATAAACCGAATCAAGCAGCATCAACTTGTAATGATGACCACTAATCACCATAAAAGTCCCAAGTCGATCCGTATTGAAAAATATAGTTTTATAAAGTTTAATTTGGTTTTAATTACTTCGTATATTAAAGAATTGTATAAATTATATTTTGTAATGTACAATTTGCTTATAATATTTTTTGGGTTGAAATAGTTTTCCATATTTAACAAAATAAATAAACAAATCCTGGACTGTGATGATCAAGCAGTTTTAGTGTTGCCTGATGATATTTTTTTAAATTTTTCTGGGATATAATCCTGGGATAACTTCATAGACATGTGGTATCTCTGCGTTGTGGCCAATAATTAATACACTGAAACCCCAAAAATCCGCATATATAATCAATGTCTCTCGATTTCATCAATGTACCACTATTTAACCGAATCTTAAATATTGCTTGCTACAATATTCTTAAATGTTATTGTCTAATGTAAATATGGTTGGTTAAATTGTATTTTTTCAGCTTAATCAAATTAAGTTTTAATAATGGTTTTTAATAAAAGTGAATTCGTCTGTTGGTAGGTTCCTATTGTTAACATTGCTTTTACCGTCTGTTTTTGTTAATTTAACAAATTTTGTTGTTTTGTTCGAAATTCCACGTTCGTAAGATTTCAACGATTTTTTTACTTTATGGTAGAAGATTAACCGTGCCATTTCGATTTTAGACTTTCAGAATAAAGAGGTTTTTTGTTCAGAGAGTTTTTAACAGAATCTCTTAATTGGTATTTTGTTGGTACTACCACATTCAATCAAAGGAGGGCTTTCATTTGAATTAATGAAGTAAAACAAAATTTGTTTCTTATAATTCTATGCAAGAAAATCAAAATATTTTTGATTGTGTTCAACTATTTACAGAAAATGGGCGCGCAGATTAATTTTTTATATTTACAAAGGCTTCTGTGCAAACAATTTAAAGCAACTAATAATAGAAATAAAGAAGGAAAGCATAAATATGCGACTTCGAGGTCTCTCTGAACTAAAGGATGACGATTATTCGCTTTGGATAGCAACGAAGGGGCTAAACAATGATGACGGTTCCTGGGCTAAAAGTGACAAACAGAAGTCCCTCTATTTGCCGCTTATTTAAAAGAAACCTTTCAACCGTTGTCGAGACAAACAGCAAATTAAAATACAACGGTCGTAAACAAAGTAGATGATCTTAACACAAGACATGTGACCTTATTGGAACTTAAAACTGAAATCAATAATAACTTAAGTATCGGAAAATCTCCAGGTTATAACTTAATTACTGGGCAAATTGTGAAAGCCATTCTCGAGAAAGGTTTGCGTAAATTAGTTCAAATAATTAATACCGCCTTCAAATCGAAATATGTGCCCCGTCAATAGAGAAGGTGATTGAAGTAATTATGATTCCTAAACCAGGCAAACCAGAAAACAATAAAAAATCACATCGACCGATATCACTACTTCTGGTCATATCAATATTTGAAAAGCTGTTGCTGAAGAGACTCAAACCTATAATAGAAGAGAGATGCATAATTCCACCACACCAATTTGGGTTTAGACAAAAGAAGAACATATGCTCCAGTATTTTCTTGGATGTAGCTTAAGCTTTCGACAAAGTTTCTCACCAATTTAAACTGCATCGAGACCTACCTAAACAATTTTATCAAATTCTTAAATCCTGCATAGCAGATCGACACTTTAGAGTCAAATTTGAAAATGAGTACTCTGAACTACAAAGAATATCAGCTGGTATACAACAAGGTAGTGCACATGAACCTAGTATGTTTATTATTTATATGAGAGACTTACCTAATATTCAAGGTATTACAGTAGCAACATTTGTAGGCGATACAGCTATTCTTGCGGTTGGAAAATATATTTCGGAAACAACAAGCAAACTTCAAAATGCAGTTAACACCGTGAGCAACTGGACTAAAAAATGGCACATCTTATTAAATGAAACCAAATTAGTACACGTCAACTTTACAAATCAAAATGAAAGCTATATTTCCGTGGTTCTCAACTCAAGCAAAATTCCAAATACAAATACAGCTAAATACTTTGGCATAACCCTCGATAGCATCGGCTAGCTAAGATCAAGAACAGAAAAAAGAAGAGTTAAACATCAAATATAGGAAAATGTACTGGCTCGTCGGTAGAAATTCTGAGTTCTCAATACACAACAAATTTTTTTCTATACAGGCAAATGCTAAAACCGGTATGGACCTTTGGTATCCAACTTTAGGGTTGTGCCAAGAAAACCAATGTACAAATGATACAATTCTTTCAAAATAAAGTGCTGTGAGGAATTTTGAATGCGCCATGGTACATTAGGAACAACAATCTTCATAGGGACTTGAAGATGGAATACGTCACCGATGAAATAGAAAAACAAGCAAGGAAACATGTACAGCTATTATCTCGACATGAAAACGCAGATGTCCTCGTATGTTGGACACCACCAATGAAGCGAGGAAACTCCAAAGGCAGAATCCGCTGGAGCTGGCAGCTAGAATTAGAATGAGTAATTATTGTAAAATGAATAACCAATAGGTTACTCATCCTAAGCCGAGAAAATAATTTAAGCTAAATAAATTACCAGATGATCTCTGAATCAGTTGTAATATTAAATAAATAAAAAAATAAATAAATATTTACAAAGGCTGAAATATCTCTTTCAGGTTGTCTCTGGTACTAAGTTTAAAAAATTTCTTTACGACTCTCCAAATATACTGCAATTTATTACTTAAGCCTAGTACTCAGTTCAAAGTGAACTGAAATTTTAACGTGGTCTCCAAAAATCTATTAATTTTTGTGTGAAATAGAAATGAAATTATATTTGGAGAATTTTTATTTTTAAATAAATCTGTAATTTAATTTTATAACTCTTTTTATAGCTTTTTGAAGCATACAATTTATATTGTTATAAGCACATCGTTTTAAACGTTTCTTTATTTAAGTTTAAATAAAATTATTAATTATTCTCTACTAAAAAAATTATTTTTTTTTTTGTATTTGAAATTTTTTTTTGTCAAACACAAGCAAATGTCAAAATTTCACGTGAAAATAATCTGCGGAGAAAATACTTCCGAGTGAAAACTGAACACACTTGGTTTTTTTATTACAAAATGAGAACTGAAGACCGTTGTGAAGTTTCTAACAAAAAATAACAAAAAAACCAAATTATATATGTGTTGTTACCACTCAATATTAAATTCTTATTGGAATAAATTGAGTGTAATTTAATACACTGTCAAATTATTTTCTGTTACACTGTAAAATTTTTAAAATAAAATTTATTCAAAAATACAAAATATTAATGAAATACAATGATTATTAAAACAGATAAGAAAAAACAAATTAAAATCAAGTGAGAATTAGTTATCAAATAAATAAAAATAAAAGCTATAACAGAAAAAATTACAGAATTGTTTATTGAAATTTCTCGATCAAAATACTGTGTATTTTATCAATCTGGGCGAATAACAAGCCACTTCAAGAAATTAGGGCAAGACACCACTATATAGGTTGTATTGGCTTATCTAGCTCTTGTTAATAGCAATTTTCCAGCGTAAATTTTGAGTGTTTTATCAATCTGAGCCAATAACAAGCCACTTCCAGAGATTTCGGCAAGATACCACTATATAGGTTGAATTGGCCTATATATAGAGAACATTTTCCGGTATACGGTTTTTTAATAATAATAATAATAATAATAAAAATGTTTTATTACAAATGTGTGTAATAAAATAAATGAATGAAAAAAAAAACAATAATAATTATGTAACAAATTAAAAACTATGGCAATAATATATACAGAAATATATACAACAATAAATGATACAAAATGTTTACAAATATGTACAATTTAAACATAGCAAAAATTATTTATCCGCTATTAAATTAAATATAACTTTTTTAAAATTATTAACAGACGTTATTTTTTTTACCGCTGATGGTAAACTGTTCCAAGTGACAATCGCATTTGTTAAACCCGAATTATTATAAACATTAGTTCTGTTAACGGGTAAATTAATATTTTTTGTTCGTAATGACTGAGAGAAATTTAATTTATCATTCAAGTGCAATGGACATCCTGATTTAATTATTCGAAAAATAAATAGAGCAGTCCTATAACGATAAAACTCAAACAAGTCACAACCAAGAATCGAATGTTTAAACTCAGAAACGTGATCCTTTAGGTCATGAACATAACGTACACAATTGTTAAAAGTAACCTGAAGCAAACGTTTTGACGAACTGTCACAATTTGAAAATATAGCATCACAATATGAGAAAATTGGTATAACCAAACTTTTGACCAAGTATATCCGTAAGTCAACTGGACAAATTTTTTTTATTAACCTTAGCGAGTATAAACTATAATTAACTCGCTGACACAAGGAACTTAGACCTAGACCTAGGTTTTTAACATTAGGAACAAATAAAATAGCATCATTGTTTAAAAAGAGTTCAGGTACAATACTATGGGAGCAATTTTTCGAGAAAAATAATGCTTTACTTTTAGTTGGATTATGGTAAGTGCATTATTTTTGGACCATCGCGAAACATTGTTAAGATCGTGATTCAGATATCTCACAATTTCATATATATATTCGACAAGTCACCGCCAATATATAATTGCAAATCATCAGCATGAAAATGATAATGACAATTTAAAATATGCCAGGGTAGATCATTAATGTAAATAGGAAAAAGCAAAGGACCCAAAATTGATCCTTGAGTAACACCAACAAAAACATCGCGTAGGCTGGAAATATCATCACCATGTTTTACAAATTGTTTGCCATAATGAAATTTGAATGTAGCAATAAAATTGCAGAATTAGAGAACTTATAATACAACTGAAGCTTTTGAAGCAATTGTGTATGATTAACACAGTCAAAAGCCTTAGAGAAGTCCAATAGTACTAAAATCGCAAATGAGCTTCGCTTATCCATAATAGCAGAAATATCATCAACTATATGAATAAGTGCGGTTGTAATACTATGACCAAATTTGAAACCCGATTGGAATTTACAAAAAAAAATGAAGCAATTAAGATGGTCAAGCATTTGTATTTGCATAATTTTTTCCAAAACTTTAGAAAGGGCTGGCAAAATACTGATCGGCCGAATGTCAGAAACAGTGGAAATAACATCTCTCTTAGGAAGAGGAATAATCGAAGCTACTTTCCATAAATTAGGAAATACTGATTTCGTTAAACACTGATTGACAATGAATGTGACATGTGGCAAAAACAAATCAATAAATAATTTTAATATTTTAAAGTCTATCATATCATATGCCATTTAATCTGATTTAATAGATTTAATGGCATTCAGTACCATCAGCTCATCAACACAATCGAATGCAAATGTGTAACCATTGAAACTACTATAATCAGAATTCGGTAAAGGCAAAACACATAAAGATTCACTAAAATTACTTATACCGTCTAATATGTCATTAGCAGAAAAAGTAATAATTCCTTCAGTAGACGAACAGCAATTTTAAGTTGTTCCATGTTAATTTAGGATTATGCATATTCCCAAAATAAAACTTATTTTTCAATGATTGATGTACGCATTAGTTTTATTTCTAAAAAATTTAAACGATTCCAAATCAATTACTAAATTGGATCTTTTATATTTTTTGTGAGCCAAATCTCTACGCGCCATTAAGTCCAAAATCTGTACATTTAACCAAGCAGTAGTAGGACATTTTTTAATATTTCGTTTCCGAGGTATACAAGCAGAATCTAACTGTAATGTATTAAATTTATGAACGATATCGTTAATGTCATTATAAAAATATAATCCACCCCAACCTAAAGAAAGGAAATGGTCTATAAAATGTTTATAGTTAATAGCGTTATAATCACGAACTATGGATTAATAAATTTTGTCTCTAGTACGACAGAATTTGTAGTAAGCATAAATCAAGTCATGATCCGAAATGGCAGGTACCGCTAATTGACCAACATAAATAATATTACATTTATCGGGCACATATAAAATAGTTAAATCTAATAAAGTGCTGCCTAATCTAGTTGGATTAAAAGGTAAATAGCACAAGTTATGTAATCTCAACAAATCACTTAGCTTATTATTTATCAACATATTAAAATTAAAATCTCCACAACATATAACTTTCTTATATTGTGATAGGTATTCTAAAAAACGCAATTCAATATTATTAACATTATCGGCACAAGCAGGAGGAGGATTATAAATAATAATTAAAAAGGATTTTACCAATACGTTCCGTAAGCTCCAATACTAAAATTTCTACTTTACCAAAGGCATCGGAGAATATTTTTTTGATTTTTAATGCAGATCGATAATAAATTGCAACTCCACCCCATCGCGTATTGTTAATTCGGTCAAAACGGATACTATTATAATTATTGATACGAAGTGACTTGTTTAAAATTTTACAGCTTAGAAGAGTTTCTGTTAACGCAAGGAAGTCAAATTTGTACTCATTTAATAAAATTGTACCGTCATCAAAATGTTTTACTAAACTTCGAACATTTAAGTGGCTGAACTTTAAACATGAATCCATATTTACCTGCGGATTGTCACTTGGAACAGCTAAACCACTACATGAAGGGTAATTTAATCTATTAATGAGGCAATCTTGTCCGAAAATTTACATTATTAAATTCCCGAATATTTACTCCAATTGACCAAATATTAGGATCAAGAGCCTTATGACGTAAATCAGCAGATAAACTCAATTTGATACCTGTATATTGTAAGGAGCCAAGATCTCTTCCTTTAGGCACTAATTTAAATAGCTTACAATTATAAGTATCCAAACATGTTTGTGCCATTAACAAAATATCATTTTCGGTTGTATCGGTATTGAATTTCGATACGTGTAACCAAAGCATCGGTATAATCGTTTTAACGCCAAAATTTTCATTATAGTACTTAGTACCACAAATCGGTTTATTTGTTACACCAGAAGTATAACTATTGTCTTGACGTGTCCAAGATGGGTTGGATGCAGCCAATTCAGAAAATGGATTTTCTAACGAACTCGTATTAGAAGATACGGCAACATCAGTTATAGGTAAGCTAACCCCTGCAGAAATATCACTTGATGAGCAGGGTTTTCATATGGTGCCGTATTTAGCGAAGGTGGCAGTTGCAGATCTGGTTTTGTTGTATATGTATATTTGATGAAACAGAAGGTAGTTAGGTAGAATTAACTAGGTAGAATTTCTTCTTTATTTTTCATGACTTCATCCGACAATTTATGAAAAATTGTTAGCTGAGCATTATCAGCCAACATTTGGTGATGCTCAAGCAAACGGAATGTTTTTTTTTTGATTAGGTCTCTACATTCATCACAAAACCAAATAAAATTTGCACATTTCCGAATTAGGTTGCAAGCTGCAGGCTTAATAGCCGCACAACCATAATGAAATGAATTGCAACAAAAACCAGAGCAGGAAATTTTCTCATTTTTCTTTATTTCAATAGCACATTTTCCACATTCTATAGCTCTTACACTAACTATTTACAGGCACCAAATTGAACAAAAATAAAATAATAATCCAACAAAAACGAAGATATGTACTCTGTCAGTAACTCCCAAAAATTGAGACCAACGGCCAATATTTAAACAATAAAAATTTTAACAATAAATGTAACCTTGTTAACAGCAATTTCCCAACTTAAATTTTGAGTATTTTATCAATCTAGGCCAATAACAAGCCACTTCCAGAGATTCGGGCAAGACACCACTATATAGGTTGTATTGGCTTATATATAGAGAACATTTTCCGGTATACGGTTTTTCTTAGTCGAGAGAATGTAACCTCGTTAATAGCAATTTCCCACCGTAAATTTTGAGTATTTTATCAATCTGGGCCAATAACAAGCCACTTCCAGAGATTAGGGCAAGATACCACTATATAGGTTGTATTGGCTTATATATAGAGAACATTTTCCGGTATACGGTTTTTCTTAGTCGAGAGAATGTAACCTCGTTAATAGCAATTTCCCACCGTAAATTTTGAGTATTTTATCAATCTGGGCCAATAACAAGCCACTTCCAGAGATTAGGGCAAGATAGCACTATATAGGTTGTATTGGCTTATATATAGAGAACATTTTCCGGTATTCGGTTTTTCCTAGCAAAGAAAAAATGGTAACCTTGTTAATAGCAATTTTCCATTTTTAAGCTAATTCAACCTATATAGTGGTGTCTTGCCCTAATCTCTGGAAGTGGCTTGTTGTTGGCCCAGATTGATAAAATACTCAATATTTTGAGTGAAAATGTTCAATAAACATATTTGATATTTTTTTTGTTAAAGCTTTAATTTTATTTATTTCGCTAGTATTCGTATTCAGCTCGAACTGAGTGGAATTTTTCATTTCTAATCACATTGTGGAAATTGTTGTTCACGTGAAATCGAACTGAGTACTATAGATCAATAAATTTGGGAAGTTAAAAAATTGGTTAAAAGCATGGAGTATTTTGCATTGTAGGTTATTTTTATTTTTGCCGAAACAACAAAATGTTTAGTTTGCAAAAACTTTAATGTCGAAATAATTTTGTTTAAGCATTAAAAAACTAGTTTGTGAATTACAAATAGAATACAATTTAATAAATTATTGATTCACACAATCGTCATATTTGATTAGTTTTTTCAACATCATCATTTCTAATACAATAAAAGTTGTTAAGGTATTAAGTTAAGAGGTATTCAGGAGAACTTCTTAACAAAAAAGTATGTGCAGAATCGCAAAATAATCTTAAGTAAGAAAATCTCTTAATTATAAGAAATATCGTAGTTAAGACGTTCGTGACTGTACTTCAGAATCGCACGGTAAGTATGTAAAGAGATCTAAAAGTAAAATTTTGGCTATACATACTAGTCCCATTTCTAATTCACCTCTTTATTCAATAATACTAGAAATACTAGAAATTAAAACATTAGCACTTTATAGTCCAAAAGATTATTTTTATTATGAGCAACCGTGACAGCATCCACTGCGTTAACTGTTCTATTAAGACAACATAAATATTTATGTCAATTAAATCGAGACTTCATTTATTAATTACCTCGCAAATAAATTAAAAATAATTAAATCTGTAACAATTGATCGTTCTTGTAAGTATGGCAATTTCCTCTTCTGTATTGCGTTTTCTTTCATTGCACTTTTTATTTGCTTTGGATAATTGAACAGAGTATGGTTGTGTTATGTAGCAGAGATAGAAATTGAAATTTAAAAAATCGTCTGCGTACTCGCAATATCGAGTGCACACAATTATTTGTTATTTTTTATATATTTCATGCTGTGCCCTATGGAGGATTTAATGGAAAATTTTTCTTAACAAATGTGCAAGAATAATATTTTTCTTTTATTGATATTTATACAGTAGCTGGTCGTGATTATTGTGGTTTTAATTTTTTTTTATCTGTTCAATTATACCTAGTATTTTGGTTCGTTTACTTGTATCCTGTGTCGATTTGCCATAATCCAGATCTCGTCTCTGTATCGGCGTTATAGTGCGCTGTAATAAACAATCCAGCTGATTTTTTGTAGGACAGTGATGCTAATCGCAATGGATGGGGTACTCTTTCCCAACATAACAAATTCACGATTGTAAATATTCAATTTGACATTAATTTCGATAAATAAACAATAAAATATTATATTTTATGTATATCAATTACAATGCAATTTTTTAAATTTCAAAAATAAAAAAATTATTGCGTTTTATGGGAGAAAAATGTCAAGAAGTTTTTCTTTTGTGTAAAGTCGTTTTTCATTATTATGGGCATAAACGAGA
Source organism: Nephrotoma guestfalica (assembly GCA_963691935.1). Lineage (NCBI taxonomy): Eukaryota > Metazoa > Arthropoda > Insecta > Diptera > Tipulidae > Nephrotoma > Nephrotoma guestfalica. The sequence goes on along the minus strand of OY829913.1, from coordinate 133,868,618 downwards.
TAAGTACGAGAAGAAGAAGAAAATTAAAGATAAGCGAATAGAAAATGATAAAATAATTAGACAGAAGAAAAATGTGCGTCTTGTCTTACATAAGGTCAGAAATAATAATTTTTAGTCGTTCGTTCGTCAAGTGTTGTCTACGGTGCCTACCTATATGAAACGTATAGCTCGCCGAAGACGTGATCTCTGTATAATATCTTCCATAGGTACTAAAATAGACTTAACTCTTATTTATATATCGATAACTATATATAAATGCACGTCTTACAACTCAATAGTGTTGTTTATTAACATTTTTTTTAAACATTATTGTTGTCATTTCGTTTTACCAAAGTGATTTTTTTATTTTTGGTGGGTAGTAGATATCACATAGTTTCTTTATATTTATGTATAGTTCTTGTCTTATTTCAGTTTCTCGTATGATAATTACATATCATTATAATTTTTATTTATGTAAATTAAATGGAAAATAATAATAATAAAAAAAAAATATTTAATAAAATAATATTTAATGTAGATAGTTATTAACACATTGAATAACGAATAAAATGTTTATAGAGAGTTTGGGCGGTATCACATCACAATACGGAGTGATATGTGTATATGTACTGTAGATAGCGTATGTGTAGTAAAATTGATAATTTTATTTATTAAAATAGTTCAAGAATTTAATAGATAATATTTTTAAATTGAACGTGGGTCGAAGGAATTTTTTGATTTTTAGTATTATTTAATATTGCACGCTAATTGAAACCGTCGTAAGATAGCCAAACAGATATTTAATTATACAATAAAAGTGCAAATGTGCTTTACGTTAGTGTACTTCTTAGAAGTTTTGATAAATATATTATAATGTTTGTTGGGTTGTCAACATTTACTGAGGAAGTTTATGAATTTCTTCACCTATGGCTTTAACCTGGTTTTCTTTCTCCTTAAATTCATTGTTGAATGTGTCTTATTCAAAATTTAAAAATATCAAATAACGCAATGTTTGTTAAATTTTCTTGAATGCAGATTCAAAATCTATTTCAGTGCCTATCCAGTGGTATCTTTTTCGTACTTATACCGCGCCAACAAAGTGATTTTTGTAGTCAACATCTGAAGTACACGGTCTATGTTAATTTGTCAGCATGAAAATTAGTGGTAAAAATCGAACTAAAACAAGGAAATGAGCAAAAACACTTTTTTTATTAATAAGAAGTATTCCATCCACTAGCCCGAATGACAGCTTCCATTCCACGTTTGATTGATTTTATCACAGTTTTTACCAAATCTTGAGGTACCGCCTCCCATTCCTCTGCGATCCCCTGTTGCGGTTTTTGGAGCAATATCGTTGGCCCGAACTTTTTTTTCAGCTCGTCCCATAAATGTTCGATGGGATTCAGGTCCGGGCTTCGAGTTGACCACTCCATACCAGGCATATCCACCTCTTGAAGGTACTGGTACGCTATACCAGCCGTAAGCGGTTTAAGAATATCCTGCATGAACTGGAAGTTTTCAACAATAAACCCGGCAAAAAGTACGACGAAGCCCTTGAGTATCAATCGGAGCCCGTCCATAAACCGTTCAGTCAATCCTCTTGATCGACGGCCAGTATTCGCTCCAGAGATGAACACGAGATCTGTCTTCGCCTCCAGTGACATGCTGCATGCAGTGTTCTCAACTTGGCGTGGTGTCTAAAATGTGTACAAAAAATTTCAAGACAATTTGCATGTTGTTATTGGCGCTATGGCGATACACGTGGAAGCGTCTTTGGCCAAATTCACTTAATTCTTTCATAATTCAAAAAATCATCGGAACAATGAGTGCCGAGTGTGGAATTTAGTGTTCTCATCTTGGCATGGCGTCTTAAATGTGTACAAAAAATTTCAAGACAATTTGCATGTTGTGATTGGGGATATGGCGCTACACGTGGAAGCGTCTTTGGCCAAATTCACTTAATTCTTTCATAATTCAAAAAATCATCGGAACAATGAGTGCCGAGTGTGGAATTTAGTGTTCTCATCTTGGCATGGTGTCTTAAATGTGTACAAAAAATTTCAAGACAATTTGCATGTTGTTATTGGCGCTATGGCGATACACGTGGAAGCGTCTTTGGCCAAATTCACTTAATTCTTTCATAATTCAAAAAATCATCGGAACAATGAGTGCCGAGTGTGGAATTTAGTGTTTGCAACTTGGCGTGGTGTCTAAAATGTGTACAAAAAATTTCAAGTTAATTTGCATGTTGTGATTGGCGATATGGCGCTACACGTGGAAGCGTCTTTGGCCAAATTCACTTAATTCTTTCATAATTCAAAAAATCATCGGAACAATGAGTGCCGAGTGTGGAATTTAGTGTTTGCAACTTGGTGTGGTGTCTAAAATGTGTACAAAAAATTTCAAGACAATTTGCATGTTGTGATTGGCGATATGGCGCTACTCGTGGAAGCGTCTTTGGCCAAATTCACTTAATTCTTTCACGCTTCCATGTGTAGCGCCATATCGCCAATCACAACATGCAAATTGTCTTGAAATTTTTTGTACACATTTTAGAAATCCTATTTTGGTAATTCCCCTGCAATATGGAACTGAGGAAAGAATTTATATGTAATTTCCGTTGAAATATTTTTTTTCAGGCATAAACTGAGGAGAAAAGCTTCATGTAAATATTTATAAATTGGGAGTAATTTTTCCATACTTAAATTGACAGGGAAAATTATTCCCAAATTACTTTTTACATCAGTATGCCAGAAAAACATTACATATAAATTCTTTCCCCAATCCCTGATTCCCGGAGAATTACCAGAATAGTGCCACTGAAGTGAGGATCGTGCAGTCGTCAGAGTCGTTGGCATATCAACATCGTCAATTCATCGAACGTGAAAAAAGTTTCTCCCATGATGCTACGTAAATTATGCTTAATTGATTTTACCCCAGCTTTCGACAAGCCATAGAAATGCAAAGCAGAAGGAATGAAGTTCCAGGTGGAACCATCCTGAGTCAATAATGCAGTGATCTCAGGAATTACATTCCTCGAGAGACGCCAATTGACGATTATCTCAGTGGACCTTTTGGACGATGCGATGAATGTATTTGTGGTGAGACCAGTTACAAATGTGGTGCTTTCGTATATAAACATACGAAAATGCAGATGTAACTCTTTGTCGATGCAGTCCTACAGCCTTTGTGTAGTTTGGTGGATGTTGGATCTGCATTACCCTCTACTGTGCAGGAACGGTCTGGAAGAAGAAACACGATGCGATGGAAGATTGGTCATCAGTTTCTGGCACGTTGTTGAGCGAAGGAGAAAGCACACAACGCATTTATGCATGTGCGAGTGCACCAAGGTTTTGATGCTTAAGGTTCAATCGTATTTTTGTAGATGAGCCAGCATCTTCTGTTGACCACCTTGTAGCGTTGCAAAGGGTTTTTCAATTTGGGCGGGTCGTTCATGCAGAATGTCCATCGTTGCGTCTGCTGTGTAGTACATAGCTCCGCCCTGCCGGAAACACGAGTCTTCTACCTCCATATCGTTCAATTTGGGTCAAAAAAAATCGGTTAGCATCGTTTTGTAGCGTTCGCCGTTGATGGTGATGACCTTACTAACGTCATTCTCAAAAAAGTATCGAATGGTGCCGCCGGCCCAAAATCCGCACCAAACAGTAATTTGTTGTGGATGCATTGCTATCTGGGGAACCTCGTGTGGATTGGCGTCGTCCCATAGATGGCAGTATTGCTTGTTAAAATAGCTATTTATCAAAATATGCGCCTCTTCGCTAAAGATGATTTCTCGGCCAAAATTGGGGTCCTCTTCCAAACGCTTCGAAGCCCAGTCAGCGAACAACCGACGTTTTCTATGGTCATTAACTTTGAGGTTCTAGGTCAGTTGGATCTTTTACAGGTGTAGGCTCAAGCCTCGCAGCAAAATTCGCCAAGTTGAAGTCTGTGAAAGGCCGAGTTCTTATGCACGGCAAGGAATTGACTGCCTCGGGTGCTCCTGCATACTTTCACGGACTGCGGGAATGTTCTTGCCCGATCTGACGTTTCTTTGACGTGCGAGTTTTGGTTGATTATTTACTGAACCGGTTGCCTCGAATTTGACTACCAAAAGTTGGAGAGTCGACTTTTAAGGACCACCACATCTGCCGTAAAATGGACGCAACGTTTGTAATTTTGATGCTAAAGTTTTATCATTTGGACATGCTGCTCAATCGTGTTGGATGTCTATATTGTGATTTTGACAGATCCATCTGCTAACGTTGTACGAGCATACATCACCGCTGCGTAGGCTTTCTCAGAGGCATCACTGTATCCGTGAATTTGAAGGTATAAATGTACCTTCAAATTCACGGATACGGTTTCAAATGAACTTCTCAAATTTATTCTAGCACAATAATTAATTTTCCTTTGCGGTTTATTGCGAAATATTTTAGTTTATCAAAGTTAATTGCCTTACTCCGAAACGAATTAAATTAACTTATTTTTAGTGTATAAGTTTAAGATTAGCGCTTAGTGAATATCATTGCTATTTATACTTGATTGTGTTGGTTCGTTTATTTTATAAAATTGATAAAAAAGTAATAATAGACAATCCAGATCATTTAGTTCATGATGAGTTTGAGTTGGAATGTGCTGTCAGAGGCATTACGGCAGACCACCCTCTTGCTAAGTTAAACGAACTGCTTAAACAATTAGAAGGCGGCTCAGAAAAATCCGCGACGTGCTGTTTATGAATTTTCTATGAAATTCCAAAAGATTCACTCGGAAATCGAAATCGCTTTAAATAAAACGGATAATAAGTTAGATCAATTTTATTCTCGACTAATACATATAAGTGGTTGTTTATATAGGTTAGAATATTCAAAAGCTGTAAATGCTAGTGTAGTCACGCTTCAACAAAAATGTAATCAGTTGATAGATTTCATTGATGAAGCTATTAAAACAGACAACTTGAACGAAACTGTTGACCAACTGAAAGCATTGAGTTTAGCAGATAATTGTAATGTTCAAATTAATTCAAATAAACTACCCAACGATTAACGCTCCTTCTTCTAAGCAAACTGTTTGGTCACAACTTGCTACTAGTAGCAAAAATTCGAATAAAGTCAAACATTGTTGGAATTGCAGAGGTGCGGGACATCATTTTAAAAGCTGCAATCAATGTATAACACACACGTTTTGTTTTGGTTGTGGAACTCCAGTACACCTCAAACATGCTTACTCCCGCGAACAAAACCAACACAAAAACAACGGGTTTCGTTCGATTCTAAAGCGCTCAACAAAACAAAATCTGCGTTATCATCATTGAAAACTAAGAGGGAAAAAATGAGTACGAAGCATTGCGGTTTTACCCTTTGATTGTGATGAATAATTAAATAGCACGCAAATAGATAATTTTAATGCTCTACTTGCGCCCATCGGCATGTGCCAAAAATCGATCGAGTAATTTTTAGACTGTTTTGAACAAATTTTTTTAAAAATTTTTTTTTGCGAAATAATTAAACGAGTGGAATAATGTCTTTATTAAGTGTAAACCGATAGTCGTGAAACATTTTCCCAGTTTTTGGGGAATGATCAATCAGATTAGTGAGCTCTGTCCAAGCCCTAGCCAATAAAAATCAAACAACACAAAATATTTGTTTCGGCGTCGCGATTTGGAGTCATGACCATTCTCAAACCATTATCTCTTCTTCCTAGCGTTCCTATGCTAGCTAGAAGTATACTTCTGTTTCTCATTTTAAAAGAAATCTTTGATCTGCGGATTATGGTGTGAAATTTAACCTATGACTTCAAAATGAATGCTTTGGGAATCAAAAATTCTTGCGCTGTTTCATGCATGCTACATTCCTCAAAGTTTCTCCTCAACTTTTTATAATTTATTCAAGCTTCAAGCTCCTCGATCAACAAGATCATAGCACTAAAATTATTTTATATTTCTGTTACAAAATAATTATTAAAATAAAAACAATTTAGATTGGTAACTCTCCGATTACATTATTTATTATTCATCTTTAGTAAGTTTTTGAATTATTTTCTTCAGCAATTTATCATAATTTATTAATCTTAAAAATATGTTTTATTTACATTGTTATTACATGCATTCGTGTTTTCATCCCATTTTTCTTAAGTTTTATAAACACGATGACAAGTTAATGTTAACGAAAATAGTACTAATCGTTTAATTAGAGCACGGGGTGTGTAGTAATAACTATTATGCATCATAAAACTATATTTGTATATCGCACGCATAGGTAACAAATCCATCATCAATCAAAAACACAACTCAAGATTATTCAATGCGCGTTCGACGACGAACTTTTATGATATCTCTCGTCTCGTTAAATTGTTTGTTTTCATTGTGTACATTTTGAATTGGAATTGTGAAATGTGAATTTAATTTGCTTATTTGTTACAATTATTCGTTCATATAACTCAATTAAATACAATTTATTAAACAACATTCGTCCAACAACAGTTGGTTGTTAGTTGAGTTCTTTCATAATCTTCATCAAAAATGTATGAACGTAAGAAAAGTAAACATACGAGTATAAAGTCTTAATGTAAATTTTTTTATTTTTAAATTATTATTGTTATTATTTTATCTTCTTAAGACAAGGTAATAACTTGGAAAAGGTCGGTTTTTTTTATTTTAATTATTGTGTTTCGTAATTTTAATTTGGATACCGATCAAGAAACTGAAATAAATTATATTGAGGGATTGTTTGTTTAACTGATAATTGAGTCATAAACCGATTATTGAAATCTGGGAAATATTCAATATCCATACGAATATTAATAATAATAATTATATACTATTACATTTAAGTCAATATAAGTATTGGTTGTTCACGAGTATTAGTGGTTAATTAACTTGATAATTGGTCGTAATGAACTGCACTTAACTTTGTTGCACAATTTTATAGTTTTTGTGAGTTAGCCGGCACTATTTATCCGGTAAATATTTATTTAATATGAAAGCGTAAACTCCCGCAATTGTTCATCACAAATAAAATTAAACTGGATATCGGATGCTTACTGTGACTTTCATCTTTTAAAATGTACAATTATTATTTTGTATGTAGTCTATACAATCTGACACTTTCTTTATTTGTTGAACAAATTCCTTACTCCAACTATCATGGGATTCGACATTTGCATGAATTCAACACACCTATATTTTATCACAATAGATCTTTGTTTAATTGATGCTGTACAAGATAGCGAAAATTTGACAGCGGAAAATAAGAGATTACGCTACTCGCCATAAGTGGCAGCACCATCACAAAAGAATATATTTTGTTATATAATTACCAACAGGAAGTTTTTTATTCATTTTGTATCTCTTTTTTCACTAAATAAAACATCCTAGCGGAAATTGATTGACCACCGAAGTAAAGGAACTCGGGAAATGAAATCTTTGAAATTAAACAATATTCCATCTTTCCGCCATTTCTTAAAGAATGACGATCAAATTCGGATAGCAAGGGGTGTATTTTTAAGCCCGATAGAACTAGAAATTGTAAAAAATAACACAAAAAATTCAAATCAAAAATTTCTTTTTTTTTTACTTTATTTACTTAAAAATTAGATACAATAATTAATTTGGTTACCAAACACTTAGTGTTGTAGGTAACAAAGGAACATACTTAATTAAGCAGCGCGCTGTTTTATGTTTTATAATTTTAAAATATATACTTTTATAAAAAAAAGGGAAGTTAAAAATTAAATAGACTATGATTAAAAAAAAAAAAAATTATAATATATTATATACTCCTAAAGAAAAATTTACGTTAAACAATAAAGAGCACAAATATTGCAGAAAAGCAAAAAAGCACTATAAAATAAAAGCACTATAAAGTAAAGATTTTAATGATTATTTATTTAGACATTTTAAGTCCGATTGTTTATTTTAGGTTGTTCTTAAATACATTTTTAGGCATTTCTTAAACAAGTTAATACTTTCAATTTCTTTTAGTTCGGTTGGTTTAGTGTTGTACATTTTCAGACCTTTGTGCAGTATATTGTTGTTTTTTGAGTTTGTTGCAAAAAATTGCAAGTGGAAGTTGGCTCGCTGTCTCGTACCATATGAATGAATATCACACGCATGAATCAGAGGTCGGTGAAATTTAATTAAACCTCTTCGAATTTTAAATATTGTCATTATGAGTTCGAAATCAATTATATTATGGAAGCTGAGTTGAGATATATATATTTTTAAAAAGTTCGATTGTTGAAAATCTTAGTGGCAGGCGATATATGTTTTTTAGGGTTTTTTTTTTGTAGAATTGCGATCTCATCACAACGGAAACCAGCGCATCCACTCCACACTGGGTTTAAATATATTAATTGTGGTAAGATAAGGGAATTGTAGATTAGTAACAGGGAACTTTGCGGCAAAATATGCTTCAGGTTTTTGATCGAGAATACAAAAGGTCGTATTTTAGCCTTAACCATATCGATTTGGGCGCTCCATTTCAATTTTTCATCTATCAGTAGACCCAGGTACTTAAATTGATCCGTATGCTCTATCTGAATTCCCGCATAACTAATCCTGTACTCTCTTATAACTTCCTCTGATATTTTTTTATTTGTAAATATCATATACTTAGTCTTTTTAGCATTTAATTGAAGTTTGTTTTCATTGAGCCACAGGTTTAGCAACGTCAAATCCATCTGCATATCTTCAAAAAGATCTTTAAGATTTGTATTTTCATACTTTATAACAGCATCATCAGCATATAGCTGAAATGTGCCCTTAAAGTTTTGTCGGCATATATCGTTAATGTAAATGTTAAAAAGGACCGGCCCAAGAATGGATCCTTGCGGTACACCCCTTGCGAGACACATCATATCACTTTCTGTTTGATTAACAACTACAACCTGAGGACGAGCTTTAAGATATGATCGGAACCACGACAACTGCATCGGCTCAAACTTCAGTCCCTGAAGTTTGGCGAGCAATATATCATGGTCTACCGAATCAAACGCTTTCCGTAGATCCAAAAATAAGCACGCTACAATCCGTTTCTTGTCAAGAACTCAAGGCATGCTGCTTGTGTACTAGAGCCTTCCGTAAACCCATACTGCTCTCTTGCTAAAATATTATTCGCCTTCAAAAATTGCATTAACCGGTTATTCACTATTCTTTCGAATACTTTTGAGACTGAGCCTAAAATAGATATTGATCTATAGTTGGTTGGCTCTAGTGCATCCCCATCCTTAAAGACCGGTATAACTCTTGCCATTTTTAGTTTTTCCGGAAACTTGCCTTCAAGCAACGAATTGTTAATCAAGCTAGTTAGCGCTCTCTTCAATTTTTCTTGAAAAAATTGAAGGAACTTGCCTGATATGCCGTCCCGCCCCGTGACTGCAGCTGTTTTCAAACATTGAATGACTCGACTAACTTCCCCTTCACTCACATTGGTTATAGCAAATTTAAAATCTATATGATATTCTGGCATAATTACGACTACATTTGGCCACGGAAAATCGCATGCATGTATGAAACAAGCATTGAATGCGTTGGCAACTTCCCTTGGGTCCTCGCTAACTGAGCCATTTAACATTACCGAAATATTTTTTGGTTTAGTTTCACGTGTCTTATTATAAATGGCCAACTTTAATAGATTCCAAAATTGTTTGGAACTTCCAATACAATTTTCTAGTCTAGTTAGGTAAAAATCTCTTTTAGCTTTCCGTACTCTATCGAGGATTTTATTAGATTGAACTTAACTTTAAATGTTCATACTCAGGGTATTTTACAGTTAGTTTAAATAATTTTTCCCTAGTTTTGATATCCCGGTATAAATCTAAGGTCATCCACGGTTGTTTCAGACCCACACGTCGTGTGTCACGCTTATATTGCATGCAATCCTTCACGACATTCTCGAGCCCGCTTACCAGATCGTCCAGAGTTTCGACGGTTTCTATTTTTTGCCAAAAACGATTTTTCGCAGCCAAATCATAATTTAACATTTTAAATACTTGTGCGTGTTTAGATTCTCGAGCTTGTACATCTAAGACTAATTGAATTGCTCTGTGGTCAGAGAATGATACATCCTCCAATGCAAAACTGTGTACTAATCCGAATTGATCAGTCAATGCATGATCTATAATAGTGGAAGTACTGTTGCATATTCTTGTGGCAAATTTTGATGCTAATGTGTTAATGAGCATGAAGCCATTTACAGGTAGTAAATCTAAATATTTACTAATTTTTGGGTTTCTTGGATCTAAAATATTTAAATTAAAATCCCCTACTACAATCGCTCTCGGAAATTTCTCTAAAATTCTTTGAAAGGACTCTAAAAAATTATCAACATTTGATCCCGGGCATCTATATATACTGATTAAATGCATATTTGGCTTAAGCAATTTTAAAACTAGAAAATTGTTTTTCAGCTCATCTTTTTCAAAAATTACAGAGCATTTAATATTCTCTTTAACTAAAACACATATTCCACCTCCTTTACCCGTACGACAACTATGATACGTATTATAACCATGAAAATTAATTAAACATACCTCATCAGATTGTATCAGATGTTTTATTCGAAAGATCAATACATGGCATTAATAACCGCGGCTGTTCTTGACGAAACGCATTCTGGACGTCCAATTTTGGGCTACTTTTTCGAGCACTGCTGGCCGTATGTCACGAATAACACGAACAATGCTGGCCTCCAAGGCGTCAATTGATGCTGGTCTACCAGCGTAAACCAGTGACTTCATGTAGCCCCACAGGAAACAATCGCACGACCTTGGCGGCCAATTGCCAGGTTCATTTCTCGAAATCAACTTATTGCGAAATCAACTTAACTGTTGCGGTCGCCATATGCACCATCCTGTTGAAACCACATCTCGTCCGGATCAAGGTCATCCATATTTTCAAACAAAAAATCATTGATCATGGTGTGGTAACGATCTCCATTGACCGTGACGCGATTCTCGGCCTGATTTTCAAAGTAAATTTTAATAATTTCGTAGCGTTGTTCAAACGTGATTCTATTGATGAGGATTTGCCAGAGTATACTGAGATCTGCTGGAGTATATTTTTCATAAAAATTTAATTTTTTGTTTTATTTTTCACAATTTCAAGTCCTATCAGGCTTAAAAAAACACCCGTTAGTATTGATCAGGGATTTTAAAGTAAGTTTTGGACAAAATTCTAGGATTTGTTCATGCTAGACTAAACTTGGCCATTTCATAACCAATCCTTTTGAAAATTACACAATTACAACAATGGCCGTTTTTACCGTTGAAATTTTTTTGATATTGTATGTGCAATCGATATATCTTTTATAAACAGAAAACAAAATAAAAATTAAACCAAATACATGGCAATGGCCACCTAAAAACCATGTGATCCATTTACACTTTTGATGTGTGTATTATCAAAGCCTGCATTCTAATATAGTTGCTAGGCGAAACTGGATACCATAAAGTATGTGAAGATCCTACAATATGGGCAAGACAAAGTGAGAAACTACTATAAGGGTTCTTATAGTGCGCTTACAGGCGCATTAGGTAGATTCTCTTTTCAAATCTAACCACACCCATTTACTTGATTTAAGTTGGTCACCTCATATACTAAAAAAACATTTGGAATTTCATTTTTACATTTTTACTTTTTTTCAGAAATCTTTGAGAGATTGAAGAAACTCAGCACTTGTTGAGAAACCCACTCTCTACACAAAGGCTGTATTGTTTTTTGAAAATAGGTCCACAGTTCGTTTTCTTTACTAAAATAAATTCAGAATGTTACTTGTCCTACTTTGAGCGGCACTAGAGACCCACTTTTACTTATAAATCGAAATTTGGAGAATGATTGGAAGTGCACGAACTGATATAAGAGCCGTAACGGATGTACTGGGTTGGTCGTACTAAAACCTATACTTACCTAAGGTGTGAGTATACGCAGTGCCTAAGTCACATACGATATACAATTATGGAGGAGAGAGGATTTCATCATTCAGGTAGTCTGTGTCCCTGGTCATTATAATCTTACCAAGCTCAAACTTATACTACTATTTAAAAGGTAAATCAGCCCATAAAATCCAAGAAAAGATTGGTTAAAATGGCGTTAAAATCTAAACAAAATGGCATCAAAAGCATCTAAGTCTTATAACTTTGTTTTAAAATCAACCTTATACCTTAGTTACGTAGTTTGTGAAATTCATTAAAACCCGAAATACGGAGCAATGAATTTTTTCGTTGTTTACAGATGCGATCGGTCTCTCGTACAGTAACTTTAGCCCCATCGAGAGTTGAACAAATTGGCGTAAAAATCTGGATATGGACTTAGGGCAGTTTCTACATCTTAGTTAGCATCGTGGCCTGTCTGGTCATAGTTATATGCCGCTTGGTTTCTTTATCTCCGGGTATTGCGGTATAGAATTTAATGTGAACCCATAGTAACTACACAAATTATCGCTATTCGGGTTAAATAAATATAAAAACAAAATTTTTAACCAGTAATTTTTTTACATTAATATTTTTCTCAAGTATAAATGGTTTTCCAGGATGTTGCAACATTTTTTAATCTATTTACACTTATTTTGGATTGCTACACTTATCAAAGAAATCCACCAAAAAACTCGAGCTCATAAGTATTGATGGAAGTTCATTTTGCATCTAAAAGTGAGAAACTAGGATCGCTTTTGAGACCTGCTACTTGTGGTAACGGCAATACTGATAAATCGGCGCCAGTATCTATTAAAAATTATATTTTGATTGGCGACATCGTGGCATAAATGGCATAATTTGTGTACACTGCTTCTAGCCGTTTGTAAAACAGGCGATTTTTTTTTCAAATGAAATAGTACCTAAAACTGCAGGGTGGAATGCAATTTCGCGCTCTTGGGCTAAATTTAAAATTATAATAGCACTTTGAGTATTTTTATGTGTTCGGGTTTGTTGCACGGTTTGGACTATTTTTATAATTAGGCTTATTGGGAAAACGAGTAAGATGATTTTATGACAAATGTGGTGACGTAGATGTTTCTTGTTTCGCGTTTATTGATGAAATTGTCATTTCTTCCTTTTTTACGCTCCGTCAATCCATCAATTTTAGAGGTAAGTGTCTCCATAGGGTCAGCGTTAGTTGTAGAAATTCCGTACGATCTATAGACCTCGTGAATTTTGTCTGCGGTGTTTGTTATACTATTAATATCATCTTCTTTAATTGAGGCTAAAATCGATTAAAAATTTGTCGATAAATCGTTTAGCCAAATTTGTTTTATTAAACCTTTTGCAAAAGCTTTGGAAGTGTCTACCACATTTTCTATTCTTCCACAGTATTGCGATGGAGCATCATCACCATTATAAATGTCTGTAAAATGATTAAGAACGTCTTCCGGAAACCCTATTAAAGCTATCCGATAATGTTCAGCCGAAAAATGTCGATAATGTAGATTCCAACTAATCAAATGAAAATGACAGCCGATAATTTTCGGTAACATGTTCATCGAAAACGCCAGCCGAAAAATGCCGATAATGCAGATACAAGTTTTATGGCGGAAATCAATTTTTATTTTGCTGTTCCTAAAAAAACAACTACAAAAATTGAAATAAGAATTTTTAATTCGAAACATTTAAAACAAATTACCCAAAGCAAATTTGTATCAGTGCTTTATTAGATGTTTGGGGAGGTAAAATGGGAAATGCATCTATACTGAAATGTACAGAAAATATTTCAAATGAAGTGCCTTCCATTGAATATCATTTTAAAAACGTCAAGTCAATTTTCATGTTGGGAGTCCAGGAAAACTCGATTGAACGTATCGTACACACTTAATTTGACACACTTAATGATATGAGCAACATTAAGACCTATCATTTGAATCTATTTCCAGCCATGACACTTTAAACGGTCAATTTTGAGAAATTTTCAAATTTTGTGTGTGTGGTATAGTCAATCGAGTTTTTCCGGACTCCCAACATGAAAATTGACCTGCAATTTTTGAGGTTTTGCTTCATATATTTCTTCGAGTTGTCTCAGTAGTAAAATAATTTTGTATTATAGTTTTAATGCATTTAATGCAACGAACTAAACATTTTGGATTTAAGAAGGAATTACTGTTTAACACTAAATGTATTTATCAGATTTAACGACATTTTTAGGCTGGCTATGTATACAAATCTGACTTACCGACTTTTACTAGCGGATACTTTGTATTGTTTTCAATCTGCATTATTATCGATATTTCTCGGCTGGTCAATTTCACTTGGTGTAACCCAATCTGCATTATCGACATTTACGGCTAGAGCGAGTCGGCTAACTTTAACATTATCTTCCGTAAGCGATATTAGTACATGATGGTATTTAAGTTCGTCGTCTTTAAATGTCATCTTTATTTAAATGTCATCACTATAAGTTCTAGTCACCTGCCGATTTAAGGCTTTACTTAACTAATGAAGTCTTGAACTACCTTTGTTTGGTACTCTTAATCTGCAAGCTTCTTTTTATTCTTCTTTTTTTCTTTATTGCCCGATTTTACTCGTAAGTATGCGTGATCTGACAATTTTGTATATCTCGGAAGGAACAGTAGACAAATTATTTTAATTTTTAGTGTTCCATACCATATTGTTGAAGGTCGGTCTAGTACACGATTGCATATGTACAGCGATGGTCTATATCCTTATACAGTTTTGCGTATGATACCGCTACACAACCATGTTTAAAGTTCGTCGAAAAAATTGCGTTTTATCGACTGCAAACATATACAATAAAACCGGTCAAGCATCGCATTTATAATTAGAACGTATATCTTGTACGATACGTACTTTTACAGGGTACGTATATCTGTACCAGGGTGGTCTTTTAATGGTGGTTATATCACATTTCGTGATATAAAGTGTGATATAAAGAAAATGTCGTAGCATACTTCGGATCAATTTTGGATGAGTTTTGGCGAATTATGTCATCTCGTTTTCACACAAAAAAAATTTTTGTTATGACGTTTGCTTTCAAAATTGATTACAGCTCATTAAAACTTTATCTATAGAGGTGTTTTTAGCTTGGTGGGAAAATTAATATAACTTCAAATTGTATTAAATTCTGCTGCAACTATGAATAAATATAGTAATGGACTCAAAACTCACATATAGTGAATGTATACTGGCACGGGTAGCGAAATATTAATAAGCAGCGAATACAACAGTCTAACCCATATCAAATGAAGGAAGCTGAATTTAGGGGTAATGTTCGATTACCAAACGCTCTATGTAGCCGTAAAGTTTATTTATTTATTTATTTAGTAATACATACATGTGTGCAAACATTGAATACTATTTTGAATATTATTTTGAATGATGAGTTGTAATTTATAAGAAATAAAACTACTAATTATTTATTTTATAATTGAAATTAATTTATGTGGTTTGAAAATCTTAAATTATGTTATTTTAATACTAGAACATATTATGTTTATTTTTATATCACCACGTAACAACCATTTCGTAAGAAAACATTCATATAGCTAAACGAAACCAAAAACATTCATAAGACGAAACGTCAGTTTATCACTTTTAATTCATTATTTCCCCTCAAAATTCACTTTGCCGGGTTATGATTGTAGACTACTTTGTTTTGACTTATATCACAAAACAAATCTCCAATAGTGGCATAAGCTCGTGATATAACCACCGTAAAATGATCACCCAGGGGTGGGATGTTGTAACATCTCTGTCGCATTTATCGAAAGTGATGAACGAATCGAAAAAAGTGATAGTCGGCATGTTGTAACATTATCGGCAGACGACCAATATTTTCATAACATCAAATGACAGATATGAAAAAATATATATCAAAAGGTTTTGTAAGAAAAGTGAAAAGTTAATTAAAAAGTGGTTAATGATAATAAAATATTTATTTAAATACGCGTAATTTTAAATTCCTTTATTTTTTATAATGAATAATTTAGGAATCGTTATGATTTTTAACAATTCTGTTGCTTCTGATTCGCATGAAAACGATTCAAATATTAATTATTATATAGAGCCTCGTTTTCTGCGGGATCGGTACAATGTTTTGGATATGACTTCTCAAAAGTAATCTATATTTAATATTGAATATTTCATAGAAAGGTGTTTTAATTTTATTATTTTAGATTTACAGAATATTTTCGTGTGTCGAAGGACATATTTACCTACTTGTTGTCGATCATTCGTCCACGTTTGCAACAGGAAGTACGAGTTACAAAAATTCCTATAGAAGTCAAACTTTCTGCTGTGCTTAACATTTTTGCAAATGGTTCCTATCAATGAACCGTAGGTGACATAATATTTCATAATGTCGACCAATTGGTTTAGACACGGCACATTACAGAAATCACAACTGTGCTTGAAAATACTATTTGCCGGCAGCATATAAACTTTCCAGATGCACGAGCCAAAGGTATATATAAACAACGTTTCTATGAGAAAACCGGTCATCTCGGCGTCATTGGGTGTTTCGACTGCACTCATGTTGACATAATTGCCCCTCAGGAGAATGAGCACATTTATGTAGATCGGCGTGGGAATCACTGAATGAACGTGCAGTTGGTAAATTAATGCAATCTAACAATTTGTGTGAATACTTTTGTTATATTCGTTTTCAGATTTGTAATTATGACCTTCAGATTGTATCTGTTTGTGTGAGATTTCCTGGATCGTCACATGATGCTGCGATATGGCAAATGTCAAAAGATCGTGAAGCCCTTCGATCCTCATTTGATGCCGGAGAAAGAAACACGCTTTTACTTAGAGATTCAGGCTACCCACTGGAACCGGAAAAAACGGATATACAAGCAGACGAATCATACATTATCCAGGTGGCTAAAATTCCCTTCTGTGTATAACTACGTGCTCTAAAAGACAGTGTATATTACTTAAAAATGTTATTGAGAAACGCAGAAATGGCCACAGGTGGACTTGTTCGTAAGCCGTATAAATCTTGTAGAATGGTAATGTATTATGTTCGGCTCATACCTGTTAAATCTCAAGATAAGGATGCTGCTACCCCATTTCCACTTAGCGATATGATTAGTTCAAGCCACAGTACTAGAAGTATTGGAAACTGGCTTCGTGAATATCGCCTGTATGTGGAAGGTAATTTAAAAAATGGCCATTTTTTTCCACCGCCGTAGTTGATTTTTCGTATGCTGAAATACATTCTGTATTGGACGCGTTCAATAGAATGGATTTAGTAGAATATTTAGAACACTCCCACAAATGGGTTACAAAAATAAAAACCGAAAAGATGCGGCCTGAAGTTGCCAAGCTACAATTGTGTTTGCTATTGCTAAAGATGTGTATACTCATGAATTTAAGTTTGCTCAATCTTATAAAATCGTGCGAGAGATTATGAATTTCATTATTACGCCAGAGATTATGAAAACCTAAAACACATTTGGCGAGAATTTGCGGTCTTGTTAATATCCAGAACTATTAATGATAATGTTAAACAATCATTTAATCGTCTTGTGACTTTAATTGTTTGTTCTGTTGAAGTGAATTAAACATTGAAAGGGAATATGATTGCGCTACAGATATAATTGTTGATCTAGAAGTTTATAAAAAGGATTATTCGTGTCCTATTTGTAAACAGAGTCCATTTTACGTAGATTTTTTTTGAAATGAGCAGTAATATTGAGTTGTTTATACCATATGCTAATGAAAAAGATCCTTTAAATATTCTTTATAGTTTAAGTTTCCACTTCTTATTTCTGAAAAAATACGCCAGTATTTTGCCGCTGTTTACTGGAATTCGTCATAATGGGAAACGTTTTAGTAATGGGCATGTAGAAAATTATTTCGCAACACTAAAACGAAGATTTTCGGCCACAAATTGTAAGGAGGAATTGTGGTCGGTTTGTGCGAGAATTAAATATGCGAAATAAAACAATTTGCAAAGAATATTGTATTCGGTCCCTAAATTATCTATGGGTAAATAAGATAATCTTTCCAGAATAAACTCTTATGAACAGAGTGACCAATGCCTTTTGGATGTACAACAGAGCACTTCAGTATGGAAAAGAAAAAATCCATATTCATCCCCCTATAAGCTGTATAAAGAAATAAAGTAGCTTTGATTTCGCCGTTGCAAAAGCGATTAATAAATCCAATGAACGTGACGTTGCCGCTTTGAAAATGTTAAGTCAAAATTTAAATGAAACGCCTAGAAAATTTAAACCGATAAAACCTAGATCAATTGTTAAACCAGTCATAAATCTTGGAGTGCCTTTAATTCGAAATGCTCTTCACACGAGCAGTTTTTACAAGAATACATGTGCTAGTGATTCTGTTTTACAAGCAATAGCTTTGTCAATAATCAAACCAATCAAAATAGTTTTTTAGAAAATTTAAAAAAAGACAATGTGGTCGCCGATACACTTTCTCGGATTTTTGACCACGAGCTTTCCGCCGCAGCAACCCGCTACGACATCACAACTATCGCAAAAGCACAAGCTTG
The DNA here is from genome assembly GCA_963691935.1 of Nephrotoma guestfalica. NCBI lineage: Eukaryota > Metazoa > Arthropoda > Insecta > Diptera > Tipulidae > Nephrotoma > Nephrotoma guestfalica. The sequence continues at coordinate 133,850,182 of OY829913.1, read as the reverse complement.
CGATTAAGAACTACAAGACTTACTCTCTAGTTCTATAAATCGGCGCTCTTCTAAGTGGAAATTAGATAAATTTCCATTAGCCGATTTACCAATTTATTGTGAAATCACTACAGGCACCAATCGCCCGTACATTCCAGAGTCGTTACGTCGAACAATTTTCGACACTCTGCATAATATTAACTCGCAAACTCGTCACTTCTAAATACTTTTGGCCTAGTATGAATAAAGATTTAACCCTGTGGGTGAAATCTTGTTTATCCTGCCAAAAATGTAAAGTGCAACGGCACACCAAATCACCTCACGGGAATTTCCAAATCCCACCAGGTAGATTTGAACATATCCATGTAGATATTGTTGGACCACTTCCACCATCTAATGGATTTACATACATTTTAACCTGCGTTGATCGTTTTACGCGGTGGTCTGAAGCCTACGGCATAAAAGACATCTCCGCATCAAAAATTGCAAAAACGCTCGTCGAAAACTACATCTCTAGATTCGGCGTTCCGGTCAACATAACGACCGACCAAGGCGCACAGTTCGAATCTAAGTTATTCGCTGAGCTTATGCAACTTTTAGGCTCACATCGAATACGAACAACTGCCTATCTCCCACAAGCAAACGGTATGGTTGAGCGCTTCCACCGGCAACTTAAAACATCTCTCAAATCTCGTGCAAATACCGTCAACTGGAGCTCAGAGATCCCAATCATATTGTTGGGAATCCGAGCGACAGTCAAAGATGACCTAAAATGTTCACCAGCACAACTGGTGTACGGTCAAACGATCAAATTACCTGGGGAATTGTTTGTGGAACATCCACTTACACCCCAAGTAACCACTGACACAGTGATTGATCCATTGCGCTCCACGATGAACAAACTCATCCCAACTGACACGCGCAAAACCAATCAAAGCGACATATTCGTACCAAAGTCACTGCAAACTTGTGACTACGTTTTCGTACGAATAGATAAAGTTCGCACTGGCCTCACACCACCATATGAAGTCCCATACAAAGTGATACGACGACTTCGTAAGCACTTTGTATTGCAAATCAGAGACAAACAACAATCTGTCTCTATTGATAGACTCAAACCAGTCTATGGAATACTGACTTCACCCGATCAAATATCGGAAGTGAAGAAAACTGTCCGCATTTTTGGATAATACAAATTCCTCAAGCATTTTTTTACTTACAAGTTTTAAAAAAACACTAACTTAAAATAATTCATTTTAACAGAGGCAATGCACACAGGAACAGCACGATTGGTCGCTCAACAACCGCCACAAGCAGATCGGTCAGTTGGGCCGGTACCGTTAATCGCGCCCCAAACACCATCAAAACTGGAATGGCGGATTCCGAAAAAGAAAGTTAAAAACCAAGCCATCCAAACCATGAAAGGTTTTTCGGCGGGGACCTCATTAGAGGGACGAGTCGAGCGGTTGGAGCAACTTTGCAAAATAAGACGACCTAGCTAACCAAGTACATCATTGGTGGCACATCGGCTATTACATCGTGGGCAGACAAGCTCATCATCGATCGACACAACACCACAACAAACATCGGCCGCACGTGTATCAGCAATAAAATACACAATTTGTTGGTTTCACGGCCGATTCGCTAACAAGGCCACAAAGTGCACCAATCCGTGCGATTTTGAAAAATTATACAGGCCAAAACGTCAATAATTGAACAATTGTGTTAATAAATCAATAAACAATAAATAAAATAAATGAATTATTGAAACCAAATTTGATATTCACATTTTTAATAAATCGATTTCGCTGGTAAACAATTACATCACCACTACTATTTTAATGATCATACATCATTATAATAGTACAATTCCCAAAACTCCATCCACATTTGCTGGTGGACACAAAAACCCACAAAATGGGGGACCTTTTCACTGAGGAGGGAGTGATGTAGCGGCCTGTTTCATCAACTACAAGAAACACCGCACAATATACAAACGGACAATTATCCGTATAAATAATTATATTCCAAATGTATATAATATAACAACAGTCTTGTTACATAAAATCGGTACATATGACAAAAACAATTTTGTACACAAAACAAAATTTCATTATGTTTCCGATTTTCATATCAATAAAAATCGTTACCAATAACAAATGATCATTGGAACGAACAGTATTGCAATCGTATCACAGATTCTCATTTTGTGATAACCATGACACAAAATATTTAAATTAAACGATGGCACGGTAGTTATTGAAATCGTATTATAGATACCCCCATCATTATTAAATAATTGTGATAACCAATGACACATTCATTTAATATCTAAGTTAACATGATGGCGTGGCAATCAGTATATCGATTTTGTCCCGTGAGTTACTCATTTAAAATGAGTGAAGCAAAAAATATCGAATACGTATACACTGTATAATACACAATTATGTCTTTGTATTTGTATTTTTCTTTTGTTCGTATTTGTGTCATTTTTATGATGAACAGTACCAAAATAACGCGATCCGGGTGAATCGGTTTAATTGTTATGGTGCTTATTTCCTTTTCTCAACACATGACGTCTGCTTACGAGCTGTGGAGTGTCATTATTGAACATGCTAATGTATTTTATATTTAATATTTTTTTATAATAAATTAATTTTATATGTTTATATGTTATATGTTTAAATTTTATAAATAAATTTAATTTAAATTTCATAAATTTTAAAAATAATAATTAATTACAAAGAAAATCGAAAATAAATAAATATTTAAAAAGTAACACTATCTTGTAAAGGCCTATTCAGTGTTGCGTTAGTTTGTCTTTTCATTCGCTTAAAGAATTTTTTCGACCAATCATATTGTTCCAAAATGACGAATTTTCCTTCATTTTTTTAAACAATACAAAAATATGGCGTTTACAATGGTTAACCCTTTGAGTGCCAAGGAGCACAATCGCGGTCCTCAATATAGGGATCAAAAATCTCTTCAAGGGTTAATAGAATAAACAAAAACAATGACACGTGGTTTGCATGTGTATAGTAAAGCAAGCGCTTCACTAACTAACCTAAACATAAATACTACTACTATATCATTCCGGTTACACTCATTTCGTTTCACACATTTTGGGACAAAATCGATACACAGAACAAATTAAATTTATCATTGCAATACTGTTCATAGGCGTACGTACGTCTATAACACAAACAAGTTGGTAACCAGCTGAAACCAGATTTGGTGGATGCAATTCAGATTTGTATTATCTTGTTTACCCAAAAAACCAAAAGCACTGGTACAATACAATTTTTATTGCATCCAGCTGCACTAAAATTTTGTATATAAAGTTATACAAAGTTTTGATAAAACCCTATTCAGTTTTTAATTTCGAAGCCGCAGCAGCCGCTTTAAAATTTAAATATTTTATTTAAAAATAAATAATTATTTCAAAAATTAAATTAAAGTGTTTTTTTATTTATTATTATTAATATTATTAATTTTTTTATAAGTGCTTCGAATCCGCATTTTTGCTTTCACATTCGGCCTTTCATCATCAACATCAACATAACCAAATTAAAAGTTTGTGAGAATCCTTACTTAATAAGATATGGATAAAGTATACGAAATTCTTAAGGAAATTTTATCTAAACTTATCCTTATACGAGACGTTAGGAATTTCAAAAGTTGAATCAAGTTTCCAGGAAGTTCCACAAAAAATTGCCATGTTTTCAGCGAATGCATCCTTCAACCAAAGCATATGGACAAATAGTTTGTATGTATGCAGATACAGTTATAGGAAATTATGTTAAATTGTCGGAGATATCCACTCGCATAAAAATAGAAGACGAAGAATATCAAAAAACATCAGTTATACGTTTTAGTCACGATGGTCCGCTGTCTAAATATCCAAAGCCAAGTTAAGTTTTAGGTAAGTGGTGGGTAGCAAAGCCCTAATTTTTCCTCCTCGTGGTGCTACCTGGATAACGTAAATTAAATCAGGCACAAGAAAAATACAAATCATATTAAAACCCATTAGTCCATAATGTCCGGACTTGTATACCATTAGGTTTATCTCTCTATCTCTCTTTATTAGCTTTGTCTCTAGGTATTTCAGTACAGAATTTAATGTTGACCCATAGTAACTACTCAAATTATCGCTATTCGGATTAAATAAAATTAAAAAAATTTTTTAGACCAGTACTAATTAATTTTTTTTACATTAATATTATATTTCTAAATTGTTGGTTTTTCTCATGCGTAAATGGTTTTTCGGGATGGTGCTACATTTTTTAATCTATTTACACCTTTTCTGGATGGCTACACTTATCCTAGAAACCCACTAAAAAATTCGGGCTCGGGCTAACTTCATTGACTTCTAAAAGTTGCTTGTATTAATACCAGACCTATCTTTTTAGGCACACAAGTCGACGGTTTCATGGAATTTAGCTGTCAATACTACAGAATAAGTGTTTTTCTGTGGAATCCGGTAAACATTATTTGTCTATGTGTCACAACAAATAGAGAAAATTTTCTTATTGTAGAAACCGCCGGTGGTTTTAAAATAAGCTCATATCTTGTTCTCTTTGACAAGGTATAGGTCGAGGTCGCTATAAACTATCTCTTATTATGTATAAGTAATACGTTTTATTTGCATAAGGAGTTTGCACAACTTCCGAGGGCTCTGACTTTGTCATAAACTAAACACTTCGAATGAATAAGTGAAATAGTCAATGGATCCAATTGGGAAATGAAAATTTCTTAACACTGATTTTTGAAAATACATGTAGTTGCATAAAACCATGTAAACATAAAAAATTGTTTAATTAAAAACTTTATATGTGATTTCAACATTTTACCGGATTTATGAGATTACAACTGTATCGTGTATGTATGTATGTTCATATGTATATTGAAACATATATCTACAATAAAAAATGTAATAAGTTATTAGAATAGATTTACAAGGAAGCCATAAAATTACTCAAGTTTTTATAAAATTGTGCGATTTTGATGTGTTGATAATATTTTAACGATCACAATTTTTTCAAAATTAGGTGAAAATTTGTTAAAATTATTTTATTATGACATTGGTTTGTCGTATATCTGTCAAAAAATTATAAATTTATTTAATACTTAAAAAGCAAAATAATAATAAATAAATTTGAAATGTCTGGGATGTTTGAATCCGCGCGTGCTGCAATATTGATTGATGGATTATAAATTATTTTGTGACAGACTTTGAATTAAAAATGATTTTATATTTCGGGAAATAAATAAATGTGTATGTGATCCGTGTGTTAGATGATCATAACTCACGATAGTAATGCAGATTACATTATATAACACTTTGAATGTTTTATTTGAAGTGTGAGATAAAAGGCTAATTATTTATATTATTTGGTTGGTATACTATTTTTAATCGTAATTAAGCCAATGAGATACTCTATTTGCATCAGTAATATTGCATTGCGAATAAATTGCCTAACTACAACTTCCTTGACGCAGTCATATTTGTATACTCTAGTAATTTTTCTTTCTTGATTTAGCCACTTGTGAATGAGAAGAGGCCCATTGGCCAGCTCCATTTATAGGTTATTTACGTAAGTAGGACTTGCACTGGTATTCTTAATCCATTAAATCAATTGGTTCCGTTCTCTGCAATCGCCTTACAGCATGTGAAATGTCCAACATACCACGATGCTCTTTATTTCTACATGAACTGTCTGGATATTTAGGTCTTTATGAAGGTCATCTTTCCTAATGTACCACGGAGCGTTAACTATAACAGGAAGCACTTTGTTTTGAAAAGTTTGTATTATTTTGGTGTTGGTTTTCTTTGTACAGCCCCAGAGCTGAATTCCGTAAGACCATTCAAGCTTTAGCACCTGTTGATATAATAGCAATTTATTTTCGGTGGACAATTCCGAATTTTTCCCGAGCAGCATTAAGTTCATCTTTTTTCTTTTTAACGTGCTCTTTCCATCTGAGCCTGGTATCTAAGGTCATCCCTAGATATTTTGCCTTATTTGCATACGGAATCTGCTGACCGATAATGATTACAGGTTTGTAGCTATAAATTTTAGATTAGTAAAATTCACATGCGCGTATTCGATTCATTGAGCCCGATACGCCACGTTTTTGTCCATTTTATGATTTTGTCATATGATTCTTGAAGTTTCGTTGTCGATTGCTCGACAGTGTCTCCTACTGCGAGAACTGCCGTATCATCAGCAAATGTTGTAACGGTAACATCGTTTAATTGAGGTAAATTTCTAGTATAGAGCAGGTAAAGAATAGGTCCCAAAACATTACCCTGCGGGACTCCTGCCGAAATCTTTTTTAGCTCGGAGTATTCTTCTTCATATTTCACCCGAAAGTGGCGATTCTCTATGTATGATTTTAAAGTCATTTAATATTGTTTTGGTAAATGTCTATGTAGTTTGATATGTAAACCTCTGTGCCACACCTTATCGAAGGCTTGTGCCACATCTATGAAGATAATAGAGCAAACCTTTTTCCTCCCTAATGTATTCTCAATGACACCTGTAAGCCTATCAACCTGCGCAATAGTTGAGTGTTTCTCTCTGAAACCAAACTGATATTCTGGGATAAGGTTTCTTTGTTCTATGGTTATTTTCAATTTTTTGAGCAACAGCCTCTTAAACAATTTCGCTAGTGTTGGTAGAAGTTAAATAGGCCGGCAAGATTTTCTACCATTCGGTGGCTTGCCCGATTTCGGAATCATTATTACTTCTGCTACTTTCCACTGCATTGGCACATATTTTTCCTGAAGACCGCATTGATTATTTGCAATAATTTACGGGTGCTGTTTTTCAGGCAGCTCCTTTATTATTTGCCCTGTTATCAGATCGTAACCAGGAGATTTCATTTTGTGATGTAATAGAACACAACTATGTGTCCTCTAGTCGGAGTACAAAACTCATGGGCTGGCATGGAGCTATGCAATGCGCAGATGTTGATAAAATAGGATCTAAATCCGTACGTCCTCGATTTGGCAGGCGACTGCGAATGGTAAGAACATGTAAAGCGAACTACGAAGGAGTTGAGAGCCAAAGCAATTCCCAGAACAGATTTCAAAGATTAAAAAAAATTGTTTGACTTCGGTTGACAATTGTTTTTGACAGATAACGACAATGCCAAATTGTAATTAGATTAAAAAGTTTCCGGTACACATAGAAAGAAATAATACTGTGTGCAAAAAATAGTAAGACTTTGTTCATGATTTTAAAATTCTTTATTTATTTCTTCAAATCGTGGTTCGTCGTCAACACGTTCTCGACCCTCTTTGAACAATTTGTACCAATTAAAAACACTTGCTCGCGACATACAATTATCACCGAAGGCCTTTTGCAACATTCTGAACGTTTCGGCACCACCAAATTGATTCCGCACACAAAATTTAATGGAACTTCTTTGTTGAATAATTTTACTCATTGTAAAAATCGCCGAATGCACTTTTTGTATTTCAGAAAGACAAGCGTATACTAAACACTAATGATTATTTTGTTGTGACATTTGGCACAGATGTAACTGACAGTCATACCAATATAGAAAACGAAATATTTGGAGGAATGGTTTTCCGCGCGAAATTTAAATTAAAATGTCTTACTACTTTTTGTCCCCAAATTTCTCAGTAGCATTACTACGGATCCGGATTTTAATTCCAGCTTATGTAAAGGCATTCCTGATGGTGATTATTCATTGATAAACTCAACAGAATAATGCCCTACATCAACTGAACCGGCTTCATCAATTGAGTCAACACTTAAATATATTGTGGATGGACCTAATAAATTATATAGCTCTTCATTCAATTTGTCGACATCTGAATTTTTTGGACATAATACATATTACTTTATTTGAGTAATTTTTTTATGTCTTTCATGATCTCCATTGCCCAATTGCAAAAGCCAACGACTGAACACTTCGTCGTCAGATTGTCAAAGAAAAACATTTGAAATGATGCCAAAGATTACTAAATTTTATGGAAGTTCAACAGTTTTAATTCAATTTCCGTACTTAACCACTGGCAGAGCTTGTCTGAAATCTCCACCTAATAAAATTAATTTGCCGCTAAATAGTTTTGTGTTGCCCATAATTTCTTTAAGTGTTCGATACACAATTGACAAAGCGATTCTAGAAGTCATTGTCGCTTCATCCCATATTATTGCTTTGCAACTACTGATGATTTGTGCATCTTTACTGTTCATTCGAATTTCTTTACTGTTCATTTCAATATTCGCTGTGGTTTCTGTTCATGGTGGTGCAAGTATAAAAAGATTGAAGTATGTTTTACCACCATCTAGTAAATTTACAGGTATTCCAGTTGATGCTATAGGCAGAGCTATACCTCCCTCACCCTTGCAAGTATAGAGTAGTGTCTTGTATAAGTAGGTTTTCCACTTTCTCCCGAACCGTCTAGGAAAAAACATCTACTTGGCTGGCTATCATCATTACTTGCAGTTATAATGGCATTAAATATCAATAACTGTTCTAGGTTATGATTCTCAACCATAGCAGTAGCAAAATGTTTATACCTATTAAAATCAATGATTTCTTCATGACAGTATATAATATTAATTGATGGGATTGTCAAACGTATTATTATGCGTCATGTGTTTTGAAGTTGCTCAAATGAGGCATGTGTATAATTGAAAAATAATTGAAACGCAAAGCCTACGACCTTCTCCAGTTTAAATAAAAAAAATCTCCATAAGCATACATGGGGAATATTTGGGATCATGTATCTCAGTTCCAGGAGAAAATTGGAAGATCAGCCTAGGACCTTCTCCATGAACCAATCAATACGTACACAAAATTTTGTTGAAATCGGTTAAGAAATGTGGATTTATATAAGGTTCATACATACATACACACCCACATACATTTTCGTGAATTATTATATAAGGATGTGTCTGAATTTATATTTTAAAATGCCAACATTTTTAGTATTTAGACACTATTGTGAAGTTTCCGACAAACTAAAAATGACAAAAAAATTTACAACAGCTCAAAAAGTGTAAATCTACACTTTCAAGAAAACTTGTTATGCAAAACGAAATCACAAAGGTAAGCTAATTTAGGCATAACCGGGGCCTTGCAGAGGAAATGTTAGGCCTGGGACAGTAGATATTGTGAGGCCCTTTTTTATAGAATAAAATATTTGCATTTCAAAAATTTCACATATACATATGTAAATATTTACCATTAGTTAAAAATCAATCAAATAATCACAATAATAAAGTTTTGTTTTTGTTATATTGGCGCTTTTTTCGCTTTTTTGGAAGCAAATTCAGATATTACCCCAGTGTAATCTAATTTACGCACTAAATCAACATTAATGTTTAATGTTACAAGGCCATTTAATCGGCCTTGACTCATTGTAGATCTTAAACAATTTTTAAAGCGTTTTACAACACTGTAAGATCTCTCGCCTTCCGCTACACTTACTGGCAGAGGTAAAAAAATCCGAAGAGCAATTACAACATTCGGTAAAATATTTATTAGTCCTAAATGGATAATTTCTTTCAGCAATTCGGCTGGTTTCGTGCTGAGTTTGAAGTTGGTTTATAAACCCGTTTGAGTAATAACATTTCTTCAGAAATATCCTTATTAATTTCTTTTTCGTATTTTTTTTGAAATAATTTAACCGATAGTACAATGGCATCTTCATTCATTTCATTAAAATTTCAAAAAACCTCGAATCTGTCATCTTGTTAAATATTTCGTGAAAGTGTGATTCAACTGGTGCTTGACACTTTAAATGACGATTTTCTGCAAATTCTGAAGTAATATCATTTGCAGCCGCAGTAGTTTTGCATTCTTGAAGGATCGATCTCCATTGTTTTTTGATGTCTTGTATGGCTCGAACTAGGCCATCTATATTATCTTTATCTACAATTAAAGTTGCTTCTCGAGCTTGGATAATGAGATTAGTTTTATGAATTAAATCCAGTAACTTCATCCAAACTGTCGACATAAGCACACTTTTAAATTTTGATAAATATTTTTGAAAATATCTAATTTGAATTTGTGCTTCTGCCGAAAGACTATTCAATTCAAATTCATTTATAGCTGATAACAATGATCTCATATGCAATGCGACTGGTTTAACAGCGTCTATCCGTCCAGATCATCGGGTTTTCGATATATTGTGTAATGAGGCTGTGCCGAAATGGTTTTTTAAAACTTCCCATCTCTTTGGACTATCACTAAAGAAATTAAAAATTTGTTAAATAGTTCCAAAAAATAATACAGCTTCTTTGCAAGATTCAACTGCATTTACTCCAACTAGGTTTAATGTATGATTTGCACAAGGGCAAAACACACAATTGCAATTTTTGGCCAAAAGAATCGATTGCACTCCGTTATATTTTCCTGCCATATTAGAGCCATTGTCGTAACCTTGCCCAACACAATTTTCAAAATTCTAATTTAATTCCATTAAAAGGCTCAAAATTCGTTTGGCAATTTCATTCCCGGTTTTATTTGAAAAATTATCGAAGCAAATAAAGCGTTCATCAATTGCAAAATCTGTTTCAACCATTTTAACATATCGAATTATTATTGCAGTTTGCTCTTTGTTAGATGAATCTGGCGTAGTATCGGCAATAATTGAAAAATATTTGGTGTCTTTGATTTCATCGATGATTTTATGTTCAACAAACGAACCACAGATTTCGATAAACTCGTTTTGAATTCTATTTGAAAGATAATGAACCTGCATCCTTTCGCCGTTTTCTTGTGATGTTCGAACTTTCGAAACATGCTCTGCCAAGACTGGTTCATATTTGCTTAGTAGTTCCACTAAACCCCAGAAATTACCATTTTGTGGACTTCCGATACGATAATCTGATCCAAAAAAACAAGTCCTCTTTCTGATAAAAATAATATTACGTCTAGAAATCTTTACAATAGCTTTGTCCAATTTTTCTGTTCGCTTTCAATCTCTCCGTAAAGCAGGTTGACTATGCGTGTATTAGTTAAAGCCGCGTTTTGCGAGTTCTTCCATTGGATATAATTTTCTTTATGTAAATTTGAGCTTTTGTGTGACGGTATACGATCATAGAACTTTTTCCAACCGTATTTGGAATTATACCCAAATTTATCTGTTAAGTGTGATGCATTACATTTACTGGTCTTCAAAATGTAGCAAGGAGCACAATAAATAGCTGTATATTTATTATTCCAACACAACCAGTCTCGATTACATGATTCTTCATTTGTCAACATTTTTGATAATAAATTGTAAGGAAATCGACGATTTGTATCATCGTTTGGAATATTTAATGGAATTTTAAACCGAATAATTTTAGAAAATTAATTTAATTGATCGGAGTTATGTTTATCAAGAAGTCCTATATCTATATCAGAAACGTCTTTAATTGCTTTGCACTTCTTCATCGATTCAAATGTCAAATTTGTAGTGACTCGATCATCATTAAAATCAGCATCTTGTATTTCAACACCAACATCGATTGAAGGTTATTGCTTTCCGTCCCTAAATTTATATTTTGCTCGCTTTCACCAATATCATGTGTTCGCACTGTGTCAAAAAAGCTCGTAATGGGTTTCAGTTTATTACCAGCATTTTCCTCCAATTTTTTTTCTGTCTCTTGCTAGCGCCCCTTTCAAATTGCCTTTTCATTCCTAATGGGTTGTTTATTATTAAAAAAATACGTACGTTTTAAACCAATATAAAAAGGATTATTTAATTTGCAATACGATTCGAACGAGCGTACAATTCGTCGCTCAGGCTGCCGGCACGTATTGTAATTTGATTTAATAAAATTAAATACATAGTGATAGTGGCATAAATCGGATTGCAATATAAAATAAATATTATGGCGCTTGCTGCATAGTAGAAAGTGTACGTCACACGATATATTTTCATACGAAGATTGATTGATTGGAAACCTATTGACGTTTAACATCTAATTTTAAAGGTTAAAGGTTACATCACTGTTATGAAGTACGTATATATTCATCTCTGTGGGTTACATGTAGTACATTTTTCTCCATTTTTTTCGCGAGAGAGGCGCTTAACTAACTTTTATAATATTCACTGCACTTCATTGCATGAACTGCATCATTTGATTATTTCTTCAACGCGATAGAGGCACTAATTTTGCTGTTATAAATGATTTTTTTGTTTTTTTTTTTACTTGAGAAAAGTTTAAAAGATAGAGGCCCCAATAAGGGTGAGGCCCGGGGATTATGCCCCCCCCCCTTGCCCCCCTTCTGATATGGCCTGGACATAACCATATGCCATAATATTTCTTTATGTTTTCTAGACGCCAACATATTTATGCGGTGGGGTTGTTATTGATTTTTTTAATTTAAAATTTCGCTATAGTTTAAAGTGTAGTGATGATTCGATGGTCAATGACAAGGCAACGTAAAGATGTCTACCCTTAACGTTATATAAAATCATGTTATTTAGGCAACTTTTAATGTTTTCTATAAGCCAACATATTTTTGTGGCAGGACTCAGGTTTTTTTAATTTTAAAATTTCAATATAGTAAAAAGTGTAGTGATGAATCGATATTGTTTATACATCGAAACCAAACTTCCAACATCTTTGTAACCTCAAATTGCTACCAACCTAAAACTGCTTTAAATAGATTGACATTTATAACAAATTTAAACATATATCTTAGAATCTAAAGTACCACAATTATTTTTAAAATGCTCCAAGAGTTTTTACCAACCAGTTCGTAAATTCTATAATTTCTGTTTTCTCGAATAGCGATTCTGTTCCCGACAGAGTCTTTTTCAGGTGTATATACAACGGCGTTCATTCCCCTGGTTCCCATCCATTGGTTGGTAAATGATGGATTACGATATTGTGGTTGAAAAAATTACTAACTTCAAAGAAAATTATTCATGGAGTTCTGATGGTGGGCCGTCTATCATCTGAAAAAGTACAGTGGTAGTCTGGTAAATACATATGGCTCTTTTTCGAAAATCGATAGGAATTTATCTGTTCATTTTTACGTTTATTTTGGGGCTTTATTTAACATGGTTACAATTATTCATACAATCATTAATTTCATTATGCCTTTTCAAAACGTCGTCTCCATATTAGCAAAAACTGATATAGCTAATTTTCACAACCATCTCTTGAGGCCATTTTTGCACCACTAAGAACGTTTGCCATGGACAAAAATAGATGAAAATCGTTTGGTATCAGGTCCGAACTATAAGGTGGATGCATAATAACCTCCCAAGCATGCTCCCGGATCTTCTGGCGGGTCATCATATAAACGTGTGTTGTCCTGGTGGAACACGACCACTTTTCTAGCGGTCCAAATTGAGCGTTGGCCGTTGAGCAGCAGCTTCCAATCCCATCAAACACACAGCTTAACCTTCCTGGCTGTCAATTCCAGTTTACCTACCGGGGCTGCTTCACCGCCCTTCGACCATGATCGTTTCTGCTTGACATTGTCGTATCGGAGGGATCACATTTTTTGTCGCCAGTAACCATCCGCTTCAGAAATGGCTCGACGTCGAGCGAATTCATGCGACATCAAGTCATTAAGGTTCTTTTTGGAGCCAGCATTATGCAAATGGTTTAAAACTGTTTTGTGTTCTATCTTCAGATCCTGGGCGATGCCACGGCAGCTCGCATGCCGGCCTACTTCAATAATTTTCAGGATTTTATTGACATTTACGACGATAGGCCTTCCAGTGCGTGGTGCCTCTTTGGTATCAAAATTACCGGAACGGAATCGATGAAACCAAAATTACGCGTGAATGGCTGTGAACCATAGACACCATTCACAATTTCAGCCGCCTGACTTGCGTTTTTGTAATGGATTAATTTTCCCCCAACCCATTATTAAGTAAGACTACAAATCTGACATTAGTTAGTATTATATTCCAACTGCAAGATTATCCTGCATTCCAAAATTGTTCAAAAACATCATTTATAAGTCACTATACTTTCATTGAAAAATTATGCTTTTTGCCTTGATGTCTTATACTGTTAAGCGGAGACATCTCTGCGATGCCTTGTCATTAACTATTGATCCCTACTACACATGATTACTGTAGATCACATTTTATCAGGATATTTATGTATAAACACTTTTAAGCTTTTGTATATAAGGTTTCTTGTCAATCTGTCGGAAATTGCGCGCTACTGGGTCTGAATATATTTTTTTTCTTCCCACGCAATATGTTTTATTACGAGGTTTTAATATTTCTTGGGCTGCATTAATGTGAATTTAAATAATTTAAATTTTAAATTAAATAAACATATACTTTAGTGTTGCGTGATGCAATAATTTACTTTTTCTGGGATGACTTTCTGGGCTACCTTACCACACATAGCGATTTAGTAGATCGACGTTCGACAACAGGATATGTTTCCAAAATATAATGTGGAGCAATTTCATCGGCATCAAAGAAGCAACTGACAATTCCTTTGTCTACAGCAGAGTCTGAATATATGGCTATGTGTTTGGCAAAATAAAAGGCAATTTGGATGCGAGGTATATGTCAAGAGTTGCTGGGGAAAAATAAATGTTCAAACATCATACACTGTCACATCCAAGGGGCAATAGAGTTATCGTAGAAAACGATTTTTCACCCAGAGCAAAGCACATAGATGTTCGTCATCAGGTGCTAAGAATTTTTATGATAAGGCAGAGAAATTAATTTACGTAAACACAAATGAAATGTTAAATGTTTTAATGTCTTACCACAGCGGTCACAGCAGAATTATGAAAAATTGAGTTCTGGAAAGCCAGGCTCTAGTGGAGGTGTTAAACACTTAAAGTGGGAGAGTCTTAATTTAACTTTTTAATTTGCCGCTTGTGGCGGTATTCATGAAATTTATTTTTTTATTGTTTTTATTTACACCAGTTTACATGAAATAATCACACCACGATCGATCACGTAAAGGTACCTCAACCCAATGAATTTCAATTAAATTTTAATCGGTTGATTCAAGAGAAATATAAAAATAAAAATTTCAACCTAGGATAGATATTGGAAGTGGTTAAAATATCATATTTAATGATAGTGAAGCATTTCCTAAACTTTCCTAAAAATTTAAACCCGCCATTTTTATTTCAATGTATGCGTAAAACTTCGCATAAACGAGTAAACTATAATTTATATGAAATAATGCAAATAAATTTACAAATCCTTTACACGATTTTTTAAATATAGAAAACCCTTTAAACCCCAACTAAGTATACTTTCGGGTCAATAAACGGGGCTAAGGGTGTTTTGTATGCTCAATTTGTAATACGATAAATTTACGTTGTAAGCGATTTTCCATAAAATGTTCCCAAGTTCTAGAACACCCCCACCAAATACTGATTAAACATTCGAGATGCGAGTTCGAAGATTGAAAAGTTATAGGAGATAAGGGTGTTAGTATTATCATTTCGCAATACGATAAACTTACGTTGTAAGCGATTTTTCATAAAATTTTCCCATGTCCTAGGAAAACCCCATAAAATGTGCAGTGTACATTCGAGATAATGAGGATCTAATATAACCGAAAATCATCATCCCTTGAAAAGTTATAGGGGCTAAGAGTGGTTAGTACGGTCAATTCGCAATTCGATAAACTTACGTTGTGAGCGATTTTCCATAAAAATTTTCCATGTCCTAGGAAAACCCCCACCAAATACTAAATGTACATTCGAGATAATAAGGATCTAATCCAACCGAAAATATTCGATTGAAGCAATTACTTAATTAATAGTTCCGCTGGCCTTATATGTGCTTCTTTATGTCATATTTTTAATTGTTGTTTTAGAACTGGTATTGTTCCTGAAATTTTGAAATCAGCAATTGTGCTACCTCTTCAATAAAAATGGTTCCAGATGCGACGTAAATAATTATCGGCCTATTGCTTTACAGCCAGTCCTGTTAAAAATAATGGAAAAAATTATTAAATGTAGAATGGTTGTATTCCTAGAGAAGCATAGTGTTATAAGTTGTTGTCAGCACGGTTTTCGCAATGGGTTTTCCACGGAGTCTGCATTAATTGAATTTTTAAATAGCGTGCATGCATCGCTAAATAATTCTGAATCTTGCGCTGGGCTTTTTGTTGACATAAAAAAGCATTTGACATGGTTGATCATAACCTCCTATTGCATAAGATTTCTAAAATTGGTTTCAGCGGGAACTTTAATAATTGGTTTAAATCGTATCTTGCAAATCGTAATCATGTTGTTAAGGTGAATGGAACTATGGGCAGCCCTTATGTCTTAAACATTGGTGTTCCTCAAGGTTCTGTCTTGGGGCCACTTCTATTTCTGATATACGTAAACTCAATTTTTAGTGCAAAGTTGGCAGGCTCTATGGTTGCCTTTGCAGATGATATGAGTTTATGTTATCGTGGGTCCTCACAAACTGATGTTTGCCATAAAATTGCAGCCGATCTATTAGTTTTAAGGAAATGGTTTGACCACCATTTCCTAATTTTAAGTGACAAAACTAAGTTTATGCATTTTAGTTTGGGTAGCAGTAGTTTACATTCACCGTTAATGTATCATTCCAATTTTTGTAATGCTGTTAATTGCTCCAGCTCGTGCATTTCCATTGAAACTGTTGAAAGCTTCAAGTACCTTGGAGTTATTGTTGATTGTAACCTGAATCGGAAGCAACATGTCGATAAAATAAAAAAGTCTCTTAGCATTGCGTTACGAACTTTATATCTATTAAGACCAGTAGCACCTAAATCGGTATTGTTAAAATTCTACTATGCTTGCATTAACTCTAGGCTTGAATATGCGTTATCGTGTTGGGGTGGTTGCTATCATTCAACTTTAAAAATTCTCATAATTGTTGTTGAGAAATATGCTATTCGTATTATGTGTTTTAAGTCTTCACGGGTTTCTGTTTGGCCATTATTTTTGAGTTGCAAAGTTTTACCACTACAACATTTATATGTTTATAAGGTTTTACGTTTATTTTATTTGCGAAGTGGGCATCGATTATTGAGAACAAATGTGCGATACAATATTGGGAATAATGATCGTTTTTTATGTATTGTTCCACATTTTTTTAGTGTTCATTTAAGAAAAAATTTCCTGGTAACTGCCCCTTCCTTATTCAACCAACTTCCATTTAGCATTCGACAACAAATAAATTCGAAATCATTTCTACATGCACTTAAAGTTTGGCTTTTTGAGCACCCTAATATCGATTTTATATTTAGAGTTTTAGTCTGATGAAGTTTAATTTTAGTTTTAATTCTATTTATCTTTTTAATTTTATATTTTATTGTTATGTTTTTATTTCGTATGTTATCACAACCTTTTATCGTAAACTGCTCGTTGTTAAAGGGTAGATCAATACTGCCGTTAAATCTAGGGGCAAAGGGTGTTTAGTACGTTTACTAAATTTACACTTAATATTTGGTGAAGGTGTTCTAGGGCATGGGAAAATTTTATGGAAAAACGCTTACAACGTAAGTTTATCGAGCGAATTGACCGTACTAAACACCCATAGCCCCTATAAATTTTCAAGGAATGATGATTTTCGGTTAGATTAGATCCTCATTTTTTCGAATATACACTGCACATTTTATGGGGTTTTCTAGGACGTGGGAAAATTTTATAGAAAATTGCTTACAACGTACGTGGTATATCGTATTGCGAAATGAGAATACTAACCCCTTAGCCCCTATAACTTTTCAAGGGATGACGATTTTCGGTTGGATAAGATCATTATTATCTCGAATTTACACTTAGTATGTGGTGGAGGTTTTCCATATAAGTCTTTTTTAAAATTATAATTCCAATATTTTAAAGTTATCGAATAAAAGAAAAATATTATCGAATGTACACTTGGTCTTTGGTGAGGGTTTTCCTAGAGCATGAAATTTTTTTATGGAAAATCGCGTACAACGTAAGTTTATCGAATTGCGAATTAAACGTACTAAACACCCTCAACCCACTATAACTTTTCAAAGGATGATGGTTTTCAGTTAGATTAGATCCTTATTATATCGAATGTACAATCAGTATTTGGTGGGGGTGTTCTAGGAGATGGAAAATTTTTATGGAAAATTCCTTACAACGTAAATTTATCGAATTGCGAATTGAACGCACTAAACACCCTTAGCCCCCATAATTTTTCAAGGGATAGAGATTTTCGGTTGGATTAGATCCTTATTATCTCGAATTTTTACTTAGTATTTGGTGGGGATCATCCTAGGACGTGGACAATTTCTCTGGAAAATCGCTTACAGTAAGTAGTTTATCGTATTGCGTAATGAGAGTACTAACATTCTTATCCCCTATAACTTTTCAATCTTTGAACTCTCATCTCGAATGTTTAATCAGTATTTGGTGGGGGTGTTCTAGAACTTGGGAAAATTTTATGGAAAATCGCTTACAACGTAAGTTTATCGAATTGCGAATTGAACGCACTAAACACCCTTAGCTCCAATAACTTTTCAAGGGATGACGATTTTCGGTTGGATTAGATCCTTATTATCTCGAATTTACACTTAGTATTTGGTAGGGGTTTTCCGTATAAGTCCTTTTTAAAATCATAACTCCAATATTTTAAAGTTATCGAATAAAAGAAAATGTTATATAAAAATAAAGTATAGGTATCAGTATAGGTGTAATAAAGTATATTACACTGACTTATACATATAAAGATATTGAGGATTTAACAAAATATTCACAATTGTGTACACAAGTGTGAAGTTCATCCTAAACCTTCCTTTTAGTTAGTTAATTTTTAGATAGTTTAGGTAGTTCATGGAAATTATTTTTAAACATATTTGGATCATAAGACGTGAAAATAGAAATACCAACTGTGCCATTTCCGTCAATTAATGCTGCAATTGTAATATGAAAAAATCTCAAATAAGTGCCACACATAAATTTCCAATCGAAATTATCATACAATAAAGACGCACACGATCACACCATACAGCTTATACATAATTCTTCGTATTTATGATTAATTGTCAATTTATTGTTTAAGCAGATTATATAGAAACACATAAACCAATCAGCTGAATAACAGTTAGCATGTAAGAAAATAATTGTGTATTCTTAATATGACAATTTTTCCCCTTTTAAATTGAGTTTCATTTTGTTAAGCATTAATTAATCATTAATCACTTGATTACTGATAATTTAATAAATCGAAGAAGACAAAAAATTTATTTTCCAAGTCACGCAATTTGTATCGTATAATTTTTGTAAGCCGGTAACCCACTCGCGTGTCGATTCTCATACGACGAGTCTCCGCCGGTCGACAGATTAACCTGTTTTTTATAAATGTGTAATTCATTATTTCCGAGGTGAGTTGTTGTTGTATTTAATGTAGAAATAATAAGCATACCAACAAACCAGCAATATGTTCAATTACCCGTATGCACTAAGGTTAGAGAGAATTTACCGATGTGCTGCTTTGTAATGCTAATCAGTATGTGATGATGATCGCTTAGCAATAATGATGGATGGTAAGACTTAATAACGCTCGTAATTGTACATTAACATCATTACGGCAAATTAACGTTTAATCGTATTGTTCTACAGCACGATACATTAAACAAAGCATAATAAAATATTCGTGATTATGATATGCGATGATGCGGTATTGAATGTGACCATGGCATTAAGAAAATGTTAGACCATTAAATAGTGTGCACCAATCAAATAGTGTTTTAATCGCGGTGGTAAGAATGTGCAGACGGTTTATCTTAATATACAAATCCCGTTGTACACTCATAGAGCAGCATCGTAAGAAAAGTTTCGAGTAAAAGTATGTATATCAAGGTATCCGCGTACACAAATTTTTGTGTGTGGGTGGATAAAGCATCCAATCTATTGCAGCTTATATGACTGGCGCCTTCTTTCTTTTTTATTCATTTTCTTCCAATTTCTCGTTTCTCTCGTTATTTTTATGTCGTTTTAAGATATTAATAAATAATTTAAAACTTACAAAAAAATCTTTAAACGGTACATAAAAACTATCTATAAATAATGCAGTGTAATATGTTCATCATGAGATATGCTTGTTATAATTATTTGTGAAAAGAGAGCGTGGACGCGGGGAATCGCTGAGGATATGCAATAGGTAAATCTTAATATATTATGCGCTCCACTGCAAATAGATTAGGTGCATTAGATTCTTCTTCCATATACATCTTTGCCAATGATAAACAATGTTTTCGTGCATGGAGGTGGAGAAATACATTTCTTACAACCAAAAGCAGATAAAAAAGCCAAAAGGTCTTTTATTTTATGTTGCGTTGTTTTTTTTATTTGTTGCTTTTATAGGAAAAAATGTATAACTAGAAGATGAGTAAATAAGAAACTAATAAATTTCTTGCATGTTTGCAACATGCTGGCTAAATATTTAAGAGTTGTATAATTGGAATTTCAACACGAACATGAAAACAAAAAAATCTTAATTAATAACGATATGATAGATGCATGTGCGGTATTTTTGCTATATTTACATATCGAAAACTGTGCGACAATTTAAATCAGCATATGGTAGTAAAAGTAAAGGATTTGGTATTTGTTAATTTAAGAATTTTAGCGCAGGTTAGATTAACAACTCACGTAATTCATAAATGACAAAAGGACAGAATCTCGATTTTCCCAGAATTTTACCAAACAATAAAATATTTGTAAATATTTTGCGATTATTTTTAATTAGATTATTTTAATTGTTAAGGATTCTTTAACCTTTAGATCAACACGAGCAGCGAACTAACTTCTCATAAACACGAAAAAACCGGGTATGGCGTTAATTTTGCTGTATACATTTAGTATAAGAAGTATCAAATTAAGGTTAATTTTAAGCTAAACATAGGGGCTAAATGATAAATGGCGAAATAAAATTCAGGTCAGCAAATGTAATAGCATTCTTTTAAGCTTAATTCAGTTAATTTTATTGTAATTTGAAACAAACAATTCAACGAAAAATTTAATTAATTAATATTTAAATTTATGAAACTTATACATATTATACTCGTGTGCTTACTTCATATTATTTAACAAACAAATTTTAAGTAGAATTTTATGGACAGTTAGTTAGTTTAAGACAATAGTGATATACCTTTCGGGCGGGTCGTCGTTTCGAATCTTCCGGGCATATAAAGCAATTAGCTTTATGTTTCAGGCGACCTGTTTTATATCTATCTTCTGATGGTGATGGGTGACTAGAACCAGAAGATGGCGATTGAAATGATTCAGATGGCTCTCTTATTTTCCTACTGAAACTTCATCAATCAACTGCCTAAGATATTCATATACCCTTGCGATTAGCCATATCTGCTAAATCTAAAATTCCTTTATTTGTTTAAAACACAAACTCACAATAAATCCACAAATATAATTTTCCACTGAGATAAATTTCTGAAATTATAACGGCACTAAAATTAGTAACTTCCACATACATATACACAAAAAATACTCTCTCTTCGTCAGCTATTTTTACTATTCTAATTTTGTTTCGCAAATGTTTCGTTCAATAGTTATGGGTTGTTCCTATGTTGATAAATTTTATACTCCTCTGTTCTATTCATTGTTCCCCTTTTTCAGTCTGTGCAGGATTTCTAAATTGCTGTCAAGTCCTGTGTAAGTGTGCTGTTGATGAGTCAGATGTTCTGCGTCTTTGGAGTGTGTTATGGGGTTTCCCACATCTTTTACGTGTTCTTTAAATCGTGTAACAAAACTCCGACCAGTTTGTTCGATGTAGAACGCCTCGCAATCGTTACATTTTAGTTTGTATACTCGTATACCTGCATTCATTAAATTGCTTTCCTTTTTATTATTAGATGGTTTTCCATTTTATTTGTTGTCTTATTTGAAACTCATCAAAATATTACCATTCGTAGCGGTTCAGTAATATTACATTTTTTACGTACGAACGAATTTTTAAACATGAACATACCCAGGTATGTTGGTGTTGAGTCAAAGATGTAATAAAGTATATTAAGTCCCAGAACCTCCCAATTGGCAATATAAAATTATTTTAGTTTTTTGAAGTGCAGCATATTTTCTATATTTAGGCAGCTACTAAGAGTTCAGTCTGCAAGATACTCTCTGTTAGGTCGATTTTACCGTTTAAAAAATCAACATAGAACTGACATAAAAAATTTTCCATGTAGCGTATAGCGATGGTAGCGGCTTTAATTATTAACACTCGTTCACTATTTAATTAGATTTTATAAATTATTTATTATTATTATTATTATTATTATTATTATATTTTGTTGTGTATAATAAATTCACAATTTATTTATCGGTGAACGATTACTTTAGTCATCAGCGTGTTCCATAAAGGTAAGTTCGAACATATTTAATAGACCATACAGCACCAAGAAGTTCTTTTTCTATGGTACTGTAATTTTGTTCCGTTTTAGATAACGTACGGGAAGCATATCAAAATGGCAAATCCTTGTTAATTTCACCTTGAGACAAAATAGTCCCTTACGCTATGTTGAATGCGTCGGTAGTGAGAATGAAGTTCTTATTAAAATCCGGATATTGAAGTATTGCTTCGGAAGTTAATAATTTTTTACATTTTTCAAAACAATCATGTAATAGTCATTTAACACGATTTTTGCTGATTTTTGCAAACACGATGACCCAATTGAAGTTTATCCTAAATTAATCCTAACCCAACAAAAATAAAAATAAATTAGAGTGTGTTTTAAAGCAGTCATTTAGGCGAATTCAGAACACAACAAATATTTCTATTTATTTATTTATTTAATTAAGAGTTTTAATATAAAAACATTATCATTTACATATAATTAGAGATGTTCATGAAAGTCTAAAATCAATAAAAACTTAACAATAGAACAACTATAATATTTTGATAGACCCATATGTGCACTCTACTTGTGCCAAGCCGATTAAAATTCTAATGAAACTCGCATACCAAAAATGACATTCTTAGAATCAAAATTTCTAAGAAATTCCGTTCTTCACAAGAATGTCATTTTTGGTATGCGAGCTCCATTAGAATTTTAATCGGGTTGGCACAAGTAGAGTGCACATATGGGTCTACCAAAATATTATAGTGGCAAGTTTGCCGATCGGTGAACATTTTGAGATATCAATTTTCTTGGCATAACATAATTTCTTTGCGATTAATAGAATAATATGTTTTAATCAAATTGATCCTAATATAAACATTGTGAAATTAAATTATTTGTAAACCTAACTATGTTGTAAAATCGCCAAAATGTTTGCAAATCACTAATACATCTATACATTTTCTTTTATTTTGAATTATAGTATGAACTTCATATTTCTCAGTAGAAGTTTGAATTTTTTCCTTAAATAGTACTAACCGCCATTATTATAATTTAGGATAAACTTCATTAGCATAACACGATGTGAATGGTTTCGTTATTTTCGCAAATTCTTTTATAAATTTGGTGTTTTGGGAACTTTGAAGTTCTGAATAGCTTCAATTTTTAAAGGATTAGGTTTTACTCCATCTTGGGTTATTATATGATCCAAGAATCCTATTTCCTTTTCCAGAAAATGTGTTTTTTAACCTGTATCTTAAAATTTGCTTGGCTTAATTTTTTAAACACCTTATTGAGTTCTTCGATGTGTCCTTGAAGAGTTGTGCTAAACCCTACGTTGTCAGCCATGTAGCACAATACGTGGTTTCCTTGAAGGTCGCTCGGAGCATTCTTGAGGCCAAAGAGCATTCGAATGAATTCGTAATGTCCGCCTTCAGTAGAAAATCCAGTTTTACTGACATCAGCCAAATTTATTTCAATCTGATGGAAACCAGACGCCAAATCAATTGTAGTGAAACACATTGATTTTCCATGCTTATCCTAGATATTATTTATATTGGGTAATAGATACTTATCGTAGTCAATAACAAGACGCCATTGCTTTTTACCCTTTGAGTCTGGTTTTTTGGGTACCATCCAGATTGGTGATGACCAAGTGCTATAAGATGGTCGAATAATCCCCCTGGCTCAATAGTTTGTTGATTTCGTTTTTAATATCTTGTTTTAAATTTTCCGGTTGTCGGTATTGTTTAGTATTTAAAGTAAGTTTATCTCCTTCTTTGAAGAAGATATACTCATATTTAGAAAATATTTTGAGTAATTTTGCTTGTTCCTCTCTATTGAGACGATTTATATCGTTAATTTTTTTTTTAAATTTTCTATTCGTTGTTCCATTGCATGATGAACTTGAGTGTACATAGTTGATTTCGTTATAACAAATGTGAAGTGGTTTAACCTGCAGTGGTTGAAATAGATAGACTTCCATTTGCTGTTTGGAAAGGTTTATTATTTCTACAATAGAATGAAAGGGTTCACATGTTTTATAAATTCCTTCCTGTATTTGTACACCGTAACGTAAAGTTATTGGTGTCGTATAGAATTCGCCTGTTTCCATGGAAACCGGGATTTTAATTACTGTTTTAGATAATGGTAGATAATCATATAAAAAGGTTTTATGCAAGAAGTAAAATTATTCTGGAGTTTTAATTTAAAATTGGAATTTTCTAAAATTTTATCTTTTAGGTTAATATTTGCTTTTAATTTAGTTAAGGTTTCATAACCTAGTAATCCATCAAAGGTTTCGTGGAATATTTCTATTGGTTGTGAAATTTCATCGAATTTAATAATGATTTCTCTATAATCACAGAGGTTTGAAATATGCTTGTTATTTTCATGTGAACTTTGGAAATTTTGTTTTGGCTAGTAATAAATTTGGGGTTGATATAGGACTTATCAGCTCCCGTATCTACAAGAAATTTTAGCGGTCTGCTATTTAGGGTTAATACTACGTACGGCAGGTATGATTTTTGTAAGTTATTTAGCACTCCGAGGCATGACATCGAGAAACCTCGTCATTCACATTGGATTCTATGTTATATGTTTGGGGTTGGTTATATGATTTTTTATACGGTTCTTTAATTTCCGTTTTTATTATTAGTCTAGAAAAATTATTCGGTTTATGGTTCTAATAGCTGTAATTGTTTTTAGAAGTAGAAGGTAATTGTGTGAAATTTTTGATGGTTTGGGCAGCGGAAGATGATTTCTCAGGATTGTAATTTTTAATAAATGGTTTGTAAAGTCTAAATGTTTTTTTTTCAGGTTTTTCCGAATTTTTATTGGTTCTTTAATTTTTAGAATATTTTTTTCTTGTGTTACGAATTCTAAAGCTTCGCTTAACATTTTTGTCTGTCTAGCCCTTAACCAAGATCCGGTTGGTTCTTTAATTCCTCCAATAAATATTATTAATCACATTTTTACATATAATTTTAGCTTCTCTTCCATTACGCATTTTTCCAATTTTTGTAATTTTAATTGGTTTAACGGATGCAGCTCAAACATTAACGTCGTCTCGTCACGTTTGTCTGCGAAGTTAAGAACTAGAACGTTTTTAATTGCATCCCAATCATTATCGTCGACTGAATGTGTTAATTACGCGTTGCTAGCTTTACCGGTTATTTTGTTTCTTATACCACTACACAACTTTATGATGTTATCGACACTATTAATGAAGAAGTAGATCGAGTTCCTGTCCCCATCAAACGGTCTTATGTGTTTGACAGCATCAGGTAGTTGAAACAATCTAATTGTTTTTTCGATCTCCTGTTCCATTATTAGTTTGTCTCTTAACAAATTGTATTCTTTTAATTTGTTTCCTATGTGAATAGGACTGACGATTTCTGTATGAATTTTTTATACATATGTCACTCGTGAACACTTTTTATAAAAATCAAAAAAAAATATTTTAAACAATAATACGAAGATTCGTATATTTTGTTTTTGAATTGCTTGAAGTCTCACGAATTACACAACACAATTTTTCAACGTAATGGGTTTAGAAATTATAATTAGGCGAAATAGTTCTATTATGCAGAACGAGTAAAGCTTCGTAATTAAGCGGTGCGGTGTATATCAATGGACGACAAGCTTAAAAAATCTAACATTCAACTGGAAGATACATATTTGGTCAATAACTCAGTACAAAGTTGTATATGGCGGACAAGAAATACGTAGTACGTACGTAGTACACATATGGCCACTTTTTCACTTCATTTAAGAAAACCGCAGGTATTCCAGACTGCTCCCTATTGAATGTCCCATTTAATGGTGTAGTTAAATTCAAACGAGGTTTATCGACAAGATGGATTATTGACTTACGATACCTGTACATGTGAAGATTTCGGAAACCGCACCAATACACAAAATTCCCACCTACTATTCTGAAGAAGCCGACGATTATTATTTTCGAAGTTCAATAAACGAGATTTTACACTTTATGAAATGTTTCAATTCGTATACGATACGATTTACAACAAAATGATTTGCAGTCTACCAAACTATCTCTAAAAGAGCAGTAGAATATTCAGTATATGTGATTACCAGTTTCGATTCGACGGAGAAGCATTAGCTCACTTTGATCCTGATAACAACTGTTTCAATACATCGCGAAGCTACGTGTTAGTAGTGTTTAATTCAAGTTTTGTTGTTATTCGGCAAATGAACCTTTTAATTCGTGTAAGCCAGCTTGCATATAAGAAACAATTAACATATATTTTGAGACTCCAATAATTATCTGATTGATGGGAATAATTCGTTTTTATTTCAAGCCATTATGAATTGGGCGGCAAAGCAGAGCGCTCACAAAACTATCACTGTGAAATTTATTGTCACGTTTTTTGTTAAATTATACCAATAAAAAGTGTATTCCCGAAATGTTATAAGAACCAAAAAATTGTTTGATCTTTTTCTTCTTTTAACTGTATCGAGATTTTAATGCAACATAAATATTAACATATGTCTTTTTGGTTTCTTATTTAATTCTTGTGTTTTATATTTTCGGTTAAACATACAACAACAAAATAACAAACCGTACATGAAACTTACAAATATAAGAATTTCACGTGTGGGTGTTATTTATTTGATAAATATGTTATAATAAACTTCTTATCCTTTTCTTATGCGCGTATCTATAGAAAGGTACATACAACATTTAATTTTCACATAAAATCGAAATGCATTTATGCAACTAAAAATTATTATTTTTTATTTTTATTAATGAAAATCAATAATTTACCAATATTGGAAAACAATAATAAAAATGTTATCTACTTTTGCTGAGAATGAATTGGTGAAATTAAATTGGAAACGCACCCACGCCGCAATATATAGAGATCTTTATACTGTTGCGCGATTTGAAAGGTTTCTTGATTCTGATTTTGGAAGCGAAACAAACAACGAGGTGTACGGTATATAAGTGATATGACTTGTATGTACTTTATCAGTATACTTTATGGGTATATGTCGTTATATGCAGATTGGATTCATTAATCAATATCGTTCGATATTTCACAAGCTATCCACTCCACATACGAGTATATAGAGGCAAGGAACTTATCAACACATCAGCCATACAAAACCCATTACTGCATATCGATCGATTGAGTTTGTTGTATTATGTAGTAATGTTGCACATCCTCCTTCACATTCTTTGCATTTAACTGTAAAGTCAAGCACAAATAAATCAACATCCGTGCGCGGCTGTACTACACACAATTAGAGGTAATATTTCAACATAAAACCTATTAGTGCTAATAAATATCACCGGGAACACAGAGACTACTCGTATTTATAATGTACACATATTCAAAATGCATGTGACACTTGAAAAGGATTAACATTAAATATAAAACCATAAATGGCTCCTTAAGTCAAACGATTTTATTATTCTGTTATTTATCTTCGACTCGCATTCAAGATGTAACACAATAGGGTAGTTAAATATAAATCTCGGACAAATCTTAGTGTATCCAATGCTCGACCAAGCATTACAACACCCAGTCAACTTCTTAAAAGTGACGATTTATAAATTTATTTGTCTTGTGTTATAGATGCAGCATTTTTTTCTGTATCCAGAACAACAAATAAATGACACAAACACACACAAATTGAAATGACAGCGCATAAATTGTGTTCAATGTACATGGTGAAATATATACGAGTACATAATAGTGAGAAAATGTTGTTTTATTTAATCTGTCAGTCGCGCAGCCAAGATATCAAACATCATCTTAGAATCATTTATCAAAATTGATAAGAATTGACTTCTTGAAATAAAATCGTGACCAAAATTGTTTCTATACACTCGTAATATACGAGTTATATATGAGTTGACAATATATACATTTTTTGTGGGAGATTCGTGCCGGCCTACGCACACAATTTTATTGCTTTATAATTTAAAATTTTCTAGATGTCATATTTTCGAACTATCATAATTCGTATGCAAATTAAATTGTGGTGAAATATAGCTGAACGACTCATAAGTTAGATATTTCAATTCGATAAGCGATATCTCTGTATGGTCTGTATTGTATTTACAAAGAAGCAGATGATAAAAATTCAAATCTTGAAATTGATACGGATGAAATTTACGGCGGCAATGTTAGGCATCATTACATTGATAAAATGGTAAAATTACAACCAATAACATGTCTAGTCAACTTAGATTGAGACTTGAGTTACCTTGATATAATAAAATCAATTAATATTGTAAGGCACTCCAGTACAGCTTGGATAAAACTCTTTGGTTCAATGAAAGATTGTCACACCTCGTTTAGGTAGGCATTTACCCAAATAAATAATAGTTTTAGGTTTATCATCTTAGGATTTCCTAAAATATAATACAAATTTTATTTGAACCTTATTCATTTGAAACGATTCATGTTTTTAACCGGGAACTTATCGAAATTTATGAAAGAGCTGCGAGTACGACTCAACAATGTTGGAGTCAAACAATATAAGCAGTTCCGGATACACGATCATCTATAAAAATGTTTGATAAAAAACCCGTTTTAATAGTAACCTCGGGCCCAAAACAAACTTTTATGAATTCGGGTAAACCCTGGAATATAAAAATGTTATACAGATATAATTTTAAAGTTAAACGGAATAATTTATACTCCAAAACTATAAGCAACGTGTTTATTATAAAAATCAGACAATATCAAATTGAATTCTAAAGTGGTCAGCTGAAGATCAATTGCTTCTTATATAGAAACAAAGTTTAAAATATAGATATATCACTCCTGTTCCAATAAATTTCCGGTCCAAAAAATTTAAGATTTATCGAAGAATTTTATCGCTTGAAAGATATATGGCAAGTATACAACAGGAAACTTTCCCATTTCCAATGTTAAAAGAAACGAGGAAGAATCTCTGTAAAATTAATTTCACTAGACATCTAAAATTGTTGTCGTGTTTAATGGATGGATTTCAGTAAAATATGAGACAAGTTAGTACAATAAAGGGTGTTCATCCGAAAGGTTTCCTACTTTTTGCGCCTGTAATATTTTTTTAAATAAAAGCAAATAGATTTAATATTTACAGATCGTTTATTTAATATTTGGAATTAGGTATGAAAAACAATGTCTGCCAATTTATTTTCTTCTCTTATTTTCTTCCTTTTATATTCAATATTATCTAGTTTATTTGGATAAACATTACGTTTAAGATAACCCCATAAAAAGAAGTGGAAACATTTCTCATAAAAATCATATCACAGTAACGTTCGCCAGTGACTGTAACAATTGAATCAATCGGAATTTCGTAAAAAAATGGTCCAATGACCTGTAGCCCAAATTGAAAATCTTTCAGCCATTTTCAAGGGATATAATATGGGGATTGATGAATTATTTATAAATTCTCTACTGCCCATAACCAGCTGTTTTATTTGTTTATATGTCCACTTAAGTGAAAAAGAGCTTCGTCACTCATAATTAATTTATCAAAAAATCCGGGTTGTCATTGTCAAGCAACAGCATCTTATTTGCATACGTACAGCGCCGCAAAAGATCTCTTGGTTGCAGCTCTTGTGCTAATTGAATTTTATACAGGAATGTTATCCAAGTCTTTATGCAAAATTTTGGTTAGTGTTGATCCTTGAAGTCCAAGTTCTTGCACACTGTTCTGATTGATGTCGTTGGATTATCTCGTACACTTTAACATACAGCAGCAATATTTTCTTGTGTTCTAACTATACGTGTTGCACACACTTTGGCTTATTTGTCACAATCTCTCTCTTGTCAAATTCTTTGATACTCCGGTAAATTGTAAGCTTTGAAGGCACCATATTCATTCTGAAACTTTCACATAATTTTCTTAATGTTAATGCAATTGATGATTACAAAAAAATTGTAAATCTTTCGGATGGATACCCTGTGCTATACAAAGTAGTAAAAGCTGTAGTAGCGGTATTAGTCAAATGGTTATGTTTTTACGATGGCACCCAAAAAAGTCCTGCGGCCTCAAATTGGAGCTCCGCACAGGTCAATTGATATTTCCAAATCAGCTGAATATTCGGTTGTCAAATTTGGCGTGCACGAGATCGATTGTCGGTCGATTGTTCATATTCATAGTGTCGATTTGAGGTAACGGCGGTATCGGGTCAACATTTTGATCCGATCTGACTGTGCCAATTTGATGTATCATGACCCTAAGTAGAATTTAATTACCATACATATTTGGAGTGAATTTGATGAGGTTATATTGGTGAAATGTTTCATTTCCCGTTGTTTCGACGATAAAATTATTCACCTTTCAAGATTTTGCCAAATAACCTGTGTCTGTAAAAATTTTTACTTTCCCCATATTTTGTCGATAAAATCATTCGCCGTTCGAGAATTTTTCATACAACCACTGGTCTGACAATGTCTACTCGATCGCCAACGATCCTAGGAAGATTTTGGTTATAGGTTATGCGTGCGTATTGTGTGGTTAGGTTAGCAATCGTTCGTAGTTCGGGAGTTTGTGAGAACACCGATCCGACTATGCCAATTCGATGGCCTTGAACATTCGTAGTGTTTGAATATAGGTTTATGTGGGTCTGATGAGGTTATTGGAGTGAAGATTTGATTTTCTCAATATTTTTCCATAAAATCGTTCGTAAATTGAAATTTTGAATGATGGACACCAATCTATCATCATCTGCCATCGAATTACCTTAGTCAGATTGGTTTCTATCTGGAAAAATCTTGAATGACGATTTTATCGAAAAAAAACATGACGAAAATAAAATTTCACCCTTATAACCTCATCAGTACCACTCAAAATAAAACCTAAAATAAAAATCTGCTTATGGTCAAGCTCCATCGAATTGGCATTGTTAGGATGGTTTATCTGGCAAAATCTGGAATGCCGAACAATTTTATCGACCAAACATTGGAAAAATCAAAATTTCGCCCAAACCTACAATCAAAATCTACCTATACTCATGGGCCGTCGAATTAGCATAGAGAAATTTATTTATTTATTTATTTATTTATTTATTTATTTATTTATTTATTTTAATATAAATGTTTGAAGTTCATATGAACTTATTACATTAGTGGCAAACTACTTTATTCTAATCTATTACAAATTTTATTTATTAAATTAACCTATAGGTGTACAGCGACATATTAGCGATTCAAAACTTGAAATTGGCAAAAGAAGAAAAATAGAATTTTGATATTATTAAGCTGAAGAAAAGTATTTTTTCCGAAACACGGCAGGAGATTTAGATTTCTTGACGTCATTACTTAACGAATTCCACATGCTAACTCCCCTCACAAAGAATGATGAATTCATCAGATTACATTTATTAATAGCCGGAGTCAAAAGATGAATATGACGATTGGAAGACGAAACTAATTTCTCAACAATATAGGTGGGCTGTTTATACTTTAAGAACTTGAAAATGTATAAACAAACTCGAAACTCATAGAATTCATCAAGAGAACAACCAAGTAATGAATTATTAAAATTCGAGATATGGTCGTACTTTCTTAGCCCGTATACGTATCTCACACAAGAATTAAATATCAATCGAAGTTCATTAAAGTACTTCTTCTTTAATACAAAGAAGACAATATCTCCGTACAAAAAATGTGGAAGGATGTAAGATTTCACCAATTGGAGTCTAAGATTGGTATTAAAGCACTTCGTGGTAGCCCATAACATTCTTAATAAAGAAATCACTCGATTACAAACTGTTTCGATGTGGTAACTCCAGCATAAGCATTTGTCAAAAGTTAAGCCTAAATTATTCACAGAATCAGAGAAATCTACTTCCTCTCCAAGTACACTGATTTTAGGTAGGTAGTGCGTATCACGAATTGTAGAAGATATAATAATAGATTTGGTTTTTCCACCATTAAGTTCAAGATAATTTTCTATAGACCATTTCGTAATCAATTCGATATCGGAATTAACAGTTCCAATAGAATTTGTTATCTCGTTGGGCCTACAAAATCTATAAATTTGCAGGTCATCAGCGAAAAGGTGATATTTGCATTGAGTGATAACAGCAGGTAGGTCGTTTATATACATCATGAATAGAAAAGGACCTAATACCGATCCCTGGGGAACACCGCAATTAGTATAACAAGAGCTAGAAATTCCTGAATTAGATCTAACGAATTGTGATCGATTTGATAGATATGACAAAACCAAACGACAAGCCGACATTGAGAACTTAAAACTGTTACGAAGTTTGCTAACCAAAATTGAATGATCAATTTTATCGAAAGCTTTACTAAAGTCTAGAAGAACCAGCGTACAAAGATAACCCTTATCTATGGCCCTGCGGATGTCGTCATTGATGTGTAGTAAAGCACTATTAGTGCTGAAATGACGTCTGTAAGCAGACTGGTACTTTGATAGTAAATTTTCCGATTCAACGTAAGTTAATATTTGTGATTGCAGTATTTTTTCAAAGACTTTAGACAAAGCGGGAAGCAGACTAATAGGGCGAAAATCAGATAAGCATTTGGGATTTTTATTCTTAGGAATGGGAATAAAGATTGATTGCTTCCATTTCTCAGGAAAGATAGAAAATGTTATTAGGCTATTAAAAATATGTAGTAAGTAGCAATCAACCTTTGGTAAAATAAGTTTAACGAACTTAATTGGTATTTCGTCAACTCCGACAGCGTTTGATTTAACGGAATCCAAAGCATCCATAAGGTCAGTGATATCGATGTTATTAAAACTAAAGTTACCTTCCATCGAACTAGAGTTCATTAGAACATCAACGGTTGGTAACCCCGCTGAACGTGCACTGATATGAGAAAAGTAATTATTGAACTCACTTGGTGAAAATTGCGTAGATGGTTTTTCGTTGGATGAAAGAAAGGAACCAACAGATTTCAAATTTTTCCAAAACACTTTTGAAGGAAGAGATGGGTGCAATATAGATGAAAAATAATTGGACTTCGCGCGTTTTATAATATTGTTACTCTTATTTCGTACAGCTTTATATTCTTGGTACAGTTCAATTCTTCTTGTACGCTTCCACCGACGTAAAATAAAATCCCTGAAATTTATGGTATCCCTGATCTCATCATTGAACCAAGGCGGCTGTTTAGGTTTGGGTGATATAGTCCTTAGTGGCACAAATTCCTCAAACAAGTCTACAACTAGTTCTGTAAAGTATTCTACTTTATCAACAGGGTTGTTAAAATTATAAACCATGCTCCAGTTTAAGTTATTACATTTATCAAGCAAATCTGATGAGTTAATGCTATTATAGTCGCGAAATGAGATTTTAGGAATAGATCTCTCATGTTTAATGTCATAGGAAAAGTAAAGAAGATCGTGATCACTAAATCCAACCGAGATTTGGTTATGAAATACAATTTTATCCGTATTAGAAATAATACAGTCCAATAATGAACTGGAGTGTGACGTGAAAAATGTTGGCTCGGTGTTCACGGGAGTGAGAGAGTATTCAGTTAGTAACCTTTTAAATTTTTTCGTTGTCGATTTAGTTGTTTTAAGGTCACAATTGAAATCACCGCACAGTACAACATCATTATAGTTAACACTATAATTTTGCAAGAAGGTCCCAAAATCTTCAAGGAAACGTTTATTCGGCGGTCTATATGCAACAACCAACAACACCTTAGTTGCTCCGAGTAATAGTTCTATGAGAATTACCTCCAAATTAGCTGCACAATGACCATGTACCAGTTTATATCGAATGCCTGATTTCAGGAAAACGCAGATTCCACCTCCCTTTTTTATTGAATCCAAATTTCGGTCCAATCGCAACATATTGTATCCAGAAAGACAAATTGAAGCATCCGGAATGCGATCATGGAGCCATGTCTCAACAAAGCAGAGAATGTCAAGTTTTACACCGCACACTAACTCTCTAATTTCATCAATCTTATGAAGAATACTACGAGTGTTTAGAAAAGAAAAATTCAGACCTGTGTACCTGTTAATTGAAGATTTGAGAACCACATTGTTTACTATTGAGGAGGAAGCATGTGAATTAACACGTAGATGATTCATGTAACATCCCAGTATGTTTCGGAAAAAATGAGATATATAAGAAACATATAAATCAAAATGAAATTAATGAATAGCCTGTCGCTGCACACACCATAGGTAACTCTAACACTAGGAACTAACTTACTAAAACTATATATAATCATTAAATTTGCAAAAATTATTATTCTGGTCTCATAAAACAAATGTAAGAGAAAGTTGTAATTAATTCAAATAAACGCAATTAAATTAAAACGTTGTACAAAATACCTGATTAATAATTCATGCGCCAATTCCCGCCACCAAAACAAAAGATAACATCTTTATAGAATGATAATATTTAATATTTAAACCAGTAAGCTACTATAATATGAGTGTCAATTTACGTTAAATAACCGTACTGAGAATAAAAATAAAAAAATTAAATAGAAAATTAAAAGAGATCGACGTCACAATTTATTGAATGAAAATATTGTATTGAAAAATAAAAAGAGGTTGACGTCACGGGACATTCATTCACGATTAATGCATTATTACAATAACACTTCACTGCACAGTAGAAGGAACTTCCATAAATAATGTTCCGACGTTGTTACGTAGAGGTAGTAGATGATGTTTTCGATCTGGTTGTGTAACCACGTTGGTTAGTATTTGTGATGACATCATCACCTTCAAGTAGCATAGCTGGAACAGGAATACTGGCCGAAGATAGATGTGAAGATGGGTGAGTGTAATATTCATTGTCAACCATAATTCTCAATTGTTGTATACTACTCACTGAAGTTGGCACTGACGTCTTAGTTTTTAGAATGTATACAACTCCCGATTTAATGAAAGTTTTATAAATACCTCCAGATTTGTAGATTTTCTTGGCCTCGAAATTGGTATCTATTTGTCAACATCTATTATGATGAACGATTTTATCGAACGAGGAACAGGCCCACCTCTAACCTATAATAAAAATCCACCTATGGTCAAGTTCCATGGAACTTCGATGCACCGAATTGACATAATCAGAAAAAATATTGGAAGATATTGGAATTTCACTCCTATAACCTCAACCGACCCACCCAAACCTACAATCAAAATTTCCATATGGTCAAGTTCTATCGAATTGGCATAGTGAAATTGGTGTTTATCTGGCAATATGTCGGATGACGAACATTTTTTATCAACAAAACATTAGTCAAATAAAAATTTCACCCCTATAACTTCTTTAGTCTGCCTATGGTCAAGTTCCATTGAATTAGCATAGTCATGTTGGTGTCTATCTGGCAAAATCTGGAAAGCCGGACGATTTTATCGACAAAACATTAGAAACATCAAAATTTCGCCTCTATAACCTCATCAGACCCACCTCAAATCTATAATCAAAATCTACCTATGGTCATGGTCTATCGAATCGGAATAGTGAGATTGGTGTCTATCTGGCAAAATCTCGAATGACGGACGACTTTGCATGATAATTATTAAACTTCTTTATCGAAAATTTTCGACTGTGTGAAACAGATATGGCGTTTCACCCCTATAACCTCATCAGACCTGCCCCAAACCTATACTCAAAATTTACCTATGATCAGGGGCCGTCGAATTGGCATAGTAAGATTGAGGTGTCTATCTGGCAAAATCTCGAATGATAGACGACTTTATCGAAAAAGCAATAGGAACATAAAAATTTCAACCCTATAACCTCATCAGACCCACTCCAAACCAATAATCAATCTTGATCATCTGCTTATGATCAAGTTCCATCGAATTGGCATAGTCAGATTGGTGTTTTACAGGCAAAATCTGGCATGCCGAACGATTTTATCGACAAAACATTGGATAAATTCAAAAGTTCACTCGTATAACCTCATCAGAGCTACTCTAAACCTATAATCAAACTTTACCTATGGCCATTGGCCATCGAATTGGCGTAGCCAGGTTGATGTATATCAGGCAAAATCTCGCAAGATGTATGATTTTAACGACAAAACAATGGAAAAAGCAAAATTTCACCTCTTTACTTCATAAAACCCATCCAAAACCTATAATCAAAATGTGCCTGTGGTCACGGGCCACCGAATTGGCTTAATCAGGTCGGTGTCTGTCTGACATAATCTTGAATTGTAAATTATTTTAACGACAATTACAAACCGTAGAATGCTTTATAATTTCTAAACATCTTTATCGACACTTTTCGCCTGTCTGAAACAGATATAGCATTTTTTTATTACTATCCTTTCTTAAGTTACAATATTACCGTTTACACACATCTTTAAATACCATTTCCAAACATAATACTTTTAACGTTAAGTTTTAACAAATTTTTGAAAGTTGGCCGTATGCTACTAATATACGAGTAGGTACACATGAAACAATTAATTGATATCGGTTAAATTGAAAATTGTATTTGTTGTTTGGATACAAAGATGTAGGAGCATGAGAAAAACGTACAAAATTCATACCCTGGTTTGCGAGAGCCAAATGAGCAAATTAAGTGTTTACTAATACACGAATGAAAAATACTTCTATCATTTTTCATATATCCTCCTAATCAAAATTAAAACTAAGGAATGTTTTACATTTTACACATTCTCGCACAACAGGTGAAATAGCAAATGGTTATTCACGAGAAAAACGTACAGTAACAGTTGGTGTTGGTCAAGTGATTTTTCGAGGAATGTTCGGCGTTGATCATTTTGATTAATAGGTGGAACATATAATGTTAATTTAGTGTGTTCCGTGTGTTTTTTAGAACGAAATGAACGTTAAGTAACCGACCAAATGGCATAGTGGTTAAAGCTTTGGCGCTTGGATCGGGAGGTACCGGGTTGGAATCCCGATAGAGGCAGGATGTAAAGGGAATTTCCATCAACAAATTACGATTTGGGATGAGAAGGAACACATCTATAACCCCCTGTCGGAGTGCGGGGCTCACGGGCCGACTCATCTTCCATGCCAGTATAGGCTGGCATGGAGCTATGCAATGTGCAGAAGGAAATAAAATCGGACCTATATCCGTACGTCCTCGAATTGGCCAATACAGGCGTAAAGGTAAGGACGTAAATAAGCGAACCGCGAAAGAGTAGGGAGAGCTTCGGCCCCTGAACAGATCAGGGAAAAAAAAAAGTTCGTTATGTAAGTTTGTTTGTAGTAGATGTTTGAATCAGTATGCAGTTTTGCTATTCTCCCACATGTTCTTTTTGTGTATACCATGAAATGACGGTTGATTTGCATTTTGCGTTTTTGCTGCTTCAGTGCCTTTTTTGGGGAGTGGAATTTTATACATATTCCCCTT
The DNA here is from genome assembly GCA_963691935.1 of Nephrotoma guestfalica. Classification (NCBI taxonomy): domain Eukaryota; kingdom Metazoa; phylum Arthropoda; class Insecta; order Diptera; family Tipulidae; genus Nephrotoma; species Nephrotoma guestfalica. The sequence goes on along the minus strand of OY829913.1, from coordinate 133,812,616 downwards.
CCTATGGGTGTATGTGTAAATATTTAACAGGCCGTATAAACAATTTATTAACAAATTAGGTAGAAATAATGACTTTGCTGCGTGGCGCCTGAGTCATTCCTGAAATTAAGTAATCCTTTCCTTACATCATAACCTTTATTATGAGGATACAGGGAGGGTCTAGGTCCGCATAACGTTGGAATAGGATTCGTTTTTAAAATGTACTCTTGATTTTGTATTTCGCTTACTCCAGAAATGGGCTATTCAGACCGCTAGCAAATTTCCACTTTATCATAGAAAAATCGGGTTCATACATCGGGACATTCATATTCATTTTTGCCGTACGTGCAAATAATGAGGTTTACGACGGACATGAAATAAAAGAAATTCGTTTACGAAATGAAAGTTGGATTGTCCATAGTTTTTACTGCAAGAATTTTTTTAATTACTGCCAATTTCAACTACTCGAGAAGTTTGCTCAAAATATTTTCGAGTCCACAAATATTTATTTTATTTAACATACAGTTGCGAGCAAACTGAGTATATAATTTAAAAATCATTTGTATTACTAGATTCCTTTTTTATTGATAACGATAATAAATGCAATCTTCTGTATTATAACTAACTATACATTAACAAATTACGTTACAAAAAATAAAATAAAAAAGGCATACCGTTTTCGTGAGATAGGGGCAGTATAAAAGGATTGTAGTTATTTGTTATAAGTCGTAAGCCGGAAAACAACATCGGTTTTGTTTTTTAACCCAGATATTGCCGTTGTCCTTTATAACGCCACACAAAACACTGTAGAAAATCGAGCACAACTTGTGGAAAGTTTTTCTTCGAAAGTCCCGTTAGGCCTGTTCACTATATAACGATTCATTCGTTGCAACGTTTCTAGTATTGAGTGTTTGTGTTTTGTACCGGGTGGCTGACATGAAGTGTTACCAACTTCAGACTGTCATTGCTGTCAAACCAGTGATGACAGAGTGCGGGGGAAATGAATATTTAGTGGGAAATATTCAGAAAAAAAGTTATCCGCAATGGAATTCAAGCGTAATAGTGTGATTGCTCTATATTTGGCTGGAAAACCACGCCGCAGATTGTTAACCAGTTAAAACATCTGCATGTGAATAAAATGATTGTGTATCGCACCATAAATCGTTATAACTGGTAGCATTGCAAAACGTCATGGTGGTGGACCGAAACGCACTGCACCATCGCCGGATATCATTCGGAAGGCGAAGGCCGAATTGGCTCGGAATCCGCGCCGTAGCGGCAGAAAAATGGCTCGTGAGGCGAAAATTTCGCTCGAAAGGATGCAGCACATATTGAAAGATCATCTTGGACTAAAGGCCTTGAAATTCCATAAAACGCATGGTCTCACCGATGCTCAAAAAAGTTAGAGTGGAAAGAGCAAAGGAGTTGTTACGCTTGCATGAAAATGGCGATTTGAAGAATTTGGTTTTCCACGATAAGTCGCCGTTCGTTATTGAGCAATATGTGAACAAGCAAAACGACCGGATTTACTTGCCCGGCCATTCTACTGAAAAATTTGGACCAACGGATTGCCACTCGAAACCAAGCGCCGCCAATGGTGATAGCTTGGGCCGCCGTAACGGCCGAAGGCCGTTCACCGCTCGTTTTTTTTGGACCGTGGCATCAAGATAAATGCTCAAATTTATCGGGATCATGTGTTGGAGGGAGCGTTAAAGCCTTGGGCTCAAAAACATTTCGGCCGCAGAGCTTGGACATTTCAACAGGACTCGGCGCCGAGTCATAAAGCGCGCGTCAATCAAAATTGGCTGAGAAACAAAGTTCCGCGGTTCATTTCCACTGCCCAATGTCCACCAAATTCACCGGATACAAATCCGCTAGATTTCTCGGTTTGGGGTATTTTGAAGAGCAAGGTTGGGCAAGGTTGAGCAAAAAATACCAAAGTGTCGATCATCTCAAGCAAACGCATCGCCGGGAATTGGCCAAAATACCGCAGAGCCACTTTCGTGCTGCATGCAATAGCTTTGTCGGTCGTTTGAAAGCCATAATCGCGGCTAAGGGGGGCCAAATCAAAAACTGCTAATGCAATTCGAAAATTTAAATATTTGTGAACAATTTTTACTTTGATTCAATAAAATTCATCAAAAAATAAAAATTCTGTGGCGTTTTGTTTTGGTAACACTTCGTGTCAGCCACTCTTTTATTGTAAACTTACCTCTGAAAGAAAACGTGCCGACGTTAAGAGAATCAAGAAAAACGGCAATTGCCAGATTAGTTTAATTAGAAAGACGATGCTCTAGAAACGTATATTTTAAGGAAAGACATTTAGAAGTCATGAGAGAATATCTAGAGAACATGTAGAGTGAATTAAAATTAAGCAACATACGGCAACATCTGGGTTAACAAAAGTTTAATAAATCGTCATAAAAATAATTTGAAATGAGAAAAATAACCATAGACGCGGAAAACATCATAGTTTCATTGACCAAACAAGGGCATTATGTTTAGTAGGGAAAAGAAAAAATGTGGTTGCAGCAAAAAGTAAAGGAGGTCATCCAAGGCTTTTGTTAGATACTAATGCTTGCCTGAGTATCGTTTAATGAAAAATGTGAAGACTAAAAATCCCAAGGAGGCGGCAAGGTCAGTGAACAAAAGTGTGTGGACAAGTAGGAAGCAGGAATAAAAAAGAAAAAGCCGGTAAGATCCGAAAAAAATAGAATCAGGCGTTCCAAATTTTGTCAAGATCATAAAGACTGTACTGTTGAAGATTCGAAACCGGTAATTTGGTCCGACGAAACTAAAATTAATAGATACTAATCTGACGGAAAACTGGCATCGTCCAACAGAAAAAAAATCTACAAAGGTACCAAGTTAAAGACACTTTCAAGCATGGAGGATGTGGCGGTGTTTTACTTGATGGCACTTAGGTCCATTAGTCAAGATTAATGGGATAATGAAGAAAGAATACTTCAAATATTGCAGGAAAATATACCGAATTTTGTAGAAGAATGTGCATATCCGATCGAAGAAATTATTTTCCAACACGATGGTGATCCGCAGCATACCGCCAAAATTGTGACAAAATGGTTAGGACAGCAGCAATTTACCACATTAAAGTAGCCTGTTCAAAGCCCCGATATCAACCCAATAGAAAATGTATGGACCATTGTTAAACGACGTCTCCCTGCTTACAAAGAACCACCTAGTAGCATCAATCAACTATGTAATAATTCAAAATCTCGTTGAAACCAACAAAGCACAGGCAACCGAAATAGTGCAAAACTGCGTAAATGTGGTTTCAATGAATTTTAATGTGATATTTTTTAATTACACAAGAAATTTTGTTTATTTACATTGATAAACAATTTGAGATTGATAAAACTGAATTTATTGCCATTATCAATAAAATAGAAAACATATAATACAAATGATTTTTAAATTATAAACTCATTTTTGCTCGCCATGTATTCATTTAATTTTAGATTAACGTTTCGGTAACCATGGTGTTAGAAAATAAATTACCATCCGGTGAAAATGTGCCTAGTAAATTCATTCTTGCTTTTACTTGTGCTAATTAGTATGCGCATACGTACGAATATAACGATGGTTTCATAAACCAACCTTCCTTTATCAAGTGTGGCACATACGTAAATAACAAGCCCTTAAGTAGCATTTCTCGTTGTTGTTGTGAATCGAATTTTGTTTCGCCAAAAACCAGATTGATTTATCAATAAGAAATAATCTTCCTACCTATAACTAAGATAAAACGGTGGCTTCTAGAAATTTTTATATTCAATAAATTTTCTTAAATCGCATATTTAAAAAATACCGATCTTCATCCCTCTAGCAATTTATCATCATTTGTAATCATAATGATCATGATCATGTACCACCGCTACATGCGCTATATACAAAAAGAGTTTTCAGTGATTTGTTATTCTTTTCATTTTCAAAAGGAAAACAATGTAATGAGTACCTCTTTCGCATTGCGTTTCGTTCGATCAATTCTTGAGATTTTCGTTTTTGAGGTCTTGCAAACACCAGAAGGTATTAATTTGAAATGAATATCATTTTATATGCGGACAGTAAAAGTCCAACCCAGCGATCATCCTTGATCTTTTTTATTTTATGTGTGCGATCTTGAAAAACCGTCATTGTTAAATCGGGTTTCGGTGTTGACTCATTGATAATATCAAAGTTTAATGGATCTTTAATTGCGCGGATTGCGTAATCCACCGAAATGTCGGTCTTTTATACACGTGAAATTAGTTTTATGTAGACGATCCATTCTTTTCGATTATATGCGAGTATAAAACAATAATCAACAACAGTATTGTCGTTTCTGGGATATTATTGAAATTCTCGTATAATTTGCCATATAATTCTAAAACTATACACAAAACTTGAGGAGGTGGACACTGTAAATATAGGGTACACAAGCAAATGTTATATAAATTCTTCATGCTTCTAAGAACAAATATAATGTAGAAAAAATTATAGGTTCATTGTTGTTGTTCTCAGTTTGTTGTTATATTTTCTGTGGGTCTGCCTACGCGGCATAACCTATAAAATATAAATAAATAAAAATGTTAAAACAATTCAATCAATATAATGATTAAATCATATACTTTTTTAAAATTTATTATTTATTTATAATAAAATTATGTTTATAGGGTTTAAAAACACTGTGTGCACCTTCATCGTGTTTATATATATGTACAGCATGTACATAAGAGCGCGATTAAATGTTGTGTTGTTGCATTAGCCGTATGGAGAAGATTTTAGATTTATTGCAAACCTTGCTTACACCGGCAATATTGTAATTTGAGTTTCTATTATTGATCTTCCTTAAATGTTAACTTAAAACGAAAGTTAATATTTTAGGTGGAGAAAAAATTAGTTTTTCACGAGAATCGAAATTTTTCATGTATGCATTCAAGATGACAAACAACTTATGATACTATTAAAGTTAGCAGATAGTTTCCAGCCGAAAGTTAAAAACAATCGATAATGCAGATAGTGTCTTTGCTATCTCAGCCGAAAATACATCTTATGTCTTATGTCTAGTAAAAATAAATTTTATTTATTATACAAGTTAATCAAATTCAACAAATTCAGTATAACACAAAAAATTTAAAAAAAATATAAAATAAAAAGAATTATTTCAAAACTAAATAATTTTTGGAAAATTTTCAGACTTCAAACTTCAGTCTATTGGTATAGGGTTTTCCAATAAGAGTGATATGATTTCTTAAAAAAAAACACACTAATTGTTAGGAAATTGAAATGTTTTTTATTTCCACTAAATCAAGTCGTATGTCATGAATAGCACACGTTCAATATTGACTTGTAAAGCTTGAAGAGAGTTTGGTTTATTGCTAAAGACCAATGACTTCAAATAACCCCACAAGAAATAGTCTAATGGTGTTAAATCACAACTTCTTGGAGGCCATTCAATATCACAATTTCTTGAAATAATCGAATCTCCAAACTTTTCTCGCAATAATTCAATTGTTGCACTTGCTGTGTGGCACGTAGCCCCGCCTTGTTGAAACCAAATGTTGTCAAGATCAACTTCTTCATATTTCAGCCATAAAAAGTTGGTTATCATCGAATTATACCGATCTCCATTGACAGTAACGGTGTTTCCAGATTCATTTCGAGAAAAATACGGAACGATGATTCCACCAGACCAAAAACCACACCAACCTGTCAGTTTAGGTGAATGTAGTGGTTTTTCATGAATAATTTGTGGATTTTCTTCGCACCAGAATCGACAGTTTTGTTTATTTACCGCACCACTCAGATGAAAGTGAGCCTCATCGGAGAAGATAATTTTCTTAAAAAAATCGTTGTCGTTTTCAAGTTGTTCCAAGGCAAAATCAGCAAATTCACGACGTTTACGATGGTCCAATGGCTTCAGTTTTTGAGTGAGAACAATTTTATACGAATTCAAACCCAAATCCTTTCTCAAAATCCGCCAGGTTGTGGTTTGAGACAGTCCCAATTCTTGGGAACGTCTTGGAATTGACAGATTGCGGTCTCCAGCAGCACTTGCCTGAACGACAGCAATATTTGCATTACTTCGAGCGAATCTTTGTCTTATTGGCACTTTAACATTATGTAAAGAAAATGTACGCTCAAAATTTTCAACAATTCGACGAATATCGAGCTCACTTGGACGATTAATACGACTATAAAATGGCAAAAGCGCACGAAAAGTTGCAATTGGAGAACGATTATTTTGATAATAAAAATGAATAATTTGTAAACGTTGTTCTTGCGTATACCTCACCACGAAAAAATTGTAAACATTACTGAATACAATGAAACAAAAAATGTCAGATCATGACATATTACAAATGGCCGAAACGTCACTTAAAAATCATATCATTCCTATTGGAAAATCCTATATTATTTTGTATTTCCGTTATTACGAATAAAATACTGCTTAACAATTGCTGTCATTGTTAAGGCATAACGTGATGTTGTATTGAGAACAACCCACACATTCCGGCTTATTGCAGCCTAGAAGCTTACAGTATAATCTTTTATCGTTTTAATTGGGCAAGTGTCCTATATTATTCCGCCGTATTTGTTTTGGCGGTAGCTGAGCTGGAGTAGTTTTTTTTCTCTTCAAATCTATTCGATCGTTTCCAGTTCGGAATGGTCTTCCAACTCTTGTCAAATCTGAATACTTCATTAATGTCTTCGATATTTCTGTTTTGAAATCAGCAAGACCCAAGATTTTTTTCAAAGGTGCTTCGTTTTTCGACACGTCTAAAATTAACAAATTAAAATGTAGAGAAATTTATTTCTAAATTTTAAAAATAAATAAAATAATAAGAAATTGTATTTATTTTAAATTTCACCTAATTTCTATAACTAATTATAGAATATGGCAAAACACCCTCATATACCATTTTTATGATTTTATTTTAATGTTTTATCTAAATGTATGTCCAGCCGGTCTATACCATAAACTTATTATATTCTTTTACGAGTGACGGACAGTCGACATTGATGCTACCAGCTCCTTTTTCCTTCGTATTGACAAATGCCGCGGGTTTCTGCATACAATTGTAGAGATTAGTGTCACTACTTTGGTGTCCTTCCATTGCACTATACGGTAATTTAATTTTCTTCGATATTGGCCACCATCTCAAAGGTGGAACCTTTAAGCTGTGTTTTCCAATATTTATCCGCGGGAGCAGTGCCTAAGCTATGTACTCCTCGTTTTAGTAATTCGACTAACAATGGAATAGATGTCTAGTAGTTATCAAAAAAAATTTATAATTTATATTTGATGGAACTATTCTTGCGAGACGAATGATAACATTGGATGCTGCTCCCAAATTTAATTCTAATGAATGGCCGTTTTTGGTGGTCATTTTCTTGACCAGTATATAATTCGATATTATAGGCAAATCCCCAGGTTCCACAAAACACACATTTGTTCATCTATAGATAAACTTTCTTTTAATGGTGTTTTTGATTGTTTGACGACCCTATCGACATCCACCCATATGCAGTAGTTAATATTGCTGGTACAAATACCTCAGGCCTTCTTGATAGTAGTGCTGCGAGTAGTACACTGGGTAAAAATCGTTACTTTGGTTCAGACAGCGAATGGTGCAAAACAATCGGTTCTTAGTTACGTGTACGTGTCATTAAATTATAACGAAAGTATCTAAAAATAAAACTATTTGTATAATTCCTGAAGTACATCAAGAATTATGATTTCTGGACTGAAGTTATGATTTCTGGACACGTTGTGGTATTTATTTTATTAATTAATTTCTTTATTTATTTATTACACACACACAACACATAAATAATTTTGTTCTCTTCAATGCTTCCTCCATCCACACGACCCATTTTGAGGAATAGTTGCTCATTCTAGTGAAGCACATGGAGTGAATCAATTCAAATAATTTAGAAAAACAAAAATATTTACAAGAAATCTCCGTTAAATAAAAGTATAATTGTTGCCGGTTTTGTGGCTGAACCAGACAGTAGGTGCATGACTTGTATTGCTCAACATTCAAGAAGATATGGAAATTGTACCGGTTCAAATACAGCAGCAACTACTTTGTTTTCCCCAAAACAAGTTACTATTATAATAAATTTTAGAGCGAAAAACATGCGACTCCTTGACTTGAAAGTCAACGCCAACATCCCACGATGATAGAAGAAGTAACTGAGCGTTTTACGAATCACTACTCTACGAGTAATCCTAGTAATTGGATGTTGGACTTTTTAAATGATCGAACGATTTCTTAGCTCACAGAAACAAGGCCCTGATAGAACCACTTTAGCCATGCATAATTGGATTTTATTGCCCCTCATTGACAGTTTGCTAAGTCGACTGGAACGAACACAGATTATGTTTAGTATCGACTTAAAGGATTCATTCTGACAGGTCCGTTAGACCCCGATTCGATGTAGAAAATTGCTTGCACCGTGCAAGGATGCTCGTTTTATCATTTAAACGTAATGCCATTCAGGCTTTGCAATTCACCCCAACTATCTAGGGGTTTAACTCCCGTTAGACACTTGGGTTTCTTGTTGTTTATTGGGAGTTGAACCTCTATTTACGCAGGTTGCTTTTGGGGTAAGACCCCCGTTAAAGTACCTGTTTTATAAGTTGCTTATAGGGATTAGACTTTCCGTTGAAGCCCTTATTACACAGAGTGTTTTATGGTGGTTAGACCTTTAGTTAAACAGGCGATTTATTAGGGTTACACTCGGTGTTTACTCCGGACTTTGATCCTTGTTTTACAAGTTCGTTTTTGAGGGATTAAACTCCTTGATTTACAGTTTTTTTTTGGGGGGGGGGGGGATTAAACTGCCCGTTAAACCCTGCTTTTTATAGATGGTTTATATTAAAACCCACTTTTGCATTTAGTTTATTGGGGTACTGAAACCCTTGTCGAAACTTATGTTTTACGTCTTTAGTGGTTTTAGACCATCCGTTAGTCTTCTTTTTACAGACTCTTTTTGGGGTTAGAACCTCATTAAACTCCATGTTTTATACGGAGCTTGTAAGAATTAGGCATTCCGTTGAACCCTTTATTTTAAAGGTAGTGCTTTAGGTTTGATACCCGCGTTATACCCTTTGTTTTCAATTTTTTTGGGGAAGAAACCCTCCATTAAGGCGCGTTGCACAATTCAGCTAAATTTAGCGATATTTAGATATTTTCAGGTTTGACTTAACAAAGCCGAAGTAAGTGACCTCAATCTCGTAGAGCTTAACTCAACTCACTCATGTACACTGATTTATATAAATTCGTTATTTAAACCCATGGAATAAAAACATTGACACTCTTGTTCATGTTCTGAACGATATGAGCTAAGTACTTATCTTCAAGGAGAAAATTATCATCGTTAAACCTCTTATTTTATAGTCCATTTTTAGGGGTTATGCCCTACATCAATTCGGTTAGAATTTCCAGAAAACCACCTTTTTACAGGTTGCACTTTTCCCGTTATACGTCTTCTTTTGCATGTAGCTTTTTGGGGGTTAGACCCGACGTTGTTTATTAGGGCTTAGACCTAGGGTGGCCAGACGTACCCCTTTTCTCACAACAAATTTGCAAAATACCCTAATTCAAAAATATCAAATGGGGTACGGAAAATACCCCAAAACGATCAATATTTACATTTTTATGCTTTTGTACATTTAAATTTACGAAGAATTTAAACATGTGTGTTTAAATCAGTGTTCTTGGCCGCTCCGAACGATATGCTACATTAAATACATTTTTGAAATCTGCGACTTTGTTATCCAATACAAAGATTTGTTACGTAATGTTATGACTTAAGCTTGACACAACAAGGCAAAAGGTATCTTTTGTCGCTTAGTAAAAATAATTCTTCATTGATGTTGTGGCCAATATCCGATCCTCCCCCACCTAGAATATACGCTAATCACAACACTTGAATACTGCGTTAACTAAATGCAACCAAATAATTTTAACATTCCCAGTATCTGACTTTCATGAAGCTCACATGCCAAAACCATGTACAACATTTTCATAACGACCTCCATTCCCCTGATATCGCATTGCTTTCCCTATTCTCTCCAGCTAAGGAGAAAACGTCGAGTGTTATGTTTTTGTGTGTATGCTGCGCATTTACACAATCTCAAACCGAAGTCGTCGACTCGTCTCCAATATAAAAAAACCAAAAATATTTGTTTCAGAAAAAAATCATTTTAAAAATAAAACGTGAACTTAGACGAATTTTGTAGAAACCCAGTTTCTTTACTTCCGATCAAATTCCAGAAAAATGTACTGGACCAATTAAGATTTCAAGTAAATTTAGAATTCCTGGCCTCTTCGTAAATCCCATAGAATACAAAACACTAGCAAAAATAAGAACGTTCATACGAAAAAGTATCCGGCATCTCCGCTCAACAAACAGAAAATCAAAAAGAACCATTCCTCTTCCAAATGCAATCCAGAATATTATTGCGCCTACCAGGGTTATTGCAAGCCTTGCTACAACTTCAATCTAGAATTTACCCATTCCTAAACGCCTCCCTAGCAAATGCCATACTAAAATACTGCCATAAACGAGAAAGCTCCAAAGGAAGATGCCACCTCCCCAACCTAACAAAAACCTCCAAGTATGAAGTTATGTTCTGAGCAGTCAACCCACCTGCGACGTAGAGTGGCTGAACTATGGCGAAATAACTGTTTAATACCAAAATCGTCACTTCTGCGTAAACTTTGGAATATGATCCGGACCAGCCTTATTACTCATGCAATCCAAATTCCTTCCGCTCTTAAACGATTCGTCGCAGATGATACCTTCCAAAATAATTGAAACGAGAAAGCCAAGATAAGATAAGATAAGCTGCCACATCCGGTGGGTCGACCTCCGCCAAAACCCCACTTGAATCCCTCAACACATGAAAAATGGCCAAGGATGAAGCTTCATCAAAATAAGTCAATTTACTTGGACTGCAGATAGGACACAGACATCACATCGAAATTTGCGCCCTCGCATTTCCACACTTACTCCTACCCTATAAAAGAAAGTTTACCCTATAAAATAAAGTTTTCTTCTTCTTCTTATTAAAACTAATCCAATAATTTTCCACCATACCAATTTTTGGGATTTTTAATCAATTTTTTGGATTAATTTTGAAAATAAAACTTTAGGAATTTTGGTCTATTCACTCTAGTTATACCCCAGTTAAACCTCGTAATTTTCATATTGCTTATTGTAACTCTTGTTGATCCTTTTGTTTTATAGGTCGTGTTTAGAAGCTTTAGTAGACCATCGTCTAGGGTTATTTTTTGAGGCCGTTCATTGGGAAGCTTGACTTTCCGTTGATTTCTGTGTTTGTTGGGGAGGGGGAGTAGTCATTTCATTGAATCCATTGTTTTACTGGTTGTTTTTCGTGGATTAGGACCTGTTGTTTTATGTTTTTATATTATTAAAAAAGGTCACAGGATATGGTACTTATATATCCCAGGTTGTTTAACCTCCATTTCACACAACTTCTTTCATTACATATTTTGTTTATACTTGTAGATTTGACGCACTTGATAATATAAATAAAATATTTTCCAAAATGTTATGCAACATAACGTCTTTTACTTTCTTCGTTCACCCACTTTACACTCTGGAATACAGTGGCCACAAGAATCATGTACGTGTTGATAAAATACGTGTATTTATTGGGAGGCTATATCCTCGTTTAGCTCCTTGTTTGTTGTTTTTAGGGGTTCGACTGGCTATTCAGTTCTGTTCTCTTATTTATGCGTTAGAGCCCCTGTTCAACCCATTGTTTATAGGTTGTTTTTACGGGGATAGCCCTCTAATCAAAATTAGGCGAATTGTAGTCATGGCTTGCCCTGTTAAATTCCACTCAGGATAAATATTGAAAAATGATTCACGCACAGATTACTATTACAGATAAGTTTACATGGCTAACATGTTCCGCAGAGCTAAAAGAGGGTATAGCAAATCTCATTAGTTCATGAATAACGAAAGAAGCTGTTTTATCCCCCCCCCCCCCAAATCGAAAATTAAATTTACTGATTGTTTCCCTGTTTGTTGCGTTACTACAACATTAACAATCGCATAGTCCCCATTTAAAGACTCTGATTGGTTTGTTTGCAGAATTGTCAAAATTGTATCGCAATTTTATTTTGGAAAGTCAGTCAATTGCACACAAATTCACTTCCTTCCACAATGATCAGAGCCCTAAAGACTAAAAATAATCAAATAAATTCGGTTTTTCAATATGAAATTATTTTCATATCATATGTGGCTTCTTACGTCAGTTTTTTCGTGTATTTGCGAAGACTTATATTTATGATGGTAAAGCCATATAAAGTTATATAGTTGTAGCGTAATTATAAAACGTCAATAAAAATTTGATATGAACCCACCTTAAACTGAAATAAAATTGATACCGCCTGGTTATTTTTTTACTAGACAATAGAATCCAAAATAATTAACGTCTTTGTTACCGAGAAAACAATGGGTGGTTGGTACCATTTAGCAGAAACCAAAAACAACAATTAAATTGCAAATTTCAACAAATTTTATAGCTAGAGATCTCTTCATATGTGCATATATATGTACATAAGTGGCCCAAACATAATCCAAAATCGTATATTTATGATTTTCTAAACGAAAATATGGACCACCTACTGCTTGTATTTTTCATTTTAACAAGATTTGAACGCCACAATGAATACCACAACATCTGATACATTCAAATTTTATAAATTCCACCAAACCGACAGATCGATAAATTTCATGGTTTTCCACAATTTATTTTCTTCTTCTTCGTTCGCGTATTCAGCGGTTGTTAATTGAAATTCCAGAAGTGTAAATTATCATGTTACACATTATATTGGATCATCCAAATTATAATGATGACAGTAATATGTTATGTGGTCCGCGGTTTTATGATAACAATATTGCAGATTAATTTAATTAAATTATTTTAAGTGGATCAGCCGGTCTCCTCAACACAACAATCGTTTCTTATAATTAGACGGTAGCTCTTAATTTAGTCTTCATTGGCGTCGTGTTGTTATTACTGTTTATTAATCAAATCATGTTCCGTATGGTCTGGACCATTATAAACAAAACCAAAAAACAGTTAAACGTTTTTAATTAAGTTTATTGTCATTTTGGCGGTCTAACTTAATTAAAATATTTAGAAATAGTCATATACGTAGCGAACGATTCTTCTTAATTATAGAGTTAATTTAATTTAGACATAATTTTTGTTTTGTTAATTTAATGTCATATTTACATGATTCTTTTTATAAATTTTGTAATAAATTTTATTTCATCTACGTCTGTCAAGGTATACAACAACCGCATACACTACCAGCGTATAGCAAGGGAGGGAAACTGCACGTTAGAATTGTTCCTCTTGAAGATTATAATCTTTTATAAAATGTAACATGATAAAATATATATCGTCTTAAAAACATATCTGTACGATATGTATGTGTGTGTGTGTGTGTGTGTATGTTGTGGTGCATAAGGTGTGAGAAATTTAAGAAATTTTTTAGTTTTGCGGAGGACGGTTGTTCGCTTTAACAGCTTGATACGACTAATGAGAGATAGTATCACACATTTATGTATGTACGGATACGCTCGGTACGTAAGTATCAAATTCATTAAAATTTATAAAATTTTAAATTATTTAATTAAATGATTTTAGTAACACATTTAGTGTGATAAATATATTTTTCGGCGCTGTGGTGTTGTTATTTTAATAGCGTTTCGTGTATACCTCGAAGACATTCATTATATTTATAAAAAAAATCAATGATATCGACCTATTCGATTCCTTGGGTGGCACTTTTCTGAAAATACCTTACATTTTTAGCCTGAACAGGTACGTGTAAAATCGGGCCTTTGCTCTGATTTTGTTGTTTGATTATTTCGATCAGTAGTAGATGAGGTTCAAAATTTCTGCTGTCTAAATAGTTTATTTGAAATATGCAAAATAAAAAAGTGTAAAAAATTATTCTTTACTGCATCGATGTCGGATATCTGGAAATGTTTCAGCACAGAGAAATCAGGCTATGTATAAAAAATGCTTAGCTGAAACTCAAACCCTATTTTGGTCTATTTGCTCAATAAACATATTTCTCGCTATATTATATTTATCTATACTTAATAAAACACTTTTCTTAAACTGCCTTTGGCTTTATTCTTAAATATTTCCCATCTTAGGAAACTCACAAGATGTGTTCAAATTTTTCTAGCTAATTAAACAGAATTTCTTCAGACTTAACCTATGTTAGTTCTTAATATTAATATACACTATTTGGTTAGTTTTTATATGAATTAATTAGCTAAGTCTAAAGGATCTTTTCTTTTAAGGTGTCGATATCTACATAATATTTGCTAGTGTTTCGGTCTTGAGATCACGGTGTATTTTTGTGTTACGCTTGTATCAAGGTGCGTTTACGATCCATCGTAATATTTTAGATTGTATACGTTGCAATTTTAGTATATTTGAAGCAAAAGCTGAGTCCCACAATTCAATTCCTTAAGTTCAGGTGGATTTGAGCACCATTTTATTCACCAAAACAGTCTGCAATTTTGCAGTCTAGAGTTAAATTAAAATGTTTTCCGATTGGCTAATTTATATCAATACTTTTGAAGATGGTATGTTGGCGTTTTGTTTCGATATGTTTCTTCCATGACAATCTTCTATTTAGATGTAGACCTATAGGTAGTCAATGACTTCGCATTGGGGTAGATTAATGTTATTTAGCTTCACCGGAGGACAAGTTTGTTTAAGGAGAGTGAATGTAATGGGTGCTGATTTCTGCTCGTTTGACATTATTCTCCATTTGGAAAGCCATTTAGCTATTTCTTCTAATTGTTCTTGCAAAGTTCTTCACGCTATTGCAGGATTTTCATATGTAACCAATAATAGTGTATAATCTGTAAATGTTGAAACTGTCACATAATTTTAAGTAGGAAGGTTCGCTGTTAAAAATTAAATGTAACATTGGACCCAGTACACTACCTTGGGGCATTCCTGGGTATATTTAATTTAAATTAGAAGATTTTCTATTATATTGCACAGTCTTTCTTTTGTTCAAATTTCTGATACGATCCTATGTACTATGATTCCATGAACTCTTAATCCAAACTAATGATCCGGTATAATACTTTGCTCTTGCACAATTGGTTTAGGTTTTTTAAGTTTTTCTTTCAAAGAGTTTTGAAAGAGTAAGTTAGCACTAAACTGATTGGACGATACGAGTTTACTTTTGTTTCATCTTTACCGGGCCAAATTTTTAAAATTTCTGGAAATTTTTTAGTTTTAATTACAGCATTGAAAATGTTAATTAATTGGATACGAATATCGGGGAGTTCTATAAGTATTTTTCTACTAATTTAATCTTCATGACCAATTGCCTTTAGGGAGTTTAAGTGTTCGCTAATCATTGTTTATACTTCACGTCATTCATATTTAAATGGTTAAAATGTTTAAGCTTCGCCTTCTTCAGGCAGCAAATCCGACTGTCCATTATTCTCATTCGGCGAGCAAATACCTGAACAAAATGTTGCGAATATATTTGCTTTAACTACATCGCTTCTTGCCCAATTTCCATTGGTGAAGCGAATCCGATGGCATAATTGCGTAGGCCGTCTCATATTTCTTGAAGCTTTCCACAGCTTTCAGTAGTTTGTTGCTTCTGTCGC
Organism: Nephrotoma guestfalica; assembly: GCA_963691935.1. Classification (NCBI taxonomy): domain Eukaryota; kingdom Metazoa; phylum Arthropoda; class Insecta; order Diptera; family Tipulidae; genus Nephrotoma; species Nephrotoma guestfalica. Next base: position 133,796,932 of record OY829913.1, on the reverse strand, counting down.
TCGTTACTGATTTTAACCAAATTTGCCAAAGAATTAATATTTCGATTCGATGCCGGCTGTGTTATATAAAATTATGAGTTCACGGAATACATGCAGTTCCACTATCAACTGCTACATTGTTGGTTGTGGTCAATTGGTGTACAAGCTCACATACAGATTTTATTGTACTAGTGCTGATAATTGGTGGTATTTAGCATAAGTATAGTACAGGCTGGAATACTTGACATCGTTTCACATCTTCGCTCCTTAATAATGCAAAGTATTGACGCCGATGGTCCATTGCTAGATATTGTCAATTATTACATTTTGCTGAGTTACTTGGCTGCAAATATTCATGCTTTGCTACACGTGATGAAGGTTGTCAATATTGTGTCCTAATATATAGATAGAGTAATGGTTAGAGACACGTGTTGTCGAAATATTTTTAAATTATTATTCTAGCTTACTTGGTGTGAGTATGGATAGCTGTATAGAATGTCCTAGTGGACATGATAGAGCACCTCGAAGACCTGTAGTACTATAGAGTTTTTTTTGTTATTATCTTTGCAATATTTGTTCTCGGGCCGAGGTTCTCCCAAGTCTTTTGCGATTCGCTTTCTCGGCCCTTACTTTTTCGCCATTGCCAGTCAATTAGATGGCGTACGGCTATAGGGCTAGTTTTCGTATCACCATCTGTACATTGCATAGCTCCATGCCTACCTATAGTACTGGCATGATGGGTTAGCCTTTGAGTTCTGCATTCCGATAGGGATCATAGTTGTGTTCCTTTTTACCACAGATCGTAATTTTTTGATAAAGATAACGTACGGTACCCCCCAATTCAAATGCCAAAGCTTTAACCACTATGACGTTTAGTCGGTTACTGGAGTAATTTCAATAATGTGTATTAGCGCTGGTCGTACATTGTCTTCGTAAGTTCTTATAATCACAGTATTTTCTGTTACAAACGATGTGGATCGTTGATCATGCTGTCGGGGTAAGGTTTGCGTTATATTTGACTAAATTGATGATTTTATCGATTCATCATTGTAGATGTTTTCAAACTGGGACTCATATTTTTCAGCTCGTTGTGTGAGGACTCACCACATCTCTTCTTACACAAGGCCCTTTGAGTCTTTAAAACTTCGTTTCACTTGTTTGCGATCTTTGTTGCTTTCGAATAATAGCTAGTTGTCTTCTATTAAAGACTTGTATTGCCGTAGAAGTTGCTGTATAATGACATTGCATTTTAAACCGGCTAGCTTCATTGAACCAAATATCGGTACAGAATTCTCGCCTTGAAACGGACCGTTTGTATGCATTAATGAAATATTCAGTGTTATGTATCTTTTGTAGCCCTTGTATCTCTTTCCTTTGGTTGTTCTCAATTATATGGGGCGGTGTTGGGCATTTTAATGTAAAAACCGTTATCTACATTTTGATGTAAATAACGTAAATTACATAAAAATTTGTGTAAATTACGTAAAATATGTAAAAAACGTGAAAACTCTGAAAAATAATTGAAAATATTGTATAAATGTAACAAATGTTTCAAATGTTTCAATCAAACAGTTCATGTGGACGGTCGGTCAATCATAATTATTTTAAACTTTTAATTATCTACAATCACGAGAAGAAATTCATTTATGTATTTACACTGCCATCTGTGTTTGTCTTAAACAAGCTCTAAAGAACGATTACTGACATCTTTAGGTTTAGTTTAGCTACATATATGAAAGATAATAATTTGTACAGTATAATACGTGCCATCTATTATCAAATTGTAGCATTTTACTCGGTTTCTTCGTAAATGTCAAACAGTCGAAATGTCATCAACATAACAGTAAGTACATTTTTTTCCACCACCAAAAAGTCCATACAGTGAAGCCGAATTTATCAGAAACGACCATGAGACTCAAAGTCGGAGGAGGAGATTTAATTCAACATTCAACTCCGGTAGTAAATCGGCCTAAAAAATATTTACCAGTAGGTGCAGTCGAAGTAGGTGGTTGTTGTTGAACGACCGGTGGTTTATTTACTAATCTCTCACCATGACCAAGGGCAACTGTAATTTCTTGTAAAACTTGCAAAAATCTCGAACAAAATTATTGGCTCGTTTTGAATTTGTTATTGGAACTTGTTATAGAGGGCATTCTTGCCCAGCCGTAAATAACACATCAAACTCCCGAACATAGTAGTGCCTTGTTGTGCGAATAAGTAGAAACTCTGACTGAAAAATTAGATGCAAATAAATAGAAGCTCGATACGTTATTTCCAACAGCCTCTATATTGTCCAGGATGAAGTATTCCCAAAAAGGAATTGTGTGAACAAACGCAACTTCACCATATTTAAACTCTGGAGAATCCGAATCTTTTCCCGGTATTCGTTTATAATAATTTTTAATTTTCAATGGTTCATTAAAAGGGGATGTTCTCCACAAAACTGAACCAAAATTATTTCACTATGCCGATCAGACAGAAAGAACACATCTCCACCACCAGACGAAATTCTTTCTAACTTTCGTGGCTTTTTCTTCTTTTGAATGTGTTTTAGCAGCGGTAATACAGGATGAGGTAGAATGAATCCTACGATATGATACTCTCAATTTCACAAGTTTCATGTTGGAACAAACGGGGCTCGCTTTTCAACTACCTAAGTTGAATGCAAGAAATTTATTTTTGTTCATCAGTAAATTATGGATAAAAATATTATTCGATTTCGATTATATAGTTGTTCATCCAGACTTTTGGCGACTGTCGTGCATCTAAGGTGACTGTTGATCAGAATAAAATAATCTGAATTGTATCAAATTTAAAATACAGATATTACCAATGCTAATATGTATTTACGGTTTTTTTGATCAGAACGTTGTTATGAACCATGATCGGGCCGGCATAGCCGATTCCTGCTTTGACAAATGTTCTCCATGGTTATACTCTGGCAGCTGGTAATGTTCCCATTAATTGTTCCGCTGCATGTTGTTTATGGCGGAAGCATTTCAAACATTTTTATTAACGTTATGTACTGTCCGCTTACCGACAATAATCTAGCATCTATTCCATAAATATGCTAAAGTCAATTGAATGTCGCCGTACCGTGTAAACCCTTAAATATGCTAAAGTCAATTGATTCGCACCGTTATTATGTTATGTTTGTTCAAGATTATTGGAACTCGGCTGGCAGGCATATTTGAATTTTGTAGTCGCGGAATACTCTTAGAATTCCATTGTTATCTAAGACCGGATTCAAAGATATGATTCTGCTTTTTTCTCTAATTGCCTTGAGGATTTTAGGTAGTGAATTTCGTTATAGAAATGTTGTTACTGGATGATTTTGATAATTGTAATTTCTTCATCTTGAACTTCTCTATTCGACGATACTCCTGTGTTGTTGGGTTTAAGTGTTTTGTGGTAGATAAATCGCTTGCAATATGTGACGATACGTTCTAATTTATTGAACCTTGAATGTCGCTTTGGCTTGGCTCACCTTGAATCCAACATAGTGTAAAGGTTGACTCGGTCAATGTTGTTTTGAATGGCTACATCGGAATCCGATACTAATTCATTATGAATAAAATCTGGACTAGAGCTAAAACTAGAGCTAAAGGAGTTATTTTACGTGAGACTATATCTGCAATATTCCCAATTGACTTTACATGATGCCATATAGTTTTTGGTAGAACTTGATTAAGCATCACAAAAATGTTATTCTGTCTTAGCACCACTGGTGTAGTTTATCCAACGATGAATGTCACTGTAAGACAGTTCTAATTTGTAGCTTAGCCTTTTTACCTATGGCTGTTATATTTTCCGGTTTTTGTGTGGCGTAGACCGTACTTTGTTTGCCGGTTGTTGTTTGGCTGCAAAGTTCTTTGAACACACCGATATATAATAGTTTTGATTCACTTCGATATCTTCATACTCTGCTCAGATTAACGTCATGTGCTTCAGGTCGATGAATTCTTGAATAAACTGGTGATACATCTGTCCGATTGATGCTCCCTTTCTTAACTTCCTTTCAAGCTTTAATAGTCAGGGATCTTCCGTCTGAATTGTGTCCAAACTTTTCTTGAAAAAATACACTTTTTTCAAGTTTTCTGGAAAGATTTCAATTTTTATTTCCGTCTCGGAAATAACGATTTTTGATAAAAAAAGGGGTTTCAGCAAAAATCCGGTCCCGCACTCATACGGACTGATCGAGCGGGACGAAACTTCAGATTTAAGCTTTATCCATAAATTGGGAGATCTCAGTGATTTAGAAGGTAGCTTCCATAAAAGCCGATTCGGATTTTGCAAATATTTTGAAAAGTAAATAGAATTTACGAAAAATCGATTAAAATCAAAAGGATTGCAAATTAAATTTCCAACAAAATTAGTTCAAATAATTTTTTATATTTGACTAGAAATGGCGAGTTTTGAATTTGATAAATCTAAATTTTATTTCACCAAAATTCGGCATCTCTACAGTCCAGGCGGATTGACTATTCGGATTAAAACTTCATACTTGAACTGTTTCCATTTCGGACAGTTTTACCGAAAGGCTAAAGAAAGTTGGGTGCTAGCAACAACATATTCACCCCTCCAGTCAGAGATCAATACCGCGTACAAATTTAGGTTTAATTTGAAATTGGAAAATGATAATGACAACGGTAAAATGCATAACGAAAACTAATAAAAATAATGAAATTTGATAAAGTAAGTTTGATTTAACCATTGATTTGGGGTAAATTGCTTTACTTTCCATTTTAAACAAATCACAGCAGTTGTTGGATTACTAGGGGTGAAGGGATTATATTATATTACAACAGCAACTTCGCTTATCAGACGATCAGTTGCTGTGGTTTCTTCCTAATATATTTACAAATTGTATTTTATAGCCAAAGTTCAGTTCATGGCAATCAACTCCATCTTACTAATCTTGTCAAGATAGATACCAATGGAGCTAATAACACTAAATGAATATTTATTTCCTTTTTTCAATGGCAAGTACTATCTCTCTTACGACCTTACGAATATAAATACATGGGACACTATAAATCCTTCTGTACTTAATCCACTAACTACTTTCCTATATATAGCGTTAAAATATTTATGGAGAATAACCGGCAACTATGCCTTGAGATATTAGAGATACGAGGGAATATTATAACTTACGGAATGTCACAATTATACTTTAGGACCTGCATATTCAATTCCCACTTTACTAAATTGCGAATTGTGACGAAGTTACTTTGTAGGCATGCATCCAATAGCTGATTTATAGTTTTTTGTTTAAATGTGAAGCAATTGCATTATACAGAATTCGTTGTGAATATTTGCCATCTGTGTCTTTTGTAGTCGTCCTCGTTCGTAATTTCATAAATGTTTCAACCTGGGCAATCAATGTGTGCAACAGCTTCGACTTCATATTAACCGTTATGCTCAACCCTAATTATTTGGGTTTCGGCAGACTTCAGTTCTGATGATCTTACCTTCATGAAATGTAGTTATTTCTTATGAACGTGGTGTTTTATGAATTCTTATCAATCAGCACATACAGTTTATTAATCTTACCCCTATTGGGTCACTGTAAGACAAGTAAAATTTTCTGCGGTATCCACTTCATTGAGAGATGGGGCTTAATGCGACGGTTTTGAGAACCATGTATCTGAAGTTTTCCTCAAAAATGTTGTTGTTCTGTAGGGGTCCATTTTTAAACGAAATTCTTCTGTTGGGTGTAACGAGTTCTTTCTCCACATCTGCCGTTAATATAAATTTATGTGTTCACTCAGCCTCTTAAAATTATTTCGATTAGAATACCTTTAGTTTTGGTTCCATTCATCATCATGATTAAGAGACCGACCATATGAAGTTTTTTCCAGGCCAATCGAATACCACCATTAATTTTTGATAGCATTTTCGTTGTTTATTACTCCGCATAATATGATATGTAGAACGTGGGGCTCACGTAGCTTTTTACTCACCGCCTGTATTTGGCCTTTTTGGAGGTAATCAATAATAAAATTGTAGTAAAGGAAGATCTCTTGATTCTCCTAGTATTGGATTGGTCGGTTTTACTTTGAATATACCTTTAGATAGTCAAACTGTTATTTCTTGAAACAGTTTTTCTGCTATCACATCCTCTTTCGTATGGGTTCTTTCGGTGGAGTAGCATCACTCTCTACGAACAAATCTAACTGAACATCAAATTGTCTTTATCGTGGCCATTCACAATGTATTCCTCTTCTCTGTGTATGCGTACCCTCTGCATCCAATTATGATCCACTTCGGTTTATTGAGCTATTGATAATGGTATTATTGAGAATGAAGAGATAGTAGTGAATGCCGATTAAGTGGACGCAATTGTTGTACTTTGGATCAACGGGTTGTACCTGAAATATTTCTGGAAATTACCTGAACGAGTCCCATAATAATTTCCCTGCTATTATTCACGAACAGTAAAGCACAATAAGATACAGTTTTCACAAATAGGTTTAGTCCCTTTAAAAACCATTATTAACTTATCGCTCTTCACTTTCTCTTTCAAACTATCGCGTACTTCGACTTAACTAAACCACTCTAAATACTAACTCATTGTGTTTATCGCACCCGTACTTATATACCGCGCTGAATATTCCGATTCTACACGAACATTCGGTTCTGTTACAAACTAAGGTTCGTTCTACCCCTTATCCTCGTTGATAATTCACTCTGCTGGTAACTCGGACACTGAGTTACCAGCAGAGTGAATTATTGATCCGTTCTGTCATACTCGAAAACAGTCAACTCCCCAATTGCCATCGCCCTCAATGACCGGCATTTCGTCGGTGATATTTTCCGCCTTCGCCTGCCTTCTCCCGACTGCTAGCGATGTATTGTTTAGCCTGTTAGATTAAATATCGCTGTCACTCCTCCTAATTCATAGTCTTTTGTGCACATCTTCCATATGTCTTTTCTCATGACGGTAGCTCTCCATATGACGCCCAGTCGCTACCGCTCTCTTCCAGCTCTTATATTAAGTCTGGGAGATAATTTTCACATTTCCTGTACTAGAGACACTCTCTTATATTCAAAAACTATGCTGAAACTCCGTGAAAAATGTGCAAGATCCATCTCCGTATTTTCCAACTTTTGCACAAATATGCTGGACAGCCCTCCTGTGAATTGCCAATCACAGATTCCAGTGATTAGCGATTGGCAATTCACATGAACGCTGCCTAGCGTAAAGTTTACTGTGTTCCAGAAAGTTAATGTAATTTATTAAAGAATTAAATGTTGCGTTCTTCTTAGATCATTCGGTATAAAGCGATTTAGCTCCCGCAGAAAAATTTTCCCATTCGATAATTTTATAAAATGACAAAGAATGCGTACGATAATTGAACATTTTTGTGTCAATTTCTTAGATTGCCGGAAAAAACCATGACGAACTTCTTGATTACAATACTTATCCCATTTAATTTCGTTGTTTGGAAGATGTAAAAAGAAATATGAATTTCTTCATACATAAGACAAAAATATATTATTTATTGATTATCAAAAGTATAAAAAATATATTTGGGCACGATCGACGACTGACCAAAACACCAAAATAAAGCAAAACACTTAAATTATATATATTTATGCAAATAGGCTCGTCCACAAATTTGTTAACTTCTTACACCTTGTGGTATGCGCGCACTATAAAAAATGACTCTCACAAACGAAACATCCTTGAGGGCACATTCCATCACCTTGTTAATTAAAATGAAAATGTATAAACGAGGCGATCTTATATATTTTTAAGGCACACATGTAGCTGCATATTATGCAAAATTGGATCACCAACCACAATAAAATGGAATTAAATTTGCAGAATATTTTGTGTGATTTTAATTAAGTTATCACCTATAAAAAAAAATTCTAGTTGTGTGTCTGCCCCATATAAGCCCCAAGATTCGTTTTATTTATACTTAGTGACGAGACATATAATTAAAACTATTTTGTTGTGGTGTCTTTACAGATACAAGACATACGTGAAATGGTTTGATTTTTATTTTATTTAAGACAATAAAATACACCAAAATCGAAAAAATAGCGTAGGCTGCATCTCATTTCGTTGAGAGAACATTAATAGTTTTATGTGTTAGTCTGGTATTATACATTTTTATAATATGATCAAACGCTGGTGGGTTTACAGTATAAAGTAAATCCAAAACAAAATAAAAACTTTGTGTAAATTACTCGCAAGTATTAAGACATATAGTATACCAAACCGGAAATATTTCAAATTGTGATCTTCTTAAAAGTTTACGAACATTTTGAGTCATTTGTAATATTTTTAATTGCTGTGCGACCACTTAGGTAAAACTCGTTACTGTTTCTCCGTTGATCTTTTGAACCATTCAAATTGAGGATCCAGATTCTTCATAATTTCAAACAATTCAGACCAATCTGTATGTTTGGTTTTGAATCATAATATTGAATATGCCTTGAGAAATATCAATCTAAATTTCGCGATACCATTCACAAGTGACTCTTAATGGGAACACCAGTGGGGTCTTAGTCTCTGTCAAGATAATAATAATTAATAACGTCCAATCATTTCCCGCACGTGAGATTCACCGTCACCACCAACAGTATTTTTTTTTATATAATAATTGAAAAACGGAACGGGTGATTAAGTCGTGTGTGTACAGGTACATTACACCACTAACTGATAATAATTGATAAAAATTTGAATTATAATTTAAAAATTCGTTGACACCTGAAACTAATATTCAAGTTGTTTGTTCAAGTATGGCTTGTGGATCGCTAGCACCATAAACCCGTTGGTGTATGAAATGTGATATCGGCTACTTCCCAGCTGTCTCGAGAGAATGCTGGATAATAAGCTTTAGACGATCTACGTAATGTGGTAAACTGAAATGATCAATCGAGGGCAATCAACTGCATTCAGTCTTTTCATGTGTATCTCTTACTACAGTGGATTATAGAACACCAATTGTAATATGAGGATTAAAAAATTCTTTTAATCAGTCCTGGACAAGGCCGACGTATTTACTCTGTTTATTGTATCGCCTTATTTTTGTCTGAAATGACTATTATCACAAACTACTCCTTAACCCCAAATTAGGGCTTCTTAAACGGGATCCCGTTTTCCCAAGATCCCTGTTGTAAAATTGAATCCTGTAATCCCGGGAACCAAAATTCCCAGGATTCCCGCATAATAGATAAATAAAAAACAGAATCTACTATTTGCAATAAATGCAAAGCAACAATAATGGGTAAAGAATTCTCTACCAGTGGACTTCTTCGTCATTTAAAAAATGTCCACAAAGAAGTGGAAATTGAAATTAATAATAAAAGACCATATGAAGAAAACATAGCTTTTGAATTAAGAAATGTCCAACGTAAAATCACGTCATTTGCAAAACAGGATTCTATTGTAGAAATTGTTTCAAAGATGGCTGCTGTCGATGGATTTTCAATTAATAGTATTACAAAATCCGAATATATAAGAAAATCTTTTTCTGATATAGGGATGGTATTACCAAAAAACCCTTCACATGTTATGAATATGGTAAAAAGCCAATACCATTTAGCTAAACAAGGTGTGATTAAGGAAATGAGTATGCTAATTTCAGAGGGCACAAGATTCTTTATTTCAATGGACGAATACACATCGTTAAGAAGCCATCGCTATATGAATATAAATGTGCATTCCTTAACTAAGTTTTACAACCTGGGCATGGCTCGAATATTCGGTGCGCTTACTGCGGAAAACATAGTTGATATAATTGGAACCAAATTATCGGAATTTAATTTATCCACAAAGAAGCGGATAGTTTCTAGTGTAACTGACGGTGCATCAGTTATAAAAAAATTTGGGAGATTAAGCGGTATTGAGCGTCAATTATGTTATGCACATGGTCTACATTTATCAGTTTGTGATGTTCTCAAAAAAAAAATCTAGAATTTTAGATGCATCAGATAGTGAGCATAACGAATTTGATTGTCAAAAGATCGAGAGCGAGTACGTAACTCCATTTGATAATGAATACGGCGATTTATTTCATTTAAGAAACGTAGAATTCAATGATGAGCTACAAGATAACGTTACTAGTACTGCGCTCAAATAATTCAGAAAGTCCGAAAAGTGGTGCAGATGTTCCGTAAATCACCACTTAAAAATGAAATTCTGCAAAAATACGTCAGAATTGAGTACAATACGGAACTTAAGTTGATCTGGATGTAAAAACAAGGTGCAACAGCCTTCTTGCAATGCTCGAACGATTTCTTGCTTCAAAAACTTGTATATTGAAAGCTTTACTGGACTTAAATTTGAGAACTTTCAATATTGACAGCATTTCGGAGCAAGTATGTTTACTGATAAACGTTGTAATAACGGCGCGGCAACCAATACAAATTGGCATTGAAAGACTTGGCCGACGAAGCGCCACACTACTTGAAGCAGAGGGTGTATTACTATTCATTTTCGATGACTTGAGCAACAATAAAAATAGTGTTTCTCCTAAAATGCATCAATCTGTGCGACAGAGAGTTGTGAACGACGGAATAAAAATTTAGTTGGTTTAGTAAAATATTTAAATAATCCAAAAAATTATCAATACCCATCGGACATAGATTCGGTGATGAAATTGCCTTATAAATCTGCATTATATTCTACAGCTAAGAAATTATTTGCTAAACTTTTTATTTCGGATGCTGGTGCAGGAAGCACTTCTGCTGATATTGAAGAAATAGTTAATAGAGTTAGTAGTAGTGAGGCTGGCTCTTCAATGTTGCCAAAGCCAATTAACTCAACTACGTCTTATAAATGTAACCTCCTTCTATTGGATGCTGCAATTTTGAACGTAACGCGAATCGAGAGTGCAGAAGACATTTTTCATGAAGTTAAAAACATCATAAAAGAAATGAATATTTTCGAAATAACCGGAAAGCCCACCAATAATTTAGACAAATTATTTAATGCTTTGATGACCATCCCATCGACATCGGTTGAATCTGAAAGAGCTATTTCTGCTGCTGGTCTATTTGTCACAAAAATGCGGTCACCATTAAGTGATAGTTATCTCTATTAATTTGTGCTTTTAAATTTTATTTTTAAATAATTAATTAAAATAATTACCCATCTATTATCCTGAAAGGGACCTTCTTGAAGTTTATTTTTGTTTTGTTTATTTGTTTTTGTTAATTATTTTGTATTTTATGTTTATGTTTTTTTAATTAAAAAAATTTATTTTTTTGTTTGAAAACAGATGGTACATTATTTTTCTATTTATAAGATAGTTTTTTTTTTAAATTGTGTTTATAAAAAAATTCCAGGATCCGGGGATCCGGGGAATAAAAAAGTTTTATCCGGGAATCCCGAGATTTGAAAATTGCGAGAAATGAGATGCCCTACCCCAAATGGACTACCTCTTCTTAAAATTGGATTCCCTTTTATGAAATATTTTTCTCGCGGTAGTTATCAATTTACGGAAATATAAGTTATAAAGAATTGCCATTTCCCTACGTTTAATTAAAGCATATTTTTCTTAAACCAAATGGCGAAGTTATTTAAATGAGTCTAGTAGAATTGTGCCTTTATTAAGGATGATATATTCTTAAAGATTAAAATGACATTCAAATGTTCCAATATCTATATTGTTCAACGTTAATTATAATCAAAACCAAAATTATTGGTCTTAATTGACTGTCCAGTGGCACACCATCAGATTTCGTAGTAAAGCGTGCAGATGATGATATAAATAAAAATTAGAAAATTGTTTGAACTTTGACAACATTTCAATCTAGGCAGGAATCGAAAGCCTTACTGAAATCCGTGGTGATTTTATCCGTTGAATTCTTTACCAGTTTCAAGTGCATTGAGTGTATGTGTTCGCTTCGGCCTCTGTTTTAGGACAAAATTCACAACAAACAAAAAATAACTGATTGAACAAAGAATGTACGAATGCTCTTCGGGAGAAAAGCTTCCTGCGTCAGTAAAAATTATCTCAAAATACGAGGTTTCACCAATATTACATGAGCGTGAGAAAATTTTCTTACCGATTGTGCAGGTTAAAATACGAAAATATCGACATTAAACCCTCGAGATTTACAGATGGCCTCGAGATCTACAGATCTTATAGTCCTCGAAATATGGCTAAATTGCTTTTTAGTATTTCTAAACAGACGCACCACCCAATTATGAGGTCGAAATGACTCCACTACATTGAATGAAGTACACTAGCTGGAGTTTATAGTAAAATGTTGAACGGGGCGACAATCTATTTTGCCGCATGTTGTAACTTCTATCGTTAATTTGGTCTAGTCAAGACATTTTAGAAGAATGGGAGCCAACTATAATCTGTCCACTAAACTGTCATAATTATTGTGGATTAGCTTTGCTAGATGCATACTACAAGGTACAATCAGTCTATAGTGATCGAATTTTTAGGCGACTAGCAATGTGGTTTCGCCGAAATAGATCTACAACCGATGAAACCTTTATTCTGAGAATATATTTCTAGAGGAATGTTATGAGAAGGACATCACTACTCACCGTCTATTTGTAGACTTCCAGCATTCGTACGATAACATCCGGAGAATCACAAATTACGTACATATTATGATTTTGCTTTCTTAATAAAACCAATAATAGAACATTATTTCGTTTACACATCCACGTTTTTTTGTTATGCACATATCGGTCGTTTGCTGGAAATTTTAAATTTTTCAATAGAGTGATTTGAAAATCTCACTCATTATTCTTCGTAAAAACAGTGTTTTTCAATAGTAAAGCAAATATGTACATTCTAATTAGTAGAATCAAAATTTTTCTGTTCCTACATTCTCAAATGTAGTTTCCAATATCTTAAAACGTTCATTTCTATCGCGAATTGAGAATTTATTTTATGAGGAATTTTACCTAATTTGGTAAAAATAACGACAACAGAAAATGTTTTGGTACAAAACAAGCAAATGAATTATTGGGAATCGTTTGATTAGAATATCTTAGAAATTAGTGAATCTTGAGTTATGTCAGTCTTGCAACAATTGAGCGATATATACATACATTATATTGTTACGAATTTTCCCTGTCAAATGCGACTCGTATATTACTGGATTGTGCGATACAGGATTTGACGGTTACACCACCAATTCTCGTAATTTACACCGCTTCCGGAATATTCTTGAATAATTTCTAAATATTTATTAAATACTTACGTCACTTACTGGAATATCCTCTAAATATTCCGATAATAATTGTCTCACTCTTATTTAACCAACCCTAAAATAAATAATTTCCACAATTATTTATTAATTCACTTAACCCATCTGTGACATGCATTTTTTTTAAATTTTACATTTTTTTGCATTATCTAATTAATTTTGGTCAAAATTAACAGAAAATCAAATAAAAAAAATTTAATATTCGACCAGTGCCGAAATAAGGGTTGTTGCACGAACGCATCACTTGTCAATACGAAATATTTTTTGTTTTAACTTTTTTTAATTTATTTTTTAAAACTTATAAAACAAAACAGATTCCAACAATTCATTAATTTAAAATTTAAATTTAATCTAAGTCTTGTTAAGTTTCTTTAAACCTTTCAAGGAACTAACTTTTGTAATTTAATTTAAATTTTTATGAAATTCGGCCTGCATTTACATACATTGCAAATGTCTGTGACTGACATTGCTTACATCGCAGTCGAGACGTTCCTTTATTAGAAGTAGGAGCTGCTTCAGCGGGATAACCTGGTGGTTTTGAAAATTTCCGATTGCACCTTTCCATGTTACGTGAGCAAAGCTTTAGTTAGATCTCGCCGAAAACCGTATTGGTCTAGTTGGCGGTTACTAGTTTTGGCTAATGGCCATGCATTGGCAAATCCAACATCTATAGAACTAACGGCATATACAATTTTTTGCCTTTTATACCCATTCGATAATTGGAAATATGGCGATCCAATAAATCCACTTTATTCATAAATTTATTATAATTGGCAATTACGTGTGGCTGTGAAATACCAGTTATTTTGCTCTGAGTGATTATATCGGTGGGCTGTAGCTAGGTAGCGGATTTGTGCCAAAAGTATTCGACATCATAGAAACAATTTTATTATCCTTCCATCTTGTAATAATTACTTCATTTTGTTCATCTATAAAACTGTCGTCACGTATCTTTTTTTATTTATTTTTTATCCGTCATCTTGATATTTTTCAAACGATTTTCTCTAACTGTGCCTGACCCACCACATTTCATATTCCTAAGCGCACATAATAAATTTGGTCCAGTAAAAAATTGTCAAAAAATATGAAAAGAAAAATTCTGGAAACTGCTCTCTTATTTATTTGTTTTTTTTTGTCTTATCAGCTCCTGATTGCGACCCTGGTAAACGTCAAATGCATAGCAATATCCTGCTGCACTAGCGGCGACCCAAGCTTTATACCCGAAGCGCACAGGTTTATTCCATATATACTGCTTACATGGGTGTCTGCCATAATATGTAACCATTGCTTCGTCGACGGAAATGTTCATGGTCATCGGCGTGTATTTCAAGAAAAGTTCATTCAAATGATTTATATGTAAACATTCGTATTTTTACGTGAGTCGATACCTGGAAATTTTGTCGATTAAATCATTGTCGCAGAAACGGATGTTAAACAAATAACTCGTTGAGAATATCATCATCTATAGACCAGTAGTGACGTCTTCGTGATATTGGAGTGAATCCAGATATAAGCATTAAAAGCATAAAAGCAATAAAAATCGTCGGAGTCGATATCTATAATTTAATTTTTTTTCTTTGCGACATAATTTATGGTGTGATTTACGACTTCAACAAAAATTTGTGTGACAAACAACTTAAAAAATTCGCTTTGTCCACTTAGGTTAAGTATGGGTAAGTTTTGTATCGTCCCACTTTCTATGTGTTGTAATAAAAAAAACGCTAATTTCAGATCATCTTCAACCCCATTTTCCCATGATTGCTGAATACTTTGATGAGACATACTTGGTGCTTGGATCTCATTTTCTTCAATATTCTCAACTTCTTTATCAAAATGTATGTCTTCAACCAATAGCTGATTTTTGGTAAAAATGAATCTTCAGAATCTTCATTTGTATCTGAATCGAAATCTGGAGGATGTAATTATTCATCGAGTGGCGTTGAGATACCATCTGGTAAATTTTCCAGGGTATCTGCTTCTGAGAGACTTAACGGATTGTTCCTACACAAAGTTATATTGTCATTATATGCCTATTCCTGCATTTTCGCAACATCATAAACATGATATTTTATATTTAATTTTTTATTTTTGTTGTTAAAAATACAAATAACAGAATACAAACTATTACAAACTAAATAGCAAACCAAACGCTCTACCATTTAACAATTGAACTAACACAAAAAATGTTTTTTTGCTTTATATACATTCTCCGATAGAAAATATAAAACGGATATTTTCCCGTTAAAAATATCCGTTTTATATTTTCTACAAAATTTTTCATCGGTATTTAAAAAAAAAAAAAAAATTAGAGGAGAGTCTTACGATGCATTGCACGCATGCACGCAGATCACTATTTTCACTTTATACCACATATTATTTGCTCGTTACTCACTTTCGCTTTTAATTTTTCGTTCACCGAAACTCGCAAAAGACTGCCTGATTGTGTTCGCTCCACTCGTGTTTATCTACCGATCGAATATTCTAGACTCACCTGCGGTCCTGTTCCAGACTATTATAATCTGTTATACAACAAAACTGTCATAAAACTATCTCTAACACTACTACTTTAACCTAGATGTCACTAATCTCAGAAAAATGTAACTGTTTATATTTCAATGCCCTTATATGTTGCAAACTGAAAGATAACATCTGTAAGATCTAATGTCGGATATGCTGGTTGAGTGTCTCTTAGAGATCATGACGTGATAGATTTGGTTTTCCTTCTTCCATCATTCGATCTCTATATTACTTTATGGATTCTCTTATGTGAAAAAAACCTACGTCATACAAATAAATTGCACATTATTGCCAGGTCCGTGAGGTAGCGGCTGTTATCGTTACTAGTGTGGTGTGATTTTTGAATTAAAGCCACCTACAATTATTTTAATGTCGCAGTGCGGGATGTTTTTGATGATTTCCTTTAACTCGACAAAGCATAGATTTTTGACGTCATCTGATTTATCTTCGAGGGGTACATGTACTTGATGTTAAATTTTTTATTCCGGAGGCTGTTAGGGATGACAATTATGATTTTTGTGGTTCACAACTGTCCACATTGAACTTTTATTTTAAATTCCCGAAAATTTTTATTTTCCATAAAATAATCGAAAATTTCCGTTACTATGATTTAGACGGAAATTTCTATTTATATAGTCTACCGTTCAGATATATTCACTAACCGCCACAATTTAAATAGGTTTTTACCGTCTAACGTGAAACGTTTCTAAAGCGAAATGTTTCAAGGCTTTGGAAATTTCCAGACCTTTAAGAGGCTAAGCACGTCCCATGTTCCCATTATTAAAGCGTTGTACGTGTGCAATTTTCGCGGTCGTTTTTGTGATGAATTCGATATGGTAATCCGAGGCCGCTGTGTAGAGTTCAAAGCTTAGTTGTTTTTATCAGATATAGTTGTTAGCCTACCTCTCAACCCGATTGTTACATGCAGTCCTATATCTTGAACACATTTATACCTATAGCGAGCCACTTGTTACAAAACAGATGCTCGCTTCAGCCGCTTTTAACCTGAAGAACATATGCCGATTTGGTATTGGTTTAGAGTGCCAATGACTCGCCGTGACTTGTAGTGTACATGACTAAAACAGAATTTCCTTTCCTCGTCTCCACTACACCACCTGACATATTTAGAGTTATCAAGAGAGCGGGATGATTTATGAATCTAGGACTTCGTTCTGCAAAAGTGGATGCTCACTTTTCAATGTTTCACTAAACCAGATATTTTATAATTAAATATCTAAATCCGAGATTTAGTAAGAAATTAGAAGTTTCAAATTTTCTCAACAAACAAAATTGGTTTCGCAAGCGTTTAATAGTTAAAATTTCTTATCGTTATAAATATTTTAAAATATACTCGTAACTGAAGTCCTATCTACTTCCTTGATTGTGGTTACTGTGAATTTGAAGTTTCAAAAATTTATTTATGAACAATTGACTCACGTTCAATTTCAAAATTGTTTTACAATTATTTGTTGATATTTCTTCACTAAAATTTCCACACCTTTATCATTTTCCCAAAATTAACCCATAACGTAAATGAAATTATGAATTGAAATGCCTTTTACTTTCTTTTACGTAGTAAAATAAGTCACATGCCAGTGATTTTTAGCCGAGATCGGTTCACCAGAAGTGACAGCTTCCATAGAAAATTTTTCGGATTTTCTAAGGGCTCGGCATTTTTCCTTTTTTATTTCAAAACTCCAGTATATCGTAAAAACATTTCAAATTTAACAAAAAATATGTTATTGTTCGATGTAGCCACCTTTAGCGCGGATAATAGCATAGAGTCTATCCGAGAAGATTCACACGCTGCACAAAATGGTCTGATGGTATTTTATCCCATTCTCGGCGAAGAGCAATCTTTAAGGTGTCGACGGTCTCATAGTTTTTAGTTAATACTTTAGTCTCCAGAAGGAACCACATGGAAAAATCCATTGGGTTTAAGTCCGAGGAATATGGTGTCCATTGTTGTGAAGAACAAATGAAGCTGGGAACTTTTTATTGTAAAAAACGTTGGGTTTCGCGGGCTTTATGGGATGGTGCCGAGTTTTGTTGAAACGTCCAATGGTTTCTACCGAATTGTTTATTTGCCGAAGATAACAAAGCATCGTTGAAAATCTTTCCACGGTAGATTTGTTGAAAACGAGTGGCGAGCGTCCTGTTGCAGTTACCGCGGCCCAAACCATCACTGATGCAGGCGCTTTTGCAGAGAAATTCGCTGGTCTAACTTGTCTTATGATTTGCACTCTAACCAAACACGATCGTTTTGTTTGTTTACATATTGCTAAAACGTAAAAATTTTTTCATCAGAAAAGACCAGGTTCTCAAGCTCGCCACCACCTTTGCAACGCTTGTTAAATCTTGCACTTTTTGTATTTTGTAGGACTGCAATCGCAGTTAATTTTATAATATGCGCCATATGCTAGTAGCAGACACATTGAGATTGTTCGCCAATTGAACATGTATTACGTTGAATGTTGGCCTTCACCTTTCGAACCATTTCTGGCCATCCAATAAGACTGTTGCGTTTGATTCCCACTTCAATAACTTTTTTAACTGCGACATAAAACGATATGGTTCCGTGGGCTTGTAAACAACATAAGAGACTGACATTTATCAAAAATGTGCGCGCTGTCATTAGCCGATTGGTTGCTACAGCAGCGTGAAGTTGGTAACACATCGAGCGCCAACCCATGTATTTTAAAGATTATAGCATTTATGAAAAAAAACGGTTGTGAACTGAAAGATTCTAAATTTATTTTTCAACAAAACCGTTCAGATTGATTTTCTAAAATTTAACCAGAAATGTGTTCAACAAAAAATCGATCGTGTACAGCTCAGACAGATTGATTGATCGAGATGAAACTTCTTACTTATAAGGGTTTTCCTCACATTGAGAGCTTCCAGTTCACTGAAAGTGACAGCTCTCGTAGGAGATTTTTCCTTTTTTCACCGTAAGTGTAAGTTTTGAATATATTTTAGCTAAATATCTGTAGCTTCTCTACGAACCGGACGGTTTGGCCGTACGGCATATATATTTAAGCTTTTTTCCATTCATTTGGGAATCCTTCCATAGAAGCTTTTTCGTATTTGTAAATATTTTGAAAAGTATAGCATTTACGAGAAAAACAAGTATGAACTAAAAGATTTTAAATTAAGTATACAACGATATCGGCCCAGATTAATTTTCCAAAATTTAATCGAAAATGACTATTTTTGACAAAAAACTGGGGTTTCAACTAAATGTCGGTCATGCACAGCCCAGATGGATTAATTAACCGGAATGAAACTACATTCTTAAGTTTTTACCATAAGTTTGAAGATTCCAATGATATTTGGCCTCCGGAAGTAGCATCTACCATACGAGCTTTTCGGTTTTTTGTAAATATTTTTAAAAGTATGTCAACTATGATAAAATTGACTTAGGAGTTTTTATTCTAAATTAAATTTGCAACAATATTGGTTCAAACCAACTTTCCAAAATTTAAGCGGAAGTTTCAATTTTTGACAAAACTATTGTTTTTTTGAATAGTAATCATGAAAATTATTGACCACGAGTATGTTGACTTAGGTAATGTTTTTGTCCTCTCTACAGCTCACTGATCAGGGCAAAACTTCATATTTAAGCTTTTTCCATAAATCGAAAAATTCCAGTGGTTTTCGGCCAAAATCGGTTCACCGGAAGCTCCCATAGTTCAGGGTGCGTTATCTTTTATGTCGGTATGTAAACATTGAATACCTGTGACATTTGTCAACTGATTGAATAGATTAGACATGTTTTTAAAACGTCAATTCAGTACAATTTTAACCATAAATCGCTTCACACCGAAACAACACGCCGAACTAGTGACGCTGCGACATGCCACACTGCAAATCAAACAATTCAGTTTCTGCAACGAAAATTCCCTGGAATTATCGCTATACCGCCCGAGATGCTCGAAAAGGTATTAGAAAACACAGCAAATAGAGCACATTTTGCTTTGGCCAATAAAGGCGGCCACTTATTTGATGTTGAATGCAAAAGCTAGTCGAAATAAATTGCAACGCACCAAATTGAATAAAAAACCTCATATATAGAAATCGGTTGTTTTTTTTCAGTTTTTCAATGTTTACATATCGACATAAAAGATGGCGCATCCGTTAGCCTTTTCGTTTTTGCATATATTTTGAAAAGTATAAGTATAAGTTAAAAACTAAAAAAATGTAAATTAATTTTAAAATAAAATTAGTTCAGATCATTTTTGAATTTAACCGGAAATGACAAGTTCAGAAAAAAATCTTTATTTCGCCAAAATTCGGTATGTCCTAAGTCCACGAGAATTTGCTATTCGGAACTAGTTGGGAAATCCTTGCAAAATTTGATAGAAATCTGTTTACTGGAAGGTAGTTCCATAGAAGCTTTTATATTTTTGCGAAAAACGATAAAAAGCCTAAAAATTCAAATTGAAATTAAAGCAGGATTAACGCCTTTTTATTATATAAGACAGTTTTGCCAAAATTCCGGTAAGTTTAATTTTTCACTTACGACATCAAGAGTGGTGTATTGAAAGTCGGTAACAACATATTCACTCCTCCATATTTGTTACCAGTGTCAAATTAACACAAACATAGAAAATTTTTCAAAATTATCAAGTATACTGGTTATGTAAAATTCTAAAAAATTTATTACATAAAATAAAGCACGCGCGGTATAAAACTTCTATTTTAATTATAAGGAACTTAAATCCATATTTCATAATTATTAAAAAACTACTCGTATTGGTCAATAATTTTGATTATTGTCTGCAATCAAATTAAGTCTATGAATTAAAATGTTTTCATGGCGACCGAAACAATATTTTAAAAATAATCATAACGCAGAGCTCAAGTCTTGAACTAAAAGTGTAAAAACTTGAAATTTACTATACGTCCAAAATGTTAAGTCGTGTTTTTGAAACGCACTGTACGTAGTAGTGCTTTTGATTTTCATAAAACCTTGCTCGCAACGCAGTACATATCTTCTCATTAAATTCTTACTTAAGACACATCCAATTAATTTAATTTTCAAAAGCGATTAAATTTTCCATATACAATCATTAACACTTAAGATCTTCCCTATACCGCTCCAGTAACACTACTGATCTAATACACTTTTCGACTCGCCTATAATATCCGCACTACACACGGTTAAAATATTTGATTGAAAAGAGCAAAACAATATCAAGTAAAAGAGAATTAAATATATACGATCATCATAAATAACAATAACATGCGATCTTTAAGAAAACAACAACGAAATACGAAAAGAAACAAAATAAAACTTTGATCATATGTACGACTATATCCTATATGACGATGATGATGATGATGATGATCGGTCGGTCGGAACACTATACACATTAATATACACATATATCGAACATACACGCGACAAAAACAGAAAAAATATAAATCTCTGAGAATTGTGGTGTTGCTCCAAAGAAAGATACAAACCAAACCGAAAATTATAATTTTATTTTAATTTTTTTTTTAAATTATTAAGCATTTTTCTCAAGATTGTGTCTTGGTGAAACAACAACAACAACACGCGTATAAGAAAACAGAAATACAAAAAAAAAACTATTAAAAAGTTTTCTTTCAATCTCGCAAGTTTTGAAAAATTATTGTATTTTGAAAAAAACAAATTTAGTGCACCGTTGGATTTCTTATAGTTAAGATCTTAAATTTTATGTAGTATCGCGATCTCGTTTTTATTAAGTGTGATCGAGTGAACCTTTTTACAGAATTTTATTACCATAGTTGAGTGAAAATTATATTTTGAGTGATTTTTTGAGGAAAAAAATATATATCGATAAAAAAAATTGTTTTGATATTATTTTTATAGTGTTAATGTGAAACAACTAATAATTATAAAAGAAAATAATAAAAAATTTCTAGTGATCGTTATTTATCTAAGTGATCTTTAGTTTATGTTTTAGTTTTATATATTTCAAAGAAGTAAATATTGTGATATTTTTTATATTTTATCTATAATTATAATAATAAAAAAGACGGACGGTGATCTTAAGATACACATAAAAAAAGGTGACAATAATTATATATTTCCAATCTGATCAATAAGAAGCGATCAGATTGTAAAATTATATTTATATTGCTGTTTCAGTATAAAGTAACGTGTGTGGTAAATTTGAATTCGTTCGGCTTTCTATACACCATAAAGTCCTCGATGTGGTGATAAAAACGGAAGTAGAAAATTATAACGACTATCGCAAGAAATTCATATGCATGTCCAAATGTTTTAAAGTGCATAAACTTTTTACGATCGATGGATGATTTTACATTATATGTTTTTATTTATGCTTCATTACTATATATTTACGTATGTCTCGTGTATTAAACATAACCGTTCGCGTATATGCAAATTAAAATGCATTAATTAGAATTTATGTTTTATGCGGTTGCTATTTTCTCAATAAATATGTATATGCTATGTACTATAGGTGGTATGAGGACGCCATTTAAGAATGTTATATAGTCTCGAAAACACTAATTTTCCCTCATGTAATGATATAAAATTGATCAATTTTCTTAAAAATCGAAAACGTATTAAAACACCAAACACTGTAATTATATGTGATACACACACAAAACACTTGGATGGTTCACACTGATTTAAATAATAATAACATTGTATATCAACTATCGACTAGCTGAGCTACGCTCATGCTTCTGTACGATGATATCATTGCTGCGCGCGGTAAATACGAAATTTTTGAACAAGAGAATTGAAATTAAAAAGTGAATGGTGGCTGGTTTATGTGTTGGCTGCGTACTCGAGCGAGTTAATTTTTGAGATCAATATACAACTTATTTATACACAGAACATTAAAAAATTGTTTATAAATAACTTAATTTTAATAAATTTTCAATAGCACTCTGTTGAGATGATATCCTATTGTGATCTTGATGATTAAAAAGTAAAATAAAAAAGTTTTAATCTTGTGTTCTCTGGTCGGAAACAAAGTCTAAACGGTAAAGCTACTTGAAACTTTCTTTGATTGCGATGATTACCTTCTTAACGATATGCTGCGCATATGCAGTCGAGATTATAATCAGAAAACTCATAAAATAGGTTCTAACGAATGACTCATCTCTATTATGTTCTTTTATGTGTGTGTGTTTATATCAATATACGAGTACCTCTTGAATGGATTTTAATTATCTGATACGACTTTGAAAGTAGGTGTGCTTTGTTAATTCTACATTATATTCTATATACTCAAGGAAGCATAAAAAAATTAACTAGAATTTTTCCAGACATTTTCCCGCAATCAGACGAAACAGAATATTATAATTTAATCTGTTGTTATCTGTGCGAAAGAATTTTTTTTGCGTGGGGACACCAAGCTATAATTTTAATTTCTTAATTCTGCCCTAAAGGGATTGGATTTTTTTTTAAATTTTAATTTATGATTGCTTAAAAAAGAAGAATTTATTTATTTACATGTAAAAGAGACATTCAAAAGGACATTGAGATAACGGCGTATGTAGGCACATTTTCTTGTTGGGTTGAATGACAAATAAAATTTATGGAAACGAGGTAAATACAACAATCGTTGGTTTCGTTTGATTAAAGTTTTGCGCCCAAGTTGCAATCAACCAACACATAACCTTACAACATAATATTGAAGAATTTATGAGGCTAAACATTTTTAACTAATATTACATTTTAATTTTTTCCAATTAGTTCATGAACCAATTAAAGTTTAGATTGTTATGCTGTGGGTCTCAGGTTATTTTTTTGACTAAATTATTGGCCATTTTAAATTAGAGTCTAGTTTAACTGAATACTAATTTTACCTGCAGTTTTTGTATACTGACTCGACACTAGGAAAATTAGCTTTGTTTAATAAAACCAATCTCCTACTTACTGTAAATTTACTTTCCCACAAAGCAAACCGCAAGAGTTTGAGCGGAAAAATTGAATTGAAATGGAAAGTGGATAAATTTGAATCAATACCAACCTAAGATACACAGTATTAATGTTAAGTATAAACACATTTTATACTTGACTAGCTGAGCCCAGTCCACGTTGCTGGCCATAAGCAAGCCTTTTGTGTAGTAAATAGCGTCACCAATAGTCAGATGAATTATCAGTAGAATTCCAAACTGATTTTAAATGATGACCCTGGAAAGGTATATGCTCGTAGCTGTTCGTATTATATGCAGCACAGAAATGCCCGACATGTTTCGCTACGCCTGCGAAAATAATCTTTTCAGCCTTTTCAATTTTCCTAATTTTTTAAAAACATGCTTATTCTGATGATTTTTGGTAGACAAATTATTATTTTTTTCATCTGTTGTGCCTAGTTGATTGTAACCGCAAAAGCAATACGAACAAGAGATTAAAGTCGTTTAAAATCGAATTGCGTGTCGGGAGGAATCATTGGAATTCCTTGGATTGTGTAATACTACAAAAAGTGGTTGGTAGTGTTATGAAGCAGTTAAATTATCGATTGACGCTTTCCCATTTCCGATGTCTAACAATTGTTTTAAAAGCTCATCTGTTGATGGATCGTTTTGCAGCACGTGTAAGTGTTTTAACATTTCCCCACAAATGATGATTTCAAATACGCGTTTAGTTCATCAGCAGCAGTAGATCGAGGAACAACAGATAATTTTTGTCGAATATAACTTACTAACAATATCAGGGCATCGCGGCCAAACAGTTTTTGATTTCATCGTAAATCCTGCAATATTCGATCTAATGCTTTCACTGATTTCTTGTAGGCCATAGAACACTTATCTCATACGATAAATTGGCATTGTTGCAAAACTTATGCCATTGACAGTTGTCTTAGGGATGTTGCAATTGGTGGTTTTGCTCAATTGGATCCTCAATGGTAGTTTTAGTGCATAGTATGCTATTAGACTGTCATCCAATAAAGTGGCAGCATTTCCAAAAGAAGCGGGTGCCAATGCTATTTTATTTTGCGATCGTATGGCTACTAAAAGCAATTAAACCCGAAATGATTTTCCCGTCCCATGTGCATCCAAAAAATATATTCTACCACTTTCATCGTTAACAACCTGCATGATCGAATTGTAGGGATGTTTTGTTGATCATTCAATTTTGAAGTATTTAATTGATTTGATTGACAAAAGCGCTCAATTCATTGCAATAAAATTGTTTTACGTTTCGCTCTCGATTAAATGGGTCGTATGGGCGATATCATACCTAATTGCAACTAAAAACATTCAGCATTGTTGATATTTCCTTGTTTGTGTCGTTCAAAATTTTTTGAAGATTCCAAGTGTAATATTGTGATATTTCGGAGTATAGAATTGTTCTGGCAAATGTAACAGTTTGACAAATCGTAACAAAGGCCGTCAATGTTGTAGAAGGTGGTTCCGGTGCTCTTTGCAATACGTTTACCATTTTGAAGATGAAGTGCTAAATGAAGAACTGTTGGATGGATGTCGTACATGTATTGAGGACTGAAAAAATCCGCCATATTGCTTCATTACTACTATGTACGAGTATAACGCTCCACTTGATGTTTAGTTATTTCATCGTTTATATTCTCAGCAACTACTTCAAAAACGGCCATATCACTTCCCTTTTTTGAATTACAGTACTCCACGTTTATGTGAGCTTTGTAAGTTTTTGCCAATAATTCGCCATTATTGGTGAATATGACACGATCCAATGATTATCAACTACAATATCTTGGACGACGATATAACGAATATCCATTGTTGCCTGTAACAGTGTTCAAAACCAATTCTCTTGGGTAACGTTTCCCATCAGGCATGCATGGTGAATTGATGTTAAATGCATCACATGGGCTGTGTATCTTATTCTTCGTGACAACTTCAAATAATCTTGTATCGGTTGTGTTTTCTGCCATTGATTATGTCATTTGATTATACGTGTCGGTATGCCGTGACGATCTCTTGGCGATTGACACGTCAATAAATGATCTCTGATTTCACTCCATTGTGGAAACAAGTGAAAGTTAGAAACAAATTTGGCCGATACTAATAACGAACATATGACATTGCATCCTGAGCATGCAATGCATTTGCCGCGGGCTTCTAGCATATGTTGCTGGTAATATTGTTATTTTCCCAATGTGATTTACATTGCCATCATTATCGCATCGCGCATGTACTTCTCAGAACGTAACTTTGTCTGATTGAGTCTAATAAAATCAAACGTTGAGTTTCAACTTCGCGTACATATCACCAGCATATTTATGGTAAAGTCTTCGACATTTCAAAATGTGGTTCTCTTCATCTACGCGTACTATCAATCTGTACGCATAATAGTTCATTGCGCTGAATTGTATCTTTGTTTCCTCATCTGCGACTAATTAAATTGAAATTTGAATCGTTGTGAAAAATGTAGTTCGGGTATAACGGATATTGCACAGCATCATAAGACCGATAAGTTTCGGAGACACACAGAGTCAACAATGATTAATACTATATCGTCAATTCTCGGTGCATTGCATCTTCTTGCGTGTTCTCTAGCAGGTGTTTGGCCAGCTCAACTCACAATCAAGTGCTGTTTGAAACAATCGAACCAATTGAACCAATTGAATAACGTTGATTTACTTCAACATTTAAATTGCCGTTGAAGTATAGGGTTGTCCAATAGGAATAATACAATTTAAAATTTAAAAAAAACCATAAATGATTCAGTGAGACCAAATTTTTTATTTTATTTGAAATCGTTCCCCATTGACTGTTACTCTTTGATCATTTTCTTCAAAGAAATATGGACCAATCACTCCACCAGCATGAATTGCACACCACATAGTGACTTTATCTCGATGTAATGGTGTCTGAACAGTTTCGTCACCACTCTAAATTATGCAATTTTGTTTGTTTACATAACCATTTAACCAAATATGAGCTTACTGAATAAAATGTTTCGATAAAAATGTTCATCATTTTCCAATTGTTCAAAATCAGAAAATAAACGACGTTTATGGTGGTCTAATGGCTTCAGTTCCTGATCCAGTTGAATTTTGTAAGAATGTAAACCTAAATCTTTTCTTAAAATTCTCCATGTTGTTGTTTGAGAAAGATTTAATTGTTGTGAACGACGTGGATCCGATAAATTTGCATTTTCTCTTACACTTGCTGCTACCAAATCAATATTCTCTTGGTTGCGAGCATTTCTTTGTCGTACTGGTACTCTTGTATCGTGTAAAGAAAGTTTACTTTCAAATTAGTCTACAATACGACGAATAGTGAGTCGATTATCTGAATAGTATCGTCCATGATTTATTCTTAAATTTCTCTCAGTATTCACAAATGAACACTGATTTTGGTAAAACAATTTAACAATTTCTAAACGTTGTTGAAGCGTTTGTCTTTCCATGATTAAATGGCATAACCTACTGAACACGAATGACATAAGAAATGTTAATAAATAATACGCAGTGTTGTCATTCCTATTGGTAAACCCGTTATATTAGCATAAACCGATAGTTTGCACTCGTGCATTGCAACAATGAGCCTGCTTTGTGGTAAATTTGACTTGGAATCTGTAATGTAGATGTAAACTAATCAAGTGTGGGGTCACCCGCACTAGTGTCAAAATAGATATTCGTTACGCCGTTGGTATGAAGTTGTCTCTGGATATTCGTCAAGAAATGCTTCGATTATGGTGCTGTTCCAGAAACCAATGATTTTGGTGGAGATTTCAATTCCGGTAGTTTGACTTTTCATGAATTTTAATGTTTTGCAATTTTTACATACTTTATTCATTATTGTGTCAATTATCACGGATGTATGCAAACTACAATCGGTTGTGTTATTGAACTCGAACACAGCACGGTGTACATTTCCAGTAGCAAGCGTTTGTCTGCGTTCGCTCATTTAAATTTTGTTCTGATAAATTTCATCTGACCGATCACAATCATGCGACTGCGTTTCATTCTCAATCGATCGTCACTGTTACGTGCTTCTTCTTATGTATAGACAGAACGTATTCGTGAAGTACGTTGTCAGCCCAATTTATTTCACATTTGTATGTTTTCAGATGTTGTATCAAACCTTACTTGGACCGAATTCACAAATTGTAGTTATCCTTATGGTTATCACATGGAACCACAATGAAAATTCATCAATTTCAAACACTTAAATTTAGTTAACTAAATTCTTTTAATTTATAATCTTCTTTCATAATGTCACAAACTAAATAACACACCTTTAAAGAATTCTGTACTAGAATTCTAACTAGTTGAATTTTGATTTGACATTTCAAAATTCAATTGCACAGAAAAAAATCATGGCGTACTAAATTGAAAATGAAATATTTTTTGAAAGTATGAAAGCAAAGTGCTGTATTTGCACATTTCGTAAATTTCGAAAAGTGTCGCCTACTGTAAATATTACTGTTCTGATGTTGCTAACTTCTTATGTTACTAAAATATTTCAGCAGTGATAAAACTGAATAAACAATTTTTTTTGTTAATTGACGGAAACTTAAAACTTGATTAAGGTCGACCAAGTTTTATTTCTTTGACTCGAATAAACATATTTCCAATTCAGATAGTTTATTTCTGTTTTTTAACCTGACAATTTGGCGAAACTCTTACCAGTGAGGCATTTTCTTTTAAAGAGCTCTTCGGATTCCTAGAAAAAGTAAAGTTGATATTCAGGTTAATTCTATAAATACAGTGGAACCTATAATTTGTTAAAAATCCAAATTTAATTTCATTTCTTGATTTGATTGAAACAAATTTGCGATCAATTCTCCTATATATTCTTCCCAAAGACACGTTCATCTAATCTCGCAATCAAGTAGAACAGTGGGGAGAAAATCACCCCAAACTAATAATATTTAAAGGTCCAATTGCTAACGTGCAAATTTTAAGAAAATTATATTAATTTGCAATGGATTGAAGGAAAGTTTCCAGAGTAGACGAGAGTTACGTAGAAACGTTTATAGAATCTAATCTCAACTAACCGGAAAAATATATAGTTTAAGATTTAGTTTACATTAGACATACAAATGTAAACACTCAGTTAACAAGAAAGGAAAAATTATATTTTTCGTGGGATTGCTGACGGTTTTAAGTGCAGACGTTGTGATTTTGAAACAACGAAATTGAAATTTCAAAACTCCGTTTCTTTTTTATGGAATATTATTTTTGATTTTCAATTTGGAATTCATAGATATCAAATTATAAATTTTCTAAATAAATCTAATTAACCTGAAAATTTTTCTAATTACAATAAAAATAAGCGAAAAACACTTTGCACTTTTTATAAATTTTAAAGTCGTTAAGTGTAAATCGCCTTGAAGGTTGTAAGTAGCTAATTAGAACTTTGTTTTACTGAAGATTGGATACGTCATACATACATAGATACATACGCATTCATACA
This sequence comes from Nephrotoma guestfalica, assembly GCA_963691935.1. NCBI lineage: Eukaryota > Metazoa > Arthropoda > Insecta > Diptera > Tipulidae > Nephrotoma > Nephrotoma guestfalica. Next base: position 133,767,862 of record OY829913.1, on the reverse strand, counting down.
TACACTTTTGTACATTTTTCGATATTTTTATTTTTGTCCAGTGGTGTTAATTAATGGCAGGCATTTATTTACCAATGGATTAAGAATTGCTTAAACCGCCGTTCATTGTGGTATACTAAATCTGTCAGTTTTACAAGCATTTGGTCTAATGAATACTTGCTGATACTGAACCGTCAATTAAATTGTTTCCGGGATCATTTTTTTGTTTCAACCTAATAGTAAAAATATGTTTGTGCAACTATGACATGTCGCTTGAAATGTTAAAATTTTAGAATTACTTAATTTAATTTACTAATTTACATACTTTTGCTTTAGAATGATCATTATCTAAGCCTGAATGGAGCAAGTTGATCTTATTCTTTAAACATCGATATTTTAATTAGAGTACTAATCGGTATCCACACTTGCCTCTAGATTTTTTGCTGAACTTTTTACTTCAAGAAACGATATTATTTGATAATTATTGTTAATCGAACACTCGATTGTCGATTAATTTCGAAATCAAAAATTTCCTCCATTTCCTCAATTTGTTACCGTTTACGGTAGAATGAAACATTAATTCATCGATACTTGAAAATCACTATGAAATATTTTAATCAAATCGTCTGCACAAATGTATACTAAGTATATACTTACAAAATTATAGTACTCATAATTTATTTAAAAAAATGGTTATACGTCGATTTTTTTTTCTAAATTCTCGACTAACTGATGATTAGAACGTACCAATCGTTCATAGATGGCATTAAAAACCGTACCTGTTGTTTAATTAAAATTTGCTGAATAGATTAAGGTTTTTCAATCTCCACAATATTTCTAATCGATGATTCATAAATCTAAACTAAATTTGCAGTTCAGAACAACATATCTAGCATATTTTGGTTTATGAACATTAGAGACATCTAACAATGACTGATGTGAACTAATGATCAAATTAGTTTATCAGATTAATTCAAATTAAGCATTGCAATTCCATTATGATTACATCATCCAGCAATGACTTAAACAACACTAAAATTGCTCGCCACATATTGACATTTCATTGTATTTTATTGTAGAATAAAAAGGTGTAACTACTTAAATAATATAAAATAGTTGTATATCACTGTTTCTTGGGTCAAAAGTTTCTAAGTGACAATTTCAAGTTAGATAGATCTTTCTTTCGCGAGTTATTGATAAAGTGTGCTGTTGTTACAACCTTTTTTAAAAGAAACGCTATAGAAGACCCTATTCTGGCGACGTAACTCCTCCCGCCGAAGATTGGGCCAAAAGCGTTTAAGCAGAATTTGGGCCATTAATTTTGCTTGATGCTGCTTTGAGGTTTTTTGTCAATAATCACCGATAATATACAGATAGTTGTGAGTGTAAATTGTGTTTTGCACGTAGTAGTTGAATCTAGAGATTTTTTTATCCTTGATCCTTAATTCTGTTATATATACTTTTTGTTAGTAGACATCATTGTATGGTAATATGATTTATTCCCTTTTAGTGGAATAATGTAAATTTAGAATTTGAATAGTCCTGTGCCCTAATTAATTCTCTAAAAACCAAGATAAATTGCAATGTGTAAAAGTGATAACTTTTACACACGAAAAAATTATCCTATAAGTCTAGAATTACATTGGATATCGTGATGTTTTAGTACATTCGCATTCTCTAAATTTTTTTCAAGATAAAATGTAAAGTGGCAAGATAAATTTATGTCAAAAAGTATCACAAATAATTTATCGCTGTCGTTTGGATATTATTAATAATTAATTGGAATTTTTGATATTTTAGCTTATAGTTTTATTTTTGAATTAAATAAACTCAAGCTCTAACAATTTAATTAACTGCGATGGTTTATTTAAAAAGTAATAAAATTATTTCGATTTAGAATGTAAATGTGTGAACTTATAAAAATGGATTGTTATCGGTGGAATTAAAATATTCTTTCAGTAAAGTCAAACATTCGAATATTTTACTTGATCGTCTTAACGAGACTTCAGGAGTAGGATATCTTAAAACAAGGTGGTCTGTGGATTACTGGAAAAGCCATTTTAGTTGGTCAATTTTCAAATATAAAAGTCAAGTGTTTCAAGTGTCTGATTTGACAACGTCTAATGGATCAGTTCTCCACATAACAAGCAAAGTTTTCAACTTGGTGTGCACTCGTAATATTTTACTTGATCATTACACTAGCTTAAATAAGAAAAACGACGAGTACAATAAATACGACGGCCGGAATTTCAGAAAGTTAAAATTTTTAATATTTCATTTAGAGGAACTCTTTAAGATGATTTAATGCTAGACTATTTAATAGGCCTGTGTTTGAGAAATTGATAATTAGGACAAATTTAGAACAATAATGAACGAGTACAAAATTTAATTATATTATGCAATAAAACTAACTTTTAACTAGCACTAAGATCATACAAGATGTCTATTTCATAAAAACGATTTCTAAAGAAACAGTTAATTGATCCAAGTCTCACCTCCTACTCGTTACCGATCCTTAAGATCAACCCATACATTTTACAAAGATTAAATAAAAATTAACTCAAGGTGAAAAACAAAATGGTAAAACTAGAACGTCCCTCCAGAACTAGACTTAAAACAAATAACTGGAAATGATTTCAATTAATAAATTTTCGGTGCTATTGAGGACCTAGTCTCAGGCACACAAAAAAATTAGTGGATGAGAAACTCGTGTAGTACGAAAAACTCGTTGTGACTAACTAAATTTAATGGTTAAATGAGCTTCGCTGTTCAAAACGCATAGTTTTTAACTCGCACGAGCGGGAAGTACTAAATAGGGTCATTCGTCTTCAACAATGAAATATACTGAAATTAAGATCTGCTTAACACAGATTTGATTGGATTTGAATGATGTGATTTTGTACTTAGAATAAAGAATAACCTTTACAGGGTTCAGCGTATACAATATTAATCAAAATTCAACGGATGAATTGTAAATAAGACTTACGAGTAGATTGTATACGTCTTTGCCATACGAAGTGTGTGGTTGTCAAACCGTATCTTGTTTTTATATCAAATAACTCCCGACTCCGGCCATTTTACAATATGATTGGTGCGGCTATGTGTGATTCTAGATGGCTTTGATGTATATGCAAGAATTTACATTTCTAGAGATTGTACTTTTTGAGTTATTAAGGATATAAATTAATTAAAATTTAAATTGTCGTTTAATGGTGTCTTGTTCGCTTGATTGGAAAATGCTAACATAATTTATTGTATAAAATTTTCACCTGTAAAATTACCCATACCACAACCCTTAACAACTTCAACTTTTGTTTGTGAATAGATGCTATTTAGAATAACTTACTCGTATATCCATAAAGTTATTATTGAAATTTAAATAGGAACGGTAGTTAAGGACCCTCAAAGGCTAAATATGAATCTACATAACTCATAAGAGTGTGTTACGTTTTGACATTTATTTATCGTAACCGTTTTAAATTTTATCTTGGAGTGCAATTAGAGAATGCGAATATTGTAAAAAGGCAAGATAAATTATCGTTTACACGTTTACAAATTATCTTACTGCTTAGAGAATTAGAGCACTGGTTTTAAATTTTACTATATTTTGTCCTTTAATATCTTTTGATTGTTGATTGCAATTCGATGTACATGTTATTGGTTCTAATGATTGAATATATAATTGTCCTACTTTGGAAGCTGCATTTCACCGGTTTTTCTCAGTTGGTAATAATTGTACTGGTTTAATCGAAAGACTGTATTGCTGATTTCTAGACACGTAGTTTGTACATCGGAAGTTATGTTCATTAACGAAAATTTTATATGAGGGGATGGAAATGATTATTTTATTGGATAGAGGTATTGGGTTGATTTTATAATATTCGAACGTATTATGGGATTGAATTTTGGGATGTAGATTGAGAAAATTATGTCAGTACTCGTATTACTATAGTATCCTTTTACTGTAATTATCGAACATATTCTATTTATATTGTGTTCTAGTAAGTATTTTATGTAATTTAGTTCGTCGTTGGATAGTAAATGTTGAAGATCCGTGTGTCTCGTAAATGATTAGCGAATTCTTCTATGATGTGGTCAATTTTGAAGAAATATTGATCGAGTAATATATAGCGTGTTTTTTTAGAGGTTCACATCTTTAAGTTGGCAACACTATTTTGTTTACCAACCGATTTGACAGGTAACATTTGCTTTGTCATTAGTTTAATTTGCCATTTAATAAGGGATATAAATAGATTCACGCCACAGCTACGGTTGCAAATTGTTGAAAATTTTTATCAAAATAATGGTTCTGTTCGCCAAACTCATAGTGCATCAGAGCCGGTAATTCGATTAACTATGAATCGTTTACTCACCACGTATACTCTAAATGATAATACGCTTCCAGTAAGACGTCAAACAGTGCATACCGAACAAGCGATAGACGCTGTACAGCGTATCATTGAGGAAAACCCAAATCAATCAATTCGACGTTAAGATCTTATATAAGGATCTTGGTTTACGTGCTTACAAAATTCAACTTATGTCGGAATTACAGCCATTCGGTCAATAGGCTGAAGCCAAAATTCATATTGATGCTGATTTTCCAAATAAAATTTTGTTCAGCGATGAAGCTCACTTTTGGTTGAATGGGTACGTTAATAAACATAATTGTCGGATTTGGAGTGAAGATAATCCACATGCCTTTGCCGAAGCACCATTAGATCCAGAGAAAATCACTGGTTGGTGTTATATTTATATTTTTTTTTGGGGATATGTTAAATCACTTGTCTACGCCGATAAACCAGAGACGATTAAACACTTGGAAAACAACATTCGGTGAGTTATTAGCGAGATACGGCCACAATTGCTGCGAAGAGTTATCGAAAATTGGATCTCCAGGTTACGTCATGTACGCGCTAGCCGCGGCGGCCAGATGGCCGAAATCATATTCAAGCTAATTTCACTAATATTCAAAAATTTTTACTTTGTTTTATTTTCATTTAAAATTGTGAACCTCTAAAAAACACTCTTTAATAGTTATTTCCTTTTCCGTTTTATTAATGGTATTATTTAATTCGAATTCTAAGCACCTAATATTAACGTCGATTATAGAATCCACGGGAGCGAATCGAATGCGGATTGGAAAATGTATATAAATAAAATGGAAAACAATTGCTATAAATCAAAGTATGCAGTTTTCAATCCGCAATCGATTCGCTCCCGCGGATTCTATAATCGACGATCGATTAACTTTCGCGTATTGTTGAATCGTGCCTTCATTTAACTGTATTTAGTCGATAATTTGATCATTTAATCTTCCTCGATTGATATGGAAGTCGTGCAAAGCGGAATTATTTCCGTTAAGTTAATATTATTCATATTTCCGGTTATATCCTTGATTAGAGAACCGAGTCCATTTATTAAACCTTTTTTAGCTTAATATAAACTTGATATTAGAGTCCGGGAGTATGCCTTCTAATAACATTGCTTGTTGTTCTATCATTTCAATATTATTTTCCTGTTTATATAAATGGATTGCGTGCAGAAATCTTTTCTGACCACTGATTATATGTGCCTGTTCTTCTCTAATCGGTATTATACCTTGAGTTTTGTCAGGGGTGTTATGTTGATGGACTAAGCCAAGAAATAATTGTTTGATATTATTTCTGTGGACTTTACTTTTGCTATGGTAAGTTTATTATTTAGGATGACTTTATTTTCTTGATATTTGGGGTGCACTTTAATACGAATATCCTTTTATTCTCTAAAATTTTCTGATATTTTTCTAGGTTAGGTGCCTCTTTCCTGGTTTTATTCAAATTGACTATAAATTAAGTTTCTTTTCTAATATAGTAACATGTTTTTCAACGCATAATCGTGAAAACTGTATTGTTGATGTTGAACATTTAATTTATGCAGAGTTAATAGGTGGATTATCCGATAGTATAGCTCTATCAATTAGATGCTAATCAAATTATCTTTGTGTCGTGAAAGATTGCTTATAAAAAAGCGGCCACATGAACGTGGACGATTTCCATTGGCCGTTTGGGATAAAAATCTTAAATTGTGTTTATTGTGAATAATTGCTAATTGTTTGTGAAATTATTATGAAACTGATTGAATGTTTTAAGAAGATGAGTGAATATGTTATCACCACAATATATTCGGCTTAGAGCTAATTAACTTTGGGCAGAATCTCTAAACTATCTTTTAAAAACGACTAAACAAGGTTTTTGGTATTACTATAACTTGAGGAATATTTCTATTAGCGATTATTACTAATTGTGTTTTAAAATAATTAATTGATTTAGCTGTAACAGGATAGGATTATCTTGATTGTCTGTTGTCTTGATTGACTCTTATTATTGGGATAACTTCAGGTTACATTCGAGACAATGCTTACGCATAATCAAACTTCTTCAGTTTTAGTCGCCATCGGACCAGTTTAGAAATGGGCTATTTTAAATAGAAAAGCCACATTAATGATTAACATTCCTTTATAATAGTAAATGTTTTTCCGAACAAGCACGGCTTAAAGTATTTAGTCGCTTATACTATTGCTAGATGCATTTTAAATCTCACAGTCCTTTAAGCATAACAGATAGGAACTGCTTCTTGCTATGGTACAACTCCTTGGAAGCCTTTGCGACACTCGACTATTATATTAGTTAGGACTCGAAGATACAGTGTTTTAAATTCTACGATTCTAAATTTAAAAGAGCAAAGTTGCATGGCTAGCAATGGCTATGCATGGGTTTTCTTTTATTTTGCCGGTTAGATTCGAATCCATACAATTCAACAATTGTGACAACTGGGTGATTTTTTAAGCAGGAACTTTCAAATACCTCGAAAAATAAGCACTCTCCGAAAAAAATGTATTTGATCAAAATTTAATTATTCTGGGAGGAGGGGCACATACATTAGTGCTAAAATTAGTATCCCTCCTCCCCTTCTTGTTAGTGGGGCGGGAGGTAACTTTGAAATTAAAATAGGACCCTCTATTTTTTATTGCAGATTCGGATTCTATGGCTTAAAGTACCTAGGATTTCTTTAAAACATTTTTTTCGATTCATGATAGATTGCGCTGTTATAACGATATTAAATTTTTTTTGATTTCTCTTGAAAACCTATACATACGATTCTGCACTATGTTTGAATCAAAACTAACACGTTTTCAATGTTAATACTCGAAATTAGTCTAGACAACTCGTCGGAGAACATACGCAGCGCAAAAAATTGGGGTTTTGCTGTATTTGTTGGCGTGCCCGATTTTGGAAATCAACGCCATGAATATATTGGTGTAAAGACACATGATATGGAAGATACTTATGACGTTTTAAAATTTTCCAAATACTGGTTTGGGACAATCCAGAATCGCTGGCTATTTTTCGTGTACTAATATGAGGATTATGAGTTACTGCAGCCAATACAGCATCATTACTTGCCTCATTAACTGTTGCTCGACGAGTCCTTTTTTCGGTTGAACACTTCCATCAGTAGTAAATTGTTTAACTGCCCGGTACAATGAAGCACGTGACCGAATCCTATCCGGAAAACGCGAAGCGTAGAGAGTGACAGCATTATCAAGACTTCGGCCAGCTTCACTATAAACCAGGACCATTTCAATTTTTTCTTGTACAGTTAAATGTAAACATGTCTTTTTGTTTTCGAAATAATCTTCGAACTGAATCGATATTTTGAAAGCAAAATACAAAAAAATCATTTATTTGGAAGCAGATTTAATCGCTTTTACGATATTAGTTAATTTTAATTCAAACGTATTGCAGAATCGTATGAACTGAGAACCAGTGAAGAGAAATCGAAAATTTTTTTATATAAATTTAATTTAACAGCGCCACCTATCATGAACCGAAAAAAAGGTTTAAGGTACTTTATGCCGTATAATCCGAATCTGCAATAAAAAATAAGGGTTCCAATTTTAATTTCAAAGTTAATCGCCGCCCCACCTACAAGAAGGGAAGGAGGGGTACTAATTTTAGCACTAATGTATGTCCCCCAGAATGATAAAATGTTGATAATGGACATTTTTTTCGCAGAGTGCTTATTTTCCAAGATATTTGAAAGTTTCTGCTTAAAAAAATCACCCGGTATACTCGTATATAGTCAGGCTGAACGGCTGAGAATTGAACGAACAAACACTAACAAGCTTTTAGTTTATAGATAATTAGTACAAAAATTCGGTTAATGATGATTCTGTTTAGCGACTTCTAGAGTGCCAATTGGCGCCTCATAATACCTAATGAATAGAAAATGCCACAAATAATAATTAATTTGGCACATGTATTTAGGATTCCCTCTACAAAATGTCCAGATAAAGATTTTTCTGACTAATTGTGAAATAATTAACGGACCTGGGCATATCTGGGAGTCAGGCCTAAATTCAGGCATTGTTTTCTAACATAAAAGGCCTTCACACCTTCGTGAAAAATAAATGTGGTCAAATTAAATAATTGGTCATTATTAACATATCAAGAACTTAGGTTCCGTCCAACCGAGTTATAATCCTAAAATCACATTTTCCTTAACAAAATATTTCATATAAACATATTAAACCCCGTTTGTGCAGATTTTCCATTTTCATAATGGTTATTTGGATTTATCATAGTAAAGTGGTTTTACAGACCTGGATCTATTTCGAATAAAGATCTTTAAACAATAAGTAGCATTCCTCTTAGCGCGGCTTGAACATTTAATTTTATTTTACATTACCTGTATTTTAAATGAGACAACGTGACAATTAATCAAGAAAGGGTTAAAGTATATCAGCAATATGTACTCGTATATAGTGGAGACATATATAAAGATGTAAAAAAAAATTATTCATTTCTTAATGGACAGCTTAAGTAAGACTTTTATAAGAAAAAATATAAGGTAATTAAAAAAGTTATCTGGTTTGACAAGTGCAGCGTTAATTTTTTGGTTTTGATCGTCTTTCAATTTTTATGTTTATTTAGAAAGTTTTATTCGTTTTTAATCTATAAAGTTATGGCATTGTTTAAGGGAAGTTTTATTGATCTGGAAAATAAATATGTGGATAACTTAAGCTTATCATTAAAAATATTGTTAAAGCGATAATTGTTGGCTTACCAATTAACAAGAATTCTTTAGCATACGATACGAGTACGAGTGTATAGGGTTAATTTGAATATTTGCATACAAGATGATTATATTTAAGTGCGATGAGCTCATGCACACAACTATTTTTGCTCACATGTATGAGTGTTTAGTTTACTTAAAATTTTAATTAATTTTTATTAGTTTTACTAGACCAAATACAGATTTAGACTACTTGTTTAAAATATTATTACCTTAAATAGTTGCACGAGTTTATTATGAAAAATGTCATGCTGTGAGAAAAATTCTATAGAAATGGTGTTTTTTAAAATTTGTTATGAGTAGCGTAGTGTACACAAGATAAGTGAATTAAATATGAAGTCATGCTGATATAACGTAAAACATAAAATATTTTAGTCCTTCGATTCGCGTGTACGTGTACGCGTGTTCTACATAATATTATCTAAATATAATTTGTAATGCTGGTTGTAATTCATATAACCTACGTCAAAGATTAATTTACTGATTTACTTTGAATGCACAGAGATTAAGACTGCCGGTCAATTTTTATACAACATCGAATGGTTCGAATAAAGTATGATAGCCTGAGGAAATTTTAATTTTAAAATATGTAAAATAAAACATAAAGTTCTCCATAAAAAGTAGAATATTACTTGAGTGAAATTGATAAAAATCACTCACTAGAATTCTGCAATACGTATACACCAAGTTTAAGATATTTCAATAGGTACGAGGATGTTACAACATGCTTTTGACATACTAATTAGAAACATCTGGAGCTGTCTCTAAAATTCTAAAACACACTAAGGATGTCCCAAAATTTACGCAATTTCTATCAATTTTGATAGAAAAGCATGTCGGACAATTTTCCATGGCCGTTTTCAAGGCGTGGATGATCGTAGACTTGCCGGCATATAAATAATACAATGGCGTTAAATCGCAGGATCTGGACGGCAAATTCTGATCACCAAACCGGGAAATTACACGACCAGAAAATGACTCATACAGTAATTGCATTGTTTCTTGGGTTGTTTCACGTGTCGTTCACATCTATATCTTACGATTTAGCAACAAGAATGAGTTATCATGTCACGATAGTGAGCATCACTAATCGTTATTACCTGATCAGCTGCATTTTCGAAGAAAAACGATCCAAATATCTCAAAATCCTTACCAAGACCCATTGTGGATGCATTTATTTGAACCACCTGAAATCATCAAGATGAAATTGAGAATCTTTACTGAAAGTGATTTTGTTCGGAAATTAACATCCACTTATTATACTTCATAATCGGTTCATTCTCGCTGTGCATGGTTAGTAGGCTTGGCCAATTCATGTTTGTAAGCTTTAAAATGCAAATCTAAGAATACGTAAGAATACGCTGTAGAGAGCTTCTTGAAATGTTCAATTCTTGACAACGGTGTCGAATTGATGTTCCTCGGTTCTCGGCAATACTCTCACGGAACACGCGGAACACACACACTCTCTCTCTCTCTCGTTGTGCGAAATTTGCGATATGTAGCAGTCAAGCCTTCATTACTTTTAAAATATTACTAATCAATGAAAACGCGTTGTTCTTTCGTATAGCGCTCCATTTTTAGTATCCCTGAACTGTCAGCGTCATGCTGTTTCTTTTTTCATTGGTAAACTTTACCACACAAATGGCGCAAATTTAAATACCATAAATTTTATATGTAATTGTGAAAAATCCCAATCACGATTCATTGATCAATTGTCAGAAGCACATTACATTAGGTACATGCGACTTCATGACTTATCAAGATTTCCGAAATTTGCATTCCTTGTAGATTTTGAAAATGTAAATTCTTCAGCGTGTTTATTAGAAATTTTATAAGCAAAAATATAGACCGCACATTCAAGACGTTCTTGGTTAAGTCATCTGTAAGCTAATACCAAATTTTTAGTGTTACGTGGACTGGCGTCTAACATGAAATTTCCAAATTTAAAAACTTTTTTCCTGCAAAATTAAATTTAAGGAACTGGAAGAAGTCGTACAGAATAATATAATCATAAACCATCTCGATGTTTCGTAAGAGTTTTTATTTTGTGGATCTACGAATTTGGATAAGAATATAAAGTCTTGGGCGAATTTCAATGTTTTAAAACGATACGAAGTTTATGAATTCTGTGCTTTCGTAATCTTGATTAAGGGATAAAATCTATTGGTTTGAAATTATTGGGCAATGATAAATTAATGCTGCAGCTATTTTAAAAACACCAAAAACATTAACAAGAACTCCAGTTCAATGACCGTGTAATTTCGCTTGCTCTCTTAATTTTCAAAAAACAATTATTTTAATCTGACTTCTCATCATCATATAATTGCCGGCGGCAATTAAGAGATTACGTTACTCACCAGAAGGGGCAACTCTATTATAAAAGATAATTTCCCTCATTATTTTATAATAACCTGCGGAAATTTTTAATCCATTTTTGTATACAGAAGAAAATTCCAGAGGAAAAATTCCAGCGGAAATTTTTAAAATTTTTCTTAAAAACTAAAAAAACTAGGTATAGGAAATTTCGAAATTTTATAATGTTAGATGGCACTTCGCGATGACGATGAAACGAACGACTATAATGAAATTTAGTTAGTAGTATTGGATCTGCTCATGCTGGACCAAACTCCGACATCATTATGAAATTTGGTTCCTAGGATTGGTTTATGATTGCTCATATCAGCCCATGCTACACGATTAAAGTGGATTGTAAGATGCACTTTGAAAGAAGTTCGTAAATTTGGATATGCTGGACAGAATTCAGGAAATTCTTAATCAATAATTTTAAATTAAGTACTTCAGGATTGCGTTCAGGATTGCGAAATGTAGGCTTGCGTTTGATTTTCGGATTGAAAACTTGCGAATCTAAATAGAAAAGTAAGGGAGATATATTTGGGGACAACTTATCGCTTCGATTTTTATCTATAATTGTTTCTAGTTTTTGTGACCATATAGAAGTTTTTTTCGGTTTCTGACCAATATCTGAAAAACTTGGGTGTCTAGATGGGAAATTTGGTAAAATTTTATCGTTTAGAATTTTCTCTATAATGTTTTTAACCGTACATTTCGGTAGATTCTTTGAGATATTGGCCAGAAACTTCAAAATGAATGAATAGCTAGCTACCCATCGAAAATCAAAGATCAAACCTATCCATAGATACCAAATTCCATATTTTATTGTAAAGAAGTGGGCGAGTAGCGCCCAGTTTGAATTTATTCATTCATTGATTTCGTACATAGAATTACAGTTGAAATCTAACATAACATTCTAGACTCCCAATACAGCCTAACAAATAAAATACATCAATTGTTTAAGAAAAGCGGGGCCTCGTTCATAATAGGTAGATTCCAGAGTATTGCCAGAAACTCGCTTTAGAAACCACTAATACTACAAACAAAAATTCATTATAATTCGTTAAGAAATTCGCGAGTTCTGGTTAACATTTTAAATTTTTAAAATTCTCTGTACTACGTTCCTCGACTTAGGAAATCAACCAGTTTGACAATCACCACTGATAATCAGTATTAGAGACGAAATTAAACTAGATTTAAAAATTCTCAAAACTATGTTGATTAATAATTTGCAGCATTAAGAGTTTTCATGTTTGCTTAAAATTTAAATAGCGCACTGTTCAATAAGGCAGTGAAAGTTTAGGTTGAATGGGACAAAACGGAAAGTTATCCGCTCGGTTGTGATATTGTTTAAATCGAGGTGTATTTCGAGTTTTTGCATATATTTTCATTACTCGTGAATATAAGCTGACCAAATCAAGGGTTACTGAATCTGTAACTTACGGCCTAAATTTTATTTTTCGGATGTCAAGCATTAGTTTGATCTCTAAGAGCACTCCACAATTTGATATCAAGTAAAACTGAGCGAATAAATTACTTGCATACTGCGAGTTTGATATACTCTGGATTCGGATTTAAAACGAATGGAATTTCGGAATTTTTTCGTCGGCAGGTTTAATACTTGTTTAAACATCCATTAAAATGTTTTAATTGATTCGCCTTCTCCTTAGAAATGTGGTTAAAAATTATGAAATGTTTACTCCCTCTCATTTGAAAGTGGATCGGAATTCGAGGTTTTTGGGAAGTATACCCTTCCCAAGTTACACCGTCGTGAAACCTTGTGTTTACGGATTATTTATTTATTAAGAGGTTAGACTCTTGTTTTCATGGTGTTTTCGAGATTGCTAGATCAGGGATTTAATGGGGGATTCATAGTTTGAAAGGTGGTTATGGACTAAGTTAAGTTGAACTTGGGACTGTATTTAAATAAATTATTGCCCGATTTGTTTTATTACCAACTTATATCTAACCAGTTTACATTTTAGTTTTATTTTATATAATCAAAATATTGCTGATATGACAATTTATGTTATAAGTACTTTGTACACGCGCATTTACATATTTGATGATCTACGAGTAGACCATTTTATGTGGAACGTAATTTGAAACGTTGAAAGATGCACATTCCACATTGATACGATTTCCCATGGAAGGCATGTGTGTGGTGTATGATGTGCGTGGCATGGCTGTATGATGTGCGTAACTTCTCCGCCTTTAAAAATCTTCGACCCGTAAATTGGTTGTATTCCCGATGGGGCCGCTGCTTATTCGTATTGCTTTCTTTCGGAAGCCAAACGGTTTTCTTCCGTTTCCTGTATCCCGCTCGTACTATGAAGGTATTACCATTGTAATCTTCTGGGTAATGGCTGTGTTTATTTTGTACTGTTCCTTGTTGTTTTCTATTATCCTATTCTGACTGTTGAGTATGGTATCCCAGTAAGTTGCGTCCGGTGGAGCAGCAATCCATTTCCATGCTAAGCCAATCCAATTGATTGAATGCTTGGTTTTTGTTTGTGGTTCTTAAGTTCCCCAAGTAGTTTGTTGATTTCGCTAATCTAGTGCGCAAGCTGCGATTTGGGCTAAGTTCCATTTGTATTCTGGACCAGATATCTTCGTAACAGCTAAGATCAATTTTGTGGATTATCTTGAAATTTTCACTGATTATATTTCGATTCCGTTCTCTTATACAAATTAATGGGGTGTCATAGTGATACATGGTTAAGGACGTTACCGTGGTCCAAAGGTAAAAGCTGTAAAGAAATGAGCTTTACTTAGTGATGTTCTTGATATGGGTTTTTATGGTTTCTTTTTTCGGAGTTGGAGTTCGAAAGCTTTAATATGTCCTCGCAGGAATTCCGTATTTTCCACGAGGAATTCCGATTTGTTTAAATTGATTTGAAGATTTTTGTTACCCAATTTATTGAAAACTTTTTCGATTCGAATCTTTAATTATTGATTTTGATTTTACCTTGTCCTCTTTATCTAGATGGTTGTCCCTAACTTCGATCTTGCGGACTTGAGCAGAAATTTTCTCCTTCAAAGTTAAAATATTTCGTTTACTATCTTTCATTGCCCCTACCTTTTTCAAGGTATAATCTCAAATTATACCATCGAACGAGGTTAGTCCAGGTATAGTATGAAGAAGTCCACTGGAATGTCATTCCCAAATCTTTTGAAAATGGGTGCGGTTATTTTTTGATTTATGTGTAGTTCACCTCCGGTTAATTTCACGATGAACGGTTTGTCTACGAGCTAATCTTTAAAAATTTCCTTTCAAATGAAGTTTTTATTCGTTTGGGCTAGAGAGGCCTTCACTATAAAATGTATCGGGTCTTCTTCATCTGAGTCTTCCTTGTCTTCGTAATTTCGAAAGTAATTTTCATTTGTTCTTCATCTTGCTCTGTATCGTCTCTCTGCTCCAAGTGAGACACTCTTTGTTGCTTTTGAGCCCTTATATTGACCCTTGAGTCCCTGTCTCGGTCGGGAAATGTGATAATTTTTTTAAAATTATTCACTTTTACCGGTGATTATGAACAAACCCTTTTAGTTAAAGTATTAAATATCAAAGTTTAAGAGTGTAATAATAATTCATTATGCCTTGATAAATTTGGAGAAAATTTATTTTGTATAGCTGAATGGCTTATGATTTGTTGTGCTAGAAAGAATTTGCTTGGCAAATGAAAAATAATTTTGTATTAATTTGTTGAACCTTCTTAAGGTGGTGAGAGACCAGTTGGTACTGTACCTATTCGTACGAAAGCTTAACCACAAGTTTGCAGTGGCTCTGATATAATTATGTCGTTTTGATTGGTTTTTACGCGTTACTTTTACATTTTAGCTCGGATTCCCAACAAGATAATTGGAATGTCTTAGCTCCAGTTGAAGGTTTTTGCACGAGACTTGAGTGCTCTTTTAATTTGGCGGTCGAAGCGCTTAACCATACCGATTTCAATTAACAATGGTTGATCCTGTTGGTTTTCTGAAATTTAAGCAGTTTTACCTAAAGTCCGAGTAATTTAATTTTCCCCTTTAGAAATCAAGTGAAGTGTATTCGAGGTCTATGCATACATTCATGGTAAAAGAAAGTAGAATGTTGGCCATAACATACTCAGCCCTCCATTTTTTTATATTCGGAGTATTCTGTTAGCTTAACGACCGAACAGGCTCACATTTCGAACTATTCAGCATAATACTCTATCGCATATATAGGAAATCTTTCATTTCACAAACTCATCGCAGACTCATCACTTGTTACTATGTACATGCAAACATAGTAAATGCATCAACAAGTTATAAACAGAATCAGAGATAGACCGACGAGATAGATCGACAAAATACATTTGTCGGTCGAACACGCCGCTTTTTTCAACACTCTAAGAGTGTCAGTGTTGAAGCAACACAACAAAAAAAAAATAACATTCAGTTTTGGTTGAAATTGTTTGAATAACAGTTTTAAAAAATTTGATACCAGCATAATAATCTGAAACTAGTTCGTGGCACTGTAGCGACGACGACTAGTTAGAAATAGATTTTGTAAAAAATTCGGAGACAATGCTGTCATCGCCATCGACATTGGTTTAACATCCTATCCCAATAAACATCTAATTCCAAGTCTGAATTTTCATTACGAAACGGAAAAAAATGTAAATATCTTATGGGGCACCATACATCCGTACATGGTTACTGTTTTGTGATTATTAAAAATTATATTTTGGCGGTGAAAGTATATGTACAATAAACTAAAACTGTGTGAAAAAAAAATTGATTACTAAATTGGATTAAAAAATGCGTAGCGAAATGTAATAATTCGCTAATGTATTATGTTTATAATTTGATTAAATGTTTAAAGTATTTATAGTTAGTTTTTGTTGTTTAAAAGTGTTCAAATTCTCAATAGATCTAAATCAACCTGCCGAACCACTTGGAACTCTCACCACGTTGTAAAACCAATATCTGACCACCCAGAATAAAACAATATTTCGAGTACAATATATTTATTTTCAATGCTGAAATTGTTGTCAAAAAAATAAAATTTTCATACATAAAAACGCAGAGTCTTCTTACAGAAAAGAGTAGGATTGCCTTACGGAAAGGAGACGATTTTTAGTACCGGAAATTTTATAAAATTTACACAGAAACCCACACCAAAATTCCATTTATTCGATCACTGATACAATCAAACCGCTTGTAAAAAATTGCCAATCCTTTTGGAAAAAACGCACTGCTTTCTCTGAGAAAATCAGCATTAAATTCGCGTTCCGTATGTGCTATTCCCATTATTTTTCACACGAATTATCACACTAAGTGTTTATTGGGATGGTTTATATGTATGTTAATTTGACCGGCAGTTTTTTTCTGAACTGTAGATGGCAGTAATGTTCGTAAAAAGTGCTTGACAGGTTTAATGAAATGTTGAGTACATATTTAGCCCGTAATATAATTTTTAATTGATATTATTTGAGAATTTTTGTTTTTTTTATACTACCATCTATAGCCAAAAATTGGAACCGTATATATAAAATGACGTCATATAGCAAAATTTTTAAAGCAATAAGGCCATTAGTATTTTAAGTGCACTTGATCTCTGGTTTTATTTACATCTACGCGCAATACGGAAACTATACGACGAACATAAAAAACGAAAACCCTAATGGTGCCTTCACGAAACGGGATCATTTTTAATCCAATTTTTTATCCAATCAAATTTTAATATTAAACTAAGTCCCGCCCATTTTAATCCAAGTTTAGTTAAAATATAGTCATCTTTTGAGCAAATAATCTTGGTCGTACCAATATAATAACAAAAATAAATTCAAATATGAGCAATAATTGGTGCTCATATATTTGTTGTCATACGAGTATATCGTCTCTTAAGAGAAAAATGATGTACATAAAATAAATTGTAAACATATCTGAGATAAATATTTATGTAAATGCGACGGATGAGAAACAAAAATGTTGTCTTTCCACAACTGTTAGGCTGCAAATTCTTTCATAATTTATAAATCCGAATATATGAATATTTATGTATTGTCCAAAGCAATACAAAACCTATAACTTGCATGACAGCCGTAGACTAATTTTTTGAGCAAATTTCATGTGTGGCTATATTCAAGTTGGTAAAAAATTAATCCAACTTTATAATCTCGCTTCGTGAAGCAAGATGGCACAAACAAGAAGAACAAATTTATGAAATAACAAAATAAATTTTCACATACCATTCGTATCAAACAGCCGCGCAAGCAAGACATTGCGAAAAAACATATCGTTCCCCACGATGCCGCACGTCGGCCTCCATTATTATTAATAAATACAATGACATATTCATTTCAATCGTTTAGCGGATGTTTCAATTGTTGCAAATAAGAACAAATTGTTTAAATCATTCTCAGGCAGAAACACACGTAATTAAATAAAAAAAAATGTTTAGTTTAAATTGTGACCACAATTCAAACATACTTTTAAAATATGTCGTCAAATGTTAATTTCTTACATAATGTATCAATGTTACAATTGTAATTTTAAACATTTTGTCACAATTTTTGAAAAACATACAACAGAATTGGAATGACATCAAACGATTTTTGACATTTTGAAATTTGGGTGCGTAACATGTTTAACGTCACGCATAAAATTGAGAATGTTGAACCCAAAAATAAGAAGTTTAATTAAACGATAAAAAAAATTTCGGCATTCTGCAAATTTTTCTCAGCATACCGTAACAGATAATAAAATTTTAAGTTCCATGCATTTTGGGATTGAAAACGCATACTTAAAATTCTCCAAGAATATAAACTGTGATTCATAAATTATCTAAATTACCAAAATTCCATACTTTCTTCATTCCTCTAATATATCTTCGTCACAAACATCATAATATCCAGAAAGAACTTAAGTTTCTAAATTTAAAAAATCGTGCACCTCGTATACATGTCTTCTAAATCTTACTCTTTCAGTTTATTTTGTGATACATCGGTATAGGACGCGTACGTTGAGATGATACCCGATATAAATTTTCTAATTTAAGAGCTTTATTATGCATATAATAGTGCGTCGCTTGTATGCCCGCCGAGATTTTCTAAACACATTAAATCTAAACCTCTAAAATACTACAATTTTTTATTTTCATTTCATCTTCGTAAATAACGTCTTTAACCAAAAAAAAAAAACTAAAAAAAAACACATTAAAATAGAATTTTAAGAAAAATGAAAATCGTAGGTGTTTTTGGACATTTAAAAAATGTAAATATAATAGTTTTCGTTTTGATATAACTAAATAATTCGACGTCGAATTAAAAAATAACAATCCATTGTTATAGTAAGAGAACTTATTATATTCAGACGAATAGTTTATGTTTATTTAAATATGTCTATTATATGTAAGAGAAATGTTAAATCTCAAGAGCGCAGAACCAGCGCGCCATAAAATATTTTATTTAACTTAATGACCGGATGATTTTCAAATATCTTCTATAATCTTAACCTGTTGTTTGCCTTACTTAAATTACAAATGTGATAAAAATTTATCAATTATCACAATTATAGTCGTCTATGTACATTGGGTACCTATGTACATTGGGAATATAAAAATTTTCTCACATAATATTTAGGTTGGTATATAATACGGACAAAAGAAATTACATTTCTTCTTAATTTCACTCTGAAATATTCTTATGCCACGGTTTGTTGATTTTACAATTTTTAGTGTTTATGCCTCAAAACCTTATAGACTTAGGGAAACGATCTTTTGGATCATCAATTTGTCATTTAATGTTCTTCTTATTTTTTTCACATTTGAATATTTAAATAAGAATTTTCTTACCGTCATTGTCTTCTAAATAGTTGTAAGTTATAACACTTTGATGTACATCATATATCTATGTTTATTAAGAAAGGTAAATTCCGGCTATTAAAATTAAATCATTAAATTTTTATTTTATTAATGGATCTGTTTAACGTTTTGATTAATTGATCGAAATGTTACCCGAAGATTATTTTACAAAATATTACATGTAAAAATTTGTGAGTCAGCGCCGCAAGTTAAATATGCTCTATACTCTACACACCAATGGGTTAGAGTTTTCAACATTTAAGTGTTTATGAACTCGGGGCTAAATGTACGTTTTTTAATAAGCAAGAACTTAAGTAAATTTGTAAAATATGTGTATCAATCGGTGGACTCCGGCGAAAAGCAACCTAATTAGAATACAAGAAATCCATATACGGAAATTGAAAATAAATTATTTTTCTAAAAACGACTCAATTTAATAGTTAAAACAAATTACAGTAGAATAAATTTTCCTTTAAGCTAGAAAAGATAAATCGATTAGATACCTCGATCCAGTTTGTCGGTCAGTTGAAACGTTATTTAGGCGGAAATTTATATTATGTGACAAGGGTTTCTTGTGCGACATCTTCCATATAGAGAACATTTTTGGCTTGGTACTTTTCAACTTTAAACCCACTTTCTGATTCAGTTTTGTTATTGTAACGAGCAAACCACTTCAAAATTCTTTGTAAATTTTCAATTTAATAGATTTTACACGATTTCGATCTCAGAAAAGTTTATATTGAAATCACTTAGAACGCGTCCGAATTTGTTTTAAATCGACTATTCTAAAATAGATTCATTATTTTTCCGCAAGAAGTGCCACCATCACTGAAAAGTCTAGTGTTCGAGTAGACTAAATCCATCTTGGGCCGTGAAGTATTCCTTAGATTAAAATCATATATATTTACGTATACAAATCCAATTGGACTTCTGCTAATTCCAATTGAAATTGTAAAGGCTTTCTGTGTGGTTGTGTGAAGTACACAAATAACTTATAGTAACTATAAGGGAAATCGCGTCGATATCATGTGCCAACATGGTATAATTCCGGAGAAGATTAGTAGGTGGCACTAGTAGTAGTTGAACGAAATGTTTACATTTTTTAACTACAGTTTCTTATATTCAACGAATTATTAACGAAACCAAAATTTAAAATCTAAAAAAAAAATTTAATTTTATAATCGAAATTGGAAATTATTGAAGTAAATTTTTTTTTTTTTTTTTTTCTATATTTATTTATTACAACTGATTTATAAATCATCTAGTAATTTATCTTTCATAATTTATATTCTTGTTTGGAGGGTTGTAGCCCTTTGGCTAGTCCCCTTTACAATTTTATTATATTTTTAGTCGATCCTGATTGGATCTAGTAGATCATGCGGTTGCTTCCTTCGCAGCCGTCTTACTAGGTTTGAATCATCCAACATACGACGTATCTCAGCATTTTGGTGTAGACTAATACGTTGCATGTGTTTTCTCACGTGTTTGCTTATTGCTTCACTAACGAAATCCATCTTCAGATCTCTATGGAGGTTGTCATTTCTTATGTACCACGGTGCATTAACTATTCCACGAAGGACTTTGCTTTGGGATGACTGGATGATATTGACATTGGTTTTCTTTGTACAGCCGCAGAGCTGAATACCGTAAGTCCACACAGGTTTTAGGATTTGCCGGTATAGTAGCAATTTATTATGTAGAGTTAGCTCAGAATTTCTTCCTAAGAGCCAATCCATCTTTCTGTATTTGATGTTTAACTCTTCTTTTTTCTTTTTCACATGCTCTTTCCATTTTAGTTTCGCGTCTAGAGTCATGCCTAGATATTTTGCCGTATTTGCATAGGGAATTTGCTGGGAGTTCAGTTCTACTGGTATCCAGTTGACCTTCTTGTTGGTAAAGTTTACGTGAACAGATTTTGTTTCATTAAGTTTTATTCGCCATCTCTTGGTCCAGGTACTGACAATATTAGTAGCTCTTTGCAATTTGCTTGTAGATTCTTCTATGCAATTAGCAACTGCTAAGATGGCCGTATCATCCGCAAACGTCGCTATGTTAGTATCCTCTATCGTTGGCAGGTCCGAGGTGTATAGAACATATAAAGTTGGTCCCAGAACGCTACCTTGTGGTACCCCTGCTGATATTTTCTTTATTTCTGAGTATTCGCCATCTAATTTAACTCGAAAGTGTCGGTTAGATATGTAAGATTTTAGAATTTCATAAAACTGCTTTGGTAAGTCTCTTTGTAATTTATATTCCAAACCTTTATGCCATACTCTGTCAAAGGCCTGTGCTACATCCAAGAAGACGCTTGAACATACTTTCTTTTTTTCAAGTACGTCATCAATTATGTTTGTAATTCGGTGTACTTGTTCTATTGTTGAATGATTTTCTCTGAAGCCAAATTGATGTGGAGGAACAAGATTTCTTCCTGCTATTATTGGTTTTAGTCTCTTTAGGAGTAGTTTCTCGAATAATTTTGAAATTATTGGGAGTAAGGAAATCGGCCTATACGAATTTTTGTCATTAAGTGGTTTGTTTGGTTTAGGTATCATAATTACTTCTGCTACTTTCCATTGACTTGGAACGTGTTTAAGTCTGAACACTGCATTAATTATTTGGAGTAGTTTACGCAGACCTTTTTCAGGAAGAGCTTTTACTATTTGTCCTGTAATTAAGTCATATCCTGGAGATTTCTTTGTGTTTAGGTTGAGATTGATTTCCTCTTTTAATTCTTGTAGTGTGACAGGAGATATATTGCAGTTATCCATTTTATATACTGGTGGTATGTTTTCCTCTGCAGTTTGTCTAGGTAGTGGCTGAAACGTGTTCTCGAGGTGGGTTGCAAACAACGAAGCTTTTTGCTTTGCACTTATAGCCCATGTACCATCTTCATTTTTTACTGGTGGAATTTGTAGTTTAGGTCGTTTTAAACTTTTTGTCGCTTTCCAAAGGGAGTACTCGGTATCTTTTTCCCCAGTAAGGCCACTCAAGTATTTATTAATGGATTCGTTTTTGATTTCTTTAATTAGCAACTTTAGTTTATTGGATAAAAAATTAAGAGTTGTTTTATATTCTGGCGCTCGACTTCTTTGCCAGGCCTTTCTTGCTTGTCGTTTTGCTGCAACCAGTTCCCTAACTTCTAGAGGATAAGTAGCATTTCGGCGCATTTCCTTTGAACTTGAGGGGGTACTACTCCACGCCGCTTCTTGTATACTGTTGTTGAGTTGTTCTAGTTCTTCTTCTAGCTCTATCGGGTTTTTAATTGGCACCTGAAGATCAATATTATCCTCAATAAGTTTCTGGAATTTCTCCCAGCAGGTTTTTTTGTTCGTTAGCGAAGGTGGACTAGTTTTTTTAATAATCGTTGCACTGATTGTCATAATAACAGGCGTATGATCCGACATAATCCCCTCGCTGCTTTCTAGGTATATGTAGTTTTCGTCTATACCTTTGGTGATAAAGAAGTCAATGATATCGGGTATTTTGTTTCTATCCGTAGGCCAATAAGTTGGTTGATCTTCAGAATGAAAATTGCAATTGCATAGTCTTCCTGCTGCAAACAGCTCTCTTCCTTTTTTAGAGGTTACTCTTGATCCCCAGTAGGTGTTTTTTGCATTAAAATCACCTCCGATTATGAAACTTGATCCAAGTGATTTAAATAACGTGCAATAGTCTTGTTTAATTAAATTATATCTTGGGGGGCAATATATTGACGATACACTATATTCTTTGTTGTTATTTATAAATACTTTTAAGGTGACTACTTGCATAAATTCCTCTTCAATTTTAAGATCTATAAAGTGTTTGATGTTTTCTTTTATAACCACCGACGATCCTCCCCTTGCCCTTCCTGCTGGATGAATGGCGTGGTAGCAATTGTATCCATATATTTTAAGATATGAAGTTGAAGTAAAATGGGTTTCCGATACTAGGCATATATCTATTTTTTCAGTATTTAGGAAAATTTCTAATTCTGGAAAATGTTGCATTAGCCCATTTGCATTCCAGGTTACTATTCTTAATGTTTTATTTGTTGTTGTTTGCATCATTTTAATAGAGCATGGATTTCATTTCATTTAGAGAGTCTTGCTTATCTAACCTGTTGCTTAGAGCTTGAAGGCATTTCTCTTGTTTAGCTAGACGAATGTTAAGAGCTTCCATGCTTCTTAGTATCTTTTGGAGCACTGCTGTACCTTCAGTAGTGTGCTCCGAAATAATTGGTTTTGTCATGACTACTTGCGAGTACAGTTTTGGTTTTGGTTCTCCCGTTTTACTAGCATGAGGTTTAGGTTCCTCTTTGGTGGAAGTTTGATAATTTTTTACCGATACTCCTGGACTTTGTTTTCGCGTTTTATTTCTTATTCGTTGTAGCTCCTTAGCTATTTCACATCCCCGGTAGTTTGCGGGATGTGACTTATTGCAATTGACACATTTTGCAGCAATATTTTTACTAACCGGGCATACCTGGGCATGATGCTTTCCGGCACATTTCACGCATCTAATTTCTCTTTGGCAATATTTCTGCGTATGATTAAAACCTTGACATTTTTTGCACTGCGGTATTAATCCGTTATTCTTTTTCAATGGCTCTATTTTAACTCTCATGCTAAGTATTGCCTTGATATTATACACATCTTCCAATTTTTGTTTGTTATTAAAAGTGAGCATAAATAGTGGAAGCCCTCTTTTGTTAACTTGAACTCCTTGTTCAGTTTCGATTTTTTCTTTCTTAATTATGTTTACGGCATTTTCTATTTGATAACCCTTTTGCTTGAGATCCTCAATAATTTCCTCTTCTGCACAGGTTGGGTGAAGACCTCTAGCCATAACTTTAATTGGGCGATCATTCTTATCCTCATAGGTAAACCACTGATGCCCCTCGGAATTTAGCTTTGTAGCCAAAGCTCTATAAGTTTCAGAGTCTACAACATTAATTTTCCAGACGCCGTTGTTTAGAGATACGAGTTTGTACTCGGCTATCGTAATCGATTTCATAATCGATTGTATAGTGGAGAAATTTGATATCCCGACGACATTTATTGGTGGGGGTGATTTTTCTTTCGGTTTAGCTGGTTGTTGTTCTAGAGCTAGTTGTTTCTTGATGATTAACTGATTTCTGGCAACCTGTTTTGAAGTTGATGGTAAAGTCTCCGCCATTTCTGGTGAGTGTTGCGCTTTCCTTTTCTTACTTGGTCTTTTATTCCGGTTCAACATCCAATTTGTTTCTCTTTCTAATTCTTTTTCATCCGTATGGAATGAATTAATGCCATCATCGACTGTTGGGCTAGGTGTCGTCCCAAGTTCTGCACGTGTTTCAACTGCTTTTTTGAGTTCTTCATTTTCTTTCTTTAAAATTGTAAATTCTTCTTTCAATTTAGCGGTAAATTCTTTTATTTCTCTTAGTTGTTCACGGTGTTCGGCATTTTCCTTCTCGTACTGAAATATATTTCCAGTTGAAGATCTTGGTGATCTTGATAATTTGGAACTTCGTCCAAATGGGTTAAACAATGATTGGCCCACCCCAGAATCTGTTGGGCCTGTCTCCGAAGAGTGTGGATTTGGCAGCATATCTGCTGCTGTACCACCTGGGGTATTACATTCCGTATTTGTTGTATTCATTGTTTGTTTTAGCCAATTTATACCACTGGCATTTGGTCCCCGGTAGCACTTTGCTACTGTCGAAGCAGCACCCGCCCCCCGCGACGAGGGCGCGGCTACCTTGGTGTTACCTAGGTGTACACAGAGACAGCCGAAGCCCTCTGAGTACCCTAGGCTGAGGGGCTGAGGGGAAGTAAATGAGTTTAGATTTATATATAATAATAAAAAGATAAAACAAAATTTGATTTTTTTAAATTATGACATTTCATTAAAATGAATTAACTTAGTTAATTTTTTTCTAACTCCTATTTTTTTTTAAATTGTATTGTTTGGTGAAATGGTAAAATCGTATTTTAAAATAAATTTCTATTTAAGGAATACATAAAAATGATTTTCTATATCAATAATATTAAATCTAGCATTTAAGTGATTGGTAGTATCTATAAAAATTAAATCTATTAAACTAATGCTTTGTATTGATCTTAAAACTAACTTATTATATTCTAATTTTTCATTAATATTAATATTAATTTTAAAAAAATTCTCACATTCGAGTAAAATTTTGTATGTATTTAATGAGGGGGTCATTAATTTACCCCATTTTTTTAAATTAAATAAAGCTAGATTAAGCTCCAACCGTGCGCTTTTATTTATAATTTGGAGGCATTCCTTGCATTTTAAAAATTTAGGCAATTGTTTTTCTTCAATATACCCCGCTAAATAAGTAATAATATCACACGAGTATTCATCCAGCTCGACTTCAGTTAAATCTAAAGCAACATTTTGTTTCGGCTGGATGATATAGTTAATATTTGTGGTAAGGAAACATTACCCGTGCCTTAGGCTTTAATATATTTATTAACAACTAGCCATTTGTAAGTTGCAATAAATTATTTCCATGTTGGATTGTCGTTTCGACCAGTTCGATAGCGAATCAATCCAAAAAACAACTTCAAGTGATTCTGACTAAACTTATATGTTAACAAAGAATCTAATTTACCATTTATAATTAATTCAGTTTACATAATCCTAAAGCCTAAATTCAGCTTTTAAAATAATATTTGGCATTAAATTATTACTATTAAAAATATCAAAACAATCATTGATATTTAGTAAAAATTTAACAGTAGGCATACAATCCTTAAAAATTGGATCGCTTTGGCTTAAATACTCTAGTGCATTTGCTACACTGCGACTAAACACTTGTACTGCATATTTTACCCGCATAATAGAATTTTCATATTTTATATGGGTGGCATTAATTTTTGGTGCAAGTGCAAGTCCCCTTTCAGTTTGAATATTATTTAGTTTTTCAATGTAATGCCACTCAATTTTATCGTTATAGTTTTTGTATAAAATGTACCTTTTAATTTTAAATGATTACGAATAAGTTTAATCATATGACAATTATCCAAATACATAAAAAAATTTGATCACTAGGTTCGAAATAAAAATAAGGCTTTTGTGGTAATTCGGCTCCTAACAATTTGACCATACTAAAATTTGCATTAAGCCCGTCAAATGTTAACGTTATAATGTTTGCATTACACTCCTCGCGTAAGTGGGATATGACTAATTTTATTATATGTGCTCGGTCTGTTGCATTTAAGGAATTAATAAAAAAATATGCAACAGGTATTTTCAATTTCAAATTTATAGCACAAATGAAGAACACTAACTCATTAGATGCCTGTGTTTGTTCATCATCTACATTGTCATCCAAACACTCTGCGCCGTAATTCACAAACCGCACAAACTCGACATTTCGTCCATCATTAGGGAGAAATAGATGTCTTTATTATCTGTTTGAATTGTTTGCCGCAGATGTTCCACGGCTTGTATTGTAATACCAGGACCACCTGTTGAGTTCTGGTACCATTGTCTTATGGTCCTTATATGTGGTAGTTTGATACATTTTATAAAAAATTGCCGATGATGCTCATAACCAGCCGTCGAAAAAAATGGCATGGTCATCGCAAACTGTCGCAACCTCGGTGTATATTTACCAAATTTTACTTTAATACTAAAAATAAAAACCGTACTTTTCATCAAATTTTTCTTTTCGGTTTCCTGTTGGTAAAGCGCTTAATTAAAATAATTTTCTTACATTACATTAAATGCCGCGGGATCCCCCACTAATAATTTCTTCTTTCTCTAACCTCTTCATGAAATTTTGTGACAAGGGCCTTGTTTATTTTTCGAGTTTTACCCAGTTCCTCTTTCAATTTAGATGTAGCTCGCTTTGAAGTACGTGAAGTGTAATTGAAAGATGCATCGATGTCTCCAGTATATCTGAACTGACGACTAATGGCATCACTTGCTTGCGGTGTTGCTGGTATAATATCTCCACTTTTTGCTTTTTTAATTGGTAGAATAGGATAATTCGGTGGCGTATTAATGATTGACGTTGAAGGGTAATTTGGTGGTTCGTTTTCTAAGTTTGTTGTATTATCATTACATGAAATTTCATTACCTTCTGGCTTTTTATAGTTTATTATTTCAGCAGGAACATTTAATATCGCATTCTCATCATATTCAATAGTATACCTAGGCGCAATTATAATAATTTTATTATTACAATCTTAAACAATTATTACATTAAAAAGAAATGGTGGTTCCAACTTACCACATGTCATTGTTCAAAACAAATTTCGAAGGTATTGCATGTCTTGTAAGACGCTTACTAGTGGTTAAATATTTTTCCTCGAAATGTTTGGAACAAAGTTTAAATGAAGGATAATCCAAATCATTAGCTTTAACATTTGGAAGACATATTTGACATATTTGGATTTAATAATAAGGGTACAATCTTTACGTTTTAATAAACTTAAAACAGACAACATATTTATGTTGTAATATTTTGCATCTAAAGAAATGAATAATTATGTCTTAGCTATATTTAGCATCAATTTAGTAACGAATGCAAACCAATCTTCGCTGAACAATTGAAGCACTTCTGCGGCATTTTGATGCCATTTTGACACAAACACTTATAGTTTATATTTATGTTATTTTATAACTTTATGATTTATTAGACACGTTTTTGTAAAACACTTAACACATAAAACACTTTTAATTCACAAAAAAATATATTCACTTTAAAGATGCTTTGAAGTAACAACAATATTATCAGTAATCACAGCTATAATGTTATAAGATTTTGTGAAAAAAATAAGAAAAAATTTGCTTCCCGCGCCATCTATTGTTCTCGTTAAAAATGTTTGCAATGCCATCTAGAAATCTTCTCCGAAACTAATATTTAACGAAATATTACTGTCGTTGTCATTTACTATGAAAATTGATACGATTTCCCTTATAGTATTATAAGTTATTTGGGAGTACACTGTTATGATTTTTAATTTGCGAAATTGTCAATGAAAGTAAAATATTATGTTTGCTTTTACATTATTTTAATTAGTTTATAAAGCACAGGACACGTTTTTAAATAATTTACAAATTTTGTACATAATTCAAAATAAAATTGAAATAATTGAAATAAAATAAAAGTGAGATAGAAATAAGAGGCAGATATATATTCATTGAATTGACGTTATTTCAAAAACAAACACACCAAGATATGTTTAACGAAATCAAGCAAAATTTACCAGTATAAATATACGACGTATATCAAATTGTCTTAATTAAAATGGCAAAAAAATATTGCAACTTATAACTAAATTAAAAATTAAAATTTTAATTTATAAATCACGAAGAAAAAAATATTATAGTACAATAACCATAAATGTTTAACCAAAATGTACTAAAACAGTTGGGATGCAAACCAAATATACTGAACTCAAACCATTTATGAATTTTCCACTAATTTCTAATAAGAATTTTTTGAATTCATATGAATTAACAAAAATTCCAGAGATTTTTTCAGAGATTAAAAAATATAGCGAATCAACTTAAAAAAAATTCTACTTTTCGAAGCAAATAAGGATGTCCTTTTACAGCAGTAAAACTTGACGATAAAAATTCGTAGCAATAAACCTTAAGCAGTGCATTATTAAAACTAGATGGGTTTATGTAGGTGCTTAATCAACTGCTTCACGAATTAGTGAAAATTGAATCACACTCTCCAGATATGGTCGTCAATTGCCATCAAAATTTAGTATAAAAAACCAAAAATTCTGCTGATTACCGATAAGTGACACCAACTTCGGAATTGGCTAATATTCGCCATCTAAATTTGAGTAAAAACGAAATCTGTACACCTAGAATATCAAAATTAGCACTATCGTGCTAAGATCTATCTAGACACTATCGAACACGATCGTGATTCAGGTCTGGCTAGTTCACGAAGTTAATCATCGATTCACCTAACCAAAACCAGCTAGTGCTAATAATGCACGACATTGGGATTATTGTTACGAATTTTTATATTATCGATGTACTGATGTCATTTTCACTCAAATCGTGTGACAATGCTTGACTTCGGATTTTGTGATACAAAGTTTTATATTCTAGGTATTTTTATGGCATTGAGTTTAACTCAAGTTTGAGTTTAAACCCTTTTCTTGTTTTATTAAAATATTTATTCTAATCGTTTTAAAGTTCTAATCTATTTTAATAAAAATCTTGATAATTTCTATACTCAAATCGTGGTTTAGTTTGTTTTTAAATTTTTATTATAGAAGACATATACTTTTTATTTAAATTGAGGTTTGAGTCGTCTAAAAAAACTCATACTTATATATGAATGTACTAAAATTTCCAATACGATTCATTTTTTTCCTATTTGATTTTGAAGTAACAGTGTGATACTCATACATACACAACATCTATGGAAAGTCTGGAATACTTCACAACTTATATCATTCTTATTTATGTTTCCTAGAATAAACAAGCAAGTCTTCCGTGCTAACTACATTGGAAAATATTGTTATTCTAGCACGTCTATTAAAGCCCAATTCGATACCTTCTTGGCTAGGGTATTTAATAACTTGTCCACATATGATCACGAAAAAATCTAGTGTTTCCGCTAGTCAACCAAAATAAAACTGACATTTTAAATTTAGGTGATAATCCATGGCGGCGTTTCGTGAAACGTCCACCATTTTCATTAAAAGATTCTAATTAATCCTTAAATAACGCCTTATAGCAGTTCTGTCATTCTCCGTTATTTTATTGAATAATCCCGATGGGATGAAATCTCGACAGTATACCTTTCTCTAGAAAATACCAAATGGTTAAATATTTATATCATTACTCTTTTATTTGATATGACAGCATTTTCCTTAATTGAGAGCGATTTATATATGAAGTAAAACGAGCAATTACTTAGTGCTCTAAACCTGCACCGACCAAATTAGCCCGCCTCAATGATACTTGTACCATCATTTGTTACACATTTATTACAATTTATTACA
Organism: Nephrotoma guestfalica; assembly: GCA_963691935.1. Taxonomy (NCBI): domain Eukaryota; kingdom Metazoa; phylum Arthropoda; class Insecta; order Diptera; family Tipulidae; genus Nephrotoma; species Nephrotoma guestfalica. The sequence continues at coordinate 133,737,613 of OY829913.1, read as the reverse complement.
ACAAATCCCGATTTTATTACAGTTACCGCTTTCGAGGAATGATCGGTCGGTTTAGCTTACAATTAAACCTGCACCGTCAAAATTCTAACTTCTGATGTAGCTATGATATCGGGATGGTTCTTCGTTACCAGAATTTATTACAAATTAATTACATTGAATAAGTTAGTTCAAGACCACCCCTATAACTTGTCTGAGGGTAAATTTCAACCCAAAACGATTATTTATTTTAAAAACGACAATTTAACCAATTTAAATAATTTTTTTACACCAGACTGCCATCAGATTTTGGGAAAAATGTCAACCTTATCAGGTTTGTAATAAATTATTTTTGTGTTAGATTACACGGTATTGGCTTCAACCGGTAAAGACTTCAAATTGGTAATTTAAAGATCACACCACATCTAATAATTTATTACATCAGGCCGCCATCATATATTGAGTCAAATATTATTCCTTGAACATTGTGGTGGGTAGGTCAATCTTATCCAGGTGTGTAATAAATTATTTTCGTATCAGGATACGCGGAATTTGCTCCAAACTGTAAAGGCCCAAAATGGTAATTTAAAGGTCGATTTTATACAACCTTTAATAATTTATTGCACCAGACCGTCATCAGATATTGGGCCAAACGTCACTCTGTGGTAACATTAGACTCAATATCGGGTGGTGGCCTGGTGTAATATACTAAAGGTGGTAAAATTGTACTATAAATAACATAGGGTTACATCCCGTGTAACCTAGAACATACATAATTTGTTACACACCTGGTTAAGATTAACCTGCCCTTCACAAAGTCCACAAAGTAACATTTGACCCAATATCTAGTGACGATCTGGTGTAATAAATTATTAAAGGTGGTATTTATTTTTTCCTGGATAAGGTTGATCTTCCCACCACAATGTCCAAGAAGCAACATTTGACCAATATCTGGTGGCGGTCTGGTATAATAAATTATTAAAGATGGTTAAATCGACATTTAAATAACAAATTTGAAGCCTATATAGTTTGTAACAAATTATTAGATGTAATTATTAGAGGTATAAAATCGACCTTTAAATTACCATTTAAAAGGCTTTACAGTTTGGAGCCAACACGAAAATAATTCATTGCTCACCTGGATAAGGTTGACCTGCCCACCACCATGTCCAAGGAGTAACATTTGACTCAATATATGATGGCGGTCTGGTGCAATAAATTATTGAATGTGGTATAAAATCGACCGTTAAATTACCTATTTGAAACCTTTACTGTTCGGAGCCAATTCCGTGAAACCTGACACAAAAATAATTTATTACACACCTGGATAAGGTTGGCCTACTCTCGACAAGACTTCTTGCAACATTTTTTCCAACATTTGGTGGCAGTCTGGTGTAAAAAGATTATTTAATTTGGTTAAACTGACGTTTTTGAAATACATAATCGTTTTGGGGTGAAATTTACCCTCAGACAAGTTATAGGGGTGGTCTAGAACTAACTTATTCAATGTAATTAATTTGTAATAAATTCTGGTAACGAAGAACCATCCCGATATCATAGCTACATCAGAAGTTAGAATTTTGACGGTGCAGGTTTAATTGTAAGCTAAACCGACCGATCATTCCTCGAAAGCGGTAACTGTAATAAAATCGTTGTAATAAATGTGTGACAAATTATGGTACAAGTTTCATTGAGGCAGGCTAATTTGGTCGGTGAAGGTTTAGAGCACTCAATTACCGCACTGACGCACGAAATTACAAAATCTTCTTCAACCGAATCCTCTTCTTCCTCTCCTCTATTTAATTTAAATAATTTGTGAACAATTTTAAATTTAAACTTTCCTGATGTGTTGAATGTTTGACAGATCAAAATAGAATAGAATACGAAATGAGTTCGGACGCTCGATATTCTAAATTGTTCTGCCATCTGCTAATATTACTGTTAAACTGTAATATTAATACAAGTTTAGTCGATTTAGAACAAATCCGGACGCGCTCTAAATAGTAATGAAAATTTTGAGAATTTTTTAAAAGAATATTGTTAAATTTGTTATTTTTCCAATAGGATTTTATTGTCAAAAGAAACTTATCACACAGGATACGAATTTAAATGCTTTATAACAAGTTTTATAACGGCCTAGCTGAATATAATCACAGGTCCCGAGTTACTATTTACAAATAGATTAGGCAATACATATCCGATACTCACCAGGTGACCAATACGACACCCTGAACGCCTATTAATTTTTTGCACGTTAAAATGTTTTTTAAACATTACATTCGCAATTTTTGACTACCAAACAAATTTTGTTTACCTGTCCTAAATATGTCAATCTTACTTATTGTATATTTTTAAATCGGTAAAAATCATTTTATAAAATATTTCGACAAATAAATAATTTATATTGTCGATTTCGTAGTTGTCCACAACATCTGACAGCTTGATCTTCGCTAAAACTGTGGTGGACGTTGCTCGATTTAAGGAACATTACATTTGTGATTCATAAATTATACAAATTTTTAAAATTTTTAATTTTTTTGTACCGCCAATTCTAGAGATGTTCACAGGTTCTCGTCTGCATTTTAGAATAAACTATTGTTTGCAATCGGAATGGCCTCAGATAGTGCAGTCGGAGTTAGTGCACATTTTCTGAATAACTAGACTTTGATTGTTTGTAAAAATTTGATTTATTAGTTCTAAATGTCCCTATACAAAAATCAGAATATTGATTACACTACCAAATTCCAAATTAACTTAGCCAGGATTACCCTAAACGTAACATTTTAGTTTATTGCTACCGAAATAAGATCTGTTATTTCCGATTAAATACGTTAACTACATTAGTGGCAATACGTTAACATGTTCGCTGGGTTGAACATCCTGCTTCACGGTGGCTTGTAGTCAAGACTTATACTAGTGTAGTTTGGGTTGATAAATTTGTAGTGTTGATATTTCGTTTTGCATAGGATGGCATACGTAATGTTAACCATTATCACCATGGCTAAACGTATATTATATATGGGGTCATGTAATGATGAACATCCTGAGTATTAAGTACCTGGTGATGTCTTTTGTTCTTTTTCAGCTTATTGATTGAGTTCTCCAGATCTTCGATTTTGGAGTCGTCCGTAGTGATGGTTAACTTTTTCTCGTTGACATACCTTGCTATGCTATATATGCTATCGAAACTATACTGCTTGTCTAACTAAAGATCAGCTCATTCTAGGCGACATTGTGGTAACAGCGTACTACTTTAGAGAACATTGCACAGAAAGTGTCGTGGTTGAATAAGTTTAGATGCGTGAACATCAGATCCTATTGAATAATAATAAGCATAACACTGCAATGATACCAACAAGTAACGTGTGAATGGTTGTATGTAGATAAATGATTCATCATGAAATTTAGGCACTGTGCCACTGAATGATTTTTGTTGAATTTGATGTGATGGTACTTCCTATTGGTTTGGTGAAGATAGTAAATTATTGATGCGTCCGTGGTTTACAACGGAGATGACTTCTGTTAATGCTTCTTGTACATGCTTAGAGTTATTATTGCTACAATAATTCGCAGTGCTGCATTGCATCCTCATAAAACATGATATTCGATATAGTCCATCTTGAAGCACCTTATAATGATTAGTGATTAGTTCTCTGTCGCGTTGAATAATATTAGTTGCCCACTTCGTTTAAAAGTGGGTTACTTGCTTAGCTAATATATGTATATAGTTCCTTACATTCCTTACTTTTCTTTTATTACCTTTGCATTCTGTTCTTGGGTCGAAGCGCACTCCCAACTCTTTCGCGATTTGCTTTTCACGACCTTTAATTGATTTAATTCAAGGGAATGATTGGTTGTCATAGTATATATTATTAAGATTCAGTCGTCCATTCACTCCGAAATATATGTGCTTTTCCACTTTCATCAAAAAATGGTTGTTATCTGAACCATTTTTCACAGAGATTGTGTTTTGCACGTATTCGTATTTCATGGTGTGTATTTAGGACGCAATTTATTGGCTAACTCTGTTACCTTTGGATCTATTGTTCTCATCCAGTCAAGAGTAGTTTTTCTAATTCCATTGTTCTTCTGGTTTCTCATAGCTTCCGTTTTCACGTTTTCTTGAAATACTTGTTATATTATATTTGGATCCGGGCCATTTACTTTGGTGATTCTTGGCTGTTTGAATTTGCTTTAATTGGGTCTGGTTTATTTGTGGGGCTTCTTTGTCCTTTTATCGTGGTAGTGGTGATAGCTCCAATATCGTTCTCTTAAAGAGAGTTTCCCCGAGCTTGTGAACAGTTGCCACTCGAACCTGATTATCGCTTCCAGGGTGTATCTCGATTATCCGGGCCAATAATCATTTTATCGAAGGTATTCGTTCATCGCGTATTAAAACTAACTGACCTGGTTCTGAGTTTTGTTCCGTTTTTTCCATTTTCTTCGTTGTTGTAATTGTTGAAGATATTCTTGTGACCATCTGTTCCAGAAGACTTGTTCTAACTTTTATTAGCTTCCATCGACTCAGATTCCCGATTTTTGTGCAGGTTCTAATTGTTGTTGAGGAGGCGCAATTAAGGCATCCCCTATCAAATAGTTGTCTTGAGTTAAAACTGATAGGTCTGACGGATCATTGGTAATTGGGCATAACGGTCTTGAATTTAAGCATGGCTCTATATGTCCTGCTACTGTTACATGCCATACGTCGTCCCTTCCTTTGCGAAGTTTCCTTTGATGGTTTTATTTGATTTCTTTAGTGTTTTTATTCTGTTCTTTAATAGTTCATGATGTGCGTCTATGAAATTGGTGCCGTTGTCACTGAATACATCAGTAAATAGGCCTCGTTTTACTGCATGCTGCAAGTTGACAAAGTAACAGTAGTTCTTACTTGAATCGTTCTGGCATAATCTACCTTGTTTTGAAACATGGTCTAGCTGTGACGAGTATAACGTCAGATAAATTTCCCATCAGTTGGTGTCTTTTTATATTATTAAATGGGTGACACCAAATGCATGATGTTATCTGTAGTTGAACATACCTTCGGCCGCTAATAATCCAAAAACGTGTTCAAATCTACGCATCATTTTCATTGCTGGATGCTTTTCTTCATAAAAAAGAGTAGGAGAATTTTGTAATCTGCCTCCAACTCTTAACATGCCATATTTTTTATTCATTTTCAAATTCTCCATATCTTCATTGTACTCCATTGCCTGTAGATCTTTTGTAATGTTTATTAGCGCTAATGTAAGTTCTTCTGAAGTGATTGTTATAGAATCCGGTTTGTGTTGTCTTTCATACTTCTTATAAAATACAGCACGAATGACATTACTCTTTGTGTCTTATAAAAAGTGGAACACATTTGTAGTAGATGATGAGTCAATATGGCTGGATTAAGCTCGGTAGTCAATATGCTTGTTGATTTCGCTTTTATTCTGGAGGATTGCTTGAATCGAGGGAATGGTTTGGTATTGGCACCTTAGAAGTTTGTAACCTTATCTGGTTTTACGTCTCTGCTGACGCAATTGTCGGTTGAACTTAGGAGTATATAATTCCGCTGCGATGTTGAATTATTATTTGTATCTGCAACTCTTGGCTACAAATATCTTGAATTTATGTGGCTTTTCTTTTAGCCAGTTCATAATCCATGTTGAAACCCGTGTTTTGTGAAGTTGATTGTAATAATTTGGGCAGAAGTAGAACACCATACAACTCCAGTCTTGGAAATGATACCTTGGTTTTGTTGGGAGCTACCTTTGTTTTCGCTGCTTTAAGTGAGGTTGTAGAATGTTACCAGATACACCAATTCCGGAATAATAGACTACGGCCACGTATGCCTTTTCGAATGCGTAACAAAATCTCTATCCCACTGTTGTTAGTGTGTTTAATTCAACGTGGGATCCTAATCTGTTCTGCAGTGCTTTTTTGTATTTGTGCCATTTTCTTCAATTTATGTTGGCAGTTGACATGACCGTCCCGCTAACCATAATTCTTGCAGTAATAATGTTGTTAGAACTATTATTGGAGATAGCCAACCTAAATGATTAAACAATATAGATGCTTATGATAGAAATTGTCTTTTTATTGTGACTGTTCTATCATTTGAAGCGTTGATCTTGAATTCGAAATTGTCGCTAGTGGGATTCCAATATATCCCAAGCGTTTTTATGGTATTGTTCAGTGATATCTGTAGCTTCTCATTATGTTGTGTATTTTTGGGAATGTTTGTCGAAATGCTGGAATGATTGTATACCCAGCTCCTTGAAGAATTTTTATGAGCTCCCTTTGTATTTTCAAAATTTATATCAAATAATAATAAAGATTCCTTGCTGATTCTACTTGAGCTTTTTGTACTCTATATTAATTATGTTGGCTATCTCTAGTATAATAAATGTGCCTTGTGAGCCCGGATTAATTAGTATACGGACACAGTTAAGTTTGTTTTGCCCCGCCTTTATTACTGCTAGAGCTATACCAAGTAATGTAAGCCCTTGACTTTACAGGTTTTCTAATTCATTGCATTTCCTGTTTTTGACAGCTAATTGTGTTGTTAAAATTGTTGCTTTGTTTTTACGTTGATTTGTTTCTTCTGAGCTATGCAGTAGTTCATGATGGTTGCCGCTCCATTGTTTTTGTAGAGTATTATTGCGTTGAATGATCTTCAGAAAAGCAGCGTCTGAAGATGATGCATGTTGTTATACATTGTGATCCTCTACATTGCTTGCATGTTGTCTTTGTTACCAAAAATCCAAAGAAAATGAAAGAATGTGACCATAATAATTATCCTATTCGTTGGTTTGAATAATGTTTACAGAAATTAACATGTTCGCTGGTTTGAACACTATAATATTCGAGTTTTCATTTGTACTGCTATAAACAGAGATGTGCATGGAACCTCGTCTGCATTTTTGACAGTATACAATGTACTGTATACGGCGGTAATATGATGCAGGATTTTAGCAATTTTTCCAATTGGATTGTAAATTGACTTTGCCAAATAAGTGGCGAACCTATTTTGTTCGATTTATTCAAATAACGGAATTACCACAAATGTAAAAGTTAATCCGACCACTTGTTTGGAATGGTTAGATAAATTGTGATAAAAGCAGATGGTCGGACCCCCCATAGGTTTTATGATGTTTACGGAATTTTTCTGTCTTTTGAGGTTTTTACAACTGTCTACCAATAATGTTGATGATATACGCGTACTAACCGATTGTGACTGCAAATAAATTTAAATCTTGTACCACCGATTGTCGTAGCCAGAAAATATTACAGAATAATCTATACCCTTATGGAGATCGGAATCCAATTCTAATTAACTAAGGCTATGCCTATAATTCGTGACTTACTCTTTCAATACCATTGAAATCCTTGTACCTTTCGATCCATTTATGAAATTTTAATGTTTTATGGTTTTCACTGAGGTTTCAAATATAATATAGTTTATTGGTTTGACATAGTTTCCAGCGTTTGTGATACAATTTACAAGATCACGTTGTGATTGACAATATGACTCTAAACGTAGAAGCGGACAAAGTATAGAATTGTAACCGCATATATTGGCTGTTATTCACTGGATTTAATGGGAATGTAAACTTCATTATCGTGAAAACATGAACGTGAATTATTCAAGTAAGAACTGCCTTGTATAATTTAAACAATATTATTCCTGCTTAAATTTCAGACAACCAACAAGGTGAATCCTTGTTGGTTGAATATTGAATCTTTCAATTTATTTAAATCTTTTATTCTTTGTCGTTTTTGTTACAAGCTATTCAACATCATTGCAAAACTTTAAACCACCAAGCAAGGATCTCCCAATTAATGCAAAAAGTTCAAATATGACGATTTATTTCGAAAAGTCTACTCGTCTGGTCTATCGAGATGCCGAATGTTGGTGAAATAAGGTTTTTCTTATCAAAACTCGTCATTTTCAGTAAAATTTAAAAAATTATCTGAACTAATTTTTGTTGACGTTTAATTTACAATTTTTTTGTTTTTAATCATATTTTCGTAAACATATATACTTTTCAAAATATTTGCAAAAACAAAAAAGCTCTATGGAAGCTACTACTTCCGGTGGACGGATTTCCGCCGATCAATCAATCTATCAAGTCTTGTCGGTACAAGGGTCGATTTTTTGTTTAAAAAAACAGTTGCTGGTCAAAAATCGCCAAAAATGATAATTTCCTCTTAAATTTTGAATAACACTTCTGGGCCGATATTGGTGCAAAATAAATTTATAAACTTTCAGTTCTTAATCGTTTTACTTGTAAATGATACGCTTTTCAAAATATTTAGAAAAAACTAGGAAGCTTCTATGGAAGCTAAAATTTCCGGACGACCGATTTCGGGCAAAAATCAGAATCTCCAATTTATGGAAAAAGCTTAAGTATTAAGTTTTACCCTGATCAATCCCTCCAGCTGACCTGTAGAGAAGACATAGACATTTAATCAAAACACTCTAGGTCAAAAATGTTCATGATTACTATACAAAAAAAATGAGGGGTCTAATTGTTGCGGTCAGCACCCGATTTTCGTTTACGACAAACGTACATAGATCTCGAATACACCACACTTAATTTATAAATCGAAAAGTTGGACCTACAGGAATTGTCATACAAATTGTCTTTTATAATCATAAATATTATTCCTGCTTAAATTTCAGACAACCAACAAGGTGAATCCTTCTTGGTTGAATATTGAATCTTTCAATTTATTTAAATCTTTTATTCTTTGTCGTTTTTTGTTGTAAGTGCCAAGCTATTCAACATCATTGCAAAACTTTAAACCACCAAGCAAGGATCTCCCAATTAATGCAAAAAGTTCAAATATGACGATTTATTTCGAAAAGTCTACTCGTCTGGTCTATCGAGATGCCGAATGTTGGTGAAATAAGGTTTTTCTTATCAAAACTCGTCATTTTCAGTAAAATTTAAAAAAATTATCTGAACTAATTTTTGTTGACGTTTAATTTACAATTTTTTTGTTTTTAATCATATTTTCGTAAACATATATACTTTTCAAAATATTTGCAAAAACAAAAAAGCTCCTATGGAAGCTACTACTTCCGGTGGACGGATTTCCGCCGATCAATCAATCTATCAAGTCTTGTCGGTACAAGGGTCGAGTTTTTGTTTAAAAAAACAGTTGCTGGTCAAAAATCGTCAAAAATGATAATTTCCTCTTAAATTTTGAATAACACTTCTGGGCCGATATTGGTGCAAAATAAATTTATAAACTTTCAGTTCTTAATCGTTTTACTTGTAAATGATACGCTTTTCAAAATATTTAGAAAAAACTAGGAAGCTTCTATGGAAGCTAAAATTTCCGGACGACCGATTTCGGGCAAAAATCAGAATCTCCAATTTATGGAAAAAGCTTAAGTATTAAGTTTTACCCTGATCAATCCCTCCATCTGACCTGTAGAGAAGACATAGACATTTAATCAAAACACTCTAGGTCAAAAATGTTCATGATTACTATACAAAAAAAATGAGGGGTCTAATTGTTGTGGTCAACACCCGTTTTCGTTTATGACAAACGTACATAGATCTCGAATACACCACACTTAATTTATAAATCGAAAAGTTGGACCTACAGGAATTGTCATACAAATTGTCTTTTATAATCATAAATATTATTCCTGCTTAAATTTCAGAAAACCAACAAGGCCAACCAGCCCTTGGTGAAAATTTAATCTTGATTGCATAAATTGAAAAAGCTCCTAGTCAATCCGCCTGGTCTTTAGTTCCTAACCATTTTCCTCACTTTTCAAAATACATGCAAGAAACTAAAATGCTCATATTGAAGCTATCACTTCTGGTGGAAGAACGAAAAAGTTTCAATGAATTCTGTCACTTCCAGTGGACCCATTTCGGCCAAAACTCTCTGGGATCTCCCAATTTGTGGATTTTTGTCATAAATCGTGATTTTAGAATTTTACAGTTCATAACCGTTTTTCTTGGAATTGAAATACTTTTCAAAATATTTCAAATATTTATCATGATTACTATTCCTTATTTTACTATGTAAAAGATGCAAATAAAGTAAAATTTACCAAAATATTTTCTTCTATCGCGGTTTGGGATCATGCGAGACTCAGTACGTAACGATTTTCAAACAAAAATTTACTAAACCATTTTCTTTCGTGGCGGTTTTCACAGTGATTACCTGACTCTTCAGCCACTGTCACCTTGTAGTGTAGGCCATCTGAAATTGTAAAAATTCAAGAAGGGGGAGAAGAAGGTTCGGGCCCAGTACATAACGCGACTTTCAGCCAAAAATTTACTAAAAAAAATCGCGACGTACGAAAATGTTTTTGTAAATTTTTTGTTGCAAATCGTTGCATACTCTCTCACGTACGAGAACCTACTTCCCAGCTCGTCTAGAAATAGGGTTTAGTTTGTTTGGATCCCAAATGGTCGGTACTACTTCGTGATAGTCGCCCAAATGTAAGGTATTCGCTGTGAAAACGACCACTGTTACATTCTGATATACAGATATTCAACTGCAAAATTATAATTAAAATTCACGAAGAAATAACACAAAGAATAATTTTTTCAACTCAACACACTTATAGAAAGTATTAAATTTCTAAACAAACACATTTATATTTCGTCATAACAGTAACTTAACAATCTTATGTCTAGGCATGCACTTTTGACTCGATCCATTCGATATGAGAATCGATTCTTGTGAACACATCAGGCGAAGCTTCTTTCCCACATGGTGACGGACCAAACGTTACAAATCCAACCAAATACCGAAATGGTCCGTTATCACTATTTTCGAGACGCATAATAGGAGAACCAGATAAAGCTTCACACGGATCGAAACCACTTTCTCTGTTTTTAACACATAATTGTGAATCTGATATAACAATATTATTTATTTTATAAGCCGCGTTACACTCAGCGTTACTTAGTACTGTAACTCGCCCATGCAATTTGACACTGTATATATTAGTACGTCTGTACCAACCGGCCGCGTCCAATGTAACATTGTCGTAATTGTATTCCCTTAGTTTTTGATCGCGTGGCAAGCATATTGGTTTCACTACATCTGAATAGATGACATCCGATTCTAATCTTAATAGCGCTATATCGTTTGTACTGTCTATCGATTTTGGATTATATGATTCATGAATGATATGTTCACTGATCGGTACCCTAATGACTGGTGGATTACAGTCTACCGCACCATCTAGGTCCTTACAATCGTTCTCCTTTAGTATATCGTTCTCCCCTAATACCACACCAGTTCTATATATAAAGTAATAAGCATTTACTTTAAAGATTTGAACAATTTATAATTGATTTGATAAATTACTTACAGATTCCAGGTGCTTGGTAGTCTCATCCCACCCACACAATGCGCAGTTGTCAAAACATATCGCTTATTGATCAAAATGCCAGCACAATGAGTTCCTTTTGCGTTATTAGCTAAAATTTCAACAAGAATTAATACAAGGTGGTGTGTTTAAGGCCATGGTATTTTCCGATTTACGTTTTGAATATTCTAACAATACCATCCAGGGATATGCATCTAGTTCAGTTACAATACCAGACAGAATCTTATTTTCATGATAAATTCCACATTCGGGCGCATTTGGGAATGCATCATTTGCGGACGTAAATTCTGAATAAAACACAATGACACTGTATATAGATAAACTCAACCAATTAAGTAATTGCTTCATTGTTAAATATTCGTACGGTATAATGAAGTTAAGACAGAGATGTTACTTTTTTAAATTCTTCTTAATAACTAATGAATTAAGCGTCGAGAACATGCTTTTATACTAGTAAAGGAATATAAACTTGATTAAAATGCTAAATATAATTGATACTCGTATTTCTAGTTATTTGGTTTTTATTGGATAAAAAATAATCGTGATAAACCTGTTGGCAGCCTTAGTACCCAGACGAAGTGGTAATTTATTAATAAATACTTAAAATAAATTATTTATAATTTCTTGTATAAAAAGTTGTTTATATTTTAGTAAAGATTCGCGAATCTAGAGTTTAAATCCAGACTCCATCATTATTTATGCATTTTAATGTGAAACATTTTGGCCTTTGTGTTTGTTCCATCTAGCTCCGCCTCATTTGGAATTGGCTTAAATATCTAAAACAAATTAAAAATTTCACGTCTGACACTTGGATTAGATAGACGAGCAATATGTTTAATGGGTTTAAAATAAACACTTTAGTCAATTTAAACCAAATTAACGGAAAAACGAGTTTGATTAAAAATATTAACACGGCATTTAATAATTATTGGACTTTGGTAAATATGGTTTACCAAAATCAACAACTTCATATTTCATATGTATTATTATGGTTTATACTACTAAACCGTATTTAAATAACAATTACAGAGTACGATGACTGACATATTTAAAAAAACGTAAAAAATATTGATTTTGCAACATTATCGATTTTTGTGAACATCTAAAAATGATCAGACATAAACAGGTTACACTTATTCACTATCAGATGCGCAACTAAATTTCCGGGTTTCACACATAGATGGTGCCAGCGACACATCGATTTGTCACTTATGTCAGTTGTTAGCACATATCGCAACACACAAATATTTTTTCTAAGAACGAAAATGTAGAGTTGTGCGTCAAACAAACAGCATTTGCGGAAAGCTTTGCTTTTCTGCTTCAACTTGAAAAAAATGCAGCTGAAGCATTTTTTAGAAGACCATAGAAGACCAAAATCATTTGAAGACACCGATGAAGATGATCCACAAACTCAAAATCAATTTGCGGAGGCATTAAATACGACTCGCTGTGTTTCAAAACGTTTACATGCTATTGGAAAAATTCAAAAGAAGGGCAAATGGGTGCCGCATGAGTTGACTGAGGAACAGATGGAAAATGAAAGAGCCGCTTGCGAAATTTTTCTTTCACGGCATGATGGAAAGAGATTCTTACATCGAATTGTTACGGGAGATGAGAAGTGGATCTATTAAAAAATCCCAAACGAAAAAGGTTGTGGCTTTCACAACTTTCTTTTCTGGGGTCTATTTGCTAGACACTTGGTTGGCTCTTGGGACAGTGTAGAAGCACTTCCAGAAGTTAATTCGATAGATGAAATTGATGCTCGTGTGGAGCTGATCTCAACACAGTTAACCAGTGTTTGCAACAGATTAATTCCTAGGAAGAGATTAGCTAGGAAACGAAATAGTTGGTGGAACTCTAATCTAAGGAAACTTAAATGTTCTATGCCTAAGCATAAAAGAGCATACCAGACGGATAGGGACCAAAGAGCAAACGAGTTGAAATTGACTCTCTTCTGAGTGGCAAGAAATAAATACTTCCATGAAGTATTTAAAGCAAAGCAAAGTAGTTTCCAACAGTACATTACGGAAGATGGTAAAAGAGATCCCTTGGGTCTTCTATACAAATTTGCCGAGGGCAATGCAAGTCCTCTTGAAGTTTTGAATACCATATTAGGAAGACAAATGGAGTCGTCATTGATACGTGGCATGACACACACTTGGAGTTGCTCAACTCATCACTGCCCGACGAAACACCAGACGGAACTGAGCCTCAAGAGCCTCACTGCGCGAGATCGTCACCAACATCCACAAATGCTGAAGGCCCACATTTACGTGAGAAGAGGTCACCAGGGCCCTTATTTGCTTTAAGCGTAACAAGTCATCAGGACGTGACAACCTAAACGCTGAAATAACCCAGCTGACATGGCCCATCATAGAGCCTAGCATAGGACAATTATTAATTTGGTTACTCCCTAAAGTTTGGAAATCGGGTGAAAGGGTCGTAATCAGGAAACCTGGCGATAGAGATCCACTTTCTTCGAAATCTTATAGACCCATAATGGTACTACCGGTTACGAGGAAACTCCTAGAAAGGTTTGGTCCCCTAGTCTGACTATCGTGTTTAACAAAAGCATGATTGATGACTTGGACTAAATTTCATTCGCGGATGACAAAGTCATTTTGGTGCATGACAACTTGGGACTCGAACTTCAGCGTCAGGGTCAAATCGCAACTAACAAAACGAATCAATGGTGTGAAAAAAAAAATGTCACTATCTGCACGGAAAACAGTGATGCTGCCTAGATGAACGAATGGGCGTAACTTCCCACGTTTTAAGATTCTATGAAAACGCTAAGAAGCTATTCCACTCCTTGTACAAAAAAGGGATGGGGACTGAATCATAAAACACTTGTAGTAATATACAAAGGTGTGGCGGAGGCGCTATTCACGTATGCCGCGGCTGGATGGTACGACAGGTTAAATTGTCACCACATCAGATCATTGGAAAGTGCTCAGAGGAACATCTTGTTAGGACTAACAAAAGCCTACCGAACAGTGTCCAAAGATGCTGTTGTGGTTCTGGTCGGCGTACTCCCGGTAGATATCGTAATCCAAAAGCGAGCGCACTTGTACTATAAAGAAGCTGTGGCCAAAATGAAATAGGTGTCCATATGCATGCCACAGATAACAGACATAATCAATATAGCAACAAAAATTAAAAAATATATGAGATGACGATTGACTGATGGCAAAGAAGGTGGAATGAATCAGCTAATGGTAGGCATATATTTGACTTCATTCCTTATATAAAAGCATGACTCAAATTGAAATTATTACTGACGTGCTCGTGAGCCAAGTTAGCTCTGGACTTGGTAAGCTACAAGCCTACCTGCAGAGATTTAAAATAATCAAACTAATGTCAATGTTAGACACCTACTTTTAGAATGTAACGAGGTGACTGTTTTGTCACTAAAACATAAGTTTCTGGGTAATATAAAAATTACTACTGCCAGCATTATTTTGAGATGAAGTTCTTCCCAAGTTTCGGCCATATTGTGCTGAACTGATCAAAGTCTTAAAAGAACGGAATAGTGCGATATAGTAGACCGGAATCCCGTACTGTACATGTCTACACGCGACTAGGGATGGAAACGTTGCAATTTTTCAATTGCAATGGCTAAATGTACTAGCACTGATATCGGTTGACAATGCTTATCATCGTAATATAACAATACAGTCGGTTATGTAAACTAATATCAATTCCAAAATTATTATTAGTTTAAGGTTATACCTAGGTATAAGAATTAATGTTAAATTTTTCCTGGAATGTTGACTATGGTTAATAACTAACTAACTGAGCATGAGCTGCTGAAACAGGCCGAAACTGTCAATTGGGCAATACTACCGACAACAACTCATCAATCTGAACCATGCATTGCTCGAAAAACGGCCAGAATGGGACGCGAGACACGAACGAGTAATATTGCAGCACGACAACGCTCCGTGTCATCGCACTCCTATAGTCCAGGACACCATCAAAACGCTGAAATGGGATTTGCTACCGCACCCGCCTTATTTGCCAGACCGGGCCTCCTCGGATTATCACTTGTTCCGGTCGATGACGCATTGATTGGTAGGGCTACACTTGGCCAGTTTCGAGTGCAAAATTGGTTGGCTTAATGGTTTCGGTCCAAAGACGTGTTGTATTATCGTCGTGGTATTCATGTATTGCCAGAGAGATGGCAAAAATGTGTAGATAGCGAAGGATAATACTTTCAATAAACCATTTTTTATACGTCTCTTGAAATTTTCCATTTTTCATTTTTCAAAAAAACCCGGAAATTTAGCTGTATACCTAGTATGTCGTTAACCGTTAAGTAAGTGCTTGTCACTTACCATACAATTTTGTTGCAGTGAAAGTGAAAGGCCGCACTAAGTTTTCGAAACAAAACTCCACAGCAAGTGTCTCGAATTCTTATGTTGGCCTTTTGCCAAGAAATTTAATTTATCTTTTTGTTTGGATTTCGACGTCAACTGCATAAAAATTTTACCCTGCTAAAGAATAATTTAGATGTTTCCTCGATCTAGTGGGTTTCGCGCCTTTTCCTGAATATTTGAATGAAAAACGTTAGATTTATAAAACTCAAATAAGACTTGTACTTCATTAATGTAATAATTAGTTCTATATACGAGTAGTTCTGGTTTTAGAAAGTCGAGTTAGCTAAGATTCATTCCTACCATGACACAAATATTTAGGTTTCCAAGAATGTAAGATGATTGCGGGTATCCCGCAGTGACACTACTTTGGCTATCTCTTGGAAAAGTATTTATATCACATTTTTGTCAAAATTATCACTTTCACTCACTAAATTTTGAAGATTTTGGAAATAGCTTTTCCGTATCGAAATTGGAAAAGAAAATTATTAATTGTTTACCATAATATGCCACAAAAAATTGTTTTGACAAAAATTCTATGTACGAGTACATATTCTTCTTAATTACTTTTTCTTAGGGAAAGCCCGAATAGATGCCTCTGGAGTACATTTACAAATAGCGTAAATCCAAGCAAAATTCGTCTGTTAGCCGAAATAAAGATCTTATAATTTTTACTTCTGGTAGTTTATGAAGGAAGGCGAGCTATACGGTTACGTGGTGATGTAGATCATATGCGTAGTTCCAATCGGTTCTTCTCATTATAAACAGTTACAATGGTGTCTGCATATTTTCAATTCTATAAATGTATGATTGAATGGGCAAATAAATCGCCCTGATGGCAATAATTAGATCAATGTGTTTGTTTAAGGATATATTTCCAACAAACGGTGGAAGAGCATAACTTTACTTTATCCGATATTGAGACGTAATTGGTTGACTTCACACCATTCGCTGATTCTATCTATGTCGTCTTGAAATAATTTGGAAATAGAAGTAAAATGAGTTAAAAATGACATGAAATCGAAAAATATGGAAAATTCCCATGGAACTACATGCATTCCTTAAGGAACACCAGAGGAGGCTTTTATTGTATTTGATCTTTGTTATCCAATTTCGGTATAGTGTATTCTATCCGGCAGGTATGAGAAAAACCAATTAACAAAATCTACAGAAAAGTCATATGGGTTCAGACTGGCCAATACTCTGGGATGACTGATATAGCCAAATGCTTTGCTATTGTCCGTATAATATAAATTGTGTCCATTTGTTGATGTTGTCCATTGGCTTTAAGAATACTACTTGTAAACTCAACCAGATTAGTAGTTGTGGATTTACCAGACATAAACCCATGTTGGAAATTAAGCAGATGTCGCGAACTTGTGTACTTGCAAGCGCTACCATTAATGTGGTAGCTATTCCTCTGTATAACATGAAATCTCGCTCCTTTTCCGTGATTTTAAAATCGCTGTAATTTTTAAGGTATTCCATCTGCTGGGGAAAAATCCTCTACTTACTAACAAACTGTAACGTAGATTACATGGCAGGATAAATTGATTAGTGTGATTTTTTTAAATAAACGCTGAAATTTCATCCGGACCGCGACCGTCCCCAATTTCACTAATCACATTCATTAAATCGTCGTGGCTGATGATTAGCCAAGAAATTGTATTACAGACTTATTACAATTTAAGTTCAGTCAGTATGTTTGTAAACATAGATATCTTCAGATTTGTAGACTGATTGAAAAAACTGAGCAAACGTATTGGCTATTTCTTTAGCGTTTGATAAATTAGAGCCCCCTAGGTGCATGGAATACTTCCAAAAGTATTTAAGATCCAATTTATTCATGTCTCAAAAGACATCAGTCATGATACCAAAGATATCCATGATTTATTTAAGAAATTAGTTGTTGAAGCAGGGTTGCAATGTTTTAAACATATTTGTTTTAAACAAAAGTTTTATTTATTTAAATTAACTTTAGTTCAAATCTTAAAAAATATAATATCTATAATTTTAAATACATAAAATAAATATTATTCGCCACAAAATCCAAACCATTAGTCAGGTTCAGTCAGTAACATTTATTTAAGACGTATTGACCGCAGTTTTCTGTTTTGTTTGTTTGGTTCAATGATTTAAATGATGAAACTAACTTGGCAGCCTTTTCGTTCCCCAATCGATTGTCCAAAATATTTTGTGATTATTTATATTTGAAATGTCGGTTAGCTAAGTTCGGTTTTCTTTTAAGCAAAATTTTTAAAGAATGTTGGCAATCGGAAGATTGCATTCAAGTCTCGTTTGTTGTAGTAAGCCATTTCTGAATTTCAATAAATTCGTTTAGTTATTTAGATTCTAATAAGGGATTTTCTAAGTTTCTCCAGTGAAACAATAATTTCATAACCAGGGGCCTGATTCTTGAAATCGGTGGAAACTTCTCCATTCGGAACACAACTTGCTTTAGAATTCTCTATACATTATTCGAATACTTCGCCGGCCACTCTAATAATTTTTTTTTCAAATTTGTTTTCAAGTTTGCTAATATTTGTGTCTTTACTAAGGGAATAATTCCGAATTGATTTACCCAGTCGGAATGTGTCCTTATTCTGGGAAGAAAATTAAAAAATATACAAAGAAATTTTAAAAAATAAACATAGTAGCCGGTGAAAAACTGGAATAATACAGGGAATTCCAAAGCAGACCACATTGCGATTGAGGAAACTTCCACCTATTTCAAGAACAAGGCCCCAGACAGTTACTTTTTATAATTTTTGCATTTCATACGTTTATACTGCATAGTTGATACCGATTTTGTTGTTCAAATTTGCAGCCAATCAAGTTGATTATTACTTCAAACCACTCGTTCACAGATGTCACTAAACAAACCATGTTTGGTATTTAATTAAAATTTGCTAAATAAATTAAGATTTATTAATTTATTAAATATTTCTAATCTAGAATTGATAAATCTGAACTAAGTTTAGAACTAAATATAAGGCATATTTTGATTATGAACCTTAGAGACATCTTTCAATATGGTATGAACAAACCATCAATTTAATTAATTCGAAATTCGGACAAAAAAAAATCGGCGTCAGACACACATTATTAGAACTAGTTTTTTCGATTTTCTTTCCAACTTCAGCGAACTAATGCCAAATACTGTTTTTGGGCTAACAGTCATTATTGTTTTTAAATTGTAATCAACACCGCTCAGGAGCAAGATAATCAGTGAACTAAAAATTGAATTACACAAAAATAATGTCAGTTGGTAGAAGAGACTTCCCCAAAATTTTATTAAACGTACATGGCTCGTCTGAAGGGCGCAGCTACTAGAAAACAAACAGAAATAATTATATCTAGTATTGGAGAACAGTTATGTGGCCAATAAATGACGAATGCTGTAGCACGAACGAAACTAGAGAAAACCGATTTAATACATTCAAAATTGGTTTATGCTGGTCAAGTACTGAAAGTTTGTTCTTCATTAAAAATATAAAACTGGAGGGGTTAATGTATTGTGGCTAACACCCGATCTTCTTTAACCAGAGATTTCGAATACACCACTCTTGATTTCTAAAAAGAAAATTTAAACTTACCGGTCTTTTGGCAAAACTGTCTTTTATAATCAAAAATCATTATTTCTGCTTAAATTTCAGAAAAGAAACAAGGTCAACTCCGGTTGGTGGAAAATTTAATCTTTAAATCTTTTAATTCTTTGTTGTGTTTTGTAAATGCTAAACTTTTCAACACCATTGTAAAAATTGAAAAAGCTTTATAGACACAGCCGAAAAAGCTATTATGGAAGCTGACACTTCTAGTGGACGGATTTCAGCCAAAAATCATTGAGATATCTCAATTTATGAGCTTATATATGAGGTTTCATCTCGATCAGTCAATCCGCCTGGGCTGTAGAGAAGCTCATATACACAGATATTTTTTAAAATTCATTTTGTTTGACTTCGGCGATATAGCGAATGGAAAATCTGCAAAAACCTCGAGGCCAAAAATTTTCATTCACTATAGTTCATTTTACTACGTAAAAAAAAAGTAATAAGTGGTTATTTTCGTTTATAGCGTTAGCCCCCTCCATGGAGCTTTATCTATTAAAATAAATAATTAAATAAACCTTGCAAAATATGTGAAACAATTAGAGCTGAATCAAGGAAAACTCCGCTTCCTAACCAATAAAAACAAATATTTATTCAGAATACAATTTTATTGCACAGAGTGGGCATCAATGGGTTTGTTTTTAAATTATAGACTATGGCACCACTTTTTTGATCGATTTGCTTGAAATTTTGATAGCTCGTCAGTCTGATGTTCTGCGTCACGAAACAATCATGTTTTTCATTGAAGAGAAATTGAAAATTTGTGTTTCGAAATATTGAAAACTTATTTTCAAAGTCAGTGTTTCGTGTAGCCGAAATTGTGCACATTTTCAAAAGAAATATGGGTCATGAAGAGTGCCAAGCGGAGCTGTAGCTGCTCTCTGCTGGAGTGAAATTGGCGAAGAGAATTCGTGAAAAAAGTTTGCTATTGGATGACTGAAGTGGTTCCCGAGCTCGGACTACTTCGCAGTAACTGGTCATTAGTCGCACCAGCTTGAGTAGAATACTGGCCAAAGACCTCAGCAGTTTTTGGCAAATGACCATCCGCGTCGATATCAGTTCTCTGCGTGGGCCATAGACCAACTCCATATTGTTGTCGATTTCGGTCGAAAAATCATCTTTTCCAATGAAGCGCATTGCCGGATTTGGGGTTCGGAACAGCCACACTTGTACGTAGAAAAGGCAATGCATCCACGAAGAGTGAGTGTTTCGTATTGATTTTAGAGTGGTAGTATAATTGGCTCATTTTTCTTTGAAAACACCGCTGGGACGGCGTTACCGCCAATGGCGAGCGTTATACAGAGCAATGCTGACCAACCTTTTATGGCCTCAAATCGACGCTATGAATGTGAACAACTTTCGGTTTCAACAAGATGGTGCCACATGCCATACAAATCGGCCAACAGTCGGTCCTCTTGCACGCCAAATTTGACAACCGAATAATTAGCAGTTTTTGACCAAAAACAATCCTTTAGATAATTAGCGGATCGAAACAAATACATAATTATTGTTTATATGTCCAAATGACCAAATTATCATAATTACTCTAAAAATATGCTCCTATTTGTACAATAAAAATGTATTCAAAATATTTTGTGTCTCGTCTCAGATCTTATACTTCCGCACTACTTGTTTTATCTATTATTTAACCACTGGCTGAAAAGTCCTTATTCGGAATACTTGGAGTAGTAGAACTCTGTTTATGAATGTATAGGTGTTTCGAATATAAATATTCGTAGATTGAATTCAATTACGATTAAGTTACAAAGTTACATTTTAAACTTCGAAATACAAGGTTTTTCAAAGACCAACCTTTCTGGATTTTGGTTAGGTTATGTAGGTCAGCCACCTAAAGGGCCGGCAGAGACAGATTTTGGTTCGTAGCCGCACCATAAAGTGTTATCACCACTCATTAAAACCATCGAAAGCTTTGGTTCGAAGCGTAAGGTCAGGACATTTAATAGGCCAGCACCTAAAAAATGGTATCTGGTACACGTTAGAGGATGCAAAACAAATGTAATACCGTTTCATTCACCTCAACCAAGCCCAGAAGTTATAGTAAATTGTCGATATTACCGCAATCAAACCAGCGACCTACCTCAATCACAACTCATATTACAATTTAATTTTCACCACGCACAAACCTCTCGTTTCATAAACAAGGTAACATGTATTTTGGCACTAAAAAAACCCGCTCACCAATTTTTTTAAAATCGTTCGAGCTGAAATTTTTTTTAAATGTATTCGGATTTATCTATCTCAATTCATATGGCTTTCAAAAATCCACTATAACCAATCGATTCGCGACACTTGAAAACCTTCATGCAACAATTTTCATTAAAATCATTTAAGTGAATGTCAAAACTCGCGATGCAAACATTCTAACACAAACATCTTGTTTCGAATTTGTCAATTTGTTTTGTATCACTTGATTGTGGATATATCTATCAATTTGACAGTAAACAACAAATCTATCAATGTACATAACTTCCGGGATATTTCCGAGCATACCGATACTTCGCGCGCAATATTCACAAAAATCATTCAATTTTAAGTATTGTTTAAGCAAAGATTCGTGATTTTTACAGGCCTCTTCAAGGTCATCTCTCTAGGTCAGCCACCACTTTTTCGGAATTTAAAACTCAATCCTTTTGAGACATTTTACTATGTTCCAGGATTTTTTTCACACTTGGTATATTGATACCTGCAATATTAATTCCGTTTGTTTTCGAATTCTTCGGTGTTCGTTCCCATTTAGCTGTTGATAGTAATCAGATTAATTTAAACTTAAGGTTTTTGAATACAATAGTTTAAAGATAATTAAGTAGGAGGAGGAACAATATATTTAAATTATTGGCTACAAATTAAAAAATAATCAAAATTCATAATCTTAATTTAAATAATCGTTTATATATCAATTTTTCTAATCAGCACCCTGATTAGCTGTAGGAAGTTTCATTTTAATTTAAATAATTGGAAAACTGCATCAAAATGATATTAAGGCGCCATAAATAAGATTAATCCACCCATTGATAATTGGCTCGCGTAAACTCACACTACACAAAATAATAAGCGGAATATTAATTAAATCAAAACCTTCATGAATTTAATTGCCCACCTAGGGTATAAATTAAAACTATAAGGTTTTGAGATGTGCACATTAGCGCGCGCACTAATATACGCAGCCTCTCGATAAATTATAAACATTTATTAGCCCACACACATAATCTAGTATACGAAAAAAATACGTGTAGCACAGGCTTTCCTTGATAAGACTTGATCAATGCAAAACGATTTTTCCAAAGACGTTTTTCAAGATAAAACTACCATAAAAATAATAAAAAATCACACAGTATCTCCTCTCGTAATAATAATCGCGTCCTTCGAATTACAAAAAAAAACAACTATTAAAATTATGACAGAAATTAATGATCATATGTCTAAGATCTGCGCACATGCATCGAAGACAATAAAAATCTTGCAATTTTCTATAAACTCATTACACAAATCCTATATCCGCAGATTTTTTAGTACATTAACCGTGTATGCCGATTATCTTGTTTTATAATATCATAAGAATGAATTGACGGTCATCAATAAGTCTGGGAATAAGTTCAGATACGAGTATATACAAAATTCCAGAAGTTATCAAACGATTTTTTGAAGCATCCGTGTGCATATATTTTTAAACGAAAGTAAATAATCTTGAGTTTCTCACTCTTCAAAAACATTTTATTCACTCTCGTAAATATAACGTTCATGCTTTATTTATTTATTTTATCCATTCTAACATGTCATTCTGACATAATGAAATTTATTATTATTTTCATTTTTATTTATTTAAAAATTATAAGATGCTATATGATTTAAATAAATTCCTTATATATCGCGCAACTTACGTACGGGTATATACCCCCGTAAATGCATATATTGGCAATGATTGTTGGTTTTACATATGCGTATGTATATCTATACAAGAGATATCCTTCTCGTGCTTCATGTATTTATACAAAAATGGATTGATTGACATTAAGAAAAATTTATTTAATTTATCAGTTAACAATATTCATTCATATGAAATTGCACAACGGAACAATGTAAAATGGAAACATAAACATTTTTCGTTATTTATTTAATTTGGTCTTTAGTATTCTTATAAAAACTACTGTGCATACACACAACCGTACCGTGGTTCATAAAAATGTGAAAAAATAAAAGAATTTGTCTTCGATCTTCATAATATGATTTTTCATTTCTTATTAATTATGATGATATTCGTGAGTAAACACATTACCTTTTGTATTTCAAATAGAGTTATAATCAGGTTCGTCACTTACTCATGAAAAAGAAGAATGAAGTCTTTTGATTTACGATTTCAATCACTTTGTATATTTTTTTATTTAATAATAATATACACGGTTTGAATGAATGAATTCATTAAAACATCAAAAAATATTGACATTTTGTGGAATGTGTGCCACAAATTAGAAGGGTTATCATTGTAGCCGAAACCTGGAAGTATGTGACTTAAAGTATTCAAAGGTTTTTTTATTTAGGAATTTAACTTAATGGACATTTTGATAAAACACCTCGTATTGTAATCGGTGATGCTTCAATCGTGAATTACAAATAATTATGTAATTTAAAATCCAAATACTCTTTGTTGGGAAACCGCTGAACTTAACTAAAGGGTGTTCCATCTGTTAGTTTTTTATATTAAAAAAACCATAATGTTGGTAATTCAGAATTTTGTATTGAAAATGAAAGTGGGTTCTATGCTATTTATGTATGAAATACAATATGTTTACGGGATCATCCTCAAAATCAGATTAGTGGCCTCAATTTCAGCTCAAATGTGGTTATTAAGATCTCGAACTTTTTGTGGATTATTGCAATAGACTTACTTTTCAAAAAAAAAATCCAAAGAAATTAATGTCGAGTCGATCGTTTTACGATTTGTGTGACATGTGGCGCTGCCTGGTTGAAACAAAAGATCGTCTAAATCAATTTCATGCGACGACACGTTTAATTGTTGTGAACGATGCCTCAAACATTTTACGAACATTTTCACTTATATAGCCGTTATACTGTTTCACGAGTACGAACTGGTCGATGGTGTTCATATGATGTACGACCTGCAACTGATCCAGTTTCTTCAAAACTTAAAAATTTTGCGAATAGCCTCTAGCTCAAGGGAATGTTTTTTGTCACATAACGACCATTTTCGTTATAAGTTTGGATAACCAGAACTCGTTGTTGTGCTGTAAATGAACGAATAACTAAAAATGGCATTGTTTTAACATTCATTTGTCAATAAATTTTTGGGTTTCCACCGGATAATAAATATACTTAATAAATAAGGAAATTAAAAGGAAAGGAAAAGGAAACTTTAGAGACCAAAATGCACTTATATACCTTCATTCAAAATTCAAGATATTATGCCATGGAGGCGAATTCAATAATCAAAACAAACAGCTATCACAGTTAATGTAACCTAAACGTCTTTATTTTAAATTTTCAAAGATACTAACAACAAAATAATCTTGTAATTTAGTCGTTTGAAGACCGAAAAATTAATAAAAAGACAAAACAAAGATTCACTTAAGCAGGTCCGCTTTAAGTTTCAAGTGCATCCCGGTTGAGCAATAAACCATGGAGACATATGGTCGCCTCAACAATGCTCTTCCAAATAACTCGATCTGAAACAAGAGAACACCAGGTACTATATAACCAAGTGTTTGAAAGTCTTGTTCAACGTCGTCCATTCCTCGAACAGGGGTGTACAGTGCCTGAAACATAGAACATGTTCGAACCATCTAAGCGTTAATGATTTAATTTTTCCAAATATATCGATGTTGTCAAGATAATTTCTGATCACGGAATTCAGACGCATCCGGTACATTTATATTTTCTTAATTATATCTAGCATCATACGAACTAAGTTATGCTAAAAATGAAGACCATTTGGCTATGTCGTGTTTTAGGGTCCAAGCCTCACTATAAAGTAACTACTGGGCTTATCAGTGCTTTGTAGATAACTAATTTTGTTTTGCGCATTTTATTTTCATGCGATAGCCATGTATTTGATCTGCGTTTCGTTAATATGGAGGTCAATTTGTTAGGCTTTTATTTCCACCGGGAGAAAAACTTCTTTAAGAGACATGATGTTACGACCCAGGATGCATATGTCGTCCGTGTAAGCTAATATTTGACTTAATTTGTAGTAAATATAATAAATGTTGGGTTTCATATAATAAATGTTGGGTTTCCTTGCTGAACTCTTAATATTATTCCGAAAGGCTCAGAGCGCTTGTCTTCGATTATCACCATGCTTTTAGAGCCACGGTATTAATACTTTGCACATGGTTATCAATTTTGAACAATGTCTAAATGTGACAAGGCACTCCATAATGTGTTCCTCTGGATGCTATTATACGCCTGCTCAAAATCTATGAATAGAAGATACAGATGTCCTTTTCATAGTATTTTTGGTTGTCGACCTTCTTGGACGAAACCCGCGCTGGTAGTTGCCCAATAAACTCTCGATAAAAATTAATAACTTGTTAGCAACTACATTGGTCAAAACCAGTTGGTATTGAACAAAACTATTCCGCGATAGTTGGTACAGTTCAATCAAACTCCTTGTTTTGTAGTGGAGACGTTAGTTGCTATTTTCGACTCGTCTGGGATTTATCTTTGACTCAAATCGATGAAACTAGCTCAAACATACGGTAGAAGAGGTCATCGTCGCCGTTTTTTAACATTTTGTTATACATGCCATCCTCAACAGGAACCTAATAATTTTTCATATTTGATATAAAGCTTTAAACTTGGTGGTAAGGGGGTGGTGTCATTTTTACATTGATATCAGACTCATGCAATGACATTGGTTGAACACTTCCTGATATCGCCTGTCTATTTAAGAGTGGCGAGAAATAATTTTGCGACATTATTAGGACTCTGATTCGTTGCGAATATCGTGCGAGTACACGTTTTCTTCCTCTAAACAGTCGGTTAGAGCGTTGCCTCATGATCATGTAGTCGTTTTACGGCTGCCTTGTTAGTTAACAGAGGCAATTCTTATCGAGCCGTGTTTCTAGACGTAGATGTCCTTTTATCTAGATTTTTGGTCGAAGTATTTGTTATCGCCGATTTTATTTTGTTCCACTTTTCTTTCACAGAATGGAGTAGTAGTTGGCTTCCAGGGTTTCCGACATGCTAACTTCGAAGTTGGTCCGTTCAATTTGTTTGGTCAATCATTCAGTATATTCTACCGTGAGATCCGTTGGAATCGGTTACTATAAGGGGATGATAGATGGGCCGCATTGGTGGAGCGTTTGGTTTTATTGCCTTTGATGCTAAAAAATGTTTTTGAGACACTAGGATGTAGTCGATTTGATTGGCCATAACTCCATCATTTGATTTTCACGTGACTTTATAGATTTTCTTATGTGGGAAGTATATGTACTGGCTGTTATTAATTATGCAAGGAGTAAGGAGTCTGGGCCAATAGTACCACGAAGGCACGTGAGCATAGCACCAATTTAACTGTGAAATAAACGCAGCAACGTAGCAATTAGTCAATTTCTAATTGTCTTGTTTGAAAACACAATAGAAATTGTTTGTTTTATTAAGTAAGCTTTATGCAATCTCGCCTTTCGGCTCCTCTTGTAACTTCATCCTCGTGTATTTATTGTGCCCATTATACGCACGGTGACAGATAAACACACATAACTTTTTAAAAGCCAGTTTTTCTGAATTCGACTATATAATGAAAGGTAAATCTGCAAAAATCTATGATGGTATGATTTGGTAGCATATTTAAATTTTGGTTTTATTGTTTTTCAAAATAGTCCGATTCACAAAAATATAAAGGATTTTTAAAATTTAAATTTGAAGCATAAAAGTACAGACAAAATTATTACCGAAGTGGTGTCTATTTGATAGCATCATTGAAGTTACAATAATCAAGTTATTCGGATTAACGGTTGATCCGATGATGCAAATTGAAATATGGCGAAAAACTGTTCTATACGGAAGTTGCAACTTCAAAAGAAGTTTTTGCATTTCTTGCAAATATTTTAGAAAGTGAATTCTTCAACCAATTAGTTACTGTTGGTTTTGTGCAATTTTAGTGAGATAAAAAACTGTTATTTGTATTACCAAAATTCAGCTTCGTTTTATTTGTTCTATAGAAATCTACTCTGCTGTTTATTCGCGAGTTACGTACCATCGTGGTTCAAAAATAAGTGTGAATGCTGGAACTCGCGAAAGTTGTTATGCAAACAAGTAAAAAAATCCGAAATCCGTATTGTATTGGAATGACCAAATAATTTTAGGCTGATTGTCGTCAAATTCAAATTAGTTTGATGAATTTGAGATTCTATAACGAATATTTTGAATTTTGGATGTGGAGTTACATTTCCAGCAATACTAACGCATTAATGAACCCCTAAACAAAGCCATTCATACAGTTGTGGTGCATTGTCATATTCTGCTATAGTGAATTATGGAACCGAAATCTCCGGATTCCTTGAACGATAATACAATAAGTTGACGTGACCCAACTCTCTCTTGACACCATTAATATAAGAATGCGAAATAATTTAAACTCAAAATCAATCGTACAGTGAATTCGGGTTTGTAGTTTTTTCATTAGTTAGCGTCTTTATAATTACCATAAGAACAATTCTTTACCACATAATTCAAAATCATTCTACCATTGCTATTAACTTCACTCAAATCTAGTTTGAGCGAGAGAGCCACATACAGAAATTATACTATACAAACCACACAGTGGATCCTTCTTTATAATTTTTTTTTAAATATTTCGAGATGGAGTAAATCATAAAAATGATCCACGCTTCCCCGAAAGACCCTAAACAATTTTTTCCCGAAATCAGGGTGCATTTTAATCGCTTACCGGCACTCGAAACCTCTTTCACCTAGTTTGTCTAATAATCGTTAAACCTTTAAACGAATTTTCCCAAAATTCGAATTAATCAAAAATGCTTTTTGATACTCGAGAATAACTGAACCAATTTTTAATCATTCTATTCGAAAAAAGGTTTAAAATGATATCTAGGCTCAATGAAGAACGGCCTAACAAATTATTGCGATAACAGAATTTATTACAATTGTTTTCTGGCACACGTCAGCAAATTTTATCAAAATCAAAAAAAGTTCAAATAAATAGCCCCGAAATCAGGACACATAGTTAAAACTATTGAAATATTTTAAAAATCATTTTTCCATCTTGATAAATTTTGAAAGTAAATTTTCTTACGGTCTCCGGAGCGTATTAAGGTTTTGTCATTCATTAAGGTCTCTTCAGACCAAAGTGAATATTCTCACATCTTATAAAAAATTACAATTCGATTTATGGAATGCCAATGGCAGCACTTTCTGAATGAACACAATATTGACATCATGATGGCCTTTAGAGACATTTAACACACATTTCGTGGTGGATCAGAAATTATTATTAGAGTGTGAACTGAATAAGACACCATGAACTGGAAAAATACAGGCATATACAAGAAACTATAGCACCTTCTTAGAAGAGTGGTCTGATAAATGCACCATATCCGAAGTCTACAGTCCACCGAAACATGTAATTGAAAAGCAACAATTTGCAAATTATTTCAAAACCTTGGAGGATAAATTACTTGCAGGAGGAGACTTTAACTCCTAACACATCCAATAGGGATCCAGATTAACATCACCCTAAGGCAAGCAGCCATAGAAATGTATGCAGGAAGTAAAACTAGATTACGTAACCGATGTACGAAAAATTCCCACTTAATCGACTTCAGTGTTATTGCTAGAACTTATGTTACGGCTTATGTTATGGAAAATAGCTATACGAACTATCATCTGACCACTCGCCGATTTTAATAACATTGACACGTGCTCAAATTCGAAATCAAAAATATTCTTAACGAACCGACACATTAATTGAACTAAGTTCAAATCTACAGTACCAAGAGAACGCTCAGTGTGCAACCCACTTAAAACAAAATCTGAAATTGATGAAGCAATACAGTTAACGAATACGCTAGAGCACGCAGCAAAGGATGCGACATGCAGCGGCTCTACTAAAGTGAAAATGCATCACCCGTCACATAATATTCAGGACTCTTAAAGAACAAACGCAGACAATGGCAATTACATAGATCACCTGGACTTAAATCAAAATTAAATAAAACTATCAAAAGCTGAAAATATAGCGCTAATAAAAGAACATGATGAGGGCGTCCAATACTACCAAGGCAAACTTACAGCTACAGACTACTTACTCACTGTGGAATAATTAAATATAAATGTTGTGAAGTGGAAAAATGATTGACTCGTAAACCCCTAAAAGTCTCCAGGTCATGATCTAATAAGTGGGAAAATACCTTTTAATTTCCACTAATGGAAACTGGCCAAAAACTTCGAAAATTGTGTAGGTCTTCCTGCTGATGTTGCAATAGCTCACTGGCATTCCATGCTAATATTCTAATGTCTTTCATTTGCCGTGTTTCTTGACACACATTGATCCGGATCAGTTCAAATTTTATATGGAGAACCTGATCCAAATTTTGTTTTAGATCACAAATTTTGATTTGAAATCTAGTAAGCGCCTTTGCGTTGTTTCATGAAACATGAACTGATCCGGATCAGAAACACTATTATTATACTTTTTTGCAGAAGCTGTCCTGAGGCAGTTTTCTAGTTTTGTGAGCCTTTGGATAATTAATTCAATAGCTCTGTCTTACTTCTGCGCATGTTCATCTATTCTGTCTAAAAACATTGCAATATTTGATTATAACGATCAGAGCCATTATTTATTTGTGTCCAGTTTCAGCAACTTCGAAATATTGTAAGTCCTGGCTGGTTGGTATGTAGGCTTGATTTCTGTTTCCTTTGAGTTTATTGGCTCTATACGTTTACATTTTACTATTTCCTTCTCATTTCGCCTCTTCTAAAGTTCTTTGTCAACTGTACAGCGTCTGTAGCTTGTGAGATATGGTTCGCCGCACACTTCCACACATTTTGCTGGACTTGCTCTGGTTTTTTTACATTTCTTTGTTTAGATACGCACTTAACGCATATTGGGTGTTTATTGCTATAGTTATGAGTGTGTCCGACATCTTTCGTATTGTGGAAACAATCCCTATCTTGATATTTAAGATATATCGAATTTCATAAATGTTTTTTTTGTCACCGAAAGTTAGCGTAAATAACAGTAAGGCGAGTTATATGTGCTCTTCACAATTTGAGTAAATTCTTTAATTTTTATGGATGCAGCTTTATGGCTATAACTTTTATTTGGCGAGACTGTTCATCATCATACGAGTATCATCTATTACCCTTCTCATTAAGCGAAAGAGTAAGTTTTATGTAGTTTTAACATTTACTTTGAGGTATCCACTGCTCAGCAATGTTGTTTGATATTGTATCTGATTTGAATCAAGGAACTTTCTTATTTCCAGATAGTTTTGAACTTTATTTACGATTACTGGTAGCGGTTTTATTGGTGGCACCTTTTATTCATCAGTATTTTGTGAGTTATATTTAGGAGACACAATTGATGGTTTGTTGATTTTGCGTTATTTTCTGGTTTATTTCTATGCAACATCCAATCGACTTCTCTATTCAATTCGTCTAAGTCCGTCGTATATTCTTTCTGGCTGCTAACCGATTCGGCAACATTGATATCAGGTTTCTGATGACCGTTTTTCATCTCTTGAATCGTTGCTTCTAATTATTTAACACTTTCTATAAGAATCATTCTTCCTATTCTTTTCAGACGCAGAATTGTATACAGGGAGCGCTATTGTTCTGTAAGCAGCTGATCCTCTTCGAATTACATGATCTCTGTTTTCGTTATTTATCTTTTATTCGTAATGGTTGACTCCCCCCAGAACCCATTCAGCCGGCCTTCTATGAGAAAGATGGAATTTCCAGAATAAAACCTATGTTTCCACCTTGGGTAATATGTTCTTCTCAGAAGAGTATATGTTTTTGAGTGATGCAGTTTCTAATTCCTAAAATTGTTTTAGTTGAGTTTCGAGAGTTTTTATGCTATATCATGTGACACACGAGGGTTGGTATTCCTGAGTATTTGAAGTGGGTTCAACCCTTCCCAAAAAAGTTCCAGATGACATATCCTAAGTTCGGCAAGTTCCAGACGACATATCCTAATTCGTTGTTATAGAACGCAGGGAACTGTTTATCTGGTTTGTTGTAGCCAACTATTCAAAGGCTATAAACCTCAACTCTTAACAACAAATTTTTACGATCGGTCACATTGAAATATGATCAGCCAATCCTATCTCGACTGGAATTGATTTTGACTCCGTAATTTTTAAAGTTAAATACAATTTTAACTCGATATTATATTCAGATACTCTCGATGTTACAGTAAGATTCACCTTATGTTTAATACTCAATTCTTGCTCAACAATACCAAATATCTTTTTAAAAATTGGATGGCTTTTAACTTGTAGGAGATTGCACGCATCATCTGTGATAAAGTTCATGCGAGACCTGGATAATGGCATTGTCATCACAGATGATGCCACAAAGTTCTACATGACACTTGATTACCATACGAAGTACTGTGCCTATCATCACAATCTCATTCGGAACATTGAATTATCAGGTGATCTCCACAATAACAACTACACTTATGTGAATTACCAACTAAAACTCATACAGTTTTAGGGTCAAGTGAGGCGTTAATATGAGATCCCAATCTTCAATCTTTACCTTTATTGACTTCAATGCTTATAGTGGTTTACGACGGAATCTACAAATAGTTGTGATGATTTCAAAGAATTCTCTTGCGAAACTTTTACCTTATAAATCCCCTTCATATAAACCTCTTTGAATATATATTTTGTTGTTGTATCGTTTACACAACGATTTCCAAGTAATTTCCTAATTTTGTAACATAACTGGAAGATTCTTGATTAACCTATAGGCGACATCTGTGTTTTTACTCTGGCGATCAAATCAACAAACACATCTTTAAAATAAAACCACTCAGCTTCGTGCATGGAAGTGTTTTGAAACGAAATTGTAGCAGAGGTATCAGCAGCTCTTTGTAAATAGAATGAATTTGAACAATTTACCATTCTCATCTTTAAAGCCGCTCGGTGTACCGAATGTATTAATTGTAAACAAGTTGGATTAGTCTCAATAGTGATTCGGAAGTACCCAAGATGGAGATGTTATTGTATTAATTTCTAAAATACGTTATTTGACCCCTAAACGAAGCTCGCTACTTTTTTAACAAATCTAATTTACTCTGGCCTTTAAACGATATAATCTGAGCCAACTCGCAAAAATAAGTTTGCACTTATGGAAATAATAAAAATTCTACATTTTTTGTAATATTTTCTTTACTTATGGAAGGAAAGAAATTACTTAAATAATTAATTGAATTACTATAAAGTTTAATACATTTAATTTATAAGAAAATCTTCAGTACATTTTGTATTTAGGAACTTAGGTAAGTGTAAATTTTAGTAGCAGAAACGCCAGTGATACTAATATCCACTGTGTCCACCGTTTCGTTTAGATACCTTAGCGATACGGTCTAGAACTGAAAGAGTAAACTGCCTGTGTTTCTCAGGAGTCAGTAGTGATATTGTCCCACGATTCCTTTATGCAATTCTTCAATTCATTGATTTTCCTTGGCTCTTTAACAGCAACTAGAGATTTAAGCAAATCCCACACAAAAGTTTCAGGTCCTTGAGAATACTTCATTCGTATCATCGATTCATCTGTAAACAGGATGAGGTTCTCACATTCTGCTGGTTGCAAGGGCATTTTCGTGATAAAACTTCATCATTGACCTTACTAACGAACAGTAATTTCCTAGCAACACGACCCTGCTTATCATCTTTATGCAATCGTTGTCTGATTGTATCCGTTGATGGATGTTGTAAGCTTCATTTGGAAGTTTGGCTTTGTTTTTTGGAGCAGAAAGGCGTGGATTATGCCCCGATATAATTTTGATCGTTTTATCCAATTGTGTGTTGGTTGTTCTTGGACGTCCTGGTCGAAGCTTGTTAGCCAGCCGACCTTCATCGTTGAAAGCATTAACTACCTTATTAATGGATGTATGAGTTTTTCCAAAAATGCCAGCAATTTTTTGATTTTAGTAATCTTTTTTATACATGTAAGTTACGTCTTTACGTTCCCTCGCTAGGATTCATTTTTACTGCAAAAAGTAAGGCTATAACTTTTTTTGAAAATTAGGATAGAAATAATTTTAATAAACGACAAAATTAAAATCAATAATCTTAAACTCAATTTAAACAAAATTCTAAGGCGTCACAAAAAGCACACACCAACTTGATAACCGAACTGTGGAAACTAATTGTTGCTGTGTCGGTATTGACTGCTTGCGTGCAACTAAACGAAATATTGCAAAATACTTAAAACAATTAGGGTAATTTGTGTTCGGAGAAGCGAAGCATTTTATTTCCAAATGATGTGTGGGAACTTATTTTTGCGAAGTAGTGTATGTTAAACTGTCCGCATAAAGTTAACGTTACTCATGTCAAAGGCAACTGATGAACGATGACTGATTTATTACAATTGATTAATTGTGTACTGAAACTTGATGAACCTCCGATTTGTGTATATGGTATATGGAGGTACACTAGGCAAATGACCGCTGAGACGTGAAAATAAACTACTTTTTCGATCCATAATAACTTTGGTCTTACACATGGTTGATGCGTGTTGCACAACAACTACGATACTCTCCATAAAATATAATTTATTCCCCTATTTTCAAGTTGAAGCATTGAAATAATAAAAGGTGTACCCATAAATAGTTTACGTCCAAAAACATGTATGTGAAATAGGCCCAAAAGTCAGCCCAAAACTCAGCCCAAAAAAACGCGCTGCCAACACGAAAACTATAGTTTCTGTCACGTATGAACTGTCAGCCCCAAAAAATCGTATATCACGACATTTTAATGATGTCAGCCCAAAAACAAAAATGTTTTTAGTGATGTCGAACACACGCAGCTCAAAATTCAAATTTTCATAGGTAAAGTAACCATTGTAACCCTATATAATAAATGTAAAACAGCCAAGAAGCAATTCTTATTATTTTCTATTGGTTCATGAAAATATTATTTTTAAAGAACAATAATATGTGGCCTAGAGTTTCAAAGACGGACGATAAATCCGATTGGTAGATCCGTTCATTAAGAGTTTTTATTTTAATATAGTATGCAGCCTCATATCGAGCATGGCCTATATTCAGCCGCTTTACGCACAACCATAATATTTAGTGGAAGTTGAAATTTTCGGTGTTGATCATCGGCTTTTGAATGATTTTTGGACAGATCTGGTTCTACTTTTTACGAGCAACAAATTTTAGGAAGTTGTGATGGGGCTCTCATACCGAGAATGGCTTATATTCAGCAACTTTACGAACAACCACAATATTTAGTGGAACTTGAGATTTTCGGTGTTGGTCATCGGCCTCACTATGATTTTTGGACAGATCTATTTTTAGCCTTTACGAATAAGAAGTTTCAGGACGTTGTGATGGGGCTCCCATACCGAGAATGATCTATATTCAGCCACTTTACGCACAACCATAATATTTAGTGGAAGTTGAGAATTTTGGTGTTGGTCATCAGTTTCACTATAATTTTTGGACAGATCTGGTTTTAGCGTTTACGAGTAAGAAATTTCAGGAGGTTGTGATGGGGCTCGCATACCGAGAATGATCTATATTCAGCCACTTTACGCACAACCATAATATTTAGTGGAAGTTGAGATTTTTGGTGTTGGTCATCAGTCTCACTATGATTTTTGGATATATCTGGTTCTAGCGTTTACGAGTAAGAAGTTTCAGGAGGTTGTGATGGGGCTCTGGTACGGAGAATGGCATATGTTCAGCCGCCTTACACACAACCGTAATATTTAGTGGAAGTTGAGATTTTGGTGTTGGTCATCGGTCTCACTATGATATTTGGACAGATCTGGTTCTAGCGTTTACGAGTAAGAAATTTCAGGAGGTTGTGATGGGGCTCCCATACCGAGAATGATCTATATTCAGCCACTTTACGCACAACCATAATATTTAGTGGAAGTTGAGAATTTTGGTGTTGGTCATCAGTTTCACTATAATTTTTGGACAGATCTGGTTTTAGCGTTTACGAGTAAGAAATTTCAGGAGGTTGTGATGGGGCTCGCATACCGAGAATGATCTATATTCAGCCACTTTACGCACAACCATAATATTTAGTGGAAGTTGAGATTTTTGGTGTTGGTCATCAGTCTCACTATGATTTTTGGATATATCTGGTTCTAGCGTTTACGAGTAAGAAGTTTCAGGAGGTTGTGATGGGGCTCTGGTACGGAGAATGGCATATGTTCAGCCGCCTTACACACAACCGTAATATTTAGTGGAAGTTGAGATTTTGGTGTTGGTCATCGGTCTCACTATGATATTTGGACAGATCTGGTTCTAGCGTTTACGAGTAAGAAATTTCAGGAGGTTGTGATGGGGCTCCCATACCGAGAATGATCTATATTCAGCCACTTTACGCACAACCATAATATTTAGTGGAAGTTGAGATTTTTGGTGTTGGTCATCGGTCTCACTATGATTTTTGGATAGATCTGGTTCTAGCGTTTACGAGTAAGAAATTTCAGGAGGTTGTGATGGGGGTCTCATACCGAGAGTGGTCTATATTAGGCTGCTTTACGCACAACCATAATATTTAGTGAAAGTTGAAATTTTAGGTGTTGGTCATCAGTCTCACTATGATTTTTGGATATATCTGGTTCTAGCCTTTACGAGTTAGAAATTTCAGACGGTTGTGATCGGGCTCCCGTACCGAGAATGATCTATATTCAGCCACTTTTCGCACAACCATAATATTTAGTGGAAGTTGAGATTTTCGGTGTTGGTCATCAGTCTCACTATGATTTTTGGATATATCTGATTCTATCCTTTACGAGTAAGAAATTTCAGGAGGTTGTGATGGGGCTCTCATACCGAGAATGGCCTATATTCAGCCGCCTTACACACAACCGTAATATTTAGTGGAAGTTGAGATTTTGGTGTTGGTCATCGGTCTCACTATGATATTTGGACAGATCTGGTTCTAGTCTTGACGAGTAAAAAGTTTCAGGACGTTGTGATGGTGCTCTCATACCGAGAATGGCCTATATTCAGCCGCCTTACACACAACCGTAATATTTAGTGGAATTTGAGATTTTTGGTGTTGGTCATCGGCCTCACTATGATTTTTGGACAGATCTGGTTCTAGCCTATACGAGTAAGAAATTTCAGGAGGGCGTGATGGGGCTCTCATGCGTTCAATTTGACACATCATAAAATTACTGAAACACTGATATCATTTTATCATGTTGAATATCATTTTCAAAATCTTAAAATTTCGAGATGAAGATTGACTTTAGTATTGTTTGTTTGTCACAGCATATCGTAAAACTTAACGTTAATAATCAAGTATTAACGAATAAATATTGTTAATAAATATGAAATATATAATGTTCGTTAATTAAAAAATTATTAAAATTTTGGGAAATGTACTTTATCACTTCCATTTAAAGCACTATCATGATAGCGTAAACAGAATATTGTGAAACCAATTAGTAAGAACATGTTTGAGTTAAATGTGTATATTTTTTATTTCATTATTATTTTATTATTATTTTATAAATTTGAAATACAAAAGAATTGTATTATTTATATTCATTTCATTCAAATTCATTTTTAATCTTCGAATTTATGTGAAATTCAATGTTTTTATAGTTTTATGTCATGATAGTTATCATGACAGCATGATAACTATCATGACATAATACTATCATGACATAGTATTGCCAGCGACAAAAATATAATTTTTTGGGCCAGCATTTTTGGCCAACTTCACAAACGTTCCAAAAACGATAATCGGATAAAATTTCGGATTTTTTTGAAATTACCTGAACATGTCCATTTCTTATTCAGGAAAAAAAATCATTATAGCGAAATTATTTGATTTTCAGAAATTTTAGTAAGCACTTGATGGTATACAATTGACATGTTTTCACTTTGGCAAATTTAATTGTTTAGTTGCGTAGTTATAGTTTTACTAGTTAGGCATTCAATTTATATTTAGAACTGTGAGGTCTAACGTAAATAAGTCAATTGTATAAAGAGTAAGTGACAAAATTACTAAAATATCAGACTAAGAATCTGGGCAACGCAACGGGCTAATTAACGTTAAACACATCAAGGAGAACGAATTTTGCATGTTGTTAACTTGATTTAAATGAACGATGACATTTTATAAACAAAAAAAATTAAATCGATTTAATTTTTGCACAACTTGAACACCTCTCCATATACAAATGTATGCATATTCGTCCGTGTTGATGATAATCGATTACATTGTACATAACAACCCTTGCCATATTATGTTTATGTATAACCAATTCCAATTATCCATATATGCATAAACGTACATTTCAAATATAAATCAATTATTTTTGTTGTACTTAATCGTTCTATCATGTTTACATAAATTTTTAATTTCACAACATCACATCACAGTCAATAAATTATTAAATTAAATTTAAATTGAACAGAGAAACGTTTGTATATTGCATACGGCAAGCGCATATAACGCAAATAAATCCTTTTTTTATTCCGTCCGATTTGCATGATAAAATTTATAATTGATTGTGGTGTGGGTGTATTGAAGTACATACAGTTAATGAGTTATAGTTTATTTTGAAATTACTGCACTTCAAATGTACGAACGTACGTTCACTGTACATATGGCACATATCAGCATCATGACTTGTATAATGCATACAGTCAAATACTAGTTGGCTTGACTCGATTTTGAATATGTCTTGCTTGCATACAAAATACAAGAAATAATAACATATAATTTTTATGTTACTATAATTTTTCATTTTATGGTTATTATTGTTATTACTTCTTTCGTACCATAAAGAAAAAAAATGTTGATAAGAAAATGTTCTTAAATAGTGCTTTTTCTGTAGAAAATATTCATTTGTATGTATCTTAACAAGAGATGTTAAGATAATTAGTTTTAATTTTTATTGGAGGGATGAAAATGGATACACGTTTTTCAATTAAGATAAGAACTGAGATTTTGTTTATGAATATGTATCTCGACAATATTGATGATGACATGTAATTACTACATGCATGCACTTTTAATACAATATTGAAAGTGCTACGGGCTGAAATCGCACGAGGTAATCAGAACTACGGTCAGCAAATCGACAAACCCGAAAAATTTACTGGAAATTGGGAAACATGGCAAATTTCCATTTCCATTGTTCTTATTTGCTTAAAAATTTTTATAATTACCATTGATAAATCAAGCCTCTGCTTTGCTTTAGTAAAATAATTATTTATTCGAATTACCGCTGTTGAGGTCCGACTTAATGATTAACGTCTGAAGTATCAATTTTTACTACTACGAATTGCGCTATAGTTGCTGAGGTTACAATTATTTCCACAATAAGATGTGAATCATCGTGTAATGGTGAATGTTATGAATGTTTTGGAGATGAAAGGCAACGTCCTCGTCATCTATCAATGCCTCTAATTGTTTGTCCAATCCTGCTGTTTCTTTCAATTCCTGTTAGCTAATTGGTATGGCGAGAAAATGAGTTGACGTTGTGTTTGGTTGTACATACAGCAATGATTTGAACATCAGAATCTCTGAGCACGCAGTCGGAGGTGAGTTCCACTATGACGGAGCCTACAATCCTATAAGATTGGCTCCTAGACTCAGATATGACATTGACTACGAGTTCGTTGGGTATCACATTAATCCATTGGTTGGTGGCGTGAAGTTTGATCCAGTGATTAGTAGAGTTTATTGCCCTTGTACTGGATACGGTATCTACTCCATCCTTTCGTTGTAGTATCGCTACCTCGTATTGCATTTGCTTGACGGGAGTGTTGATAATTTGTGATGAGGCAAAAGAAGTGAACAGGCTTGAAGATATGACATTGTTGCAAATCTTCTCTGGTTAATAATACGAAGTGTTGGCGCCGCTTGTCCATTGCTATGCAACCGGTGCAACTAATGATTTGTGATTGAGTGCTTCCATGGCTGATATTGGGAACTGGAACTATGGATATTAGT
This sequence comes from Nephrotoma guestfalica, assembly GCA_963691935.1. NCBI lineage: Eukaryota > Metazoa > Arthropoda > Insecta > Diptera > Tipulidae > Nephrotoma > Nephrotoma guestfalica. Next base: position 133,698,135 of record OY829913.1, on the reverse strand, counting down.
GTATAGTCCCATACAAATGAAAGTGGCAAGGTAATTTAAATTATTACATTTTTCTATTTTACTCTTCTTCCAGTTGACTTGGTGTAAGTATGTATGGAATGAGCACGCCTTGATGAGCATGATAGAGCACGTTTAGTAAGCCTTGTTGCGTATCCTGAAGGCTCTATAGTACTAGCATCATTTCGAAAATTCACGTTACCGTTGATCGAACTCTGTTTTTCGTATGTTCTATATTCTTGTAATTGCAGCATTTCCTATTGCAGGCGATGTTGGTCCTTTATCAAGTTGTTTATCGATACTTCAGTGAAGTTTGTGTTATGTTTTACTAGATTGATGGTGCTATCGATTATAAAGGGTGGGACATAAGTCACTAAACATAGAATTTTTGATATTATTGTTTTATTTTTTTTATTGAAAATGAATAATTTTGATTACAAAAGATAGTTTTAATCATGAAGAGTTTAAAAAAAATTAAATTTTAAAAATAATATCTGATAGAAGCCTCCGAACAGCCTCTTCGCAAAATAGAGCTCTTTGCTGTACCTGGTCCATAACTGAAGCCAAAACTGGTTGATCAATTGTAATAATTTCATTTATTATGTTGTCTTGTAGTTGTTGCAGTCCTTGCGGTTTATTTGCGTATACACGATCTTTCAAAAATCCCTATCGTGATGGCCAATTAACATCTCCAAATCGTGAAATGATACGGTTACCAAAAACCGTTCGCAGCAAATTTATTGTTTCCAAATTTATTTTTTTCAAATTTATTGTTAATTCATATTTCTTGATTATTATCAAGTTCAGGAAACAAAAAATTTTCTAACATAGCCCTGTAACGCTCACCATTTACAGTTAATGCATGGCCATCTTTGTCTTGGAAGGATGCAATGGACTAAGTGGATAAGTAGATGCAACGGACGCTGTTGAATCACTCTTGGGTTTTCAGTGTCCCAGATTCTAAAAGTTTGCTTATTTACATAACCACTTAAATTGAAATGCGCGTCATCGGTTATTATACTTTTTTCATAAAATCAGGATCACCCGTTGATAATTCGGTCAATTTTCTTGACCGTCAGTTTTCTTTGTCGTCTTGCGGCAAAATTTCATGTACCATTTCGTACGGAAACAGCAATAAATTGTTTTTCATTATTCTACGCAGTGAAGTTCTGGACATTTGAAGCTGAGTGGCACGTTTACGAGTCGATGTTTCAGGGTTCTCATTTAAGCTCTCCTGAACTCGTTCGATATTATCTATCTTGGCTTCGTGCTTCAAGCGGTCTTCCACTCCGAGATAAGTCACTAACAGATCCCGATGACTGAAAACGAGCGACTAGATTGCGTACTTGATTTCGTGATGGTGCATTTTTGGTGTTAAAACATTTCGAAATTTTCTTTGGGTTTGAATTATCGAATTTTGACTAGCAAAATAAAACTCAACAATTTTTGCTCGGTGCTCAATCGTATACATGGCTACTGAATCTTCCAAACGTTGTTTCTAATACTGAAATATAAAAAGAGCAAAAATATAAAATAAAAAAAATATATCAAAAATACAGTGTTCAATGATGCATGGCCCACCCTGTAGTTAATTCTCAGTATCGTTAATTTTTTCATAGAGGAATTCATACTTTTCAGATTCTTGTTGAGTGATAACCCCAAATATGTCCCCTAACACAAAGCCCACCGAGTCGCTGAAACCTCGTTTTACTCGTTTACGGTCTTTATTGCTTTCGAACAATAGCTCATTGCCTGTTATCAAGTAATTATATTGCCATAAGAGTTACTGAAGAATATCTTCGCATTTTAGACCGGACAGCTTCATACAAACCGACTGCAATGCGGTGTGGGCTTTTTTAAAATTATCAATTTCCTCCCAATAAGAGGTTAAGTTGTAATGAACGGCTAATGTCCATTTCGTCGCCACTATTTCAAGCTTTCCTAATTCCTCAAAGTGTATCCCGGTAGACTGGTTGAATGGATTTATTTGAATGGTGGCTTGGGCCCAAAATGCAGCACATAGAGAATATTGCTAGTGCCATTTGATTTGTTCTCCCTACTTGTTTTGCTCATCTAAATAGTTGTTGCCTAGGGGCCGAGTTGTTATCATAGGAAAATTATCGGAACAATGAGTGCCGAGTGTGGAATTTAGTGTTCTCAACTTGGCATGGTGTCACATTATTCTGATGATTTTTTGAATTATAAAAGAATTAATTGAATTTAGCGAAATACGCTTTCATGTCTAGCGCCATACCGCCAATCACAACATGCAAATTGTCTTGAAATTTTTTGAACACATTTCAGACACCGCGCCAAGTTGAGGACACTAAATTTCACATTCGGCACACATTGTTCTTTTTTTATAAAGGAGGTATTACTAGAAATTATTATTGTAGTATTGTGATTCTCAATATTTTTTGTTTATTTTTAATAATTTTAATTAAACCACGTATTTCGAATTCCAAACTTTTTTCTTTTGCAGCTACAATTTTTGATATTTTGTGTATCTACACTTTTTGAGTCCACACTTTTCGTTAAAATGTGTAGCTACACTTTTCATTAACGTTAAGTACTTCACACCGGTGTATTGGCTCTATTGCATCTTTTGCAGAAGCCAACCTATAGGATTTTCCAAAAAGAGGTTTCATTTTGAATAGTCTGCTATTTAGGCAGTTGTCAATTTTTAAGCTGTCATCTTTTGAAATTTGACAAGTAAAAACTACGCCATTACTAAACTGGTACGATGCTCGCTTCAACAACGCTTTGAAATTGTTAAAATTCACTACAATAATAGTGAACATTTTGCAGTCACAGTTCGCAAAACTAAAGCACTTTTGGGTCGTTGTGAAGCACCTTCTCGGCCGGCAATAGTGATACTGGTGGAATTTGAGCTGTTGGGACAAGTTAATGATGTGAAGAATCGAAACCGTGTGCGTCGCTCAAGAAAAACTGTGTTGACGAAAACCCAGGTTTGTCGATTCCTCGTCGATCTTTGGAATTAAACATTCCACAAACGACAATACACCGTATTTTGCATAAAGACTTAGGTCTTCAGGCTTTTAAAGTTCAGTTAACACAAGAAATTAAGCCGGTCGATCACCAGAAAGGTCGTATCTTCGCTGATTGGGTCCTTCAAATGCATAAAAATGATCCGAATTTTCATCGAAAAATCATCTTCAGTGATGAGGCCCATTTTCACATCGGAGGCTACGTTAATAAGCAGAATTGTTGCATTTGGGGCTCAGAAAATCCAAGAATGATTGTCAAAAAGCCTCTCCATCCTCATTGTGTCACTGTTTGGTGCGGTTTTTGGGCTGGCGATGTGATTGGACCTTACTTATTCGAAAATGAAGCTGGTGCGACCGTTACGGTGAATGAATTGAGCTAACGAGCTATGATTAATGATTTTTTATGGCCGGAATTGGAAGATATTGATGTGGACCACGTTTATTTTCAACAAGACGTCCACACAAGCAACGAAACAATCGCAGTTTTGCAACAAAAGTTTCCTGACCGTGTTATTTCTCGAAGAGGTGATCACATTTGGCCACCGAGATCTTGTGATTTAACACCTTTAGACTTTTTTCTTTGAGATCACGTGAAAGATAAGGTCTATGCCAATGCTCCAGAATCGATTCAAGACCTTAAAGATGAAATTGGTGAAGTTATCGAGGACTTACAGCCGCAAATGTGCGAATTGGTAATGGAAAATTTCATGAAAAGTATAAGGCATACCTTCCTCTTTACAATGAAATAAACATTCATTGATTTCTCTTAAAAATACTCGTTTTTTTTAATATCAATATGAAACATATTATTGGAGAACCCTTTATTTATGTGATCCGTCGAAGCATGAATTTGAAATGTTGTAATCATAAAAAATTGAAAAATTCAACCGTTCGAAGTGTAGTACTGACTGCTTCTACAAAAAATGCAATAGGGTCAGTACTACACGATAGCATACTTCGATTTACTTAGATATCTCTACGATGCCTTGTCATTAACAATCGAAGCGCCTTTACACTTTCTAGGTATTATAGCAAAATTTTAAAATTAAAAGATCTATGACTGCTCCAGCGCATAAATAAATTAGCTCCTAGAAATCCTAAAGAATGGTTATGGCACATGGTTCGATTAGCTTGCCATTGTGAACTTATTTTTTTAACAATTTATTTCGTTTTGCATAACACGTTTTTTTTCTATGACTATATCCGGTATCATAATCCAAGAAGCAGACTGGAAGATTGCGTAGCAGCTCTGATGATAATTACTCTACAGATTGCATAGCGTAAAATTATCAGAATTGTCAGAAAATGTTAAAGATAACCCTACTTGATATTAGTTACATTATAGTTTCAAAAATATGGTATCGGATTTTAATGCTTTCGATCATGCTGGGCACAAATCTGCGGCTTACTATTTATACAAATAACATTCCATCACTCTATATAAACAACGTAAATATGAAATTTTTAAAATCAATTTTCACATAATAAATTTCTTTTGTAATGCGGGTACATTTATCTAACAAAATATATATACATACTCGTAAAAGCGATAGGTAATGTGTGTAGGCGGTCGATGGATGAGGAGTCACGTCACGAAAAATTATCGTTCCAAATGGATATCATAATATATATATATATACATATATAGGCAAATAACATTAGCTCTCTAAATAGATTCACCAAACAATTTTTCATTAGTCGATAGGTAGGTGGATTTCGTCTAAATTTTTGGCTGTCACCATACTACTTAAGTTTTATATAAATTATTCAAATATTAATCATCGTCATAAACAATAAAATAAACTTGTATAATGCTGATGGCACGCGGACACCGCGCATATATCTACAAATTATCCACGCGAGTTTTCTTACAAAAAAAAATTACGTTAAAATGATGTCAAAAGTCAAATCGGTTCGTTCTTTTCTTATTTTATTACGCTTTAAGACGTATCTTTTCATTTTTTGTTATTTATTTATTTTCTTACGGAAATGTGTGAGTGTTTTATTGTACAAAGGTAAAAAAATATAAAAACTAAATTATTTGTATTTTCTAAGAAAGACCAAAAAAATTATTTATTGAATAAAATTAAATCACAGCAGGATTATAAATCGTATAAATACCGGAAAAATAACATACGTCGACCGAGCCGAGTTGATAAAATAGGACGATTGGATTAACCCCCTGCAAAGGGATTATAATTTACGTTTGAGTTATACATTTCAATATTACGAGTAATAAAATGAACTGTCATCGTTTTATGGTTTATCAATTTTGGTCGATGATTTTTATAAGCAATTAGGTCCACCACCATACTATATGATATCATCACCCACAAAAAAATATGGTAATCGCGTGACCATCATATTCTAAATCGCCGACGCCATCAAATTAACAAATTCCTGTATTTAATTTAGCATATCGATTCGAGATCTAACACAAATCTGTAACAAATTACAACATACGAGTTTAAATGTAATATGATCCAGAATAAGCAAAATGCGTAACAAGCTCCGCACATATGAATTTCAATTATCTCACATAAATCTGTTAAAGCAATTAAAAATATGATTTAATTGAATAAATTATAATAATTGTGATGGAAAATATGGTCGGCTGTATTAATTAATGGCTCGATATCGTGATTAATAAATTATTATTTAATGTCGTATGGCGTTAGTTGTACCATAAATAGTTGCTATACCTAACTTCGAAGGCGTTCCTGTATATGAAACGCAAACCGCGCTATATGGCTATTTAATTACGATTACGTTAAAAAAAATCGATGTATCGACGTAATAAAAATTTTAAATTGTTTCCAGTACGGAGAGTAAATTTCTATTTATGTACATCTTGATCATTATCTTAATGCGAGATCGCTAATATCTAACATAATTTAAATGTTATGGTTTTGGTGACATTGAAAATTATAGTTATTTTAATGATACACCGGATTAGGAATTGAGAATCTCACAAATGTTGAATCATGCATGCAGAAATGACATTTAAATTTTTTTATAGACTTAGCAAAGTTTATGAGTCAGTTGTATTGTGTGGATAAACCTCAATCGATTGACGCTTTGGAAACCAATATTCAACGTGTCATTGCTGACATACGCCCTCAAATGCTTGAAAAAGTGCTGGAAAATTGGACCTCCAGAATGACATTTGTGAAAAATAGTCGTGGTAGCCATATGCCAGAAATTGTGTTTAAATGTTAAATGCCAAAAAATTATCTACCAAATAAAAAAAAATTTTGGTCATTTCATAATTTTATATGTGTTTTATTCAAAAAAAAAATCGGCAACCTCTTAAAAAAACACCCTTTATATAGGACAAAATGCAAAATACACTACATAAGTCATAATTGCTAATAACTGCAACCAGAGATAAGAATTAGGATGCGTGTGAAATATGTCCCAAAAAATCCAAGATTTGTTGCATGCAACAAATGCTGCACAGAAATCTCAAAAAATTTAGGGATCGATTTCAATAAAAACTATATCAATAAAAAGTATTTCAGAGTAATTAGTATTGTATGATATAACCTTACAGGACGGATATATAAATATTGGATCATACACAGTCATTATGAATCTTGTTGCAACAACCCCTTTGTAAAAGACCCTTTATTCATATCGCCGCTTTACGAATCATTCGATTCGTTTGACTCTTAAGAGACCGTATCATGAGCAATCCAGAAAACTTATCCACATGTAACTCTTTTGAAATTAGTTGAACTGATTTTTTAATTGAAACTTGTTGCAACAACCCTTTTTTGCACAGGACCTGTTATTTGTATCGCCGTCGAATCGTTTAATACGTTTGCCCCGTCAAAAGATAATATCATGAGTCAAGGCCGGATTTTGAATAAAATGCCTATCTCATCAATTATAGTGAGATGTCTCATTTTTGGAAGACTATGATTCGAGTGTCATTAAAATTCGTTCCCACAAAAAAGGTTTTTGCGTATTTGCATATTTCGCATATTTTTCATAAGCAAAAATTTTCAATTCAACGCAATGCATATTTAGCTTTTTTCAATATGTATGCCTAGCTAAATAAAAGAGTTATATATAAATATTTAAAAGAGTTTGGCCCTGAAGGTATTGAAACTACTGACGGGAAATTAGTGTGCGCACTAAATTAAAAACATACCTCATTCAGCAAGATTTAAGAACATTGAAGCATATTCGACTGGCTCAAAATTCAAAACAACAGAATGAAGAAAATCAACCAGAAAAAACGTATTTGAATAAAAAAATTTGCTTAGACTGTGCTTAGACTCTATGCATTTCAAAAGGTCTATCCTAGAGAATACACGAGAGAAGTAATTCCTAGTGAATCCACCATTCGATAAAATTATCTGAGTTATTGCTACGCAAATATAATTTCGGAAATAAAAGAAAACCTTAAAGGCAAAAAAACTTGAACGTCTATCGATGAAAAAACGGACGCTGGACGTTTCGTTGCAAGCATTATAGTTGGAATTTTACGGCATGATTTAGATAATACTAATTCGTTGTGTTTATTAGACTGCCAATTTGTTGATAAATCCAATGATACGAAAATGGCTCGTGCTTCTGACAACGCTTTTAAAATACTCGATTTGCTTGCGAACGTGATAACCGATGCTGCACCATATATGGTTAAAATGGGGAATGGTTTATCTATTTTGTACCACCCATAGGTTGCATACTTGCGGAGCATATCCGATCCATTTTCTCTGCCGTTGATAGGTTCATCAACTACGAGTACTTAAAAAAAATATTCTTAAAATTACCTTCCAGAATAGGCGTTTTAAAAGAACCGCGCCAAATTTACCACTACCACCACAACCTGTTGTTACACAATGGGGCACATGGTTACGAGCAGTAGAATATTGTTCGAATAATTACGATATATTAAAAATTGTCTTCGCGGAATTAGAAAAGGATGCTGCGTCAATTGTCCAGTGTGCACATCTCATTGCAAAAATTGATTTGCGCAATGATTGAGCGATTATTGAGCAATTAGCAGCCTCAACGTTGTCCCTCAATCAAAGCCTCACAGTAATTGAGGAGGTTTTTGAGAATATTGAAAATGTACCGCGATTAACAGGTGAACAAATAAAACCAAAATTAAAAACAATTTTTCAAAAGAATTCAGGTGCCGAAGCTAAAAGAAATTAACAAAGTACTGCGAAATGAACCGGGCCAAACTGAAATAATAAATGCAGAACATTTTAAGTATACACCAATCACCTCCTGTGATGTTGAAAGAAGCTTTTCAGAATATAAAAACATATTATCATATAAGAAGCTAAATTTTAAAAGAGAAAATTTAAAATTATATGTCACTCAGTGTAACTTCAAAAATTGTACCAATTAAATATGTGTTAATTTTGTTTCGAATTTAAATTGAGATCAAAAATTATTCTTGTCTAATCCTAATTTTGGATATGCGTAAATATAAAAATGGTGATATGCTACTGCGCTACTAAATGAATAAAATGTAATAAAATGGATATGCTTTCTGTTATTAAAAACGCCTAAGTGATCGAGTCTTTAATCATGAGTATGTATTCCAGAAAATTTATCCACACTTCAATCTTATAAAATTGGTTGAACATATTTCTTACTTCTTAAACTTGTCGCAACAACCTCTTTGTAAAAGACCGGGGATTGACCTTCATTACGATGTAAATCGAATATATGAACATGTACGGCCGTGTCCATTAGAAGAACGACGTTATCTGAAATATAAAAAACTTTTTAACTAAATGGAACGCTTATTCTGGGTTTCTTTGCAGCTTAGTAAATTCAAATTTTTCCGATACAATCCGTGAAATTAATAGAACTGGAGGATAAATTCGAAAATTTTTTAACTCACAATTGTTGTGCCAGTTGTAATGTGGTTCTTGGATTTATCTCAGCTAGCAGAAATAAGGTAAACGCTAATGCATCCGATCTGATGTGAAATGCCCTCCAAATATGATTGTGCTAACTTCTTCGCGAGTTTCTTTATTATAAAAATGTTCTACTCATGCTTCCGCATCTATCAAAGTATCCAGCATAGCATATCGAATCTTCTTTAGAAATCGACATTTTGTTAAAACACTCTGTTGTGGCTAACCAGAGGTGTGATACAATTTTAAAATCTGCATAACTGTCGCATATTTTTCTGATAGTGGGTCAACTTTAGGTAGTAAATTTTTGTTTTGACAGAAGGTAATAGAGCTTATATATATCTATATATATATATATATATATATATATATATATATATATATATATATATATATATATATATATATATATACATACAGGGTGGCTGAGACCAAATGTTACTGACTTCGCTCTGCTGTCATTTGAGTAGTTGTCATTTTCGCGTCAATTTTTTGACAGATTGAAGTTTGGTTAGTTGTTTACACGTGGTCAACAAATAATTGTTCTAAATTAATATCTTCATAAAAAAATCGTAATGGAATTCAAACGTAATAGCGTAATTGCACTGTATTTGGGTGGAAATTCACAAACAGCAATAGTTCGTCAGCTCCAGCATTCGAATGTGAATAAAATGTTTGTGTATCGAACCATAACTCGATACAACGAAACTGGAAGCATCGCTAAACGCAACAGAAGCGGTCCTAAAAAGACAGCAACATCAAAGCAAATGATACGAAATGTGAAGAAACGAATCCAACGAAATCCTCGTCAAAGTGCCAATCAATTAGCCGCACGTCTACATGTTTCACGATACAGCATTCAAACCATATTGAAAAATTAACTACACTTGAAGCCCTACAAGATACAAAAAGTTCAAGATCTTACGGAGACACAAAAAAAAGTTAGGCTTGAAAGAACACGAGCAGTGAAGGCCTTGGCTGAACGTGATGAGATTTCAAAAATTGTCTTTTCTGATGAGAAAATTTTCACCATTCAACGGTATGTGAATAAACAAAATGATCGTGTTCGGTTAGAGCACAAGTCCAACGATAATTTGGACACAAGAGTTGCCATCCGCAAGCCATCACCAGCTTATGTTATGGTTTGGGCTGCAGTGACTGCAGATGGACGCACTCCTCTGGTTTTCATCAAACATGGAGTCAAGATAAACCAAGAGGTGTACCGCCAAAAGATCCTAAACGATGCTTTGCTACCTTGGGCACGTAAATACTTTGGTACGAACCGTTGGACATTCCAACAGGGTTCGGCACCGTCACACATAGCTCGAGCGACACAGCAATTTTTACAAAATTGCGTTCCGCGTCTGATTTCGTCGAAAGAATGGCCACCATATTCACCAGACTTGAATCCCATGGATTTCTGCATATGGTCCATTTTGGAGAGTAAGGTGTTCACTAAAAAATATGAAAGTGTTGATGCACTGAAGTCAGCTCTTGTTCGATAATGGAATAAAATTCCGCAAGCTCACGTTCGGTAAGCATGCAATGCTTTCTATGGAAGACTGAATCAAATAATCAGAGCCAAAGGAGGTCATATCGATCAGTAACATGTTTTTCATAAAATGTAATATGTTTTCAACATATTCCACGAAATTTCAATAAAAAATAATCAAAATTAAAAAATTACAGCGTTTTCATTTGGTAACACTTGGTCTCAGCCACCCTGTATATATAGGGTTTTCCAATAGGAATGATATGATTTTTAAGTGACGTTTCGGCCATTTGTAATATGTCATGATCTGTCATTTTTTGTTTCATTGGATTCCGTACTGTTTACAATTTCATCATGGTGAGATATACGCAAGAACAACGTTTACAAATTATTCAGCTTTATTATCAAAATAATCGTTCTCCAATTGCAACTTTTCTTGCGCTTTTGCCATTTTATAGTCGTAATAATCATCCAAGTGTGCTCGCTATTCGTCGAATTCTTGAAAATTTTGAACATACAATTTCTTTACATAATGTTGAAGTGCCAATAAGACAAAGATTCGCTCGAAGTAATGCAAATATTGCTGCCGTTCAGGGCAAGTGTTGCTGAAGACCGCAATTTGTCGATTCCAAGACGTTCTCAAGAATTGGGACTGTCTCAAACCACAACCTGGCGGATTTTGAGAAAGAATTTGGGTTTGCATCCGTATAAAATTGTTCTCACTCAAGAACTGAAGCCATTGGATCACCGTAAACGTCGTGAATTTGCTGATTTTGCCTTGGAACAACTTGAAAACGATAACGATTTTTTTTAGAAAATCATCTTCTCCGATGAGGCTCACTTTCATCTGAGTGGTGCGGTAAATAAACAAAACTGTCGATTCTAGTGCGAAGAAAATCCTCAAATTATTCATGAAAAACCATTACATTCACCTAAATTGACAGTTTGGTGTGGTTTTTGGTCTGGTGGAATCATCGGTCCGTATTTTTTTCGAAATGAAGCTGGTAACACCGTTACTGTCAATGGAGATCGGTATAGATCGATGATAACCAACTTTTTATGGCCGAAATTGGAAGAACTTGATCTTGACAACATTTGGTTCCAACACGACGGGGCTACGTGCCACACAATTGAATTATTGCGAGAAAAGCTTGGAGATTCGATAATTTCAAGAAATTGTGATATTGAATAGCCTCCAAGAAGTTGTTATCTATCGCCATTAGACTATTTCTTGTGGGGTTATTTGAAGTCATTAGCAATAAACCAAACTCTATTCAAGCTTTACAAGTCAATATTGGACGTGCTATTCATGACATACGACTTGATTTAGTGGAAAAATGCTCGAAAATTGGGTTCATCGAATTCGTTCTGCAGAAGAAGTCGTGGAGACCATTTGAATGACGTTATATTCAGAACTTAACTTATATATATTTATAAGGGTCTTTCAAAAGTCGCGTCTAGATGTTTTTTTAAAATAAAACATGAAAATACTTCGATTTTTTCTGGTCTTCGTACTTTTTTAAAAATATGGCTTTTAACAATTATATGTGAGAAATGACATCATTTAAATGTCTACCACGGGCACGTTCACATGCTTCTATACGAAAATCAAAATTTTTAAGAACTCGCTCACACATTATCGCATTAAGTTCATCAATTTCGATCCGAATGTTGTTTTTCAGCTGTACAATTGTTATCGGTTTATTCACATAAATTTTACTTTTCAATAAACCCTAAAGAAAGTAATCTATGGCGATATATATGGCGATAAATCACATGATCTAGGTGACCAGTTCATGTCACCATATACGTGAAATTAATCGACCTGGAAACTTAGACCGCAATAGCTGGATGTTTTCACGTGGTGTGCTCCATCCTGTTGAAAATAACAATATTCTGTGTCTATTTGTTCAAGTTAATGGTAATCTTCAATCATTTGTCTACTATTACGCTCTCCATTCAAAGTAACAGCTCTTTCATTTGCATATTTGAAGAAAAATGGACCAATGATTCCGTCCGCCCAAAAATCACACTAAACAGTACATTTTTGTAGATGTAATTGACGAAAGTTCTGCGTTGATAATGATCTCTTTGTTTTAGTTTTTGTGTTAACTGAATTTTGTAAGGATGCAAATGCAAATCCGTATGTAAAATTCGCCAAACAGTCGATAGATGAATGTCTAATTCCTGAGAACGTCGTGATATCGATGTTGAAGTTTACTCCGTGGCACTACCGCCTACAGCAGCAATGTTCTCACTAGAACGTCCACTTTTTGGTCGGCCACACCTTTTCCGATCCATGACAGAACAAGTCTCTTCAAATTTTTTTTACTAAACTTTGAATTATTGACTTATTTGGATGATTATTTATACCAGAAAAATCACGAATTTTACGAAACATCTAGTAATTTATCTTTCATAATTTATATTCTTGTTTGGAGGGTTGTAGCCCTTTGGCTAGCCTCCTTTACAATTTTATTATATTTTTAGTCGATCCTGATTGGATCTACTAAATATTGGTAGATCATGTGGTTTCTTCCCTCGCAGCCGTCTTACTGGGCTTGAATCATCCAACATACGACGTATCTCATCATTTTGGTATAGACTAATACGTTGCATGTGTTTTCTCACGTTTTTGCTTATTTCTTCACTAACGAAATCCATCTTCAGATCTCTATGGAGGTTGTCATTTCTTATGTACTACGGTGCATTAACTATTCTACGAAGGACTTTGCTTTGGAATGACTGGATGATATTGACATTGGTTTTCTTTGTACAGCGTAAGAGCTGAATGTCGTAAGTCCACACATATTTTAGGATTTGGCGGTATAGTAGCAATTTATTATGTAGAGTTAGCTCAGAATTTCTTCCTAAGAGTCAATCCATCTTTCATTTGATGTTTAAGTCTTCTTTTTCCTTTTTCACATGCTCTTTCCATTTTAGTTTCGTATCTAGGGTCATGCCTAGATAATTTGCCCTGTTTACGTAGGGAATTTGCTGGGAGTTCAGTTCTACTGGTATCCGGTTGACCTTCTTGTTGTTAAAGTTTACGTGAACAGATTTTGTTTCATTAAATTGTATTCGCCAGCTCTTGGTCCAGGTACTGAAAATATTAGTAGCGCCTTACAATTTGCTTGTAGATTCTTCTATGCTATTAGCAGCTGCTAAGATGGCCGTATCATCCGCAAACGTCGCTATGTTAGCCTCCTCTATCGTTGGCAGGTGCGAGGTGTATAGAACATATGAAGTTGGTCCCAGAACGCTACCTTGTGGTACTCCTGCTGATATTTTCTTAATTTCAAAATTTTTAAATTTCATAAAACTGCTTTGGTCAGTACGTTTGTAATTTATATTCCAAACCTTTATGCCATACTCTGTCAAAGGACTGTGCTACATCCAAGAAGACGCTTGAACATACTTTCTTTTTTTCAAGTACGTCTTCAATTATGTTTGTAATTCGGTGTACTTCTTCTATTGTTGAATGGTTTTCTCTGAAGCCAAATTGATGTGAAGGAACAAGATTTCTTTCTGCTATTATTGGTTTTAGTCTCTTTTGGAGTAGTTTCTCAAATAATTTTGAAATTAGTGGGAGTAAGGAAATCGGCCTATACGAATTTTTGTCATTTAGTGGTTTGTTGGGTAATAATTTTTTCTGCTACTTTCCATTGATTTGGAACGTGTTTAAGTCTGAGCACTGCGCTAATTATTTGGAGTAGTTTACGTAGTCGTTTTTCAGGAAGAGGTTTTACTATTTGTCCTGTAGTTGAGTCATATCATAGAGATTTCTTTGTATTTAGGTTAAGATTGATTTCCTCTTTTAATTCTTGTAATGTGACAGGAGATATATTGCAGTTATCCATTTTATATACTGGTGGTATGTTTTCCTCTTCAGTTTGTCTAGGTAGAGGCTGGAACGTGTTTTCAAGGTGGGTTTCAAATAACGAAGCTTTTTGTTTTGCACTTATAGCCCATGTACCATCTTCATCGTTGCACTGATTGTCATAATAACAGGCGTGTGATCCGACATAATCCCATCGCTGCTTTCTAGGTTTATGTAGTTTTGTCTATACCTTTGATGATAAAGTAGCCAATGATATCGGGTATTTTGTTTCTATCCGTAGGCCAATAAGTTGGTTGATCTCCAGAATGAAAATCGCAATTGCATAGTCTTCCTGCTGTAAACAGCTCTCTTCCTTTTTTAGAGGTTACTCTTGATCCTCAGTAGGTGTTTTTTGCATTAAAATCACCTCCGAGTATGAAACTTGATCCAAGTGATTTAAATAATGTTCAATAGTCATCTTTAATTAAATTATATCTTGGGGGGCAATACATTGACGGTATACACTATATTCTTTGTTATTATTTATAAATACTTGTAAGATGACTACTTGCATAAATTCCTCTTTCATTTTACATGTGAGCATAAATAGTGGAAGCCCTCTTTTGTTAATTTGAACTTGTTCAGTTTCGATTTTTTCTTTTTTAATGATGTTTACGGCATTTTCTATTTGATAACCCTTTTGTGTAAGATCCTCAATACCTCTAGCCATAACTTTGATTGGGCGATCATTCTGATCCTCATAGGTAAACCACCGAAGCCCATTGGAATTAAGCTTTGTAGCCAGAGCTCTATAGATTTCAGAGTCTACAACATTAATTTTCCAGACGCCATTGTTTAGAGATACGAGTTTGTACTCGGCTATCGTAATCGATTTCATAATCGATTGAATAGTGGAGAAATTTGATATCCCAACGACATTTATTGGTGGGGGTGATTTTTCTTTTGGTTTAGCTGGTTGTTGTTCTAGAGCTATTTGTTTCTTGATGATTACCTGGTTTCTAGAAACCTCTTTTGAAGTTGCTGGTAAAGTTACTGCCATTTCTGGTGAGAGTTGCGCTTTCCTTTTCTTACTTGTTCTTTTATTCCGGTTCAACATCCAATTTGTTTCTCTTTCTAATTCTTCTTTATCCGTGTGGATCCATAATGTCATCATCGACTGCAGAGCTAGGTGTCGTCCCAAGTTCTGCTCGTGTTTCAACTGCTTTTTTCAGTTTCTCATTCTCTTTCTTTAAAATTGTTTCTTTTTCAATTTAGTTGTAAATTCCTTTATTTCTCTCAGTTGTTCACGGAGTACGGCATTTTCCTTCTCGTACTGAAATATATTTCCAGTTGAAGATCTTGGTGATCTTGATAATATGGAACTTCGTCCAAATGGGTTAAACACTGATTGGCCCTTCTCAGAATCTGTTGGGCTTGCCTCCGAAGAGTGTATATTTGGCAGTATATTTGCTGCTGTACCACCTGGGGTATTACATTCCGTATTTGTTGTACTCATTGTTTGTTTTAGCCAATTTATACCACTGGCATTTGGTCCCTGGTAGCACTTTGCTACTGTCGAAGCAGTACCCGCACTCCGCGGCGAGGACGCGGCTACCTTGGTTTTACTTAGGTCTACACAGAGACAGCCGAATCCCTCTGAGTACCCTAGGCTGAGGGGCGAATAACTTTAATGCATTCTTCTAGCGCGTAACATAAAAAAAGTTTGCTTTTAGAAATTATTTACTATTGACATCTCTGCGTGACTTTTGAAAGACCCTTTATATATAAATACAGGGTGGCTCACACGAAATGTTATCAAAACAAATCCGCGCCGAGTCCTGTTGAAATGTCCAGACTCTGCTGCCGAAATGTTTTTGTGCCCAAGGCTTCAACGCTACCTCCAACACATGATCCCGATAAATTTGAGCATTTATCTTGATGCCACGGTCCAAAAAAAAGGAGCGGTGAACAGCTTTCGGCCATTGCGGCGGCCCAAACCATCACCATCGGCGGCGCTTGGTTTCGAGTGTCAATTCGTTGGTCCAAATTTTCAGTAGAACGGCCGGTCAAGTAAATCCGGTCGTTTTGTTTGTTCATATATTGCTCAATAACGAACGATGACTCATCGGAGAAAACCAAATTCGACAAATCGCCACATTCGTGCAAACGCAACAACTCCTTTGCTCTTTCCACTCTAACTTTGTTTTGAGCATCGATGAGACCATGCGTTTTATGGAATTTCAAGGCCTTTAGTCCAAGATGATCTTTCAATATGTGCTGCTTCCGTTCGAGCGAAATGTTCGCCTCACGAGATATTTTTCTGTCGCTACGGCGCGGATTCCGAGCAAATTTGGCTTTCACCTACCGAATGATATCCGGCGATGTTGCAGTGCGTTTCAGTCCACCACCATGGCGTTTTGCAATGCTGCCAGTATCGTTATAACGATTTATGGTGCGATACACAAACATTTTATTCACATGCAGATGTTTTAATTGGTTAACAATCTGCGGCTGTGGTTTTCCAGTCAAATATAGAGCAATCACACTATTACGCTTGAATTCCATTGCGGATAACTCTTTTTCTGGAAATTTCCCACTAAAATGCTTTCGTACGCTTGTAAACTATAAAATTAACTGTCATTAGTGTACATTTGAGCGCTCTATGTCAGTCACTCAGTATATATTTGTCGTGTGGGATATGCTAGGGCATCGTTTAAGGCAATAAGGGAAGTCATTCCAGAAACCGTACATCATCTTCAATGAGCTCTGCAGGAAGAATGGGAAATGGACTTCAGGAGTACATTGAAAACCTGGTGCAGCCTCCTATTCCAAAACGAATGCTATAGATATGATCAGATCTCGTAGAGGAAATACTCGAAATTAGAGTACCGACCGCTTAGATTGATTGTTCACTTTTATTTAAATAAAGATGACCATAAATCAATAACCGCACAAATATTTACTGAAGAAAATGTAGTGTTCGGAATTTTTTGATTAGCAGTGTATTAGAATACTGGCATGGAAATTTTCTGCCATCCAATTACGTCATTCTCAAAACAGAACGATTTTGAAACAAATTTCAATCATACCTGTTTTAAGTGTATCGTGAAACAGACTAATCTTTTCAAATCGACTGTGTGCCGTTCATTTTATTGTTAAGTTTTAATTTTACAGCAAACTTTACTATCGTATTAAGGTTGTAATTCTGCTATCTTAGATATTAGCTGGTATACTGCTTCCTTATTTACAATAATCAATGTTTGATGCAAATTAGCATAAATGAATTTATTACCATTTTGTAATTATTATTTTTAAAATAAACTATGCCTATCTTGGGAAATAATAAATATATTGGTATAAAGCTGAGCTTAACCTCATTGTTTGTTCAATCTTTAAGATGGTGAGGAGACAGCAAATAAATTAATTCGATTAAGTTTTGCATAGTTATAAGAACTACAAACCAACTATAATAAAATATTCGTGTTTAGCCTAAATCTGTGTATTTAATTTTAGGGGAAGAAAATTTACATACATGGTACTTAACACCTTACTCAGCACCAGGGGCGATGAACAGTAAACCAAATACAAAACCGAATTTTCTATACCTACCTGACGAACAACAATATCATTAATTTCTAATTAATAACGATAAAAATCTTATTCTCTTTCAGAAAAATTACATCGGTGATAACGCGCGCCGAGAAAAGAAAGATCACCATCTCAACACAAGCAGGAAGACAAGAAACATAACAGAAAAGACACCAAAAGCAACCAAAGCCTATATACATATATAACGTCATACATCTACTGCATACATGAACCGAAATTGCGATGAAATTGATAATTCTTTTTAGTTTCTTATTTGCCGCTTACTTTAAATATGGACAAAGTTTATCACTTGATCCAGGTAAGAAATTTTTTATGTTTATTATGTTTTATGGAAATTAATTTCATTTTTATTATATGTATCTATATGCATACATGTATAAAATGACAACAGCAACAACAAATGCGAGATAACATCATGAAACATTAAATTATGTTCCAAAATACATACGAGTATATGACTTTTTGATGATGTTCCAGAAGAGTTGATAGAAAAAGGCTGCGCGCAATAAAAAACACTGTTTGTCTTTGAAAAGGGAAAAACATGGAAATGCGGGCGAGAAATACATGAATTTTATGTTGTCATAATTTTGTTTTTTTTTTGTGAATCGATTAAATATTTTAAGAGTTCCAACATACATATAACTCTATATGTATTTTTGAAGCACAACAAGACATACTCGACGAGAAGAAAATGAAATGACAAGATTTTAAAATTTATGATCGAATTTTTTCTTTATTTTTTTCGGTTGGTGTCTTAAAATTTATAAAATTGTAATGTGTGATGGGAACCAACACCTATTTTCTTGGTTAATACATTTTTGGTTAGTTTCTTATTGGTATATGATGGTAACTGTTCCGTGGATGCTGTAAATGTCATGAATTGGTGTTTGATTATAAATTTTTATTTCATTTTAATATACATTTTTAGTGTTCATGTATATTATGAACATACAAATAAAATTGAAAATTTATGAAGTGGCTGTTGGAGAGTAGCTCAAAATTATTTATCATCTTTCAAGATACGTAATTTAATTTTTTTGGTTTATATGTGATCGGGTGCGATTTTTTGTGTGGTCAGTAAACTAAAATCGTGTGAGCTATATACTCGTATCAAATTATATTTACTCAACGAAACGTCTTCAACGCATATGAAAAATTCGTGTCAAAATCAATCTTCATGATCTCAACTGTATATAGACAAGCATTTTAAATGGAAAATAAATTAGAAATTCAATTAGACCACCCAAAATTATATGTATACGCGTATGAACACGTTTCAGAGCAAAATCATTTTAGCTATTTGACCAACATATTAAAATTAAACTATTATGCTGCGGCACGGCCACATTCGCCTTTGTATACCGAATTAACTATCACCTTTACTCAAAAAAAAAATTGTGTTTATCTTAAATAATAGTGGCAAACGCACATCCCATCTACTTATACGGTATTTAATTAATGGATTTTTAATGAGTTAAGTAAATTCACCATCCATACCAAAAAACACTATTTCTATACATAAACACAATGCGGAAGGTGTTATGCAACTTACATATACACATCGTCTTTCATTTCGAACATGAATTATAAATTTCACACCATAAATTAATTAATGTTAATCAAACGCTTTTAAAAAAAATTATTTTACTTTAGTCTCAATATTTAAATTAATTTGTAATTCAGTCAATCAAATATTTAACATTTTTATTTCTTTATGATTCCGTGTTTCTTTTCAGTGGCATCACTTGAATTAGAGCAATACATCAAAGATGATTTCACACTGTCATTGCGGCACATACGGTAAGCATAATATTGTAATACAAGTGTACGCACGCGCTCAAAATATTTTTAGGGGCTCTCAGAAATCGAAAGTTTATACATAAACGAGTCATTCTTTGATTAATTTAAAGAAAGTGAAATCTGACCTACTACTGTTTAGGGTCAACTCATCAAAATGTATGGTAAAACTTAATTATTGTCGAACATGTCGAAATGAGAATTTTAAAGTAAGCAACATAACGAAAAAAGCTTTTCTAAAATTAAGAACAAAAATTTTATATTTGATGATTTAGTAATTAATTTATTACAAAAAATTTAGTTTTCACATTTTCAACCAAAGATATATTGGTTACAAATATAGCTTAAAAGTAGTTCATCATAATCATGTATAATTTCCGTAGTAATTACGCCAAACGATCTCCGTAGTAAAGTTACAAAGACGGTTAAACCACAATACAGGCGAGTTACATGGTTTCTGCGATGCATCTGAAGACGCATATGCAGCAGCAGTTTACTACAAACCTAAAATTACAAATTAACCATCCTCAGGTTGGAGTTATGTGCAGCCGTATTACTATCAAAATTAATCAAGAAACCTAAACAAGCGTTACAATAACCGGAGATAGTGGAAATCCAATCCGTATTGTCTCCGGTGCAATTGGGTTAAGTGAAATCCGAAGAAAATCCAGGGGATTGTGCATCTCGAGGATTGCACCCTACCAGCTCAATAGATCACCCTCTCTGGTGGAACGAACCAAGCTGACTCAGAGACTCTTTTGGATATGCCTTACAACCACAAGTTGAAGAGACCACAGAAGAATCCAAGAACCAAGTATGCGCATTCACTACGACAACCAAAGAAGAAAGCGTCATACTGGCTTTAATGGAACGATGTTCATAGTTCACAAAAGCCATAAGGAGCATCGCGTAAGTTCTTAGGTTTGAAAAAAGAACAGCTAAATCGTCACCAAGCTACCTGACGACCAAAGAACTTCACGACAGTTTCAGGTTAGCCTTAAAGTTAACACAAAAGTTTTGCTTAGGAACATTGGACAAACACCATAGCAAACATAGCGAATTAAAACTCCGTACTCTTAAGGTGGATTTAAATATACTACGATTTTTCGGCGTGGCTGCGTGCCGCAGAAAATTCGGCGAATACTGTATTATCGATGATTTACTTATTCGACGATTTACGGCGTAGTTTTTCACACATACATAAATAATATTTTAACGTTAAATATTTTGACGATGTTAAAAAAAATTGTCTATGTATGCTGTGCCGAAAATTCGGCGAAGAAGTCCTTTCTGAGTACACTGTAAAAACGTATTTTTAACGAGACAGATATATAAAATAAGAAAGAGATGAGAAGTGCTATTCCTTTCTAAAGAATTATACGTTTCCGATATTTTTCAAATTGGAATTTTATAAAAAAAATAGTAAAAAATCCACGGAAGACTAAATTTATTACAATGAGTAATTTATTTTATCTTAAATTTTGCCTATTAACAAAAAGGTACTAAGCATTGTTCCAAGATGTGACAAACAAGTTAAAAAGCGATAGTTATAAACTGTCAATTTGCCATGTCACTGCGGTTTCCCCAATTTCCAATTTTTTATGTAATTTGTATGGCCCATCGCATTCACTTGTTTGAGTAGTTTATATGTCGACTAAGATTATAAGGATCTCAGAAATTCTTCTAAGACGTCATCAGGAGGTTACAATAGCTCCATGTACTAAGTAACAAACAGTCTTTATTCCATGTCCCAGCGGTCTCCCCAATTTTAATTTTTTAAAGTAATTTGTGTGGCCCAACGCATTCACCTGCTTGAGTAGTTTATATGTTGACTAAGATTATGAGTCGTCTTAGAAGAATCCCTGTGATCCTCATAATCTTAGTCGATATATAAACTACTCAAGCAGGTGAAATCGTTATAGTTAGTTACCGCTGGGAAATGGTATATAGACTTTTCATTACTTAGTACATGGGCCTATTGTAATCTGCTGATGAAGGGCGCCTTAGAAGAATTCCTGTGATCCTCATAATCTTAGTCGACATATAAACTACTCAAACAAGTGAATGCGATGGGCCATACAAATTACATAAAAAAAATTAAAATTTGGGAGACCACTGGGACATGACATAGGGACAGGTTATTACTTAGAATATGGGGCTATTTTAACCTTGTAACCTCTTAATGACGTCTTAGAAGAATTCGCGTGGCGCATGTAATATTATTCGAAATATAAGCTACTCAAACAGTAAAATCTTCATGTTATACGTAATTACGAGTATTTAAAAATTCAGATATCGCGAGGACTTTATATAATATGGCATATGGGCCTATTAGCTTTTATCACTTGAAACTATTTTATTGACTTGATGGCATATTATAACAATCTTTTAAACCAAAGTATGTTTTTTCAAAAAACTTCCACTCAAAATTCTTATTAGAAATTAGATTAACAGTGTAACACTATTACAATGAAGCATTTGCTATTTGTTAAAAACTTCACACCCGTGTAAATCTACTAGCTTTCATTCAGCTTTATTTCAGAAATATTGGATAATAAAGGGTCCATTAGCAGTAAAAACTTTCATCAATAAATGTATGGTTTGCTACAAACATCAAGCATGGATACTGAGCCAACTGATGTGACATCTTCCAGCAGCAAGAGTTACCCCAACAAGAACGTCCACTCATACACTAGTGGATTATGCTGGGCCTTATCAGCTCCGATGCTACAAAGGATATTTAGCGGTCTTCGCCTGTTTTGCAATAAAATCCACTTAGAAGTAGTAAGCAACTTGTCATCTGAAGCTTTTGTAGCAGCTTTTAGACGCTTCACATTACGTCGAGGTAATTGTTCGGACCTCTACAGCGGCTGTGGCTCTAACTTTAAAGGGGCTTCAAAATTTATGAAGAACGATCTGAACGCTACACTGAAACAACTACCAGAAAAGCTTGCAAAGGATGGCACCCAATAGCATTATATACCACTAAGATCACCGCACATGGATGAACTATAGGAAGTGGAACTTAAATCCGTCAAATATCATCTACGTAGAATAATTGTTTGCAAATAAAAGCATGTCTCAACTCACGGCCCCTTCTTCCACTATCATCAGCACCCAATGAGCACCACTTTAACACCCGGACATTTTCTTATAGGTAAACCACTCGAACGATGCCAGAACTAAGCCACTTAAATCAAAACAGTAGATTTTTAATACGATGGAAACTTCTGTAGAAACGCAAGAATTTTTGGTAAATCTGAAATATAGCAAAAGGAGAGCTAATGCTCATTAAGGATGATGACCAGCCTACTGGAAAGTGGCCTCTAGGAAGGATCCATGAGGTACATAGTGGGACGATGGTTTTATCAGAACACCAACGGAGGATTACTCACAAGGTCAATCACACAGATCAGTTGTCTGCCGATTGAGGACGATGGGCAATGCAAGAAAGAACCTTCGTCAGACGAAACCCAAATAGATGCAGTTGAAGCCTTGTGAGGTCGTTGCATAAACGAGTAACAAGAGCAAGCACCAAGTCTATGCTGCAACTTTACACTATCGAATTGGAGATTCTCCTGGAGATCTCGGGTCTCGGGACCTACTACTCACTTTGGGGATGCTGCTCGTCAACAAGACAGCTTTTGTTCGTATAAGACGCTTTTACAACCAATACACACTGATACGTTTAAGTACTGTGAAGCCATTGTTTCACAGATAAAAACATTCCACGTAGAATTAAATGAACAAAACGAAGTATTAAACGTATTGGGCGGAAATAAAATCACCGCGCCTTTCGATGTACCCCGAACTATTCGGGGTGCTAGATCAAAGCGATGGAAAAACCTACAAGGAAAGCATAGAAAAATTAATTAGAGTCGACTCTAATATGGACATCTGGTTTTGTAATTAATTTTTAATTAATTACAAAACCAGATGTCCATATTAGAGTCGACTATCAACGTCATGAAACATACCCATGAGAAAACAACACAGAAATTCGAGGCGTACAATCAAATTCTAACAACCATCCTCTTCCATAAACAATTTACCGACCTTGCAATACTGGAAATGATGAAACTACGAAACTTTCAAACTGCAATAATCAGCACCATCACTGAAGTCCATCAAGGCACACTTGATCCCATGATCCTAACTCCACATCAATTTCAGGAGCAAGTCAAACAAATCATTCCTAACTTAAAACCAAGTCGGGCTATGCCAGATCGAAGTGAGAATATAGCCGCCATCTATAAAATAACCAGCGCCAAAACCATAAAAATTGAGGCAACAGTTATATTCGAGATATACTAGATATACCAACATATACCACGCAATGGCAGTCTCAACAATTGATTAGCAAAACTACAGATGCATCAAGCCATCCTCGAGTTATTTATTGATTGCGGTACAGGAGAATCAATATATACGTCGCTTTTCCGAAGAACTGAATGCTTGTATCAACCTCAATGATGAATATGTTTGTGGTATATATCAACCACTGTATGCGTATCAGTCAGATAGAAACAGCTGTGAGATGCAATTTTTCCAGCGAACTATGACCGTGCCAACTAGTTGTGAAATCCACAAAATAAACATTACCTCACTATGGATTCCGTTACGCCGACACAACGCATGGATCATTATAATCAAATCCGAGGTTATTTATAACTTGAGCGATCATATGATGTTAGATCCCACCTTCGGAGCAAATCGGAACTCACAATTTAACTCAGATATCCAAGCCATTAAAGTGTCAATTCAAAATCAACAAAGGAATCTTCATCACTATACAACATCTTTCGTCATTATAGGAATATTAGTGATCGCAGCAGCTATCATATATGTGAAGCACAGAAGAACAACTCAAGTTGCTACAGCAGATCCACTTCCAGATCCGTAGACAACAACTTGGCCCCGGGAATATATTACCAATTCAACTGGTAACAGAAAATTATAAACATAAAATGCTGACATATAGCATTTACTTGAATCAAGTAATTTCACTATATAAACTGTAAATTTTTTATAATAAAGTTAGAAGTTATAGTACCAGTAAAGATATCGCTTCTCATTTATTAAAATATATTGTTTTGAATTAGATGGACTAGCTCCGACCCACGGTAGGCGCTCTAATCTCATTCCAATACAACACTGTTGCTTGACACTGCCTGCCCTTGACCAATTGAGCTAAATTAAAGATTCTTGCTTCTTTGATGCAGAATTTATTCTGTTCGGATTACGAGTACGTTAGGTGAAATTATTCAACTTTCTCAATGATTCAACGAAACAAGTTTTCTGAAACACGCATGCGTCGATGCAAATGAGCCCTGCGGCTGGCTAATTGCCATGTGTCCAAATTTAATTTAAACAATTTTTATTTGTGCATAAACACAGTGCACCACAGTATCGAACGTTGGGACAAAAAGTATCATAAAAACGTAATTAAATGGCCTAGTTTCATCACAGTTTATTTATTTATTTTATTTATTTATTTATTTAAAGAAATCTATTCTGTGATTTACATGTATGATTTCAGAATTTAATTTAAAACAAAAATATTAAAAAAATAAAATTAAAAAAATTAAAACACAAAAATATAAACCAAATCTTGATTTAACAATTAAAAATTTAAAAAATAATTCCTAAGTATATTTTTGAACTTGTCCTTTGATAAATTAAAGTCAAATAGGTCGTCGACGATGTTGAACGATTTAGACGACCTATTAATGGGGCTTTTTTCTCCATAGTTTGTGGAATGGTGTTCTACCGCTAAAAATTCATGCTTTCGAAATGTTCTGCAAGGCACATGAATTGATATGTTTTCCAAAATGTATGCTGAATCAATATGACCAGGCAAAACGTTACCAATGAAAGCCGCACTTAAGAGAAGTCGTCCATTTTCAAGCGTGCATATTTTGTAATCCGTGCATCTTGTTGAGTAAGGAGGTAACTGAGCCATATTTTCATGGAATGGTAAATTGTGGTCGTAATTCCAGTCACTTTTTTTTAATAAGAAAATCAGAAACTTCTTTTGAATGCTTTCAATTCTTTTAATGTGTACAGCATTGTATGGATTCCAGACCGATACACCTTTTAACAAATCCAAACATGGCATTAGCTCTCGCAATACAATTTTCAATATGCCTATTAAAACTAGCATTCTCTACAAATGTAACACCTAGATATCAGCAAATATGAGCAAATTTGAGTTTTTGATTATCTCGGTTATTTGATCTATAAAAACAATAAATATCCACGGCCCGATGTGAGATCCTTGGGAAACACCAGACGTAACTTTAATAACGTTTGATTTCTCATTTCCCATTATTACAAATTGTCGCCGGTTTGATAGATAGGACTTGAACTAATTTATGTAATCGAGTGAAAACCCAAATGCGAATAAACTGCGGAGTACTTTTTGATCGCAGATGGAATCAAATGCTTTACTGAAATCCGTGTACGCTACATCAACTTGATGATGGTTTTCTATCTCATTAATTATTTTACTGGTGAATTCAACCAGATAAGTTGGATGTGGATCGGCCAGATATATGACATGCAATTGTGGATTTAAAGTTGTTGCATAAAACTAATTCAAACAATTTTGGAATTGTTGGAATTGATGATGTAGTTGATATTCCTCTGTAGCATGTAACGTCATCTCGTTTACCCGATTTAAAAATTGGTGTAATTTTTGAAATTTTCCATTTTTCGGGAAATACCCCGGTGTTCAAGGAGTGGTTGAATAGGTAACATAATGGAATTGCTAAAATGTCAGCGTACTCCTTCAGAATAGAAGAGGGAATATTGTCAAGGCCACAACCGTCTCCAAACCCCTTTAGAGCCGATAATATGTTATCCTCATATAACTATAACAGGAGGAGTTATTGTTACGTTGGTATTGCTGGGTTGTTCGTACAATCCACTAGTAACGCTTGGTTTATAGACTGATTGGAAAAACTTCGCGAACATGTCAGCTATATCTTTGGAGTTTGAGGAGCTGGTATTGTTATATGTCATATTTGCAGGGCATCCGTCAATTTCGCGTTTATTCCTAAAGTATTTCCAAAGTTGTTTTGGATTTACTTTGATTTTTCCTTGAATTTGATCGAGATACGACCTGTATTTTGATTTGAAGTAAATTTCAAATTCGTTACTATGTTGTAGAAACATTGTTTTGTTGGCTTCTAACCCGCTTTTCAATATTTTGGCATACGCTTTCGACTTCCGATTTTTTAGGTTAACTAGTCTATCATCGAACCACTGAGGGTGAGCATTTTGTGGTTTACAGCACATAGGCACATAAAATTCGAAGTGTTGCTGCATACTGTCATTAATTTTATCAACATTTTCGTTTATATCATTGGAATTGAGAGTTGTTTGCCAGTTGATGGATTCTAGGTAACTTTGAAGCCCCGCACGATTTGTTTTTTTGAAGATGTATTTGATTGGTTGTAGGTGTTCCGAACTCGCCATTAAGTTAGTTGAGTCAAATACAATATCTAAAGACTTGTGATTGATATCGTTAATTACAAAAGGTAACACGGATTCTGAAATTTTGAAAGTGTCAATGTCGTTGTTGAAGACCTGATCCAGTAATCTATCACGATTATTAGTAATTGTGTTTATCTGGTTCAAATTATAACCCAGCTTGGCGTCCACAAATAAAGATTCAGCATCTGTTGTTATATTATTTGGAAAATACAATTTAGTTCCCGGTCCAGATTAGGTATTATATTTTTAAGGTTAAAATCACCAAGCACAAGAACTAAATCTGAGTTTGCTGTATTAATAACTTCATCAATCGCATCGATGCAAGTTGCGTAATGATCACTATTTGATTGAGGTGGTATATACGCTGCGTAAATGAATAGATTGGTTTGGTTAATTTCGATTTTTACACCAATTTGTTCGACTCTCGGTGGGGCTAAAGTTACTGGAGCATTCCAGAGTTTAGAATGTACTGCTATCAGTACGCCACCACCCGATTTCTTTGAGCTAGTTTAGAAAGACCGATCGCATCTGTGGACAACGTAATCATGGCCAAAAAATTCACTGCTCATTATGCCGGGTTTTAATGAAGTTTCACAAATTACATAGATTAGATAGTTTGATTTTAAAACTAAGTTATAGAACTTAGATGCTTTTGATGCCATTTTGTTGACGTTTTGATAGTAAATTGCATATTTCTCATAAACCAACCTTTTCTTGAATTTTATGGATTGATTTACTTTTAGAGTAGTAGTGTAGGCTCGAGCTCTCATTAAAAACGAGTGTAGTCTATCATTAACCACTGGTGAAAAATATCTAAATGATTGGGTGTGTCTTGAAATTGCAACTATGGCATGGGGTACACTATCGAACAGCCCAAGTGGTTGAGAATTGATTCTTATATATATCACATTTGGTGAGCTTAATAGTTGTGCTTCGTGGATAGTCATGACTTTACTAGATTCTGGTATCTTAAGCTGGGAGATTAATTGTTTATCAGCTTTGGTAAAGGTTAGATAGAATGTGTTATCCAACAGAGGTATCGACATCAAAGCTAACGGCAGGTTTATAAATTTGGCTGAAATTTGCACGGTTTTCTTACTACTGATGCTAGGGTAATATTCCGTTAGAGCAGATGTAACATCAACTGGGCATCATACGTCACATTCAAGTATTCCGTCTTTGTTACAAATGCGCTTGCATCGGAAAAATTGCATGTTGACATGATGTAATCTGTCAATATATGGTATTTGGTTTTTATCACCCAGAAGATATATTTTAGAACATTTACTAAGGATAACCACGAGTCCTATATATCCAGCATGCACCATCATGTACTCATCAATAAAAACTGTATCGTAGGTCCATTGATTAGATATCCATTGATTTCCATTGATTAGATATGAGTTGAGTGTATTACAGAAAATTCTCCAGAAAT
Organism: Nephrotoma guestfalica; assembly: GCA_963691935.1. Taxonomy (NCBI): domain Eukaryota; kingdom Metazoa; phylum Arthropoda; class Insecta; order Diptera; family Tipulidae; genus Nephrotoma; species Nephrotoma guestfalica. The sequence continues at coordinate 133,669,595 of OY829913.1, read as the reverse complement.
TCTTACCATGTTCCAATTTCCAGTCACCATACCCAAACTTACTTTGATCGATTAATAAAAAGTGTAGTTCCTTGTTTCTTTTGACCGTATACGAGAACATCCTCCAAAAATAACTTTTGAATCCCATTTCCATTCACCCTATCTAATTTGATTGTGATCGATTAATAAAAATAGTCTAGCTCCAGCCTCCTCCTCATATTACAGAACTTTCTCATAAAATCATTTTTATATTTTATCCCAAATTTAATACTGAATTAGTTAGCGATATCGATTAAATGTTTGACAAGTTATTTGAAGCTAAATTTTCGATGAAGTTTTATAACAGAAGTAATATCCAGTTTCGATCTGATAAGATCATGAAAAAATTCAATCATCTCATTAGGCGATTCTAATGTATTGCGTGTTATCTGATTCGTTCAATACCGTTTTGCTCGCATCTCACTCTGCGAGTCTGCAATTATGAAAAATTATCATTGATATTTAATTGCAGCTGTAAGTAAAAATAAGATTACGTTCCTTGAATGATTTTTGATTGAAATATTCATAAAATTCATAATTTTTTTTCGATCAAAATTACCCATTGACCAATCCTGACCAAACGATTCCAATTATCATTTGTAAAACCTTTGGATGGGGTTTAAATAATCAGCGTTAGAACTATAAGGTTGTAAATTATTTTGAATTCTGATTTCTTTTTATTTAAAAAGTCTTATTTCTATATAAAATTTCTTCTGTCTAAACAGTTTATATGAAATAGACAAATAAAAAAAATGTAAACAATTAATCTTTACTGCATCAGTGTCGGGCTTCTTGGTCCTGTTGAGCTTATCTCAACAATAATAATAATTCCCAACGACCAATTACCCCTCCTTGACCGCATGCGGGGAGTCACCATTTGTGTTATTATTATTTTTTAGAGTTTAAATCAACTGCATCAAGTTGAGAGAAAATTGTCAGTTGGCTTTGGCTCTACTTAGTGCAAACAGATTGGAAAATGAGAACAAAAACAAAACAAGAAATAAGTAAAAATTCAAAATTCATAGTACTAAAAACAAAAGTGAAAATTTAAAGTTTAAATAATTTAAAAATATAAAAAAAAGAGAAAGGAAACTGAATTTAAGATGGCAGAGATCACCGCTTAAATAGTAAAATTAAGTCTTCTCAAAGATTTTCTACTAATGTTAAAGTAAGAAATCTCAACATTTTGTTTAGTTTCGCGGTGCATTCGAGTGATAGGTTCATTGAATTTGTTCCATGGTTCGTTCGGTGATGTATGATTCTGATGACAGATACTGTTCTTAGCACACGATAATTAATGTTTAGATTTATCTTACCAAGCAGAACAGTCGAATCAGTCACCACTAGATAATAATCGATGAACAAACACAATGTCAGCAACAATGCGGCAATTACCGATCGAGTGTTTGTAAATTGATTAGCTTAGTCGCTCTATGTATGTGTATTTCATGAAAAGGGGACCACTCCTGCCTGGCATAGTTCATCAGGGAGTGAACAAAGGTTGTGTACAGAGCCTTAGTAAAAAGGATCTTGAAATGGTTTGGCCCAGCACCCAACGAAACCAAGTGCAGAGTTTGCTCGGCTGATGAATATTACGCGCGCCTGTTTTAGAGAAGGAGCATCAAAAATATCAAAAAACTTTAATGTGATTAGAGGATAACCTGGCCTTGCTATCCATATCGAGAAATTCATATATTTATATTATCTTATAAATAGGCAAGCGAGCCTTCGATGCATGTTGGGACATTCTGAAACATAAAAATTTGATATTTATAGTCCAAACCCGAAAATTTTTTGACAAATGATAAATAAAAACTATGCCATTTTTAGTCATGTGTTCGTTACAAAACAACAACGTGTTTTGGTTATCCAAACTTATTACAAAAATGGTCATTCTGTAAAAAAACATTTCGTAAATATGTGATGATTTGGGTCAACATGGAAGTCCTACTTTCTGTACAAAATGACTTTCAAAATTGTTTAACGTTTTAAAGAAACTGAATCAATTTCAGATCGAAGAGCATATGCATATCCTCGTTCAGTTCGTACTCGTGAAACAGTAACAGCGAACCTTATTTTTCGATAATGAACATGAAGGTGCAGTAGAAGCGAATAGTGAGATTTTTTTGTGGCCAAAAATTGATGAAATTGATTTACATAATCTTTGGTTTCAACCATACGGTGTCACATGCCACACAAATCGTGAAACACTCTACTTATTGGCAACCAAGTTCGATAATCGCATAATTTCAAGAAATTCTGATACCAATAGGCCACCAAGATCATGTGTTTTGACACCAGCGGAAATAGCCTGAATTTCAGCTCGAATGTTTTTCTTAATATCTAGAACTACTCTCCTCTCGAAGAGGAGGTTTTCCTATTCGTCAATGATACAGGAGTTTTTCAAGTAACTTTTGGTTCAAATTATGTTAGCTTATCGACTTTTCAGATATGGGTGAATTTAATAACTTACTTCTTGAAAAATAAAATCTTTCGTGAATTCTTACAACGCAAATTAATAACAACAATGTAGTGTGATAAAATATACCAATGCGGTATTGGTTTTCCAGAACCAAGAGCTCACCGATTGTTGTCTTTACGTAAAAGGAAATTCGCCAGACTTCATTTACAAAAAAGCAGGTAAGTGGTAAGCATATTAACTGCAATATTAACTGCTTCAAATTCTATCATGTATGCGGCCTGTAATGAGATGAGAACAGGCATGGTCCGATTTTACAGAACAGAAGCGTAACATTTTCTGCAAAATTGGAATAATACGCTTTTTGAAATTTTAGTATCGGAAACATTGAATAAAATAGAAACCAAGGACATTCAGAATCTATCAAGTAATGAATGCTTCTGGAATGATGTTACCAAAACACTTGAGAACAAATAAATCTACAGCGATACACGTATTTTGCAAATTGCAAATTACATTTAGACAATTTTCTTGTAAAGTTTAAATTACAATACATTTTTTGTGTCATCCAAAAGTGAGAATTTTATTGATTTAAGTACAAAATTCTGAGAGCTTCTATAAAATCCCTAACATTTACTACATCCTTCCTATTGATTTATAAAATTTTGTTTATTTACAGACCGCGCCGAAAGTTTCAAATTTCAATAGAAGCATTATTCGTGATAGACTTCCCAACACTAAAAAATAAATTCCTGTTCTATCTCGATCGGAAAAATAAACGGGTCACAATCGACATAACAACCGCATCACAAACTCTATCTAAACACATCGAAGCCAACCAATTCAATGAAACAACAACGATCCGTTCGTTAATTTTTAGCTTCCATTCAAATTCCATTATATTATATGTCGACTGTAAAGAAGTGGCCAAACAAAGTATGGAATTTAATTTCTCCAAATTATATTTCGAAATGGACGATCCAACAGTAAAATTGTTCCGGGAACGCAAATATCCGTTGCATATAGACTCATCGGTCGATAAAGCTATCACGCGATCGAATTGTGAGAAGCGGTCAAATCGTAAAAACAGTAATGCGATCAATAATCGAAAATATTTGAAGGAAAATGATCGATCGGAAAAATTATTGCGTCGTAAAGAAACGAGGTTGCTGAAATTCGAGCGGGATCCAATCGATGAAATGATTCGTAAGAAAAAGGATGGGAATAAAAAGCGTGACACACGATGGTACAATCGGGAGCAAAATGATCGGCAAATTTTTAATGACGATGAAAGGGTCAACGATATTTATCGGCGAGGGGATATTCCATCGATACATGCCGATTGTGACGGTATGTATTCCAAAATTAAATTAATAAATTAATGTGGTAATTTTAGAACACAAATTGATACACAAATTGATACAAAAAATACAGTTTTGAAGAAAACTTCTAAAGTACTGTGTTAATGGGGTGCTTCACTATAACTAGAAATTGAGTAACTGAATTGAGGAGGAAATATTTATGGAAGGAATTATTTATTCCCCATTGATATTGGTTGGAAATATTATTCCCAGTTTAATTTTACTTTAGGAAAAAATGCCATAACTAATTTGCAATTTACTCAGATTCATCATATCACAATTAAATTTGTAATTACCAAATTCATGAATATTTTGTAAAATTGCATGTAGCCAAATAAACAACAATTAAGGGAAATGCAAATATTTATGTTCAAACTATTTTAGATAATGCATTCGCTAAATTAATGAGATTGTACGTTTAAGGCCAAAAAGTATTCTACTTAAGTTTTGAAATTTGTGTCAAAAAGTGAGTGTTGTCGCTAAATACCAAAGTATACTAATATACACGTCACTAACCGACTCAGAAAATTGTACTGAGTAGCTCCTCAAATGATTTTTATTATTCACACAACCACATTTTCAGGAGCTTTTTCGGGCTGTGACACTATTTTGGTCTTTCCTATAGGGAATTGGGAAAAATATTTTCATAGCATTTTTGTCAAAATTTTATTTTTCCAGATTAGTTCATTGTAAATATTTACGAAACAAACTTGATTGAGAAACTTTAGTTCCACAACAATTTTTTAGGGAAAAATAATTCCCCAGTTAAGGAATAGGATGAAACGCACCAAGAGCAGTGCATATTCCAAACAATTCACACTAACGGCTGCGTATGGGCGTGTACACTAATCACCGTAGCAGTTCAATTTTATCGAGGTTATGAGTAGCAGCAAAGACCAGTAAATTCAAGCTGCTATAATTTCTGCAAATTTGAATTTTTCTATTAAAATTACTAAATATTTGATTTCTTTTATTGGAAATACATCAGCGAATATAAGCCAATATTTACATTTGTTTCTCGCTGCTACTGCCTGATGTGTTTCATCCTTTAACGTTGTTTTGAGGATATTTACACCAAACTAATTCCTTCAGTAGACACGAAAAATAAAATTTTGACAAAAATGCTATTAAAATATTCTTCGCAATACGCTATTCCCAGGGAAAGCCAGAATAGTGCCACTGGCGTGAAAACGAAATATGGTTAGAAAATTTTCTTCATCAATATAAACAAATTTCAGGGGAAATGAGGCGAGAAATAATTGTTTTCGAACCACGTGGTCGAAAAGCTGCTGTGGATTTTTTATTTAAGCCAAATTTAGGAAAGAAAAATAATTAATAAGTTTTGTTGGCATTTTTCAAGGCGGCTTCAAGTACGGTTGTGAACTTTGTCCCAAAAAACATCCCGTGTACACATACAAATCCAACAAGAATTGTTGATACTGAATATGCGTTAGTAATTAGACTGTTAATCCAAAATTTTGGCGAAATAACTATATTATAATAGAAAGAGACGAAAATAGGCGGCATATTTTTTTATTTTGCAGAAACGGTAGCAACAGAAAGAGTAAGAAATAATCTTGAGAAAAAAAATAAAACACATTAAGTTATTTAATTGAGTTCAATAAAAATTAATTTAAAAAAAAATTAAAATTTAAATATTACGATTCTACTAAATTGTATTTACTATATACTCGTACGTAGATATTTAATTATTTTTTTTTTAAATGAATTAAAAATGAAAAACAACAAAATGAATTCTTGTAAGAATATACCAAGTATTTAAAACTCAGAACAGGAGTTGAGTTGCTTTAGTGGATTTCATTGATATAATTAATTTACAAAATAAATCGTAGTCTGTATAAAAAAATTACACTACGTTGAAATGATAGCCTTAGGATAAAAGTCAAACGCACTTTCCAAACGGAAATGATAGCCGTGTTTTTATTAGCGCCCGATAGGTATATCCTTTTCTATGTCGAAACTTATAAATATTTAACGCTCTATTTTTATATAATTAATTTATTTAACTCTAAACTAAGATTTTTCATTCAACTTTTTAGTTAAAAATCGATAAAAAAAATTGTTGCTCTACCTATTTATCGGGAGTCGCTATCCATTTCAAAGGGAAATTTTAAATTTCCTTTATTTTGTTCAATCCTTAAACCAAAGCAACTGTCTTTACAAATTTTGACGTAATGTTAATCTTTATTTTGTTTTATGATTTCGGGAAAACATAGGAAATTGTATTTTTAGTAAAAAGTGTGTATACGAGGACGGAGTTAGAATTCTGGTAAAAATGAAACAAGGAATAATATTTTCGGCCAAAAAAAATTTATTTTTCAACGTAGTCGCCTTTTAGCTCGATACACTTAGTCCAACGTTTTTCCAATTTTTCGATCCCTTCCGAATAATACGATTTCTCCAACCCTTCAAAATAGGCGTTTGTTGCATCGATGACCTCCTAATTAGTGCTGAATCTCTTTCCGCTGAGCCATTTCTTCAAGTTCGGAAACAGAAAATAGTCGCAGGAGCTAAGTCTGGCGGATATGGAAGCAATTCGAAGCATAATTCATGAATTTTGGTCATGGCAACTACACACGTGTGTATTGTCTTGATGAAAGAGAACTTTTTTCTTCGCCAAATGCGGTCGTTTTTCATTCAAAACGTCATTGAAACGGTCCAATAAGTTGCAGTAATATTCGCTGGTGCAGATTCACCAGTATAAATCCACTGTTTAGACTGTTCTTTGGTCTTCGGTGTACAGTGATGGATCCATGTGTCATCCACAGTTATGAAACGAAGCAAAAACTCTTTTTTATTTCGCTTGAACATCGCCAAACCTGCCTCTGGAGTTGTCACACGTGTGCGTTTTTGGCCGATTGTAAGCAAACGCGGCAACCAACGCGCGGATAGCCTTTTCATATTCAAATGTTCGTGTAATATATTGCGCACCCATTTATCTGAGATGCCTACTATCTCAGCTATCTCGCGCACTTTCACTCTGCGATCTTGCAATACCGTATCATGGATTTTGTCAATCATTTTTGGTGTGGTAACTTCATTTGGGTGTAATATCGAACGAATACCAACCATTAAACCACTTGTTAATAATTTTTATCGATGGTGAAGAGTCCCCATAATATTTATGAAGCTTTGTTTAGGTTTGTGTAATGGTTTTTCCACGCAAAAAATAATGTTTAATTAACACACAAAATTCACTTTTTTCCATGTTTGCAAAAAACAATGGGTTGTCTGTTTTCAATGGCTGTCAAAACTGAACTAAATGGCAAATCCGTCTGAAAATTTTAATTTGGTCTAGTGACAGATGGTATTGACACATGATATCTAAGATTTGCGATTGTGGCGCCCTCTGTTGCAATTTTATCAAACTTCTCACTACGTCCTCGTAATATATAATATAATTTCCGTAATTTGTCTTGTCATCAAGCTAGCTGTTTAAAGAGAAATTTATAATTTTATTAGTAAATTAATTTCAAATATTTCGACCTGTTGGTTCTGGAACCACCTGAGGTACCCGTTTCTGGTACTTCCCGGTGGAATTTTTCAGATTTTTCTAGCCTACGCACAGCGCAATATTTATGTCGACCTACTCTGAAAAAATCTAACGGATCGGATCAAGTTTAAGGGCCATTTTAGGAGTATTTAAGAGTATTAATGTATAAAATATAGATCCACGCCAGAGGAACGCTTACAAATTGTCGAAATTGTTTATCAAAACAGTGCGTACCGAACAATCGATAGACGCTGTATAGCGCAGCATTGAGGAAGGAAGACCCAAATCAATCAATTCGTAGGTGTTCTCAGCAAAGATTTTATCTAAGGATCTTGGTTTACGTGCTTACAAAATTCAAGTTGTGCTGAAATTAAAGCCATCCGACCATCGCACCAATCGTTGAATGGGCTGAAGCCCAAATTGATATTGATGTTGATTTTCCAAACAAAATTTTGTTCAGCGATGAAGCTCACTTTCGGTTAAATGGGTTCTTTCTTTCGGTTAAATTGTCGAATTTTGAGTGAAGATAATCCACAGGCCTTTGCCGAAACACCATTACATCCAGAGAAAATCACTGTTTGGTGCGCTTTATGGGCCGTCGGAATCATTGATCCATATGTATTCAAAAACGATGATGGGTGGAATGTTACAGTCAACGGTGAACGGTATAGAGGCATAATTTCTAACTTTTTTGTACCCCAATTGGCTGGCATAAATCTTGCTGATATGTGGTTCCAACAAGACGGCGCCACACGCCACACAGCGCGGGATACAATTAATTTACTCAAAGAATCATTTGATGAAAGACTAATTTCACGTAATGGTCCTGTTAATTGGCCACCGAGATCGTGTGATCTAACTCCATTAGATTATTTTCTTTGAGAATATGTTAAATCACTTGTCTACGCCGATAAACCAGAGACGGATGAACACTTGGAACACAACATTTGGCGAGTTATTAGCGAGATACGGCCGCAATTGCTTACAAGATTGTAAGAATAACAAAAATAATAATATTAAATATATAGTAATAATAACGCGATGATATTTTGACCGCCTTATCTCAATCAGATTAATCTGCAATATTAGTTTAGCTGCATGTAATAAAAATTGTTTGGTAAATGAAAGATGTTCAACGATGAAAATACGGGAATCCGTTGTAAAACCTATATTGGAAGCATCAAAACTTTTCTTTAACTTGAAACACCTTATTGAACTTCGAGATAAATTCCACAGTTATAGGTTTAACATTTGATCTAGACCTTGTACGATGAACGTATTTAAAATCAGCTTCCGAAATATTTGTAGCACCGACATAGTGAAAGATTTTAGTGGTAAGTTCATTTAGCCTTTCATTTTTTACTTCATGCAAACCATAGAATTGAAAACTTGAGGAATAATAATGCCGGTTCAGTTGTTCAAAACGGGTTTTCACATCTGTGCATTCCTTTCGCAATAGGCGTTTGATTTACGTTATGTTATGTCAGTGGTTATGATTGATAAGGACCACAATTCTATCACTAATAGAAGACAGAGAGTTGCGAAACTCGTTTGTTGTTTAATGAACTCGTCATAGGGTTGAGTTCCAATTTACTCGAGTTAGCCACAGAGCCAGGAGGATTACGGTAATCGATACATTTCCAAGTATATTATTGTCTATTTGTAGATAATCATTCAGCACAGCAGGCGTAATTTGACTACATCTGATGTGCAAAAAACAGTTACAGTGAAGGTGTTCTGGGGCCAAGGCCCTTCCAACTCTTCCGCGGTTTGCTTTTTCCATCCTTACTTTTACGTCAATGTCAGCCAATTCGAGGACGTACGGCTATAGGTCCGATTTTATCACCATCTGCACATTGTTTTGCTCCATGCCATCCCATACTGGTATGGAAGATGGGTCGGTCCATGAGTTTTACACTCCGACAGAGGGTCATAGCTGTGTTCCATTTCATCACAGATCGTAATCTGTTGATGAAAATTCCCTTTACAGCCTGCCCCTATCGGGATTCAAACCCGGTACCTGCCGATCCAAACACCAAAGCTTTAACCACTGTGCCATTTTTGGTCGGTGTTTTTATTATTATGGACGCCTTTTTCACTACAAATTTTACATGTACTCATTTTAGCACTGAATAAACAAAACACAACAGCACCGATTGATTTCAAGCTCCACTAGAAGTTTCCAAATTGATTTAACGCATACAAATTTGACTTGGACACGAAATAGTAAATCATCAAATTGGGTGGTGATTTAGAAACACAAAAATTACAGTTTCATAATTGTTATAACACTATGCTGGATTCACAATCTATTTTTGATTTTATGAAGAGTAACATAAGTTTGTGTTTACTGCAAATACACTAGCAGTTATTATAGCATTATTTTCAAAATAAATAACCTTGGTGATCACTGTTTTAATAATAAAATTAAATTTTACGCTTTAGGTTTCTTATGTCCACTTTTACGATGACACTTTAAATTTCACTCAGCAAGTCATTTAAACTTGTAAAAATCTGGCCTCTGCCTAGATTTCTGTACTTAGGTGAGTATTTGGTTTACCACTGGTGAGCTCCAAATATTCACTGAGAATTAAACCAACTGCTGTTATGCGTTTATAATTCAATTCTATATTATTACCTCGATAAACCGGGGTTTTTATACATGAAAATTGCTTACGCACACACAATACAATATACAAACAATTAAAGACGGTTGAATTTGCTACAATATACAATATTCCACCCGTGTAATGGTGGATACGATGAGCACTCTGATGACGGAAGGTAATCTGTTCATCATTTTTCAATGATTCAAGCTGATTATGCAATTCAGTTGTTTCTGGCGTTTTTAGTAAATTCAATGGATCCACTTCGTTCGCTTTATTTTTGACCACAGCACTGAATTCCCGTAGGTTGTTAGCCCTATGCATTAAATGAGTTGCGTGCTGAGCAAATTTATTGATATTGTGTTTAGCTGTTCCTACAGCAATTATTTGAACGTCAGAGTCTCTGAATACGCAGCCGGATTCGATTTCCACTATACCGGAAGCTACGATGGTGTAAAATTGGATTCTAGACCCACATATGACATCGATTGTGATTTCGTTCCGTATCACATATATCCACTGGTTGGCAGCGTGAAGTTTGATCCAATGATTACTAGCTTTTGTTGACCTAGTGCCGCATACGCTGTCCAATTCGTTCTTTCGTTATAATATCGCTACCTCACATAACGTTTGATTTGAAGGAGTGTTGATAATTTATGATACTTCGCATAAGAAATGTACAGGCTTAAATACCTGACATTTATGTACGTCTTCTCTGGTTAATAATGCGAAGTGTTCACGCCGATTGTCCATTGCTATATAGTCACTGGAGCTAATGATTTGTGACGGAGTGCTTCCATGGATGATGTTGGGAATTGGGACGACATATATTAGTGTATAGTCCCACACGAACGACAGTGGTAAAGTGATTTCAATTATTACATTTTTTTGAGTTACTCGGCTGCGGATTGGCATGCTTTCATACACATGGTGGAGGTCGTGAATGTCGTGTCCTGGTAGAGTAATGGTCACCGGCACATGTTGTCGAATGAATTGTAGCTCTTCTTCCAACTGACTTGGGGTAAGTATGGATGAATGCAGGATGTCTTGATGAGCATGATAAATCACGTTGAGTAATCCTTATTGCGTGTCCTGGAGGCTCTTTAGAACTAGCATCATATATTCTTTTAACTGCAACATTTCCTGCCGCAAACGTTGTTGGTCTTTAATTAAGTTGTTTATAGATGCCGTGGTGAGGTTTGTATTATGTTTTACCATATTGATGGTGTTATCCACAATAGTTGTTTGATTTTTGATGAGAGTCAAGAGATAATTTTCGTCACTGTTAATTTGTTGAAAATAAGATTCATACTTGTCAGCTTCTCGCTGGGTGATTACTCCAAATAGATCCCCTAGTACAAGGCCCACTGCACCACCGAGGCCTCGCTTCATTCGTTTACGATCCTTAATACTTTCAAATAATAGCTCGTTGACTGCTATCAAATAATTATATTGAAATAAGAGTTGCTGAAGAATGATGTCGCATTTTAAACCGGACAGCTCCTTACAAACTGATTGTAACTCTGTGTGGGCTCTTTTAAAGTTGTCAATTTCCTCTCAGTGGGAAGATAAATTGTATTGAACAACTAATGTCCATTTTGTCGCGACAAAATTCCTCGCCCAATTCCTCGAAATGTATCCCAATGGAATGAGTGAACGGCCTTAATTCGATGTTGGTGCTCACGAAACCAAATAGGCAGCACACTGAAAGTATGGCTAGTGCCATGTGGTTTATTTTTCCTGTCGTTTTGGTTCGACGGTGAGGTTGTTGCCTGGATACCGGTTTGTTGTTTTGAGTTGTAATTGCACTGGCCTTCCCGGTTGTTGTTTCCTTGAGCGATGCAATGGCCTTCGTAGGTAATATCTCACTTGGATCGTCGCTAATACGGAGTTTGCACAGCTTTGTTATTGGTCGCTTGTAGGTCGCGTTATTACACTTTACTGATACTATTCGAACCAAGTCGTCTTTTCCGGCGTGAGTGTCTGTGTTCCGTTCCAATTTCCGGTCGGGTTGGGGTAGTTGATCATCCTTCACCAATACTAGATCGTTTATTGCCAAATTTGGCTGGGAGGTTTTCCACTTGCTCCGTTGTTGAAGTTGGTGAATGTATTCAGAAGACCATCGCTTCCAAAAGTCTTGCGCCATTTTTTCGACCATGTGCCATCTCGTTCTTAATCCTATGTTGCTGGTTGTCGCTTCCGGCATTGCCTTAAGAGCATCTCCAATGAGAAAGTGTCATCCGTTGTGTCGTTGGTTAGTACAACCAGCGGCCGAGAATTGAGGACGGCTTCGATTTGAATGGTCAGAGTGGTTAATTCTTCGAATGTTAAAGTTGAATCTCATATTACTCTCTTAAGATGACATTTCACGAATTTTATTCCTGCTTCCCGTATTCCGCCAACATGCGGGGTATGAGGTGGTATGAAGTGCCATGTAGTTTCATCACTGGCTAACATAGCTGCTACGTTGTCGGGTAATGTGGTCATAGCTGAACTGTACGTCTTCTTCATTACGGAATTTGCACCCACAAAATAGGTTCCGTTGTCAGAGACTATCTCAATGTGTATGGCCTTGGTTGTCATGCATACGAATAGGGCAATGTATCTTTTATAGGATTTGTTACCCCGACCCTTGGTGGTTCTTAGCTGGAAGGGTCCTGCATTTAGACTACCCATTAGTTGTTCCATGTGTTTTTGTTTGTAGCGAAAGCAGGTTATGCATTTTTGTATCACTTGTTTTACAGCTCGTCTCCCATCGATGATTCAATATTTCTGTCTCAGCATTGCAAGGATAAGCTGCGTGCCACCATATAATGTGTTTTGGTGGGTTTCCTCAATTAACCATTGAGTAATTATGCTGTTATTGCTTAGAATTACAGGTTGTTTGCTGGCGGTTGTCAGATTGGAGTTTTGGAGCCGTCCCATCACACAGAGTAAGCCTTAGCCGTCTCGGAAGGGGTTTAATGAACCTAGCTTACTGTCCTTTTCTAGCCTTCTGTCCTTGTTCATGCGGGTGATTTCTGGTCCGAAATCTTGCTCTTGTATTATTTTTATAATTGTTGTTTCTGCTGCCCTAAGTTCATAACCAGTTAGCCAACCCTTAGAATCGTAGACAGTATCGTAGACAGTATGCGACCGTGCGCTTGATTTTGCTGCATGTAGACAGTCTGCCAAATAACTTTGCAAGTATGTGCGGCCTTTTTATTACCGTCACCAGCACTCTCTTTCCTTCCAGCTCTGCTTGTAAATCGGATGGTGGATCCGGAACGGGTTCTTCAGTATTCCACTGCGGTGGCATAGTTGTTAGGAAGCTTGGTCCATGCCACCATAAGTTGTTGTCAATGAGCTGCTTGGGTGTTATGCCACGTGAGGCGGCGTCCGCGGGATTTTCCTGAGACTTCACGTGATGCCAAGTTGCTGTTGGTAATGTCTTCTTAATCGTCGAGATTCTATTTTCCACAAACGTTTTGAAGCGTCTTGGGTCTCCTTTAATCCACCAGAGTATTATTGTTGAATTTGACCAAGCGTATGTATTAACGTTTTCAAGCTTCATGGTATCTTGAACGTGCTTCATTAATTTTGCCAATAATAAGGCTGCATTTAATTCGAGGTGAAGAACTGATATCTTTGTTTTGACTGGGACAACTTAGTAGTTGGGTTGTTATTTCACCGCTGTCATCCACTGCCCTTCATTATACCACTGCAGCATATGCTTGAGTAGTGGCGTCACAGAAACCATATAAATCAGCCTTAGCACTGCTAGTGTAATTTATCTAACGATGAATTTTAATCTTGCCTACCTGTGACAGTTCACTTTGAAGCTTAGCCATCTTGCATTTGGCTATTATATTTGCCGGTTGTTGTTTGGTATGGACTGTGCTTATTTACCTGTTCTTACTTAGCTTGGCTGCTTTGTTTCGTTCTTGCTTTGTTTACCCGATGTTTTGTTGCCGATTATTTTGAACGAAGTAGCGCTTTGTTTGCCCGTTGTTGTTTGGCTGCTAGCTGCTTTGTTCCGTTTTTGTTTTGATTGCCAAAGAGGCCAAAGAACAACACTTTGGCTGCTTTTGCCGGGATCATAAGCTTAGTTGGCTTACCACCGATGAGGGCCAATTAGCTTGTGATCCGGCTCGAAGGACCATGTAAAAATCAGGCCTCTGCCTAGATTTCTGTACTTAGGTGAGTATTTGGTTTACCATTGGTGAGCTCCAAATATTCACTGAGAATTAAACCATCTGTTGTTATGCGTTTAGAATTCAATTCTATATTGTTACCCCGATAAATCGGGCTTTTTATACATGAAAATTGCTTACGCTTAAAAAATCAACAATATTTATATACAACAAATACACACAATACAATATACAGACAATTAAAAACTGTTGAATTTGCTACAATATAGAATATTCCACCCGTGTCGATCCTGTCTCATCGACAGCTTGGAATATTGTATTATTGCGCATGTTGACATTGATTCAACAAAACTATTGCAAAGAATTTTAGAAATATGGATAGATTTTAAATTCTACATATTAATATTAATGCTTAATTTAGTTAATTGCTTTGAAAATAATTAATTTACAAACTAATACAAGTTTAGAACAATAGTCCAATTACGGTTTAGCAATCATAAAAAATAAATATGAAATTAAATCTCTTCTATTTTTCAATTCGATCTTGTCTCTATATGAAGTCAATTTTGATTATGAAGGAATAGGAGTGGTGCGACGATTTCTATAATCAGGCGTTGTTTTATTTCTAGTTCAATGGCATCAAACAGCTCCTGTGATAATAAAGTATTTAATTTTTTCAACAGTGCTAAACGGACGTTACCAGAGTGTTCCAGCGTGTCTTGCAGTCCAGAAGCACTTTTAACACCTTTCTTTCTTTTTCCAGTATTTGTTTATTTAAAATTTCAGTCATTCCAAATTGTCGATCTTTAGAAAAATTTTATGGTCTATCTCATTCTGTCTAATGCTTTCTTAATATTACGATGTTTAATTATTGTTTTGATTTCTCAAAATAAGTTTTCGTCATTATCGACCTCATCTCCATCACTGAAACTAACGAAATCAGCTCTCTTCGTGAAGATCCTCTGTTTGCGTGGTTTTAGCATTGGTATGGCTTTCAACATTCATTATTCCTCCATATTTCACCATCACGAAAACTGAAAATGAAAATTTATGTTAATCATATTACCCGGGTAATCGAGTAGTGAAAATTGCTTAAAATTACCCGGGTACTCTGCCAATTTAATATTCAAACGAAATAGTTTATTGTGACCCCAACATAGTTATTTTGTAATTATTTATTTTTTAAAGTCTAGATTTTTCATTAACATTAACACAAATTATTATTTGTCGCATTTACAGAGGCAGTCACCAAAGCTCTAGGAGATTTACACCTGATCATAAAACAATTACGCGAAGATGTCGGCCGGCAAACCACCGAAATACAATACCTGAGACATTTAATCGAAAATTGTGCCGCTTGTTCCAACGAAAGGCCACAGGTTGGCAAATGTGAAACAGAAAATCCATGTTATGCGGGCGTCGAATGTCAAGACTCGCGGGATGGTCCCCGATGTGGTCATTGCCCGCGCGGTTTAATCGGTAACGGTAGAACATGCAAACCAGAAGTAACATGTGCCGATCGTCCATGCTACACGTAAGTAAAATATTTTATTATGTAGCGCGCGCTGCACAAAAAATAAATTTTAAAAAAACATGTTAAATTACATATGAGGAGATAACTGTTTTATGTTTTATTATCAATTTTGATGGTGTCTGCGGACAAATATTTTATGTTATCGGCGAGCGAAAACAAGTCATTAAATTTTCTTTCATTATTTTTATTGCGCGTACATAATTTTCAATTTAAAATGTTTTCTTTTAGTATGTTCCACAATAATGTTGTTTGCAAACTTTTAATTAATGCAAATCTTATCGATGGCGCGTGAGTGTTGAAACGAATTTAAAATTGGATGTAATAAATTTTATAGTTTACTTTTATATATATTATATTACTAAAGATAAAGTGGAATTACTATTAACGTTGTAATTATAAAATTATCTAATATTCTAAATGGGAAAAATGTGTTTGCGACGCAGGGTACAGAGATATCAAGATCGGGGTTACATAAAGCGGCTATTTACGTGTAGGTACGCATATCCAAAGGTCTCTATAATTCACTGTACTCATGGTATTTAATAAACATCTGCTCTCACAACGAATAATGGAAATTGTTATATTGCAAATAATTTTCCCACTTTGTTGCATTCACACTGAATTTGTAGGGATTTCATATTTCGCTTCAAGTTTTTTTTACATGCAGTTTTTGAAGAGGAGGACATACCCGTAATAAACAATCGTTGCTGCACACAATTTGTTATATTTTGTTTTTGTACAACGAGACAGTAATGAAAATTTGTATATAGGTATGTACAGCACAAGCATATACATATACATAACAAAAATCAAAACAATTACAATTTATGAAATAATAATCACAACCAACCAACAAGCGATAATGAGAACAAGTTTAACAAAAAGCATAAAAAATAATAAATTTTCCGTGGGAGAAAAATGGCTGGAAACGTGAAAGCACGACAGATACAAGAAAACTATCTGTATAGTAAACTAGTTCACTTGAACTGTAAACAGCTCTTAGTGTGAGGTACCATATTGTAACATTTTATGGAAATTTGGCAGGAAAATGCGTGAAAATTGTGCGATTACTGTAGTATTTTATTTCCATATATAGAAAATTGTAGGCCAATGCTAAAAAAATATTAACTTTTTAAAACGCTTTCCAATTTATTTTTTTTTGTTTTAGTTACAAGAAGTGAAATCGTCGAGCATAATATATGTTGTCATGTGATTTCTGGCGCCATAATATTGTGTAACTGCGAAAGTTCGCGGAATTACTTAAAACGGTTTAATACGAAATAATTTTAATTAGAATAATTTCCACGAATATTATTAAGCTGGATATAAATCACTTTATGTACAATACTGATTGACAACAAGTATATAAATCAAAAAATTGAATAGATTTCCGTCTTAAAGATGTTCCATACAAATTTACGATCGCGTACCCAGATTTTTTTCAATTTTTATTACTTAATAACGTTCATGATTATTAAATAAGTAAGTAACTGTTGCAAATCTGTTGCAAATTTGTATACCAAAATACTATAACTTAACGAATAACCTAAGTCGATTTCATAAAACGTCTTGTATGTGTGGTATTGTGTATCTGTGCACCGCGCGTCGCCGTATATACAAAACACAACTTTGTGTATTTTCAAGTTTCTTGAACACAAAATCAAGTTCGCCTACGCAACCGCGTTTTTCATTCTTCTTGATATGTTATTATATTTTTTATGATTGTTGTTGTTTTATGTATATGAAGTCAATCTTACAATGTGTACATGAGACTTGTATACATATCGTCACCTCAGTACTTAAGTGTTACAAATGACAAAAACTTGAAATTGAAATGATTGAATCTAAAGTTTAATCGGCTACAAACGTAAGCCTTTACACTATTTGACAAAACAAAATTCAATTTCTTAACATATGCAAACCGTCTCATCTAAAATTAAAAAGAATCTTTACTCAAGCCCATCACAGAAAGGAAAAGGCACATTAGATCTAAATAAAAACTCCGTAAAATCAAATGAAATGCGACATAATTTTTCGCCAAAAGGGTTTTTATTTAATTTAAAAAATGTTTTACGTTTGTTTCAAAAATAATTTAAGAATTAAAAATTAGTTTTTTAATTCAAAAATTAACCAAAAATTTGAATTTTCAAATCAAACGAAATTTTTTTATTTCAAAAATCTGTAGGTTTTTAATTATGTATCTCGTCAAATCTTAAACTTTTATTTTAGAAAAATGATATTTGAAATTAAAATTAAAATTTTTGTTTTAAAAACGTGAAATTTTTAAAATAAATAAATTACTTACTTAAAAAGAAACTGAGTTTTATTTTTAAATCTTTGATAGTTACTCTAGAGATTTTGAATTTTTGAAGCAAATGTCAAACATTTTTTAAATCAACGTTTTTGAAATAAAATACAAATATTTTATTTCAAATCGTGGGATCTTTGATTTAAAGGGAGAAACTTGTTGAAATTAAAGTCATTATTTATTATTTATTATTCTAATCAATTTATTAAAAATTAGGCTTTGTAAAATTATTCAATTTCAACAGAACATTTTAAACATCATTTAAAACAGAAAACCATTGTTAGTTCAATATTTAGATTTACTTGCAAACTTTTAGTTACTAAAAGAAGATAATAAGAATGACACGCTTGAAATAAGTTCATCGTACTTTTTATCAATGTTGAAAAGGTATTTCTGAATAAAAAGCCAAACTGGGAAGCCGGCTAATGGATATTTTCAGCTCAAACTCTGAAATATCTTAAAGAACGTCGACAAGCAAGATATAAAATCGTTAAAGGGGTATTTAAAATTGTCGCTGGTTTCATTCTCCCACGCACAGTGAAACTCAGATAACGAATTGATGTGGACTACGAGTGAATCCTCTGCTTCTTTGATCGTAATTTTCCCGGTTTTCTTCTTTTTGTTATTTTTTGCAAACCTCGTACCTTGCAACTGTTGAAAGTATATAAACTAAGATCTTAAATATGTTAAAGTTGATGAAATCTGAAAAAACAAAACGAACGGTATTCATTTTTTATTCAAAATAAGAAATAAAACAGAGACTACATTTTGGATGCTTCAATTTGATTAAGTAAAAGTAAACAATAAAAAGTAGAGTTTTCAAAAAAAGTTTGATCACTCCAACACCACTTCTAGAGTTATTCGTTTTTTAAATTGTTCTTCCATTTGAAATCGGTTTCAGAACCTAATGCCCATAGTTTAATCCGATTTAGTGAATTTTTGAGATTAGCCGTAGTTAGATTTATTGTATGTATACTTTATTTTAGTGAGTAAAACGTTGTAATGGAAGTGTATTAGATTGACAAATATTATGAAAACAATAACAGTTGTGTATTAAATGTAATTGAAAACGAGTTTAGTTAAATAAGATTTACTAAATTGCAATCTGCCAACCGTATAATATTCAATATTGGCTAAATACGACACGAACACCTATTTTAAGATTGCCACTTGAATTGTTGGTTTGAACCAAAACACTTCTACCCTCTTCATGAAGTTTCCTATTTTTGCAAAAAAATTAGGTCAAAAATTACTAAACTTAACTTATAAACCCAATTTTCAGGCAACTTCCTATCCTCCATAACTTGTGTCTCCATACTCCTCTTGTTTTCCCCCCAAAACACCTCCGACAAACACTTTTGTGGATATAGAGATCTTAACTGAGTTATGTGTGTTTTAAATAAGTAATCATCTATTTACTCGTAGATTTAAAGTGAAGCTCATGAATTAACTAGATTTATGGTTTTTAATTCGATAAACAGTAGCCGAGACAATTAATTCACTCCATAAATCAACAGGTAATTAAACTATAACTCTACTAGGACGTCTATACCCAAAAAAGTTCGTTGAGGGTGTTTGAGAAGAATACCCTCCCACAATGAGACCATCCCCCAACATTTATCCCCTAATGATGAGACAAAGTTACGGAGCTATGAAGCCGATTTTTTTTTCAATTGATTATATTTTAACGCATGTATAAATTTAAAAACTTTTGATCAAATTAAATGAGGTTTGAAGCTATATAAGAAGGTGAAAAATTGAGCCCTGATAGAAGTATTTTGGTTGAATCCAACAAATTTAGCAGTATACTTGAAATAGGCAATCTTTGAACAGAAAATGACTACAGTGCAGGCCCTGTTATCGATTTAATTAAAAATAAGGCAACCTATGTGGTAAAATTTTTACGTTGTTTTCGAAAAAACGCTAAAATTACTAAATTTTACTTATTGAAAAAATCATAACTCAACAAGGGACTTCTCATCGGGAAGCAGGCTATTTCGGAAAGCTGTATGCGACCGGTTTTTAAAAAAAAGTAACTGGTAAGCTTAGATTATAAATGATTATTATTAAAAAAAATACTCATATTTACTCACAATTTCCTCCATTGGAAATAATGTGATTTTTTGTTCCGCAATATTCTAAAAATCGTGTGACTTTAGATTTTTTTGTTGAAATGAATGGTCTCCATTTTGATTTTCACCAGCTTGGATCGGTGTTTGTCGGTCAAAACATCATGATCATTATAGTATAAAATGTTTTCCCCTTATTCTAAATAAATGTTCCGGGTATCCTGTATTGAAAATCTTTAATTAACTCACGGAAAATTTAATATTGATTAAAAAAATTGCAATTGGCGAAAAATCTGGGCAATTTTGAGTACCGGCTGCATCAGGAACAACCGTCGAAATTACCCTGCCTATGGAATTACTGTGGATATGATTTTCTAACGACGATTCAATCGTCGAACGATTTGTAACCGTATCATCACCAAAAATATTTTTTCTCTTTATTTTCGAAGTATATCACGAAATTCTACCTACACCGAAAGCATAGGTCAATTATTTTATAACGCCTATATGTAGTAGTAGTTGGCGCTCACGATAAATCTGTTTATCTTAACAAAAAAATAAAGCGTGAATCTTATGTTATGCCTTAGACTGTAAATATTAAAGAAATTGTTTACCGATTAAATATGGCTCCACTTCAATAAAATTCATTCCCTTCTAAAGCAGGTTTTCTTCGATTAACGTATTATTTACTAGATGCGCATAATTAAATTCAGTAATTTCTTCGTGCGGGTGTTTTTGGGCTTTATCCATGTTTTGTAAATTTCTAATAATCATATAATTTAATTAGTTTTAAATTTATTTTATACTTACTTTATTTACAACAGTTATTAAATTATACGGCAGCGGAACACATATATAGTTGCCCTCCAACTCATCCAATTTGATGATCGTGCTGAACTGATTCATTCCACCGATCGACATTTATCCAAATTAGTGTAGCTGTTTTATATGAAAATGTTTTTAGCTGTAGCTGTTTTACAATGAAAGAGAAAAGTTGATTTAAAATATTATTTTTCTCCCAACGTCTTAAACGCCTTTTGTTTTAATACTGTTTTTGGGTATTAAAGTTGGCCTTTTTTCTTACTATTTTAAAAAATGTGTGTGTTGCTAAGCTACACTTTTAATCCTTGGTCTAAAATTAGGTACTTTTAATACTAGGAGAAAAATATTATAGTGAAGACCCAATGATAAGTATAATGTATATGAAATAAGTATTTTTATTTTTTTTATTTCGGAAAAAAATTGTTTATTCATTAACTCAATATTTACATACTCATTTAAATTATTTGTTCTGGATATTAATGTTAAAAGTACAGTTTGAACAACTTTGATAAAAATTAAGCAAACCGAATTTGTCAACATTATTATCGTTTGTAACCATATTGCCAACTTTATTTGTACTGCCTAATATTTCTGCAGCAATGGTTTCCTCATTTTCTAAAGCATCATGAGCGGTTGTATTTTCATGATTAGTACAGTAGCTGGTACTAGTACTGTAGCTGGTACTAATTTCATCGGGTCGTAATATTCTTATAGCAGTGTTTGTTTTATTTGTTGTGGAATCTTCTAAGTCTCCCTCAGCTACAGTATTAAATTTCCAACCACCCTGTCTTTTAAGGCAAGTGAGGTCACCGCCAGAATCTACAAGGAGTGTAGTTAAAGTCCGACTCAAGCAATGGTCAGTATATCCACTTGCATTTTTTAAATTTAAATACTATGCCACTTCTTTTGCAACGCTATTAATTTTGTGAATGGCAACTACTACCCGATGACATACTCTACCTAGGTATTTTATAAAAAGACGTCGTATCGCGAAATTTTTTGGGCGAAAAGCAAAGTATTTTCTGCAAATCTCCAAATATTTTTCTCCCAAAACCGTAAAGAGTCGCGATTTGTTTCTTTTAGAGTTGGAAATTTTTACCAACAAAGCTGATTGGACGTCTTCAATATCACCTATCATTAAATAGACTAGTTCGTCGCAAGGACATGCAACCGCTACTCCCAGTATTAAAACAACCTGCAAAAAAATACCAAAAAATAAGTAATTATATTATCTTTAAGTTTTAAAGCTTACCTTCATCATTAAATATGTCTTATCGGGAGCAAAATTTAAAAACAAGTCGATTTGTGCTTTATCGAGAACCCTGAATTTTTTTGCTTCTATATCCTGTCTATATTCTGTTTTTTTTTAAATGCTCGCAATTTGGAATATTTTTCAATATCCACGCCATTTTTATAATTCAATGTGGTCTTACTCATTGAATACTGCGCCCAAAGAGTCGAACTTTTCATCTTCGTCGACGAATTGGTAAAGTATGCCAATAGAACACTTTCTGAATATACTCCAGATTGTACATTTGTCCAGTACACCACTGCAAAAACCGCTTATATGCGCACTCATAAATTGTACGTGATTTTGATGGGAATAGGTTTAATACAATTTCTCTTGCTGTTTGAACCACATCCGGTGGTAAATTTGATAAATCTTCTGATTCAAACATTTTGTTCGCAAGAAAGAAAATATTATAATTATAGCTTTGCAGTTTGACAATAGTCAAACCAAACAAAAGTCAGGATCTCCTTAGTTTCACAAAATATTTCATCAAAATTAGTTTCAATTTTGTAGCTTTAATTATATAATTTGTACTTACTCGTATAATTAGGAGAAAAAATAGTATGTGTTATTCGGATTAAACGTGACTTTGTTTGACTCGCAATCGTTGATTTTGCTCGGCTCCGCTGCGCTTCGCCTCGCATGCAAATATAATTGCTCGTCAAACAAAGTATGACTTTTAATCCTAATGACAATCTACTATTTTTATTTAAAATAGAATTGTTTTTACTTATAAAGGGTTTTCCAATAAGAGGTTTCACTTTTAAGAGAAATCAATGAATGTTTATTTCATTGTAAAGAGGGCATTAACATTTGAAGGTATGGCATTAACATTTGAAAATGATATCAGCCAAGTGGCCGCCACGGCTACGCTTGCAGCACCATATCCTTTTCATGAAATTTTACCATTTTCGCACATTTGCAGCTGTATGTCCTCAATAACTTCACGAATTCCATCTTTAAGGTCTTAAATCGATTGTGGAGCATTGGCATAGACCTTATTTTTCACGTGGCTCCAAAGAAAAAAGTCTAAAGGTGTTAAATCACGAGATCTCGGTGGCCAATTGTGATCACCTCTTGAGAAATAAGACGGTCAGGAAACTTTTACGCTTTAACGTAGCGCCGTCTTGCTGAAAATAAACGTCGTCCACATCAATATATTCCAATTCCGGCCATAAAAAATCGACCATCGAGGAATTGACAAATCTACGTTTTCGCCAACACTACGGGCTACAGCAGCAATATTCTCAGTTGTTCTTGAGCGACGCACAAGGTTTCGATTCTTCACATCACTAACTTGTCCCAACAGCTCAAATTTTTCCACCAGTTTCACTATTGCCGGCCGAGAAAGTGCTTCACGTCGACCTAAAAGTGCTTTAGTTTTGCGAATTGAATTTTAACAATTTCAATGCGTTGTTGAAGCGTGTACGACTCGTTGCCCTGACATCTTGAAATGACTTGAGAAATTTATTGTTGGTCATCACGTTTCGTCATCACATTTGTTTCGTTATTCTACTTTAGGTGATGTTCATATGTGTATATTTTTGTGTGGAAATTTACTACCTTTTATCAATTTTCTAGTCTGTGATGCAGTAGTCGATGAGTCTTCTCTATTATCATTACGCACAGAGTCTACTATTATTGATTGTCTACCATCCATATATGATGGTTTATCAGGTCGATTTTATTTGTTCAAATTTCTGCATGCACAAGAAAGAGAAATTTTATCCTTCTTGTATTATTACTTGGATCATTTTCTTGGCGCCCTTAATTAATTTCGCTTGTATTTATTTCACTGCACTGAAGCCGCGAACTTCGTTTCTCTTCTTTCTCTACTAGTTGTGCTAAGCATTCACGTTTCTGTTAGATTTTTGATGTTTCAATGAATTGAATTTATTTGAATGATTGGTCCATTGAATTTTAGCCAGCTTCCAGGGCTTCTGAGTAAGGTATACGGGCCAGGGAGAAAAGGGTTGTTCATTCCATTCGTTATTCACTTTTTTCTATGATGTTTCCAAGTAGTCACCAACCTTGTAATAATCCAAGCAATGGCTGCTTGACGTTGGTGATGAAGTTGTTGTTGTGTTTCAATTTCAAGAAAGATAGCTCCAGTGAAAAAGCACCAGAAAACCTAAGCAAAATGGATATCGCTTACATCCAAAAACCCGCACCTGTATTCTTGTTCAAGACAAGATCATCGTCCCAGCTATTTATTTATTTAAAGAAATCTATTCTGTGATTTACATGTGTTATTTCAAAATTTAATTTAAAACAAAAATATTAAAAATTCAAATAAAGAATTTTAAAACAAAAAAATATAAATCAACTCTTGATTTAACAATTAAAAATTTTAAAAATAATTCTTAAGGATATTTTTGAAGTTGTTCTTTGATAAATGAAAGTCAACGGTCGTCGACGATGTTGAAAGATTTAGACAACCTATTGATGGGGTTATTTTCTCCATAGTTTGTGAAACGGTGTTCTAGTGCTAAAAACTCATGGTTTCGAAATGTTCTGCAAGGCACATGAACTAATATGTTTTCCAAAATGTATGCTGAATCAATTTGACCAAGCAAGATGTTACCAATAAAAGCCGCGCCTAAGATAAGTCGTCTATTTTCAAGCGTACATATTTAGTAATCCGTGCATCTTGTTGAGTACGGAGGTAACCGAGCCACATTTCCATGGAATGGTAAATTGAATAAAATCAGAACAACACAACAACTATCAGACAATGTTTGTCTGGAAACAAACATTTTATTTATTATTTTTTTGTATTTAACTTTGATCAAAATACAACCAAAAACAGTAAACAATCAACAAATATCATTTACGCTATAAGTTTTGTAGAAACCCTCGGAAATGGACGTTGAAATCAGAAATGAATTATTTGTTTCGAAAATGTTCATGGCAGACGGCACATGTGGCGTAGCGAAACCATAACTGAATTTAGCCTAGCAAGTCGTGTAAAGTTGTACCAATATTGAAGGCATCGATTGACCAAGATTTTCAATGTCACCTATTTCTTTAATAAAATCTGAATTTAAACTGCCAAATATAGGTAAAACCGAATTGAATCTGCAAAACTAGAAGATAACAACTTCGCACAGAAAAACAATTAAAAAAACAATAAAGAAATAATCTACATTGTCTACATATTCTACCAATTTTCGACATTGTCTACTGAAAAATTGTCTACGCTATTTTCGACACCAACATGTAGACAACTTGGAAATATGCGTAGACGCACAACACTGGAAGTACTATTTTTGTATTACGAATTAAGCATATGTAACACTTGGTACACTGATATCTTTCAATAGGATTGAGATATGAACATTTTGAAAATACCAATCGAGAATTCTCGTTTTTTTAGGTAAGATGGCACTACTAACTCAAAAACGTTAAAAACCGTTTATAACATTTTCTGTGCGTACATGAATGACATCGGAAATAAAAAGCATATCACTCGCTCCCGCACTCAAAACCAATCAAATTTCGTGGATGCTTTTTGCCCCGCCTACTAGTTCCGTATTCGAGTTGAAATATTTTTAACTTTGTTATTGTTTTAATACATTCTGAGCGGCACTGTGGAATTTGTGCCGCACTCGCTCCCAATATCATATACGCAGTGGTGAGTACTGAGGTGACGATATATGCTTGGCACTATTACGCGTATCTTTTCGTCTTTTTTGATTGTTATATTTTTTAAAAAAAATTTAGGTTCTCTGAATAATTTGTTTTTGTTGTATTTTGGACTTGCGGTTGAAGAGTTAATAGAGTATAACTAAAAAAAACCTTCGAATATTTATAAAATCGTAATCGAGTTTTCCCTCGAGACCTTTTAATAACTTATTTAACATTTAAAAAGCATAAAATTCCACGAAACTTTATTTTTATGTTGAATGATTATATTGATAACGTCGAGAAGTGAAATGACACAACTAACATGCCTTGAAGATATTCAATCCGCGCATACCAAACTATAAATTATGTTTTATATATTCGCCATTCGCCAATCAAGTGTTATAAATTTGTGCATATCACAACATCTTGTTATGCATAGCCGTGTTCCTTACGTGCATCATGGTATGATGCAGATAGAAAGAAAGGATGAAAACCAATAACAAGAATTAGATTCTATATAGACATAACTCGCTTAATCTTTCGCAACATACCAGGTAATAGTTTTATGTTTTCGTGCTCCGTTTACATTTAAATTGGTTTTTTTGGTTGTTTGTTTGGACGAAACCAAACATTTTAATACTCTCATGTTCATTATAAATTGACACAGCCAACTGCTGTGGTCTGAATATATAAATCGCGAAATTTAACGGAAACTAATTAATTTTATATTTTGTTTAACAATAATGTATAAACACGAATTAATTAAATAGTCATCATCGTACACCTACTCGTACGTGTGTACGATTTTAAGAAATAGTAAATTAAATTTTATGTTTTTTGTGGAATTTAGTAATTTGTAATTTAACCACATCCGATTAGTTTTTTGTTATTGATCAAAGCACAGGTGTGACAAGGACATTCAGGACAAAGTACATGGTCCAATGGATCAATAGTGTGTGGAAATACCATCCGGCAGTACTAATTATATCCCATCTCAGGGTTTTAAAATCATCCCATACACTTTTGAAAAACGCGAAATATGATAAAAATTTGATGAAATGATGAGAAGACAAGCCGTTATGGCCTATTCGGTTAATGTATGAATTATTGATTTAAAATAAAAATTCCCAGGAAACACGAGTGGCGTGGCCGTTCTCTTCTGATTTCAACATGGCATCATGTCCCTATCCAAATTGAAATCCGCATGCCCATCCGTATGTTGAGATCATCCTGGGATGACCTACTTGATATAAAATTAGCGGATACCCAGCGTGCGCTGCCACGCTCTTTGTAGCTATATAGAACTTATAGCTGATACCCGGCGTGGGCTGCATCACAGTTCAATCAAATCATTGTTTTTGTAGGTTTGTGTGTTTTTTTATTGAGTATAATATTATTGTAATGCGCTTGAGTCAACAATATTTTTGGTGTTGCCGTTTGGTGCGTACACAAATAAGTTGGCGGGTTTTCCGACGCGTGAACAGGCCACGTGAGAAGCACGGATTTTGTAGATTCAATCCACAAGCTTGAAATGCGAGTTTCACTGGAAAATGCAATCTTTTAAATTTGTGTGGCATATCGGTCGGTATCATTGGTATGCCCAGTAATAAGACAAGTTCTCCTTTAAATTTGCCAATGAAATTTTTGATTGCAAGCCTGGTGCCATTGCACAGTCGTGGTGGATAGATATTTCGAAGCATCATGATGGGTGTACCAATTTTCAATATCAATTTGTGGTGGTGGTGATCTTGGCAAATTAAGTGAATTCAGGAATTCGTCCAAATAAGTCACAACTTCTTCTTGATTCATGACGCAATCAACTGACTTATACGTTGTAGAATTGCCAGATATTTGATTTTGAATGGCTGTGTTAATAACATTGACATCACTGTTCTTGGCCTCCAATAATGCACGTTGGTCAATGGCTAATTTTTGTAATTGCAATTAATGCTTGCAAATACGCTGTTAATCAATTCGCCAATTGTCTGTGAAAAGTTACAAACATCTGGTGGAATGTTAATGCAATTTGTGGTGTCATCGATTGGCATTTTCTCGTTTCCAAGATCTAAAAGTTGCTTGGTGAATCGAGCGATGGTTGGTGGTCAATATAATTTTTTAAACAGCCAGCAAAATGAGTGCATCTCCGAATGGCTGTGGGTCATTGTGCATTCATCCCATATTATTAGTTTACATGTTTGCAATACTTTTCCCATTCCTGAATTCGTTTTTATGTTGCATGTGAGTTTTTCAGTAAATTGTATGTTCAATGGCAATTTGAATGCAAAGTGCGCTGTTCTACCTCCATCCAAACGAGTTGCTGCGATGGTCAATGCAATGTTATTTTATGAGCGAGTGGTCGCCAAAATCAATGACAACAGAAATGTTTTGCCTGTTCCACCGAGTGCATCGAGGAAAAACAAACCGCCAATTTGTTGTGAAATCGCATTCATAAAGCGGTTTTATGCATTGTGTTGTTGTATCATCAGTTTTGGCAGATTTGTTTGAATTAATGTTTACACCTCATTGACATTAAATTGCTGCTCTCTGTACAAATCTCAATCGTATAGATCGTCTGCTAATCGATTCTATGAAACCATTCCTAATTGAATGAGCGTTGACAATTGATAAACACTTCTCCTCAATCCTGATTAGTGCTTCGCACACTCGATGTAAAATATCTTCACTCATTTGATCTTTGTATTTCCCCCACAAATCTTTTGGGTTAGACGGGAAGTAAGTTGTCAAAGCGATGGAAAATAATGTGCAAATTTAGTACGGTTGGCAAGTGATTGATGCGTCCGCTAGTAACGTATCCCAATGGGTTTCATATCATTTTCCAGTCATTTTAATTTATTGCATACTTCACGATAAGTTTGGCATAATTGGGCACCAACTGTTCTCAATTGTTGAAACGATGCGGATCCACGCATATTAGCAAACAATGCACTGTTGGGATGAACGGTGTTCAATCTACTCAATACATCGGTTGAAAATATATTGTTATATCCTTGTACAGCTTTTCCTTGTTTGCGTCTTTGAAATTTTTTTGATGTTGCGTTCCATGTGAAGTATAGTGGCACCTCTGAGTACAGCATGGTAGAAGCAAAAACACACACGCTGTTCATTTTCCAGATGAACAGCCAAATGAACAACTGTTGGATGGCGTTCATGTATTGGAAAAGACAAAACTCGCCAAATTGCCTCGTTACTACTTATATAGCGACTCATTTGGAATCTCGTGATTTCATCGTTTCTGTTGGTCATTACAAACACAGCCATGTCCAATTATTTGTTGATACATTTGCAAAAATATTTGATCGATTTTACCGCATTGCAATATTCCACATTAATATAGGCTTTATATGTCAGCGATTATCGATGTCGATGTCGTTGTTCCGTACTTTTATTATTGTCGAATGCCCGCCATCGTCAATTGAGCGATGACGATAGAGTGGATAACCATCGTTGCCAGTGATGGTCTCTTACACTAATTTTTTGGGATATTTTTTGTGCATTTTCCATACGCCATGCATGAAGACGTTGGATTGATGATCCCGTATGGTTCATGTATCATATTCTTGGTGATTACTTCAAATAAGTTTGGATCAAGTTTTTGAACGGGTATTTCAGCTACAATCACTTGATTTATTTGATTTGGTGTTATTTTGTGCACTAACCAAATAAAAATGTGTGCATGTGGCAATCCGCGTTTTTGCAATTCTATACCGAGTACATCCAGCAACGTGTCTCTCCAAATACGCGATATTTTGCTATAAATACCATCAGTGATTTTAACTTTTGTTTGAATACACGTGCGGTGAGGTTGTGTCGATCCGAAGATGATTGGCCAGTTAATAATTGTTCTTTAATCTCATCCCATATGGGATTACATGTGAACGTTATGAACCGTCATCCGTAACAGATCGGGATCACATATATATACGTACATATGTCATGGAATCTTGCGCATACCCAAGTATGTGTCGGGGGCTTCTTGTGATTGGTCCTGGTAGTACGACCATCGTCCCCAAATCATTGCCATTGCCTTCATTCTGTATGGCATCACGAAGGTGAATATAAATATAATAAAGTCGTTCCGATTCAATTTTTCCATACATTAATGTTGTCCGACTGGTATTCTATAGGCTTTAATTACAATGGTGTGATCGTCCGATATCATCATGTCTTTAGCTACTTTAGACAATCGAATTAGCTCGTTTGTATTATGGAAGAATGTGTGTAGAGATGCGACAATGTCACGTCTTGCGCCGTTATTGAATGAAATGCGTTGATCTATTTGTTGTGCATCGTCAGAATGCTGTCCCACAAAGTAGATTTGTAAATATTTGTGCTCTTCATCTGGCAGAGGCATTAGAGATCCAGCGCGATGGTAATCCTGCCATGGCATTGGTAACACCAAAAGATGTCATTTGGAAACATGCATTGTATTTGCGAATGTTTGCCAAGAAATGTTTTGATGTGGCTGTGTCACCTGTTTGAGTAATAAAACAATAAACTGTTAGAAATTCTGTTTGTCGTTTGTATTTATTACCATTTAGCAATGATTTTAATGGGTCTGGGGGTAATTGGAATTGTGGCAACGAAACTTTTCCATTCGAACAGCACATGCCAGGCCTTTCGTTTTTGTATTTAATATAATAGGTATTTTTTATTATAAATTGCTTTCTGAAGTTATATGGACATTATATATTTTAACCTTTTTATATTAATTTTTATTTGTTAAAGTAATTAGAATATCGAGTTAGTCGAATATTTAGTCTAAAGTATTTTTTTTATTTCATTTTATTTTGCAAAAATTTAATTTTAAATCCAAATTAATTAATTTTAAATTAATAAATATAATTTTGAGTCCATCAATTTATTTTGAAGGATCAATTCAATTCAACGAAATTCGTTACGTACAATATTTCAGGGTCAACAGTATGCTCTTCTGTTCACTGAGGCGATTCCATTCCAAATCGTTTATATGGGTTCCACATATTTTAGATAGAAGTGTAGTAACGAACAATCAAATTATTATAAAATACAATTTGTTGATAGCTCTGATTAATTTGCAATGCAATTTTTGCGTGTTTTGGAAACTATTTGTATGGAGCAGCAGACCCAGGAACTCGATCCCTTCAAAAAATTATAAAACTCCGCTCATTGGTATAAAAACCCTATCCAATGTTTGAAACCGATTGGATGAAGGCCCCTGACCAAGGGGACGGACCCTAGGATTCAAGCATGCCACAGATTTCATATAAGCTTTTTCCTTAACTCATTCCCGTCAAAGAATTGAAAACAAAATTTAAATTTAGATAAATTTGTACCGAGCAAGGGTCCTAGACCCCGGGGTTCAACCCTTTCAAAAATATCGTAAGGTTGGTTCTGGACAAACAACTTGTACGCGGTCAAAATTTCAAGACGATCGGTTGAGCGGTTCACGATATTTGGTAGTGTGACTCGTGCGCCACCTATTGTAAAAAAAATCGCAATATACTCACGACCACCTTCTTCATGAGTGTCGTGTCCGATCTCTTCTGATTTCACCATGGCATCATGTCCACTATCCAAAATAAAATTTCGAGTCATATGTTGAGATTGGCGCTATAGCATCCTGTGATGGCCCGTTTTGTATAAAATATATAAGGTCGAACACGACATCCGTCATTCTCAGAAACCATTAATTTAACTCAATAATTCATGCAAAAACAGAAATAGTCATACACTTGAAGGTCTATTGTGCAAAGCTCAACATACAGGTTGGTATTGTCATTTTTTCTTGTAGATAGAGGTCATCATGATGTATCAAAATCAGAAGAGATCGATGACGATATTTAATGTTCCTGGAAACCATTAATTTAAATCCGAATTGCTCTTTTAAATGGTTCGGCCACTAATACATATGACCGCTATAGCGCCAATCTTAACGTATTACTCGTCATGTAAATCTTATTTTGGATAGTGAACATGATCCGCGCTGAAATTAAAATAGATCGATCACGAGCATTGTGCCAATCTCAAGTAACGGCTTGTTTTCTCATCTTTAGATCAATTATTATCATATTTCGTGTCAAAATTGTCTGGGATGATTTAAAAAATCCTGGGATGTTATATATAGTATTGCCTGATGAACATTTTTTATTTTTCTGCGATGAAATACTAGGATAACTTCACACAATTAAGGATTACCGTAATTGTAAGAGAGCATTTGTTATTAACTCCTTAATGAAATGTGTAATAGGGTTATTCCGAATTAAACTAGCCGGCTAAGAGAATTAGAATTGGTCAATCTAAAATTAGTCTTCTCGTGAGAACGCAGTAACAAACTACTGGAATAATGTTTAACCCTCCATGTGTTTGTATAAAGTATAAACATTTCATTCTAGCGAATTATATATATAACCCGCTAAACGCGCTAACTTCGTAATCTCGAATTTTATATTTCAACTTTATTTATGCATACATGCGATTTATATATGAAATGTTGAATTATATTTTATGCAAAAGCTTGAAGTATCGAACAATATTTTTGTAATTGGTCACTGTTGTCTGTCAGTTTTTATTCAAAAATTCTAATTTTTCAGTTTGAAAGAAGTTGTAGTTTCCAACTACTTCCCCAACTTTTGGTAATCCTTTAATGTTCTCTTTGATGAAATGAAAAAAAAAATGGTGCAAAAAATTACAAAAATCTCCGGCTCCGTACCAATATTATGGTACCCTTTTTTAAACTTAGGTTTCAAAATCCCGTATTCCAAAATCCCGTGATATTATAAAAATCCAGTAATGTTGAAATTAATTGTCATTTCTGACACCAATTATCAAGAAATTAGGTATGTTGGATGATAACGGGGTTTAAAAATTATTTTTGGAAGAAGCTCTGGAATATATGGCATACTGGGACTAAACTCAGCCATTCCTTAACCGATTATGATGAAATTGGATTTTTTGGATGGAAATGTGATTATAAAATAATTTTTGGAAGAATTTCTCAGGACTCAACCATTTTTCACCCGATTATGATTAGGCTGCGCATGTTGAAATAAAATGTGATGATGATGAACTAAGCCACTTATTAATCGATTATAACGAGGTTAGTAATGTTGGTTGGAAATTGGATTCTAAAATTAATTTGGAACGAACTTCAGGGATATGACCACCGGACGAATCAGGGCCATTTGTCAGGGTATGTTGAAAATTTGATTGATTATAAAAAGATTTCTGGAAGAAGTTCTGGAATATGTCCACCTGGGACGGGTGTGTGTCCTTCAATAGAACTTTTGTGAAGTTTCTAAATTTAAAAAAGTGTGGGTACCCAATATGTGGATTGTGGATTGTGTGGGTTTACGTTTTTGACGTTAAAAGTGTATGTTCTGACGTTAAATGTGTAGGAAACAACAATTCTCGAACAAAAGTAAAAATGTATTCCAAATTTAATTTTAATCACTGCAAATAGTATAACTTACGTCAAAATATATAGTTCATCACAAAAATGCTTAGTTGTTGTGAAAGGCGGAAGTAATGCTTAGTAGTTGTGAAATCTGGAGAAAATTAATGTACCAGAAGTAGCAGGTTTTTTAATTTTTCAATGTTGTTGAAAAGTAAAGAATTTACGAAAACCATCCAAGAATTATTAGATTTTAATAAATTTAAAAATTAAATTGACCAGAAGGGTTGTCATTGAAGGTTTTCTGAAATTTAAGCAGGAATAAATATTTTTGCTTTATCAAAAGTGTACATATTGTGGTAAAATAAAATTGGGTGTTGAGTCATCGATCGGAAGAAGTGGTAGTCGGAAGGAGCAATGTTTGGTAAATACGGTAGGTGGGGAGGACAACCCATTGAAGCGTCACCAAAGTTTTCTTGACAACTCTTGCAACATGTGGCGGATCGTTGTCGTGCTGAAAGATCACTTTGTCATGTCTTTTGGCATATTGTGGGCAATTGTTGATAAAGTTCTCCAGTCATGGTTTCGTTAGGCTGGGTGGGGTAGCTCATAGTAGATCACTCCAAACTGGCCCCACCAGATGCACAGCATAAGCTTCTTGCCATAAATATTCGGTGTAATGGTTGAAGTTGATACATGCCCGTGCTTACACCACGATTTTATGCTCTTTGGGTGGTCGTAGATCCACTTTTCGTCCTCCGTCACGATTCGATGCAAAAAACCTTCCGATTTTGTCTTTGTTATCACGTGAAAACACAGCGTTCGATGTCACTTGGCTTGAGTTCATACGAAACACAATTTCCTTGTTTTACACCATACCCATGGTCTTGAGACGGGTTTGAATCACTTATTGAGTCACTCCCAAAGTTTCAGCGAGCTCCTCTTGAGTTTGACGTGAATCTTGGTCCATAACGCCTCCAACTCAGCATCTTCAAACTTTACTGGTGTTTCTTCGCATTCTTTGTCCCTATAGTTACTATATGGCTCGATGCGATTTAATATTAGTTGCACCATCTTTTGTATATCCCTCAAAACTTTTTTGTACCCCCCAACCCAATATAATTTTGAAACTACGCGCCTCTCAGTAATTATATGTTTGTAACAAGTTAAAGCTATCTGTTTGGTTTTTGATTTTAAAATTAATTTTCCTAAATCAATCCGAATTCAAAAAATGGAGCATAGATTAGATTTGTTCACCCATTCAGACGTGTTAGCTTGTGGACCGTAGTTATGAATAAATCAGTGTGTAACCTCGTAGTGCGACAATAAATTGAACTCAAACTGTCTGCCATTATCTGACACTGTGATTTCCGGAACAACAAAAATATAAAAAAACCTTACTTAAACAATGAAATACCTTCTCCGCCGTACCAGGTCTAACTGGTTCGATGATGAAGAGCCTTGAATATTTATCGAAGATTATTGAAATATGTGTATTTCCGTTTTTGAAATCAATATACAGGAAATGTTACGGTTGAACTTCTCCGGTGAAACACCCATTTTGGGTCTGGTTTGGAATTTCAACGGTTTAGTTCTTTTGGAAATTTCACAATCCGCCGATATAATTCTTTACCATAACCACCACTTGTGACCAGTAAAGTTCCGTTCTAGTGTTTTCGCAAACCCTTGATGCACAAATGTTCTTGGTTTGTGTGCTATTTCAACTAGTACATTGGTCAATGACAAAGGTATAACGAGTTTCCATGTAGGTGTATTAATGTTTACGCTGGTCGTTGGAATGCTGGTATTAAAGTAGATCCAGACTTGTAAAATTGGTTTGCAGCTGTGGATTGTCTTCGTAAGCTTGTATTAAGTACTCATATGCTTTAAATTCGGGAGAGCCTTAATCTAGGTATAAGGGCGAGTTTCCAAAATTTAAATTGAAGATGACTGTCTGAAATCATATTTTGAGACCATTTCACTAAGCACGGATATGTTAGATGACCATTTTGTCGTTGGCGATTTTAACGATCTGCAATAGAAACTTTGATTACTGATAACTTATAAAATTCAGGATTGATGCAGATCAGTAACGTGTTCTCTTCAAACACCAACTGTGAAACTTCACCCAGTTTTAATTTTCGTAAGGTCGATTTTAAGATGGTTAAAGGGTTATTAGCTAACACTGATTTTAAAACAATTCTTGTGCTCCGATGGTTTGCCTTCTGTTGTTTTAAATAATTGAATTGGTGGCTAAATCACTTACAACTCTGTTCTAAAGCTCGCTCGGAATATTTCCATGAATATGGAAAGACACATTTTTAGATCCGATCCATAAGAATGAATATAAGTAAATCGGATGTTTCCAATTTTAGGTCAATTGCGAAGCTGTTCAGTATGTCTAAGTTGTTTGAAAGTATTATATACGATTCTCTGTACTTTCAATGCAAAACATCGTTTTCAGACAATCATCAGGGTTTTCTTTTAGGACGATCTACGACAACCAATTTAACCGAATTTGCGTTTCGTACTTTGAACGTTATGGGGGGTGGATGCGAGGAAGTTATTACCATGGACTTAGCAAAGCATTTGGCCGGGGTTTCCATAAGATAATATTATTTAAACTCAGGGTTCTTGGTTTCGCACCTCAGTTCTTACTATAGGTGGACTCTTATTTGAAGGAATGGGTATCAGATAACCCTTGGTCATCAACATCTGCTTTTTTAGCTACTTCCAGGGTACCGCAGAGCAGTCTTTTCGGGCCTATTTCTTTCGTCTTATCCATGAACGACGTCTATTTCCTGATTAAAAACCCCTCATTTTTTATTTACGCAGACGATTTGAAAATTCACTGGCAAATCTCAAGTTCCACCTATGCTAACTTATTACAGAATGACCTTAATAACTTCATAACTTGGTGTGCTAAAATAATCTTGATCTGAATGTGAGTGAGTAAATTCCAATCCATTACAAGAAAACGTGCAAATTCCATTCAACGAAAGTATACCATCAACAACGATGTTGTAGCCAGAGTTTTAGCCGTATAGGTTGTAGGGGTAATTTGTGACCGTGAGCTGAACTGTAGAGACCACATCGATTTTATTGTCAACAGAAACGACAAAAAACTCGAAATCAACCTGGTGCTGGTCGACCAATTTATAATATATACTCGTATAATGAACATACATTTGGGTGCAAAAAATTCGCACATTGATCAGTTTTCAACAAAACTTCAAAAATATCAAAAAATCTTTGTTTAATTTTCTTGAATGTAAATTCAAAGTCTATTGCAACACCTATCCAGTGGTGCCTTGTGTACATAAACCGTGCCAACAAAGTATTAGTTGTAAAAATCGAACTAAAACATAAAAATCAGCAAAAAAAATGTTTATTAATAAGAAGCATTCCCTCTTCTAGCCCGAATGACAGCTTCTGTTCGATGTTTCATTGATTTTACAAAAGTTGTCGCCAAATCTTGAGGTTTCGCCTCCCATTCATCTGCGATCGCCTGTTGCAGCTCCTGCAGGCTCGTTGGAGCAATATCTCTGTCGTATGCAGTTTTACAATATCCTGCATGAACAGGAAGTTTTCACTAATAAACCAGCCAAAATGTAAGACGTAGTCCTCGAGTATTTCCTCAATGTACCATTCAAAAGGCAGTCCTCTTGATCGACGGCCAGTATTCGCTCTCGAGATGAACACAAAATCTGTCTTCGCCTCCAGTGACATGCTCACCTCCGTGATCCACCGCCATACGAAACATATTCTTCAATACATCATTGTACAAATCGCGCTACTGTGCTTGTGTACACTGCACTCGTCAGAGAACAGGAGTGTTGTCCATTGTTCTTCTGTCCTATCCAATTGCTCTCGAGCGAATTGATTTCTAGTTTGTGTGCCATCAGATCACCTTTTCGAAGTCGTCTTCTAACTGCCCACCAACTGACTTCGACTTCACGATCTTCTTGGAGCCACTGTTCCAGTTGAACCGCATTCAAAGTCGTCAAGCCATTCGACGTTGATTCAGCCCCGCATCAATTAGTGCAATGACGACCGGCTTCTTCTGGTGTGTTATTATTTTATACCTGCCGCACAAGTTCCGCAACAGGGCTACCTGTTTACGAGCGTTTCCGAGTTGTTGTGTTCTATTGTTATTATTGTCCTGGTTTTGAACAGACAATACTATATCATTGGATAGGTGATGAAATCATCTTTAACTTGACATACTTAGATTCAAAAAAAAATATTTCGATTCGCGAGAAAATTAAAAAAAAGTAAAAAATGCAACTGTGCGATTTTTTCTGTCTCAAGTGTATAAGTCCAGCACCAAAAGATTTTTAGATACATTCGTTCAGAAAACTGTCGCCAAATTTTTGTCGTATACACGACCACAGTATAGAGTTTTAAGTATTTAGAAAATAAATCTCTATGATTTACCGAAATTTTGTCCACATATGCACATCATAACCATTAGTTGAAAAATATTTACTAGTTTATCTATATACTCGTACCAGAACATTTTTTACGTACTCGTAAATACTAAATCTGGAACACTAAAATATTGAAAGTGCTAATTCATTGTCTTATCATAAATTGAATACGACATTTTCAATTATTCAATTGTGTTTAAATACTTGTAAAGCAATGAAGATTCTTGTGTTAAATTACGACATTAAAATAAAATTAATTTATGCCGTCATTTTGAATGATCATCCATCATAAATGTAAATTATTTAGATTTTAATGTTGAAATAAGAAATAATTTATGGTGTCAATAGTTCAATACTTTAATAGTGAGAACGGTGGTCTATCGGCTTAAGAATTATAAAATATGCTATGTGCATATTTGACAAATTGTGATTTATGACACAAATTAACCAGTCAAAATAAACAATCCAGTGAGGAAATAATTGTTTTGATGTCAAAATCAATTTTTTTAAAGATGCTTGGAGCATTTCCTTGGTCGGGTCTTAAAAATATAATTATTCAGACATCGATGAAATTTGATAATTTTTGACTCGGGAACTTTCACTCGGGAGGTACCGCAAGGCTTTTCAAGAATCATGTTAATTATATCTACAGTTATCGGTAGTATTGTTGAAGTAATCTGGGCCAAATATGATTTAAAGCGATCAACATACTATAGGCCTGAGGTATTATAAAAACCCAAAACTGTATCGAACTTTTGTTAGGCGTTTCATGATTCATGTTAAAGAACAAGTAAAATTCGAAACAAAATAGAGATATTTGGTTTCGAATTAACTTGTTCTTAAGTGTCCATATTTTACCATCAGCTGATATCATTAAGGTTGAATGGAAACTGGATTTTTTTTAATTATATTTATTTATTACAACTGTTTTATAAATCATCTAGTAATTTATCTTTCATAATTTATATTCTCGTTTGGGATGTTGTAGCCCTTTGGTACATCCCCTTTACAGTTTTATAATATTTTTAGCCAATCCAGATTGGATCAAGTAGATTAAGTGGTAGTCGTCTTACTCGGTTTGAGTCATCCATCATACGACGTATCTCAACATGTTGGTGTAGACTAATACGTTGCATGTTTGCTATTTCTTCACTGCCGAAATTCATTAACTATTCCACGTAGGCCTTTGCTTTGTAATGATTGAATGTTATTGACATTGGCTTTCTTTGAACAGCCTTAGAGCTACCGTAAGTCCACAGGTTTTAGTATTTGGCGGTATAGTCGCAAATTATTATGTAAAGTTAACTCAGAATTTCTTCCTAACAGCCAATCCATCTTTCTGTATTTAAAGTTTAACTCTTCTTTTATCTTTTTGACATGCTCTTTTCATTTTAGTTTCACGTCTAGAGTGGTGCCTAGATATTTTGCCGTGTTAGAATTGGCTAAGAGTTCAGTTCTACTGGTATCCAGTTGCCATCTTTTCGTTCAGGTACTAAGAATATTAGTAGCTCTTTGCAATTTGCTTGTGGATTCTTATATGCTATGTCATATCATCCACAAACGTTTCTATATTAGTCTCCTCTATTGTTAGCAGGTCCGAGGTATATAGAACTTATAAAATTGACCCCAGAACTCTGCCTTGTGAAACTCCTGCTGCGGAATTTTCTTTATTTCTGAGTATTCGCCATCCAATTTAACACGAAAGTGTTGGTTAGATTTGCAAAATTTTAGTATTTTATAATATTGCTTCGGTAAGTCTCTTTGTAATTTATATTCATTTATGCCATACTGTGACCTGTGCTACATCCAAGAAGATATTTGAATATACTTTCCAATTTTCGTGTACATTTTTAATTATGCTTGTAATTTGATGTACTTGTTCTATTGTTGAATGGTTTCCTCTGAAACCAAATTGATGTGGAGGAATAAGTTTCCCTTACTCTATTATTGGTTTAAGTCTCTTTAGGAGTAGTTTCTCGAATGTTTTTGAAATTATTGGAAGTAAGGAAATCGAACGATATGTTTTACAACGAAGCTTGCTTTGCACTTATAGTCCGTGTCTCTTCTTCATTTTTAACTGGCGGAAATTGTAGTTTAGGTCGTTTTAAAGTTTTTGTCGCTTATAAGGGAATATTCCGTATCCTTTTCCCCAGTAAGGCCACTTAGATGTTTATTAAAGGATTCGGTCTTAATTTCTTCAATTAGCAACTTTAGTTTATTGGACCGCCGCTTCTTGTATACTGTTGTTGCGTTGTTCTAGTTCTTCTTCTAGCTGTATTAAATTTTTAATTGGCAGCTGAAGATCAATATTATCCTCAACTAGTTTCTGGAATTTGTTCCAACAGGTTTTGCATGGATACGTGGTTGCTTCCATCACTATGTTTTATGTATTTATCGATGCCTACTTGCCTACATACTGATTGGAAAAATTAAACGAAGATGCTTGATATGCCTTGCGGATCACAAGTTTTTGCCCTTTGAATGTCTCAATATTTGAGATAACCGTTAATCCCCCTTTAAACTTAAAGTAACTCTAAAATTAAAAATGTTTTCTGCATATTGTATTTTTGTTCACTATAGCCTAGGAATAACCTTTCATTTCCTTTTCGTAAACATTTGTTTTTTTATTTTGCCGATTGATGAGTTTATCATCGTACCACGGAGAATATCGGTTAGGTTTAGTGAAGATAAATAAATCTGTTCCATTACAAAAAATGTGTAGTGGTCTAAATTTACATAAACGCTGTTCACGTGTTTCAAATGTTGTTGCAAGTTTGTTGTATCTGTTTTTATATAGCTGAAGTCCTTTGATTAAAACGATTTTTCACGCTGATCTCGCTCTTCAGAGTTATTTAGATACACTTGTGATGGATATCATTAATGGTGGTAATGATTCATATAAAGTAAGCAAATTGTGTGAATTATTAGGTGTGTAAATATGACTCTGCTCTTTTTATTAAAATAAAACACATGTGCTTGTTTATAAAATGAAAGAATTATTTATTGAAAGTATGCTCCATCTGCAGCTACAACTTTCCCCTTTCTTTCAGGCAATTTACGGATTCTTAGAGGCGATCCAACCAATAAGCCAATTTTCGAAATGAACCGCTGTTCAGAAAGAGACAACAGCATCGACCAGAATAAGTAGTACTCTAAAGGAGCTATGTTTGGTGAATAGGGTGGGTGGGATATAACTTCCCAGTCCTGTAATTTTAAGTAATTTTTTACAACGTTTGTAACATGTTATTTTGCATACAGTGCATAACCTTATTGCAATGAATATATTGCTTTGGTTGCAATGGACCAGCTTCACCAGGCTTCCCTCAAGCTTTTTGCGCTTGGGATTCTCATAATAAATCCATTTATCTATTCCAGTAACTATTCGATGCAAAAAAAAACCTTTTCTTTGTTGTCTTTGAAGCAGTGTTTCACAAGGTTCAATATGGTTCAAAAAGCTAGCAACTGGGTTCATGTGTAACCCTGTTGCTAGCTTTTTGAACCATTCCGATTGTTTGTAAATATTTTGCAATAGTTGCATTTAATGCTACAACCAATTCTGATTGTGTTTGAGAAGAATATTTGGCCTAACCAGAAGAATAACCTTTCCAATTCAGCAACTTTTTGGGGTGGTTTTCTATGCTCTTTATCTTCAATGCCAAAATCATCAATTTTAAATAGTCGAAAATATTATTTGCACGTAATATTCGATGAAGCATGCTTACTTCCCGCAAATGATGTTTATTTGGAACAAAATTCGACAGTTTCAAGGACCTAAAAATACTAGTTGTTTACCCTTCAACCAAACAAATGTCGAACAAATGTCAAACAAATTTGGATTATAATTTTATTTTGGATTTATATCAATTCAGATTTTCAACTTAAATTTTAGGGGTAAGATAGTAGCGTTTGCTCGGTCAAACTTGAGTGTTTTGAGTAATTGATTTGTCGCGCACAATCTGGTCTAAAGTCCTAAAACTAAACCAACATTTAATCTTAACATAATATTATGATCTTTGCTGCTTGAAACCCGGCAATTGTCATACAAATAGTATGACGATTGAGTCTGTCAGTAAAATCAAATAATTAGGTTTAAATCAGAGATGGGCCTTTACGCGTCATCTAATAATTTGTACATGATTCGGCAGACAAATCGTCAACAACGTCGACCAGTCATAGACAACCTCGACAACCACATGTAATTCCGCAAGTCGGATTGAATCACCCTCATATTTTTTTACTTATGTTTGCGGAGAATTTACCTAATGCAATTTATTAATGCTATAAAATATTAAAAAATTGAAAAATTTATAAACATTACATATAGATGTCTCTATTGTTTTTATACCAAAATAGGCATGATATTTACATCTGAACTGCAAACTTAGTTCAGATACAGAGTACAAACAGAAGGGACCGTACTCGATTTTTGGATGGGAAAATTTCGACTTTTTATCGTTGTTATTCTTGATTTGTGTGGAAAAGGGTAGAATATAGAGGTAATAAAAATTGTTCACTAAACTGTTTTTACATTCAATAGGGGTAGGTCCAATTTGTTTTTTGGTCCACTGCGTAGCGTATATATTTACTTTATAATATATAGTTCAGATTTATCAATAGCGGATTCACAATGTGGTCGAAACTGATACATCTTAAATTAGTTAGCCAGTTTTATGTATATAGCAGACACAGTTAGTCTTGCTCTATGAGCGACTAGTATGAACTAATCATTAAGTTTGTTACTAGGAAATTTACACAAAAAATCAGTGGGATGTACACAATCAAAACTACTGACTAAACTAAATGGTAATTTAGTTTGTACTAATGATTTATAGTCGTTACTGTATCCATTAAACTACATTACTAATTATCCACCATCGATAATAAAAGCTTCAACAGTTGATAATACTCAAATTAAATTAGGAATTTCGCATACAAGTTTAGTACGTTATGTTTTACGCCACTTATTGAAAACCGCTGCCAAATAACATGATATCAGTTTA
This sequence comes from Nephrotoma guestfalica, assembly GCA_963691935.1. Lineage (NCBI taxonomy): Eukaryota > Metazoa > Arthropoda > Insecta > Diptera > Tipulidae > Nephrotoma > Nephrotoma guestfalica. Next base: position 133,627,073 of record OY829913.1, on the reverse strand, counting down.
ATTAATAATTTAGGCTGTGGGCCAATTCAAGGGTAAATCTAGAGTGAATTCCATTTATAACAGTGTATGCGGTAAATTGAAATACTGTACTAAAAAGTAGGGTAAAGCGAAGACACACAAGGTAAATAGTAGTGGTTTTTGTTTTTGCTAAATAAATCATGAAAATATGGAAATTGGAAGCCTATAATTTTTTTTATATTCACTAGCATTCCCCATGAAATAAAAATGCGCTTATATATTTATGAATACAGTTTTATTTATTAACATTATTATTTATTTTTTCAATAATTTTATTGTGTATTTTACACAACAAATTTCGTATAGAGAGAACTAGAACTTAGAACTTAGAACTTATTCGTATAAACAATATAAATAATTGGAACAACAACAATGAAATGTATGACATGAGTTCATGTACCTACATATCAATTTTTGTATATTCCTAGGAACCATATGTCCTTTAAGCCGCATTTACCTAATTTTATTTAGTAGAGAATTGGTACAATTTGAAAAGTAATTTGTACTAAAATTTCAATTCACTGTACTAATCGATTTACCTGAGAATTGGTCCACAGCCTAAGTGAAAAATTGGTTTCAAGCACAATGTATTAAAATTTTTAGTGACGCCGATTATTTTTGTCCAAATTTCATCATTGGATGATGGAAATGAATGATAAAATCGGGCATATTAGGCCTATGAAAAATACACTGCACCAACAAAACGAACAGAACATTTATTCGAGAAAATAATCAGATTTGAGCGCTTGTATCTTGGAGAAATAACACCTTTCAAAAAAATAATTTTGATTCTCATTGAAGGAAATTTTGTCTTCTTTTTGATACTGGAATCCGTTTTATTTTATTTTGCTTTTTTATGACTTTTTTGAGTAAAATTAAAATTATCTTAAAGAAAAAAATGTGCTGTTGTTTGAGACTGTAACGGTAGGAAAATCAAAATTTCACCCCTATAACCTCATCAGACTCACCCAAAACCTACAATCAAAATGTACCTATAATTGTTATCGACAATTTTCGGCTGTATGAACAGATATCACATCTTTGTGACACCTTTTCCAAACATAACACTTTTAACGTTTAGTTTTAACAAATTTTTGAAAGTTGTTCGTATGCTACTATTATAGGTACGCATGAAACAATTAATTTATATCGGCTAAATTGAAAATTGTATTTGTTGTTTGTTACGATACATATGTTTCCGGCAGATTTTGTATGTGACTTTCGGCTAAGATACTTCAATTTAATAAGGCAGTAAAGTTAACAAAAATTAACAAGTTTACGTATATGATTCCAATGTGATTATTAAACTTCTCTTGTGTATTAGTGTTACACTGTAAAATAGTATTTCAAGCGTTACACTGAGAAGTGCTGTCTCTTTCTAAACAATTATCCGCTTCCGATATTTTTCAAATTGGAAGTTTCTAAAAAAATTGCATAAAATCCACGTAAGACTAAATTTATTACACTGAGTAATTTCTTGTAACTTACCTTATCTTTAGATTACAGCTGTTTAACTATCTTAAATTTTGACTATTAACAAAAAGGTACCAAGGATTGTTCTAATATGTGACTTTCAAGAAAAAAACGATAATATTAAACTGTCTATTTGCATGTTCCTGCGGTTTCAGCAATTTTCAATTTATTTTAAATTCGTATGCCATGCCGATTTCACCTGTTTGAGTAATTAATAATTCGACAAATAACGACTAATGTCGACTAGAGGTTACAATAGCCCCATGTACTAAGTATGAAACTGTATATATGCTATGTCTCAGCGGTTTCCCCAATTTTAAATTTTTAATTTAATTTGTATGGGATACCGATTTCACCTGTTTATATTCGATTAAGATTATGAGGATCATAGGGATTCTTCTAAGACATCATCAGGAGGTTACAATAGATTTATGTATACTAAGTAATAAACAGTCTATATGTGAGTCTCAGTGGTTCCCACAATTTTCAATTTTTCATCAACCTCCTGATGACGTCTTAGAAGAAGCCCTGTAATCCTCACGGGTATGAAGTATTTCACACTTTCCATAGACGTTATATATGGATGAGTATCACACTGTTACTTCAAATTCAAATAGGAAAAAAATGAATCGTATTGGAAATTTTAGTACAATCATATAAGTATGAGCTTTTAGAAAATGACTCAAACCTTCAATTTAAATAAAAAATATATAATGTTTTCTAAAATAAAAATTTAAAAACAAACTCAACCACGTATTGTGTAGAAATTATCGAGATTTTTATTAAAATGGATTAGAACTTTAAAACGATTAGAATAAATATTTTAATAAAACAAGAGAAAGGACTAAATTCAAACTTGAGTTAAACTCAATGGCATAAGAACACCTAGAATATAAAACTGTGTATCAAAAAAACCCAAAGTCAAGCATTGTTATCACGAAATGGTTTATTTAGGGTACTCAGTGATCATCTTCATATACTACCGGCCGGATTGACCGATAATAGCCATTCAATTTATTAGTAAAAATGACATCAGTACACCGAAAATATCAAAAGTCGTAGCAATAAACCCGAAGTCATGCATTATTAGCACTAGGTCGTTTTGTTTAAGTGACTCAATGACCAACTTCATATACTAGCCAAAACTAAATCACGATCTCTGTGCATGGTCGATAATGGCCATCCAGATTTGAGTGAAAATGACATCAGTACACCGAGAATATAAAAATTTGTAACAATAAACCCGAAATGGCGCATTATTAGCACTAGGTGGTTTAGTTAGGTGATTCAATGATCAACCTCGTGTACTAGCAAGACCTGAATCACGATCTCTGTGAATTACAGATAATGGCCACCCAAATTTGAGCAAAATGACATCAGTACACCGAGGATATCAAAATTCGTAGCAATAAACCCGAAGTCGTGCATTATTCGCACTAGATGGTTTTGTTTAAGTGACTCAATGACCAACTTTATGTACTAACCAGACCTGAATCACGATCTCTGTGAATGGCCGATAATGGCTCTCCAGATTTGAGTGAAAATGACATTGGTACACCGAGAATATCAAAATTCACAACAATAAACCCGAAGTCGTGCATTATTAGCACTAGGTGGTTTTAGTTAGGTGACTCAATGATCAACCTCGTGTACTAGCCAGACCTGAATAACGATATCTGGGAATGGCCATCCAAATTTGAGTGAAAATGACATCAGTACACCGAGAATATCAAAATTCGTAACAATAAACTCGAAGTCGTGCATTATTAACACTAGAAGGTTTTGTTTAAGTGACTCAATGACCAACTTCATGTACCAGCCAGCCCGGAATCACGATCTCTGTGAATGGCCAATAATGGCCATCCAGATTTGAGTGAAAATGACATCGGTACACCGAGAATATAAAAATTCGTAACAATAAACCGGATGTCATGCATTATTAGTAGTAGGTGGTTTTGGATAGATGACTCAATGATCAACCTCGTGTATTAGTCAGACCTGAATCACGATCTCTGGGAATGGCCGATAATCCAAATTTGAGTAAAAATTACATCAATACACCGAGAGTTTCAAAATTCGTAACAATAAACCCGAAATCGTGCATTATTAGCACTAGATGGTTTTGCTTAGGTAATTCAATGAATAACTTCGTGTACTAGCCAAACCTGAATTACGATCTCTATGAATGGCCGATAATGGCCGATAATGGCCATTCAAATTTGAGTAACAATACCTAGAGCTAATAATGCACGACTTTCGATATATTGCTACGAATTTTGATATTCTAAGTGTACTGATTTTATTTTTACTCAAATTTGGATGGCGAATATTAGCCATTTCCGAGGTTTGCTATTCAGGTCAATGTCACCTATCAGTAATCAGGAGATTTTTTGGTTTTTTATACTAAATTGTGATGGTCATTGACGACCATATTTGGAGATTGCGATTCAATTCTCGCTAATTCATGGAGTAGTTGATTAAGCACCTACCTAAACCCATCTAGTTTTAATAATGCACTGCTTAAAGTTTATTGCTACGAATTTTTATCGTCAAGTTTTACTGCTGTAAAAGGACATTCTGATTTGCTTCTAAACGTAGAAAATTCTTAAGCTGATTCAGTATATTCTTTTAATCTCTGGAAACATTTCTGGAATTTTTGGTAATTCATAAAAAACTCAAACAATTCTTATTAGAAATTACTGGAAAATTCATAAATGGTTTGAGTTCAGTATATTTGGTTCGCATCCCGACTGTTTTAGTACAAAATTTTGGTTCCAAACCTATTGTTACTATAATATTTTTTTCAATTTTAATTTTTAATTTAGTTATAAGTTACAATATTTTTCCGCCATTTTAATTAAGACAATTTGATCTACGTCTAATATTTATACTGATAAAATTTGATCGATTTCGTTAAACTTATCTTGAAGTTATTGTTTTTTAAATGTGTACTTCAGGAGCCCGTAATCCTCATAATCTTAGTCGACATATAAACTACTCAAACAGGTGAAATCGGTATGCCATACAAATTGAATAAAAAACTTAAAATCGGAGAGACCACTGGGACATGATATGTCATGTGGGGGGAAGCACTTATTACTTAGTACATGGGGCTAATGTAACCTTGTAACCTCTTGAAGACTTCATAGAAAAATTCTCGTGACGCTTATGGTATTAGTCGAAATATAAGCTACTCAAACAGTAGAAATCTTCATGTTATACATAGTTATTTAATTAAATTAAGAAATCGGGAGGACGTTACATATATGGCATATGGCCCTATTAGCTCATATCACTTGAAACTATTTTATTGACTTGATGGCATGTTATAACAATCCTCTAAGCCAAAGCATGTTTTTTCAAAGCATGTTTTTTTCAAAAAATTTCCACTCAAAATTCTTATTAGAAATTAGATTAACAGTGTAACACTAACACAATGGTGTATTTGTTATTTGTTGCAAACTTCACGCCTGTAATTTAATATATACTTTTTTAGTTTTCGGCTGAAGTAGACGAGACACTATCTGCATTATCGTTTTTTTTTCACTTTCGGCTAGCAACTTTCGGCTAACTTTAACAAGATTAAGTTGACAGCACTGATCGCCAGAGTGAAAGTGGCATATAAATCATTAAATTCACATACCTGTTTTTTTATTACTACACACAACCGCAATACAAAACAAACATAAACCTAACCACACATAAAATAGCGCGCAACGATAACGATCTCATGAAATTTGCCAAATCACACCCACTTGAATATTCACAAGAGAATAAAAACGTGCGACATTAAAAATTATATTCAATTTATAATATGAAAACCAATTTTTTTATTTAATTTAATTAAGGAAAGGAAATGAACGACTTTAACAAAATTTATTTATTAGAGTTTAATTTCTGTCTCCAAAATCACGTATCTTCATTCGTCTTAATTTTTATTTTGTGAATATAAGATAGACAAATGGGATCGAGTCGAGATTCTAATTTCTACGACAAATCTTGGTCTGTTACATAATCTAAAATTATATTGTTATAGCGCTAGTATATAAGAATATAACTCATTAAGTTACTGAAAATAGAAATATTAGATTTTTACGTTTTTTGGTTGAGATTTATACTTTGTTTGAAAATTTAGAAATTAGATCTCTTTACCGAAAAAAAAAATTTAGAAATAAAAATTTCGATGTGTGTGTATAAAGTGCATCCGGCGGGAAATTTGGTGCGTTTTTAAAAATGAAAAAATCTGAAAATCCCTTGATTTTTTGGTCTTTATATGAGCACACGAATTTCGAAGTATCACCCACACAATTTTATGTCCATTGTATAAAATTAGAATACACAAAAAAAAATTTTTGGAAACAAAACCAAAATGTATCAAAATTAGAATATGTGGTACCTAAATGCAGGGCCCCAAAAATAACACCAAATGATTACGTTGATGTAGATATGACGATGTTAATAGACAATAATTGCAATTTGATGAAATAGATTTTTCGTTATTTATGTGGGTAGGTACGAGAATATTCACGCCATCCATCGTAAACGCGTTGTGCAATCGTATTATATTTGGTTAATATTTAGTTTAGGCGCATTTCAGATCGTAAAATTTAGAGTTGATGAGCCAATTTAAATGCGTGCGGCAATTTTATTAGGTGTTAGATGACTGATTTTTTAATTTAATATTTAGAGACACTAAAAAAAGTTATGAGTTATACGACACGCAGCCGCACACAAAACGGTGTGGACATTTTTTATTGGCCGCGTACGCAAATTTACAAAGATGTTAGACATGGATATACCGCGGTGACCGAGGTGTTACTTGATTTCGAAATCTAACACATAAATCATATACATAATTTTCTCTGTAGTTTTTACTACCTCGTATACATGTAACGTCTAATTAAAATAATTTAAATTCCAACATTAATTAGCAGCGGTGGACCTAAAAAAATTAGCATACACCATTTTATACTCAGCATGAATTTTCCTAAAAACCTAAAATATTATGATAATATCAAACACCATACAGTTTAATGATAATTGGTTTGCCTTATTAGAGAGATTAGAAAATAAACCAAAAAAAAAACTTGAATTCGGCAATCAAGAAATCATTTACCGGAAACGATAACCAAACAACTTAGGCGCGCATACCATCTGAAGAAGCAAAAACGACTACTGCCAGGTAGTATATTAGTTTCTTAATTAATCATTTCGTAAATATATAATAAATAAATATAAATACGATTTGGTTTGTGTACAAGACTTGTATACCTATATTACAGTGAAACCGTAGTTTTTTTTATTTAAACCAATATTTCATGCTGTGTTTGGCTTAAATAAATTGAGACGGTTTTTTTATATATATTTGGATTTCAGTTGTAAGATACGAGGCGAGAGAGGTTAAGAAATGCGCACGGTAATTGCTTCGTTTTGATGAAGAATGACTGATATAATTGAATAATATTCGAGTATGCTGTGATGGATAATCGAAATATTTTTACAGATTATCGATTATGTTAAACACATTTTATGGTTGTTAATCAAACGAGTAAGCGGTAAGGTGATGGATTAGCCATGTTTCGTATGTCATCGAGCACTGTGCGTAAAAAATTGTCGTTTTTATATGATTGAAACTAAGCATAGCAATGTTTATGGAATATGGTTAATTGTCTCTTGGGGAAGACTTCATTTCATAATTTATGAAGTTAGACGCCCATAACTTAAAAAACGTGACTATAAGTTCATGGCCCAATTGTGAAATAGGCTGGTTTAGGGCGGTTGTTCTACAGGATTGGCATAGACACAACCAGGTCCATATCGTCTCACATTATTTTCTCTCCTCACCTACTTATCGAACCTACTCATGGAACAGTAATCATGGAAGAAGACTCCCATTCAGCTCGCATGCACTCACAACCATACTAAGATGCCGCCTTTGCATCGATACCAACTGTCTGTATCTTGACAGGTCCAGTTCTGGCCAAATCTGCCTAGTTATTACGAATGAGGTACTATTACGTCTTCCGTCGTTTGTTGTTTCTTTAGATTCCTCTTGAAACAGCAATTTGTACGCAGCGAAAGGTATATCAACATCCGCCCTGCTTGGTGACATGAGCCGAGTTCATCCGCCTTTTCATTCCCCGTAATATTGAAATGCCCTGACAACCACATCAGGTGGATGTTGAACTGATCTGCCATCTCGTTAATAGAAATTTGAGTTCACACAAAACGGGATGGTTACGTTTAATTCTTCACAGAAAACCCCACCCAAACCTTTCCATCCATCTGTGAACCATCAGTGAATAAATTAACACCTTCCGTATTCAGGAATGCTTCTCTCAATTAATTCTCTCTTGTGTAAATATCATTCCTAAACCTCTGATCAAAAGATGGTAATGGAATGGAATAGTCGGTGGAATTGTGGTAGATGTTCTCGTTGCTTAGAATAGATGAGTGTCCTCTCTGGATACAGTTCCACATATCTAGGGTGTGAGATGAGGGAAATAAACTATCCAGTACTTGGGCACTGCTATCCATATGTCACAACTAACACGACCAATGCTGGCCTCCAAGGCGTCAATTGTTGCTGCTTTATCAGCATAAACCAGTGACTACACATAGTCCCACAGGAAATAATCGAGAGGTGTCATATCGCACGACGTTGGAGCTAATTGACTGGTCCATTTCACGAAATCAACTTATCACCAAATTTTGCGTTTAATAAGTGGATAGTTGCGGTCGCCGTATGGCATGTAGCGCCATTCTGTTGGAACCACATCTCATCCAGATTATCGACGATGCCTGGCCTGATTTTCAAAGTAAATTTTAATAATTTCGTAGCGTTGTTCAAGCGTGAGTTTATTCTGAGATCTGCCAGAGTATATTTTTCATAAAAATTTAATTTTTTGGTTTATTTTTTACAATTTCAAGTACTATCAGGCTTAAAAAACACCAGTTATAATAAATTGGGCCAAATAGTAGAAATATAGGCTCCAAATACCGTATTTTTACATAAGTAAAGCTCTATTGAACCTTTCTTTACTTTTCTAATACGTTAGGTTTCCAGCTTAGTTTGCTGTCCAGAATGAGACCGAGATACTTTGTTTTATCAGTGAAGGTCAATCCAATACCATTTAAGCTAGGGATCGAGCTCAGAAAGTTTGTACTTCCTGGACAAAACGATCAACTCAGTTTTATGTGGATTCACATTTAAACCGCGACTGTTATCCCAATTGCAGAAAATGCAAGCCGCACTTAGTATGCGGTCTCTTTAGGTGCAAAGATATTTACCGAAGACACCGCAACATCGTTCGCATAAGCGACCGACCACTTTGAAGCCGCACCTTTCCTGGTTTAATAACAGGTCATTTATGGCGAAAATCTCAAAGAAATTACCTCCTTTTCCTCATATTGTGGAGTGCCTCTAATCACAAGTCTGCTATTGGAGGGCCTTCCCAAGCTAGCCGACACGACCCTACTTTTAAGCATTTGATCTACCCAGCCTCTCAGTGACCCGTTGACACACAGAGATCTGCGTATGTTATCATGAACTTATTTCTTTTGTACAAGGGATTTCTTCATAGAACCAATAAGGAGGTGGAGAACAGTTTTCACAGATTTCTCATTGCAATATGCTGTTTGGATTTCGAAAGCCCACTTGGCTCAATCACACTTTAAGAGTTATGTAGGCTTCTATCTGTCTTTCAAAATTTTTAGTACGGAAGAGGCTAAACTTATAGGTATACGGTCTTTGAGACTGCAATGAAAGGTTTTTCCGCCTTAGGTATGAATATTATATTTAGTTCATGTCATTTACTAGGAATTGACAGGGTACTATGATAACTTCCAGCCAGGATAAGGCTAAATCAGTCGTTGAACATCCGCCTCAAGGTTTTTCTCCTGCTAATAACCTGGCTTCCAATGCCTACGACTCTGTTGGCTCTAAGCCTTTGTGGCGAAGATTTGAAGCTTACACTAATTACGGTACTAGAACCGTCCGGTCCTTGGAGAAAACTTGAAGTTTTTGGACTTAGAGATAGTACTTTACGCAGCCAAGATATCTCATACGACTCCTGTATTTTACTACAGCGTAGCATCCAGACATTTGTTTTTGCATTTCTTAATTCGTATTTGTATGCTTTGAAGACTTGCTTGAAGCAGTCCCAGTCCTTAGCAGCTTTAGTATTTTTGGCTCTTATAAAAAGTTTTCTGCATTTTTACGGGTGTCTTGAAGTGCTTTCGATCATTACGTTGGTCGAGGTTTACTCAAAGGTGTAGTAGAAGAACACTTTTTAAAGGCGCCGGATAGCTGGTCCACTAAGACATCAATAATGTGCTGAATCAGGCGGTTGGAACAGGTAATGGTGAATTGCTTAGAATAACTCTAAACATGTTCCAACCGGGTTTCCCCTGTTTCAATAGCTAGGTTATTTGATGGGTTTTGTCTCAAATTCAAATTTGATACCACAATGGTCAGAAAAGGAATGATCATCCAATACCGTCCAATTCACTAAACTATCCATAATGGTATCTGCGACAAATGTAATGGCTAGAACTTGACTATTTCTAGTTAAAAACGTTGGTTTACAGCCAATATGGCATATACATAGGCTAGTACTAAGAATGAAATGAAGGAGTAACTCGCCCCATTCATTCGTATCAATGCTTCCCCGAATTGTGTGGTGGAATAACTTTTCCATCATGCAAAAGCTGATATTAGCCATAGATTTTCACCATCCATCTCAATGCCTGTCGTGACCACATCTGAATTACTGTAATTTAATAACAGAAAGATATTCAGATTATTTTTAGCAAGAATACACGAACGAATGTTGCCAACATTCTTCGCGTAAAGCAGTTTCTATTTAGGAGTCGTAAGTCCAAATACCCGGTCAACACTGGCCTAAGGTTCTTGGACTAAAACAATATATATCTCCTCTGCTCTTAGTTTGAGCATAAGTGCAGACAAAGCTGCATTGGAGTGATGGAGGTTAATCTGCAGGAACCTCAATATAAGGTTTGCTCCTTTACTTCAACCTCCAGTTTAGTTACACCACACTCTTCCTCTGACTGTGAATCCCCTAGGAATCCACAAAGTAATCCCACCAAAGTGGACATTTTCGTATCTGTAGAGAGTGTTTCTACCTCATTACCTATTTCCATGATGTTCAACTTATCAGACGGGGCGCCTACCGGTATGACATCCTCATCTTTCTTATTGATCTTCAGTGTGACTGCGCTGAAACCAGAGCTAATTAAACCATAAGTTTTCGCCAGTGCAGCCGATTCTCTACTTAATATGATAATAGCTGACCTATAATCGGCTTTTGCTTCTTCCAACTTGGCCACTCTCCAATTTGCGGTCGGCAGTTTTGGATTGCTAATTTGTGGTACTTCCATAATTTATTTCGGGTCGCCGAGTTCCGGAGGGATCCAAGCTCTCGCACTAGGTTTGCAGGGATCCCCTCTAGCGACTACTTCTATAGTCTAGCACCAGCCCAGACCTAAACTTTCTACAACCTTTCTCTACAAGATCAGTGATCGTTGATGATCTCGACTTAACACGATTCCAGTGCCATCCTTCGTCCCAGTAAGCCAGAGTGGCTCCGGGGTTTTTCCTCTTATTTTTTTGAAAAATGGCAGATAAGGCCTTCTTCACCTTCCTGTGCTCTGTCAATGACAGCCACCACTAAGTGTTCTTAACACCTCATTGAATGTACTAGTTACAGTATGCTGCATTCTAGTCCTCTTTGCATTTGTCTGTGTTTCCTTATCCGATCTCTGCCTTTTGAGTAAAGCGCCTTCAGATGAACCCTTCTGCAACATTTGAATAATCTTTTTAACCCATGAGAGCGTTTCCATATCTCTATCCGTTCCCTTCACCAACGGAATTTTACTGAACTTTACTAGAGCTTTCCAGGCTCTTTTCCTGGTTTTGTAATTTGATGCGAGGGGACAATCCTTACTTGTGTTCATGTTCCTAGACCAGGTCTAATGGCTAAAGGCATATGTGGTTCGCGTGTTTTTCATACATCTTGCGGGCCATGCGTAATGACCGAAGTCTCATGTTGGTTGGCCTAAAATCCAAAATCCCACCTGCATTGGTTTCCGGGTTTTAAGAGGGCCGGTCTCTCCTTTCTATAAAATTAGTTATGTCCATGTTTTGTCCCATGAGTAACGAAGAAAGAAATGTCCACCTTGCAGAGATTCGTAGCATACAGATAAGGTAGTTTGATCCTGAGGGTGCCAAGTATCTGGATACACCGTTTGAAACTGTGCTTTTTAGATACTGGACCCACAGCCTGGTCAATTATCAGCACGGTACGATTAACACCTAGATCCGTCCCAGTTTACGCCGTGTTTTAGCCTATCACACCACAAACACCGTAGTGAGCTAGTTTCCCGATGGTCACTGTGAGAAGATAACACGAACACTTTTGGATGCTGCAAGATATGGAGCTGACACAAGTGTCAACTTAAGTTTCTCAGACAGCTTCACGCCAAGTGGTCTAGTCTCCAATTGTGAAATAAAAGCAAGGTTTTTGTACTCCGTTTTGAACATTTTTATCGTTAGTGAATTTTTGCGATATCTTATTTATTTATTTATTAAAGAAATCTATTTTTATGAGCTACATGAATGATTTCAGATTTAAGATGAGACATTTTAAAGAACGAGAAAAAAAAAATTTCATTTGACATCTAAATTTTTTAAAAATAATTCTTCAGAATTTGTTTGAAGTTGCCCAACTAATGGGGTTGTTTTCTCCATAGCTCTATGCTGTGATATATGTATGTAGCAATACACTAATTTAGTACAGAAATAAATGTACAATTTAGTACACAAATAAATGTATAATACTCTTGCACACAAGCTCACGACCTTATGGGAAACAGCTATCTGGCTATATAAGCCAAACATTTTGTAAAAATCAGAGAGTCTGTATTTAGAAGTGAGCTAATAATATTATCCATAAAACTAAATATTCAATAAACTACAAATATTATATTAATAAAACACTAAAAATATTATAATACCTAATCGAGAGTTTGAATTTAAATTTAAGTGTTCATTAAAATATAAATAACCTAAACCCTTAAAAATTAAATAAATTATACTAAATAAAAGTTAAAATAATGAATGAGTGTCTGTTTGCAAACCCTTAAATGTGATGTAAAGTGATTAATATTAATAAAGCCTTTAAATAGATACTATACATCTAGACATTCAGTACGCAATAAACCTTGGAACCATTACATTACATTACATTACATTACATTACATTGGTGGCAGCGGTAAACATACCAAAAAACGATCTTAGATATAAAAAAAATTTTGGTTACAGTGATTTTAATATAAAGTGTTTCATGACGAATATATTATATACTTTTATATATTACCACCGGTTATAAATAAATTTAACTGAGAAAAGTTCATATAACAGTGCTCATAATATACATATTTTATAATACCAAGTCTTAACTGAAATCAATTAATAATATTCAGAAGAAATGTTTGTAAATTGTTAAAGGTAAAACGGTGGTACATGTTTGATAGTAAAAATCATTCGTAAAAGACATTGAAAACTGAGTGTAGATAATATCATCATAAAAATTGTGTCATCATTAATAAAAGTAAAATAAATATTTAAAAATATTGTTTTAAAATTATAACCGCAATTACAAAAAAAAAAAAAAATTGTTTTTATACTATCAAATCATATCATAAAATTCATATAAAAAAAATTTATTACAATCAACATCTATTAAATGTATGCATCACAAAAGCATCTGTAAAGAAGTCATCTGTAGTATACATAAAAACATCTTCGTCAATATGATAAAACGGTCATTATAATTTGCAGTCATCTCAAAACCAGCTGGAAGAAGAAATTACCTATGCTATAAGCCTCTCGCTTATTATATAAATCAACGGTGATAAACTCAACATAGGACTCGGATTATATATATCAACTACATCAGTACATTTGACATCAACGGTAACAATTCAACATCAATTTGTCACACATCCAATTTGGAAAACGGTTTAAATGTGTTACAATTGTTTAAACAACGCATTTCAATAAAATCAATTTTAAAGAGGATTGAATTGTAAGTAATAATTTATTACATTTAAAAACCATAGTTCATTTAAATCATTATTTTTAAATTTATTATACAAATTTATCGGTTATTTGTTTTCTGTTAATTATTCATCAAATTCATCGTTAGTGAGAAAATTGGGTTTTTGCTTGTCCTAGTAGTATACAATCTTCATGAAAATACAAGATAATATTTGTTTCTATTTCTTATGAGTGAATTTCAAAATAACGATTCTGTAACAGAGATTATTAATCCTCGTGTCAAAATTGAAGTGTCTTCTTCTGAAGATGAAGTGCTAAGCGAAAATTCATTTGAAAACAACAATATCACAAATAACTCGAATCAAACAAACGGTATTGAAATAAATAATATGGCGTTAAACATAAGTCATGCGCTGAAAATTATTCCGCTGTTTGACGGCAAAATTAATGAATTACACAAATTTTGTTCTTGTGTTGAAGTCATTTGGTCTCAAATAACTAAACCGGAAGAAAAAATACTTTTCATGAAAATTCTAAATACTAAATTGTGTGGTCAAGCTTATGAATTAGTTCATTACAAAGATTATGATAAATGGGAAGATTTGAAGCTTGCCTTAGAAAATAAATTTCTTAAACGTAGGTCTCAAGGTGCAGTGTCCGCCGAATTAGTATGTGTTGTTCAAGAAAAAAATGAAAGTGTGAAAAGTTTTGCGTCTAAAATAGAAAACTTGCTGAACGAATTAAATGATATTTGCATTTCAAAACAGGGACTAGCTCATGCAGAAATCATCAAGAACATTAATGAATGTACGGCACTTAATTCATTCCAAGACGGCTTAAAAGATAATCTGAAAATAATTATTAAATCTCACCATTTCGAAAAATTAAATGACGCTATTGCCCAAGCCGTAGAAGAAGAGATAAGTCACAAACCATCTACAAGTTCGTATGCTAAATTCTCTATTGCTCAAAGTTACAATCAAATAATATGTTCCTATTGTAAAAAATCTGGTCACAATATCGATAAATGTTATAAAAGAAAAAATCATAATTTAAGTTATTCGAATTTTAATCCAACTTACAACAGTAACAGTACTATGCTACAAAATCCTCAAAATCGGAATTTCGACGTTTCTGCTATGGGAAAAAATGACAAACAATTCCAATCAAAGATATTTCAGAATAACTCGAACTCCCATCGAATAAGCAGTAACATTATTTCATGCAACTATTGTAAACGAGAAGGTCATTCAATTTCTGAATGTTACACAAGAAAATATAACGAATCACTTAAACAAACTCCTACATCTTCTAATGTTAAAGTAATTAATTCTCCGTTACCGGGAAACCAAATAGGACCCGAGGAAGTGAACACAGCCGTTCGGGTCCAAGAACTTCCATAAATTTGTGTTCAAATGATCAAATTTTAAATAAAGATAATATTTTACAACATAAATCTACAATTTTAAATTTTTCAGATAAAAAATTAAATACAGTTACTGAATGTTCCACTACTTTATTCTCTATACTTTATTGTCAAAATAATTCTAAATATGTAAATTTAAATTTAGATGTCTGTACTGGTATTGATTCCTACTTCCTAATTGATACTGGAGCAGATGTAAGCTTGGTTAAGAAAGGGTTCTTAAAACCCGAAACTATTTGTTATCCGGATAAAAAAATATCAATCCAGGGTATAAGTTTAAATAGCGTTGACACTTTGGCAATGGTACAGGCCAATATTGTATTACTAAAGCAGATAAAATTAGCTCATAAATTTCATATTGTACCCGATACATTTCCAATACCTTGTGCTGGCATTTTAGGAAAAGATTTTTTAGAGTATTATAAGTGTAAAATTGATTATGATATCAAGTCGCTCGAAATAATTCAAAATAAAATAAAATTTAATATTCCTCTTCTTAACAATCCAAACCAAAAATACACAATTCCGGCAAGATCCGAAAAGTATATCTTATTACCTATTACATCGGATGAAAACGAAGAGTACCTCTGTCCATCCCAAGAATTATTGCCTGGTGTTTTTCTAGCCAATTGTGTTGTACAACCAAAAAATAATTGTGCTGTTTTTAGTATTTTAAATAACAATGAATATGAAACTGAATTAGAAGATTTAGATATAAAAAAGGAAAAATTATCAAATTATGACGTGTATCATGCATCACAATGGTCGGATTCATTCGAGGAACGACTAAGAAGATTAGATGACGAAATTGATACAAGCCATTTAAATATAGAAGAAAAAAAATCAATTCAAAATATTTATCGTGAATTCAATGACATTTTTTACTTAGAAGGTGATAAACTATCAGCGAATAATAAAATTTACCATAACATTCCACTTTTGCCAAACTCTCAACCTATCAATAAAAAACAATACAGATTGCCACAATCAATGAAATCGGAAATTAATTCGCAAATTCAAGAATTGCTAAATAGTTCAATAATAGAACACAGTGTTAGTCCTTGGAATTCTCCACTTTTATTAGTTCCTAAAAAATCAAAGTCAAACGATAAAAAATGGCGTCTAGTTGTTGATTTTCGTAAACTTAATGAAATAACAATCAATAATGTTTTTCCCTTACCAAATATAAATGAAATTTTAGAGCAACTGGGCAATTCCAATTATTATACAACCCTAGACCTAGCAAGTGGGTATCATCAAATAATGTTGAATCCGAAAGACAAAGAGAAGACAGCCTTTAGCACTGATATGGGTCATTTTCATTTTACGAGAATGCCTTTTGGCTTAAAAGGTGCACCAAGCACTTTTCAAAGAATGATGAATCATGTTTTATCTGGGTTAAACAGCTTTAAATGTTTTGTTTACCTTGATGATGTCGTTGTCTATGGATATGATTTAACAAATCATAATGAGAAACTAGTAGAAATATTTAAATGTTTTCGTAAATTTAATTTAAAACTTCAACCCAAAAAATGCAATTTCCTTCGCCGCGAAATTAAATATTTAGGTCACTTAATAACAAACGAAGGTATAAAACCCGATCCAAAGCTTTTGGAAGCAATTTTTATGTATCCCACTCCTAAAAATAAATCGGAGTTAGAGTCTTTTATTGGATTAACAGGGTATTACCGATCATTTATTAAAAACTACGCTGATATAGTCGAGCCTCTCATAGCGATTAAAAGAGGTAAGCCAAAAAATTTTCAATGGAACGCATTCGCAGACGAAGCATTCCGTACGTTAAAATCATTTTTGACAAAATCCCCGATATTGCAATTTCCAGATTTTTCCAAAACTTTTTTTATTACGACCGACGCATCCAACGTAGCTATCGGAGCTGTATTATCACAGGTTATTAATTCAGAGGACCATCCTATCGCTTATGCGAGTCGTGTGTTAAATCAATCTGAACGTAATTATCCTACGATTAAACGAGAACTTCTAGCTATTAAATGGGCAGTCGTAAATCGGTTTCGTCCCTACATTTACGGCCGACAATTTTGTATAGTAACAGATCATAAACCTCTGACTTACTTATTTTCCACCGCGAATCCCAATTCAATATTAATTAGATGGCGAATTCAGTTGGAAGAATTCGATTTTAAGATTAAATATAGACCTGGAAAAGAAATCTCACATGCTGATGCGCTTTCACGAATAGAACTCCCGATCGAAGAAAATTTAATAAATGTCGTTACTCGTGCACAAACAAAAATAGCTGAAGCAAGACATTCACAAATCCCTGACAATTCTGAAACTTACCATATGGAAAATAACACTACTAATGCTGATGCATCGATTTCAAATAATTTACCTGATTCTTGTTCGAATAATTCAACGAATAAAAATCTATATCCTAGACTAACTAAACATCCCGTTTTAAATCCCAGCAATAATTCTAATACAAACTTCCAATTTCAATCAAATTCTGATAATAGAGTTCATCTGAGCAATGAAGAAGAAATTTATCAAGTTATACAAGATTTTCACGTAGCTCCGTTAGGAGGTCATCAAGGAATAATAAGAACATTTAATCGGATTAAAAGTTATTACGAATTTCCGAAAATGTTAAGTCGTATCAAACATTTCATTAAAACCTGTAGTAAATGTCAACATAATAAACATGGTCGAAGTCAAAAAATGCCTATGAAAATTACATCAACATCTTCAAATCCTTTCGAAAAAATTGCCATGGATATCGTGGGTCCACTAGTTACATCTTATTTAGGAAATAAATTCATACTTACAATTCAAGATGACTTGACAAAATTCTCTTGCGCAATTCCTGTTAATAATCAAGAAACTACAACAATTGCCAAAGCATTTGTGGAAAATTTTATATGTATGTTCGGATGTCCAATTACTATATTAACTGATCAAGGACAAAATTTTATGAGCAATATGTTCAAACAGTTATGCAAGATCCTAAAAATAAATAAAATTAATTGCACTGCCTATCACCCCCAAAGCAATGGAGCTTTGGAAAGGTCACACAGAACTCTAGGCGAATACCTACGGAACTACTCGCAAGGCGACCCTTTAAATTGGGACCAATGGATCCCTTTCGCAATTTTTGCTTACAATTCCACCCCACACACATCAACACAATTTATGCCTTACGAACTTTTATTCGGTAATAAACCAATAATTCCAAATTCAATAACTAAGAAACCGGAACCCATTTATAATTATGAAGATTACACACAAGAACTTAAATTTCGACTTCAAAATTCTTGGGAAATGGCTAAAAACCACTTAATTAAAACGAAAGAAAAATCGAAAGAACTTTATGATAGAAATTTACACTACGATACTTTTACAATAGGAGATGAAGTTCTTTTGAGAAATGAAATTACAAGTGGAAAAATTGATGAATTATGGGAAGGACCTTATCACGTAACAGATATTTTGACGGATGAAAATACTGAAATTCGAATAGGAAATAAAAACAAAATTATTCATAATAATAGATTAAAACTATTTTATCGTTAATAATTAAAAGAGATAAAATTGATGATTAACTTCAGAAAATTAAATAACTGCTTATTTTAATTCTTAACATTATTTCTATTAAATGAAATTGGTTTAGGTGAAATAAATTATTTTAGCTTTAGGTTCCTACATTTATAATTAAACTACATTATATTTATTACTATTAATCTTAATCAATATGAAATAATTATGTATTTCTCATTATAAAACATTCAAAAAAAAAAAAAAAAAAAAAAAAAAAAAAAAAAAAAAAAAAAAAAAAAAAATTATTATTATATTTTTTTTTTTTTTTTTTTTTTTTTCTCATAAGGGGTGAGGTGTGATATATGTATGTAGCAATACACTAATTTAGTACAGAAATAAATGTACAATTTAGTACACAAATAAATGTATAATACTCTTGCACACAAGCTCACGACCTTATGGGAAACAGCTATCTGGCTATATAAGCCAAACATTTTGTAAAAATCAGAGAGTCTGTATTTAGAAGTGAGCTAATAATATTATCCATAAAACTAAATATTCAATAAACTACAAATATTATATTAATAAAACACTAAAAATATTATAATACCTAATCGAGAGTTTGAATTTAAATTTAAGTGTTCATTAAAATATAAATAACCTAAACCCTTAAAAATTAAATAAATTATACTAAATAAAAGTTAAAATAATGAATGAGTGTCTGTTTGCAAACCCTTAAATGTGATGTAAAGTGATTAATATTAATAAAGCCTTTAAATAGATACTATACATCTAGACATTCAGTACGCAATAAACCTTGGAACCATTACATTACATTACATTACATTACATTACAATGCAAACGAAATTTATTAAAACTAATCCGGAAAATACAATAACAGCGAACTAATAGTCCACCAATATTCTGAAATTTATGTTAAGTGCTTAGATAAAACTTAGAATGAGTTTGGAATGTACGTAAGGCCTATTATCAATCACATTTATAAATCTCATGGAACACCCTGGCAGACACACTATACAATCATATAACTTACTAGGGACACTCCTTTTTATCTAAGCAGTCCACTAATATCACTGAAGCGTATGCTTAAAAATTACTTAGACTATCTATAGAATGTAACTATGGCCAATTAAAAATCAGATTTTTGAAGCTCATGAAACGCTCGGTCAAACCCATTAGAAAATCGTATAACTTACTAAGGACAGTTCGTTCGTCTAAGCAGTCCACTAATATCACTGAAATGCGTAATAAAAGCTTAGGAATTTAAGTCTTTTTAAACGACACAAATTCTACAATAAAAATATCGATGAAAAATCAGGTGACTATTATCGTTTCATGTGACTTTCGTGAATCGTGATAGACGTAATATGACCAATAGTTTGGCTGTAAATATGGGCGACCATTGATTTTTTAAAATCCTACAATCATGACTCTAGAATTAAAGTGTGGAAAGGCAGATTGGAAAACGCAAAAACCACAACTTTCGATTACAAATCGTAGGTGGGAACCTACGGTTATGGGGTAGAATTGTATTGGCATTTAAATCCAAAACATGTACCTGATGATGATTTTTGGTTAAGTTTTTTAGCGAAGATTTATATTTTAAGGTCCAAACACAATGTATCCGTTCCGTCCGTCTCATTTTTTTCAAAAAGTATTTTTTTTAACGTTAGTTCACTTTTCATTAAACACTTTCGGCAATTTTGGCCGATCCGCAACGATTTAGTTTTGCAAACGTTGGTCTTTAACTCAATTTTTTTTAGTATTGACAGCTGGTCTACTTAGTTTTTTCTAATGCCGAAGTATGAGTGGGGCATGAAATGGGTATCGTGGACATAGTCTAAGTTGAGCAGATACGATCAAATATGATTAGATCGAATACTTTTTGGTTTGTATTAAAAAGAAAGAGTGTTATACCTCTCCAGTCACGTTCAATGACTTAGGTCTTGTTTTTAACAGATCGTAATGATGAACCATTCTTTCCAGTTGGCTGCGCAATGTACTTGAACGACGGCATTCGAATTCGGACACTTTGTTGTTTCAAATTTTTTTGATAGTGCTCTCTCTTTGCAAAGTATCAGTATTAACGCGTGCAGTAAAGATGGCCTTCCTGGGATTTGGGCGTTCTTAACGATAGAAAGAAGTGAATTCCTTCTCGTTCTGAACAGGAAACTCAAAAATTCTATCTAAAGATCAAGTGTATTTTGCTCTATTGCTGCTGATGACCGCATAAATACCACACATGTTTCCTGCATGACATATTCCTATATGCCCATTCGGTTTCACTTGTAATTTCATTGTACAAATTTATCTCCAAGTGGGTTTACGGATCCATGATTATCGCTAATGATTTTATATTCCAAGAACGTTTCCGTACTACTTTTGCACAAATCTAATATGTTAGGCCATCGGGGTGCTGGTTTATGTTGGTGATCGATTGCTGCGAGCGTAACCTAATAATATCTACCAAAAGTTGGTGGAAACTTGAAATGACAGTCGCACGGATGGTTTTAATATCCATAAATAATCTTAGGAACTTCTTACCAATCAAAAAGTTCAGAGTTATGCAATCTATTACTGCTATTGTTACACTCATTTCCGAGGTCTTAGCGATCCATAATATAAATGAGAGGTAAATGTCGTCATATCCGATCTCGGCATTAAAATCGCCGAAGATAATTGCAATTGAATGCTATTATTGAAGTAAGGGGTTGAGTAATAGTTATGTTGAGCTGGCCAAAAACGCATCTTTTATAATATTCCGAAATTTCGACTGGAAACGAGCTAGGATTATACGTTCTTAATTGTGTTAAGAAATCGCATGTATGTGAAGATAGCCCAAATTTCATCCCCGAAAAATGCGATGGCAACACTAAATATTGCTATCATGACATTTTTTACTCTCAACCCAAAAAATATCCCCATTTTTACTCTCAGCCCCGAAAATACTTGCTATCACGATAGTTAAAAACTGTTATGGCAGTTGAAATTTTCGGGGCTGAGAGTATAAATAATACTTATAAAATCAAGTTTGTGAAGTAAGCCCAATTTTATGTATGTGGAAGTAGCCCAATTTTCATCCCAGAAAAATGCGGTGGCAAAACTAATAGTTAATATCATGACATTTTTGACTATCAGCCTCGAAAAATGCCATAATTTTACTCTCGGCCCCGAAAATATTTACTGTCATGGTAACGAAATCTATCACGGCACAAAGAAATTTCGGGGCTGAGAGTAAAAATTATACATTTTCATAATAATATGAAGATAGAAACATTTTTGGGGCTGGGGCAAATAAATAATATCAATTTTTTTTAGTAATTTTACGTGATATATTTTATGGACGACCTATCGAAATATGTTGGCGATGGAGGAAGATTTAAAGTAAAAGCAGTGAATTTTTTAGAACCTTTCTATGGGGTAGAGTTGAGATATAGTCCCTCAATCTCAGCAAATATTCGTTGGCCGGACTATGGGCTTATGTCTGACGATGGAGGAAGATTTAAAGTAATTTTTGTAATTGTTACAGAGTTGTTCTATGGGTGGAGTTGAGATGAAGTACAGGGTGGCGCACGAATCGTGCTACAAAAACAAAACGTAATAACTATTTTTCTGTGTGACTAATCTGTTTTTTATTTTTTTTATTTTGCAGATTATTATTTAAATTTACTAAAATGGATGCTTGGAATACCGAAACGAGGATTTGGATAGTGCAGCGCTACCATGCTTTGCAGTCCATCATTTCCGTCCAGAGGGAATTTAGGCGGGAGTTTGGCGGCACTTCCCCGAGTAGATGGACCATTATGAGGTTGGTACGCATGTTTGCTGAATCTGGAAGCATCGCACGTAGACCGTACAATCGAGATCCCTATGTTCGGGTCGAAGCCACAATCGCAGCTGTAGCATCATCAATTCAGGCAAATCCAAGTGTTTCGACTCGAGAGTTATCGGCGCAAATTGGAGTTAGCAGACGGTCATTACAACGGATAATTCATGATGACTTAAACTTGTTTCCGTACAAAATCCAAATTACAAGCAAATTAAAACCTCTGGATTTGCCTATTCGCCTGGAATTTTGCCGGAAAATTATTGAAATGGCCGAAGAAGACAACAACTTCATAAATTGCTTGTTTATGTCTGATGAGGCCCATTTTGATCTAAACGGCAATGTAAACAAGCAAAATTGTCGTATATGGAGTGAAACTAATCCAGAAATACTCCATGAGACGGAACTGCACCCAGAACGAGTGACAGTGTGGTGCGCAGTTTCATCAAGATGCATTGTCGGGCCATACTTCTTTGAAGTAAACGGTGAAACAGTAACTGTAAATGGGGACCGTTATTTAAACATGTTGAAAGATTTTTTTTACCCAGAACTGCGGCGAAGACGTATCCCTTTTAACAGCATTTGGTTCCAGCAAGATGGAGCAACTGCACATATAGCCAGACCGGTTATGGAGGAGCTCCAACGAAAATTTCCAAATAAATTAATATCCAGAAACTCCACTTTCCGCTGGCCCCCAAGGTCACCTGACCTCACTGCACCAGATTTTTTTTTATGGGGTTATGTCAAACAAGAGGTGTTTAAAACGAAACCAAGGAATTTGACTTGATTGAAGCAGTCCATTACAACAATAATTGAGGCGATCCCGACTTCAACCCTTCAGTGCGCAATGAATAATTTTCTGATCAGGTGTCGCACATGCGTGAA
Organism: Nephrotoma guestfalica; assembly: GCA_963691935.1. Classification (NCBI taxonomy): domain Eukaryota; kingdom Metazoa; phylum Arthropoda; class Insecta; order Diptera; family Tipulidae; genus Nephrotoma; species Nephrotoma guestfalica. The sequence continues at coordinate 133,603,827 of OY829913.1, read as the reverse complement.
TGAGCATGGAGGTCATTTACGGTCTATCATTTTCAAAACTAATTAGTTAAATAAAAATAAAATTGAATTATCTATACAATAAAAAAAAATAAAGCCGATTAGTCACACAGAAAAAAAGTTATTACGTTTTGTTTTTGTAGCACGATTCGTGCGCCACCCTGTACGTCAAACTCAGAAACTATTCTATTTTTATCCATTCAAACTTTGTATGTTTATGTAGCGAGGCGCTTGTTGTAAGACAGACGCCTGGACAACCGCCTCGACAACCACATAAAAAATTACTACAACATAAAAATTGCGGAAAACGAGGAAGTTAAAATCTGGAATTTTGCTTGCCGAGAAAATAACTTAATTGAACAAAATGAGAAAAAAAATTACAAAGTTTTGTTAATAAATAACAGACATAAAACGGTATACTTGTTAATTGAATAAAGACAACAGCCTTTATTATAAAATGACAAATGGTTGGCGATTTAGAATTGAAATTGAATACTAATTACAAAAGTACACATTCGAAATATTATTAGTGTTTATTATTCTCACTAGTCTAAATACATATTTTATAAACTAATCGATTGGATATTCCAAACTCTAAAATTCCATTAAAATTCCACTTACTCTTAATAAAACAAACACTTTTTTTATACGAAAGAAATTAAATCTTTAAACAAAAAAAATCAAACAAATAAATAAATAATTTTTTAATTAAAGATCAACCAAGATCATGAATCCATTTCACTTCCCCCCTAAGACAATAATACGTAAAGATATATAGACTCGAAAATCCATCTCACATCACTGTGGCTTAATATCTAAATTTAATGTCATTAAGAAGGAGATGAAGTCTCTTCATCTGTATACGTAAAAGAAGAATACAAAATTAATTGTATAAATAAAACAAATAAATAAATAAGAAAAAATTAAAAATAAATTCCAAAATAGATTTGAGTTTGATTGAATCAAATGCTTCAGCCAAGCAAGTGTGAATAGGAAGGGAACAGATAAACATAAAATTTTAAAACATTTAGGTCGAAGTAATATCTTAATCACTCATATAGTAAGAGACATCTCAATCTTACTTAAAATTAATACAAAAACAATTTTATTTATAATTTCAGAGGTGTCACGTGCTATGATACCGACGAGGGAGCACATTGTGGATCATGTCCAGGAGGTTTTGAAGGTGATGGCAAAACGTGTACCGAATTAAATATATGCGATCGACAACCGTGCCATCCAGGTGTAGTATGTTCACCGTATGATCGACATCCATATTTTAAATGTGGCTCATGCCCACATGGATTCACCGGAGACGGGCGAAATTGTAACGATATAAATGAGGTAATTTAGAGATTTAAAATAAACATTTATTTATTTAAATTAAATAGTGCATTAATTTAAAACAGAAAAATTACATATTTAAATCAACATAATAAATATAAATAAATATTATATATGTGTGTGTGTGTGTGTGTATGTACTTATGCTGTATATATCATCCGGGTCATATAATAAATTTGGACACTCAATATCATATCAATAAACCCTTTTAATTTACTGGCAGTACATAAATTACAATAAATTTAAATTTATGTAAATTTTCTCCCCAAATACAAAAATTACAAAATGCGACACTTTGATTTTAGTAAAAATTAAAAATTATATTTTTTTGACACAACAATGTCATCTCGTTACGATTATTATTTTTTAATATGTGATGACAAATAAGCGGTCGAAATGCTTTTTGATCTTTTTCGGCTTGAAATGTTAAAATTTAAATACGAGTACGACGTTTTTGGAAGATGATGTTTTTGGAACGTCTCTTTGATAATCGATTAGATAAAAAATAAAATCAAATAAAAAGTGGAAGATAAATCGAACGATTTGATTGTAATAATAAATATGATGTCACTCTTTATCAATATCAATAAATTATTACATTTGGCTTACAGAATTATGTGTTAGTTGACTCGTGAGGTCAGTTTATCAATGTCAAGTTAAATTATGTAGTTTGGTCATAGCAGTGAGCTGAATGAAAAATTGTGAGGTTACATGCAATAAAAACGTTTCCTAATCGTGAGTGTGTATTTGACGGGAAATGTGTATGGGATCACGAAATAACTATTTGGCAAGAAGTGTTAACATCGAATTATCGAAATATCTTAGGTAATTTAATTCTATTTGTTATTTATCTCTTTAATGTAGAAATACGGAGCTATTTAAAAATATCTAAATGTAGGTTGTCTGTCCCTATTCTGGCTCTCCCTGGGTATTTTGAAAGTATTTTCATGTCAGTTTGGTTCGAATCGTATTTTATTAACCTACTTAGCTATGTTTTATAAACATTTACATCAAATTAATTCCACCAGTAGGCTAGAAAAACAAAATTCAAACAAAAATTAATGTGCCGCTCCACATAGTGCGGCAACACGATGTGTTTTTCTTCGTCTCTTAAGCCGATTGGAGCGTGGTGCGAGCGAAAATTTATAATTTTTGATCCGCACGCCAATCTAATAAAAACGCTTGAAATTATTTCTCCTCCATTTGTTCCATATAGGTATAAAAAAAATTGGGTAAAAAATTAAATTGGTAACCTTTTTGCTATTTTATGGCAAGTATTTGCCATTCAATTTTTTTGTGGTTGGCTTGGAAATTTTTTTGAAAGAAATAAAAAAAAAATTATTTTTTTTATTTTTTTTTATTTTTTTTTATATTACGACTAAGTCTTGTACCCATTTAGTAATTTACATTGCATGATAAAGTATTTGATTAGTCGGTGTAATCAAGTGAGTATCCTCAGTTACGTGTGTCTATTAGTAAGTAAGTAGGTTACCGTTAGTAAGTCTATTGACCTCCTGGTCGCGATAAGTCCAGTGGTTTGGTTTTTTGCAGTCTTCTTGTTGGTGTGGTATTCAGCATACAGCGTATGTCGAGATGTTCATGCTGATGCAGACGTTGTAGGTATTTTGTTGCATGATGCTCGATTTCATCCGAGACAAGCTCGATCTTTAGATCTCGATGGAGGTTGTCGTTTCGAATGTACCACGGTGCATTAACAATGCATCGCAAGATTTTATTTTGAACTGTTTGTATGATTTTGATAATTGTTTTCTTGGCACAAGTGTTGTGCGGAGCGGTTTTCGGATTGGGTATTTTAAACTTCATTTCACTGTTGCTTATTACATTTTGTTAACATTTTTATTATTTATTAAATTGATGGTATACAATTATTATACACAACTTAAATGAGCGCAGAGTTGGCTACCATATGTCCATACAGGTTTCAGAATTTTTTTGTACAGCAGCATCTAACGTCGAGTTTATCTTTATTGGTATATGATTAACTTTTAGATTTGTAAAGTTCACTTGGATTGATTTTGCTTCATTTAATTTAATTCGCCATTTCTTTGTCCAATTACATATCAGGTTAGCAGCCTTCTGTAATTTACAAGTGAATTATTGATGTTCTTTGCTGTTGCAAGTATTGCCGTGTCGTCGGCAAAAGTCGCCATAGTTGCTTCTGTAATTGGTATATCTCTAGTATATAGGAGATAAAGGATTGGCCCAAGAACACTCGCTTGTGGTACTCCCGCTGTTATCCTTTTTAGTTGGGAGTATTCATTCTCATACTTTACTCGGAAGTGCCTCTCTGCTATGTATGATTTTAGAATTTGAAAAAATTGTTCTGGAAGATCTCGTTGAAGTTTGAATTCTAACCCCTGGTGCCACACTTTGTTGAAATTAATGCAGTATTTCGACTAAGATATGTACCAAGACAATGGAAAGTTGCAGAAGTAATTATGATACTTAAGCCGAACAAACCTCCGAATGATAAAGCTTCATACAGGGCAATTTCTCTGCTACCGACATTATCGAAACTATTTGAAAAGGTTCTTCTTAAAAGACTAAAACCAATTATCGAAGAAAGGAATCTTAACATCAAAAAAATAATTTGATTTGGAAATCATATTTATTGATGGCGTGAAAATGGATAACGATTGTAACAAAAATATTGTATCATCTAGACCAACTTCGGTACTGTACACATTTATAATGCGGTCGAAATTTTTTTCAGAACATCATTAAAATCCCTCTTTCACGACATATTGACCTGGACCACTATCTCCGGCTTCATTAAGAAAATTCAACGGATCGTCCATAATAATCGAAATGTATACTGAGCTCAGTGATGCCAGATCAAAAATTTATATTTCCTTACAAAAGCAAAAATAATCCCCACTGTTCCCTACACAAACCTTTTGCATCAAATTTTGGCTCTCTGTTAAACAGCTGTTCTATATCTATTCGTTATTGAATTTTTTCTGCTATCCAGTTAATTGTGCTATTCAAACTGTTGAGTGTTGATTTTTAATCTTAAAATTTGCTAGGTGAGTATCAAAGCGCAGCAGTATCTATACATGTTGCAGTACAGAAGAGCAGTATTACTGTGCAGTTGTGATTTACAAAAATATTAAAAATTCAAATAAAAAACTTTAAAACACAAAAATATCAATCAAATCTTGATTTAACAATTAAAAATTTAAAAATTAATTCTTATGGGTATTTCTGAAGTTGTCCTTTGATAAATTATGGTCAAATAGGTCGACGATGTTGAAAAATTTAGACAACCTATTGATAAGATTATTTTCTTCATAGTTTGTGGAATGGTGTTCTAGTGCTAAAAACTCATGGTTTCGAAATGTTCTGCAAGGCACATGATTCTATATGTTTTCCAAAATGTAAGTTGAATCAAAGTGACCAAGCAAGACGTTACCAATGAAAGCCGCACCTAAGAGAAGTCGTCTATTTTCCAGCGTGCAAATTTTGTAATCCGTGCATCTTGTTGAGTACGAAGGTAACCGAGCCACATTTTCATGGAATGGTAAATTGTGATCGTAATTCCAGTCACTTTTCTTTGGCGAAGTATAAAAATACATAAGTATTACTTGAACGTTAATCGTATACATCTTTTGAATTCATTCTCTTAAAATGATTTTCTCTACATTTAAATATTACACACGTTCCCAAACTGTTAAAAAGTGATGAACGAATAGTGCCTATTTGCATTTAAAATATTATTGCAAAGTTTATTTCGTTTTTTTGATTTCACATCCGACACTATAGAAAAAACAGATGTAAAGCCAGTTTGATAGTTTTTCGCGATTTTTCAAGGATGCATTTATAAGTTAATGCGGTAATTTTTCCGGTTGGAAATGACAAATCTCCCTGACCATAAAATGATACAGCTCCCCACACAATAATGCCTTCTTCGCGGCTGTGATGTTTTGCTAAAAAATGTTCCCCTTTTTGAGTGTTGTGAAAATAATAGTTAAATCTATCGAGACCAACGAGGTTAAATTTCTTTTCATCAGAGAAAACGACACGTTTTCATTGTTCAGCCCATGTCATATGTAGCTTCGAGAAATGTAATCTTTTCTTCTTCCTCTCCTGATTTAGAGACGATTTCTTTTGAAGTTTTCTTCGAACAAGGTGATCTGATTTTTTAATAACTCTCCACACTGTTATTCGACTCGCCTCCACACCAGCCCCCGCTTTAATTTTTGCACAAGATAGTGCGCAAATGGATCGTGTCGTTAGTATGGCCCGCTTATCGGCTGCAGTTGTAGCCTCAACAGTTCGCCGTTTGTTGTTTAAGCCATATTCATTTAGATTTTTTAATAAAATTGAAGATTACAGTTTTACTTCTTTCTATTTTATCTGCAGTTGCTTCTAGAGAATATTTTTCGCTGTGTAGCACTTGAGTTTGGGCTATTTCTTCTTTACTAAGTTTTTTTCCTCGACCAATGTTTTTGTGTTAAAACGGTAACTTTTTTAAAAAAAAATTTTTTAATTTTGAACAAGTGTTCATCCGATTTTAAAATATTCCAAAAAAAACGGTCGTTCCTATTCAAATGAACTGCAGTATATTTATTTATTTATATTGAAATAAGTCTACAAATTTGACTTGAAAAAATACAAAATAAAATAAATCCGCGTTGGATTAGAAAATTTGAAATATAAAAGTAAGGTAACAAGACAAATCATTGAGAGGCATAAAATTGCCTTAACCTACTTTTAAAATTATCTTTAGTTAAACAAAAATCAAATAAATAGTTACTAAAAGTTTTAGGGTCAACATTTTTTTTAAGTGATTAGTATGAAAATGAATTTGGTTGTGTATCTCCAATATGAATCTTTTTAAGTGATATTTTGCAGATTTCACTCCCGCTTCCCATAAACCACCAAAATGTGGTGTTTCAGGAGGTATAAAATGCCAATTTGTTCCTTTGGTTTACAGATTCTTCTAATGAATTTTCGATATTCTGATATTCTCGGAAATAGTTAAGGAAATTGAAGTAGAAAATTTTGCTTTATTTAAGCGTAAGAATGTTGTTCCATTCCACCAAAGTTCACAATTTTGAAGTCACCTTGGCTGAATACCTCTTTAGGCGACATCGGCAGGGGTTTCTTCAGATGGTGCGTGAGACCGTACAGCTTGAAAAAGCAGCTTTTGTACCAGACACTTTATATGATACCCATAGTTTATAATTATTTATATTACTCTTAATCCAACTTAAAGCGATTGTTGAGTCCGTCCAACAATAAATTTCTAGCAGAGTTGCATTGAGTTCAAGCCAGTGGGATGATGATTTTATTCGTTATCGTACTTTTGTGACTGCCATTATTAATCTTGTCTTCACCTTTTTATCAGTAACTCGATAATAAACTACCATGTGTCTTCTCAGGTGCATCCTCAGACGATAGAATCAATGAGTTTTAATTCATCTGAATATTTTGGCCATCTTTTGCTAATTTCTGTAGGGAGTTTGTCATCTCAACCGATTCCACTTATCCAGAAATCCTGCATCAAAAGCTTGTTGCTGATTATAATTGGAGAAAGGCATCGTATAAAATTCCCAAACTTTTAATTATGTCGTTCAATTTAATCTTAATTGTACCATTACGCGTGTCAGCTCCTGTTATCACATCGTTCACGTAAAAGATTTTCTTTAACATTTTAGAAGCAACGGGATAATTTTCAGTGTCGTCTTGCTCTAACTTGTGGAATACTCTTATTGCTAGAACAATATAGCTGCCTTTGTTGCATAGGCGGCTGCTTTTAAATAAAAACAGAAGAATAGAATCTTTTCTATACACAATTATCTTTGGGCCGATGCATCAAATACTGCCCTCAATTTGGTGATGCCGCTGTCCTCGTTTATTACGCCATGATGTGGGATAAAGTAGATTTTACTGGAATCACTATTGTGACGCAGAGATGATTGCATCACTGATTTTAATTTTGTTTTTTGCCGTTGGAGCCACATCGCATGGTTTTTAAAACATTTCCTTCTACTTTTACCTATACTGTTCCATCAGTGTAGTACGATCAGTTATGCCCTCGTTCTCTACGAGTAACCGTAATTGCTCACTGATCGATTTTGTTGGCATGAAGCTAGTTTAGTTGTTTGATTAGTTGAATCTATGCATCCGATAACTATCCAACCACGCTCTCGGTATCTTGGGTCATAGATTCTGGCCAATTGCAGTATAATAGTCAGCTCCAATTATAATGTAGGTTTGGCTTTGCCCATTATACTGTAGATTTAATTTTGTAGATGCCTACATTTGTTTATGTAAATTTGTGGCAGGTGGTGCGATTGTGTCAAATCTCGGAACTATTTTATATCGAATTCTATTGGATTTTTACAAGCTCCTGCTTTGTGTTCACCCTGAGATGAAAATACTCGATTTTTTCCTCCTTACGTTTAGTAAATTTGCAGCACCGATCAAGGCTCACAAAGACCAAACTCGGTTTATTAAACTGTTGCGAAGCATAAACTGGCATCGATGCGATTGATGAAGTTATTAATGCAACAAACTCGTCAGATTTAGTTCTTGTACTTGGTGAGTTTAGTCTTCCAAGTATAATCTGGAATCTGGACCCGGAACTAAATTGTATTTTACCATGCAATAGAACAACAGATACGGAATCTTTATTTGTGGACGCCATGCTTGATTATAATTTGAACCAGATAAACACCATTGCTAATAATCGTGATAGATTACTGGATCTTGTCGTCAGCAACGACATTGACACTTTCAAAATTTCAGAATCCGTGTTACCTTTTGTAATTTACGATATCAATCACAAGTCTTTAGATATTGTATTTGACTCAACTAATTTAATGGCGAGTTCGGAACACCTACAACCAATCACATAGAACTTCAAAAAAACAAATCGTGCAGGACTACAAAGTTACCTAGAATCCATCAACTAGCAAACATCTCTTAATTCCAATGATATAAACGAAAATGATGATAAATTTAATGACATTATGCAGCGAACTTTATGTACCTATGTGCTGTAAACCACAAAATGGACACCCTCACCGCGGTTCAATGATAGACTAGTTAACTTAAAAAATCGGAAGTCGAAAGCGCACACCAAAATGTTGAAAAGCGGGTTAGAAGCGGATGTTTCAAATCAATATACAGGTCGTATCTCGATCAAATTCAAGGAAAAATCAAAGTAAATCCAAAACAATTTTGGAAATACTTTAGGAATAAACGCGAAATTGAAGATTGCGCGAAATTTTTCCAATCCGTCTATAAACCAAGCGTTACGTATCAATAACTCCTCCTGTTATTTTTGAGGATAACATTTTATCGGCTTTAAATGCTGGACTCCATACTATGCTGTACACATTAAAAGAATTGCAAGCATTCAAAAGAAGTTTCTAATTTGCTTGTTAAAGAAAAGTGACTGGGATTTCGACTACAATTTACCATTCCATGAAAATGTGGCTCTTTTTCCTCCGTACTCAACAAGATGCACGGATTACAAAATATTCAAGCTGGAAAATAGACGGCTTCTCTTAGGTGCGGCTTTTATTGGTAACGTTTTGCTTGGTCACATTGATTCAGCTTACATTTTGGAAAACACATCAATTCACGTGCTTTGCAGAACATTTCGAAACCATGAGTTTTTCGCACTAGAACACCATTCCACAAACTATAGAGTAAATAACTCCATTAACAGGTTGTCTAAATTATTCAACATCATTGACGACCTATATGACTTTAATTTATCAAAGGACAACTTCAAAAATATCCTTAAGAATTATTTTTTAAATTTTTAATTGTTAAATCAAGATTTGATTTATATTTTTGTGTTTTAAAGTTCTTTATTTGAATTTTTAATATTTTTATTTTAAATTAAATTATCTGAAATCATATATGTAAATCACAGAATAGATTTCTTTAAATAAATAAATGAATTTGGTGAAGCTTACGCCATATTGTGGGATATACTAGATTTTACTGGAATGATTACTGTAACGCAAAGATGATTGCTTCACTTGATAAATCTCTTTGCTTAAATTATACGGTTTTAGAGCATCGCCTTTCTAATTAAATTAATCTGGCAATTGCCGGTTTTCTTGATTCTCTTAACGCCGGCACGTTTTCTTTCAGAAGTAAGTTTACAATATACATACTTGCCGTTGGAGTCACATCTCATGGTTTTTAAGACATTTCCTCATGCTTTTCCTATTGCCTCGTTCTTTACGAGTAACCGTAATTGCTCACTGATCGATTTTGTTGGTATGAATCTAGTTTTAGTGGCTTAATTAGTTGATTCCATGCATCTAATAACTATCCAACCACACTCTTGATCTCTCGGGCCAATTATAATATAAGTTTGGCATGGCTCATTATACTGTAGATCTGCTTTTGTAGAAGCCTAAATTTATTTATGTAAATGTAGCTTATGGTAGGTGGTGCGTTAGTTGAGAGATGAAAATAATCGATTTTTCCTCCTTAGGGTTAGTAAGTTTGCAGCACCGATCAAGGCTCATAAAGACCCCACTCGGTTTATTAAACTGTTACGACTGAACTGTGTATATGACTGAACACATCAAAATTAATTTTTAATGATTAATGAATCGCCGATCTACTTATCGAAACCACTTAACCAATTAGAACCACTCCATTTTCATTGAGGAAATCTTTACTCATCTTGTGATTCTTGGGAAACTTTACAGTTTATGTTAAACTTATTAACTATCTGAAAGGCGCATTATACTCCCAGAAAGAGTACATCTGGCCACCTTACTCTCCCATATATAGCGAGATAGGTTAATCATGTCGTCGAACTAAATTATTTAAGAGGGGTTTATAAAACAGGCTTTAATAGACGTTCCATGCAATAAAGGTTAATTTAGGGTAATTTTGTTTTATATTTTTACAATTTTTTATGTTTTCATAAAATTATATTGCATTCATACAGTAATTTTATAATACCTTTACTTAATCTTGAAATTCTTTTGCATCGTTAGTTTCGTTTTCGCAACTATGGTGACCAAGTCATTTCTAACTTAATTAAAAAGTTAAGAAAAATTTTCCGAAGAAACTCTTCAGATTCTTACAAATATTTGAAATTTTAATTAAATACTATAAAACCATTTAAAACACTGTCCTGTAATCTTAATCGTATTTACCTTCAATCAACAATCTGTGAAAATAAGAAAACTAAGAAATTTATTACTCGATCACACATGGAGCTAAAAATAAGCATACATCGTAATTAAACAACTTAATTCAATCATCTACATACAATTTCATTAACCCCCTTACGCGTTAATCTCTTAATCAAGCGAGAGATATTCAATTAAACCGAAAAGACAAAAATAACAACCAAGTCGAAGCCGAAAAACAAGAAACACACAAGCAACACCAAAATAGCCGTTTAATTAAAATGTTTATTGACAACAACATAACATATAAGCAATTTATCTATATATCCACGCCACACAGCATACCCCAGTACATCGTTTAAAAAGGTAAAAAGCGCGTAAGAAAATCTCAATGCGAGCGCGAAAGCCGGCGACGTATATAAATATTCACTCGTATGCAAATTTATGCATATTAATTTATTGTTTTAAACTACTTAAAATACGTCGAGTTAAAATACAAAATGATCATCGTGATCGTACACCCAGTAATCGGTTTAAAAATACTTAAGATGTTACATTTATTTAAATCTGATATGGTATTTCTCTTATAACTTTCTGCAACAATTTAATTTATTTTGTATTGAATCGCATGAATTTCAATTTAATCCGAAAATAAATGTTAAGGTGTTAAAAAATTGGATATTAATGGATAAAAAAAATATTTGATTACATTCCCAGTATAATCTTTTCAAAATTGTCGGATTAGCGTACGCGCAACTAAAACTCTCTCATGAATGCTTATGCTGCGCGCTCCGCGTGTCGCTGTTAAGAAGATAAATTTTCTATTTAATTAGATGATGTTGAACTATTAAAATAGTGTATTTTACTACTAGACATTTAATTATTTAATAAATAAATACATATTGTGTGCGACGGCACACCGATAGAAGAAGTGTTAATAATAGACAAGTTTTTAATTTAGCTAATCACGCTTAACTATTCAAAATATGTGTATGCGGATTTAAATTAATCCGCAAACCAGACGTATCATATTAAGGTAATTTTATGGCATTTACAATTAAGTCGCAACAAATATTTTTAACACACTACATAAATTGTATTTAGTTCGAACGTCCAAAATTAATCAATATCCAATATATATACTACTTGGCGCGTTTACGCGTATTTCGGATGTTAGTGTCGAAAATAGTATACAATTGTGTTTTGCGTCGATAATTGGTAGAGTATGTATAGATAGTCTGTAGAAAATGTGTTTTCTGTACGAGGTTGCTCTCTCATAGTTTTCTAGGTCGGATTGTTCTCCGTTCCAAAATTTTGAGTTACCATTCAATATTCAAATATTTAAAAAAAAAAATTTCAACGCCATCTGTTTTAGTCATTAATAAACTCTACAGTGGCATGTCAAGTTGATTATTTGCTCATTATTTGGTAATTTCTTTTCAAAATCATAATAATTTCGAAAAAATATATTCGAAGTAAACCTGAACCAAAAGTCACATGCCACTTGAAAAAAAAAATGTCGGCATATAAAAATACAAAAGCTTTAGTAATTTAAATTAAAACTTAACTATTTGGTTATAATCACTGTTGCGCATCTACTCGTAATTCGGAGTTGTCGACATGTTGATATCGAAAATAGCGTAGACAATTCATTTTGGCGTAGACAATGTCGACAATTCGTAGATTATGTAGATTATTAGTAGACAATGTAGATTATTGCTTGTTTTGATGTGCCCCATTGTATTTTCTGTACGAGGGTGCCAAATGGAACTGACAGCTTTACTGTTCAATATGTTAAACAGTTATGAAATTAGACGCAATCTTAGTTGGATATGATAGTGATGTTTGCGCTTAAAAAATTACACTTATTGTTAAATTTATTATTTTTCCTATTGGAATTTATTTTCGCAAGAAAATTATAAAATTGAACTAATTCTAAATATTGTGCCGTCGAATCTAGAAATATCTACAGATTCTAGCTGACATTTTTTAGTAGGTAAAGCATAGACCTATTCCTAAGATTTAAGTACATTATATTTTTGAGATTCGTTCTATTAAAAATTATATTTAGAAATTGAGCATTTTTGACGGGGTTCAAAACAATATTCCAGCCAATTCTGGAGATTATGGACGTCTAAAGATGTTAGATCGTCACAGTTTTGAGGAATATTCCAAGTATTACAAAAAGTGAGGCTAAATATATTTGCAAGTCCTGGACAAAAAAAATCCGTTTTTATACTGTCGATGGTAGAGATGTCCACAGGTTCTCACCCACATTTTCGAACAGATTATACAGTATTCTACTGTTATAGTGATTGGCGTCCAATTATAATGGGTTTGCTATACCTATAATAGAATTCCTTTTTTCATTTGCCCTGCCATTACCAGCGATATTCACGGAATCTTGTCTACATTTTTCGACAGCTTCTAATATTTTCTGTCTATGTAGCGGAAATGGGTCAATTTTAATGAGTTTAGCAATGATTCTTGGAAGCTTGAAGTTCCGTGATTTTGACAAAAATATTATTATTTCCTCAGGCTGCGGTCCAACTCGTCCAACTTATTTTGTGGAGAATGAGTTATTTGAAAGGCTTGTTTGAGTTTTATGAGAGGATTGCGCCCAAACTGGTAACTTTTCAAAATAATTCAAGAAAGTTTCCAATAAGTCAGTCTCCACGAAATAAATTCCGAATTGGACCGCAGTCTTAGAAGAGATTTTAGCAATATCTCCATTTGGATTTTAAATTGTCAAAAGCAACAGTATAACATTCAAATTAAATATTGTTGGAAATCATAGGCCAGGATCGACGGTACAACATTTTGAAATTATCGAAAATCGAAAAAATCTTTAATGTACATATGTATAAAATGCATCCCAGACTTTACATATAAAAAAAAAACAATTTCAAATCCCAGAAAATATAGGCCAGTACGCGTGGGCATCTCCATGAGCATTCGCATAGATTAGTAAAATGCATCAAAACACATAGAGATTTGTAATGTCAATTTAAAATCCAATGTTAAAGGAAATAATTTTTTTTTGTAAAAATTATCGAACTTCAAAATTTCAAATATCATTGTTAGACTCATAATAGTTAGTTGACCCATATTCGCCCCATAGACAGAAAAAATTATAAGCCGTTGGAAAATGTAGACGAGATTCCGTGGACATCTCTAAAAATGGCAGTACAAATGAAAACATGAATTCTATTATAGGCATAGAAAACAGTGTTGTGCGTCCACGAGTATTTCGGAATTGTCGACTTGTTAGTATCGAAAATAGACGTATATGAAGATAGCCCGAAAACCATCCCGAAAAATGACTTTTCAAAAAATCGGAGTGTGTCTCCACTAAATACGATAAAAGGCCTTTTCGCCCGAAAAACAACATGAAACATCTCAAAATTACACTTTCAATTGATTTAAAAACCTGTTTATTATTTTTATGAGTTTAAACTATTTACGTTGTAAAAAATGTAATGTGTTGCACCTTTTACAATAATATAATAGTAACACAAATATTTTAGAGAAAATCTTACCACATACTCGTATTTCTGTATTCTAAAATATTAGAAGTATTGTTGGATTTACACGTCATATTTAATTTACTTACCAAATAACATGCATATGATCTGTATACTTAAGTACCCAAATTTATAGATATTATAGTATAAAGAACGAGACGCATGCAAAATTCGGATATTACAAAACTAAACAAACTCAAACTCACATATCGCCCCTCACAAGGATTGCCGAGTACATTGGTTGACGGAAGTGACTCGATTAGACCATTTCTGACTTATACGCGGTAAACTGTCACCATACGATGAGGATTAGGAATATTTCTGGGCCCAGATTTAACCAATGTTATTGTATACGAAACTAGTAAAAATTAAAAAAAATCAATCCAAAGGTGAGTTTCATCTCGAATTTTTTTTTTCTAGTTAGAAAAAATATTTAACAACAAAAAGAAATCTAATTATGTTTTATCAAAACATTACTTCATCCGGAGAAAATATTTTTTTTTTTAATTACGCAATCCTTTTTTGTAAGATTTCACTAATATAAATATACAGTGCTGGGAAAAAAAAATTGGGCAAACATATTTTGTTGCAAATTGGAGTCTTTTTTTGCTAAAATTACAAAACTTTTGAAAGCAATATGACGTAATTTTTTGAAAAAAGATGTACCTGCAATTTAGGAGCAAAGCCCCGAAAAATGCCAAAATATTCAAAAGACGTTGATTGGAGTTAAAGTAATGGAATAAATTAAACACCTATTTTTAATTTTTTTGTTTTTTATTGATTTATAGAAGTTCTATCTTTATTATTAATAGTTTGTTGGACCGCCATTTGCTTTTATTACAGTGATACACCTCCGATTCATTGAATTTGATAAATCTTTCAAAGGCGTAGGAGGTATGGATTCCCAAATCGTCATCAACAAACTTTTTTAAGCTTGAATCGATTCTGGGCGCTTTCTTGCTACTTCTTGCTTCATTATAGACCAAATATTTTCAATAGGATTTAAGTCTGGACTATACAGGGACCAGCTCAACACATCGATACTTATTTCTTAGGGGGTAAGGTAATTTTTCTATCTACAATTCAAAATTAATAACTCGTAACTTTGGCGGTATGGCACGGAGCGTTGTCCTGTTGAAAAATAAATTTGCAAGTCTCGCTAAAAAACTTTAACACAGAAAGCTGAAATTCGTTGTGTAGGACCTGCAGACAAACAGCTGCTGTAATGCTGGAACTAAGGAAGCACAATCGACCGGTTTCATTTCCAGAAAAGCATCCCCAGACCATAACTCCTTCATTTTTCGATGGAAGTCTTTTAAAACACATTCGTTGCTAAGCCTCTCGCCCGGTTTTCTTCTTACGAGAAAACTTCCATCTCCAACATGCAGCTTGAATTTTGATTCATCGGAGAAAATCACATCATTCCACATCTCTGGAGTCCAAGAAACATGCTCTTGGGCCCATAGCAAACGTTTTTTTTCACTAGTAATGTGAACTCAGGCTTCTGCACTGGTTTGGCTCTCAAACCATCTTTAACAAGTCTTTTTCTCGCTAATGTGACTGAAATTTATTTTCCCGTTGCTCGTTCAACATCCCGTCTTATGTCCGATGAAGTTTTAAAACGGTTTCGACAACACTGTAATATTATGAAACGATCTTCCACAAGCTTTGTCTTTCTGAGGCTTCCAGAACCTTTCTTTCTTTGTGTACTGGCCATCTGTCGCGTTCTTTTAATATTCCACTGCAGGGACAGTACTTTTAGGAATGTTTAATCTTTCTGCTATTTCACGCTTGGTTAAATTTTCTCGCGCGAAAATCAACATATTACTTTTACACTGCTCACTAACTTTTCCCATTTTTTTAACTAAAATTGCACTTTATTCTTTATTTGACTAGGATCACTTACAGAATAACTGATAACTAATACCATAGGAACATGGCAAATTTGATCTTAATCGACAAGTTCCTTTTCATTTGGCTTTATCAGAGAATTTAATCCAAGAATCGTTCAAAAGTTTCATTCATTTCAAATTTCATCGTGCACCGTTAATAGATAAGCGTACCTGTTGGTCATATTCCTAGAAATTAATGAAAAGATAATTCTAGATTCATAATCGATTAAAACATTTTGGAAAATGCCGTTTTGAAAAATGCAATTTTAAATTATGCCATTCTGAAGGAATCCGTTTTAAATTTTATTTTAAAATATTTAAATACTCCTCCTTAGTCATAGTACATGTCATGAGTCTCTACTCATCATACACCCCAAACCATTACTCCGCCACCACCATGTTTTACAGTTCGTATTAAATTTTCTTTATTACTGCACCTGTTTTTTTACTATAATATGTGGTCCTTTTATGCCGAAAATGCAAAATTTGCTCCCATCTGAGAAAATGACTTTTTTCAAGAACTGGTTTGGCTCATTAATATGCTCGTTTGCAAATTTAATTATTTTTAACCAATTGATTTCTGATATAAATGGTTTTTTCGCATTGCAATACGACCATGATACTTCTCCTTTTTAAAAAATTTCGAACGGTATCAGGACAAATTTTTTTATTGATCTTTTTTTCAATATTCTTTGCAATTTGGGAAGATGTTGTTCGTAGATTTTTTTAACCGTTCTTATTATATCAGATTTTTCGCGACATGATCATTTGGATAGACGACCGGACTGTGGTTTAGATGTAAGCACTCCTGTTTTTTTATTAATTATTCACTACTCTCTGACTAGATGAATGGGTGGTCTTAGCAGATTTTCCAATTTCCCGAAAATTTTCGCCTTCTTTCGATAAATCTGTAATTATTTTACGTTCACTTACGGTAATTTCCTTTCCTTTTGGCTCCATAATGAAAAACTTTGCTCCAATGTCGATACTATTGTACTTTTTTCGATACTTTGGCTATATGAAAAGTACTTCGATACTTTCGAATAACTTTTAGTACTTTTGAAGGCCATTCAAGAAATTTCAATAGCAATGTGTTTACAAATCAATGGAAACTGAATGTTCAACATTTATGATTTAAAGCCAAAAGAATTTATCGGTTTTAATGAGATATAAAATAACAAAAGATTTTTCGGTTTTAAATGGTGGGTCTAAAAGAGAGATTCAATTAAATACTTGTAATACCTATGAAACCTCGTTGGAGAAAATTAAAGAGTCTTATGATTAGTTTAATCTTATTTAAGCTTAAACGAAGGCACGACTTTACTGAGCCTTTGCAAACAAAATTAGACTAGCTCTTCCAAGCAATAGTTACTGTTGCTTGACGAGTCGTTTTATTCGGTTGAACACTTCCATCAGTAGTGAATCGTTTAACAGTCCGGTAAAATAAAGCACGTTTACTTATCCGGAAAACGCGAAGCGTAGAGAATGACAGCATTATCAAGACTACGACTAGCTTCTCTATAAACCAAGGCCATTTCAATTTTTTCTTGTACAGTCAAATACTCCATTTTGTATTGTATTAATAGCGTTAGACACATGTCTTTTTGTTTTCGAAATAATCTTCGAACTGAATCGACATTTTTAAAACAAAATACAAAACAAAATCATTTATTTGAAAGCAGATTTAATCGCATTTTCCTGGGTTACGAATTTTAATTGAATCATATTGCAGAATCGTATGCATAGATTCTCAGTAAGAGAAGTCGAAAAAAATGTAATATCGGTATTACAGCGCCATCTATCATCAATCGAAAAAATGTTTTAAAGTAATCCTACGTACTTTAAGCCGTAGAATTCGAATCTGCAATAAAAAATAGGGGAGGTGTCACCCGTGGAATGATTATATTTTGATCATGCGCATTTTTCTTGTAGCGTGCTTATTTTCCGAGATATTTGAAAGTTTCAGTTTAAAAAGATCACCCGGTATAAAATTAAAGTTTTTTTACTCGTATATATCTGATTTAGAAATAAATATATTTGCTCACCATGCGACGGTATTGATTTGCTAGAAATCGGTTTATTATACTAATATATTGACTAATCTAATAAATAAATTAATCGACTCTTTATGATACATTACAAAAACAGATAAATCACATTGTGATGATGATAAAAATTTAAAATAAAATTTTATTTAATCATCTCGATACGATCTCCAGTATCCTATAACATAATTATACAATCCATAATACTGGGTATATAAAATAAAATCGACGATCGCGCGCATCTTCATCAAAATCAAAGTCCATTAATCGGATTAAAATTTATAAATACACACACACACACGTTTAGATATATTTATATAGTTTTATTTATATTTATTATTATAGTTAAGTATATAATATAATGTTAAAGTTGAATAATATATAAATAAATAAAATATATTATACTATATACCAATAAATCTATAATGTACACCGACGCAAAATTAGACATTTCATCTGTAGACAGTTAAAATTTATACATAAGACGCACTCTTTATTTTATTTGGCTTCTTTTTCGGTTAAAACTGACTTGTTTGTTTGTTGGGCCACCCAATACTAACATTTAGTTTATTTAGATATTAATAATAATATACACACTACTTTTATTTTTTATTAATAATAATATTAATAATAATTTACAATTTTTTATTTTATTTGTTTTTAGAATTCTTAAGTGCCATTATTAAATAAAATCATATATATATAAACAAAACATTTATATATTATACATATAAATAAATACATATCATAAATAATTTTATTAAGTTTATAAATATTTAACATTTTTTCACAATACATGGCTTTGGATAAAACTTGATTAATTAAAATTTAATTTAGTGAAACCATCAACGTTGCACAGTGTCAATTGATAAGTTGTTACTTTTGTAATTTGCATGAAAATCATTTTATTTTTTTGTGTTGTGGACATTTTTACTCATTATTTATTTATTTTTGGCATTTTTAACTAATTAAAAAAATAAATTATTTTTTATTTTAATTACAGTTGTATAATTACCACGTAAAGAAGACATATACAAGTCACAATAATCAAAATTATGTGACCGTATCGTCTAATCTTCGTAACTAAAAAAAAAATATAAAACCAATAAAATTTCGTTTCATCTGTACAAAAACAATTTCTTTATATAAAGTCTTAGCTCTTAAATATACAGGGTGAACCTTATGTAAGTACAATAAGTTCGGGAGGTGATGGAGGACACTAATCTAAACAATAAATTATGTGGCAGCACTTATCCTATCTGTAACCGTTATAGAGATGATCAAAGTTCTACTGTAAAATTAGTCACTTAGAATTTCACTCATAACTTAAAAACTATTACAAATACTCAAATAAACGGATTTTCTTATCCCAAATTTATTAGTTTATCAAGCACAGGGCCAATAATAAGGAAAATTGATAATATGTACACTTTACACTTGTTAAAATCTTTAGTTTTTTCAATATTTCTAATGTGTAATGGTTTTTGCATATTTTCAAAATATTTAGAAAATTTGCTGTAATTTTGAGCACAGCCATCTAAGATTTAAAGAGCCGTAATGTTAAAAGGTGCACTTTGTTTAGAAGGGAAACTTTTACTATGTATATTCTCATAAGAAGACTTTTTTGAAAATCGGGTAATATTATGTAATATTTAATTAACGAAAATAAATTAAAGAGAGGCATAATTTTAATGCTAATTAGGATCAAATAAACCATGAGTTTTATTAGCAATCTAAACATCAACCTTTACAAAAAAATTAGACAGAACACACGAGCTAGAACAAGAGTTTTCAAGAATTCAAAAATTGTTAAATAATTAACACTCCGATTCTGCTGGTCGTGCCGTTTGTCGTTCCGAGCAACTATACAAATCTGCTAGTTATACGAAAAATTAGTTCGTAAATAAATAAAAACTGTCATTTTGAGTCAAATGTGAAATTTTTAGGTGACTAGAAAACACTTGAGACAAATTACATGACTAGCAGAATTGGAGCAAAAATTCGATCATCTAATAAGAATAAAGTAAAATTAAGTAAAATTTGCAATGAAAGTTTTTACATGACTAGTGTTATTAAATGGTTCTGTAATTATATTACATGCCGACCGTTCCAATTTTCGACTATAGATGACAGTATAATCAAAAAAATTAAATAATTTTTTTGTATAACCTTTTTTTCGTGTAATGTTAATTGCGGTGAAAAAACCAAAAAATTCTACAATAATATCAATATTAATTATATTTATTATTCAAATATACATTCAACATTTCGTTAAACCTCTAAATATTAAGAGCTTTATATGAACATTACTGCCATCTACAGTTCAGAAAAGAAATTATCGATATAAATATGATGATGCATCAAGCTGTACTGCCTGTAAGGCTAAGTGAATTGGTTCGCTAAGGCAGTACTGCTTGACACGGCATCATATTTATGTCGATAATTTGTTTTCTAAATAGGAGATGCCAGTAATGTTCGTAAAAGTTCTAGAGATTTAGAGGTTTAACGAAATCGTGAATGTATAATTTAATAATAATTTAATAAGTTATTCTTAGCAATGGCCCGTAAAATAATTTTTTATTTATATTTTTTTAGAATTTTTAGCGTTTTTATTTAAATAAAATCAGGTCATTTATTTAAATATACTGCCATCTATCGTCAAAGATCGAAATCTTCGACATAAAATGATGTTTTTTGTTTTCGAATCTCCAATTTTTTTAATATAATTTTTGAGCGTGATCGGTTGATTGGTTTTAGTAATTGCAGAAAACTCAAAAAATTTAAATTTTGGGAGCGGTTTTGAGAGCGACTTACTTATACAGGGTGTGTCTATAAAAAACGTTATTTTTTTGTTTAAAACATACATTTTATATGAAAAAGAAAAAATAAATTGTCGTGGTTTGTGTTAAAATTGAAATAGAATTTAAAACTAAATGTCCCGGGTGAAGAAACTTTAACGAATATTTATATTGGAGAAAACCATGTTAAGTTTATGACTAGGACACACTATACTTGTTTCTGAAAATAGTAACTTTTGTGAAAGTTTAATTTAAATATTATTGTAAAGTAAATAAAGAATTTGGTTTTTAAAATATACTGTTTCTTAATATTTAATTAATTATTAAAATTTAAAATTAAAACTACGCAAACAACTTTCCATTTACAAAAATGTATTTCAAAACATATTAATTTACACTCATTTTTATGAGAAAGGACAAAATGATGATCCTGCATTAATGTAGCTTATGATCAAAAATGGCGGAATTTTAAGGCTTTTATATATTGCGTAACCCAAAATGTTGAAAAGCGGGTTAGAAGCGGACAAAACTATGTTACTACAACATAGTAACAAATTTGAAATTTATTTCAAATCAATATACAGGTCGTATCTCGATCAAATTCAAGGAAAAATCAAAGTAAATCCATCTATAAACCAAGCGTTACGTATCAATAACTCCTCCTGTTATTTTTGAGGATATGGAGATGGTTATGGTCTTGACAATATACCCTCTTCTATTCTGAAGGAGTATGGTGACATTTTAGCAATTCCATTATGTTACCTATTCAACCACTCCTTAAGCGCTGGCGTGTTTCCCGAAAAATGGAAAATTTCAAAGATGACGTTACATGCTACAGAGGAATATCAACAACATCATCAATTCCATAATTGTGTGAATTAGTATTATGCAACAACTTTAAATTTACAATTGCACGTCGTAAATGAATAAACCAACACGGGTTTATGCCTGGCCGATCCACATCAACTAATTTGGTTGTATTCACCAGTAAAATAATTAATGAGGTAGCAAACCATCATCAAGTAGATGTAGCGTACACGAATTTCAGTAAAGCATTTGATTCCAGCTGCCATCAAAAAGCACTCCAGAGTTTATTCGCATTTGGAGTTTCCACGCGATTACATAAATTGGTTCAAGTCTTATCTATCAAACCGGCGACAATTTGTAATAATGGGAAATGAGAAATCAAACGTTATTAAAGTTACGTCTGGTGTTCCCAAAGGATCAGAGATAATCAAAAACTCAAACGTGCTCATATTTGCTGATGACGTGAACATTTTTCGAACTGTTAATGAAATGCTAGATACGAAGAAACTTCAAGAAGACATCGATAGATTAAGTGAGTGGTGTGATCGAAACTCGCTTTACTTAAATATTAAGAAATGCATAATCATGTCTTTCCATCGTAAGAGAAATCCGCTAATTACTTCCTACAAAGTCAACAACAAAATATTGCAAAGTGTCAATGAGATTATAGATTTAGGTGTTACGTTTGTCGAGAATGCCAGTTTCAATAGGCATATTTAAAATTGTATTGAGAACGCGAATGCCATGTTTGGATTTTTTAAAAGATGGACAGGTGAATTTAAAGATATTCAAACCCTATGTTCACTCTATTTCGCTTACGTTCGATCTCAACTGGAATACGCTGTATCGGTCTGAAATCCATACTATGCTGTACACATTAAAAGAATTCGAAGCCTTCAAAAGAAATTTCTGATTTGCTTGTTAAAGAAAAGTGACTGTTATTACGACCACAATTTACCATTCCATGAAAATGTGGCTCGGTTTCCTCCGTACTCAACAAGATGCACGGATTCTAAATATTCAAAATTGAAATAAATAGAAAATAGCTTGAAAATAGACGACTTATCTTAGGCGCAGCTTTTATTGGTAGCGTTTTGCTTGGTCACATTGATTCAGCTTACGTTTTAGAAAACATATCAATAAAACAAAATTTGATTTATATTTTTTGTGTTTTAAAGTTCTTATTTGAATTTTAATTCAAAATTGATTTTTTAAATTATCTGAAATCATATACGTAAATCACAGAATAGATTTCTTTAAATAAATAAATAAATATAGGTGGCCCTGTTATTAGTCGAACTGAACATTTACATATTTTCTAAATAAATTCAATTACTACATCAAGCTGCATAGTTTTATACATAAAATGTAAGACAAACGAGAATAATTTTATTATTCCAGTCAAACTCATACTAATTGTCAATTTTCCTTTTATTGGACCTGAGATTGATAAAAAAATTAATTTGTGACTGTTTTTAAGTTATGAGTGAAATTCAAAGTGACTAATTTTACAGTAGAACCTTGATTATCTCTATAGCGGTTACAGATAGGATATGTGATGTCATATAATTTTTCGCTCAGACCAGTGTCCTCCATCACCTCTCGAATTTATTGTACTTACTTACGAGTCACCCTGTATACACATCTTACCTAAATATATATATTTTATATATTATGTAATTGTAATTCTTATTTTTAGTTGACACTGTTTTTTATTTGATTTTGTAGAAAACAATTCATAACACTTATAACTTACACTGAGTACTTAATTTATAAAACCAACCATTATAGAATATAGATGTTACGCAGACGCACAAGTGAAATTGAAACTGTTCTCAGTTTACTACTTATCCTAAATACTTTTATAAATATATGAAACTAAGCTCTAACAACAAAATCATGATATCACAACACACATTAAATATATATCATCGCACACAAAATTGTAAATAGTTTAAAATTTTTAAAAATTTGTATTCTAAAAAAAACATTTTATGTAAATAAATTTAATATTTTCTGATAAATTAAAATTTTAAAAACACCAAAATAAATTTCTTTTTGCTTGTATAACCACCCTATATCCTAATCACTATCCTTCCATTACTTATATGTTCTAATTCCAGAGATACATTAAATATAATCTTAAACCACAATTCACACTATAACTTTCTCTATTTAAAAAAAAATTAATAAAATCATGTGCTATAATGGTTGTCCTAAATTTTGTTCAGCCATTGTAACAAATGTTTTTTTCTATTTAACGGACGCGAGCACTAAAAATGGTATGCGACTAAAAATTATACCAAAATTTAACCAAGAAATTTTAAAAAAAATTTGAATTAATCCAAAAAGTTTTTAATTTTAATTTGTTTGCTTTCGTTTATAGTGTGAATTGCCTGGTATTTGTGATACACGTGTTAGATGTGTTAATTTACAATCAGGATATCGTTGTGAATCATGTCCAAGAGGATATCAAGAACGAACAGCGGGTAAGTTAAATTAGAAATTAAAAAGAACAGATTCATATTCCTTAAAAAATTTTAGTGCCTTTGAACCTGCACGGAAAAAATTAGCCCGCTTCAATGAAACCTATACCATAATTTGTTAGAGATTTATTACAACAAATCTTGATTTTGTTACAGTTTCCGTTTTCGAGGAACCAGTGGTTGGTTTAGCTTATAATTAAACCTACACCGCCAATAATCATAACTTTTGATCAAGCTATGATATCGGGATGGCTTTTCGACCAGAATTTATTACAAATTAAATAAATTTCGTTGGTTAGTTTGTTTTGGGCCAAATGCTGCTCTAAGTGTCTTGTATATTGCAGGTCAACCTTACCCAGCTATGCCATCAACTATTTTTGTGACAAATTAGAATGAATTGGCTTCAGGCGGTAAACGCTTCAAATATGAAATGTTCATGATAAAGTCCTTTAATAATTTATTACAATACATCATAGTGCCACCAGATTTTTGGTCAAATGTTACTCTATCGGCCTTGCAAAGAGCAAGTCAATCTTATCCAGAAGTGTAATAAATTAGGCTTGTATCAGGTTTAAATTGGGGTTCGATATTTCGTCGTTTTGCTTTAATCTACGTTTGAATTTGAAACATGGTTTAATTCCAGTAAAAATACCGCGCTTCCAATACATAATTTACTCAATATTTTGTTACATGCGCCTGTGTTGATCAATAAATTTTTGAGATATTGGATAGATTAGATAGATTAGATAGGTTAGATAGATTAGACAGATTAGATAGATTAGATAGATTAGATAGGTTAGATAGATTAGACAGATTAGACAGATTAGATAGATTAGATAGATTAGATAGATTAGATAGATTAGATGGATTAGATGGATTAGATAGATTAGATAGATTAGATAGATTAGATAGATTAGATAGATTAGATAGATTAGATAGATTAGATAGATTAGATAGATTAGATAGATTAGATAGATTAGATAGATTAGATAGATTAGATAGATTAGATAGATTAGATAGATTAGATAGATTAGATAGATTAGACAGTTTTGATAGATTAGATAGATTAGATAGATTAGATAGATTAGATAGATTAGATAGATTAGATAGATTAGATAGATTAGATAGATTAGATAGATTAGATAGATTAGATAGATTAGATAGATTAGATAGATTAGATAGATTAGATAGATTAGATAGATTAGATAGATTAGATAGATTAGATAGATTAGATAGATTAGATAGATTAGATAGATTAGATAGATTAGATAGATTAGATAGATTAGATAGATTAGATAGATTAGATAGTTTAGATAGATAAGATAGATTAGATATATTAGATAGACAGTTTAAAATTATAATAGAAATACTTGCAGAAGGCTTTTAGACCTACTCAACTACAATACAGCAATTGTTCTGTATCTTCAACTGTGTTGTGTACCTCTACGAGGTTGAGGGCAGGCAACAATTATTTCATCTATAAGGTGCCATATAAACCCACTACACAGGGCAGGAACATAAGTTGTTATGGACTGTGTAAAATGGCATCCGGTCTACGGCCTCCGTTTCCAAACAATAATGCGCGTTCGCACTCAAAGGGATGATGTGGCAATGGTGTTACAATTGGTTTGGATAGAGAATAAAATGTAAAGTCTAAGCAAAATAAATGTTGCCAACAACAAATAAGATTTATGAGCGTTTGAGCTTATTTCGTGACGTTGGCCACTGGATGGGTTTAGAGCTAACAGGTCTTAAAAGTCGTGTAGCTGAACGCAAAGGGATATGGTGAGCCGCAATCAAAATAATGGGAAATAATTAACCCATCAGAAAGTAATATTGCAGTGAAGAAAGTCAGCGTCCTTCATGGAAAATGAGTTTAGGAGCAACGCTACTAGGTAAAAAGCTGTCTCACATAATCTTCTACGACTCATTCGACGATGTTAAGGCTGTGATTGTCAACTAAAACAGTGCAACAATAAAAGTTGAGGATTTGAAACACAGTTTCAAAACAGAGCCTAGAGATTCCGCAATTTGGCGGCCGTACGAAATTTCTTAAATAAAAACTGTAGAAGATACAATTAGTTTTCTTGCTGAGTCTAAGACTTCATTAGGGTCACAAAGTACTTTAATTGTCATGCATTTGGACACATCACAAGGATTTTAAGCGGCTACAGGAAGCGTAGGTGGCGTGGCTACGTCAGCTCGTATTATCACCGGAGACAGTGATAATACACAAGCAGCAATTGGCATCCTCACTGGTAATTTGGAGGTGCCCAAAATATCATAGAACTGTAACTTGCATTTTTTAGTTTTACGACTTGCATTTTTTAATAATCAGATGATCATTCCAATGCTATATTAGCAAACAAGAAACTAAAAGACATTAATAATACCCTAAAAACCATAATCACGGATGTTTTTAACGCAAAGTTACGACTATAACACAATGGCAGGGGAATCGACATTGGTGAATTGAAAGAAATAATCTCTTCAGTTTGAATGAAGTTGGTCAACCAAGTTCAAAAGGTCATAATGGGGAGTGTAACATTTACCTTACATACATATCGGGCGGACACTTGAGAAGTTAAACCAACTGGTTAGTGAAAGACTGAACTGAACCACAGGTGGTAGAACGATTATGTTCATTGCTGAGGCAACTTCCTCTTCATAAAAAGATGAGATAAGCGATAAGACCCTGAGCTACTCACTTAAACACGCGAGCTGGAATAGGTTCTCTAGTCTGTTAAAAATAAAATGGCACGGGATAATCAACCAATTAAAAGTATCATCTGCTGATGATCTATACAGAACAGAGCGGGGTATGACGAAACATTAACTGTTGCCTGCGACAAATGCTTCTCTCAAAAATATGATATCAAACCTAAACCGCCATGGTGGCCAAACGATCTTACCATCAAACGAACTACAGTTCATAAGCCACTAAAGTTCTATCAAAGGGGACCAATCGATTGAGCATAGAAGGATCGATGAGCAAGTGGAAAACTCAAAAGTTATAGAATATTTTATTAATTTAGTTTCGAAACTTTCAGAAATAATCTGACAAAATTTTAAAACTCCTGACACATTTTTGGGGTAGTCTTTCGGCTTTAAAATAGTTTATCGGTTAAAATAGCAAAAACACTATCTGCAATACCATTTTTCGGCAGGAAACATTTGGCTATAGGGTTGTTTTGAACCAAAAAATGTCGGTACCCAACTGAAAAATGTCGATAATGGAGATTCAGAATATTGTTTTGTATATCAACAAAGAATCTCGATAAACACGATCCATTTCAGTGGGAAGCCGAGAATTTTGGTAATGAAGATATGGTGCAAATTCAGTCGAAAATTGTTGATAAATATAATTCATTTCAAAAGCTAGCCGAACAATTCCGGTAAGGCAATTTTGAACAACCAAAAAATATTGCAGATTCCAATTTCCATTATTGAAACGGCCACTCGAAAAATGCCAGTAATGATTAATTTGATTTAACTATTTCAATAGAGAGCAAAAACCGAAAAATTTCGATAAAGCAGGCTAAAAAGTAAGGCACTAATCTGTCTTAAAATTCTTCTTTTTTATGGTTTTCGAGCTTAAAATATATCGTCAATGACTTATCCTAGGTAATATTCAATTTTATGTGGGGACGAGATTTTTGAAAATGATTGCTCGATAACCAACGGCTGCTTTGCCTATTTGAAAGCTGAAATTACGTTAAAATTTATTAAGGCTGCTCCAACTTAAGGTAAATCGTTTACTACGGTATAACCCGGTTTTAGGACAGATTTTTCGATCAGTTTGCCCTTAAGTTTTTGAAAAATAATTTAATTTAGCAAAAAATTTACTTAAAATTGACTTTTACGTTACGATTGACACACAGCCTAAATAATTATGTGGTTAGGCAGTGAAATTATGATTTGGCGATGTTTGTCGATAATGTGTGATATGTGTGGGAAACCCCCTTATTGCAAAACTGTTAAAAAAATTGTGCATACTTCCGTAAATTTTAAAATATCAAAATTTGTCTATCACTTTACACCATTAGCCACAGAGTGATCGACTAATATTGTTGTTTGAAGTCAAGTTGAAATTAAATATTTGATTGATACGAATGTTTTCTATTTTAAGAATTATTATTTACGGTTTGTGGTTGGCAAGGAGAGAGCGAGTCAAATCTACATTAATTGAAGTATTAAAATGAGCCAATTATCCATTAAATTTTAATACTTCAATTAACCTGTAGATTTGCGTAGCGTTACAATTTCTACAATCTTGCAACACAACGTAAATATTAATTATAAAATAAGAAAATTGTATCAATCAACTATAATTTCAACGATCGATTTAGCCCCGCATCATAAGCAATCTGGCTAACTTCAGTGCCCATCCCGAAATAAATCAAAATTTCAGAGTCAAAGAACCTTTATTCCAACTACGAAACCCCTATTTGGTTCGGCGATTATCTCGCATATCAAATTTTTTTTTAATAATAAAAACTTCACACCCATTTAAAATCGATATCTATACAAACTGACGTAGGTAGTTGTTGAATTTAACTAAAAAAACAATAAATTTAGAATCTAATGCGCGACCTACCTCAAAACAAAATATTGAGAGACCCGCGTGTACCTCACAGAGAAAAAAAACTATAAATAACGATTCGATCTTTATAAAATGTATCCATTTTCTTTAATTCCAATTTCAGCCTACACAGCACATGGTTATGATGGTTATGAATTACAGCGTCAAGTATGTGTCGATATTGACGAGTGTGCAACTGGTGCGGCACGCTGCGGTTCACACGAAGAATGCATCAATATCGAGGGCAGTTATCATTGTGATTGTGGACGCGGTTATTATCGAAACGAAACATACGGATGTTTACACATCGAGGGCTACTGCCCAGATGGCAGACAATGTCATAAATTTGCGGATTGCTACTATGCTGGTTACGGACGATACGGATGTCGATGCCAAATTGGATGGACTGGTGATGGAATAATTTGTGGTCCCGATACAGATTTAGATGGATATCCGAATTATGAATTAGAATGTTCTGATGTGCGGTGTCGCAAAGATAATTGTGTTAATGTACCAAATTCAGGTCAAGAGGATTCAGATAAGGATGGAATTGGTGATGCATGTGACCCAGATGCTGATAACGATGGTATATTAAATAACCCAGATAATTGTCCATTGGTTCATAATCCTGACCAACTCGACACGGATGCAGGGGGCGGTGATAAACAAGGTGATGCTTGCGATAATTGCCCACACATATCCAACGTCGATCAACTTGACACAGACAAAGATGGAATTGGTGACGCGTGTGATGACGATATTGATAATGATGGTATATTAAATCACCATGACAACTGTCCCAGAAAACCAAACCGAGATCAATTGGACTCTGACAACGACGGTCTTGGCGATGTATGTGATAATTGTAAATTTGTGCCGAATCCAAATCAACACGACTCCGATAATGATTTAGTAGGTGATGCTTGTGATAGTGACATCGATCGTGATCGAGATGGTATTCAAGATAGTCAAGATAATTGTCCGCGTATACCCAACGCTGATCAGTTGGATACTGATGGTGACGGAAAAGGTGATGCTTGCGATGAAGATAAAGACAACGACGGCATAATCAATGAACACGACAACTGCCCATTGTACTATAATCCAGATCAACTTGACTTAAACAATAATCGAATTGGTGATGTATGCGAGGATGACTACGATCGTGACAAGGTTCCTAATTACCTAGACAACTGCCCGAATAATTCACAAATTTATTCAACCGATTTCCGTTACTATCAAACTGTAGTACTCGATCCAGAAGGTGATTCACAAATCGATCCAAACTGGGTTATATACAATAAAGGTGCAGAAATTGTTCAAACAATGAATAGTGATCCTGGTTTAGCGGTTGGTTTTGATAAATTTGGTGGTGTCGATTTTGAGGGTACATTCTTCGTTGACACAGAAATTGATGATGACTACGTTGGTTTTATATTCAGCTACCAAGATAATCATAAATTCTATACGGTTATGTGGAAGAAAAACATTCAGACATATTGGCATGCAACACCGTTCCGAGCCTCAGCAGAACCGGGCATACAACTGAAATTAGTCGACAGCAAAACGGGACCGGGACAAATGCTGCGAAATAGTTTATGGCACACAGGAAATACAAAAGATCAAGTGACGCTATTATGGAAAGATCCCAAAAATGTAGGTTGGAAAGAGCGTACAGCGTATCGTTGGTTATTGCTTCATCGTCCAAATATTGGATTAATTCGTCTTAGGATATTCGAAGGCAAAAACATGGTGGCCGATTCCGGTAACATATTCGATACCACACTTCAAGGCGGTCGACTTGGTGTTTTCTGCTTCTCGCAAGAAATGATTATCTGGTCAGATTTAGTATACAGGTGTAATGGTAAGTTCTATTTACTCCCCTATGTTGCAACAAGAGAACAATATCAAATTTTTATTAATCTTTTAGAAAACGTTCCCGAGGCAATTTATAACGAACTTCCCCCTAGTCTGCAAGAACAAGTTCATATTGACACAAGCAATAATTAAGAAGTCCTGCGCGTCTTCAGCCTTCAAATACAACATAGTGTTCTAAAATTAACTAATTTTAAATTTTATATTGTTTTAAACATGTAATTAAAACAAAAATAAAACTTTTATGCGAATAATTAAAATGAAAACTTTAATATATTTAAAAATATTGATTGTTATTTACAAAAAACAAGAAATTCGATGAGAAAATTAATAAAAATATTGATAACCAAATTTAAATTGTTAAAAATTATTTTTATTCCCAATTTTGCTACTGTAATCTGAATCAGTACCTTATTTCTCGCCCAAAATTAAATTAAATCAAAGACACGAAATGCGTGCCGATTTTTAGACCATTATGAACCAAAAGTTTGAGTTTATACCATTTAAGTTTATCTCAGACAAACTTGAAATACACTGTGACATAATGATTTATTTTTAGTACATAAAGGGGTTTGTGTCTGGAATAATGTTGTGCGCCTAAATGTTTTCTTTATGGAGGCATAATTATTATATTTGGTATAAAATTGGGAACACCTCATTCTCCAGTTTGTTCTTATTCTTTATAATTGCTTTATTCGCTAACAAGGAAATGCTTAGTTTATAATTATAATAATTTATTCAAATTAAAGATAATATTGGTAGTAAAGCATAACTAAATCTAATAAAAGAAACTATTTAGAACGGAGTTATTACTGTTATATACGAAAACTGATTAAAGCTCTGAAGTAATTTTGTAATGCTGTTGAATATAACTCCAGAAGACGATTGAATTTTACAACCTCGTGCTGTTGTAGCCAGCGCTTTGAAGTAATAATTTACAGTTCCTGCACTACGTATACGATTACAGTCACCCACAAAAATTTACGCAAACCCTAAAAATCGAACGGATTTCAAATTAAGATCAAGAAATAATTCTGTATCTTTTGTTTACTTAGGCATCAGTTCATGAATCAAGAGGTAATCGCTATAACTTCAGCCTGGTACACTCTGCAGTAACACGCGTTTGAAGTTAGACCTAACTTAATCCTAACAAACAAAAACAAACGAAAATTTGTATGTATTGGTTAAAAGTAAAACAAGAATGTCATTTAGGTGAAATATTGAATTTATGAATTAATTCCAATTGAAATTTATAATAAATAATTAAATTCAACATTTATTAGGATTGAATATAGGAATTTAATATTTTCTTAAGAAATTTAGTATTTGAATATTTCGAAACCTAATATGTTTATCAATAATGATAAGAAAATCTTAATTTCTCAGATTAACCTAAACCTATCAGAAAAACAACTTAATTGGGTCTCGAGTTATTCAATTTCTTAAGAAAATCCTAACTTCTCAGGTTAGTAAAGTCTAACAAAAAATTAATTTGATCGCGCAAAAATCATTAGCTTTTCAAATGGCTTCGAATATAGATAGTCCTAATCTAGGCCTATTCGAAAAACATAACAACATTCTTGATAAACATATTCGGTCTCGAAATATTCAATTTCTTAAGAAAATAATGAATTCTTATATTTCATTCTAATAAATGTTGAACCTTACTATATTTATTATAAATTGCAATTGGAATTAGTTCATAAATACAATATTTCGCCTAAATGACATTCCTGTTTTACACTTTAACCAATACGTACAAATTCTCGTTTGTTTTTGTTGGTTAGGATTATGTTAGGTCTAACTTCACGCGCGTATACAAGCGTGTGAAGTTTTTGCTAAACTACTCCTAAAGTTAGTTCTATACTGGTTAGGTCTAACTTACATTTAATTCCCCACAGAACACACCAGCCCCCATTCTACCATCGAGCTTGGAGCCGTCGTTAAATAATTTAACTACACCGGTCTCCAAAATGAGACCTTTATTCCAATCCTCCATAGAGGGAAGAATCACCATAAAACGCTTGCAAAAGCTCAAAAGAGGTGTCATATAATCCAAATTCACCAGGTCATTCCTCACAGAAAACTATTTCCACCCCGAAATCGTTGATAGCTTGGCGGCGTAATTGACCGCTATTTGCTTACCGATAATATCCCATGTGTGAAGGTACCTCTAAGGCACTAGTGGGGTTGTTTTCAACGCCCCACTAAGCGAGAAAACTGGCTGCTCTCTGCACCTTCGCCATCATGTTCCTGTATGATAATTTCTTCAGAGCTGACCACCATACACTTACACCATACAGAAGTATGGGCCTTACAACTCCCCTGTAAAGCCAGTGCACCAGCTTCGGTTTCAAGCCCCATTTCCTTCTGATGGCATTTTTATAAGAATAGAGTGCCACAGTGGCATTCCTCATTCTTTCTGTCGTGTTTGCTTTTCAACTGAGCTTACTGTCGACAAGAATCCCTAGGAACCTCGCTTTATCAGAAATCACTTGGTGGATCCATTACCGGATATATTTTATATCTCCTAGTGAAAAGGACCAGTTTTGTTTTAGATGGGTTAATCCCAATCGCATAACGCATTCTGCATCACATCTCTGATTGTACATAAGTGCTTCCCCGAGACAGCTATCGCTACGTCATAAGCAACCACACATATGCCTTCCTCCTCTCAAAGGGGGAGGAACTACAGAATCGTCTCCATTATTGTTCTGGACGATGAAATTATATCCTTCTTCTTTTGGGAAATATTGGTTCCAATGAGTTTCCTTGGCCCTCATATGGTAATAAAATATATGTGTGATATCTTCCAATAATACTTTTATTTCTATCGGCCGTCTCAATCCCAAATTTGGTTGATGAAATAACCTTTGATATACGATATGGAACATCGCGTCTTGGAGCAAATTTTTTTGTAAACCTTTTACTAGCATTACTTAATATATGAGACTGAACTAAAACGAAATCCCTCAATTTGTATTGGCGTCCAAGACGACGAAAATTATGTATTATTTGTGGGCCAAAATTTTCAGATAATTGACCTAATGCCTGTGAGCACATCTGTTTGAATTAACAAACGCTGAGGTTTGCCCTGTTGAATCCGTGCTTGAAGTGTTCATCGCAAATCTAATCGTAGTTAAATTTCCGTTCATCGTGTCTGATCTTCTATTTTTACATTTCGTAATACAGCCAGTGGTTGTTCCGTACATTATTATATTTGAGTACTATAGATGAAATGCACCATAGAAGGGAGATAAACTCCATTTAGCGACAATCCGAGTGACAACAACTATGATAATGGGCCTAATGAGATGGCTTATGTTTTCAAATCACTGATCTTATCGGATCGAAACTTATTATTGTGTTTCCAATTTTTCCATCTATATAAGTAAACCCAAATTATTAAAAATGTATCTGCGGTTCAGCAAATAGGCCAGGCAAGGTGGGTGGGTCGTTTTCGTAGGCTAGAAAATATTTCGCTAGTAGCACATGTTTCGCTAGTACCATTATTCTATAGATAACGACAAATATTCCAATGTGAGACTGACGAGTCGAGATGGCTATCTATCTATATGAGAAGAGTTAAATTTGTAAATAGTGTTCGATCTTTAGTTAAAATAGCGAACTGCATCTTTATTTCACGATTTTTACGGTCCACAGGTTTCGCCCCCGGGTGATATATCGGTATTAAATTCGGAATGGTATGGAAACACTGTGACACATGTTCCATTATTGGATATCATTCTCATGGGTAGTCCACTTCTCATAAAAATTTCGTCAATCAAAACTTTAGCACAAAACAAAGCGAAATAACTCAACCCATCGACTTGTAATACCCTCTACGATCAACCACCACTTATGTCGCTCTGGAGTAATCGGAAGTGTTCAAAATAAGTTTACAGCTATGACTTCCTTCAAACCGTCGTTGGATAGTTTTAAGTTAGTGGGTTTAACCTTTTGGTACTCCTTACATTCTTGATTCGGCGATGTATTTTCGCATTCCCTTTCAGTGGTACTTGCACCAATTTTGTTTATTGAACGCTCTACAATGATCTGCCGTTGGAGTATTACTAATTGTATCTCTTCTGTCGCTTGGTCCGGAACATAACGAAACAACACATTTTACCAAATCGGATGATCAAGTTGTTCAAACATCTAATTGAAATGAATTTATCTCGCAGTCAATTTATTTATTGTCACCAGGAGGCGTATAGGCAAATGTTAAATTAAATCGATGAGTAATATCCAGCGAGCAAGGCGACCGATCGGTGGCATCAAAGAAATCTCCTACTTGTGGGGTTGATGGTCGGTACTGTATGATACTTCTCCCCATCTTTATATATCCTCCAAATTTATTTAACGCCAATGCTTCTCGTTCCGCCGTACTATCGTGTTTCTCATCAGGCACTAATAATAGGCTGACATATTCGATTCTACCCTTATTTACATTTTTGCCCTAGAATAATACAGCACAAATTAAAAAGATATTATACTTTCCCGAAAGAAACAGCATTGTTCTCTGTTAGTGCCTATTCAAAATTTACACAAACGATTAAAAAGCTGCTTCAAATCAAATAAATAATGTTCAAATGATTCTGAAAGAACGATTATATCATCTAGATATGCCAAAATTGAAACACCAGGATTCCCAAATTTAATTTATCTACTAGCCGCTGGAACGTCGCTGGCGCCGTTAAACCGGAAATCATCCTCTTAAATCAACACAATCAAAACGACCGAGTACATATAAAAGCAGTTTCACCTTGATCTGATATGCGAACTGGCACCTGCCAATATCTTGATCGCAAATCAATAGTTAACATAAAAAGATTTTTTTAGCCAAACGCAAAAGCTCAGCTATGTTTGGCATTAGATCCTTGGAAGATATGGTAAGGGCGTAAAGTCTTCTATAATCGACACTAAACCGGTAAGCATTATCAGGTTGTCCCTTTTGCAAATTGGAAAGAGAACATTACTCATTCGCGAATTTAGGTTAACCAAGAATCCCGGAGCCCAATCAGACTTTCTTCAAAACTTAGCTAGAGTTAACAGGCATTATAGAGTATCAAATGGCTATAGTGATACCAATGCGGATTTAGGTTAACCTAAAGCGTCGGAACATTTAATGGATTTGCAAAAAACTAAACCATTGCAATCTGGTCATCTTCCCTAGCTTCATCACAATTTCTTGCCATTAAGGCCTATCAAATGGATATAGTAGCACCACTTTTAATAAAAATGTTTGTGTCCTCGCTTAATTAAAAAAGCCTTTCAACCCGAAAAATAATACAAAATAACAGAAAATGAAAATCCGTCCCGAAAAAATATATATAAAATTTTTCTTAGGATCTCAAAAGTTTGATCTTCTAATTTTCAAACTAAGTATGTGGTAGATCAATAAAAATTGAATATTGCTATAGGTGTAAACTCAAAAATAAGAAAAAACCTTCATGTTTGTCCATGTGTATCTCTGTTCACAGAGGTTTAAAGATATAACGAGATATGCTATTTGCTTGACAAGGCCATCAACAGTACACGCATCGGAAGGAAATTATTCTACGATGGAGACAAGGGTCATATACAAGCCATTTTCTATTCAATGATTTTGACTGTGCGATGTATGCAAATACTCATTACCTTATAATATGGCCTTCCGGATGTGTGTTGTTGGTGGCCTTGTCAAGGAAATAACATTTCCCGTTATATCTGTAAACTTCTGTGAGCAGAGGAGATACACATGGACAAACATGAAGGTTTTTTCTTATCTTGGAGTTTACACCTATAGCAATATTGAATTTTTATTGATCTACCACATACTTAGTCTGAAAATTAGAAGATCAAACTTTTGAGATCCTGGAAACAATTTTATACATATTTTTTCGGGATGGATTTTCTATTGCTGTTATTTTGTATTATTTTTCGGGCTGAAAGGCCTTTTAATTAAGCTAGGACAAACACATTTTTATTAAAAGGCTTTTTACGGAATGGTTTTCGGGCCAACTTTACATACGTTAGCACCAATGTGGATTAAGCTTAACTTAGAACGACGTACCATTCGTTCAATGCCAAATTACAACCCCGCAATCCCGTCAGAATTTCTTCACAGTAGGGTTATAATAATTCCGTTTTAGACGCAAGTCTGAAAATAAAGGGTGTGTTTTAGAGGAAATTAAAATAGAACAAAGAAAAACATTTTGAAAATTAATGAAACTAGCTTTATTGAATAGATAATTGTATGCCATTAATGCTTGAATATGATTTCGGCCATATGGTGCCGCGGTTGGCGCATACATGGCGTGGCGTAATCTGGAGGTCCATATCTCACTAATAACTATTGTCGCCGTATCTCACTAATAACTCGCCGACTGTTGTGTTCCAAGTATTCGATCGTCTATCGGCATAGACAAGTGACTAACATATCCCCAAAGAAAATAATCTAATGGAGTTAGATCACATGATCTCGGTGGCCAATTACCAGGACCATTACGTGAAATATTATTTCATCAAATATTTATTTGAGTAAATTAATACTATTATATCCCGCGCTGTGTGGCATGTGACACCGTCCTGTTGGAACCACATGTCAGCAAGATTTATGTCAGCCAATTGACTGAAAAAACTTCTTCTGAGTTGCGTAGAAGACTAGATCGAAGACTATAGTCTGAATAGTTAATAAAAGAGTTTCTGCTAATATTGTAAAAAATTCTTAAAACCTTGAAGACAAGCATGTGACGTAGTGGCCAAATGTCGAGATTTTAGAATATGGGCCAGGAGGGAGAACACATTTCTTTAAAGCTCATGATTCAAGCAATGTGTTTCTGTTTGTTAAATATTGGTATTAACGTTTTTTGCATGCACTACTCCAACAGGAGAGTCCGTATTGCAGAATTGAATCATTCATGGTACATAATGGCTGATGGTGATGACAGTCCTTGTCGAAAATGTAATATTTTAGTTTTATCACTTAGAAGAAGATTATGAGCCTTAAGCCAACCCGAGAGAATATTTAAATCACTCTCAATATACCTAATACTATCTTGAATGCTAAGACTACTACAGGAAAATGGAAAATCATCAGCAAATGCAATGGGGAAGCCACAGAATTGTTTGCTAAAAATGTCGTTTACATAAATTAGGAATAGTAGTGGTCCAAGAACTGGACCTTGAAGAACCCCTACATTGATCGGCAGGACATGGATAAAATGACAATTTATTTTAACGACCATTTAAATATGAATATAACCACTTGTGGATCGTATCGCGAAAGCCAATGCGGCCCAGCTTTATTAAAATAGTAGGGTGTTCCATTCTATCAAAGGCTTCAGTCAGATCTATAAATAAAATAGACGCCTTTAGACTGTGGTAATAGAGCTTGCTCCGTATTTCTGTTCTTTCTAAAACCAAATTGTAAGGGAGATAGAAAATTGAATTTATATAAAAACTCTCAAATCTAGTTTTCATAGCCTTTTCAAATATTTTTGTAAAAACTGAAAGGAGGGAGATTGGGCGATAATTATTTAAAGATGTTCTATCATTTTTCTGAAATATTGGGATTACCACGGTTTCCTTGAAGGAAGTCGATAAAATTCCTGAGAAATGGAAACTACTCATCATATCATAAGTTCTGTAATTAATCTAATTTGTTTGGTTTTGTGCATTTTGTAAGTAGACTGCGTCGAGGCACCAACAGTAGTAAAATAATTGTTGAATGCATTAGCAACGTCAACTGAACAGAATGGAATAATTCTTCTCACCAATAATTTCTGTAATTTGAACAGGCTACGAATGAGCAACTATTATTTCGTTCATTGTTTGCCAGTTTTTCGATCATTTTTGCCATTACTATGGAACTGTTTCAAATAAAATTGTTACAATTTCACACAATTTCAACTGTACTGTTTTAATCTAATATTATTAGGGTGCTTCTTCACCAGTTGGCGAATCTTGTTCCTATTACGTATTAGTTTCCAAAGATAATCGGACATCCATGGCTTTAACATAACTAATTGCTTCTTTACTAAATTAGAAGTAAATGGTGATCCAATAAGAGCTTCCGGAAGTTTTTTTTTAAATAAAACTCATTAAAATCAATTTAATAATCAAAAATTGTATTTGTGACGTAAGTTCGGTTTATGACATGTAATGTTTGTAAATAATTTCTTTTAAATGTTGTCCGCGACTGACGCGATCCATTCTATGGGTCCAATGTTTGAGCACTCTTTCGAGCATTTCGGCCGATATTTCGCTAATTACGCGTGTTATGTTCGCTGTTATGCAGGAATCGATTGTGGTTTATCGAAATAAACAAGTGATTTCAGATACCCCCATAAAAAGTAATCTAACGGCGTTAGATCACAAGATCTTGGAGGCCAATTCACGGGTCAGTTTCTTGATATGATGTGCCATACGAGAGACCCACTGCTTGAAAACGGCGACGAATTTATTAATTGCGGTCTTCACGTACAGTTTCACCTAGAGCAGCAACATTCACAAAAGATCGACTTGTACGCACTCTAGTCGGTTGATGAATATCCAATAATGAAAAAGTGGTTCGAAATTTATTGATTGTTTCGCGAATAGTGCGTTCAGTTCGACGATTATGAACACCATAAAATGGTCGAAGAACACTAAAACAATTTTTCACTTAACACTGATTTTTGAAATAAATTTCCACAATTTGTAAACGTCGTTCTCGCGTAAGTCTAGTCATGGTGAAATGTCAGTGAATACTGAACAAAAATGTCATATGAACATTATAGTTGTGAAGCATGAATCCCAATGAGAATCCCAATTGGAAAAGGTACCTCTTATCAACGTATAACCTCTAAATATGTTTAAAAATATTCGAAAGCCAAACACGGATCTATGCAGCAATGAACCAATGATTCCCTCGGCCCATAGAGCGCACCAAACAGTGATTTTCTCTGGATGTAATAGTACATCGGCAGAGGCTTGTAGATTATCTTCACTCCACATTCAATAATTCTGTTTGTTAACGTACGTATTCAACCAAATGTGAGCTTCAATGCTGAACAAAATGTTCATGCTTGTTCGTTACGCTCTGTTTGACGTTTTACTGGATGCGTATTATCATTTAGAGTATAAAAAACGATAAATAGTTAATCGAATTACCCGCTCTAATGGACGATTATGTCGACCATAAAATGGATGAAATGCACGATGAGTTTGGCGAACAGAACCATTATTTTGATTAAAAAAATTCAACGATTTGCAAACGTTGCTCTGGCGTGACTCTATTCATTAGAAAGCAAATGTCATTGACAGCTGACAAACAAAACAATGAGGCCAACTTAAGGATGTGAACCTCTAAAAAGCAGCCGTTATAACACGCTTACACGACAAATAAATAGTGCGAGCTATGCGAATTTTTTTATATAGATGATTTCACTATAAAAATAAATTTTAGACATGGTTGGTGATTTTCCACATAAACTATGACTCCACTTAAACTTTGGTCTAAAACTTTGCATGGATGGATATTTTCCACTAAATCAAGAACCTATATTTAAAGAACACTTACCCGACAAACGAATAACACAAGTTTAGCGAATTTTCATATTAGATTGTAGTTTAAATTTAACAGATCTGAGGAGATATTCACTTCGATTATAGAATTCGCGGGAGCGAATCGATTGCGGATTGAAAACTGCATATAAAAACACATAAAAAAATGTAAATCATAGAAACATAGAAACTCCTATGCATTTTCCTACAATTAGTAAATTCCGCAACTATTTTATCGCGTTTGTACGGGGAATCATGAAAAACAATTTGTATGGAAATCAATAAAAATTGTCTTGGCTACTTACTGCTATAAATCAAGCAATTGTTTTCGATTTTATTTATATGTATATTCCAATCCGCATTCGATTGGCTCCTGCGGGTTCTATAATCGACGTGATTATTAGTTACTTAAGCAAGCTAAGTAGCTGTGGTGTAAACAGGGTATAAATATCATTAAAAAATTATTTTATTGCTTCCCCTTAACTTCAGTAAGACAACACATTTATTATTTCTGCGTACCGACATTTTCTTTTGATAATTTTGTTTTTGTCTATTAGGTTTAATCACAAGTATGTATATACACTCCGCGACACTTGATTACCTTCATTTGAAAATTTTCCATAAAATTTGAGATAATACGCCTAATTATTTGAAAATTTGTCATCACCTTTGTTTTTATCTTATCTGACTTTCCAATTACTAATATGCATACTTGTATGCAATGCGAAGTGGAAACACCTCATTTCTAATCTTTTGCTTACTTTAACTGCGGTCTGGCGACACTTGATCACGCTCATCTGTGAAATTAAGTAATAAAACCAATTTCGTTCTATTGTTTTGATATTTTTCTTTATTTGATATTTAGTGTGTCCTCCATTTTATCTTCAAACATCATAAATTCAATTAGGAAAAGAGCTATAAAGATTTTGTATAAATTCTATCGAAACTTTCGCGGAAGCAGTGTATGATGCTTTTCGGCCATAAGGTTATTCCGTCATTGGTATTGTGTTCCATTCGAATAAATTTATCTCGATAACCATCCCCAAATATGTTCAATAATATTTAAATCCGGAGATAAAGCCGGCCAATTCAAAACTGCCACGTTATTTTCTTCAAACCACTGTTTCACTCGTGCAGCAGTGTGGATTGCTGCGTTATCCTGCTGAAAAATTCAGCGATGCCCTTCAAACATTAAGTCAAAAGTGACTTTTTGCACTTCTAGAAGCTCGATGTAGCTTTGCGAGTTTTGTCGGCCTTCCAGGACAACCAAATCAATAGCACCATGAAAAGAAATTGCTGCTCACACCATGATGGAACCAACACTGGTGTGGCGGCGGGACAAGAATAGCTCCGATTTGCTCAAATCATGGAAATAATGTTTAAAACCATCTGGTGCATCTAAATTAAACATTTTCTCGCCCGAAAAAATAACTTGGAACCATTCTTCCTTCCAATGCAGATGTCCACGGCATTTTTGTAATCGAGCACTTCTATGTTGCTGGAGCAAACGTGGTTTTTTCACAATCCTGGTGGTTTTTTATCCTCTAAACACTGGCTGAGACTCCAATTTTCTGCTTTATTTTTTTTTTGCAGATAGCATCGAATTCGAAGCTTCGCGCAAAATAGATCTATGTTCCCGTTCTGTTGTCGCCCCTGCTGTGCGACCTCTTCGAATTTTTCCGTAATTTTCTGAATCTTTGAGATAGTTGTTGATGGTCAAAGAACTGCGACCAATTTGTTTGGAAATCGCACGATTTGAATAATTTTATTGTTTAAGCGCAAGAACCTTTGTTAGGGTTTTTTCTCGACCCATCTTCACCACTATTAACTGCAGCTGGTAATAAACTTAATAAATTGATGATAAACTATTAAACTGAACCCAACTAAATTTATTTACACGCACCTTACGTCTTCGACGTCAAAATCAAAGTGATGAGGGTAGTCAAGTGTCGCAGTTTAAATAAGCAAAATAATCGAAATGGTTTCCACTTTGCATTGCAGGTATGTGTATTAGTCATTGGAAAGTTAGTTAAGATAGAAAGAAAGGTGATAAAAAAATCAAATAGTTACTCGCATTATCTTAGCTTTTATGAAAAATTTTCTAATGAGGGTAATCAAGTGTCGCACACAGCAACTAACGTAATTCGGTGGAAGACTGTAATTCGTGTTTATACCAATTTATCAAAGACACAAATTTTATTAATATTTGCGTCCTAGCTAATGCAGTTCCCCTAAAAGTGTGTAATTTTATCCAGCAGATTAGTGGTGTAGTAAGAAATAAAAGCCAACCGAAAACGGGTTATTTTAATAATAATTTTATTCTAAACTTTTATTAATCAACTTAATTATTTTTTTGTTTTTAAAACATTATTTTAATATATACTAAAATTAATTAAATTCTTTATTTATTTAAACTTATAACATATTAAAAAAATAATAAAATAATTTGGTTAACAAAAATGCGATTTGTTTTAAATTTATTATAACAATAATAATTAAAATGTGACAAAAATTTATAATTTTTTGCGTTTAGTAATTTTTTGGTATATCAACAGATTTGTATTTTTTAAATAATATCTTATGACGTCGACAAGTAACTTAATAGTGGTAAAATTGTTGTGAAAATAAATCACAAAATACGTAACGTTTTTATTTTAGTATTTATATAAGAAATATATAAATTAAATAATTAATTGACAAATAATATTTTTTAGTTAATTTTAATTAAACGAATAAAAAAACTATATTTTTAAAATGATATACGTCTTATAATTAATAACATTAAATAATAACAATAATAAAAATAATTAAATGGCACAAATACATATCTTTTTGAAAAAATTTTGAATTTTTAAATTTTTTTATATA
Source organism: Nephrotoma guestfalica (assembly GCA_963691935.1). Lineage (NCBI taxonomy): Eukaryota > Metazoa > Arthropoda > Insecta > Diptera > Tipulidae > Nephrotoma > Nephrotoma guestfalica. The sequence continues at coordinate 133,560,944 of OY829913.1, read as the reverse complement.
TCTTCCATCCTAAAAATCTATTTACAAACTAACTTTATAAATGTTTAATACTCTTTCGACTAAATTTTTTTTATAAAAATTTTATTTTTATTATTATTATTATTTATTACAGTAATTATATTTATGTCTTATATCTTATTTACAAGAAGAACACAACATTATAAATTTAGTTTTTTGTTTAAATGTTTATATTTTTAATTTCTAATGTACGCGAATTTCATTCAACTTGGAACTATTCTTCTGTTTTACTTAATAATCATGAAAGTAAAGTTTTTTGCGTTAAATGAACCGCTATACCATTAGAAGGAGTACATCGACGAATATGACTTTTTGATGATGATTTTTTATGTATTTTAACTTAGAAGAAATATTTTGATGATGTTGGGATGTTGTCTGCATTTCACTCTTTGTCGGATTTTAATTCTTGTAACTCATGTGGTTCACCATACAACTAAAATATTTAAATTTATGTTAGAAACAAAATTAAAATAAAATGTAAATTTTAAACTGAAACAGACAAATGTTTAGCGAAATAAGATTAACGCATCTTTTATGGATATACACATGTTAAACCTAAACAGGTAAACCGGTAAAATACAGTTAAAAAAATCAAACGGTAGACGATTAGAGGCTCAAACATTTTTTATAGTTATAAAATGCCAAAGAAAGAAGCATTCACACAATTATTTGTCACACAAGTAAAATGTCAGTACCTTATCGACAAATCTTAAAACAAATAACTTTATAAAAATAATATTTTTAGACAAGTGACGTTCTAGCACGAATATGAAAATCTTCTGGCTGTTCAATTGGAGCTTTAATGTCTTTATCATTATTCTATTGTTGGTTTGTAGCGATGGAGCGAAAATAAAAATTAGAAAAAATTATTAATCATAAATGACAAATTTGTTATTAATTAGATTTAGGAGAATTAATGTACCCAAAATATTATTATCCCTTTCCAGGTTTCAAATAAATTACTACTGGGTTCATATTTTTTTTGTTCTAAATTACTGGTACTTACTGCATCGGGAAGTGCTTCTAAATCTTTTTTCGATAAATGATTTACTAGAATTGTACCCAATGAGTCGCACATTACATTAATTGTTGTACGGAAACGATCTCTGCAAAAAAAAATTGTTTAGTATTATTTAGTAGAGTTTACTTAAATAACAAATACTTACAAAAGCCAATCAACAGCAAAGATGAGAATAACGTCATCGGCTGGTAGTCCAACGGTGTCCAATACCATCACCATTGTAACAAGACCAGCTTGTGGAATACCGGCAGCACCAATAGATGCTGCTGTCGCTGTTATACTAACAGCCACAATATTTCCAAATGTTAAAGCAACACCACGATATTGTGCAATGAATAGGGCAGCCACAGCCTCATACAAAGCCGTACCATCCATATTAATCGTAGCACCGACAGGGATTACAAATCGCGTTACACGAGGATCAATTCCTAACGAATCCATACATCCAATCGTGATTGGCATTGTAGCCGAACTGGATCCAGTACCAAATGCTGTGGCCAACACTTGACTCATTTTAGCGATATATGGATACGGTAATTTTTTAACAACCAAGAAGAATATTAAAGCAATTGTACCGAACCCATGAATGAATAAACCTAACATAACGGTGACGAAATACAATCCCAACAAGTCCACAGCCTCTGCGAGCGATTCAAATTCCATCATTTTGGCGGCAACCAAAAAGAACACACCAATAGGTGAAATGAAAATAACCCACGATGTAATCGTCATCATGGCCTCACTCATTGATATGAAGAGTTGTTGGAGTGGACGCCCTTTCTCTTGTAATTTACCAATAGTCGTACCGAGAATAATGCTGAACATTACAAGCCCAAGCACGTTTGTAGTATCTGTATATACGTGACCAATTTTGTAGTTTGTAACAGGGACTGGTCCTAGAAATGTAGAAATATAAAAAATTAAACATAAAATTATTGGAAACCTACGCAATAAAATAACTAACCCGTAACATTTTCTGGTTTCGACAATACAGTACGATATTGTTGGATTGTTGCTTGAATAATATTCGGTGGGAATAAATTTCTAACTAAATCTAGTAAAGTGTCCGACGTTAAAACGTCTCGTGGTACTGATTTTGTTGATGTTAGAGTTTGGGTGCCCTTTTTGGCCCGATATCCAGGTTGTATTGTCATTACGAGCACAATACCCAATATTACTGCACATATTGTTGTAGTAAAATAGTAGATAATGGATCTTGAAAGTAAAAACAAAAAAAATCAATTATTAACAAATTTTACGGATTATTTATGTTCCAAAAAGTGGTTAAGTATATGTTAGTGTTATACGATAAGTATTTGAACAGAAATCTATTAGATGTTTACTACACTTAAATACTAAGATAAATATTTATACTTCAAATAAATACATAAATTTTTTAAAATCATGAGCGCCAGTAACATAAATGTCCATTTTTCAAATAGCATGTGTCCTTTACCAGGATATTTGTATAACTATAACAACGTGCATTTACACAACCGCAAAATGATAAGAAAAATCTTCATATGGCAACGACTAAAAATTTTAACTTTTAAACCATTTCCATAGGAATTGAATCGTGAGGTTGGAAATTATTGGAAAAACAAATTCGTTTCTCCATTTTGAAAAAGTTTATCTTAAACTGATTCTCCTAAAACAAATTCATCCTAAACCAATACGTTTAAAACCAATTTAAACCTAACAATCAATTTGACTTAAACTAATTGATCTAAAAAAAATTACCTTTACATTGCCATTACACTCAGAACCTGACGCACTCGCAGGATTCGAGCACTTCGAGTTTTAATACAAAGTGTTGGCAATGAAGATCATTGCGAGCTAGCCAACCGTGGAGTTCGATTAATTCAAAATGTTAATTGAACATGTTGGCACCGGAGACCTACACATGAGTGCACATTTTCAATAAAATCGCTTATATACTAGGGTTATCACATGATGATCTCAACTTGAAGATGGCAGTACTCGTCAACAAAGAGGAGGTGTGTTTGCGCATACGTTGAAAAGTACTCATCAAAGTATCAGCCATTTTGGACGAGCAGTTGTTGTTTAACAATCGTTTGAGTGAGTCAATGTGAGTGGTTTTGTGAAAATGGAAAAAACGAGTATCGAGCCATACAAAAATCGGAACAGAATTTTTTTTCGAAAAAATACCCAGATTTGAACGCTTGTATCTTGGTGAAATAACACTTTTCAAAAAATGCTAAAACTTCAACAAATCGACAAGGAATCATCGTACAGAAATTTCTAGAGTATCGTATTTAAGGTTTCTCTTGAAACAATTTAATTCTCTATAAAACAATTAATTTGGATTTGGGAATGAAATATCGAGCAAGTTCTCAAACAGCAGTATATTTTTTTTCTTTTAGACAATTTTTATTTTATTCAAAAAAATTAGTACCAAAAAGAAGACAAAATTTCCTTCAATTAGAAGTAAAATTATTTTTTTTTGAAAAGAGTGGTCACCAAGTCAAATCTGGGAATTTTTACGTAAAAATTATTTGCTCTGATTTTTTTTGCGCTGTGTATTTATTTTTGAAAGGCAAGCAATACGCCTACGCAAATAAAAGACGAGTTGAATGCTGTGTACGCAAACTCTGCACCATCATTTGCAAGCTTAGGTGACGATGAACGTTCAGGACGTCCAAAACTGTAACCACTGACGATAACATCGCTCAAGTTCGCCAAATGATGCTAGACAACCATTGAATTAAAGTTAGAGAGATAGAAGACGCTATGAAAATGTCCAAAGATCGTATTTGTCACATATTAAATTGATTTAGGCATCAGAAAGCTGTCCGCGCGTTTGGTGCAGCTTTAGCTCATTTTGGACCAGAAACATATTTAAATGAACATTTTCTATCCTCTGTTGGCGCACTTTAGGCGCAATAAATGAGAGTTTTGGCGGCGGCGGCGGCTAATTACTGTTGATAAAACTTGGATACACCATTACACTTCAGAATAAAAAGTACAGTCAAAACAGTGGACTGCCAAGGAGGAATTGGCTCCAAAAAAGACAAAGGTTATTCCTTCGGCTGGGAAAGTGATGGCGACTGTTTTCTGCGATAGTCATAGTTATCTTAATCGGTTATCTTCAAAAGGGAAAACCCATTACAGGAGCAAACCATGCATCATTACTTGACGGCCACATTTGCAGAAAAAATATCTTGCTTCACCAAGACAACGTCCCGTCTCGCATCTCAGCGGTTGCCATGGCGAAAATTCATCAATTACGATTTGAACTGCTTCAGCACTTTCCTTACTCAGCAGATCTAGCCCCAGCAACTTTTCTTTTTCCCTAAGATAAAAGTTGCATCTGGAGGACTGAGATTTTCATCGAATGAGGGGCCATCACCTTCGTAAACAACTATTTCGCAGAGAAAGTCTTCGAGTACTATTTTGACGGGTTGAAGAGTTGGGAGCATCACTGTGAGAAGTGTGTAGACTTAGAAAGAGACTATGTACTCGTAGATAAATAAAAATAAATTTGAAGAAAAAATGTCTGTACATAGAAATATTTATATGGCAGTTCCTAAGCCTTGCGATACAGTCAATTCAAAATTTTAATTAGAAGCCATGTTACCGGAGATATGCGCGTGTACAAATGTTCAATGAAACCGGTTTATTTCGATCCAGAGGTTCCAATCAAATAGAGTTATTTTCAAAAAAATTTGATGGAAGCTACATAACCCTGGGAACCGATCACTTTCAAATTTAATAGGAAGTGTTGTCACTGAACGTCTTGTCACGGGAGATACCTACACATATGTGCACATTCCCCATAAAACCGGGTTATTCCCCAAAAAATTATATGGCACGTTCTCGGCCCTGGGATCCGATCCCTTCCAAAATTTAAAAGATTTACACCGGAAATATACACACGTGCAAAGAGTCAATATAATCATGTTATTTTCCAAAAACTTTTATGGCAACCCATCAACTCTGGAGTCCGATAACTTCCAAATTTTAATAGAAAGTGCTGCTAACGCGGAGATAATCCAAACGATAAAGGTTCAAAACAAGGTGTTTTTAAAAAATCGGATTTTTTTCAAAAATTTACATGGCAGCCCCTCGAACCAAGCTCCGATCACGTCCAAATTTTAATTTTATGGCTTGTTATCGGTGATATACATGTGTGCAAATATTTTCGATACAAGAGGGTTATTTAAAAAAAATTATAAGGATATCCCGAAAAGGTTGTTTTGGTGTTCAGTGCCATCAGCTCACCCAAACTTGACTAAAGCTACGCCAGAAATGGTTGACTATTAAGACAAACAACCGAATATATCCGTGTCAGAATAACCACAATCAAATTCGATTGTGAAAAGAAGCTCGAATATATAAAAAAATTCCAATCGGGCATTGGACCCATGAAGGATTGGTTTACAAACACCAGGAACCTCATTAAGAGATAGATCTTCAAACAAAGATCTACAAAATCGGACAGCTGAAGTGAAACTTTTATCATGCCTAATTAGTTCAAATACTTACAATGTACTTGCAATATCTAACTTATGCAATGGAGTTATGGCTGTTCACCTGATTGAGATAAACTATCTTAAATTTACGGGGTTTACGACAAAAAAACAAGACGACACGGACTCCGGTTTTAAAAGGATTACGACTGTCACAAATAGAGGAATACTAAATGGAAACAAAAAATCAGGTGTTAAACATGAACAACTGAGGAAAAGTACTAAAAAGTCCTTCGGAAAATGAATGGAGGATAAGAGGTTGGAATACCTTTTCAAACTCGGAATCGAACGATTTTTATCATTCAAGCTTATGCAAATAAGGTTTTACATCGTTTAAACATGTTTGACTGCAATCCGGTGTGCTCAGATATGTCAACGGATGTATTTTGTCCATAACGCAGGGTCAATAATACAAGCCGATATATGGAAAATCCTTCGAATATTAATGAGAATGTTGTAGAAAGGATCACTAAATACATTATTGCCATCTGTTGCCAGACTTGAAAGTAATACGATGATAACACCAACTTTTAGATGATCGATCAACTCTAAGTTTTTATTTTTTCTGATAAGTACTGAGAGAGAAAGAGTGATAGAGAGAGAGAGAGAAAAGTAAAAAAAGATTGTTAAAAGAAGGTCAACACTTGTTTTTGATTTGTGATAGGTTAATATAGTCGTAGTCAAAATTGGTATTACATAGCAATGTAGTTTAATAATAGCTCAGTTAAATATTACAAATTTTGGTGCCTAGTATGAGGAAAGAACTAACGACCTATGGAGATAGAGATGCATGGCAGAATTAAATTTGAGAAGATCATCGCGAAAATCCATTATGCTCATGCTATCAGCAATAAAAGAACACGATTATGCTACCGATTCATTGATAATCACATGATTTTAGTCAGACCATGCTGCGGAAGTGCGGTTATAGATGATCGGACAGATTTGGAACCAACATACAGTAGGCAAGCTCCGGCAATATGTAAAAGTGAGAATGTTTTTATGATCACATGTGTTTGTACGGGTGGTTACGATCTAGTTTGGACCGAGCTCAAGCGACGATATGATAATCCAGGTGGGTTACTTGAGACACACGTAAATCGATTGCTGCATTTCCCCGATCATCCACATGCCCAACTACGGATTTTGCAAGATATCGTGGACTGTATCCGTAGTACATTACGGGCATTAGCCTTCATGAAGTTACCAACTGATAAATAGGATGCGATCACCTATGCTTTCTTTTTGAGAAAACTGCCGAATGCCGGGAACACTCGATTAGTAATGAATCTTTTGGAGGATGAGATGCCGAGTTGCAGAGCAACGGCATGTCATTGAACGACACAATATTGACTGGTACACAGTTATAAGATTTACTTGTTAAGATGTCTAAAAATATTCCGCTAAGTGGAGGTAGACCCATGGCTTCGACGGTGGTAACAAATATTATGGCGTGATTCGCCAACAATTCCGCTTCAAACATATCAATTGAAGATAGTGACCTATGGTATGGCATGCGGTCCATACTACGCAATTCGCACATTACGATAATGCGCAGTTGACAATCATAAGATAATCGCTGACGTCAGCCGGAAAGCCGCAGTGGGTGAGAATTTTGTTAATTTTCACGTGGCAACTCTAGCATCTGCTAAAGTCCTAATGAAACGAAATTCAAATGACACGAAACATCGCAGCTATTGTTGGTTCACAATCAGTAGTTTCAGAACTGGAACCCAACGATCCTGAAACCATAGTTATTTTACTAAATCAGGATACTGAATAACGATTCGCAATTCCCTACAACAACTGTCACATATTCGTGCCCCACGCTGGCTTAGTATGACCCAAGGTTCAAAGATAATGGTTGATGTTTCCTAGGTTACGACAAGGTCAAAGATCGCCCGATTAAAGAAATTAAAATTCCTTGGTTGCCTACGGAAGGCAGCGGCACGATCCGCTAATGAAACATTTACTGCGGGCTATCGGGCACCAGCCAATTTTTTATCACCAATTGAACACGCTTCTAATCAGTATTGAATCATGCCTGAATTCCAGGCCGACCATAGCATGACATAACGATGTTGAAAGACGTGTGGCATTAACAGCTGGCGAGTTTTTCATTGGGCGGCCACTAACATTACTAGACAATCGGTTAAAGTATTCGCAAAGGGTACAGCGAATGTATTAACATTTTTTACAACGCTGACAACGGGAACACCTCACTTCACTACAAGTACGTAGTTAATGGGCAGGAGCAGAACCAAACCTCCAAATCAACGACGTATTTTTCATTCAACATGACAACCTTCCCCCATCACGATGGGGCGTATTTACTAGTGCACATCCAGACAGTGATGGGTTGGTACGAGTGATAATGATTGAGTGTATCAGTGACCAGAGAACAAATGATGGTCGACCCATCAAACATCAATTTCAGCAACCAGTGTAGAAGGTGGACCGATTTGGCCGGGCAGGAATGTTTGAGATCAACAACGAGATCGATTCACAGGTTTGAATAGTAATACGACGACAACACCTATTTTTAGATGCGTCGGTCAATTGTAAGTTCATTTTTTATCAGTACTGAGAGAGAGGAGAGTCGAAATTGTGTTCCGACATTGTAAAACTTTAAATTTTTTAAAACCGCATGGGGGCGATGACGCAAAATAAAAAAACGGAATGAAATGGAAACACCTACCATTGGCATGCCAATGTGCTTCATCCAGCAGATCTGGGAGCTTAAATTTTTCCAATTGGATTTGTCCAGTGGTGGGATTTAAACATTTTAGATTATTATCTGCTTCCTAACGAGTTACGATAGTGAACGTAAGGAAATTAACGGAGCAATTTACGATAAATGTTGAGTTCCATAGTTGACTATGATAGTCAAGGAAATTTTGATATTTTTTCCAATCGAAAGACCTAATTTTAGAAATCGACATTTTGTTAAGTGCATTTTTTAATAAACACGACTTACTTTGTGAACAAATTGATAAAAAACGATAAGCTTTAGAGAACATTTATACATTTACAAATACTAGATCATGTTTTGAGTTCTCTTAATCAGATTTTCGATTTCAGTTCTGCTGGCTTTAAAGTGGAAAAGCCCAATTAATGCATAATGATAAACAGTCCCTTCTAAAATTTAAAATATTATTTATTCATTAAAAATATCAATTAACTACATTAAGTTTTTATTAAAAACTAAATATAATTGCAATGTTTGTTACACCGAAAAAACAAAACCCAGGTTACTGCACATAGTTTTTTAGTTTCAAAGAGATGGCGCCACATTTCTTCGTTTTCAAAATTTATTACAGCTTGTTTAGTAAAACTCATGTAATTATGGCAATTATGTAATTTTTGGTGCAATTAATTAATTAAAATGTAATATAAAATATTTTCACAACACCACCTCCAAGTGAACAATTTTTATATTGATTTCAAGCACTGTCACGCACCGTCATCCTAAAATATTTTTTTTTCCCGTAGTGCGGAGATGATAGTTCAAGTTGAATAGCACAGGACATCAAGATATAGTAGATATGTACTCAGAGAAATATGAAGCTTTTTGAGGCTTGCAGATGCAGTAGTTGAGCAAAATATAGTAAGTAAAAAATATCTTACAGATAGAATGTTTGTTATGCCTACAGCACTATTTCCTACTTTTAAAAACCCACAAACCACGCACAGAAAAGTGATATAATTATTTTATATTAGGTACCTTTAATATGCATTTTTGTTAATGTTACACAATACGCTTAGGGGTTAAACAACAACATTTCTACACTTAACTACAGATAACCAAAACATAGCAACGCGTTATGAGTGTTGAAGATGTCTAGCAAAACCAAAATAAATAGTAATATAAAAATAAGAAATATAAACCCAGCAACAAAACATCACGTGAGATAAATCATTACCCTAATAAAATAGCATGAACAAATTCTTATCAGACATATCACATGGTTGCACATAAATACAACAACCTTATCAGACACATCACATAGTTCCACATAACTACACCAACCTTATAAGTCGTCGTGTCAAATATAAAAATAAAAAGTATTTTAAGCATTTAAATATTTACAAAAATAAAAGCAAATAACTTCAGTAAAGCGTTGATCAGTTCTTAGATCAATAGTTTTCTTTTAATATTTATTTGAAAAATGCATGCATGGGCCTTTCAATAAAGACGCTCGATTTTTAAATGTAAATAAAACAAGTTCTGTGTAGATTGTCCACTCAATATTTTTTATTTGAAAGAATATTTTATGACATTTAGTATAGAAACATCGTTCAAACGTCTGCCGAGGATTTGCTTGGTGGCACGTATTCGGGAGGTCTAATGTTCGATGACGTTGATGCATAAATCTGTCTAGCATCAATTGTTTACTTGCAGTTTATTCGCATAGACCGATTCGCATAGAAGATAACCTCAAAGAAAGACGTCCAAAGACGTTAAATCGCACGATCTCGGTGGCCAGTTCACGTTAACCCGTGCCATCAAATTGCTCGTGCAGAATATCCATCGTTACATGAGCTGTGTGGCACGTAGCACCGTCTTTTTGAAACCACATATCGCTATCGATTTATAGCGCTCGCCATTGATGGTTATGACAATGCTAGTTTCTCACGCACAGCAGACCTTGCGATTCGGTGACATAGGGGTGTTGGCTGACTATTTATCGAACCGATTGACTCGAATTTAACCATCAACCGTCGAATAGTCAACTCGGCAGGGCGATTGTGGCGAGGTAAATCACATAATACGCGGAACTTTTCTAGAACGGAGCAGAGACCTAAAATTTGATAATTTGCACATGTTGCTCAACGCTATAACCTTCCATGGCGATTTACCAGATACTACTGAACAATCCACAACAAATTTAACAGATTAATTTAACAAATTAGCAAATTACGCGGGTCCCTATTGAAAGACTTTTTATTATCGATACTAAAGATAAATTGATGCAATTAAGGGTTAAAATTAATTTGTATTTATTGTTAACGTCATTAAAAATTATATTAAATAAACGTAACTTACCGGTAAGCAATTCGACCAGACATTTGAAGATCTAACGCTCCTATTGCTGATGTGATAGATGATATAAGTAGAGGTACTATCAAACATTTTAACATTCTATATACCATAAATTAAAATAACCGACATTAGAAAATATATTTAGGATATACTCGTACACACAAAAATAATTACCTTAAGAATAATTCACCGGGATACTGCAGATACATAATGTCTCGCTCCGACCATTTTGAACCGTAATTTTTTAATATTAAACCTAATGTTGCACCTAATACAACACCCAGTAATGTTAATATTGTTAACGAATTCTTCTTGATAAATTTCAACCATTTTGATGCTCTTGCCATTTTAAATTAATTTCTATTTTATACGATAAATAAAAAATGGCCGCACGATCTGTAAATAAAAAAAATTAAATTCTGTTAATTTTAATTATTCAAATTGTAATTTCGGTCTATAGGAAGCTCTATATATTCGCATATTATTTAGCAATGATAAATTTTTATTAACGACACTTGGTGCTATAAACTACGTACTCGTAATCGTGTAAATAAGAAGATTGAATTTATCTCAATGGCTATCTAGTAGTGAAGGCTATATGCAAATTTTAAAAATATTCAAGTTTAGTTTGAAACAACTTTATATTTACAATAAGCTCATAAAAGCGTGTACTAACAACACTTAAAATGTTTGATTAGTTCACACATATTTTCAAGTATTTCGCTTCCGTAATCGATTAATAACAATAACGTTATGCGCCAATGTTAAGTTTGCGTCCACCAGAATATATTACACACCTACATACGCGCATGTTCAACTTACAGTGACTCATGACCAAACTATTTAATAATCTCATTTCGCTTATTCTTATATAGCCGAATAATTTCAGTTAACGCTAATTAATTCGATTAAAAATTAAATTCACACCAACATGTCGAAAATATGTATGCAATTTAAGAGACATTTACGGCTTATAGGAAATATTCCTGTAAAGCTAGACTGAAAATGACAAATCATTTGAAATTTGAAAGTCTGCCAAAATAACGGAGAGTCTCCTCTGAAGTTTAGGTACATAATGGTAGCACAATTCACCGAAAATCAATTCACTGAAAACGACAATATATTAAAAAGCAAATCACCGAAAGAGCAGTTAATCGAAAACGACAATTCGCTGAAAAACCAATTCACTGAAATCGATAACTAACCGAAAATGACAATTCACCGAAAACAACAATTCACCGAAAACGACTATTCCTTTATAAAACCTTCCGGTTGTCCTATAAAAGGTGGAATTTAACTGATTTGTAATAATAAATTCAAGCAGACAAAAAAATATTATTACTAGCAATTTTTTCGCTTTATTAATGGGATTTAATCGTACTGAAAAACCAAAACCTTTAATCCCGAAAATGAAGAAAACTAAAAATCCAAAAGTTTGCAAAATATTGAAAAAAAAATACTGAAAAGAAAAATCTCGAAATTTAAAATACTTAAATTCCTTCGCAACTAGTGAATTTGGTCTCTTTTATATTCTATCCCGGATTCTTTATTTAATTCCGAGAAGCAAACATGATGTCTGTGGTAGGATGGGTGTGGTTCCTCGAACGCGTAAACTTCCTTGCCTTTTTAAAATATTTGTTTCTTCTTGAATGTGTAGATGAGGGCCTCTGCAAGTCAGCAGGACATCAGCTACTTTGTTAGTACAACCAGGTTTGTAAACAAGTTCGTATTTGTATTCTGCCAAGCGCGCGTTCCATTTCTTTAGTTTGGCATGATTATTCCTGTTACAAAGAGCAAACGCAAGGGGTCGGTGGTCGGTAAAAATTTTAGTATTCTTCGCTCCTTATAAATAGTTTCTTAACTTGTCCATAGCCCAAATTATCGCCACCATTTTCTTTTCGTTGGTTGCATAATTCTCCTGTTTTGTTTAAAGACCAGGAGATGTAGGTAATAAGTCTATCTTTGCCGATATCATCATGTGATAGTACAGCACCTATTGCCACATCTAAGGTAGTCAGATTGAAGGGTTGATTAAAATCAGGAAATATTGGTGTTTCCGACAGAGCTCTGAAACGCTTAAATTTGCTTTTGGTACTTGTCGATTTTCAATTTCCTCGACTGCGTGTTTTTTCCTCTTGTACGGTTTGTTAACGACCAGTCCAAATAATGGCTTTAACTCTTCCAAATAATTTGGTTTTATAAATTTTGAATAGCACCCTTCTTTTGGTCGGTTCTAATGGTTTGGTTCATGATTATATAACCTAGGAATTCCGTGTCCATTTTCACGAGTTCCGTCTTATTCAGGTTGACTCGTAGGTTGGTTTTTTTCGCAATATTTTCTCTGCGTTTAGTACATGTTCTTCCTCAGTTTTACCTTCGAATATGAGTATGTCATCAGCAAATGCATAGCAAGTTTTACAAATAAATTCCTTTAACACATCATCCATCATCCTTTGAAAGATAATTTGGGAATTTTTAAGTCCAAACAGAAGTCTCACAAATGCATATTCATTCAAACATTCGGTAAAAAATAGCAATAATCGTAAATATAAAAAATAGCAACAATATCCGTTTGGGCAAAAATAACTAAATTTACTATTCATGAGTTCGTACCTCCGCGTCAAAATTTAATGCGAGATAAACATTTTTTATTTCGCAGAACACATAAAATGTGAAAGAGAAGATTTGTTTACAAAATGATGTGTTTTGGTTAGTTGGTTTTACTCTCTTCCAATATTCTCATCTTAAGGTAAATAAACCGGCAATCCATGGCTTGGGGGAAATTCTCCTGCTTGGGTACCTCCCGTGACTACCGTTCCTAGTTTGAATATTTTGTGTATTAACTTTACCGTAGTCTGTAGTCTGTTAGATTCCGATACAATGAAAAAATAGAAGGAGAATTCATGAGTTCGATAATTGTCGAGCTCCATATAAAAGATTTTTCAGTTCTCAATTAATGTTCACAATAACAACTGGTTGAGATTATCGAATGACAGGAATCGCGTTGGGAAGCTGCTGAACAATTTCTACAATTTAATCTGCTCAGCCAACTCGTCGATAAACCAATCAGGTACCCTGATACTGCCCAATCGTATCCTCTTGTTTTAGATTCATTTCTAAGTACCATTCGCTAAAAATACTCCGTTATCGTGAATACTCCTTTGGGCCTTTCCGATCATGCTATGGTATTAACTAGCTTCCGAATTACGCCGAAACAAAAACTCGTAAATAATTGAATGAAAGTGATCAGCCAACTGTAAAAAGGCGACCCAGTTAAACTACATATCAATTACCTTTCAGCTGAAAATTTTGCTAGAATGCGAATAGACAGCAACAGATCAAATGACACAATAACTAGAGCCAAACTAGAATATGACCGTAAAGTTGGTTTGCTGATCTAATCTTCTAAAGAAATTTTGCTGGCATAACTTCATATAATTCAATAATGCATATTATAAAATTGCCATTCAAAAAACCAATTTACTACCATCACCAGTTTGCTACAGCACTACTCATCCGGCAACCAACCAAAGCCCTCCAATTCTCCCTAAAGCTGATTCAAGTATACCTAAATATTTTTCCATTCCAGAGTGATTTCCAAAATTCTAAGGGAACTTAACCCAAACAAAGTAACCCGATGGCCTGACAGTATTCCAACAATTGTACTCAAACATTGCTACAATCAGCAAATTGTTTCACCTGTCAATGAAGACAGATGTCTTTCCTTCAATTTGGAAAATAGTGAATATTCAACCGGTTAAAACAGGTGATAAATCGTTTTAAAGTAATGGAATCTATCGTCAAATTCTATTTTACAGGTTACCAGGAGCTCATGCTCTTCTTTCCAATTTTCAATAGGTATTTCGAAAAAAACGCACTTCCGGTGAGCTCATGGTTAAGGGTCAACCATACAAAATTTATAAAATTAAAACAAATTAAAAATAATATTGGCTTTCCAGCCATACACGCCGTAAAATTTGTAGTGATTGTCAGAATCAAATCAAATAATATCCGTTATTATATTTGACATCTTCTTCTTGTTCTCGTCTTTGCCATCATATCATGATTTTTAATTTTTTTTCGCAAAACTTCGCTACAATAATTTTTGTTAAGTGACAATTGTTATTTAACGAAGCTTCGTTAAATTTTTTAATTTAAATTAATTTTTCTATTGTCGAAAGCATAGAAATAACAATTATCGCAATCTTAATTTTTATAAAGTTACTTTGAAGCGATGTATTGAAAATTTTGGAGAACTCTGTATTGTCACTGGATATTTCAAAAGCATTTGATAGAGTTTGGCATGAATGTTTAATAAGTAAACTTCATTCGCTGAATTTAGATGCATTTTTTATTAAATGGATAGCAAATTATTTATCGCGCCGAACAATTCAGGTTGTTTTGGATACATGTGCGCATGAGGTAAATGTAGGTGGGTGTGCTACAAGGATCGCCTTTGTCCCCTATGCTGTTCCTGATTTAAGGAGTGAGCCATTTAGAGATTTATTTAAAAAATGCCAACAGTTAATGCTTTATTGAGAAGTGCAAAGGTTCCGACTATTGATAACATAAAATTTCATTTATTGTCCTCTAGCACAAATTTGCATATAGCAGGCAAGGTTGATGCTTTTTCTAATTTTTGCTCAAAATTTGAAATGTTTAGGTAAGACAGCCGTCACTTTGGAAACAATTTTTCATATTTTCCATGTTTATTAGGCGATGCGACTTCTACTTCACTCCATCGGAGGTTCTAAGGTTTTATGAGGCTTATGGAGTTTAAATATTTAAGAGGAGTGGAGATTAAATATTTTGTCTGGGGCGGGGCTCCAAAATCCCATTTGGAATTTCTCGATAGAATACAAAATAGACTCGTTGGTATGATAATTGATTACACCATTCCTCGATACTTTAGAACACATGTAGACGTAATATTGGTACTCTAACTATATTTTACAAATTTTATTATGGTTCCGAAACTAACTTTCAAATTATATCCGATTTTGCTAGTCGGGATAATACTCGTTTCAGTTCTAGGCACCATAGTTTTACTTACTTCAGCAACTGACGATTCTTAACAAACAAGAAATGAGGCGCTGTAAATTAGAAATTTCGGGAAATACAGTGTCGTTTAACTAGTTCCACATTGGGCGAGGGTAGGGACAAAGGTATAGAAATACTCACAGCTA
Source organism: Nephrotoma guestfalica (assembly GCA_963691935.1). Taxonomy (NCBI): domain Eukaryota; kingdom Metazoa; phylum Arthropoda; class Insecta; order Diptera; family Tipulidae; genus Nephrotoma; species Nephrotoma guestfalica. Next base: position 133,545,185 of record OY829913.1, on the reverse strand, counting down.
AAAAGGTTATTGAAATGCAACAGAAGGGTTCGGTTGGAGGTTTTCTATCCAAAAGGCAGAGATCGGAGGAGAAACCACGGAAGAAGGCAAAGATGACTAGAATGCACAAAACTGTAACTAGATCTTTCATAGAAATGTTGAAAAAGCTCTTAGTGGTGGCTGTCATTAACAGAACCCACGAATATAGATATATATCATCCAGAAATTGAAGAAAGCTGGAAAAAGCCCTAGCCACCACTTCCCTAAAAATGATTAGGCAAAACCCTCCGGCTTGCCTCGCCGGAGGGTGGCACTGGAATCGTGTCAAGTTGACATTTTGTGCTGACCAAAGTCCATTGACCTTGTACAAAAAGGCTGTAGAGAGCCTAGGTGAAGTCTGAAATGGTGCTAGGCTTAAAGTAGTCAATAGGGAAGATAACCCCTGCAGACCTAGAGCGACCCCAGCGACCTGAAAGAAATTCTGAAAATGCTACAAATTAGGAATCTTGAATTGCTGACCACCGACTGGATAGTGGCCACGTTGGAAAAACCAAAGGCTGATTATAGGTAAGCTAACTAATGGTCTAATTAGCAATGATTACAGTGCAGTGGCACCCAGAATTTATAAGAAAGATGAGGGTGACATCTTGAGGGCGCCGATACCGGTAGAGGCGCCGGCTAACATCCCGAACATCATGGACATGGCTGATGAATTAGAAATACTCTCGGTAGACACTGAGATGTCCACTTCGATGGGATTACTTTGTGGATTCCTAAAGCAACCACAGTCAGAGAAGGACTATGATGCAACTGTGGTGGATATTGAAGTAAGGCGCAAACTTAATGTTTAAGTTCCTGCAGATTAACCTCCATCACTCCAAGGCAGCTTCGGTTGCGTCCTACTCAAACTAAGAGCAGAGGAGATACAAATTGTCCTAGTCCAAGAACGTTGGGTCAATAGTAACCGGGAACTTGAACTTGAGGCTCCTAAACATAAACTGCTATAACGAATTTTAGCTACCGAAGAAGTAGGTAAAATTCGTTCCTGCTTTCTTGCTAAAAAAAAATAATTCGAAAATATTTCTGTTAACAAATTACAGTAATTCAGATGTGGTAACAACAAGCATTTAAGCACTGTTTAAGGAAGACTCATGAACCCAAAATTAGAGTCAACCTGAGAAATACATCACACACACTTTGGGGAATTGATAACGAATGACCGAGATAAGCTACCCCATGATTTTATTCTTAGTACTAACCTATGTATATGCAATATTGGCTGTAAACCAACGTTTATAACTAGAAATAGGCAAGAAGTACAAAACACTACATTTGTTTTAAATACGATTATGGATTGTTTAGTGAATTGGAAGGTGACGGAGGTTCATTCCTTTTCTGATCGTTGTTATCCCCACTTTGAATTGGAGATAGAACAAATAAATACGAATTAAGAAATGGTAAAACAAATCAGTACTCAGTACTCAGTACTCTGAGAAATCAAGACTAGAACTCTGTCACATACCTAATAAATGGACGAATATTTATACCTAAGGCGAGAAAAATCATTCATGGCAATCCCAAGAATCTTAGATCTATAAGTTTAGGCTCTTGCTTACTCAAATTGTTGAAAAGACAGATAGAAGCCCACATTAGAAGCCGAATAGACCGGTGAAATCCCAATAAGCATATTGCACGGTGTCTGCGCTAAATATCTTTGCACCTTAAGAGATAGCATGCAAGTTGCGGATTTGAATGTGAATCCACACAAAATTGAGTTGGCCCTTTTCTAAAGGAAATACTGGAGCTCAGATATCAGAAACAGATTGACTCCCTTAGCTTAAACTAAGTTTCTAGCATAACACAATAACAGAAACAGTACATAAAGCTACAATAGCGTGTTATTCCTGTAAAAATGTCATTGGAAAAAGATGGGGTTTGGAGCCCCATGGCTAGGACCATTTTGCTAAATGGGGTTACTGTTTAGCGGCCAGTTTTAATTATTCTGACCAACCGTAAATCCTTGGTGAAAGTACAGCGAACAGCTACCTTGTGTATTAGTGGGGCGCTTAAGAGCACATTCACTCAAGCACGAGAGATTATCTTTCATCTCACACTTCAAGTGGAATTGTAACAATATAGCACACATTTATATGCTAAGATTTATAACAGGAACATCTCAAATACTATCGACTATACTATCCCTTCACCATGTTTTGATCAGAGGTTTAGGACTGATATTCCTGATTGAGATATAATGAAATATTTGCAAGAGACATTCGCATTTTTACAGACAGTTAGACTTCAATTAAGGCTCAAATAATGTTTTGTTACGTTGAAAGTAGCACAGAACTGTCTCTCATCTCTTAATGAGACGGCATATCAGTTCAACATCCACCTGATGTGGGTGTCAGGTAAAGTTACCAGATAAAATTTATTAAAAATACGTACACTTCATAAATACTTGTAATTGAGGTTTACAGGTAGACCATGTCGATAATAAAAAACTTCAGTTAGTTCATAGTAGATTAAGTTGCACAGAGATTTTGACAATTTGCATCATAGTTGGTGGCCTTCGAATTTTCAGTCTGACTGGTTTATCCTTAGGTAACGAATAAATTTAAATTTTTATGACTTGCAGTTTGTATTTTGTTGTAAAACCAAAGCGAATAAGACAAAGAGAGAGGTATTTTGTATCAACAGAGAATGTTTTCATATTTTCACCTGCATTAAACGCAAAAAATGACATTAAAAAATGAATTTAACTTTGTATACACATTTTCTGTTAATACAAAATACTTCTCTATATGTCTTATTCTCTTTGGTAAAACAATGGAACAAAACCGGCGAATTGTTGTTGTTTGACCTACAACAAACAGCTTTGTAGTTCACTAGTCTACAATTCCGAATCCTTTACATTAACGTGGCCTCGTGGCACTATTTTGGCTTTCCCTGGGTATAGAAGGAAATATATTTTTTGACTAAATTGTGTATTTATGATCTACTGATGGAACCAGTTTCTTGTAAATATTTTCAAAACAAACCTAAATTGGGAATTATTTTACCCTATAAAAATTTTGTGGATCAAAAGTTCTCACAAAAGTTTCAGTAAGCCGGAAAAATACTATTTAGACAAAAATGTTATGAACATATTTTATCCAATTTTTTATTTTCAGGGAAGGCCATAATAGTGCCACTGGTTAATTAATTTGTATCTTCGTGTGCTCACAATCTTAGTAACTTTGCGGAAACTATTTCCGAAAATAAGATTTAAATTACTTTCTAAAGAATAACATGTTTTTATAGTGCGAAAATCATGCTAGATAGAAGCATAAACAGTAAATTTTTAGTAAATTTGTCGGTAAATACATTTGTTTTTTAAAAATTCTACGGAAAACTTATCGGCAGCTCGTTGATTATCAGATGATTAGCAGATAGAACGTTTAACATATTTTGACATAACAATGAGCTAATATTTTGGCATTTTCTAGAACCACTTTGCAAGGATTCAGGAACAAATCAATGCAATTATTATCTGGGAAACCTAAAGTTTTCCGAATTTATTTTGAGTAGCTGAAAATACATACTTTTTGGTACGTATTCGTTAAATCTAGAAATTACGTACATCATAAATTCGATTATTAAAAATGCGTCCTGTACGTATTAAATACGTACGTCTGGCAACCCTAGCCGTCTGGCATTTCAATATTACAAGAAATGAAAAGGCACAAGCACAAACTGCCTAATTTCACCAAGCAGGGCGGATGCTTAATATATATATCTAGGCAGATCTGGTCAAAACTAGACCTGTCAAGATCCAAACAGTTGGTATTGCTACGGTTGCAGTATGTCAGTTTGATGGTGGGTGTTATTACGTGGTACTGTCGGTATTTTTCTCCGCATACGAGCAGAATGACAATCTCCTCACACGGTTACTGTCGTAGTTGCGCAGATGAAGAGGACGAATAAACTGTTCTTTATTTGCTTTGCATCTGTCCCCGTCTAGCACTTTCGACTTTCCCGTCGAGCGTCTAAAATTTCTGGTAGCTCCTAAATAACTTGGCGGACCGGAAAATGGACGTCAAGGATATTCTACGCTTGCACCTGTTTGTGTCTATGCCAGTTCTTTAGGACAACCACCCTATTCTAACCTAGTTAATGCGACCTCGTTTCGAATAAAACACACTCCACTCCAGAACATACTCCGTTATCGCCTCCGATATATCTAGACAGACTAGGCGGGATCTATTGATCCTCCTACTAAACTAGAGTTTATCACTACGACTTTGCTACACTGTGCTAAATCAATTCACTTCTTTTAATTTATTCTCTTGTTATTCTTTTTCATAACTTTTATTTTTTATTCAATTTCTGGGCTACCATAAAATAACGAGATTTAACGAAATTGCTACATTAAATTCTGGGCTGGGATTTTTAGTGTCCCGATGATTTATTTTTATTTTTCTGGGATGAAATGCTGAACTAACTTCACATACATTGAGTAATATGTTATAAATATTAAGCAGGACCTTTGCATGACCTCAAAAATGTGCTACACACACATAATGAAAATAATATGTTCTTGCTTATTATCATGAATGGATCTAAAATATTTGTTTGCATATTATTTTATTTAATTGCCACAAAACTGACTTGAAAATGTAAATATGCGAGTAGGATGCCAAATAAAAAACACTAATTGCAAACACCCGCGCATTTGTTTTTGCAAAAAAAAATTCACAAAGCATCGAAGGATTTATCGTTATAACAGCTATAAACTGTCTGCATACCACAACATAACTTCACTTACGTGTGACGATTTATAAACGGAAATATTTCATGGATAAATATGAGAAACAATTTCAATGACTTTAGCGATAACAGCTTTTGTTGATAACGCACTATAAGATTTTATTTTCGTCTACATTAAATCCAGGCGCGATAAGACGAAAAAATGTTAATCCTAGATAAATTAATAACTGACAGTACAGAGTAATTATTATTTATTAATTTAGAGCGATAAAACGAATTATAAATTCGGATGCCGACACGATTACCTTGCGCGCCTTATGCATATGTAATTTATAAGTAAATATAGGTACTGAAGGTTAAGTAATCAATTAAAAATTTATAAATTTTTTAATAATCTATTTTTGATTAACACAATAAATCAAAACTAATCAGTATGTAGTTCGCCTCCGCGCACATACACCGATAGTTGCGCAACTGAAATGACCGTGTAAATAGGAAAATTCAAGACTTTACACCAAATAACTCATACTCGATTTACTTGTGTCATACTGAGATTATATGTTGTCTTGGGGACAGAATTTTATGGTGTCCAACAGAAAAAATAACAAGAAATATTAAGACAAAATCTAGAAATATCTAACTATTTATTACCATGCAAAAATAGACTGACTTGTTTTGATGCCTCTCTCTATTATAATCAAATTGTTTTACGAAGCGATAAGAAGAAGCATTTCTAATTATTGCAAAATAAATTTATTCCATCCAATTCACATAAAACTGAAATACTAATCTCTTCTCATAATTATAATACATAATGGAGGTTCTGTATTATGGTGGTTTATGTATAAAATGATGATGATAAGGAAATGATTGATTTTGATAATACATATATCAAAATTGAGAGACGAATCAATTTAAATGAGACAATGTGTGCGATTTACACATCATTCGCCATTCATCTACAACAGAAATATTTATATACATTTGAATTAATATAAATGAAAAATATGTACAGTAATTTATTACAGTATGATAAAAAGGTAATTCCGCGTATAGTACGCGAAATCAAACGAATTCTATAAATGATGTGCCAACAAATTTTAATAGTCGGTATCTATAGCTATAAAAATAGAATTTTTCAAATTTTTGGTAAACCCACAACATGTCCGGTGGGTTAAGCATGGTTCTAAGAAATTTAGCGGCGCACTGTAAAAAAGAAAAATTTGTTTTTATACATTTCCATTGATCTAAATTTAAAATAATCGCACCCCTTCTAAAGCGATATGATTCTAACACAAAACTCATGATATATGTACATCATAGAGATTACACACACCGTTCGTATATATCTGTACAAAACTATAACTAAACACATATATTTTGTACTTGGGTTCAATTGAATAAAATCAACATATCCGGATGTATCAATTACAAACGTATACTCATCCCGCCGCGAAAATAATACAACAGCATGGAACGAATTAGCTACTCTGACTCTGAGATTTGTTAAAAAACGATATTCAGATTCTCGTAATTCCATTTAATTTTTGTGTATCACAACTAAAGGCGAGCTAGACTTAAAATCCTAAATAACATAATATTTGGCACAGATGCAAACTTTAGCACAACATGTTAGTCGCGTATCGCAAAGTATAAAAATATACACAGTTCATTTTCATTAATAAAACGAAAATTCCAAATTTTCCCGTCACAACAAAAAGAAGCAGTCGGAGCGTGTAGGGGCTAATAGACGAAATTTATTACACCACCTTTAAGATTTTGTTTATCCGAAAATAACATAAACACACACACACACGCACATTCAATATACTAAAAAAATATAAATATTGGCACCACGACAAAATGCGCGGGTGATTACGTGAGATAATTTATAATAGATGGCTCACAATAAAATTGTTTAGTACTCTTAAAACACATAAAATTGACTTTCTTTTTGTAAAAGATGATCGTACTTCAAACTAAATCTACAATTTAATTGTGTGGCCTTGTTGTCAACACGTTTGTGATGTCTGATATATAGACTAAACCGAACCGTCATTGTCTGTAAAATAAAACCAACATTTTTAAATTAAATTACCCACGTGTCTGGTATTTATACAAGCAAACAAAAATTTGTATATTTCTTCATCGTGCGGGCAAGGTGAAATGTCAAAATTAATCTTTGTCTTACCAGGAGTGAACCTTCAGCTTCACTTTACTTCACACAAACAGTATGTGATCGTGTATAAACTGTAATCAGTCCATCATTATAATCATGATCAGAATTATGTCCAAATGAGGAAGAAAATACTTTAACTGAAAATAAATTAGTTTAATTTAATCGTAATGACAGATACATGATATAAAACAAAAACAAACGAATAAGTTTTAATCAGAATGACAAATTCTAAAAATAAACGAATTATAAAGATCGAGGCTCTCCAAACTGATTTAAAGGTTGTATAAATTTCGAGCACAGATTTATGAAATTATCACTAGCCAAGCCGGTACACCCAAATGACTAGGTCTGATCGCTATTACGTTGCGTTCATGCGAATACATTCTATTTCGATCAAAGAATTTGGCTTCGTACCAAATTCCGACCACAATTAGTTTGTTAGCACATCGGGACAGTTCGAGACAATTTTTGTAAATAGTGCAATGAACCAAATATCAATAATATTAGGCGACGAATTGGATAAATATATAAATTAATGGGTAAATAATGTAATTGACAGTTAATCACAACTGTGAGTATGAAAATCTTAGTTCCTTTTATCAGACCAGAAAAGGGTAACTATTTCGGCGTGCATGTAATAATAATGAATCACTACTTGAACCTCGAGCACCTACTTTCAATACCTACCTAGTATCCGCATCTATCCCAATTCCCAATATTCTCGTTTCGGTATATTTTATTTTGATTTATAATTTTGAATGCCTAATTATGTGCCATGTCGACCTACATTAACAAATATGTTATTAACTCCATATTTAATGCAACAATCGTAATACTACAAAATATATATTGTTTGTCATGCACATTTGTACGCTATGTGTACGTTCAATGTGTGTAAGGGGAAATAGATTGTATTATAATCAGAACAAGCGTACAATTCGAGTATATTGACTAATGTATGTATATGTAAATGGAGTTTTCAGCCGATAAATCCTTATCATATTCTAAAAACATAATCTTTGTATCCACAGAGTAAGCCACAGTATGCCTATATCAACTAACCTAAGCAAAATAATTTAGCACCATCCGTTGCATATTTCAACACTAAGAATTCCATCACACGTCGATGTTTATTTTATTATTGAGTACAGAATTATTGAATATATTAAAGTTTACTTGCATTGGTAATTTTACTTGCGTGCTAGAAGTAAAATATAGAGAAAATGTAAAGTTAGTAAATAAGCATAATGTCATATGCGGCGACTCTAACCACGATTCTACTTAGAGAGTAAACCCTAGAACAACAAAATCATATCAACTTTTTATTGCCGCACAAGTTGAGTAGCGGAATTCACAACATATTAAATTTACTTTCGTTTACGTAGTAAAATCGAGTATAGTAATCAGGAAAATTTTCGACCGAAAAAATCTCTATGTGTATGTGTGTGATCTGGGTAGACTTGAAGTTTGTGGCCTTCTACAATTAAACGAAGCAACCGATCGGGTGAAACATTAGACTTAAGCTTTTGTATAAATTGGTAGATCCCAATGATTTTGGCCGAAACCGATCCACCGGAAGTGGCAGCTTCCATAAAAAGATTTTCAATTTTTACAATGATGTGGGAAAATATAGCATTTACAAAAAACAAGAAAGAATTAAAAAATTCAAATAAATATACAGATTAAATTTACTTTCTTTCTCTCTATGCTTACACATTACATAATAGGGCTTTGCTGCCCTTACAGTGGTCCTCCAACTATCTCGGTTATTCAATTGTTCACAGGTCTTGTTCTACGTCATCGCAACCGACTGGTTATTGATGGGACACTACTACTTTTCTTATCATTCGTTGTGATGCGGATCGCTCAAAGTGGTCCAAAAATCTCACTCGGTTGGCTTTAATGAATCCGATAATATCACAATCTTCAGGAAGACGTTTGAATTCAAAATTCATTCGAATACGATATTCGTTGTTCGCAAACTTAACTGGATCTTATTAAAATTGGCTGGAAACCAAATAGGTTCCGAACTTCCTCAAAAGCTGGGAAACTGCAAATAAAGTGAATCCCGCCATCGTCTTCTACAAGACGGTCGTCACACAAGGAAACTTCAACAAGCCCCACTCGTTGTAAATGGAGTTTAAAAGGACCGTGACTGATCAGAACAGCGAAGCCTCAGATTAGGTTAACCCGCCTGAACTACGTTGAAGTGAACCCGCTTTAGTTAGTTAAAACATCAGCTATCACGTTTCCCTCAATATCACAATGAGCCGGAATCCACATATCCTTGACACTATTGCTGAAGCAAACAAGTCTAATAAAAGATTGGAAGTGGTCATAGGATTCCGTAAGGAATTTAGCACAGTATGGGTACTATGAACTTAGCTTGGAACACCGTGAAGTTTAGTCCTAGACTCCTGCATGATCGTAGATCAAACAAGGAACGGTAGGTTCAAAAACTACCACCAAATTCAGAGTGAGAGACATCGGTGAAAAATGCCAGCGACCCGGGCGGGCACTCAGTTAATACAGTTTTAAGACATCCACGAGTCTCTAGATGGATAAACCACCGATAAAGAATTGTCGTAGCAGAATTCTGGTAGCATTTTGTCATTAATGATATTGATGTCTGGTATAGATGAACTAAATAAATTGTAAATTTGTCTATGCCCTGCAATCAAGAGTGATATATGTGCCAATGAAACGCAGTAAAAAAAGCGGAGTAAGCCGTGCCTAGGATGAACGACTGCAGTGGGGGCAGAAACATTATTGTCTGCAATTGAAGTATAGCAGTCAAAGATATAGCACTGATAATAGCGCGGCAAGCCATACATTGCAGACTATTAAGTTTCGCAATACAGGAATTTGATTTAACAACCAAACAACAGAAGCGTAAGATAGCATAGGTAAAACCGGAGAATTGTAAATTACTATCAGTATATTGGAAGCCAAGTCCCAGGATTTTGCAAAAATTCTACATTGCCAAAATAATGGTAAATGGTCCTGGAAGGTTTACGGTCTAAAATAACACCAAGATGTTTTACGATGTCGACTAGCCGGCTAGTTTTAGAAGCATTAACAGGCTCTTCTCGAGGTACCACAATCCACAACTTGAAAAGCGCGCTGCATTAAATCAAATAGTACATTAAGGTGTTTACTCGCAACACGCGCAAGATTGCACCAGTTTAAGAAATAATAAATCAATAACCAGCAACCACAATAGAAATGACAAAACGACTTTCTCCATCAATTCGAATATCCCAGTAATATTTGACCAAGATCGGTCTCTGAAGTGGCAACTTCCATTAGTGCTTTTCCAATCTTTGCAAATATTTTTTAAAGTATTTTAGCATTTACGAAAAATAATTTCAAACAAAATTAGTTCAGATCATTTGATTGTACCGGACTGGATGTTATGAAGAGATACCAGATTTGGATAACCACCATTACTAAAATGGCACAATTTGGACAGACAGAGTTGACATACCACCGATGTGCGAAAAAGTCATTAGGTGGTATCTCGACTCTGTCTTCGATTATGATTCGCAATGCATTTTCGCAATAGACGGTGACCTTAGGGTTACAAAGATAAGAATTGTGGAGCCGTAAAAAATAATAATGTTGTATGCAAGAATATTGTGAAATTCAAGCAGAAAGTATCAGTACGTGTTTTGAATGCGAGCTCGTCAATAAATCTAATCAGGAAAAAAATGATCATTGGTAAAGGTGAGGTAGTCAACTATATTGCGAACTGCCAATCACAATATCGTCGATCACCAAATCATAAACAGAAGAAAATAATTTGCTCATTGCTTGCCGCCATCTTCCAAAAGAACAGTTAGACGTCACAATGAACACACTGGATAGATTACCTGAACTAAACGGGCAGCCAAATTGAAGTTAAGTGCAACGAAATACGCTCTATAATATGTAGCGCTCCATTTTGAAGCATCCGCAGGTAAATGGGAAATTCATATTGGATACAAATGCTAGCAACACGGAAATAGGTGCAGTATTATCACAGAAGCAAGAGTGCTGTAAAGAGTAGATTAGTTGAATACAACACCACACCGTATACAACACCATAGTATTAGTTGAGATTGTCAGGGGCGTCTATCACGCGCAATTTTGGTTTCGTCGCTTTCGTTCCAGTAATTTCGAAATCAAAGATGCACCACGCACTGGAAGTCCTATCGTCGAAAATGCCAATAAAATCCAGGAAATACCGAAGTAGGCCCACATGCGAGCTGTCGTAGCAACGCCCCGCAGCTGAGATCAAACACAAAACAGTTTTAAACCATTTGCAAAAGGCTGGCTTCAAAAAGAACCTCGATGTTTTGGTTCCGTATGAGTTGACGCAAAAAAACTTGATGGACCGCGCTTCCATATGCGAATCCTTGGCCAAAAGGAACAAAATTGAGCCATTTCTGAAACGGACCATAGTAGCGGAAACGATCATGGTCGAAGGGCGGTGAAGTGGCCCAAACGGTGCCCAAACCAGGATTGACAGCCAGCAAAGTTAAGCTGTGTGTTTGAGGGGACGGATCATCTACTTTGAGCTGCTGCCCAATGGCCAAACGCCCAATTTGGACCTCTACTGCCAGCAATTGTATCGACTGAAGGCAACAATCGACTAGAAGTGGCCAGAATTAGCCAATAGAAGAGGCATCGTGTTCCACCAGGACAACACATGTTTATGATGACCTGCCCGTGATTTTCATCTCTTTTTGTTCATTGCAACCGCTCTTGGTGGTACAAAAATTGCCCTCAAGAGATGCTTGTGAAAACTAGCTCACTTAGTTTTTCAGGGTCAAGATGTTGTGAAAAAGCGGCATAATGAAATTGCCTTCTAAATGGCAACGAGTTATCGAAAAACATGATGCATATTTGAAACAAAACGAATGATTGTAACCATGTTAAGTAAAGCTCCGAAATAAACGTAAAAATAATGGATTTATATTTCCCCAAACCTTGGGGTTGGTTGTTGAAAATTTGTAAATATGTCTAGCAGTGTGATTTGTCAATAATGTTCAGTGCTCAATTTTTTAAAAAATAATTACAGTTCTGAGTTGTAAAAATTTAATGTAGAAAAAAATGTCTAGTTCTACTTAATGGCGGTTCTGGTTAATTAAGAATTTGCATACAAATAAATTCCAATTAATTATGTGGAAAAGAGAAAGAAAAGAAATTGAATAAACGAATGCATTTAAGTGAAAAAAAATGAATTGGGTTTGAATTTCGTTACTTTACAGTCACAATTGGTTGATGTTCGACCACTGCTAATACTAGTGCCATTAATATTTATTACAGTCACCTTAAACAATTATGATTTGCACAATATTAAAAGAAAAATGTCCCTGCACAATTTGAATCTGTAAACAACTTCTTCATTTATGTGTTAATACAAAATGTGCAATGAAATTTAAAATAAAAAAGCACATTTTACGTGGGTCCATGAGAATTAACACAAAATGGTTTCTCTCTAAAAACTGGAATAATAAATCTACCGAGTTATTAGGGTTCTAACGGGTTTTCCAATAGGAATGATATAATTTAAAATGGTTAAAATGGCAACACTGCGAATTATTTTTTGACATTTGTGTTCAGTAGGTTATGCCAACGTTTAGAAATTGTTAAATTGTTTTATCAAAATCAGTGCTCATTTGTGAATACTGAGAGAAATATAAGAAGAATTCATGGACGATATTATTCAGATAATCGACTCTCTATTCGTCGTATTGTAAACAAATTTGGAAGTGAATTTTCTTTACACGATACAAGAGTACCAGTACGACAAAGAAATTTACGCACACAAGAAAATATTGTTTGGTAGCAGCAAGTGTAAGAGAAAATCCAAATTTATCGGCTTCACGTCGTTCTCAATAATTAAATCTTTCTCAAACAACAACATGGAGAATTTTTGGAAAAGATTTGGGTTTACATTCTTACAAAATTCAACTGGTTCAAGAACTGAAGCCATTAGACCGCACCATAAATGTCGTTTTTCTGATTTTGCTCTTGAGCATCTTGAAAATGATGAACATTTTTATCGAAAATTTTTATTCAGTGATGAAGCTATTGAAGTGATGAAAATCCACACGAAACTGTTCAGACACCATTACATCCAGATAAAATCACTGTGTGATGTACAATTCATGCTGGTGGTGCTGATTGGTCCATATTTCTTTGAAGAAAAAAGTCGAAGAGTAACAGGCAATGGAAAACGATACAGAACAATGTTAAATGATTTTTTCTCCTGCTGTTGTTGAGAATAATCTGGAAGATATGTGGTTTCAACAAGGCGGTGCCACCTGCCACACAGCCACCTTAACAATCGATTTATTGAAATCAAAATTTGGTGATGAAGTTATCTCAAGATTTGGTCCAGTTAATTATCCTCCCGCAGGTCGTGTGATTTAACACCTTGTGATTTCTTTCTTTGGGGATATGTTAAGTCACAAGTTTATGCTGATAATCCAACAACAATTGAGCAATTAAAAATCAACATTGAACGTGCTATGAAATACAGCCAAATTTATGTGAAAAATTAATAATTAATTGGGCTGATAGAATGCAGTACGTACGGATGTTATTTTCCATACATAATGGCATAATATAACCTTTCAAATAAAAAAAAATTAATTGAATCATTCCTATTGGAAAATCCGTAATATTTAAAGTAGTCGCGATAAATAATTGCTGAAGATCTAATTTTACGTGGAGTTAACTTTCGAAAAAACGACTTAGGCATTTAAAAACAAATTAGTTTATTTCAATTTTCATAATTCGTTTAGTAGTCAAATATGAGCCTATAATTTTCCAGACATCGAATCTTCTAGAATTTATAACTTTAACATTTTTGCGGTCTAGATATATTTATTGTATTTTCGTACTCATCGCATGGAAAAATTAGATCGTAATTTTATTTCAAATTTAAACAACAAAATTATTTTTCTGCGAATTTAAAATCTCCACTTCAATTCTTTGAATTTTTTAAAAAATTTTGTTATTTTTGTCGTATTATTGTTACGATTGATACTTTCTCTGAAGTCATATTGTTTTCGAAAAACAATAATTTATTTAATGGACATGTTTTTAAAGATAAACACTATTTTAAAAAAATTCCATTCAACAATTCATAAATAATTAGCACTTCGAAACGAATGGCAAAAGATTCAATAAACTTATTTAATTTTCAATTAGCAAATTAATATTTGCATATGAATCACAATATAATTTTCATTATAACAATTATTAATTAAAATTAGTATTTTCTGTATTTACAAAGCTCCTGTAATTTGGTTATAGCTGAAACCAGTTGCGTTATATTCGATCATAGGTAATGATAACAAGCCATTTTATTATGTTTAGGAATTTAGTTCACGATTTTTTTACCACCGAAATATTAACCAGCGACATGGAAACCAAAATGTACATATGTATATAAGAAATTTACCTTGATACTAGTTTTTATATACAAAGTCATATAAAAACTAATGAATAAAAATCGCGTCTTTCGATACGTTCAACAAGGTCATGTACCGCACACCGCAGTAACAATTCCGATCAACACCAAACACGTTTTTATTTTAATAAGTATTTCAGCGTACAATAAGATTTGCATTAAACCTTTTAAATTCTTACTATTAGTTTCAATTTACCACTTATTTATTTATTTACGTATAAATATACGTTAATAAAACAAATATTTTGAATTAACCCACACACACTCGAAAATCGAAACTGAAAGTCTAATAATAAAAATATTAAGAGAGTCCAAGATAACGGATAGGGTTAATATTACACTCGTGAAGTAGAAAATCTAAAAATAAATAAAAGTTTTTTAAGTTTGACTTTTTTTTTGTTATTTATTCATATTTACTGTACGAATAAATGGACATAAGTAATATTCTTAGTTTAGTATAATCAATTTATCAATCAAATTTTTACGTCTACGGTAAATTTATTCTGTCGTAAATTACTTAATACCCATTATATTCTTTTGGTACGTCACTACTAAACAGATCTATAGATTGCACTCATTTCTTAGTTTAGCTCTTCTAGTAAGTGTTTTAATATATGTAATTGTTTTAAAGTTTACTGAATGCTTACAATATGATACGATATGATATGATAAAATACGTACAGGCACATTAGTGTAGTAAGCGTAATCCAATATCGAATCGTACTGGCCCATGTTCACATTAAAGGTAATAACGGGGTTTTCAATAGGAATGATACAATTTAAAATGGTTATAATGGCACCACTGCGTATTATTTTTTGACATTTCTTATGTCATTTGTGTTCAGTAGGTTATGCCATTTAATCATGGACAGAAACACGCTTCAACAACGTTTAGAAATTATTATATTATTCGGCTCACTATTCGTCGTATTTTAGACAAATTTGAAAGTGAATTTTCTTTACACGATACAAGAGTACCAGTACGACAAATAAATGCTCGCACACAAGAGAATGTTGATTTGGTAGCAGCAAGCGTAAAAGAAAATCCAAATTTATCGGGCTCACGCCGTTCTCAACAATTAAATCTTTCTCAAACAACATTATGGAGAATTTTTAGCAAAGATTTTGGTTTACATCCTTACAAAATTCAACTGGTTCAAGAACTGAAGCTATTAGACGACGTTTATCGTTTTGTCTGATTTTGCTCTTGAGCAACTTGAAAATGATGAACATTTTTATCGAAAAATTTTATTCAGTGATGAAGGTATTGAAGTGATGAAAATCCACAAGAAACAGTTCAGACACCATTACATCCAGATAAAGTCACTGTGTGGTGTGCAATTTTTGCTGGTGGAGTGATTGGTCCATATTTCTTTGAAGAAAATGGTCGAAGAGTAACAGTCAATGGAGAACGACACAGAACAATGTTAAATGATTTTTTTTCCTACTGTTGTTGAGAATAATCTGGAAGATAAGTGGTTTCAACAAGACGGTGTCACCTCACACAGCCACCTTAACAATCAATTTATTGAAAACAAAATTTGGTGATGAAATTATCTCAAGATTTGGTCCAGTTAATTATCCTCCCGCAGGTCGTGTAATTTAACACCTTGTGATTTATTTCTTTGAGGATATGTTAAGTCACAAGATTATGCTGGTAATCCAACAACAATTGAGCAATTAAAAATCAGCATTGAACGTGCTATTAATGAAATACTGCCAAATTTATTAATTTTATTTAAAATAAAACGAAGAAAAGCGTTAATTTAGACCGAAAGAATTATCCAGATTTTGCCAAAGTGATTATGTATTGAATGGTACAGTACTGTACCGTACTGTTCAGTACTGTTCAGTACTGGTAATCCAGAATACCGAAAATATTGAGCTGACACGAATAAACATATTTATGATCTGTGTTGCTATATAGGCCCTAAAAGTCATGCGGACGGATGTGTAACGAAATCCCGGTTTTGTATAAAAAAAATCCCGATTTTTAGGAAATCCCGGTTTGAATTTTTAAAATTTAACATATGGGAAAATGGGACTCTTAAATGATTTTTAGACAAAATTCAAAAATGAGTTTGAGATAAACTTCTAGAAAATGGCTAATAGGGATGGAATTTGGCCATTTATTAACAGATTTAGTTGAAACTCGATACGTGCGATGGAAATGGGATTCTAAAAGATTTTTCGATAAAGCAGTCAATAGAGATGGAACTAGCCCATTTCTAAACCGATTTTGTTGAAATTCTTCACGTGCGATGGAAATGGATTTCTAAACTGATTTTTTGATAACAGAATCAGATTTAGATTCAGATTTACAGAACTAGGCAATTTTTTAACCGATTTAGTTGAAATTCGACATGTCGGTCTTAAATGGGATTCAAAAAATGTGTTTTTGATAAAGAGCTGGAATAAGGCGGATAGGGATGAAACCTGGCCATTTCCTAACCGATTATGTCGAAAATCGACATGTAAGATCTAAATGGGATTTTAAAATGATATTTGATAAAGTTCTGGAATATTGTCATTAGGGATGGAACTAGCCATTTCTTAATCGATTATGTCGAAATTCGCCACGTGCGATGGATTTTTCTTTTTACAGCGACTCAAAAAATGGGAGTTCAGTTTCTTCCGACCACGATTCCGATAAAATAGCACCGACTCCACGAAACCGACTTTCGCCTCTGACTTCGCAGCCATGGTTTTTTCTAGTAAATTTTTGGGCAAGATATCTTATTTTTATGTTAAAATATTATTAGTCTGGTCGGCCAGAATTAATAAAAAATATTTTTTTCAAAATCTAGACTTCAAAACTAAAAGAAAAGAAAACCGAGATTTCGTAGTACACCCCATGCGGGCACCTACCAACTCCTCGTAGATGCTGTCGATTTCCTTTTTGATAGAATGGATATTTTAGATAACCCTTTTGTCGTTGGCGATTTTAACCTTCCGGATCATATATGGACACAATCTGAGGATAATACCCATTATGTTAATGCGAATGCACGATTTGCAAAATAAACTTTGATTAGTGATGATAACAATGCAAATTCTGGGTTGATGCAGATCAGTAACGTCAAGAATAAACTAAATAGGCAGCTTGACTTAGTGTTCTCTTCTGACGTCAATAATTGCAGAGTTTGACTTGTATCATCCACCTATTTTAATCGCATTTTCCAGCACACAATGTAGAGTTAACGTTAACTGTGAAGCTTCACCTAGTTTACATTTTTGAAAGGCCGATTTTAAGAAGCTTAACGAGTTATTAGCTAACACCGATTTTTAAACATTCTTGACAATAATCACCACCTGGAAACCCAAATACTCAATTTATATTCTGCGATCTTTAAATGCTGTACGAAAAAATTAACTGGAAGTCCCTTCATGGCACAGCAGAGAATTGCGTTCTTCTTTATATTATCTTTGCAATCTGTTCTGGGGCCGAGGCTCTCCCAATTCTTTCGCCGTTCGCTTTTCTCGTCCTTACTTTTACGCCGTTGCCAGCCATTTCGAGAACGTACGGCACGTAGAACCATCTGCACATTGCATAGCTCTATGCCAGCCTATAGTACGACAGGAGTCAAGTTGTAATCCTTTTCACCACAGATCGTAATCTGATAATGAAAATTCCCTTTTTGATCTTGCCCCTATCGGGATTCGCACCCGGTACTTCCCAGTCCAAACGCCAAAATTTTAACCACTGTACCGTTTGGTCAGTGAATTGCGTTTACTGCGTAATCAAAGAAATACAAACTGGAACTGATTCTTAAAGGCGAGATTGGACTCTTATTACTTAAATTATCTGAACGTTTACAATGAATTTTCGTAGTTGCCCTATGAATTCTACAATAATTGCTGACCCAAAGCATTTTTGGCAATTCATAAACTCCAAGAAAAAATCCTTCTAAGATAAAGATGAATATCCTTCTAAGATAAAGTTGGGTGAACATTTTTCTGGTGATCCTAAAACCGTTACTGACTAATTCGCAAATTTTTTTAATACGGCCTACTCCAACAATGATGAGCCCAAACATCTAAGGTCTCTATTCAAATTGATTATGATACTGTGGTTAGGAGGATTATCAAGCTAAAAGATGATCTTCCGCTGATCCCGATGGTTTGCCTTCTATTGTTTTCAAAAATAGTGTTGGTAACTTAGCTCAACCACTTACCACTCTGTTCCAAAACACAATCTCGCACGGAATATTTCAACCAATATGAAGCAATTCTTTTATATATAGTTCTAATCCATACAGAGGTATCTTTAAGTTATTTGAAAATATTGTATACGATTTGCTTTACTTTCAATGTAAAACATTGCTTTCAGACAATCAGCATGGCTTTCTTAGAGGACGATCTACGACAACCAATTTAACCGAATCTGCATCTCGTACTTTGAACATTATGGAGAATAGAAGTTCATCAACCTCGTTGATGTTATTATCACGGACTTCAACACTCTTATCTGAAGGAACGTGGGTATCAGATAATTTTAAGGCCATCAATATCTACTACATTTACAGCTACTTCTGACGTACCGCAGGGCAATCGTTTTGGGCCTATTTTTCACCTTTTCCTTCAACGACGTCGATTTCGTGATTAAAAATTCGTCAATTTCTATTTATGCAGACCAATGTCTGCATTGTATATCGTAAATTTCAATCGATTACATATCTTTTTAACACTATTTGCCGTAGTCACTTGGCGAAACACACTGACACTTAATAAACACATTTTTTAATCACTTGTATTTTTGTTTCACAAAAACAAATTTTTCAATATTTAAAAAAAATGTTCAAAACGATTAAAAAATCATTCGATCGATTTCGACTTGGTAAGTCATCATCAGGAGTATCTACTATGAGTAGAGTATATATCTAGATGACTAGATGAGTAGAAGTTTAACTTCTTGAACACTTTATTAAATATTCAAAAAAATTGTGTTTATTAAGGATCACTTACATATCTGGAAAACGTGCAAATTACATTCGTCGAGAGTATACCATCAAAAGCGATGTTGTTGCCAGAGTTTTAGCCTTACGGTACTTAGAGGTAATTTGTGACAGCGAACTGTACTTTCGAGACCACTTCGATTTTATTGTGAACAGAGCAAACTACACGCTTGGCTTTGTCAAACGCTGGTCTAAAGAATTTTTGAAACCCTATGTTACTAGGGATATTTATATGACCGTTGTTCAGCCTTTGCTAGAGTATGCTAGTCAGGTTTGGCCCGTATACCATGAAGTGCATAAATGAAGAATTGGGGCTGTACAACGCTCTTTTCATTAGTGAACATTTACAACTTGCCTCCTAATCTTCACCGCTTGGAGCTTATTAACTTGCAGCCACTCAGCAAGCGACGATCTGTTGCAGAAATCGTTTTCATGCAACTTTTATCTGGTGGAGTGATTCTTCAGCGCTACTTAAAAAAATAATTCGTAATGTAAATGCTCGTGCTTTGAGAACGGTACTTGCTTATAGAATTGCTCCTCATAGAACGTCCTATGGTCAGAACGAGCCTATTACAAGAATGCGGTGTGAAACTAATAAATATTTGAATTTTTTGACCACCAACCATATCAGGAAAATGTTTTATTTTCCCACTTTTTTAAGTTTTTTCCATACCCTAGTTTTAAATCTGCTTGCAACGAGCGGTTTCTCCTTTTTTGCGGCGGGGTATCAATCTCATAAACTTAATACAAATAGAATCAGCCATATCATGTTTTTAATTATAGTTCTTTAAACACATTTTTTACTACGGTACTAAAATAAAATTAGAAAAGAAAACGTAAAAATAATTTAATATTAAATAATTTTCGCGTTCTCTTTTCTAATTTTATTTTAGTAGCACGAGTATGATATCCTTCTCCTGAATTATATTTAAAAATATATTAGGTGTGCAAGTAGAAATTCGCCTTTTTTGGTCAAATTGAATTTTATTGTTGTTATGTTTTCAACATAATTGTTACAAAGATTAATTATCGAAATATTCACCATTATACTACGAGTATCTATGGTCTTTTGCCATTTATCAGGTAGATGATGAATGTCTTCGCGATAGAAACGTGGTGTTTTCGAAGCAACTTTCGTGAGCCGCTGGTTTTTCAAATATGCTAACGTCGATCTGAATAAGTGATAATCAGACGGAGGTCTGGAGAATACGCCGCATGCCCTAAAATTTCCGAGCCTAAGAAGAAGATGAGTAACCGGGTTGATTTTGTTGTATATGTGGACGAGCGTTGTCATGCAGCAATATCATCGTCCGCCTTCCTTGGCCCGTAAATGGTATATTTTCCTCCAGAGCATCACTTAATTTGATCAATTGGGCATGATAACGTTCATCTATAACAGTTTGAAGAGGTTCCAAAAGCTCGTCGTAAATGTAACACTTTCTTGGCGTGAATATTCATTTTTGCAACTGATGTCGATGGCTGGCCTGGATCAACCCATGGTTTTCTTTGTTTACGGTTATCGTACAAAATCCACTTTTCATCATCAGTAATGATTTTGTGCAAAAAATTATTTCTTTTGTACCGAGAAAGCAAATTCATGTATACGTCAACTCTTCGGTTTTTGTTTCCGTCGCTCAGTATAAGAGGAATCCATTTTCCTTCCTTCTGTATTTTTGCTATGCAATCGCAGTGATATTATTTGGTGAGTCCTAACTGTTCTGCAACTTTTGAGTTCTACACTTTTTAAGTTTGACACAGATTTTCATCCAGTAAAACTTAAAGTTCTTCGTCTTCAAATTGTTTTACTGCACCAGGACGTGGATCGTCTTCAAGGCTAAAATTGCCATCAACTCTTGCATAGCTTGAGCAGCATTTTTTTCATTTGAGAACAGAATAGAACGCAATAACGTAAATGTTGCTTATCGACATTCATCTCTTAAAATTGATGCACACGGAACGACAGCTTGTAAATGACAGAAACTTATATCATATAAACAACAATGACTAAGCTACATATATCCAACCAACTTCAGAGCCGAGTTTATACTTGCACACCTATAATAACAATGTTGAAGGTGACTCCCACGTGCGGTCAGACCAATCATGGTCGTTGGAAATAATTATTATTAAACTCTCCAAATCGGCACATTATTTTGAACGTGAAATTTTGACAGTTGGTTGTGTTTGGCAATAGTCAGATATTTCAAATACCATAAACCTATAAATTTTAAATAAAATCAATTTAATTTGATTTATTCAACATATTCATCTATGTATGTCTGCAAATTTATACGTTGAAAATAAAAAATCTCCAATTAAAATTTAATTTATACTTCACTGGAAGGGTAAAAATTAATTTCACTTTGAACTGGGTACTTAATCTTTATATTAGAAAATTTACAGTGAGCCATACCAATTCGAACTTTTATTGAACATTAACGTTACTCAACTATGAAAAAGTTGTACAGGCTATTAAAAGCACACGAAAACTGTTCTCTATTTTAATATTTAAGTACATTTACTGAAGATGATGCTTTGAGCATCTAAATCGAGAAGAAATTATATTTCACTATACGGAATAATAAATTATATATTGGATCGATACCCATCGAAGCAATGGAACATTGTATTTTATTCAAAGTGTTGTCTATCTTTAGCTACGACTTTTTCCCATCTTTCAGGCAGCATACGGATTCCGCGTCGAAAATTTCCACGTGTTTAGAGGCGATCCAATAAACTCAATTTATGGTTTCTTCGTAAGCAGTGAAGTGCTCCCATCCCATTGACTCTGGCAATATGTGCCCAAGCGTTGTCATGCTGAAAGATACTATGTCATGTCTTTTGGCATATTATAGGCGGTTGAGCTCCAATGATCGGATTAAAAGCATCAATTGTAGTTTATAATGTTTTCCAGTGATGGTTTCGTTAGGCTGGGGTAGCTCATAATAGATCACTCCGAGCTGATCCCACCATGCACAGCATTAGCTTCTTGCCATAAATATTCGGTTTAACGGTTGAAGTTGATGTATAATGGACTTACCCCACGATTTTCTGCGCTTTAGGTGGCTCCACACTTTTCGTACCCCGTCACGATATGATGATGCAAAAAAACCTTCCGATTTTGTCTTTGGAGCAGTTGTTCGCACGTGAAAATACGGCTTTTAAAGTCTCTTGGCTTGAGGTCATGCGGTACCCAATTTCCTTGTTTTTGCACCATACCCATGGTCATGAGACGGTTTTGAATTGCTTGTTGAATCACTCCCAAAGGTTCAGCGAGCTCCTCTTGAGTTTGCCATAAAGCATTCAAACTTTACTAGCTTTACTCGCCACTTTTAAAACGGCGGAACCATGTTTTTATTGATGGATTCACATGTTTTTATTGATGGACCATGTTCTCAATATGCTTCACACAGCAATCGATGTCGATCAGCTGCAATTTTCTTTAAATTACAATAAAACAAAACTGAAGCGCTTCCCGCAAATTATGTTTTGTTGGCACAACGGTTGACATGGTTAGAGCACAAAGTAATATGTTGTTTACACTTCAACGAAATGACACATACTGATTTTTAGAGGGAAATCATGCGATTTAATACTAGTTACGCCATCTTTTGTAAATCCCGCAAAACTAATTTGTACCACCAATACAAAAAAATATATATTTAATATGTTAAATAATTATCGTATATATTTTTAAAATAAATCTTATTAATGTGTAAAGCTGTTGCACTACATCCAGCCCTACACCATCTAACTCGAGTACTAATTCGTATTCGATAACATGTTTTGCATATGATGTCCTATCAATTCTTAGTCCATCATCCATTAATAAATTTGAAATCAATATGGTTATATATCTAGCTACCTTACGCATTACCAATCATTAAACACATTTTCTCCTCAGCCTAGAGTACCCGTAGAACTTCGGCTGTCTCTATGTACACCTAGCTGGCACCTAGGTACCCGCGTCCACATAACAACAAATACTGAAAGTAATATCCCAGGTGGCATAGCAAAGCTGCAAAATCCACACTCTTCGGAGGCTGGCCCAATGGATTCCGTGGTGGACCAATCATTGCTTAACCCAACCAACCCCTTTGGACGACTCCAAATTATCAAGATCACCAAGATCTTCAACTGTAAATATGTTTCAGTGCGAAAATCAAAACGCTGAACTCCGTGACCAATTAAGAGAAATAAAGAAATTTACAGGTCAGGTGAAAGAAGAATTTACAATTTTAAAGAAAGAGAATGAAGCACTCAAAAAATCACTTCAAACACGTACTTTCAAACACGGGACGATACCTAAACCTACAACCGATGGTGACAGTAATCCATTCCATACGGATGGAGAAGAAGAAAGAGAAATGAATTGGATGTTGAACCGGACTAAAAGACCAACCAAAACAAGGAAATCTCAGTACTCACCAGAAATGGCAAAACTTTACCATCAACATCTTTTTATTTTATTTTCCCTGCAATCTGTTCTGGGGCCAAGGGTCTACTAACTCTTTCGCGGTTTGCTTTTTCCGTCCTTACTTTTACGCCAGTGTCGAGGACGTGCGGTTATAGGTCCACAGCCTATACTAGCATGGAAGATGTGTCGGCCCATGAGGCTTGCACTCCGACAGGACGCCATAGATGTGTTCCATTTCATCACAGTATCCTGCCTCTATCGAGATTCGTACCCGGTACCTTCCGATCTAAACGCCAAAGGTTTAGCCACTGTACCCCTACCATCAACTTCAAAAGAGGTTTCTAGAACCCAATTAATCATCAAGAAACAACTGGCTTTAAAACAACAACCAACTAAACCAAGAAATCACCTACACCAATAAATGTCTTGGAGATTCAAATTTCTCCATTGTACAACCGATAATCAAATCGATTACGGTAGCCGGGTACAACCTCGTATCTCTAAACAATGGCGTCTGGAAAAATTATGTCGCAGACTCTGAAAACTATAGTGCTCTGGCTATAAAGCTAAATTCCGATGTATATCAATGGTTTGCCTACGAGGATATGAATGATCGTCCAATCATAGTGATGGCTAAAGGTCTAAAATTATGAATGGAAATTGTTGGGGAACTCAAGCAAAAGAGTTATCAAATAGCAAATGATATTTGAAAATAAACATCAGTACTCATTAAGAAAGAAAAAATCGAAACTGAACAAGGAGTTCAAATTAACAAAAGAGAGTTTTCACTATTTATGCTCACTTTTAATGATAAACAAACAGAGGAAGATGGGTATAGAAACAAGACAATAATTATCATGAAAATTATAATAGAGCCTTTGATAAAAATAGCGGTGTAATACCGCAATGCAAAAAATGTCAAGGTTTCAATCATACGCAGAAATATTGACAAACAGAGACTAGATGCATGACATGTGTCAGAAAGCCTCACGCCCAAATATGCCCGGTCAGTAAAGTTATTGCTGCAAAATGTGTTAATGGCAAAGAGCCACATCCCACAAACTTCAGGGAGGAGCACAAAAAGATTAAGAAATAAAACGCGAAAACAAAATCCAGGAATACCGGAAAAATGAACCAAACTGAAAAAAGAGGGAGAACCAAAACTATACTCACAAGTGGCAATGACAAAACCAATTACTTAGAAGGGAACTGCCGAAGATATAATGCTACGCGAATAAAATACTTTAATAACAGGGCGACGCGGTGCAAATTGATATTTTGTACGTGGTTAATTACGTCTAGTAGATGATCGATGATTTGGTAGCAAAGGTGTCATCACTAAATAATGAAGCACCCAATTATCGAACGTAATTTAGACGAACCAACCTTTTTGTCATTTTACTTTATTGATGGGCTATTGCCTTGCATATATTGTACTTTGCTACGATTATTATCGCACATATATGGCTAGTTGGGAATAAATTAGTACATTAGTTTGTAAACAAGGAAGTATTAATTATCCAGAGGATTTAATGTTAAGTTTTTTCTCTGACATGAGTCTATTCATTATGAAATGGCAAATCAAACTAATTACAAGCAAATGTCAGCTGTCAAATCGGTTATCAAATAAAATAGTGTTGCCAACTTAAAGATGTGAACCTCTAAAAAACATCCTTTAGTTAAAAATAATTGGTTATAAATAACCTTCTCATGTGGCCATATTTGTGTGCCACCAGTGTTGCACGAATCCCAACGTTAAATTTGACAATGAACATGTATACATTATTCGGTTCGAAGCTGTACGAGACGTTTGGCACTCAATGAATCAGTGAAATGGTGAGCAGCTCATCTATAGTTCTAAGATAAATGTATATCGACGAAACGTTAACTTTAGCGTTACTTCCATCTATTTTGCCAATACCAAACAGTGAAGACTCCTTTTTACATTGCTTCATTCCTATAAACAACAAAGAACATTCAATAAACCTCATCAATTTGACGAGTAAAACTAAGAATGAGAATGTAATAGCTTACATACTTTATTCATTCAACCCAAAATTGGTATGTACATCAACCACAAATCAATCTTGATACTCAAGAACCACCTAACAACAAATAATCAATCGCTAGGTAAAGAGGCCCTCGATGAAAGCTAGAATTCCGGGTAGCACCTCTATCGTATACTTGTAATTATTTGAGGCGTATGTACGGTACATCATTACTCAGCGCACAAACGGACTTAAGGAACCTCATGTCATAAAACAATTTAATTCTCCATTCATTAACGTATAAACACGCACATACATATACGTAAATATTCATAAGCATATGTGGACCAGCACCGTGATATCGGAAAGAAATTGAAGCGTACTAGTTTCCAAAAACAGGATGTAGATTCTGAAACGTCGTCAAGCGAGAACCACCAAAATTTGTGATTGATTTTTGCGTAATGTGACGAAGAAGTCTACGAATATGAATTACCAATGGACCAATTAGGAAATCGAGACCCCAAACATTTCAATACTTTTAACTGCTAGAGTAGAAACTAGAATCCAACCAGGATTTAAAAGAATTCTATTCGGTCTATTTAGTACACGATCGAGTATTTCAACAGGCGTCATATGATACGAACACCTCACAACGCGGACCGATAATACTTACTTATAAATTTCGATTGTTCACCATATCTTGTCGGTTCCGATTCCAACGACATTTAGATGTTTGTTTTAGTCTTGCGTCAAAGTTACGTGAGTTATACCGGCGTATACGCTAATTTACCAAGTGATAAGCGAGGAATAATTTTTGGACCAACTCTATACCGCCGGTGGAGCAGTTTTAAGCCGATAAAAGGACCTTACAAATGTTTTAGGCTGTAAGAAGAATCCAAACTAACTGAAAATCACCATTCCTCGAAAAGTTATAGGGGCTACAGTTGTTTATAATATGCGATTCTGGCCAGTGAAAAATACAAATATTCTGAAGAAAATGTTGCAATAGCAGCGATGCTATCAGTAACTAGTACCCCCAATATTGCGTATGTAAATGATTGTTGGAAGTACTAATATGTATGTATGCGTGTATATATGTATCTGGACGTATATTTTTTTAATGAAGTTTTATTTAAGGAAATTAACTAATTAAAAATTTTTAGGATATCTATGGCTGATTATTGTAACCGGGTCTTTTTTACCAATTAAAAATTGTTTAGGATCTTGATTGTTGATTATTTATATCCAGAAAACAAAAACTATTGTGCCGTCTTGTGCTTTACTAACTATTGACTACTTTAGTCTCCGTAACCGGGTCTAGTCTATCATATCTAACAACCTTTCCTATCCCTCCATCTTGTTATATGTAACAGGGATGTACGGTAGGCCCAGCGTATCCGGGATCCTTGCTTAGTCTAGGCCGTACATTCTAATGAATCAATCAATAAATCAATCAGTGGATTTAATGTTCTTGTATGGTCAATTAATACCTGCCTTTTCATTCATGAACACAACACCACCCATTCACATACTCACACAATTACAATACACCAACTAAACATTGCAAGCAAGCTACATGCCAACCTGTACACTGAGGGTCTTAGTCGTGTTTATTAACGTCACCGATCGTAATCGATGACGAAAATTTGCATTGCATCCAGCCTCTGGTGGAATTCGAACCCAGGACCTCCCGGTTCAAGTACCGAAGCTTTAACTACTACACCACTTGCCCGGTAATTAAACTGAAAATGTTTGTATAGAGCAATAAGAGATATTCTATGATTTGCAATATATCTGCAATTACTTGACGATCAAATTCAGTTATTTGTATATTTAGTGAGCTACGACATTTACATGTGAACAAAATGTTTATGTATCGGACCAATACATGCTACAATGACACTGGTAGCATCAAAAAACGCCATGGAGGTGCTCATCCAAAAACAGCAACATCGCTACAGCTCCTAGCATGGGGCGCATATTAAAAAATGAACTACAATTGAAGTCCTACAAAAAGCAGTACTCCTAGCAAGAGGAAAGGTGTTAAAACACATGCACGTTGGTGGCGAGCTTGAGAACTTCATATTTTCTGATGGAAAAATTTGTACGGTTCAGCAATATGTAAACAATCAAAACGATCCTGTTTGGTTAGACTGTAAATCAAATGGCAAGTTAAACAAGACAATTGGTCTGCGAAAGCAAGAGCTACTACTTACTACGAGCTTACTACTCGTTGCCATTAAACAGGGCGTAAAGGTAAATCAACAAAAGTACCGTGAAATGATTTTAAACGATGCTTATTGTTACCTTGGGCACGAAATCAATTCGGTAGAAACTATTGGACGTTTCAGCACGACTCGGCACCATCCCATAAAGCCCGTGAAACCCAACGGTTATTAGAAGAAAAAATGCCTAGCTTCATTTCAACAATGGCCACCATATCCTCCGGACGGAAAACGCCTTAAAGATTGCGTTTCGCCGAGAATGGGACAAAATGCCATCAGACCACATTCTTGCAGCGTGTGAGGCCTTCTCGGACAGACTTGATGCTATTATCCGCGCTAAAGGTGGGTACATCGAACAATACTATATTTTTGTTAAATTTTAAATGTTTTTACGATATACTGAGGTTTTGAAATAAAAAAAATAAAACTTGACAAATTTACAGCATTTTTAATTGGTAAACACACTTTGAGTGCCGATCCCTGCATCAGTTTTTTTTATCAATTTGTCGGAAACTTCGCGCTACCGTTTTTCTGTGACATTTTGCGACCAATTTTCTTACGGCAATTTGCGATATTTCCTGATTTTCAGTGAATTTGTCGGCTTTGTAAATTTCCAGACCGAAGTTATGATTACCTCGTGAGGTTTTAGTCCTAAGACTGATCTAATTGAATTTTAATTTAACTTTATAACATAGACACATACATACAAGTGTAAGTTCGTGAAATAAATTACTCCCGTTAACTTTGGTGGTGTCAAATAGGAATCTCGATTGAACTTTTAAGTGCCCGAAGTTGCTTTTATTTGGGTAGGATATAATAGTATACATCCGAGAAAATGCTTAAAATGTTTGAATGCCATCTTTAGTCTGATGAAATGATGGAAGCACTGACCTTTGGTGGATATAAATAACTCAAATGCGAATACATCTATATTATAGACTATAGATTTTGAAAATACATAATGACTGTCATTTTCTTTAAGTGACTGTGAAAATGTTGAACGACTAAATGTCCAAATATATTTCATTCTCAAAAATTATTCAGTATGTTATAGTTAAGCTTTCATAGCAATCCATCCATGGTCAAAGAGCTTAATTACTACCGTCTAACAATAGAGTAGATAAGGTGATACTCACCATTTTAACAAAAGCAGGAAATAGTAAAACTGATATAGCAACAAGTGACATTGGTGGGCGTTGTGGGTGAACAGTAAAATATTTTTTTCTGCGATAAAAAAATTCGTACAACATGTTGTTGTAGTTAGAACTCGAAAATCTCGTTAGATTAAAGTTCCCGAATTATAGCTATAAACACTAATCATAAAATAAATTTACTTAGCTACAAAATTTTCAAGAATACACAGATTTAATGTATAATGTTATAATTAGATATCGCCAGAATTTACAAGAATATTTAATTAAGTTTGAGGAACACTCAAATCTAACCGCCTCCAGCTGGTTATAATATCAGAAAGAGATCATGGTTTGTAGACAAAATTATAAAATTATAAACCGGCTTCCGACTAATAATCGTTCTAAAAGAATGTCAGAGAGACAGATTATAAATATGTTTAGACATACTTTATGTAGAGATAAAAGTGCTTATCTCAAATTTATGCAATAATAGACTAATTTTTGTTCGAGGAATATTAAAATACAGACAATTTTAAAACTGACACCTTTCTAATATAAAAAAAAATCCAAGCTATATAAAATCAATAAATTTACATAAATAGTATTAGTAACTTATCGCCTACATGTCAACGTATGCAACAAGGTTTACATAAAAAACAGATTCTTAAAGTAGTTTGGGATAAATAAACTAAAATTTTTAACGCTACATATGATCAAATCATAAGCCTAATGAAGCATGTTATCAACATAAAACCGACTAGTTTGCATATTTTTTATGAATAATTTAAAAATATTCCACTTTTCATAGTAAACAAATGTAAGTTTAGTATGTGTATCAGCGCCCTACGTTCTTAATGCCAAACGTATTCGTATATACTAAACGAGATTAGCACATTGTTCAGTTGCAAAATTTTCCGTTGTAAAAAACACAACAAAAAATGTATATTTGCAAAAAATTAACGATTTTATGCGAATTTGTTTTTAAGTAAAGGGTAAAGTAGGCAGACACATATCATGTTGAGACTGATAACTAAAACTAATTAATTACTTATGTCATAATTATTTAATAGATTAGATACGCAAATTAACTAAATATAATTGACAACATAAATATTTTTAATACTAGATACTTCTAAGTATATACTCAAAAAAACAACATTGATTAGATTGATTCACCACACCTATGTAGATGTTAAAACCAAAAAGCGTTTTAAACATTTATTGCCAGGTGCTACGCACTTCCAGTTAGATAATGCTAGTGCTAAATAGAGCCGTATGTGGTCGAAATTCAATTGCAAATCTGTCAGTACAAAACCACAAAACCTCATTTATTTTAAAAATGTTTGAATTAAAAATTTAAAAGTTGCATTTGAATTGTGTCCTTATCAACCAGTAAATATTGAGAAGCCGGCAAAAATAGTTGAATAACCTTTAACTACTATGTACAAATTCGAAGCATGTCAAACATAACACTCGATGGCAATTTAAATGAATATATGCGCCATATGAAACATCAAAGGTGTTTTCTAACCAGCACAAGTGTGCATACTCAGGGTTATTTGTAAAATAAAATTTATTTAAATTAAATAAAAATTCGCCGGAAATACATTACAGTTGAAATAAACAAAAAAAATCATCTCGTGCGCACTTTTCCATAGCTTTAGTACTTTACTATTTAATTTAGTATGACCAACTATATACAACTTTATGTACAATATTATGTACTCGAATAAAAAATATTATTCTAATTAAGATGGAGATCCGTCACCAAATCATCATACATATAATCTGTATGTACATGTATATGATGAATTTCATTCCTATTTTCCGGTTTGCTTTATAAAATCCGAGGGAAAAATTATTGTAAAAATTATTACTAAATAAATTTTCTAATTATATCTTAAGGATATATACATTTATAAATAGAAAACCATTTTAACAAATTTATTTATAGAATTATTATTATTATTTTAAGGAAGGAAAGGAACCAAATTTTGTGGTTATATTATTTATTTTTAAATCAAAATTAATGAATATTTTATTCTGTTTATGTATATTACAGGAAAACTCTTATTTATTTTTCATCACTTACAGTATTTAAAAACCGAATAAAAATAAATTTATTTTAATTATAGTAGTTTCTTAGATAAATTATACTGAATATCCACTCTGCTTATAATACATAAAAATTCACACAAAACCAACCAAAAAAAAAAATTTTTTTTTAATTTATAACCGAAATTTTTTTTATTTAATTTCCCACTTTTTCCGATTTTTTTACTAATTAATTTTAAATATACACATTTATTTATTTAAATTAAATATTTACAAACTTAAATTTAATTAAAATTGTTTTTGTAAATAAAATTTTATTTTATTATTTAATTGTGTCACTTTGGTTTTATTAATTATTATTAGACACAAGAAATTTTATTAATTTTTGTAGGGCCAAATTGAATGGCATACAACTACTCTATTAATCCACTTCTTTTCGCAAGCAAGATTATAAGTAAACTGAATCAGTAACTTTTTTTATTTTGTTTATCACTCAGTAGAAAATATAAAATTAAAATAAATAAGAAGAGACCCTACTTGTTTGGTATTTTGTTATTGGAGTACAACAACAAGATACAAATAAAAGTAATAAATAAATAAGAAGAACTTGAATAATATTCTCTCCACACAAAACAAAATTGGTGTGTAGAACGACGGTAGATGTTTGAGCTGTCAGCAAGACGATAACCCAAAACTGGATTAAACTAAAACGACAATGTTATTAAACCGATCCTTCACAAAATAATATTATTCCTAGCAATCTACCGAAACTATACCAAAAACAGCTGCCCTTTTATTGGTAGGTCAGAACCAGTTGTCAACACAATTATTACTGACGTTACAACCTCAAATCGCGACCGTATACAACACCATACATCATATAGCACATACAATGCAATAAAAAATTGTGAAAAATAAATTCTCATCAAAATGACTGAGAATTTTTTTTATACACAGAACACAACACAGAGAAATAAGAGTGAATTAAAGTACTTTTATTAGAAAATTATATCACAATAAAATGGCTAGTACATTCCAAAACCCTTCTTGATAAAATCTGCAAATTTGATTGTTCCGTAAAATGAACCGTATAATAAAACGTATGAATTACTCAAAATACACTTCATACACAAATTAACCACATGTCTATTATATATCAGTGGTGAAGATCGGAATAATTTATTACTATAAATTAAATTATTCTTTTAATTAAATTAACTAATTGGGCATGTAAATAGAAACACAAAATTGTTGTTCGTACCTAATCAAGATGTACATGCTCATACTACATACTCGTACTGCACACACTTTTAATTTGTATTCAAATCGCGCGATCGGAAATTACAAACTTAACCAAAATAAAAAGATTTTTAGTATGAACAACCTTCGAATATAAATTAACACCCTCGTACACCATTTTTTTTAGAATGTACTAAGTTTATTTAAATTTTCCAATATTTACGTATTGATAATTATATAAGTG
This sequence comes from Nephrotoma guestfalica, assembly GCA_963691935.1. Taxonomy (NCBI): domain Eukaryota; kingdom Metazoa; phylum Arthropoda; class Insecta; order Diptera; family Tipulidae; genus Nephrotoma; species Nephrotoma guestfalica. Next base: position 133,512,557 of record OY829913.1, on the reverse strand, counting down.
TCAATTATGTGATAAATATACCAATATTAATGCTTACACATTATATTGTTGGAATATTTACAGGCTATCCAATAAGTCAGTTAGGTGCTTAGACGCACACGAAATAAATGTGGTGCGAAATAAAAATACTAAATTTGTTTTTCGCAATTCCCAGTTTATGATCTAAACCTTTACACAGTTGATTTATATATTTGCAAAACTGTATTAATTGGGGAAGCAAAGCACTTTAAAAAAACTGGAAAGTGTATATAAATAAATATTCTCACATGCGACCTACACTAAACTATGGTGTAATAATGATAAATGGTCAATGACACCAGTGTCAATGACCTTTCCTTGAATTTCTAGAACCCAACTTGTTTATGCGGTGGGGCAGTTGTACATTTTTGACTTTCAAAATATCGCTTCAGTAAAAGTGTAGTGGCGCTTCGATGACTAATGACCAGGCAACGTAGAGATTGTTTACGCTTAGCGGTATATTGAATCATGTTATTTGTACCTTGTACCGCTCCTCGAGCAGTATGAATGGACCTGGTTCACCTAAACAATAAGCCATTCCGAATAATAATCGAACATTATAGATTTGAAGTGAAAATATTTTTTTTTTTTTGATTTTACTTTTGTTTATCTATTGTAATGGTTTTTATTGTGATTGTTCCGTACATTGGTCTATCTCAGTGCTCTCGAATCAAATACACAATCATAGGAAATTCATCCATCTATAGCGTGAAATCTGAGTGACAACGACTATGATAATCGACACCTACTTATACATAATCAACTTCCCAACCACCCCATACTTTTTCGTCCATTATCGCTGGACCGCGGATAAATTTGAATTTTTGACTCATAGATGGAAAATGTGTAAGAATCCCAACAAACAGTTTCGAACGAATGAGATTATTGATTTGAAAAAATCAGTCTCCTCATCAGGTCGCACCGAGTGATGTTGTATTACTTACAAGTATGGAGTGGCTGGGAAGTTGATTGTTTGTATAAGTAGGTGTCGATTATCATAGTCGTTGTCACTCAGATTTGATGCTAAATGGATGAACTTGCTGTGATTGTGTATTTAATTCGAGTCAATAAAAACCATTACAATAGAAAAACAAAAGTAAAAATTAAATATAAATTCGTTAAAGTTAGTAGTGAGAATGAAATAGGTATAGATGACAAAATTGAAAGAATCGATTTCGTAGGCTAAGAAGTAATTCGCTAGTACTAAAAATACATGGTATTGCCCCTATAAAGACAACATTCCAACGTAAGTAATACAACATCAGTCGTCGCGACCTGATGAGAAGACTGATTTTTTCAAATCAATAATCTCATCCGTTCGAAACTGATTGTTGGGATTCTTACAAATTTTCCATCTACTCGTAGGAGTCAAAAATTAAAATTGGAAATATTAAATACAACAAATAGTTTTAAAATTAATAGTTTTAAACACTAAAACTAAAAGTTAAAAGTTTTGCAGAGAACGGATAGCTAATCGATTTATTGTCATTTAAAAGCTAATCAGCTCTCCACTAAAACGAAAACTAGAACAAAAATAATGTACAAAGTATAATATAATATAACAACAATTTAGTAATAAACTTATAAGTTAAAATAATAAAAATAATAAAAAAATAAAAATAGGGGTGAATAAACAGATTTTAAAGATACAGATAATACATTACGATGAATGTGTTCATTCCAGGTAAGTAAAACTCCAAGATATTTGAGTTTATCAACTTACTCGATAATATCATTTGAAGCTTGCAAGGGTCGGAAATCACAATGAGGCAGGAATGGGGATTGAAAGATAATAAATTTAGTTTTGTTGAGGTTTACAGATAATTTATTTAAATTGAAATATTCTATAAGTACAATAACGTCATTTTCCATGTTAGTCATGGCGTGGGAGCAATCTTTAGAATTATAGAATATTACGGTATCATCAACAAACTTTCTAATTTTTTCAGCCAGAGGTAGGTGGGATATGTCATTTATAAAAATCAGAAATAGAATAGAACCAAGTACACCACCCTGAAGAACGCCGCAGTTAATAGTAAGGGTTCTATACTCATTACACCATCTAAGGCATCAAATTGTTTACGATTTTGAAGGTAACTCGTCAAAAGATTATAAGGCAAGAACCGAAAGTCATAGCAATACAATTTATTTAGAAATGACGATGATCAATGCAGTCAAACGTTTTATGCAAATCTAAAAATAGGCCACATATATACTCCTGATTATCGAAAGCTCGGTATATCCAATCAGCAATCTCAATTAAGGCGGTATCTGTGCCAGACCCCTGTCGAAAACCATATTGATGACAGTGTAAAAAATTTAAAGCGTTTAGATATGCAGTCACACATACTGTTAAAGTTAGCCAAAAGTGAAAAAATCGATAATGCAGATAATGTCTCGACTACTTCAGCCGAAAGTTAAAAAAATTATGTATTGCAATTTAAATCCCAGCCGAAAGTAACTAACCAACAAAATCAGCCGAAAATATGAATACATTCGTAACCAACTACAATTAAAACTAAAATACCGATATTAATTATAAGTTTCTTATGCATATAATATGTATATAAAATATATGGACAAACTTCAAAAATGTATATAACGTTTAAAGTGTTATGTCTGGAAAACGTCTTATTTGAATCGGTTTGTCGATGGTTATCGCTGAAAAATTTTCCAGCAATAACCATCGACAAACCGATTCAAAGAGACCTTTACCAGACATAACACTTTAAACGTTAAGTTTTTATTCATTTTTGAGATATGCACGTATATTTCACTTCCCTCAAATTTCCCGAACTGTCAAAATGAAACTTGGTCTGCAAAATTTTCTTGCAATAACCATCAACAAACCGATTCAAACGAGACCTTTCCCAGACAACACTTTAAACGTTAAGTTTTTATACATTTTTGAGATATGCACGTGTATTTCACTTCCCTCAATTTACCCGAACTCTCAACATGAAACTTGACCTGGAAAATTTTCCAGCAATAACTATCGACAAACCGATTCAAACGAGACCTTTTCCAGACAACACTTTAAACGTTAAGGTTCTACACATTTTTGAAATTTGCAAGTGTATTTCACTCCCCTTAATTTTCCTGAACTCCCAACATGAAACTTGACCTGGAAAATTTTCCAGCAATAACCATCGACAAACTGATTCAAACGAGATCTTTACCAGACATAACACTTTAAACGTTAAGTTTTTATACATTTTTGAGATATGCACGTGTATTTCACTTACCTCAATTTACCCGAACTCTCAACATGAAACTTGACTTGGAAAATTTTCCAGCAATAACCATCGACAAACCGATTCAAACGAGACCTTTTCCAGACAACACTTTAAAAGTTAAGTTTCTACAAATTTTTGAAATTTGCAAGTGTATTTCACTCCCCTTAATTTTCCTGAACTCCCAACATGAAACTTGACCTGGAAAATTTTCCAGCAATAACCATCGACAAACTGATTCAAACGAGATCTTTACCAGACATAACACTTTAAACGTTAAGTTTTTATACATTTTTGAGATATGCACGTGTATTTCACTTACCTCAATTTACCCGAACTCTCAACATGAAACTTGACTTGGAAAATTTTCCAGCAATAACCATCGACAAACCGATTCAAACGAGACCTTTCCCAGACAACACTTTAAACGTTAAGTTTTTATACATTTTTGAGATATGCACGTGTATTTCACTTCCCTCAATTTACCCGAACTCTCAACATGAAACTTGACCTGGAAAATTTTCCAGCAATAACTATCGACAAACCGATTCAAACGAGACCTTTTCCAGACAACACTTTAAACGTTAAGGTTCTACACATTTTTGAGATATGCACGTGTATTTCACTTCCCTCAATTTACCCGAACTCTCAACATGAAACTTGACCTCGAAAATTTTCCAGCAATAACCATCGACAAACCGATTCAAACGAGACCTTTTCCAGACAACACTTTAAACGTTAAGGTTCTACACATTTTTGAGATATGCACGTGTATTTCACTCCCCTCAATTTACCCGAACACTCAACATGAAACTTGACCTGGAAAATTTTCCAGCGATAACCATCGACAAACCGATTCAAATAAGACCTTTGCCAGACATAACACTTTAAACTTAAAGTTTTTATACATTTTTGAAGTTTGACCATATACTTTATATACATATTATATGCACAAGAAACTTATAAATGAATATCGGTATTTTAGTTTTATTTGTAGTTTGTTACGAATGTATTCATATTTTCGGCTGATTTTGTTGGTGAGTTACATTCGGCTGGGATTTAAATTCAATACATAATTTTTTTAACTTTCGGCTAAAGTACTCAAGACACTATCTGCATTATCGATATTTTCACTTTCGGCTGGAAACTTCCGATTAACTTTAACAAGCTCAGCCATACGAGTTGCAATTAATTTTTAAAGTATTTTGTCGAACACAGACAACACAAAAATTGGTCAGTAGTTATTAACAACTTTGCAGTCACCTAATTTAAATATTGGTATCACTTTTGCAATCTTCAAACAATTATGATAGATGCCGGTTTCAAACACTACACTGAATAAATCCGTCAGTATTTGAGAAAAGAACGCTGAATTACGTTTTACAACAATATTATGAATATTAAAAAGTTTAGTTAACAGTATTTAGCTCCAAATGTTAATATTTCTCTTTATTAATTCTTTAGCTTTCGGAACCTTATCGGTTCCATTCTCAAAAGAATAATAAAACAATTTTACAAAAAAAAAATATTTTCTATACAAAATAAAAACGAAATCAAGGCTATCTAAAATGTAGCTATTTTTCTGTAGATATCGTTACCCAATATGCAATGCCGACGGAATTCGTGCTCAGAAACCACACTCTTTTTATGGGAAGAAACATGTATAATACACGGAAATCCATACTACTCGCCAAAGAAAAGCGTGGCAAAATTTCCGGTGTCGGTGTGTATCTCGACTAAAAAGAGAAAAAAACCAAAGTGGAAATAAGGTGGAATTTCGTCGGAACCTCGGGTATATTCCATATATATTTCCATACTAATTTAACACACTTTAACACTCGTGCGATAAGCAAATAGAGCAGATTTCCATAGCACTTTTACATGGGATTAATTATAATTTTCTATTGAAATTAAAAAGAACTATTTGTTGTCATTTTTATATTTTTATTCAGATATTCAATACATATTTATTTTTTATTTAAATTTTAAAAATCCGCCTATGTAGGGTATTGACTAACATTTTCACGCGCCATCCACTTGTTAGATTTTCGCACAGAATCTTAAAAAAATAAAACAAGAAAATTTTACGTAAAAAATTTGCGTTGATATGTAAGTGTCGACGCAATTGCAAAACTGTTTTTATTGCCTCTTTAGCCCAACCCGATCACAACCATTTAAACTAAATAAAATTAATGTTCCTATAATAATTAAAACTCATAAAATAAAACACAACAAGAGAAAGAAATTTATTTTTCTCCAAAATCGATATTTTTGTGTCTTTGATATTTTTTAGTACGGAATTTAGTGTGGAATTGGAGCTGTTTTTTCCACACTATGAAAAAATTGCATACTGAGATATTTTAAAAAAATATATTTTTTCTAGTAGCTAACGATATCTACAGAAAAATAGCTACATTTTAGATAGCCTTGATTTCCTTTTTATTTTGTATAGAAAATATTTTTTTTTTTGTAAAATTGGTTTATTATTCTTTTGAGAATGGAACCGATAAGGTTCCGAAAGCTAAAGAGAAATATTAACATTTAGAGCTAAATACTGTTAACTAAACTTTATAACATAAAGGCTCATGTAACAATTTAAATTATGAATATTATCATACCCATCACCCTTATTATTCTCTAAACTATTAATTATATTGTATGTTTCAGTAGCCGAAATTGGGCACACAAAATGAATTAGAGTTACTATTGTGCAGATTATATAATTCAGTGTTACCGTTACTTGTAGAAGAGAGGCTGTGCTTTGGAAGATCTTTGTATTCGACATCGTTTTGTACAATGGAGTGGATATTCGCTTTAGTATTGTGCTTTATGAATTGATTTATTTGATTCAAATTATTAAGCAAATTTTTTAAATAAAGCTTTTTTGCGTAGTATTTTTTAGATTTGCTCATTTTATTCAGTAAATCTAGTCTGTCTTTTAACGAAGAGTTGTTCGTACTTTGTGTTTTTATTATCACCTGTAGTTGTTAAGACTTAAACAACAACGAATATTTACCGACCAGTTCATTATATTTTTCAGAAATTAATTTTAGGGTTGAATCATGGTTATGAATGTCAAATGAGGTTGAAAATAAAAATTCATCGAAGTACTGATTAACTTTGTCATAATTTACCGCTTTCATTTCTAATTTTTTATTTATGTATTTCGGTTTAAATGCGAATTTGGAGAAAATAAAACTATGATCACTTATATCAGATTCAATTGTTGAGTTGAAAACCCGTTCTATATAAAGGAAACTGCTAATAGCATGATCCAAGATATTACCACTAACTGGTCTGGTAGCAAATGTGCTAGTAACAATCATGCCATGACTCAGAATCTACTCCAATATAAGTCCTGCTTTAACTCTCATTAGCAGAACCTATATAAAAATAACTACCGAAGGTTGTGTTGGTTACACTAACAATTTAATGTAAATTTGATTATTTTTTTTTGTTTCTGCACCAACACATTTATACTTAGTTATTTCAAAAAAAATTACTATAGAAAAGAATTACCAATACATCGTTAGTTAGTTATTGTTTATTTCATATGTGTGGAGTTAGCAGGACTTATATTTAAGTAGATTCTGCATGACCTAATAAGATGGAATTGTACTGAAAAATTAGTTTTAAGTTATAGGTATGTTAAAATCTCCTACTATAATAAAATCAGAATTGGTTTTGTTCCAAGAATTCTAAAAAATATGTCTGTACGCCTCCAAATTCCACAAACATGAATTGGATTAGACCCCGAGAGTTGAATACAAACGAACTGGAAAGATGAGCGAATGTCGTCCCTAATGAACATCGCAATTCCCCCCCAGATCTGTCATCTCTACAATAGAAGACGTTTGAGAAATGTTTAATATTAAAAGAAAATATATTTGAGCTTTTAATCAATGTTTCGATTATAACTATCAAATGAATCTCAGTATGTAAATGTAAACTATCAATAAAATTTAATGAACTGTCAAACTTACTTAGTTCAAATATTAAGTTGAAGTACACACAAACTTTTGGAAGAAAGGTTCATACCAACACCATTCATACCAACAGTGTTACTTCATTTACTAGGAGACTCCGAAGGCGTTTTACTTCTGCCAGCTAATGCTCAGTGGATGGGATGCGTTTTATTTCGGAGCGTTAGTAAATCTAGTTTAACTGCCAGAAAGGTAGGATATTTTTAAGGGAAAGGGAAACTAACTATGATAGACCATAATTTACCCACCAACATTTACGAGGCCGATTTTATGAAGTCGAAAATTTATATGATTTTAAATTATTGCCCTAATCACTTAGCACAGAATGCCATATACGACCGAGAGAAAATTTATACACCTCATAGAGAAAACCAAAAATAAATTTTAAGAAAAAAATATAAATTAAGAAAATACGACATTTGAGTTTTAAACAAAATAAGTGTAAAAAAAATTATTTCACATTAATGGAAAATTCAAAAAAAAATTTGATGCGTAAACGGGTTAGTATTTATTTGTTAAAATGGCTAATTCTTAAGAAAATTTCAGTTAGCAAATCATTGGTAGACACCGATAATAATGAACTAAAGATTCACTATGAAAACAAAAAAATGATAAATGAAAATTTTTATCTAAAAATAAATTCCTAATAAATTGTAGAGTTATAAAAAAAACATAATTTCGAAATGAAAATTAGAAAAATTTCAAAATATGTATAAATTGTTTTTTTTTCAGCAATAATTGAAATTAATTTATGAAAATTTTACTTAAATTTAATTAAAGTATGAAATTATTTGTAATAGAATTGCGCGTTTATTATTATACGTATTATGAAAAATGGCGGAAAAATTTTACCTTCAATTTCCATTTTCCGCGATACACCGCTGTATGTAGCAAGTTTAAACAACAGTAAATTTTAATGAGTTTGCTGTTCGGTTGTTGGACGCCAAGCGTCGTGATTTACAGTAGCAAAATATATATTTTAATGCACGCACGTGTTGTTTTTCCGTGTTTTTCAATCCACAAAATAGTATTGTTTATAGGTTTTCACACAATATGTAGTTTTGAATATATTGGGAGTACAAATTAATTCGGTCCGTTTTTTGATTTTATAAATGCATGTATTTATATAACAGTGAAATTAAAATAAGTGGTCAAAGTGTGTTGAACTGTGTAGAAATTTATTGAGAAATAAATTGTACCCGTGTTTATAAAAAGAATCAGTGTTATTATTGCAAAATCCGTAACGAATCCTTGTAAAGCCCGAAATTCGTAACAATACTAAATGATCTACATATTGTTATTTTTTTAAAGCACGCATTTTATTTTCGAAACAATCTTACACAGCAAACTAACTTTGACACTGTTTATTGGTTTACAATTGTAACCGGAATAAACACCAAAACAAACAATTAAAATTCCATAAAATGATGCAGCAAGCACGAACTCGATAACAAAATAAAATAAATTAGCTCCTAATTACCGCTAATAAATGATTAATCGACAAATATTAGAAGAATTTGATTTACTATAAAGAAGTCGAATGATTCTGTTCCACCTAAACTGAGAAGTATTGGTAAATTGTTTCCAAAATAATTTAATAAAAAACTGGCCTCCGAAAGTCGTCCAATATAAATTAATTTAGTTATTAATTATTATATTAAGTTACCTCACGAGGTAATTAGCGAAATCCACGTGAAATGGTGAAAAATAAGAATTTCCCCTCAAACAATTTTCTTCACAACGTTGATCATTAAACATTGATTTTGTAAAAATTTGTTTCCATCATTAGCCGTTTTCCGTTTTTCCACGAGGATGAGTTAATTTCTCTTGCAATGGAAATTAATTCGAAAAAGTGGTTGTGTACCGGAATACGGTTAATTGAAATAGTGCGGTGGCAAGAATATTCTTGTTTGATCATATCGATGATCGTATGTTTATAAAAAATTTAGTGTGGGTTAATTCCTCAGGATCAATTATGTACATATATTTTAATTGGACATATAACGACAAAACTGGTTTAGAAGTAATTCTAATAAATTTAATTTGAAATAGTTTTTACAAATTTTAGCATGCTGAAAACAACTACTACTTAAAAATTATTATCTAATAATTTACAAATGTTTATCGTGTGTCGTACGATCGCTACCATTCTGAAACCGAATCGTAATATTCCCAAATTTCTCTCTTCCCTCTTGTTATTTGTAAAAAGAATAAACCCGGCGTTATCCGGATATCTCACCTAGTGCTCTGTAAGGCCAAGTTAATCAATCAATCCGCGGTTTTGCGTATTTCCATGAGGTTTTCACGGTTGGTTTAGAAGAAAATATTCTTAAAATATCTTGTGAACTAAAATGCTGATAACACAATATTGATTGCTCCAAGACATTCCAAACGATATGCCACATGATTAAACCAGTTCTTGAAAGAAATCGCCCAGCAGCATAGCGGTAGTTTACAGTTCTAAGATACTTTAGCTAAAGTTTCGACTTTTTTCAAGACATGTTCAATGATTTACGTCACAATGTTCATATTCTATTGATATAATATATAAATAATTGGCCACCAGTGTTAAACCGGCGAATTCGAGAGTTAAATTACTCATTAGAAAGTTGGTGCTTGGTACAAAACCTTTCAAGCGATATGCCGAATGATTATATCGATATAAAAGTAACTGTATCCGCAATCTACACCAGAGGAATAATTTCGAGTACTACAGTCATGTACTTTACGAATATAAGTTTATTCTATAATAAACCAATAAATTGCTGGTGCGTTTGCATCAAAATGGATTTATGAACTAAGGCGTTGAGAATTTTGGTTTGATCCAAAACCTTTTAAATTACTTACCACATAATCAAAAATATCTGCGTAAACTTTCTCGTTGATATGCGACACGTATACGTTCTATAATAAACGTATAATTTGTAATAGTGAGAACGGTGGATCTATGAAATGGCACGCGCGTGTCTGGGAATAATACAAAATATGTTTCCTATGGCAGGGATACGACCTGTTTGACGTACGGTTCCCAAAACCTTTAGAATTCACCGAATTAGAAATAGAAGAATGCTACTGCCTTCCCTCGTAAATAAGGCCTAGTCGTTTAGAACGAATAGCACGCTCCCTAGGCGCTTTATCCAAAAAAACGTTCAGTGGCCCTATTTTGGCTTGCTCTGCAAAAGGAAATTGAAAATTAGTAATGTTTTTCTATCAGTTGGGAATCATTTATTCCCCATAGTGCATTCTGGCGTTTGGGAATATTTTTTATTGGGAAAAATTTAATTCCATTTTATAGCAGGTTCGACGTTAATTGTTTCCCACATGTTTCCCGTATATTTTTGAATTTTTCAACATTATTTTATCTAATAAATACATATTTAAAAATAAGTAGTTAGTTAGTTAGATTAGTTTATCAAAATCAAGATAAAATGTTCTCCCAAAAAATTATTCGCAGTCGACCTGAACTGCGTAACTAGTATTAAATCGCACCAAGCGTCATCATTTCCCTCTAAAAATCAGTATGGGTCATTTCGCTGAAGTGCAAACAACATATTTCTATGCACGCTCTAACCATGTTAACCCATTTTTTTTATTTATTTATAGGAAAATATTATTCTACATATGATTTCTATTTATTTCAAACATCAATGGAAATAGAAAAAAAAATAAGTAACAATAAATAAGTTAAGCAGACCTCAAAGCAATTTAGTTTAGACGTTTAATAAACATATAATTAATTTAATCGTGTGACTGATTATAAAATTCAACATATTTCTTGTATAGAATCGTTCTTAATTAAAATTTGAGTATTGAAATTTTGTCATCTTTCATACTGTCTGTTAATTATTAAATAAATTAAAGGTGATTAAATATATTAAATATATTAAAGGTGATCCCTTTGTAAAATATACTGTTTTGAGTGGTTTTGTATTTATAGTTAAGAAGACGATAATTAAGTGAAGCACGGGTTAATTTGTACGTCACAGAAAGGTTGGTAGATAACTCAACATTATTTTTCATGAGACCGTGTCTGATTTTAAAGATCGTAATAATATATTAGTACTCGACTAACGATGTTAGGGGAAGAATTTTTTCGTTATAAAGTAGTACACTTGGAGTCGGTAACGGTAAATTGTTAATAGCTTTTAATCCTTTATTTTGAAAGATTTGAAGGCCATTAAGGTAAATATCACTTGATGATCCCCATATTTGAATAAGATATATTAGATGGGAGTGTATAAAGCTGTAATACACGCTGTATCTCAGGGCACTTGGAATAAAACGACCGACTCGCAGCAATACACCTATTATCGGATATATCCTTTGCTTAATTCCATTTATGTGAAGACTCCAATTCAGCTGAGAATTTATTTCTAACCCAAGGTATCTCGCACAATCTACTCGTTTAATGGTTTCGTTGTTGTATGTTATTTCATCAAATATATGCCTCGGTTTATGTTTTAAGTAGAAGATAATAAAGTTAGATTTACTAACATTTAGAGCAAATTTGTTTGCTCCCAGCCAGTTAGTTATAGTAACTATATGTCTTCCTCCATATTATTTTTTAATTGATGATGAGTTGTTGAACTATATATTATGGCTGCATCATCCGCAAACATTTGAATTCTCCCGTTGAGATTTAAGTCAAAGATATCATTTATATATATTAAAAAGAGGATCGGACCCAAAATTGATCCTTGGGGAACACCTGTTGTAATGTTTACTTTGCATGTTTCGAAGTTACCCCGTCGAACATATTGCTGTCTGTTATTTAGGTAGCTCTTTATTAATTGTATTGCCCTACCGGAAATTCCAAAACTAATAAGTTTATTCAATAAAATATCATGATTTACGAAATCAAACGCTTTCCTTAAGTCTAGAAACAAGCATGACGTAGCATTTTTAGCTTCCACAGATTTATATGCTAGTTCTACGAGATTTAAGGCAGCAGCAGCTGTGCTGGAGTTTGTAGTGAAGCCATACTGATTGAAGTTAACTAGGTTGTTAAAGTTTAAATGCTCTACTAGAGCAGAGTGGATTATTCGTTCAAAAATCTTAGAAAATACCGGTAAGATAGAGATTGGACAGTAATTGTTAAGGCAGCAGGAATTACCAGTTTTGAAGATAGGCGTGGCACGAGCAATTTTTAGAAAATCTGGAAAATTACCTTCTTCGAGACATTTGTTAATATACTTAGTATACAAAGGGATAACTATGTGGCCCAATTTTTTATTAGCAGTGTAGAAATACAGTCATATCCAGATGAGCATGTTGAATTTAATTTGTTCACTAAGATAGCGGTTTTATCATTAGTAACAAGAGGGACGGTTGTTTGACTATTTTTAATCACCCGTGGAATGGGAACATAATAATGTGGCATTAGTGAGCTCGAAATTTGTAGTTCTATGTCCGCAAAGAATTCATTTAGCGCACTTGCCACTTGATACTGGTCCAAAACTAGTATGCCATTTATGTTCAGACTGATATTAGAATTATGATAGTTTATTTTTCGTACAGACGGGTCATTTGTCAATATTTCATTGAGCAAACTCCACATTTGTTTAGGTTTAGTTATGTTGTTTTCGAATTTGGTGGTGTAATAATTTTGTTTCATATTCCTAATCAGTTTTTTCAGTTGAGTATTTAAGCTTTTGAAATTCTTATCTAAAATCTGAATTTAACGCACATTTCTTTTGTAGTTTATAGTATTTATCACGAAGTGATGCAAGTTTCGCTAGTTCTGGAGTGAACCATGGTTTTTTATATGCTGACGTTTTTATTTTGGTAGTAACATTTTGAGTATATTCTTTAATCGCATCTGTAATAGAAGAATACAATAGTAAAAAGTCACAGTTAGGTTTTTGCGAATACTTATCGAGGATCGACTTTAGGAAGCTCTCGTAATTAACGATGCTTCTAGATCGTGTTAAGTAAATAGACATTTTTGTTAAAACATATTTTATAATGGTCACTGAGACTAGTATCCCCGTAGTATATATAAAAAGTGCCTTTGTGCCAACAAAACACAATTTGCGGGAAGCGCCGATTTTTGTGAAGCATATAGGGAACATGGTCCATCAATAATAACATCTGAGTACTCACAAAGAACGCGAAGGGAGGCCAGTAAAGTTTGAAGATACTGAGTTGGAGGCTTTATTGGACCAAGATTCATGCCAAACTGAAGAGGAACTCGCTGAAACTATAAAAGTGACTCAACAAGCGATTCAAAATGTTTCAACACCATGGGTATGATGCAAAAACAAGGAAATCGGGTTCCGTATGAACTCAAGCCAAGAGATGTAACGCCGTTTTTTCACGTGCGAACAACTGCTCCAAAGATAAAATCGGAGGGGTCTTTTGCGGGGGACGAAAAGTGGGTCCACTACGATAACCCAAAGCGCAAAAAATCGTGGAGTAAGTCCGGTCATGCATCAAGAAGCTAATGCTGTGCATATGGTGGGATCAGTTCGGAGTGATATACTATAAATTAAGCCGAGCATTGAAGCTCAAACGCCCGCAATATGCCAAAAGATATGACCAAACGATTTTCGTTAAGGAAACTTTGGAGGTGCTTCAATGGGATGTCCTACCCTACTCGACGTATTCACCAGACATTTCTCCTTCCGACTACCACTTGTTCTGGTCAATGAAGAAGCCATAAATTGGGTCGATTCTCGGATCGCCTCAAAACACGAGGAATTTTTTCGACGTGGAATTCATATGCTGCCATAAAGATGCGAAAATGTCGTAACTAACGATGGGCAATACTTGAATAAAATACATTGTATCAATTTTTCTGATTAAACCTTCGAAGTTATAAAAAACCTCAAAACTTATTTGTACTCCAATACATTTGGGAACGGGAAATAAATATTTGGAAATTAATGTAATTTGTAACAGCAAAATATTTTCTCAATTCCTCGGGAAAGCCAGAATAGGGCCACAAGGTGTTGTATTCTAAATTTGAGACCAAATTAATTGTCATTTTTGAATTAAGTAGTATCCAAGGTTTAAAGGGCTATTTGATTATAGGTGGCCGCCCAAATGATGACGTGATTAAGATAGAGATATTCGCATTGAGGTATAGGTTAATTTCAGTTGTGTTAATTTAATTAAAAAGCCTTGTATTAATTTCAGTAATCCACTGTTGCTTTATAGAACTCAAAATTCGAGCCTAAGCCCTGCATCGGATAGTAATACACGCAAACAACATCAGATATTATCCAAGTTCTGACGTTAGGATGCCGAGTGTCTACCAAAATCGACGAAAAATACATAGATTTTGGGGTTGGAGCGGTATCGCTTTTCTTAAAATTAATTTAGAGCAGATGAATTAATTTCAATAATCTGGATAATTATTTCTCCCAATCAAAAAATTTTTGGAAAAAGAAACTGTTATATTTTAAAATTGTGGATTCACCGAAGGATGCGTGCGGATGCGGAAATTTTCATTATTTTATAAACATCTGTAGCCGAGCAGAGATTTAAATTCGTTTTACATATTTCTAATTGAATTAGAAAGCATAAGCGTTTTATTTAAAATGTGTTATATTTGAAATATTTGAAACGCCTTTTATAATAAAAATAGAAATATGCGTTATTTACGAAGGAAGACAGTAGCGACAAAAATTCAAATTGTACAAGCCATTCTCTAGATATCACCGGTACAGACATCCAGGCGGAAATACAATAGTTTTTTTAAACATACAATTTAATTTTATCTGAATTATAAAAACCCACTTTCTACCAAATCATATACATCTAACAATCTCGCGACTCAGTGTGTATAAATATAGCAAAATATAATGAAAAATATATTACACGTATACTTGTTATGCCGACAGAAGACTGTTGCTTGTATTTATATCATTTTGAATGTCTCTTCTCTCGTTCTGATTCTTTAAACACGCTGTCGTTCTTTTTAACAACATGAAAAACCGCGAAAATTAAAAGAACAAACAAGGAAAATAAATCTTAATCAATGTATTGGAAAATTTATTTATTGTAACATTTAATCAAGGTTTTTATTTAAATTGACTGAGAATGATAGACATAATAGCAAAAAATGTGAATGAAAAATTATTCTGTGATAACGAGAAACAACCTAGACGCTAGATGAGAGTGAATTGGTCAAATCTACATTAGAAAAAAAAAACATGTGAATCAACAACAGAAACGTCATATTCTCTAGTTGGTTACTTATTTATTTGAATTAAAATTAATTTTCATACATACTATATGTTGGTACATAGATACTGGAAAATGTACATGCACAATGTATGTACATATAAATTTATTACATTGTTTTATCATACGTACGGATTTGTATTTGATTTAGTCTTGAGAGGCACAAAGCTTATAAAACTCGGTAATAAGGCAAAAAATAAATTGTAATATGAATGCTAATCTTGTGACAGGGCCAGATCGATGGTTTGCTGATAACTTCGACTTTTGATAATATACGAGTATATAAAGATTTTCAATACGTACGCGTATACATACACTATCAAATATTCACAATATATATATATATATATATATATATATATATATATATATATATATATATATATATATATATATATATATATATATATATATATATATATATATAACGACCTTAGAACAGCAAAACATGGTAACTGGATAGTATTACTATATTAATTACCATGTTTTTCCAAGGAACAATCGATATATATATATATATATATATATATATATATATATATATATATATATATATATATATATATATATATATATATATATATATATATATATATATTGTGTTTGCAGATGGAATCGTAAAATTTAAGAACAAAACAAATATACACAATTTCAAAAACCACTTGTTACCCGGACAGGTATAAAATACAACTCTGAAAATTATTTTCGATTTTCCCATTTTTATTGCACTTGAAAAATCTATCTCGTATTTCCCTTTAATTTTATTTAGCTTCTCCAAAATGTTCAATAATTTATTTCCTCCTAATAATCATGGTGATTGTATAATCACCACCGTAGATCATGCTTTGAAAGACGTTTGTTATGATATTATACGTAGGTTTAAAAATGTAACTACCCCACTGGATGTCACCCCAAAGTATTACTTTGTGTATTTGCCATTTTTTCATTTAAAATCCTCCTTTCCTAATGACGAAAAGCTTCTTTTCAATAAAAATTTTCTATCCACAATATACTCGAATTTCGATTTACTTTGAACTTGAATAAAAAAAAATTATAAAATCACGACAAAAAAATAAATTCAAATAAATATAGGAAAATCAGAAAAATTACAAAAAAGGAAATCAAACGAGATGATGACGAAGAATCAAATTATGTATAGCCAAAATATAAAATGAAAACTTATTGTTGTGTGAGGTTATTATTGTGTATGTTGTCTATAACAACACATATTGAAAGCTGAAAGTGGAAAATTGGAAAATGTTAATTTTTTTATTTGAGTGAACTCTATATTCTGGTGTATCGTAACAAGCATAAAGTTGATAATTAGAATTGAGGAAGGATTATGAATGAAAATAAAAAAGCGAAATAGGAAGACATGTTCATGTCAAAAAAATTGCGGCATTCATTTATTTGGGGCATATCTTTAAGATGTATTTACAAGCTGTAGAAACAGAAGCGCAGTAAAATTTTACCGGGTTCATTTATTAAAATACCCGAACAAATGGTAGGGCCATTTTTATAAAATTAATTTGATCACAGTATCCAGCGACAATTTATCTCACGTTTCGGTCCGGTGAATTGGCCCGCCTAGATCGTGCGATTTGACGCCTCTTGAAATTTCTTATGGTGCTACGTGATGCCTCTCGTCTATGCCAATAAACCAACAACAATTAGAAGGCAGAATTAGAAGGCAACATTAAACGTATTATTAGCGACATACCAGTCAAAATGCTCGAAAATGTGGAGACCAAATTGGATATCTCGCATAGACCAAAATTGTCGCCATGGCCAACATTTACATGAAATAATATTTTAAAAGTGAAAGGCCAACATTGATTATTCAATTCAAATAAAAATTGCATACATTTTTGCAATTTTACTGTGTTATTTTTAAATTATAAACAAAGCCCTTAACAAATCGCCCGATACGAATTTCAAAAATTGAATAGGTTTTAGGATTAGTATATCAGATCATTTGCTATTTTATTTTTTTTAGAATTCACCGATATGCAATTTTCACAAGAACAGATTAAAACAACGTTGCTCGTCATTTGATCAAATAGGGCATCCATATACATATTTACCAACAAGTATTTTATCGATAGCTGCCTTATAGTAAAATCGGATGTCGTTTAACTGAACTAGCAATGAGTTGAAGGCAATGCAAAATGGGAGGGTTGACAGAACTCCTCTATGAACCTCTGTGCTAACGGTTGTTTTCCTCTGCTTGAACATCGCCACATTGCAATGATTGGTTGTATGCCGTGTTTCAAAGAGTTGAGATTTTCTGATGCTTTTTTAATTCGTTCTACAACTTCATGAAGCGTTATATCAACAGATATACCTTTCTGGAGACATGTTGTCTACGATGAATTGGTAAGGACGTAAGAGAATTATCTCTTAAGTACCTATCTACTAGGCGTTCTAAACATTTAAGTAAAATTGACACAGATTATGGGCTAGACAGATAGGGATAAAAATTACCTTTACTTCCCCGCATTATTGCGAAACGTATTTACAACAAGTTATGAATATATTGAACACGCTAAAAGGTAGTATAAAATAAACTCCAGGTCCCCCTACACGGGTCATCCATCTGGGCCTGGTGTTTTGGATTTGGAGAAAGACGCTCCATCCTAATCTCCATCCAATTTGGCAGCCAACTCCTTTTTGGTGTTCGATGGATAGATTTCCTCTACTGTTTTTGTATCCCTACCTTTTGAGAAACGTGTATAAAATTTAATATCTACAGTTTTCTGATTAGTTCTCGCAAAAGTGTCATCTAATTTTCTCTAAAGTTCCGATAGTGATTTTACGACCGCCATCGAGAACTTCTTTGAGTTTAATAGTCAACAAAACGTTTTCTACTATCTCTGCACAGCAAGAACTCCATTTCAAAAGAATCTCTTTGAGAGGAGAAGCTTTCTTTCTTGCCTGTTCAGTTCATTTGGGTTTACTAAGCCATTTATATCCCACAATAAACTGAATATCATTGGGGTTTCCGTATTTAATGGCCTTCATAAACTCATGAGTTGGAGGATGAAGCTCTGTGTCATACTGGACTTACTCGGTTTCGTCCCCTTGAATGTATGGGTTTTGAATCATCATTTGATTCGATTTGTTTGATTTGGCAGAGTTGGCGGTAAACTGATGGATCGATACGAGTCTACTTTTATTTCATTTTTACTAGGTTTATGGATCATTATATGATCTACGAAATTTTCAAGTTACCGGAAAATAGCCAGTTTCCATTACAGCATTACAAATGTATGCTATTAATTGGGCACATATATTGGGATGTTCTGTCAGTATTTTTGCATTAATTAGATCATGACCAGATGCCTTTTTGGGGTTTATACGTTCCCTAATCATTGTTTTTACTTCACCACCTTTATATTTAATTGGTTAAAATTCTGAAGCTTCGATTTCTTCAGGCAGCAATTCCGAGTGTTTATTATTGTTGTTCGGAATAAATTCTTTAACTAAATTTAAAGCGAATATATTTTCTTTATATGGATTGCTACTTGCCCGGTTTCCATTGAAGCGGCGAATCCCAGATTTCTGGAAGCTTTACACAGTGAGTAGTCTGTTGCTTCTGACACTGTAAGATTACTTAGTATAGTATTCGATACTTTCAGATTTTTGATACCTTTATTTAATGATTTAAGTACAGGTGCTCTATACAATTGCCCTTGCCTGCTCAGTATACGATTGTTCTTTAAAGGCTGCTGAATACTCTATGACGGGTGGTGCCGTTTCACCTCAGTAGAGCTGGTGCGTGCAGCATTCCTTGATGTTTGCTCTACTGTATTCGTTAGATGTTGTACTACATCATAAATTCTTCGACAAGTGGTCAGAAGATAGACCGCAGCATGTTTCGACCGTAACATAAATTCTAGTAATACTCTTTGTTACACAGAAGTCGTCTATCTGTTGGCCAATATGTTGGCTTGCAGCCAGATACGTGATCTAGTTTTCCTCCTTACATACATTCCCACAGTTGCTTGCTTTTTGGTGAAGTTGATCTGAAGCCCAAACACATTCAGTTTCGAAATAAAATCTCCAAAATCTCCTGCAAGTAATTTATCTTCCAATTCCAGTAGACTGCGGATATGGTGTATTTACCAGACCATTCTTCTAAGAAGATGCTAGTTGCCTATATATGCTCACTGCGATGTTTTATCAGTTGATTCTCTCCCTAATAATAAACGCCGGTCCTCCACGAGATTCTCCGTTAGGATGTTCGGTATTGTAAATTTTGTGTAAAATGTGTCTCAGAGACCATCATGTTGTCAATGTTGTTTTCATTAAGAAGCTACTGTACTTCTAATTTATGTTGCGCCAGACGTTTTGCATCCATAAGGCCATATCCGCATTTAAATTCAATCGTTTTATATTTTGATTGCTTGATTGCTCGTTAACAGTTACATTAGGGTTGAAATGTTTTGCAACCAGAGTACCTTATTTGTTTCTATAATTTGCATAAATTTATTCATTGATTCGTTGAGGGTACTTAACAATTTTGTAAGTTCCTGGTCACCATTCTGAGGTTTATTTGCTTTATTTCGCACGTTACCCGCAGCTGCCTCTGCGAATAATGTTTCGGGGGATGATACATTCCAAACATACAAAAGATCTGTTTTTATTTTGTTTTGTTAAAGAAAAGTGACTGGGATTACAACCAAAATTTACCATTCCATGAAAATGTAGCTAGACATATCACTCCATGCAGAACATTTCGAAACCATGAGTTTTTAGCACTTGAATTACGCCATTCTACAGACTATGGAGAAAGCAACCGCATTAATAGATTGTCTAAATCATTCATCATCGATGCCCTATTTGACTTTGATTTATCAAACGATA
This sequence comes from Nephrotoma guestfalica, assembly GCA_963691935.1. Lineage (NCBI taxonomy): Eukaryota > Metazoa > Arthropoda > Insecta > Diptera > Tipulidae > Nephrotoma > Nephrotoma guestfalica. The sequence goes on along the minus strand of OY829913.1, from coordinate 133,492,270 downwards.
ACTTCAAAAAAATCTGAAGAATTATTTTTAAAATTTTTATATGTTAAATTAAAATTCGATTAAGATTAATTAAATTTCTTTTTTCATTTTAATTTAATTTTTGTTTCAAACTGAATGTTCGTGTTCGGTTCGTAAAGTGTGATCCAATAGGAGGTACTTTTTCCAATTGGGATTCTCATTGGGATTCATGCGTCACAACTGTCATGTTCATATGACATTTGTGATCAGTATTCATTGACATTTCACCATGAATAGACTTACGCGAGAACAACGTTTACAAATTGTGGAAATTTATTTCAAAAATCAGTGTTCAGTGAAAATTTTTTTTCATGCTCTTCGACTATTTTATGGTGTTCATACATTATGGGTACATAACACGCGTAATTAACGAAATATCAAATGCTCGAAAGAGTGCTCGAAAATTGGACCCATAGAATGGATCATCTAAGAATCAGTCGCGGACAACATTTAAAAGAAATTATTTACAAACATTAAATGTCATAAATCGAGCTTACGTCACAAATACAATTTTTAATTATTAAATTGATTTTAATGCGTTTTATTTCAAACAAACTTCCGCAAGCTCTTATTGGATCACCCTTTATTTTTCTCATTGTTAGATTGTATGTTTTTGGTTTATTGCTCATTTCATTGCTTTGATGCCATTTTTTCCCTTAACTACTTATACACAATGCTTTTTCTGTAATTACCGGTATGATTTTTCCCACAATTGTTGCACTTCTTTACTTCAGGTTTGATTTTGTCTAACCCACACTCGCAAATTTTCTGCATTGCTGCTGCATTTGCTGTTTCAGGTTCCAGAAAAACTTTGAACATTGATTTAGGGATTCTCTAACGATTAATAATTTTATAACGCTTCTCCTTCTTCTTCTCAGTTACACCTCTTGAACTCTTTAGCCTGTATGAGTCAAAATATTTGTACCTTTTCCTGAGATGATAAGAATTTTACGGTATGCTTCGATGCTCGTGGCTTGAATTCTGGTTTCACAGATATTGCCTTGTATAATTGGAGCGATGAAAACCTGTTTCATTTTGAAGTGCGGCTACTAGTTCTTGAGATGGTGCTTCTCTTGTCCCTCAATGGGATTGAGGTACTATCGTTATAACATAAAATTAATTTAGTTTTTAAATACAGTAATTTGGCAATTCAGAATTCATCCGTTTCAAGTTCTAGCGCACGTTCTAGTACTTCTAGCGAAGTTTTGAAATTTGACCATTCTAGATGTAACCGAGCCATTTCTTGAACGAAAATTTTCGAATTCAGATTGTTTCTAAAATATGCTTGTATTTCAAAACTTAATTAAGAGTTTTTCTGAAAATTAATAATACTGGATGGATCTCATTTATATCTTACTCGATTATGTTAAAATCCGGTTTGCACGATATCAGAGAGATTCTAACATGAATTTTGGAACTTGTCGATTTCTTGACCGATTGTTTGCCAAGTTCTTTAATTTAACCAAGAAATGGAACTTTGCTGTTTCTTCCACGAGAAAGGGCCTTAGAATGGCATTTTTGATAAATTGTGTCACACTAAATAGAACCCGGTTGTAATAATGGGGTTGGGAATCGTGACCTAAACATAAACAAACCGAATTTAAGTATAATTATTTAAGACATGACGTAGTATCATTTTTAATATCTAAGTCCTACTAATTTGATTAAAATCAGTCAAGATCAATCAAATCCTAACAATTTCAATTTAGTCATAATTATATACCAATAAATTATTTTTTGATTAATTCGAGGCCCAGTTCCACGTAACATGATCAAAACTTCATCCACACTCCATTTAGAATTTTATTCTCTCAAATATACTACAAAAATTTAATGACCAATCCAGAACTACAAGTCGAACTCGTTCGGTTTTTCTTCGGCACAATTTCTTAACATTACCCAAAATTCATACCAGATTGGAGTACCATCCAAAACATAAGCCAAAGACGGGGGTTGGTTCGGAGTGGAGGATTATTAAGTCGGTCTGTTTGGTTTATTGTATTTGCGATAATTCAAGAGGGCTGCTTGATTTTTTTTAAATGTATAGATTAATTTTCTGCCGTGAAAATTTTAGTTATTTGTACCCAGTTGAAAATTTGAAGGAATTTAGGTGGTCTAGTTTGTTTGTTATAAGTACGAGTATGGTATTTTAAAAAAAAATCAATATTACCATTCGTAAAATTGTACACCGGGAAACTGAGACACTAATATGTCAATAATTTTGTGATTAATTCATTTGCCAATTTTTTGCAATTCAATGCAAATTTTTGCTCTTTGTTCAATTATTAAGAAACCGTATGATTATTTATAGCAGAGAGCAGACAAACAAACTCTACGTTCTGTATGCCAGTTTGTTTTTGTGCAAAAAGAAATATAATCCGCCATCTATTATGTTTGGATTGCTGTTTTGCAGTTTTGAATGGTTCCACGTTAACAATCGGACTATACCAGAATAGTTTAATGATTTCTGGTTTATCAAATGATTTGCCAAACTGGAATTTTTCGGCGCTTTGCCAATTTAGAATATGTATACAATTTTGATTTTACAGGCGCATTTTGTGTAAGTGTATACACGAAGGTTTAATAATTATCAACTAACAGTGCTCAAATTTAAATTTTATAACCTCTTGTGAAAACCAGTTAGAAGAACTGTTGTTTGACACATCTAACATTGCTAAATACGAGCGCTACGTATAAAGTGAAATTTACGTATAAATCAACTCGCCACCTTTTAAAAACGTCTTGGCAAACGTCCATATTATTATTCAGGTGAGAAAAATTATTGAAATAAAGTTATACGTGCATACGAGTATACTCGTACATTAAAATTACACTAAAAAATAGTTTTCCAAATTCGTTTTAAACGTTTTATAAATTCTTCAATTTATCATAATTCAAACAAATTTTTTGTTTGATAATTCTTCTAGAAATTTATGATTCTCGAATTATGGTGTTTATCATTAATACTACTATCCATAACGACTCTTGAATAAGCTGTTTACTACTGATTAGGGTTTTTATTACACAGAATCTTAGAAGCTGTCATTATAACTTGACTGATTAAAAGTAATTATTACAATAGCTTTATTATGTGGTTGTCACCGGACCAAATTTGCCACTACTAACTATTCTCTTCTATCCTTCCGTTTTATTAAATGAAAAACGGACGTACGGTGGTGATGAATCAACCAATCAAATTTTTTGTCATTAAAATTTGCGCTTGGTTCACGACAATTATTGTTTGCAGATTAACTTACAAAAATTTTAATTTAATTTAATAAATTTAATTTTTAAATAGAGAAAATATAGGGAATACAAACTTCCTCAGATTGATCCTCCCACCGTAAATAGCATTATGTTGAGAAAAGATGGGATACTAATCTCATATCACACATTGGCTTTATACCTCAACTATTCAGCATTCTATTATATGAGATTGCAAAGTGTAGTGAAAAGCTGCCGTTTGTATTAATGGAGCGGTTACAAGCGCACCAACTGCAAATAATAAAAATCCCAATCCCAACACGAAATATGAAACGAAAGATAGGTCGGATAATGTCGGATACATCGACCAGAAAAAAATTTGGATACCTAACTGAAGTCGACAGTAAAGAGATTGTTTTTGAATATTGTCTCTAAAAGAGGACTTCCCATCTTTATGCTATTGACAATACAACATGCATTCTCATGTTGACGACCAAATTTCCCAATGTAAAAAATGCAAGGCTTTAATCATATGCAAAAATACTGCGAACGCGAGTGAAGCTTATTTTAATGTGACCAGCACTGACTAGGTAGTTATCGGAGTTTCGTATAGTTGTCAACCAGCCACAGAAAATACGACTAGACAAGAGATAATCGAACACGTAAAATTTTATATAATCGGAAAAATAATGGTAATGTGACAAATTAGGTTACCACAACAAAAGAAAGGAAAAAGAACATAAAAATTGGAAAAAACTGTTGTATTGCTTCGAAATGTATGAAATGAGAGTCCAATATTCTCGAATGGTTCCTCCTCACGTCACGGGGTATATTTTTATGATATTAGTGTGAATTGAAATTTGATATAATAGGGACTAACGACTTCCCTATGTAAAGGGGAAGGTAAAGAAACATTTCGTAACCATCGGACCTCTGGACAACCGGTTTTTAATCGTGTAAACGAATCTAAAAAATTAAAATTTCGGACTTTAACCGTAACACGTATACCACATAACTGAAGGAATATTTTTTCAAATGTTGACTGCAAATATTCTTACTATTTTATGATGTATAGATCGGGAAGGGAAGTCCATGATCTGGATCTTACATGTAATGCGTGGTTACCGAGGCGTACTTTTCGTTGCAATGTTCGTTGGTATGCGTTGCGATTGTGTGTTCATATTCACGATTTTCAATTCACTAGTTGGTCGATAAAATCTGTTGTGTATTGAAATTGACTAGCTTCAATATGACGTCTGGCGCTCTGTTAGAGTTTTTAAAGTTTTCGTGATGGTAGGGCCCCGTGTTTTGGCAGCGTGATCCATTCTATGCGTACAGTAGTTGCTACTCGTATATAGTTATCATGATTGTGCTGTCATTCCTGAGTTCACGAATGTTTTTAAATTTGTTAAAAATGTTGGCTTAAGGACAAGTTGTAGTTTTGGATGAGGAAAGTGTTGGTTTTCATGTTAATTTACTTTTTTTAGTATGTTTGGGTTGAATAGTGAATTTGGATTTTTGGTGTAAACACCGAAGTCGTAAGACACCTTTAGTTATATAAAATAACTTCGGCGTTCTTGAGCGGTCTATTTATGGTAGGTGCGCGAGCGCTCATGGGAACGTGCAATTGAATGTGTTTTTTGCGATTGTTTATTTTTTTTAGGAGGAGTCTAGTCGTAGGGATCGTGAGTTTCTGATGTCGCAGCCACGTATGGTATATTTTTTTGCTTAGTGGCCAAAGTTGTTGGCTGCTTTTGAGATGTTGAAGTTGAGGACTCGAGGCGGTAAATACATTAGTTTATAGTAATAAGAATTAATAATTTCAGAATAAAAGGGATTTCATTTGCGTTTTGAGTTGCGCCAGTAAACATAATATTCTGTTTTTCTATAATTACAGCTAATACTAATCATCATCATCATCATCATCATTATTTCAGATTGACAGAATATGATCATGAAACTATTATGACTTAACAACTACTCGAGTCATTAAATCATAATTGCTATTTGAGAATACTTTTTTAATTCTCGTGATAAATTTTTGGTTTCCTTAACAATGTCGTAGTAGACTTCTTGTTAGAAGTTAGAGTCTTGTTAGAGTTTCTAGTAGAAAAATTTTTGTTTTAGATAATTCACTTGGACACTTGAGGATGGGATTATTATTGTAATAAATATATACATTTTGTTATATTTTGTAAATTTGAATATAAACAACTAAGAAAGAATTGATTTCAGCTGAAGGCTGAAAGATTAGGCCCTGCGTTATCCGGGACAGTTATCCAGTATTTGGTAGCCCAACCCAATCAATCAATTCAAATTAAATCGTCACATGTAGGTTCGTCAAGCAGAAATGTCACGCATATAATAAATATATATTATAATAAATATATTATAAAAGGAGGACACAAGGACGTATCTGATATAGCTAAAGATTTTTCAGTGGAAGAATTTTTTTACAACTGGAAAAATCTACAGATAATCCAAGTCCCAGTATACAAAATATACGGGTGGTTGGATTAATTGCAGTACAACATGTCAATTGTTAATTTTGCCGTTTCTGACGCTTAACCACAACACGACAAGAAAAACAAGCAGCAAAGAAAAAGTTAATAAAAATAAATAATATAAATTAGTAAATAGTTTCCAAAACCAAAAAAATGGAGAAGTGTAATTGTTAAGCGTTCTTAAGCGAAAAATTGAGCCTTCCGGATTTGTAATAAAAATTGTCTTGTAAAATCAAAAACCATTATTCCTGCTTAAATTTCAGAAAACCAACAGTAAACCCTCCTTAAAAATTTAATTTCCATTGCAAAAAATGAAAAGGCTCCGATACGGAAGCTGCCACTTCTGGTCCACAGATTCCCATCGCATGGATTTCCCAATTTATGGAAAAAACTTAAGTATGAATAGTAGTTAAATGAGAATAATCCATCCGCCTGTAAAGATGCCGAATTTTGGTGAAACTAATTTTTTTATCAAAATTCATCATTTGCGGTCAAATTTAAAATATGATCTGAACTAATTTAGTTTCAAATTTAATTTACAATCCTTTTATTTTTAATCGTTTTTTCGTAAATGATACTCGATTATACTTTTCAAAATATTTTCAAAAAACGAAAAAGCTCCTATGAAAGCTGCTACTTGTGGTAGACCGATCTCGACCAAAAGTCACTAGGATCTCCCAATTTAAGGAAAAAACTAAAGCATGACGTTTCATCACGATCAATCAATTCATATGGGCGTTCTACAGGAACCAAATTTTTACTGAAAAGCAGTTTTTTGACAAAAATCGTAATTTCCGTTTAAATTTTCAAAAACTAATCTAAGGCAGTTTTACTACTTCCTTTTCATAAAACATGAAAAACGAAAAGCTCCTATTGAAGCTGTCACATCCGGTGGACGGATTTCAGCCAAAATTCACTTGAATCTAGCAATTTGTGGAAAAAACTTATTGGTATAAAGTTTAATCCCGACCAATCAATCCACCTGGGTTGTACAGGGCCGAATTATTATTGAAAAAACAGTTTTTACCAAAAATCATCACTTACGGTTCCAATTTTGGAAAACTAATTAGAACGGTATTGTTGCAAATTGTATTTAGGCTGAGTCCCAAACGAATACTTATTTGTGGAACCTAACTTATTCAAAACTTATTTTTAAAACTATCACATATATTTAACTAAATTTGGGAATATTTCTATCACAAATATCCTGTCAAACTCAAAATTGACAATAAAATTAGATTTGTATGGATGAAAGAGGCAGAAAATAAGTCACCTCATCAGCTAACTTATTTGAATAAGTTAGGTTTCACAAATAAGTATTCGTTTGTGACACAGCCTTAAAAACGTCTAGTTCCTTGTCGTTTTTCACGTAAATGATATTATTTTCAAAATATTTGCAAAAATTAAAAAGCTCCTACTTTTCATAAAATATGAAAAAACTAAAAGCTCCTATGGAGCCTGTCACTTCCGGTGAACCGATTTCATGCCAATTCACTGGGTTCGCCTAATTTGTGGAAAAAACTTAAGTATGAAGGTCCATCCCAATCAATCAATTCATCGGGGCTGTACAAGGTCGAATTTTTGATAAAAACAGTTGTTTCTCAGAAAACGTCATTTCCGCTTAAATTTTAGAAAAATTATCTGGACTGGTATTGTTGCAAATTTAATTGACAATTTTCCAGTTTATAATTATTTTGTTGTAAATGACATACTTTTCAGAATATTTGCAAAAAACGAAAAACGCCGGAAACCACTGGGATCTCCTAATTTATGGACAAAAAGTAAGAAAGAAGTTTCATTCCGACCAATAAATCCGTATGGGCTGTACAGGGACTAAATTGTTACCGAACAACAGTTTTTCGTCAAAAACCGTTATTTCCGCTTAAATTTTTGGAAAACTGATCTCAACCGGTAGTGTTGCAAAATTAATTTAGAATCTGTTAGTTCTTAACCGTCTTTCTCGTAAATGATATACTGAAGATGTCACTTCCGGTGGGGAAACGAAACAGCCTCTAAGGAAGATGTCATTTCCGGTAGACCGTATTCAGCCAAAATTCACTAGGGCCTTCTAATTTATGGAAAAAGCTTAGGTATGAAGTTTCATTCCGATCAATCAATCTACCGGACTGTACAGAGGACCAGTTTCTGTTGAAAAAAGGGCTTTTTGTCAAAAATCGTCATTTCCGCTTAAATTTTAGAAAACTGATCTAGAACGGTATTGTTCAAATTTTATTTAGAAATGTTTAGTTCATAATCGTTTTTCACGTAAATTATCTAAATTTATTTCTAAAACCGAAAAAGGTTTCGACCAAAATTCACTGGGATCGCACAATTTGTAAAAAAGCTTAAGTATGAAGTTTCATCCCAATCAATCAATTCGTCAGGGTTATACAGGGCCAAATTTTTGTCAAAAAGGCTCGTTGACGCTTAAATTTCGTAAAAATGATCTGGACCGGTATTATTGCAAATTTTGTTTAGAATCTTCTAGTTTATAATCGTTTTTCTTGTAAATGACATACTCTTCAAAATGATGTTTTTTTAAGAGGTTGCCGATTTTTTTTTTGAATAAAACACATATAAAATTATGAAATGACCAAAATTTTTTTTTATTTGGTAGATAATTTTTTGGCATTTAACATTTAAACACAATTTCTGGCATATGGCTACCACGACTATTTTTCACAAATGTCATTCTGGAGGTCCAATTTTCCAGCACTTTTTCAAGCATTTGAGGGCGTATGTCAGCAATGACACGTTGAATATTGGTTTCCAAAGCGTCAATCGATTGAGGTTTATCCACATAAACCAATGACTTCACGTATCCCCACAAAAAGTAATCGAGTGGCGTCAAATCGCACGAACGCGGAGGCCAATTCACCGGACCATTTCTCGAAATAATGTTGTCGTTGAAAGTTTCTTTCAATAAGTCGATTGTTTCACGTGCTGTATGGCAAGTGGCACCATCTTGTTGAAACCACATTTCATTCATATCCATATCTTCAAGATTTGACAACAAAAACTCATTTAACATGGTTCTGTATCGATTTCCATTCACGGTAACGCGTCGTCCTTCCTCATTTTTAAAGAAATATGGACCGATGATCCCACCAGCCCATAGACCGCACCAAACAGTACATTTATCAGGATGCATTGGTAATTCTAGAACGGCGTGTGGATTATCTTTGCTCCAAATGCGACAATTTTGTTTGTTGACGTATCCATTTAACCAAAAATGCGCCTCATCACTGAAGAGAATTTTACGGTAAAAAAATGGATCTTCGTTCAATTGATTTAACGACCAATCACTGAATTCACGGCGCAAACGATGGTCGTGTGGCTTTAATTCTTGCACCAATTGAATTTTGTATGGCACCAAACCCAAATCTTTACGTAAAATTTTCCATAAAGTCGATGGACAAAGTCCAATTTGCTGAGCACGACGACGAATCGATAAATTGTCGTTTTCTTCGACACTGGCCTCAACGACAGCAATATTTTCTTCTGTACGAACTCTTCTCATTCTTGTCGGTGGCTTGGCATCCAAAAGAGTGAATGTAGACCGAAATTTGGTAATTACGTTCTTTATGGTGGTCTCTGACGGACGATTATGTGCACCATAAAATTCACGAAGTGCTCTATAAACATTTTTAATTGAACACTGATTTTGAAAATAAATTTCCACGATTTGAAAACGTTGTTCTGGAGTTAACCTATTCATAATGATTTGCCAAACAATACTGAGTAGAAATGCCACTTTGAGCTGTCAAAACAACTGTCATAAAATAAAACGACATCTATCGGAAAAACAAACCTCCTAAAAAAACACCCGTTATTTGCAAAAAACAAAATATCTCCTGTGGAAGCTGCTATTTCCGATGGTCAGCATCACTGAGATCTCCCAATTAATGGGAATAGCTTAAATCTATCTTAAAAAGTTTTACTCCGATTAATCGATCCGTGTGTGCCGTAGAGACACATTTAGTCTAAAAACCCGAACTCAAAAATTTTCATTATTAAATTGATCTAGACCGATATTGTTGCAAATTTAATTTAGAATCATTTAGTACATAGTCGATTTTCTATATTTACCAAAGCGAAAAAGCTTCTATGGAAGGCGCCACTTCCAGTCGACCGATTTTGGCCAGATATCACTGGCATCTCTAAATTTATGGAACAACTTAAGTATGAAGTTTCATAATTCGTGTTGCAAAAACCTAAAGCTCCTATCGAAGCTGCCACTTCCAATGAACAGATTTCGACTAAAATCACTGTGACCTCCCAATTTCTGGAAAAAGCTTAAGTATGAAGTTTCATCTCCATCAGTCAATCCGTCTGCAGAGAGAACACAATATTTAGTCTGCACAACACCCACCTGCAAAAATGTCGAGGTTAAAATTTTTTGCGTTTACTTACCTAGGTAAAAGTAAGTAATAACTAGCAATTTTGTTACATTTCCAATGTCTAGTACACCATCTGTTGTTCTTTACGTAAATGATTGATTGATTGATTGGACGCCGGGCCTATTCTTACAGCCTGTTTACACATAACAACAGGAAGGATAGGAAATTTTTTTCTCTTGGGACAGAACGACCCGGTTTCAGACACCTAGCGATCGTACGGCACAAGATAATTCGAATCTACTTCTAATCTACTAGAGGAAGGATAAAGACTTAATAGGTTTAATGAATAATGATGGTATTGGTCTTCAAAAATTGCTTCTCTAAATCAGCAACCTGAGAAAACAATATTATTATTTCACGTACATCTGGAAATTTTCTGTAATTTAATTCTGCATTAATAATTTCCGGCTTAAAGTCGACAGTTAGTAACACAATAACAATATAATTCTAATCACACTATCAGCAATTAAAAATACAAAGAAATATTATTTCACTAGCATCTGCAGGTTTCCTGAAATCTAATACTAAATTAATATGTTCCTGCTACCTAAATCATATAAAAATTTATTAATTTAATTCTCTCCTCCTGCAACTCCACAACTTAGAATAGAATTTCCTGAAACCACAGTTAATTCATTATTTAGGACAATATACGATATAATAAAATTATACTTGAATAAAATAAATGTAATGTAATGATTAGTATTTACTAAATTAATTTGGTTCTCTTAAAACAAATAAAATAAACATAAAATAAATCGAATCGAAATATTTTGTAGCATCAAAGCAGGAAAGACACGCACGGCTTTCCTAACTTCTAAGTCTGTTGATTTGATGGATTTATTTATAAAAAATATTTATGAAAGTCACTTGTCCTTGCCATTCCTAATCTAATACAAATATGTTTATTTATAAAAATAGAAAATGACCAAATGAAAACTGGTTCCAAAAACAGCTAATCTGGAATCTATAAGGTAATGTATTAATAATGAATGTTTTTCACAGCTTTAGAATCCCCCAATACCTTAACAAATTAAACCAAAATTAAATAAAACTATTAAATAATAGTAATCAGAAATCTGTAAGAATTATAGTAGAACATTACAGAATTAATAATAAGTAGCTAGCACATCTGTAGGATCGATGATAATCAAATGACACAATCAATTGTTCAATGCTTTAATTATAAAATAAATGAATCAAAAAATATTAAAATAAGACATTAAAAATTAATCTACGATAGTTAACTATTGTATATATATATATATATATATATATATATATATATATATATATATATATATATATATATATATATATATATATATATATATATATTTACAACAACATTAAATAAATTATAAATAATATATCGACATACAGCGATAATTATTTATTCAACCTAGGACAAGCTAACCAACACCTTTATCAATTTACAGTCTTCTGAATAATCTAGAAAATAATTTAATTAAAAGTACATGATCCCCGAAACACTATCTAAGTACAGCAATATTTGACTGCATTTCAAATTTACTCGGTAGCATCCAAGCTATCTGTAATTCCAAAAATTCAAATATTCCCTGAAATAGCAAGGTTATTAGCAAACCCAATAGCCATTATGATCCCTAACTTGTTTGCTCCCATAAAAAGTTTAAGAATTTTAATTTTACACAAAAACCTAAAATTCAAATTAATAAATTATTAATTTATATTTCTATAATAATCTATGTATATGAATGAGATAATAATTAAATAATCTGACTCCTTCACACCAATATCCGTATATTGATGAAACTTTATTAATCTGACAACACTCCAATCACCATCTAGAATGATCAGAAATGATCGAAACAAAGGCTGGAAGTACATATGCATTTTCCATTTTATCCTCATTATAGTGAGCATCTTTAACAAACAAAACTAGTTCCACTCAACGAAAACGCACTTTTCTCCCCACTGCTTCATCCAAAAGCAGCACCACATCCATTCAAAAGTCAAAAACAAAACTGATCAATACACCACAGCAGAAACATAAGCCACAATGATGTACTCCACTCCCTAGGGACCACAGTAGATGGCTACCATCTGTTGTTCTTTACGTAAAGCTACTTTATTCAAATTTTATAGTATATATTTTATATGGACAAGTGTTTGGTTTACCGTTATAAACTTAGAACTTATAGCGGCAAAAATTGTAAATTAAACAACCAATGTAATTTTTACCGTGAATATGCGTGAATATTAATATTAATATTAATAATTACGTGAACGTAAGATACTCGTATGTCAAATGTCTTATTCCGAATTTTAAATATCAAAGTACAGTAAATGATGTTGTCTAATCATTACTTGTGTTCCGCCAAACTTGTATTTATAGAACCTTCCCACATATGTCTGGCTGTCTTAAAAAAATGGTAATAAAATAAAACCGCCGAAAAATCTGGAAATAACTACACATAATCAATTTTCCACAATACACAAGGACCAAACAAACATATATAATTAATATTTTCGAATTTTCACAAACATTCAAAAAAAATATTTTCACAGACATACATAACTTTCAAATATTATTTATTTATAATCACATGCGATGTACAAGAATCGCAAGATAATTCAGCTGTTCTATTTGGATCACAGCCACTCGACCATATTATAACCCAAACAAAATCGTAGCTAGTGCTTTGTAGAATTTTTGTCTTAGAATTAGTAGGGTCACGTAGTAGCTTAGTTCTCACCATAATATCCATGCTACATGCTTAGTCAAATAATTAATGTTTGACATTAATGAATCGGACTAAACGTTATCGGCAACCTAATCCAGCGCATTTAATATATGTTCAATGACTATATGGATATGTTATAGGAGATTCCGATGTTGATACGGTTTTATAACTTAATGGGTGTAATGTAATACTCCACGCTTATTAATAAAATTGATAGAATTTTATGAATGAAAAATGACCTAAATGAAATACTAAAATAAAAATATACATGTGACCTTAACTAGACTAGATGAGCTATATAGCACATATCATTACACTGTGTATGTGATAAAAATGTATTGTAATACATATATTTGAATTTCGTTAGGCATTCCGAAACTACTATCACTCAGATCTTTATATATGGCATAGAAAGATACGATTATTCTCCTGTTTGGGTGGGTGAATGTTTATTTTTCTTCTAAAATTTATGTTATGTACTTATATGTAAACACAACACAAAATAATATGTAAACAATTTGTTTTTATTTTGGCATAAATTAAAGTTCAAGGTTTGCGATCATATATGTTTGTACATTCACATGTCGAAATGCTGACATGTTATGTCTGACGCGGAGCGCGAAATAATATTTGTGACGAATGTTAAATTCCACCAAAACAAAAATAAACTAAGCATTAAAATATTATCAACATTGAAATGCAAATTTAGTTTGTAGCCACTCAAACTGGTTATAAGACAAATAAATTAAATTTATTTATTTTGACTTATTTCAATTCACTTTCATAATATTAATGGATAATTGATTATTTTGTCTTATTCGAAACGGCGATCTAGTCGTACTCATTTATAACGCGTTTGTAAATATTAACGTACCTAAATCTACCTGTTATAAAAAGGTAAACGAGATAAATTAATCTTGAGTGGCTCCAATTTAAGTTTAAATTTAATTTATTACATAATATAAATATAATTCTCATTTTTAATTTTCCACTCTTCTAATTTTCTTATCAAAATTACGGTTGGTATAGGTCAAATATGACGTCATGGTAAATATTTTATATTTCATAAACACTTCCAAATGAAATCAATTTTAAGATTACTCCGAACTGACACAAACAAACATCTTAGGCAATATTATGTTTATTTCTTTTAATTTCTTCCCATTTTATAAACATTTTCGTCATTAAACTACGATGATGTTGATTGACGTTTATTCACAGAAGCAACAATGAAGTGCGAGAAAAATAATTAATTTTAATATACTAATTGGAATTTTGATAAGCAGGCAATTTATTAAGAAATATTTAAACTTATTTAATTGAAATTTCGAAATGTTTATTTAAATGCTCTGCCTTAAATGCAACGAGGAGCCTCTGGCTTTAAGTTTAGAGAATAATGCAACACTATATCTATCTATTATCTATCTATAAATATATATATATATATATATATATATATATATATATATATATATATATATATATATATATATATATATATATATATATATATATATATATATATATATATATATATATATATATATATATATACCGGACAAGTGGTGCAGTGGTTAAAGCGTCGGTACTTGGACCGGGAGGTGCTGGGCTCGAATCCCATCAGAGGCTAGATGCAAATCGAATTTTCATCATCGATTACGATCGGTGATGCTAATAAATACAACTAAGACCCTCTGATGGAGTGCAGAATTCCGTGTCACGCGCCGACCCACCTTCCATGTCAATGTACAGGTTGACATGGAGCTTGCAATGTGCAATATATATATATATATATATATATATATATATATATATATATATATATATATATAGAATATAAATATACAGCTATATATCTATATATATATATATATATATATATATATATATATATATATATATATATATATATATATAAATATACAGCTATATATATATATATATATATATATATATATATATATATATATATATATATATATATATATATTACGGCGACCCATTTTTGTATGGAGGAAATCTCATCTCTTTTTTTTCTATCGGGCTCAGGGCTAAACATATTTGTTTCTATTAGAATTGACCTTATGCTAATTTTTAGGTGCATTGAACTACGTGCGACCCCTAACGCTTAAATTGGTTCTCTTCAAAAAAAGCACTAAAACGACCCTTAGTGATGTTTTTTCCTATCTTTCTCTTCAGCTCGTTCAAGTAATGCCGCTTTAATATTTTCTAAGTATTTTTGAGTATTGCCGAACCCAACGAAATGATAAAAAAAGGTATTTGAATTTTTGACTCATAGATAGAAAATTTGTAAGAATCCCAACAATCAGTTTCGAACGGATGAGATTATTGCACAGCAGAAAGGGCGTTGTGTTCCATCATGATAACGCTAGACCAAACACATCATTGGCCGGGAAGTTGCCAAATAACTTTGCACTAATACCATAAAAAGTAGTCGGTGGGATGAAGGGTGATTTGTTTCGGGAATATACAACTTCCGTTTCATAAATTTTCGTCATGAAATTTTTTACACAAAGGCAAATCTAAGATAAGTTTTTTTTTTCAAAATTTTATTACCTTCGCGTCCCTGCTAACAAAATTTCGTTAAATGTCCAGATGAATTTAATAATACTACCAGTAATCATGGATATAACTAACACATGAATCATGAAAAGCCATCAGGTACCTCCTGAATTAAAGTTCATTCACGCTGAGAATTAAAATTTTGCAAAACTTCGGTTCATTATAAAATGAAAAAAGGAATGGGTGAATATGTTGTCGCCAACACCAGACTTTATTTTACGATTTTTTAAATGTATTTTTTTATTTTGGCACTAGCTCCAAAAATTTGGTGCCTTATGGCCCGTTTCAAAATTTACAATTTTAATTTTTTTCATATTTTAACATAATAATTTAATTTTAATTTTAATTTCTTTTCATGCACCTAGCACACATCGATCCTCTTTCATCTGATTGGTTCTAATAAATGCATACACATTCTTATATACATTCATTCCCATTCGTAATAATTCAGTCAAACTACTTGCACTCAATGTTCTCCACAACCAAACAGCTTTCACATAATTCACACACAACCAAATTGCGTTTCTTCAAACATGCTTTCCAATTTCCATGATTCAATCTCACTCGTTCCATAGTTCGTAACATTTCAGTATCTCCTTTGAGCACTTTTAAGAACGGTTGCCCCAAAGGAGACCTAACCAACTCAAAGTACTTCTTTCCTTTCACCTGACATTTTTCAACAAACTCTCTCCCCCATTTTCTCCACAGATTCACCTAAAACATGCGAAGTACGTCTCTGGCATCCATGAATTCATATTCATTTACATCCTCAATCAAACAACTCTGTTTCGCAATCATATCGTCTCTTTCATTATCTTCAATATGTAGGTGTGAAGGTATCCATTGAAGGATGACCTCCCTACTACAAGACTGAAGATACTTATACAACATTTCCACATACACATTGCCATGAGTTCCCCCATCCTTACTTATTAATTTCAACCCAGGAGTCAGAGAAAAACACTATTCTCCTTCTACCTTGTGTGATTGCCAACTTGATCCCTTCCATAATCCCTATAAATTCTGCATTCACTATACAGATACCGTCATGCACTCTTACCATTTTTTATTTCCTCATTGAAGGAATATAAATGCCCACACCTACTCGATCATCATTTACACTTGCATCTGTATACACTTCCACATGTGCAACATAATTTTATTCGCATTTTGCAAAAATCACTCTTAACCGATAACTCATTCATCATTGCTTTTGTTGTGTCACCAAACTTCAACCGCACTACTAGATTGCTTGGAGGGACTTTCGGATTTGCCGGACGAATCTTGGAGAATATATTAATATTTTCCAAGATTACCAGTGATCTTGTTGTCTTTTGTAAACCGTCCCTCTTTGCAATCTCTCTTTCATTTCATTAACCAATTCATTATCCTTAGTTAACATTCGCAGTCTCTTGCACGGTGATCCATTACATCTTATAATTACGAGGTGAATCACCCAATTCAGACCACAGAGTGTGTATTGGTGTTGAATTGATCGCTCCCAATACCATTCTGGCACACGCATTCTCCACAAGCATCAACTTTTTAAACCCAACGTTGGACCCATCACCATATAAACTCATTCCATTCGCAATTTTACTTGACACTAGCGCCTTTCGTAACATATCCGTCACAATCGGATGAGCTCCTCATTTCGGTTTGCTCACCCTTTTAATCCCGTTCAAGCTACTCTTACAATTATCGGCCAATTTTTCGATATGTTCTTTGAAACTCATTCTTCTGTTAATCCAGATTCCCAAATACCTAGTCAATTTCACATACTCAATTCGCTCATTATATACTCGCACATCAACCATCCGATTCGTTCTAAACGCCATACTAAAACATTTACTCGAATTTACCCTCAAATTCAATTCACTCAAACATTTGGTTACCTTTGGTTACCTATGTATCGAGCTCGTGTACAGGTTGAAGGGAGTCGGTGAGATGTTACTGCCTTGGAAAAGGCCCATAGTCACCGCTCCTTCCAAGCTATACCCTCTACCACACAAAACTAATTTTGTTTCAGTCATGAACTGACACCCATTTGCAAATTTTCCAAGAAAACCCATAAGGATCTGATAAAGTTTTCCTGGAACCACGTAATCATATGCCCTTTCTATATTCAAAATTTTCATTCATTCATTGTGTCCAGAGTGATTTTGACGGAACCCAAAGGTGGTTTCCGGCAACAAATTTCCCTCATTCACAAATTTATCTATACGATCTTTAATCATACCATTCACAATTTTTAAAAATTCATTCAAAATACATATTCCCCTGTAATTTGTTGCCAGATTTCTATCCCGATCCCTTTTAGGAATAGGTACCACTCTGCTTTCCTTCCATTTTTCCGGTATCTGAATACTCATCCATACTTGATTGAGAATTCGAAGCAAGGCCGCCTTGGCTTCAAATTCTAATCTACCAATCATTTTATAACTCACTCTGTTAGTCCTGGGTGTAGTAGATTTGGATATTTCCAAAACCCCTCGGAACTCTTCCCATTCAAACTCCTTACACATATCGTTCATAAATTCATTTTCATTATCAGGTAACAAAACAGGTAGCACATCTATCGCTCAAATTGCTATGTACGTCCGTAATCATTTGTAAAAAGACACCTCCATTCTCTTTGTCATCTAACACTGCATTTCTGCCTTGCGCTCTATATCCTCTCACTCTAGTAAATTTATCCCATACATCCTTAGTTGTGGTTCAATATGTCATTTTGGACACATAGTCCTGCCAACTTTTCCTTTTCGCTCTACGGATAACCTTTTTCAATCTTGCATTCATCCTTCCATAATTTATTCTGCATTCATGACATATATACCTATTGAACTCTCTGAATGCTATCCGTTTGATTTCATACCAATACTGGATTTCATTTTTCCACCAACCATTCACCTTGTATTCATTCCCTCTGATATTTATAGTACACATTTCATTCACTCTCTCTATTTCATCCTCAAGTTGGTTAACCTCATTTGCTCCTTTCATTACGAGAGTCTCATTCATACGTTCGACCCATTTCTTACCATTCATAATGACCTTACTGTCTATATCAACATTTATACCACCTAAGCATGTCCTGATCAAATAATGATCACTACCCAAATTCTCATCTGTGACATTCCAAGTGACTTGGCCCGCCAGCCCGCTAGATATTAAAGTTAAACCTATTACGCTGGCTGTCGCCCCGCTCTCGCCATTCTAGTCGACCCACCATCATTCAGGACTACGAGATGGGAATCCAGAATGAGGCGGGTCAACCAGTTACCTCTCGCATGACTTCTTTCACTCCCCCATATTCTCGAATGCGCATTCATATCACTCGCTAGAATCACGACACTTTTGCGTTCCACCCATTCTACGAAAATTTGAAATTCTCGTTGGCTTTTCTCTCTGTCAGACGTAGACAACACTGGAGTTGCATAGATACTATACTATCATACTGCGGTGATTTCGATGAACTAGGCTGATACTGGCACGTGCCAATATCGCCACCCCGCCGAAGCCATCAGCTCTCGGCCTGGACAGATAATTGTATCCTTTCACACGAAACGTGTTACCCTCACGCTCCCAAGTTTCACACAAAATCATCACATTCACATCGTCATTGGTCAGATAATTCCGCACCATAACGCCATTGGCATATGTACTATACTGCGAATATTTATCTGGCCAATTTTCACGCATTCATTGGATCTCAGCATTCGCTCTACCATTTAAAGAAATGAAGAAGAGAGAGAGCATTTATAAACGCCAAAGTGTTCTCTCTCCTCCTTCCCTCATTCATCATCAATCATACTTACATGGTTATTTCCAAATAGTGTTAATTCATTTGGAGTTAAATTAGAATATCTCATTGCTAGCCATGATTCATTTTTTTTTTTGATTGTCTCTATGTCCATTGCTGTATTACAAGTTGTTTGTTGATTTGGGTGCGGTTGTTTTTGTAATCTTTCTCGTTGTTGTTGTACTTGGTGTATTTGTTGTTGTAGTTTGTTCGTTTCTAGTAGTTGTTTTGGTTGTTGCGGCTGTTGTTGGGTTTGTTGTTGTTGTACTTGATCTTTTTGTTGCTGTTGTTGTTGTGGTTGGTTTAATTGTGTCTGTTGTTACCTTGAAGTTGAAATGGTTTTTTGTTATGATTGTGGTTTTGTCTGTTCTAGTTGGTTTTCTTTGTTTTGCGGCTTTTGTGGTGTGTTTGGTGGGTTAAAGGCGGTTTTTAGTGTACCTGCATATGTTGTCTGGTTAGCTGGTGTGGTGTTTGCATATAATCGAAAATATTAGGCTTTCGCCTCGGGAAATGTTAATCTATCTAAAGTTTTAATTGTTACTATTTCTACTTCTCGTTTATATACTCGACATTCCTTACTGTTGCTGGTGTGTGCCTCTCCACAATTTATGTATTTTAGTGTAGTGCACGGCTGGTTGTGTGCTGTTGATTCACTACATTTGTAGCACTTAGGATCGCTTGTGCATCTCTTTTTTGTGTGACCAAATTTGTGACATTCGGTGCACTTCAACGGATTTGGAATGTACAACCAAGAAAGCCTGCTCTCACAATTCCGGTAACACTGGTGAATTAGAAGTCAGGATAATTTCTGCTGTGTCCGTTAACTTGTTTTCCACCCATTTCTTTATTTTATATACCTCTATGACGCCTTGGTCCTTAAGCCCTTCTTTGATTTCCTCCTCAGTTAAACTTTTTAGGTCGTGGCAGACAATGATACCTTTGGAACTGATTAACATTGGGTGTTCCGTCACTTTTATTTTGGCCAATTGCTCCAGAGATGTGGCATTCAGTAATGCATCCGTCGCTGCCTGACTTTTTGTCAAAACCAGCAGTTCTCCAGCTCTCGAGCGTTGCGTTTTAATGATACCTTTGGTTATCATATCCAGCGCTTTTTGGATTCCAAAAGGTGAAATTTTTTAGAGGTTTTGTCCCTCCTGCTCGTGCTTGACTATTAGATATTTTTCATTCACTCCATTGCAACCCATTATATCTGCACCGAATCCTAATCTCTTTGTTCGCATTTATTCGATCTTTTTCCTTTTGGAGGGTTGGGTATTATTTCCCAACATCCTCAAAGGTACGAATCTATTTGGGCTTTCAAACATCGCCCCTTTTTAGGACCGAAGCCCTTCTTTTGCCCACACCTGACTTTGCTTGCTGAAAACACTATATATTTGCGTCCACCACCTTTTTTAATACTATACAATTGTTCTTACACCACTATAAAACTATTTTAACTTAATGAAAACCCAAAACCACTTAAATTAACTATTTATCAAATGAAAAATGATTTTTGCACCGAGCTGTCAAAATTTTTATGTGTACGAAGGTACAGAGATACCTTGGTATATAATTGTTTTTAAATGTACATAGATCTCGAATACACTACACATAATTTTTAAATCGAAAAATTGAACCTACTGCATTTTTGATAAAAACTGTCTTGTAGTTATAAGAAAAAATCATTATTCCTGCGTAAATTTCTGAAAAGATCAACCCTTGGTG
The DNA here is from genome assembly GCA_963691935.1 of Nephrotoma guestfalica. Lineage (NCBI taxonomy): Eukaryota > Metazoa > Arthropoda > Insecta > Diptera > Tipulidae > Nephrotoma > Nephrotoma guestfalica. The sequence continues at coordinate 133,471,308 of OY829913.1, read as the reverse complement.
AAAATTTAACTTCACTGGAAAAATGTAAAAGGCTCCTACGGAAGTTGCCACTTCCGGTTTACAGATATCCACCAAATAATTTGAACAAATTTTGTTTGAAAATTAATCAACCATTTTTTTTGTTTTAATCGTTTTATCGTAAACGCTACATACTTTTCAAAATATGCATTTTCAAAAAACGAAAAAGCTCCGTTCGGTGGACCGATTTCGGCCAAAAATCACTAGGATCTCCTAATTTGTGAAAAAAGCTTAAGTATGAAGTTTCCAACCAACAAAATTTAGTTTACACAACACCACACTTGCACGAGGTCAAAATTTTTCACGATTACTATTCGTATTTACAAAAAGCACAATTATTAGTAAAAAATTGTCATTTCCTCTAAAATTTCGGAAAACCGGATAGGAACCAAGCACACAATTTATCGATAAAAAAATATCAACATAAAAAAATGATTTGTTAGGAGAAACTGGAGAAAGCAAAGGCTGCTAGACTTATTTTCGTTTTAAAGTGAACCATATCGATCAAGAAAAATTACTTTTAGAGTTTTATTTTTTGATCACTCAGTAAAATCAAAGACATGCTACAATCTTATTTTGAAGTTTATGGATATTTTATTGAATTTTTTAATCGATAAAATTTGCGTTTGGTTCGTACCCTGATTTGAACCGATATTGGTCATGTGGAAAGTGTCGCTTCAACTCACTGGAATCTAATAATTTGTGGAAAAAGGTTAAGAATGAGGTTTCATCCCGATCAGTCACTCCGTCTGGGGTGCAGAGAACCAACAACATTTAGTTTTCACGGCACCACACACTGAGACACACAACAAAGCTATCTTTACTATGGGCCTATTCTAAAACGAGGACGTAATACTATGTCGACGCTTTAAAAAAATTAGTTTATCTTAATGGGTCGGGTAAAAGTACGTTGATTTTCTACTCAATTTTCAACGGATAAAGTCGGTGAGTTCTTTGTCTTAAAAAATATTTACAATAATAAAAGAGTCACTGATCATAGCTGAAGTGGGCTCTGCACACACACACAATGATTTTTAAAAACTACTTTCCTGAATTCAGCTATATAGCGATTAAATCTGTAAAAATCTCGAGTCGAAATTGTTCATCGTTACTATCCTATATTTTAGTACGTAAAAGAATGTAAAAACATTTTTAGTCAAAAACCGGTACTGTTGTAAATTTAATTTAGATTCTTTTAGTTCATAATCGGTTTCCTCGTAAATGATATAATTTTCAAAATTTTTGCAAAAAACGAAAATCACCTATGGAGGCTGCTACTTCCTTGAACCAATTTCAGCCAAAAATCATTAAGATCTCCCAATTTACGAGAAAACGTGCGTATGAAGTTGTATCCCGAACAGCCCGTCTGGACTGTAGAGAACTAAAATACATTTTGCGGGCATGGCGGCACATTCGCACATAGGCATGCACCCATACACATACACAGATATTTCTTTAAAACTATTTGTTTGAATTCGGCGATATAACAAATGGTAAATCTGCAAAATCTGGAAGTCAAAATTGTTTATAATTACTACATGTATTTCTTTCACTACGTAAAATAAAGTAAAATATCTCCTAAAAACATAATCTTTTTACTAAAAATGAAGTCATTGAAAAAATTAATAATTATATATTTTGGTCTAACAATAAGTTTAAAATTTCAATAAGCCACAGCAAGGCTGGACAAGTTGTACAGTTCCAGATCTACTTGGTAAATCGTTAGGTGCTTTTCACGCAAAAGATAATCGAGCTTGAGAGACCGAATATGGCTGTTGTTTCGCTTGTAAGTCGCCCCCACGTTTTGTTACGCCGCCGGTCCAAGTGGAATGTTAAGTATTGCCTTGATATTACACAAATCTTCTACTTTTTCTTTTTTATTAAAAGTGTGCATAAATAGTGGAAGCATTCTTTTCTTTTTTTCTTTGTTCTGATTCGATATTTTCTTTCTTAATTATGTTTACAGCATTTTCTATATGATGGATTTGAGATTCTCAATAAGTTCCTCTTTTGCGCAGATTGAGCAAGTAGCTCTCAAGTAATTGGGCCACGAAAACCATTATTTTAATATTCTAAAACTATTTTAAAAATAGGTTTTAGCGAGGTGTGTTTGTGTCCGGTCAAATACTGTTTCAGCAGCATTACCTTAGCATCACGACATAAAGATGGTATCTTCAAAAATAACATCCTAATTATTGACGAACAAATCAGTACTATAAAGAGTATGTTCTGACCCACATATCAACATTACATTCATGTCCTTCCTCAATAGAATATGCTACAACCATAGTTACGATTGTAATGTCATTACATCATTAGACACTTTAAAATTGCTCTTTTAACAAAAATTTGAGGCTATATCATCTACATCGCCCGATAAGGACTCAATTTATAGAAGCAATACTTCTACTACTACATTCGATGTGGTATACGAACTGTAAGCTGTAAACACTACAACTGCATGAACAGGTGCTAATCAGTGGTACTGATTACCGTTACCAAAATCTTGCAATCGAATAACTCTATTCCTTTCTTTTAAATACTTTGAATTTTAACAATCAAAACTTTCATCAAATAAAAATCTACTTCTAAACATTCGAAATAGATCAATAATTCGAAACATAGCCTACGAGTAGTAATGTACGTATACAACTAGGCAAAATTCGCTATTCATTTTGCACTTTGAATATCGATAAACGAATTCGTGTAACGGAAACTAAAAATTTCAAAAGTGCATGTGAAAAGTCAGTGTTGAGTGATGACGAGATCATGGTATCAATGAGCATCGTTGATTTGCTGTTACTAAACATAACAAACGTCAATTAAAACGTCCGTTGATCGTAAAATGTGTTCGTACTAACTGCCTCGTATGCAATTCTTCATAATATTACACGGATGGCACGAAGCGCTTTATGCCGACCGTATTTTGTTCGGTCGCGTGGCCTCAGCCTAATTGTAAATTTGCACTCAGTGTTTTCATTTGCCCCTTACGAATCCATTCAAATATGCAAAATATCTCAAACAAAAAATGTATAATTCGATTTTTAGGTTAAGATAATAATATTGTAAGATAAACGTTAACACGAAACTTTCCCAATAAAGTACCTCTAACTGCAGATCACAAACGGGAATTAAACATTGACCTTGAGTTTAATAATATTTCTAAAAGAATTGGATTAAAATTGTAGCTTGACTCGGTATGTATTGGTATGATGTGTATCTTAATTTAAATTAATTTATTTGTATGTAAATTCCAATGCTTTTTATCTTAATTAACTGTTTCAATGTTTGGTATATTCTGTGTGAAATTACACTAAATGGGACACAATATTAATTATAGGGTTCAAATAACAAATTAATTAGTTAACTCATGTAGCGTAGTAATTTATATACGAATTAATTAGAAGCTGTTTGTATATAATACGAGTATGTCTCTTGTAATGGAATTTTTTATTTTTACATTTCTGGATTTGTTGAGTAATAAATAGTTTCAAAATACTGATTAAATGAATCCAGTTTTAAGTAAATCCTGCTGCTTAAAATGTATTGAAAGTCTTAGACATTGCAACGTTAATGCCTTAGTCTAAAATCAACCAACCGAGTCTTGAAAGTGACATTATTTATGATAGTTTATGATTGTTTGCAAATTGTAATAAACATTTCTCGCAAAACACATTACACCATTGGTAAACTGGTCTTCCGAACAAATATTTAAACAAATTTCAATTTATTTAAAAAAAATTCGTTGACTTGGTGATCATCAGCAGGTATTTTTTGCAACTGACGTATATAAGCGCTAGTTTGCCGCCTATTCGACGTTTGAATGAATTCGTATTGAAAACCCGAAACTTAAAATCACTAAAACGAAGAAAACTAAAAAATATTGAAACAACAAAATTTTGAAATCAAAATTCCCGAAATTTAAAATACTAAAATTCTTTTACAAAAGCGTATTATTTGTTCTAATTAAATTTATTAAACCATTCTATATAGCTCGTGAGAGCTACCTACGCCGTTGGACACTAGCCCTTCTTTAGTTTCCGGAACATTAAAAGATATTCCAACTGTAGTCGAAAGATAAACTGTTTTATGTTTATCGCAGTTCATGTTTGGTAATCTGTTATCATAACCAGAGGCGGGATCGTGAAATATGAAGGAAAATTTAAACGGATTGAAAAATATTTTCAAACATACTCGATTTACAGTATTAAAATTTGCTTTAGTGGATGTGGGCTGGCTGAGCATAAATGGAATTTCTATAATACTTTAAGAGCAATGACATATCTATGTAACAGAAGATTTTCGAAATTCAATTTCTACTGGAAAATATTTACGTTTAAAATTGCTCGATCATGAAATAGTTGTCGAATACAATTTTGCCGTTAAAGTTTCATTTATTTGTGTTTTCATACAAAATATCTAAATCAACCGTTTTTCGAATTATTTTGTCCCTGTTCAATGGAATAATTGATTTTTCCGGTCGGAATTCACGATCCCATCCGCACCAGTTATTGTAACCCATTTCAATTATAATATTCTTAATAATATTTACATGTAGAGAGAGAGAGATTCAAACGCGTGAAGTTTCCAATTTTCTAATACTTTTAAATTTGTGATGTCTACTAATCCATGGCCTATGTGACCCATCATATGACCAGCTACAGTAAATATTTGTTGAGGAAAACAGAATACTTCTAACGTACTAACTGCCTCGGCAGCTCTTGTTCTCAGGCTGAATAAATCAGATGAGGACTTGGTGTTAATCCAAGAACCTTGGATTAACAATAACAGGATCTGTGGCCTCAGAACAAAAGGGTATAAGTTATTATACTCAAGCAACTCTGAGAAGATCAGATCGTGTATTTTAGCGAAAAATAATCTGATTTTTCTTCTTTCTCAATTTAGTAGTGGAGACGTCACTGCAGTAAGTGTTGAGGCTAGTGGGGAAAAACTATGGCTAGCCTCAGCCTATATGGATCGCGAAAAGGAGGTTCCACCGGATAACCTGGGGGAACTGATCCGGGAAGCAGATCAAAGAAGGGTAGGTGTTATACTCGGTTGTGATGCAAACGCGCATCACACAATCTGGGGAAGCACAGACATTAACGAGAGGGGTGAGTTATTTTTTGATTACTTATTAAATACCAACCTTGTAGTTTGCAATATTGGACGAGAGCCAACATTCATTGTTAAAAATCGGCAGGAGGTTTTAGATGTGATCTTTGCGTCGGAAACGATCTTTCATATGATCAGAGGATGGAGAGTGGCGAAGGAGCACTCATTCTCTGATCACCGATATGTAACATACAAGCTCGACATTAAACCTGTTACCCGGAAACCCTTCAGGAATCCCAGAAGAACTAAATGGAACAAATATAGGGAGATGTTGGCGGAAGTATTGCCACTGGAGGTCCCCGGACCTCCGTCGACAGTGGAAGAATTGGATCGCATGGTTGATACGGTCACAATAGCATGCAATCTCTCATTTAAGGCCGCGTGCCCCCTAATAAAGCCTAGGGGTAGGCAGAAACCGACTTGGTGGACCACGGAGTTGGGAACCTATCGAAGAGCATGTAGGACAGCTTTTAATAAAGCTAAAAGCACAAGGGAGGTACGGGATTGGGACTCCTATAAGAAGGACCTAAGAAGGTACAAGAAAGAGTTGAGGAAGGCACAAGGGTGGTCTTGGAGACTCTTCTGTGGTAGGATGGAGGAGGTCTCTGAGACTTCTCGCCTTAGGAAAATTCTAGCTTCTAACCCAACCAGTCCTAGTTATTTGATAAGACCGGACGGGCCGTGGACAGCTTCAAGTGTGGAATCATTGGAGCTCCTCATTGAGACCCATTTTCCGGGAAGCTTTGATGACTCGATAGAGCCCGGAGCTCATCGAGTAACACCTTCAGTAGAGATGGAGGGCATTGTAGACAGGGAGCGAATCCAGTGGGCGCTGAACGGTTTTAAGCCGTATAAATCGGCGGGCCCGGATCGGATTATACCAGCAGAGATCCAAAGGAACTCGGTAGTCATCCTCCCCTGGCTGGAGGGTATCTTCAGGAGATGTCTGAAACTTGTCTATATTCCTAGGAAATGGACGGAGGTCAGAGTGGTCTTTATCCCGAAATCGGCAAAAAGCTCACATGCTTACCCAAAGGATCTGAGACGGGTAACTCTATCATCCTTTCTGCTGAAAACCTTGGAAAGGTTGGTAGATGTAGGTATTCGATTAAAAATTGAGCCCAGGAATTGGGCAGTGTCGCAGCATGCGTACTGTAAGGGGAAGTCGACGGACACAGCTATGCACGATCTAGTACGCATGATTGAGAAGTCAATTCACTCGCAAGAGTTTTGTATGGTAGCATTTCTTGACATTGAGGGTGCCTTTAATAATGTAAAAACGGAGGCGATCATGGAAGGATTGTCATGTTAGAAGGTAGACTACCCTATAAGTAGGTTGATAAATCAGATGCTGGTAAGCAGGATCATTACCTCAAAACTGAGGAGGAGGAAGAGGAACCCCGCAGGGAGGTGTAATGTCCCCCTTTCTTTGGAGTGCAGTGATGAATGGATTGCTGTTGGAACTGGAGAGGGAGGGGACAGGAGTTGTAGCGTATGCAGATGATTTAGCGATAGCTATCTCAGGCAAACATGTGGATACGATTAGGGATGTTATGCAAAATGCACTCCTGATCGTTACTAGATGGGCCAGCAAATGTGGATTAGGGATCAACCCTTCCAAGACAGAGCTGGTACTATTTACTTGGAAATATAAAATTCCGGTAGTTAGCCCTCCTACCGTGAACGGCATTAGACTGGCTTTTGCTGATAGAGCGAGACTTTTGGGCATAATCTTGGACAGTAAGCTAAGCTGGAAGCCCAACATTATAGAAAGGGTGAAAAAGGCTAATGTAGCCATTTACTCGTGTAGGAACGCCATAGTAAGAGTTGGGGTTTGAAACCAGCGCTGGTGCACTGGATCTATACCGCAGTGGTAAGACCTGTGCTGATGTATGGGGTGGGCGTGTGGTGGCCAGCTCTGAATAAGGTAACATATGTAAGGATGATGGAAAAGGTACAAAGAACGGCCTGTATGCTTATAAGCGGGGCGCCCAGGTCAACTCCTACACGCGCTTTAGAGGTTATGTTCCACCTTATTCCAATCGAATTTTTTGGGAAACAAATTGCAGCCAATGTGGCCACGAGACTCTCGGCGGTCTCGCAGTGGAAGTGTCGTCAGACGGGACACTCGACAATAGTTAGATCGCAAAGGGAAGAACTGGCGAATCTAGATTATAGTAAACCAACGTTGTGCTTCAATAAAGGTTTCGGGACCATGTGTTCCTCGAGAGAATCCTGGAGGAACGGATCAATACTGGAAAACCAGGCACTGCAATTTTTCACTGACGGCTCTAAGCTAGACGGTAAGGTAGGAGCCGGAGTCTTCTGTGAGAAGCTAAACGTTAATATTTCTGTTCGTCTCCCTGACTACTGCAGCGTGCACCAGGCTGAAGTGGTGGCGATCGGGGAAGTCATGACATGGTTAAAGCATAATGTGGTATCCGGGAGGGATATCGCAATCTATGTGGACAGTCAGGCGGCTATCAAGTCACTAGAGGCGGTTTGTCTGAAGTCACGGGTGGCGCTGGATTGCCGATCATCTCTTAATGAGATGAGCGAGTATTTCAGCATCCAGATAATCTCGGTCCCTGGTCACTCGGACGTCACGGGAAACTGCAGGGCAGACGAACTAGCTAGGTACGGTACGACTCTCCAGATGCAGCCGGAAAGGGCAGTTCTCATATCCCTGGGGAAACGGGACTTAAGTTTGGTCGTAGGGGTACTGACAGGACACTGCCTTTTTGGGGAACATGCGAGAAGGCTGGGTCTACAGACGAATGACTTTTGTAGAAGTTGTATGGACGAAGAGGAGGAAGAGTCTTTAGATCACTTCCTATGCTCGTGTCCAGCTCTATCATACAGAAGGCATAAATACTTAGGTGTGTACGGGATGAACAGCCTTTCGGAACTCGCGAACTGTGGAGTGCGAGATATTTTACGCTACATAAGTAGCTCTGGATGGTGTTAACGGGGGTAAAGGGAAAATAGGATCCTGTGGTATCACAATGGGCCGCTATTGGCCTAAGTGTGCGGAAGCAGCCACTCTAACCTAACCTAACCTAACCTAACGTACTAACGCGATGCGTTTTTCTTCGTCTTTTACCTCTTCGCTATAAACAAAATTTTAAAGTGGGGGTTTTTGCAGTACGTTTACGGCAATAATTGTATCTGTGAAGGTCGATTTATATTAATATCGATTTATATTTTCGGTTCATTCCGACACGTATCGTAGCAGACATCAACAATTTACTATATACTATCCGTTCAGGCATTTTCGGCATTTTTTTTCGTATCAATATCGTATATGTTCGTATCTTTTGGTAAAAGATAACTTTAAAAAATCCAAAAATGTTTTAGTAGCAATTTAAGTTTTGTATTTTTGTTGTTGTTGAAAATAAATGAATTCCATTTTCTTAGCTATTCTTTCGTATTTTGTTGCCTTCAAACAGACATCGGACAAAATATTATTTTCAATAATATTTGTCTAACACGATACGTGTAGGAACCGAACGGAACGGATAATATAAATCGACCTTGATTCGTGTTATATACTCCCTAACACAAACGAAAAAACAAAACCAAAATTTTAGTGTCAGATTTTTTTTGGTTTTACGCGATTAGTAAGAAAAAGATTTTTGGTAAAAAATAAACGCCTGAGCAAATGTAGAGGATATTATATTTGGTTTCAATAGCTACAGAATCAGCACTCTAGTCAAGGGTGAGTATAATATTCGCTTAAATTTTAGGAATATAAAATCAACCAATTGTGTTAGAAAATTATTTAGAATCCGTTCTTACTCAGTTTTTCGCTATTTTTCAAATATTTGCAAAAACGAAAAAGATTTTATGGGAGAGCAGGTTTCCGCCAAACTTAGTGAGACCTATCAATTTATGGGTAGCACTATTTACAACACATTATCACAAAACAGAATTTCTGTTGTTATTTTATAACTTGCGAAATTTTTTTATTCATTTTGGAACGTATTTTTCACAAAAGAAAACATTTCAACGGAATAATTTTTGAAAGTGCTTCTTAAATTGACAAATTGATTGACCTCCGAAATAAAGAAAGTCAATATATGGAATTTTATAATGTTTCATCTATCTCCGCCATTCCTTAACGGAATATGATGAAATTTAGTTCTAAAGTGAATTTTTAACAAAATTCTAGGATTCGTTCGTGCTGGACTAAGCTTCACCATTTGATAAACAATGCTTATGAAACTTGTTTTCTAGATTGATTTGGATTGAAACATAAAGTTTAGATGAATATCTGGTGTCTGTCCAATTTACAAAATTAAAATAAATTCTAAGATGCAATTTGAAATAAATTCAAATTCTTGTATTTCTTTGAGAGAGCTCGGCTCATTCTTAATCAATAATTGTTAAATTTGTATAGCAGGTCTACCACTTCCGTTGAACCGATTTCGGCCAAAAATTACTCAGATCTCCCAATTTATGAAAATAGCCTAATTCTAAAGTTTCATCCCGATCAATCATAAAAATAGGCTGTACGTACGTACAGGGGCCAGATTTTTGTTGCAAATTAGTTTGTCAAAAACCGTCAGTTCCGCTTAAATTTTGGAAAACTGATCTGGACTGATATTGTTGCAAATTTAATTTAGAACCTGTTAGTTCATAATCGTTTTTCTTATAAATGATATACTTTTCAAAATATTTGCAAAAAACGACAGTTCCTATGAAAGCTGCCACTTCCGGTAGAGCGTTTTCGACCTTGCAGAATCTGGAGTGATGAAAACCCACACGAAACTGTTCAGACACCATTATATCCAGATAAAATCACTGTGTGGTGTACAACTCATGCTGGTGGTGCTGATTGGTCCATATTTTTTTAAAGAAAAAAGTCGAAGAGTAACAGTCAATGGAAAACGATATAGAATAATGTTAAATGATTTTTTTACCTGCTGTTGTTAAGAACAATCTGGAAGATATGTGGTTTCAACAAGACGGTGTCACCTGCCACACAGCCACCTTAACAATCGATTTATTGAAAACAAAATTTGGTGATGAAATTATCTCAAGAGTTGGTCCAGTTAATTATCCTCCCAGGTCGTGTGATTTAACACCTTGTGGTTTCTTTCTTTGGGAATATGTTAAGTCACAAGTTTATGCTGATAATCCAATAACAATTGAGCAATTAAAAATCAACATTGAACGTGCTATTGATGAAATACAGCCAAATTTATGTGAAAAGTGATGATAAATTGGGCTGACAGAATGACTGCATTCTGTCAGCCCAATTTATCATCACTTACGGAGAATTCGTGGTGATCATTTGAATGATGTTATTTTTCATACATAATGGCATAATGTAACCTTTCAAATAAAATAAAAATTTGATCTCACTGAATAATTTATGTTTTTTTTTTAATTTTTAAATTGTATCATTCCTATGTTTTGTTAAAAAAACAGTTTTCTTTGCAAAAAGTCGTCATTTCCGCTTAAATTTTGGAAAACTGATTTGAGCCGGTGCAAATTTAATTAACAATCGTTTCGTTCATAATCACTCTTTTTGTAAATAATATACTTTTCAATTATTTGCCATATCTGCCACTTCCGGTGGACTGATTTCGATCAGTTAATCCGTCTGGGTTGTAAAGCGTCACCCAACATTTTGTCTTCATGGAACCACGCATACGGGCACGCACACATGCACGCACACACAAAGATTTTTTAAAAACTATTTTTTGTAACTTCGTTGATATAGCAAATGGTAAATCTACAAAAAATCTTATCCGCTCTATTATACAGCATAAAAGCGAAACTAAGTTGTTTCTTCATTTAGAATTTGCCTTACTGTAACCTTGACTTGGGAACTTCTTTTAGATGTGTATAAAATTATGTAGATCAACATTTCATAAATCTTTGTGTATACTAATGTCAAATCCACTAATTTTTTTATAAAATTGCTCAACTTTGGATTCAGCTATATTTTTGTAATTTCGTTACGGCAGTCTAATAAGAAGATCGGCTGTTTTAATCAAAATATTCAAACATCTCAATAGTTCGAAACCAAGCTATATTCCCAGTAATCTGCTGACCCTCGATGTAAAACAAAATATCTGGCTATCATCCAGACGACCAAGTTGCAGCTGTAATTTTCAAGTTAAATATGCAGGCTCACATTCACATGTCAAGTAATCGTCAATTTTAATAATTAAAATATTTAAATGAAGTCGTTTGTTGAATAATTAACCAATATTTTTTATTACTATCGACAAATAAAATAAGGCAACTAATTATAAAACACCCAACGTTTAATTCACATAATTAATCGGTTTCATCAAGTATCACAAACCGCACATATCTAGATTTTGTTAAAATATTCAAGAATAACTCGCTATAAATTTAGTTACATCATATACTCGTACTTCTGTTGAATTCAAGCAATAAACTTTTTATAGAATTAGCCAATATTTCTCATGTTAATAAGATGAGAAAGGCTTAATTATTTCAGCCTTAAATCACTTTGTTGACATAAAATTTATGTTATCTACCAATGACCCGTAAATACTAGAAATTATCAAATGTGAATGTTGTACTACTGGCTTAATGTAGATATTACAAACAGGTTGAGTTTTAATTGGTATCAAAATGTGTTCAATTTATAATAAAAAACTGTTTACTAACAAAAAGAAAGTGTTACACATAAATCGATATGATCACCGAATTTTAGGGCTACCCGAAAATTATGCGCAACACAATTTAACTCAATCACAAAAGTGCGACAAACAATTGTTAGAAATGAATTCAGCGAAGAATAATTGTAATAGAAACAATTTTATAAGGAAACAATTCTACACTGAACAATTCATCGAGCAATCAAATATCCGAAAGAAAGAAACAATTCATCGAAAAGAATTATAATGCATATTAAAAATATTGATCAATTTTCTCTTAATGGTTCAAATTTGTGATACGGACAGCAAAGTAGGACATTCTATATTCGGTTAAAAATAAAATTATATTGATATTGAGCAGAATTTGAAGTGCAAAATTCACACATTCACACATTCACATAATCGTTCTTAGGCTATGTGCCAAACTTAAGGTAAATCGTTTACTACGGTAAAACCGGTTTTATGACAGATTTTTCGATCAGTTTGCCATAGAGTTTTTGAAAAAAAATTGAATTTTCCGAAAAATTTACTTAAAATTGACTTTTACCTTAAGTTTGGCACGCAGCCTTAATGTAATAAAACAACAACAAAGTTAAAAATGTTTCCACTCGAGTGTGGAACTAGTAGGCTAAATCATTTCACGAAATTTGATTGGGTAAGAGTGCGGAAGCGAGTGCGTCAATTTTTATTTCCGCAAGTATAAACGCACAGTAAACGTCTAATTTTCGCCAATTCGTATTTTCATATATTTTAGTACTTGGGACCAACCACTTTGCACCACAACTTCCCGAAATGTTCGAGTTATTATAGCAATTTAGTTTGATCGAAATAAATTATGCAGCTCAAGACAATAATCTTTTTCAAAATCTACTCAATATCGCAATAATTTTATTTCGATGAATTGTAAAATCTCCATAGGAAATCTTTACCTGTAAGTACTGATGTTCAACAGAAACTTTTAGGTAAAAAATTTTGTTTCGATGAATTGTGGTTTCGGTGAATTGTTATTTTCAAAATTGCTTTCACGCACATTTGGTTATTGAAAAGTTGTAGTTTTCATATTTGTTTTCGAAGGATTTCTTGTCGCAGAGTTTTCGAGGATCGAATTTTAGTCTATACCACTATGGACTTTCCCGGTTGATAAATTATGCGGATTTTGTTATATAAGATCAAAAATTTTAACAAAATTTGTTAATACGAAAGATGCCTAAGATGGAGGACCATTTCTTATAATATCAAATAGCTAACCAGTAAATGTCAGACATTTAATACGTGTACAACGGAGCGCGAAATTATAGATGTTTAATCAATTAAATGTGCGGAATTTATATAATTCGATCATGAAATCATTAATGAGATTTGATGTTATCGGTGAAAATAAGGGGTATGTCACGGTTACCGCAATCCCTTTCACCAGGTTAAACCATGATTATGCTTTCTTCCATCTCTTGATCCTTGACAGTGATCTCTAACACTGTTCACGATTTTTATTTAAATGAGGATAGGTTTTTCAACTGGTTTAGATGTATGTCTGTCTACCGATATCCTCTCCACTGCCAAGAAGGATTAACTGTTCAGGCTGATTGAATAATCATATTCAATAGCACCAATCACAACTTACAGATCAAGTTAAAAATTTCATGAAGTGAAAGCCATTCCGGGTCCAAATCTGTTTTGAATGCCTTAGCCCGTACACATAGAACCCTGTGACGCCGAGCTCCACATACAGATCTACGTCGAATTTTTACGGTGATTAGTGGTTACCATTACAAAGTCGGAGTCGCCTGATTTAGATACGAACTCGTCGTTCCTGAGCACCATAAATTAAAGTTTGTTAAACAACGGGCCCCATACATATGAGTTCATATCTCCAATCTCGAAAACGTGAAATTTTTTGTGAGTATATAACGATCATTATGACTGGTTCGATTTTCGGAATTCATCGTTCCAGCGAGAACCATTAATTAAAATCTATTTATTTGAGCCATACACATATAAGACTATATTGCCAATATTTAAATACAGTTCGATTTAGGATTTTTATGGTGGCTAGCAGTCATTATTTCAAATCAGTACCGCCAGAATCGGTTTCCGAAGGGTCTTCTATAAGACGATTACCTTAATATACACAACAGAATATCCTTTCTCAGTTTTTTCGTTTATTTGGTGGGTATGTAAACCAAATTATTGAAATGCTGTAATGTGGTTTAGCTACAGTAATTCTTAATATTTTAAGTTCCGAATGAGTGCTGCCTAAGTAGCCAGCACTGACCGTATGTTCAAATTTCAGTAAATAGCCAATTTCCAAAATCTCAGATAAAGTTAAATAAAAATGTGTATCTCTTAAGAAATTCTTGGGCCGGAAATAGTTCTTTACGTTTGGAGTTGGTAAATATAACGGCGAACTATGGTGAACTCTCCAGAACCAGCCGTATGTTAGAATTGGCACGATCTTCCAGCTTCAATAAGGTCACATATATTTTTGTTTGAAAATCATCGAAAATCGAACTTTCAAGACCTTCCCGGGACGGAAATGGCGATTAATGTTTTGAGATGGTACCTTATCGGATAAGTGCTGCCCAAATTTCAGTAAATGACCTACTTCAAAAATCCCAGGCGAAGTTAAATAAAAATTTGTAGCTCTTAAGAAGTTCCCGGGCCGGAAATGGTTCTTTATGATTGGAGTTGATAATAATAAGGGCAAACTATGGTGAGCTCCCCAGTGCCAGTCTTATGTTAGGAATGACACAATCATCCAGCTTCCATATGATCCCATATAAATTTATATGGAAATAGTCTATAACTTCCAAGACCTTTATACGTCAAAAATAGAGATTGATATTTTGAGATGACACGTGATAGAGTAAACGTTAACCAGTCGTTTGTTCAAATTTGAGTAAATGGCCAAATTCCAAAATGTCAGGTGAAATTAAATAAAAATTTGTATGTATTAAGAACTCTTCCTAGGCCGGAAATAGTTTTATGTTTTGGGTTGATAATGATAAGGGAAAACTCCTCAGTGCCAGCCGTATGGTAGGATTGACACAATCTTTCAGCTACTATATGGCCTCATATAGATTTACATGAAAATCGTCTATAAAGTCCAAGACCTTCCTGGGCCGGAATAGCGATTGGTGTTTTGAGATGAAGCGAAGTTAAAGCAAAATTTATATCTCTTAAGAACTTCTTAGGCCGGAAATAGTTCTTGATGTTATGAGTTGGCAATGATAAGAAAAACTATGGTAAACTCCCCAGTGCCAGCCGTATGTTACTATTTACACGATTTTCCGCTTCGATATGGCCGCATATAAATTTATATGAAAACCGTCTAAAACTTCCAAGACCTTCCTGCGTCGGAAATAGCGATTCATGTTTTAAAATGACACGTGATAGAGTGAATGCTAACCAAGTGGCCAGCAAGCATCAGCTGCATCGCCAGTGCCAGCCGTATGTTAAAATTGACACGATCGTCGATATAAGATATTCCTGGGCCAGAATAACGATTGATGTTTTAAGACGTTACGTAACAGGATAAATGCTCACCAAGTTGGCAGCATCAGCCATCTGTTCAAACTTAAGTAGATGGCCAACTTCCAAAATCTCAATTGAAGTTAAATAAAAATTTGCATCTCTTAAGAACTTCTTAGGTCGGAAATGGTGATTTATGTTCTGAGTTGGTAACGATAAGGGAAAACTGTGGTAAGCTCCCCAGTGCCAGCTGTATGTTAGGATTTGTACAATTTTCCAGCTTCGACATGGCCCCATATAAATTTATTTGAAAATCGTCTGTAACTTCCAAAACCTTCCAGCGCCAAAAATATCAATTGTTATTTTGAGATGGTACGTGATAACCAAGTAACCAGTACCAACCGTATGTTTAAATTTGAGTAAATGCCCAATTTCCAAAATCACAGGTGAACTTATAGAAATAAAAACATGTATTTCTTAAGAACTTCCTAGGGCGAAAATGGCTTTTTATGTTTTGAGTTGGTACTGATAAGAGTATATGGTGGGTTCTCCAGTGCCAGCCGTATTTTAGAATTGGCACAATCTTCTCAATTGCATTGAATAACATCAACTAAAGATAAAACCAATAAAGAACGAGGTTCTCTTAAAATATGCCTAAGAGTAAGGGACAACAACGCAAATAAATTGTACAAAAAAATTTGTCTCTTACAAAAAGCATAACAGACATGCGACCTCCTGAGTTAACAACTTTCTGCAATAAAAATATGAAAGTTTGATAATTACAAAATTTAGTTTTTGATCACACTAAAATTATAATTACATCGATTTTGTAATAAAGCAAGATTGCAGAATTTATAAATGACTTCATTTAATGCATATTTTACAGGCTGCGCTTGAAACTACTTTTTCACTCATGCTGGTGTGTTTACTGATAGCAAACAATATATTTGTCAGCCAAAGCATCAGATGATTTTCTTACCTTATGCTATTGCAGCCCATTCAAGAATGTACGGTTGTATATAGCTACCTGCAAAATGTAAAGCTAAATGCCAGCCTGTGCGATAAGGCTACATATAGTACATGCGTTCGGTGCGATATAGTACATGCGTTCATTATCATCACCAACCCAACCAAAAACTGTGCATTTCGTATTGTTAATGTGCAAAGTAATAAAAAAGCTATCACACACGCTATCACAACAAAAGAAAAGAAAATAATCGAAAAGGAAAAAGGAAAATAACTTAAAAATCCATTAATTAATTTTTCTTAATAACTCAACAACAAAATAAATTTATGTAAGGAAAATCAATCATTAAATTCAATAAAATACGAAATAAAACAAATCAAAAATATCCCCTCTTAATAGAAATTTCCGATTTTCATTTTAATTGTATTTTACAGAAAATTTAAATTCAATTAATGATTTTTTTTTCTGTAAAACACAACAACAAAAAACAAAAGAAAATCTTTTCCACGCGTTTTGCTTAATTAAAATTGAAAGAGCAAATAATAAATTTGTAAAAAAAAATTATTTAGCCTGAATGTATTATTGATTATAAAATTAATTTAAATTGTGTTTTCTTCTCGTATTTAACAACGCCTAAATGATTATTAATAATAATTTGGTGTTAGAGCTTTTTTATTACCGTTCAACAATTATTACTGTCATTAACAAAATCGTAAACCATTAACGTTTTGCTTAGTGTGTTACACAAATTTCGTGTCACTTACAACTTTAAGTTGAAAATCGAAAATCAAATAAGGAAGCGGTTTTACAATCTGAAGTGGTCGAGACCAACTTTTTAGATATAATATTCTCTATTAATACTTTTGAATTTTGACGAGCACAATATTTGTAAACACCTTATAAACCGTATTTGTACCTCGTATGGTATTTTTCACAAGCCTGATATCTATTAGTCACATATCGCAAAAAATGTCGCATTTTTATAATTATTTATATTTCTAGATTATTAAAACATTAATCAATGATTTTAAATTTGAATTATTGAAAGTAATACGTAACTTGGCGTTCGCACGAATTTCATAAATAGGCCGTGTAATTAACTTTCAGTTTCAGGCCTCTACAGCTCTACAGGAAAAGAGTCAAAACCGGGTGATTGACCTTTCTATAACTGATGTTATTAGCATCTTCAAAATTTCCTCCACAATTGTTCGATAAAGTGTGCAACGTAATGTAAAACATGAAAATGGAATTTCAAGCGAAATTTTAAAAACGGCAGCGATCAAATGTCCTACTCGATGTACGAACTTATATTAACTCTGTGGTTTACTGACGAAGTCCCAGAACAGTAGAATACGACTCTGGTGAACTACAAAACAATGGAGATCGATTAAATTGCAACACAACTACTACAGAATAGTGTTGAACACTGGTTAAAAGACGCTTGTCAGCATAGGAACAGGTTGTGGAACATTTTGTCCTATCTATGTAGCTACTCCTTTAAAACTGATATCTATGTGCAAATTGCTGAGGAATGGTTCAAATTGAAAGAGAAAAACCGAAGACAAATTTTCAGAGGCATTTGAAATAACATCTGAAGTACAAGGTGATCCTATCGCCCAAATACTTTCTAACTGACCTTAAGAATATATCATCCGTCAGCTCAACATAGTTAAGCGTATAGCTGCCTATATTTTAAATTAAGCCGATTATTAGCATACGCTGATGACACCTGCATTTTGAATTGCTGAAAGAGGTCCTCCTGTTATTACAATCAATAGCACTTCAATTGGGCTTTAAATAATCGAAGCGACGACCAAACATATGGTTACCGCAAAAATACAAATTCGTGGAAAATTTATTTTGGCAGACACACAATATAAGAAACGAAGCAAAATTCATAACATAAACGATCGCAGGTAGACTTCGATGATCCTGTCATTGGTGATGTTAATTGCGATCTACGCACAATCGTAGTAATACTGGTCATTTTAACCTCCTCATCCATAGCGAGTGCGTGGCACCCTCGACAGATCATTAGTTCTACAGCAAGAAATTCCACGACTAAGAACCTTATCTACCTTTGGTGGTCCGGTTGAAGTGTAGACAGAAAGGTTACCACAGCACTACTATGCCGTCTCTGTATGCAGCTTCGGCAAAAAATACCGCGTAACAAGAGTAGGCTGAATGTGTTAGAGCTGCGCTTTTTCTAAAGGCGGTTTACGTTAGGCTAACAAGCCACCCTGAAAAAAATATTTGTTACGAAACTTCAACAAAAGCCTCAGACAATTAACTCGCATTTACAACAACGACCTCGGACATGAAATAAGGACAATTTAAAATTTAGGAAGGTTAAACCTTTAAATAGGCACGAGTTCGGTATTGGTTGATCAGCAAACGTTTACGCCAAATCCTACAGGATTTTCAACCCATAAATAACTGAATCTGCGTACTCAGATTGCACATACATCACTACAACATCTTCGTGTGAACGTACATGCCCTAACGCAAGTGAAATCAAACATGCCAAACCTTACTTTCTACGGCCACCTCGAAAGTATTTTATAGAAAATTCCTCAACACGATGTGAACATTGTTTTGGGTACTATTAAGACCAAACGCGGCGCCAAATTCAATCCCGATCACTTTCCTCCAGGTATAATAACCGATTCCAACGAATCTCAGTTACCCGAGCCAACTTCGAACTTAGTATATTGGAAACCTTGAACAGCCAACCGGCACCCATTATATGGAAGAACAGTGGAACATAATAAAATCGACGATAACAAATACTTCGATGAAAAATCTATTTGCTAATACATCTAAACCTAGAAACATGGCTGAAAGAGAATTGTATAGATTCAATCCAAGAAACGGATCACGCATGAAAATGATACTTCTCTTAACCTACAAGACACACAACACTCTACCGACTCCCACCCAGTAAAAAACGCTATCAACTTCCATCCACGCTGTAGCGATATTCGCAACGAACCTGGAGAAATACAAATGAACATAAACATAGGCATAACGGTGTGGCGAAATTTTTTTTTTCATCGTTAATTATTAATAATTAACATCTTACGCTGAAGTAAGCATAGTATAATTTTCACATATGAAAAATTATAAGGCAGGTGAGGATGGCATCTTTAACTAAATGCTCAAACGGCGATGATTACCTCTTCTATCGATTGTTTGAGCCGGTTTCATCGATTTGGTTCGTGGAGAAATTCTTAGGCGAGTAGAATTCACCACTAATCTGCCCACTACATATATAGAAAGGGAGACCGGGTGAATTGTAAAACTATCGCTAAATAGCTTTGCTCAATAGCGCCTACAAGGTCTTGGCCAACGTAGTCGCTGACAAGTTATCAATTTACAGCGAGCGCATTCTAGATGAGTATCAGTGCGGGTTCTGTCCAAGGACATCGGCATACCAATC
Source organism: Nephrotoma guestfalica (assembly GCA_963691935.1). Lineage (NCBI taxonomy): Eukaryota > Metazoa > Arthropoda > Insecta > Diptera > Tipulidae > Nephrotoma > Nephrotoma guestfalica. The sequence continues at coordinate 133,451,660 of OY829913.1, read as the reverse complement.
CAATTGTTTACCTGAGGATTGTGTTGAAACAATGTGCAGGTTCTGCAACGCGTTGAAAACACCAGTAGTTGTTTGTAGTAGCGAGTCTTGGACGCTAACAGCACATGTCAGCTAAAAGTTAACCACTTTTGAGCGTAAAGTAATTCATACAATGCTAGGTTCAATTAAGGAAGGAGAAATGTACCAGATGCATCTGAATTTCAAGACCAAAAATGATTTAGACAACGACGATTTAAGTCAAGGCTTTAGATGGCTCGGACTTGCTATACGATCTCCAAAACTATACCATAAAACGGGTCCTGGAGTCGGCAGCCCTCTATTCGGTAGACCGACGACCTTGAACAGAACCTTCTAACTCTTAGTTATCGTGCCTGGCGCCCATTTTGCGGATCGATTTATTTGGAAAAGCATTGTGTAAATAAAAGCCGTTATTATTTTATATTTTTAATTTTATATCGTTACAATGTTTGAATTAATTTGTTATTGCATGTGGTAGCCATCTGTTGATCGGATTAAGTATTACTTGAATACCGCTGTAGAGTAGTTCTTTACAAGATCCTATTCATTTTTAAATAAGAATCGTACGAATCTGATTCAGTTCAAATATGAATCTTATATTTTCGTTTTCGTACCGTATTCAGGAACAGAGCAAGGTCTATCATCATCGCCGCTGAAATAAGATACGAGTATAATAAAAAGTAAATGTCAAGTTTTATAAAATTGTATTTTAATTCGTCGTCACCGTATTTTAGATTGTTATAATTAAAGTTTAATAGTAGGTCGTCTCATAAATTCTGAAACATTTTAAATATTTGTTGGTAATTATCTTTATTAAATAATTAGTGTTTTGTTTATATAATTGATATTATTTTCGATAACTATTCGCAGCGCAGCAACATCAAAAAAATTTTCTCCAATCATACTCCCGCGTTGTTTTTGCGGTAATTTACTCTGTTAACATTAACACGAGATAGCCGTTAATATTGCACAATGAGTTATGTTTTTGACTGATGAGATCTATGTTTTCATTTCACAGCTTCCCATCTTGGTTCCAAAACTCAAATAAGAGAAACGTTGTTCAAATTTTGGTTTCCAAACCTATCGGTCCAGCAATATATTTAAATCTTTTATTTTTGATTTGGAGATAATTAGCTCACATCGCTCGGAAAAAAAAGCGATGTGGGCTATGTTTCTATCCCACAAGTTTAAGTAAAGCATTTAACCGGTGGAGAAAAAAATAAAATTTGATTTTTTTGATTTAATACAAATAATTAACACCCTTACTCGTGCCACTTCATGCGATGTGACTATTTATTTATTTATTTATTTATTTATTGATAGATTGACATAACAATTTTAGTAGAGGAAAAGCACATATGGAAGCATAATAAATGAACATCAACAAAAAAATACTTCCATTAGGCATAAAAACCTCAGATTTTTTCAAAAAACAAATCCACTCCATGCTAATACCCTCCATGTTGAGCTCAAGCTCATTTGTTACGGAGGATACTGCAAGAAGTGAATGCTTACAAACTACATACAAAAACAATATAAATAAATATAAAAATATTATTGTACAAATGTATTGTCATTCAAGCGCGCTACGCTAAATAACTCGTTTTAAAAGATCTAAGCGACGCCGATCTTTTAATATCTAATGGAATAGAGTTCCAAAGAGAAATACCTCTAACAGAAAACGAAGTATTTAGAGACCTACACAAGTTTATAGGGGGAAGTAAACGTAAATTTGAAGAATAAAACCTACTGAACAATAACTTATTAAATAAATAGGGAGGTTGCTTTGTCCTGAGAAGCTTAAACATAAAAAGACAAACGCGAAGTTCATAAAAATCAACTAAATTACAACCCAAAATCAAATTCAAAAAGGGCGAAATGTGATCATATTTCCTAATACTAAAAACAAAACGAGTACAAGCATTGAAACATCTTTGGAGAACATTCATACTCTCCTGAAGCATACCAAACAAAACAACATCCCCAAATAGAAAATGTGGAAGAAGGTGCGAGAGAAATATACGCTTTTTAAAATTACTATCAGAAAAACCAACAACTTTATACAAACAACTAAGCATTCCAAAAACCGTTTTGCTAACCTTAATCAAATGATCACCCCAAGTTAGAGTTTTATTGAAAATTAACCCTAAATTTCTAACTGTATTAGAGAATGGAATTAAAGAATCACCAAAAAAATTCCAGGGAAAGAGGAAGTATCTATAGATTTTTTATAAATAATAATAGACTGAGATTTATTAGCATTAAGAGCGAGCCGGTTAGATAGTGACCAATTATAAATTCTTACCAAATCTTCATTAATAAGAGAAATATTAGAGTTAATGGAATCATTATCTAAGCGACTACTCCTATAAATTTGTACATCATAAGCAAAAATATGAAAAGAAGAATGGCGAATCGAACATGCAACGTCATTAATGTACATTGAGAATAGTAAAGGACCAAGAACCGACCCCTGAGGAACGCCAGAAGAGACAGGTAAGAAGTCAGAAAACGAATTGTCAAAAAAGACTGCCTGAAAGCGACCCGAAATATAGTCTAAAATTAATTTAGCAGCAGAGAGAGAAAAATTAAAGTTCGAAATAAGCTTATTAAACAAAATTTGGTGATTAATTGAATCGAACGCTTTCGAAAAATCCAACAAAGTAAGGCAAGTCATTTCTCTTTTACTCATACTACGACGAATATCATCACAAACATTCAGTAAAGCAGTGGTAGTACCGTGAAATCTTCTAAAACCCGATTGAAAAATACTAAGCAAATTAAAGCTATCAATATGAGATTGAATTTGGTTTTTTACTACCAATTCAAACGCCTTGGACAGAGAACTTAAAATACTAATAGGTCGGAAATGGGAAAGCTCAGAAGGATTGCTAATTAGGAACAGGAATAATTTTACTCAACTTCCACTGAGCGGGATAAAACGAGGTCGCTAAAATAAAATTAAAAATATGTAACAAGTATCTTGATACATTTGGAAAAATACGCTTAACAAATTTTAAACTAACCATATCTAGACCAGTGGATTGCGATTTAACTTTCCAAATTGCAGAATGCAAATCATCAATTGATATATTTGCAAATGAAAAAGGATTTAGGGATTCTACGGATACTAAATCAATATTGGAAATATCATGGTTGGAACTAGAATTACTTAGGTAACGGTTAAAATCATTAGCTTTGAAACTTACCGAAGCACCCCCTTTGCAACTACCAAGGCCCAAATTGCGAACGTTACGCCAAAATATCTTAGAGGGAAGAGAAGGATCTAGCTTATCCTTGAAAAAATTTTGCTTAGCGATACGAATTAAACTTACCACTCTATTTCGAGATTGCTTATAAGCTAGATAAGACCAAGAATTAAGGCTCATTTTCCAAAGACGATATTTGGAAAAACGAACAGAAATAGCATTCGAAATCTCTTGCGTCATCCAAGGGGGGGATCTAGGTCTAAAATAAACAGCGGTGAGAGGAACGCAATTATTAAATACATAATTAATAGAGGAGTTAAAATAGTCAATTTGATCGGTAGAAGTACTAAGAGAAAAAATATCGTCCCAACGAATAGAGCCACAAATTGATGAAAGGTGAGATTCATCAATTTTCGAAAAATCCCTAAAGCTGAAACTTTTAGGTTTAGGACGAGAGTAATAATTAACAGAAAAAACAAGGAGATCGTGATGAGAACCAATACCAAGAGACAATTGATTGAAAAAACAGATGGGATTATCAGCAGAAGCGACAACATGATCAATGAGAGAATAAGAACCACCACTTGCGGTTGCATAAGAGTATGTGGGCGCTTCAGTGTTATAAACTGAAAGATTAATGCTATTTAAGATATTTAAATAGCTACGAGAAAATAAAGTCTCTTGAGAAATATCAAAGTTAAAATCACCCGAAATTAAAACCTCATCATACCGACAGGAAAAATAACTAAAAAGACACTCAATGTCTAAAAGTGATTTTTTAAATAGAGCATACGACCTCTTGTTCGTTTTAGGAGGATTATAAACTACACCGAAAAGAAATTTCCGCTTATTGACGAAGACATTTAGAAAAAGAAACTCAAAGTCAGAAACGAGCCTTTGAGAAATTGAGAGGGGTACCGATACAACATTACATTTAATATGCCCGTTAACATATAGGCATACTTTGCCATAATTAACTGGTGGACTAGCTCTATCATGCCTGAACAAATTATAACCACTAATGGCCAACGCGGAATCGGGAATATCGGACGATAGAAACGTCTCCGATAAGCAAATGACATCAATTGGGACCCCATTAAAAGTATGACGAAGTTCGTCAATATTTAAAATAAGACTCTGGACGTTTAAACTAACCACATTAAGTAAATTGGACCTAGTCCGAAGCATGGATTTAAGTAAAATGGAGGGCAAAGAAATACTTTCGGTGGACATCGCGAATCGTGGCGCACTTTAACAACAATACTTACATGAACAATTTTTAAATGAATAATTAAGTTCGCCTTCAAAAACCAGGTTAACTTCAAATATCAAATCTGAAACAAAACAAATAAAGCCAAATAATACCAGCAATATAAACGGTAATAGAGGAACGATACTTATCTAATCATAAACTCTACAAACTATAGTCGGGCCCCAAAACCCCCAAAATTTATTTGCTGGCAGTCGCAAAAAACAAACACGCGCATCGATATTCATCTTCTCAGTTATTAAGTTATTAATTCGAAAATAATTAATGAATTCTGCTTTATAAATATTTCCTTGCGAATGATTTCACTTCAAAAGACACTTTATATCACTTGAAATTTTAACGTGACAAATAAATTGAATTTTCTCAACCTAAGGCAACCAACTAAGATTTAAAAAAGTTCAATTCAGTTCAATGTATACATGTGGTTTGAGTTAAGGTCCACGAGTTTGGTTCACTTATTTCAGCTTTGCATATAGTAAAACGAGAAACTGGCATCTCAAAACATAGTTCATTTCGTTAAAAAAAAAAACATAGTTCAAGTGGGCGACAAGTCTTATGAACATCTCTGCTACTGTCCCACCTGGGATTGTTATACCACTAACGTTTGGTTATACCACTAATCGGTGGCTACTCGGTGCTACCTAAGTATACACAAAGACAGCTGAAGCCCTCTAAGTATCATAGGCTGAGGCACCTTTTCAGTAATGTGTGTCAATTATCTTTGTGAACTTTTCAACTTCTTCATCCAGTTGATCATTATTTTAATGTACATTCAACCTTATTTTATTACTTAGTTCTTCTTTGAATCATTCCCAATAGTTAGAACTCGATTACTATGAAAGAGGGCAAATTGCAAATTCGCTTGGAAAACACAGTCTTTGGATAATTAATCCAATAGCTTTTCTTATTTCTGTTCTTGTTTCTCCACTCTGTCTTAAAAAATTGCAACATTTGGCATAGCGATCGCACCCTCTCCTGTTTCCATTGGTTTTCTTGGCTCTGTACGTTTACCTCCTAAGGGACCGTCCACCCTTTTCATCTCGCATCTTCTAAAGTTCTTTGTCAACTAACTATACACTCTCTGTAGCTTGTGTGATCTTGTTCGCCATGGCTTGCACACATTGCTGAACTTTTTATGGAGATCTTACAATACTTTGATAGATGTTTAGCTGCACACTGTAAAATAAACTTACCGTTGTAAATCAAACGAAGCACAGTTTCTTCCTCTTTATATATGATGCTACGACAGTAATCGTATGCGGAGACCCCCTATCCTGCTGACATGGTTACCTTAGACAATGTACTGGAATAACACCAACAGCCATACTGATATGACGCCGTCACAGACCGCAGATGTCTGGATTTAGTCAAGCAATTGATCTGCCATTTTCACATCAACGACGTTTCGATAATTATTTTTATTTCGGATTAATTAATGGTCAGGTCCTTGAATCCTAACTTCTCCAGATCTACTGCATGAGACACAGTAGCACCCCACATAAATTGCATGAAAAGGGAAATGTTGTTAACACTACCTAAAGAACATACTAATAGTTTGTTCATGATTGCCCCTTGGCCCCCCATTAAAACCGACGAAAGCTACAATAGTAAATTGATAGCAATTACATAAAGTACGCTCTTCTGTTTTTTCTCTTTTCTTCTTCAACGATTTTAACAACGAGAGCTGACGAGCGATAGAAAATTCATGTTAAATTGATCATCTTCTATTTTTCTTTTCTTCTTTCTTCTATTGTGTATTTCTAAAGTACGAGTAACTAGTCATTCATTTCAAACTTTGAAACGAAAATTGAGGTAGTTTACATCGTCATATTTAGTCCACGATCTATGCAGTATATGTGACCTAAACTGGTAGCTAACAAACATGCTGCTAGAATAGGTTGGATAACGTTTTTGTGTGAACCAACATAGGTCGATAAAAAATGTAACGTAAACACACCGGCTTAAAGGGATTTTTTATCCTGAAATAGATATCGGTAGCGACATTGATATTAACTAAACATATCGGCATAAAATTTAGTGTTACAGTTATTAATTCAGTCAAATGTAAAAAATTACAATTTATTTCGAAAATGTTGATGAAATAAATCATAAACTTTACTTTTAGTATTATTCAATAGATGGTGCACATAAATCTTGTTATGTGACCCAAATGTGACCTATACATTTTGCGTTACAAACGGTTGCTAAGTGGAGTTAAATAGGTAACTATTAAGGTCAGTCCACTTAATTTTTCAGGATGTAAACTACCTCGTTGTGTCTAGTTGTGTTTGGAATGATTTGTTTTAGTTTGAAGTATAAGTAAACTAGTGGTCGCGGCTCATGCTGTTATATTTATTTTTCAATACAAATTCCAAATAAAATAATAAAGACATTTTATGCGAATCGAACATGTTAAATCAAAAATGCTAATTATTTATACATGTTAAATCGTATTAAATATATTACAAAAAAACTTGGTAATGGTTGTTAATTCATTTAGAACTTCCGTATCTCGAAAATCGTGGATTTTTTTTAAATTTATTACTGAACTTGTCCGGTATTAAGGAGAAAAACAGTTAGTTATTTGATAGAGATCTAAATTATTTTATTATTTGTGTGCGTCACGCCAGTGTTGTGCCAACAATGACACAAATAGCATGATGCATCATTGTGCATCATCTGATTTCTCAGCCGGAGCCATACCAGCCGGAACCATATGGCAGATGTAGGACAAAGCTCTCCGAATAATTGTGCACTAATCTCATTTTACAGCCGGAACCTTATAATGTCAGCCGAAACCATAAAAATCCAGCCGGAACCAAACCAATATGACACAAGTAGCACAATGCATTGTGCTTCATTTTACATTACCTGGTTTAATAACCAGAACTAATATTAAGCCAACCGGAACAATTTAAAGCCACCCGGAACCAGAGTTTTATCAGCCGAAACCATTAGGAGGTTGCAGAATAAGCACGCTGCGCTTTAGACGGTTGTGTGACATATAAGCTTTCAGGCGGAACCATAACAAGATAAGCCGGAACCTCTACATTGTCAGCCATGCCAGCCGGAACCAAAGTAACTATGACACAAGTAACACGATGCATTGCTCACCATTGTGCAGAATCTGGTTTTGCAGCCGGAAACAATAAGGTACCAGCCGATACTATTTAATCCCACCGAAACGATAGTTTTATATGGCGGAACCATTAGAAGCTTACACAACGCGCGTTAGATGGTTGTGCAACATATACACTTTCAGACGAAACCATAACAATTCCATCCGGAAAGACAACTTTGTCGGCTGGATCTATATGAGGCCAACGATAACATAAATACCAACGATAACATAAGTAGCACAGTCCATTGTGCATCATTGTGTAATATCTCAATTTTCAGCCGGAACCATTTAAAGCCAATCAGAACCAGTGTCAACACTCAAAACCGTTTTAAGGATGCACTTTAGACTTTTGTGCAACGACTAAGCTTTCAGCCAGAACCATAACATAACCGGAATCAAATCATTGTTCACTATTTGATGTTTCTGTCGGGATCAATATTAAGGCAGCATATACTCTTTCAACCGGGACAAAACCAACTAAACACAAGTAGCAAAATGCATTGTGCATAATTGTGCACTATCTGATTTTAAAGCTGGATCCAATATTAAACCAGCGGATAGTATGCAATGATTTACAAAGTGGTATTCTATTGTGTTATTGTATTTGTGCCATAGTTGGTTTACTTCCAGCTGGTTCTTATGTTTCCGGCTGAAACTTTATATGTTGTAAAAACACATTGTGCTGTGCAAGCTTCTGATTCCGACTGGTAGTCTTGTGTGAGCCGAGTGGCTTTAACCTGTTCTCACTGGCTTAATACGCACATCAAAAGTTTAAATGGAACACGAAATGGTTTTTGGTTGCCATTGCCTTGAATTTGGTTTGATTTTTGTTTTGTTTTTTGTTTCTAGAAGATACAACGATTGCACATACAATATCAAAACAGTTTCAGAGATAACGCTAAAAACGGTTATTGTTTTATTGAAAAAATTGGTTTAGCCTATTTGAGTTGATTTGTTGTGTGAAACTTTATTCAGTTTTAGTTCCTAAGAGTCATATTAAAATTGTGAAATTTAAAATTTAGTGTAGAAGTATGAAATACAGCAATATACACATCGTAATGTAACTCATGATGAAATGAACGAAGTAGTAGGAATGCTTCGAAGTGGAAGAAGCCAAGCAGATGTTGCCCGTTATTTTAATGGGTCCCGTATCGTTAGATGCAGGTTATGGCAAGTACAATGTATGGCTGGGAGTCCGTACGCGCAGCATCCAGGTCGAGTAAGATTAACAACTTCAGCACAGGACCATTATATTTAACTGCAAGTCCGGCGAGAGCCAACTTTAACTGCCCGATAATTACTTCACGCGTGTGGACAACTGAAAACATAAATATTTTAGTGACCAAACCATCAGGAATAGACTACACGAAAACAATCTCCACGCTCGCCACCCGCTGAGATGTTCACCGATACGACATGAATATCGAGAGCTTAGAAATGATTGGTGTAAAAATTATACAAATTGGACAGAAAGGCAATGGTATAGTTTTTTTCACTGATAAGTCAAGATACTAGGAGAACTAGAATATGGAGACAACCTGATAACGTCGAAAGGCTAAGAGTTGTGCAAGAAGTGCATAGATACAGTGGAGGCACTGGTATGGGCTAGAATTATGAGTGGTAAAAACCTGATCTCGGATTTCCATAAGGTAACTTATCGGCAGCCAGTTACATCAATGAGATACTGGAACCTGGATCAGAATTCATCTTAAGGCATGACAATGCCAGGCCACACACAGCAAGAATCACAACAAACTGGTTGGAACCACAGGCAATCTATGTATTACCATGGCCAGCACAATCCCCGGATCTAAATCGGACTGAACATGCATGATGGGATCAACTTCAACGAAGCATTCTGTCACATTTAGTATCAATAACAACGCGAGTGCAATACTAATCAAATGAATTAAAAAGAAATAACAAAAATTCTGAATTGGCCAAAATTCGTAAATTTATGTATTTCTTCCGTTATTGTATTATTAATAACCTTTCTTACCATTATCTCTGCAATTTTTTAATATTGAATGTCCAATCGATGTATCTTCTAGAAACAAAAAACAAAACAAAAATCATACCAAATTCAAGGCAATGGCAACCTAAAAACCATATGTTCCATTTACACTGTTGATGTGTGTATTAGTTCTTGCTGATTAATCAAATGATGCACAATGATGCACAAAGCATTGTTGCACTTGTGTCATAGTTGGTTTAGTTCCGACTGGCTTTATATGGTTCCGGCCGGCATTATACTGTTCCAACTGAAAAATCAGATAGTACACCATGATGCACAGCGCATTGTGCTACTTGTGCCATAGTTGGTTTGGTTCCGGCTGGCTTCATGTGGTTCCGGCTGAAAACTTATATCACTGCTCTGTACCATGATGCGCAATGCATTGTGCTACTGTGCCATCGTTGGTATGGTTTCGACTGTCATGGTTCTGGCTGGCTTTATAGGGCCCCGGCTGGCATTATAAGGTTCCGGCTGAAAAATCAAATAGTGCACGGTAATTCACAATGCATTGCGCTACTTATGCCATGGTTGATTTGGTTCCAACTGACGTAGTTCCGACTGGTATGATTTCCGTTGAGAATTCATATGGTGCACAATGATACACAGTTCCTCGTGTTACTTGTGCCATAGTTGGTTTGGTTCCGGCTGGTGTGATGGAAAGGATTTTTTGTCATCATATTATTAGTTAACGATGGATAACTTTAAAAATATGTATGTTACTATTTATTTAGTAATAATACCATAATCTTAATTATAATTAAAAATTTATTTTTATTCTATTGGGATTGCGGAATTGAAAATTGTATGTTATGTTATTTTTGATATTTCAATACTAAGTTGCGGGAAAATAAAATAATCTAATAGGAATTGTATGCCGTGGGGGACGACCCCATTATTGGATTGTAGGATTTATTGAAAGAATAAAAATAAAATGAAAATAATACATGCGTATTTTCTTAATTGGTGACGATTATGGAGTAAATGATTAGATGTAATATTTGTCGACAGAAAAGTCACTAGTACAAGATATGCACCTTGATCACCATCTTTAGAATTTTTAAAAATAAGCTTTGTCTTCGAGATACATCGCTTGAAAAATATTAAATTGATCACCCGGTATGACATTCTTTACGATAAATACACGCTTGCAAAATTGTTGTGCAATCGGAACCACTATCACGTAAAAACAGCTTCAAAAATGGTAAGAGAAATCAACAAATCGCTGATTCTGATTATGTCATTGAACATTTTTAAAGCATTAGCACTTTCACTTTTATCATATCACTTTTATCACGATTTATGTATCATGCAAAAAAAATAAAATTATTTATCAAAACAAAAACCCTTTCTTTCGTACGTGACATACTATTAAAATACATATAATCCAAGACCTCCAAGATTCCGACCTTATTTTCTAAACATTTTTAGAAAAAGATAAAAGCACGTCTTCATTTATTGACATACAACTTTGTTTTTTCTTTGTCGTATTTAGTTAAAACACTTCCTGCTTGCCGACTAAAAAAATTGTGATATAGATACGATTTCAACATAGCTTACATAAATTATTCATGTTTTTATTTATTAAAAATAATATTTAAATTGTAAATAATACCAATAACAAAAAATGCGTGTTATTAAACTATATTTTAAAATTAATGGCATTGCGACAGACGAACAAAATTAATAAAAAATTAATAAAAATAAACAGAAAAAAACTTTATTTATATCTGTGTAATCATTATTATTTTTTAATTAATTAACAATTAAGGCAAAATTTTGTTTAATTTAAATGTTTTTATTAATTTTTCTTTCTTTTTTTTTAGATATATTTTGCAATCGTTGTAAAATTATTTATTATGTAATATTAAAATTTTAAACACAAACAAAAATCTAAATTTTTTTGAAAGACATGATCATTAGGAATGCTCAGCATAAATTATTATCAGACACTAGATTATTTGATAGATAAAATTTATCACAATTTTGTATATTTTATAAAATCAAATTAATAAAAAAACACAAATCGGTACAAATCAATTAATTTAAGTATATGTAAATATAATTAATGTCTGAATGGTTTTTAATTAAATAAAAATAAAAATCCAACTCCTCGCTCAACTTGCCATATGAATATAACACAAACAAGTTTTTTTAAATTAAATTTTCTAAATTATTTCTTATATTTATGTATATTATATATATTTTGTTTACACAAAAAAATAAATCTGTTAATTAATTAAAAATCACGTAGTGTATTATTTTCATTTTTATTATTTAATTTATTAATTTTTAATATATATATATAATAGTATCTTTTTAATAATAATAATAATTACAATAATTAATAATAACAGAAAATAATTTTGTTTCCATTCTTTTATAATTTCATAATATAAATAAATTCATAAAATTACATTAGAAAATTAAAAAGAAAAAACCGTAATTAAATCGTCACGGAAAAACCTACTATTTTGTGAATGCCATAAATACAGCCCATATTATTTCGCAGCCGTTGGCTTTTGACGCCTCCTGTTCAAAATCCAAGTCTAGTAATTCTCTAACACGTCGCATTGCCAATTCGTAATCATCGTCATTTAATGGAGCAAATGCGTTTTCTAGCACATCGCTTGCATGCGCTAAATATATTAGTGATAGCATACGTTTATCCATACGTTGTGGGTCGTTCACCCATTTTGAAAGTACCGCATCCTGAACCTAAAAACAAAAAGTTATTTTGATTGTACAATTTTTGAAGAAACATTTATAATTCGAATAGCAGTTATACTTTTTTAACTAAACGGCATTTAACAACGTTATCTGTTAGGGGATGTGTTGTCATATCAAATAATAAAAAATTTTGTTTTTCTGTTGTTAAAACACTTTTTTCGACTAAATTCTTGGCAAGCCTTTCTCTAACATTTTTTAATTGGTATCGTAATTTTAATGGATTCCATGTTTCGCCACTCAAATATTCAATCCAACTTTGTACATTTTCAGGCGTATCTGTTTCTTTAATATGTTTAAGCGCTTCGTCCAATAATACATCGCCAGTTGGTTGTGATGATTTTAACATTAGCTTTCTGGAAAATGAATAATTGAACATGATTAATACATTTGACATTTTTAGCAAATAGAAAGATAAATTTGTCACAATTCAAATGTAAAAATATTTCTGTAAAATTGTTAGTATATAGTAACTAGGTTCTAGGCCCTAAAGTTTATGACATTTTTAGACAACTACCACAATTGAAAAGACGGCTTCCTTGCTTGAATCGTTAATTCTCGAGTAAGTAGACAGCGACAATATAATTTATATATCTCTGTATTTTGCTGTAAACAAAACGAAGTAGAAGTAAAAATTACGGCCAAATTAAATAGTTTTATTGAGAATCTAGACGATCAAAGTACTGTTGTCTACAACAGCGAGAATAATTTCCTCCAATTGTTTTTGCCAGTGATCCTTTAGGGAGTTCGCACAGTAATAGACCCTTTAGAGTTAGACATAAAAACCTGTTTCCTCGAACAAAAGAACCAATTATTTTAAACGAATAGAACACCGTGTGGTTTTTTTATTCATTTGGAAGAACCGGTTCTCATATTTGAGGAAATGATATCAACATACATATATTTTCTTAAATTTATAGCGACATTAATAAAATAAAAAACCGCAAATGTAGCGAAATACTTAAAAAGTTATATTTAGGCGGTCAGTGGTGTCTATCCAACGTTAACGTTTTTAACGTTTGTAGATCGTGTACGGTTACTAGCTAAATTTTTTTTAATATAATTTTCGGCAGTCATTTTAATTTAAAGCTCTTTTGCTCGAGACAAGTAAGTAACTTTAAAAATTAAAATTATTTTCTTTCTCGAGAAACTATTTAGTTCAAACTGAGTACAATTTTACAATTTTACTGAAAATCGCAAAAGTAACTAGGTTCGAATAAAGTTGATTGTAAGTGTTTATATCTTAGATGTTACGGCAAACTAGCAAAGCCCAAAAGATAATTACTGCATTAATTGAGGAACCCAAGTTTTTTGGAAGCAATATAGTCCAATGCAACAATGTGTGGCATTTCTTATTAATTTATAAAATACCACACTACGACATGTAACTAAACCCACGATTTTAAACCACAGGCGTTTATTGCGACTTAAGTTACGTCAGCATGATCAAATGGAATCTTTGGTTCGATACTCGGTGCCGTTTTTTAATCCGTTAAAGAATTGTGCTTCAAACGAAATTTAGCCAAATAATAACTTCTAACCGTTATGCGGTACACAGCTTTAAATGAAATAGAAGAGTGTAATAAATAAGTAAAAGAATTAAAGATAACCAAAGAATATAGGGGAGTTCCCTCCTGATATTCCCGAGCAAAATTCCACTTGCTTGGGTAATATTTTATGACGTTGCCTGCGAATCAGCCCTCGCGAAAGCCATATTGCCATTCCGAAATTTTAGTTTATTAATTTGATTTTTCTTTACTATTTGTTGAATAACGCATTTCTCAAAATATTAGTGTATGGTATTCTACACTTATCTTGATTATTACTAAGCTATTTATGGTATAAGGATCTACTATCTGATCAAGCGACAAAATACAAATATCATTAGTGCGGAAATCATAGGCAGTCTATCATCTATGTCAGTACAAAAGTTGGCATTGGGATATGTGCAATGTGCAGATAGTTCTACATAAATCGGCATATAGCCGAACGTCATCGATTTGGCTACTGCATACGGATGGTGAGGCCGAAAACAGATTGCAAAGATTATAAACAAACAAACAGACAAATGGTATTATTAAATTAGTACTAAAATCGACTACCTTTAATGCTGTGTTACTTATTTCTGCTCTAAGTATTCAAATATTGTTTCTTTTATACGCTCTAATCTATCGAAAAATCCTGTTGCTGTTTCTTTATTTATTTAAGCAATATATTAGATCCATGTCTTGATTTACGAATGTTGCTTTACAAATTTAAATCTGTAGACCAAGAAAATAAACCAGATTTCTGATTAATTAGATCGAATAAAGTTAACTGCCAGCTTTCATCGAATAAAATTTGATTAATTAATGAATGTGTTAAAGCTCCGATCCTCAAACTCTAGTTATAATTATTTATTTATACCCCAATTGAATACTCCTTAAAGATTCTGTATCTGCATTCACATAAATATAGAAAGAGCAACATGCATGATCAGATCGATTAGAGCGCAAAAAGGAAATAACATTTTAGTATTCAGATCCTTTAGATTAGAAATATGTAGCGCAGCAAAAAATATACCGATTTCTCAGATTGATTTCAGTTTAATTAACTTCACTTACTTTGAACTACCAAACTACTGTTCAACAAGAAAATTATGATGAATGCAGATGCAAATTTTAAATAAATATTATAATTAGTTTACGCAATCGAAACTTTTAAAGAAGAACAATAAAATAATCCTTTTTTAACAGAACCCTAACACACTTATTACTTGCAAGAAAATTAGATGAACGACAGTAGTCAACTTTATTTGATCCAATTCACCTGATAATTGTTTTTTATTTTACACCGGATCCGATTGATTTGATTTTCAAATTTCAGAATCCGCCTGATCTACAGATTTAAATAAGTCGGGTTTTAAAATTCGATTCGCATAAAGTAATATTTTCAAAATGTATGTATTGTACCTAAATTGCAATTTTACAAATGTGATCTGTAATGTTTGTACTAAAAGTTTTGGTTTTGTAATGCCATTTTATACATTTTTTATGAAAAGAGTGAGTTTTATTCTAAATAAAATTAATTGCAAAATTTCAAATAAATTTTGTGTATAGTCTCTAGAGATATATTCAAGTGTTTCTCGAGAAAAATTTATGGTTTTTATATTACTCACTTAATTTAAGCATAAGAAGTTTAATAAAAAAAATTTGAAAGTAAATATCAAACTAGCTATAACTGATCGGTGATAATTGTAGTAAGCAATTTTCAAAAAAGTGATAGTAATCAGTAATCACCTTCCAGAGAACAAAACGTAATAAATACATAAATATCTAAAACTTCCAACCTAAAGAATAGTAAAATTAGATAATAATAATGCAATTTTAAAATGGAAGTTTCGTACATACTCGTATGTAATAATATTAATTGAATTACGTAAAATAGAAACTTACCTCTGACATAAACTTTTCCGTCTCATACCAGCCTTCTCTAATTCAACGCGGCCTCGTAAACCAAGTTCTATTAATATACATCCACGTAAACCACTTGATATGCAATCATTCCAGAATGATGTGTAACCCTTTAAAAATAAATTATTTCACATTTTAGAGCCTTCAATGAAAATATAACTTAAAATCACATAAAATAACCACTTATAACTGGTACATTACAAAAAAAACGTGCAATGGAAAATGTTAATAAAATTATAAAATGTTAACTTATAATGAATAAAGCATGTTAGCAGTGTGTTGCGCACCCACCTACTAGTTAATAGGTTTCTTGTACCATATTAGAATACAATTTTCATGTTATCGACAAAGCATAAACTAAGACAATTTAAGAACAACATAAATTGAAAAAAGAATATTTTGTGTTTGGTAGAATATCAAATCTTCAATTAATAAATAAAATAAACTATCATAAGAACCAGGTTTAATATTTTCAATAAATTATTAGGTGTGCAAGTAGGAACTCGGCGTTTTATGATCAAATTCAACTTTATTGAAAATTGTTAGACAGATTAATTATCGAAATATTCGCCATTTATAGTCTTTTGCCATTTATCAGGTAGATGATGAACGCCTTCGCGATAGAAACTTGTTGGTTTTGAAGCAAAATAGTCAATGAACCATTTTTGCACATCTTCAACTTTCGTGAACCGCTTTCAAATATGATGGCATCGATCTAAATAAGTGATAATCAGAGGGAGCTAAGTCTGGAGAATACGCCGCATGCTGTAAAACTTCCCAGCCTAAGGAGAAGATGAGTTCCTGGGTCGATTTTTTTGTATGTGGACGAGCGTCGTCTTCCGTCTCCCTTGGGCCGTAAATGGTATTTTTTCCTTCAGAACATCACTTAATTTGATCATTTGGGCCTGATAATGTTCAGTTATAACAGTTTGACCAGGTTCCAGAAGCTCGTAGTAAATGACCTTTCCAATCGCGCCAGACACACAGTAATACTTTCTTGACATGAATATTCATTTTAGCAACTGATGTTGATGACTGGCCTGGATCAACCCATGATTTTCTGCGTTTAGGATTATCGCACAAAATCCACTTTTCATCACCCCTGTTTAAAAAAATCCATTTTCCTTCCTGCTGTATTTTTCTAATTGCATGCAATCGGAGTGATATTGCTTGGTGAGTAACTCCTAACTGTTCTGCAAGCTCTTTTTGAGTTTGACACGGATTTTCATCCAGTAAAACTGAAAATTCTTCGTCTTCAAATTGTTTTAATGCACCTGGACGTGGATCGTCCTCAAGACTAAAATTGCAATCACGAAATCTTGCAAATAACTTTTTTACTGTGGAATGAATCACAGAATGTTCACTCAAAATCGAATTAATCAATTCCATAGCTTCAGCCGCATTTTTTTCATTTGAAAACAGAATATAATGCAATGACGTGAATGCTGCTTATCGACATCCATCTCTTAAAATTGATACTCACGGAACTACAGCTTATAAATGACTGAAACTGCGATACGTTCAAGTATATTTTAATGCAACCAACTTCAGAGACGAGTTTCTACTTGCACACCTCCTAATGGGTTGGGATCAAATATTGACAGATATCGTAAGGGCATTTGTATGACTTTTCCTAGTCTCCTGCACTAGTTTCGAAGAAGTTCGAGTAACCCGAAATATACCATGCGTATATTTGTCAATTATACCAAAATACTGGTGACCACGAATTCGCCAATGACCCTGGCTGGAAAAACAAATCAATAAAAGAAGGCGGGGAGGACAGAAACAACAAAAACAAAAGAGACAACACTATTTTTCAAACGTCAAGTACATTTTCTTTATAAACAAACTTTTCGTGTACCAATAAAAAAATGTATTTAAAAATATTAATTTAGAATTTAAAAAAATTGGAAATGACGAAAAAATAAAGTATTACAACATTCATAATAGGCGTTTTCAGAAATAGACCGTGGTAACTTTTGAGTAACTTGCTGACAAAAAATTACCTGATCTATTTGCGAAGATGCAGAGTAACTTTGCTAATTTAGTTTTAGTTGTTTTTTTGTTTTTGTCTTTCGCTCAATTTGTATTAAATTAGTAGTATAAGAAAAATTAAAGTACAAACGTTTAAAGTACAAACTATTCAAAAAAATGTCGTATATGTTAATATACGTCTTTGAATTTTGCTGAATATAAATATACACGCTGGAAATGTAATCTTACTTTTTATATAGACAGGGTAAGTTGAGTAACATTATTGCCAACATTAGAAAAATTAAAGTTACCCAAAAGCTACTCTTCAACTATTTACGAAAATTCCTAATAAACGGTTTAATTTGATGCAAGCTATTTTCATTCTGAATAGGAATAAATATTGAGCTCAAAGTAACAACCAAAAATTTTGTTTATTTATTTTTATTAGTTGGTAACAATTAAATTTCTAACTAAAAAACGCGAAAACACAAGTAAATATATTTAAATAGTAATATGACAGAAGATTATTGAATATTATTACAAATAACTAATTATTACTAATACTAATTTTTCGTCTTGTTTAGAAAAATCCGACTTCCAAAAAAAAAAATATCACATCAATGCCAACATTTAAAAATAAAAGTATTCAATAAAATTGTTCTGCGGCCCTATTTTGGTAATTCTCCGGGGTTATTATTATTCCCAATTTTATTTTATTTACAAAAGAATGAATATTAACTTTTTCCTTAGTATGCCAGAAAAATATTTTAATCAATTATATGTAAAATCTTTCCCGCACTGTTCTGGTAATTCTCCAGGAATAGGGAACTGGGGAATTTTTGTTAAAAAGTCCGGCCTACTGAGGGGAAAAGTATGATGCAAATATTTATAAATTGGGAATAATTTTTCCATATCTAAATTGGTGGGGAAAATTATTCCCAATTTCATTTTATTTTCAAAAACACTAACTACTTTTTACCTCAGTATGCCAGAAAAAAAATGTTAAAATAAAAATTACATATAAATTCTTTATACAATTCCCTATTCCCGAGGAATTACCAGAATAGGACCACTGGTGGTGAACATTAAAACTACAGATAGAATATAATTATTATATACCAGCAAAAAGTTGGTTGAAATCTATTACAATTTGTAATAAAATATATGGGATTGTTATTGTTTATTTACCAAAGACTTACGTCTTACTTTGGTAAATTTACAACAACAATCCCATATATTTTACTGCAAATTGGAATAGTTTTCAACCACCTTTTTTGCTGGTATAGAATAATTTTATTCCACCTGTAGTTTTAATGTTCACCAGCAGTTTTATTGAATACTTTTATTTTTAAATGTTGGCATTGATGTGATATTTGTTTTTTGGATATCGAATTTTTCTAAGCAAGACGAAAAATTAGTTACGATTTGTAATAATACTCAATGATCTTCTACCATATTACTATTTAATTAAATATATTTACTTATATTTTCACGTTTTCTTTTAACTTCAAAATTTAATTATTACCAACTATTAAAATAAATAAACAAAATTTTTGGTTGTTACTTTGAGCACAATATTTAGAATGGAAATAGCTTGTATTGGGAAGAAACTTCATAATTAAGTTTCTTCCATAAATTGAGAGATCCCAGTAATGTTTGACCGAAATCTACCGGAAGTGGCAACTCCCACAGGAGCTTTTCGTTTACTGCAAATATTTTTAAAAATATACCTATAGCATTTATGAAAAAACGATTCAAACCAAAAAGATTGTTTAGACAGTTTAGACGGATTAACTATTCGGAATCAAAATTCATACTTAAACTGTGTTCATTAATTGGCAGCTTAAATTGAAGCTTTTTCAATTTTTGTAATGATGTTGAAAAGTTTAGCATTTACAAAAACGGCAAAGAAATAAAAAATTTAAATTAATTTAAAAATTAAATTTAAGGCAGTTTTACCAAAAGTCCGGTAGTTTTAATTTTTCACTTTAGAAATCAAATATGGTATATTCGAGATGTATGGAAACATACGTTAAAATAACCGGGTGTGTTGGCCATAACTTATTCACACCCTTCATTTTTTATCTTTATTTCAGTTTTAAGTATGATCTCAAGAATTCCCAAACTTTTTCTGTTCTTATTTCTGCCTTATTATGAATAAGAAATTTTAAGCGAGTCCGATCCTTTGTACTTATTCGTACTCAAGTAAAGGGTGGTTAAATTTTAAGGGCCGACGTTGAATGTGAACCACACCTAAACGTCAAGTTTTTTTCTGCATTTAATTTCACATTTCTCAATTTGAGACTAACTGAATTTGAAGTAACTCAATTTGAATGGCAACAGTGGATGGTAAATTTTCGAAGAAAATCATCTTCAGTGATGAGGCATATTTTCACCTCAGTGGATTCGTCAATAAGCAGAATTGCCGCATTTGGGCGAATCATAATCCAAGAGTGATTGTCGAAAAACCAATGAACCCACAAAGTGTGACTGTTTGCTGCAGTTTATGGGCTGGCGGCATCATCGGGCCATATTTTTCCCAAAATGAGGCCGGTCAGGTAGTTACTGTGAATGGTGTTCGCTAACGTGAGATGATAACGAACTTTTTATGGCCCGAATTGGAAGATATGGATGTGGACGATATGTGGTTTCAACAGGACGGTGCCACTTGCCACACAGCTAACGAAACAAGGGCTCTTTTGCGCGACAAATTCAATGGCCCTTTTATCTCACGTGGTGGCGATGTCAATTGGCCGCCAAGATCATGTGATTTGACACCGTTGGACTTCTTTCTTTGGGGTTATTTGAAAGAAAAGGTGTACGTCGATAAGCCAGTAACAATTCAAGAGCTAAAGGATGAGATAATTCGACACATTAACGGCATAAAATCTCAATTATGCCTAAGCGTCATGGAAAATTTGGACCATCGGGTGGAGGTGTGCCGCCGAGGTCGCGGCGTCCATTTGGCCTATATTTTGTTCCATACATAATTGAACTATACCATATTATCATAATAAAAAGAATTGACAATAATTTCCTAAATAATTTGTGTTTTATTCAAAATCAACATCGGCCCTTAAAATTTAACCACCCTTTACTTGCTCTAAGCGTTATTATAGATGCTGAGGTTCGTTTGGTTGCAGCTCTGTAAATCAAACAGCTGTCAAATGTTGTTTGCAAGAGCACATTCTCAAAGCGTTGAATTGTTTATCTTTGCTTTCCTTTATGTAATAAAATAAAATATAGGAATCATGAAAAATTTTGACCTTGAGGGTTTTGCAGATTTACCACTCGCTATACTGCCGAACTCAAAAACGGAAATGTCGAGTTTTGAGAAGAAAAAACTTTTTTTTACCAAAATTTGGCATCTATACAGTGCTGGCGGATTAACTATTCGTAATGAAACTTCATACTTAAGCCTTCTTAAGATATCCTTGCGAAGTGTGGTGGAAATTTAAGTACCGGCAGTGGCAGCTTCCGTAGGCTTTTTAAATTTTTACAATGATGTTGAAAAGCTTAGCATTTACAAAATACGAAAAACAAAGATGAAAATAAATATAAAGATTAAATTTTCAACAACGGTTAACATTGTTGGTATTCTGCGAGACTAATAAATTTTGATTATACAACACAGTTTTCATCAAAAATCCGGTAAGCTTAATTTTTCGCTTTAAAAATGAAGTGTGGTGTATTCCAGATATATGTACATTAGTGGTAAAGGAAATTTTTCGAGACACATTTCCATCTCTCTGGATATGTGAATAAGCAAAATAGCCTGCCTCATATGGGGTACGAAAAATACTCAAGCCAACCACGAGTCGCCATTACATGTGTAAAAGGTTTTGTTTTTTAGGTTTCTTACTCATGAATGATATGTATGCGGTTGGTTCCGTTGCACTTTTTATTTAAATCAAGTTTCATAAGACGAGTCGATTTGTTGTTGTAATTTTAAATTAAATTGAATAATTTGTAACATTGTTTTTGCATGTTCAAATTCTAAATGCATTGTAAACAAATCTTAATATTTTTTTTGGTATTGAATAAATAAGCAAAATAAAACTTAAAAGTAGCCCGTAAGGTAATTATCGTGGTCAGGCAGCATCATTACTCTTGAAACCGATTAAGGGGCCTGTAACCGACAATACTGAGGGAGCACAATTGAAAATATTGAAGAAAATGAATAAGTTGCAGTATTTCACGTTTTGGTGATGCCAACTGCTAAGAAGCGTTTCTTCGCTAATAAACCCGAAACTTATAGCAACTAATAGCCAGGAAGATCAGCTTCCTAGAAAGTATAGAAGCGGCCAATTAATTAAAATTAATTTTAATAATTAATTAGATACATAGCTTTGTTAATTAGATAATAGGATAGTAGATACATAGGATAGTTTGGATATCCCTTTATAATGGTAAGATATCAAACCAAGTTTGGCAAAGGGATTACAATTGAGAATTAAAATTTCTAGCTAAAATCGACCGACCGACAAGGTAAGGTACAAACGATAAATAAAACTGATAACAGTTGAATGTGGTTTACAGTGAGTAAAGCTGTAAAGTTACTACAGGATTGACGATTTTGTACGAAAAGCCTGATAAGCACCACTCGGGAAGGAGTATAAAATGAATGAATTACAAGAAAGTGTAGTAAAATATGGAAGTATTTTTACAGTTAAAATTAAAATGTGTTATTGTTTCATTCGTAAAAATTTTTAACAAATGAATAAGAAACAAAAAAGATTCAAAATTAAAATTTTGTATCGACCTCAGTTCAAAAAATTACCGCTACGCAGAATCCCTGTTACTCGGTACGACAAAAATTTAACTGAATTCTAAATAATATTACGCTGGCGTTTAGAATTTGTAGGTTGTTAATGTGATTTTTCATGTACATTAAAAAGTAAATCTAGATTCGATAAATTTTTCTTCATCAAGCAAGATGTGGTAATGGGAACGATTTTAAACTGAATGTAGCAACTCCTGAATATTTTTTTTTCGGTAAATAGAAAATCGCATTAGTTTATGCAGTAATTTATTGTAAGTTGGTTGGAAGGATAACTAACAAAATAAGCTTGACTATCAAGCCACCAATTGGGGTTCTAATTTTGAAGAATATACATAATATTATTCTAACACTTTTGGTGGCAAACGTCGAAATTTTCTTGCGGTTGGTTTATTTACTATTTTAAGCAACAAGTTATCAGAATAGCGATTCCGTAAATTTAGCAGAAATTTGCTACACAAAATTGTACTCAAAATTTCAATCGTATCAATTCATTTTAAAATAGTTTTACAAAACACACTATAGTTTTAAATTTAGTATAAAATGTTCATGCTAATTATGCACGAGATCGATATAAGTATAAGTTTTATTTATAGCGGCACCACTAGCACGTGCAATCACGCTTTAAACAATTAAGAAAATGTTAGGATCTTGTCTTATCTCATTCATACAAAGTCATCATACTCCACGTTTTTTGATGAAACATCTACGAGTATTAACCTCATTCTCTAGAGTTTGTCTATAATTGTTTACACTTTTGTCAGAGATAAATTTTTCTTTTTGCATAATGAAATACAACAAAATGAAACATTAGAATTACAGCAGACATATTTCCTGAAACAATGTGTTTGATAGTAAATTTCCCAAGCCTTGTCATTAGCTAGATTCATTTTATAAATTGGAGAATAATTTACCGAGTACGATACTTCTGACGCTTTACTATTAGCATAATTAGTGGTTCCTAGCTCGTTCTATATATTTCCTCAATTTTGGAGAACTTGATGTGATTTGAAGAATCTTCTAATCTATTATAGAAATTGAGCTTTCTCCAAGCTGATTTAGTCGATGCCACAATGAGTTTATTTTATAATGTTTTAAAACTCAAGCAATTGAATCGAGATGTATCTAATTTTCTTTGACATGAGTTTTTACAACAAACGGATATTCGTAGCGATTTCTTTCATGCGGTTTTCTCTTTTTTCTCTTACCCTAGGATAAAACAATATCTAACTAAATATTTTGTTCAAATGGAATAGATGACTAAATAGGATAGTGTTATTAATCATTAATTATTATTAATCATTATTATTATAAATTAAGCAAACCTGAAATGGGGAAATTGGTTCACGAAATTACCATTTCCGATGGTGTTTTTAGATGAGTTCTCGATGATCAACGATTGCAAATTCTTCTACAAGGTCTTACAGAGTGGGACTCCATTTGTTTGTAACCCTGTCAGAATGTTGAAATTGTGACTTCACGTTGAACAGATTTTTCCCACCACAAAATCAACTATACTTCGGAATGCTAACGTAGACTCGTCAACGTATGTCAGATGATTTGAAAATAAAATATTTGGCCAGACCAGTATTATTGGCATCTTTTCGATAGTGGCATATTGAAGCTTAAAACCTAAGATCGAGAGCCAAATAAACTGTTAATCGTCGAGAGTACTTATTGTGCTTGGCTAAATTGGAATAATATTAACCCTAGTACTCCTATAAAATAAAGTTAAGGCCATTAAATTTGAGTCCTGAATTAAAGTAATATTATATTTTTTGAAATGACATTGAGTCGGGCATATAGGCGCTACTAGTATCGACGGGTGAAGAATACTAAAGCGTAATCTAGTTATATATATCTAAAGAGTGAGCCATTCCAGAGGAATATGAACAAGCCATCAACACCAAAGTAGTAGAATTGTGTCTGAAATTTTTTAAAGGAAATTTACGTTTACTAGTGATAGTATGAATAGCTTCTCTGGTCCCGCAAAGAAACTATATCCCAATTAAGATCTATTCCCTATCATATCTATAAATTCATTAATTTAGCAACTTAATTGGCCATAAAATACATAAATATTAAAAAATTAGATAAACAGCTTTTAATTTTATGTAGAATTAATGATCATAATACCCATTCTTCACATCGTTAGTAAGACGGCACGAAACAGCAAAATTGGTGTGTATTGTGCAATTAATTATTAGATCACCTATGACCTGATTTTGATTGATTAAATCATCATCATGACGACAATAAGATAATAAGCTGAAGTTTGTGAAATGGACGAACTTTGAATAATTTCGTATAGGTACTTTCACAAACAAAAACAAAGATACAACAAATAGTTTCTCATTCTCATAATTTATTGGAAAATATGACAGAACATGCACACAACGATGTAAGAGTGAAATGTGAACCAAAAGGTATGTACATCTTAATAAGAAGATAAAAACTGATTACTGAGCCAACTACATTCAATAAACTATAAAGACTAAAAAAAAGTAAAAAGTTAGAAATTACATCACTAATATTATAAAATACATGTACAGCTAACAAAAAATACTTAATACATAAAAAATTTTCACGATAAGGAAAATTTAATTTACTGTAGTTTTGATTAAAACTTAAAAACAGAAAATGGTGTTTAGCAAAATTAACAGTATGTATGTGCATAGATAAGAACAACAATTAAAGCAATATTTGTACATTAGAAATATAGAAGGAAACGCAAATTTATACATAACATTACTACATATAACGGGCCCACATACCTCCTTATCTTTTAAGCCCAATAGCAGCACTTCTTCCATTAGTGTGAGTCGGGTTTCTTTCGAATCACAATCGTCGACATCTTCTTCACCATCGTTCGACTGGGTTGACAATGGTGATGATAATTCGTCCTGATTATTTATCAATCCGGGGTCTGTTGATGTTCCACCACCACCGCCACCTTCAGCACCCGCACGATTTTTGACACGTCTAACTAAACCATCACTACGATTCATATTTGTTTAGCGTTTTTGATATTTTTGTGTTTGCTACGCTATTTTTTTATAAAACAAAAAAACAACACTACACAAGTTTATTAGAACACTTCACACTGGGAATTGTTTATAATTTATTGCACAATAAATTCTTGTGGTTTCCGTCGTATCCTTATCCCTATTATCTATTTATAACATTTGGAATAGAGCTTGCACGTAAACTATTTACTTTAAAAATTTAAACGCTAAATTTATTATTAAAATTAATTTAAAATGTTTTTTGTTGACGTTTCTTTCCCAAACTTGAAACAAAAAAAGATTTGACGTGACGACAAGGGAAAAAGAATGGTGTGTAAAATACAAATGGCGTGCAAATCAAAAAGTGTAGTTGAGTTGAATAGGGGTGCCCGATGACTTGAGCAGGAATTTAATTACATATCGCTCATTTGCTGCAAAAGTGACACCTATTTAAATTTCACTCATTTTTAAGATATTAGATTCAAACAATTCTCAATAATGCATATTTCTATTATTTTATATCACAATATATTCTTTTATATCGTTATTCCTAGCAAATTAGGGAAAAATATAAAAAATTAGTAAATTCGCGATAGAGATGAACATTTTAAGATATTGTAAACTGCTCTACGAAATTTGCAACATTCAATCGATATTGAAGGAATAGGACAATTTGAATTCTACAATGTATTTTCTTTACTTTTGAAAAACGCCGCCTTTAACAAACTACTTATTATGTATGATAGCATCTTCAACTTCTTCTAAATTAACAGTATTTATCGTGCTGAATATAAAAATACAAACATGCACCTTATGGTAAGGAACCTTGCTTTGATTTCTGTATCTCACCGACAACACTGAAAATGGCCAACATTGTTCGTTTCTATGTCTAAATTTGTGGCGAACTAAAGTTGTTCATATCAGACTATAGGAGTCTGGTAAAATGATGATGAGGTAATACATATTGAAGTCGTTCATGGTACATGCCTTATTCAAACGACCTCCACTCGAAGCAATGATTTTCATCCAAAAATGGGTTTAAACTGGATAATTTGCTTTTCCTACTAAATACTCATTGTACTATTTTGACTATCCACTATCCATTTGTGCCACCCGATTGTCATCAACAGTCAATAATGCTCCTTTTATTTGATTTTTTTTTTGGATGTGCTTGTTGCACATCCGCACAAATCTAAACCAAAACGAAACAGCGTTAATTAATTTTCGATACGAACTAGATTTTACGATTCTAAATACGTCCATACAGAAGTTGAACAGGCTGAACACAGCTACCCGATGATTCCATTCTGACACTTTAATTTCGTTGGTCAAGTTTTTTGGCCGGATTGATTTTTCGCCCATGAGGAATTTCGGACCTTGAAACCATGATTCATTCAATATCAATTCGCTGAGTGTAGAGCCTCTGCTTAATCCATCTGCAGGGTTAAGCTTACTATCAACATATATTAGCTCGAAAGATTGAATTTTTAACTAGTGTGACACAGATGTAGAGCCTAGCCAACAAAAACTTTAATGCTTCTGCCACTTTGACTATAATTCGTATCAACAATAATAGAACTGCATTCAGTTTCAACTGAACACAGCAACATTTTTATCACTAATCCTGGTGGTAAATAATCATCCCACTCTAATTTCAAAAGTCACATTTTTTGCATCAATATTTTATCTCTTAAATGCAAGGCGCTGCAAACCCCAAAGAGTTAAATATTTTTGCAATTTCCTATAAAACCCGTCGTTTGCTTAATATCATCATTTTTAATGGCCGTGCAAAAAATAAAACACGTCATCTTTTGCATCCCAGCATAAGCCTAACGTCTTAATACTACGAATTGTATCTAGTTGAGCTTCAATATGTTCTGGTGTGATATTACTTAATAGTTGATCATCGTTCGACATCCATTCTCTCAATTCCAACTAACTTTGGCCAGAATTTCAATTAATTGATATTGCGTTATTCTAACGCATCTTCCAAAGATGACGCACCAACCAACAGCTTGTCCATATACACATGTTCCAATATTTCCTGTTTACCTTTATCTTCATCAAGGGCTAACATTTGCAACATTTTTGTGGCCAAATAAGAAGCTGATGAGGTTCCGTAACTGACATTTTACAACAGAAACTCTTTATTTTATTTTTTTATTCTCTTTATTTTCTCATACTATGTTTTGGAACCTACATTGATTTTTGTTTGTGATCTGTCTGTACATATTTTGCACATCACTGATAATAGCATACACAAATGATCGAAATTGTAACTTCACTGTTAATAGTTCAAGCTGCACAACTGATCCTGCATATAAAACATCATGCAATTCGAATCCTGACTTCATCTGTGCTGCCGCATCAAATACCACTCGAAGCTGTATGGTACTGGACTCAGATTTGATTCCAAAATTTTGAATCTTGGAACTGCTGGCAGTAAAGACTCTCCAAGCTCACCAACGTTATTTTTAATTGGTATTTCTATTCTCTACACAATATCTTCCAGGATCGGCTCGAAGCGTTGCCTCGAAATGCGATTAGCAATACTTTTCATCATCCGACAACTGATGAACCATACGAATCCGCTTCCCAAAAACGTTTTACCATCTAAATTATCATTTTGTACATCAACATTGTTTGTTAACAACAAAGCAAAACTATTTTGAGAAATTGTTCCACCTATTATCCATCCAAATTCTGTATTTGCAACTTCCGGTAAATATGGCTGTCGCTGTAATTGTTCACCCAACATAATTCTGTGAAAAACTTCGGCCCCAAGCAATAAATTAACTGAGGCTGGTGGAAGGAATTTCGGATCTGCCATCTCTATATTTTTCAGACATTCCCAATTAATTACTTCAAATCGATCTATTGGTAGGGAACTGGCTCGTATTGTAACCACCAATAAATTAAGATTACACTGAAAATCCGATGTTCACGATTTTATAATTGTTCTTGTATAATTTAAACCACTCACAGACTCATTCGTTCGATATTTCTCCAACTTAATTTTTTCAGCGAATGCGCAGAATTCTTCATAAACGAGCACGTGCTCCATGCAGTGTCATAAACTTATCACTCAGCTGTCGATAAGACTATCTATCTCTCATCGAAATAGGCAATATGAGTACGATAAGTAAACCATTAATGGTCCTTTAACCATAAATGGTTTGTTTGTCGTTAACACTTTCAATATCATCCCTGCCAGAACCTGAGGTTTGTGGTTGTTGATTTCCCTTATTGTCGCATTCATTTTTTATCTTCCATTCGACCAAATTCATTTGTAAACTTTGTTTTAAAATGCGACATTTAGTAGGACCCTTTATTACATAATTTACAATTTCTAAATTTGCAATTCTGCGCTCTATGCCCCGATCTTAAGCATCTTAAACACACCGTTTTCTTTGAAGCAACTACTTGTGGAAAAATTTTGACCGTTTTTTATCCTTGATTTGTATGAAAAAGGGTAGAATATAGCGGTGAATAAAAATTGTGTACTGAACTTTTTTACAGTCAATACGGGTAGAGTCAATTTTTGTTGGTCGCTCAAGCGTTTATATATTTACTTTGGAACTGCGATTTGGTTGTCATCAATGAGGGTGTCGGCGATGTGAATATTGGTGATGTGGTTGTTGGCGATATGGGTGTCGGTGTTGTAGATGTCGGTGATGCGGGTGCCGGCTATGTGGTTGTCGGCGATGTATAGGTGTCAATGGAGTGGCGATGTGGTTATGTCAACGATGTGGTTTCAGCGATCTGATTGTGTCGGCTAAGTAAGCTTGTCGGCCAAAATTCCAGTCGGTGATGTTGTTGTCGGCCACCTCACCAGTCGGCAATGTTGTTGTCGGCGATATGGGACAGACATCCACCGACACCCACATTGCCGACACGCACATCGCCAATACCCCCGAAATAAACATCGGCGAAAGCCTCATAGATGTTGAGAATTAGCAAAGTGAAAGTTTGCTTTAGCGTTGCTGGTAATGTAGATGTATAAGTTCATCTTAGGAGTGTCTTTGATTTTGATAAGAACAATATAATTATGGAAGGAATAGTTGTACCGCTAGAAACATCCACATCGCCAACAGAAAATTTGGCCGAGAAGCTCAATTATAATGCACAAGTAGATTGCCAACAAACCACTTCGCCAACACAAGCATAAAGTTGACACAACTACAGCACCGACATGCCCTTCGCCGACATCCACACCGCCACAGGGTTTGTAATTTGTTGAATAAAAATTCAAATAAATCATCTAAAAAATTAGTTTATTTGATGTATATAAATCGATTTCTTTATTTGTAAAGAATTTGACAGATTTTTGATTTGCTACTATACTTATACTTCATTGCAGCCAGTTGATGTCCCTGTTAGTTAAAATCCCTGTCGGTGATCTGGCGGTGTGTGCTATATGATTATCGGTCTAAATTTCCTGAGCTACGTGGTTGTTGGCGGTGTGGTATTGTCGATGTGCGTGTCGGCGATTTGAACGCCGGTGATGTGATTTTCAGTGATTGCGTGTCGGCGTTGTGGCTCTCGGCAATATTGATGTCTTTGATGTGGATGTCAGTCATGTGGGTGTTGGAGTTGTGGTTGTCGGCGTGGTTGTGGGCGATGTGGTTGTTTTAACAGTGTTACCTTGTGGGTGATCTGGTTGTGTTAGTCAAAATTCTTGTCGGTGATATGGATGCTCTGTGGCCGTACAACTCTTTATAATTATAGTGCTCACATGTATACAATACCGGCAACGCTAAGGCGAAATTACACTTTGCGAATTCTCGAATTGTTATATTAACATCATATGTAGCTTTCGGCGATGTTTATTTTGGCGGTTAGGATGTCGGCGATGTGGTTGTCAGCGATGTGGTTGTCGGCGATGTAGGTGTCTGTGATGTGGGTGTCGGGGATGTGGTTGTTAGCGATATGGTTGTGAGCGATGTGGATGTGGGCGATGTGGATGTCAGCGATGGGAGTGTCAGCAATGTGGGTATCGGCAATTTTTTGTCGATGATGTGAGTGCCACGGCCGGCGATGTATGTCGGTGATGTTGTTGTCACCGATGTGGTTGTCGGCGATGTAGATGTGGATTGCGGCAATGTGGATGGTGTGTAGTGATGTAACTGTCGGCGATAGGGTGTCGGCGATGTGCGTGTCGACAAAGTAAGTGTCAGCGAAGTGGTTGTGTCGGCGATCTGGTTGAGTCGACTAAGTGGGCTTGCCGGCCAAAATTTCGGTCGGCGATGGTTGTCGATGTGCGTGTCGACGATGTGATGTTCGGGGATGACGGTATATTACTCACACCTACATTATCTGCAACGCTATTGCAAACTTACACTTTCCTTATTCTGGATTATACTTGATTTTCAAAATTCCTGGCGAGTGGTGACGAAGTGGAAGTCGGCGAAGTGGATGTCGTCAAAGTGGATGTCGGCGATCCTGTAGTCAGCTAACTGGGCTTGTCGGACGAAATTCCGGTTTAATGATAATTGACATTGAGTAATATTTCTTTATTTATTGGTAATGTCTGCCTTAGTTTTCAAATAATTATCAGGTTTGCTTTTTAACCAGGCTATTGAAGCTTCCTTAAAGGACCGGAAATATAAATATTTTAAAAATTCAAACTAAATGAATGACAAAAATACAAAGTCATTAGTCATTCTCATTAGTCATTGAACCGGAATTCATGCCCTGGCATCGATGTGACCAATACCCATTTACTTTATAATATATGCCGCAACCATATCGTTGAAGCGAACTCCTTTTTAAAATGGTCGTACAATTAAACAACATGTGCCCTTGATTACACAGTTTACATATTTGTCATGTCAACAAAGCTCTGATGCATGTTCGACCCCCATCCAAGAGAAAGGGCAATTCAACCAACGATTCAGATTTAACCGGTTTTTAAATTAAAGAATTCTTGTAATTGAATTTCAATCATATCTCGATCATTAGTGAATCGTTATACCAAATTGTTTCATGCTACTTGAAAACACAATTCGAAAATTATACACTGGATATTATGGATTTCGATTTGTCATCTGACCGTTCCTCCAAATAAAAGAACATACTTTCCAATGCCTGATATTGATTTGTAAAAATCCGATTTCTAAATTTAAGCCAATTCTGTTTTGCTCCCATCAAATTTAGGTAACCGTTTGCCCTTCTCGTCGTTGACTGACATACGATTTTCTCGATTTGATCACTTTCGTACATTTCCAATTTTCTATCTATAACATCACATAACTGTATTTTACTCCCAAATATGAATTGTGGAATTCATGATTATCCAATTGAATTTCGTCACATGGCTTCTCATTATGTTGTATGAATCGCAGCATTTTCTGTTGTTGTTTTGGATTCGATGTTATCCCCTGATCCCCTAATTAATAGCGCGCCATCAATATTTCTTTTACTCGGAATTTAACCCCTTAGTAGTGGCCACGGGTCAATTTTATATTCTCGTCTCTTAAAACGTAGAATCGTCTTCAATATATCAATGTTACGTTTTAATATTTCCGCATATTTAACATTCTACTCAAAAATGATACCTAGTTAGTAAAAAGTTAACTTTCACTTTTACGCTAATTAATTATATTTTTAAAAACTCAAAACGGCTTCCTGGTCATTACAATGTTGAATATGGTTTTGGAGAAAATAATTTTCACATTTTATAAAATAGAATATTATTATTTTATTATATTTTTTTATAATTATAATATTTATATAACAAAGAAAATATAATTATTTTGTTTTCATATAATTTCAGATTTTGGAATTTTCATCAGAGTAGAGTTTTATGCTATTCATACTTAAAAAAATGGGCCCTTGGTTGGTTAATGGCCCACGTCCTCTTTGTATTCAACTGCGCGTTTTAAAGTTTTATTATCGTCGTATGTTGATCATAATTATTAGGTAATTTATTTTGTTTGTGTATACAGAAATAATTAAAAAAATACAAAAAATATTTATAAATTACGATATTAATAATAAATTGTTACAATAATAATCCCAAGTAAATGGTGCTGATGTTGTAATTAACCCATTAGTGCCTTACGATAGCGTATTGCTCTCGTACGATTTTGAGATATACTTAAATTTGATTTTACATATTGTTCCCGCTGTCGAGAAGCTAACTGCGATGATGACGACGATGATTTAGCGGATGTGTAATTTGTTGGCAGCTAGCTTAGTAACTGACGAATTTCTTTATGCATGTGACATAGAAAATCAACGTAGCTTGGGCTTCCGTCTGTGCCACGATCCTCGACCAAGAAATGTTTGAACACATTTTCTAATTTATCCCGTTGACGAACGAACGTAATCTGGAATTAAAAAAATCTTAATTCAGAAAAACTGTACATAGTTTAGGCGGAGGTGAGTATCGGAATTAAGAAAAGGTATGGAAACTGTAATTTTAAGATAAATTTCAGATTTATTTGTTGGCCTAGGTAAGTTCTAACCTTCTCCATAATGCCTGACAAGCTTGAAGTGCATACAGTTAGTTAAACACAAATCACGTTTAATCACAAATGCGGTTAAAACGATTCGACTAAAAATGCTTCAAATTTAAGAATGTTAAATTCAAATAAGAATAATCCAATACCATCTTTAAATATTAAACCTTAAAACCGAAGCACCCAATGACCGTCATGTTAAATTTGCTATTGCTAACAAATTCTACAAAGTTCGTAATGAACGAAATCAAAAAGATTGTAATTAAACAGGACAGGACGTCTTTAAAATCAAAATGTAGTAATTAGGTATATGCAGAATTGAATTCATGAAGTGCACAAATATGGCATGCCGAAGAGCAATTAAGAACGGCCGTTCTAGATTTATAAGTATTTATGGTTTTCAAACGGATAAACTCAGAAACTGAAAACATTTGAGTCACTAATTTTTTCTCCGTAGCTAATATACCAAACAGTATTGGACGCTAATAACTAAAAATAAGTGAAAAGTAGTACAAATGAATGAAAAACCATTACTTACCCGCATACATCTCGAACTCTCCTGCTGATAATAATTCACAATTTCTCGTACACGCCGTGACATTGGATTATCGAAAACTGGCAATTCAATTTTATCAGTATCGATTTGTGTTGCATGCTGAACTCCAAATACAGCTTGACAGAATTCGGGCGCGAGGCCAAGTCCCAACCAAATAAACATATGAATACCATTCTCTAATATATACGCCCCATTTTCCTGCATTTTTTCGCTAGAGCAACGTATCTGGGCAGGTACCACTTCGGATTCATCGGCGTCCACATCATGAATTGGAATTAAACGTGGATAAATGTACTTAACGGACATTGGTAAAGACATTGAAAGAACATACTGCATGACATAGGATCGATCATCTAAGGTCATGTCTGAACCACCGGAAATGGCATCATTTTTAAGAATACATGAGGTATACAACGGCAGCAGTTTCATACACTCGGGCAGTATTAATTGACCAGCTGATGTAATTGTAGCACAATTTTTTCTGTAGCAGGCTAGTATTTGAGCACATCTCGCTACTAATCCGTCTTTTATTGCTTTAGGTGTGCCATCCATAAGTTTAAATATAGTCTGCTTTGCGAAATATAACATTGTTGTATCTAAATCACAACTTCTGAACATATCGGCCATTTGTACGCATATTTTTAGGCATAAATTCAATATTCTTAAACGACGTTGTCCACTGCACGAAGTATATAGCACCGCCACTTGAATATAGACATTGTCCTCAGGTTTCAATTTATCATCATGCTTAATTTCAATTCCGATTGATTTTTCTGAATCCACACTAGCTAATTGCACATCAGTCGTGTTCGACATAAAGAAGTGACCATAGAAATCGGTCGGTCGAATTCCTGTCGATGTTCGAACTCGCATAACTGCATCGAATCCAACAGGCCGAGAAATATTCTTAATAATATCATTAATCAGCCGTTTGCCATCGATATCGGCCTGGAAATATGTATACTTATACACTTCGCCTCCCGTTAATCGTGGCACTTGCCCTATAGTGGCAATATCAATATAAGAATTATTAAAAACGTATAAATCTACAGAACATCCAGCAGCCACACAATCCTGTCCTAGATTATTGTATGCGGTTGTTTGGGGTACCAAAACGGTTTTTTCCTTTTCGGTGCCAAGCAGTTTTCGATCGTCTCGATTTCGTAATTTTCCAGGCGCCTCCCAATTTGGAAGTGATGAATTAAATACAAGTAATTTACCAGCACATTCAGATGCTTTTAGGGCTTCCAAACCGGCTTGAATTGCTGGAAGTAAAATAGTTTCGGTTTCTCGTGAATCACCAAACATTTTTGGAATCTGATCCATGAGGGCATCAATAACAAAACTTGATTCATCCGGATCGCATAAGAACCCGTCCAATAGCGGCATAAACATTTCCTGCACATCTCCGACTACCATCATTTGTGGCTGAGCCAAATTATTCTTAATATTATAAAAATGTACAGTATTGTTGTATGTGATAAAACCCACTTTCATTAAGCTTTTATCCGAATTCTGATCAATCGGCAAATTTTTAATGATCCGTTTCATTTCCGCACACAATAAATTCACTAAACCCGATTTGATATTATTGTACGATACATCAATAATGAATATGAGTGCCGGTACCTTGGGTGCTACATTATTTTGGCAATAGTCCTTTGTTGCGACGAATTCGTAGGTTCCCAAAACTAGTTCGGGACGTTCGAATTTATCCACACGTTGACCGGTATGGTCCAAATGCTGGAAATATTCGGCTGGAACTTCGGTCGTGACTTCACACAGTAAACAACGGAATCGTCGGCCACCATCAATAAATTGCATATTTGGGCTCATATACGCTTTACAACGAACACAGCGAATCGGACCCAATTCACCAAAGTCGACGATTGGTGGTGTTAGTTCGCCAGCGGCCGTTTTAGCAAATGGCGAAATTATCAATGAAAATGGCACGGCTGCCTGTTTCATCATGTCTTGGGTGGCTGGAACGTTGTACATTGATGAACGGATAAATCGCGGGCCAGAGTTTCCTTGGTCTTGTGTTACAAATTCAGTTGTGACTAAAGGTGGTACTTGACCAGGTTGATTGGTTATAAACGGTCCGGAACAAGCATTATCATTTTCATTCATCACTTCGATGGGATTAGGCATTTGATCCGGATCTAAACGACGTTGCGGGGCTTGTGGTATTCCTGGTTGGGATGGAAAACCTCCCGGCATTTGATTATACATCCCTGGTTGCTGTGGGCGACCGGGTTGTGCTGGTGGCATATGTGGTGCCCCATATGGAGCAGGTTGTCCTGGATATCCACTTGGTTGAGCCCCAGGCATAGGTGGGAACCCTGGCGGAATATTCGACTGTTGTTGGAATCCTTGCGGTCCACCAATTTGTGGTTGGAAGCCCGGTGGGCCTTGTGGTTGTGATGAAAATCCGGCTGGCTGAGATGGGAAACCTGGTGGACTGTTCACCTGAGGCGGGAAACCTGGTTGACCTGATTGTTGGGAGGGGAAACCTGGTTGACCTGATTGTTGCGAAGCGAAACCTTGGCCTGGTTGGCTGGTTGGTTGTGGTGGAAATCCAGGTTTATTCGGTTGTGGTGGAAAACCCGGTTGGGTAGCAGGTTGTGGTGGAAAACCCGGTTGAGTAGCAGGTTGTGGTGGAAACCCCGGTTGGGTAGCAGGTTGGGGCGGAAAACCTGGTTGAGCAGCAGGTTGTGGTGGAAACCCTGGTTGACTTACGGGTTGTGGTGGAAAACCAGGTTGGCTCGTCGGCTGCGGTGGAAATCCAGGTTGCTTTGTGAGCTGTTGAAAACCGGGTTGATTGGTAGGTTGTGGTGAAAATCCAGTTTGATTTGGAAAGCCCTGTCTTGTTCCCGATTGTGGTACAAAACCAGGCTGATTAGTTGGTTGTGGAGGAAATCCTACTTGACTCGCTGATGGTTGTGGAGGAAATCCTGGTTGCTGAGCAGCTTGGCCTGGTTGACTCGGTGGTTGTGAAGGAAATCCGGGTTGGTTTACTGATGGTTGCGGAGGAAATCCTGGTTGTGTAGCAGGTTGTCCTTGTTGTCCCGTTGGCTGGGATGGAAATCCGGGTTGATTTGTGGATATTTGTGGTGGAAATCCGGGTTGATTTGTAGATATTTGTGGTGGAAATCCAGGTTGATTTCCAGCTGATAAACCTTTATTTTGCATTCCAGAGAAACCTGTTTGCGGCTGTTGTACAGATAATGAAGGCATCGCTCCAGTTGCCGATGACTGCGTTATCCCGCTAGAAATTGGTGGAAATCCACTGTTTGTAGTAGCAGGGGCAGCGGACGATGAAACAGGAGAAAAATTGGCATTGGATGTCGGTGGAAAGCTCGGTGTTAATGTTGGAGGTGCATTGGTGTTTGACGGAAAATCCGGTCCTGCATTTTGAGACCACCCACTGCTCACTGTACTTGTCGGAGGCGCTCCACTATTCGAAGGTGCTGGAGATAAACTTGCTACCGACGATGGTGGTAGTCCAGTGACACCACTTGTAGGTGGAAATCCCGAGCCACTTGTCGGTACTAATGGCTTTGAAGTTGGTGGTAAAAATTGTGGTTGATTATGCAAATTATTTTGCTGTGGAGGCGGCATCATCATTGGAACAGGAGCAGGATGTGATGGAGGCCGTGGATTACTGTCAACAGTTTCAGAATTCACAGGTAGTATAGCGGGTGGCGGTTGTGTTGATGGTGGTCGATTCAAGGTTGGTGGCTGATTGTAAGATGTTGGTTGTATTTGTGGGGGTGGTCCATTTTGCTGCGGCTGTTGTCGCATCGGATTCAAGTTATTAGATGGTGGACCATTCTGTTGCATTTGTGGAGGTCGCATTGGTTGTTGTTGGTTTAAAAATTGATTTTGTTGCTTTTGGGGCTCGTATGGCGATGGCCCGCTCAAATTTAAATTTGACATTTGCGGAATTATCTAAAAAAAACAGTTTCAAAGATTTAACCAATAAGAAGACATTAAGAGCAATTTTTATGTATAAAACGGGCACTTACATTTGGCTGCGGCTGATTACTACCATTCATTAAGTTTGGATTTTGATTGTGTTGTTGTGGTTGCTGTTGAGCTGGTGGCATTTGTTGTGGCCAGCCTCCGGCACCTCCCGGTATCGGTTGCGACATAGGAGGTGGTGGTCCAAATGAGTTCATCATTTTGTCCACACAAGATATTTCAAGTACTGTAAGCAAAAGAAGAAAATTACAAATCACGACTTTCTTATGTTGTTTTTGTCAACGTCATCGGACGAATGTCAAAAATAAAATTCACTACTAAATTTTCTTGTGTTAATTAACGAATTGACTTGATAATTTCACTTACAATCTAATTAACTAACAGACTGAATCTTTAGTATGTTAATGATCTAATTAATGATTCAGGAAAAATTAATTCCAACTTTTTTCGTTCCTTCAAAAATTTTGTCTCTGGCTCGCTCGGGTTGAAACTTTTGCTGTTTTTGTTTTTATATTTTCTAACGCGATTTTAACAATACTGACACCAAATTTTTACTCAAATTGATGAAAACACATTTTATTTTGATTGTTGCACGTTTATTTTATATAAATTTACTAAACAATTTGATTTTAATTTTTTTATCGACGATAGAAAAACTAAAAATCTTTTTGTAACTCCACGTCAGATCGATCGACATGAACGAAAGGGTTGAAAATGTATTTTTCGAGATTCGTTAAATAATTTTGACAGGTCGATTGAAATTTTAACGAAATGCCACGTAAAGGCACGATACAAAAATATGACTTGCGGTTATAAATGCTAGCATAATTTTTAGTACTTACGAGATTTATTTTTACTGTACACTGTTTACTGTGTGACTGAATCCGTCATTCCACACTTTGATTCTTTCCTCGTTTCCTTCACTTTCACCAACAAACTAACAACAGTTTGTCGATGAAGAGGAAGGAAACGCGAGAAGAATCATGGCGAAAGAATCCGCTATTCTACATTTTGATTCTTTCGTCATTATTCTTTCCTCGTTTCCTTCCCCTTCATCGACAAACTAACAACAGTTGTTGATGAAGAGGAAGGAAACGAGGAAAGAATCACGACGAAAGAATGAATGTGTGGAACGGTGGAATCGCAGATTAGAATTTTGTTATAACTGAAATGTTTTATATATAGGCTGTGTGCATAAATAAAAAGAGAAATATAACTTGACAAGAATGAATTATTTAGTCCAAAGCGCAGCTAGCGACGCATCCAGTATATTACTTTTAGGAACTAACATTACGATCGTGAAGTACAGCAACTGCAAAACAACATAAAGTAAACAAATCTCTTTCTCTCATTTTCTTTAATTTACATACATAAATAAAAATTATGTGACATGGTCACAGAATACATGTAATTCTGTGACATGGTACCGTTGTTGTTTGATTTTACTCATACATTTTTATGTGAAGGAAAAAGTTATGAAATAGGAAGGAATGAACAATTTTTTATTTTTTTAAATTTTTTTTAATAGACCAACAGTAAAACAAAGGTATTTTTTATGTGTAAATGTTTATTCACAGAAGGAGTTTAAACATAAGAGTACACATATTTCTATTATGTATTTCATTCCCTTATATTCTTAATCGTATGTATTGCATCAGACATAATTTTCAATATAAATTCGTTTCTATTGAAATTCTTCCTAAACTACACTTTTAACTTCTTAAGTGTTAACAGAATCTACTTAAATATAAGTCCTGCTAACTCCACACATATGAAATAAACAATAACTAACTAAAGATGGATTGGTAATTTTTTTTCCATAGAATTTTTTTTTTTAAGAACTAAGTATAAATGTGTAGATGCAGAAACGAAAAAAAATTAAAAAAAAAAATTCAAATTTACATTGCATTGTTAGTGTATCCAACACACTCTTTGGTAGTTTTTTTATATAGGTATCTGTCAATGAGCGTTAGAGCAGGACTTATATTTAAGTAGATTTTGGTGTTAATATAAATACAGGAGAAAAAAGATACTCATTGTAAATAATCCTTTATTTTATTTGAAGAAGGAAAATTAGAATTACTCTGAAATACACTGAAATCAATGCAATTAGGAACGTTTTGCCAGTTCCGCCAAGTGCATCGAGGAAGAAGATTCCCTCGTAGCCGCCGTTGACTTCTATCATCAATGTGTCGTACGCGGTTTCCTGCTGTTGATTCAAAAGTTGGACTTTTTTTGTAGTGATTGACTCAAAGCATCTCAATCGTATTGCCGTTCTCGTTGAAATTCTCGATTGAATACATCGTGCATGGGACGATTCGGCGCTGACATCCCTAATTCGTGCAACCTCTTGTCGGACATCATCAAGCACAAATCCTCTATAGATTCGGGATTCGCTGTTGTTGTACGCACTCGATGCAATATATCTTCAGCCAAATTGTGTTTGTATTTGTTCCACATTCGATGGAAAACACGTTGAAATGATGATGGCAAAAAGTGATCGAATTTGATACGCAGTAGACGAAATAATAGCATCAGCGAGTGTATATGATCCCAATGAATGTCGTCTTCGAGTAAATCTAAATACTGACAGTCGACTCGTTCGTAGAAATTCAAATGAATTCGGTCCACGAACATTAACCAATAAATAACGCAGGTAAAAACATTCGTCATTGCTCGGATGAACTGTGTAAATGTGCCCCAATGCATCGGTTGAATATACATCTAGGCAGGGCTTTATATTTCTGACGTTGGAATTTTTTTGATGATGCGTTTCATGTGAGATATCTCGGCATCTCCGAGTAAAGCAGTGTTGCAGCAAATGGATCACTTGTGCATGCCGCGAAGAAGCTTGTTAGCGTTGTCGCGGTTCTTCAAGTGCACTGCTAATTGAACCACAGTCGGATGTCGTTCGTGTATTGAGAATGAAAATATAATCCAAACCGCACCATTGAAACTTCATCGTTGGTATCAGAAGCTGCAATACCAAGTAAAACCATGTCGCTTCCTTTTGTGATGTACTTGCAAACGTATTTGATAGACTTTACAGAATTGCAGTACTCAACATTGCATTGCACTTTAAATGTTTTGGAAAGCAGCGGCTAATACGGAACAATCCAGCCGTTGTCGACTACCACGTAGTTATATTTGACTTTCAACGTTATGGTTCTGCCGTTATCCACTACAGAGCGACGATGATACAGGGGGTACCCGTCATTGCCTGTGATTGTGTCAGCCAACAAAGCACGCAGATAACGTTTGGAGCATTTGTTTTCAATCATGCACTATGATTCTTGGTTGTGATCGCCACAGGGTCCATGAATCATATTCGTCGTCACTACGTCATACAACTGTGGATCTGTTTCGGGATCAGGAATTTCTGCGCAAATGATGGCGTCAATTTCATCCGGTTTTATTTTCTCGACCATCCACAGGTGAATATGTGCATGAGGCAGTCCTCTTTTCTGCCACTGCATAGAGTACATCTAACATCGCACGTCTCCGAAGACACGATACTTCACTTAACAATGAAGTCCATGAGCGCCTTTAGTTTCGGCTTGAATACTCGTGCTGTCACGTCGTGGCGATCGTCGGATGATTGATCGAGTAGTAACAGCTGCGTGATTTCGATCCATTTTGGGTTGCAAGTAAAAATGGCGCAGTGCCTACGTGTTGGCGCACGTAGGTCATCGCATCTTGCGCATATTCGTGCGTGTCCTCGGGCTTCCAACATACGTCGCTGGCAAAATGATAAGTCGGCCGACATTGTTTACATTTCTATCTACATTCTTGGCATCGCGCAGATGAATGTATTCTTCTGTACGCAGTTTTTGCTGATTTAAACGTATGTATGTCAGACGTTCTGTTTCGAGTTTCGATCTTGACATAGATACCAACGGTGATCTGATCTCGCTGATGAAATAATCTGCGGCATTTCCAAATGTGATTGTCCTATAGACATAAAAATTCATCGAGTTGACCTTATTGTTTGTTTCTCGAATTATAAATGAAAAATGAACTTTTGTTAGGAATCGAATTGAAAAACAGTTAACAATATTGCTACGTTCCGGTTAATGGATTAATCATCTTGATCATAAAGTGATATTCATCCTCTCGTCGGCAAAATATCAGTGGGTATTATAATGCATCATAAGAATGATGGGTTTCGCAAATACGGTGAAGCTTATCACCAAAACGCCGCCGAACTACGATGCCGCCAACAAACACTACGATAATTTTATTCAACTTCGGTGCATTGAAGCGCCTTTTGTGTTAGTTACCTGGTCTTTTGTCGGCTCTGATCACTATTTTGTGATCATCCTAAGGCATCATTTCTAGTGCAATCTTGAACAATTTCACCAATTAATTGTGTTCAGGTAAGAGTTGTTGTAGTTGTGTAATAATGTCGCGCTTTAACGCTCGATGGCACAACGTTAATTGATTTCAGCATCAGAATTTCCACGAAAATAAATATGAATAAATTTGTGGTCAGCATTCATTGGCGGCAACAATGCTCCTGCACCATGGTGAATTTGTCCTTGAGCCTGTAAAATTGAAGACAAATTCTTAATTTATGAGCATCGGAGTTCTACATTATTCTCTAGTGGATTGGGCTGTGAAACGTTGTGAATCGATGATGTGGGTTTGCGTAATGTGTGCTATACCTATAATCGAAAAAGAATTTACCTTAAAAGTTAGGTGCTTTGATAATATTCGTCCCATATTCTGCAAGAAATGCTTCGATCGAGGTTCTTGACCAGAAAGCAATGATGCCTGTGGTTCTGGTGGCGATGTCAATTGTAGTAATATGACATTTCCGCTCGCACAATATAATCCGGCGGCTCGTGTCGAAACCTCAAAGTATTGCAATGTTGACAAAAAGTGCTTATTGTTCCGAAGTCAGCGGATACATCCGCTGCGTAATCGATTGTTGGGTCGTATTTGAACGCCAATCGTTCATTTCGAATGTCAAGTTTAGCTATCTCTTTTGTCGACGTTTGTTTTGTGCGTAAGCTCCAACTGAGCGAATCGAACTCGACTGTATTCGACTGTATAAGTTTTTATTCAATTTGCCTCCAAATGCTGTCCACGCTCTTCATCCGTCTCATTGACTCGACGATCATGTAGTTGGCTTGCGTTGTGCACCAAAGATATGATCACCACCGATAACACACTGCAATATCGCTTTCAATTTAGCAGAACTATAAAACTGAACATCGAAGCCTTCTTTGCTTATAAAAATACTATCCAAAATTCCGACTTTTCAGGTAGATTTTCTCAAAATTTTCTTTCATACAAACCTTGTCCTGATATTTACGAATACAACAAAAATAAATCAGGCAAATCAAGCCTTTCTCAAGTGACGATCTTTCATACATGCGGTAATTGATTTTTACTTATATAAATTTACATATCATTGCAGGGTCATTGACCTTTAAGGTCCGTTAAGCTTTTCTAGTTTATTTTCATTTTCTTTTCTAGGGACAAAATAATAAATTTCATTTAAAAATTTTTCCGCTAATTAGGAGATCCTTGCGAAATTTGATGGAAATCTGTGAACGGAAGTGGCAGCTTCATTTGAAACTTTTTCAATTTTTGCAACGATGTTGAACAATTTTACATTTACAAAAAACAGCAAGGGTTGATCTTGTTAATT
The DNA here is from genome assembly GCA_963691935.1 of Nephrotoma guestfalica. Classification (NCBI taxonomy): domain Eukaryota; kingdom Metazoa; phylum Arthropoda; class Insecta; order Diptera; family Tipulidae; genus Nephrotoma; species Nephrotoma guestfalica. The sequence continues at coordinate 133,408,434 of OY829913.1, read as the reverse complement.
GCCTGAAATTTAACCAGGAATAATGATTTTGTATTATCAAGACAGTTTTACCAAAAGTCCGGTAAGTTTAATTTTCCGCTTTAGAAATCGAGTGGATGTATCCGAGATCTATATATACATTCGCGGTAATCCAAAGGGTACTTGTCTGTTAATTGACCCCAATTATTATTTAATTTTTTACATAAATTAATGCAAAATCGTTTATTATAATATAAAACAACATTAAGTGTGTTATATTTAATTGTTTGCACACTAACTGTCACAGGTAAAACAGGTGGCCAAAAAAGCATCAGCGAGAACCGCATCAAATACATCCAATTACCGAACTGTTGTACGTTTACGCCACATGTATTCACACATGTTCGAATCAAACATGCTTGTGTGTGTTCCATTGTGACGTTTATTCCATTATTTTGCTGCCTTCCACGAACTTTCAATTCTTTGAGTATTTGCTCCAGTGATAGGATCAATAATCTATAGAGAGAGGTTTACAGAATTCCTAAAAATTAAAACAGGATGTAAAATAAATTTTAATTAAATGATCTAACAGAACGTTGAATGTTACAACAAATGACTTTGCATTCATTTATGCAAAAACTAAAAAAATAATTAGGGTGAATTAACAGACAAATACCAAACAAAGTCTGGTGTTGGTCACAACATTTTCACCTGTCCATTTTTGTACAAGTTTTTCTGACATCAATGCACTTTGTATCAATAAGATTAGCAACACAGACGCAGGGATCCATGCGTAATGTTTACAAAAAATTTCAACAAAAGTTTGCTTTACGTAGTATACGGGCTAGGAACATGAGGCTAAGTTACCCGTATTATGGAATTTTACTGGAAAATAATAAAATCTCATTTTCATCCCAAGCTTCTTTTAATTACTCGAATTTTAAAAAATCATTCAATTAACTTACATTTAATTATTTGACGATATTCTAGAAAGTTAAACAACAATCGTTAAATTATCCAAATATATTCATTTACTAAATTTGGTTATGAAATGACCAGTTCAATTTGGTTTGAATTTATTCCGCAATTTAAAACAAAATTCAAAGATTCTATATTCTGCCAATCTAATTAGATTTTTCAATTAGAATTAAAATTAGTAAACAATTTCCATATTTCAGAACATCGCTTGAATAAGTGAAGTAATCGGTCTACTGTGGGCAAAAAGTAGTAAAACTTTTTAATTTAAATTTCGCGCGGAAAACCATTCGTCGAAATATTTTTTTCTATGTTGGTATGACTGTCAGTGACATCTGTGCCAAATGTCACATCAAAATAACCATTAGTGTTTAGTATACGCTCGTCTTTCTGAAGTACAAAAAGTGCATTCGGCAATTTTTAAAATGAGTGAAATTATTCAACAAAGAAGTTCCATTAAATTCTGTGTGCGGAATCAATTTTGTGGTGCCGAAACGTTCAGAATATTGCAAAAGGCCTTCGGTGATAATTGTATGTCGCGAGCAAGTGTTTTTGATTGGTACAAATTGTTCAAAGAGGGTCGAGAACGTGTTGATAACGAATCACGTCTAGGACGGCCATCAACATCAACTGTTGATCAACACGTTAATAAAATCAAGGCTCGAGAATCGACGATTAATAGTCAGAGACCTTACTGGCATCGTTGAAATATCGGAAGGATCAGTGAAAACCATTTTGAAAGATCATTTGGGCCAAAATCACTTAATTTTTTGGAAAAACAGCGTTGCGTTGACGTCTGTGAAACAATGCTTTCCGACTACCAGGACGTCATGAAATGTATTATAACTGGCGATGAGTCTTGGATCTATGCTTATGACCCAACAACAGACGATCAATCGGCCGAATATCGTGTCAAAGGTGAGCCGAAGCCGAAAAAACCACGTCAAAGCAAGTCAAAAATCAAGGTGACAGTTTTCTTCGATTATCGATGTGTGGTGCACTCCGAATTCCTTCCGATCGGCCAAACTGTCAACAACGAATACTATTTGTGTATTATGCATCGTTTGCGTGAAGCTATTCGTAAAAAGAAGCTGGAATTATGGGTCGATAACTCTTGGTTTTTGCACCACGATAATGCACCTTCTCATACTGCATTGGTTTTACGTGATTTTTTCGCCAAAAATTCCACCCATATCGATCCGTAACCACCGTATTCGCCTGATTTAGCTCCGTGTGACTTCTGGCTGTTCAGCAAACTCAAACGACCGCTCTGGAGAAACCGTTTTGAGTTAATTGAAGACATTAAACGTGCATCGCTACGCGCATTGGAGGCTATTCCGGAAATTGACTTTAACAACTGTTTCGAGGATTGGAGAAAACGTTGGCACATGCGTATTGAGGCCGGGGGGGGACTACTCTGAGGGGGACGAAATAGATTTGGAGAAATGAATAAAGAATTTTAAAATTATGAACAAAGTCATTAGAATATTTTGAAGTACAAAAAAATGAAAAGAAAGAAAAAATTAAAGAAAAATTAATATTTCTTTTATAATAAATGCAAAATTTTGTTTTATTTCGAATAAAAATTATTATTCCAATTGAGAAATATATACAAGCCCGTTCCTCTTTTTTCGTGCATAAAAGTGCCTGAAATCAGTATGGAAAAAACGCCAAATTCCGTCCAAATTCCACCTATTTGCCCATTTGTTTTTTCTCTTTTTAGTCGGGATTCACACCCACACTGGAATTTTTGTGACACTTTTCTTTGGCGAGTAGTATGGTTTTCCTTGTATTATACATGTTTCTTTCCATAGAAAGAGTGTGGTTTTTGAGTGAGAATGTAAACGGAACTCAGTCGGCATTGCATATTGGGACATACATTCATAGGAAAAAATAAAAAATACATTCATTGGCTGTGGACCATTTCTAAAGTAAATCTAGGGTAAATGCGGTTTTAACAGTGTATGCGGTAAATTGAAATACTGTACTAAAAAGTAGGATAAAGCGAAGACACAAAAGGTAAATAGTAGTGGTTTTTGCTAAACAAATCATGTATGTGGGTTTTGCTCGCGATTGTAAACGGAATTCCGTTGGCATTGCAAATTGGGATAATATTATGACCAACATTTGAATTGCACCCAGTATGCAATTTTTCCAGTGTGTGGAAAAAACGCTCCAATTCCACACTAAATTCCGTACTACAAATTATCAAAGACACAAAAAATTCGATTTTGAGTAAAAATAATTTTCTTTCCCTTTCTGATTTGTAATTTTGTTTTGATGTTTTATTAGATTTGTTTTGTATCTTCAGTTTCGTGAGACATGTCGACGAATGAATATGTATGCAGTTACGGTTTTTTATTATTGTTTTTTGTTTTATTTTTGAAAATGTGTTTCAAGTATTAAAGTAAAATTTTATTAATTTTGATGAACAACATTGGACTAGGTTAGGTTAGGTTTCAGTGGTTGCTTACTGCACACTTAGGCCAATTTTTAGGCCCATTGTTGTAGGCCCACCACTCATTCACTCCACATCATTAACCCACCTACTTCACCTACTCAACCAACTACAGTATACCACCTGCACATTGCAAGCTCCATGTCAACCTGTACATTGACATGGAAGGTGGGTCGGCGCGTGACACGGAATTCTGCACTCCATCAGAGGGTCTTAGTTGTATTTATTAGCATCACCGATCGTAATCGATGATGCAAATTCGATCTTGGACTAAACATTGGACTAAAAAGGAAATAAAATTGAATTTCGATCATCATGTTCAAATTTACGATATCGATTTATTTTATTTAAGATGGACGCCGAGAGAGATGTAAATACACATGCGGGATTTATTAAATTTAAATTAAAAATTATAATGTGTAATTTGATATTAAAAATTTAATATAAATAAATTTCACAATACAAAAAATGCATAAACAATTTCTTTAATTTACGTAAAAGTACTAAAATCTACTCTAGTAGCATGCAGAAAAGTGTGTGCAATTAGTATGGAAAAATATACGGAAAAAACCCGAGCTTCCGACGAAATTCTATCTTCTTTCCAATTTGATTTTTTCTCTTTTTAGTCAGGATTCACATCCACACTGGAATTTTTGTGACACTTTTCTTTGGCGAATGTAAACGGAATTCCGTCGGCATTGCATATTCCCAATATGCAATGCCAACGGAGTTCCGTTTACATTCTCACTCAAAAACCACACTCTTTCTATGGAAAGAAACATGTATAATACAAGGAAAATCATACTACTCGCCAAAGAAAAGTGTCACAAAAATTCCAGTGTGGGTGTGAATCCCGACTAAAAAGAGAAAAAACAAATGGGAAAATAGGTGGAATTTGGCGTTTTTTTCCATAATGATTTCAGGCACTTTTATGCACGAAAAAGAGGAACGTGCTTGTATATATTTCTGAATTGGAATAATAATTTTTATTCGAAATAAAACAAAATTTTGCATTTATTATAAAAGAAATATAAATTTTTTATTGACATAAATATACACTTAATATTACATTTTATAAAACCCGTCCATATTCATCCGTAAGCGCCATCCAATTTTACATTCCATTATATACAACCTTGAAAAATAAAAAACGATCGGAAATTTCCATCATCTCATGACGACGCCATTTTAAAATTATTACCATTTTTTACATCCAAATTTATTGATCACAAACACGAAATATAATTATTATACATATATTTACATAGTATGAAATAAATATAAGTTATTTAAAGATTATTAACTAATTTAAATACACAAAAAACACAAGTTAACACAATAAACAATAAAATCGCGGAAAACACAAAAATGTACGTGTTATCCTGCCAAGTGCTCTGATGGAAGAGTACAAAACAATAATAACAAAATTAACAAAAAACATTTAAAATTTCGCGAATGAAAGAGAAAGAAATTTATCTTTCTCTAAAATCGATATTTTTGTGTCTTTGATATTTTGTAGTACGGAATTTAGTGTGGAATTGGAGCTGTTTTTTCCACAATGTGGAAAAATTGCATACTGGGGTATTCCATTTATTGGTTGTGGGCCAATAGTCGGGTAAAGCCAATTTTAAGTAAATTTTTTGGTAAATTCATATATTTTCGAAAAACTCTTTGGTAAGCTGATCGACAAATCTGTTCTAAATCCAATTTTTGCCATAGTAATCGATTTACCCGACTATTGGCCCGCAGCCGTTGTAACAAACTACTCAATACGCGGATAAATTGTTTGTCCGTGAACTCAGTTTTAGTGCAATGGTTGAGACCAATAACTATATAAAATTCATGCTTAGGCAGCATACCGATAGTTAGGTAAAAGTCTATTTTAAGTAAATTTGTCGGTAAATCATATATTTTTGAAAACCTCTATGGTAAACTAGTAAACTGATCTGTTCTAAATCCGAATTTTACCATAGTAAACGATTTACACGACTATTGGCTCGTAATGTAGCAAACTACTCACAAGTATTTCTGGCTACTCATGTTTTTTTACAAAAGTGGATTGCTTTTAGTGTTTCAAACCCGTTTTATTTATCATATATCCAGGCTGTGTGCCAAACTTAAGCTAACAGTCAATTTTAGGTACGTTTTTCGGTAAATTCAAGCATTTTTCAAAACATTTTTGGTCATCGAATTGAGAAATCTGCCTTAAACCTGTTTCAACAGTAGAAAACCATTTAAATATTTAATTTTATCATTGACCTTAAATTTGACACACACGCTCAATATATATTTATAGTTTCCCACGATACGCGGAACCCAGTAATTGTGTATCATGGCTGCGGGTCAATAGTCGAGTAAATCGTTTACTATGGTAAAAATCGGATTTATGACAGATTTTTTGATTAGTTTACCATAGAGTTTTTGAAAAATAATTGAATTTACCGAAAAATTTACTTAATATTGATTTTTACCCGAGTAATGGCACGCAGCCCATGAATTCTATGCAAAAATACTTAAACGTATTTTTATTGAAATGACTCGATTACGGTCGTATAAAATAAAGTTTATCCTTAATAGTAGGTTCAAATTTTCACTAATATTCGAAATATTGATTACCAAGTTTAGTAATAGCCATCTATTATCTGGCATTCGTCAGTTTATATTTGTAATGCAATACCGAAAAATTTTAGTGGGAAACAAAACTTGATTTTAAGGATATTTTTGATTAGGTTTTTGTTTAAACGCTGTGCTCACCATAACACTTGGATAAATTGTTTATTTCAGTGAACTCAGTTTTAGTGCAATGGTTTAGACCAATAAAAAATCCATGCTAAGCCTGCGTACCAATAGTCGAGTAAAAGTCAATTTTAAGTAAATTTTTCGTTAAATTCAATTATTTTTGAAAAACTCTATGGCAAACTTATCGAAAAATCTGTGCTAAAATCGATTTTTTACCGAGGACAGTCAATATTAGTGTTTAAGGCTGCGTACCACTAGTCGTTTAAAAGTCAATTTTAAGTAAATTTTTCGGTAAATTCATTTATTTTTTAAAAACTCTATGACAAACTGATCAAAAATCTGTTCTAAATCCGATTTTTACCATAGTAAACGATTTACCCAACTATTAGTCCGCAGCCAGTCGGGTAAATCGTTTACTACGGTAAAAATTGATTTTAGTACAGATTTTTCGATCAGTTTAACACACAGTTTTTCCAATAATAATTGATTTTAACGAAAAATTTACTTATAATTGACTTTTACCCGACTATTAGTACGCAGCCTTGTAAACATTGGGTGTATCCAGCTCATGTGGGCCTCACTAAATAAAATAACAGGCCTCATACATTTTATGAGCCGGATGCAAAATATATCACTATAAAATGTAGAAATCTCTACTTTTGAGTAGATATTTTTTGGTTTGAATCTGTACTTTAATTAACAATTTATTTCGTTCTATTCCCATGTGCTTTTATTGTTTTTATCTTCAAGATATAAAGTTTAATAAATTAAAGAATGTTTTATTTAGTTAATTATTATTTATTAGTATTAATTATATTAGACATAAACCCAAAATAACTTGAATATATTGCATCCAGCCCAAATAGAATTCTACAACTGAGGCAAATCTAAGGCAAATTCAGTTAACTTTAAGAAATTCTATGAAAAACTGATCAAAACATTGATTTTCTTGGAATGGCTAGTCCAGGTATTCGTTTGTACCATTACAACTGTAAGGCTGCGTACCAATTGTCGTATAAAAGTACATTTTTAGTGAATTTGTCAATAAATCGAATTATTTTTAAAAACTCTATATCAAATTGGTATAATGGCTGTGTACCAATAGTCAAAGACGATTTTAAGTAAATTTTTCGGTAAATTCAATTATTTTTGAAAAACTCTACTGATCGAAAAATATGTACTAAAATCGATTTTTACCGTAGTAAACGATTTACCCGACTATTGATTCGTAGCCTTTTATAACTGTAAAATCAATATACTTTACTAAAACCGATGTCGATTTATACAAATTTGGTATGCAGCCTAAGGTTGAAGAATAAGATGAATCGTTTTCTACGATATAAATTGATTTTAGTACAGATTTTCCGATCAAGTTTTTGTAAAATATTTGATTTGGCCGAAAAATTGATCTAAAATTGGCCAGAAATTTACTTTTAAGCAATTTGCTACGATAAATGGAATGCAGTAATTTTTTACAACTCTAGAAATTTTTGTAACTTTAGCCATAAAGCAAAATATACATAAGAGGACTCATGTAGACATTCCGTGGTTAATCTATTTTACTATTGGTAATCTGTATAAGCCTAACAAGAACAATGAACTATCAAATAACTATGCCGATATGTTTATAAGATACGTATCTATGGATTAAATATAGCAAAAAATTAAATTTGTGTATATAAATATATCAAACTATAAAATAAGATTAACCTCGGAGAAATTGGCTTATAAAATTTGCACTACTTGATTTCTCTTATATATTTATTCCTCGATGCTCTTGCTTTGCGGACCGTTAGTTAAGACTAATGTTGTGTGCCAAACTTAAGATAAATCATTTACTACGGGAAAACCGGTTTTAGGACAGACTTTTCGATCAGTTTGCCATAGAGTTTTTGGAAAATAATTGAATTTACTGAAAAGTTTACTTAAAATTGAATTTTGCTTTAAGTGTGGCACACAGCCTACCCAATATGCAATGCCAACGGAATTCCGTTTACATTCGCGCTCAAAAACCACGCTCTTTCTATGGAAAGAAACAAATAAAATACACGGAAATCCATACTACTCGCCAAAGAAACGTGTCACAAAAATTCCGGTGTCGGTGTGAATCTTGACTAAAAAGAGAAAAAACCAAAGTGGAAATAAGGTGGAATTTCGTCGGAACCTCGCGTATACTCCATATATATATTTCCATACTAATTTAACACACTTTATCGCACGCAAATTGAGCAGATTTCCATAGCATTTTAACACGGGTTTAATTATAATTTTTTATTGAAATTAAAAAGAACTATTTGTTGTAATTTTTATATTTTTATTCAGATATTCAATACATATTTATTTTTTATTTAAATTTAAAAAATCCGCCTATATAGGGTATTGATTAACATTTTCACGCGCCATCCACTTGTTAGATTTCCACACAGAATCTTAAAAAAATAAAACAAGAACATATTACGTAAAAAATTTGCGTTGATATGTAAATGGCGACGACATTTGCAAAACTGTTTTATTACCTCTTTAGCCCAACCCGATCACAACCATTTAACGTCATTATTTTTTATGTAAACTAAATGAAATTAATGTTACTATAATAATTAAAACTCATTAAAATAAAACACAACAAGAGAAAATAAAATAAACGAAAAGTGCATGCACAATCGTGTGCGTATTCATCCGTCGACTAGTCACATGAAACTGAACATACCCAGTATGCAATTTTTCCACAGTGTGGAAAAAACAGCTCCAATTCCACACTAAATTCCGTACTACAAAATATCAAAGACACAAAAATATCGATTTTGGAGAAAAATAATTTTCTTTCTCTTTCTGTTTCGCGGTAATATTATTTATTTATTTTATAATTTTTAGTTGTATATTTTATGTTCAGTTTCATGTCACAAGTCGGCGGGTGAATACGCAGACGATTGTGCATGCACTTTTTGTTTATTTTATTTTCTCTTGTTGTGTTTTATTTTAATGAGTTTTAATTATTATAGTAACATTAATTTTATTTAGTTTACATATAAAATAATGGTATTAAGTGGTTGCGATCGGGTTGGGCTAAAGAGGTAATAAAACAGTTTTGCAATGGCATCGCCATTTACATATCAACTCAAAAATTTTTACGTCTTGTTTTATTTTTTTAAGATGCTGTGTGAAAACTAACAAGTGGCGGATATTTAAAATTTAAATAAAAAAGAATTATGTATTGAATATCTGAATAAAATATATAAAAATTACAACAAATAGTTCTTTTTAATTTAAATAGAAAATTATAATTAATTTCATGTAAAAGTGCTATGGAAATCTGCTCTATTTGCGTGCAATAAAGTGTGTTAAATTAGTATGTAAATATATATGGAATATACTCGAGGTTCCGACGAAATTCCACCTTATTTCCACTTTGGATTTTTTCTCTTTTTAGTCGAGATTCACACCGACACCGGAATTTTTGTGACACTTTTCTTTGGCGAGTAGTATGGATTTTCGTGTATTTTACATGTTTCTTTCCATAGGAAGAGTGTGGATTTTGAGCGCGAATGTAAACGGAATTCCGTTGGCATTGCATATTGGGTAAACGATACAACTAAAAATTATTTAAAAAAAATAATATTACCGCGAAACAGAAAGAGAAAGAAATTTATTTTCCTTCAAAATCGACATTTGTGTGTCTTTGATATTTTGTAGTACGGAATTTGAACGGTTTTTTCCCCACTGTGGAAAAATTGAGTACCAATAGTCGGGTTAAAGTCAATTTTAAGTACATTTTTCGGCTCTCTGGCAACTGATCGAAAAATCTGTACTAAATACGATTTTTACTATAATAAACGATTTTCGGAACTATTGGTCCGCAGCCATAATGTGTAATAATTGAGTTTTACAGAAATTATCTATTTACTCAAATATTGGTTGGCAGATACATGTTACATTTATTTTGATTTAAGGTAATGACATCGATTCTGGTCGATTGATGGAAGTTAAATTGAAATAATTTTGAAAATTGTCTATAACAATCGGATCGAAAAATATTTTCTAAAATCAGCTTTTAATGTAGTAAACGAGTTACCCTGTGTTACCCTGCGTACCAATAAGTGAGTAAAGATCAATTTTAACTAAATTTTCCGGTAAATTCAATTACCTTTAACAAATATAGATTTTGGCTGCGTACCAATAGTCGGGTAAAAATCAACTTTAAGTAAATTTTTTGGTAAATTCAATTATTTTTGAAAAACTCTATGGTAAGCTGATTGAAAAACCAATACTAAAATCGATTTTTACTGTAGTAAATGATTTTCCCGACTATTGGTATCGCAGCCTTTGCAAAATAATTGAATTTACCAAAAAATTTACTTAAAATTTAATTTTTAGCTGACTATTGGTACACAGCATTTATTTTTAAAGCTATAGCCGCGGGCGAAAAACAAGGTAAATCAGTTACTACACTAAAATATGATTTTAGAAGAAATTTTTCGATCAGTATGCCATAGACCATTGTGAAAAATAATTGAATTTTTCTTCCATCAACGTAAATATCGACTTTTAACCAACTATTAGCACGCAGATTTAGGCTGTGTGCCAAACTTAAGATAAATCGTTTACTAAGGTAAAAACCGGTTTTAGGAAAGACTTTTCGATCAGTTTGCCATAGAGTTTTTCAAAATAATTGAATTTACCGAAAAATTTACTTTTACCTTAAGTTTGGCACACAGCCTATATTGGTACGCAGAAAATGGAAGAAAAGAAAAACAGAATTGAATCGGACCGATTTATTCCTTTAAAGTATTATAAATGAATTGGGTAATAATATAAAGAAAGATGCATACATGTACACGCGAATGACCTTAATATCAATTATAAGAGTGTGAGCGAGAACTCAGGAAAAACTCAAACTGAAATCCATACCACACGGAAATCCATACTAATCGCCAAAGAGAAGTGACACAAAAATTACGGTGTCGGTGTGAATCTCGAGTTCTTATTAATATTCAAGGACAACTTATTGAACACACACCATTTACAAAATATGTGAAGTTCCCGCTGCAGACCCTCGGTTTCAATAAAAAAATTAATGTTGGCATACGTTTTTAGATCATCTGCATATAAAAGATATATACAGTAATTGAAACGCAACCACGTCATTAATAGAGATTATAGAAAGTATCGTGACTACCTTGTGGGACACCAGTAAACTTAAATAAGATTCAATCCAAGCAACTGGAATGAAATCGGAACCGAAGACCGACAATTTGTGTAAAAGAATTTTATGATTTAATTTGTCGAACACTTTAGAAAAAGCGGTATAAATGGCATGAATCTGCGTGCCCACGAGTTCCTACGGCGTTAAATATATGGTTAGAAAAACTCATTAGGTTAGTAATCGTAGATTTGCACTGTAAAAAACCATGATGGAATTCACTAGTTCTATTTGTTTAATGAAAATCAAGTCTCGATTTAATTAAAGATTCGATAAGTTTCGAAATCAGGGATAGAATCAAAATATCACATGATAATTTACGTACACCCTCGGAAGAAAGCTCTTGGAAAATACTTAAGTTAAACAAGTGAAGCAATGGATGACATATAGGATAAGCACATTTGGTCAATACTAATGGAGTAATAACGTCGTAGTATGCACTCTTGTTAGTTTTTAAACCTTCCAAACCATTATGAACTTCAGAAAACGTGAATTGAATCCTAGCAGAAGACTACAAATCTAATGAACTTAAATTTATATTCGTGTTGTCATCATCGTTAGAGCCGTGAAAAAAATTAGCAAAGGCGTCACAAATAACTTGAGAATTAGTGGCACACTGTGATTTTCTATCCGAGTTAATGAATGAAAAACCCGTTTAGGATTGGAACAAATTCCGTTCTCTATCTGTAGGATATACATTTTATATAAGAAACCATTTAAATATTTAAACTATTTACATAAACCGAAGTGCTTTCGTTCAAGATTAATGCCACTAGATAAATCGCCTTTAGCCTTTATAATCCTTAAATGTTTTAGACTTGCGATTTGCAATATTTTTCAAACGAAAATTAAACCATGGCTCAGCATAAACGGAATTTACGAGTTTTGTTTTGGTACAAATTAATCAAAACCAGTATTCTAAACTTTGTAAAACTCAAGCAAGGAGGCATCCGAGATATTCAGATTATGGAACAGTGTTGTCCAATCAACGTTTAGCAGCAAATTAATCAAAGAAGGCACATAGGATTTCACAAAATCATTTTTATTATAGATACTAGAATGTCCCAAGACACGGCTCAATTTCAAAATAATTTAAAGATGACAAAACTACATCCAAAATACGTCCATGGTCGTTAAAAACCGTGTTGAACTGACAAGTCCCAAAATTTCCAAAGTTATCTAACATCTGGTGGGATAGGTCATTCTCAGTTAATTTATGGGTTCGTATGCGTTAATCATCGTCTGCTCATCTGCAGGCAATTTTTGGTAAATTAAAATTGCCTGCAAATAAAATATGATCTTTCGAATTCATTATCGGTGAATATATATTCTCAGAGACCAAGAAAAATCAAAACTCGTCACATTTGATTTTAACAAAGAGTGATTCTCCATTGTTACATATCAAATCCACACGTTGAAATGTTAATTATTTTTTCAATGCGACAATAATATCGCCACCAATAATTATGACGATCTCGGGCTCCCGATCCTAACCAAATACAGTGTAAGTTGGTGGAAAATATTCCTCTGAATTAAAATTGATGTTTAATAAGGCGCTGTGAGAATAATAATATCGTAATCATTACACAAAAGTGATGAATAAATTGCAGTGGAGCGCTTTCTAATCTGGACAGACTGCGGATTAGTTAAACTGGTTTAGAAAAATTCAATCAAGCACCCTATGGAAAAGGTTGAATTTGGTAGTAGATTTTTCAATTTTTTGTAGTGTGTCAAAGTGAATTGAATTTTAGTTCCTAGAGTACTTGACCGAATTTGGCTAAACCAGTTTAACTAATCGTCAGTGGCTATTCCACTATTAGCTGTGTTTCTTGACGCTTGATCTGATCCGGTTCAGGGGGTCAAGTCGTGTTCCGTGAAAATATGAAAATTAAGTTTTTTTTTCATTGGCAATGAAGTGGGTTTGAATTGCCCATAACAAATTTTGATTTCACACAATGGAGTTTAAAACTACGTGCGAATAATTCAAACTACTAAATTTCTAATGAAAAAAGCTTTTCGTTTTCATTATTTCACGGAACGAGACTTGACCTACAGTTCATGTTTCGTGAAACAACGCAAAGGCGCTTACAAGATTTTAAATCAAAATTTGTGGTCTAAAACAAAATTGGGATCACGTTTTCTATATAAAATTTTCTATATAAAATAACACCATTGTTGTTTTTTGGCTTTGAGATCTTGCGAACAAAACGCCTTACTAAACCACCCTTTGGCCAGAAAGTTGAAGATAAAATTTGACTGGATTGTTTTATGTCCACAGTAACCTTAATTGTGTGAACATGACATCGGAAATAAAAAGCATCACGCTTGCTCCCGCACTCAGAACCAATCAAATTTCGTGGAATTATTTTTGCCTCGCCTACTAGTTCCATAATCGAGTTGAAATATTTTTAACTTTGTTATTGTTTTAATACATTCTGCGCGATACCATGGTATTTTTCCCTAACTAGCTCCCGATGTTATGTACGCAGTCTAATCGCGACAAACGATAATGTATTCTTCTCTCTTTAGAATGATAGTTTACGACAATCAACTGCACCAAGTTCATCCAGCTTTAGAAAATAGAGTAAATTCAGGGAATAATAATCGAGTCTTAAATAGAATAATAAACACAAATCGTTCAAATATTTATGTAATCAATATTGGTGAGTATAAGAACAATTCATCTAATGCTCATTCTCGCGTTTTACTGGTTGGCAATGGCGCGTATGTTTGGCTAATCAACGTTAAAAAACATATTAACAAAATTATAAAGGGTGTTTTTTTAAGAGGTTGCCGATTTTTTTTTTGAATAAAACACATATAAAATTATGAAATGACCAAAATTTTTTTTTATTTGGTAGATAATTTTTTGGCATTTAACATTTAAACACAATTTCTGGCATATGGCTACCACGACTATTTTTCACAAATGTCATTCTGGAGGTCCAATTTTCCAGCACTTTTTCAAGCATTTGAGGGCGTATGTCAGCAATGACACGTTGAATATTGGTTTCCAAAGCGTCAATCGATTGAGGTTTATCCACATAAACCAATGACTTCACGTATCCCCACAAAAAGTAATCGAGTGGCGTCAAATCGCACGAACGCGGAGGCCAATTCACCGGACCATTTCTCGAAATAATGTTGTCGTTGAAAGTTTCTTTCAATAAGTCGATTGTTTCACGTGCTGTATGGCAAGTGGCACCATCTTGTTGAAACCACATTTCATTCATATCCATATCTTCAAGATTTGACAACAAAAACTCATTTAACATGGTTCTGTATCGATTTCCATTCACGGTAACGCGTCGTCCTTCCTCATTTTTAAAGAAATATGGACCGATGATCCCACCAGCCCATAGACCGCACCAAACAGTACATTTATCAGGATGCATTGGTAATTCTAGAACGGCGTGTGGATTATCTTTGCTCCAAATGCGACAATTTTGTTTGTTGACGTATCCATTTAACCAAAAATGCGCCTCATCACTGAAGAGAATTTTACGGTAAAAAAATGGATCTTCGTTCAATTGATTTAACGACCAATCACTGAATTCAAGGCGCAAACGATGGTCGTGTGGCTTTAATTCTTGCACCAATTGAATTTTGTATGGCACCAAACCCAAATCTTTACGTAAAATTTTCCATAAAGTCGATGGACAAAGTCCAATTTGCTGAGCACGACGACGAATCGATAAATTGTCGTTTTCTTCGACACTGGCCTCAACGACAGCAATATTTTCTTCTGTACGAACTCTTCTCATTCTTGTCGGTGGCTTGGCATCCAAAAGAGTGAATGTAGACCGAAATTTGGTAATTACGTTCTTTATGGTGGTCTCTGACGGACGATTATGTGCACCATAAAATTCACGAAGTGCTCTATAAACATTTTTAATTGAACACTGATTTTGAAAATAAATTTCCACGATTTGAAAACGTTGTTCTGGAGTTAACCTATTCATAATGATTTGCCAAACAATACTGAGTAGAAATGCCACTTTGAGCTGTCAAAACAACTGTCATAAAATAAAACGACATCTATCGGAAAAACAAACCTCCTAAAAAAACACCCGTTATATTGAGAAATATTCATTTTTGAAAAACCTAATTGGAAACTAAACTTTATTTTACTGTTTAATATTGCACTCCACTTTACACGAATTTTCTGGAGAGTTGGAGAATATCTTAAATGTACGCATAATATCGAAATTCAATGTCTAGAGAATTTTTCCCTGTTCCCCTACACATATAAATACTATGCAAAATGAGAATCATCGGGGAAACATAGTGAGATATAAATTTGTTATTGAATTCCAAGTGCACAGAGAGCAAATTTTCAATTTAATATGTATGTGTGAAGAGAAAATTACCCCTTGTCTCGTAAATAATAAGGATGTTTTGTTGGAAAATGTAGCTCTCAATTATTTGGAAAACGAACTATTCTCAATCATTCTCAGCAGTATCCATCGGTTAGTTCAATTATCGATCTAATAATAATATGACAAACCAACAAAATAATAAATCTTTAATGCCCGGTGGCGGAAAGAGTTGTACGCTGCAGTTAAACGAACACAATTGAAGTTTTCTAGGTGATTTCGTTTATGAAGCAATACCAATTACATTTTACGAGATTAAACTATTTTTTACACAGCAGTAAATAGCTGTATTCAGTAAAATTGTAACTGACTGAATATTTATTTTATCAATTTTGTCCTGTTAACTCGTTTTAGGAAAGTAAAAATATTTAGTCGGGCGAGCCATGAATGAATAACTTCGTAAAAATTGTTTGCCATTAGTTAACCGACCAATAACTCCATTTTCGCTGCAGTATGACATATTGTTCTTAGCCTGGAATGCAAATGGGCGTTTGGAACACATTCCAAAATTTTTTGGACACTGTTTTTCTTAAAAATTAGAATTGGGAGACAAGATTAAAAAAAATCCCGAAAACCAAAATCCTAGAAATCAAAATATGGGAAACTAAATATTCATGTTATATGAAACTTAGTTTATCCAATGAAATGGAAATGTTTAGTTATTAGTTAGTTAGTTAGTCAGTCTGTTAGTTTTTTAGTTTATACAATGAGATGGAAATCTAGTATGAAACTCTGTTTTGTGTTTTCAAAGAGTTTTAGGGTATTTCTCAACCAATTGTTATGATCAGAGTAAGTAAATAATTTCTTAACCGGCGAAAATGCTTTTCCAATATATATATTCTGACCTGTGGTCT
This sequence comes from Nephrotoma guestfalica, assembly GCA_963691935.1. Lineage (NCBI taxonomy): Eukaryota > Metazoa > Arthropoda > Insecta > Diptera > Tipulidae > Nephrotoma > Nephrotoma guestfalica. The sequence continues at coordinate 133,391,877 of OY829913.1, read as the reverse complement.
TACAAATTGAACAATTTAAATGGGACTTGCACGGATGTAAGTTTGGGATAAAATTGGGTTTGAAAAGGGTATTTCAATAAGGACGCTCAATTTTTAAATGTAAATAAAACAAGTTGCGTTGGAGTTATCCACTGTATTTTTGTTTTATTTGAATGAATGTTTTATGGCATTAAGTATGGAATATAACGTCGTTCATATGTGGCTTTGCTTAGTGGCACGTATTCGGGAGGTCCAGTTTGTCGCTATGACTTTGTCGCGAAAAACTGGTTGAATTTGCTATAGATGGCTTTCGTAATGTTGACTTTGAGGACATCAATTATTTGCGGTTCATTAGAAGAAGTCTAAAATCGTTAAATTGCACGATATCGGTAAACAGTTGACGTCACCACCGCGCGAGAAAACCATGCCCTCAACGTAGTGCGGATGTTGGAACCACATGTTGTCTGTATCCAAATCATCCCGTTTAACCCACAAGAAGTGCTTATCGTCAATCGTGCACCCGCCGTTTACGGTTATCGCAATGTCAGTTTCGTTTTGAAATAAGTATAGGCCGATGATTCTACCATACCAAAATCCGCACCAAACAGTGAGTTTCTCGGGAAGAATTTGGTGCTGGTGTATCTCGTGTGAATTGATATTGCCCCAAATCTGATATTTTTGCATGTTCGATGACTTTTTTGGATCAAAAAACAACCCAAGTTGAAGTCGTAGAAAGGCCAAGATATTGTAAACGACGAGAAATTGAGTGTCTCTAGTTTTTCCGTACACTGTCACGTACGTCAGCTATGTTTTCAGCAGAACTGGCGTTTCAAATCACGTAATGCGCGGAACGTATCTCAAACAAAGCATTGATTTTCATTTTTTATTGCACTCGTTTCTGAGCAATTAACAACAAATTTGACAGATGTTGCTTCGAGCGTCCCTATTGAAAGACCCTTTTTTATGCAATGGGATTCTAATACAAGTTCCCGATGAAGTTTAGAAAAGTGGTCTATTTAAATAAAGTTATGCCATTCATAATCCGTTTGAGGCGAAACTCTGTTTGTACATCGCGAATGGGATGTTTATGTGTGTGATTTTGAACAATTTAAATGGAATATTTGATCCTGTAGGAGACCCGACCCAAACCAGCGAAAATCGATGTTGGACTAACGATCGATGTTGGACTAATTGACGGATTTACAAGAGGAATCGCGACTAACATAACGATAAGAGACGAAACAGGCCATTTCGAGGGCTCTACGAAAAGGACTAATAATATTATTATTTATTATTACCTTACTATAGTGAGTATTGCTCGAAAATTGGTGGATTAAATCTTACAAGATCCTTGAATAATTCAAATTAATCTGCACCATCAAAGCTTATTACTCATTTCTTATCAAAGTACCATGGGTAAACAATAATGTAATCTGGAATCTTAGAACGAATATAAAATTAAATACACTACTTAAATAACGAGATAAGAAGGCTTCACGGGTTATTATGGGCATGCTAGTTATTGAAGCAGAGAAGACACAATTCGGTGTAATACTTAGATGTTACTCAAGTAAGTCATTTATTAAATAATTATTTTCCAACATTGGGCAAGAAGCTGCGCGTTTTGAATTATAGGAGGTTCTGGCCTTCTGACATCTGCAATATACTTGCCTATAATCTCGAGAGTCGACATTCTTCCTGCGCTACCTGGAATAGCTTATAAACCATATGTACTAAAGATGCGTTAGAGGCTTTTGTGTGATGAATGAAGGGTGTTATTTCAATCCAACCGCTTTCGCCGATATTTCCTAAAATAGGACTCTTCAAGTAATTGGGAAATCTTTGGAGCTTCACATCAAAACTGTCTTCTCGCTAGACTAAATTTTACTGTTAAAGCGAGAATTAAGGATTCGTGCTTAGATAATTAGCAGTTTTTAGTAGGCTGACTAGGAAGAACGTAGTAAAAACCTATACTTACGTATGGTGTAGTAGTCTGTATGTAGCCTCCGAGGTTGTATAAGGCAAAATATGCAGGAGAGGCAAAGAACGTGCTTTCTTAATCAGGTTACATCAGGCAGTCTAGATCTCCCGACTGTCAGGCATTAGACAACTGTAAAGTCTGTAAAATTCGTACGGTAACTGATGACTACTGATAAGTTGATATAGCTAATTCTTACTTCCAGGAGGTCATTTATTACTATTTTACAGATTTCACAAACGATAATGCGATATTGTGATTTGTAAATCGAAGTTTAATTTAAAAAATCATCGTTTACAAAACCCTGGACGTGGAGTTAAAACATCAGGATTATTTTAAAATCCACATTTCCGGTTTTAGACTTCTTGAAAATTTGATTTAAAATATTCTTTGAAAAGATGGGGTCTTCCGTTTCTGCGCTCTACAGAGCCTACCGAATTTTAGTAGACCCACTATTTCTAAACGCGTTGTATATACAAATTTTCAGTAAAGTTATCGTTGAATTATCGAGCCTTAGTAAAGATTAAAGATTTCTATTGTACTACTCGTATCTCAAGTAGACTGTTTTGGTTTGATATCTTCTACATTTTTATAATTTTAATTGAAGCACTGGGTGCAACCATTTTTATGACGCTTGTGTCATATCTCATGAAGGGTTTTAAGGCATGTCGGGTAAAGGTTTTTGGGGTTAGATTTTGTTCATTTGTTATGTTCTAAATGTTGTAAAGGTCCATGGTTAAAAATCAATTTTTTTCTTGAACTTTGATTTTGAAAAAGATATTTGTTATTAGTTCGCGAATGTAAATACAAACAGATTGAAAAATACTCTCTCTCTCTTCTATATTGCCACCTGCACGGCGGTCTTCTAACTGTCTCGCGTGATCGCTCGCTCTTTACGTTAGTTGAGAGTACGGCCTTTTCAGAGGTAGTTTAAACTAAAAGCTATTTGATTGGCATGTCTTCTATATTTGTTGTCGGAGCCGATCCAAATTTTGAAAAGATGCGTTAAGAAAATATTAAGTTTTATTCAATATTTCAGCGATTCATCCAAAGTTCTATGTTATAATCCTAATCGGTATTCCACAAGCCGAATTATTTATTAGTTGATTAATAAATAGACGAATTCTACAAAGCATTATTAAATTCAAAGACATCGTCCAAAATTATTGTTAAGAAAAAGCCGAGTCCAATTAGAAGTGCTAAATTCCATTGGAACTTTATCCAGCATTCATATTTTATATACTAGCTGTTAAGTTGTTACCCGACTATAATGATAGGAGTGCTTTTAAGAACTCAGCTGTAATATGTTCCTTTTCATAATTAAAATTACTTGTTTCTATGTTAGTTAAAATTTTTGAAATCTGTTAAAAGCATTCTGTACTATTTCGCAGTTCACTTTTGACGCCTTATCGTACGCAGTAGCCATATCGAGCACGAACGGCTGTAGGTTCGATTTAAGTAGCTACGCACAGTGTCATGAAAGCCTATAGTATTGATATTGATGATGGGTTGGTCTATGAGTTCCGCACTCTGACAGCGGGCTCTAGTTGTGTCCATTTACCACACCGATGGTAATCAGATGATGAATAATCCCTTTTGCATCCTGCCTCTATCGTTCCGGATCCAAATGCCAAAACTTAAGCCACTGTGTCATTTGGTCAGTAATTAAAAATCTTATTAGATAAATTAGTGATTATTATACGAGTACAATTACTCATTATTTCTTTTATTTAAATCACAACTATTTCACTATTATACTATTTAACTGCAATAAGTTTCGGTCCGCGACAACTCGGCGAAACCAGCTCGGCGACGGACCACTCGGCGACGGACAACTCAGCGTCAGTCAACTCGGCGAAACCAACTCGGCGACGATAATCTCGGAGACGGTCAACTCGGTGACGGTCAACTCGGTGACGGTCAACTCGGCGACGGTAAACTCGGCGACGACCAACTCGGCGATGGACAACTCGGCGACGACCAACTCGGCGACGGTCAACTCCGCGACGGACAACTCGGCGCCGACCAATTAGGCGACGGGCATTCAGCGATGACCAACTCGGTGATGGACAACTCGGTGATGCTCAATTCCGTAACGATCAACTCGGCGACGGGGAAAAAATTGAAATAATCAAGAATGAAGATAAAAGTTGAGAGACGTCATTTTTTTAAAAACTGTTTTAAATATAATATATTAATGTGACTTTCGTTCATGAAAATTTATTAAACTCGACCATGTCTTAATCGGTTAAGATGAGATTTGGTATGTCGACCATGTCTTAATCGATTAAGATGAGTTTTGGAAGAAGCTCTGGAATATGGCGAAACTGATTGTGGGGATTCTGACAAATTTTCCATCTATGAGTCAAAAATTCAAATACAAAAGATAGTTTTAATCATGAAGAGCTTAAAAAAAATTAAATTTTAAAAATAATATCTGTTAGATGCCTGCCATCAGCCTGTTCGCAAGCTGCTGCTTTTTGCTGTACCTGGTCCATAACTGAAGCCAAAACTGGTTGGTCAATTGCAACACTTTCATTTATTATGTTGTCTTGTAGTTGTTGCAGTACTTGCGGTTTAGTTGAGTATACACGATCTTTCAAAAATCCCTACAAAAAGAAATCTGGTGGTGTTAAGTCGGGTGATCGTGATGGCCAATTAACATCTCCAAATCGTGAAACGATACGGTTACCAAAAATCGTTTGCAGCAAATTCATTGTTTCCTTTGCAGTATGGAACGTAACTCCATCTTGTTGAACCCATATTTCTTGAGTATTATCAAGTTCAGGAAACAAAAAATTTTCTAACATAGCCCTGTAACGCTCAGCATTTACAGTCAATGCATTGCCATCTTCGTCTTGGAAGAATTACGGACCGTAGATCTTGTCTGCTGATATTCCGCACCAAACTGTGACTCTAAGTGGATGCAACGGCCGCGGTTGAATCACTCTTGGGGTTTCAGTGCTCCAGATTCTAAAATTTTGCTTATTAACATAACCACTTAAATGGAAATCCGCTTCATCGATCATTATAATTTTTTTCATAAAATCAGGATCATCCATTAGTAATTCGGTCAATTTTGCACAAAATCTTAAGCGGGTTGCATAGTCTTGTGGCAAAATTTCATGTACCATTTGTATCTTGTACGGAAACAGCAATAAATTTGTTTTCATTATTCTACGCAGTGAAGTTCTGGACATTTGAAGCTGAGTGACACGTTTACGAGTCGATGCACCGTTGTTCCAATACAAAAACACACTCAAATGCGATACCCCATTCCAGAAAACATAAGCTAAACGTCAGCAAGTATTAGTTCGCCTTAACATATTCTCGCAAGCGCATGCAATCCATTTTTCGAAAATATTATATTACTTGTTGTTGGAGCGGAGTTTCTAGGCCGTCGAACGATCGTTCAATTTTAAATAACCGGATCGCTCTCGCTAACAAAATCTATCACAAAACATAGGACAATCATAATTCCGACTACATAACCGTAAGAGACCCCTATTCGGTTCTATTTATAGTCTATGTGTTTTTAAATATTCAACAGACGTACTTACGCGAAATCAGACATCTAAAAATTTATTTATACTTATAATAGTTCATCCATCAGCTCAACATAGTAAATCGCAGCTGCTTATACTTGAAATCAAATCAGCTTCGCAGTGGTCGTGAAAATTGTATTTTGCGAGAAGTGTAATAATAAAAGTTAAAATATTTGGCGTCGGTGGAAAAGAGGCACAATGTTTCTAAATACACAAGATCGAGAATAAGTGGCCAAACCCCTACATGGAATGTAACACCACCAGTATAAATAAGTAAGTCACCGTCTTTCTCAAGAATACTATGTAAGGAACTTAATCGCATCGTGGTATTTACATAAAACTGAAGCGCGGGCGTTACACGTACTGGGTTAGAACAGTCATTAGATTGGACACCCTATAATAAATGATCCTTTGATCTTGTTAACTAAATGAAGTTGGGATATGCAAAACTGGCAACTCACTGTCCTGTTATATCTAGTTTTCGTGGTCGTTGTGTTGTGGGTTGGTTTTGCAACAACGTTGCTATTATTAGTGTTCACGAGACACGTAGCGTTGTAAATCGACTGTAGCTCTTCTGTTGGAGGCAACTACCACTTGTAGGGTTGAAATTCAGAAATAATATTATCAAATATCATTGAAATGATCTGGTATTTCAATTTATTTTTCTCAAACCATTCATTCATATCAGAACTTGTAATTTTCAAAGTTTATCACAATTTCTTTATCAAAATAAATTAACTCTACCCGAGGTTATTTGGAAATGTGACGAAACATGATTTATTGTCCCATGCAGTTGCATAAAAATTACACTGATAGTGGAATAGACAGTTATAGATTTCGTAGGTTACCCACGATCTTATACAGTTTTATCTCCAACCGAATTCATTTATTCGCTTGGAAATTTCGGTAATTGAACGCAATTCACTTGCGCAATAATAATTTTTTTAAAAGTTTACTCAATCAGTCTAACGACTTGTAATCATAAATGGTAACCATTTTGTGAATACTTTCTAACTTCCATAAAATATTCAATTTGGGACTAATCTGAATGCTGATTGTATGAAAAATCGCATCGCGCATTGGCCTTTTTTCAATTTGTATGCGTTAAATCGTATCGTTTGTGGATTTTAAGAATGTAAACAAATATGTATAAGGATTTTAAATCCAAAATAATTTTATTTGAAAATGTTTATGTGAGAAAACTCGTCAGCTAACATGACGAAGACTCTTTTCCAGCAAACCATAAATGAGACACTACTTTACAATAATAGTAGGTACATAGGACTCTAGAAGGTTGCATACATATTTTATCAGCTTGTAATACAATTTGTTGTATTATCATTTCTCCTATATATGTACATATATCTGCACGCACGTGGTACGCAACACAACCTTGCGCAAGCAAATGCAATTCAAAACTAAAGGCTGGACTGGACTATAGATAGAATAAAAAGAATAACGTAAGAAACGAAGACAAAAAATTATTATTCCAATTTGACGTTACGGCCATAGATGACTTGAAATATTAAGTTCATTCATATATTTTTGTGATATATGTATTTCCTACAATTATGAATGAAACTACAATATTTTTCAGTATAAACGTATTTATATAAACAAATATATGTTTTTAAAATTATAAAAATTATTTATATGCGATTTAAATCACCACAATTCGATAAATTATTTTTTTAGGTTAGGTTTAGAAAAATACAATTCTACAGTGTATTGAAAATTATTTTTGAAATTATATTCATATTAGTATATATATTCATGAATATTTCATAAATAGAAAAGATAAAACACACGAATAATATAAAATCCCCTTATATAAAAAAATAAACATGCATATTATATTCAACGCACTAAAATTTATTTGGGTTTTGTTGTTGTAGTTATTAAGTTTTTTATTCTTGGGCGAAAATTATCGCTCGGTTATTCTTTTTAAGTGACAGCAAAAATGAAAAAAAATTAAACGCAATTTCTGTTATTCTTTTTATATTCATTATTCTCAGTATAGTCGATTGCATATAAATCCTCTCTTTCGCTCTCGTACGTTATTTTTTTTATTCTTTTTATTCCATCTATAGTTCCCACTTAATAACGAAATTATTTACGAAAAACAGAAAACAAAATATTTTCTTTATCTGTGTGTACCTTAGAATTATATACTATAGAATGAATGTAAGGATTTTTCCCATATAAGATTTGCTGTTTCATGTGTCACAAGCCAGAGCAGGATGGTTATATAAAAAATGCATATGGCGGTCTCATATGTCAAAGATTCAACCCCCTCAAACCAGTTTTTGTTTTTGTTTTAAATTACGCGTTTAATTTTGTGCTCTTAAAAAATCGTGAACATATTAATTAAAATAATTAAAAAATAATTAAAATATTATTAAAATAGTTAGTGGATTGTGTGTAGTGCATCATTTTAGTAATAAAAATTAGAAACATTTAATAAAATGAAGTGTCTCGTGAAAAACTGCTAATTACGCCTCAAAAATTACAAGATGAAATTTCGTACCATCAGTAAGTGTTTATAAAAAAATAAAATATAAATTATGTTGAAAAGAAAGTGATTTGTGGTAAAATTATCCTTAATTTAAGTTATAAATCAGATAAAAATAAGAAAACAATTTTGGTTATTGGCGTGGGTTGATGCTTTTAATAAACATATGTTTTTACCAGTGCCGCATTTTTCTTATTTTATTTCATGTGCTACGTGCTTTGCTTTTCATAATTTATTTTTATTTTGGAATATGTACTGTAAATACAATTTTTTACAGAAATTATAATGTAAACATTTGTTTTTAGTTTACCAAAATATGTAGAATTGCAAAAGCAATGGTTGAAGCCTCATCAGATGATATTTCTATTGACCAAGAAATTTCAAAAGTAGACGAATCGAATATGTACGATGAAGATTTTCTTTGATACCCAATTATACTAAGTGAATTTTCAATTAATGTTATTGAATACATAGGAGGATTTATAGTCCGATATTTATTTAGAAAATTGAATTGTGAGGACTGTTGCACATTAATACAACAATGTAACTCTTATACCTCGCTAATCAATTTAAAAAATAAGGGTGGTCTGTTAACTCCTTCGTCGTCAGTATTAAAAATTTGTAAATATTCAGAAGCTGTATTAAAACGGGAATTGGCTATTGCGGACTACAAAAACATAACGCAACTAAAATCTAGTTCTAAATTGTTTAAAAAAAATAAGTTATAACGTTCTTCACAACCTAATAAGTGTAAATATTTTCAATGATGAAGATCAATATAGTCATTCTCAAGAACACGTTAATTTGTTAGCTCATTCTATCATAGAAAAATATTATGACATCCGATTGAATTATTTTTGTAACCAAAGGTCATATAAATTAACGAAAAGAAACAAGTTTATTTCTTTATTATATTTCAAAGGAATGTGAAATAAATAAGCGTAGTGGTTTTATAATTATTATTTTTTATATTTTATAATTTTTTATTATATTAATATTATATTTAAATAAAAATAATTAATGTACTTTATTAAAGAAATAAAAATGTAATTAAATATAAATAATTTTTTAATTTAAACTTCCTAACTTCACTGCATTCGATCGAAAAAAATTCTAAATACGGCCCTGTTAATTTATATGCTTTCTCTTTTACCCTCCGAATTTGTGACGCTTGACAGTTTTTTACATTGATTCTATATACTCTATTTCTATGGTGTGTACAGCCCAGAAAATAAATGTTTGTTTTTGGGTTTGACTATTTTTTCGTAAATATAAAAAACTATTTCGTTCTGTGTCGCTTAATGTGTAGTTTTATTATTGCCCGCAAAATTTATATTGGCGCTATTCCAGTTTTTTTCTAGTTTTCTGGTTTAATTTTAATATTTTGTGTCTCGGCTATCACGAAAATGATGGTGGCATCTATGATACGGTTGCAATACTGTTGGTTTCAATGATAATTTATTATTGGTATCGATTTTGATTGATATGAAAATCGGCATGATAATGAATTTGCTAATTTTGTTTTGTGTACAAAATTGTTTTTGTTGTATGTACCGATTTTATGTAACAAGACTGTTGTTGCATATTCTTTTGGAATATGAATATTTATACGGAGAATTGTCCGTTTGTAATTATGTATATTGTGCGGTGTTTCTTGTAGTTGAAGAAACAGACCGCTACGGATTCTAAAATGAGTTTTGGTTAGAAGTTCTGGAATATGGCCACCTGGAACGGAACTCGGACATTTCTTAACCGATTATAATGGGATTTGGTATATTGGATGGGATGGGTATCTAAAATGAGTTTTGGAAGGAGTTCTGGAATATGGCCAAGAACTTTTAATAGAACTTGGAAATATTCGGAAAAGCAAACGTAAGTTTAAATATATGCGTTTTATATAAACTAGAATGTTAGTTAGTAGACACGGTAGAAATAATTATGTTTCGTCTTCTAGCGAATAAACATTTATGCGATAAAAGCTTTCTTTTGACATATAAAAATTAATTTTATTATTAATGCTTAAAAAATAAATAGTTAATTTAAATTAATAACAAAACTCTCAAAACAAGACTCTTGTATGTCCTACTACTTCTAAAGTAATTAAGCGGAAGTAGTTTAGAAGTTCTTCTTCCGAGGTAATTTTAAAGTAAAATTTTTATGTGAAAAAACTGGTAATTCGAAAGAGACGGGTATTGTTATCGTAAAATAGAAAGCTAAATATAACTCTTTTCAAACTGATTTTTCCTACTGTCCTATATTTTTCACTAGAAATGAAGTACTGAAAATACCGACAATAAAAGTTTCTTCGCTAAAATTCACATATCAAAATCCACGTGCAAAAATTGGCAATTACGCTATTGAACATATTAATATTTACAATTTGATTATGCAACAAGAATTTAATCTATTCTGATATTATATCTATTTAACAAAGCACTATTTTAAATTAAACACTGACTGTTTTTGCACCATATTTTATTTACACTTTGTGGCTATAAAAAGGAGACCAAACATAATTATTTCTATCGTGTCTACTAACCAACATCTAGGTTATATAAAACGGTGCGGTGTGTGAAAAAAGTCGTATATATTTAAACTAGTGAACTTACGTTTGTTTGGCATTTTAAATGTGCAAACATATTTAAATGAATATTTCCGAGTTCCGTTAAAAGTTCCTGACCATATTCCAGAACTCCTTCCAAAACTCATTTTAGATACCCATTCCATCCAATATACCAAATACCATCATAATCGGTTAAGAAATGATCGAGCTCTGTCCTAGGTGGCCATATTCCAGAACTTTTTTCAAAACTCATTTTAGAATCCCATTACCAATAATATATCAACTCTCATCTTAATCAATTAAGACATGGTCGAGTTTAATAAAATTTCATGAATCAAAGTCATTTTAATATTTTATTTAAAACAGTTTTTAAAAAATAACGCCACTGGAACCAATGGTGTGCAATCCCGAAACAGTCAATTTTTATCTTCACTTTTAATTTTTTGATTTTTTTTCCGTCGCCAAGTTGACCGTCGCCGAGTTGTCCGTCGCCGAGTTGACCGTCGCCAAGTTGGTCGTCGCCGAGTTATCCATCGCCGAGTTTGTTGTCGCCGAGTTGACCATCGCCGCGTTGATCGTCGCCGAGTTGACCGTCGCCGAGTTTATCGTCGCCGAGTTGGTTTCATCGAGTTGCCGTTGCCGAAATGGTTTTGCCGAGTTCACCTGTTTCATGTTTAATAACGACCTCACCCCAATTTAAGTAAGATATAAAACATAAATTTTCTTCTAGACCATTTAGGGTTGCTTTCTACCGAAGAACGAGCTTTGGTTGTTATGTGAAAAATATCAATAAAAATTTAATTTAAGTCATTCAGTGTCACCACTATTCGAACTATCGTACCTTAACTTCAGAAAACTGTCACGCTCGGTGAAAATTTTGGGTTGTAGGCTCTGGAAATTCTAGTGCTTAATGCTTAATTATGAATTTGGTCCTTATCATTTTTACATAATTGAAATAAATCTCAAAATGAACCGTTATTCAGTCCTGATTAATTTAAGCGTTATTTAATAAAATTGAGGATTTTAATTTTTATATAAAACACACAAAAATAGATTAAATATAAATTTATAAAATTTATGTATGAATGTATGAAGCACAATATCTACCAAATTCACGACTCAATAGCACGACTCAACTGAGAAAAAATTGGGCTTGTCAATATTTTCCATAAGCTAGTTTTGGCATAATTCGGGCTGAATATCATTTAAATGTGTTCACTTACGCCCTTCAGTTCTGTAATGTTCTCGAGCTTTTTCCAGAGAAATAAGTCCATTGCAGTTAAGGTCCAGGTTAAGCTTCGTCCAGGGCCATTGTTCCTTGCGTTCTGCTGAAACCACATCTTATCTGCTCGATGCCATCCAAATTAGTCTAAAAAAAGTGTTATGTCATGATCTCAGCCGTAACAGGACATTAGCCCTCGGATGGTACCCCCTTCCCCGCCATTAAGAATAATTTCAGTGAATTGTATCTTAGCACAACTGGTTTTCGCACATTTTTAGGGTCTTAAGGATTTCCTATGGAGATTTTACAATTCATTGAAATAAAATTATATCGATAACTAAGTAGATTTTGAAGCGGATTACTGTCAAGAGGTGCATAATTTATTTAAAACAATTAGGGGTCAAGTATTAATAGGGATCAAGTAGTTAGTCTCAAGTACCAACTTACGAGTATATAAAACCACGAATATTATTGGGAAAAATTATATAATTAAGGGATCGTTTGATGCCATTCCTTCGGAAACATTTTTTAAACAACTAGAAACATGATGATTGGCAAAACAATCGAAAACAATTTTAAAACATGACAATGTTTGCAAAATAGTAGCTGATTATGAAACCATTTCGCCCGGAGTAAAATTAGGTTTTTTAATTTTTTTATTATGGCGGATTCGAGTTCAACTTGAAAATCTAAAACTATTATGCAAAAAATTGTAAACCTGTGTTAAATCTTTATAAATTCAAATTTTCTGTCAAGAGACGGTTCGATCAAAACCCTTTTTTAAAAAATCAGAATAAATTCCAGATAATTCACATAAATCTGTTATTTAACATAGCTTTGCTGGAGACCTTCCTCTCTCTAGAATAGTAAGTCGAATTTTCATGACGATTGGAGTATTTTTAAAGAGAGATTTTTATCGTCAAATGATGTTCCAAAATACTCCCGAACAGTATATTTTGCCCCATACAAATGACCATTTTCTTAAAACTATCCAAATGATTGAGAAATTCATCACTGTTGCTGAGGTATTTGCCACCATCTCCGTTTTGCCGCCCAGAAAATTGTCCATACTTCATAACAACGGTTCTCATACAAATACAGTAGTGCCATATTCGTCACATTACATTACCATCAACAGCAGATAACAAATAAGCGTAAATGATAATGCTGAGCAAACAGTTTTTAGCAACATAACTTTATATTTAAAACATTTTATTTAAAATATACTTTATGCTAGTTGTAACCTAGCAAATAAATGAGTTGAATGTAACCGGCATTATTTGTTTTAAGATTCTGATATTCCGACTCATCCACAAAACATTGCTTGAAGCCTAATTTAGTTTGTATTAAATTCGAGCTGATGGACTCGGGTTGCCGAAATTGTTATATATTGAACATATGAATTCACAATCTAGTAAACTTGAAGCTTGAATTGTATCGTTCGAATAGATCGTGAATCGTCCTATAGGCGTCATATACTTGCACTGATGAAATGCAGAGGACACTAGGATACAACGTGGTGATTAGTCTTCTTGGAGGTGGGCGAATAGTATGTCGTTCGGCACTACGATAGTGGTTATGACAACGACGCAAGTCAGTTTGTTCAGTGGCAGCCTGTTGGGGAAACTTTTCCCCAACAGGCTGCCACTGAACTATGAAATCACGTGAGAGAAATGGATTTTCCACGCAGTCCTTAAAGCGCAGTTGAAATCTTCCACTACGACGTACACCAACTGGTTGTTGCTGGGGATTTTGCAACGTGACATATCCATCTAATTCGAACGAATGACCTTTCCGGATGCTTTAGATGAACAAGCTTGCACGACTGCGAAAGAGGTGTAGATCGCAATAACTTGAATTGGAGGTATACAATTCGATGTCCGGCAGCAATTTGGGTTTTTATAACTGCAAGCATATTAAATATGCAAAGCGAATTTTCGGCGTTGCTTTGGTGTGACAGACCCAGAGGTTGTTAAATTACTAAAAGAAGCGAGTTTCTCTGGTATTCCTATACTGTCATATGCATATGCCACAATAAAAGATTACCTTTTAAATAAAAACCCAATGATAAATCGGTGTAAGCCTGATTTGTGTGTCGGTGTATTTTGACATAATTGTTTGATACTTTCGGAAAAATTAATAAAAACTTAATTTGTCCATAACACCCAGATCGTGGATTTATTTTTGGGTTATTTCCGGCATGTTCCGATTGTTCTGTTGCTTGTGTGGCTAATGGGAGCTCTCGCAGTGAACAATTACAGTGAATAAAAACAATTAAGTATATCAAATAATTTTGAATAAAAAGGGAATACATGAAAACCAAATGAATGCTAAAAAACGGTAGCGTGTGGGTAAATGGATGAACAACATAGAGAATCGTTATGAGTAGCAACATCATGAAGAAAGGAGTGAAGAGAAACATCACCTGTAAGCCAAAAAAATGGTGAGTTTATTCTGAACAGGTGAGTCATTTTTTTCCTCCTTTTCTAAATGTCTTCCTTATAATTTAATTACATTTTGTAATTAAAATTAATTATTTTGTCGGCTGTTCTTTTTTTCTTCCTGCTCATCGGGTGTGCAGCGGAGAAAGACGCGTCAGATATTTGTCTATCCAAGCCATTAATCCGCTAACGGCACGTTACAAATTTGGGATATACTTTATAATTTTTACTTTGATAAGATAGATAAGGGATTCCTGCTAAAACAAAAACATAATTTAGAATTAAAATTCAAACAGAAACATTCAAAGTGAATTTTAATAAAAGAAATAAATAAATTTACAATTTTTTTCGAATTCTATTTTTGTAGTTTAATTTTAAAGCCCTCCTTACGTATTGTCGTAGCATCTGTAGGAAGCTTTTGTAAGTAATACAAATTGTTTTTAGATTGAGCAAAAATATTGAAACCAAAGATTCCCAGCAAAACCGTGTCGATTCCTTCTACTCAGCAAATTCTTCTACCTGTTTCGGTTGCCCCCTAATACCAAACACAAAATTTTCATCTTCTCCAGTTTCCCACCGTATAATAAAACTTATCGAAACTACCCCTCCTGCATTCCCCTTTCAGTTGGGAAAATAACACGAGCTTTATGTATCCGCATCGCGAGTCTGCGCCTTTCTAATATTTTGGTTCTGTTTTCTTTTATTTTTTTATCAATACAAAAGGAAAGATCGAAAATTTGTTGTTTATTTTCCTGAGGTTAGTTGTACCGAAAAAAAATTCCGACACCTTAGTAATCAAATGGCATATTAATAGAAAAGACGATGTGTCGCAATAAAATCGTATAGCAGTATAAACCATCCCTAACAATTTTTTGTCGTACACCTGTAATTTATTGACTGAGATTCTGTACATTTAGGGTTTCACACGGGGGATATAAATACATATACATGCGGATTTAGACGTAGAGCTTTAGATGAAAGGATTTACAAAAATTGTATCCGATTTTGTTTTGTGATTTTTAATTATTTTTTTTCGGTTACGCCTCGTCGTCGTCGTCGTCGCGGTGGTATGTAGAAAATCCGTATATAGGACCACGGTGGAATATTTTTATTGTTATTGTTGGATTGCGTTTGATTTATGTGTATGTATATACGAGAACGGGAGTATATTTAACAGACGAAGAAAAATAACAATCAATTTTCCCAAAAGGATTGTTTTTCATTTTGAATTCAATCGAAAATATAATCTTTTTACCTTGCTTTGCTTCATATTCCAACCATTCCAAAAACAAACCGAAAAAATGAAATTTTAAATGCCTGGCTCTCGGTGTATAACTCTGTATAGAACAACAATAAAACAAAATCTCCAGATTTGACTCTAAAGGGTACAGGATTTTCCTTTTTTTTGTGTTTCCTTCGAGTTATATGATTTTTTGGGGTTATAATTTTTAAATATTTTAATTCGAAAGTCATTCAATTGAGATTATGGCATCGGCGGCGGTGGTGGTGATGGTACTAAATATAAATGTTAAACAATTTTTGTTTTGTTCGATTTTTCTTTGAGGAAAATTCTCGATACTCGACTGGTATAGCACAACATGGAAAAGGTCAATTTTCATAATAAAATTAAAGGTTTGGGGGAGATATTTAAGTGCTTCCTATTGATCTTTAATCGAAGTAATAAATAATAAACTTTATAAGAAATCGGGCAGGGACTGCAGGATTTCCGTTATTTTTGTATATATTATATGTATATTATAGCTGGAAAACGAATTATATGTACCGACACAGCACACAATATTTTTTAAACGACGTCAATAGAAGAAATGTACCGAAATGATGGAGGAAAATAAAGTTACTTTTTGTTTTTTTTTGTTAGGGGGTTAAAGAAACAACAAACAATATGTGTACTCGTATAGGGCTTCCACCATTCCAACATGTATTGCGTTATTGTGTCAGAATATGCCTAACATTGCGGAGGTTAGAATATTTTTGTGAGCGTCGAGTGATGAATAGATGATTATTATAAATGCAAGAAGATGGGAAAATTTATATATACTGTTCTTCCAGCTCAAAAGACATGTATGCTTCACATTATTTGTATAAATATGTAAATATGTAAAAATTTGAACTATTTTACAGTATAAAGAGGGGATCCTGTATTTTTCTGATGCGATGCCAACAATTAGTTACAATTAGAAAACTCGGACGAAGGACATGTATGGAGAAAGGAATGAGGATTTTAGGAAGTTGTTGAATACATTTCGAAACGAACTAAATTTTTTCATGTCTGAAACGACCTAACCGTTGATTAATTTTATTTTACTTTGAATTGAAAAGGAACAATAGCGACGCTCGAAATTTGTTATGTTGTAGCAGCCATGTTGTTAAAGCAAGTAGTGTATTGCAAATCACCATGGAAGGTTTTAGCGTTGAACAACGTATGGAAATGAAAATCATCAGATTAAATCATTGCCCCATTCGAGAAACGTGTAACACAGTGCATGCCACGATGGACATTCTGCACAAGCGATTTCAGGGGTTATCTCGCGCGGCGGTGACGTGAACTGGCCACTGACACTTTGCGATTTAACGCCTTTAGACTTATCCCATCCAGCGAATTCAAATTTATGCGGCAAAGTTATCGAAAATTGGACCTACCGACGTGTCACCAAGCTCAGCGGCGGCGGACATTTAAAAAAATTGAGTGGATATCTTACACACAACTTGTTTAATTTACACTTAAATATTGAGCGTCCTTATATTCTCGAATGTATTGAAACAATCAACTAGAACAATATTTTTGTTTCAAATATTATTTGAAAACATAAAAATATATTTTTTAATTATAATATATATATTTAAATATTTTTAAATTAAGATGGTTTTATTATCTTTGCAATCTGTTCTGGGGCCGGGGCTCTCCCAAATCTTTTGAGGTTTGCCTTCCGGTCCTTACTTTTACGCCGTTGCCAGCCAATTCCAGGACGTACGGCTGTATGTCCAACTTTCGTAGAACCATCTGCACTTTGCATAGCTTCATGCCAGCCTATAGTACTGAAATGGAAGATGGGTCGGCCTATGAGTTGTGCTCTCCGACAGGGGTCATAGTTGTGTTCATTTTCATCACCAATCGTTTTCAGATGATGCAAAATCCCTTTTGCATTCTGCCCTTATCGGGATTCGAACGCGATACCTCCCGTTCCTACAGTGACTACTCTGTACCGTTTGGTCGGTTAACAACTTTTATTTTGGTTAGTTTTATTTATAACTTTTTATAACTTATTATTTTATTTAATTATTATTCTTACTTAATTCTTACTCACCCTTATACTTAAAAAAACACCCTTACTCTTAAAAATTCACCCCACTTATTAAATTATTACAATGTACCTAGTCTATATATTGAGTAGCAACATTTCATTTCTAAAATAATTTGCTACTGCTTCTTCTATATTTTATCTAGTGTTGGTTAACGATTCCTCTTTTGAGCCTTATTATTATTTCTCCCTGGTCAAGCAGTTGGTTGGCCTCGACATTTAGGTGATTATGCAGCCTTTCTTCAGCTTCCGTGCTACTTTGCTTACATCATTAACGACGGTTTTTTACTGCAAAGTCCCTATATAGGTCGCTATTACGTATGTTCCAAGGAGCATTAACAATATCTCTCGGTACTTTGTTTTGGAATCTTTGGATGGTGTTCAGGTTACTCGTTTTAGTAAAACCCCACAGCTGAATACCATATGTCCATCAGTTTATTATGTGTTGACAATTGGAATTTCCTTTCTAAAAGCCAGTACATTTTCTGTGTTTGAGTCTGAGCTCCTCGCTCCATTGCATTTTGGCATCTAGATTCATAACTATTTAGTACCATAGGAAATTGGTTTATTTTTCTGTTGGTGTAGTCAACAGGTACGGCTTTTATTTATGTTTGCATACGTTAATTCTGTTTATCGAACTATGTTTATTAGTAGGTTGCTTTATGGTGTCACCTACTGATATGATAGCAGTGTCATTATCAATTAGTGATAAATCGCTTGTGAATAGAAGGTATAGTACTGGCTCTAAGACACTTCCTTGCGGTACTCCGGCTTTGATCTCTTTAATTTGTGAGTATGCTTGCTCAGACTTTGTAAAAGCCTGCGCCACAACAAGGAAAACTGCTGAGCATACGCTCTTGTCTTGATTTATTTTGGAATGTCAGTTCCGAAATCCATATTGGTGTCTAGGGATGAGTTCTTTACTTTCAATTAGTGGTTTCATCCGTTTTAATATAATATATATTGGTCTATGGGATGTTATTTCGTGGAGTGTTTTTTTGGCTTGAGTATCGTAATCATTTGTTGTGTTAAAAATTGTTAAATTTTTTTCCTGTTATCGGGTCAAAATCTGGCATTCTTTTGGCTTTATTTCTTTAATCAAATTCGTCAAATTATCCAGTATATTATTGACCGTGGGAATCCTCGTATGCTGCCTCGCACGCTACCTAGTTTTATGCAACTATAGGTGTCTAATTTCTTTAGTGTAATTTGCACTTTTTAATGTCGTTGATATTTCACGTTTATTGTTCCATGCTGATTGTTGTATGTCGGTTATGAACTTTTCAACTTCTTCATCCAGTTGTTTCTTATTTCTAAGAGGTACATTCATTTTGTATAACTTAGTTCTTCTTTGAATCCTTCCAAATCTGTACATGTATTTGTCAGGGTAGTAGGATTGCTTGGTTTTGGTACTATTTTTTTCGCTAATAGTGAGCAGTATAGACGAGTAGTTCTAAAGCTTTAATCGAAACCTTCTTCGATACTAACGAAAGTTATCGGTAATTTCCTAGTTATAAGGAAATTGAAAATATCGGGCACTTTATTGAAATCTTTTGGCCAGGAAGCTGCTTTTCCGGTAGAGTGCCAATTACAACCACATATTGTCCCTGCACCGAGAAGCTCTTTACCTTTAGTGGAAACTAGTCTATACTCCCAATGATGCATTGAAGTCTAATCCAACAATGAACTATCTCCTCCATTATCTCCACTATTTATTTGTGTCCAGTTTCAGCAACTTCGGAATATTGTAAGGCCTAGATTTTGATGGTTTTGGTGTGTAGGTTTGATTTCCGTTTTCTTCGCGTTTCTTGGCTCTATACGTTTATCTTTTACTATTTCCTTCTCATTTCGCGTTTTCTGAAGTTCTTTGGCATCTATACAGCCTTTGTAGCTTGTGGAATGTGGTTCACCACAGTTTACACACTTTGCTGAACTTTCTCTGGTTTTTATTTACATTTCTTTTTAAGATATTTCGCTGCGCACTGGACGCATCTTGTCCATATAACTTTTTTGCATTGAATAATCAAGCTTAATTTTCTTAGGGCGATCTCTATCTTCATATAGAAGATATTTAATATCATAAATATTTTTTATATCTTCTTCTTCTTCTTCTTTTGAATTTGAGTAACTTTTTTAATTTTAGATTTAAGGCGGAAGTAAAGCTTCTTTTATGTGCTATGGCTGGTAGGATGGATGAAACTTTTTGGCTAAAGCTTTTATTGTGCGAGGATGTTAGTCGTCGTACGAGTACCATGTATTATTCTTCTCATTAAGAGAAAAAGTACGTTCTTTGTAGTTATCTGCATGTGAAACATTCACTTTGAGCTCTCCACTGTCTATCTACGTTGTTTGATCTTGTATCTGATTTTAATCCATGAACTTTCTTATATTATGAAATTTGTTTAAAATTATCAGGATATAAGAAAGGTGTGGTGTGGTGACTTTGTGATGCCTTTTTATTTTCATCATTCTTTTTTCGTGAGTTTTATCAGAAACAGTAGTAGCATGTGGAAAAGTTTGTGCAATTAGTATGGAAAAATATATGGAATAAAAGCGAAATTCCGACGAAATTCCATCTAATTTCCAATTTGATTTTTTCTCTTTTAAGTCGGGATTCACACCGACACCGGAATTTTTGTGACATTTTTCTTTGGCGAGTAGTATGAATTTTTATTATACATGTTTCTTTCCTTAGAAAGAGTGTGGTTTTTGTGCGCGGGAGAGAGAAATAACTTTCTATGGAAATAACCATGTAAAGTACACGGAAATCCATACCACAAATGTTTTACGTGAATGTTCTTGTTTTATTTTTCTTGTGAAAATTACAATCAATACCTTACATAGGCAGATTTTTAAAATTTAAATAAAAAAGAAATATTGAATATCTGAATAAAAAATATAAAAATTACAACAAATAGTTCTTTTTACTTGCAGTAAAAAATTATTTTAAAAATACAGCATATGGTTGAAGATCGTCAATTAACCGAGAAAGTTTTAACAGAAGATCTAGGTATCTCATTAAGAAGTGTGAGCCATATTTTGACTGATGTTTTGGGTTTCAGAAAGCTGTGTGCACAATAGGTGCCGAAACACATTCGAATGCGATTTTCTCAGCCACATTTGGAACGTTTTAGACAAAATAAAAAGGATTTTGTGTGTCCTTTCATCTCTATGGATGAGACTTGGGTTTACCACCATGATCCTGAATCAAAACAAGAGGTTATAAGGAGTGGTATGAACCCGATACTTCGGCTCCGAACCAAGGGTCTAGAAATTGGCCAAGAAGGTGTTGCATCAGTTTTTTGGGATGCAAAAGAAATTTTGTTCGTGGATTACATCCAAACTGGTAAAACAATAAACTCCGATTATTATTGTAACCAAAGGTTGTAAAAATTCGTAAGAAAGAATCTGGTTTACAGAAGCAAAAAATAAATTTTCTCTGACTTCTGGCTGTTCTCACGATTAAAAAAATTCATGCGTGGGAAACGATTTTCATCGAATGAAGAGGTAACAGCAACCGTACACGCGTATTTCGACAGTCTTCTGGATTCTCACTTCAGGGATGTAACTCGTAAATTAGAAGACCACTGGAACAAGTGTATTGAAGTTCAGTGCGATTTAATAGGCAGGCTTGATTTATTTAGATTGGCTTTGCTACTTACGGAGAATACAAATTTGTCATTTTAAATAAAATACATGTAGTATATGTGTAGTTTCCAAAAAAGCAATCGATTTTCGGAACCCAAGAAACAACAGCGAAATAACTTAAAAACGTGTTTACCGAGCGACTCAACATATAACTTCAATGGTGGTCTCAAAATAGGTACTACGTGAGGTTGGTGATGTCAATGCTGGCTTCATGTACTTTTCGCGTTCCGGAAACTTCATCAAGTCAACGAGAGTAAAAACTAATAAAATCAGAGATGCAATGTGCGATTCATACGGTGGCATACTATTTTTCATATTTCGAAAACTACTCCAAATTGTAGAAAGTGTCCCCGAAATGCCAGTATACTCAGATTTGTGGTGTCCTATCTAGAATTTAGTATTAATAGGCCTTAAACACCCACAAGAACAAGTTTACATTTTTTATAGGATTATTTCCATTTACACTAAACAAAAAATATTCCCCGAAGGTCGCAGTGGTATGCCGCGGATTATATTCGATTATATTTAGTGAAAATTATAGCAAATTCAACCCTGCCACAATTATTTTATGTAATTGTACATTTTTGTTTTTTGTTAATTTGTGTAGCTACACTTTTGATAAATGTTAAAAACTTCACATAGGTCTCCAAGACTCAAAGGCTGACTAACATCTACACATCTAAACATTGCGAAACTCAAACTGACATTGATATTAAACCAGCACATATCAAATCGATCATCTCATCATTTAAATCTAAACTTATGTTAACAAGAGGCGCAGAAAACAACCACCATGAAGATTATATTAACGGATATGAGTTTGTTAAAAATATTCCTTCTAAAAAATTCTTGCTTGCTGAACCTCAGATTTCAACCTGGATAAATGGTTAACACTTAGTAACTTCATATATTTTAATTTGTCTTGTCTTAGATGAAAAATTGGAAAATTGTAATCTTAAGAAACACCTGTCGCGGAACGGACTTAAATTACAAAAGTTTATAAAATTGAGAGTAAATACGTTATTGTGGTTAATCATCGATCTAAATCTGATTGCAGTGATCTATGCTCTAGAAACTTTAACAGGTTGTGTCAACAAACTTATGTCGGTGTTGGATTATATTACAAACTATCCATCTAACAACATCGAATGGGTTTTAAATAATCCATTCAATATGTCAACTCAGTATGAAAGAGCGCTATCTTCCCGTTGAATTACTGGTGATTCCTCGAAGTCTTCACAGTTTTCAGTTCCATTACCTGTACGGATTTCCCAAGTATTTCTCTGGCATTTTACAAAGAGTTGTCTGCAGAATCCAGCTATAAAAATTCGATCATGGAAATACCGTTTTACATTAAACACTCAGACAGCCTAATTAAAACCCACTTAAAGGACCATTACAACAAGAACATCCATCTCATCCATCCATTGATCTCATCCATCAACGAAAACATTGATTTTAATAAAATCAAATTAAACTTTAAAACGATTGCCTCGTATCTAATAAATGAAAATCGGACCTACGATACAGTTTTTATTGATGAGTACATGATGGTGCATGCAGGATATACAGGGTGGCTGAGACCAAAGTTACTGACTTCACTCTGCTGTCATTTGTGTAGTTGGCATTTTCGCGCGTTAATTTTTTGACAGATTGAAGTTTGGTTAGTTGTTTACATGTGGTCAACAAATAATTGTTCTAAATTAGTATCTTCATAAAAAAATCGTAATGGAATTCAAACGTAATAGTGTAATTGCACTGTATTTGGGTGGAAATTCACAAACAGCAATAGTTCGTCAGCTCCAGCATTTGAATGTGAATAAAATGTTTGTGTATCGAACCATAACTCGATACAACGAAACTGGTAGCATCGCTAAACGCAACAGAGGCGGTCCTAAAAAGACAGCAACATCAAAAGAAATGATACGAAATGTGAAGAAACGAATCCAACGAAATCCTCGTCAAAGTGCCAATCAATTAGCCGCACGTCTACATGTTTCACGATACAGCATTCAAACCATATTGAAAAATGAACTACACTTGAAGCCCTACAAGATACAAAAAGTTCAAGATCTTACGGAGGCACAAAAAAAAGTTAGGCTTGAAAGAACACGAACAGTGAAGGCCTTGGCCGAACGTGATGAGATTCCAAAAATTCTCTTTTCTGTTGAGAAAATTTTCACCATTCAACAGTATGTGAATAAACAAAATGATCGTGTTTGGTTAGAGCACAAGTCCAACGATAATTTGGACACAAGAGTTGCTATGCGCAAGCAATCACCAGCTTATGTTATGGTTTGGGCTGCAGTGACTGCAGATGGACGCACTCCTCTGGTTTTCATCGAACATGGAGTCAAAGTAAACCGAGAGGTGTACCGCCAAAAGATCCTAAACGATGATTTGCTACCTTGGGCACATAAAAACTTTGGTACGAACCGTTGGACATTCCAACAGGACGCGGCACCGTCACACAAAACTCGAGCGACACAGCATTTTTTACAAAATTGCGTTCCGCGGTTGATTTCATCGAAAGAATGGCCTCCATATTCACCAGACTTGAATCCCATGGATGTCTCCATATGGTCCATTGGAGAGTAAGGTGTCCACTAAAAAATACGAAAGTGTTGATGCATTGAAGTCAGCTCTTGTTCGAGAATGGAATAAAATTCCGCAAGCTCGCGTTTGGTCAGCATGCAATGCTTTCAATGGAAGACTGAATCAAATAATCAGAGTCAAAGGAGGTCATATCGATCAGTAATATGTTTTTCATAAAATGTAATATGTTTTCAACATATTCCACGAAATTTCAATAAAAAATAAACAAAATTAAAAAAATTACAGCGTTTTCATTTGGTAACACTTGGTCTCAGCCACCCTGTATATATAGGGTGGGCCAAATAATTTTTTTTTTAAAAATGCAATAAAACAAAAAGTTCTCAATATTTTTTCAAATTTATTTTTTCATTGTAAAGAACAATTTTTCCGATTAATTATGGAATACAATTCCATTCATATAACTGCCTCGGCTGGCCTTGACGTACCCCATACGGTCGGTGCAATTCTTGAGCACATTTGCGATGTTATGCGGCATTATGTCTTCAATGGCAATGCGAATATTGATCTTGGGAGCATCAATTGTTTGCTGTTTTATCGGCGTAACACTTACCTTTGACGGCACCCCAAAGAAAATAGTCCAACGGCATCAAATCAC
Organism: Nephrotoma guestfalica; assembly: GCA_963691935.1. NCBI lineage: Eukaryota > Metazoa > Arthropoda > Insecta > Diptera > Tipulidae > Nephrotoma > Nephrotoma guestfalica. Next base: position 133,367,458 of record OY829913.1, on the reverse strand, counting down.
AGCTTCGAGGCGGCCAAATCACATCAGCATTTCGGCTGATAATTCGATCTTCGAAGACAGTGCGCAAAAGATCAATTGAAACGTGTGCTGTGTGGCACGGAGCGCCGTCTTGTTGAAACTAGATGTTGCCTATGTCCTCCTCTGCAAGTGCCGGGAACAAAAAATCGTTTATCATGGCGCGGTAGCGCTCACCATTGACAGTAACGGCGGCTCCTTGCTCATTTTCAAAGAAAAATGGCCCAATGATGCCACCGGACCAAAATCCGCACTAAACAGTCACTCGTTGAGGATGCATCGGCTTCTTTACGATCCCGTGCGGGTTCTCCGTGCCCCAAATGCGACAATTCTGCTTGTTTACATAGCCGCCAAGATGGAAATGCGCCTCATCCTCATTCTTCAAGTCGATCGCAAACCCACTCAGCGAACCGAAAACGCAATGGGTGGTCTCTTCGCTTCAATTCCTGAACCAATTGAACTTTATACGGTGTCATACCAAGGTTTTTATGCAGAATTCGTCGCAATGTTGTGCGTTAAATGTCCCATTCACGAGCACGATGACGAGTTGAAGTTCCCGGTGACTCACGCACATTCTCGGTAATGGCATCAACATTTTCGGGTGTATACTTGGTTGGCTGCTTGGTTCGTGTTGGTTTATTAATTAGCCAGCCTGTTTCTTTAACTTTATTTACAAAATAACTTACATATGGAGCTCCCGGCGCTTCGTTTCTTCCGAAAACCGCACGAAATTTTCGCACACATTCTGCAACATTACCATGATCTTCGAAGTAATGTTTCAATTTTTCCCAGCGTTGTAAATACAAGTAAATACACAACCATTTTCGTTCAGCGGAAAGATAAAACTAACTTTCTGTCAAATCAGAAGTTACATAACCCTTACCATACTCAAAATAACCGCTAGTTAAAACAAAAGTTGTATAGGACTCTTAAAACCCGGCATAATGAGCAGTGAATTTTTTGGCCATGATTACGTTGTTTACAGATGCGATCGGTCTCTCGAAACTAGCTGAGAGAAATCGGATGGAGGCGTACTGATAGCAGTACATTCTAAACTTTAGAATACTTCAGTAACTTTAGCCCCATCGAGAACAAATTGGTGTAATAATCAAATTTAACCTTAATCGATTCATCTACGCAGCGTATGCACCACCTCAATCAAATAGTGATCATTACGCAACTTGCATCGATGCGATTGATGAAGTTATTAATACAATAAACTCGTCAGATGGCGATTTTAATCTTCCTTGGCGATTTTAATCTTCCAAATATAATCTGGAATCTGGGCCCGGAACTACATTGTATTTTACCATGCAATACAACAAGAGGGCTCGACAGTCCGACTGGCAGGATAGAGAAGCTAGTATGGCCTGCGCTCAGCTTTAAGCGATCCAAGATCTTGATCACGCTAAGGAAGCGTGACTTAGATAGAATTGTAACGGTACTCACTGGATACTGCCTTTTCGGAAATCATGCTAGAAGGCTGGGTCCGGCTGCGAATGACTACTGCGGAATCTGCAAGGACGAGGAGGAGGAGGAGACTTTTGTTCACTTCATACGCTCATGTTCTGCGCTAGCTGGCAGAAGACATGATCACTTGGGGAAATACACTAGGGACATCCTCTCTGATAACGAAAGCTTTAATGTGTTAGATCTTTTACGTTATGTGAATAGACCTATCTATCTAAAGGGAGTTTAATGATGTCGGATCCTATGGTATCACAATGAGCCAAAACTGGCCTAAGTGTGCAATAGCAACCACTGAAACCTAACCTATTTAATTTTAAGTTACTGAGTAGTAAAATGGAAACTCAGAACTAAATATTAAATTTCAGGAATTATATATCTTGCTTTATAAGAAACCAATATAAATTTGTAATATTACAATTTTATTACTTACGGTAGGGTTCCAGTCATGGGAGGAGGTCAGTAATCGTGTTGATTGTGTTGTCATTGTGTTAGAAACGATTCGGATATACCTAGATGTCTGTAACCGGGCCGATTCGCTTTCATCTAATTAACCTATCCAATCCCTTGGTTTTGTTATCTATAAACCGTACACTGGTGAGCGACATCCGGGAGATCTCGTGTAAAAACTTGGTCGTACATTCAGAATCAATTTATGCTTGTAATTTTTTTTAATGTCTGTGCAACTTAAAAATATTTTGAAGATCGTCAGTAACTTTTTGTTACTCGCATACAAAACGCCTCTGTTTTGCATACAATTTATCCAAACAATGTTTTGTATTATCCGTATTGTGAAAATGTTTGCTGAAGAACGGAGAGTAGGTTGAACTCGGGGCTTAATTTTAAAACAACATCGCAAAAATAAATGTGTAACTCGTTTCTTTCCTGACGCGAATTTAACTCTTTATTCATGTATGCAAATATACCGGTATAATTACACAGGTAGGGTACCTCAAAGCACGATACGTTAAGATTATATGCGCTTCTAATTATTAAAAAGCGTACATTATTCGGTTTGAAGAGAGAACATACTACGGTTGGTAATCCTATACCATACGCTATACGTCTTCGAATAAACAAAGGGTTTTAGAAAAATAATTTTAAATCAGAGCAACGAGACTGCCTTCATTATAATTACTACTTATGTGTTGTTATATGGGATGTTGCATGGTTTTTCGGTTCATCCTCATCATCATATTATACTCGTACGTATATAAACATAGGCATATATGTATTATTCACAAGCACGGATACGGTAATAAAGTTTAGAAAATATGAAAAATACGATATATTGTAGAAAATATTTTATTACAACGTACTGTACGTACTGTAATTGTAATTATTACACATAATGAAAATATTCGTTTTGGAAATTAATTGGAAAGGTTTTCAACTTTTTCTGTTTGGCCTGTAGGTGTTTGATATTTATACTTGGCTTCCGTTTTTGTGTGGTGTTTGGTGTCGGTATTACATGTTTTTAGTTTTTGGGTTTTCGGGCCACAGTAGAAAAGCACATTTTTTTACTAGGTGATAATGAAGCCGACATTCCCAATTTTTGTATATTTGTATATTGGGATAAAATCAATTAAGACTTCGAACATCTATTTCCCCGTGACTACTAGGGTTTTGTCGTGAGGTTGTCCATTTCGCGATATAAATTCGAGGAAGACAAAGCATTATAATTTCCGAGCAAGCTCTAAATAAAGCACCAAAATAAAAAGTGAGACACAAATATTGTTGTAGCGAAACGCTATTTTATGTATAATTTATTGGGTATCTGACTACGACTCCGCCCTTTTTATTAACCCTTTCAGACCTGTTTTACATGAGTATGTACAAACTTTTCAAAGAGGCGTAGTATTACTTTTAACACTATGCGCCGTAGGTACTTGGCGAAACACATTGCAACTTAATAAACACCAACACTTGATTATTATTTCGCAAACAACTTTTTTTTTTAAATTTGTTCAAAATGTTTAAAAAATTACTCGATCAATTTTGACTTGTTAGATCATCATCAGGAGTATCTACTGATTTGTAAAAATTAAAATTTAGTTATATATAGTAGAAATAAGCATAAGAAAATAAAAGAGGGAGGGACAAAAAATAGGCAATAAAAATTAATCTATTGATCGTTCCAACCATCTGTTGTTTTCACGGTAAAAATTACTAATAAAAAAGGGGGTGAAATAGCAGGTAAGCGGTTAGTCATCGGTTGAGAAACAAAATTCAAGGTATATTGAAGTACATTTAGTTACCCGACGTATTAGTCATATTATTAAGAGCGTGAGAATAGAACAGGGCGGGATCCGTAATTGGTGAGAAACGGATTTCTCTTTGTTCGTTAAGGATATTTTGGTTATGGAATATGGATTTTCGAATTTCGTAAGATTCTAAGGTATCTAAACGTCTGCTTTTGGGTTGCATATGTAATATGTCTAAATTGTTTACGCTAGCTGTATGATTTTCTAAAGTTAAATGATTATGGTACGTTGATTGATTACAACCAGATAACTGTTCTTTAGCTCTAACTTCAAAATTGCGCCCAGTCTGTCCAATATAGGAGAAACTTCAATCATTGCAATTAATCCTATAAACACCAGACTTGGAAAGGCGATCAACTCTAGGTTTATTGTTAAAAACCATTTTCTTTATTGTGTTATTATTATAAAAAGCAAAACTAATATTGGTATAATCGGACACGATGTTGCTAATCCGTTGGCTAGTTTTTCCTATATACTCTAAGCGACGCCAATTTTGCTGCGTTGGATTATCCGGTGGATAAATACCCGTTAGAGCTTTGCGCTTTAGCTTTTTATTCAATAACTTTAATATAGTCTTAGTTGCATATCCGTTATTCGTTGCTATTTGTAGAATTATATTAAGCTCCTTGTCATAATTTGAATTTGTCAAAGGGATGTTTATTAGTCTTTCAATAAGTGAGTGGAAAGCTGACATTTTAATATTATGGGGATGGTTTGAAGAACCAGGAATAATAGCGTCCGTATACGTGGGTTTCCGATAAATTTTGAAGTCTAAGGAAGAATTAATCCTGGTTATTGTTATGTCTAGAAAATTAATACATTTATTTTCTTCCCTTTCCAACGTAAAATCAATGGTGGGATACTGAGAATTTAACCAAGTAAGGAATAAGTTTAACAGTCTATCAGTTCCATTCCATAGACATAGTATGTCATCAACATATCTATACCAAAAGATTATATGACGAAAATAAGGATTGTTGTTTGATAAAATCATTTGTTCGAAGAAATTCATGAAAATTTCAGCTAACAAAGATGACAGAGGGGAGCCCATGGGTAAACCATCAGCGAATTTGATATATGTATTATCAAAGCAGAAATAGTTTTGTTTAATACAATCCTCAAACACCAACTTCAGTTCACGACATAGGCCCTCCTCTACAACATCCCTATCTAAGTAATTACAAACTATTTGAGATAAAGTTTTAATTGGAATTGAAATGAAAAGACTGGCAGTGTCAAACGAAACTAGTTTTGAATGTAGTGGAATGTCGACGTCTTGTATTTTTCTAATCAATTCTACCGAGTTCTTAACCGAGTAAGCCGAGTACTTCCAACCAGTTCCATTAAACAACTTTTGGCATTGGTTGATACACTTACTGACAGAAGTCTTAAAAGACCTAGTTGGATCCCTAACAAGCACTATTGCTTTGCTTTCTGTAATAAAATCAGAAATTTTATTACAGTAATGGACGTTTTCGAGCACAGTAATTATATTGCCTTTATCCGCTTTACATGCTATCAGGTCATGATCACGTAGCTTTTTACGTAAGCAGCAGAAGAAGAGTTAGAAGGAGAAGAAGAGTTATCAATACCTTTCTTTATTTGTAGTGCACATACTGATTTTAGTTGCACAGTAAAAAAAATGTGTAATTTTACATATTTTTTTTACAACATTTAAGTTGTAAGGAAATTTTTGCTTTGCAAAAATACACAAATATTAAAAATAAAATAGTATATACCTACAAAACCATGTAATTTTACCAGCTATTACTTCCGCATATTACTCATATATCATATATATTACTCATATATCATAGTAATTTTGCTTTGTGCGAATTTGTTATTCGGGCAAATAGTAAAATCGAAACGTAAATTGCTGCAGTTTCTTTAATTAGCTTTATATTTTAGCATTAGTCTGTTTAGACTTTTGTGTAATTGTCCTTCTCGATCAAGTATAATTAGTAATAGGAGTGTAAAATTACTCCTCGGCTTTTTTGTACAACATTAAACGTTGGCAAATGTTGTGCCAACGTTTATTGCAGTAAAATTCCAACAAAATTTTTTACTGTGTGGGTCGGCTGGTCAAATAAGGCAGTTTCAGCATCTACAGCAAGATTCTCGAATGACTGAAGGCTGGTTTTATTTGGCGTAGGAGAAAAATTAACTCCATTACTCAGCATTTGAATCTCTTCGCTATACTGAAACCGATTGAGCACAAGTTTTTAAAACGTGGATGAAATTGGAAACCAGACGAACCACTATTACCCCTACGATTAAATGGATAAGCCCTATCTCGCAACACACCCAGTTTAGCTTTTTGTCTCACATATTGAATATGCGAAATTTCGGATACCTCTTTACGAAATTTTTTGTCCAGCCAATCGAAGTCAATAGAGTGCAAACGAATCGCTTGCTCTGTGTAAACAACTTTACGATGGAGATATAAGTTGTTCCTGGTAGCATACCCTTTACGTAGCTCGTTATTCCTCCAACTACAACGGGCTAGATTGATAGCTCTTTTTCCCTCTAAAGATTCACTATTGTATTTAATATTAGTATAGTTAGGAAGCAAATTTAATTTTTTACAACTACTATTAAACCATATTTGATTATTATTATAACTAATTCTTACCAACAAACGACGATAAATCACGACGAGGGTGGCCAAATCTGCCAACTTAATACTTTTAACACTATGCGCCGTAGGTAATTGGCGAAACACATAAACACTTAGGGAATTAACCCATTTCTTATTGCGTTCGTTTTTATTTGATGGTTAACACTATTAAACTCTGTGTTTGGTTATTAATGGCTCGTAAATACGTAACGCATGATGAAATGTTGGCCATTCTCTATGAAGACAGTGATAATCCTGATAATGCTGAGAAGGCGCAAGATGAACCAATCTGTTTTTGGGATTACGATAATATCCCGAAACTTTGTATCAATACAAGTATCAATAAAAGACGTCCAACAAAAATCGAAGTAGAACAGGCGGTTGGTAAAGATGACGAAAACGTAAACATCGATCCGAAAACAGTAGCTACAACTGTTATTGCAGGAGTATCAAACGTAGGAACTGTAACAGTTTTAGAAAATATTGATTTTGAAATTATAAATGAGATGCAAAATGCTCCAGATTATTTTACAAATATATCTGATCGAACTAGAATAAAATGAAAAAAAAGCGAATTTGTTGAAACCAAAATCAAATACCAACCGCCTGAGGAAACATAACCTGTTTAAGAAACTCCTTTCAGGGTCAGTATTTCATGAAATATTTTTCTGAGCAATTATTAAATATGATTAAACCATTACCTTCGGGATTGAAATTGTTTGTTCTATGCGGAAAATCAGGGCAATCGTTTTATTATTATTATTTATCGAGGCTCAAGAACTGAAATTTCTGATTTCCATCAACAAAAATTTGGGTTTGGTACAGCATCGTCCTCCATTTAATTCAAAGAGTTGAAGTGTCGGGACACAAACTGCATTTCGGTAATTTTCTTACGACTTACAATTTATTGGAAATATTAAAAAATAGTGGTATTAATGCAATTGGAACCGCTCGAATTAACCGATTTCACAAGCCAGATTTTTCAGAAGACCGCCAATTTTGAAAAAGAACCGTGGTTATTTAGAGCAATATGTCAGCAAGGATGACAAAATTATGGTCAAATGGCTTAAGAACAAACCTGTTTACCTAGCATCTGATTGTATGGGAAAGGGTGATATAAACACAATAAAAAGATGGACCGCATCCCTAAAGCGATATGTTAACGTTTCACAACCGGCAATTGTAAATATTATATAACAGCGGTATGGGAGGAGTTGATCTTTTAGATCAACTAATCCAATATTATAGGACGTTCATCAGATCCAAAAAATGACCATTGCCAGTAATGACGCATTTTTAAATTTTGCGATTAGCGCAAGTTGGATTGAGTAGAAACTACGTATGCAAAAACAAAACATACTAGATTTGTGGAATTCCTGTTATTTGTGTCACTTTCTCTGATGAATTCTATCACCAATTCACGAAAACGAGGGCGTCTTCCAGCGGATATTACCAATGCCGGATTTCCATCTCATTCAAGAAGAACGAAATTCGTCCATTCTCGGATATTCAGTATTGATCATTTTCCTGAATTTAGTGGAAATAAAGAGGCAATTAGATGCAAGTTCGCAACCTGTGCGTTTCGCACGCACGTTTACTGTGGAAAATGTTTTATACATCTTTCAACTAAACTGAAAGAAAGGATTTGTTTTTTAAAATCCATAAAAAATGAACGTGATTTTAAAAACAGTGAGACTGAAATATTTAAATTTTTATTTATTTGATGTTACTTTATTTATATTTTTTATATTATTAGTTACTTTTGCTAGATGCAATTTACGAGTATGTATTTTTAATTATTTTTGCATTTTAAATACACATTTTTAAGTTTGAATTTGAAATAGTAAGTTTCTAAACTTTTACCTTAATACAAAAAATAGTTACTCCTCGCTCGACATTAGGTAAAACCTACCCTGAAATATTTTTTAAATTTTTTCTTATTTTTACTTAAAATGGTTCCCAAGCGACCCAAAGCATGTCACAAGAAAAATCTATTTGGTCCAATTATTTATTGAAAGTAGCTCCATCTGCAGCAACACCTTTCCTTGAGACGACTGCAACGACCGTAACAAGTAGTAATCTGGACGAGCTATGTCTGGTATATACGGTGGGTGGGGTAAAACTTCCCAGTTCTGAACTTTTAAATAATTTTTCACAACTTGTGCAACATGTGATTTTGCACTGTCGTGCTGAAAAATTAATGTGTTGAGTCTAGTCACCCATTCAAACGTATTAGTTGTTGTCGGTAGACATCGCCATTGATGGTTTCACCTGATTCCAGTAGTTCATAATATACCACACCTTTCTGATTCCACCAGATACAGAACATAATCTTATTGCAATGGAAATCTCGGTTCGGTTGCGATGGACTAGCTTCACCAGGCTTCACCCAAGATTTTTCATGTCCGGAAACCATTCGATGCAAAAAACCCTTTCTTTGTTATCTTTGAAGCAGTATTTCACACATGATTTTTCGATGTTCGAGGTATCTTTCATTTAATTCATATGGAACGCAGTTTCTAGGTTTTTGAACCATTCCAATTGTTTGTAAACTGTTTGTAACAGTTGATCGATCAACATTTAATGCTACAAGCAATTCAGCTAGCATTGTACACAATGCTAATAACGTTCCCAATTCAGCATCTTCAAATTTTTTGGGCGGTTTTCCATGCTCTTTATCTTCAATGCCAAAATCATCATTTTTAAGTCGTTGGAATTATTCTTTGCACGTTGTATTCGATGGAGCATGTTTACCGTAAATTTCCACAAGCCAACGATAAGTTTCGTTGCACTTTTCTTTGTAATAAAATAATGTAATAAAACTTCCCGCAAATGATGTAAATTTGGAATCAAATTTGACGTTTTCAAGGAGTTTAACATACTAGTGGTTTACACTTCAACCAAATATGGCATACTGCGTTTAACAGCTGACATCAAGTAGAACACCAGTATGGCCCATTTATTGTACAACTTATAAGCAGTACTAGTAACGACACCTATTGGGGAAAGGCGGAGTCATATTCACACACCCAATATTTTAATTGTTTCTTTTATATGCGTTTCTATCATCCTGCTGAGTAATTAACCGGTGACTAGGTTGTCGTTGACTCTCAACCATCTTGGTCATTGCCAGAAGTGATGTTACGCATCGAGTAATGTTGGTTCATGTGTCGTGACCTCTCCTCATTAATTAGTGAGGATTGTGAAGTCGTCAGGGTCCTTCGGCATGGGCACAACGATCGCGATGCATAACCGTTTTTACTCCTGCTTGCCACAAGCTGCCGAAATGCAGTGAAGCAGAAGGAATGAAGTTCCAAGTGGTACTATTCTGAGCCAATAATACAGGGATCAAAGGATTTACATCTCTTGCGCCGTTTGACGATTAGCTCCGACAAAATTGATTGCGCACTCATTGAATATGTTAGTGCGGACACCAGTTCCAAATATAATAAAATATAGTGCTTTCATAGATAAGCAAACGAAAATGCAGATGTAACTCTAGTTTGATGAAAATTTGGCCTGCATAATCCACACCACTATGCAGGAACGCTCTCAAAGGAGTAACGTCGTTCAGCGATGGCGAAAGCACACAACAAATGGTAGATGAGCAAACATCAGCTGTGGACCATCGTGTAGCGTTGTATAATGTGCTTGTGAAATAAGGTAAATTGGTAAGCGGGTCGCTTTTGGGAAGGATAATCGGAGGCTTCATTCAAAATTTCTAAATTTCGACCTGACGTTACAACTGTGTGAGTTTTTTCGGTATATGTGTTATCCAGATTTCCTATCATTAAAATGCATGTCCACGAATTTGGACGAGTCGTGAATTGATGTTCGTATCGCACACGCAATTTTGTAAACATTTTGATTCCTATTCCTTTGGTCTTCACCCAGATAACTCCGCACAGCAGAAAGGATACACCAATTGACCCTCTAGGTCGGATAAATCTGAGGTTAATAGAATTCGTTCGTTCAGTGTTTTATTCCATATACTTTCTTAAAAACCTTTTAAAATTTGGAGAAGTAAATTGCCGTTGTTGTACGGAACAATAATTTTGGGAACTCCAAATACTAGAGAACCCGTCTATGCCCGACACATCCGTCACATCATCACAAATTTTTAAAAAAATATATCGATGACCACCAGTAAATGTTGATTACCCCGTTTAGATCTTGGAAAGGGGCCCATTCAATCTACAACGACCATTTGCTAAGTGCCCATGGGTGTTTTTGCCGCTCCCATTACCCGAGATATATGATTTCGATGTATGTCACGCTGACATGGCCTACAATTTCTAACACCTCAACATCCTTCTACAGAAAGTTTTGGTAAATCCTATATAGGCTGCGAGGAGATCATCAAGGCTGCGCTTAAGCCTTTGCGCGAATCATATGGTACATACAATAACCAAACATTTTCATAGTCTCCAAAACCATTTTTCACTTGTACATACTTTGATAGCTTGTCATCTCGGAACTGAAAATCCGTTTCTAGGTAATCCTTTATTACATTTAGAATCTTATTGTACAATGCGTCCCCTTTTCCTATTTAAACATCTAAAATGACAACCGCTGTTGAATGCACTTTGGGAACAACATTCAAATTGCATTTGCGGTGTATCAATTCGAACGTGATTTGTTGGAGTCTCATGACCCATCTAGCTAGCCGAGATGCTGCATCCTTTAGATCCCTCAACCACATAAGAGACACACAATCAGTGATAAACCTGAATGCCACTGCTTCAACGTAGGGTCTAAATTTTTACCAATTGCTAGGACTACCTAAATCTTTTGGAAGAACTGCTTTCGTAATTGTGTAACGAACTCAGATTGGCAAATATGCTTACTTTGGTACTATGAAATTTGCGGACAGTCGCAAATTCTGTTTTCATTAATGGTAATGTGAAGTTCGTCAAACCGTTTGCTGGTAACTTCGTACGTATTAGTTTTGCTCTTTACATGCTTTATCACTATACATTTTTGACAAGAAATGCAATTTTTTGTCCAAGAACGTATTTCTTGGTTCAGTGATGGCCTAATACATTTTTTTCCAATTTCTTTTGTGGTTATGTTTTAATGCCAGGATTGGAAATGATCTGATATGATTCTAAAATTTATTTGCGGAATGATCTTGGTATGAACGGGCGCTGAGTGCCAGTTGGAACATCACACAAAATATATTTGTCGGTTCCAAATACTGAGAATTTTTGAAAAATCAAAGTTGAGTTTGATTCGATTAGCGCCGCGAGTTCTAAATCATGCATTTGTGCTTTAGCTATTGAAACGTAATCAATTGTGCTTCCGATGTCGACTTGTTCGATACGAGGAAGTAATCGGCTACAGCATTACAGCTTCCCGAAATGTGTCGAATATCTGATGTAAATTGTGCAATAAATTCTAAATGTCGGCGTTGTCTTGGCGATGTCTTGTCCAAGTTTTGGGGTAATGAAAATGTTAATGGCTTATGGATCTGAGAATAAAATAAATTCTCTTCCTACAATGAAATTTTTGTAATGCTTAATGGCCGAATAAGCCGCTAATAATTTCATATCTTACCTACTATAACGATTTCGGCATTGTGTAATTTCCTCGAATGGAGTTGCCAACCTTTTGCCGTTAGTTATTGTAATGTAATACAGCTCCTATGGCTGTGTTTGATGCTTCGACATAGATTGCCGCTAGTTGTCTATAATTCACTAATTAAGCTTTGAACAAATTGAATGCTTTGATTGTCTCATCATTCCATGAAATTGATCACATATCTTTCTTTTTTCGACCTTTTAAAAATTCTGACAATGGTAGCACATGACCATGCATAAAGTAGAAAAATCAGTTAATAATTTATCATTCCCGGAATCCGGAGAAGTCTTTCAATGGTTGCTGGCCGTGGGAAATTTTGAATAATTTCAATTCTCTGTTTGTTCGTCGACATGCCGTATGTGGAGATTTGAAAACCATGAAATGATATCTCATCTTTTACAAAATCACATTTGTTAAGATTTTTACTATAGACCTGCGTCATTTAACCGTTGAAAAACGATACAACCATGTTTAATGAGTTCTTCCATACTTTTTGATGTTGCGTTTGGTACCCCGAATGCCATTCGGGGAAACTCAAACGAATCAAACGGTGTTGCTCTTGATATTTCTCAATCTCTGGTTGTTCGACTGGTACTTGGTGATAAGCCCGAACTAAATCAGGTTTTGGAAAATTTGGTTCATGATTTGAGTTGGTGCGTGAAATCAGTAATAAATGATACTGGATAACCATCGTCGCCACATAGTGAAGTGGACTGGCTTCAGTCATATGAAGTGGACTGGCTCAATTATTTTTTGATGGCCTGCAAACTCCTTGTACTAACCAAGTTATGATCTCTGTCTTGGCGATGCCCATTATCTGTGTTTAAGCGTCTAACTATAGAGTGGTACGGTTAATAGCTCTGTAACGCCGGGGGTGTACGAATCGGCTTTTATTGTTGTTATACCATATGACTGACTTTGTATTGGATTTCCCGTTATACTCAGACTGGTATTTGGATCAATGAGTTCTTTCTGCTTGACGTCGACTACTAGGCCAAAATGTTATAAGAAATCGGCACCTAATATGCATCGATCTACCATTGCGGTTATAAATTTGCAAGTCAATGGTCTACGAAGTCTGCTATTAAGAATTAAATTTTTGTACCCATCGATACATTGTTGAAGATTTTGTCGCAAATAATTTTAAGGTCGATGCGGTTTGTCTAATTGGAAATTTGCACCACCAAAACCTCAGCACCGATGTCAACTAAAAATTGAAGTTTTTTTTTGCGAATCCATTATGATAAAGCTGCAATTAGAATGTGGGCTAGCGTCGTTTGCCGCATGAAGTGCGGTCGGTGCTTAATTATTGGTTTTCCGATTTCGTAATTATTGAACCATTGCATGGTTTTAAACATATTTTCTCAAGATCCGTTTTTGTAATGATAACATATCGGATGCTTGATCCTTTGACGAGATAGCTGCGGCATCGCTAGTATTTTTTGAAGTTGGCGTTTGTGACCGGCTGCGGGATAATTTTGTACTACTAGTATTGAACTTAACTAAACAGTTCTATATAGGCGGGGAACTATAACAGTTCTATATAGGGCATATTTAATCGAAACTGTGTCTACGTTAGTTGTATTAACGTATGGGAACCAGCCTCATTCCCACTTCCGTTATCAGACATGGTTTAAAAATGTCGCAAATGTGAAAAAATTTGATTTAATTTAATATATAACGCGATAAATTTTAAATATTACAACTATTACACCAATCGTGGTGTATGCAACTCATCAAAAATACGTGCTGGTTAGACTATTGAATTAATTTTACGGAGACCGACACCAAAGGAAAAAGGAAAAAAGGTGAGTATTTTCTTATCTTCTGCCAAATTCAGCTCTGGTTATTTTAATCTGGATATCGCCTGTTTCAGTTTTCTGATGCCGTTAAATTCAATCGAGCGCTTATCACTGATGAGAGTTATGATTGAATTGACTGTGTCACATTATTTGAAGATTAGTTCCGTTGATTCAAATCGTAACGTTTAATATGCAGTACGTTTTTTGCCTACGGTTCAGATAATAATGTTGCTGATGATTGTGCTGGTTACCTCTGGGCAGATTGCTGTTTCGAAATACGGCCGCGCTTACTTCAACTATTGTTATCTCGAAAATTACTGACATAGAGCAATCTCTAGCTGGTGTAATATTGTGCCGAAAACGCTTAGCCGTCGCAACCTGTGATCAACGCTTAAAATTGTTGAGTATGAAGTTGTTGTGTGGTTTCGTGTTAAAATGATAGATAAATATTGCCACAGGCTATATTAAGTATTGATGCAGAGATGGTTAGTGCCAGCCCTTAAACTGCTATAGGTTTAAATTCTGCTAATGGTGAAACTGCCTGTACTGCCTTAAATTCCGCTGTTTGACTACGATTGATCAAAGGTCTCGACGATCACGTCGAGGTTACCAAAATATGGGGCTCAGATTTATGCCATTATTTAAATGTTTATTTTCACACATTTAGTATTAATAAAATTCTGAATTTATTTTAGAGATTTTATACAATATTTATTTATTTAATAAAATTGAAACTAAGTTTAATTTAACATTAATTTTGGTCAATCTTAATTTTATAAATAGATAATCGTCCAATTTATGAACTTATTGATTTCGCGGTTTGAGGCGAAATGAATACTAACGTTTCATTTTTGCATTTTTCAACCCCCAAATATTACGAAGCTTATTCAACACATTACAACAGCTGAAAAGCAAGAAGATGGAAATCTTTATTACTAGTGTACAATTTATGAGGATTTGAATCCTGCGGTTGGAATACAACTTATTGAATTCCTCTTTTCACTCCAGCGAGAAATTAGACAAACCTCGCCCTGAACAGAGTCCTGTGTGCTTGAGTCCGAGAACATAAACTCAAGATGACAGCAGCAATATATTAACGTTGGAAAACCAACTTAAAAGGGCGAAGCTAACAAACAGGTTTCATTCTTCCAATCTGATTATCATCTTTTAACATCTTCTAGTATGGTCAAGTGTGCAATGTGATACGCAAGGCGAACTATACCAAGATCTCTAGCAAATAGCATGTTTGTGTGGTACTACATACACGAGCTGAAGATGAAGATGATTGATGAAGATCAATTCAAATAATTTGATTCTGGAGCTAAAATAATCGAGCATCTAACTTTATGAAATTATAAGGTATTCGGGTTCGATATTTATCTTCTTAAATTTAATCCACACCCCACCTATTTTCTTTTCTTTTGTATAAGTCTGCATTAAATTTAAGTTGTTTTATGCTTTATAGCGATACATAAAACAACAGTTTTTCCTTTATCCACTCTATGTACTCGCTTTATACAGTATTTACCTAGAATTTCTTGTCAAGTAAATAAAATGCAAAATCCTTTTTTTAAATTTGTGTACATATAAATTTTATTTTGAAATTGTAAACCAAACATATTTATACAAGAGATTAATTAAAAATATTAAAATAGCGATGTATAACAGATAAAGTAAGAGCACGGCTCTTGAAATAAATTTAAGATTCAAAAAACGATTGACGTCGAGCAAGCTATTACATTGTATTGCCGCACGCATCAAAACACTCTGGTTCATTAACTTTGCGAGGCATTTCTTGGAGGTCACCAGTCATCGATACAAATACGAAAGCACCCTCTTCCGGATGAGGCATATTTTTCATAAACTCGTCGGTTTTCGGATGCGTTGGGTTCATTGGTGGACGTTGCTCAGCCACTGTATTCGCATACTCGACTAAGGGAACGAGAGGAGGGGCTGGTGGCATATCGGCAAACGGACCAATCAGTTGATTATTTTGTACATAACCAAGCAGCGATGACATATAATCATTACGTAAGCCTTTGGCCATCGAACACGCTAGAGGAGGTATTCCAGAAAGAACTTGAATCCATTTTGTAGCGCGTAAACGTTCTGCCGGTTTTGCTAAAAGTGCAATTCTTGGTATTATAATATGAAGATAATACCGGAAATGTTTGTCCAATAAAAGTCCAATGCTTTTATCGAGTGGATTATCGGTCGGGCATTTAGTTCTACCATGCACTATACACGTCTCTTCGGGTCCTTGATTATTGTCACTCTCAGCTTCACGATCTTCAGCCGTTTTATCAGCTAATATAGTCTCCCAATTTCTTTCCTTTTCCCACTCGGTTTCAGGTAATTCTGGTCTCAATTTATATATATCGGGAAGCACCGATTTCGGTTCCTGCAAAAACATATCATCCAATCGTGAATTGACCAAATTCATTGTGAGCCGCATAATAATTCGATTTCGTTTATCTCGCAGTTGGGGAATATTGTAACTAGGGCCATGCAACATCGATAACCATTTTAATACAACTTCGGCCCGATTGGTATGGGTGGTAATAAATTTTTGAAAATGTTGCCGGATTACTGAATTATAGTATCGAAATTCCATGTTGTGTAAATTACCCATAGACATTTCATTTGTGGTAAAGCCAGTTGACTGGATCGCCTCATTAAAGCGTTCTAAAATTGTTTTCTCTGGCAATGGAGCAGCCATAATTTATTCTTTTAATATAATTTTATTTAACAGAGAGCAAATTTTTTTATAATTGAAATTTTAATTTTGGTAAAATAAAAACAAATAATTTTTTTAATACTAACGTGTAACTTTGATTGCAGTGAAATGTGATTTTTTCAGCTGTTTTTTGTTGTTGCTGGATTCGTGCTACGTAATAGCGTGCTCCGATTACATATTTAAATATTGAAGACAGTACAATATAGGCTCATTGTTAAAGTAGGTTTTCGCAGTTACATCATGGTATGTATGGTACACATACATTGTGATGAGTATTTTATATCAATTTTGACACTATGGCCCGTATTTTTAAACGTGGATAGAGATAAATCGGCGGATTTATCCTCCCATTCATATTTTTAAACGTGGATAAATCCACTGATTCAATCCAGGATTAAAATTGTATCCACAGATTTATACATGGATATCGGTGGCTAAAACATGGCTGGCTACATTATTTTCGAAAATTCGGAAATAGAAAACGTCAATCGTTGTGTCAATCAGTCGTGTGAAAATTGATTTCAATTGTGTTGTGATAAACAGATATGGAAAATTTCTGTAATTCATCTTCGTCAGAGTCAGAATCTAATGATTCAGATTACGAAATTATAATAAGTCGACGAATAAAGCGACCAAAAATATTCCATAAAAGAATCGATATGGATTATTATAACGATGAAGAATTTAAAATGCGATTTCGATTTTCTAAAGAAGGGGTTCATTATTTAGAAAACATTATTTAGAAGACATTGAACCACTTGACTTTCGCGGGTACCCTTTAACCACAATACAACAAATTTTAGTTTGTTTGAGGTATTTTGCGACGGGGTCATTTCAAGTGGTGATCGGGGATTTAATAGGAATAAGACAGAGTACGGCCGGTAACATAATTCACAAAGTATCCAGAGCTATTGCCAGGAAAGCCAAAGATTTTATAAAAATGCCTGTGGGCGACGAACTTAATAAAACCCAGCAAGATTTTTATAATAAAGCTGGAATACCTCGCTGTATTGGTTGCATTAATGGTACTCATATACCAATGAAATCCCCTGGAGGTGATGAGGCAGAACTGTATCGCAATCGTAAAGGATACTTTTCCATTAACACACAAGCGATATGTGATGCTGATGGTAAATTTATAGACATTGTTGCAAGGTAATTTTTTAAATATATTGTATTAAAATCAAGTGGCTAAAATATTTTTGCGTTTCCTTGTTTAGGTGGTTTGGATCATCACATGATCAAACCATTTTTAATTTTTCCCAAATTAAGGCTCGATTTGAGGAGAATGAATTTGGCAATATTCTGCTCATTGGTGATTCCGGCTATGGATGCAAAAGTTATTTAATAACACCTTATAGAATTCCAAGAAATTCTTTACAGGAAAGATAGAATCGAGCGGTTACATCAACCAGAGCAGTAATTGAAAGAACTTTTGGAAGAGAAGGTTTCCGGTTCTGGCAATAAGTACTGCTTTTTGTTATTTATCATTTACTCTAGTATTTATATTTTATTTATTCGTTTTTCATAGAATCACAACTAAAGCTCCAAAATACTTTAACGATAATTGTGGCAACGGCAGTTCTTCACAATATTGCTATCGCAATAAAAGAGGAAAATGCTCCCGTCGATGAAGACATAATTGTCAATATTCCACCAGAAGTACGGAATGACAACCCAAATGAATTCGAAGCTCAAGCCAATTTCGATGTAAGAGAAGAAATATGTCGGAATTTGGCACAAAATTGAAAAGGACCTACCGAGCTTCAAGAAGAAATTTTGTCGTATTTCTCGATAATGCCTTCAATTAAATTAAATAAATCATTTCTTTATTTCAAATAAATTAATTTATTCATGTATTTTTTAATCCAAATATCACATATTTTCATTTCACAGTTCACATATTAATAAAATTATAAAAAATTAAATTCATAGAGAAGTTTTAATTGTATACATACGAGAATGTATATAATTAGAGGTTTTGCATCTTTTTTTATAGTATTCAATTTTAATTTCATTGAGTTTGGTGCGAGACTGAAGCGCTTCTATTTGAGCCTCTCTCAATTTCTTTTCGCCCTCGGACTCTATGAGCTTTCGAGGTATAGGGCGTTTTCGCGTTTGTGGTAACTTATTGTTGTGAATTGTGCAGGTTGTACTAGCCGTAGATGAGGCTGAAGTTGGCTCAGTCATTGTCATTTCTGTATGAAGAAATGCTTCATTGTTATTTAACGGATTTTCATCGGATAAATATTCGTAGTTAACGTATTCTACTTCTTCCTAGAAACATTTAATATGAATAATTATAATTTAATAAAATTGAATTTGATATATAAATAATTAACCTTATCGCGAAAAAGATACGCGCTGGAGTCATAGTGATTTGGGTTTGGCGTAATACTTTTTCCCACAATACTGAATATTGGATCTTCTTCTATAGTTTTAGATAAAGTACCGCCTCCCGTTTTAAATATATCTAAGCGTTCGCTTGCCACATCTTTCCTAACCTTTCCCTTTATATTCTTGTAGGCCACTTTTAGTTGTTGCGTGCTTTTCTCGGATCCAATGCGCCGTGAATTGTATGCCTTTCGAATTGAATCCCAAGTTTCCAATTTTTTCTTATTCGAAATTGTATCGGTCAATTTGCATTCTATAATATGTTTATTTTTCTCCACCAATTCAACTAAAAGCAGCCTGTCTTTTTCATTTATATTTTTAGACCTGGAATAACAATAATCATAAAATGATAAAATAATAACATTTAAATGTGCGTATATAAAACGTATATAAAACTTACGTGTTACGCTCGCTTTCCATTTTCTTGTCATAAAAAATTAAACAAAATTGTTTATTAAAACTATTACTAGGGAAGTACCAAAAAAAATTGAAAAGTGTCCCAGCAAGCAGTTTTAATTCGAAAATCGATGTCGAAAATCCAAGATTTTAGCTTCGTTCAAAAATACCACAAAAATAATCAATGGATTTACCCGCACGTTCAAAATTACCAAATGTAGCCTAGGTTAAAACCGTGGATTTCCGAAATCCACGGATTATTCCGACGATTTATCCGCGTTTAAAAATACGGGCCCTAGTGTTAAATTTATCAAACACTCACACATACATTGATACCATGATAGGAAATATCAGTGAATTTGCATAGTGTAGACTCTAGGTTAGGCATATGAAAATGGCAAAGCAGCCTTTTTTTGTTATGTTACAGCGGCCTTTTCACAATTTTTGCTACTTGGCCAGCAAAGTCTACCCCGCTGTTTATGAACGATGGTGCTTGTGTTACAAGATCTTTCAGTTAATACGAGAAGTTAGAATTCTTTAGTCTCTCGGGTCTCCCCACCTTTAGCAGACCATTCCCGTCAAAAAATGGTGCTAATATTATGATTATACTGCCATGGGATGTATTTTTAGTTTTTGTCTTTGTATTTGATGCAAACCGTGGACAGTATATGTAATACTGCGAATGAGTCGTTGTAAAGGCGAATATCGATTGTGTTCATTGATATTCATTCCATGCCGCCTGCTTCTTTGAGTTTTTGATTATCAATGCTTCTAGTTCGGTAGGATGGACCCTTAAGCCACTTTGGCTCTTCCGATCAAATAATACAGTTTCATAACACAGGGACAACAGGGTTTAATTAGTGCCGAATTGTATCTCAATTCAATCTTAGCACCGGTGTTGTAGTTTACCCAGCGACGAATTGTAATCTTCCACTTATGATGTCGGTCATTCTCTATTCGTTCTACACTGTATCTTTCTAAATATCAGCTCATATGAAAAGATTAACAGCTCCCGGCCCCTCTCGAAGGTACGTTCAATTAGGATTACTTTTTGTAGTGCTCTATCTAAACTCAATATGTTTTTTTGGTAGCGGTTATTATTATCTGTTGGTGGATCGTCCCTTTGTTGCTGAAATTACGAAAACTTCAGCTGAGTTGGAAACACCTTAAATATTCTGTACTCTATCTAGATCTGTTGCTAAAAGTACCGAGTCACAGTGTTGGTCGATTCTTGATATGTTCGGTTTGTATAAATGTTTTGCTGTCCCTGATTTATGACGTGTAGCAAAGTATAGTGTTTGCCCTAGAAGGTTTAACAATTTGCAGCAATTAAAAAGGACCATTTGATTTCTTTCGGACTCGCTAATGTTTTTAAAATGCCAGCATTATAGATTGAAAACGACTTTCTGGAAATTTCAAAAATTAACTTGTCGTTTGAAATAACCGTAGGTTTTCTATAGCGAACTCCAAGTTTCATTATAATGTCTGTATTTTTAGGGCGTATAGACAGTCGGATTTTGAATATTGTGTACGCTTTTGATTACCTTGTTGATGTGTTCAGGAGATTTGATACGAGTAAAATTGTATGTAGTAATCCCCGGTGGATTCCAAATGGCTCCAAATTTTGTGCATGTGGGAACCTATTCGCTCGTTTCTTATTTAATTAGGCACCACAGCTACACTATACAATTTATATTACAGCACTACCCAACTCTTGCAAGATGACTCTCAAGCAAAAGTTAAATTGTTTCTCTTCAGATCCACCTAAGTCGGATATTATCCTGAACATCCCACCGGCCATGAATCAATAGATTCATTAGCTGGTAAATTAACTACATACGATATTGAACGTTCCAGTAACAAACCATTTGACGCTTTCAGCTTAATCCCAGCATTTACTTACCAGATAGTAAATCTAGTTCACAAGTAGTTCCGAAATTATTTGCTGCCTTATTTATTTCGGTTGCTGCTACTTTGACCGTGTTTGTAAATTTACGAGATACTCCCGCTGTCAACAAAGGCCGACCTTTAAAAAGATTTTTCGAAACATATTCCTTCGATCATTTGGTGACAAATTCTTTTAATCATTTATGTCAGGTACTTTTAGTGCCGAACGATGCAAAAATAAAGTGCGATGGTGTTAGTGCCAATTTTTTCGGTGATAATGATGAGTAATGAGGGCGAGCATTCAATGCTGGCTCAATTTTGACTACTATAACGAGGTAAATTTATTAGTCGAACAACTGATTCCCATAATCCCTCCATATGAAGAGCACCAGGTGAGTTGAATTTGAATTTAAATCAATATTGTCCATCAATTTATTGGCAATTGTTAAGTGCGGATTTTCAAAATCGGTCGTGACACAAAATAATGAGTGACTAAACTAAGTTTACTGGCAAAGCGTTATAGTGCCGCCAAGAAGGAATTGGAACGATTTGGTTTCTGGACTGCGGCTCTACTTTTGCGAATTGTATGAACTCTGAAAATTTATTCCAACTCAAGTGAAAGACAGACTTTGCTGTTCTCGGTCGACCGCTGTATTATTCCACCATTATGCTTTTGGGCCTCTGCCCGAAACACAACACAAACAATGTGCCACTTAATGCACCGTGTTATTCTACATTAATTACATCATCAGGGCTTCGTCTATCTGAACGATTTGTTAGTAACATAAGAAACTTACGATGAGCACGCGCAATTATTGACTAAGGTAGCATAATTATTAAAACGGACCAAATTAACGATAAATATTGCAAAAAGAAAGATTGTGTTGCGGGAAATTCGTTATTTGGGATATACTGTAGGTGATGGCATCGTGAAAGCGGATTCCGATAAAGTCTCCGCTATTACTGCATTCCCGATTCCTAAAACAGTAAAACATGTTCGTAGATTCCTAGGAATGGCTGGCTGGTACCGGCGCTTTATCCGAAATTTTTCAGAATTAGTCGCCGGATTCACTAACTTGTTAAAGAAAAGTAGTAAATTTGTGTGGGACCAAGCCACCAACAATGCCTTCGAAAATCTGGAAACTTCATTAGCGACATCACCAGTTTTATGCAATGCAGATTATTTGCGGCATTTTTACATACAATGTGATGCCTCAACCACTGGAATAAGAGGTGTGCTATTCCAAAAAAACTGATGAAGGTTTGGAACGTCCAATACGTTTCAACCAAACTAAATGCGGCTCAGCGACGTTACTCGATAACCAAACTGGAATGCGTGACTTATCGGGTAGACTAGCTCGATAGAGCTTAAAGCTTCAAGCCTACGATTTTATTATCGAATACCGTAAAGGTAGTGAAAACGTAGTGCCGGATGATCTATCAAGACTATCTGCAGAGGAGTTAACAATTACTCAACTGTCCTGAAAAAATTTAATTTAAAAAACGATAAAATAAAAATAAATAAAAATTTAAAAAACGATCCTTATGTGTTTCTAATGAGAAAGTTTATTTCAACCCAATGAGTACTCCCTACGAGACCGAAACGGATATTCTAGATTGGAAGTTATACGTGCCAATCGAACTAACAAATGAATTAATTATCGGAGTTCATTGTCCTCCAAATGCAGCCCATATGGGTTTTAATAAGACCATTGTAATTTGGCGCAGGTATTATTACTGGCCCTCCATGAGCCGTGACGTACTCAATTTTATTTAATCATACGTGGAATGTAAAACTTAAAAGCCACGAATTATGTAACTCGCCGCATGGGTTCCTATTATGAAATAAATCGTTCGTGGCAGACATTTTTTATTTATTTTCTAGCACGCGGTCTCGTTCCGGTATTAGTTATTTGTTTATAGTCCTAGACCAATTTTCGCGGTATATTCTGCTAGAGCCGATGAGAGATGCCATTTCGAAAAGGGTATTAAGTATCTGGAGACAATTTTTAATTTATTTTAGGCAATTTATTTCTAAATTCTTCCTCTATCAAACACGTACTCACGCCAAAGTACACTTCGGATCGAGTCAATTAGTCTATTGTTGCGGCCCTTCGTTTGTATGTTAAAGATAAACACCGACACAAAATTAGTTCTGCATTGCGTAATACCTTCCATCAGAGCACACAGTTTTCGCCTCATTATCTGATATTTGGCCAACATTACGTAGGCCATGGGTCTTATTATTATTACTTCGCCAACTACATGCACTTTCGGAGAAGGATATTTGCATATCAAATATTGACAGACTATCACTGGCTCAACCCAAAGCTCTTGAAAACCTTCGGGAATCATTTAACCGACATTCAGGAATTTATACAATCTCCGCAGTCGTGATTTTAAATTCGAAATTGGACAAACCGTATATGCTCGAAACTTCGTTCAAAGTGACAAGGCACAAAAGTTTGCTGCAAAATTAGCTCCGAAATTCGTCAAAGCAAAAATAATGAAACCAATTGGTAACGCGGCATTTGACCTGGCCGATAAAAACGGGAAATCGTTAGGCGTATACCATGTTAAAGATATTAAATCATAATAAAATTCGCCCGCTCATCCATTCATTTGCCCGGCCTAATTAATGAGGCTCCTCATATATATATATATATATATATATATATATATATATATATATATATATATATATATATATATATATATATATATATATATATATATATATATATATATATATATATATATATATACTCGTATATATATATATATATATATATGTATATATATATATATATATATATATATATATATATATATATATATATATATATATATATATATATATATAGTTATGGATCATCATACATGACATGGGACATCCAAAGAATACAATAACATACACGATATCCCAAAGTTGCGTCATCGGCATAATTGAACAGCATGATAAAAATTTGAAGAAACAATTCTACGTAAAACATTGAAAGTGCAGTATCAGCATTCTGGGAAATCAACATTGGAAAATGCAATTGGAGAACCTCGCGTCGCATGGTACAACTTGTTAAAGAAATCATACAAATAAGAGAATAAGAAAATACATACATTGTTAATTATTATTAAGTACTGTGCACATGTTTGTTTAATAAAGTTAAATAAAATTTAATTTAAATTTTATTTTTTTATAATTAATGTGATACCCAATACTTAATTGGCGCTACCGGGCGGTAGTGGAAGTGAAACAAGTGGAGTGAAAAATAGTGCAAAAATTTCGGTGAATAAAAACCAAAATTAAAGTTGGCCCGTTACGATTCTGATGTTTTCGTGCAAACCTGAGTAGTAGAAAATACCTTTATAAAAGGGAGTGGAATACACTCGCTCGACTACTCTGTCCAAATGTTGTTTTTCACACGCGAGCAGAGAATTCCTTCCTAAGGGAATATAATATACTCGCTCTGTCGCGTAGACTAAAACCAATAGGGTCATTAAGAGAATATATTTTCTTTTAAGGATAAAAGGAAGAACACGATGATAATACTCACTCTGAGTTATCCAGGTTTGCTCGAAGATTTCAGAAATCATAATATCCGGAACTAAAAATGAATACAGTTCAAAGGAGTTGTGAGCACGCCACGTACGCCGCACTTGTCAGCTTTCGGAACCTGCCCAGAAAACACCCCGACAATCGGAGATTAAGGTTAACGTTTTATTTTTATGTGTCTTAATACGAAAACTGTTCACTATGAGATAGGCACAGCTATAGTAGGCAGTTTTGTGCACTATAAGATAGACACAAAATTAACGGAAGTCGTTAACCATCACGTCTATAAAGTAGACGTGAAAAGACGAAATAGGGTATCACCAAGACTCCTAACACAAAACAAAGTTCGGGAGGGAGAAAGGTTCTCGATATCTATCTAAAAAATAGAAATATAGCGTCGGAAGAAGAACCAATCCCCCAAAAATGAGCGAAATAGAGCAACTTACTGCATAAATAACCGTCACAAGAGAACAAACAACTAACAGTCAAAATCCAATGGATTTATATAGGATCCCAGACCCTATTAAATCGATTCCGCCGTTTGACGAATATAAAAAACAGGTTACAGCTTGGATAAAGACTGCTCAAAAAACATTAGCCATGTTCGAACCTTTAGTCCCATCCCAACAATTTAGAATGTACCCACAAGCAGTCAAAAATAAAATTGATGGCAAGGCGGAGGATATTATATCCAGAAACGTTCTATGAAATAAAATATATTCTATTTAAAACACTAGACAAAATCCGGTCTATAAAGCCTCTTGACATTCAATTTGCGCCTTCATAGAGGAGGCCGCGCTGGCAGCCTATATTTCAGGGCTAAGGAAGCCGTACTTCGAGTACGCCCGAGCGGCGAAACCGAAAAACACGGAGGAGGCGTATGCCTTCCTGTGTAAATTTAGCTTCAATGAGAGTATAACTTCGAACACTAGGAAACCTATTAACCAAAATAAAATAGTAAATGCTTTTCAACTAAAACCAAACGTTAATAATCCACAACAAAGAAAACCTCAGTGGCAGGGAAAAGTAAGAAGTGTAGCAAGCGCAATGGGTGTTGACCCTTCCGAAAGATCCAAAAACACATTTAAAAAATTCATTAATACGCGTGAAATAGGTAACGAGGGGAAAGATCCCGACGTAAACCTAGAAGACGGCCAGAATCCAAGCGAGGAAATAGTAACTCCCGAGAACGAAAATTTTTCGGAGGATCAGGACTCCGACTCGGAAAGTTAAACTATCAAAATTATAATAGACACAGGCCGAATAAAAATATAATAACACCAAACATTATAACTTGTTCCATGCTAACATCCAAACGCTCAGCAGTAAAAAATATTTTAGGGATACAGAAAGTAACAAAAAAAGGAAAAATCGATTTCTTTGGACACAATTTGCTCAAAATTTCATATTACAAGCTAAAGTTCCACGAATATTTTGATGGAATATTAGAATCCGAATCAATGGCCCAAATGAGGGCCAGAATTGGTTATAAATCCGGAACCATTACACTTCTGGACAAATCCTTAAAATTTCACAGATACTGTCCATTTCACTATTTCTATGATCGCGGCGAATGGATAATGTCAGACAACAAATTACTAAACGTCGAGATCATACTAAAGCCAGGATTATATAAAGCGTAAAATTACGAAATAACTGTAAAAGTTTGAACAAGTACCCCGAAACCTCCTGAAAACACACCCAAACTGACGGTAAACAATTTCGAAACAATCACCCCAAAAAACGTACACAAAAACATGAGAGTTAGTAAAGAAACAGTAAAAAACGTAATCCGTACAGAATACCTATGCAGTCAAGAAAAATAAGCCATCATAGATCTTATATATAACAATCAAAATATTCTGCTAAAACAAAACGAGAAACTTTCCGCAACTACGATCGTTAAACACACAATTACTACAAAAGATGAAGCACCTGTATACACCAAAACATATAGGTATCCTCATTCGTACAAAAGAGATCTAGAACACATGCGTCAAATTCAACCTTATAAATGCGAATTTCCTAAAAAAGAGACAGAATTCTTGGGACACACAATCACACAGGAGGGAGTCAAACCAAATCCCGACAAAGACCACAAAATTCTCGAATGGCCAATATCAACAATCCAAAAACAAATCAAGCAATTCTTTGGTTTATCGGGTTATTATCGACGATTCTTACAGGATTATTCCAAAATTAGCAAACCTCTGACCAAATTTTTGAAGAAGGGAGCCAGCGTGAGCCTAATGGATTCAGAATATAGAAAACCCTTCGAACCATTAAAAAAAATTATGTCAACCGACCAAATATTGGCATATCCTGACTTCTCTAAACCTTTTATTTTGACAACCGACGCTTCTGAACACGCTGTAGGCACCGTTCTCTCCCAAATATCCGATAAAATTGAAAGACCATTCGCATTCGCATCGATAACTCTTAACGATGCCGAAATAAGGTACGCCAGGAACGAAAAAGAAGCACTTGCTATCATCTGGGCGGTGAAAAACTATCAACCTTACCTATACGGTAACAGGTTTACACTTGTAACCGATCATAAACCGCTCACTTTTATAAAAACGTCTGAGAAAAACTCGAAAATATTACGATGGCGTTTGGAACTCGAAAACTACGATTATGACGTAGTATACAAACAAGACAAAACTAATGTAGTAGCTGATGCATTAAGCAGGATGCCAACTGCCGATCCTATCACTGCAAAATAAATAAATACTAATGAAATATTTTCCTCCAGTCAAGAGACCGAAAACGAATCAATAACGAACCATGATTCAAGCGACGAGGACAAAGTACATTCAGCCGACACCTCAGATAATTATTATATCTATTTCTCGGAGCGTCCTATTAACTACTAGAAAAATCAGATTATTCTAAAAATTTCCGAATTGGACATGATAATCTCAGAAGAAGTTTTCCCAAAAACAAACAGAATAATAATAATAAAAAACTTGCACAACGGGAAACAGTTCGCAAATTTAGCACCAGAAATCCTTTACGGAAAAATTCAAGAAGTTTGTAGAGAACATTTCTCACAAGTATAGGCCACTTCGTTTTCGTGAGCAAAATGGTAGAAGATGTGACGAGCTCAGAAAGACAAGACGCTATAGTTGTAAACGAACACGACAGAGCAGATAGAGGGATCAGGGAAGTAGAAAACCAAGTAAGAAGGGCCTATTATTTCCCCAACTTAGTCAACAAATTAAGAATTACATCAACGGTTGCGAAATTTGTAGCGCGCATAAGTACGATATAAAAATATCCCCCAGGCCGATTACAAACAAACTGCTTGAAAGGGTGCATATCGATATCTTCATTATCAATAAAACCAACTTTCTGTCTGTAATAGACGCGTTTTTTAACCATTTGCAAACGATATAAATAAAAACAAAAAATCTAGTAGACATTAGGAGCGCAATAACCAAATATTTTACAACATTTGGAATCCCAAACCTAATAATAACAGACCACGAGGCAACATTCCGGTCGATACAATTTAAAGATTATCTGAGTACCCTAAGTGTAAGATTGGAATACGCTTCTTCCTCCGAAGCCAATGGTCAAAGAGAGAAAGTGACAAGTTGGACCTCTACAACTGTCAAACGAAAGAGTAGAAAACTATATGAAAATTTATACCAGATAAAACCACCAAGGCATAAGTGGCGCAAACTATGGGACACGTTGGGAACAGCCTGGAAATGGATAGCAGGAAGTCCAGACGCATCAGATCTACGAATGATTAACGGTAGCCTAAACGAATTAATAGACCAAAATAACCAGTAATATTTATTAAACGACCAAATCAACAGAGGGATATAATTATTAACAGGAGCCATCAATAAAGCTATAGACAGTACGTCTGTTACTAACGGAATCGTTTTGTCAGAACTAGAAATGCTGACTATGATAATAAACATTGACACCGTAAACGTCATATTAGAAGACATTCAGGACGCAATAATTAGTACAAGAGTTGCTCTACGAAGCAACAAAATATTATCCTCCAAGGAAATAATCTCCATAAGGAACCTGTTGGTCGATCAGGGTGTTGAAATATTAGTACCAGACGAAGCTCTAAAGTACATCATACCGAAGTAATGTGGTGAACGATGAAACTTTATTATACATACTGAAAGTGCCAAAATTCGAAGATAATAATTATCACACCAATGATTGTCAATGGCAGCATCATTCATGAAAATCCAAAATATTTAATTAAATCCAAACAAAATTTGTTTACAACAAGCAATCACAACAACTATGTGCAGAAATCAACCGAAATAATGGAATTTCGAGACGAATGCATAAAAGCACTAATACTCCCTAATATCAGTCAAGAGTCAATGCGAAGTAAAAGCAGAAAGCAACATGACCATAAACCTGACTTCCGAGGACAAGTTGCTAATACACGAGGCAAAAAAACAATGTTAGTATCGAACGCGGCCTCGACAATCGTACACTGACCGGAAACTTTGTCGTAACATTTTGGGATTGCTCTATTAACATCGGTTCATAGAAATCACAAGACAACTGATAGAACAGCAGAGTATCACTACAATCAGCCAAGAGAATAGTCGAAACCGAAAAAATTAAATAATGACTATCTAAGGCAAATGAAGCATCAAACATTGTTCTGGGCATTATTGGGAAGTATCTCGGTTTCAACAATCGGCATTCAAAGGCAACCTAACACCATAAAAATGGGGACACCAAAGTCCATGATATGCTGAACTACTGAAGAAAGCAGGCATATCTTATAAGAATGGGGCGTCCTTTCCCCACCCCTGGGAGGAGTTGTGGATCAACATACACGATATGGGACACTCAAAGATGCATCGTCAACACAATAACAGACATGACTACCCAAAGTTGCGTCGTCAGTCATATACGAGTATATATATATATATATATATATATATATATATATATATATATATATATATATATATATATATATATATATATATATATATATATATATATATATATATATATATATATATATATATAAACACTAATATAACCAGTAGATTATAAGGTCAGGGTAGTATAGGGTTTAGATCATTTCTTTTTGTAATATTAAAATGTCCAAATTTATATGAATTCATTAAAAGGGGTTTACATAATTCATTGCTTAACTTTTGCGTTTCAAATTTTTCATTTTTGGATTTCATTATTTTTAAATTTTTTACTTTGGTTTCACGAGGTGAAGTAAATACAATTACATGAGGATGCAATATGGGTGAGTACGATTGGGTTAGGCTATTTTAACTTGGGTTTTCTTTTGCTGTCCAATCTTTATAGGCATTTTTTTTTGTTTTACTTTTTTTCATCCGGTCTCTCACGTCTTGGTCATATTTCAATCAAACGCACCCCAGCCCTGAGGCTAGTCAGCAAAACGACCGTAAATTCGATTGAAATCTCCGACCAAGTACATTCTGTTAACGAACTCTATACTATGGAATTCGTTACAGCTGTTACCATGCGGTTACTCAAATTTGTACTAACGCAAGCAGAAATTGCTTAACGTTGATGGTGTAGTTGTTGTCGCATTATTTCTCTCTGTCAAGCGCCGCGTCATCTATCGTGAAACGAATAAAAAAATCACAAATCCACGTACTGGCCGTATAGTCCTGTACGCAATACAAATAGGGGTTCCTATATAAAATTTCAAGCTTACTTCCGGCCCACCTACAAGGAAGGGAGAGGTAATTTACTTTTCGCGCTAATGTATTTTCCCTGGGAATTATTTAACTTTAAAGATGCAATTTTTTTGGTAAAGTGTTTATTTTTGGGGATATTTGTCAGTTTTAGATAAATAAAATCACCCGGTACATAACCTTACATTTATTAGTTAACCTAAGCTTTTGGGATATGTCTGCTTTCACAAGGTGTTTCCTGTTTCAAAACCATCCACTCCTTATTACCTAGGTATAAAAAACAGAAAGAAATCGATTGATTAAAATGGCTACTGTCTCTTTTGTATGGCTTACAGACCATCCTTGTACATTACAAAATTCTCGACTTTAAAATATTTGTATTCATACGCGTGTGCTCACAAAACGTGAGAAAAATCATTTTTAAACCATCTGAATAGCCTTATTTCTTGTGAAATTAAAAATAACAAATTTCTTGATACTTCAGGTAATCAATACGGATTGTCAATGAACACAGCATACATAACAGCCCATAATTTTGAGCGACCAATGAGATGAGGAAGCGAAATATAAGAAGATTAATTTTATAAAATTTGGCATTGAATCAACAAAAAAAAATATTAAAATATAAATTCACAAACGTGCGGCGACCTTCATCCTACTTACATAAATATACCAACAACATTTGGTATTGGAAGACGTAGAATATTTCGTGTGTAACGTAGCTCGCGAAAATGTTTTACTTTTAATGGATTATGTTTAACATCCGGTTGAAACGAAAGGAACGGGCGACTGTGTACCTGAGACTTTTTACTTTGGATACAGACAGAAACCTGGTCCAACAAACGCGATATAATATAAAAATATTATGATAATTATGTTGTTCTAAATTATATTAAAGTGGATAATATAGAAAAAAAAGCTTTTAATTTTTGTTGTTGGTCGTGCTATCTTCCGCATTTTATTTGGGTCTCATAAATTTTCATTACCGCATATATACACATTCCATTTCTATTTACTCGGTACATGTACCGAGAGGAATATAGGATGCTTTTTAGATTAAGATTTCCACCATCAATCTCACTTAATTCGTAATTTCATCAATTTTTGATCGTGTGTGCACGAGTACGCACCGATATATCACAATAGACAATAAACTTTGGTATTACGATGAACCACATCCGATAAACATGTTAAACACCAAAAAAATAATTTTTGTCATTATTTCGATTACAAGTACATACGCCGTGTATACATGCTCATTATATAATACGTGTAATGTATATAGCACAGCTTATTATTATACAAGTAGATTTATATTGAGAGAAAATTTAAATTAAAAATTCCCAAATGAATAATTTTGCTTCGAGCTCTAAATTTTAAATTTAACCAAACCAAAGCGCACACAAAAAATTATAAAAGGAAAATGATAAAAAGCAAGTATTTGATCCGAAAAATCCCATTTCCCATCTTATGTGTGGTTGCTTTATATCACTACATCTCTAGATATAATACTCGTACGTAAACATTTTGTGACTGAAAAACTAAACTATTTTCACTATAATATACATCTAGATAAAAATAACAAAAATCCATCTTATTCCCCATTCTCAGCCATAAAACATTTTAGATATTGATTCTGATCTTATATACTGTGTGTAATCTCGTATACCACCCTACGTAGCTCGAACCAAGATTATTTTATAAATAACAACAAACTCCTTACTATTCGTATAAACAAGCACAGCATCATATACACTTTGTGCCATTGTATAAAGGAGGAAAACCTAAAATGTATAAAATAGTTTTATAGTTCGAAGGACAAATGGGATATGGATAATTTAATTCTTTAAGGAAAATTCCTTATGTATAACAATAACAAAGATATTGGGTACATAATGAATTTTTAGGACCAACTATGTACGTAATATATAAAGTATTAAATCAGTTTGCCAAAGGATTTAGGATGAAAAACTATACGACACAACTAAAATTTACTTTGGTATATGAAAGGCATTTTCCTTCGAATTATTTATGAATTCCTAGAATAGTTAGTTTATTGTGGGTTCTCGTCATAGTCCGTCAATCATACAATTAGTACCTACTTCACAAGTAGAAATACGTGTACAGAAAATAAATGGAGGGGTGAATATGCCATGGGCAATACCCGATTTTCTTTTACCACGAATGTAAAGAAGAATACACCGCACATTAATGGAAATACGAGTCGTTTCAGTGTGAAGTTTTATTCCGAATCGGCAATTCGCATGGACTGCAGAAATGTCGAGTTTTTTTTATCAAGACTCGTCATTTCCGCTTAAATTTAGAAAAAGATCTGAACTAATTTTGTTTGAAATGTAATTTACAATATTTTGGTTTTTAATTATTTTTTCTATTCTAAATGCTATATATATATGATAGTATTTGCAAACAATGAAAAATCTCCTATGGATGTTGGCACTTCCGGTGAACTAATTTTGGTGGAAAATCACTGGGATCTAACGATTTGTAGAAAAAGCGTTAGTATAAAGTTTCATCCCGGTCAATCAATCCATCTTATTGTACATGGGGCAAATTATTGTATAACAGTTTTGGTTCAAAAGCTTTATGGAAGCATCCACTTTCGATGGACCAGTTTCGACCAAAAATCACTGGGATCTCCGAATTTATGAAAAAAGCTTAAGTATAAAGTTTCACTCCGATCCGTCAGGGCTGTAGCGAGCGCACAGACATGTCTGCACATATAGAAGACACATACACATATAATTCGATTAATGTTGTAATTAACCGAAGCCGACACCATGAATAGATTTTCTTATTTTTATAGTCAAAAGTCAGTTTTATAGTACAATTACTAATTATACTTAAATCGAAATATA
The DNA here is from genome assembly GCA_963691935.1 of Nephrotoma guestfalica. Lineage (NCBI taxonomy): Eukaryota > Metazoa > Arthropoda > Insecta > Diptera > Tipulidae > Nephrotoma > Nephrotoma guestfalica. Next base: position 133,334,195 of record OY829913.1, on the reverse strand, counting down.
AAATTACTCGTATATGAAATAAAATCATGAATCAGACTTAACCAGTTCGTATGTGATTTTCGATAAGGCAACCAAGAAAGAAATAGTGGGTGTATAACTTAGTTTTTTGGATTTTCTAAGAGGGGGCGTAAGTTTAGCACTAAACATTCTTTTACAATGACACCTACGGCGTTTTAATGTGTTGACATTCCACATTAAAATTTAGTTTGTCATTATTCGTGAAATTTTTTAATCCCGTTTAAACATGTCAAATTTCGTACCAACAAAACAGCATTTGCGAGAAGCATTACTTTTTTGCTTTAATCAAAAGAAAAAAGCTGCTGTAAGTTTTCTTTTGCTTCAAAAAACTTATGGTGAACGTGCACCAACTCAACAGACTTGCGAAAACTGGTTTAAACGATTCAAAAGTGGTGATTTTGATGTCTGTCAGTGACAAAGAACGTTCTGGTCAACCAAAAAATGCGAAGATGAAGAATTGGAAGCATTATTGAAGAAAAACTCAGTTCAAACAGAAAAAGAAGTTGCAGAATAGTTAAATGTATGTCACTCAAGCAGCCATAAGCAAACGTTTACATGTCATGAAAATGATTCAAAACGAAGGGAAATGGGTACCACATGAACTGACTGAAGCCAACATTGAAAATCGTTTAATGGCTTGCAATTCTTTGCTTACAAGACACCGAAGATGAAATTTTTCTCAAATTGTGACTGGCGATGAAAAATGGATTAACTACAATAACCCTAAACGTAAATCATGGGTTCATCCAGGCAAATCATCCACATCAACAGCAAAATGAAAAATTCATGGAAGTAAGGTTATGTTATGCATTTGGTGGGATCAGAAAGAATAACGTACTATGAGCTGCTAAAACCGAACAGAACTATTACTGGTGAACGTTACCAACAACAATTGATAGATTTGAACCATGCATTGAACGAAAACCGTCCGATTCCAGCCAACAAACAGGATAAAGTGATTTTGCTGCACGACAATGCTCGACCACATGTCGCAAAACAATTAAAAAATACGCTGGAAGTACTTAAATGGGAAATTCTACCGCATGCTCCCTATTCACCAGAATGTACACCATCAGATTACTATTTGTTCCGATCAATGCAAAGCGATTTTCAAGACCAGCAATTCAGAAACCACGAAGAAATCAAAAAATGGCTCGACGAAACAATTTTTATTCGATGGAATCCATAAATTGCCATAAAGATGGTCGAAAGTCATAGATAACGATGGAAAATATTTTGATTAAAATAAAATTTACCATTTCTTAGAAATAAACGTGTTTTTTCTGCAAACAAATACAAAAAAATTAGTTATACTCCCAATACATTCTAAGGTGGATTCTGTATTCGTGCCCTAGGAAAATCATAAACCATTAGAAACAATTATGCACAAAGGAGGGGATAATACGTTGTGCTCAACACCTGGTTTCTTTTTACCATGTATGTATACATAGATCTCGAATACACCACACTTGAATTTTAATGTGAAAAATTAAACTTACCGGACTTTTGGTAAAACTGCCTTGTATAATCAAAAATCATTATTCCTGATTAAACTTCAGTTATCAAACAAGATCAAGATCCCTGTTGAAAATTCAATCTTTAAATTTATTTAAATATTTCAAATTTGAGAATCATTGCAAAAATTGAAAAAGCTCCATGAAGTTGCTTCCGCTATACAGATTTACATAAAATATCGCAAGGGTCTCCCAATTAATCGAAACAGTTTAAGTGTGAAGTTCCATTCCAAATAGTCACTCGGCATGGACTTTGGGCGAAATAAAGTTGTTTTTAACTAAACCTCTCATTGTCGATAAAATTTGCTAGAATTTAAATTACAATCTTTATGTTTTTAATCCGTTTTTCGTAAATGTTATATTCTTTTCAAAATATTTACAAAAATCAAAAAAGCTCTTATGTAACCTGCCGCTTCCGGTGGATAGTTGTCGTCCAAAAATCATTGTGATCTCCGAATTTAGGAAAAAAGCTTTAGTTAGAAGATTCATTCTGTTCAGTCAATCCGTTTAGGCTGTAGAAGACTAACAATATTTAGTCTGAACGACACCACACACACAGTGATTTTTTAAAAACTTATTTTGTTTATTTCTGCGATATAGCGAATGGTAAATCTACAAAAATCTCAAGGTCAAATTTTTTCGTGATTACTGATGACTTTTTATTATTTAAAATATTACAACTGAATACAATTCATCTAGTAATTTTTCTTTCTTAATTTAGTCACTTGTGAATGAGAAGCGGCCCATTGGCCAGCTCCATTTATATAGGTTATTTACTGAAGTAGTCTTTGCACTGGTGTCCTTAATCCATTAAATCAATTGGTTTCGTTCTCTGCAATCGCCTTCATGCATGTGAAGTGTCCAACATACCACGAAGCTCTTCATTTGCGTGTTGCTACGTTTACGTTTTACACGAATTACTCCAAGTTTTTTATTTCTTCTTGGACTGTCTGGATATTTAGGTCCTATGAAGGTCATCATTCATAATGTACCACGGAGCATTAACTAAACCACGTAGTACTTTGTTCCGAAAAGTTTGTATTATTTTGGAGTTGGTTTTTTTTTGTACAGCCTCAGAACTGAATTCCGTAAGTCCATACAGGCTTTAGCACCTGTTGATATAATATAGCAATTTATTTTCGGTTGACAATTCCGAATTTTTCCCGAGCAGCATTAAGCTCATCTTTTTTCTTTTTATGTGCTCTTTCCATCTGAGCCTGGTATCTAAGGTCATCCCTAGATATTTAGCCTTATTTGCATACGGTCAGCTTTATCTTTCGCACTTGTAAGCCTATTCCCCATTGTTTGTTTTGATTGGGGGAATCTGCGATTTTGGTCGTTTTAACCCTCTCTGTTGCTTTTCAGAGGGAATAGTCGGTATCTTTAGTTGGAGCTAGAGAACAAAGGTATTTTCCAATTGTTACATTTTTCACTGTTTTTATGAGTGCCTTAAATTTGATGCACAAGTTGTTTAAGGTGGTTTTATCTTGCGGCGTACGCGTAGTCTGCCATTTCTTTCGGGCTTTTCGTTTTCCATGCACTAGTTCTCTTGCATCTATTGGGTAAATAACGGAGATTTCTTTCCTGGATGATAATTTAGTGTTGCATTCTCAAACCGACCCTTGTATGACATTAAGGCGCCCGTCTAGTTCCTCTTCTATTTCATTTTCACTGAATTCCATAGAATTGTTTTTTATTACATTTTCACTAATCGTCATAATAACAGGAGAATGACCAGATATTAGACTTTCATCATTTTCTAAGAAGATGTAGCGTTCCGATATGCGTAGTGATGTAGAAATCTATAAGGTCTGGGATTTTGTTAGGATCAGATGGTACAGTACGTTGGTTCCCCTCTTGAGTAAAATTCACAGTTTGAGTGTTGGCCAGCTCCAAGTAATTCTTAGCATTTTTTGCATTAAAGTCAGCTCCGATAATGAAGTTACGTCCTAATTTTTTGAACAAGTTAATGTAGTCTTCTTTCTTTAGGTTATACCATGGGGATAATATATTGCAGATATATTACAGGTGTTGCAATAACCAAATTTAACCGTCACGGTGGTTACTTGCATGGATTCCTTTTCTATTTTCAATTCTTCATGATGATTAATATTATCCCTAATAAATATTGCTGACCCTCCTCTTTCCCGTTCTGCTGGATGTGTGCTATGGTAACAAGTATATCTCCGGATTGCTACATAGAAGCTGCAGGTAAAATGTGTTACTGATATTAAGCATAGATCGATTTTTTCAGTATTTAAAATAGTCCAATTCTGCTAGGTGTTGTGTTAATCCGTTTGCATTCCATATGGCTATTCTTATTGAGTAGTTTTGATGTCTGGTTTCTGTTCCGGAATTATGAATTAAACTATGTACTGCCGATATTATTTATTAGGTATTTTGGAACTTGGTATTTCCAGCAGATTGAGTCGACCCAGAATTAACTTATTAAGTTTAGGCTATTTAAAATTGCTTTGACAGTGTTTTTGAAATTTTCGGTACCGTACTTCATTTCTTGCTCGATCCTTGGTTGGATAACTTAGAGAGAGTTTGCGTGCTTGGCATCCTCACATCCTCGGTAGCTGGATGGATGCTACCAATTCAATTTATACAGTTTCAGTGGTTCTCTTTAGGTAGTTTGCAAGTTTGTGATGTGTGCTTTCCAGTACATTTGACACATCTTGGTTCGTGCGCGCAATATAGTTTTTTTGAATTTTTTCTAACGGGTGATTTTTTAAGAGCTTGAGAACTTTTTTTTAAAAAAAAACGCATAAAATTTGCAAAATCTCATCGGTTCTTTATTTGAAACGTTAGATTGGTCCATGACATTTACTTTTTGAAGATAATTTCATTTAAATGTTGACCGCGGCTGCGTCTTAGGTGGTCCATTCGGAAAGTCCAATTTTGGGCAACTTTTTCGAGCATTTCGGCCGGAATAGCCCGAATTTCTTCGGAATGTTGTCTTCCAAAACTGGAATAGTTGCTGGCTTATTTCTGTAGACTTTAGACTTGACGTAGCCCCACAAAAAATAGTCTAAAGGCGTCAAATCGCATGATCTTGGTGCCCAACTTACCGGGCCATTTCTTGAGATGAATTGTTCTCCGAAGTTTTCCCTCAAAATGGCCATAGAATCGCGAGCTGTGTGGCATGTAGCGCCATCTTGTTGAAACCACATGTCAACTAAGTTCAGTTCTTCCATTTTTGGCAACAAAAAGTTTGTTAGCATCGAACGATAGCGATCGCCATTCACCGTAACGTTGCGTCCAACAGCATCTTTGAAAAAATACGGTCCAATGATTCCACCAGCGTACAAACCACACCAAACAGTGCATTTTTCGGGATGCATGGGCAGTTCTTGAACGGCTTCTGGTTGCTCTTCACTCCAAATGCGGCAATTTTGCTTATTTACGTAGCCATTCAACCAGAAATGAGCCTCATCGCTGAACAAAATTTGTCGATAAAAAAGCGGATTTTCTGCCAACTTTTCTAGGGCCCATTCACTGAAAATTCGACGTTGTGGCAGATCGTTCGGCTTCAGTTCTTGCAGGAGCTGTATTTTATACGGTTTTACACCAAGATCTTTGCGTAAAATCTTCCATGTCGTCGAATAACACAAACCCAATTGCTGCGAACGGCGACGAATCGACATTTCACGGTCTTCAGCAACACTCTCAGAAACAGACGCAATATTCTCTTCTGTACGCACTGTACGCATTCGTGTGGTTGGTTTAATGTCCAATAAAGTAAACTGAGTGCGAAACTTGGTCACAATCGCATTAATTGTTTGCTCACTTGGTCGATTATGTAGACCATAAATCGGACGTAAATCGCGAAACACTTTTCGAACCGAACACTGATTTTTGTAATATAATTCAATTATTTGCAAGCGTTGCTCGTTAGTAAGTCTATTCATTATGAAATGTCAAAGCATACTGAGCATCTTTCTCTTTGACACCTTGTCTGAAATCCCGCGTGATCTGTCAAATACTAATGCATGAAAATCCTAACCACAAAAGAATCACCCTTTATTTGCTTGCATTGATCAACCATTAGCATGCATAGGGGATTCTCTTTTTGAAACGAATTCTAGTCGGTTCTCTTCATACGTCTCTCTTTTTTTAGTAATGTTGACGGCATCAAGGATTTTAAACCCTTTATTTTCTAGGTCACCCACTATTGAGTTACTTTCACAGGTTGGATCTAGCCCTGCCATGACCTTGATGGGACGATCGGTTTTATTTTCGTACGGGTGCCACTGATATTTTTCTATATTCAGCTTCATTGACAAGTTTCTGTATGCGTTTGGATTGGAAGTGTTAATCTTCTATACATTATTGTTCAGAGCAGTGGTTTTGTACTCTTGTTCCGTAACAGTACTCGTTACACTTTGAATAGTTGGTTACTCCTACTATAAAGATCGCTGGAAGGACTTTTACCTTTGGCTGTGCTTCATTTTGTTGAGCTGGTTGCTGTTCGGGTGATTTTTCTACCTCTGGTGAGGACTTAGCTTTTTTTTATTTGTCTTGGTTTGTTTAGCTTTTCCCTTTTTCAACATCCAGTTAGTTTCTGTATCTAACTCTTCCTCGTCCGTTGAGTATTCAGTCTTCTGCGACTTGTCTCTATTAGGTTGTATACTTCGTCTAACGCTTCGTTGTTTATGGTTTTGTTTTCCGTTTTTGAATTTGTTTTATCTGTTTTCAGGCAGATTATTTCGCGTTGAAGATTGGAAATTAGAAGCACCATGTCTTCAATTTTTTGTTTTAGTGCCTGTTTTTCTTTTTCTAGATTAGAAAGTCCTTCATTTGTATTGCTACCGACGTTGAAGATATCGGTTGCAGAACTGCTTCCGCTTCTACTTTTGGTATACGTTCTTGCTGTATTTGACTGCCGTTGAAACGGATTCGCAGCTTCAAAATTTATTTCATTATCATGCAATAAGTGGTTCCCCCAGAATCGATGGAAAACCTCCGAAGAGTGTGGATTAGCCAATTTGTAAAATGGTGTACCACCTGGGGTAACTCCTTATGTGTTTTGGTTCATTGCATTGTGTTGGATTGACTATTCGCTATATTGATCCACTAATACGAAGGGATTGGTTACCACAACCGTTCGTGTTACAATACATTGCCCATTGTGCGCCCGTATCCGAGAATACTTCTTGGAAGCTGTCAAGTGTCAATCATTTGCACCCCGTGATTACTGTTTTGAAAATTGTTGTTTTTCAACGAAAAAAAATTAAACTGAAGAAGAACGGACTGTTCTGGAAACTGCAGGTCTTATAACCTTTAGTTTAACAGTTGATGCTGGACCGACGTAATTGTGGAACGATATTTTTTGGTTGGTTTTATTTCAAATTTTTTGTTTTTACAATTACAATTTTTAATTACTCTTTTTTATTCTCCTCTCATACATCAATCCTCTTTCACAATTCTAATTGATTCGTCCCACATTCATTCCTATTAGTAATAATTCAGTTAAATCCCTTGCATTCGATGTCCTTCACAACCAAACAGCTTTCACATAATTCACTCTCAATCAATGGTCGATTCTTCAAGAATTCTTTCCCGTTTTTGGTTTAACCACCCTTTTAATCACATCAGTCACATCATTCAATCTGCTGTTATAATTATCGGCTGCTCTTATAATTTTTTCATATATACTTCAAACTTCAAAACTCAATAGCTTATCAGTCATGGTTCCCAAATACCTAGTCAGATTTTCCCACACAATTCTCTCATGATACACTTGCACATCAACCATGTGATACTTCCGAAAATCCATACTATAATTTTTTTCGAGTTTACATGCAAAATCAATTCAGTCAGACATTCTGTTACCTGATTCACGTATTCCTGAGCCCGATTCAAGGCTTCATCGAAGGTTTTCCCTTTGCTCCTCAGAAAAAGCCATCTGCAAATTGCCGTATAACCGTGTCCGAGTGGATAAACCTATGCGTTCGTGTACAGGTTGAAGATACTCGGTGAGATTTTACTGCCTTGGGAGGAGGGGCGTATTCACCGCTCCCCTTAAGCTACTTCTAAGCGGATTGGAAGAGAGTCTTACTAGTTTGCCGGCGAGTAGGTGGTAATACCACCCGCGGGCAAATTGATGGGCTGGAACTACGAATAAAATAGCAAGCGGACGTGGTTAATATACGTTCATGATACAGGGATCTGGATCCCCATTACCTGCGGGATTAGGAAGTGAGCGCTCGAGCTCCCTCCCATTGAAACTAAATGACTACAATGCTGCAGCAGAGATGCCCCTGGGCTGCTGTGGCAGATTTTGTTCAAGCACAGTAGGCTGAAATAGTTACAGAAGGCGTCTAGCCTTTATACGAGGCACCTATCAGACGATGCTAGCATGACAGGTAAAGAAAATAACAGCTGTCCAGAAACAAAAGCCATCAGAAAAGATAGTGGACTAGACACTCCGAGAAGTAAGAGAAAATGGACAACTTCAGGTGGAAACCACCAACCTCAGTAGGGAAAGACGGATGAAGCAGAAGTTCAACCCCAATAAAGGTCTAAAAATCCCTTGCAGGTTGAGGTAGAAGGCAACGGGAGAGCTCCCCTAGTCCGGATTCATTGGGGATCTAAAAAAAAGTCAGGCATCCATACCCGCAAGACGGAGAAGGACAGTCTAGAAATAACTGCGGGTGAATTTAAACCAATATTGAAATCCTCTTTGGTTAAAATATAAGGTAATGAAGCCCAGATAAAAACCCTAAAGAAAGTAGACGAGGTCCCTCCCAATTAAAAACATAGATGAGGTCACCACAAAAGAAAGAAGTTTCTCAGTCGGTGGTAACAAAATTTGATGACGAGAATGTTCTCCAAATAAATACAGGGAAGTCGTTGCGGAAAGAATATGGAGAAACTTAGGTAGCAGTAGTCGGTTTCCCTAAAGTGGTGGTGAGAAGGATGTGGATGGCTTGCCGATAGACTACTGGCATAGATCGAGTGTATGCCGTTGTATTATCGATCGCTTCAAATTCTGTTTTAAATGCGGTAAGGAAAGTTGAAGTAGAATACGTATAGAAACCATAAGGCTGGAAGTAGTAAATATCCAGCGTACCGGAGAGTTCTGCTGGTTGCTGGGAAATAATGAGAGTACTCCAATTAAACCTAAATCATTGCGAGAACTGCAGGTGGATATTGATATTCTAAGCCAACTATGTACGAACATCGAAAGAGCAGCTGGGCTACGGATTAAACTGGCAAAACAACGATTTGGTCCTGCTTTAACCGGTCTTTCTAAGCGTACCCAATAAATTACGAAGCATTATGGGTTTACTAGCGCGCATCGATTGATGACGCGCATCGAAGGCCATTGATCGTTGCTGGTGATTTTAATGCATCGGCCATATAATGGGGCAAGACGAATACCAAAATAAGAGTACATGCTCTTCTAGAGGCACTATCCTCTTCTTAATATTGTCTTATGCCATAATCAAAATATTGCGTTATTTTTCAGGGGCGAGGCGAGTTCGATAATTGACATAAACTTTTTCAGTAGCAACCTTATGAGGTGAGGCCTGAAATCAAGTGGGAAATCTAAGAATTTTGACGAAGAAATATTTATCACCATTTTGGATGGGGTTTACCTAGAGTGTAGCAGCTAATTTATGGAATTGCGTAGCAACTGCAATCGAACAATTATCGCAACGCGCCAGAAGCAGAGAAACATTTATCACACTCTAAAGCCAATTCAAGAGGTTTCGATTTGGTCACACGCTCTTTTCAAACACAGCAAGAGCTAAGCATCTAAATCCCTGTGTAGTTAGGTTAACCAAGATCCGTGGTTTAGTTCGTATAGAAAAGTAATGTCGGAACTGAAAACTACAAATTTGACTCCTTCAACGCGTAGGATTGTCTCCATCTTATTTCCATTGCAATTGGATTTTGTACAAAGCTTGTTGAAAAGTTGGAAATTGTAATGCCCCGCGACTAGACGATATGGTAAACATAACATTAAAATCAACCATTCGTAATAAACTTGGAGGATTCCTTGACCTGTTAAGCTCCTATCTAAATGAAGAAACATTTCTTGAGCGATGGAAAAAGCAGAGGTTGGTTCTACTTAATAAAGGGGGAAACAGCTATAAAAACCATTCTCATATCGGCTGACCAGTAAATATGCTAGAGATAGTTGGCAAGATATTTAAAAGTAATATCTGCAACAGGCTCGAGGAAGCGGCTGAGAGAGCTTGCATTCTTGCGCAGTGCCAATATGGTTTTAGAAAAGCCCATTTAACGATCGATGCTATAAACCTGGTGGTAAATACGGCTAGTACAGCAATACAAGGCAGCATGTGAAAGAAGGTAGCAAAAATATTGTGCCATTGTTACCCTAGGCATCAACAATGCGTTCAACTCCGTTAGGTGGAGCTGCATCGTAACGGTATTGGACTTCTTGGAGTACCGTTCTATGTCAGAAAGATTGTGAGAAACCATAATATTTTACGGATTGAGGTATTTTAATTTAATGCAGCTGTTAACGGGGTACGAATATTTCCGTGCATACTCCGACCTGTAAAGGTGTAACGAATAATGTGGAACATGTGTTGTTCATGTGCCCGCTATTGCAAGCTAAACTCTAGTGACTTCGTAATTACACATCAGATGATGCAGCTTCGACATCTCGAGCGTGTAAGAAGGAACATGTTGTAAAGTAAGCAGTGGAGTGTTAAATAAGTAAACGGGAAAGTGCTATATCGCAACTCTGCCTCCTGAGAATATATCTAACGGTTCCGGAAGGATTGATGGTCGCTGCAAAGGTGGTGTTTTTCAGCAGGTAAGAATGCGACATAACTATATGTTTCGAACATACAAACACCCATACATGTAAAACATTTTGCTACCCACTTTTAAAGGATTTCGATATATATTTATCGATCAGTAAATTTGCAGAGGTCGAAAATTAAATTTTCTTAATTTCTATATTCTATATTTCTATATTTTCTGTAAGAAAAAGTTAAATTAAGTTCACAAATGTGCGTAAATCAAGAGTACAGCTAACATAATTTCTAAATTTTTAACCTTTAATTAACCTTTATTTAACATTCTTTAGCCGAATTTTTGTAGAAACAGAATTTTGGAAGAAAAAGAACTGTTTCTTTGAATTTCAATTCTTCTTCGTGGAAGAACTTTCTAAAAACGATAAAGCTCCAATGGAAGCTGCCACTTCCGGTAAAACCGATTTCGGCTAAAAATTTCTTGAATCTCTCAATTTATGGAAAAAGTCTTGGCTATAAAGAGACAACAGACATTTAGTCTCTGCGTCAGAGAACCTTTTGAAAACCACTTTTTTGGAATTCAGCGATACAGCGACGGTAAATCTACAAAAACCTCGAGATCAAAATGTTTTATGGCCGACCAAGTGGCACAGTGGTTAAAGCTTTGGCGTTTGGATCGGGAGGTACCGGGTTCAAATTCCGATAGAGGCAAGATGCGAAAGGAAATTTTCGTCAACAGATTACGATCTGTGATGAAAAGGAACACAACTACGACCCCCTATCGGCGTGCAAAACTCATGGGCCGACCCATCTTCCATGTCCAGTACTATAGACTGGCATGGGAGCTATGCCATGCGCAGATGGTAACGTAAATCGGACCTATAGCCGTTCGTCTTCGATTTGGCATAACTGAGTTGGGAGTGCTTTGGCCCCAGAACAGGTTGCAGGGTATAAAAAAAATGTTTTATGATTGCTGTACATTATTTTACTACGTAAAAGAAACTGATAAAATGTAGTAACCGATGATATTCAGATCGGTCACGGTGATTCGAACTAAGTAAGGGTGAACATTGAAGATTTGTTTTAGATAAACATTTTACTCATACAATTTTTTTTCCGAGAAACTTACATTTCAGTTATAAGCTGGTAAACTGATAATTAGAAAAGGGTTAATCCTGAATAAAATTATTATAACACGTTTCATGATTAAAGTGGGATTTTAGTGTAAATCTCATTTTGAAAAGAATTCATCAAAAATCTGTCAGAAATTATTAAGCGTAATACATCAAGGTGATTTAAAAGAAAACTTTAACTGTAAAACTGTAAATGGATTGAAAAGGAAATTTTCTTGGTAATTAAAATATAATCTGGGTATTAAATATAAAAATTGTTTGCCTGAAGATGGGCATAGTTAATAACAAGCACATTGCTTAATAAATAATTATCATATACACTAAAACCCTTGCATCTAATGATGTGGATGTTTCTAACATTTTCATAAAATGGATGTTTAATGTATCAATCAATAAGTATAACGGATACCTACTTTCTAATAATTTTCAAAATTGAAAAAATTTGGAAAGTCTGGAAAGTGGTGCTTGAAAAAAAAAATTACCAACGGATATCAATTTTTCTCAAATCAATTAAATTCGTGTTTTTACTATATTTGGACATAGTTAAACCTCCAAAACTACTCCCTTACTATTAAAATACCATTTGTTTTCATTAAAGAGTTTAATCATCTGATCTGTCCCATAATAATAGTGTTTTAATATAATTTGATACTTGGGACCAACCCCTTTATACCAGTGTGGATTAAGCGGGACTAATCTCAAGTAGAGTATCGAAAGGTCGTGGAGCTATTTTATATCATCAAATGGATATAGAAGAAGCTCTACAACAAGCAATTCATGACCATCAACAACTATTAGGTGACATTAGGATTCATACACATTCAGTGGCACTTTGGAGGACTTTGGGAAACTGCAGTGAAATCTCTATATCACCTAAAATGAGCTATTAGGGCTATAACCCTCACATTTGTAGAATTAGTAACGGTTACATTACAGATAGAAGCATGCCTCGATTCATGGCCACTTAGACCAGTTTCGTCTGATCCAATTCCGTTGCTATTAACATCGGCATATTTTTTAGTTGATGATTCGCTCATTATAATCAAAAAATCGAACTCGCTGGATGAATACATTCCTGTTAGTCGGCATTGGAGACTACTACAAGAAAAGGTTCAAGATTTTTGGAAGTACTGATCAAATAATAACTTAACCGAATTACAACAAAAAACTAAATTGCTGACGCGATTCTAAACATTATCAAAAAAAATTAAGAGGAAGACAACAAACGTCATTGTTAAACTATTTCACCTCTAAACGGTGCTGCATTAGGTGACATCATGCTCGTCTTTAAACACAATCAACAAAAATAAATTGAAGTTAATTTAAAAGGACATCAATTAGCTTTTGGGTTGATTTGTAGGAGTGAGCAGTGAGCATACCAAGCCTACCTCCAAATCAACATAACAAGGCATTTCAAGAAATAAAAGATCATATGCCCCCTGACGTTCTGCTGCCCTCACAAAATATGCAGTATGAACTGTGAAACCTGTATCAAATCACGTCTTATAGAGTAAGGCTAAGCGGCAAATGATCTATGAATTAAAGATTACATTGATGAACACAGTGAAGTATCAAATCGATATCTATTCCCGCTAAAAGATGGTTCAGTCACCTTAAGCACCCATACAAAATTCACCGAAACGAGAAATAGCTTATCATATCTACCGAAAGAAACCTACCGATGCAATGGATATGAAACTCTATAAATAACTCAATCAAAGTGGAAAACTCAACTATTAGTGGATTATATAACTATGCGGTACAACAAGCACTACAAAAAGTTCAACTACCAGTATCCCTCCGTGACATTCATCATTATCCTGGGCATCTTCTACAGGAGCATCGGCCGACAAACATAATTAGCACACACAACCAGACCGCCGACAAGTCCCTTTGTGGACACCCGCAACGCCGCAATAAACATCGCCGAAAGCCACATGTGTTATGGATATAGGGATTCGAGAATGAACAAAGTGTAAGTTTGCTTTAAAGGTGCTGTTCATGTAGATGACTAGCAAGCCACTTCGCTCACACAACTACAGCGCCGATATCCACTTCACCGACACCCACTTTGCTGACACGCACACTGCCGATCTTCAAATCGCCGACAACCGGTTTTGACATTCAACCGAATTCGTGGGCAATTTAACAATTTAATCTGTTAAGGTAAATAAATTTGCTTCTCAGATTGATTGTTGTGTACTGATTGTCTTTTCAAATAAAATATAAATTTTATCAAGTGTACATTTGGGTGTTTTATTGCTTTAATGTGTAGATAAATAGAGTACAGTGTACAGAATAATAAAAAAAAAAAATAAATAAAACTGTTAATAACTCTGGTGGCACTTTACAGGACTGTGAAAAAACATTAAAGTGTTTGAATATCAGCCAATGGCTTCAATTTACCAAAAAAATATATGATGGTAAATGCTACTTGATGAATAAACAAATATTTTGGTAATTTTCCTGTGTGTGTTGCAGATCAGCCACTGTCATAAAGTAGTGTAGGCCATCTGGAATCAAAAACATGAAGCTCCATTTCTATATGAGCTGGAATGAAAGATCGAGCTAGACTCAGTATGTAACGATTTTCAACAAACAGATTACAGAGGCATTTTTCTGTTGCGGTTTTCACAGGAATTGGCTGAGAATCCGGTCTTGTCACGAAGTAGTGTAGCTCATCTGGTATCCAAAAACTATAGTTCGATTTCTGTAGGAACTGGAAAGAAGGTTTGGGCCAGACTCAATAAAAAAAATTACTAAGAAATTATCTTATGTAGCGGTTTTTCAGAAATTTTTTGAGTTTTCAGCTGGCCTAAATACTGTAGGCCATCTGGAATCCAAAAACAGAAAACCGATTTTTATACGAGCTTGAAGGAAGGTTCGTGCCAGACGCAGCGATTGTAGCGATTTTCAATAAAACAATTTTTACGAGATTTTCTTCTGAGGAGGTTTTATCAGAGGTTACCTGAGACTTCGGCCACTGTCGCGAAGTTGTTTAGGCCATCTGAAGTCCAGAAACAGAAGCTTTGTTTCTATACGAGCTGGAAAGTGTTTGTGCCAGCCTCGTAGGTATTGATTTTCATCAAAATATTAACTCAGACATTTTATTCTGTGACGGGTTTCACAAAGATTACCTAAGACTTCGGCCGCTGTCACGAATTTATGTAAGCCATCTGGAAGCCAAACATGTAGCTTTGTTGCACGATTTACAATTTAATCTGTGACGATCTTTTTCGGCGGTGGTTTTCACGGGGCTTACCTCAGATTTCCCACTATACCACGAAGTAGTGTAATCTATCAGGAATCTAAAAAATGAAGTCCCATTTCTGAACGAGCTGGAATGAAGATTCGCGTCAGATTTAGTATGTACCGATTTTCAATAAAAAGAAATTCTAAGCAATTTTCTACTGTGGCGGTTTTTACAGCGATTGCCGGAGATTTCGGCTGCTGTCACAAAGTAGTGCAGGCTACATGGAATCCAAAAAATGAAGCGATGTTTCAATACGAGATAGAAAGAAGGTTCGTGTCATTAGCTCATTGTTAGGAAGTAGTGTAGGCCATCTGGAATGTACATACTGTTATCCCCTTTCTATCCGAGCTGTTAAAAAGTTTCGTGTCAGGAAAATTTCTTCTGTAACGGTTTTTACGGGGATTACCTGTGACTTTGGCCACTTTTACGATGTTGTTTAGTCCATCTGGAATCCGCAAATGTAGCTCAATTTCTATAAGAGCCTGAAAAAGGTTCAAACCACACTTAGTACGGGAATGTAACCGTTTTCAACGAAAAGATTACTAAGAAATTTTCATCTTTAACGGTTTTCACAAGGATTGCCTGAAATTGTATTCAATGCCACGAAGTAGTGTAGGACAACTGTAATCCAAAAAAATATAACCCTTATCTGTAAGAGCTGGAAAGGAGGTTCGTGCCAGACTCAGTATGTAACGAATTTCGAACAAACATTCGTATACAAATTAGGTTAAAATTTTTGAATTCAAGATGGCCTACACTACTTCGTCAAGTCGGCGAAGTTTCAGATAATCCCTGTGAAAGCCACCACAGAAAATTTTTTAGTAAATTTTTGGTTGAAAATCATTGCATACTGAGGATGTATGGAAATGTGGTTAAAGATGGCCTACGCTACTTTGTAGCAGTGACCGAAGTTCTAAGTAATCCCGGCGCAAACCACATAAGAATGGAATGACATTTTTTGGATTCCAGATGGCCTACATTAATTCGGGGCATTGAACGATATTTCAGGAAATCTTTGTGAAAACCGTTAAAAACGTTAGTAAACATAGTAAACTTTTTGTTGAAAATCGTTTCATTGGCATACTAAGTGTGGCTCGAGCCTTCTTTCAACCTCGTATAGAATTGGTTCCGCTACATTTACAGAATCCAATCCGGTGAAAACTGTCATAAATCAATTAAATGGTACTGCTTTTGCATTTAGATCGGGAGGTACAGGGTTCGAATCCCGCTAGAGGCATTATGCAAAAAAGATGTTTCATCATCATATTATACGATCTGTGCTGTAAATGAACACAACTTCGACCCCCTGTCAAAGTGCAAAATTCATGAGCCGACCCATCTTCCATGCCAGTACTGTAGGCTGGTATGGAGTAATGCAATGTGTAGATGGTTCTATGTAAATCGGACCTATAGTCGCATATCCTCGATTTGGCTACTGCGTAAGGTAAGACGCTAACATCGAAAGAGTTGGGGTTCTTCGGCCCCAGAACATATAGACAGAAGACATTTTCGTAGTAATTTTTTGTTGAAAATCGTTACATAATGAGTCTGGCACGAATCTTCTTTTCAGCTCGTATGAAAATAAGGCTACATTTTTTGTATTTCACATGACCTACACTACTTTGTGACAATGACCGAAGCTCATATAGAAATGGGGATACATTTTTGGATTCCAGATGGCCTAAACCAGCATAGAAGAAAATGTTTTGATATTTTTTCTTAAATTTCACATATTATTATTTTATTTTTAAAACACACAAAAATGTTTAAATTGGCACTAAATTTATTTTGCATATAGATATTATGCATTTGTTCATTAAATTTTATTGTATTAGGTTGGGGAAATATAAATCCATTATTTTTACGTTTATTTTGGAGATTTATTTAATATGGTTATAATCGACGATTCGTTTTGGCTCAAAGATGCGCCGTTTTTTCGATAATTCGTTGTCATTTAGAAGGCAATTTCATTATGCCGCTTTTTCAAAACGTCTTTTCCCTATTAACAAAAAACTGAGATAGCTAATTTTCACAAACATCTCTTGAGGGCATTTTTGCACCACCAAGAGCGGTTGCCATGAACAAAAAGAGATGAAAATCATTTGGTATCAGTTCCGAACTATAAGGTGGATGCATATTAACCTCCCAACCAAGCTCCCGGCGAGTCATCATAAACGTGTGTTTTCCAGGTGGAACACGACGCCTGTCCTATTGGCTAATTCTGGCAGCTTTTAGTCGATTGTTGCCTTCAGTCGGTCCAATTGCTGGCAGTAGAGGTCCAAGTTGAGCGTTTAATTATTGGGCAGCAACTCAAAATAGATTAATCCCTCCCAATCTCATCAAACACACAGTTTAAACTTCCTGCCTGTCAATCCTGGTTTGGCCACCGTTTGGAACGCTTGACCGCGCTTCGATCTTGTTCGTTCCACTTGAAATTGTCGTATGTTACCCATTTTTTGGCACCAGTCACCATCCGCTTCAGAAATGGTTCGATTTCGTTTCGTTTGGCCAAGGATTCGCAAATGGAAGCATGGTCCATAATTGTTTGCGTCAACTTATGCGGCACCAAAAGGTCGAGGTTGTTTTTGAAGCCAGCCTTATGCAAATGGTTTAAAACTGTTTTGTGATCGATCTTCAGCTCCTGGGCGGTGCTACGACAGCTCGCATGCCGGCCTACTTCGATAATTTTCAGAATTTTAGAATTTTCAGGCCTAACTTACGTTTTCTCCTTTATTGAAGTAAAACTGTAAAATATAGCGAATTTTCTCTTTCTTTAAATCCATCCTTGACACGCTATAACTCACAACTGAATCGATCAATTACAATAAGGACAAAATAATATTTTTAATCCCGCTTTCCAATGAGTTGTAGCGGTTAGAATATTGTAAACCAAGATTCTAATAGTACTTATTGCAAACATAACAACATCACTAACTCAGCATCACTCTGTACGTGCAAGCAAATGCATCTGATGTACATATGGTATACACGCAAGACGGAAACGGAACGACGAGTATTACAAAACGAAAGCAAAAGCAACACGACGAAGACGAAAACAAAGAAGAACGAAAGAATTTTATTTATAAAATAAATTTCTCGTTCCAAAAGTAGTTGGTCAGTGGTCTCCAACCATCAGCCGTGCCACCATTGTACATGGTGGATAAAGAATTAAAATTAAATTAAATTAATTAATTAGAAATATATTTAGTTAATAATAATAATAATTAATTATTAAAATAATAATTATAAATATATATATATATCGTTATAGAGTATAAGTATGGCCCACTGCGACAAATACATCACGAGATATAATGGATTTATTTTTCGCCAATCCATTATTATTAGGTTTGGTATATGAAGCCAATGTAGAGCTGGTTTTCAAATTGTGTTGAACCAGCCCGAAAATATTACAGATTAGCAAAGACACAAATTTTTTTTATCTTCGAGCTACTTTTTGGGTTACCTTCAAGCGCACATCGCTGACATTCACATCTTTGACAACCAAATCATCGACACTCACACCTCATCGGCGAAAACCACATGGGGTGGCTGAGCGACAGGGTAACAATCAATTTTCTCTCACAAAACTATAAAAGTGAATGAACTTAGGATATTCTTAGCGTTTTATGGCCTGCAAATCTCCCAGGCCGTTCGAATTGTGCCAAGAGTTACACATAAAACGTACTTGCAATATAAGATGCTGTATAAGATAGCAGAAAATTTCCAGCAGAAAAAATGTATTTTTGCTATTCACCGCTAGAGGCATCACTATCACAAAAAAGAAATTTTTCTGCTGATATTTTTTGAAACCAGCAGAAATTTTTTGAAATTTTCAAGCAGAAAATAATAATACTTTCATAATTCTCAGCAGAAAGTTTTGTGAAAAATCAAATAATTTATGAAAAAGAAGCGAAACTATATGTTTTAAGGTTTTGCGTATGTATATTTCAGTTTTTTAACAAAAGTGTTAGAAAAACCCCCCTGTAACTACCCTGGGCTTATGTTATTATGGTAGCTGAGATCATAATCTGTATACATGAGTAACATAAGATTCATAACTGGCGTCAGTAGCGTTCCATAAATTTTTGAAGTCATTTTAATGTGAAATGTTTTCAGTTTTTTAACAAAAGAGTTAGAAAAGCCCCCCTGTAACTACCCTGGGCTTATGTTTTTATGGTAGCTGAGATCATAATCTGTATACATGAGTAACATAAGATTCATAACTGGCGTCAGTAGCGTTCCATAAATTTTAGAAGTCATTTTAATGTGAAATATTTTAAGTTTTTTAACAAAAGTGTTAGAAAAACCCTCCTGTAACTACCCTGGGCTTATGTTTTTATGGTAGCTGAGATCATAATCTGTATACATGAGTAACATAAGATTCATAACTGGCGTCAGTAGCGTTCCATAATTTTTTGAAATCATTTTAATGTGAAATGTTTTCAGTTTTTTAACAAAAGTGTTAGAAAAGCCCCCCTGTAACTATCCTGGGCTTATGTTTTTATGGTAGCTGAGATCATAATCTGTATACATGAGTAACATAAGATTCATAACTGGCGTCAGTAGCGTTCCATAATTTTTTGAAATCATTTTAATGTGAAATGTTTTCAGTTTTTTAACAAAAGTGTTAGTCACATTAAAATAACTTCGAAAATTAATGGAGTGCTATTAACGTAGGCGATTTTTTTTGTGTTGCCCTGTATTTGTATTATGATGATTATAATAATTTTAATATATTTTAAGAGTCCTTATACAACCGCAAATCGTTCTTTAAAGAAAATTTACTTTTTTCGTTTCAAAACGTTTAAACCTATATGTTCTCTTCTTTTTCATTAATTATTTGATTTTTCATCAAACTTTCTGCTGGTCAGAATTATTAATTTGCTTAAAAATTTCAAAAATTTTCTGCTGGTTTCAAAAAATATCAGCTGAAAAATTTCCTTTTTGTGATAGTGCTGCCTCTAGCGGTGAATAGCAAAAACACATTTTTCTGCTGGAAATTTTGTGCTATCTTATACAGCATCAATATAAGAGGTTCTATGGTCTGGGAGTGGGATCTACCAATGGTTACACCTCCATTACAACAGCGAGCAGAACGGAGGAGAGTTTTGAGTCGGTTTTCTCATTCATCAGTGCGTGACCGTATCAATATGCCGGGTACTTTAAATCTGCATTATGAAATTTAGTTTTGCGATTGTTACTGAGCATACATATCCAACGAAGAAAAATCAGATGTTGAGACAGAAGAGGTCTATAAATCATCCCTCGACTTTAAAATCATCGTTGCCAACCTCAATGCATTCATAGGGGTGAGAAAACACACAGAATAATTGTTCGAAAACTACGCCAGTAACAACAACGACCAAAGCGACATCGAACTAGTAATATTGAACATAACTTAGTTATACTGAGTTCATTTTCTCCTCATAAAAGGATTCACAAAACATTTGCTTGTTTTTTCCAAATATAAATGAAAGTACACATCTTTTTACAGACGACTGTACAGTGGCACGCCGATGCTTTAACGGAACAAGTATCACTGAATAGGTACCAACCAGCTGCTTAAGAACATGTCCAATACTAATGTTTTTGTATAAATTGAAACAAACTTGATGTGACAATTTTTCGGCTCTAATTTATTTTCTATTTTGTCTAATATTTAACCCAATTAAAACAAAATCGAACTGGCAAGCTTGTGTTCATTGAACTAGCACAAGCTGTAAATTAAATTTAAAGAAAAATTAAAATTAGAATTTATTGGTTTAGGCATAGCATAATTAATTATTTACTGATAGTTTGTGTATTTAGCTAATTAACATTTTGACACTCAAAAAAGTACAGAGCTGAACTAACCAAACTAAGACAGATATGGGTAGCAGCGTTTTATGTTTTACCTAAATATATGACTTGGGCAAATTTACCAAGCCTCCAATTCATCTATGCACAAAAATACATTTTCGTTTAATTTGGTAAACATATCGGATTGTATACAGGAAATCCGGCCTAGAAATCAAAACAGGCCATTAGGTTAATGGGTATAAATTGGAAATATTTTAGTACGAATGTGGAGTGATCTAGATAATAAAGTTCAATTGTGTAGTGCAATTTAAATTAAAAGGTGTTTAATTATGTGTTACTGGTTTAATGTTTATGCTTGATATTAAGCGCTACTATATTTGCACTTACTTTACTACTTATTCTGGTTTCTATTACTATTAGAATCGGTTCAGCTTACTATGTTAAAGTTATTGGTTGGATGATATCCAGTATTTAGTTGTAAAAAATTAGCTCAAATGAAGTAGCAGTAAAGATTCTATTTTGGAGTAACGCGATCGTATCGTGATTTTGTGTTACAACTGTTTTTAACTTTAAGTTTGTTATTTAGAGTTTAAGATTTATACTTTCCTTCTGAATGATGCAAGCCGATCTAATTATTGTTATTAGCAATCTTTCAATTAGGAAACAAGTTATATTGTAGCCCGTTATTACCAATACATATATCGAAAGATGGTAATGTTGATAGTGTCTTTGATATCCCTGCCGAAAAAATATTTTATAGTCAAAAGGTATATGTATTATTCGATATTTCTAGTTTTACTATCACCTCCAAGTAATCAGAATACAGCTAAAATCTGTCAGGAACTCTATAATTTTACCAAATTGGTCTAAATCCTATGACATGTGGGATTCAATTTTGTATAAATTACCAGATAATCCGCAATTTTCGAAACTAAATTGATAAAATGTTCTGTAACTTTTGAGTTACATACTTTCCATCGATCCTACTACGTTTATTAGATAGATCATAATCTTAGGTAACCCCAGGCGAAATTTGGCGCATTTGTAAATCAGATTGGAGGGGGGGATGCAATTTAGAACAATATACTAGAAAATTCGAAGTAGGATCGATGGGAAAGCGAGTAACTCAAAAGTTACAGAACATTTTACAAATTTAGTTTCGAAAATTTCTAAATTTATTGTAATTTACGTGTCATAGGATTAGAACCAATTTGGTAAAATTATATAGCCCCTGACAGATTTTTACTGTATTCTGATTATTTGGAGGTGATAGTAGACCTAGGTATATCGATCGGTGTGAAGTTTTAATCAATTATCAAAAGTGTAGCTACACAAATAATCATTTTTCAAAAGTGTATTTACACAATTTAATCAAAAGTGTAGTTATACACGGAGAATCTTTCACCGATCTTAAAAATCCGCTCTACTTGCGATATTTAATATCAAACTGTAGAAGTTGTTTAAAGGTCATAATCAAGTAATTCTAGAGATGTCTATTCAGATCTGTGAATGCGCTCGGATTATGTGTACTCTTATGGATTAATTTTGCTAACCACCATATTAATGCGACCCTCGGGGAATTTTTCACCGGTTTTAGAAAACCGCTCCACTTGCGATATTTAATATGAAAGTGTAGGGGTGGATTGTAGGCCATAATCAAGGAATCCTAGAGATATCTATTCAGATCTGTGAATGCTCTTGGATAGTGTGTACTCGTACGGATTAATTTTTATGATCACCATATTAACGCGACCCTCGAGGAATTTCTCACCGGTTTTAAAATACCGATCCACTTGCCTTACTTAATATGAAAGTGTAGGAGTGGATTGTAGGCCATAATCAAGGAATCCTAGAGATGTTTATTCAGATCTGTGAATGCCCTTGGATAATGTGTAGTAATTAATAAGAAGTAGTAATTAATGGGGAACGACCATCGGCTTCTGCGTCACAAAGCAAGCAACTCTTTAGAATAATGTAAAAATTCATTTTTATAAATAAATAAAATAATTATATTATATTCATTTAATATAATAATAATAATAATTAGTACTAAATTGATAAAATTTGTTGTAATAAAAATATTTGTTTAGTTATGAGTTAACACGTAGGTAACTGCAGCAGGGAAACTTTCGAATTTCAAAATTAAACTTTGCATACCGATTAAGCCCAATTTGCGCTAATTAGTACTCAGTTGTTGTTCAATGGAATTGGGCCAATTCTGGATTAGCACAAATTCAGCCACTATATTCTTCGGATGGCAATGAACATACCTGATAGGAATATACTATCTGAATTGCTTATGACTTGGATTTTAGAACATTTTATTTCTATGGTTTAATTTGTTGTTCAACACAAATAATATTGAACGATATACCTCTTTATTTTGTTTTTTAATATAGTATCTTTCAGGGGCTAGGTTTGTTTTCCTAGATTTATGAATGAAAATTTATGAAAATCATATTTCGATGATAAGCACAAATTTCATCAGTTTAGCGGCCTTTAGAAAGTTTTAAAATTAGGCTTAAATTATTTCTGTTTTTTTCTAGAAATCGGGTTTTATTTATTCCGTCTTTTAGGCGAAATTTGAAATTTTCTTTTCTCGTTTTTTCGGCTCCTGGACAAGCACTAATTTTTTCCCGTGAGCACTACTTAGCACAAATTGGGCTAATCGGTATGCAAAGTTTCATTTTTAAATTCGAAAGTTTCCCTGCTGCACTTACCCGCACGTAAATCCCTGTTTTTTGCTTAAAGTAGGCGTAGAATGGAATTTTAAAAAAGTTATCACATAAAAATGAAAAATAACACCCAATTTTTTATTTCTGTACCTGTTTGGGAAATGATGAGACTTAAAAAAATGCTAAAAAAATTGGTTGTTGTTGTTGTCGAAAGTACTGGAAAATAAATTTGTTTATAAAATCGTCATTTTTCTCACACAACCAATTAATAAAAAAATTTAATAAGAATTATTTCTAAAACTACCGTTAAATCCCTTTCATTTGAGACCTGATAAGATTAAGATCGGTTAAGTATTTTTCGAGATAAATGTATTTAAAAATTTGCTTTTTTGCGAAATCCTAAAAACGGCGTGTGCCCCTGTTCAAAAGTACAGTGCCTCAGTTTTTCTCTTTATCATTATTATTTAGGTAGTTGATCTTTCGCTTCCTTCCGAACAGGAGCCTGTTGTATTTTCAAAAATTTTTTTTACCAATGTTCACGAATTTTGAAATTGGTTGTAAGTTATATTGAACGGTGTTTCACTTAGTTTACGTGAATATGATAAAATTAAGTAAAATTAGTTGATATTTAATGTGTTTTATATTAAACAACAAATAAATAGTGTGTCAATAATCCGATCCAAAAGAATCAAATTTTAATTATTATCACTGGGAAGCCAATTGAGTAATAAGGAACTACAATTATTACCACATTATACAGATTCAAAAGGCATTAGGTGAAATTAGAAATGACCAAATTAATAAAGAGGCAGCCCCAAAAAAGTATAATGTGCCTAGATTGGCGTTTCAGTTTAGGCTAGGGTCATACTTTTGCACAAGCCTATGAACCGAAACAAGAATACAGACTATACTGACAGACCCCATCCATTTGCAGAAAACAAAACTCGAGAAAAGGGTTGTTTTAACGCCTTTTCAAAATGACATCCGTCTCTATTGCTTATAGCTACTAATTCGTTCCGATAGCAAGTTGTTTCTTGACCTAAAACTAAAAACGTCTTGCGAAGGTATCTAATAAAGTATACTAAATCGACACATAATTACCAAAAACTATTTAATAGCAGTGTTTGCATTTTCTACTGCCGGAATATTACACCTCCAATGTAATGGTAATCTATCCTTCCATCCGTATTTAATACGGCTGTTTACTAAATTTTATTGACGGATATTCAACCCATCTTACATTAGCCGTCATTGAGTTCTGCGTAAAATTACAAATTATTTTAGAAGCAATATATCTAAATGCTACTAGAATAATACATACAACCAAAACAGATTTGGCGCTCTTATAGGACACTCTTATAGGAAGTTGTGGAAAGTAGTGTACGTAAGAGGACTTTTGAGAAGGGATTTATGGTTGTGATCTCTTTCCATTCAATAAATTTATGAAAATGCTTATGAAAATCCTCATCGAAATCTATATTCGACAGTTGCCTAATTTCTAGAACACAGGACGATGAATTTTAAACTCTCTGTAAAGCAATCGATGATAATTGATGAATTTCAAAAGGATAACTTCAAAGAAGATTTTATAATTTTGTATGATTTATTTAACATCTTTAAAGGCAAAAAAAAAAAATTAAATCCAAATGTTTCAAACAAATCAACTCAAACGCACGTTGAATATCAAAGCACAGAGTTCTCAGAAATTGATATCAGTGCACCACAACCATTGATGTTTTCCTAACTTGGCTAGATGCCCCCTTGAGAAACGGTTGCAAACTGAATAAAATAATAAAACTGTACAGGAAACCCTCGAAGAACACGATTACATAATTGATTGTTCTTTGAAACTGTGTTGTTCGAGACTACAAAAAACAGGAGTGTGAAAATAAAAAACACGTTTCGTTTTAATTTTTTCTTGTTATGGTATACAAAAACAAAATAAAAGAGGATACTCGAATATCGTGTAGTTTAAATCCGTGTAATTCGAGGGAAGGTATTCATGTACTTCGAAAAATCGAAACTCGTGTTCTTCAAGTACCGAGTTCTTGGAGGGTTACCTGTATGTAGTTCTTTTACCGCTTTAGATCAAACAGGAACAACTTAAAAAGGAGCAATATAAAATAAATGGAACGGATTAAAAAATGCAGAAAAGCTAAGTAAAGTAAAACATTGGCATAAGGGAAATACAAACTCTAAATATCGTTGGTTGGCCACAGAAACACTGAAGGAAATAGAAACATAATCGCATCCACGACCGACTCTAAATATTCATAGTAATCATAATAGTTTTCTGGGTTAGACTGTGGATGAATGAATTTTTCCACTACGAGCACGAAGACATTTGATGAGAAGTGAAGCAATGTGAAGCGGCTGGAAATGTGTTGTTATTGTACGTATGCCTTTTCGGAAATACTGGTTACAATATCGTTTCGAATTCCTTATAAAACAACATATCAAGTACAATGAAAAATCATTTGCAATGGATGCAAAATATTGTCATTAATATACGAAAATTGATTGTGATAATTACACGCGTTTAGTTGGATTAATTAAATATTATAATAGTTATATGCTATTATAGAGTTAATGAAACATTATTACAAATCTGAAAGATTGCGATATCCATCCCAGTATCATAATTTGTGAAATTTTACCAAACAATTTAAATATTTTTATTGTTCTATGCCGTGTAAAGCAAGCAACAACAACAATTATCAGTTATAAACAGAACAAAACTCTCGATCATGTGCGATCGCTCAGAAATCATGATCTTACAAAAACAGGAAACCAAACCGCGAAAATGTGTTTGTTCGGAAAATCTGAAAATAAATTAAAATAGTTATAGAAATTTGATTAAAAGTAATAATAATGTAAATCAACACTTATCTGTTGTCACAGGCGCTGCGGGGTAGATGGAAGTTCCTTTATGCCAACTGCGTAGTAAACGCTGTATTCGCTCCGTCAGTAGCATAAGAGGAATTTCATAATATCCAGTTGCCAATTTGAGAGTAATAAAATAATTATAGCCTGGAGAGACTGAGGATTAGTTGCAAAATTAACATCCGAATCGTATTAATTCTATACTACTCGTATATCATTATTTATCACTGTTTACTCGCACTGTTCTCTTTTTACTTCTTAGAAATTGCACCGTTGCACGTGTTTTCATTTATTGTATCTAGCGATGTGTGCGTATTGTAATTATAAATCACTTGCATGTAGTTGATTGAATTCGTGAACTTTCCATGTCATTTATTCCCCTGTCTTGATGATGATTAACGCCGTTGTTAATTCCAGTATTCTCCTCCACATGGGATTTCATTCTAAAATTCAATTCCCAATCAGTATTGGAGCACTACTTGTTCCGGCAACATCGATTTGTGTTAAGAATAATAATCGCCTCAGTAAATTATGGACTCTGACTAAATTCGAACCCACGACCATTGGGGTGATAACACTTAGTGGTGTACAACTTAACCACTCGACCACCAAGTGTTGTCATCTTAAATCTGTATGTCCCGAACATACTCGTACATTTTCCTCATGTTATATCGTCGTTATCTATCAATGTGATAGGTCTTTTCCAACTTGAAGATTTTATAAAGTCCTTTCCTACTTTGTTGAAATGTTGGTGGTATCCCTTTTCTTCTCTTGGTATTGTATGTATGTAAAACAAATCTCCATCGGCAAATTCCTCTCTATCCGTTCTTAGGTCATAGATCACATTTCCATTCTATTCGTGGCATTAGTAGATGTCGGTTCTTACTCCATTATCAATCCTGTCCAGTCTTTGCGTTAGATGCACAACACCATGGCAGGTGAATTTAGTGTCATATCGTACACTGCACTGCGATACCTTAACATGAGCAGGGGTATACAACGATCCCAGTTGTCCTTGTTGGCATTATCTTATTTTCGCAAATGTTCTTTTAGTGTCCAGTTTAATCTGTCTACCATTCCGCCTGATTGTGGATGTACTAGTGTGTGCTATGTGTTGTTTTGTGACGGGTAAGTTTAACTTATCTTTAATTTG
Source organism: Nephrotoma guestfalica (assembly GCA_963691935.1). Classification (NCBI taxonomy): domain Eukaryota; kingdom Metazoa; phylum Arthropoda; class Insecta; order Diptera; family Tipulidae; genus Nephrotoma; species Nephrotoma guestfalica. The sequence goes on along the minus strand of OY829913.1, from coordinate 133,307,026 downwards.
TTGTGAATTTAGGTGGTTTTTGATTGCTTGATGCTTTATCCTTCCAACATACAAAGTCCTTAATTTTTTATTCCCTTTTGGAGATTTTCTTTGGCCATATTTTCTCGTATTTTAAAAAAAGTTTCTTATGACTCTCTCAGATCTACCAATCTGCTTTGCAAATTTACGATTCTAAAATCCATTTTGCTTCAAAACAGAAATTTGGGTATGTTCTTCGTGGGTTAGTGCCTAAGCCTTATCCACGATTTTTAATTTTAAAACAAACAACTTTAACTAAGTTATTTATGCTGGGGCGTACACAACAATTGAAAGTCGACTTAGTTTTGAAGAATAAACTGTGTGAATCGCAGGTGTTTACGACTCTTACTAACGTGCTCATAATGAATTGTTTATCGACAATTCTTACTATTTCAGCTAAAATCACACAAACAAACAAATTACAACCAGATGGTGCATGTATTTAAATAAAAATAAAAATACAGACAAAGTAACGGGAGTTTCCAATTATTTTACTTTTTACGGCGGAAAACTGTGACGCATATAATGATATGTTTACCACTGTAGGTTAAAAATTCCGCAGATCGCTTGATTGATAATCTTGCCCGATTCTTCCACGCAACCCTGTTCATCTAATTTATTCTGAGGGCTTAGGGTCCCAGGAAGGGAAAAATTTTCCACCGTGTCCTTATACAGGGTGATTCTTAAATAACTATAATAAATTCGGGAGGTGATGGAGGACACTAGTCCGAACAAAAAAATATACGACAGCACGAGTCTTCTTTATATTAAAAATTTTGCACAGTTCTTAAAACACGGACAACTTGAAATTTCTACCTTGATCCGATTGTAGTTCTTGCGGTACTTCGAATCTGCATATCCAATTGGTCAAAAATGTTTCGGCTACTGTCTGGGCTTTTTGATTCACAATCGGATAGGCTTTTATTCACTTGCTGAACTAGTAATACACATCAGCATGTGTCGATTATCATCCTTGCTTTTTGAAATGGGCCTACGATGCCCATTGATATTCGTTTATACAGTGCTTCAAAATTATATTATTGCAGTTTTGATTTCGATCGAGTAAAGACCGTTTGCTGCTCATCCATCTCGATGATAGAGAAAAATGCGGATTTTTCTATATCAGCAAGATGGATTGATATTGACCCCGTTTAGGCCAATTCATGAAGTGCCTTTACTGCACCATCTAACTGTTCTGCTGAATGATGGCTGTATGGCGAGCGAATGATCTCTGTTCCTAATTACATTTGTTGATTAGCTCCCGGCCAAAACACTGGTACTTTCTGCTAGAATTTTACCAAGGTGCTAGAATACAACAACTCATTATTTTGGACTTTCGCATGCTCCACAATTCCCACCTTGGTATTCCCAAGGTCACCGAATATTTTCATGTACTTCATTTTGTCGCATATTTGTGTTATTTCGACCCAGTCTTCGATTATAATTGGCAATACATTTTGTTTACTTGTGTATATTTGAAGGTGTACCACCACATTGTACCATGTTAGCACTTGCTTATCCAGATACACGATCATCTGGTATTTCTTCATAACACCTTGTCAGATGATATACATTCATCAGTTATTCTAGCTACGATAAACCGATGTTTGAACACCATCCCGCCGAGCGTTATAGGAAAGGTACTCGTCTTTGCCTATCGCAGATTCACCTATTAATGTTAGCCAGGATCTACCATATCAGGACGGACAACCGATTTCGATCCTCCAGTGTAAAAGTGCTTCGGTATCCAGTGTTATATTGCATTGGTGCTGTTTCAATAACCCTTTAACAGCGACACTTTTATTATCCGCCCCAAGTTATGTGATTTTAGCATTTTCGCCCTCTCACCAGCTTACAAACCTCAAAATTGGTATAACTTAGTTTCCCGGATCTATGCTTATTAAATGAGACATATGTCTTCTCTCCTCGTCTCGTTCAACGTCTGACTTTCATTTCTTTTGCGTTTCTTGCCTTCTATGTCAGCTTCTCTCGGATGCTGTATCATGTCCCAGTCACAGCTCATTTCTGTTGCGATTACAGTTTGCAAGACATTCCCCGTTTAGGTGATTCACTGCACTACAACAATTGCGCTGTACTGTTGCTTGGAACTATTTCTTAAAATTCTCAAATGGGAGATCCCACCATCGAATGTCGGAGGCTCTAAAATTCCTCTTGAGCTTCCGGCAAATGGTTCTGTTGAAAATGTTTTATTTAGCTCGCTTCTAACGGGTGATTTTTTAAGAGCTTGAGAACTTTTTTTTAAAAAAAAACGCATAAAATTTGCAAAATCTCATCGGTTCTTTATTTGAAACGTTAGATTGGTCCATGACATTTACTTTTTGAAGATAATTTCATTTAAATGTTGACCGCGGCTGCGTCTTAGGTGGTCCATTCGGAAAGTCCAATTTTGGGCAACTTTTTCGAGCATTTCGGCCGGAATAGCCCGAATTTCTTCGGAAATGTTGTCTTCCAAAACTGGAATAGTTGCTGGCTTATTTCTGTAGACTTTAGACTTGACGTAGCCCCACAAAAAATAGTCTAAAGGCGTCAAATCGCATGATATTGGTGCCCAACTTACCGGGCCATTTCTTGAGATGAATTGTTCTCCGAAGTTTTCCCTCAAAATGGCCATAGAATCGCGAGCTGTGTGGCATGTAGCGCCATATTGTTGAAACCACATGTCAACTGAGTTCAGTTCTTCCATTTTTGGCAACAAAAAGTTTGTTAGCATCGAACGTTAGCGATCGCCATTCACCGTAACGTTGCGTCCAACAGCATCTTTGAAAAAATACGGTCCAATGATTCCACCAGCGTACAAACCACACCAAACAGTGCATTTTTCGGGATGCATGGGCAGTTCTTGAACGGCTTCTGGTTGCTCTTCACTCCAAATGCGGCAATTTTGCTTATTTACGTAGCCATTCAACCAGAAATGAGCCTCATCGCTGAACAAAATTTGTCGATAAAAAAGCGGATTTTCTGCCAACTTTTCTAGGGCCCATTCACTGAAAATTCGACGTTGTGGCAGATCGTTCGGCTTCAGTTCTTGCAGGAGCTGTATTTTATACGGTTTTACACCAAGATCTTTGCGTAAAATCTTCCATGTCGTCGAATAACACAAACCCAATTGCTGCGAACGGCGACGAATCGACATTTCACGGTCTTCAGCAACACTCTCAGAAACAGACGCAATATTCTCTTCTGTACGCACTGTACGCATTCGTGTGGTTGGTTTAATGTCCAATAAAGTAAACTGAGTGCGAAACTTGGTCACAATCGCATTAATTGTTTGCTCACTTGGTCGATTATGTAGACCATAAATCGGACGTAAATCGCGAAACACTTTTCGAACCGAACACTGATTTTTGTAATATAATTCAATTATTTGCAAGCGTTGCTCGTTAGTAAGTCTATTCATTATGAAATGTCAAAGCATACTGAGCATCTTTCTCTTTGACACCTTGTCTGAAATCCCGCGTGATCTGTCAAATACTAATGCATGAAAATCCTAACCACAAAAAATCACCCTTTATAATATCTTCAATATTTTTTTAACGTATATTACTAATTTTATTTAATCGTTATCGTTTTGTTTTTTTTCATTTTCATTTTTTGTTTGTTTCTGCACCAACACATTTATGCTTAGTTATTTCAAAAATATTTACTACAGAAAAAAAATTACCAATACAACGGTAGTTAGTTTTTGTTTATTTCATATGGGTGGAGTTAGCAGGATTTGTAGATTCTGAATGAAATTTGTTCGTTCGTTCTTTTTTTTGTATCCCTGCAATCTGTTCTGGGGCCAAGGCTCCCCGTCCTCACTTTTACGCCAGTGTTGGCCAATTCGAGGGCGTACGGCTATAGGTCCGATTTTTGTCATCATCTGAACATTGCATAGCTCCATGCCAGCCTATACTGGCATGTAAGATGGGTCGGCCCATGACTTTTGTACTCCGACAGGGGGTCATAGATGTGTTCCATTTCATTACAGATCGTCGTAATCTGTTGATGAAAAATTCCCTTTGCATCCTGCCCCTATCGGGATTCGAACCCAGTACCTCCCGCTCTAAACGCCAAAGCTTTAACCACTGTGCCATTTGATCGATTCGTTCGTTCGTTCTTCTTTGCGTTACTTTCGTCGGGTCGCTTTTTCGACAGAAAACAAATGAAAATCAAACTTGAAGTACTCGTATGTGATCAAAATAATTCAAATCACCTGATGACCATTTATATTTCGTCTATTTACTCAGATTCGTTTATATGACCATGATATACATCTCTTCCAGAGAATCTTAAATGGCGTCCTATAACAAGAAAATTAAGATCTTGTTATTTCTATTGCAGATTTCAAAATAATAATGTCAATATCACCTGGCGAGACACTTTTGACCCAAGTTAAAAGAAGCGATATTAATCCAAATCGATTTGTCGGCAAAGTGGCTGTGATAACGGCATCTACAAAAGGGTAAATATTGAGAAATTAAATTTATATCCGATACTATGAGTTCGTAAAAACTTCCAGAATCGGTTTTGCCATAGCTGAACGATTAGCACAAGAAGGAGCAAAGGTGGTAGTTAGCAGCCGAAAAGAGGAACATGTGAAAGAGGCTGTCGAAAAACTGAAACAGTATGAGGCCCATGGAGTCGTATGTCATGTGAGCGTGGCAGCCGATCGTAAAAGATTATTTCTTGAGGTATTGAAAGTGGCTACTGTTGAAATTAGAAGTTAACCTTAAAATAATTTTATTGTACAGGCAGCTCAAACATTTGGTGGTATCGATATATTAGTATCGAATGCCGCTATAAATCTTGCACATGGGCCAGTCCTCGACGTAGCGGAAGAAGTATGGGATAAAATGTTCGATATCAATGTAAAATCGTCATTTCTGCTAGCAAAAGAAGTTATTCCGTATTTACAAAAACGTGGAGGTGGATCTATAATTTTTGATTCATCGGTTGCTGGGTTACGCCCATTTGCTTCGCTTGGTGCGTATTCCGTAACCAAGGCGGCACTTGTATCATTAACAAAAGTGGCGGCCGATTCTTTTGCGACCCAAAATATTCGAATTAATTGTATTGCACCAGGTATAATCAATACGAAATTTACAGATTACATGCGTAAAGATCAAGAGACTCTTGATCATTATTTAAGTTACACTTCTATGAAGCGATTTGGTGAGGCCCACGAGGTGGCCAGTGTCGTGGCCTTTTTGGTGTCAAATGATGCAAGCTATATGACAGGTGAGACGATACAAATCAGTGGTGGAGTATTTTAAAAACTTTTGTAATAAATGAAATAAATGAGCAATGGTGCAAAATTTAATTTATTTTTGATTTGTTTCAATATTTATTTAGCTCGTTTTCCTCATAAATAATTCCATAACTATAGCTCAGCAGAAATAGCCTAAATGTACAGTGTACTAAAATTTGATATTCAGCACTGGGTAAAATAAAAAAACATTTCTTGTGTAGTTTCAACTACTTGTTCAAGTTTTTTTAGTATTTTCAAATCGACTCGGGTAATCAATCTGATCCATTATCTGGACCTAACTTTACGGCCTTGACTGACAGGCATATAAAAATACACAGGCATTCTTTAACGGTATTTGTTCCACCCGATGCCGCGGATAGTGAATGGTCGTGTGGGAGATATTTGCTCAACGGACAAGTTCCCCATTAGCTGCCTGTTGGTTTTATGTGCCTATTTCACACAAATTAAACACTTCTTAATTAATGCCCTAATTTTGTAAGTCCATTGGAGGACCAATATTTTTCCTTTATGAGATTATTTGTTAGCGTTGGGCCATCGTGTAAATTTTGAAAATGTGTATACCATATTAACCTTTCTGTGAACGCATGATTAGTAGGTAGTATTATCGGATGTTGGTTATCATAGTAGCAACACAACCATCACAACCAGCATTAGAAATATGACCTCCAACTCGTAATATTCTGCTGGAATCGATAAATGGAGCCAATAACAACATTTTTGTATTGTTATTTACGATTTTTTTTATGTAAATTCGCGACATCTTTACTAAAACGGTTAAATTGTACCCAAAGGATGCATTAAGTTCCTGCTCTCTCGATTTGATTTGCACCTAGTTCAGAAGTATTTATATGTTTAGGATTTTTACATTTTAAGTTTGTTATATAACGCCTAACTGATGCTACAATTCTAAATATTTTTTTGTAAGTCGATTTTGAACCAACCAATCATCGTCAACAATAATCTGGAACACGTGCTCTGAATGAGGTAATTTGGTTTTACTAAATCCTTTCTCGATTGCTGATTTCAACTTTCCTTCGTTTGGAGATCACGCAGTTCAAAGAGCCATGGTCGGCAGGGTTATTAAACTAACACTAGTAGAATTTGACTGGTTCTATTTGCAATAAAGGATTTCGAATACGTTGGATACGTCGAAAGCCAGGCGAGCACAATGGACGAGTCGGTCCATGTATAATATTTAACAGAAGGTGGTATTTTCTCTTCACTGCATTCATTATTTAAATCATCACACAAAACAGGAATATTGTTTTGCCGGTTTTACCGTTTTCATGGTAAATAATGGCTCATTTAATCCATGGCTCTAATAATGTTGATATTTTAAGATCCATCGCACTCCGCATGGTTTCAGCACCGGATAACAAATCTTCGACATAGAAATCGTTCAATAAATGCTGGAGCAGACTTTCACCCCCCTTTTCTAGGGCCAGTTGTCCAATGGTACGAATTGCCAAATAAGCCGAGATTGCGAGACCAAAATGTTACTCTTGTTAATTTGGCGTGTCGAAAAACTAGTACTTGCCGGTGTATTCTTTCTATGTTGGCCGTTATCGCGATTTTGTTACTTCTAAAACGTATGAAGGTAACCCAAAGAGTTGGTTGAAGTATTAGTCCTGGTGGTTTTGCTGGAACCATCAAACTCGTACTTTTGTTTTCCTACTGGATTCTTTCATTACTGCATGATGAGGTGAATAAAAAAAATTTTTCGTCACTTCATCTGCGCTGGTTTAATAGTATCTCTACCATATGTCCCATCTCTACATATTCCCTCATCTGGTTTATAGTGTGTTCGTGGGTTTTCATCATAGCAAGCGATAGCTTACGTTCAAGTGATAGAAAGTGTTGTGTTGCAACTATTAGCGAGCTTCCCAATTTACAAGAATTTTCCAGTTTCCCTCCCGTCTTCTTGGCTTTTTACAGTATTGGTATAAAATGTTTCACATTCCGCTTGTCCTGGTAAAATTTGAGAACTTTGAATGGTGTCTACCATTCCCCAAGATTGTCTCAAAGTTTTATCAATAACGGCATACGTTGATAAATCTGAATGTAATCTGACACAACCCACCCAAATAAGTTTTTTGAAGAATTGTTGACCCTTTCAATGTTGAGCTTCTTCTAAAATTGAAAAGAATTTATCTGTTCTAATCAATACATCAATAGAGGCTGTTCTGTGAACCTCATCCAGCTAGTAGAATATTTTCTATATTTTTGCGGTTGATGTTATATCCAGGTATTTTAGATTGCAATTTGTTGATAATCAAAGCATTGATTTCAGTTCGCTTAATGACCGACCACTAGTACGTATTTTCCATTTCAATTTACCGAACCAGCTGTCATGCAAGTTATGTTTACATTCAATTTGCTTCTCGACAAACGTAATCTTTGAACGCACTCTTCAGATGCAAATGACGATTATGGCCCAGAATAAAACAGCGCTCGACAGTTGTGTCAATTTTCTTATTGATCTTTGATAATAACTTTAGCAATGGGCAAAATGGCTTGTAAAGGGTGGTTAAATTTTAAGGGCCGACGTTGAATGTGAACCACACCTAAACGTTAAGTTTTTTCTGCATTTAATTTGACATTTCTCAATTTCAGACTAACTCAATTTGAATTCCAAACGTCATCAATGGTCAGAATGGTGGCAAGAAATGGCAACAGTGGATGATCAATTTTCGAAGAAAATCATCTTCAGTGATGAGGCACATTTTCACCTCAGTAGATTCGTCAATAAGCAGAATTGCCGCATTTGGGCGAATCATAATCCAAGAGTGATTGTCGAAAACGCAATGCATCCACAAAGAGTGACTGTTTGGTGCGGTTTATGGGCTGGCGGCATCATCGGGCCGTATTTTTTCCAAATTGAGGCCGGTCAGGCAGTTACTGTGAATGGTGTTCGCTATCGTGAGATGATAACGAACTTTTTATGGCTCGAATTGGAAGATATGGATGTGGACGATATGTGACTTCAACAGGACGGTGCCACTTGCGACACAGCTAACGAAACAATGGCTCTTTTGCGCGACAAATTCAATGCCCGTGTTATCTCACGTGGTGGCGATGTCAATTGGCCGCCAAGATCATGTGGTTTGACACCGTTGGACTTCTTTCTTTGGGGTTATTTGAAAAAAAAGGTGTACGTCAATAAGCCAGCAACAATTCAAGAGCTAACGGATGAGATAATTCGGCACATTAACGGCATAGAACCTCAATTATGCCTAAGCGTCATCGAAAATTTGGACCATCGGGTGGTGAGGTGCCGGCTGCCATTTGGCCGATTTTTTATTCCATACATAATTGAACCATACCATATTATCATAATAAAAAGAATTGACAATAATTTCCTAAATAATTTGTGTTTTATTCAAAATCAACATCAGCCCTTAAAATTTAACCACCCTTTATAACTAAAATATGTTTCGCTTTTTCCGTATTTGTGTTTTCGGTAATTTCAAAGTGTGAACGATCCACCAATTACTTTATCATCGGCGAATAATGCAGACTTGACATCAGCATCAAGCAGCGGTACAACAAAGGAGTCCAATGTTACTCTAACGGCTATTCAGCTGGCTGGACTTATCAACGATGCTGGTGCCAAGTCTCTCTCACGGATAAACGTAAATTTAAATGAAATACCAGAGACATCGCGAGCAAGTACTAATTTTTCTGCCAGTACTGGATTGATTACTCGAGTAGCTTTCAAACCTCCACAGCCACTTCAGTGATAAAATCCTAATGTGTGGTTTGAGATACTCAAGCAGCAATTCGCATTGGTAGAAATTACTTTCGAAGCAACTAAATATATGCTCATGCGGTGGAAGCCCTGGGCCCACGACTCCACGACACCTTTGCGTATATAATCACTAGCGCGAAGGGTAATATACCTTATACTGCATACAAGGCTGAGGTGATCCGGGTCCGTGGCGAATCAGAAAAGACAAAACTTAATAATCTGATGCATGACTTGACACTTGGGGACAGTAAGCGGTCCCAACTGTTGAGCGTTATGAAGTTGAATGTTGGTAACAATATAAATGAAGTCAGTCAGTTCAAATGGTGCTCACACCATTTGAAAACGACGTCTCCCTGTCAGTCCTTACAGAACGGGCTGACAACGTACGTTAGACTATGACCCAAGTACAAATAAACTCAATCGAGGCTTCTTCATCCGCTCTACTAACCCAAATTCAACTTTTTCACTAGATAATAAACTATCGGCATTCAAAAAAACATTGTTATCGGAGATTTCGGAAATCTTTAATCAAAATTCTAGAGCACGATCCAATTCAAATTCACGAAGTCGTAACAAATTATCTATTCACGGAAAAACTCGCCAAGTTCTCGAAATTTCTTCAATCCATTTTATGGTGACCTTCGGCTGAGAATAATTTCATTTGCTTTTATCACCATTATTTCGGAACAAAGCCGTTGAAATGTAAACCAAATTGCAAATTCGTATTAAATAACTCCGATAACAATGTTTCAAAAAAATAAATAGTCATTCACAATTGGCGGTGTGCAATGACGTAACAACAATTAGCCGCCTTTTAACCTACGAATTTTTTTTTTCAGACCCATTTTTTAATAGATACAAGTGCAGATGTCTCAGGCTTGCCAACCCGTTGTGTTCGGAATCCAAGTGTTTCGGAATACGCCGTGAATTCTCCTGGGAGTTCATAGTCTTTTTGTGTCGTTTCCTATCATCGGCGCGGGTTTTTTGAGGGTTGCTGGTGGATATGTAGAGACAGAGGCTCATAGATCTCCTCCTACGATGATACTACTGTATCTAGGATCGACAACTCAGCAATGGATTCAGGAGTTTTCAACGTGATTTCAAAATTTTTAACAGTCATTCACGGCAACATTAATATTGACAATACAAGATATAGCGCGACTCACAAAGTGGAAACGAACGGACCACCGATTGCATGCAAACCACGACGACTAGCACCGGACAAATTAATCATCGCGAAGCCAGAATTCGAAAACATGATGAAACTTGGAATTTGCCGACCTAGTAGCAGCCCTTGGTTCAGCTCGCTATACTTAGTACCCAAAATGAATGGAGAGCAGAGACCGTGTGGAGACTTTCGAGCACTAAATAAAGTCACAATGCCAGACAGGTATCCGATTTCACATATCCAAGAGTTTACACAACGACTCGAGGGCTGCACTATATTCACAACGATAGACCTTGTCCAGGCTTACTACCAAATTCCTATTGAACCGACGAACATTCCAAAAACAGCAATTTCGACACCTTTTGAACTAATTAAATTTTGTAGAATGACTTTCGGCCTTAGAGATGCAGCACAGTCGTTGCAACGTCTTATGCATTCAGTACTATGCAGACTTGATTTTTGTTTTGTACATTAGGACGACGTGCTCGTTGGCTCTCGGAATTATGGCGAACATCTCGAACATATTAAAATTATTTACTAATTATTTATTTTGACTAAATTAGTAAACTATTATATCGAAATTATCTTTTTAGGCCATTTGGTAACTGGACAAGGTATATTACCGTCGCATGAACGAGTTCAAGTCATCAACAATTTCGAACGACCACAGACTGTTAAACATGTGAAACGCTTTTTAGGCATGATAAACTTTTATCGACGCTTCATTCCTGGTGCCGCTGCTGACCAGAAATTATTGAACGATTACCTAAAAGGTTACAGTCGAGTTTCAATACAATGGTCAACCGTGGCTATCAAAGCATTCGATAACTGTAAAATTAAACTTACAGACGCTACTTTGCTTATTCATCCATCATCATCAGCACCTCTGGCCATCATGGTTGACACTTCCGTCAGACACTAGGCATCCACTTGGTTGCTTTTCAGTACGTCTCAGTGATATGCAAAAAAGATCCAGTGCTTATGATCGTGAACTTCTCGCGGCTTATTTAGGGATAAAACACTTTCGACATCTTCCTCGTCAACTTGTACACTTAGATTTCATTGGTCAATTCACGATCGATACTCAACACATCTCTGCACTGGATAACGTTGTCGCAGATGCTTAGACCAATGACAAAGAACTTCAAGAAATTTTAAGGAGTAACTCTCTTCACAAATTCGATAAATTTCCCCTATCTTTCAATTCAAAAAAATTAATTTATTGCGATATTTTTTAATCTTTTCATAATCTTTCTCATCCTGGCGTCAAAGCTTCCATCAAACTTTTGACTCAGAATGTCATCTGGTCATCGATTAAAAAAAGACGTTCAGAAAATGGCTCAAAGTTGTGTAGCTTGCCAAAAGGCTAAAATCTCTCAACATACAAAACTCCACTTAGTAACTATAAATTAACTTCTCAACGCTTTTCGATTATTCACTCCGATATCATTGGTCTTTTATCAGTTTCTGATAATCGGTGGTATTGCGTTGCATTAATTGATAGATACACTCGCTGGCTCGAGCCGACTCCAGTTCCGGATATAATTGCTTCAACCGTCGCTTTCGCTGTTTACTCGCACAACTTTTTCACGAACTGTCCAACTTACTTGGTTTTGAACGCAGGAGAACAACTAGTTACACTCCAAATTGTAATGGCATGATCGAGAAATGACATCGAGTCGTTAAATCGACCATTATGTGCTACGACCGATGTGATTGGGCTAGTGTTCTTTCTGCAATCTTATTTGGATTACGAACGACTTACAGTGACGAACTAAAAGCTACTCCAGCTGAACTGGTTTATGGATGTACAACTCGAGTTCCTGCAACATATTACGAACGATCAAATTTCACAATCAGACTTTATTACAAACTTAAGACGACACTTTGATGAAATTCGACCTGTACCGGCTTCTCGCCATACTACGGAAAAAATTTTCATCAGTAAAGATCTACTGACTAGCTCGCACGTTTTTCTTGTGGACTGATGCAGTACGCAGATCACTGCAACCACCAGACAAATTATTAACTTTGGATTTGAACGGACGACACATCAAAATTTCCATTGACCGACTCAAACCGTGTTATTCGGACAATCAATCACAAATTATGGACGCACCAAACTGTATTACTTTTACCGACTCACGCACCAGAACTCATTATTTCGGCTGACAGACCTAAATTACCTACCGAGGAGCCGAAAGCAAAAACGTTCGTTTTGATCTTTTGCCAAATCCTAAAACAACTACAAGGTCGAATCGTGTATCCAGGACTTCTACCAAATTCTTACATTATCGATAGCTCTTCGATCTCTCTGAGAGAGGAGTATTGTGGCGTTTTCACACCTTGTATCGAAATCCATCATATAAATTAATTAATATTGACTAGCACCGAATGGTTGGTTGGGTATAAACCAACTCTTGGTAAAATGTTGTAGTGTGCGCCAAAACTTTAACAAGCTGTTAAAAATGAAAAAGTTTTTAGTTTTTCGTTGAAATAAAAAACAATAGAAAACAGGAATTAAAAAATAAATTAAAAAGATAATATTAGTGGTTTCTGGGTGTAAATTATTTATAAGCTTGGTGGAGCTCTAAAACCACTAAAGATTCATGCCAACAAAGTGTTACCGTGTGTCTGGTGGGATTGGAAAGGAGTCATTTACTACGAGCTTCTGGAACCTGGTCACACTGTTACAACTGAACGTAACCAGGCCCAGTTGATAGAATTAAGTGATGTTCTGGAGGAAAAAGATCATTTTTGGTAAAATCAGCCCAGGAACTCATCTTCTCCTTAGGCTGGGAAGTTTTACAGCACGCGGTGTATTCTCTAATCTTGGCTTCCTTTGATTACCGCTTATTCACTAGCGGCTCGATGACTATTTTGCTTCAAAACCACCAATTTTATGTCGCGAATGCATTCGTCATCTACCTTAGAAATGGCAAATGACCATAGATAGTAATGACGAATTTTTCGATAATTAATCTTTGTAACAATTATATTTTCAATAAAGTTGAATTTGACCAAAAAAAACTAAACTTGAAAACTTGACCAAACTTGAAAAATTTTAGGTTATTTAGAAATTCTAATTCACTATTAAATTAACAAAATAACCTAAATTTTTTTAAAGGTTTTAGCCTTATTTCAAGTCGATCCTCTTTAAACTCGGCAACATATATACCCAAAACGATAACTCTAAGGTGATCCGAAGAGATACTTTTTTTAAAGTTCCAATCTCATCCGTTTGTTATGTAAAAGTTTAATGTTAACTTCCAAAATTATAGAAAACACCAATTTGAACTGGAAAACTATAAAATGGCAACCTAATTTGAAACTATAAAAAATTATTCTTTACATTTTCTACGAATTGTCGACATACTCTACCAATTTTCGACATTGTCTACGCAAAACCCAATTGTCTAAATTATTCTCAACATTTTTTGCTCCAAGCTAGAATAACGAAGAAAACAAAACAATATCAAAACGAGGGAGGACTTTGAATATCTAAATTTGGTCAAATGGATGGAATCAGTAAATCTTTCAACCACAACATTTACCGATACATACCTCAGTTTATACTTTACATGCAACAATTTTCAAGAATTATTCCCAGAAGTTTATCTTCTACGTTAACATAACGTGTTTGAAGTTGTTCCATGAAACCATCCACAAAATAATAAACAAATGTTTTTGAAAAGCTACATTAAATATTAATCGACAATAATTCTACGGAAAAACGGATGTGCGAAGACCTTTACAATTTTTAACGAGAAGTGCACGCTATACGATATATTCCGGTCCCAAGTGCATAGCAGTAAAAACATGCTAAAGTTGTTTTTTGCCATTTCCAAATATGTATGCGTATAAATGGATACCCAAACAATGAATAGAGGATGTCAAGTCGAGAAGCTTAATAAATTTATTTAAATTAAGACATGAAATTTATAATAATGTAATAAAATACAAAAAAGTCAAAAGCATTAATTTTCATTTTGCATGACACAAGGTAATAAATGTTATGCTTTTATTGTACAAGCTTTTTACTATGTGTTGTGTATGAAATGCAAAGCATTTTGTTATGTAAGTATTTATCTTTAAAGTTTCCTTTTTTTACTGTACGAACATGTAACAACAACATCAAACTTATCTGATGTAATAAATATTATATTACAGTGTTAAAGATAAGCAGTAGGCTGTTTAGATAAGCTAAACATTTAACAACATTCAAGTTTCATGAGATATAATATAAAGTAAATTAATTAGATATCTATTTTTATACTGTGAAATTGCCTATTTTGATATGCGTTAGGTGTGAATGAGCTTTATTTTTATGGGTGCCAATAAGGTTACCATTACAAATTTGGATATAAGAAGTTTAGGCGTTTTTGTAACTAGCCGAATTAGGAATTATATCAGAGCCACATACATATAAGAGCCATATAATTTCGCCATTTTTATCGTAAGCTTTAAATAGAGGTTAGCATTTGTTCTGTCTTATAAAAATCAGCTTACATTAATATTTTTTGAATATATTTTTGTAAATGAAAACCGAAATGATCAATGGAAATTTTCAATTTTAGTTGGTTTCATTAAGAATACATAATGACGAAATCAACATATAGGGTAAACTCCTGTTATTTATGCTGAATTATTATTATTATTATTACCTAAAAGCTCCGAAGATATGTATTCAGCCCTGCACTAGATTAGTTGTCATTTTACTTAACCTTTGAATTTTGGGCGCTGTTCTCCAAGCATATAAAAACGGAGAAAACCACCATTTGTATAAATAATTAATAATAAGCATAAAATATTGTATCTTGTGTAATTAATAAAGTTAAAATTATAAAATAAAAACTGAACCAAAATTTGAATAAACATTTTTTTAATAAATAAAAAGTTTAAATAAAAGTTCAAATAAAAAGTTGTGTATATATGTGTTTCAATTTTCCTTAAAGACTTTGTGATATTAGTGAAAAATGGACGCCTAACTGAGCCAAAATGTCGTACACAATACAAATTTTGGTGCAGCCGGTAGGATTACGAAGCAAAAATTCATAAGACATGATTGGAAAAAGTGAATAGGGGGATGTATGTACTGAATTTTAAGAAAGGTGAAAATTGAATTCATAACTTTAAATCTAAATTTAAATAAAAGACTCATCACAGATAAATTGGCTCATTACGAAATTTTTCCTTTAAAAGCTTGGTCAAATTCTGGTGCGGGTCGATTAAAAATTCTCGAGTCATCAGTTAGCTTGGTACATCGTAATTAGGAACACCTTGAACCGATTACAGAAATCATTCGAAAATACAACGATGTCTTCCATTTAGATGGCGACATGTTAACTGCGGCCAAGAGTATTAAGCATAGTATACCAGTAACAATTCCTGAATCTGCTCCTATTTATCAAAAATCTTATTGCATGCCGAATGCGATCAAAACTGAAGTAAACCGACAAGCAGACAAAATGCTAAGATAATTAATAATTGAACCAAAGCTCTAGCCCTTGACATTTTCCGCTCTCAGAGGTCCCATAAAATCTAATGAGGGATCGCGTAAATGGCGAGTTGTAGTCGATGCTTAAATGATATCACTTACTGTGTATTTTCTTTATCCAACATCCTGGATATATTAGACCAACTGAGAACAGTATCTTACTTTAGCAGCTTGGATATGACTAACGGATACCACCAAGTATTACTTGATGAAGAAGCGAAGCCTAAAACGGATTTCAATACCACCATTTTCACTTCAATCGCATGCCTCTTGTGTTAAGAGGGGCTCCTGCAACCTTCCAAAATCTTATGAATACAGTTCTAGCTGGTCTTAATGGTTTTAAATGCCTAGATATCGTCGTATATTGGCAAAACTCTTATCAGCATAATGAAAGGCTTCAAGAAGTTCTTGAGTGCCTACGCAAGTTCAATTTAAAATTGAATCCGTCAAAATGCAAATTCTTACGCCAAGAGCTGACATATCTGGCACATAAAGTTGGACGCGATGGTGTTAAGCCTAAGTAAATGCTGTCGTGAAATATCCAGAGCCTAAAAATCAACGAGACGTTAGAGCATTTCTTGCATTTGTAGGTTACTATAGATGCTTTGTTAAGGATTCTTCCAAAACTGCGCTACCTTTAAATACTCTTTTAAAAAATGACGTACCATTTGTATGGTTTCCATTTTGTGATGAAGCGTTTAAAGCTCTTAAATCGAAAATCATTAAGCACCAATCCTACAACTTCCTAATTACGAAAAACCTATTATTATTACGATAGACGCAAGCGACATAGCTATCGGATCCGTACTTTCCCAACATTCTGATTCACATGAGCTTCCTGTTGCCTTAGTCAGTCCTAGTTTGACTAACGCTGAAAAAAATTTGAATTTTTGACTCATAGATGGAAAATTTTTAAGAATCTCAACAATCAGTTTCGAACGGATGAGATTAATTGATATGAAAATATCAGTCTACATTGAAATATTGTCTATATATAGGACAATACCATGTATTTGTAGTACTAGCGAAGTACTGCTTAGCCTACGAAATCGATTCTTTCATATTTTGCATCTATGTTTCATTCTCGCAACTAACTAACTTTTCGTGCTTACGAATTTATATTTATTTATTTATTTATATTAATTTCCTCCATTTAGAAAGAATTGTTAGCGGTTGATTGGTCTATAACACATTTTCGACCGTACGTGAATGGGAAAACATTTAAACTTATTAGCGATCATAAGCCATTAATTTGGTTATTTGGTATATCAAATCCGTCATCCCGTCTAATGCAATGGCGTTTAGAATTAGAGGAGTATGATTTCGAAATTTTCCTATAAACCGGGGGTACTAAATAAAAATGCCGCTCGTTGCATTCTAACTTTTTAAATAACCAGGCCTTAGTTACTGTGGCCAATCCACATTCTTCGGTTCATATTAAAGCTATTACATAAGCACAAAGCAAACAGCAAACCTCACGTCCATCGGAGAATATTAGTAGTTTGCCAAAGAATACTCTACAACATAATCCATCCACACTTATTGAATCGTCCGAAAATTTAAAAGGGAAAGCTATTCCTCGAGCAATTAAAAATAATCTTACTGTGGAAAACCAAATGTAGTAGAAATCGTTGCTGCAATTGAATCTTATAAAGGAATTCCATGATACTTCCGTTGGTGGTCATCAAGGCATTCAGAGAACGTATAAGAGGATGCGAAGGCATTATTACTTCCCGCAAATTTTGGGAATGACCGAACAATTTATTAAATCTCCCAGCTCAAATCAAAAAAATAAAATTAGTCGTTCAACAAAAATGCCTATGGCAATAACCACGACATCTACTAAACCTTTCGAAAGAGTTTTTCTTGATATTGTTAGTCCTTTACTATCAAGTTATCAGCAAAATAAAAATACATCTTAACGATCATGGACTACCTTACTAAATATGCCATTGCGGTTCCATTACCAAATCAGGAAGCCGAAACTATTGTCGATACATTCCTTAAAAATTTCATAAGCATCTATTGCTGCCCTCAATCGATCTTGACTGATCGGAGTACCAATTTAATGGGTGCAGTTTTCCAAAACCTTTGCAAGCTCTTAAAAATTAAATAAAATTAATTTCACCGCTTTTCATTCCGAAACTAACGGAGCTTTTGAACGTTCACATCGGACGCTCATCGAATATCTGAGGCATTTCATAGGCAAAAACGGAATGGATTGGGACTCGTGGATTAGATATTCTATGTTTGTACACAATACCACGCCCTATTCTTCCACAACGTTCATGCCTAACGAGTTAATGTTTGGAATATTACCAAATTTACCTCTTTCATTTCATAACGAACCAAATATCGTCTACAATTATGACGCCTACCGTATAGATTTTAAACATAAAATGCAAACCGCTTATGGAGAAGCACGAAGTAATGCTTTACAATCTAAATTGAATTCCAAAACTTAGTGTGACCGTGATTCATTCAACTAATTCTATTTTTCGCGTTGGTGACCTAGTTTGGCTAGAAAATGAAACCAAAAAACTAAATTATCTGAAAATTGGTTAGGACCATTCAAGATTATAGAAATTATATAACCGATAAATTCTAAGTTAGAAATGGAACGGAAATTCAAGGTCGTGCATAATAACCGACTAAAACTAATGATATAGTTATCATTAAAACTAAATTAAATTTATGTTAATGAAGTAATTTTAGTTAAGTAAAATTTACTAAGCAATTCATAATTTTTTTAATTTTTGTATATGTACTTAACATTTTTCCATTTCACCTTATATGATGATCAATAATAATTATTTTGGAAATATTGTTAAAAAAAATCTATTTTGTAATTTTTATAATTAGTAATTTAAATTAAATTACTGACATGTATCTCTTTAGATATCAAAAGATGCGTAACATCAGGGGGAAGGTGTTATGTATTCAGAATTATACCTAAGAACTCCAAAAATGCGTAACGAAATCAGCACTGCATTAGATTAGTTGTCAGTTTACTAAACCATTGAATTTTGGGCGCTGTTCTCCAAGCATGTAAAAACCGAGAAAATCACCATTTGTATAAATAATTAATAATAAGTGAAATTAATAAAGTTACAGTTATAAAATAAAAACTGAGGCAAAATTTGAATTAACATTATTTTTTTAATCAATAAAAAGTTTAAATAAAAGTTAAAATAAAAAATTATGTGCATAATTTCAATTTTCATTAAAGACTTTGTGATATTAGTGAAAAATGGACGGCTAACTGAGACAACATGTCGTACACAACACCCCCAATAGCAGGCACTCTTAAGGAGGTATGGTACTGAGAAATAAAAATGTTTTTAGTATTGATATCTAAATGCCCCTAAATGTATGTACTCTGGTTTGTTTCTTTAATAAATTTTAGTACCATAATTTCGTATAATTTGCTTACTAATCTTTACTTATATTGTTTATATGTGAAAAATTAATTAATAAATTTATTGTTTTTGTTTATTGCTGATCTAAACATTGCATATTATAATAATTTAATAACCACTTATCTTAGACACACATTTTATTTCGTAGTTTGCCATCTAGTGACAGTAAATTTTCCAAAAATAATCGTCGTTGCAGCGTAAAAACAAACAAACAAACATCGTAAGACTAATCTTGATAATCATGTATTAATCCCTCGATTTTATGTGTTTTAACCAGAGTTGTTAAATTACATGTAGTTTTAAAAAAATTACATTAACTACATTTACCATGTAGTTTATGTAGTTAAAGTAGTTAAAGTAGTTAATGTAGTTAACTGTAGTTAATGTAGTTAATGACGTCAATGTAGTTTTTTATACGCATGCGCATTTCTCTTATTTTGATTTAAATTGTATTTTTTACTTTTTACCTTTTGTTGAGAGAATGAAAATGAAATTTTGACATAAAACCGCGATTTTTTGTGAATTGAACATGTTTTGTAAGTTGTTCTTAAAAAAGTGGTTATTTCGATTTTAAAGTTTAGAAAATAAATAATTATTAAAATAATTCAGGAAAGCAAACTTCCAAATTTTATTGCGCTTCTAGGTTCTCTTCTTTCTTCCTTATATACACAGCCGTAAATTTACAATGATTTAAATTTATATGAATGAAAGATGGGCGATTGTAGTTTACGAATGTAGTCAATGCATGTAGTTAATGCATGTAGTTAATATGTAGTTAATTCAAGATTTTCGCCTACGTTAATGGATTAACTACACGTAGTTTTAGAGGTGGTTTTTATCTCCTAAAACTACTTAACAACACTGGTTTTAACACCTTAACGCAAAATTTTTTCGCTGTTTAGAGGGAAAATATTGGAAAAATTAATTTGTGCGTTTCAAAAAAACGATAAACTTTAAAACCTAACCATAGACAAACTAAACATTTTATTTGGAAATCATGTATTAATCCCTCAATTATCTAATTTCATGCTAAAAAATAATTAGGTCAATTGGTAATATTTTATAGTCAAAAACTGATTTTTACTAAACATTGTTTTTGACAATTTGAGTACCATGTAGTCTTATGAAGAAGCACAACTTATTAGGTGAGCAACGAAAAAATCGCCATTACTATTTATGGTCTTTTGCCATTTATCATAGGTAGATGAGAATGCCTTCGCGATATAAACTTGCTGATTTCGCAGAATGCTCACAACGAATTATTAGAAAAATTAGAGAGCGACAAATCGGGTGCAGCTGGTCCACAGAAAATGCACGTGAAAGCTAGCAAAAGACCCGAGATAGAGGTTGATACCTGTCGAACAAAATTACCTCGATTACAGTCAGATATAACTACTTTAAAAAATTTGTCCACCGCACCGCGAAATACTAAAGCTAAAGAAATTGTTGCGCGATTGTTCCACGTACGCGGTCGGTTAGAGCGATCATCTCAATCTCCCACTTATGGTGAATAGGCGGGTAAAAATCTACAATCGCGTGAAGACCTACTTGCCTTTATTTTCAGTATTTTTATGAACAAGATGATCTTGATGAATCCATTGAAGCAGCAACGAATATTGATATCCAAACAACTACAAAAGTCATGACCCAAATAATCTTGTACCGACCGGATCGAAATCCAACGCTGCGAGTACAACTGAAACTATCTCAGAAATTCCTAATTCAGTCCCAGAACCAAGCGGAGTGAAATAGAATCATTTTAATTCGAATACGATTTCTTTAACCGTCTGATCAAAACCCAATAATGATTTCAATAATGACCCAACTAAGCCAGATGTCAACTAAATTAGCCGCAATTAATACGAGACAAAATTAGTTGCAGGCTAAATTAAACTGTTCGACCTTTTCTGGTCAAGAACATGCAAGATCCACTCCCGCGTCCGGTGCAGCCATTTCTCTACTGACCCTCCACCCGATGTCGAATATTGGAAACGGGACCACCTCTCAAGTAAGGTCGGAATTTCCTTCAATCACCTGGGAGTAAGTTTATATTTTTTAGTCAAATAAAAGTATGTAAGAATTCGATAAACGAATCACTTATTCCTTTGACGTCATTACGTAGCTCATCACCACTGCCCAAGAAAAAAAAACAAAGTGTATGGAATACATAAAGGGGAGAGATAATTTAAGCTTAATGTTTTTTAATAAGCCACACTTTTATGTTTTATTTTATTAAATAATTCATTAAAACAAATTGTTTAATTTTGTAATTATTGTAAATTATTTCTAAAATTTTTGTTGTTTGCTATTACTGTCAAAATAAGTCAGCAAAGTTATTTGGGATGGCTTGACCGACTTATTCAAGATGGCGCCAAATAAGTCAATAAGTTTAAAATAAGCCGGTGTTTGGGCCTTAGGGTAATTTTTTGCTACACCCAGGGTAATATTTTGTACTTAAGGTATTTTTGATAGAGTATACTAAATTTTTGACATTATGAATCAACAATTGATGTATAAAATTAGTGTACCATTTTCGGAGTACGAGCAAATCAAACGAAATCGCCTTTAGAAAGAATAAATTAGATTTTTACGAATTTTCAAAGTTTCTGTATTAAGGAATGATGGACTAGCTCCGATCCACCGTGAGCACACTATTCCGAGTACAAACACTTTGTTCGTATGTTATAGTACATATCTATGCATCATATAATGCAATACCAATACAAATTTCTATGACATAAAATAATGAACCACATATATCACTAAAAACAGATAAATCACCGCAAGTACATACTTGGCTCCATATCAATAAATAAACGTAAGCATTCAACATTTCCGATTATTTTCAAATATTCATTAGTTCTGATTCAGTTCATACCTATAGTTGCATATTCAACATACATACTTCAATTTTATGTTGTACCTACCTACCAACATAGATATATAGTACATATGTGTCTATACATTATTCTTCCATGTATAGACGGATGCATATAAATATGTACTATTATACACAATCTAAATATAATCAAATCGAATAGTATAATAGAGATAATAGAAAGCACAGCAAAAAAAAAAGAAATAGATTTTCTAATGAATAATCCTATTGAAATTCAAATTTAATATGATAAGAGATAAACATAGAAAAGCTGAAGGATGCGACGATGAAGAAGAAAAATTGATTTTATGTCAAGAGATTATTTAAATTTTAATCATAAAATTGATTATGTCGGGCGCATACAGTGTCTCTCCTTTTAATGATACCATAATATTTTAGTATAGATTGGATAGAATAATAGACGCAAATTAGATTAGGTATTATTAACGTACATAAAACGTCGGGTTGATAGGGCATTCGATATTTTATAAGTGCAATAACATTGTGTTGCCTCCTACGCGAGCTTAAAAGTTTTACGTTGAAAAAATTTCCCAATGAAATTTGTTTGTTATCTTATCGTCGTCGACAACGTTCTTTTAATTAATATAATTCACAAGAAAATCTAATTTGTTACTTAAAAACAAAATTTTGAACCTTAGCCACAATACGTTCATTAATAATTCTTTATACAGCGATCAGTGAGGCATCATCAACATCAATGATTGCCGCAAATAATAAAAAATTCAAATTGATTCCATAACGTGTACACAAAAAATTGTTTGTGTTCTGTGTGCGTGTATAATAAATTTTCCATTTTGTATTCAATTCCCGTTTATATGGAGGAAAATCAATTTGCGTTTTTTTTGTGTGTTATGTCATTTATCGCATGGCTTAACCCTTTCGTATTACATAAAAAAATATTTTGTTTTGTGTGCCATTTTAAGTGTAAAATTATGGATTGAATTTGAATGTGTATACGAGTACTTAGGAAACACTGTTGCGGAGGATGCCAATAGGGAATTGTGTGAAAATGTATTTTTTAAATAACTCATTTTAATTTTAAAAATGGATGTTTTTGTGTACACGTTTAATTTACATTTTGTGCAGATCACGCAGATCAGTTTCGTCTCCGAAGCCTTCGAAAAGCAGAAACTGCTATATGATTCCAATTGGATTATTAATCTTTTTTGAGTATTAGTGTTACTCTGTAAAAACATAATTGTTAATGAGACAGATATATAAAATCAGAAAGAGATAAGAAGTGCTATCCCTTTCTAAACAATTATCCGTTTCCGATATTTTTCAAATAGGAATTTTTATAAAAAAAAATTAAAAATTTGTAAAAAATCGTCGTAAGACAAAATTTATTACAATGAGTAACTCCCCGTATTGGCATGTTTTCTTCTAGCAACTAGCAGCTTCCATTATCTTCAAATTACAGCTAATTTAAGTTTTAACTAATAACATAAAGGTACCAAGGAATGTTCTAAGATGTGTTACGGGATGGCACGAAGCCAACCCGCAGTTTCCTCTAAATATGCAGAGGCCTCCTTCATGATGATTTTGCCGACTAGATCTCAGGGTTTTGGGTCGTGGGGAAGTTAAGGCTTGCATATTCCTGGCCTGCACCGTGGAACAGAACAAAAATAAGAATAAACAACAAAAAAACTGAAACAAAATTACACAAAAATTGTATCGACCGAAATTTAAGGAATTTTAATTTATTTTACTGATAAATCTAATAATAACCGTGTGTGTAAACCCACGAACGACCGGATCTCCCCGAATGACAAGTATAATGTCTGCTGAAGAGTCCCCCCCCCGAATGACTCAACGATCCCTAGAGGTCGATGCCCAGCCACAACGAAGCAGCATTAGAGGGTAGGGACATCTCCCAAACACACAAAGCATCTATTTGCCCGGAGAGACCTCTAGATAATTTACCATATTACAGACTCCGACAGCTTGAGACTGCCTTAGTGCCACGGGGAGACAGTTTAGATTTGGACGACACATATGCTGGACTCACCACTCCCTGTGAATATCCTGCCAAAGGGATGAAGGGGAGTGGCAAGCCCAGGAAAGAAATTTAGTAATTCATTTTATTATTTGCGAGAAAAAAATAACAACAAAAGAAAACAATCAGAAAATCAGAATAATAATGAAACACCACTAAAGCCGATGAATGGAAAATAAAATAAAACCGAATGCCAAAATCATACGCAAAATTATACGTTTTTTTATTTAAATAAATTTTCCCTAAACGATAAGAGGCGGAAGGAGGGAAAAAGAAAAAAATGATTCGAACAAAAATGGTTTCTGAACATGAATAATTTCCGAAGCGAAACCCATGTTTGATGCACATGGGTTTCGCTTCGGAAATGAAGAAGAAACCGTTATTCGGCACTCGATTACTTTAGTTCACTTTGTAACGCGTGATACAAAAGTTCTAACTACGTTCTAACAGAAAATCAGAATTAAAATACACGACTTCGTTCTCTTCATTTTTCTAACACGTTATAAAACGTC
Organism: Nephrotoma guestfalica; assembly: GCA_963691935.1. NCBI lineage: Eukaryota > Metazoa > Arthropoda > Insecta > Diptera > Tipulidae > Nephrotoma > Nephrotoma guestfalica. The sequence continues at coordinate 133,282,497 of OY829913.1, read as the reverse complement.
TATTATATATAATAACCAAAATACATAATAACGCTTCTTATTTCCTTGAAATACTTTCACGAAGCCAGTACATACTTAATTTTCTTGAACGAACAAAACTCAATAATCTACTTGATAATCTAATCAATTAATATTTTGATTTCTAATCATAAAAACAAATTATCCGCCATGATGACACCTCAGTTTCCAGGAAAGCGGTCGGCACCTTCGCGTAATCTAATAAATAAGGAACAGAGACATATATTATTACAAAACTTTAACAAACTAAAAACCCCAACAATTGTAAAGAATTAAATTAATTTTCTTCTACCTTGAAATTATTCAATTATTTAATGACTAAGGCTAATTATTTGTCTTTGGGCGCCATCTTTTTCAAGAAGAACCCGTCACGCGTTTATTGTGTATCGGCTATGGCTCTAAACACTATTATACCTGGGCGTAGGTGATGAATAATTTGTCAGTATATTCAAAAAAATCACTAATGAATTACTTTGATTAATTCCGGACCAATAAGATAATTTGGAAAGGTCAAAGGATAAGTTCTTTTATTTTTAGGAATAAGAATAAATTAATTTGCTTACCAGTAACACGTGGCGACTTATCACACAAGTGTCTACTCCTCAAAATCATGCGAACGATATAAAACAGCTGTATGGGCTGGTCGATCGACTATCGTTCGTATATCACATCCAAAACATGTGCTGCCAAATAACTTAATTTTTTCTCTTCGGAACGACGTTTTACTGAAGGTTACCATCTACATGATATGGATCTGTTATGCCTCGTTCCAATAAAACGGCAATTAGTTGAGACGCTTTGTAGCATGTGGCTCAATGTTACCCGGTGAATTTTGGTTTCCTACGTCACAATAAAATATGTATAGCATTTGCAAATTAACGTCGCAAACTCCAGCTACTTATGGTTTCCGTGCAGAAAACCCAAGATTTTGTCGATTCGGTGCATTTACAATCAAAATGTTTCTTTTTCACACACCACCAACAAACGTTCAAAAAAAAACTTGGTACCAATCACATATCACTACAAAGTTCTATGAATATTCATAATCATACAATCACAAAAGTATACTAATCTCGACTCCGGGGTGTGTAGAAAATCCAAATTCCGGTCCATACAAAATAATTATTAATATTTCTTCTACACGTACTCGTAGATGTTACTGCTTCAACCTCCGGATCCCAAAAAAAAACTCTTCGTTCATCATATGATAAGAAACCACCATTTCGCTCTCCTTCATCATTATCTTGGTTTCGCATTGCGTATTCTCTCCGAATAGCCCCCACAAGATGCTCAGCAAAATTAATTTATGTAATTAGGGGTAGGGGAAATGTTATTCCGAAAAATAAATCAAATAATATATTTACTCTATACATACAATTATCTTTCTATTATTAATGATAAATGTAATTTAGTTCAATATTATCGAGAGAGAGAAATTATATACATATACATACTTGCAGAAATCAATAAAAGAAGATTTCAACCCAAAGTTCCAGTATCACATAATTATAATAATTCGGAATCGTTACAACTTTAATTAAAAACAGAAAAATCAAAAAAAATTGAATTAAAAAAACAAAAAAAATTTTACCTTTGGACCTTGGTCACCCTGTTGTAGCCTTGTAGCCGTCATGCCACAGGTGATATGCCACACCCAGACCATTACGGCCTAGTCGTGCCGATACTAGCGCTCCACCATTGCGGCCCGTCGGCAGGAAAATTTTGACGCGTTGCGGTGCTTTTCAACGATGACCAAAAATGTGATGTTGGGTGTCTTCCCGCCTTTAACCAAAAATGCGGCTGGCCACGTTGTTGGCCACCCGTAACCGTAAAGAGGTTGAGTACCTTCTTGTCCTTAACCAAAAATGAGGCTACCCGTAACCGTGAATGTGTTGGATGTCTTCCCGCCTTAAATAAATTTGCCCCTCGTCGTTAACCAAAAATGCGAATGGCCACGTTATTAGCGACCCGTATACGTTGCATAGTCGAACAGTTTTACTTCTATGGACGAGCAACGTTTTTTTGCATTCTGTAGTAGCGAAATTTTTTTGGTAACAGACCACAACATTTTTATTTATATTTTTTTTTGATTGCTTCACGCGCCAATAATATATTAGAAAACCTTATTGAAGTTATTACATCACAATTTATCGATTTCTTCTCGAATAATACACTTTACACGAGACTAGACCTTTTGAAATTCAAAACTTAACTTACTCAAATCCTCGCACCAAAACAAAATCTAGAAGAATATTTTTTTTCGTTGGTGTTTTTTGTTTTGTTTTTCCTGCGCGTCACTCGCCCACTCTTCACCGCGCATCAATCTCAGACGTCAAAACGAGGAACACACAACAAAAAAAACTTCTCTACATTTCCGCCGGTCGCACACACGCACAAGCTGTACACATTGATATCGCTCTAGAATTCATTCGACGTTTACGTGATACAATGTAGATGGATACAGAAGATTAAGGCTAATTCACAATAAAACAACACTTTAGTGTTAATGCCAAAGAGTGGAGGGTAATGCCATCAGTAAAATGCCTCGATCATTCTATTACAACGAAATTCAAAATTCAAAACAAAATTACAAATGAAATGATGTTATGATCCCACAAGGAGTTGTAAACTCGTAACAGATGTGACAAATAACAAACAGAAATGTGAACCACCAAAGTGTGAAACCTAGATTACTAATTAATTTGTACATGGATGATTCCGTCCGGTCTGCAAAAAGTTATAAGAAGATGCATGACATATGTTCTTTTGAAGCATCCTTCAAGCGTTCCTGCCCTTCCAAAATATTGTTTAGGTTATGGTTACATCTGAACACCTATGGCATCAGAATTAAGTTGAGGATTTGCGATAATCGCCGGCCTACTTACTGGTGGATTGATGAAACTGTGTCGTTGCGGAGGAAGTATGTAATTAATCGAGTCCCAACGTAGAAAAACACTAAATCCTCTTTCACCCTACAACAAAAATATAGGGTGAAATTATACCTTAAACAAAGTAGGTGGAAATGTTTAATGTAACGGGTCATACTTATAAAAGACCCTCCATTAATATGTTCTATTCTGATAAGTAACATACTACTCAAAAGAAAATAAGGAACACTTGCTACTAGGATGTTAACTTTCGTTGTAGTTCAATTTTACCCAAACTAATGATGCCATATTTTTCATTAATCTTTTGGTTTTTTGTTGTATCTAAAACCAGATTCGTATCTCATAACTGTAAAACGCAGAAGACCTTCCCGTAAAACAATAGCAACAATAAAGTGAAAAATGCACTCATTCGTAAATTGAATTTTGAGTAAACTAGGTTATTTTTATCAAAACTAATGTGTTTTCAAATACAAATTGTGTGAAAATCTTTTTTTTCATTAAATCAACAAAATGGCACGAAATAGGATTCATCTAACAGCTACGGAGGTGGCAAGAGTGACAGCACTGATCCATGAGAGGAAAAGTGTACGGTTTGTAGCGAGATTAATGGGAGTATTTCATTGTTCGGTACGTAACGTTTGGTTACGTTTTTGTGCGACGGGATCGTTTGGATCGGGTAGAAATAGCTTCACAACTTCAAATGACGGCTTCTCTAAGAGACAGGAAAAGGACAGCCAAAACGATTCAAAATGAATTCCGTACTATTCTATTGAACCGTCCGATATCAGATCAAACTATATTCGCAATCGCCTCAAAAAAACAGGAATTAGGTCAAGAAAAGCAGCCGTATGCCCCATTTTGCTCCCATCGTGCAGCAAGACTGAAATTTTGTCAAGAATATAGGAGTTGGCAGTTGCGACATTGGCGGACCGTACTCTTCACGGATGAATCGCGATTTTGTTTGAGTACCAATGATAGACGGGATCAGGTCTATAGGTGCATTGGAGAGCGATATATTGACTGCTGTATACAAGAAACCGAAAGACAGAGTTCGTAGTCATTGATGGAGGATCGAATACGGGTGAAAGGTATGTGAACTCAATTCTCAGACCCAAAATCAAAGTCTGTGCGGATCTAGACTTTATCTTAATGCAGAATAATGTTAGGCCTCATAATTCTAACGTTTCCAAAAATTTCATTAAAGATGAAAATATTGTAGCAATGAACTGGCCAGCGAATAGCTCAGACCTAAATCCCATCGAGCAAGTCGATGGCAAACCCTCCATTAACCATACCTGAGCTGGTTATTGATGTTAAGCTTGAATGGGTAAAATAACCCAATAAACCATCAAAAAGCTGATAAGAAGCATGCACCAACGATGTTTCGAGTGTATTAGGGTCAGAGGAGGTCATACACAAATATTATTTTTAAAAATTAAAATTTTTATTTTCTGTACAAGTACAACAGAACTGACTTCAAAGTTCTGTTGTACTTGTACAGAAAATAAAAATTTTAATTTTTAAAAATAATATTTGTTTCCACTTTATTTTTGCTATTGTTTTTCGGGAAGGTCTACTGCGTTTTACAGTTATGAGATGCGACCTGGTTTATATACAAAAAAACAAAAGATTAATGAAAAATATGGCATCATTAGTTTGGATAAAATTGATCTACAACGAAAGATAACACCCTAGTACCAAGTGCTTCTTATTTTGATTTGAGTAGTATAGGTGCCGGGTAATTTTTTTAAGCTGAAATTTTCAAATATCTTGGAAAATAAGCACTCCACCAAAAAATGTCCATTATTAAAATTTAATCAGTCCGGGTGGGGGGGGGGGGGGGGTTGCACATATATTAGTGCTAAAATTAGTACCCCTCATCCTCTGCTTGTGTGGGGCGGGGGTAAATTTTAAAATTAAAATACGAACCCCTATTTTTTTATTACAGATTCGAATTCTACGGCTTAATTCCTACTTGGGTTACGATAATAGTAGTTTTTTGACAAGCCATATTTCAGTAATTAAAAATTTAAGAAATACAATTAGTTTAAGAATAATTTCGAGTATTTACATTGAAAACGTGTTAACTTTAATTCAAACGTATTGCAGAATCGTATGCATAGGTTCTCAGTAAGAGAAATCGAAAAAAAATTAATCAGCGCCATCTATCATGAATCAAAAAAAATGTTTCAAAAAAATCCTACGTACTTTAAGCCGTAGAATCCGAATCTGTGAAGAAGAGGTGGGGTATTATTTTTAGCACTAATATCGGAAAAAATCGAAATCCAAAATCCAAAAGTACCTTTTCAGATATTTGGGAAAACAGTGACTGATACTGCTCCCGAGGGACAAAACAAAATCAATAAACCCACCATCACTCCGTCCGATTTGCCTATAGGTAGATTGATTGAAGTTATTAAACGGTATAGAAATCCACATTGACAATATGGTTTCCGGAAATGAGATATAAATGGTTGCCGCCACTCTTAGTGGGAACACATTATCAGCGACCTTATTTTCAGAAATTTGTTTTAACACGTAAACAGGATAATTGGTTGGTGGGAACATGAATAACATCATATTATTTGCTGGTATTACAACAAAACAATATCGATCGTTGGGAACTCGTATATAAAATGCTCTCGAATATTTAATGAAAATATTTCGTATTCGACCAGGAATAACTTGCGGTTCATCAATCCGTTAAACATTTTCGATATTTCGTTGAAGGCCGAGACTTTATTTTAATTTAGACTAACCCTAAACGTAATCCAAGACAGGCACTACACTTGAATTGTAACAATCGACTTACCACGGATATCCGACATGGCATGTGAACGGTAAAGACAGTCAGAAAATTAGAATTTACTCTCTGGTTTTGAATGTCCGGCTAGTTTGAGTTATATACTAGAGCTTTTTAAACTGTCTGGCCAACCTCACAAGGCCGTTACGACAAAAAATATTCGAATTGTAAATTTATTACTAATTATTATTCTGGACTTGTATAAACAAATACGAGCACAATTAGGCACAAGCTTGTTTATCCTGCCAAGCCAACGGTTGAATATCTAACGGCTTAGTAAGGTGCCGATTAGACAATTCAGGGTGAAGGACGTAGTTCCAGATCCAAAAGAAACTCGGTTAATAGGCAAGGACATTACGGATTTCATCGAATTATTGGCGCCCTAAACCAATATGGTATCTCTCTTGTATCAAGAGGATCGCTATATAAACGTGATCAAGATAGGACTGGAGACCTTAAAATTCTTCACAAGTATGTGACAAATTATTGCAATTTTTGCATTCGAATTTTATTGAATTAAATACAATAAAATTCGAGGTTTTGAAGGGAATCGGAAATGCGTAGCGAATCATAATAATTCGCTAACGCATGGCGACTATACTACCTAGAGATAGGCGCAATAGGTTGTATTCAAAATAAACAACTAAATTAGTGAAACAAATTTATTATTTTCTTATCTACTCAAACACATTAAAAAATTTGAAACAGACAATGAGGGGAATAATTAAAATGTAATATTTATCGGATAATACCCGAATTATAATAGTGTTAACCTGGTAACAGCTAGAGAACTTTTAAATGTGTATTGAAAAAAGTGGTTTCACGAAAACAAATATAGTAGCGACAACTGGTTTCTATTGGCAACACTCGTCAACAATAGGGAGGAAATGTTGTTTAACAATCGTTTGAGTGAGTCGATGTGAGTGTTGTGAAAATGGAAAAAATCGAGTATCGAGCTGTCATTATATTTTTATTTTTGAAAGGCAATACGCTTACGCAAATCAAACACGAGTTGGACGCTGTGTGGCGGACTCTGCAACATCATTTACCACCGCGTGAAATTTTGGGCAGCTGAATTTAAACGTGGCCGTATCAGCTTGGATGACGATGAACGTTAGTTGTCGAATTAAAGTTACCGAGACAGAAGAGGCTGTGAATATATCCAAAGAACGTGTTTAGGCGTAGAAATAAATCAGAGTTTTGGCACCGGCTAATTGCTGTTGATGAAACTTAGAGACTCCATTATACTACAGAATCATAAATTCAGTCAAAACAGTCGACTGCTAAGGGAGATCGGCTCCCATAAAGGTAAAGGCTGTTACTTTGGCTGGGGAGTGATGGCGACTATTGTCTGCGACAGTCATGGAGTTATCTTAATCGATTATCTTCAAAAAGCAAAAATCTTTACAGCAGCACACGCATCATTACTTGATAAGCTGAAGGCAGAAATTGCGAAAAACGGTAACATTTGCGGAAACAAGGTCTTGCTCCACCACGAAAATCCACGAATTACCGTTTGAACTGCTTAACCACCCTCCTCCCGTTTTTGTTTCCTAAGCTAAAAATTGCGCTCGGTAATTTATATTTTTTTGTACTTAAACATTGACTTAGATACAGTTTATCACTTAGATATTAATTTATCCTGCTCTATTCTAATTAATTTTCTAATTTTTATAGATTTTGCACCATAAATGGCAAGTACTTCTAGCATTTGCATGAATTATTTAAACTTTTGTTTTATTTTCACTCAGGATATATCATTCAAAGTTGTTTAAATTTTGAATTTTTGTAATACAAGACACAACCGAGTGTGAAAAATCGAAAAAAAAATTAAATTTGTTTACCAACTTGTAAACCACTTTCGAATTTTTACTTCGGTTTGAGCTTGAAATTTCGTTTAATACCACCATTAAAATGAATTTATATTTAAAAAATATCCGATACCAACTATTATCCGTCCACGAACAAAAATAATCAATAAAAGCCTTCGTGTATTAAAATTTTTCGCAATTTCTACCAAAACCGAAGACAATAAAATTCCCACCACAAAAATATTAATATTATTATTTTCGCCGAATTATTGAAACTCCTGGGTTCTCATCGAATATCCACGGCCACCCACAAGCGAATGATATGGTTAAACGTTTTCATCGGCAGCTCAAAGCTTTAACAGCTTTAACAGAATTTTTAACTGTATTTGCTTTAATATATTCCAGTATTAAAGATAATTATAGAAACATCTAACAACAAGCGTTTTACATTATTACATCACTTTTGTGATCTGCTTTATAAATTTTAATCGACCACAGTCAAATTGTTATAATAATTTTATTATAAAATCCAAAAATTGTTAATTTAATAAAATAAAACGAAAATTGGTTTTCCACTCGAAAAAAGCTTATCAGGAAATTTATTTAATTAACTTTAATGGTTTTTCAATTTGCCTAGTTCTAAATAAATAAAACATAAATTTTTAAGTGGTTTATTCTTTATACAAAATTATTAAGCTTAACCAACAAAAAAACATATTTAAACATAAAAATTAAATTAGAACGAATAAAAGTTATATTTGTTGCTATTAATTTATTTTATCTCGGCAGTTGTACCGAAATAAAATACTTTCCGTCATGTATTCTCATACATGTTTCGTGCTACCTTGCATTTATATGTTATGTACGATATTTGTGTATGGTGATGGTATTTTTCAGTTAAAAAGCTTCCCATACGGATATTATTATATCTGCAAGCACTTGAACACGACAACAACAACAAATTATATTTTTGTTTTCATATATGCGACCAATGCACACTAAAACGACGTAAAACAAACTATTATGTAAAACAACTGTACAATTTTAAATAAAAATGCCGTTCGAAAATAAAAGCTTTGCCACTATTAGTTCGACATTCAGATAGAGCGCCGCGGGATCAAAACTGGATGATTCGTAAACCCACAACAATTTTTAATTCATCTGGATTATTTTTTTATTTTAGCTATACAAAACTGTAAGTATATAGGGGATGGTCCATCCTTTTTCTAGTTTCGCTTGCTTGTTTGGTGTAAAAAGCTTATTTCGATTTACATACGAATGTACAGCATCGTTCTGAATAATTTTGAATTTTCTGAATAAATAAAAATATTATTTTCTACGAACGATAGTTTTTTGTTTGGCTTACTAGTGTACAAAAAACTATCAGTATATTTTTGCTTGGTAATTTGACTGTTGTGCCGAGAATAGCATTTAACTGATTAAAAAAAATTTAAAATGTTGTTCACACTATGTGCAGACGGTTTCGCTGTATCTGTATTAATATTGCAATGTTCTTCAGCGACTTAAATTTTTTTGTGGTGATTTTTAACACAAAAAATTCGAATTATTTTGAGAATGTTCGAATTTAATATTCTTAAAGTTTTGGTACACAAAAGCTCTACAACAAAAACATTTCCTATTTGTATTGTACTCTGCAAAGCTTTTCGTTTTATAGTTTAATACTCGTACAATATTCCATTTTTGTGTATCTACCTATAGCTATATAGTTTTTAATATTTGTTTTATATTAAAATTCCAATTTATAAATTAAATTAAATACAGCAGTGGTTTATAAATTTTTTGTTTTACGTTTTAATAAAAATCAATTTGTTATGTTAATATGTGCGAGAGATATAAAAACGGATAATATTTTAATCCAAATAAATTAGATATGATTAATATTTTTGTATTAAATTTTATTAGCTTCAACCCTTTTTGGCTAACAAATGGTGTAGATATTTCTTTCCTGATGATTTATTGTGTTGTATTAAATTGATTTTTTTGTTTGTGCTATTAGTACTTTTAGATGGTTTGTGATTTATAATTATTAATGGGGGGCTATTATATCCTTATATTTATATACCTAACCTCATTTCGACTATAATTTTAGTTCAACTTTAATCCATAAAATAAATAATCTAATAAATAACAATACTGATTTAAGAGGTGCTGGGCAAAGATTCGCAAGCCATTAATGTACGAGTATATATCACAAGGAGTAAAGGCCTTCGAACAAAAATGAACTACCTCACGCCTTACGAAACATGAACAATTAAATGCCCGTCAAATACTTAACAAGAAAAATAAATTTTCTCATAAACGTATACACTGTAAAGTATGTATATTGGTTAGTTATTTCACTAAATGTTGCTCTTAACTAAAAACACAAAACTTAGAGTACAATTAGAATTCAACTCGAAATTGTAACAGAATTGATTCGCATCATATTAGAACTGAATTTTTAAGAAAATCGATCACGAGTATGGGCCCATTTATTTATAATCAATTACCTGAATTTATAAAGGAATCTGAAACCTACTTACAATTTTAAAAAAATATTAAAAATTATTTTAAATCATATATTCTATTGTTTTGGAACTAAATCTCCGCTATCTTTAATTTTTATAATACTGTGGGCAAAAAATAGTAAGACTTTATTCATAACTTTAAAATTCTTTATTTATTTCTCCAAATCTATTTCGTTCCCCTCAAAGTAATCCCCCCCGGCCTCAATACACTTGTGCCAACGTTTTTCCAATCCTCGAAACAGTTGTTAAAGTCAATTTCCGGAATAGCCCCAATGCGCGTAGCGATTCACGGTTAATGTCTTCAATTGATTTAAAACGGTTTCCCAGGAGCGGTCGTTTGAGTTTGCTGAACAGCCATAAAGCATGCGGAGCTAAATCAGGCGAATACGGTGGTTGCGGAACGATATGGGTGGAATTGTTGGCGAAAAAATCTCGTAAAACCAATGCAGTATGAGAAGGTGCATTATCGTGGTGCAAAAACCAAGAGTTGTCGACCCATAATTCCGGACTCTTTTTCGAATCGCTCTCTCGCGAATAGCTTCCGCAAACGGCGCATAACACTCAAATAGTATTCCTTGTTGACAGTTTGGGCGGTCGGAAAAAATTCGGAGTGCACCACACCTCGATAATCGAAGAAACCTGTCAACATCACATTGATTTTTGACTTGCTTTCACGTGTTTTTTCGGCTTCGGCTCACCTGTGGCACGATATTCGGCCGATTGATCGTCTGTTTCCGAGTCGTAAGCATTGATCCAAAACTCATCGCCAGTTATAATACGTTTCATGACATCGTGGTAGTCGGAAAGCATTGTTTCACAGACGTCAACGCGACGCTGTTTTTCCAAAAAATTGAGTGACTTTGGAACCAATCGTTTTCACTGATCCTTCCGATATTTCATCGATGCCAGTAAGGTCTCTGACTGTTAATTGTCGATTCTCGAGCACCAATTCCTTGATTTTATTAACGTGTTGACCAGCAGTTGATGTTGATGGCCGTCCTAGACGTGGTTCGTCATCAACACGTACTCGACCCTCTTTGAACAATTTGTACCAATCAAAAACACTTGCTCGCGACATACAATTATCACCGAAGGCCTTTTGCAACATTATGAATGTTTCGGCACCACCAAATTGATTCAGCACACAAAATTTAATGGAACTTCTTTGTTGAATAATTTCACTCATTGTAAAAATCGCCAAATGCACTTTTTCATACATACACAGTCATACCAACATAGAAAACAAAATATTTCGACGAATAGTTTTCCGCGCGAAATTAAAATTAAAAAGTCTTACTACTTTTTGCCCACAATAGTAATATTTATATATCTATGAAAATTTTGTAACTTTTGTATGTTGAATAAAACAAATCTCAGATAAACCATAACATAGTCTAAAGTATAAAAGTGCTAAGTGGTCGGTCCCTGGGTTCGGTCATATGAGTAAGAAGCAATAACTGCAACAAGTTGTTGCACGAAACTTCAATTAAAAACTTTGTGCTACAGAAGTCATATGTCCAATATATAAACAGAGCCCGTGAAGTTTCTAACAAAAAATAACACATATACGTATACGGCTCCAATTGGAAAACATGGCGGAAACGTAATTCTTATTCGATTCAGATAGATTCCAATAGCCGCCATATTGAATTGTTTTAGTGTTGGTGATTTGCACTGTTAATATTTTATAAATGCAAACTAGTAAAAATATTATTAAAAATTATTTTTAAAAAAGAACAATAAATACAAAAGATATTAAAGAAATATTTAAATAACTTAAAAAAAACTTAACAAAAAATAAAATTAAAGCTTTACCAAAAAAAAAAAAATATCAAATATGTTTATTGAAAATTTCCACTCAAAATATTGAGTATTTTATCAAGAGAAAACCTTATACCGGAAAATGTTCTCTATAGATAGGCCGATTCAATATATGTAATGGTATCTTGCCCTAATCTGTGGAAGTGGCTTGTTATTGGCCCAGATTGATAAAATACTCAAAATTTACGGTGGAAAATTGCTATTAACAACGTTATATTGTTTCCGCTAGGAAAAACCTTATACCGAAAAATGTTCTCTATAGATAGGCCAATTCAACCTATGTAGTGGTATCTTGCCCTATCCTCTCGAAGTGGCTTGTTATTGGCCCAGATTTATAAAATACCCAGTAAAATCAAGTGATCGAAAAATTTCAATAAACAGTTCTGATATTTTTTCTGTTAAAGATTTTATTTTTATTTATTTGTTAACTAATTCACACTTGATTTTAATTTGTTTTTTTTTTTGCTTATTTGTTTTAAAAACCAAAAATTTGTTTTTGCTTATTTGTTTTTGCTTCATTGTATTTCATTAATATTTTGTATTTTTGAATAAATTTTATTTTAAAAATTTTAAATTTTAAATATACTTCTTCGGAGAATAATTTTACAGTGTAATGAATCACACTCAATTTATTCTAATAAGAATTTAATATTGAGTGGTACTAGCACATATATAATTTGGGATTTTTGTTATTTTTGGTTAGAAACTTCACATTGGTTATAAACATGGGGTTTTATGATGGCATTGGTGGATTAGCGTAATCCTGGCGTAATAGCGAACGCGTTCAATTTATTGTAAATATAAAAATTTAAATAAAAAAATACCAAATTATATTGTTTATAAAAATTAGCTTTATTATTTATTTTAAGAAAAAAGGTCTTTTATATAGGGGTGTTCAATAAGAGTGATATGATTTCCTTAAAAAAAACAATAGTCTAATTGTTAAGGAAATTGAAATGTTTTTTATTTAATGTGAAGCACAATCGATACAATTAAGTTCTGAATAAAACGTCATTCAAATGGCCCCTACGACTTCGTCTGCAGGAACGAATTCGATGAACCCAATTTTCGAGCATTTTGTCCACTAAATCAAGTCGTATGTCATGAATAGCACGTTCAATATTGTTTTGTAAAGCTTGAAGAGAGTTTGGTTTATTGCTAAAGACCAATGACTTCAAATAACCCCACAAGAAATAGTATAATGGTGTTAAATCACAACTTCTTGGAGGCCACCATTCAATATCACAATTTCTTGAAATAATCGAATCTCCAAACTTTTCTCGCAATAATTAAATTGTTGCACTTGTTGTTGCGTCTTGTTGGAACCAAATGTTGTCAAGTTCAACTTCTTCCAATTTCGGCCATAAAAAGTTGGTTATCATCGACCTATACCGATCTCCATCGACAGTAACGGTGTTACAGCTTCATTTCGAAAAAAATACGGACCGATGATTCCACCAGACCAAAAACCACACCAAACTGTCAATTTAGGTGAATATAATGGTTTTTCATGAATAATTTGTGGATTTTCTTCGCAGCAGAATCGACAGTTTTGTTTATTTACCGCACCGCTCAGATGAAAGTGAGCCTCATCGGAGAAGATGATTTTCTTAAAAAAATCGTTATCCTTTTCAAGTTGTTCCAAGGCAAAATCAGCTATTTTACGACGTTTACGGTGGTCCAATGGCTTCAGTTCTTGAGTGAGAACAATTTTATACGGATGCAAACCCAAATCATTTTTCAAAATCCGCCAGGTTGTGGTTTGAGACAGTCCCAATTGCGTTGATAGAATCGACAAATTGCGGTCTTCAGCGTTTAGCTTTAGTTTTAATTTCGATATTAGTTCAAATTATACTTTTTTGGTTGGTTTGCTTGACATTTTGACATTTCTACATGTCTGATCGTTCATTTCATATGATTTTTGAATCAAAATAATTTAATCGTAATATAAATAGTTCAAAAATACTGAATTAAAACATGGAAAATAATTTTTTTTAAGAATATAGAAAAGACAAGAATGATGAGTACACGAAATGGGCTCATTTTCTACGAGAAAAAACTGGAAGTTGTGCTAAATGCAAGAAATGTGGAAAACAAATTAAATGTTGCGGTGGATCTACTAGTGCGCTTCATTCCCATTTAAAAGCGATCCTAAATATAAATGTAGCAAAACGGAAGATAAGTGTTCCATCTACATAAAATTTTTCTGATTCAGGTTCATCCAACAAAATTACAGAATTCTTTGGTGAAAATAAACAAGATTTTTCTTTATCTGCCATTTTATCTCGGCTAATTGCAAGAGGCGGTATACCATTTTCTGTGTTTTGCACCTCAAATGATCTCAGGGTATTGCTTATGGCCAAACGATTCACGTGCAATCAAATACCAAAATCACCCAACACCACAAAAAAAATTGTGATGGTTGTGCTGCAAAAATTCAATAGGAAACAAGATCCGAATTGTTTAACCAGAAAATGAATAAAATTAGATTAGTTTAACTTTTGAAGAGTGGACTACTATATATAAGAAACCGTCGATTCTTAAATATAAATTGTAAATTCCAATGAAAAAATGGAATTTAGGCTTGGTCCGTATTCACGGTAGAGTTCTCGCCAAAAAGTGTATTGAACTAATTAAAAATAAATTAAACTATTTCTCTTTATCACTTGAAAAGGACATTGGGACAAAGGACAAATATAACCACCGATGCAGCATCGGTAATGAAAAGACTTGGTAGGTTGATTGACCCAGAACATTAGCTTTGACTTGCTCGTGGCATTCAGCAAGCAAAGCTTGAAGTACTTTATATGAATAAAAATTTTGAATTGGGTGTCATTGGCGTTGATGAATTATCCGAAACTGCTGATACTTTTGACGAAGTAAATTACCCAGAAACTGTAGATTCCGAAAACGAATGCGAGAATGAATACAATTCCGGTAAATCCCGGGGCAGACAACTTTGAAATTTCACATAACCATAATTTAGATTCAGAATTATCCGACCAATTTAAACATAATCCTATTATACATCACCTGATAACAAAAATTCGTAAAGTAGTAAAAATTTTTAGAGCATCTCCAACAAGAAATAACACGTTGCAAAAATATGTAAAATTGAACCATAGGAAAGAATTTAAATTAACCTTAGATTCTAAAGCGCGATAGAGTACCCTGTTGATAATGGTCGAACGGGATTACAAATTAAAGTCTAGTCTACAGATAGCGATCGTAGAACTAAACCTCACCGAATATTAATTTTGTGAAAATGATTGGATATTATTGGTGGAGATTATTAATGTGCTTGAGCCAATAAAGCTAACGGTACAGGCTTTGTGCTGAAGAGATGCAAATCTTCTTACTGCGAACGCAGCTATTACCTTCATGTTATCAAGACAGCAGCATATAAATAGTATTCTTTCAAATGAAATGATATCGAAACTAGAATTACGAATTAATGGAAGGCGGACGGAACCATCAGCTGTTCTTCAGTATATACATACTGATTCCTGCGATGTCAATAACGCAAGTTCCAAATTAAATCTAAGAAACCGGTTATCTGTGATTTACAAATTATTTACAAGATGAACAGATTTATCAACAAACATACATCCCCAGATACCCATTCTGAGGAAAATATCTTAGAAGTGCCGTCGGACGATAACCAACAACAAATTCAACTAACTATGAGGCAGATGATCCAAAATGCAATTGAAAAAGGAATAACAGCTCCACCGTCTCTCTTAATTAAACAAGATTCTTTAAATTTCTTGACCATTATAAGAAGAGAACTAACACAGTTCGAAACTGCCGGTACCAGAGGAGATAGTTTTGAATTTATTAGAAATTCTTATTGACGATTCCACTAACCAAGCGTAGAAGCTCAAAGAGCCATTTCTTCTCCAGGAAAAATCTGTGGTCACGCCTTGCGCCTTTAAGAGCCTATTTTAGCAAAAAGTAAAGTTATAGTTACTGAAATTGAATTGACCGATTGACCGATTTTGAAATCACTAATTGTGACTTTGCCATTTCAAGAATTACATCATTGTGAAACTGTTACATTGAGGCAATTTCACATATAGCTAACATTAATTAACTTCATTCTGATGTAAGTAAATACTAATAATAAATATTAGACAATTATGAATATAAATTAATTTAGATTATTTAATTTCCAGAACTTTAAAATTTATATGAATGTCTTATTTAAATAAACAAAAGAAAGGTAAACAAGAATATCGCTTCTACGGAAGAATAACGGCGCAAGTGCAAATTTTCTCATTTTTGAGTTAAATACAACAAAAGTACTAAAAGTTATTAATTTATCTAATGCAACAAAGACAATTGTAGTACACTTAATTCCGCCGTTCCACACTTTGATTCTTTCGTTGTGATTTTTTCCTCGTTTCCTTCCCCTTCACTCACAAACTGTTTTTAGTTTGTTGGTGAAGGGGAAGGAAATGAGGAAAGAATCACGACGAAAGAATCAAAGTGTGGAACGTCATTGTTTAAATATTACATTTTCAACAACATTTGCAGAAGAACGGCAACGTAAGTTCAGTTATGATAAAACATCCGAACGTGATCGATCATGATTATTTTTTACAACAGCGTAAGTGCAGTTTTTACCGGCTGTGATACTTTTTGTGTGAAATTTCAGTAAAATAACGACGTAATTGATAATTGCGACATTTCTGGAACATATAATATAATGTAGTATCCGCTCTATTTGTACGGTCAGTGTCGAAAACTCTTCAAGGATTAGTATTTCAGCGCCGATGCTTCTGTTGATTAGTGCCTTGGCAGATTTCATTGCGCTTTCCCCTGTAAACCGCCTTGACCTGGTGCTGCGGGGGGAATGAATCGCCACTTTATTTTATCCTTTAAGAGTTGATCAAAATGATATGATTATTATTATTTCTCAAAAATGTATGTACTTCGGGCATAGAATTTCTTGCACCAATGAAATAAGTGTCATTGTCGCAATATGTCGAATGAAATAGGCCTCTTTGACTAATGAACCGCCTTAAAGCCCTTAGATATGACTCGGTTGTGAGGCTCATGCAAACTTCTAAATGTATTGCATGAGTGCTAAAACATACAAAGACACATAGATACGTTTTTGCTTGAATCGAACTTCTTCGCCTCACGGAATGAACTTTGAACGGATCACAAAAGTCTACCCCTACTGCACCGAACGCTACAGTGCTGGTCACCCGGTTTTCGGGTAGTTGTCCCATTATTTGCTGCATCATCTTAGGATTCTGTTTAAAACATGGTATGCATTTGAGAAATACATTGTTTGTAAGTTCCTTTCCTCTGATTATCCAATAGTTCTGACGCACTAGGATCTTTAGTAGGTTTGTGGCAGGATGTTGTTTCTGCATATGTACATCGTAGGTGATGCATGTGGCGATTGGTGCCTGGGATGTTATTACCGTTGGATGTATAGTGTTGTAGGGGAACGTCGGTTTTCTAACCGTTCTCCGACTCTCATGACGCCTTTGATATCCAGGAACGGATTTAACTGCCTGACCCTGCTCTTTACGGGACTGAATTTGTTGTTTTGGAGGCATAGATATTCGTCAGAATAATTTTCTGGTTCGCCACCTCAAGTTCTCGTAGTGAAATCACTTAGCACATATGCAAAAGCATTTTGCAATTTGAAGTAGCTAGAATATTTTTTAATTAATACCAGTATGATGTCATGTTGGTCGCTGCCTTTGGACTCAGATATTATTCTGTTGTGAACTCCGATCTACATTTCTTCATTGGTCTTAGGTATTCGCTTTTGATTTGGCCATAATTGTTCATCTCTTGACAGCAAAACTGGACCATTCCACCATTGTTTACTCTTAAAGATTTCTTCTGCTCTCTTTCCCCTAGTTGTGCAATCATCAGGATTATGACTGGACGGTACATGTCGCCATATATTTCTTTTGTGCGTTCCAATGATTTCAGATGTTCGGTTTGCTACGAATGTCGTCCAGCATCTTGGCTGGCTGGATAGCCACTCTAACACGATTTTTGAATCTGTCTACATCTTTACTGAGGAAACGGTGATTGATAACGTAGCTGTGATTTGATTGACCAGTCTGCTCAAAAGTACTGCGTCCATCAACTCAAGTCACGGAATACTAACTTGCTTTGGTGTGCGATGAATCCTTTACTATTTTGTGACAGTGCATACACGGCCGCAGCGTACGCCCACTTACTTGAATCGCAGAATCCGTGTATGCATATTTTACTAGACGACGCAATGCATTGGGATTTTTAATTCTGGTGTTTGGCGGAGGTCCTTTCGAAGATCGATCCATGCTGCTCTTAATTTTTTGCAGCCACAGGCTTCCCACGCTAATCCTAATACTTTGATAATGTTTGGTTGATCTGAAAATTTTTTCACATTGTTATCGTCTACATTATATATACAATAAATTCCGCGTGTGTAGGTCATTAGATGACTTTTTTCGTAAATTTAAGCCTCCGCTACTTTAAATTTCTACTAAGTTATCTTTCAATTTGATTAGATCTGGAAATGCTAATACTCCGGTCATTAGGTCATCTACGTAGATGTCATGTTCAATGGCGCGACTTGCTGCTGGATGCGTCTCTGCATGTAATTGTGCCAATTCCTTTAAGCACCTGGTGGCCTGCTGCGGACGCCATGCCGTACGTAACTGCGGTTAATGTATACGGTCGTATACGTTGTTGGTCATCTCGCCATATAATTAATTGGTTCTTGGTATCATTTTTATCGATCAACACCTGCCGGTACATCTTTTCGATGTCTCCCACTAGAACATATTGATGTTGACGGAATCGCGTGGGGATTTGAAACAGACTCGATTGAACGTTTGATCCCACCATCAAATTTTCATTTAGTGCGACCCCGGTGCTTGAGTTCGCAGTAAATTACAGCGGTAGTACTGCTGATGGCCTTCAAAACTCTATGATGTGGTAGGATATTGGTTTTCTGAAGCTCTGCGTTGCTTACATTGACCGGTTCAATATACAGTAATTCTTCATATTCCTTTAGAAATTTCGGGTATAGCTGATGGAATTAGGGCTGTGCTCTGAATCGTTTTCCATTGCCATTAATCTTGAAATAGCTTGTTGATATGAATATGGATCACATTGGTTTCATTGTTTCTTTAAACGGAAGTTTGGTGATGAATCACCTATACCCCCATGAATCTTCGCATACTTGCTCTTCTTTTGTGATCTTGTTGCACTGAACTTTTTCGATCGTCCAGAACCGTTGCGAGGTCGCATCAAAGTCAACCATGGTTGTAAATGATTGCTTAGTTAGTACGACATTGGAATCAAATCTACCTCCTATGATCCAGCCCAACTTAGTTTCATGTGCAATTAAATTAACAGTTCAAAAACGATGTGTGCGCCGATCAGCATGTCGATCGATCCAGGCTACCAAATCCAAATATGGATCTGCTAAATTTATTTTTTTGAAGCTTTTCATGCGATTGATATCAAATGTGAAAGAATTTTCTAGCTAAGGTAACAAGGATGTAATCTTTGGGATGATTAACGCATTCAACGGATTCAACGGAAATTTGGATGCCAGTCGAAGTGTTACACTTCCGTGCGATTTTCCGCTGTTTGTCTCCCCATTTCATGATATTAAAATTCTGCAATTTATCCGCTGTATTCCTAAATTCTGTACCATAGCTTCGGTTATGAAATAGGTTATGATGAAGCCTGGAAGGCTGTGTCTAGAAGAGCACGACAGGGCCTTGGATTACCGAACTTGTCCATTACGTTTACAATTGCTGTAGACAATACCGTCTGCAATAAACATTTTAACGGCGTATCGTGCCTACTTTGGGGTTCATCTATATTCGTGATGTGTGTTTTAATTTGCACTTCTGGTTTATCCTCCGATTCATCTGTGCTTGCGGTTAGTACTTCAGTTTTGGATCGTGTGAGAGTGTATAGCGCTGCCCGAACATTCACGATATCTACCTCGGGTCCTACAATGGTATACTGGGTGCTCTTGATTGAGGCCTTTGTAGCATCCTCTGTTTGTGATATTTAAACTTCTGCACTGGTCGACTGGTAATTCCTTGAAATGGTCACATTCAATTAGCCTATGTTGTTGCTTATTACATGATATGCAGTCGAATTTGATGGTGATAGCAAAACTGGTATTCGATCTACTTGGTATGTTCGATCTTATTGGACGAGGTGCGGCTGGTCTTGTTGAACTAGGCGCATGTGCTTTAATGGATTCAAGAGCATCTGTTCTTTTTATTAAGAAATCGAAAAATTTCGTTATCGGAGGAAACTCGTGATCGGTTTATTCTTGTGCCCACAAGCTTCGAGTTTCATAATCTAACTTCTGCTGCAACAAGTAGATAAGCAATGGATCTCTTACTTCAACTTGGTCGCCCAGCTTCTTCAGGCCGCGTACTACCTCGTCCGAGGTGTCTAATACTTTCTTATGTTTGAAGCACTAGCTACTTGTATACTTGGTTGTTCTAGAAAATTAAGAATGAACGCGTTGACGATGTGTAGCTTTCAATCATACCTTTGCCTTAATTTATTCAGTGCCTCAATGTAATTAGACTCCGTGATTTTGAAGTGTTTCAGTAAGGTAAATGCATCCCTTTTAAGCAACCTCATTAAGTATTGGAACTTCTGTATGTGCTATTCATACTCGAATCGTGATTTGCTACATTTAATTCACTAATACTTCGTTTTATGATCCAGTTGTTTAAAGTCGCTTCAATAATATAATAGGACTCCTCGCAGTCGTCCATTTTAGATTCCTCTTCACTATTAATTGAAAATATTAATGCCTCTACGCCATCTATTTTATCTAGTAGTTCCTTTGCACGGTTCACTTTTAAGCGCATTTTTTCGATAGTTTCACTTGAGCGCTCAGTTATACTTCTAATTCACTTGCACTCATTTTGATTAATACACAAAACTAAATAAACGCTTGAATGCTATTCAAGCTAATTGAAATAGAGCACTGGATTTTATTTAGATAAATTTCATTCGCTGACCAGAACGCAAAATGTCGACCGACGCTAATACAACGTGTGGGTTTATCAAAAATTATTTTGACAGATATGTATAACTTGTATAATATTACGCAAATGATTCAATAAGGTGCACGGGATAGAGCGGTGGATTTTATATGTGTTTGCACAAATTGCAAAATGGCAACCGAACCGTAAAATGTGCTCGTAAAATATAATTATGCTCTATTGTAAAAATTGTTTTATTTATCTGTCATCCGGATCGATTCACATCGATCGACAATTACGACTTCTTTTTTTTGCACCGTTTGACTTTCTTTTTTATAATAAATTCTAGAATTAATTTTGCAAACAAATTAAAAATGACTAACTTTAGTAGTGTAACAAAAATAATGGCACAAGATTCCAAACACCAATATTGTTACTCATAATAACCTACATTTTCGAAAAGATATAATTAGTGAAACCATCCGGTGACATTATCACCGTCACGCAACGAACATAACATGGTGCAACATTCTTCAATATGATGAAACATAAGCCAGATATCTAATTAACGAACAACATAGGACACAGCATGACGCACCAAAGTATAAAATCGCGCAACATGATGCAAGATCACGCAATATGACGCAACATGATGCAACATAACATGATGAAACATTACGCGAAATGGATCAGCCAGAAGTCAGAACTCTGGAATAATTTCCTTGCATTCGAAAGCACACCCGCTTAATTTTACACAAAATCGTCCTGGTCAAATAAAATGTTAAAAAAAGGCTAACAGCTTGATGACCTCCTAAATGATTTTTTCCGAAATAAGTACCCATCAAAATCGGTTGTTGGTAATCGAAAACGGCCCTCCAGCAATTCGTATAAAAATTGCGCGAGTCAAAAAAAATTAAAGAATGTGACCCGAGCCCCCGTCCTGTGGGACTTGGGTACCTTTCTTTAATTTTTTTCGACTCGCACGATTTTTATACGGGACTCAATACGAACGTGATTTTCGCGAAATTAGTACCCATCGTAATCGACTCAAAAACCCTGCATCACCAACAATTTTTATAAAATAAAATCTTTTGACCCTCTGAAAGAATTTTTCCGACATTTGGACCAATTTCAATCGATTTCTGGGAATTGAGAACTGTCTTTCATCCAATTTTATCAAAACTGTACGAGTAAAAAAAATAAAAACGGGACGCGGTCCTAAACGGATGACCCCCTCAAAGAACTATCCTGAAATCAGGATCCATCACATTCGGCTTTTAATAACCGAAAACCGCTCCTTCTGTTGCACTCTTCATTTTGAAACTTCTAATTTTGATTAAATCGCGATACGATAGCGATTGCTATCCAAGTGTTGAATATGTGTTGATTTCCAGTATAAACTTGACACGTGAGGATGCATGCGTCTAAAATAACGACGATGGTCGTGTGTCATATTTCCGATGTGGTGAATTCGATTTTGTTCTGATTAACGAACTGATATACTGTGATTGTCATCGGATGCTTAGGAAATCGATAAGCCCAATTAAGTATTGGTTTTGCAGCGCAAATATCTCCTCCACTACACCGCCTGAATCATTTGGAGTTACTCATTTAGAACCGCGACGAGATATGAATCTAGGGATTTGCCGCCCAGATAATACATCCATCAATATACAAATCATCGACCGACGATCATATACTATTCCGATCTGAACTGTGGCACCACAGACACACAGATAACCTTTTGAAAATCTCTTTATCGGGAGGCAAGATTTGAATTTTTAAAATTTTAGTATGTTAGGCTTAGTTAGGCTGAAGCTCTGTCGATCAAATTTATTTAATGTGTAAGCCTAGACCCTCAAAAGTCCCAACTTTTGGGACAATCGCTGGGTTTATATCTATCATAATATTTTTATGACACAAAAGATTTTAACGAAATGCGGTCAAATAGACATCCAAAGCTCTAACAATAATAATTGTGGAAAATTGAACAAACAACCAAATCGATTAAAACTTCTCTTGTAATTGCCACATTATTGCTAAATTTGGATATATTTATCGGCTCTCCATGAAAAATCATGAACTCCAACAAGAATTATATAGACCACTATAAAATGCCCACGTCGAAATATCAACCTATTAAAAATAAATAAATCGAACCCTACATTGACATCGTTATCATGAATCTACACGAAAACTCGACACCATCAATATTCATGCACGAATAAAAAATAATAATTCAATAAAATCGCTATACCCGCACATAAAAGCTCCTTTCTCCCTCCTCAAAAAGTATTTCCCGCACTTTTTCATCCGGTTTTTTGTGCGGAATATAACCGTTTTAAATATTTGTGTGTTTATTATCACACCATTAATTAAAGATACATACATAAATTTTCTTATGCCGACATAGCAGAAGAATCCATGTATACCGGGTACATAGTTACAAACGCACACACACATACACTAACAACACACAAAAAAGCACAACTCTATTTTGATTACATAAATTTACCATAAATTTTCGACTGCAAAGAAAAGCAAAAAATAAAAATTCAATTTCGAATTAATACGAAATTTCAAAAGAAAACACAAATTCTAAGGGTTCAAACGATAGATGATTGAAAATTGATCATGAAGAAAAATATACGCACACACACATACACACCCAACACATACAACAAAAAATAGGTATATAATAAAGCTTTTTTTATTGCTTTTTCAATAAAACAATTTTTTGGGTGCGTTGTTGTTGGATATGTATAGGAAGAGGGGTTGATTAAAGCAAAAAAATTTCAATTTTTTTTAATCAGAAATATCGAAAATTTCGATGATGTTGATTTGATTAGCTGTACAAGGAAGCAAGCAGACAATTTTCAAATCAATATCCAGTATCTAATCTAAACGGTATGTAGGTTTTCCGTTTGCGGAAAATTCTATAATTTAAAGGTTTTTGATTGCTTTTTCGCGCGTGCATCTACCCCACCCACAATATAACTAAATTAAGGTATATTTCCGTAAAAGCACACGCATAGATCACGCAGAAAGAACAAAATTCCAAAAAACCAAAACTTTTTAATTTAATTTCTTCTACAAACTTTGCAACTTTATATTTTTTTATTGATGCTCTAACTTAATGTTATAAAGTTTTGTAGTGTTAGATTGAAACGAATTTTATACAGAATTTTTACTATTTCGTAAGTGGGGCAATAGAAAAGTTTTTGAATTTCATAAATAAATCATAAATAAAAATAATGAAAGCTTATCCCCTTCGTCGTTTTGGGGGAGAATGAACTGTGTCATGAATCAATAAAAATGGTCAATTCGTAAAATTATAAAAATGGAAAATCCAATTGATTTGTCGTTTTCTGTTATTTTGTATTGATGGCAATACGTCGTCTAGACATGCTCGTTTAACCGAATAATTCGGTTGGCAAAGTGTTAAAAAAATGTCGAGTATGTGGGAATTGAAAACAATTTTTCATTTTTTATTGTAACGTTAAGCAACATAACGTAAGTTGAATGCACTATAGCACTTTGTAGTGAATTGCGATTGTTAAACAATTTTTATAAATGCTGGTGCTACACGTTTGGTTATAATGAAAGAATAAAAGAGTTCCTCGCATTAGTAGCACCAAAGTATGTGTTTGCCGTTTGATTGAAACCTTGCTAATGATGAGGAGAAGGTTTCATGATGGTATGATGTGTACCAAATGCGACTGATAGTACTCTGGGGTTTGATGCAGAAAATGCACAAATGATCCCATTTACGTATCTATTTTAAACTTTATTTTTTTTCTAATTAATTTGAATGATCTTTTGTCCCAATTATAGAAGAGAAAGAAAATTTCTATTTTGCTTTTTCGTGTTCTCAATGGACTATGCAATGCTTATATTTATGGCATATAATTTCCCATTGATAATACCATCGTTTTGTATGTGTGCGTTATAAAATGCTTACCACTTTGACTACGGTGTCACTTTTTAACTTAGCTGCACACTGTTGATTTTAAACTGAAGAATTGTTGGCTTCAAAAATAATCTTTTAAAATTGCGGTTGAAATATGGATTTTCTGCGGCGGTTCTGGCCGATAAGGAGTAGACGCAATCGTGAAACGGCGAGTGCTACAGATCTATGATAAGCATCTTCTTGTGACCTTAGCTGGATGATATGGCTACCGACGACATGTGGTTCCTCCAGTACGGCGCTACGTGTCACACAGCGCTTGCCATGATGAACATTCTGCAGGTCGTGCGATTTCACGCCTTTAGACTTCCTGCTTTGGGGTTACCGAAAATCGCAGGTCTATGTGATTAAGCCGCAAACAATTGATGTCCTTAAAGTCAACATAACGAATGCCATTCAGCAAATTTAGCCAGATTTATGTGACAAAATGATCGAAACCTTTCAAATAAAATAGAAATTGATTGGATATCTCACACACAACTTGTTTTATTTACATTTAAAATTCCTGTTGTCCTGAGTGTCCTTAGTGGAAGACCCTTTACATTCAAAACGCGCACATAAGGCTGCGGTTACATTAGATGCGAATCAGTACGAAAATATGTTCTCACCAATTCGTAAGAAATTCAGTCGTACAAATTCATAAGTTAAAGTGTTTACATTGTTTGCGAAATTGTAGTACAAAAACAAACGTATTGCTGTCAATTAGTAAAAAAGCGAAAATGAATCCTGCTATTAAATTGTATTTATTAGAAACACCATTAATACAATTTCTTCCACTGGAAAATCCCAGAAGATGTTGGCTAGATGATTATTTTGTATCTGGAGCTGAAATCGGTGAATTTGGAAGATCATTTGAAGAAATCAAAGATTATGATAGAGCATTTTTTGAAAATAGCAGAATGGTTCCAACTACATTTGATTATACATTAAAAGCTATTGAAACCAATCTTCATAAGGATAAAAATAGAGATAAAAATATATTTGTGTATTTGTATCGTTCATTGGTTGGTCCATATTGGTCACTATATTGCAACAGGAATAATTTGCTGATTGAAGAGGAGGTAAACGATTAGAAAACTCTGTCGTAAGAGAACTAAAAGCTGATGACGGTGTTGAAACAGGAGCACATTGACCTGATATTTATGTTCTACAAGAATGCTGAGAATTAGACATTGGCTCTGAGACAATGTTTCATGTTCTTGCAGAAGCAGTTCCTGAAACTTGTTCAGTTGTCTGAGATGGGGAACGATGTCCAACAGACTTTTATTATCTCTTTCATTTTCTTTCTTTTTAGCGGAGTACTGGTTTGGTGTTGTGAGTTGGTTTCAGACCAAAGTTGATTATTACTGTCAGGACAATTTATTGTTTTTAAGTTTCCTATCTCCAAGTTCCGTTCTTTTACACTTTGTGATATTTCATTAGGATTCTCGGCTGATTCTAACAACTCATACTCTTCTATTGTGATTTCATCGCAAGTAAAATCATCCCTTTGATGATTTGTAATATTTCCGACTGTTTTCCGGGGTACAAACTGGGGTCTATTATGAAATTTTCGACGCGCGTTTTTTTTTGCGACTTCGTCGAAAATAGGTATTACGTAATTTTTTCGCAATCGCAGATCGCAAATTTCCCTATTATGAAATTGCGACGCGCATTATTTTACATAAAATGAAAATTATACGACTGCTATTGAGGTGTCGTGTATAAACGATTTAGCGTAGTAAATAGTAAATCGTGTAATTTAACAAGAAAATAAACAATTGATAAAATGTGAGTCATACATATTTACATGTTTAGTTATTTTGTGTGTCAATTTTAAATTTAAATTTTATATGTGAATATGTAATTTTATTTAATTAAAATAATTAAATTTATTTAAATTTTAAATTTACATTTATTGTCGGATTTATTTTAGGACCTCAACAAATTCCGAGCAATTCGAAATATTAGTGAAATTTATGGAAAGCAACGAGGGAATAGTAAAAAATTTTCTAAATGCAGTTCAGTTTCGCGATACAACAAACAATTTATGGAACGAGGTGAGGAAGCGTTTAAATTCTGCCGGCCCTCCGGAAAAAAATGTTGAAGGATGGAAAAAGGTGAGGATAAGTTAAGGTGTTTATTACTGTAATGTATTAATCTAAAAATGTTTCTCGTAGGTATGGAGAGATTTTAAGTATTATACAAAAAATAAGTTAAGGGTGAACAAAAAATCAGTTTCTGGAACTGGTGGGGGCCGTGCCGGATTAAATGGCTAACTAATTTGGAGGAGAGGGTAAATATTTTATTAAGCTTGCGGGAGAAATTGAGGGAATAAACGCAAGGAGTTTTGGGTGTAGCACGCAATCACCCTCAATCCCAACCACATCCACCTCAAACAACAACATAGATCTAATTATGGAAGAAAATGAAGAACCACCCACCATTCAATCAACAATAGTAAACAATAGTACCGACAACACAAGAACAAAAAAGAAACAGCCGAAGAAAACCACGAAAAGTCTACTAGAAAAGCAAATTGAACTGCAAGAGACCGCATATAAAAAACAGGAAATGTTCTTAGAAAAACAAGAGGCCCAAAGAACAGAAATGCTAAAAACTTTAAAGGATATTAGACGCATAAAAGAAAAGAAATTGGCTTTTGAAAAGGAAAAGTGGAAGTCTCAGCAATTGATATATGTTAATAAGTACAAACAAAAAGCACAATCATTAGAATTAAAAAAACGAGAGCTGGATTTAAAGGAACAATAATTAGATGCCCGAAGATAGGTATTAAAAAATCATGTAAATAATATAATGTATACATGTTTATTGTTACTTTTTAAAACTGAATTAAATAAATTTAATGAAATGAATTATTATTAAACAATAAAATGAAATCAAAAACTGAAATATAAAATAAGTTCTTAAAATACAAAAATGGTTCTTTAGTTTTATTTATCTTATTGACATGAATTGGTTTTTTATATTATGTCGAACTCTTTTAGCTTGTTGCTGCAGGTTTCCATTGTTTTCATCTGGTGCATTTAGATTTTCGACATCCTCATCATTAACAATGAGGCTTTCGTCAAAAGGCACCTTATATTTCACACATAAATAATGTAGTAGGCACATACATTAACAATTTTTGCTACTTCCTCTGGTTGATAATGTAGCTGCCGACTGTGTAACAAACACCTCCAACGGCCCTCTAATATACCAAATATGCGTTCGATAATCGAAAGCGCTATCGCATGAGATGTATTAAATCGCGATTCAGCTGAGCCCTCCTCCGCTTTTCTATATGGAGTCATCATCCAGGGTTCCAATGTATATCCGGAGTCGCCTAAATATTCGATAATCTTATTAATCTAAATTAACAAAATATTTTTAGAATTACTTAACATCCATGACGAGTCATCTCGAATCCATTCCTGCTTCATAATTTTACGGTTATTGCTCATGCTCCATGCTAATGAAGTTTATCATAAATTAATCCTAAATTATAATAATGGCGGTTAGTACTATTTTAGGAAAAAATTCATACTTCTACTGAGAAATATGAAGTTTATACTATAATACAAAATAAACGAAAATGTATAAATGCATTAGTGATTTGCGAACATTTAGGCGGTTTTACAACATTGTTAGGTTTACAAATAATTTCATTTCACAATGTTTATATTAGGATCAATTTGCACAGCAAAGAAATTATGTTATGCTAGAAGTAACTAAACATCGTTCAAAGATTTTATCAAAAAAATTAAAAATACGATCAAATAAGAGTGTGAATTATCGGAAAATAATAATCGTTAAGATCTTATGCACTTTATCCCTACTAAGTACTCAAAATTAAAGTAAGATAGTTACAGAAATACTAAATAATTTAAATTCCTCAACTATGTATTGCTAACCAAATTAAAATTCCAATGGAGCTGGCATCCCTAAAATGACATTCTTGTGAAGAACGGAATTTCCTAGAAATTTTGATTCTAAGAAAATTCATATTTCAAAATTTTCACCGATCGGCAAACTTGTCACTATAATATTTTGGTAGACCCATATGTGCACTCTACTTGTGCGCAGCCGTTTAAAATTCTAATGCTAATAGAGCTAATAGAGTGCACATATGGGTCTACCAAAATATTATAGTGACAAGTTTGCCGATCGATGAAAATTTTGAAATACTAACTTTCTTAGAATCAAAATTTCTAAGAAATTCCGTTCTTCACAATAATGTCATTTTAGGTATGCGAGCTCCATTAGAATTTTAATCGGGTTGGCATAAGTAGAGTGCACTTATGAGTCTAATAAAATCTTATAGTTGTTATATTGTTAAGTTTTTTTATTTTCGACTTTCCTAAATATCTCTTATTATACGTAAATGATAACGTTTTTTATATTAAAACTTTTAAATAAATAAATAAATAAATATTTATAATTATTTCATTAGTAATATTTGTTGCGTAATGACTGCGCCTAAATGACTGCTTTAAACCAATACACTCTCATTTATTTTTGTTTTTGTTGGTTAAGGATTAATTTAGGATAAACTTCAATTGGGTCATGCTCCAAATGACGGAGTCATGAGGACAACCCCCGAAACGCGGATCAACCGACGTGATTATATTTTTGTAGTCACAAGTCTATAAAGAAATAATTTGTTTAATAAATGTATCATGAGTTATGTATATGTATATTGAAGTAAGCATAAGTTGCTAAATTACTTACCATCATAACATTTATGCTGAGTGATCCTTTTCTGTTAAAAAAATGGTGTTCATTTTTTTCTGGCCGTACAATATTAATGTGTGTGCCATCTACACATCCTACCACTCCAGGAAACCCTGTTTTATTTAAAAAATAATACGGTGGACTGTGCCATACCAATTAAGTAATCTTGTCCTATTCCTTGTTGGTACGACCCTTCCCCCAAAAACCACATTACGGGCTGCAAGTTTTAAGATCGGTGGTATAGCATCGTGGTTTCGCCTTATTGTAAAATGAGGTTCAATTTCATTTAGAATATCCGAAAATAAATTTTTGGTGACTCGGAATAATTTTATGAACCTGAAAGCAGTTAGTTTTGTGATAAATACACACAGATGCGAATAATTATACATTACCTTTTACTTGGCATATCAAGAACATTTGAACTATTCCTTAGTCGTTTTCTTTGAAGATACGCCGGTGTTATTGCATCGTCTGAATCATCCTCACTACTATGCCCAAAAAAAGCCACACTCGCTTCCATTTCAGCACAAAACTATTTATATAGATTTTTTTTAAATTTAATTTACAGAAACACTTTAATGACAAAACAAAAATTCACTTAAAATTATATTTTCCCTTTGACAACTTAAACAAAATGGCGTTCCAATGTTATTTGTGATTTATGTTATTTTAGACGTTGTCGAATATCTCATAATAGCTATATTCGACGTTGTCGAACTGGTCGACAGCGTCGAAAATTTGCGATGTCGAAAATTTCATAATGGACCCCCTGGTCTTTAATAAACAACATGTCTTTAAAAAAACGCCATCTGGGTGATACTGATACTTCTTCACCAAGGTAACCATTTCGTTTTTGATCTAATTTAGAAAGCTCTTTTCTCGTCTCGTAAACCTCTACAGTTTTGTCGAACTACATTCTCTGCAACAAAATGTTAAATTTAAATAAGGAAATTATTATTATTATTTGTGCATTGAAGGTTTTTATTCTAGCAAAATTATTTATTTCCAGGTATCTTGCCACTGGGACCTCTTCCTTAGCTCGATCCGTAGCCTTCTCATTCCGAATGTCATACATTACAATTAGGCACTTTATTTGAAAAACATGCCATTTCCTACAGAATCAATGATCGAATCGGTTGTATAGGGCAGTTTTATAGAAAATATAAATTTCTTGATTGTGTCGAGATGGCAAGCACATTAGAATTAAATGTACAGATAGTTCAGGATCTTTTTATTTTAGCTTTAAGAACTATTTTTTTATCGTATTACAAGGTTTAGTATACGCAAACTACAAATCTATAAGCGTTGATGTTGGGAGATATAGAAAGCAGAGTGATGGCGGAATATTTAAAACTTCATCGTTGTACCACCATCTCGAACAGGGAACATTCAATATTCCCCAACCAAGACCGCTACCAAACACGAATTTTGTTGTACCACGTGATGTGCAAGACGCCTTGTTGAATGTCCTTTTGGTATTATAACCGCAAAATGGAGAATTATAAAATCAAAGATAGACATTTATCCTGACAAAGTTGATTTAATTATGAAGTGCGTTTGCTTGTTACATAACATAATTATAGATTGAGAGGGTAGTCCAAATTTTACCGAAACTACTCAAACTGTACAACAAATACAAAGGGGAACTCGTTTTTTCAACAGATCTACTATTGCGGCTTACAATATTTTAATCAATTCTATTAGTATTTACATTAATAAGTTTATAATTATATTTACTAAATTTTATTTCAAAATTACCTGTTACTTTCATTATCTCCGCATCAACATTTTTGATCCCATAAAGATGGCTTTCCTTCCACTAGTGAAATTAATTTATCACAAACCATTTTGTATTGGGTTCGTACGTACAACTGATAAAATATCAAAATATTTTGGTCGCATTTAAATACCGTAAGAATTGGTGAGAACTCGTACGAAATAAGCGTAAGTAATGTAACCGTACATACGAGTATAAACCTACATACATTTGTTTATTTCTGATGAAATAGTACTAACTCGCGGGAACAAAATTTCTTACAAATTCGCATCCAATGTAACCGCAGCCTAACGGTTGAGTCGTGCAAGGGGTGGGTACCAACGTTTTTTGTTTAGGAGCTACTTTAACATTGATAGAAAATCATATTCTATGGGAGTTATGCTCTTATCATCCAACACAATATTACGATGTTGAATTAGATGGTTTTGAAAAATCGGTCCCATCAAAATATATAAGTTAGTAACTCAAATATTGTAAAAAATATTTATGTTAAAGTACCATACAGTTGATTAAAAAGCGATATTTTTATAATGGGAATTTTAAATGTGGTGACTTTGGAATTGGACTCTGGAGGGTTCTCGAGATGCCATAGGTTTATGTTTCTCGTTTATGATCCATTTGCTAATTTGGTATCTCATCCTGATTTGGTCCTGCGTTGGTCGAGAGTTCGTGATATCCAAGAACTTGATTTTTCCGTGTTGCTGCAATTCATTGTATTTTCCAGTTTCACCATCTTCGCTTTCGAAAGAATGCTCACACAACGAATTTAATTATTTATAAGGAAATGTAATTAAGCTCGGAAGATTTTACTTACAAAATAACACAAAACATTAATATATACCTCGAAAATATTATAAAAATGATACGAGTAATTTAAATTAAAAAATTAAAAATCAAAATATTAAACATAAGCCTATAATAATTCAAGTGAAATACTTTTCGCTGCGTGTCACTTAAGCGAACAGATAACGGTAATTTATTATACATACTCATTCCAAGAACAGAAAATGAAGAATCAAATATACCATGGTTATTATGTGGTAATATAATACTAGTATGCTGTGTACGATGAGAAATAGAAAACTTTATTTTATTATACAAATAAGAAGGTAACTTAATAAGCAAAACTTTATGAACGAAAGTTCGAAAATCGAAATAATTTTTGATATCACGACCATTCTACAATGCTTAATAAATCAATGTTCACATTTCTTATACAAACATCTTTATTCGATCTTTCACTATAGTTATAATCCTCAAGTCACCAGCATAGAGATGAACTTTTGAAAATCTAAAGCAAGTAGAACACTCCACAACTTAGCTCCAGAATATCAGAAAATATTCCATTAATCTCAACAAGCTGTGATCTACTACTTAAATATAAATAAATAGTTGAGAAGTACTAGAGAAGTTGAAAATGACGATAATTTAACACAAAGTTTATAATGATTTATTGAGTCGAATGCTTTAGAGAAATTCAAGAGTGCGAGTGCAGTAAATTTATTAGAATCAATATTACGCCGAATGTCGTAATACTGATTCTAATAAGTTTACTGGAGGTGTTGCTATGCATTGGTCTGTATGCTGATTGACAATCCGAAAGCAAATCATTTTTCAGCAAAAAACTTGTGATTTGATTTTCAATAATAATTTCTAAAATTTTAGAGATAGAAAATAACACACTAATTGGTCTTAAATCAGACATCATATTAGCATTTTTAGTTTTTGGCAATGGAGTAATTTTATCTAATTTCCAACAACCAGGAAAATAAGATTTCGTAATAAAAACTATAGACCAGATATTGAGAAATATAAGGAGAAAGTAATTAAATTAATCTAATATTATCCATTCCAGAAGCTGGAGATTTAACAGAATAAATTGCTTTAAAAAGTTGGTCTGCAGAGATTACACTAAATGAGAATTTTGAAGAATTAAAATTAGGTTGAAAAGTAGAACAATTAATTGATAATTGATAATTTATAAACAATAAAACTTAATAAGATGATTAGGAGTAAACGGAATCTGTGCCTGTTCAATAAATTTTCTAATACCAAAACTTTTTAAATTATTCCAAAAGATTTTAGGTGGAAGTTTAGGATTTAATTTATTCATTAAAAAATCTTGTTTTGATTTACGCTTAAGTGAAGTAACCTTATTTCTGAGGTTTTTATTCATTGCAAGTTCGAAGCACTGTCACTGTCACTTCCATAAGCCCTGTTTCTCTTTTTCATAAAATCTAAAATTTGAGTTGTAAACCATTTCGGCTTCAGTATATCAATTATAAGAGATTTTATAGGGAGAAATCTATTATACATTTCAATAACCATACCATTAAAAAATGCAAGAGAATTACAATACATCAATAAACGATCCATATTAATGTTTTTAAAATCTCTGTCCACAAAGAAATTTTTCTCAAGTTGAGGAGCAACATAAAAAGAAAAAATACTATAGGGTGTCACAGCAAGAGCGCCGAATATAAATATGCCGCCATTTTGTTAATATGAGTTGTACGGTGATTTCTTGACAGTTGTCACGTACAGACCGCACGCGATTTAAGAATATGGAGAAGTATTCAAACCAACAACGTTTAATTATTGTAAAAGCACATTACAAAAATGATGAAAGTTTTTCGCATAAATGTGGTTGTATTTCATCAATAACGCGCGACATTTCCTCTTTAAAATGTTCAACTGTTTCAGGCTTATTCGCACACACCTTTTCCTGCACATAGCCCCAAAGAAAAAAGTCCATCGGTGTTAGATCTCATCATTTTAGCTCATGATGTGAAATTCCAGATATTGAAATTTTTAAATTGATCATTTTTAAATTGAACTGTAGAATAATTAGAAGGAAGCTTATCATAATTGAAATCCCCAACCAGGATAAAATTAGAGTAGCAAATAGAAAAATTTCTTAAAATTGTTTCCAAGTCATCTATAAAATTAGATCCAGGAGGATTATAGACAACACCAAGTAGAATTTTACTATTTGTTACAATCATTTCGATTAATAAGACCTCTTAAGCTGAGTTTGAAGATTTATACCATAATTTTAATAGGAACAGATTTTCTTACGAAGATACATACTCCACATCCACGTATATGAGGTCTGTCATTTCAAAAAACTCTAAACCCATCAAGTAAGGTTGCATTATCAAATATCATAGCATTATCATATGGGTTGATACAATCGACATGGGAATTGATGATATCACGCACAAACAGCTCGGAAGCTACATCTCGGCGATTATCTAGACGTTGTAGTTTCAAAAGATTACATTGATTATGATAAGGCGGAAGAACGTAGTCCACAGCACGCATGGATGGTAAACGTCGTAGCGCGAACAAAATAAACTGTTTCTGGATACTCTCAATCCTCTCCGAATGACAGTGGTAGGAGGGTGACCAAACAGGAGATGCATACTCCAAAATGGACTGAACAAACATACGTTTAATGATGTCAAAGTTAACAGGTCACTGAAGTCCTTGCAGTTTCGTTTAATGAAGCCAAGAATAATGTACGACTTGGAAATAATGGCGTTAACATGTCTGGTAAATGTAGCATCAGATTCAAAGATCACACCAAGATCCGAAATGAACTCAAACCAATCAATGGTTTCGTTGTACAAGTGATTTGATAAAAAAAAACATGCGAGCGGATACGGAAGAAGAAAGAGCTTTGCATTTACTCACGTTTAAAGCCAGTAAGTTATTAATTGACCAACTGCAAAAGCGGTTTAAGTCATCTTGTAACATTTTGCAGTCTAATTCGCTGGTGCCCTGGGTGATAATAATGAAAATAATAGTGGGCCGATATGGCTACCTTGAGACACACCGGATAGCCGAAATAATGGGGATAAAGAATCCAGAATCCCAACAGATTGCCAACGATCTGAGAGATAAGAACGCAACCAGTCGATGGGAATGAAATCACAGTCGAGACTCTCCAACTTGCTAATAAGAATAGAGTGATCAATCGCATCGAAAGCCTTTGCGAAGTTTGTGTAGACAGCGTAAGCTTCTGCTTGGAGTTTAGACTGTCAAAGAGTTGACCACAAAATGAGGACAAGTCTGACACGGTAGACCTACCGGGATAAAATCCATGCTGAAAAGGAGAAATAAGTCTCTTGGTATGGAAGTGCAATACTCTGTGAACCATGGACTCAAACAGTTTGGGTGAGACAGGGAGGATGGCGATCCTACGATAATTACTTACCTCACTTCTATTACCCGCTTTGAAAA
Source organism: Nephrotoma guestfalica (assembly GCA_963691935.1). Lineage (NCBI taxonomy): Eukaryota > Metazoa > Arthropoda > Insecta > Diptera > Tipulidae > Nephrotoma > Nephrotoma guestfalica. The sequence continues at coordinate 133,246,939 of OY829913.1, read as the reverse complement.
TTGGATGAACACATAAGATTTTCCAGGAATCTGGAAAAATACCACGACGAAGGCATTCGGTAATCAAAAAGGTGCCTGCAGGGTCAGACTTACAGCACAACGTTTGAATAGGATCGGTGGAAGACCGCCATAACCCGCTCCCTTACTAACGTCTAGAAGGAGCAGTTGATCCAGAACCTCCTGTTCGGTAAATTTGAAATGATCGAATACGATGGAGGTGGAAGTAGTGGGAGACCCGGTGTCTGTTGGCCGAAGTGGCTTGTAAACCGATCCAAAGAATTTGGCAAACAAATTGTAAATGTCGGATGGCTGACTGGCGGTGGAAGTCTGGTAAGACATATTCGACGGAAAACCAGATACCTTTTTGTTGCCGTTAATGAAGTTCCAAAATTGTTTGGGATTGGATGTCAAATGTATTCTACGCCATAAACCCTGTAAAGGGAATGAAACTTGTTGCGTCGTTTCTCGAACAGCATCAACTCGGTATTATACCATGGCTCTCGAAAGCCGGATTTATTATTGATAACACGCGGAACGCATCTCTCGATACTATTCCCGAGAAGCTCATTGAATTTGTGCATCGTGTCATTCAAACCCGCACCGCGCTGTAAAAGTCCCAATCGGCAGTGATGAGAAATTCATTCAAGGATGTGTAGTCGGCCTTTATAAACTAAAGTGAAAATAAATCGCTAGAAAAATATTTAGTTGTACATTTATTATTTTAACTCTCACGTTAAGTATTGACTTGATATTATAAACACCTTCCACTTTTTGTTTGTTATCAAAAGTAACCATTAATAGTGGAAGTCGATTTTAATAATGTTTACAGCAGTTTCTATTTGATTACCCTTTTGCTTGAGATCGTCAATAATTTCCTCTATTTCGCAGGTCGAATGAAGACCTCTAACCACAACTTTGATTAGAAGATCACTTTTATCCTCGGAAGTAAACCATTAATGTCTCGCGGAATTAAGCTGTATTGCCAAAGCTCTTTAGGTTTCAGACTTTAAAACATTAATTTTCCAGACGGTATTGTTTAAAGATAGGAATTTGTACTCGGCTGCCGTACCGATTTCATAATCAATTGTATAGTGGACTAATTTGAAATTCCAACGACATTAATTGTGTCGAGGTGATTTTGTTTTTGGTTTAGCTAGTTGTTGTTCTAAAGTTATTATTTTTTGATGATTAACTGGTTTCTATAAACCTCTTTCAAAGTTGATGGTAAAGTATCTGTCATTTCTGGTGAGTGTTGAAATTGCCTTTTCTTACTTGGACTTTTATTCCCAATTTGTTTCTCTTTCTAATTCTTCTTTATCCGTATGGAATGGATTAATTTCATCATCAATTGCAGGGTTAGGTATCGTCCTGAGTGTAGCACGTAATTTATCTGCTTTTTTGAGTTTTTCATTGTCTTTCTTTAAAATTGTAACTTCTTCTTTAAATTTAGTTGTAAATTCCTTTATTTCTCTTAATCATTCACAGTTTGAAGTTTTCCTTCTCGTACTGAAGGATATGTCCAGTTCTTGATAATATGGAGCTTCGTCAAAGCGGGTTAAACAATGATTGACCCACCCCAGATTCCATTTGGCTAGCTTCGGAAGAGTGTAAATTTGGCAGCATCTCTTGTACCACCTGGAGTATAACATTCCATATTTGTTGTACTCATTGCTAGTTCTTGCCAAGTCATACCTCTGGCACTTGGTCCATGGTAGTACTTTGCTAGGTGTAGACAGAGACAGCCGAAGCCCAGTGGGTACCTTTGGCCACGACAGATTCAGTCCACCACTTTTCCATGTGTTTTAATTCCAACAATTTCATTCCATAACCTAATTTTAATATACTCGTAGCTGCCACAAGTCAATTATCTTTGTTACCCCAAATTATAATAATTTTATTCAAAATTTCATTCTAGAGTTTCCATTTGTCATGTAAATGTTGTAAATTTGCAATTTAGTATATGCAAACTTTGTAGTATTGTTATATGAATGTACTTTCATATAATAACAAGAAGATCAAGAAGATAAGTCTATGAAAATGCATATGACAAAGAAAGCTTTTCATGTTTTGCTACTATAATTATATGGATTTAATGATGTCACAGTAGAGTACGTAGTCACCAGAAGAGACTATAAAATAGACATTACTTGTATATTTTAGACAGGACTGTACTTGCGTTCGTATACAATTCGATGAATTTGAGTCGACCGAGACGCCCTCAGTCACCAAAGATTTATAATAAATCAGGTGACCTGTTGTAATTTTATTTATTCAGTTATTTTTTCAATTAGAGTTTTCTCATTTTCTTACACGGCAACGATAATAAAGATGATAATGTCCTACAACGTTGTTGAAAGGAACAGAAAATTTAATTTCCTTTTTTTAATTTTATTTTATTTCTTACGAAATCCGAAATAAAATAAGACGACAAAATACAATTATTAATGGATATGAAATATTACTGTGTATAAGCCTAACATCATTATATTCGTATATTACATAGAGATGGGAAGTTAAAATTTCATCTGGTCGCAACAGCAATCAAATCTCTTTCATTCCACTAGCATATTTAAATTTGAAGCAAAATGAAAAATTGGAAATGATTGATTTTCTTGTTAGACAAAATTGGCATTTTGTCTTACGAAGATTGATTGATTTTCTGTTCTACCCATTTTGCCCCACCTCCTACATTTATAAATATACCAAACACTGATCTATAAATTAACATAAAATGAAAATTCAATCATTTTCGTTGTGAGTTTTAATGGCATTACATCAAAATGATTATCCTTATAAAGGTAATATAAATATACATACCTTTCTAGTGGTACTTCGTTGTAGTTTATATGATGTATACTCGAGTAGGCTAGGTAAATGAGGAAAAAGCACAACACCACCATAATAAAATATATATGAGTGGTGTCAACTTTTCCAACATGATGGTTTTATTATATTATCTTGATTGCTATATGAAACACATGCAACACTAAGTAACTTACTCTATGTGCATTTAACAACAACAACAAAGTATTACCAACAACTATACCCGTATTTTTGATATAAAATTATCCTTCTGTACAGCAGTTTCTGTGTGTGATTTTTTCGTTTGCTTCTATCAGTGCTCCTGTCATGTATGAGCAAAAATATCACAATACTGAACATGAAACTGAAGAAATTCGCATAGAGGAACGAGTAACTTTCAGGAATTGTTGTTGCTCGCTGTTCGTGGAATAATTATAATTATATGGCGATATTCACAGAAAAAAAGTTTTGTAACTATTTCGTCCTTGTTTACAATGAGGAAACCAAAGACAGGTCGTTATCTACACACATAAACAAGTAGGTACATAGTTCAGAAAAATTGTGAAATTTGGGTCAAATTTTATATTAACATTTGTTAGAGCTGAATGAATATGAAAATGTATTTACATACGTACAAACACGATAATAAAAGAATCGAGATAAGTTAGACAATACCAGCGACTCTTTGTCGCCAAGTCAGCCTTATGCTTTACAAGTATAACTCTACTAAGAGTAGATATCTTTTTACTCAAACGAAAATTGAAAATAATTGTAAAGGTGAGTGCACGGCTGTGAGTTTTTACTCACGCTTACTATGAAAAATTATTAAATAATTTTTACGTCTTTTGCAAAGTAAAATAAATTATGGTTGTGCAAATTTTCCTAGACTTCCGAGTTATTCGGGTGAGGTGCAGTAGAATTACAAGTTAAAAATATATCGCAAGCAACTACAAAAATTTTGTAATAAGTTAAAACCATACGGTTTCAGCACATAAAATTGACGATTTTCCGGATGTTTTTCCGATTTTTTGTTTCCCTGAATTTTCGTAGTATTTCTAAACGCCGACCATTCTAACGGAAATTTATTTTGAGTCACTGTCTAATCTAATATAAAATAAGTTATTTTTAACAATTTTATGGTCTCAGGCACTTAGTTTTGAATATTCTATAGAGAAATATTGTATATCGAAAATCCCTGAATGTTCCTAAACGTCAGCTGTCCTAACAGAAACACGGTTGTGAAGATTTTCCTAAACTTCCGAGTTATTCCTAAAAAACAAAAACAACAACTAAAATTTTCAGAGTATTGATAAAACTGCGAACTAACGAATAAATTCCAAACTACGCATTAAGAAATCATAAAATTTTATTAATACATTCGCAATTTGTGAGGTGCGGTAGAATTATAAGTTAAAAATAAATTACAAAACAGGTACAAAATTTCTGAAATCAGTTAAAACTATGATTTCAGGCACATAGGATTGACCATTTTTGAATATTCTATCGAGAATTATCGCATATCGAGTTTGCCTGAATTTTTGGAATTTTTGGGACGAACGAATTTTTTAAAAGTTGCTTAGTTTCTGTTAGAGTAGATCGTGACTTACACAAAAAGAGTTTCCGCTAGGATGGCCGGTGTTTATGTAATACCAGGAAATTTGACTTGATACATGATTATCCTCTACAGAATATTCAAATTTCGGCATTCCGACAGCATAAAGTTTTTTTATTTTGTTATTTTCCTAAATAGCATTCATAAAGTAATTTAATTTTTATATGATTTTGAAAATTACAAAACAATTTTTCAGAAACAATAACGTTTTTATGTTCTATAAGTAATGTTTTTCCTCGATTTTTTTCGAGTAATATTTTTTACGGATAAACGAATAAAAAAATATAAATTTCTCTTTAACATGGATTTTATATTGCATAATTATCTAGGAATTGGAAATACTTCACATTTCTCCAGCCACGCGTGAAGCTTTTACTAAAAAAAAATCCTAAATACTTTTTTTATTTTAGGAAATACTTCTCGTGTATACAGAAACTTATTTTGAGTAAGTTACGATCTGCCCGATGGTTTTAGACAGTTAGGATTGACGGTTTTTCAATAACGAGGGAAAGTCGATATACGATAATTCTCCTAGGACTTATGTTTTTTAGAGTAGAATATGACCTACTCAAAATAAGTTTTCGTTGGGTTGGCCGGCGTTTAGAAACATAGGACACAGGATAATTCTCTACATTATACTTAAAACTCGGCAATCAGACCCTTATAATTGTTAATTTTCATATAGAACGCGAATTTCGCGTTTTCGAATTTTCTTAAAAAATTTTTAATTTGCTTGTTTATCTTTCTTTGGAACGTTAGGTTAGGTACCTACGTTCCCTGTTCATAAAAACATTCTGTAAAGCTATCCAGAATACTGGAATACTGTAGTGACCTACATGAAAATTCTGTGAATTATATTTTCAATTAAAGACGGGCGTGAAGTTTTTAACAAATATCAAATATATCATTGTATTAGTTTATTTATTTATTTATTTATTTAAAGAAATCTATTCTGTGATTTACATGTATGATTTCAGAATTTAATTTAAAACAAAACTATTAAAAAAATAAAATAAAGAAAATTAAGATACAATAATATAAATCAAATCACGATTTAACCATTAAAAATTTTAAATATAATTCTTAAGTATATTTTTGAACTTGTACTTTGATAAATTAAGGTCAAATAGGCCGTCGACGATATTGAACGATTTAGACGACCTATTAATGGGGTTATTTTCCCCATAGTTTGTGGGATGGTGTCCTAGTGCTAAAAATTCATGGTTTCGAAATATTCTGCAAGGCACATGAATTGATATGTTTTCCAAAATGTATGCTGAATCAATGTGACCAAGCAAAACGTTACCAATGAAAGCCGCGCCTAAGAGAAGTCGTCTATTTTCAAGCGTGCATATTTTGTAATCCGTGCATCTTGTTGAGTATGGAGGTAACTGAGCCACCAATTGTGGTCGTAACTCCAGTCACATTTCTTTAACAAGAAAATAAGAAACTTCTTTTGAATGCTTTCAATTATTTTAAAGTGTGCAGCATAGTATGGATTCCAGACCGGTACAGCGTGTTCCAGTTGAGATCGAACGTAAGCGAAATAGAGTGAACATAAGGTTTGAATATCTTTAAATTCATCAGTCCAAATTTTAACAAATCCAAGCATGGCATTAGCTCTCGCAATACAATTTTCAATATGCCTATTGAAACTGGCATTCTCGACAAATGTAACACCTAGATCTATGATCTCATTAACTCTTTGCAATACTTCGTTGTTGACTTTGTAGGAAGTAATTAGCGGATTTCTCTTACGATGGAAAGACATGCCACTCACTTAATCTATCGATGTCTTCTTGAAATTTCTTCGTATCTAGCATTCCATTAATAGTTCGAAAAATTTTCACGTCAGTGTTACACTGTTAATCTAATTTCTATTAAGAATTTTGAGTGGAAATATTTTGAATACAACATCAAGTCAATAAAATAGTTTCAAGTGATAAAGGCTAATAGACCCATCTACCATATATATAACCGATTTCTCAATTTTTAAATAATTATTTTTAAATAACATGAAGATTTCTACTGTTTGAGTACGTCATCAAGAGGTTATAAGGCTCAAATAGCCCTATGTACTAAGTAATAAACTGCCTATATACCATGTCCCAGCGGTCTCCCCAATTTTAACTTTTTTATTTGATTTGTATGGCATGGATGGGAGAAGATTGATGAAAAATTGAAAATTGGGGAGACCGCTGAGACATGGCATATAGACTAATGATGTCTTAGAAGAATCCCTGTGATCCTCACAATCTTGGTCGAAACATAAATTACTCAAGCTTAGGTTAGGTTAGGTTTCAGTGGTTGCTATCTATCGCACACGTAGGTCAGTTTTGGACCATTGTTACTCAAACAAGTGAAATTGGTATGCCATACAAATTAAATAAAAAATTGAAAACTGGGGAAACCGCAGGGACATGGCAAATGGATAGTTTAATATTATCGCTTATTTTCTTGTTTGCCACATCTTAGAACAATCCTTGGTACCTTTTTGTTAATAGTCAAAATTTAAAATAGTTAAACAGCTGTAATCTAAAGAAAAGGTAAGTTACAAGAAATTATTCATTGTAATAAATTTAGTCTTACGTGGATTTTTTACAATTCTTTTTTATAAAATTCCAATTTGAAAAATATCGGAAATGGATAATTGTTTAGAAACCGAAAGCACGTCTCATCCCTTTCTGATTCTATATATCTGTCTCATTAAAAAATACGTTTTTACAGGGTGACACTAATACACAAAAAAAGTTTAATAATCCAATTGGAATCATATACGTATACTTGTTAGTTTTTTGTTAGAAACTTTACTACCGTAATTAAAGAGGAAATTTGCAAAACAAATGTTTAAAGGGTGGGCCCTTATTTTGTGGAAACTTTTCTTTTATTTGGTAGGTTTGAGTCTGCGATTTAGAAATGAAAAACAATTTCGTTCATGTGACTCCGTCTGCTGGCCTTACAGTAAGCCATCCTGTGAGTTCAGTTTTTAATAACTTTTTGATAATTTCGGCACTTGTTTCACGAATAACTGTCGCTATGTTTTAATTCTATAATATTGTGTTTGGGTTATCTGCATAACACTTTTCCTTAACGAACGAAACCCCGCAAAAAAGAGTCCAACCGCGTCAAATCGCAGGTCGATTGTTGGTCGGTTTGTATGGCACCTGACAACAAGAAGGTGAAACCAAAGGTTGTTCATATTCATAGCGTCGAATTGACGTCATAAAAAGTTTGGTTAATATGGCTCTAGTTGGTAGCAATCGCCATTGACTACCACTCCAAAATCTACACCAAACAGGCACCTTTGATGGATGTATTAGCTTCTCTATGATTACGTGTGGCTGTTCCAAGCCCCAAAATCGACAGTTCTGCTTGTTTACTTGGCCCCAGAGATGGAAATGCGCTTCGTCTGAAGAGCTGATTTTTCGACCAAAATCAACGTCATTATGAAGCTGGTCGGATGGTCATTGCTGAGTCATCTGGGCCTTGTAGGCGAATACGTCGGCGCGACTTGAGGTTGATGGATTCTGTCCTACACTATGAAACACAGCCGCAATATGCTCGGGCGTGCGTACTGGCCGAACTCGGGAACCACTTCTATGATTCAATAGTAAGCTCTTAATCACATTTATATTGCGAGATTTTTGTAGATTACGTTTAATAATTTACTTCATAATTTACATATTTACTAATTTGGCGCCATTTTCTTCAAAACTACTGTATCGCTGAATTTCGAAAAAGTGGTTTCCAAGTAGTATTTTGAGTGTGTGAATGTTTGTGATCAGCACATACTAATATTTGTGACATCCCTACAGACCAGACGAAGTGACTAATGAGGGTGAAGCATCAGTGCATACGCTGAGATAGTTGGTACACTAATACTATGAATTTTACTTTCTCAAAAATACAAATTGGAAATTGGTAACATTTTAAAAATGCATGACATTAAACTTATTTTGAAAAAATTGAAACTGTACGTGGAGCACCTCCAGTGTTTTCTATTTTTTTCTCTCAGTGTTTTCTATTTAGACTTGCATAAGACGAAAATTATTTTTAAATATTTTACTCAACAAAAAATATCCACCACAGATTTTTTCATTTAAAAATTTATTTTATTTCATTTGAAAGTAACAATTGTTTGATCTGATTTAACGAAATAGCAATATGATTTGCCGGAAATGATTAATACTGTTTTGAGCTGATAATGAGTATCAATCATTTCCGGCAAATCATATTGCTAGGAGGATGGTACAGTCCGGCTGTTGGTACTGTCCGGCTGGCCAGAGTGAGTCCTAAGAAATGGCACGCTTTTCTCATATTCTTCTATAGAGCCATAGAACTTGGCCATTTGGGCCACTCCTCCTATATAGGTGGCTGAGTGAAAAACTGGGCTAACTTCATATGCCTTCAATACGAGGCACACAATTCAAGCTATTCTCTACACTGGTGCATCTTTTAGACCCATATTGAATACGAACTACTGTCTAACACCTACAAGCAAGCTAATCAATTCCGAAAAGATAAATATGAGTATCTTAAAAACCGAATATCTTTCGGTAACTCAATTAATGAAATGATGAATTACTCAATCATCAATTAATTCGAAATGAATCGATCGGCTAATCCTACGATACTTTAATTGCCAATGGCTTTATTCTTGAATCTTTCTACATAAGAAAATAACAAGAAATGTTCAAATCTTAAGCTAATTACATTTTTTAAGTTTTAACCAATGTTATTACTTAATATTAGTGTTCACAATTTAATTTAGATCCTACTTATAAGCGTAATCTACACATTTAATGATTTTACAGGTTCAAAAGTCCGAGTGGATCTGTTGTTCTCAGTCGTTTAAATCGCGGCTGTTTTAGTATATCTCGGGCCAATTCGTTTGAATGTCCCTGAAGTTTTGAGTAGTATTTCGAGCAGAATTCCTTGATTGTTTATTTAACAGTTTTAATACCAAGGTCATCGTGTATGTTAGTATTTTGGATATACCATGGAGCATTAGCGATACATCGGGGTATTTTCGCTTGAGTTCGTTGCAGGAGTTCTCTATTTGATGCACTGATGGAGCCCATAACTGAATACCATATGTCCATATTGGCTTGATTAACGCTTTGTCTAATGATAATTTGGATTTTCTTCCTATCAGCCAATACATTTTGGAAAATGTTATTTTTATTTGGTTGCGCTTTGCTTCAATTTGTTCTTTCCACGTTAGCCGTCTATCCAGGTGTAAGTCTAGGTATTTGACCTTGGTTTGTTGAGGAATATATACACCGTTTAATTATACTGGTGAGCAGGAGCATTTGTTCAGCGTGAATGTGCCATGAATTGATTTTTTTTCGTTTACATTTGTTCGCCAGATCTTGAGCCAATCCTCAATTTTGTTCAGAGGATTTTGCACTTCTTTTGAGGCTGTTTGCGGGTTTTCGTGTGATACCAGGATGGCTATATCATCAGCAAATGTTGATACTATTACATTGTCGGTAACAGGTAAATCTGCCGTGTACAACAAGTATAAAATATGTCCCAGAACGCTTCCTTGTGGGACTCCTGCGCTTATATCCCTTTAGGGAAGTTGTCGCAAAATTTTGTTGGGCTATGTATTGCCTTTGGAGGAGATAGTTTTCCAGAACTGAGTGAATATTATTCGGCAGGAGCGTTTTAAGTTTATAGATTAGTCCATCGTGCCAATCATAGTTAAATGCTTGTGCTATATCCATAAAGACAGCAGAACAGTATTGCTTTGACTCAAATATCTGCCTGATTGCATTTACAACTCTATGCACTTAAGCTACGGTACCATGTTGGTTTCGGAACCCAAATTGATGGTCTGGAATGATTTACTTTTCTTCTAATACTGGTTTCAATTTTGTTATTAATATTTTTTCAAATAGCTTTGAGATTGTGGGAAGCATGCTTATTGGACAATAAGACGAGATTTGAGTTTCGTTTCTCCCAGGCTTATGTATCATTGTGATCAAAGATATCTTCCACATTTGAGGAATATGATTAGTTTGCATGATTGGCTTTTTCTTCATCGCTTCTCGCCCAATTCCCAGTTGGTAGTCTAATCGATGGATTCGACTTTGTAGGCCTTTTTAGGTTTTTTGTTGCCTTCCACAAGGAATAATCAGTCTTCTCTGTTGCCGATAGTTCACTTAAATAATTCTGGACACATTGGTTTGTTCACACATCGGTGTTTCTGATTTTAAGACAACAGTACTCATTGTTACTATTATCTGTGAATGTTCAGACGACAGATCATAGCAATCGGTGGCCTTAACACATGTACGCGCAATGCCTTTGGATACGCTGAAATCAATTAGATCAGGTACTTTCTTTTTATCCGTGGGCCAGTAAATAGGATGACCGGTAGATAAAAATCCAACTACTGTTACTCTATAGCTTCATAAAGTTGTTTGCCTTTAGGCGTTGGTAGTCTTGAACCCCATTGAGTATGTTTGGCATTGTAGTCACCCCCCGCGAGAAATTTATTACCCATCTGGCCAAAATAATCAATAAACTGAAATTTTTTATAGCGTCCTTTGGAGCGCAGTACACTGCTGATATCATACAATTTCCAGACCATTCTTGCAAACAGACGCTCGTTGATTGGATATGATCTTTCTCATATTTCATAAGTTCATAATGTTTTAGTCTTCTCTTAATCAATACAGAGTATCAAATCTCAAATAGAGTACCCACTAATTTTGAAGTAGTGCTTGTTGGTGAAGCGTGTTTCAGATATTAATATTATGTCAATATTGTGCTCAATGAGAAATGCTTGAACCTCCGCTCTATGCTGCCTAGGCCGTTTGAATTCCATATTGCTATTTTTAGAGTCATTTTTGATTTTTGTGTGTTCATATTCTGCATTATTAGATCCATAGTTCTCTGCATCATCGCCATGAAGCTTTGCATCATACCAGATAGCTTGTTTAAATCTGATGAGATGTTACCTTCCTCACTTGCCTCCACTTTTGGAGCGGCATCCTTAAGTACACTTGCGTACGAAATCCCGTGATGCACACTACTGTTTACCTTTATATTCTGGTTTCCATTTTGAACTTTAGCTTCTGAATGTAATTTAAGCAATCGTTGCTCAGCTCGCTGTCTAGGATTAATTCTCCTTTTCAATTCAATAAAAATTGGGCAAACTCTATAATTCGCTGTGGGGTTCAAACGCAGTTACTGCATTTTCTGATAGAAGCTTGAGTATTATTTTTATCGCATTTCCTTGAATTATGGAGATCACCACAGATTGAGCAAACATCGCTCAAAGTGCAATAAGCTTTAGTGTGGCCATATTCTTAGCACTTAACACACTGTACCTCTTCAGTTCTTTTTCTGGGTTCTTCGACATTAATTCTTCTATGTAGAAGATATTTTAGATCATATATTTCATGCTACCTTTTGTTTTTTTTATTATCTAGTTCTAATTCCAGACGGAATATTAGCTGTGGCACCTGTTCCCGATCTATAATATTAGTTATAGATTTAACACGGAAGATTTTATCAGCGAGAGCAACTTGTATCTCGTTTGGGTCAACGAAGCTCTCAATTCCTTTTAACATTACAACCAACCCTTTTTGGCTCTTTAGTTGATAAGTGTAGTAGTGTTTTCCCATGATTTATCAAGGCCTTGTATGCCTGAATATTTGACGGCTGAATTTTGTTTTTTTTTATATTTCCACGTTTAACCACGGAAATATAAAAGTTAACCGCCGTTAAAGTGTCGATGGTTCTTGCTAAATCTCTGTTTTGATTCTTCCCTCTAATAGATTGGTGGCGGGTTCTCAGTTTTTGATGTGTTATTTTTTGGTACAGCATCTTCAGCAGCTTCTTCGGCGTTTAATAAACTTGAAAACCGGTTGCCATGAGCCAATTCAACCGTTGATCTAGGGCAATGATCGCCGCTGATCTAGGGCTCCTTTTTTGTTTGGGTTGCACAGTGATATACCTGTCTAAACCCGTTTGCACTAAACACTGACCTGCATCACTGTTTATTCTATTATCATTTTTTGTAGATGCGCTTTGCCAGTTTATACATATTATCGTCATTTGACGGCGTTGCACTTTAGTTTTTTTCAATTAATTCACTAGCTTGCACCGCAATTTTTTGCACGTTCACATTTTGATTTTTTTGGAGTATGTTGCTCATTGTGTCTGGCGTTTGTTAATCCGCTTGACGACACTACCCCATGCAGATTTGGCATAGTTACTTTAGATGGTGAATGGGACACAAGCATCATTGTATCACATTTTGCCACATCAGTAATAAATACGACATTAATTAGCACAGGCTAATTAAAAGCACAGTGAATACGATGTGAATCCCACGATACTAAAAGATAAAAAAAAGACTTCAGCAATGGACTGACGCCCAATCTTTAGCGTGTTGAGCATATCGACAAATATTCTTCGGTATCATGACAATATCGTTCATCGACCCGAATCTTCATCACTGTGTGGCTCTTCTGGAGGGAGGTAATATGGTGATCAAAGCTACATACTTTTGACTCCACATAAATTAGTAGCACGACACTAAATCGCCACTCGGCTGTTTTACGATAAGACTTGCCTTATTTTCGAAAACAACATGTTTACAAAAATGAACAAACAAGAAAAAAACGAAACAATACGACGAAAATTCCAAAGCGAAAAATGAAACGTTGCTCGTTTGACCTTTACAGACTCGCGAGGCACTCGGCGGATTTTGATGAAATCTTGTGTCTGTATATGTGTGTGTGTGTGTGGGTTCCTTACGGTGTGTGGAAGGTTCTTGGCATAGTTTGGTTTATTTACGTTAGATGCCATTGCGCGACTTTAAAAAATAATCCATTTTCAATTTATTAGGCCATGATTTTTATTTTGCAATTAATTTTGAAATGTCAAACCTGTTGAATATTTTTGTGAGAAGAAAGTGTTTTGTTGCAGAAGTTTAAGAAAACTAAGGGGTGTTTTTAAGAGGTTCACATCTTTAAGGTGGCAACACTGTTTTGTGTAACAACCAATTTGACAGCTGACATTTGCTTTGTCATTAGTTTAATTTGCCATTTCAAAATGAATAGACGCCAGACCCAAACTTGCAAATTGTTGAAATTTTTTATCAAAATAATGGTTCTGTTCGCCAAAATCATCGTGCATTACGTCCATTTTACGGTCATCACAATCGTTCATCAGAGCGAGTAATTCGGTTAACTATGGATTGTTTTCGCACCACGTATACTCTAAATGATAATACGCATCCAGTAAGACGTCAAACCGTCCGTAACGAACAAGCGTTAAACGCTGTACAGCGTAGCATTGAGAAAGACTCAGATCAACCAATTCGACGTCGCTCTCAGCAACTGGAGATGTGTCCATCCACTTTATGGAAGATTTTATCTAAGGATCTTGGTTTACGTGCTTACAGAATTCAACTTGTGCAGGAATTAAAGCTATCCGACTGTCGCACACGCCGCCAATTCCATGTTGATTTTCCAAACAAAATTGTATTCAGCGATGAAGCTCACTTTTGGTTAAATAGGTCCGTTAATAAACAGAATTGTCGGATTTGGAGTGAAGATAATTCACAAATCTTTGCCGAAACACCATTACATCCAGAGAAAATCACTGTTTGGTGCGCTTTATGGGTCGGCTGTATGTATTCAAAAACCATGATGGGCGGAATGTTATAGTCAACGGTGAACGGTATAGACAAATAATTTCTAAGTTTTTTGTACCGCAATTTGTTTGCATACATCTTGCTGATATGTGGTTTTAACAGGATGGTGCCACAAGCCACACAGCGCGGAATACAATTAATTTACTCTAACATTTGATGAAAGACTAATTTCACGTAATGGTCCTGTTAATTGGCCATCGAGATCGTCTGATCTAACTCCATTAGATTATTTTCTTTGGAGATATGTTACGTCGATAAACCAGAGACAATTCAACACTTGGAACACAACATTCGGGGAGTTATTGGTGAGATATGATATTCAAAATGTTTTTATTTATTCTATTTTAATTTAAAATTGTGAACCTCTAGAAAAACATCCTTTATTATAGAATTCTGCAAAAGACCGATATTTAGATTGTGATATTGTGAAAGAAGATTATAACTGAAAATAAGGAAATTTAGTTAATTTAATTGTTTGGAGTTGATGAATTTTTATTGTGGTTCCCTGTGATAACCATATAGGGATAAATACAATTTGTGAATCTTTTCCAAGTAAGTTTTGACAAACCATTGAAAATGTTCAAATTAACTTTCGTGATTTAAAATTTCTAAATTTTCTCGACATTAAATTATTTTGTTGCATTTTGGTTTTTTTACTAAACAATTCCACCAAAACGATATAATTTCAGTTGAGACACGCATGCTACCAAACGCAAAGCACCTGAGAGAAGAGCTAAAGGCGATGAGCGGTGCACATAGTGAAAAGAACGTGAAGTACGTAATAGCGACAATCGATTAAGAATGAGATGCGATCGATCAGATGAAATTCATTCACCACAAAAAATGAATGCACGAACACGCAGAAAACGAAAACGCGTGCTACTGGAAATCTACACCGCGCTGCGTTAGAAAGTTAAACAATCGTCTTTATAATATTTAAATAAAAAATATTTACAACCGCAATAAATTTGATCGAATTGATATATTTATGAGAGAATTAACACGTAAACATATACTAAGGTCCTTAAGACATGATTATAACTCAATGATATATGCACCATACCTTATGGATATGATATACCTTTCAAAAATGATAAAGAAAATAAATTGCCACCTCCTGAATCCTTTTTGTACCTATAGATAGAAATTCAATTATTCAAAATCACAATAGTTCCTTACCAATACTTTACCATATAATGACATGAAAAAAATTATAAATCCAATGCAATTAGATTCAATACAGACATAACTGACAAATCAATAGAAAAATTTCCAAAAAATAAATGCAAATATACTACTGTGGGCAAAAAGTAGTAAGACTTTTTAATTTAAATTTCGCGCGGAAAACCATTCGTCGAAATATTTTTTTTCTATGTTGGTATGACTGTCAATGACATCTGTGCCAAATGTCACATCGAAATAATCATTAGTGGTTAGTATACGCTTGTCTTTCTGAAGTACAAAAGTGCATTCGGCGATTTTTACAATGAGTGAAATTATTCTACAAAGAAGTTCCATTAAATTTTGTGTGTGGAATCAATTTTGTGGTGCCGAAACGTTCAGAATATTGCAAAAGGCCTTCGGTGATAATTGTATGTCGCGAGCAAGTGTTTGGTAATTGTTCAAAGAGGGTCGAGAACGTGTTGACGATGAACCACGTCTAGGACGGCCATCAACATCAACTGATGATCAACACGTTAATAAAATCAGGGAATTGGTGCTCGAGAATCGACGATTAACAGTCAGAGACCTTACTGGCATCGTTGAAATATCGGAAGGATCAGTGAAAACGATTGGTTCCAAAATCACTCAATTTTTTGGAAAAACAGCGTCGCATTGACGTCTGTGAAACAATGCTTTCCGACTACCAGGATGTCATGAATCGTATTATAACTGGCGATGAGTCTTGGATCTATGCTTACGACCAGGAAACAGACGATCAATCGGCCGAATATCGTGCCATAGGTGAGCCGAAGCCGAAAAAACCACGTCAAAGCAAGTCAAAAATCAAGGTGATGTTGACAGTTTTCTTCGATTGTCGAGGTGTGTTGCACTCCGAATTCCTTCCGACCGAGGAAGGTCAAGAAGGAATACTATTTGAGTGTTATGCGTTATTTGCGTGAAGCTATTCGTAAAAAGAGGCCGAAATTATGGTCGACAACTCTTGGTTTTTGCACCACGATAATGCACCTTCTCATACTGCATTGGTTTTACGTGATTTTTTCGCCAAAAATTGCACCCAGAACGTTCCGCAACCACCGTATTCGCCTGATTTAGCTCCGTGTGACTTCTGGCTGTTCAGCAAACTCAAACGACCGCTCCAGAGAAACCGTTTTGAGTAAATGGAAGATATTAAACGTGAATCGCTACGCGTATTGGAGGCTAATCCGGAAATTGACTTTAACAACTGTTTCGAGGATTGGAAAAATCGTTGGCACAAGTGTATTGAGGCCGGGGGGGATTACTTTGAGGGGGAAGAAATGGATTTGGAGAAATAAATAAAGAATTTTAAAATTATGAATAAAGTCTTACTATTTTTTGCCCACAGTATTATATTACGAAACCTAATAACCTATCAAAACTTACACGTGTAGTTAATTTTCATCACACCAGCAACGAATAATCTTTCATTTCTTTCATTATTATTATATTTTCCTCCTTTTACGCAACCTCAAATTAACCCGAATCATCCTGAACGTTAACTTATCGAATTTTTCAAAAATATTTTAGATGCTCAACTTCTAGATCAAAACGAGAAGAATTGCATGGTCAGATTTTTTTCAAAGGTTTCAGGGTCCTCAGGGGGTCACGTTACCACATGGCAACGCCAAAATTAAGAGATGCCAGATTATAGTAAATCAGTTTGTTCATGGATTCAATTCCATTAAACAGCAAAATTATGCAGTAATTCAGTTTTTATTTTATTCAGATAGTGTTGACAGGTAATTCCCTATTTATTCATTAGTATGGTACGGCTTAAAACAACGCAAGCAAAGACCTTTGTTGCACTTATTGCAAGCAGTTCGAACAATCGAATTACATAGGTCGTCCGCACAGCGTCTCTTCTTCTCTAGAGGCATAACACGATGATTTGTCCGGTCATAGCAAAGAGTGATAGACTTCGATCGGCCCTTTAGACTTGAAACGCTCCGGATCTCCAAAATGCTTGCAATACTCGAATTAATACGCCGATGAAGCTGTCATGCATTTTGCACGAAAGCATCGATAATCCATGTAATGATGCAACTCCATCACTTTTTGCCGCAATAAGCGATACGGTAAACTACAACGTTGTGGTCAAATCGATCGACCCCAGATATATATTGATTATATTCGGATATAACACAAGGATGAGTTACACCTATTTTCTTCCGTGCATGTTTGGAATAGCGAGATGCAATCGATGTTGGTGTGGAACCTAAATGTGTTGATAGCATGCAGACGACCACGTATGTGAAGTTATCCCACGATTCTATCCCAGAAAATAAAATAATTTCATCAGGCAACACTAATAAATAAAAACCCCATTTGCTCTTGTGTGAAGTTAGCCCAGCCCAGAATTTCTTTAAATTGATTCAAAATAAAACGTAATTGGTGAAGTTACTCCAGCCCAGAATTTTTTAAAAATCACGTTAAATACAATAATTAAATTCGTTATTTTTAAATTAAAAGAATTATATATCAAAAGAACATGAACGAACTAAAATTACGTTAGACACGATAAAGGTAGTTGGCGCGTTAAAAGTATACATTTGTCGGATTAAGGCTATGTGGTTTTGAGATCGTCATACTCCTGCCTTACTTTTAGAAAAGTTTGAAAAAAATCGTTCCGTGGCAACTTTGCGAAATTGGGCCCTGGGCCAGATATACCCATACAACACGTATTTGAACAAAAATTAAATTTAAATTTCGCACGTTGAAAGTATACATTTGTCGGATTAAGGCTATGTGGTTTTGAGATCGTCATACTCCTGCCTTACTTTTAGAAAAGTTTGAAAAAAATCGTTCCGTGGCAACTTTGCGAAATTGGGCCCTGGGCCAGATATACCCATACAACACGTATTTGAACAAAAATTAAATTTAAATTTCGCACGTTGAAAGTATACATTTGTCGGATTAAGGCTATACTTTCAACGTGCGAAATTTAAATTTAATTTTTTTTTCAAATACGTGTTGTATGGGTATATCTGGCCCAGGGTCCAATTTCGCAAAGTTGCCACGGAACGATTTTTTTCAAACTTTTCTAAAAGTAAGGCAGGAGTATGACGATCTCAAAACCACATAGCCTTAATCCGACAAATGTATACTTTCAACGTGCGAAATTTAAATTTAATTTTTGTTCAAATACGTGTTGTATGGGTATATCTGGCCCAGGGTCCAATTTCGCAAAGTTGCCACGGAACGATTTTTTTCTAACTTTTCTAAAAGTAAGGCACGAGTATGACGATCTCAAAACCACATAGCCTTAATCCGACAAATGTATACTTTCAACGTGCGAAATTTAAATTTAATTTTTGTTCAAATACGTGTTGTATGGGTATATCTGGCCCAGGGCCCAATTTCGCAAAGTTGCCACGGAACGATTTTTTTCAAACTTTTCTAAAAGTAAGGCAGGAGTATGACGATCTCAAAACCACATAGCCTTAATCCGACAAATGTATACTTTCAACGTGCGAAATTTAAATTTAATTTTTGTTCAAATACGTGTTGTATGGGTATATCTGGCCCAGGGTCCAATTTCGCAAAGTTGCCACGGAACGATTTTTTTCTAACTTTTCTAAAAGTAAGGCAGGAGTATGACGATCTCAAAACCTCATAGCCTTAATCCGACAAATGTATACTTTCAACGTGCGAAATTTAAATTTAATTTTTGTTCAAATACGTGTTGTATGGGTATATCTGGCCCAGGGTCCAATTTCGCAAAGTTGCCACGGAACGATTTTTTTCTAACTTTTCTAAAAGTAAGGCAGGAGTATGACGATCTCAAAACCTCATAGCCTTAATCCGACAAATGTATACTTTCAACGTGCGAAATTTAAATTTAATTTTTGTTCAAATACGTGTTGTATGGGTATATCTGGCCCAGGGTCCAATTTCGCAAAGTTGCCACGGAGCGATTTTTTTCTAACTTTTCTAAAAGTAAGGCAGGAGTATGACGATCTCAAAACCACAAAGCCTTAATCCGACAAATGTATACTTTTAACGCGCCAACTACCTTTATCGTGTCTAACGTAATTTTAGTTCGTTCATGTTCTATTGATATAAAATTCTTTTAATTTAAAAATAACGAATTTAATTATTGTATTTAACGTGATTTTTAAAAAATTCTGGGCTGGACTAACTTCACCAATTACGTTTTATTTTGAATCAATTTAAAGAAATTCTGGGCTGGGCTAACTTCACACAAGAGCAAATGGGGTTTTTATTTATTAGTGTTGCCTGATGAAATTATTTTATTTTCTGGGATAGAACCGTGGGATAACTTCACATACGTCAGACGACCGAATTAGCTACCACCCATTTGTCTTCAATTTTTTGTATCTGGAATCGGACAACTTTTCGGGATTCGATTCTCATGAATGGAACCAGTTCCATTATAGAACCGATTTTTTAAATAAGCCAACAACGGAAAGCTCGTAAATAAATTGTCAAAGTAAAACGAAAACGGTAAGTCTTGGACTTTACCAAAAAAATCGTCAATCATGTTGACAATGGGAGCAGCACATTTACCGAATAGTTCTTCATATGTTGAGTTTGATCGCGGATTTTTGCCGTGACACACCTCGAAATTTAACATGTACTCGCTGGGAGTACAAAAAGACCAAACCTTATATCCAAAACGTATATGTTTTCCTTTTATGAATTGTTTACATCCGTGCTTCCCAAAATAAGCAATCATACTTTCATCAAAGGATAAATTCTGTTCGGGATGGGAATGTCGATCTCAACTTCCATAATTTATCAGTTACGTTTTGTGGAGCACGCACGTTCGGTTCAAAATGTAGATTGCAAAATTTCCTCAAAGCGATTTCAACGCATGCTATTATACACCATATCGTTGCGCAAGCCACGCAAGTATCTTTGCTCCACATATGTCTCTGTAACTGGTTTGACCAGTATATCCGCTAACAAGCAAAATTCCAATAAAAACGCGAACTTCTGTAACGAAATAAATTTTGTAACATAATTGTAGAGGCAAAAATAAAAACATACCGTTAACCGCAATCTTCGATATTTTTTTCTCGGTAAATGACATATACCTCTGAACAATCCTCGTAATTTGGTTGTGGGAAAATCGGAGTCAATGCACAAGCGTCCTTGCTGGATGTTGGTAAAGGATAGATAAAGGTTGATGAACACGACTGAAATATGGTTATAATGACTTGTAAGCTGTTATTTCCGATCACATTCGCCAAAACACTATCTTCAAGAATATGATCCACATTCTCTCTACCCACTTCCAGATTCTCAAGGCATTCACCATTTTCAAACGACATTTTACAGCCTGATCTTAATGTGCCGAACACACATTCTCTCTTTTTCCTCATCGGCATTGTCCTCACCGCTCAAATCACCGTCATTCTCAGGTTGAAGAGAGTCATTCTCAGATCTATAAATCCTGTAACCAATCGTTCTTAGCGTAGCCATGTGAAATCACGTAATTACAACACAACACAATACAACACACTACTTTGAATTAACGTATGTACATACATAAATAATTATATTGTTATACTTACTTTTTTGATCCTACTAATTTCACAATCTTACCTCTATGAAAGTCAAACGAAATTTGTAAAATTAACTGTTAAATATGAGAACGAGATGTATTACAAAAATAAAAAATTAGGAAATGTACACCTATATGTATTCGATTTCGAATAAAGGGGGGAGGGGCGAACTCGCATGCATGTTGTTTGTTGCCATATGGCAACCCCAGGATGATTCGGGTTAAAAAGTTCTATAAGAACAATCAATTGAAAATATTGAGTACCAAAAGCATTGATCAATGGTCAACATATTTGTAATAAACTGGAAGTTTTTTTTTATAAATAAATTTTTTACCTTACTTAAATAAAATTAATATTTCTGAAAAAAAATCATACGTTGGCGTCGCACATTCATGACTGCTCCCCCATACACATAAAATGTATGCTATATTCGTATGAAAGGTTCTGGTATAAAATTTTTTGTTTAAGTTATGCAGACGAATAAATCGGACTGGAAAATTATTTAAATAAGGTGAAAACAATAAAAATATGCGTATTGTTATTTTCACTTCAATGAAACCAAACCACCCAGTATTGAAAACGTGTTTGAGAGAATTTTCATCTCACATACATTTTCGATTTACCACACCCGCGTACAGTGTTTACCAATTGAATGGATTGCTCTTAATATATGTATATCTATAGGTATAAGATATGAAATATATTCACAATAATTTTATATATTCAAATATGAATCTTGATCATAAATTTGGAAGGCAGAATAAAAAAAATAAAAATCAGGAAGAAGAATACGAAAAGGATATTGTTTTCAGTTTGTTTTGTGTTCCGTTCCGTTCCGTTCCAAGAAAACGTATTAAAATCAATAAAAGGCACTACATAAACAAAAAAAATCCTTTA
The DNA here is from genome assembly GCA_963691935.1 of Nephrotoma guestfalica. Taxonomy (NCBI): domain Eukaryota; kingdom Metazoa; phylum Arthropoda; class Insecta; order Diptera; family Tipulidae; genus Nephrotoma; species Nephrotoma guestfalica. The sequence continues at coordinate 133,225,221 of OY829913.1, read as the reverse complement.
TGTAGCTTGCTTCCTTTCCAAAAAATATAAATATTTATGATTTGAACAACAAAAAATTCGTTCTTTCCCTAACTGTTGTTTTTGGGTATGCCAGTTTAAAGTATAAATATTTACTCATGCTGGAAATCTGTTAAAATCTGGGAAAATATAAACTACAACATGCTGTCCATAAACAAAAAACTAAGCAACCAAATATGTTGCACATATCCACATATACATATACCCCGTACATATATATAGGTAAGGATATTTTCTTTCCTGCCTTTTGAGCTCGACCAACTGGTGTGCTTTTCTTGTCAAAGTGTAGCGCTTTAATTTTTACATATAAATACACAAATTCAGGAAATTCAGGAAACTGAAAATAGCAAGAAAATAAATAAAATACGAACGACCGAAAAATAAAAAACTTTGGTTTATGTGGCCCAGATGGTAAATAGCGCGCTGTGATTGCGACTCATTTTTATTTTAGTAAACTGAATAAAAAATAGCAGGAGGTGTTGGTGAGAAAAAAATCACTGAGGCAAATGATTTTTATAATAAAATCACAGATGTTAAATGTCGTTGCATAATATACGGTTGGAACAAATTTGGTTTGCTACTACTCATACTGCACCTCGCGTCTGCAATAAAGCAATCTACACAGAAAAATTGTTATTCTGATATAAAAATTATACTGCATATCAAGTTTTTCTTAACCGAATGGAATTTGTCAAAATGAAAAATTGTAGTTTTTTGATTTTCTCTATGGCGACGTGAGTGTTCGGAATAGAAAACTTATCGGAGCATGTACTGTATATGTACGTACATACCTCGACTATATATTGTACAAAAAAAAATTCCACAAAGAAGTTTTTTGTTAAGATTTTCCGAAGTTGAAACTTGTTTCGTATAAAACTAACACAAACCAAAATTTTCTTGATATATTATGTATGTATGGTATGATAGACCAATGTACCTAAGATTGCGTCAGACGCTATTTAACACTTACTACCCTTACACTCAAGCCAATGGATTTGGATTATGGTTAGATTCGAAGCTGCTACAAAATGTTAGCACTACTATATTACGTCACACACTACACAGAAAGCTTAGTAAGGTTGATAAAATATTAGCAATATTGATAAACACGCACCCCATAAATAAAATTGATGGTATTCATAAATGTTTTTATCAATTGGAGGGGAAAATGATAGATAAACCAAAATAAAATCTAATTATATTTCTAATACAAAATTATCCAATTGATAACAATTTGAAAAAAAAATACTAGTTTCTGTATTTTAAACATAAACATGTTCATCTTAAAACTAATGTTGCAACAAATTATTAACCAAAGTTAATAAATTAATTAAAGCAATAATTTTCAGAATAACGAAATTTTGTATATTTTGCTTAATCAAATATTATCGATATACAAAATTTATCATAAACATACAAACCTTTATAGAATAATTAAAATTGAGTAATCAATATTGTAAAAAATCGAAAAATATATTTTAAAACTGGAAACTGAGTTATAGATTCGACACAATTTTTTTTATTTCATCACACAATTTTGCTTAGAATAGAACAACATATTTTTCATAGCTTTATTTGTAATTTTATCCTTAATCCACAATCGTTACAAATTTATTTGTCATCTTATAAAATGGCTATTTATAAATGCATCCTCCTTTATTCTTAATAAACCTTCAAAAGTTTAAGTGGATGATATTTTCGATATCGCACAACCAATGCCTTGTCCGTGATGCGACCAGTGAAGACGACAAGCGATTCCTCTTGTCGCAGTGTAAGAAAGGGCGTATATTTATTTGGCTCGAGTCAGATAATATGAAATTGAAAAAGAAAAGCGGAAATACGAACGTATGGAGGCAGGAACAAATAATAAACGAAGATATCTTGAACAAAAACGTAAATCAATTCCAATCGGTTCACAAGCATTATTTTCGTCATTGGAGAGTGACAGAGATATCTGATAACGGCATGAGCTTAGAAAATACTGATTTACCCATGCTAAGCACAAGAGGAGTTCCTAGAGGAAGCAAAAGTTTCATTACTTCTAAAATATTGTCAGCTTTGGATAAGTGGAAGATTACTGGTCGTGCAGCACTGCATTTAATCAACGCCATTGCCGAAACTCTTGAACATTCTATTGATGAACTCGTTTTGAATCGAACAACACTGAGGTGCATTCAAACAAATTGTTGAAATAAATTTCTACTCTAAATAGTGGCATCAGTTAAATCGACTTTCAAGTTTACAAGAAGTATAGTACATTGGGATGGAAACTTACTTCCGGAGCAGAGTGACCAGACCAAAATTCCTAAATTGGGGTACTCTTAGTTTGTTAAAAATGGACAATTGTCGGATTAGTTTTAATAAGAAGTTCTTTCTTGTATAGGGTAAACTTTCTTTTATAGATTAGGAGTAAGTGTGGAAATGTGAGGGCGCGGTTTTCGATGTGCTGTCTGACTATGTTACGGTTTGTGACCTCTTTGCAGTCTTAGTGGATTGACTTATTTTAATGAAGCTTCATACTTGGGCATGTTTATGTGTTGGAAGGTCCAAGTGGGGCTTTGGCTGAGGTTGGCCTACTGGATGTGGCAGCTTATCTTATCTTATCTTAGCTTACGCTTTCTCGTTTTTTTATGTTTTTTCAATTATTTTTGAAGGTAGCATCTGCGATAGAATCGTTTGAGAGCGAAAGAAATTTGGATTGGATCGTCCCAGGTTTGACTGCTTATTATAGAACTTCATACTTGGAGGTGTTTGTTAGGTTGGGGGAGGTGGCAACTTGCTTTGGTGCTTTTTCGATTTTGGCTGTATTTTGGTATAGCATTTGCGAGGGAGTCGGTTAGGAATGGGTCGATTCTACGTTGAAGTTCTAGCAAGGCTGAACAAAACAGTTTTTTTGTGGAAGCTTGTTCTTGTTTGCATATGCTTTGGGAGATGCAGGATTTTCCTGTTAATTTTCTGCTGCTTGGGCGGATGTGCCGGTTTTTGTTGTAATACTTTTGCGTAGGAACTTTCTTTTTTTTTGCTAGTGTTTTGTGTTCTATGGAATTTACGAAGAGGCCAGGCGGAGTCTAAATTGGCTTGGCATCTTAATTGGTCCAGTACGTTTTTCTGGAATTTGATCGTAAGTGCAGGATTTTTATAAAAAACTGATTTTCGCCAACATTCGTCTAAGTTCTCGTTTTATTTTTGGAAAGATTTGTTTCCGAAATAAACTTTTTATGTTGTTTGTTATTTTGTTTTCTCCTTAGCTGGAGAGAACAAGGAAAGCAATACAATATCTGGGGTAAAGAGGTCGGTATGAAAATGTTGAAAATGTTGTACAGGGTTTTGGCATGTGAGCTTTATGAGAGTCAGATGGTGGGAATCTTAAAATTCTTTGGTTGTCTTTAGCCGCCATATAGTGCAAGTGTTGTGATTAGCATATATTCGAGATGGAGAAGGGTCGGATGTTGGCCAGAACATCAATGAACAATTGTGTTTACTAACCGACAAAAGATACGTTTTGCCTTGTTGGACATTTCATACTGACGTTCATTAACTAGAAGCAATGTCAAGTTAAATCATAACATTACGCAACAAATCTTTGTATTGCGGATAACAAAGTCGCAGCTTTCAAAAATATATTTAATGTCGCATATCGTTCGAAGTGGCCAAGAGAACTGATTGAACATTTTTAAATGCTTTGCAAATTTAAATGTACAAAAGCATACAAATGTAAATATTAATCATTTTGGGGTATTATCCGTACCCCATTTCAAATTTTTGAATTAGGGTATTTTGCAAAGTGGTTGTGATAAAAGGGGTATAATACCCCAGAAAGGAGTACGTCTGGCCACTCTATTCCGGATTTATCTGGAACGGAGACCGTGGATCGTTTGCTGGTGAGTATTTCTCATATAAAGGGCGGAGGCTATTTTCCAAAGCTTAATCGATCGAAGTTGACGATGTCGTGGCGGCTTGCTTCGATACAACATATTCAAATACTGGAAGATTAAATGGAGCAGCTAATACTTTAGAGCAGAAACTGGAACGAAGTTTATTATACCTTCCTTGTCGACATCACATATACGGTGGGCCAAATAATTAGTTTTTTTAAAATGCAATAAAACAAAAAGTTCTCAATACTTTTTCAAAATTATTTTTTCATTGTAAAGAATAATCCTTCCGATTAATTATGGAATACTAATACATTCATATGACTGCCTCGGCTGGCCTTGACGTACCCCATACGGTCGGTCCAATTTTTGAGCACATTTTCGATGGTATGCGGCATTATGTCTTCAATGGCAATGCGAATATTGTTCTTGAGAGCGTCAATCGTTGCTGGTTTATCGGCGTAATACTTATCTTTGACGGCACTCCAAAGATAATAGTCCAACGGCGTCAAATCACGCTCCGAGGCGGCGAGACCACATCAGCATTTCGGCTGATAATTCGATCTTCGAAGACAGTGCGCAAAATATCAATTGAAACGTGTGCTGTGTGGTACGGAGCGCCGTCTTGTTGAAATCAAATGTTGCCTATGTCCTCCTCTTTAAGTGCCGGGAACAAAAAATCGTTTATCATGTCGCGGTAGCGCTCACAATTGACAGTAACGGCGGCTCCTTGCTCATTTTCAAAATGGCCCAATGATGCCACCGGACCAAAATCCGCACCAAACAGTCACTCGTTGAGGATGCATCGGCTTCTCACTTCTGCACTTTTCAGCAACAATTCTGCTTGTTTACATAGCCGCCAAGATGGAAATGCGCCTCATCTTTTCGATGATTTTTTTGCCAAAATCGGCATCTTCTACAATTCGATCGCAAACCCACTCAGCGAACCGAATACACAACCAATTTCGTTCAGCGGAAGGATAAAACTAACTTTCTGTCAAATCAGAAGGGACATAACCCTTACCATACTAAAAAAAACGCTAGTTCAAAAAAAAAATTGGCCCACTCTGTATGTGAAATTGCGATGCGCACTGCAATTGAATCAAAAATGGGCAATACATCAGGAGTAAATGTTCCGTTATTTGTGACTTTCAAGAATGACTGTGTTACAACTGCGTTCTTTGTCCTAATTGATTCTCATCGGTTGGTTTACGTAACGTTTCTTTAGCCCGTTTTTTATATCTAAACGCGGTTAATGGTGGATGGATTCCTGTGTGTTTCTTTCTGTTTGGTTGGTAGTGATTGTACGAAAATGGGAGAGAGGGAGAGCCATGTACATCGAGTGGTGTGTAAAGCAAAACATTTCATTAGAATGTTTTTTTTTATGCCTCTCGTTTACATCAATGCGAATTGATGTAAACGAGAGACAGAGAAGAAAGACAATTCTTCTGGAATGTTTTGCGCGTCGTTTGTGGGAGTAAGAGATTTTTTTTTTTTATTCGAGTTTGGGTTTTTGTAAAATTAGGTCGAGTTTTGAATTTTGTAAAGTCGAGTTCTGTTGTGTACCTCGTATTATAAACATTAAAATAATAAAAATTATGAAATAATTATAAAAATATATTATGGTTTTATTCTAAATAATAAACTTCAAATAAGTAAAAATAAAATAAAAACCAGCTAGAACGTGAGGCGCAACAGTGGTGGCAGCTGTGAAATAGTTTTTAACCAGTTTTGTATAAAAAAAAAAATCTGTTGTCTTTTGTGATAAAATATAGCTGTACTAATACAGCTGTATAATGATAAAAAAACGATAGTAAATCATATTCAATCATGAAGTCATGAAAGTGTTAATTGTGAACATGAAAAGCATATCTTGTTAAATAAGAAAGTTCCGTGATAAATTAACCCGTACGGGGTTAGAACAAAATACGTACGGTCGTACAACCACAAAATCTTTAACGCATATTAAAAAAAAATTGTTCGTAAAATATAATTCGAGGTTCGTTTTTAAACGTTGGAGCGTAAATATTGGCATAATCAGGCCACAACGGTCCGGGTGTGTCTCACCACGTGGCTTGACGGCTACAAGGCCGCAACAGTTAAACCGAATAAATATCTACGGTTCACGGCGAGAAGACGCCCAACGGAAGTTACGGTTTCGGGTGGCCAATCACGTGGCCAGCCGCTTATTTAGCAAGGACGGCCGCGCAAGGCCGCACCAGTATTTTTATATATATATATATTAAGGTACCATTTTCTTTTTTATTTATATTTTTAATTTTTTTTGATTTTATTTTTTTTTATATTTTATTATTATATTAAATTTCTAAATATTTTGTAATCGAGCGCCGCACAGCGGGTGCACGCTCGGTGCGTATCGTTTTCTCTCTCTCTCTCGTTTTCTCCTGGTGCGGGTGAAGGGGGAAGTTGTTTTCCTTTTGTTGTTTTTCCCTATAAATAAAATGAATTATTAAATTTTTTCGGTGTGGTGTGATGGGAGCGGAAACTCCCTCTGTGTCGGCGTAGTGTTTGCGGTCCCTTGGTGCCCGCATCCGATTCCGTAACCAGGGCTTGTCCCCGTTTGAATTCAGATGGATGCGCGCACAAAGGCACCGCTCTCGGTTTATAATTTTGTTGTGTTCGTTCCTCAGGTTCCGGCCGACGAGTTTCGGCGGAACTCCGGGTACATTTTATTATTATTTGCGTTCTCCCTAAATTTCTGTAGCATCACGGTGTAAGCCAGGAGCCCTGTATGCCTCAAACCCCACGACCTTAGCACTTCACCCTGAGAACGTAGCCGGCAAAAATCACCGTGGAGGCCTCTGCAGGTGCTTAGTGATATCTGCAGGTTGGCAGTAGCCAGCTTGTATCAACTGGAATTCTTTGATTAAAGATAATTTCAAAGCAGGCATAAATGATCCCAACGATCATATACAATTAAATGATGTGAAAGCGGAATTAGCTGATTTTTGTAAGCACGAATTGGCAACGGAATATCTGGGATATTTCGTGAAGAATTTAAGTTAACAATACCAGAACAGAAGAATGTACGGGACATTTGCACTTTTTTGTAAAAATTTGGTTCTATTGCATTAAAGCTGCTAAAGCACCAAAGCTGAATTTCAACTATTTACGAGATATTTGTTTCTACAAAACACGGTCAATTGTGGTATTTGTCCGACGAAAGCAACACATTCTCTTTTTTCGACGAAAACGTCTCTAGTGCAGATAAAAGAAGAATGGTGCAACAGTTGCATATGATGGGAGATGTAGAGACCGAGTCTAGTAAGCACGTCTAGTTGAAAATTGATGACGTGAAAACATTCATTACGAAACAACTAGCAGATTTTGTTGCACCAAACACTGTCGATTGTTTTAAATGGCTTAAGATTTACACAGATTTCATAAACAAAGATCTAGATATGTGGCCACAGAATGATAATTTCAAGAACGGAATGAAGGTTATCAGTCAAATAAAAGTCATAAATGATATCGCAGAACATGGAGTTAATATACGATTATATGATAAAGTCGCTATTTTTTAACCGATTTCGATATGTTTGATGTTTTGGAAAGGCAATTATCTATTCCATTCACCACAATTTTCATTTAGGCTGACAAAACATTTTAAATAACTTTTCTGTTAAAAATAAAATTGCAAAAAATACCGTTTTCATCGAATTTCGCGCTCAATTCGCGACCTCTAAATCATCTTCGATTGACCCATTATTTTTTTTGTTTAAGTTTTTAGCAGCACCTCACATTTCTAGGGGGTGCCCCGTTAGCTATTGGACCTTTCGAAAATAAGGTCCACCCTAATGGCGACTGACTAATTTACACATTTCATTTCCGGTGGCAACCCCAACGATATTACATATTAGTATTTTTTATATGGTGTTAACATTTTATTTGCTCAATTGGTAAGCAAATATTTTGAAATTGGTTTTTTAGGAAAAATTGTACTTATCTAAAATTTGTTATTTGTTTTATGTATGTTCCAGGATAAATATAATATTTTTTAAGGCTACAGCCTTTTTTGTTAAATAATTTAGAAATATTACTATTTGATCATTTAAAAAACATTTGTTGGTTACATATATCCATATTCACGGACACACATAAAATTATCTTAGGCATGTCATAAACGATCCATCTCAGATATGTCACTAACGATTCGTCTATGACGTCTCATAAGACTCATCTCCAATCATCTCAGATCTGTCACACACGCACATGAAAATTAATCCCAGTTGCTGCTAAATGTATAGAGGTATATAGCCTTTGATACTTGAATGTTGCTAGAAGTCATTATTGTGCCGCCAATGACGTTGCTTCTGGGATGTAACTGTTCAAGAAAAAAAAACTAAGACATATATTCATCTAAGTTACCGTAACACAGTAATACACCACAATTTCACGTGAAAAACGAAAGCTCAATCAAAATTAATACAAACATACACAAAAAGTGAATTTCGGAAGAACTTCGAGGTAAAAATTTATTCATACTCGTAAACAGAAAACTTTATATTTACATTTTTTTCATTTTTCATCTTCCATCAGTTTTCCGTGTTGCTGTTTTTTAATCTTAAATTATTGATTTTTTCTCTTTTACATTTTTGTACTTAGATTTTTCTTTTAAATATTGTACGTTAGAACAAATTTGGAAAATGTAAAAAATAAAATGAATGAAAAATAATAAAAAATAAACTTTTTGAACTTGAGATAAATATGTATTTTGTTTTATGAATGTATGTGTGTATTGCGAAAAGCATAAAAAGTTGGTATCAAGATTTATTTCTTTGTTTTCGGTATGTACAATAGAAAGAGGAATAATAACATGAAATCTTATTTAATTCAATTGAAATTTGAATTCCAAATAAATTAAACATAAATAAAAATGAAAATTGTATTATACATAAACAATATTACCGCGCCGCACCGACATAATGTTTAACTCTTTCGGAAAATTTAAATTTATACATTTCCCTTGGTGGGGTGTTTCTTTTATAGTATGGGGTCGGGTTATGGAAATACAAGAATATTCAAGTTCACTTCACGTTTAAATTTGACCTTAGAACTTATTTGTTATGTTTAAAATTACGTTACTGTATGATTGCCTCCCATGCTAAGTGAAAAAAAAGTTAAGCCTGTTATCCATTTCCGATTTTTGAAAATGTTTTTTTTTTCTGTTGCCAACATAGATAAATTTTATTTTATTTATGTTAAAATAGACGAAATTACCCTCATCAATGTAATTAATTACCTTTAAAATTTACATATAATCTATAATGAAACGTTTGTTGTATTTGTATTTTGGGTAGGACAACGCAAATGGAAAAATAGAAGCATTGTAACAAATTTTATTTTTACAACTTAGTTGGAAAATTAGTCTGCGAATGTACAAGTATAGTACTTATACGAGTAATATACATCCAGATTCACATACACCACTATATTACATACATGTTTAGAAAATTAAAACAAGCACATTAATCGATTTGAAAGTTTTTCTGTAGAACAAGGAAAATAATCGTTTATTTTGTAATTACAAGAAAAATAGTCGCACAACAATAAATAAATTAAATTGAACACTAAATTATAAAATAACTATGACAAAACTGTAGTAATTTGGTGTGTATTTACCGGCAGATACAAAGGGTGGCTGACACGAAGTGTTACCAAAACAAAACGCCACAGAATTTTTATTTTTTGATGAATTTTATTGAATCAGAGTAAAAAAAATTCACAAATATTTAAATTTTCGATTGCATTAGCAGTTTTCGATTTGGCCACCCTTAGCCGCGATTATGGCCTTCAACGACCGACAAAGCTATTGCATGCAGCACGAAAGTATGGCTCTGTGGTATTTTGACCCATTCCCGGCGAAGCGCTTACTTGAGATGATCGACACTTTGGTATTTCTTTGTCCCAACCTTGCTCTTCAAAATACTCTAAACCGATAAATCTAGCGGATTTGCATCCGGTGACCATTGGGCAGTGGAAATGAACCGCGGAACGTTGTTTCTCAGCCAATCTCGGAGCCGAATCCTGTTGAAATGTCCAGGCTCTGCGGTCGAAATATTTTTGTGCCCAGGGCTTCAACGCTCCCTCCAACACATGACCCCGATAAATTTGAGCATTTATCTTGATGCCACGGTCCAAAAGAAGGAGCGGTGAACAGCTTTCGGCCAATACGGCGGCCCAGAAAATCACCATCGGCGGCGCTTGGTTTCGAGTGGCAATCCGTTGGTCCAAATTTTCAGTAGAATGGCCGAGCAAGTAAATCCGGTCGTTTTGCTTATTCACATATTGCTCAATAACGAACGGTGACTCATCGGACAAAACCAAATTCGGCAAATCGCCACTTTCGTGCAAGCGTAACAACTCCTTTGCTCTTTCCACTCTAACTTTTTTTGAGCACCGGTGAGACCATGCGTTTTATGGAATTTCAAGGCCTTCAGTCCAAGATAATCTTTCAATATGTGCTACATCAATTTGGCCTTCACCTTCCGAATGATATCCGGCGATGTTGCAGTGCGTTTCGGTCCACCACCATGGTTTGCAATGCTGCCAGTATCGTTATAACGATTTATGGTGCGATATACAAACATTTTATTCACATGCAGATGTTTTAACTGGTTAACAATCTGCGGCTGTGGTTTTCCAGCCAAATATAGAGCAACCACACTATTACGGTTGAAATCCATTGCGGATAACTTCTGCGGAGAACAATTCTAAGAGGTGTTTTATTTGCAAAAATTCGTTGCCGAACAAAGGATCGTTAATTTTTCTGGTTTTGACTCTTTATTTTTTTGGATGCCCGGTCAATGAGGCATCCATGGAAATAAGGAGACTGCTAAATTGGCTAGAGAGAGTGCGCTTTCGTGGTACCTGAACCACATAACAAATATTATATATATAGTGAAACCTCCCAATGTAACCATTCCTTCATTCTGACCACCTCCTTAAATAGGCCACAGTTCCAACACATTAACCATACAAATTTGTTCTAAAAATTCTCTTTGACCTGGCCGTGACCACCTGCTTATTCTGTTTAGCGACCAGTGTATATGGGTTAAGCGAATTAAATCAACTCCTTTAATATGAGCAAAAATATTTTTT